>CM057456.1:760011250-762757500 GCA_016271365.2 Neoceratodus forsteri | reverse complement strand
AAGGCCTTGTAGTTGGACAGAATAACAGACAGAGCCCTTTCTCTGTGTGCAACCCACCGGGTCCCTGACACGTTAACTGGTTTGTGACTGGTGTACCTCATATTACTGGCTAACTCTTTGAGACTAGCCCAGTTTTTGGGAGACTTATGGTATATTTTATAGATACCATTAAGACTTCATCTGTTGTTTTCATGTATGGAATAGATGTTGCTGATTGCTTTATAGCTAGCTCAACTTGTGGGCACTGCACTGAATCCCTAACAAATGAGATACGTCTTTCAAAATCCTGCCAAACACCCCAGTCACTTTACCCAACATGACGGGTGCCCCATCAGATCCAAAAGCAACAATTTTTTCTTTCCAGTCTTTCCAGTCCAAGGTGAATTCTAAGGCATCACCTATTGCGTTATAAATGCTTTCACCATTTGGAATAGAGACTGGCTGAAGGGAAACAAATTTAACTGGACGGAAATTTTCCATTGTCCTAATATAGACTGCCTCCTCTTCTATTACTGAGGCATCAGTGCTCGAGTCACATAGGACAGAGATGAAAGTGTTACTGTTAACCAGTTTTGCATCTTTTTATCCTTATCGATTCTAAAATAAAATGTATGAAACGTTGCTGCCTGTTTGTCACTTCTATAACTGACTCCGACATTTGCACCATTTACATGTTGTAATTCTAAGATGCCAGGAAATCTGTGAATAGGTTCTGAATTAATCAAATAAAGAGTTGTTCTAAACAAATGTTCCTTGCGTCGCCTCATTTTTCCATTTGTATTATTCCTCGTTCTATTACTAAGTTGGAAGGGTCTGTGTTAGACACAGTATTTTTCATTGGCTAATTTATGAGGTTTGGAGAGTTCATGAACTCGTACATTTTCAAGTCTCATGCTCTTACAGCCACTCGTGAAAGGTGTTTGTCTCCCTTAAGTATTTTTTGCAGTATGAGCAGGTCATGCCCACATCAGGCTCATATAGTAGCCTCCCTATTTTTTCTTCCAGGTCTCCTGGAACCCCCTTTCTTTTGCCAGGGACTCCTGCCACTTTCAATAGTAGTCAGAGTTGCTGGCATATCAGCACTATGTTCTAAAGTTGTCACATCTGTGGCCACAATGGTGGGGTGAGTAGTTGGTGCTACTGAGTCTATCAGTAATGGAGAAGCAGTACACATGGAAGAACCAGACTTTCTCCTTCCTCTTGGCTTGAAACTGAAGGCTTTCCTGTAATTTTTTAAAGCCAAACTTTAACAAAGACATTTTCCCCTTTTGGTTTACTTAGCTAGTACGAATTTAAAAGTACAGTAAGCACTCTGAAGACAGTGGACACTACAGTGAGATGATCAGAGATATTAGAGGCGTGAACAGTCTGTTTAGTTTTCTTTCCTCCCTGTAAACCCCGGACAAAGAGTTTAATATTTATATTTCCTCCGCTCAGATTTCTACAACTAAAACCTGAGGGTATCCTGCTTGTCAACCTGTTTGTAATGTAATCCCTCCTCTCCTTTGACAGTGCCTTCTTGTCACAGTCACTCAATTTTACTTTTATTCAGTTAGTCCAGTGGCAGAGCACAACAGCAGGCTGACAGGGGCTAGTTTAAATTAGTACTAGTACTAGTAGTAGTAGTACAGTAAGTCCGCATCAGTATCTATCTTCAAGGTTCAAGCTCTGGAGGGCTTTACACAGGCTGAGTGAAAAATAAGTTTTAATAGAGCCTTGCCTTCACCTCTCTGAACACTCAAGATATATTTTTTTATTCAGAGTCAGAGATGATGAGACTTGCAGATCACAAGGTCTCTTTTGGCTTTGAGAGAGTTTTAGGTGTGACAGGTACGGTGTCTGACTGCTTTGAGACTTGACTTACACTAAATAAATCCTTGTTCACCTCCCTCTCCTCCCTCCAAGTACCAGCAGGACTGATTCACACAACCTGAGCCCCAAATGCTAGAAGCCCTGAGAGAGGCTGTTGAGAATTGCAGAAGTCTTTTTTTTTCACTTTTGAGACTAACTAAATAAATCCCTTGTTCACCTCCCCTCTCCTCCTCCAAGTACCAGCAGGACTGATTCACACAAACTGAGCCCCCAAATGCTAGAGCTCTGAGAAGGGCTGTTGAGAATTTACAGAATACAGAAGTCTTTTTTTTTTCACTTTCTAAATAAATCCCTTGTTCACCTCCCCTCTCCTCCTCCAAGTACCAACAGCCCCCAAATGCTAGAGCCCTGAGAAGGGCTGTTGAGAAATTGCTGATTTTTTTTTTCCAACTCGCTTACTCGTGCTCTCCTCACTCTGCGCTCCTCACCCTTTGGCCAGACTAGTGAGAGTGAGGAGTGCGAGTCGGCGCCAGTCAGTTTTTCACGCTCGCTGAGAGGTCAGGTGACGCTAGTGGCTGCAGTCACTTGACCCTCAGTCAGTGGGAATGGGCGGCGGACCTGCACTTTTAATGGGAGCTAGGCGTCATGGCGTCGGCGCCGTCTAGAAACCTCCATCTGCCGCTGGGTCCCTGGTGCCCAGCTCAATACTGGCTGGCTGCAAATGCAAATTTAAACCGCCTGTCCCAGGACAAGCGGACTTCAAGCGGCTGTCCCAGGTGGAAAGCGGCTGTCGGGCGGGTGGACAGCTAGTTATTTCGAGCCCTTGTGTGTGTGTATGTGTGTGTATATGTATATATATATATTAGAGGCAAAAAAACTCAGTTTAATGCATTAGTTAGGTTGTTCCACAGCGACAAAGTGAGAATTAAGCTATTGGGGTTGAAAACCCCCTTGGACCGCCCACCCCCAACCGGCATTGGGGTGCGCATTGGGATGCAATCAGCCCTAACTCTCACCCATGACTGTGCAAAGCAGCAGAAGTATAGGAGAATGGGGTGAGAGTTGGGATACCATCCCAATGTGCACCAATGATAAGTGAGAGGGGGTTTCAACCTAACAGCAATTCTCCACTTTAATAAACTAAGCAAAAACTAACAAATGTTTTGCCTCTAATTCTTTTTGAGAATGATAACAGAAATAGTGAATGTAAGGGGCCCGTGCTCCGCTGCATAATGCGTTAAGGGCCCCGCCCCGCCACATGATGTGTTGTGGCATACTAACAGGGACAACAACGCAAACAGAAATGCTAACAGTGGCGCACATGGTAACACAAGCACGAATGAGAACAGAAAGATGCTTGTACATGGTGGCGTGAAGCGGGGAATGGTCTGCCATGTGATGTGTTGTCACATAGTAACATGGTGCCTGCAAACAGAAATGTCAATGGGCATGGTGATGTAAAGTGAAACAGTAAGATAAACAGTACTGTAGACAGAAATGGCAAAAAATAACAGAAGCATGCAAGCGCAAATGAAAGCATAAGGATACGCACATGAGTGGCGCAGGCGTCAATGGTAAGTGAAAGCAGTGCGGATCCGAAAGCGGAAAGGGCAACAGTAACAGTAATGTAAGCGCACAGGCTGGTTTTCCCCAAAACCTGCATTGAGAAAGACAGTGAGTACAAATAATGTATGCAAAATAATGAGTATCGGTGCAGAAAATGAGATCTTGGAATACTAAATACATTATATCTCAGGAACCGTACGACGTAGAAAAAAAATTTAAAAGTCATATTATTTACAACTGTCCTGGCTAATTTGAATCTTAGCCCCATCAGGGGCTAAGAAATTTTCCGACGAAAAGTCCGTATCTCGCACAGTTTCCTAGATAATGGGCCTGAAAGGCCGTTAACGCCGGGAATGTTATCCTATGGGAAAAAGAAAAGTTCGGAGCACCATAACTTTGCCTCCCTGTAATGTTTTTTCACCAAACTACTGAAAGGCACATCTGTGGGCTGTTGGCTGTCTTCCCTCCAAACTTCAGGAAAAAAGACCAAACCGTTATTTTGCAGCAGGGCTCCAAATGATTTCTGTTAAGTGTCGGGCGCCATAATGTTATCCTATGGGAAAAACCGTCAATTTTGGAGTGCCGTAACTTTGCCGCCATGTGATATTTTTTCACCAAACTACTGAAAGGCACATCTGTGTACTATTGGCTGTCTTCCTCCAAATTTCAGGAAAAAGACCAAACCGTTATTTTGCAGCAGGGTGCCAAAGGATTCCTGTAATGCCTGGCGCCCGTAATGTTATCCTATGGAAAAACTGTCAACTTTGGAGTGCCATAACTTTCCGCCGTGGTAATATTTTTCAATACAACACTGAAAGGCACATCTGTGAGATGTAAGCCTGTTTCCTCCAAATTTCAGCCCAAAACTCCCAGCGGTTATTTTGCAGTGCAGTGCCAAAAATTGCTGTCATTTTCCCACACTAGAAAATTACTGTAGCAATTTCAAAGCTTTTCGAAAATTTAGACACTTTCTGAGCACTGAAAGTAATTTATGAAGTACTTTTTCCAGAAATTTGAAAAACATATTTCTGGGTGTTTTACCACAAAATAAAGACATGGCAAGCATCCTCAGGGCCCGACTAGGTGAATACAAAAAAATTAGGTTGCTAGAGGGTCCCAAATTTAAATGCCAACCATTTTCTGATCACCAACTGAAAACAAAATGGCCGATTTGAAAGTAACAGGCCCATTTGCGAAAGTAAAATGCATTTCGAAAGTGTTGAACTTTTGTACTTTTCCCATTGACTTATAATGGGAAACTGTTTTTGAATAACTTTTGAACCGTTTAATATTTTTCACGAAATCTTGAAAGGCACATCGGGGACCCGGCTGCCGTTCCCTGAAGATTCGGGCGATCCATAAACCGTCGACCTGTAGGCACGACCACAGAATTCAGAAAAGCGTAAATGCGGCAGACAGATCACCTTAATAACGCCGCAGCCAGATATCCGAACCAGCACGAAACTTGGCAGATCCCAAGGCCTATGGTTCTTGATCATAAATTCCAAATTTCAGGCAAATCCATCAAACGGTTGCAAAGTTATTAAGGTACAAAGTTTTGGGGTTTAACATAGAAATGGCTCCTCAGCCCTAACTATGGTAGCACTACCGTGCTACCATAATATATATATGTGTGTGTGTGTGTATATGTATATATGTGTGTGTGTGTATGTTTACCACCAGACTAGATCACTACTGGACCCCAGATGCTCCCCACCACCTGTCCACTCATAACTGACTTGAAATACTATACCTATACCTGTATATGTTATGTATTTAAGCAATATACCATAAGAGGGTGTTGGTGATGCCAGGATTTACCCATGCCCTGGGGTGTTTGGCCACGAAGTGAAGCCAAGTGGCCAAAACACCCCAGGGCATGGGTAAATCCTGGCATCACCAAACACCCCAGGGCATGGGTAAATCCTGGCATCACCAACATTCGCGTGGCATATTGCGATTATACAATGGATGTCTGTACATTTTGTGTGTGAAAAAGTAAGAAAAAAAATAAGTTGGCTTAGATGTCTTGTTAATTTTTTATTAGATTTGTTGTTACGTGTGGAAAGATAGTGCTTTGTTGGTAGGTATGCACATGTGCAGTGGTGTCAAGCAAGCGGGCGAGGAGATACCCTGATTGGTTACAGTTTGGGGAAAATAGAGGCTCGAGGAAACCACGGGTCCGGAGTCCAGCAATGTAAGGTGTAGTGCATATTTAAACAGAGCAAAAACGAAGAGAGGTAATTTTGTTGTGGGATGTTTTTTACAGTGTCGCTGACAAACTGAGTAAGAACAGGGTTGTGAAAGTGAAATGGGGGAGAGAGAGAGCCTGGGGAAAGAGTAAAATTTGTGTCCCCCCCCCCGAAAGCCAGAAGGGGGGGGGGGTTAATAAATGTCCTGTGATTGGAATTTTTTTTTTTTTTTAATTCATTGTTGAATTACACTTTTGAAACTTGCAGGATTTTTGATATTGTTTACTGGGACTGCAACATCACAGCTTTGTGGAGGTTTTGCCCTGTGACTGTCTGTGTTTTTGCCGGTTTTGTGTTTGTCGCATTGATTTTGGGGGGGGGGGGGTCTTTGATGTGGCTTATTGGTGGCTGGCACCTCTTCCCGTGGGGTGGTTCTAGCTTTTACAATGGGAGAGACGTGCCAGGTAGCTAATGACATTACAGGATTTGTGCTTTATTTTAATGCCCATTGTATAATGTTTTACAAAGCTACCTCGACATGCTGACCAGAATGCCTGTACGTGACGGAAAATTACAAACTGACCTACTGTATCTTGGTTGTCGAGATGCGTTTTAAAGGAAAGTTGTCATAATCCTACTCGACCCCCGCCCCTATTGGGAGTTTCATAAAGAACCCTTTACTATATATATATATATATATATATATATATATATAAGCGAAAGCAGTACAGTCAAGACTTTGACTTGAAATGGAACCGCTGCAGTGTGTGCCATTTTCAGAATCCTGGACTTTAAAAATAAATAAATAAATAAAGTAAGTTAAAACAGTTGAAAAAATTGTGTTTTCTTTGTGAAACTCCTAATCGAGGGGTGAGGGGCTTTGGGGTGGGGAAGCGTAGTATTAGGACTGCTTTCCTTTAAAATAAAACGATACTTGACCGAGAATAAGGATTTGGTTAAGTGCAGGTGGGGAAGATGTGAAACATTTGTCCTTGTGGTTAGAAAGGAATGTTACTGTTGGATAATGTACACGAAAACAAGCTGTATAACAAAGTGGTGTTGGTCCAAAATGTCAGTTACATAATAGCCAGTGTATGTGTAACCCCCCCTGTTACCCGGGGTTCCTAGAATAAGACCTAGTGGTAGGCAGGAAAGGCAGTTTGTGAAACTCCAGTTAAATGGATTTCACACACTCACTCTGTTCTCAGTCTCGGCTGAGACTAAGGGATGGCATCATTTTAGAACTGTCACAGCTGCATAAGCCACACTGGAATGTTGCAGTTGAAGGTTAGAGTAGAACTTTGGTGAACTTGAAGCCAGTCTTGGTGCAGTTTTAGAGAGACACTGTAGTGCAGCAAAGTGTGTGCAGGCTCTCAGAGCTTTAAGCTGTTATAGAGCTGCGTTTGTGTAGGTGTGTGTTTCCACCTAAAGAGGAACACAGGAACTGGTAATTGAAGTGGAGACCGCTCTCAGTGGTTCAGAGCCCCATCCCTGAGGGGATGAGGGGGAGGTGTCTGCCTGTTTCCCAGGGGCAACCCCCCCTGGGTACAGCTAAGGGAAAGAAGCTGCCTATCTGAGTTGTGCTGAGGCACCAGAAGCTCTGTAAGAGATTCCTTGAGGAGGAAACACCTGTGGGGCACCTGCAACCAAAGGGTGAGTTCGCTCTGAAAAAGAGCGAAGTGTTTTCACCTGAAACAGAAGGAAACTAAAGGGACTGTTACTGTGGGGTTGGGAAAAGACAGCCTAGTACAGTTGGAAGATGTGGGGATTGGACTGCTTAACTCAGTGGGGGGTGTAGAGTAATGGACAAAGCCACTTATAAGTATGTTAAAGGCCAGCACAAAAATGGAAAGAAAGAATGTGGGGATTGGACTGCTTAACCTGTGGGGGGTCTAGAGTAATGGACAATGCCACTTATTTTTAAGTATGTTCAAGTCCAGCAAAAATGGGAAGCAAGACAAGAAGACTGAATGTGAAATACATTTAGCAAGAATCTACACAGCAAAGTGCTAAAGGATGAGGTGTTTACAATCCAGATAAATGGCCGGGTATGAACTGTGGGAGCAAGAGGTGGGAGCCCCCCCCCCATCAGTAGTAACCAAATTCACCTCTACAGATTTGCTTCGAGACACCTTTTGCTTTCCCTCAGGTACTTGGCCAGTGCCTGAGGAAAGTACCCAGATGTGGGATTGAAAAGAAGATTCCCTGATGGAGACGGTGCTCTTAGGTGGTTTAGGGAGCCACCAGAAAATGTTTCCATGAAGTATGGAAGGTGTCCAAGTGGCTGGGAAGGGAGCTGAGCCAGGAAAAACCTAGGACAGTGTACAGGTTCAGGCTGTGTAACCCAAAGCAGCATGCAAGTCTGGGCTGTGTGCCCAGTGGGTTCAGAGCCTGAGGGCTAAAGTGTTGAGGAGGTGTTCTGGTCTCTTTTAATCTGCATTACCAGGAGTGTAGCCCCGTGGGAGTCCATCTATGCTTTGTTTGTTCTGTTTGGATGTGAATAAAAGCCACACTTTAGAATCCCACTTCTGGTATTGGACACTACAGTTATTGCTTCCTGTGTTAGGAGTTACTTGGGTAGCCCTGTGCAGAGTAGCCAAACCTAGCCTTTGTGCCGAGTGGCCTATTCCTCCCCGAACCCAGCTCACCTGGTAGAGCTGTCAGATACAAACGGCATACCGGGTAGGGGTTACATATAAATGCTGTGAGTTTTGAACGGCTAGCTACCGTAGCTCAGGCTATGAAGATGAACTTAGCAGTGGACTGCAGAGACTGCTGGAAAAAGATCTCCCTGTGACATTATGTCTGGAGTGTGTGGCATGTTCTGTCTGTAAGTTACCTGCTAAAATATTTGTTATTAACTAAACTTGTCTGTCTTGGGTGAAAAGCCATCAGCCCGAAAGGGAGGGGAACAGCATGCCTAGTTCTACTCCAAAAGAGGAAGTGTTGGGGCATTATGTGACTAAAACTAAATTGCTAGCAGAATAGACCAAGTGGTCTGAGTTTGCTCGAGTAACAGCCTACAGTCCACTCACTGCGGCTGCTCCCCTTCCCCATTGTGACCCCCTGTGGACCCTGTACATACCCCGTCCCCCCCACCTGGACTACACCCCTATGTCTGTCCCATCCTCTCTAGAATCCTCCCACTGTCTCCATCCCGACCAACTCTGATTGCAGTGAGTTCCAGGGCACCAATACCCTCTCAGTGAAGTAGTGATGCCTCGTCTTCCCCTTAAACCTTCCCCCACCATTCTTGGCCTATGCTCCCTCATGGCTCCATCCTTCCTCAACTCTAGCAGTCCATCAGAGCAGACCCAATTAATCCCCTTTAGATATTTAAAGACATCCATCATATTCCCCCTTTTCCCTTCTCTCTTCCAAAGAGTACATGTTCAAATCCCGTAGTCTCTCCTCATAGGACAGGTCCCCCAGGCTACGAATCATCCTTGATGCCATCCTCTGGACCCTCTCAAGAAGGGCTACATCTCTCGTCAAGTATGACTGCCAAAACTGCACACAGTACTTCAGGTGTGGCCTAACCAGGCAGTTGTACAGGGGCAGTAGGACCTCTCTCCTCCTTGATGTTATCCCTCTGGTTGTGCACCCTAGCATCCTATTTGCATTCGCAGTTGCCCTCCTGCACTGCTCAGAATTATTCATTCTGGTGTCTGTTGCCACCCTGGGATCCTTTTCTTTCCTGGAGACTGCCATAATCTCTCTAAGACTGTAGTTGTACCTGGGGTTCCTGGTCCCCATGTGGAGTACACTGCACTTCTTGGCACTGAACCTCAGCTGCCAAGTGTGCGACCACCATTCAAGTGTCTCCAAGTCCTCTTGCAGCATCCTACTCCTCTCCTCCCTGTCTACCGCTGTTCCCAGTTTGGAGTCATCTGCAAATAGACTCAGCCTTCTCCTAACTCCAACCCCGATGTCTGAGATGAACATGTTAAATAGGATCAGCCCCAACACTGATCCCTGGGGGACTCCCACTAACGACTCATCTGGGAGATGAGACCCCCCAACCCCCCCCCCGATAGCTATCCGTTAACTAATTTCCAATCCGCCGTAGTAGAGTCAAAAGCCTTACTGAAGTCCAGGTACAGGACATCTACCAGCTTCCCTGGTCCAAAGACCTTGAGACCCAGTTGTAGAAGTCAACCAGGTTTGTTTGACTCGATCGTCCCCTGATGAACCCTTGCTGTCGTTCATCTCGGATACCATGGGCCTCCAGGAATGCCACCATCTGTTCCTTTAAGATGGTTTCCAGCAGCTTCCCCACCACAGATGTCAGGCTAACTGGTCTGTATTTTCCCAGGTCCTTCTGTTATGGAGCGGCATGACATGTGCCTCCCTCCAGTCACGGGGGACCCTTCCAGTTTGCCAGGAGGAGTTGAATCAGTCCATCAATGGTACAACCAGGACATCCGCCAGTTCCCTCAATACCCTGGTGTGAATCCCATCCAGACCCAGAGCCTTATCGCACCTCATAAACTTTAGAGCCTCTCACCTTCCCCAATGATATCTTCCCATCCATGAGTGCCTTCCCCCAACCCCTCCCACATTCCATCTACCTCCTGTGGAGATGGTTCCTTCCCCTCCTTCATAAAGACCAAGTAGAAGTACTCGTTGAGTACTTCCGCTTGCTTCACTACTGCCTCGGCCCACCCTCCCTCCTTTTTTAATGTGTCAGTATGCCCTTCCCCATTGCTTTCCTTCCCTTCCTGATATACCTGAAAAAACTCTTCTCCCCTGCACCAACCACAGTTCCTTCTGCATCTTGGTTGTTCTCACCACCCTACCCATCTGTCTGGAGAGCCTCTGGTACTATTCCCTGTCCGCCTCTCTTCTCGACCGCTTGAATCTACAGAAGGCCAGCCTTTTTTCTCTCACCATCTCCCGCACCTCCCTGATCTACCAGCTGGGTTTTCTAGCCCTAACATTCTTGTGGATGACCCAAGTGCAGACTTTAGTGGCCTTGAGAAGACCCCCCTTTATTATTTCCCACTTGCTGTCCATGTCCATGCCTAGATTAATCGGCCTAGGTGCTTCTCTAGGACTGCCACCATGCCCACAAAATCTGCCCCTCTGAAATCCACTGCTGTTTTCATTCGATTTCCACTCCCGCCCAGGTCTAGGGAGAACCAAATTGTGGCAGGATCACTACCCGTCAGAGGGTCTTCCTCAGTCAAATCCTTAACCATGTCTCCATCCGTCAGTACCAAATCCAGAATATGTTCCTCCCTGGTTGGTTCCCCCACCAGTTGGGACAGGAAAGCATCTTAGAAGGCATATAGAAGGCGCTGCTCCCTTGCCGATGACGACGCCATGGTCTCCCAGTCAACCTCTGGCATGTTCAGATCCCGCAACACTACTGTCTTGCCCCTTCCCAAGCTACAGTGGGATTTCAGATTTTCCACTAATTCCTCATCTAGATTCTCCAATCTATGTGGATAAATGTACAGGAAAGGATGGTATGCTTATATGGGCAGAAGCAGCACATGAGAATTGGGGTCTGAGAGTGATGAAAGAAGAGTGTGGTGAATGGGTAAAGGTGAAGAAAAGAGTTGAATATATAAATTGGGGTGTGATGGCAGGATTTAATTGTGCTTGTATAGCGTATGACGTGCAGGTGAATAAATTGACACTGGAGAATGTAAAGCTTAAGAAGGTAGAGTACAAAGCTAAGAAAGAGGCACAGAGTCCTGGCAGCTACTTAATCACCCTCACCAGTTTGAACTTGGGGGGGGGGGGGCAAGTTTCCAAGAGTTGTCTCTGCAGTCCCTCAGCTTCAAACTCCTTCCCTGAAGAGGCTAGAGAGTAAAGACATCTGTAAAATGTACCAGTGCAGACTGACCTTTTCTTTCCCCTAAAACTGACTAAGGAAAGGTTAACTGTGACTAAGAATTCAGGCTTCAGTGCTGAGTTAGCGAACAAGGTCAGAAGGCAGTTAATCGAAGCACCTTAGAGAGGGAGGAGAGTTGGCAGCATCCCTTCCCTGTGAAACTAGGCTTGTGGAGGGGAGGGCACTTTGTTGTCTGAACTACCCCTCACTAATGAAGGACAGGCTGAGGACTTTTCTGAGCATCTGGCTGAAACCCAGTCTAGGGCACAGATAACAGGAGATATGTGGTGTTATGCGAGAAGGAATACAGATGGTAGCTTCACTCTGCCTGTAACAGTTTCAGACTAGGAGTTTAAAGATGCACCCTTTTATGTATGAAAGGACATTGATTGGCTACACTTTGTAAATGAAGTGTGCAGACTCAGTTGACAGTGGTAAAACGTAATCGTGCACTGGACAATACCCCTTCAGGGGAGGGTTCCCTGAAGTTGAAGGGTATAGTAACTCTGAATTTTCAGAATGGATGGGATTCTCTTGTGTCATTATACATATGTGGTCCAAGGTATGACAAAAGCTGTGTGCCTGGGCGCTGACTTTTTGGTAAAACTTTTGTCCATCTGGGCATTGGCCAGCATGCTCTTTGAACCCATCTCCTGGCACCATCCCAATCCAGCCTGCCCTTTGAACCCATCTCCTGGCACCATCCCAACCTTTGGCCGTACTAAATCTGAAATGAAAGCTGGCCAGACCATACCATAAATTTGTCAAGTGGTTAGTGAACAGAGTGTCACCATTCCAGACAGAACTCAGGGCTCCTATCTGAGACTGAATATAAAGTAGGGGCCTCCAGCTGTGGCCACCTATGTGACTTGGCATTGGACAAGTTCCGGAGACCCTGTGTTGAAGTGTGGGTAGGAGGCTGCTCATGCATTATGCTAGTAGACACAGAGTTGTATCCCTGCTGCGCATGGACTGTTACGATGGTGACACTATTCCTACAGGCATGTTGCAGACCTTTGAAGGTTCCCAGGGCCCGGTACATGAGACTACCTGACAGGTCTGCTTTTACCTGGGAGCCATTTCAGTCATATATACATTTTTAGTGGGCCTTGTTGTTGCAGGCTCAGGACATTAAGGTTTCAGATGTAGCAGGCCTGAATGTTGCTGGTCCTTCATTTTTGGGAGCACTCCATGATTGTGCAGTCTCCTCTCCTTAGTCCATAGTGGCCCAGTCAGCAGTTTCCCTTTTTTTAAGGACTCTCCTTAAGTAGATTTTGCCAAAACTGCTTCTTGTATTTTACCGATGTCTTTTCTTAAGAGTGGCCTTCCCGCCAATTTCTGTGTGTGTGTGTGTGTGTGTGTGTGTGTGTGTGTGTATGTATGTATGTATGTATGTATATATGTATGTATGTATATATCAGTGTCAGTGGCTCAGTGGGTAGCACACTCTGCCTCTGAGGCCAGGAGATCAGAGGGCTGTGGGTTCAGTTCCCACATCTGGCACTTGGGGTTAATATCCCGAGTACTGACACTGTAGTGCAGCACGAGGGTGCACTGCACTTCTGAGGTCACCCGTCTTCGGATGAGGCGTTAAACCGAGGTCCCATCTGCCTGGATTGGTGGTAGTTCAGGTGGATGTTAAAGATCCCATGGCACTTATCGAAAAGAGCAGGGGAATTTCCCCGGTGTCCTGGCCAAATTTCCCTCATTCACTAAAAATACCACCAACAGCTTAATCTGGTTCAAAGTCAGTTGGCATTCATCTGTATCCCCTTCCCGGGTCGTGCCTGAAAATAGGCAGGATTTGTCTAGTGCACTTACCTGGTCAACAAAAGCTAAATAAATAAATAAATAAATAAATAGTAAATGTATGTGTGTGTATTATTTATATATAAAAACATAGAAGTTGATGGCAGATTAGGACCGCAAGGCCCATCCAGTCTGCCCATTTCTTTTTCTACCTTATAAATGTGCCATCAGCCTTTGCTCTGTCAGTGGCCTGTCTATTCATACTCATCTGTATTGCTTCCTTATACATATCCCATGCCTATTTGAAGCCCTCCACTGTATTCATAGCCACCACTTCCTGAGGTAGGCCATTCCATGCATCCCCCACCCTTTCTGTGAAAAATAACTTCCTCACATTCCCCCTTAATCGGCCTCCCTCTAATCTCATGCTGTGTCCTTTTGTCCTCTTATTTTTCTTGTATTTAAACATGTTGGACTCTTTCACCTTGTTAATGCCCTTAAGGTGTTTGAATGTCTCGATCATATCACCTCTCTCCCTCCTTTTGCTCAAGGGTATACATTTTGAGGTCCGTTAATCTGTCCTCATATGTCTTCTGATGCAGTCCCTGCACCATTTTGGTTGCCCTTCTCTGGACTGCCTCAATTTGGTTAATGTCCTTGTGAAGGTGTGGCCTCCAGTACTGCACGCAGTACTCCAGATGGGGCCTAACCAGTGTCTTGTAAAGAGGGATTACCTCCCTCTTGCGACTTGTGATACCCCTGCTAATACACCCTAACATCCCCCTAGCCTTAACTACTGCTTTAGAGGACTACTTGGATGGTTTCAGGTCATCAGTGGTGATGATGCCCAAGTCTCTTTCTTCCTTTGTGACTGCCAGCAACTCCCCTCCCAGCCTATAGGTGGCTTCAGAGTTTCTCTTCCCTATGTGCATGATCTTGCACTTCTTTGCATTAAATCTCAGTTGCCACTATTCTGACCATTTTGCTAGTTTATCCAGATCTTTTCTCATTCTGCCCACCCCATCTGGATCATCTACTGTGTTGCAGATCTTGGTGTCATCTGCAAACAGACAAGCCTTGCCCTCTAGTCCGTCTGCAAGGTCACTAATGAAGATACTGAAGAAGACTGGCCCCAGGACTGATCCCTGAGGTACCCCACTTATGACTTGCATCTCTTCTGACTGTATACAATTTACCACCACTATCTGTTTTCTGCCCTTCAACCAGTTTGCTACCCAGTTGACCAACTTCTGACCCACCCAGCTTATTAATCAATCTTCTATGTGGAACAGTGTCGAAAGCTTTGCTGAAGTCAAGGTAGGCGACATCAACTGCTCCCCCTTGGTCCACCATTCTGGTTACCCAGTCAAAGAAATCTATGAGATTAGTTTGACAGGACCTTCCTTTTGTAAACCCATGCTGTCTTGGATCCTGTGCCCTATGGATTCCAGGTGTTGCACTATCCTTTCCTTAAAGTGCCTCCATAATCTTGCCCACTACTGAGGTAAGACGGCTGGTCTGTAGTTCCTGCCTCCCTGCTACCACTCTTGTGGGCGGGATCACGTGAGCCTTCACCAGTCTTCTGGGACCTCTCCTGTGCTCAGAGACTCACTAAACAGTTCTGCTAATGGCTCTGCTAGTTCCACCCTTAGCTCCTTTAGTACCCTGGGATGTATGCCATCAGGTCCCATTGCCTTATCCACCCTGAGCTTAGCGAGCTCTTGTAGGACCCTTTCTTTTGTGAAGGGAGTAGTGCTCACCTCCCTCCCCCCTGTGTAGATGGTGCTGAGCTGTGGGCCGTGCCCTACCTTCTCTTCAGTAAATACAGAGCAAAAGTATCTATTTAGGATAGATGCTTTTATAGGGTCCTCCTCCTCACATGCCCCTTTTTCTCCATTGAGCTTAGCAATACCCCCTCTGGACTTTCTCCTTTCACTAATGTAGCTATAGAAAGTCTTGTCACCTTCTTTTACTGTTTGTGCTAGTGTTTCCTCAGTTTGGGACTTTGCCTGCCTTACTGCCTTCCCTTCTTCCCTTAGGGCAGTTTGGTATGCCTCCCTATCTTCATCCCGCTGTTTTCCCTTATATTTTCTGAAGGCCAGCCTTTTGGCTCTGACCTTTTCTGCTGCTGTATTTGAGAACCAAAGTGATTTCCTTCTTCTTTTGCACTTCCTTTTCTGTCTAACACAGTGGGATGTTGCTTCAAGTATTGCATCCTTAATGCTTGCCCACTTTGCCTGTACCCCCTCACCTGTGTTTCTTTTTGCCAGGACTAGCTTAACTCTGTTGGCCATCTTATCAAAATCGGCTCCTCTGAAGTCCCATATTTTTGACTTGGAATGGGATGATTTAGATGTAGTGGCCAAATTTAATCATACCATGTGATGGTCACTGGTTCCCAGGTGACCTTCTACCTGGAGATCTGTGATCCCTTCCCTGTTAGTCAGTACTAGATCTAGGATAGCCCTGTCTCTTGTGGGTTGTTGTACCAGTTGTTTGAGGCCCTCCCCCTGCAGGAGTCCACCATGTGTCTAGTTCTGGCAGATGTTCCTGCTGGTATTGACCAGTCTGTATCTGGCATGTTGAAGTCTCCCATTATTAGAACCTCCCCTTTAGCTGTTATGTTTTGTATATCTTCTAACAGTA
The DNA here is from genome assembly GCA_016271365.2 of Neoceratodus forsteri. Taxonomy (NCBI): domain Eukaryota; kingdom Metazoa; phylum Chordata; order Ceratodontiformes; family Ceratodontidae; genus Neoceratodus; species Neoceratodus forsteri. The sequence continues at coordinate 762,741,693 of CM057456.1, read as the reverse complement.
ATGTGTCTATGTCCTCCCCCTGGTCTGGAGGTCTATTTACAAACCCGGTTCTTATGGCTGTCCCATTTCCTGTTTCCAGGGTGACCCACAGTTCTTCTGGCTCCTTGTGTGTATTCTGAATTTCTGTAGCTTTGATATTTTCATTGACGTATAGGGCCACTCCACCCCACCTTTTTGCACCTCTGTCTCTTCTGAACAGTACATAGCCAGGTACTGAAGTCTCCCAAGTGCGGTTACTGGTAAACCACATCTCACTATTTGCTACTGTGTCCAGTTTAGCCTCTGACATTATTGCGTGAAGGTCTGGGATCTTATTTCCCAGGCTGTGAGCATTTGTGTGCATGATTTTCCATTGGCCAGATTTCGGTGTGTTAGTTGTTGGGTTAGGTTTGGGATTTCCCCTGTGCGTCGTATGGGGAGACGGACCTTTTTTCTTGCCTGGTGATGCAAATGAACTGCACCTGTTTGACCACTAGCTGAGGGGGGAGGGGTGTTCTTCCCATTTAACGTATGGGGTGCTGCACCCCCCTCCCCATTTGCTAGTTTAAATATTCTGCAAATACGTCAAACTTCTGCCCCAATGCACTGACTCCCTCCTTAGTCAGATGCAGTCCATCAAATTTAAAGAACTTTCGCTCCCAGAACTGTTGCCAGTTCCCTACAAATCTGTGTCCTTTTTCCTGGCACCAGCCCTTGAGCCACATGTTTAGCTCAGGTGTCTCCCCTTCTCTGACCTTCCGTCCATCTGCCCCCCTCTCCCAGACTGGCAGGATCTCAGAGAAGGAGATGCTGGACGAAATGGAGGATAGTTTGTCACCCAGCCTGGTCAGGTGTTCCTTGGTCTCCACAACTGACCAGCTGGCGAGATCATTAGTTCCTATGAGTACTAGGATGTCAGTGTTTTCTCCTGCTTTGTAAACAATTTTAGCAATGCGGTCAGTGTCTCTCCACGCTGACATACGTGGGAGGCATCTGACCATTACCCCTGGCTGGAGATGGGTATCAACTCCCTGAATCATGGAGTCTCCTATGATCAGAAGTTTTTTGGATTTCCTTTTTGCCTTTTTTGTTTTGGTTCCTGATTTGGGTGAGTTTTGTTGTGCTAGGTCCTGTGCTGCAGTGTCCTCTGCTCCTTTGTTTGATTTCAGAGACAGAAGCAGATACCCGTTTGTAGTGTGTATATGTTTTTGGGAGGTAATATGTTGGAGAACAGACAGTGATGGGGCATCCCATTTGCCCCTTCTGCCAACCTCCTGGACCAACTACCCTCTGTGGTCGAGGTTCTTCTGTTAGATGTTGGGGAAATGGTGGGTGGTTCTTATAATGTATTTCCTCTTGAATATGAAATTTGAGGCACACGCAATCTCTGCCCATGCTGCCCGGAGCTGAGCCCTAAGATCTCCACTGGCCCGGCATGTAGGAGAGTGTCCTAAAACCTATAATACTGTCATTCTGAAAAGTGTTCCACAGTACCTGCAGTTAATGATATCCATTCCAGATAAGTTGCGGGCTTTACAACCTAGTCAGTAATTAGAAGAAAGAAAATGCAAGTAATGGTTTGATTTTGTGTTTTGTTAATTACTAGTGCCCCTGTAAATGAGCTCACCTTGTGGATGCCCCACTGATCTGCCCCCTCCTGCTTTGCCACAGGAAATGTCACAACTGTGGTACCCTATAGAAGGAGTGTAGTGTGGGGTGGTTGGGGATGGGGGTGGGTGGCTGGGCCCTTCCCCTGCCGAAAAAGAACCACAGACGAAAGAACAAGGAGGTAAGAGCAGAAACAGTCAGTCAACAACAAATGCAGTAACCATGAAAGCTTTATCCTAATGTTAGATAAAACTGTAAGACATGTAAAGCACTACCTGTAATAATTTCAGAGAAGATATACCCTGTAAGAAACACTTTGCTACAGAGAAAAATAAAGCAGTAACAGAAGATATACCTTGCAAAAGACAATTTGAATCGGAAGATTACAGCAGTAATCTGTTAGCACACACCTGTAGGCACACCTTGTAATAATGCAGAAGAAGGTGTACCAGCAACAACAATTTGAATCAGAGAAAAATAAAGCAATGAAATGTTAGCAACAAATAGTAGCAATCCCTGAGAGTACAAAATAAAAACACACAGTAAATCTGCTTAGCCAAAAGAAGTCTTAATCCTTTTCCCTTGCTCTGGTAAGGTTTTCTGCTCTGCCTTTCAAGCAGTCTTGGAAGAAAAGAGCTCAGGTGAAGCTAGGTGCCTTGGCCAGCAAACCAGGTCTTCTATGTGTTTATATGTATGTACTGTATGTATATATAAATATGTGTGTGTGTGTGTGTGTACATACATACATATATATATATATATATATATAACACACACACACATATACAGTGAAGCTTACCTGTGTGTGTGTGTGTGTGTGATATGTGTGTGTATGTGTGTGTGTGTGTGTGTGTGTGTGTATATATATATATATATATATATATATATATATATATATATTCAGCATAATCATTTCCAATCCTCTGACTGCAAACCTGTTAAATACTGATCCCATTGGTCTTTCCTCACTGCACTGCCCCTTTAGGATGTCACCCCCATCTATGTTCTTGAAGTTAAAGCACACTCTAAACATGCCCTGTTCTTAGTCGAAAACATGACAGTCAATTCCCTAGCTCGTCAGGGCACCCAAGGGGTTGACCTTTGGGAGCTTCTGTTCCCTGATGTGGCTGCTGTGTTTAGCACTGATGGGTGGAGCTTGGTGATTGCATCTAAAACAGATGCAGAATAAGCCAAGGACCCTCAGCTGAACAACTGAGGACACAGGTGGAGAACAACGAACCGGATACCCTGGGCATGTGTGTGGACAAAACGTCAGGGCGGCTGATGCATGGATCTCAAAGACGGGTGACAAAATGAAGTAATTATTTGTGCAGCACCAGGCTATGCATTAGAGAAAGAGTAATGTGTGCTACAGGACAGCCCAGGTTCCAGTTGTCTTGGTGGTGCAGCTGGTTAGCACAACCAGAACAGTATTCCGGGCAGCCTGGATTAAAGTCCCAGCTGAAGCACTTACTACTTTCTCTCCTTTTTTGTACAGGTGACATTGTATTTGTGACCCCATAACATATAAGGTGCTAGTTACTAAAGTTGTGCCACAACCAAGGAGGGCACTGGGGGTTACAGAAACCCTGCAGTTGGTGAAGTAATTGGTAAGGTGGCCGAAAGGGTGTGGTGAGGAAGACTCGTGAGGAACTGAAGCGCTGGGTGGTCAGGAGGGAGTTCTTTCTATTGTTGATCCTTCCTGCACCTGCAATAAACTTTACTTTGATTTAATATTAGCAGTGTGGACTTAATTGTGAGGGATCCAAGTGACACTGCTCTCTGAATTTGCTGTTTTGAGCCTTTCATGGGCTGGTTGCCTGTTTGGGTGAGCACCTTTCCACCTTTGCATGTCACAGCTTACCTTTCAGATTTGTCGTGGTGGTCACTAATGCTGGAGGATGTGTGGAATTATTACCACAGCTGCATCACATGTGCACAAACTAATCCCACACAGCGTTCTCAACAGTCCTGCTTAAGACTGTAGATCAAGCATGGACCATGATGTAGTCTACAAATTGATTTCATTAGGCTACTGTCACCTACAGCCAGGGGTAACGAGTACATCCTCATGGTTACAGACTGGTACTCAAAATGGGTCTTAGCCGTCCCAACAAAAAAAATACAGCCTTGACCACTGAGAAGCATTTGGTAGAAGGTGTTCTGTGTCTTGAGTCCCAGGTAGTATTAAGAGCAGATCAAGGGACCCACTTCACCTGACAAGCCATGAGAAATTATTTAGCTGTTCTGGGGGTTAGGCAGAAATACCATATCCCATACTACCTTCAGTTGTCGGGCCAGATTGAAACAGCAAACTGAACTACAAAAATGATGTTACCGAAGTACATGGCAGTCTGTGGAAGGGATTGGGATCTCGCATTGCCCCTGGTGCTTATGGTAATAAGGGCAACCCCAAATACCTCGACTAGGCTCACCCCCTTTGAGGTGATGACAGGAAGCAAATGAGGACACTCAAACATCATCTTTGTTACAGTGGGTTGGGGACAGCTACTTGTAATAGACTGGAGTTAGTGATGTGCATGTTCTGAAAGACAATCTACAGACCATCAACAAATTTATATCCTCCAACCGAGGTAGGACCTAGAAGGTACAAAAACAGCATTTCGATGCAGGAGTTATCCCCTTAGAGTTCCTGCTAGGGGACAAGGTTGTGATTTTGGATCATCAGACCCTTGATCCTGCCTTACACAGATTTTGGAGGGGGCCATTTGTGGTGATTGATAAACTTTCCCCTGCTGTGATGAAGGTCAGAATAACGGATAGGAAGAAACTAGTAGAAAAGTGGGTGCGCTTTTACTGGACAGAATCATTCAGTGGGAAATTTTGAAAATAACATGTACTAACCTTTGTGTTTTTTTTTTTTTTAGATTGATATTATTATTCTTCTTCCTGAAGTTTTTGTGTGCTGAATGTCCTACTGAAGAGCCTAGCCTGCCCAGTGGCATGGTGCCGTCAGTACAGCCAGGGGTACTGATTAACAGCGTATGATTTATCCACGTATCAGTTCAAGTTAATTTGACTGCTTGGGGCACCGAATTGAGTGGCCCTTGCCAATACACCCTACAAGAAAAGTTTTTCTCCAGACTGGTGAGGGAAATTATGCGTTGATGCCATGAACAAATGTAGACCGCTTTGGGACAACAAGAATCATCTATGTTAAAGGGATAACAGAGAAGGTTACTGGGAGTAGCAGAATGGATTAACACTGTAATAGGACTGTTTGGGTCAGGGATGTTAGTCTGGAACCAGACTGATATAGCAATATTGAGGACAGATCAGAATTACTTTGAAACTGTACGAGGGGTTGAAACTGTGGAACTCGGGGGATAAAAGGATTGATTGCCGAGGAAATTACTGCTGTTAGAGTGTTTAAGAAGTTGCCAGGTTTAGTAAAAATCAAGCTACGGTCAGTGAGATCATTCAGTATCCTACTAATCGCACAAGTAAGCATCGCAATACTTAAGAGAAAGTAGTGAGCTGTAGCAGTTATGGATAATTTATCATTACTGAACACATCTTCTTGATGGAAAATGTGAAGAAAAACTGCTTCCCATCATTTGTGATTGATAATGCTTTGCTGCGATGATGGTATTCCTCTATTTGTGATGACACAGCAATTCTTTACCTAAGGGAAAGGTATTATCCTAGCTATTGGTGGTCTGTATTGGACAAACCTTGTTTTAACCATTCAGGCCTTCATATGAACTCTGCTACAGTAAAAGAGCTTGTAATAGTGACTCCTCATTGCTTTAGGACCAGGTGCTTACAAATTAACTGGTGGCAGAAGATTAGGTTTTGTGCTGTACATGAGTTTAATGTAATAGAGTTCACCCTGTTACTATTATGATTTAATTATACCCATGATATTTACAATACCATAGGTGTACCTAAATCGTTCGGTTACTTGGAGTGCAGTGTGTATAAGCAATGGGTTGTAGTCTCACCACTTTTGTTGAAGGTGTCAGATCCTCTCGGAAAGGAAGGCGGAGCTTGGGAGTTCCAAATACTGCCTGTTGTGCTGCACAAAGGTTTTGGTATGTGTGCTGCTGTGACATCTTAGCAGTTGACACCCCAGTGTGTGGACTAGATCAATACTACTACCCAATAGAATTGAATGATACCCATTTTCCAGTAAAATTAACTAGGTAGCAACACCTGCAAGAGAGATCGGTGTATGATCATGGGTGATACTGTGTGTTAACTAATCGGGATACTTGTATGCATGGGAGTGAAGCGGGCAACATCGCCAAACTTTTTTATTTGACCAACGGATACAGTCGTATGATTTTGCACCAGATGCCCTGGTTTGAGAACAGCAGTGCTGTTAACTAGCTTGAATATCGCTATACGACGGGACGATTATGTCCCTAAATTTGACATCCCTATTACTAACTTGAGCTTGGATTTCTCCATCTTGTTAAATTGGAAGGAGGATCATCTAATAATCTCAAACAGGAGGGAGCAGGCCATCCAGAGCTTGAATAAATTATTGTGTAGGGGATCAACAATTGCTGTATGAGCATATATGGTGGGAAGTCAGATTTAAGGCATTATTGCTGTTACAGTGTATCTTGGTACTGATTCTGTTAATTTAGATTTACTGCCTCCGAGAGACCTTGAGAGGCCATTGAAAACAGCTGAGTTCACTCTGAACAGCTCAGTGTATGCAGCCATTATGTTCAACTCCTGAAAGTTATGAACTCCCAGGTGTTCAGGGAGGGGCTGAAGTGAAATACTATACAATATGTATACGTGTATTGTATGTTTTACAAAGCTACCTTGTCATACTGACCAGGATGCCTGTAGACAATGTAAAATCATAAACTGAACTATTGTATTTTAGTTGCCAGTAAATGTGATCCAAAATAAAATGATACTTGACTGAAAATAAGGATGTAGCTAAGTGCAGTTAGGAAAGACGTGAACAGTTTGTCCTTGTGCTTGGAAGGGACCGTTACTGTTACTGTGCACGAAATCAAGCTGTATAACAGAGTGTTCCAGAATGGGTCAATACATAATAGCCAGTGTAGAAATGCAGTGAGTTTCAAATTGCTAGCTAACATGAAAATGAACTTAGCAAGGGACGGCAGAGACTGCTCAAAAAGACCTCTTTGACATTATGTCTGGAGTGTGTGGCATGTTCTGTCTGTAAGTTATATGCTAACATTTTTCTTGAAATATTTTACCATTTATAACTAAACTTACCTGTCTGTTACATACTGGGTTACTCAAACCCTAAGTCTGATTGTTACAACACAGTTTTTTTAGACTCCTTCCCAAGTGTGGGGCTGGCTAGCCAGAGAGTACTATAGAGCAAGCACTTTTGTGAGGCGGCAGGGCAGCTTGTAGATTCAAAAGTCTGGGCATCACAGCTTGGAGGGTATAGAGCATGTTGACATTATTATTCTGAATGCCACTGATGTTTACATCCCCCCACCCATATATCCAACCTTACTCCATTAGGTACAAGTCTAGGCAACACCTTACTGTCTAGTCAGACATGGACAGGAACCAGACCCACACATCACACTCCTACGGATACTTTCTGTTACATCACTGGATGTAACATATGTCAGCATCCAGAAGTACGTGGAGCCACACATTTCTGCCCACACACCTCCCTCCCCCAGACAGCTGTAGGGCTGTTGGGTAATGGTAGGAGGCAGAGCCCCATCCCAAGGTAGGAAGCATCTGAGACAGATTACACAGCGCTGCCTCTACTCCCTGTGTGGTGATAACCTTGGTTCATGATGCAGACCTGGGTCATCAGTGTAACCACCTGCAATACTGTAGATTCCTAAGATTTGGAGAGGTCACATGTTGGCACCTCGGGTTAAGTTTGAGAGCTGCTGCTTCCTTGTGCCCTGCTGCATGTTCAGGGGAGCAGGGCCTGGTGTGCTGTTTATTTATCTCTCAGGAGCGTATGAGTCTGAGTTGCTTTAGGTTCTTGGAGTTGGTTTGGTTTCTTGGAGTTGGTTCGGGTTCTTGGAGTTGGTCAGGTCAGCTTTTAGTGGGAGCTTGGAAGAGCCGCATGTGCCAGAGCTGTGAAAATTCTCCTCATCTTGATCCTCACATGCTGCCCATGATTCAGTCTGTGCTTCAGTGAAGTTGCATAGACCATCATGCATCCTGCTCTTGAGTGACTGCCCTGCAGGGTTGAACTACATCTGTGACTGTGATTATTTTGGACTGTGTTCCACTGGGGTTTGCCAGGATTGCTGCTGCAACCACGGACCACCTGTTTGTGTGGGACATTTACTGGCTGTTTGCTTCCTTCGTCAACTGTTACTGGAGATCTAGAGTAACACATTTATTGATACTAGTGAAATGCTAAAGTTCTTCCTAAGTTTGCTAGTGCTGTAGCTGTGGAACATTTAATTAGTGTTCTATAACACAGGAGCCAAGTTCGCCTGTTGATCGTGCTGCTGTCTGAAACTGTCATTGCATTTTCCTCACCAAGAACTGTAATGTATAGGTTTTATCATTGACCACTAGCCTAAACTGTTGTATAGATGTCTGGAGGGTTGTCTTGCTGCCTGGAAGGGTCTGATGCTCACTCTCCGGTTAGAGTAGTGAGCACAAGTTCCATTCCCTGTGTGTAGAGATAGACAGTTTAGGTGTTTAAATGTTGGTGCCCAGGTGGGCCTAAAGCATCTCTTCACATGCCCATGGGCATGGCAAAGTCACACAACCACTACTACTATTTTATTTGCCACAGGCAACTACCTCAGTTATTAGCTGTGACTGTCCGATTCTTGCTTCGTAACTGTTGGGCGCCCAAAAGCCCAAGTTGTATGCCATATCATTAGTTATATGGGTTGGAAATTTCCTGCTTCCTGATTGGCTAATTAAGTTCTGAGACCCATATGTTAATTCTCTAGAAATGCAGAGGTTGGAACAAGTTCAGGCAATTGGGTTTGGAATTTGGGCCACTCACATATACAGATTTCATGAGCCACTTCACTTGTCTCTGCCTGTCCTTACAAATAGAGAGGTGACATGCAAAATGTGATCATGGAGCAGAAGATGAAGAGTAGAAGTAGATGGGCGGAGACTAGTTCAAAGATGAGGGAGCCTATAGGAGAATGCAGACTGCAATGCTGAAGTCTCATAGCTCAGGTTAGGGAGAAAAAACATGAGTCAAACAAGTGGGGAAAGTAGCGAGTGAGTTGGTACAGGAGAGGAGGGAGCTGAGGTAGCTTAAATAAAAACTCTGCAGTGATTCTAGCATTGGTATGTTTTTCTGGGCACATACAGACACCTACTGTACACACTGATGCATACAGACAGAAACATACAGGAATGAAGACTCCCATTATACACACAAATATGACAGTGATAGAGTGTGTGTGTGGGGAGGTGCACTGACACAGACGCGCGCGAGCACACACACACACACTGCCATGCAGATATGCACTAATACCTGCATGTCGGTAGTTACTCACCAGTGCCCTCAGACCTGTGCATAGGTGTCATGTACAGGCCCTGTCAAACATATGCAGTCACTGGCATGCCCAGGCACATGCAACACACTCGTACACAAATAGCCACACAGGCATTCGCTGAAACACACACATTGTTACATGCACAGATAATATTTCCTACTGAATCACACACTACTAAATACAGACAGTCAACCACAGAGGGTAGTAATAAATGGAAATTTCTCGGGTTTGGGGGACACTAGTAGGATGTCACAGGGATCAGTCTTTGTTCCTCCTCAACATCTTTTCTGTGACATAGTGGTTAAGGATTCAGAGCAGAATATTTCACAGAAGATACTAAGATCGGTAGCTGGGTGGATAGTGATGAGGGTTTCAGAATAATGAAAGTGAATCTGGGTAGATTGAAGAAGTGATCAAAAGTATGGCACTCAAAACTGTGTCAATAATTGCAAGGTGGTGCACATGGGGCAAAGAGTCCTAACACTGAATACAGCATGGAGAGGTGGTAGTGAAAAGCATTATTTATTTGCAGTTAGTGCTTTTTGTCTGAAGCCCAAGTTGCTGGCCGCCACAGCCCCGCTCCCCCATTTTTTCCTCTGGGACTTAACTTCGCCTAAACTGCAGCATGGCCCAGGTATTCGATGGGGTACAGGGCTACTGGGGTGCCGGTGTCAGCGGCAGCTTAGGTCTTATTCATTTGTTTCTGCTTTTCTTCCAGAGAGGTCTCATGCAATGACACCGTGACGTCCCGCATGCATGTGTGTGGTGAGTCAGCAGCTGCCGCTTTTCCCCACTACACCAGATTGCCTGACTGCTAGCAGACACTAGGGGCGAGGCAAGTGCTGGGCATTGAAATCCTCCCTCCCTGTGAGAGGAGAGCAGTCCTTCTGGTGTTTAGTCCTCTCCCTCCTCATCTGACTCCCGAAATGATCCGAATCTGCTTCTGAACTCTGGCTGCCAGCGTGAAGCAAGGTGTGGCAGCCAGCACCTCAACTGTCGGAGCCACCGGGCCAGCCAGTGAAAAGCATTACTGAGGAAAAAGGCTTTTGAGTGATAATTTCAGACAGTTTGAAGACAGCACATTGCAGTAGTGCTGTGGTAGGGCAAATAGGATATTGGGGTGCATATGGGGAGGGCTCTGCAGCAGAAGGGAGGTGTTGCCACCACTGTGTGGGTCACTACTTTAGCCACACCTGGAACGCTGTGTGCATTTTTGAAGTCCACATCTAAAGAATGACGGGGACGGAGTGGAGGCAGTAGGAACAGACACATGAAGAGAGGTTGGCAAATATAGGAATGGGTGTTTGGGAGGGGCAAGGGGGAATTGGGAGTATTTGAAGGGGATCAAGGGGGAAGGGGCAGTTCCCTGTATAAACATACTGGGAATTGCAGACTAGATAGACCATAAGGCCTTTATCTGCTAGCATGTTCATATGTTCGCATATTCTGAACGTGTACACGCTTGAGGTGAGAAAAGAGAGAGGGGACATGATTGAAACATGCAAATATTTCCATGTGGTAAATAAAGTGACTAGCGGGGAACTGTTCAGACTGAGTGGGAACATGAAAAGCAGGTGCAACTCCAGCAAGCTGGTGAAGGGCACATGTTATGAGAGGTACAAGGTAGTACTTTTTCATGGAGAGGGTGGAATAAGCTGCCAAAGAAGGTGGTCTGTGCAAAAATCAGATTTAAACAAGGGTGATACAGATATAAGGGTGTTGTTTTTATATACGTTAATATGTATGTATGTATATATGTGTGTGTGTGTGTGTATGTGTATATATATGTGTGTATGTGTATATGTATATATGTATGTGTGTGTGTGTATGTGTATGTGTATGTGTGTGTGTGTATATATATATATATGTGTGTGTGTATATATATATAATGTGTGTGTGTGTGTGTGTGTGTGTGTATATATATATATATATATAAAAAAAGGGGGGGGACAGGGAAAAGGAGAGTGAAGAGCCACTAGGGCTGTCTCATTTAACATTAATTAGATAGGAATGCACAGATAGAATGGGCCAACAACACCTTTTTCTGCTCGCAGATCCTGTGTTTCTGTATTTCGACATGGCTAAGGATATTGGAAGGGATAAAGAAAAGTAAACTACTTTTTAAGGGCCACTAGGGCTCTCTCATTCAACATTAGTTAGATAGTACTGAGCAGACACATTGGGCCTAGGGGCTCTTTTCTGCCGACATAGTCTATATTTCTGATACCAACACACAAGCACAGAGCTAATGATAGGGAAGGGGTCAAGGAAAAACAGACTTTTGTTAAGGTATACTATGGAAAAAAAAAACAGCAAACGATGGTATAGAAAGCATGAAGAAAGATGGAGAGCAAGAATATTAAATAAGTACTTTAACTCTGTGTTTACAGTGGAAGCTACAGTGCAGGACCACTACTGGATAGTAAGATCAAATTTGAGAATAGAGCTAGTTACAAAGTGGAAACGAGACATATACAGTATCTAAAGTGGGAGTACCAGAGTCTGCAGCACTTAAAGGTAAACAAGTCCCCTGGTCCAGATGAGATGCACCCAAGGATGCTGAAAATACAGGCCCTGGCAGCACCCTTGGCTGAACTTTTTAATGAGTCGATCACAAGAGATATTGCTGATGGACTGGAAGGTGGCAAACGTGGTCCCTGCACAGGAGTGGGGATAGGGAGATCCCAGAAAATTTCAGGCCAGAAAACTTGACATCTGTCCAGCAGCCCACAAACTGATTTTGTCCTACCCTATTTTGGATAGGAATCAACACCGGTTCATGAGAGGCAGGCAGTGTCAAATGAACTTTGATTTTTTTTTTTTATTCAGTAACACAAATGGTTGAGAAAAGCCAGGCAGTCAATAATATCCTGTTCCTGGATTTCAGTAATGCCTTCATTCAGTACCACAAATACAGTAGGCTAGTGAAGAAGTGAGGGACCTAGGACTAGGAGATGGTCTAACTAGTTTGATTTGGTTGATGAACTGGACTCCTGTTGTTGAAGTGAAAGTTTTGTGATGTTGGAGGTAACTAGCGGGTGCCTCAAGCGTCTATTTTGGGACCACTACTCTTTAACTTGTGTCTAAGTGAAGGTGGGGACACAGGAAAAGTGATTCTGTTTGCAGACAACACAAAACTATGCAGGAGAGTGGATAGTGAGGGGGGAATAAGCAGCATAAAAAATATGTGGGAAAGTTGGAGAAGTCTCTCGGTATTTGGCAATTAAAATTTAATGCCAAGAAATGTATAACAGTCTACACTGATAACTGAAATACGCGAACTGATTATTGCATCAGTGAAGGAAAGGTGGAGTGCTCTGAGGAAGAAAGGGACCTGGAGTTAGAGGTTATGATTAGTGTTAGTCTAAAAATCTGTTCCCAGTGCAGTAAGAGGGCATACAGAGTGTAGCTAGAAGGTACATCAGGTGAGGTTTGACCAGTCGCAAAAGGGAGGTGATACTGCCACTGTACAAGTCACTGGTGCGACCACACCTGGAGCATTGTGCGCAGTTCTGAAGTTCCACATATGTGGAAGGACAGGGATATGCTGGAAACTATATACAGCCAAGAGTGACAGAAATGATCCAGGGGCAGATGGGTAAGTCCTATGAGGAGAAAGAAGAAAATCTCTGTGCAGTCTCTGGAGGTGCGGAGGAAGATGGAGGGGATATGATAAACACATGCAAATGCATACAGGGATAGAAGAGGGTGGATGCCACAGAGATATTTTACTAACATACTAAAATGCCAGCAGAATAGGCCTAACGGTCTCTCAAGTCTGCTCGATTTTCGGCACCCACACTGATGGCCGATTTTGGTGTCCCCCTTGGGTTATACCATCCCCAGTCATTCCACCTGTATTGGGCCTGGTCAGATTTACCCTCCCCCGTACCTGTCCCATCCCCTCTTAAACCCGTCCACAGTCTCCACCTCTGCCAACTCCCTGAGCAGTGCATTCCATGGCTGCGCCACCCTTTCATTGAAGTAACATCTCCTCTCCCTTCCCCTCTGAGCCTGTCCCCTTCTAGCTTACACACGTGCCCTCTTGTTGCCCCACCCTCCTTCCTTTGGAGCACCCTGACTGGGTCTCCTTTATTGATCCCTTTCATGTGCTTAAAGACCTCTATCATGTCCCCACTGTCCCTCCTCTCCTCCAGGGTGTACATGTTTAGCTCCTCGAGCCTCTCCTCATAGGTTCTCTCCCCCAGGACCCAGATCATTTTGGTTGCCCTCCTTTGGACCCTCTCTAGAAGTGTTATGTCCCTCTTTAAATGTGGTCTTCAAAACTGTACACAGTACTCGAGGTGTGGCCTAACCAAGCAGTTGTACAGTGGAAGGATCACTTCTGCCTTTCTGGAGGTAATCCCCCTGGCGATACATCCCAGCATCCTATTTGCCCTTTCCGCTGCTCTCCTACAGGTCTCTGAGTTGTTCATTTTGATATGTACCACTACCCCCAGGTCCCTCTCACCCTCTGTGACTTGAACCATGTCTCCTCCCAGGGTATACTCCTGGCCTGGATTTCTGACTCTCAGGTGCAGAACCTTGCACTTCCCTGCATTGAATTTTAGTTTTCATTTTTCCGACCACCTTTAAAGAGCCTCCAGGTCCTCCTGCAAGGCCACCCTCTCATCCTCCCCATCCTCCACTGCACCCAGTTTTGAGTAATCTGCAAAGACTCATCTCATTCCTGATCCCCCTCCTGATGTCTGAGATATAGGCATTGAACGGGAGCGGCCCCAGCACTGACCACTGGGGAACCCCACTAGTAACCCACCTTGGGATGAGGCTACCCCTCCAACCACCACCTTCTGAGTACACTCGGAGAGCCAATTTCCTATCCATCTTAACAACTGTCTCCCTACCCCCATTTTCTTCAGCTTAGCCAGCAGGCCACTGTGGGATACCGAATCAAACGCCTTGCTAAAGTCCAGAAAGAGGACGTCCACTGGCCTACCCTGGTCCAGAGCCCTCGTCACCCAGTCATAGAACTGTACAAGATTTGTCTGGCACGATCTTCCCGTGACAAAGCCATGCTGCCTATCGTCCAAGTACCCAGTTTGCTCCAGTAACCCCCCCTAGCCTTTCCTTGACAATACCCTCCATCACATTGCCTACCACCGATGTCTGGTTAATGGGCCTGTAATTTCCCGCCTCCTCTCTTGACCCCCCCCCTTGTGGATTGACATGACATGGGCCACCCTCCAGTTTTGGGGCACCCATCCAGTCCTCGGAGAGATGTTGAAAAGCTCCGCTAGAGGGACTGCCAGGACATCTGCCAGTTCCCTCAGCACCCTGGGATGTATCTCATCTGGCCCAGGTGCTTTCTCTGTCCAAAGGGACCTGAGGGCTTCCCTTACTGTCTCTACTTGGATTTCAGCCTCCTCGTCCTCCTCCTTGTCACCCTGCACTGCTGGGCCCCCACCTGTCTGTGGTGGCCACTCCATTGCCCCAGACCCATCAGGGCCCCTGGTCTCTACAGGTCCCACCCCTTGCTCTAGTTTGCCCCTGCTCCCCTCGCAAGACACAAGCTCCTCCATCCCTCCTGGTAAAAACTGAGGCAAAGCACTCATTTAGGGCTTCTGCCTGTTCCTCCGCCTCCTGTGCCCAACCACCCCCTATCCTTCTCTTGCTGATCTGCCCCTTACTTAGGGGAAAAAAGGAAAGTATCTAAAGAACCCCTTGTCTCTCCCCCCCCACCGATCCCACTGGCCAAGGACTGCTTCTTTTTTGCCTTAACTGCTCTCACCACCCTGGTGAGACTCTTGGCTGTCAGCTCATATTCCTCCTGATCTCTTTCACTCCTTGAGCACTTGAGGCGCCTATAGGCCGCCTTCTTTTCCCTCACCACCTGTACCTCCCGGTTCCACCAGCAGGGTTTTCTAGCCTTACCGAATTTACGCTTTTCCCTTGCGCAGGATCTGGTAACCTCCTGTATTCCCCTCCTAATGATCCCTCAACTGCTATCAGCATCCATATCTGGCCTTATACTGTCCAGATAATCTTTAAGGATCCTTCCCATCTGCCTGAAGTCTGCATCCCTAAAATCGGTTACTACCGTCCTTGTTTGTCCCCCCCAACCACCCAGGTCCAGGAAGAACCAGACTGTGGCGTGATCACTACCAGCCAACGGGTCCCTCACCTCTAGGCTCCTAATCTGATCGCTGTCTGCCAGGACACCTGTTGTGTCAGAAACGCATCCTGGAAGACATCCAGCAGCCTCTGCTCTCTGGCCACTGGTGAAGTCATAGTCCCCCAGTCTGTTCCTGGCATGTTGAGGTCCCCCATTACCACTACCCTTCCCTTTCCCAATCTACAGTGTCCCTTGAGATTTGCCACCAAACTTTCTTCTAGGACCTCCACCAGTGCTGGTGGTCTGTATACCACTCTGGCCTTTACTCTCTTACCCCCGTGCATCAGCAAGGTGACCCAAATAGCCTCCACGTTCCCCTCTGCCTCCTCTACCCCTCCAATACCCATGCCATTTCTGACTAACAGTGCTACACCACCCCTTCCCTCCCCCCTATTTTTCTGAACATAGTGTAGCCCTCCAGATTTAGGTCCCACTTGTGCCCTTGAGTGGCTCAGGTCTCAGTGACTGCTGCCACATCTACCTCCCCCACAATTAGCATCGCCTGGAGCTTGGGTATTTTATTTCCTAAGCTCCTGGCATTTATCAGGACCACTCTCCACTCCTTTTCCCTCTTCTCCTTTCTCCCCCTTGAGCTCCCATTTCTCAGCTCCTGCACCCTACCTGGTGACCCATTTCCATATCTCCCTAGCCCTCTAGGGGAGTGGAGACCATGTCCCTCATTTATCATACCTGCTGGCACTGCCCCTTTTTTGATCCCTCCCCCTTCACAAGTTTAAACACCACCTTTTGCTGATGAATGCAGCTAGTTTGAGCTTAAGGATTTCCTTCACCTCCAAATTAAGGTGGAGCTTGTCCCTAGCATACAGCCCTTTATCTTTCCAAGTCTCCCCCCAGTCCCCCACCAGGCCATACCCCAATTCCCCACACCACTCCCTAAGCCACTGATTTTATCTCCCTAATATTCATCTTGTTCTCCCCACACGCCCTTGGCAGAATTCCTGAAAAGGAGATATTACTTCGAGAGGGCTCTTGCAGTAGGTAATTACATATAGGACTGAAGACAACAGGCGTCAGGACCACACGGAAAAATTTCTAGCTAGCAGTCTCTGGCGGGGGACCGATCCCACGTCAGATGACCGACGTCCTGCGACGTCAGTATAAAGGGGCGGTCCCCCACGGCCGCCTTCCTGTTATTTCCCACCGTTAGCTCGCGAAAGTGCCTCACGGTTAAGTTCCACTGCTTCGTCAGTCGGTCGTCAGTAGTTTTACCTTCATTTTTTTTCTTCGATTTTTCTCAAATTTTCATCAGGTATTGTGCAGTGTATGTTGTCCCTTATTCCCTCCGAGCACAAAAATAAGTGCAACTCGTGCGACGCCCAACTCCTGCACGAGGACTGACACTCCAGTGCTTCTTCTGTCTGGGCCCGGATCACCCCGTGGAGAAGTGCTAGCATTGCCTGAAATTCAGTGCCGCCACCCGCAGATGGAGGCAGCAGTCCCTGAAGGCCCACATACTTAAGAAAATGACCTCCATGGAGAAGGAGCTGAAGAAGCTTCGTCAGGCCTCAACTTCGCCCGAGGGTCACCGTAAAAAGAAGGACAAGGAGAAGCACCAGGACCGGGACTCCTCTTCCTCTGCCACCGCAACTTCGGCTGGAGTCGCCGTGCTCAAGGTAACGTCCCAGGAACCACTCCTGACGGCGTCTTGGAGGCTTCCAAGATGGCGTCGACCCTCCCGTCTGACTTGCACTCGGGCCCTTTGGGAGCCTCCGGGTCAAAGGAGGCTTCCACTCCCGGCAAGGCCTCCACCGTGCGGCCTTCTGGTGCGAGTGGCTCCGATAAGCAGGACGTCGGCTCCTCTGACACCCACCCGGAGAAGACCGCTAAGTCGCTCGACCCTTTGGGATAGCGCACTGTCTCTAAGCTGCCCGACAAGGCCGCCTCTCCTTCACGGCCTTCCTTGGGCGCCGGTTCCGCTAAGTCAGATGACTGCTCCTCTGACATCAGGCCGGACCCCGCCGGTAAGGCGACCGTCTGCCCCTCCGACTGTCGCACGGCGTTGGAGCCGACGCCAGACCCTAACATCCAGTCCTCCATCCCTGGCTCCCCGCAGCATTCGCCGCTGCCCTCCGAGGCCCCAGCGTCTCCTCAGCTAGACCCCAGAGATTTTAATCCTCCTTCCCCGGGCGATACAGAGGATGCAGGCAAGCTCCTGTTGGGTCTCCCTCCTGCTGGGCAGACGACCTGACGTTGGACCCACGGCGCTGGTCTTGCCGGCTGGGCAACATCCCCGGATGCCGTCCTCGCGGACCAGACGCCCGCCAGGCCTCCTATTCCCGGCCCGACTGCAGGGCCATTTCCAGGGCCTTCTGCCCCATCGGAGCCCCTGGTGCCCGGGTATATGCCGTCTTATCTGACGCCATCTTACCGGCTTACCCGGGTCTGCAGTACCCGACGCCGGGCTTCCTGCCGTTGAGGTACGGATAATCACATACGGATATCCTCAGTATCCGTATCCCCCTCCTCCATCGCCCCCTCCAGCCGCCGGTGGACCTGAGGGAGACTCTGGCTTCCTGGTGAGCTGAGGCCAAGGCACAGCTCACCAAAGAAGTAGAGAGCCGCCTTCTGACGCCGGATCGTTCGGACCCCCATCGTCGGGGCAGAAACCCCCCGTTACCAGAGGTGTCCCCTCTGGTTCCAAGACAGGGGTAGCATGTTACCTAGGGGCTTTCAAGGGTCTGTTCCTCCCCTGAGTGGGGAGGGGCTTTCGTCTCCTCCAACTTCCTCGGACAACTCCGACGGACGTTCCGACTTCGATGATGAGCCATGAACTCCAGACAAGCCCCGGCCTAGGACTCCTCCGAAGTCCCCCTCTGGAGGATCCTTCCTTCACGGAGTTGCTATGAAAGATCCAGTCATTGCATCAGTGGAAATCTTTGGAGCCAGATCCACAGTGGCAGAAGCTGGCTGTACATCTGGATCTGCCCAAGATCGCTCCTACTTTGGTTCCACCCTGGATTGAGCCTCACGTGGACCTTGTTTCCACCATCTGGAAACAACCGTCTGCCATAGCCCCCCTTCTGAGGAAGGTGGCCAGGTGGTATCAGGCTCCGGAGGGTGTTGATTTTCTTTCTTCACACCCCAAGGCTGACTCTGTCGTGATCAGCGCTGCCCAAGGCCATATAGCCAACCTAAAGCATTTGAGCTCTTCTCCACCCGATAAGAAATCCCGCCTTCTGGACCAGTATGGGAAGAAGGTTTTCGCTTCTTCCACTCTGGGTATCAGGGCCATGAACTACATTGCTCATATGGGGATTACCAGAAGGCCATCCTTAGTGAGGTGGAAGCTAAATTGGACTGCCTTTCTGAGTCGCAGACCAAACAGGAAGTGGCAGACCTAGTCCGTTCTGCTTGTTCGGCCCGTAGGCACATGCTGCGCGCTACTTACGATGCAGTGATTTGCTGCTGGACGGAGCTCAGCGTTCGCCGTAAGTTTGCGGCGTCATGCCTGGCTCAGAGTGTCAGGTTTGGTCCCGGAAGTGCAGTCCGCTATCCAGGATGCGCCCTTCAGGGGTTCGGTGCTGTTCGGTGGTGATGTCAAGGACATCATCACCAGCCTATGGGAGAAAGACACTGCTCTCAAATAAGTTGACTCCATGTATAGAGCTCCTCAACCTCAGCACCGTTCCTTTCGCAGACGTACATGGCCCAAGGTCAAACCCCAAGGAAAGCGGGCCAACAAACGTCTGGCCCCTCCGGCTGCGAAGCCCCCCCCCAACCAAACGGGCAGCTGAAGCTCCAGCCGCGGCACTGCCTCTCACCTCCTGACTCCTTTCCTCTCCCACAGCCGTAGGAGGAAGGTTCTCCCTACATCTACGGGGTTGGGAGAGGATCACTTCCGACATTTGGGTGCTCCAGCTGATAGCGGAAGGACACTGAATAGAGTTTCTTCAGAAAACCCCCTTCAAGGTCATCTTACTCCCCAGAACGCCCTCTTCTGGTTCGGGAAGAAATCTCCTCCCTTCTTCTGAAGGCGGCGATAGAACCCGTCCCATCTCCATCTCCATCTCCTGGGGACGGGTTACTATTCTCATTTCTTCCTGGTTCCAAAGAAATCGGGTGATGTGAGGCCAATCCATGACCTCGGCTCCCTGAACTTGTTCGTGGAGTACAAGAGGTTAAGAATGCTCTCTCTGCAGGGCCTTCTGCCCCTCCTTCGGCCGGGACAGTGGCTGTGCACCCTGGACATGCAGGATGCCTACCTGCATATCCCAATCCACCCGTCCCACCACAAATATCTTCGGTTTTCCTTTCAGGGGGACCACTGCCAGTTCAAGGCCCTCCCATTTAGTCTCTCCTTGGCTCCCCGAGTATTTACCAAATGCCTTTCTGTGGTAGCGGTGTACCCAGGGGGTTCAGGTTTTCCTGTACCTGGACGACTGGCTCCTGGCGGCCCCGTCCAGGGAGGACCTCCTGTGCTTCCTTTCCCTTACCCTGCAGGTTTTCACCAACTTGGGTATTACCATCAACCATGCCAAGTCCCATTTGATCCCATCCCAAATACTTCAGTTTATCAGGGCGATTCTGGATATGACCTCTGGTATGGCCTTCCTGCCTTTGGACAGGGTGGCCACCCTTCAGGCTCAGGCCAGCCTTGTGTCCAGCCGCAGGTGGGTCACTGCCAGGTCAGTCCTTCACCTCCTTGGGCTCATGGCGGCTGCCATTCCGACGGTGCGTTGCGCTCGGCTCCACATGAGAATCTCTCGGTGGATGCTTCGGTCTCAGTGGGATCAATTGGTGGACGACCTAGATCGGGAGATCCTGGTCTCCTCTCCGATGGTTTGGGACTTGCAATGGTGGATGGTTCAGGAGAACCTTTGCCGGGGAGTTCCCTTCTGTTTCTCTCCCCCCTCCCAAACTCTGACAACAGATGCCTCAGGCAAGGGTTGGGGAGCCCACTTGGGATCTCAACGGACCCAGAACTCTTGGTCCAGACTCGAGCAGACTGTCCACATAAACGTGCTCGCGCTAAGGGCGGTGCTTATGCTCTACAAGCTCTACATCTGTATCTGCTTCCCGGTCATCTGGCTGTCCAGACCGACAACATGTACGTAGTGTGGTACATCAATAAACAGGGAGGAACTCGTTCCTACCCTCTTTGCAGGGAAGCGATGCGGGTTTGGGATTGGGCTGTCATTCACAACCTTCACCTCACGGCGGTTCATGTTCCGGGGTTAGAGAACACGTTGGCAGACCACCTCAGCCGGTCATCCGCCCAAGCTCACGAATGGGAACTGGATCAGGGGGTAGCAGACTATGTCTTCCTATGCTGGGGAACCCCTCAGGTAGACCTGTTTGCCTCTCCTCTCAACGCAAAACTTTCCGTCTTCTGCTCGCTCGCTCCAGGGCACAGGTTTTTTGGAGAGACGTTCTGTCTCTAAACTAGAAGGGCAGATTCATCTGTGCTTTCCCACCGATCCTGTTGATTCCAAGGGTCTTACACAAACTCAGTTCAGAAGGAGCTTGCATGATCCTCATCGCTCAGTTCTGGCCCAAGCAAGTTTGGTTCTCTCTTCCGCAACAGTATTCAGAGGAAACCCTACTTCCTCTATCGCAGCTCTTGTTGACCTAGGATCAGGGGACCCTGGTCCATCCAGGACTCAGATCCCTGCAGCTGCATGCGTGGCTCCTGCAGACATAGTTCAAACCCGGTTCAGGGTTTTGCCACAGGTGGCTGAGATTCTAGTGGAGGCCAGAAAGCCTTCCACTTGTTCCACCTACGCCGTGGAATGGAAAAAGGTTCTCTATTTCTGCCTCTTCCAGAGATTTCGAGCCATTCTCCTGCCCTGTCGGGAGGCTCTTGTGTTGCATGCATCACCTATTCGACCTGGGTCTTAGTCATTCCTCTTTGAAGGTTCACATGGCGGCTCTTTCCTTTTACCATGTTCATTTTGGGGACAGATCTTTTGCGCAGCTGGAAGTCGCTAAGACCTTCCTAAGAGGGGTTCTTCACTTGAGACCCCCTATTCGTGCACCTGCCCCTCCTTGGGACTTGAATTTTATTCTCGAGAAGCTTACCCTGCTTCCTTTTGAGCCGGCAGCATCAGCAGACCTAAAGTTCCTTTCCTGGAAGACTCTCTTCCTGGTGGCCATTACTTCCGCTCAATGAATTTCTGAGCTTCAGGCCTTAATGTGCAAAATCCCGTACTTGATTTTCCACAAGGAACGTGTGGCTCTGCGTACCAACCCTAAGTTTCTCCCTAAGGTGGTAGCGGAATCTACACTGAATCAATCCATGGAACTGCCTGCATTTTTTTACGCAACATTCCAAATCAAGGGGAGTACCTCTTACATACTTTGGATGTTCATTGGATTCTAAGATACTACACCAATAGGACAAAGGATCTCAGAAAGACTGATCAACTGTTTGTCTCTTTTGCTTGCAAAAGAGAGGGCAGTGCTGTTTCCAAGCAATGCCTTTCGAAATGGTTGGCTCATTGTATCACTTTCTGTTATGACGAGTATCACAAGACCTTGCCAGGTCAAGTCAGAGGTCACTCCACTAGGGGTGTCGCTGCCTCTGCTGCTTGTTTCAAGAATGTGTCGGCAGCTGACATCTGTGCAGCCGTAACTTGGATTTCTGTCCGTACCTTTACGAAACATTACAGTTTGGACATTGCCTCTCGCCACAGAGCTGGCTTCGGGTTGGCTGTTCTGCAAGGTCTTCTTTCCTAAGACCTTCACAGCCAGAGGATCTGTGTATGAGTAGTTTCCTCCTCCCGTGAGCTTCTCTTTGTTCCAAACTGCTTAGTACTCAGTCCTATATGTAATTACCTACTGCAAGAGCCCTCTCGAAGTGAGATAGTACAGTTACGTAAGAACTTACCGTAACAGTAGATCTTCGAGAGAGGCTCTTGCAGTAGGTAATACCTTCCCGCCCTCCATCCCCCTTAGCTTTTTCAGCTCCTTTTCCAGGGTGGGAAATATCTGCTTCTCTCTCGTCTTGCCTTTTGGCCTTTGGCGGGAAAGAACTGGAAGGTGGGCGTGGGGGACCGCCCCTTTATACTGACATCTCATAACGTTGGTCACCTGACGTGGGGGCGGTCCCCCGCCAGAGACTGCTAGCTAGAAATTATTTTGTGGGATCCTGACGCCTGCCGGCTTCAGTCCTATATGTAATTATCTACTGCAAGAGCGTCTCTCGAAGATCTGCTGTTACGGTAAGTTCTTACGTAACTGTACTATCTTGCAGCCTATGGAAAGACATACCCTGGCCAACTCCTGGAACCTTGCCTGAATTTCTAGTTCACTATTTCCATTTATGTCATTTGTTCCCAAGTACACTGGAATGTCCGGGGTCCCCCCGCATTCCCTTGCCAGTGAATACAACTCATGCTCGGCCTTGTGCACCGTCGGGCCTGGGTGGCATTTGGTTCTGATCTGACAGGTTTTTCCCTCCTCCTGCCCCTCCCACTGGATGCCTCTGATCATGGAGTCCCCCAATAGCAGTACTCTAACCTCCCTCTTGCCTCCCTGTTCACCCCTCGAGTTCCCCCTCCTTCCATGCCCCTCCTCATCCCTTCGTCCGGATTATCCCCTCAACCGGCTGCTCGCACCTCCCACAATCTGGGTGTTGAAGGCAGCCCCTTGACTATTGTCCCTGGTCACCTCCTCTACCTGTGTCCTGGCCTTCTTTATCTCCTTCCCCACTCCTTACTAATCCGTCCATCCTACCCATTTGCATACTTGGCTTTCTGCTCGCTATCATCCCATTCACGTCCTGCGCCTTCCTGCCTGTCGTGCTCCCCTGTTCCATATCATCAGCCTCCTCTTTGTTCCCCTGATCCTCCTTTTTTTCTCCCCTCCTACCCCTCTTCCCCATCCTGTCTGGGCCTCCATCTGTTGCGCCCTTGCTTCTTGCCCCCTTCACCCTTTCTATCAGTCCCTGCCCCAGCTTAACCGGCAGCATCCTCCTCCTCCTCCTCCTCCTTCCCCACACACCCCTCTTCTACCAATGGGTGTAGAGGGTTAAAACAATTTGTGAGCCTTAGCCCATCCCCTAATGCCGCCCCCCTGTCCCAACTGCCTCGCTTGGTTTCCTTTGAGCACCCCCAGACTCCTGCCTACTGCTGTGGAAATTTCAACCTTTTGGGCACCACCTAAAAGGGTCCCCTAGAGCCCCCTGTGTATCCCCCTTCCCTCCTGTCCTAGTGTGAGCACCTCTCTTCACACCTCCCCCAGCTTGGGAGACCCCAGCACCTAGTGCTTCTATGTAGGTGACCGCTTGCCTCCTACCTCTCCAATCCTCCCCCCTCCAACTGCCTTTAGATCCCCTCTACCTCCTCCTTAAGCTGTGCCAGCTGGTAGCACACTGGGCATCCTCCAAACTTCCAAGCCCAGTCCAGTATCATGGCCGCACCACACCCTGTGTACCCAACCACCCGCCGAAAGATACCTGCTCTAGTGATATGTGGTCCCTTCCCCATCGTCACAACACTACTTCTAGCCCAGCTTCTAACAAAGTTTTTACCTGATATATTCCAGTTTAAGGCCTTCCACAATATCCAACTGTCCCACTAATCGGCAATTCACTGTGGATGCTGCACTCCTATGTAGGACCTACTGTACCTATGCTTTTTCCCTGCCCTGTGGCTGCATTATTGGGCAGAACTACATGAGCTGCACCTGAAGCCTCTTCTTCCAGTTGCAGGGCAGGTGTTCCCCTATAAATGAGCTATGTTCTGGGGAGGGGAGCCCACACCCGACTCTGATGAAAGTGTATCCACCCTGGCAACACAATCCCAGCTCACCTCACTTTAAACTGAAACAATTACCTGAAACAGCGGTTACAGCCCCCGCAGAAACTGCCAGAAGTGTAGTCAGGGCCTTCCCCACTGCAAACTGAGGCACACAATCCCAACTCACCTCACCTTAAACACCATATTTGTTACAACCTTTTTTTTTGCTGCCACTACACAATATCTTAATCTAGACTGTTACAACCCGTTTCTTGCAACTACATATCATTTTTCTCACCCGTGTACTACTTGTTGAACCTTGTATATGCTGTACCTTGTATTTTTTTTTCCTTCTTTTCTGTAAAGGACTGTGCAGTGTATTTGCTGAACCTTGGTGTATCGAATTCTGAAGCACTGTATGTTTATCGCTTAAGTTGGACCTTTGTGTTTTTGATCCAGCACTATATGTTTTGTATTGCTCGAGTTACTCTGTTCCTATTGTTGTACCATATATGTGCCATCTTTATGGCCCAGGTCGTACCTGTAAACAGTCTTTCTCTAGGACAGGTGTACCTACCCAGTTACTAAATAAATACTAAACAGAACTTGAATATTTAAAAATTTCATCAACCAGGGGACATGATCTCAAACAGAATGGGGGGGGGGGGCAATTCAAAATGGACACAAGGAAGTACTGTGTATTTATTTATTTATTTTTCTTCGCAGAACCAGTGGTGGGTAGATGGAATAGTCTACCCAGCAATGTGGTCAATACTGAGACTGTATCTGAGAACGAAGCACAGTGGGACATCTTTCAGGGGTAATTAGGAATGAGAGGGTGGTAGGAGATGGGAAGACTAATTTAGAGTAATACATTGTAGGGTATCAGGGCAGACTTGATAGACTTATAGACTTTTTCTGTCCTTATTCTTGTATGTTTCTGTGATAAATGCCTCTTGACCTGCTGTAGGGGTCGAAATTGAAGGAGAACAGTCTGCACCAAGGATCCCACACTCAAATGTAAGGCTGGTCCCTACGTGCACTTTGTGTGCAAAAACATTTTGGTTTATTTACTGTTTACTGTAGTAGAGTAGATTATATATAGGCTGTTATCTTCTGTTTCTGCAAATCCCAGAGTCTCTCTCTTTATGCTGGTCTCTGGGCTTCAGGAGTACTAAGCGGCACCTCCTCTTGCCACATGATAGGCAGGAACTCAAAGCTCTGCAGCCTGGAAATCCTCCCCTCTGCTTCCTGTGACCACCAGTTTACTTCCTGCCTTCCAACGAGCAGGTACTCTGCAGCAGAGCTCTGTCACTGTGGTGAGAGGGCTGAAGACTTCAGAATGGTACGTTTGGCCATTATTTTTACTGGATATCCACAGTGAGCAGGGATGGATGGATTGGAAGATAAAGCTCTCCCTGCTCTTAGGGGGTCCCAGTCTCAGCCGTGCATGCTGGACAGACTGACCCCTCTCAGTTTTCTCCCGCCCTAATGGGCTCAGCGGCGTTGCTCCCCCCTCCCCTTGAAGTCAGAGGATCAAGTGGGAGAATATTGGGCTGCCCTAGTGGGTGAATTTCAGTTGTGCAGAAGGGGGGCTTACAGGCAGCAGAAGAGCCACTCCACTGGAGCTGCGCCCGATTTGAGTGCAGCCACTGATGACCACTTCAGACCTATGTTGTCAATGGTGCACCATGTCGAAGAGCACCTTTTCAATTGGCTCGTCGACGAGTGGAGAGCTTGCTGTGGTGGAGTGCTAAATTGCGGTTGAACAAGAAAATAGAAGCACTTCCACGGAGCATTTACCCATCCACGAGCACTTCAGGGGGATAAGCTTATTGATGGAGACCGCGTGCAGCACAGCTGGCCATGTTGGCGGAGCGCCCAAACTGTCGAGTTCCAGGCTAGTCGACAGAGGCTTCATTGAGCAGTGCCGGCTGCAGGGATGGAAATTAAAAGAGAACAGTCGGCACCAAAGATCCCACACTCAACTGTAAGGCTGGTCCCTACGTGCACTTCGTGTGCAAAAACATTTTGGTTTACTTACTGTTTACTGTAGTATAGTAGATTATATCTAGGCTGCTATCTTCTGTTATTGCAAATCCCAGAATCACCTGCAACTGACATCAGAGCAGTAGGCAGCAGTGGAAGATTCAGTAGCCTGCAGTGCATGTTGAAGTTTATATAAGCTCTGATAGAAACATAGACGTTGATGGCAGATATGGACTGCTAGGCCCACCCAGTCTGCCCATTTTCTCTAAAAAGCCATAGACCCTACTTGATCTTTGGTTTTGTTCCCTTTCCTATCACTATTGTTCCCCTGTGCCTGTTCCATGCATTTTTTTTAATTCCCCTACCGAATGTGCCCCCACCACCTCTGCTGGAAGGCTATTCCATGCATCCACCACCCTTTCTGATCGTTTGCTTGCTTGTCCTGCTGTCCTCCCTGGGCTAAGTACAGTCACAGATGACTGTACTTAGTTCCTGGAGAAAAGCAGAACCAGAAAACCTCAGACTGGAGATTATAACAGCTCTAACATGTAGTGCAGGCTATTGAATCTCCCATTGCTACCTACTGCTCTGATGACCGCTACAAGGGATTCAGGGATTTGCACTAACAGAAGATGACAGCATAGAAGTAATCTACTATACTACAGTAAACCGTAAGTGAACCAAAATGATTTTGCCCACAAAATGCACAGTGAAACCAGCCCCCATACTGGAGTGTGGGACCCTTTGTGCTAACTGTTCCCCTTTAAGTTTTGCAGTCACTACCCAGCAGGGCTAGTGACTGGGAAAATTCACTAGCCCCACAAACTTTTGCACTGGCCCAGCTGGTGTACTTATTGAAATGTTACCTTATCCAGTACAAGCCTGCAGGGCTAGTTGAAAGAAAATATTACTAGCCCGATACGAAATCTGCTAGCATTTGGCTAGTGGGCTGGTGCCAGTTACAACCACTGCTGCTGAAGAAGTTCCTGTTGAGGCATGTCATGATTTTGTTTGTCTTGCTAGCTGCTGCTTCACACTGCTGGTCCCATTTAAAGTTACCATTGATCAGTATTTCTATCCCAGCTCTTCTTCTTCTTGCCTGGTTTCAGTAGCCTTTAGTTAGTATGTTGCCTTCATGTTCATGTGTGTTTTTTGTTGTTGTTTTTTTTTTTTTTTTAATGTGTACATCACTGTGTGTGTTTCAACACTGAAACTAGTCTGCCCTCTTTCCAAACCTGTTCCAGGCCTTCGGCATATCATTTAATTCCGGTTATGAAGTACAGTGTCTACGTTTCCCATCTTGCTGTCATCGTCAGACTGGGTAATCAAGTTGCTGGTGCCAGCCTCCAGGTCGCTCATAAATACTGAGCTATAGCAGAGCTCAGGTCAGACTCCTGTGGATCACGACTGGCATCTTGTTTTCAAGTTGTTTGCCATTTAATGCCCCTCTTTGTTTCCTATCCTGCGACAAGTTTTGAACTCCTTTCATTATACCTCCACTTATGCCTAGCCTCTTGTGTGGTACAGTATCATATGCTTTACTGAAGTCCACATGTACAGCAACCACTGGATTTACCACATCTAGTTCCTTGATGACAGTTTAGAAAAATGCAATAACATTTGTTTTGCACGATTTCCCTTTGTATAATCTGTACTAGGCTATGGAGTCAGTCCAGCTTGTATGTTTTTAAGCATTTAAAGCTTTTTTTTTTTTTTTTAATCTGACTGTCAAGGAGTTTACTTGGTATTGACATCAGGCTGAGTGGTCTACAGTTCCCTGGTTGCCCTCAAGCATGTTTTTTTGAGTATTGGTACCATACGGGCCATTCTCCAGTCATTAAGCATATTTGTAGTTCTGTTAGACACATTGAGTGCACAGTGTCCTGTAGTATGGGTAGTTCCTTTTTTAGAAATTGGTAAGCAGGAGCATCCTGTGTTCCAGGCATAATGACAAACCCAGCTTGCTGGCATCAACAGTGGCGACCCTGCCACTATGTCCACAGACTGGCCCTTATTTGTATTCACACTTTTTCCCTCACCTCTGACGTCATGTCTTCCATCCTCCCTTGTTGGCAACCTTCCAGTCCTGTCACTCCAGCGAAACTTTGGTTGCCCCCCTTACCTCTGGTGGACTAATCACTCCAAGATGGAGCATTCTGGGGCACCAAATATGGGGGGAGACACCTTCCATGCTGGCCAGTCATAGAGAGAAGGACTCAAGGTTACCTGGGGACATTGTCATCCTGTCCACCAGGAATTTTCCTGTGTTTTTCTCCCCACTCGGAGGTGCCGGCCCCAGCATGTATTGCAATG
Source organism: Neoceratodus forsteri (assembly GCA_016271365.2). Taxonomy (NCBI): domain Eukaryota; kingdom Metazoa; phylum Chordata; order Ceratodontiformes; family Ceratodontidae; genus Neoceratodus; species Neoceratodus forsteri. The sequence continues at coordinate 762,713,506 of CM057456.1, read as the reverse complement.
TGGAGGTGACAGGCATGCACATCTTTGGGGCCCTGCATCTCAGCCCTCCCACAGCTGTTCACACTTCTATACCAGCTGTGGCACCCCAGGTGGTGTTGGCACAGTAGGGCCAGGCACTCTCCCATCCCAGAGAAGGCAAGCTTCCTGTGGGAAACTCAGGCCTACCCTCTTTGACTCTTCAACATCCCAGGACTCATTCATGAACCTAGGTCACCAGCATTGTGAGCAATAGCCCTGCCGCTACTCTGGCAGACTGACCCTTATTTGTGGGTTTTCACTTTTGAAGAGTGAATCCCACTACTAGTGTTTCCCTCTAGTACTCTTGTACAGGTGCCCATTGTTACACTCAGTGGTAAGTGCCCAAACCGTGTTATCAACTGCTTTCTTGCAGAAGACCCCTGTGTATCACAGCTCTGATTACATATGTTTATGCAAGCACTGATGCTACTCCCAATCCCCACCCACCTTGCTTTTCTTCTATCTTTGTCTGTCTTATGTTAGGGGGTCCCAGGACTCTACTTTGTATTATTATTTATTTATCCAGGATAGCCAGAGTGAGATGTGTCATCTGTTTTTCAGTGGTGTTAATGGTATTAAAGAGCACCATTCCTGCTTTTTTCTGAAGTGCCCCTCCTCCCAAAAAAAAACACATAAGAACACTTACCTGGCCACTGTTGCATAGGTTTTAATTTGTTGCCTGTATAATCACCGGGCCCGGATAGAGTACATCCAAGGATACTAAAGGAACTGGATGAGGAGCTGGCAGAGCCACTGGCAGACTTATTTAATAGTTCACTAGAGTCAGACGTGGTGCCACAGGACTGCAGAACAGCACATGTAGTGCCCTTCCACAAAAGCGGTCCCAAGGATGACCCAGAGAAATACAGACCAGTCAGTCTGACCTCCATTGTGGGCAAGCTCATGAAAACCATACTAGAGCAAAGGTTGGTGGAATATCTAGAGGAGCATGGTCTCCAGGATACGATGCAGCATAGGTTCATGGCGGGGGGGAGAGATGGTGTCAAATGAATCTGACTTCTTTGACTGTCACTTAGACAGTAGACAGGGGCCAAGTGGTAGATATCCTCTATCTTGATTTCAGCAAGGCTTTTGACTCTCTTCCCCACAAAAGGTTGATCAGGAAGTTGGTGGATCTCTGGGTTGGGGAAAAGGTGGCCCGAGGGGTGGAAAACTGGCTGAGGGACAGAACCCAGAGAGTGGTTTTTGGGGGGGGGGGGGAGTCATTTGGCACCAGAGAGGTAACCAGTGGGGTCCCGCAGGGCTCGGTGCTGGGGCCAGTGTTGTTCATTGTCTTCAGCAGTGACATTGGGGATGGCATTAGGGGCAAAATGTGCCTATTCATGGAAGGCACCAAGCTCTGCAGGAGAGTGGACACAGCTGAAGGGATACAGGACTTATAGGAAGATCTGGAAAAGCTGGAGAGGTGGTCCAGAATCTAAGACCTTGGCTTCAGTGCCAAGAAATGCAAAGTTATGCATATTGGAGCCAAGAATCCCAGGACAGAGTACTACTTGGATGGAGTCCGAGTATCTGCATCAGAGGAGGAGAAGGACCTGGGAGTGATGATCACTAGTGACCTGAAGCACGCCACACAGTGCAAGAAAGCCGCAGAAAAGGCAAACAAGATACTGGGATGCATATCTAGGGGATCGGTAGTAGGAGAGAGGAGGTTAAACTGCCCTTGTATAAGTCACTGGTAAGGCTGCATCTAGAGTATGGAGTTCAGTACTGCTGCTCACACCTCAAAAAGGAAATTAACCTGCTGGAGAAGGTCCAGAGGTGGGCTACAAAGATGATAGCGGGTCAGCAGGGTAAGTCGTATGAGGAGAGGTTGAGGGCACTGAACATGTACTTCCTGGAAGACAGGAGGGAGGGAGGGAGAGAGAGAGAGAGAGCGAGAGAGAGAGAGAGAGAGAGAATGAATGATTGGAACCTTCAAGTACTTGAAAGGGATAAATAAGGTTGATAAGGAGTCTCTTTAAGCTGAGTGGCAGCCATAACACGAGGGGGCACAATCTTAAGCAGGAGGGTGGGAGGTAGGTCAGGAAGCACTTCTTCACAGAGAGTGGTGGACACTTGGAATATGTTGCTGGAAGAGGTCATCTCATTGAAGACAGTGGACAGCTTTAAGAGGCTGGGATAAACATAGGGGGAAGGTAAGGATCATGGGTAGGGATGATTTGAGGAGTGGGGAAGGAGGGCAGGGACATTAGCTTAAGCTGTGGACCCTGTAATATGAGCAGACTTGATAGACGAAATGGCCTTCGTCTGCTGACTTCTTCGTATGTTCGTATATTGGGAGGGAATTGATCGTATTTTGACTCTGGATCCAAGAGCCCGATCCCTTCCCTATTTGGAAACGTGCCCCCATGCTAACATGTTTCATGAAGTAAGTTTATATGGAAAGCTCAGATGCACGCTCCATAGAGTACGGTAGGGCTGTTTTTTTTTTTTTTTTTTAAAGTGCTGTTTTTCACACTTTGAAGTTTTGATTATGACAAATCGAGGCCACTGTTCAACTAACATTTAGTTGAGCAGTGGCCTTAATTTATCAGAATCTGAACTCTAAATTGTGAAAAACAGCACTTTAAAAAATGTCCCTGTTGCAGTCTATGGAATATGCCCCTGCACTTTCCCTATACTTACATCATAAAATGTGCTAGTGTGGGGACGTGTCTCCAGATAGTGAAGTGGAGGTGATCGGGCTCTCAGCTCCACGGAGCCAAAATACACTTTCCCTCCCAATATATAGGAAGCAGTAAATTAAAACTTACGCAGCAGTGTACTTGGGGCCAAGTAGGGGTCTGTGTGTGTGTAAATTTTTTTTTTTTTTTTTGTGGGGTGAAGCACCAGAAAAGATGCCCCTAAAATAGCTGGTATAGCATCGCAAAATGCTACGCAGAACAGGTGTAATGCTAACCAGTTCCAGAAATGCATAGCAATAGACTGCAAATCATTATTTACTAACATACTAAAAAAGCCAGCAGAATAGGCCAAATGGTCTGTCTTGTCTGCTCTAAAGCCAGCAACCTAATAGCTACTCGCCTTAACCACCCCCCAGCCCCCAAGAGGGCCCTCTTTAGTTTGTTTCCCCTTGTACCTGTCCCACCCCCTCTTGAATCCCTCCACTGTGCCCTCCTCAACCAGCCTCCTATGCAGTGCATTCCATGGCTCCACCACCCTCTCAGTGAAAAAATGTTTCCTACGCTCCCCCCTGTAGTTTTCCCCCCTCCAGCTTCCACTCATGGCCCCTGGTTGTTTCACCCTTCTTTAGCCTAAAAAGCTCCTTCGTTCCACTCCTGGTTATTCCTTTTATATACTTGAAAACCTCTTATCATATCTCCCCTGTCCCTCCTCTCCTCCAGTGAGGAAAGCCCAAGCTCCTCTAGTCTCTCCTCATAAGGCTTCCCCTCCATGCTCTGAATTATCCTGGTCGCTCTCCTCTGAACCCTCTCCAGCAGTACTATGTCCTTCGTCAGATGAGGTCTCCAGAACTGTACACAGTACTCAAGCTGCGGCCTGACCAAGGCATTATACAGAGGGAGGATCACCTCCCTCCTTCTGGATGTAATTCCCCTGGCTATGCAGCCCAGTATCCTGTTTGCTTTGGCTGCAGTTCTTCTACAATTTTCAGTTATTCATTTTGACATCTATCACCACCCCTATATCTCTTTCTCCCAATTTGACTTGCAGTGTGACCTCCCCCCAGGATGTATTCGTGGCCTGGGTTTTTTTAACCCCAAATGTAGTATCTTGCAATTCCCAGCATTAAATTTCAGTCCCCACCTCCTTGACCACCCCTCCAGGGTATCCAGATCCCCCTGGACCACCTCCCTCGCTTCTTCACAATCCACCAGAGCTCCCAGTTTTGAATCATCTGCAAAGAGACTCAACCTATTCCTAACCCCCCCCATATCTGAGACGTAGGCATTGAACAATAGCGGCCCCAATACCGAGCCCTGAGGGACCCCACTGATTATCTTCCTAGTAGAAGAGAATATCCCACCCACCATTACCCTCTGTAAATGCCCTGAGAGCCAATTTTCAACCCAATTGAGCTCCTGCCCTCCCAACCCCATCTCCCCCAGCTTTATTATCAGCCCATAGTGTGGAACTGAATCAAACGCCTTGCCAAAATCTAGATATAGGATGTCCACCGCCTATGTCTGTCCAAGGCCCCGTCACCCATTCATAAAACTCTGCAAGATTGGACTGACACGATCTCCCGGGCGAAGCCATACTGTTTATCATCCTGATGTCCTAACCATTCTAGCTGCCTCCCAAACCTCTCCTTGGTAAAGCCCTCCATTACATTGCCTACCACAGACGTTAGACTTGCAGGCCTAAAATTCCCCGTCTCTTCTCTAGACTCCCCCCACCCTTTATGAATAGGCACTACATAAGCCAGCCTCCAGTCTTGGAGCACCCATCCTCTGCAAAGAGATATTAGAGTGCAGCCAGTGGAGCAGCCAGCTCCTCCGCCAATTCCTTCACAACCCTCGGGTGTAGCCCATCTGGCCCTGGCGCCTTATCAGTCTTTAGCTTCCGAAGGGCCTCTCTCACCCGATCTACTGTGATTTCTTCTCCCCATTTATCCCTCTCACTCAACCTCCCCACCCCTCCCGAGTCTGGTCCTAACTGTACCCTAGCCTCATTTCATCCACTGGTCTCAGGCTGACTTCTCACCTTAGCTGAATGCTCTTCCCTACCATCAGCCCGTAGGGATCCCCAGTCCCCATCTGAAAAGATTGAGGCAAAATACTCATTTAGCACCTCTGCCTGTTCCCCTGCTTCCTGAGCCCATCCTCCCATAATTTTTATCCTATAAATCTGTGTCCTCTCTTATATATTTATAGAATCCCCCCCCCCGCCCGGATATCCTTAGCCAGGTTTTACTCCATCCCTGCCTTGGCTTCCCTCACCACTCTGGTGACCCTCCTGGCCGCTATTTCATACTCTCCTCGCTCCTTGGGGGGGGGCCCTTGAGCATTTAAAACGTACATAAGTGGCCTTTTTAGCCCTCACTGCATCCTGCACCTCCCTATTCCACCAACATGGCTTACTGGTTCTACCATGCTTTCGCCTTAATTTTGTACAGTACTTAGTAGCCTCCTGTACCCCTTTTTTAATGGTCTCCCATAGTCTTCCAGCATCCATGTCCAGCCTAATCTTGTCAAACCTCTCTCTTAAAATCCTACCCATGCCCACGAAATCCGCTCCCCTAAAGTCTGCCACTACTGTGTTAGTACGGTTTTCCTCACCCCCTATACACAGCAGAAACCAGACTGTGGTGATTATTTGAGTTCATGGCACAGGAAACTACAAGAATAAAACTCAATTTTATTTTTCATTTTGCTAATCAATGTGTGCCATGTGCTGTGCATTTCCTCTTTTCACACATGAAACTGCTAATCAGTTTATTCAGCTTATTTAGTACTCTGGTGTCGTGGATTTGCCCAGCTCTACAGCTTTTTTATGATGTCACAGATGAGGGGAAACTCTGATCCAGCTCTCCACTGTCAGTTCATTGACCCTCTCTGAAGTTGGGGAATTTCTTCTAGATTTGTGCAGTCCTTGTGTCTTCCCTAGTTGAGCAGTTATGTCCAACAGGACCAATGATTGTTGCTGGCCGTGGAATCTCTCAAAAATTGCATTTTCATGCCAAGTCTGCCTGAACTGGTGGGGTGCAGGCTGTCAGGGAAGCAAGGCTTCATGGGGCACTCGGAGGATTGTCCATATAGCATGAAAATATCCCTGCTTATTGGTTAAATAGGCCCCAGAACTCTCTTCAAATTTTGTTTCCTGTACCAGCCTGTCTGTGAAAGAAATGTCAGATGTGCTTGGTGATATAAGGTGAGTGTGAAGCAGCATGCAGTTCTCTGTATACTGTAAAGTCCTGATGACTCATGAAAGAATCATTTTATACTTGTCTGTGGGAGCAAACAATGCTGTCATACGTGATAACTGAAAATGAGGTGCACGAAGAGGGCAAAAGTTGCAGCCTACCTAGAAATGACCCTGCCTCTTCCCTTCCAGAGTAAAGCAACTGCCCTGTAACAAAATACGAAGGAAGGAAAAGGGAAATGTAAAATAATACTGTACTTCTGACAAGTTTTGTCCTTCTGTGACCCACATGTTTATAGCCATGGGTCTAGTTAGACCCTGTGTTGGCACTGATTGTTTCTGGATTCCTTGACCTTGGCGTGTGGTTTTTAAGCAACATGAATAGCAGAGGTTTGTGCTTACTGTTTGCTTAGGCAATATACACACCTTTAATGTCATTAATAAATAACAGTTATCGATTGACTTTCTGATAAGCTTAGTTCAAAGTCCCTTTATGCGTAGGCATTATATATTTATTAAAAATAAAAGTTATTGATTGATTTTTCTGCTAAGGGTTAAAGGGCTTGTAAACGGGGGAGTATGAATCCGGCCGCAAAAACCACAGCACTGTAGGTTAGTGGCTTACCTACAAAACACTGTGCTCCTTTTTCCTATAAATGCTTTTAATCCACAGTCAGTAAGGCCTGAAGGTCTCAGTAAAAGGCAAACAAACCCCTGCTCCGTATTTAAACCTGCCGCTCCTGTAGCTTCACAAGTGGAGCGACAGTGCTCCAGAGTGTTAATGCAGGCTATATGGGGACCTTATTAATTACATATTTCAATATCCTTAAAAAGGTGCGTCTGCATCAAATCCTTTACTGTGCAGGTGTGAAAAGATTCACACCTAAACAGTAAAGGATTTGATACAGAAGTGCTTTTTAATGATATTTTATTATGTAATTAATAAGGTCTCCCATATAGCCTGCAGTAACTCTCCGGAGCACTGTCGTTCCACTGATGTCCTCGCGAACACACATTGCTGCTGTGGAGTCTGTGGGATTGATGACTCAGACACCAAATTCAGGATGCAAAAATCGGACCTCTCTGTCCAATATTTATTAGAATAACAAATAAAATAAGAAATAAAACTGAATGAACTTATTACGACAAAATAAACATCCAAAGGCAAAAATAACAAGGTTTCAGGAATATATCTCTAGTATAGGCTAGAGAGCTGTTGATCCTTAGACAGACCAACTCACACTACTCAATAGTCAGAAGCAGAGCTCTTTATTTAGGAGCTGAATCAGATGACCCAAAAACTCCTCCCACATTTCATTATGTAACTTATATTTCTTTAATACCACTTCTTTTTAATCAGCTGAAAATTATATGAACTCGTCTAATAACATTTTGGCAGCTCAGAGATAGAGATTTTATATGAATTTAATGCAAAACTTTCTATATCTGCTTACCTTGACTTCTCCCACATTAAGTTTTACTATAAATGTCAACAGAAAGAGGCCGGCCGACTCTTAGGGAGGTAACTTAATGTGGAGAGGACGTTCCAGCAGAGCAGAGTAGGAAAAGTAAAAGACCCAACATGAATTACAAACTATAGCAAGTACCTGTGTAGTAAATACATTTATTTTTATTAATTTAGTAATACCCATTCTACTGTGCTTCAGTGTTCCCCTCGACGCTCACTCTTGCGGCATTTCTAGCTGCTTGAATGACAGCAGCTCAAAGTAAGGAATTAAGTCGACGGCTCCTAGAGTAGGCTGGGCATAAAACATGAGCCGGAGCGGTAAAAGTAGAATAGTGGGCGGCAAAGTGAAAGGACTGAAAGTAAACCGCCACATTGCACCACGCATCTGAGCAAGCCGGCTTTGCTTACTTAGGCGCGGTGCAGTAAACATACGGTCTTCTAGTTTTCGGCGCTATTTAGGAACAGCTTGCCAAGCACCGAACAGCTCTTTACTCAGAATAGCGCTTTACCCATGTGTGAGTACTTGATAGCGCTTTACTAAACTCCTCGTTTTTACCCTTTTGGGTGTACATTACAGTGCTTTTTCCGAGCTGGACAACATGAAATAAAAAAGAAAATACAGCAGATTTAAGGGGTTTTCTAATCGCGTATGAGGCAGGTGGCCAGCCTACCAATATGCTAAAAAAAAAAAAAAAGGTTCAAGGTTATCAAAGATGAGACACAGAAGGGGGGGTTCGCTGTTGCGCAACATACTTGAAATAAAATAAAAGGGAGGAAGAAAGAAGGTTACAGCTACAGATTTTCCAGCTCCAGGAAGGCAAGAGGTGTTCCCTCGGACAGTCGCCATCTTATGAAGCTACAGAAGCGGCAGGTATAAATACGGAGCGGGGGTTTGCTTACCTTTACCGAGACCTTCAGACCCTAGCGACTGTGGATTAAAAGCATTTGGAGGAAAAAGGTGCACAGCGTTTTGTAGGTAAGCCACTTACCTATAGTGCTGTGATTTTGTTGCCCAGATTCGGACCTCCTGTTTATGAATCCTTTAAAGTCCTTCTGCTGATGTACAGTAACTCCCATAATGGGTTGAAATTAAATTTTGCCATCACTAGCCAATAAGGCTAATGACTGGGAAAATGTACTAGTCCCAGAGGTTTTTCCACTGGCCCTTTGTTGGTGTACTTATTGAAATGTTACCTTCTCCATTACAAGCCCACAGAGCTAATTTATAGAACATTTTACTAACCCGATACAACATCTGCCAACATTTGTCTAGTGGGCCATCCAGTTTCATTGCCAACAGAAAGGAGGGACTTTTTCCCTCTCTCTTTTTCGGCCCTGCTGTTGAAGTCTATTCACAGATGAGTTGGATTTGATAACAACAGTGTTGTCTCCCTTTTTGTGGTGGTGGTGGTAGGGTGGGGGATGGGAGGGTTCTACAATGAATTTAAATATTTTGTCACCTGAACAGCAGTATCTATTTCATATAATAGACGCTATTATATCCGTGGGTTCACTTATTATATGCCACCTGGCAGGAAGGTTTTCTGATGTTTATTTTAATCTTTTTGTTTGTTTTTATTTTCTAAAATGGATGTAGACTGCTTCTGTGATCCGAGCAAGAAGTGTAGCAGGACACAGTAAGCATGTGCAGGATTTGAACCTGTGCATAACGTTCGGAAATGTGAGAACCTTTAATTTTTATTGTGTCATGAAAATAGAATGCAAGAGACCTGGGCAGGCAGCTTACTCATGAGGTCTGCTTAACCACAGATTTTGGTATGAGAGCGTTCAAATTTCTTAAGCCTTATACACCAAGTACTGTGGAAGGTTTAAAAAAAAAAAAAAAGCTGGCAGTGACAGGCCACACATCTTTCCAAACTATGTAGGTAGGAACTGGTGCCATCTCTCAGGTGAGAACGTTTATCAAATGTTTTTTCACTGTATAGTCTGGATTTTGTCCCCCCATACCTACTAAAACTTCAACTTTGGTCATACTTTGTAACATATTTAATTTATTTTGTTTGTTTAATCTGAACATCAGTATAATTTTCAGCCATGCATGACAGAGTAAACTATAGCACATACAATAAAATGATATAATATAAACAGTGGCAAGAGACTTGATTGAAGAAAGTGCAGGTCAGATTTCCGTCATTACTGTTACATATAGAAGAGGCCATTGAAGCAATGCGGATAATACGTAGGCTAATAATAGGTAGGCTTAATATATTCAGGAAGGCTGATAATTTAGGAGCACAGTAAGTGGATGATCTTTCATCTAATTCAGATGTGTGTTCTGTGGATGTATATTTATTTGGTAAATTACAGTGTAAGGTGCTCAGTAGATTGCACACTGGCCTCTGATGCCTGGAGCTCAGAAGGTAGTGGATTCTACCCCCACACTTGACTACGGACGTGGGGCTAATACCCAGTGAGGATGCTGTGTTGGTGCAATGGGGGATGCTGCAGTGTTTACGCATCTGTTGGATATCTGTCTGTCTATTTAGCTAGCTAATATCTGTCTGCCTGTTTGTTTAAAAAAAAAAATATATATATATATATAGTTAAGAAACTTTGTGTATAGTGGCAGTCTTCACCCCAGTGGGTACGTTTTGTGATCCTGTGGCAGTAAACTGTGTTTGGGGGTGAGCTTGGTGACCCATCTATATGGGGTGAGGGTGCTGGGATGGCACTATTATGTGACACACATGGGCCCAGGTACCACATAGTGAAGACAGCTCTTCTGTTGGCATTGGGCCCTGTACCTCTGTACCCGTGAGTGGCAGAGTGCCTGTACATTAGCTGACAGATTAACTGTTTTCCCTGTCTGTCTGTATCTCCAGCCACACACAAGCGCAGGGACTAGGGAGCTGAGGAAAGAACTAGGCGCGCCTCTGGCAGCCATGTTCTCAGAGTCTCCAAACATAGGAGTAGGACTGGAGGAGGGCGCATGTAGTTCCACTGCAAGTGGTGGGGAGGAACCAGGGAACTATAAGCAGATCAGCCTCACCTCAGTAGTAGGGAAGATCATGGAGACTCTACTTAAAGAAAGAATAGTGGGACACTTGGAATCAGATGGTGCCCAGGATCCGAGGCAACTTGGGTTCACAGCAGGGAGGTTGTGTCAAACAAATCTGATAAGATTTTTTGACTGGTTCATGAGGGAGGTAAATCGGAGGGGGGGGGGCATGGTGGACATCACCTACCTTGATTTCAGCAAGGTCTTCAACACCGTCCCACATAAAAGGCTGGTTAGTAAGATGGGTAGTTTGAGCATGGATCACAATGTAGTAAATTGGGTAAGGAATTGGTTAACAGACAGGAGGCAGAGGGTGGTGGTAAATGGGATCCAATCCAGGGAGAGGGGGGTGACCAGTGGGGTACCACAGGGATCGGTCCTTGGGCCAGTCCTGTTTAATATCTACATTAGTGACATAGCGGAAGGACTGGAGGGAAAGGTCTGCCTGTTTACAGATGACACCAAGATCTGCAACAGGGTGGATACTCCAGATGGGGTGGAGAAAATGAGGAGGGACCTGAGGAAGCTTGAAAAATGGTCCACGGTGTGGCAGCTGGGGTTCAACTCAAAGAAGTGTAAAATAATGCACCTAGGATGAGGGAACCCTGGGGAGGGCTACAGAATGGGGAGGGGGGGAGTTACTGACCATCACCAAGGAGGAAAGTGATCTCGGGATTATCATTTCAGATGACCAAAAGGTGTCTAAGCAGAGTACAAGGGTGGCAGTGAGGGCCAACTGCATGCTGGGGTGCATAGGCAGAGGTATCGCTAGCAGAAGGCAGGAGGTGGTGATGCCATTGTATAAAACACTGAAGCCACACCTGGAGTACTGTGTGCGGTTCTGGAGGCTGCACTTTCGTAAGGACATCAACAGAGTGGAAGCGGTCTAGAGGAGGGCAACAAGGATGGTACAGGGCTCGCACCAAAAAAACCTGTGAGGAGAGATTAAAGGACCTCAATGTGTACTCGCTGGAGGAGAGGAGGGATTGGGGTGACATGATAGAAACATTCAAGTATTTTAAGGGCATAAACAAGGTGCAGGGGGGACATCTTCCAATATAGGAGGCATACAAGAACAAGGAGGCATATTCTCAAATTGGAAGGTGGCAGGTTGAGGAGAAATGTGAGGAAGTATTTATTCATGGAGAGGGTGGTGGACACATGGAATAGCCTGCCACAGGAGGTAATGGGAGCGAGGACAGTGGAGGGATTTAAACATGCCTAGGACAGGCATAAGGTAACCTTAGCGGTGGGAAGCGGAGGTGAAAAACCATTGACCAGGAAGGGTCAGAGGCCACATACAAGTGTAGGGCTTACGGACAGACTGGATGGGCCTAGCTGTCCATATTTGCAGACAATTACTGTGTTACTGTGTAGAAAGCCGTGTGATTCTGCAGCTGACGAGACAGACCCATGAATTCTTCACATCCATTGCTGCATGTAACTGCAGGCCTGTAATGGTTCTGCACTTCTGTAGGTGGACAAAGTAATCCCATGGTGCAGGGCCCAACAGCCCCTGCATTTCTGCATCTGTTCACGCAGGTCCCAAAGGGTGCTGCATGAATGAGGGTATGATTCCACTATCTCAAAATAAGCAATTCTTGGCAAAAACTATGTTAATGCACCAGTTAAAGTTGCCTTAATGCCAAAAGTCAGGGGTGGGCGTTAGTTTCCAACCCTAACTCCTCACTCCCACCCTGCCGGCAGCAACAGGAAAAAAACATGACGTTTCACCTCTCCTGTGTCTTCGCAAATTAAGCATGGGGTGTGCCTTGGGGTTGTCAACACTAACACTCACCCCATTCTCATATACTGCATCTATCTGAACTTATTTACTGATGGAATGGGGTGAGCATTAGGGTTGACTACCGCAAGGCACACCTCACGCCGGATTTGCAAAGACATAAGAGAGGTGAAACCATAATGTTTTTTCCCATTGCTGCCTGTAGGGTGCGGAGTTAGGGCTGGAACCCTAATGCCCCATTCCTTGACTTTTTGGAGATTAAGGCACCCTAACTGGTGCAATAACGTTTTTTGCAAAGAAATATATATATGTATGTATAGTTAGTGCGTGTGTGTGTGTGTGTGTATATATATATGTGTGTGTGTGTATATGTATATATATATATTTTTTTTGCAAAAAACTGCATTAATGCAACATTTAGAGTTCCAGCTAACATGACAAAAGTTTCAAAATGTGGCTTTAGGGTTTCCATCGCAAAAACCACTCCCTCACCCCTAAAACAAATCGGGGTGGAGTGTCCCTTGGCGTTGGCAACCCTCTCCCTGTTAGGTGTGTATGTTTGCGGTGTGTATAGAATGGGGTGAGCTTTAGGGTGGTTGATGCCAAGGAAGACTCCACCCCTGATTTGTTTTTTGGGGGTGGTTTTGGGGGTTGGAAACCCTAAAGCCACATTTCACTGCTTTTGTTGCTTTAGCTGGAACCCTAAATGTTGCATTAACAGTTCTTTGCAAATAGTTTCCTTGCTTTTTGAGATAGTGGAATCCTATCCTTATTTTCCTGTTGGGGCCCTGTGTTCCCATGCATCCATTCTTTTTGAGATAGTGTAATCGTAATTTGTGCGATGGAGCGCACTCCCATCCCTCTGTAGATGCACAACAGCAACCAAATTCTCAGTACAGCCTTCTTATTGCCCCATGTCATGAACCGAGTAGCAAAAGTTGTCAATTACTGTGAGAAATGTAATTCCACATCACAGCAACATAATTCCATGCCACAGGCACGAAAATAGATTTCAGGCCAGATGTTAACAAGCATTTGTCAATGCCGAATGTTGCTTGCTTGTATGTGCTGTGTAGGTATTTGGAAGTCAGTGGAGTGCAAATATTGAAAATTTTCAAACTTACGAGCGTGCGTAGGAACTGCGCAACGCACGCTCGTAAAACAGTCATTTTTAGGAAGTTTGTCAGCAAATTTTCAACATAGCCATTTTAAGACCTCTGCTCATGAACAGTGTCACTGCGATTTTCTTAATGTGTCCCATACAGTGATTTTGCACACTGTCTGCGCCATTGTGCGCTACATGGGCAGAAACATGTTTTGGGCGAGATGTGAAAAATAACAGCTGTACTGCTCATAAGGAGGTGTGGTAAAATGGCAATGTTGAAAACCTGGAATGAAAATATTGAAAATTTGCAAACTTGCGAGCGTGTGTAGGAACTGCGCAACGCAGGCTCGTAAAACAGTCATTCTTACATGCGTGTTTGTCTTGGCAGTAGTTTAATATAAAATACCAACGCTGTTTGTTAAACTAGAAAGCAGGAAGAACCTATTATGGATTTATCTCCATGCCTAGTCCAAGACTCAGAGCCATATCAAGCCTTTGGGAGGCCCGGGGCACTCAAACTCTGGGGGGCCCATGTAAGTCAACACCCAGCTCTTCATACAAGCAACTCATATTATTTAGACTGGAAATGCTTACATTTGTTTGTTTGTTTTTAAGCAAGCCCTTATTTAAAATACAGCTTCTTTTTTATTAAGCAGACCCTTTTTTAAAGTAAGTTATTTAAAATATCCTCTCCTCCCCAAACTAAAACATGCTGTACTAACCCTGGTCCCCAACCCTCTTGGTACCTCTCTGCCCAGGGTACTAGCGCTGTACACCATGGCAGGTGATCAGTTTAGTCCTGCCCTCTCTGAACACCAGACATCACTTCAGCTGACCTGCATCTACTGCGCCTCTGTTTCTATTTGTTTGCATCAGCATAAAGCTACAGTCTGTCAAGAGACCGATTCCACCTTCCAGCCGCACTGTATGCAGAGATGCGCATTATAGTAGATGGAACACAGTAAATAACTTAGAATGTTTTCCAGCTTAACCTTATGAATGCACAGGCACACACCCAATGAGCATCACACACACACACACACACTCACCAACCCAGAGAACCTAGGAGCACAGTTGGAGCTTGCGCACAGTGCAAGCCTGCAGCATGTGCAAGCAGTGGCACAGCCATGGTACCTGTTCTGGTCCACTGTGTGTCCTACTGGTGGGTGGTCTGCAGCAGCAATACACAGTTCCAAGTGCCCCAAGATGCCACGCTGGGAATATTATCGATGGGGAACCTAAACAGCTAGAAGGTAAACTCATATTCATGAGCACACTGACGGCCAGATACACTGCTGACTAGTGCTGCCTGCTACCATAAGGACACGGAGTCTCATATATACCTCTCAACTGCTATGTTTACGTAGTGCTGTGATGTTTACACTCAAATTTACCCTTGCTTATACCCGCAAAAGTTTACTGATGTTCTTAATAATGTTAAAGGTATTTCTGGATACACATACTATTAAATAATTAAACTAACTTGAGAGAAACATTCCTTAACACTAACTATATGGGATCCACCTTTTGTAGACATATTATTATTTGTAATAACAGACAGCTACACATTCTGGCCATCTGCTTTGAATTTTGAAGGCTGGTCTATGAATTTTAATGCTGTGAGATTGAAAGGTATGATCCCGTATACCATGGTAGGCAGGCAGCACGTGTTCAGTAAAGTAGTTTGTTATATAGTACTATAGCTTGGTAACTATTTTAATTGTTCAAGACTATATTAAATAAAATATGAAAAGTACTTAACTGTAAAACTATTAATTTCTGTTACTGCACTATCATTCATAAGCTGGAACTCCTCTTACACATTGTCTTGAGCAGAAGATGAAGCTTTTGGTCCCCAGCAAACCTGAGAAATGTAGCAGTTCCATTTTTTTGAAAGTCCAGAAATAACTTAAATTAGTAGTTCAGCCCCCCACATCGACCACCCCAGGAAAAGTTAATGTTTTTAGTGTAGTAGGTCATGTCAGTACCGGATTCCATTTCCAGGGCAGGCTGCGTGACACCACCCACTCCAGCCAGCTCATCGGAAGCAAAGCACAGACACACCAAAGATTTGTTTTTTTTTTGTTGTTTTCTTGTTGCTTTGTACCTGCTTCAGTAGGCTTCTATTCAGTTAATTGTGCTATGTCTGCTGTGCTAATATTTTATTTAGAGAACAGTTTTTTGCCCCTGGACAGCGAGTGAGCTGCAGCCACCTAAACACATGCATCCTCTTCTAAGACTTGGCACGATTTCCCTATTGACCTGTGCGCCACACTTTGTACCACATGACATTACTCTCCGCTACAGAGTCATCGTGTGGTAAGAGTTAACAATGCAATTGCACAGTGAGACATCTCCCCCCGAGTGAGTCCCACTGCTGCTGCTGTCTGTATGCATCCAAGTCAAGACTCTGATCGACGCTCTCGCACCACTGCTGGTAAGAAAAAAGTAACTTTTGTGCTGTGCACACGTGTTGGTGGAGAGAGGAGGATTCATTGAGGAAATCGGGAAGGAATTTATATAGCGCATGTGTGGCGGTTTCTTGGGGGGGCCCACCTATGCTGGGGGGCCCGGGGCATTTGCCCCATTTATCCCCCCTCTTAATCTGGCCCTGCCAAGACTACATTTTTACGCTCACGGCTTGGTACAGTCCGAGTTTTTTCTTTCCTTTTTATTAGGGAGGGACTGTGGAGCAGCATGACGTCTCCGTGGCGGTTCGAATGAGAGAGCGAGCTGATCTGTTACTGATTATCGGCTGTCATGCCCTGCAGTGACTGCTGCTGCAGCCATAGCTACATCTGAAATAGAGTGCTTATTTTTGTGTGCTAGTAGTCTCACACCATTTAATCGTCTATTAGAAATGGCAGCAGTTACATTCATGTATAAAACAGCTTCAGTTACATCTCGTGTGCTGTGCTCATTTACCATCCCACAGGTACCCTGTGTATGACGTACATTCAAGCTAAGCTTGCACTGGAGTGGCCTGCGTTCCCAATGCCCAAAGCACAATCTTGTGGTGGGTAACACTACCGGTAGCGATAACTCACTAAGAGATTGAGTGCCCTCCACGTCGGGAGCTCCCCCAATCAGGTATGGCACCACAGAACTAGAGTTCTGTGTATGGTACAGCGTGTGGCATGGGAACACAGTCTTAGAAGCTATGTAGAAGTTTATAACATTGAGTCAGAGATCGTATTTAGTGGAGATCAGATGCGTAATCAATAGTGGAAAAAAAAAAACTATTTGTAAACTTTAATTTACTGGGAGTTAACTGAATGCCTGCGGTATATGCAGCTAATACCATCTCCTTATGTTGTGTGTTTCTGTTCCTGCCAGGACCTGCCTGTCCTGGATATTTACAGTGGCAGTATGCATATGTGTGTGTGTGTGTGTGTGTGTGTGTGTGTGTGTGTTTGCGTGTTTGTAGGGGGAGCGCGCATGAGCAGGCGATATCTCATCACTGCTCACTGAAGCATAACTCCCCCTTTCAACTGTACTCCACTGCATTTTCGACTGCTGTCATAGACAGCTCCAGCAGCCATTGGAGAACTGCGGCCGCGCCTGCAAACACACTGACCGACTGAATTGGAAGAGGGCTGCCACACCTCCGAAAAATCTGATGATGGCACTATGTTTCTTGCACATGCGTGCAAGCAACATAAAAATGACAGTCGTCATGTTCATAAGGTGGTCTAAAGAGATGGCTATGTTGAAAATCTGAACTAAAATATCTGACATTACGAAAGTTAAGAGGGAGTGTTGGTAAATTTCAGCTGCAGCGCATAACTTTGCAGTTTTTCATATTTTGACCTCAAATTTCAACTTACCTTTCTTATAAACCCATCTCATGAAGAAGGGCGGTAAAAATTCTCAGAACCGTCCCGAAAGGGGATTTTTGCCAGCTGACCACAAAATCACCTTTTGGCCAGGATTTGTGAAATGCATCAACATTGTTCACGAGGTGGGGACTCGAAAAAGGTATGTTGAAAATTTGGTGTCAAAATGTAAAAAAATTACAAAGTTATGCATCAGAGTTGAAACCCCATTGAAATACAATGAACTGCATTTATCTTAGTTTCTCATATTGAAGTCTGCGATTCCAGCAGCAAGATGTGTCTTTGATTAGAGAGAAGATATTCACTCTGGGACCGCTTCAGGTGAGTGAGGGTGTATTGGGGGGGTCGGGGGTATGGGGTGGAGGGTGCTGAGTGGGAGGTCTGAGTTTTTGGGGGTGGATGTGATCAGCAAAGGACCAATTTTTTTGTGTGTTTTGTTTACTGGTGGGGAAAAAAACTAAACATTGATGGACTGTTTTCTTTGTTACAGGAAGGAAACCAAATTGGGGGGGGGTGGCCACTAGCCATCGGGGATACAAGTTCCAATGACACGGACGGCCATCGGAGAGTGGGGGTGCCACTAGACACCAGGGAAAAATTTGCCAATAATTCTGGCAACGATTGGAGGATGGGGTGGCGTGACACTGGGATCAAGAAACAATTTAATTTAAAAGTATACCATTTAAAAAAAAAAAAAAAACTGGGGCAACAATTGAAGGGGGGCCACTAGATAACCAGCGATAAATAACAGAGCATTAGGGCACAGAAATAGAAGAAGTACGGGTACACCAGTGAAAATGAAGAAAACTAACGGCAAGATGACCAAATACTTTTTTTCTATTCAAGGAATTCCTTTCTGTATGAAACGAAAAAGGATTCCTTGAAACGAACAAAAGTGTTGTTTTTTTTTTTTGTTTTGTTTTTTTTCAAAATCAAAGTCTGAAATCCTTTTTCATGCCAAGGAATCCTTTTTCGTTTGGCACTTTCATTCAAATGAAAAATGATCTTTAGTCACACGTAAAAGGATTTCGGACTTGGTCATTTTTTCCGAATCTCTTTTCGTGTTAAAGGATTTCGTTTGAATGAAAGTATCAGATGGAAAAGAATCCCTTGGCATGAAAATACAATGGGGGAAAATACCTTAGTCCAAAATCCTTTTTTATGCCAAGGGATCCTTTTTTCGGTCATACTAAAACGGACTCGTGAGAAAAGGGGAGAGAAAAAAACCCCAGCTAAGTTCGAAAGAAAAAATTACTCACCTTAGTAATGTTGTTTCTTCTAATGGAGTCTTGCTGTATTCTGACATTTTGCAGTGATGTCCAACCTTTGAACTGCCCCGGAGATGAAAGAGTTAACTTTCCATGCCAGGCATGGAACGCTGAGCTCGAGCTCGGTTGAGACTCTGTCTGTTGCTGTTTGAACTCAAACTGTCAGATCTTTACAAGCTATACTCACTGGGTGTCCTGTCTGGAAACTGTAAACTTACCCTAGCCAACTGGCTACTAAATATAATAAACAGATTTTTTGGTCCCAAAACAAAGACTCAAGTCAGGAAACCCAAAAAATAAAGCAAAACACAACACCCACCCACCCAAACTAATGGGGTGAGAAAATAAGGGATGGGGCACCTCCCGAGTGCCAACACTGCTACTGCCCACCCACATCCCAAAAACCAAGGTTCTGGGAGGGAGGCAGGGGAGTCAGAATACAGCAAGACTCCATTAGAAGAAACAACATTACTAAGGTGAGTAATTTTTTCTTCAAACAACATGAAGTCTTGCTGTATTCTGACATATTGCAGACACAAGCAGTACCTCCATGGAGGAGGGACAGAACCTACTCTAGGAAATAGGCTCTGAAGCACTGTTGTAGATCAAACCGAGTATAACTCCTAGCCTGGATATCCAGAGAGTAATGCTTGGTAAAAGTGTGTACTGTTTTCCAGGTGGCTGCTTGACAAATCTCTAAGATTGAATATCCCTGCAGCAACTAGGGAAGCAGCTGTACCTTTGGTAGAGTGAGCCCTCAGGCCTTAGGGTGGAGTCCTACCTAGTTTTTCATAACAAAATTGAATGCGAGAGACAATCCACCTGGCAATAGATCTTAGTGGCAGGTTTTCCCTTACCAACCTCACCGTAAGTGAGGAACAGTTGGAGGGAGTCAAACCTGTGACCCTTGGTGCGCTCTGTGTAGTAGCTAAGGGCCCTTTTCACATCCAGACTGTGTAGCCTCCTCTCCCCAGAGGAGGAATGGTCAGTGAGGAAAACAGGAAGAGACACAGACTGGTTAAGGTGGAAATCTGAAACCACCTTAGGCAGAAACTTCCTGTTAGTCCTGAGGACCACACCTTATCTCTATGGAAAGAGATAAAATCAGGCTCCACTGACAGGGCCTGTAACTCACTTATGCGTCTGGCAGAAGTGATGGCCACCAAGAACACAGTTTTCCAAGTCAAGTACTTAAGCTGTGCTGAGGACAAAGGCTCAAAAATGGGTTGCATAAGCTGAGCAATGCAAACATTGAGGTCCCAAGCAGGGGCAGGGTCCCTGAATGGAGGATTGGTATGAAGCAATCCCTTGAAAAATTTAGAAAATAGAGGATGGGCTGAAAGGGAAGAGTGCTTGCCTGCTGAAAGGAAAGCAGAAACAGCTGCCAGATGCACTCTTAGTGTAGCTGGTCCGAGTCCCAAGCTATTAAGATGAACCATATAGTCAAGGACTGTGGGCAGGCCAGCAGACTCTGGGGAAATGTGCTTCCCAGAGCACCATATAGAAAATCTTTTCCACTTGGAGTTGTAAGTGTTTCTGGTGGAAGGCTTCCGAGAAGCCTTTAGGATATCCATAACACCTTGAGAGAGGTGCAAATCTGCAAACTCTAACTCTTCAAGAGCCAGGCCTTGAGATTGAGAGATTTGAGATTCGGATACCAAACCCTCCCCTGAGCACATAACAGGTTGTAATTCCTGGGAAGAGACAGGGGAAGGTGGACTGCTAAGGACAACAAGAGAGGGTACCAAGGCTGCCTGGTCCAGTCTGGAGCAGACAGAATCACCTTGCAGGGTTGAGACCTGATTTTGACTAACACCTTGAACAGGAGAGGGAAGGGGAGGAAAAGCATACAGGAACTTCCCTTCCCAATTGAGAACTAGGGCATTCAGGGGGACTGAGCCCAATACTGGGTGCCTGCAGCAAAAGAGGGGAAGTTCATGATTGTCTGGGGCTGCAAAAAGATCTATCTGTGGGGTGCCCCATCTGGAGAAGATCACCTTCAAAACCAGGGGATCCAGGGACCATTCGTGATGACCCTGAGATATCCTGCTGAGAGCATCTGCCAGGGCATTGTCCTTGCCTGGGGGGTGTATTGCTGTAAGAGAGGTGTTCAGGGAATAGGTCAGAGGCCATAACTTCATTGCCTCTGTGCACAAGGCCGTAGACTGAGTGCCCCCTTGCTTGTTGATATAGCACATTGTGGTGGTATTGTCTGTCCTGATCTGAACAAGCTTTTTCCAGGTCTGTTCAGAACAAAGTAGAAGTGCTAGATACTGCTCTGAGTTCTAATAGATTGATGTGAAGCAGAGATTCCTGAGGAGACCTCAACCCTTGGGTGGTCAGGTCTCCCAAGAGGGAGGCATCTGTAGTAAGGATTAAAGAATGAGACTGAGTGACAAAAGGAACTCCCTTTCTTAGATTGTCCTGATCCAGCCACCACTGTAATGCCTGGATCAGGGTTCGAGTCACTGGAATTAGTTTGGTCAGAGGGTCCCTTTTCTGAGACCAAAAGGCTCTCAAGTGGAACTGAATATCCCTCATTTGAAATCTTGCTCCCTGCACCACAGCTGTAGAGGCAGCCATGTGTCCCAGGAGCTGCAGAAAATGCCTTGCTGGTCGAGACACCTGAGGGGTGAATGAAGAGGACAGTGAGATAAGAGTCCTTGCCCTGTCCAGGGGAAGGAAGGCCCTTGCTTTTACTGTGTCCAGCTCTGCCCCTATGAAGGTGAGGAGCTGCACGGGCTCTAGAACTGACTTTGAGAGATTCAGAAGGAAACCTAGAGAAGTGAGCAGTTGCTGAGTTATCTGTATGTGTAACTTGCCTTGGTCTGAAGACTGGCCTACTATGAGCCAGTCGACCAGGTATAGAAAGATGGAGATCCTTTTTCTCCTTAGGAAGGCAACTACTACTGCCAGGCATTTTGTGAACACCCTTGGAGCAGAAGTTAGGCCGAAGGGCATTGCTCTGAATTGGTAGTGGCCTGAGGGCAACTCAACCTGAGGTACTTCTTCGTGGGAGCTCTGATGAGAATATGGAAATAGGCATCCTTGAGGTCCAGGGAGACTAGCCAGTCCCTGGCATTAGAGAGGGTAGAATTACTCCCAGAGTCACCATTTTGAACTTTGGCTTTAAAGGTGCCTTAAATATCTGAGATCCAGGATGGGCACCATTCTCCTGTCTTTTGGGGTTAGGAAGTACCTGGAGTACAATCCTTTCCCTTTGTGTAGGGGTGGGACCCTCTCTATGGCTCTGAGAGCCAAGAGGGAAGAGACCTCTGCCTCTAGGGCAAGTGCCTCTGAAGGATTTGCAGGTGGAAAAGATCTGGTTCTCATCTTTGGAAACTTTTTGAAGCTGAGAACCAGTCCCTGGCTTACTACTTCCAGGACCCATTTGTCTGATGTTAAAGACATCTAGCCCTGGACAAAGTAAGCCAGCCTGCCCACTACAGGTAGTGGAGAATTGGCCCTGGCAAACCCATCAGGGTGCCTGTTTGGCAGGGGATTTAGGCTGAGGGGTGGAAGCAGGCCTGCTTGTACCCCATCTGCCTCTCTCTCTAAAGAACCCCCTATGAACATAAGCAGAAGAGGAGGCCTGGGCTTGGTAGAAAGGCCTATGAAAAGGCCTGCCCCTACCCCTGGGATGCTGCCTTTGGGGAGTAGCTTGCCTTTCCTTGGCCTGAGCACTCCTGTAGGTGGTCCTGTATTCATCCATTTTCTTCATGTGGTTCTCTGTTTGCTCCACAAACAGAGAATTACCCACAACAGGAAAATCCATTGCCTTAGTCTGGGTATCCTGAGACAGGCTAGTACATCTGAGCCAAGCCATCCTACGAAGGGCCACAGATGTAGCCATGACTCTAGATGAAACACATTGGAGTCCACTGTAGCATGGAATTGCACCTTGGATGCCTCAATACCATCCGCAGCCACCTGTTCCAGCTCCTTGGCAAGCTGTCCAGGGACCTGTTTAGCTAAAGCCATTACAGTGTCCCATCTAGATCTCTGATATCTAGCTGTATAGGCCATATAATTAGCCTGCCTGAGTCCCAAGGATGCTGCCATGTACTGTTCCTTTGCCATGGCATCAATCCTCCTGGAGTCCTTATCTGGGGGGTGTGAAGCCAAGGGTATATTTGCCTTATCACAGGCTGCAGCCTGCACTACCCCAATTGCTGGGTAAGGAATTCCGTATCTGAGCCCGAGAGAGTATATCTCTTGTCCATTCTCTTGTCCACAGGAGGTATAGAATTAGGAGTCTTTTAAAATGTTTTATTATCTGTTTCCCAAAGGACTTATGAAGGGGAATAGACAGCCTCCTGGACTCTTGGATATCCATCATTTCAACATAGTCTGGCTCCTCCTGGTCGTCCACAGCTTCTTCCATAGGAAGCTGAAGAGTTTCAGCCACTTTTTTGTAGAACATAAAATGGGAAGGGGACTCAGAAAGCCTAGGAGGAGACACTCCTGATGGTCTGTCTGGGGAGATGTCCGGGTCATCCAGACTTCCATAATCACCATCACTATCCTCATACACTCCTTCCTCCTCCTCCTCCGGTTCATAAAAATTCTCTAAATTATAATCCGGAACCGGGGGAACCGACCGAACCGAGCCCCTTCCTTGATGGTGCCGGTTCGGTCGGAACCGGGGTTAGCAACGGAACAATCCTTATCGCTTTGGCTATTTCATCAGCAGTCGGAGAAAGAACTTGTGGATCCGCACCGGCTGATTTATCCCTTCTTTTTCTTTTAACCGGAACCGACTCCTCGGAGTCTGTTCTTCTTTTGCCTGAAGAAGTTTCGCCCTGGTCAGAGGGCACTCCTTCTGGTTCGGATGGAACCGAACCAGGCTGGCCATCCGAGTCAGCGGACTTCTTGGCCTCCCTTTGCCTGAGCCTACCAACTCTCTTTTCCAGGGTAGCTGCAGGAAAATTTTTACAAATCTGGCAGTCTAAATCGAGGTGGTCAAACCCCAGACAATAAACACAGGTGGTGTGGGGATCAGCCTTAGCAAAGACTTCCCCACACACACTACAGTGTTGAAACCCAGTGGGCCCGTTTTTTCTTTTGGGTTTCTCAGACATGGCCAGTCCTAACAAAAAACGTACCCTTTTTCGGCAATCCGCCAGGCAAGACACCCTTATCGGTTCCTGACTGTGGTATGGGTAGTGGAAAAAAACGTAAGAAAATCCTTTTTTTTTTTTTTTTAGAACCGATGAGGACCGGTTACCACACTCTGAAAGCAGAATAAACTTTTTTTGAACAACCTGATCGGTTCAAACCGAACCGATCCCACGTTTACAAGTTCCACACAGAAGAACAACAAAAATAAGCCTATCTAGTACTCACGAAACCACAGACAGAGACTGAACCGGCAGGTTACGGTTTAAATTCGGTCAAAAACTGAGAAAAACGGTAATTTAACCGACAAACTTGAACCGAGCAAAGGAGAAATCTCCGGAGCGACTGTTCAGTGAGGCTAAGTAAAGAATCTGACGGTTTGAGTTCAAACAGCAACAGACAGAGTCTCAACCGAGCTCTAGCTCAGTGTTCCATGCCTGGCATGGAAAGTTAACTCTTTTATCTTTGGGGCAGTTCAAAGGTTGGACATCAGTGCAATATGTCAGAATACAGCAAGACTTCATGTTGTTTGAATCCTTTTTCATGACTCAAACCTTTTTTGTTGGAATGAAAAGGAATCGCAGAAAAGATTTAAAATTAAAATAAATAAATAAAAAGACATTCCGGGGTCATTTTGCCACCAGAGAAGTGCAAACTGCAGCAAATGGAGTCACGATGAGCAAGATACCATGTTTTTGTGTGTTTTCAGGATGTCATCTTTTGGGGTTTTGACATTTTATTTTTTATTTTTTCAAGAAAAGGGGAAACACGTTTGCAGAAAATGAAAAATTATTGTTTTTTTTTTTTTCTCATGGACAAGAATTGGCCCCTAACGAAAAATAACTTTTTTGTTTTTTTCTTTGAACAAATTCTTTCTCACACCTAAGCAGGTCTCCGGGCTTCCTTACTCATGGACTGTACCTCGTGATGCTGATAGGAAGGCAGGAATCAGACCTCTGCAGCAGGGATCATCCAGGCGTCCACCTCCTGTCTCCCTCAGTTTACTTCCTGCCTTCAGACTGGCAGGTACTCTGCAAGCAGAGCTCTGTCACCATGTGGCAGAGCTGAAGACAGTAGACTGTAAGTCAGTCAATTTGTCCTTTTATTTGGATTTCCGAGGAATCGTAGCTGTGTTTCAGCGCTCCTGTGTGGGTTTCAGTCTCAGCCTTGCAAGCTGCACAGACTGGCAGCACTTCAACGCAGTGTTTTTCCCGCTATTTTGGGTTCAACCCAGCAAACCTGGTGGAATTCTGCCACAGTGCTATGTGTCCAGTTAGGGGGAACGGAAACAGCACTGGAGTGCTCAGTAAGGATCTTTTCCCTCCAACGACGGCAGCCCCGTATATTTCCCGTCGATGGCCGGCATCCCGATTGTCTCAGCCACTCAACGATGGGCCTGCAGCACTTCGATAGCAGCCCATCGATGACTGCTGCGGGGCACGAGGAGTGCTAATGCTGAGTATCTCATTGGCTGGCATTCTGACAGCTTCAGCCACTTGTCGACAGTGGGAATGCAGCGCTAGTATTGTGGCTCATTGACGCTCAGGGAATTCTCATCGACTAGCACTGTGGTACATGAGGAGCGTTAATTCAGAGCTTTTGCTCAGTCCCCACCCCCACCCCCAAAACAGGAAGAAGGACTTCGTCTCCCTAACCTACTATTTTATCACTGGGCAGCCCACCTCTCCAAGTTGGGCAGATGGCTCCCAAATAGGGCCGAAGGACCCCTCCCGATCTGGCTCCAGATTGAAAGACGAATACTCCTAGAGGCCAATCTCTGCTCTCCGACCATATTCTTTCTTCCCAGGTCAGCACTCCCATCCTTGATCTCGAATCCAACCATCATCACTTCCCTCAAAATTCTTTCTCAGTGCCTTCATTATCTCAAAATCTCCCCCAAAAGAGACATGGCACAACCCCTTATCCTAAATCCCAACATTCAGTTAGGAGGCTCGATGATTACCCCAGATTGGCTTCCTCAAATCCGAAAAGCTGTGGTTGAGAACCTATATTCTCAAGATTCTCTTCTTCTTTCTCCGGATATTTTGGCCAGGTTTGGCCTCCCTAGTAATAAGATTTTCAATATATACCAGCTGAGACATCTCATTAACACCAATTTCGGTTCCGAATTCTGCTGCTCACAGGTCAGTCCCTTCCTCTTCCAAGTGCAAGACTTAGCCTCCAAACCCCATTGCATCTCATCTATATACTCCTACCTGCTGGGTCTTAAATACCCGGGCTCCCTCTCAGGCTCCTGTGTCTGGACCTCCCTCTTACCGGATACCACCCCCAACTGGCCGCGGATTTGGAAAGATTTACACAGATACCACACTCAAGATAGGTTCAGACTTACTCAATATCTTATACTAAATAACATGTACTATACTCCGGTTAAATTGGCTCGATTAGGGAAACTACCTCTCCCTCTCTGCTTCAGATGTTTACAACCAGAAGGGAACCTGCTCCACATTTTTTGGCAATGTGAAAAAGTGGCCCCCTTGTGGCGTTCTATTCTGTCCAACCTGGATCCTCTCTTGGGCCTGGATAATCTTTTCACTGCTGAAATATGCATCCTGGGTATTTATTCCAAAGTCGAGAACCATGAGCGCAGATTTCACATTGCACTAATTTCTATGGTGGTCAAAAGGCTGGTGCTCAAGCATTGGACGGACCAATTAACCATAACATATACCGAATGGTTGAAAGACCTTTCAACCTGTTTTAATATGGAGAGACTCGCTGCTAGTTCCCGCAACCATATGGATTTGTTTCATAAAAAATGGGACAAATTGTACACATTGTATTTGCACCAGTGACCTGTTGGTTCTGTCTCTGATGTTCTCTTCCCCTATCTACTTTACCACTAATTCTATTGTCTTATGGCATTATGATAATACCACATTATAAATTAAATAAGCACACTCTGGGAGGGTTAGGGTTGGGGGGGAAGGGGGTGGTTTAAGGTTACAGGGGGATTTTCTTTTTTTTCCTATTTTATGTTCCATTTACTGTTTTGATGTACAGAGGAGTTGTTAATCAACCCTATGAATATCTCTGATGTAAACCTGTGATTTGTTGTAACTTTAAAATTAATAAAGTTAAATTTCAAAAAAAACAAACAAAAAAATAGCAAGAAGTAACGCACAGATTGATTCCAGGATAGTCTCTAAAGAATACATATGCTGATCAAAGAAAGCTCAATATTTTGCCCTTAAAGGGCCAGCACAATTCATCGCAGCTTCAGCAGCACAGAATCAGGAAGCCTCTGGAGGCACGCTGGGTCAAAGGGGAGTAAGCCCTTTTTTGCTGTCATGACCCACACAAATCTTCCATTCTCTGGGCCAAAAACGCTAGGGCTACATGCCCCCACTACTAATCACCTTCGATGGGCTGCTTTGCCTAAAATGTGAGAGGGGCCACTTGCCTAATATGTTAGAAAGCAGCTTCTGCGAATGTCGAGGCCTCGAAGGAGGCAGCCCCTTCCTCAACTCAGAATGATGGCCACAGACGGACAGGCCTGAGTGAGTGGCAACCACCAGGTCTGAGAGAGCAGTGGCCACCGGGAGACCCAGCAGTCCGCAGCCCCCTATCTGGTCCCAAGGCTTCATCGACATGTAAAATAGGGCTGTTGCTCTGGACCCTGCATGCTTCACGGGCAACCTCTGGGGGCATCAGATGGGAGATCTCACAAGAATGCAAAAGAAAGGGGACCTCATCCCTGTCTTCATCCGCAGGGGAGCAGTTGTCCTCGCATTACTCCAATAAAATTCCGTACTCCCACTGGAGAAAGAAGAGATCTCAGTCTCAAAGTAGATGTAGTGGCACTAATAAGGGAAAGTGTCGCAGGAAACATCCCAGACTCCAAGTTCTTCTTCCCCCAAGAGGGGAGCTAGGGGGCTTATCACCAGACTCATTCAACTCGCTGTCCAGAATCTTGGACCTGGAGAGCCTAGTCTTTTTCATAAACGAAGTCATAGTCGAGACTCGCCTCAGATCTGCCCCAGAGGCTCCCACCCAGCCGAAACAGGCTTTTCGACCGACAGCTGCCGCCAGACCTGCCTTCCTGTCGGTATTAGGAGGTACAGTCCATTAGTAAGGAAGCCTGGAGACCACCTGTCGGAGAAAGAAAACTTATAGGTATTTAAATTTTTGATTTTTTTTTTTTTTATCATTCATACTACATACTAAAATGCCAGCAGAGTAGGCCTAACAGTCTTTCGTGTCTGCTGATTTGGTCAGCCCCCAACCTGGGAGCTGACCTTGCTGTCCCCCCAACCCCTCGGGCTTCTCCATTCCCAGTCAGAGATATTCCCCCTCTACTGGACTTTGCTAGCTCAACTCTACCCATGTACCTGTCCCAAACCCTCTTGAACCCCTGCACAGTCTCTGCCTCCATTAGTCCCCTGGGCAGTGCATTCCGTGGTTCCACCATCCTCTCAGTGAAGTAGCACCTCCTCCTTTCCCCCTGAGTCCCCCCCCAAGCTTCTACCCATGCCCTCTAGTTGGCCCCCTCTTTCCTTTGGAGCACCCTGACTGAGCCTCCCCTGTTTAGCCCCTTCATGTACTTGAAGACCTCTGTCATGTCCCCCCCGTCCCTCCTCTCCTCCAACATGTACATGTTGAGCTCCTTGAGCCTCTCCACATAGGTCCGTTTCCCCCAAGCCCCAGATCATTTTGGTTGCTCTCCTCTGGACCCTTTCCAGGAGTGCAGTGCCCCTTTTTAAGTGCGGTCTCCAAAACTGCAGACAGTACTCGAGGTGCAGCCTAACCAAGCAGTTGTACAGAGGGATTATCACTTCTCTCCTTCTGGAGGTAATGTCCCAAGTAATGCATCCTATTAGCTTTGGCTGCTGCCCTCCTACAAGTCTGAGTTGTTCATGTTGACATCCACCACCACCCCCAGGTCTCTCTCTGCCATTGAGACTTGAAGCATTACTGCCCCCCAGGGTATACACTTGGCCCGGGGTTTCTGGTACCCGTGTGCAGAACCCTGTATTTTCCTGCAGTGAACCTCAGACTTCACTTGCTTGACCACCTCTCCAGAGCATTTAGGTCCTCCTGCAGGGTAACCCTCCCCTCCTCCCCATCCACCACTGCTCCCAACTTCTGAGTCATCTGCAAAGAGACTTATTTCACTCTTGATACCCTTCCTCATGTCAGAGACCTAGGCGTTAAACAGGAGGGGCCCTAGGACTGATCCCTGAGGGACCACACTGATGACCCTCCTTGGAGATGAGACTAACCCCCCCCCCCCAACCACGACCCTCTGGGTACGCTCCAGGAAGTTGTCTCGGAGACTGAAATTCCTGTTGAAAATAATGGGAATTAAGAATTTAATAACTTTGGAATGGATTAATAGTTTTTTTTCACCAGACAAGTGAAAGGTAGTAATGTGGGCCCAGCCCTTTATTCCCTCAAAATTTGAGACCAAAATTCCAAACCATCTCCGTGCAGTGCACTGACCTAAAAACAATGAAAAAGGGCAAATTTTTACCTTTTTCTACTGTGCACAGCTTGAAATCTGCACATCTGACCAGAACAAAACTTGGCACATAGAGAGATCTGCCCCATGAGACCGCACATGCGAAATTTCATGCAAGTGCAACATTTCGTGCAAATCTGTTGCACGATTGCAAAGATATGAAAATTCGAATTTTGAGGTTTAACATAGAAAGCCCTGCTCAACACTAAATATAGGGGACAATGGGCAAAAAGGCCATAAGGGGCAGTGTGAAATAGCACTGATGTTTTTCCCGAGTTCAGCTTTACCTTTGACATCACAAGTGGTGAAGCAGTTCTCAGGACGTGGAGTTGGGTAAGAGGCTAAGTCATGTGCAGTTTTTCTGGCAGGCAGGGGAAATCAGGAGTCTTAATGAGGGCTACAACTTAAATTATTGAAGGTTTGATGAATATTTTAGATTGGGGGAAAAAGTGATTGCTGTGGGCTGCTGAGGAAATGTAACAAGGTAGCGGGAGTTTGTACACAAGTGAGCAGGTGCATTCAGATTGTGCTGCTGGCTTCAGCCAGTGGGGACCTACAGTGATGATATTTGTCTTTCTTGGGACCTAGATTGAGAATATTTCGATATTCTAGGTCCCAAGAAAGGAGAACTAGCATTGCTATATGCCCTTTAATATATTCAAAAGTGAAGTATAAATATAGTGGCATGGTAGCACCACTGTAGTTAGGGTTGAGTAGGCTGTTTTAATGTTAAGCCCCTTACCTTGCACTTCAATAGCTTCACCCTGTTCAGTGGATTTGCGTGAAAATTTGCATGCACAGTCTTGGGGGCAAGGTCTCTTGATGTGCCAAGTTTCATTCTGGTTGGATGTGCAGATTCTGAGATTGGGATATTGATGAGAAAAAATTCAGGGTTTTTTGCACTTATTTTTTGTCGTCACCTAATGCCTAGATGGTTTGGAGTTTTGGTCTGAAATTTTCAGGGTATGAAGGGTGTGCCCCAGAATGGTGCCTTTTATTGGTTTGCAGAAAAAAAATATTAATCTATTCCAGAGTTATAAGGATTAAAAATGTTGGTTCTGAGCCTGCTTAGTACAGGCTTTTGGACAGCTGTTTCATACAAAACAAGAATATGGTCATAAGAGATAGGATTCTGTTTCATATGGGGTTAGTCCTGTTTCATTCGAAAACATTCTTGTTTCATAGGGTGGCCCTCTTGTTTTTGTGTGTTTTTTGAAAACCCACAGAAATCCTATCCTGCAGAGACACCGACACATGTATCTTGCTAAAAGGGACCCCATTAGCTGGATTCTGCAGTTAGTTTTTAGAAAAAGGACCCAGAAATGTGTTTCAAGTATTTTAGAAATCTTGTTTCATGAGACAATTTTTTTTGTGTCGTATGCCTCACAAAACAGGAGTAGGGCTATACGAAAAAGAATTTGGTCTATAGTTTTTTTCACATTCTTGTTTCATGTGAATGAATGCTGTTACATGAGAGTGACATAACTGAACAAAACAGGATTGGGTCATACAGAACAAAATTTGGACTCCCCCATTTCAACTTTAACAAGCCATAACTCTGTCAAAATTTGCAAGTAAAGAACAATTTATATATCAAAGAAAGGTCTCTTAGCGGCCCGCCGGGCGCAGCGGTAGGGTTACCGCCGCGGCGCGCCCAGCGACCCGGTTCGGAAATGACCGGGAACTGAGGGCTGGCCGGGGAAGAGGACCCAGCGCCCAGAGGCTGCCTCCTCCTCCAGGTGGGGTGGGATTGTGGGTCCCTGTCTGATACCGCCACCTGGGTGACCACAGGTGGTGTGCAGCAAGGACTGCATGAAGCAGGGAGGGAAGGACGTCTGCCGGGAGCTGGAGCGTTAGCACGCTGTGACGTCTGTCGCTCCTAGGCTCTCCTAGCTTGCAGACGTCCTATGGAGATGGGCGGAAAGAGGAAAATACCCTCCGGTGCTCCCTGTAGACGGAGCTTCAGGCCCTGATCCCAAGGCCCCTGCCGGCACAGATGACGGATCCCCGATGAAACTCAGTCGCTCGGGGCGGTGGAAAGGGGGGCCCCGCCTCGTACCCACCTGGGGGTCAAACTAAGGCAGCGTGGGGGGATGACTGCACCCGATGCCGACAGATGAGCAGGGACGCACAAGGCCGTAGGAGACTCCCGAAGGTGAGGAAGTACCAGGGTGAGAAGGGGGCGTGAAAAGAAAGTGTGTGTGTGTGTGTGTGTGTATATGTATATATATATAATATATATAAAAAGGTCTCTGAGTACTACAACACTAACACATAACACCCTCCAAAATAATTCAGGGGTCTTATAAAAAACATAAACATTAAAATTCCCATAGGATAACATTGCAACTTTAACAAGCTATAACTCCGTCAGTCTTTGGAGTTAAGGGACAACCTATCGGGAGAAAGGTCTTAATGACTTCTACAGCACTAAGCCCTTAAGCTAGTGCTACCCTACAATGTCAGTATACGGTATCCGCTCAAGTTCCTGTCATGGAACTAAAACCTACAACCTTCTTAGCTTCTGGCCCCAGAGGCAAGAGTGCAACCTTGAAGGGAACAGGTCCTCCTGGAAGCTTTCCAGGACAGCTTTCTGGTGCAGTTGGTAAGGGAGCCAACCAGAGAAGGAAACATACTACAGGACCTGGTGCTGACAAATGGTGAAAGCGTACAGGAGTTTGGTGTGGAGGATCCCCTGGCAGGAGTGACCACCACACAGTGTGGTTTTCTCTTGGTATGAGTAAGGATATGGCCAGGGCCAATGCCACAGGGAAAGGAGCATTGGGTACAGGTGGGGCGGAGTTTATGGAGAGGATAATCCCAGAGAGCAGGTGCTAGAAGGTCTCAGAGCCCTGAGGATAGACAGTGCACCAGGTTTAGACTGCATACACACCAGGGTGCTGAGGGAAATGGCAGAGGTCCTGGCAGGACCATTGGCAGACTTGTTCAGCACCTGCCTGAGGACTGGTTACATGCCCCAAAACTGGAGGATGGCGCATGTGGTGCCCATTCATAAGAGTGGGCCCAAGGATGAGCCAGGGAACTATAAGCCAGTCAGCCTCACCTCCATCGTGGGGAAGCTCATGGAGTCTATCCTCAAGGAGAGACTAGTAGCCTTTCTGGAGGGAAATAGTCTCCAGGACAGCAGGCAGCATGGATTTGTCTCTGGTAGATCTGCCAGACAAACGTGGTTGACTTCTACGACTGGGTAACAAGGGCAATCAACAGGGGCCAGGCAGTAGATTTCCTGTACTTGAACTTCAGCAAGGCCTTTGATTGTGTGCCACATGAGGGATTGTTTAGCAAACTGGGTTACCTGGGGGTGGGGGAGAGGATAGTGGAGGGGGTCGAAAACTGGCTGTGGGATAGGCAGTAGAGCCTAAGGGTTGTTGTAAGGGGGGAACTCTCATCTTCAAGGGCTGTGACAAGCGGGGTTCCACAGGGCTCAGTGCTGGATTCAGTGTTTGGCATATTCATTACTGGCATTGCAGATGGGGTTAACAATAAGACCAGCCTATTTGCAGATGACCGCTCCAAAGAAAAAATAAAGTGACACAGCTCTTCATGGGTCTGGTGCTAGCTAATGAAGGCAGCCAGCCACACACATACATATAACTAAAAAGAAAAAGCAGCACCAACTGTTTCTGCAAAAAAAAAAAAAAACCTCTTACTGGTGGATAAATAATGCAAAAATACAGTCTCGTTAAGAGTTGAAGCGCTGGTCGTCTAGTAGGCTGTTTGTAGTACTGCTGTGCATTTATTTCTACCTGTATTTTTGCATTATTTATCCACCAGTAAAAGAGTTTTTTGCAGAAACACACTTGGAGATTATTTTTTTTTTTGTAATTTGCAGATGACACAAAGATCAGTGCAGTGGTGGACAACAGAGGGGTGGCTAGGACTGCAAGAGGATCTGGATAAACTTGAATGCTGGTCAGACACATGGCACCTGGGTTTCAACACAAAGAAGTGCTAAGTTATGCACTTGGGAGCCAGAAACCAAAAGTCCTGTAATGGGGAGGGTTGGGAGGTAGGGTACAGTTATCCACTACAGAGCTACAGAGAAGGAGAAGGATCTTGGGGTGCCAATCACAGGACAAATGAACCATTCAGCACAGTGCAGGAAGGCAGCAGTTAAGGCTAATAAGATGTTGGGGAGTATTGCCAGGGGAATCGCCTCAAGGGAGGAGGGAAGTTATCCTACCACTGTACAGGTCACTGGTCAGACCAAACCCAGAGTACTGTGTGTGCAGTTCTGGCATCCCTACTTAAGGAAGGATATCAAGCTGCTGTAAGGGGTCCAGTGCAAAGGGGGTCCAGTGCAAAGTGACCAGGATGATCACAGGAGTGGAGGACAAACTCTACGAGGACAGACTGAGGGAGCTCCACATGTACTCCCTGGAGGATAGGAGCGATAGAGGGGATATGATCTAAACCTTCAAATGTATGAGGGTCGTAAACAGAGTTAGTACACGGGATATTTAGACTAAAGGGAAGGAGAGACACTATGGGGCACAGTCTGAAACTGGAGGGGGGAAGGTTCAGGAGGGAAATGAGAAGGCACTACTTCACGGAAAGGGTGGTGGCTGGGTGGAATGCACTGCCGGAGGATGTGTTATCGTTAAAGTCGGTAGCCACTTTTAAGAGGGGGTAGAACAGGGTCGGGGAAGGGGAATGTCACTACTGTATGGGGAGGGGGAAGCTGCAGAGTAAACAACTGATAGCTGCAGACTCGATAGACCTTAGGGCCTGTATCTGCTGGCATTTTGTTGTATGTTCATAATCTGCTGAACCACTTCTATGTGCGTGCGTGCGTGTGTGCGTGCAAGCGTGCAAACACATTTCATTAAAGTACTCATTGCAGTTGTACACATACGGCAATTGAAAAGAGCAGTGGAAGTACTTTTTGGACAAACAGGGCTTTTCATGCATAATTATCTCATTTAGAAAATACCAACAGAGGTGGTTTAAAACTAAAATAATAGTTAATTAAAAACAGTTAGATCAATCTTACTTACTTTGCCATGCAATGTTTGTCTCTGCTCATAAATTACTGATCCTGCCATGCCACAGTGGCATTACAGAGCTAGTTGAGGTGGTGCAGTTGCTGGTATATATCTGACTACTTCTGCCCTAACGTAGACACTGTGTGGACAGCATGAGGACTGTATGGGAACTGATATCAAGAAGTAGTTGAAAGGGCATTTTTCCCTTGGCTCACTACCTAATCCTTCAGGAAACCATTTTGTACTCCCATTCTTTTTCAATAAAGGTTTTTTTCCTTTGGGATTAGGTGGGTGGCTATCAGCCATGTCCCTGCTCCCTCCGACTGTCATTCACCTCCCCATAGCCACCAGAAAGTGCCCTGTGGATTGCCCTTTGCTGCGGGACCAGGGGTGAGGTCCGTCTCTCCCCTTCTGCAGTACACATCTAGTAGCTGACAGCTGAATGGTGGTGCGGGTTGAAGGAAAGCAGGCACAGCTTTATTAAGCCTGCCCCAGCCCCAGACTTCCAGCGACGTCACTCTCAAGATATTTGGATTGGGCCGGCCCGCCGGCGCGTGATGGGCTTCGCAGTGTGGCGCCAGCGACCCAGGTTCGGGAATGGACTCGGGCAGCTGGAGGGCGGCTGGGAGAGGAGGATTGAGCGCCAGTGGCTGCTCTCCTCCTCCGGGGTGGGAATGCAAGTCCCGCCATATACCGCCACCTGGGTGACCACAGGTGGAGGTGCAGTGAGACCTGCCACAGTAGGGGAGGACGCCTGCCGGAGCCGGAGCGCCAGCACGTCATGACGTGCTTCGCCCCACGCCTCCCTAGCATGCGGACGTCCTGAGGACAGGGAGACCAGAAAAACGGAAAAAACCTGCACCAGGCTGCAGTAGACGGGACCCGGTTGACCCGAGAACAACCATAACCAGGCTCCATAGAAGGGCTGGCAAGGTCTCCTGACACATACTTAGGACTGAGAGGTTAGAAGCTCCTTCTCCGCCCAGGGGTAAACCCAGGCAGGTGGGGACAGGCCTGCTAGCACCCGGAGGGAGGTACCTGGGGCGGTACTACGGGAGCGCGCACTACCTAGGGTCTCTGAAGAAAGGATCCTGGTGCAGAGAAGAAGGGAGCATTAAAAAAAAATATATATATTTGGATTGAGGATCCAGCAGCGGCCACCCTCGAGTCTTCCCTTGCAGAAAGCCAATTACAGAATTCATCAAATCCAGCTCTGCATAGAGGGAGCAGCTCATGTTTTGTGATGGTGTCTGCAGGGGCCAAAACTTGGACTTGAAGGGAGTGGATGGCAGAAGACTGGGGGCAAGCGACTCTGACAGCGAGGCCTCGGTGGCATCGTCCCACGACAGCTGTCGCAGAGCAGCTTCCAAAAAGAAAAATGAATCGCCCCCAGTGGACCAGCTCCACTGCTGATTGGATCTACTTATCTGAAAACATTTGTTGCTCTGTGCTCTAATCTGGTGTGGTGCTCTGTACAGGGCCACAGATCCACTGAAAATAAGTTGCACTGGAGTGCAGACCTCCCCCTGCACAGAGGAGAAATGTGGGTACACAGTCTCTTTCCTGTTACTATTGCAAACAAATTGATTTGCAGTACAAACACGCAGTTATTGAAAATGCACATTAAAGTGCTAGAACTTCAATCTGTACTTAGTCACTTCCTTGAGACCTTTGTTTTAGCAGACTTAGTCCTTTTAGCTGTATTTTTTTTTTCCAACTACATACAAATCTACCAGCAGAAACAGACCACCTGGTCTGTCAGTGTCTGCCCAAGTGTGCAGCTAGCCCCCCTAGATTGCAGCTGCCCCAACTCCCTCCCTATCTGTCATTCCCATGACTGCCTCAGTCTCTTCCACCCAGACCCTCCCTCGTACTGTCCCATGCCCTCTTAAAACTTCCTTCTGTCTTACATGATACCAGCCCCTCTGGCAGAGCATTCCATTTAGACACCATCCTGTCTAGGAAGTAGACCCCCCTCATCTCCCTCCTAAATCTTCCGTCCTCCAATCTTAGTCCGTGCCCCCTCGTATCCCTACCCTTCCTCAGTTTGAACACCCCTTCAGTGCTGGCTTTATCCCCCTCAGATACTTGAACGTTTCAGTCATATCCCCCCCCTACCTTCTCTCCTCCAGTGTGTACATATTCAGCTCATTCAACCTGTCCTCATAGGCGTTGCCCTCCATCCCCTGTAACATTTTTGTAGCCCTCCGTTGTACACCTTCTAGTAACTTTAGTAAGTGTTTGTTTTCATGTACATAGTTTATAACTTTAGATGAGATGGACCTTTAAATACGCAATTGTTGAAAATGCAAATTAAAGTGCTAGGACTTTAACATGTACTCGGTCATTTCCTTGAGATCTTTGATCTCCCTGAACTAAAAGTCTCCACCACTAGGCCCTTGTGGGAGCCAAAAATCATTAGGAGGGCTGGTGCTGGAATAGGACCGTGCATGCGCGGCGCCATGTGACTAACTCGCGCTGTATAGGCTGTCTCGGCGTCAACCCTCCAACCACCTCAGTTCCGTTTTTTCCCACTGTCGACTGGCCTTCGTTGATGATGTCGCTCGCCTGCCAGGAATCGAGTCTTTATCTATACGACGGCAGCTATAGCCGTTCAGTATTCGATTAACTTACTACTTGCAGTGTTCTTTTCTTTTTTTTTTTTTTCACCTTGCAGCCATAGTCCTGCCATACATCCAGCCACCACTCCAATCTTCGCCTCCGACCCCGAAGCCGATGTGCCCAGCTGGCATATGCAGCTACGACCATCAAGAGGGGCTCCCCCTTCAGCCCCCACGCCCGGCGAGGGTCCATTAACGGTGCATGCCTATTTCAGACATTGTCTGCCAGTGAAGCGAGCGGCCATCAAGCTGCCACAGACCATGCTACTTTTTTCTGTTTTCTCCCCAGTGGGAGCAGGGATGTGCAGTGACGTCCATGTACTACGTGCTGACGTCTGCCGTGCTCCCCCCTTCTGAGCACCCATGCCACTGCAGTTCCTCTGGGCATTCCCAGGGACCGCCAGAGCACGGCATGCACCCACCCCTTTTCCCCAGGACTAGGAGAGCTGTTGTAGGATGCTCTGTCCTAGTCCTCCCCTGCCGACCCCCAATGACCCGGGTTCGTTCCCGAACCCGGGTTGCCGGTGTGGAGCGAGGTGTGGCATCCACGCCTCAACCCTCAGTGCCACTGGGCCAGCTATTTAGTGTTCTTTTCCTATTTTAAAAAAAAATAAATAATAATAATAATAAAAAAAATTCTCAGCCTGCCATCGATGGAGTTGACCTTAGATGGTAGTGGTGATGGTAGGGAGACTTCGTTTGAAAGATGTGATGGCAATGAGACTGTGTCCGGTCCGCCGCCCTTTGTTGGGGGGGGTCAGACTATGGCAGTCTGGTGCTCGGGGGGGGGGACAGTCCGCCCAAAGCACAAAAGTAGCGTGCCCATTCCCTACCTCAGTCAGGGACCCAGCTCCACTTGACCTCAAGGCCCTTGTGTCGTCCTGTTGGCGGAAGAAGGAACAGTACTGCTCGAGGTTGCCCCCCTGGTATGTCTGTGTGGGGATCATCTGTGGTAGAGAGCGGTAGGCCTAACACAACTCTGGTGGGGTTCTCTGTGGCTCTGTTCTTAATGGCCGCGATCTTCGATACCGTATTCTGTCTCTGTCCTCGATGGGGCTCTGGTGAGTAGCTTCATCTCTGGGCCGCTCTTTAGAGCAGTGGGTATGGCGTCTGCCCAGTTGACCTGGCCAGTGGACCTGGTTCCAGGGCCTTCAGGTCTTGGATCCACTGGGCTGCGGCCAGGTTGGTCGGGCCAGGCTGACTGCATGGTGCCTGCCCCGGTGCCAGTGCCATTGATGCTGACTCTACTTGCCTACCTCCCTCACCTTTTCCCTGCAGGGGCCGGCATGGGTGCTGCTTTCCTTCCCCCCACCTTTCTTCAGGTCTAGGGCCAGCAGTGGCAGTGGCGCCACATGTAATGCTGGCACTGTGTGTGATACCCATGCCATGGGTGGTGCTCACGTCACGGATGGTGCTGAATTCCTCAGTGCTGATCCAAATGGCGGAGTCTCTCGTGATCCTGGCCTTGGCCTGCCTTTTGGAGGTTCTTCTGGGGAGAAATGGATCTTGATGTCTCACCCTATCTTGCTTTGTCAAAGACTCAGTGGACTACTCATTTTATGGGCTGGAATATATTTTATATATATATATATATATATATATATATATATATATATATATAAATTATACATAATCTATCTCCCTCTCCTCTCATTCTTGCCTCCGGGATACAGGGTCCACCATAGCATTTCAGACTTCATCTGCACGCCAAAGCAGACTTCTATGTCTTGAGTTCCTACATTCCTCAGTACAAGTACAATAGACCCCTGCGACACTGCCTCTAGGGCAGCTGCCACTGGCATTTGTAGAAGGCCACTCTCCTGGCCCAGAGCTTCACATTTTTCACCCGATGCTCAGAAGGTGATTAAAGTCCCCTTGATGATACTTATCTGTTCGGCCCTCAGGTTGGGCTCTGGAGGCCGCTCAGAACATCAGGGCTGCCTTTTAATTGGCCACATTTTTGTAACAGGCAGTCCTTTCAAGGTAGAGGCCGAGGAGCCTTTATTAGGAACCAACTGCTTAGCCATGAAGAAGACTCAGCAGAGGGCACAGGGTCCAGAAGTGCCCTGTACCAATCTCTGTGGATCTGGCCCAGGTCTCACCTCAGCTGTCTGAGGTGGACGCCTGTCGGCAGTAGTGGGGGGCATCTGACTTAGTTTTACAACCAGTGGAAGTCCATTACAGCAGACGTATGAGTCATCAGGATTGTCCGAGAGGGATACACTCCCAATTTCGCAGAGACTTCCCCAGACCTTCCACCTGGACGGCAGCTCAGTCTGTCCGCCTCTTAGTCTGACCTTCTTTCTTCTGCATACAGGGCCTCTGCAGGAACAGGGCAGTAGAAATTCTTCCACAGCTGAATGGAACACAGATTCCTATTTCCATTGCCTCTGGTTTCAAGATAACAGGCGGCATATGCCCAATTCTCTACCTTGGAAGGTTAAACAAGTAACTGTTCAGGGAGGAGTTCACTAAAAACATGGCATTCAGGTCTTCTCTACCTGGGTGATTGGCTCTAGCCAGCCCATCTGGGCAGGAGACAGGAAGCAGTCGCCACAGCTTCTCAGTTGCTCACTCTTGGGGTTTGATTCCGAAAGGTGCCAGATTCACCTTCCAGCAGCTTCTTTTCATAGGAGCTCTCCTGGATACCTCCAGGTCGAGGGTTTTTCCATCTGGAGGATGGGAGAAACGACATCTTCAGATGGCTCATTACATCACAGAAAATGACTCTGTTGTGCCCTTTTTGATGCAGTGGATGCTGGGACTCATGGCATTGTCTGCAGCAAGCGGTGGTCTCCAACCACACACCCGCAGTCCTCCACATAAAGTGACAGAGCCTCAGACAAAATCACTTGCATGGTAGATGCAGTTGAGCAAGCTTCTGCAAGGTCTACCCCTTACCCTCTGAAATCTCAGATCACCATCACCATGGTAGCACTCCTGATCAGTTGGGGAGCTCACTGTCAAGACCTCCACACACAGGTGTGGAGCCAGGAGGAGCCTCATCTTCTCATAAATATCTTTGAGATGAAAGCTATCTTATACGCTATCCAAGTCCTGAAGGATGCCCTCTGCCACAAAGTGATCCTCCTTCGGACGGATGACAAAGCTGTGATGTATTACATCAACAAGCAGGATGGATTGCTCCCCTACCCTCTGTGCAGGAATGCCATGAGGATGTAAGAGTGGTGCCTCGAGCATGATGCATCAGTTCAGACATCTTGCAGTCGCTGTTCTACAAGTAGGGCAGTCTGGATCTGGTCCTTTTTGCATCATCTCTCAACACAAAACTGCCTCTATCCTGCCTCAGAAATCCAGAATCTGGGGTTTTCTGTCAGGATGCATTCAGACTGCAGTGGACAAGACTCTTACTGTACACTTTCCTCCTCTTCCCTTAGTTCAGAGGGTGCTGCTCAAGTTGGAGGCACGGGGGGGGCAGGGTGCTGCTCAAGTTGGAGGCACGGGGGGCAGGGTGCTGCTCATCAAGTTAGAGGCATGGGGGGGAGCAGTATGATTCTGTTCGCCCCGTACTGGCCTAGAGAGAGATGATTTCCATTGATCAGACTGTCGGAAGTTCCCCTGAGGCAACTCCCTCTATGAGCGGACTTTCTGACACAGGGACCTTTGGTCCATCCCAACCTGCGTTCCCTTCATCTCCATGCTGGGCTTCTGAGGAGATAGAAGTGGGCATCTTTTAGGTATCCCAGACAATCACAGAAATCTTCTTAGCCGAGCATAAGCCTTTCACCAGGAAGGCTTACACAGCTAAGTGGAAATGCTTTTTCATCTGGTATGCAAAGTCCCGTCTGAATCCTTTTCTTGTTTCCCACTAAGTAACGTGTTGGAGTGCCTCTTGGACCTGTCAAACGCAGGTCTGCAGTACTCTGCAGTAAAGGTACACCTCTGTGCATCTTTGGCCTATCTTTAGCCAATATAGAGCATGTCACCGGCTCAATTACCATTAGTCAAGAGACTCCTAAAAGGTATCCTACACGCTAAACCCCTGATCAGTAGACAGCTGGCCGCATGGGATATTAACTTGGTGCTAGATTGTTCACCCGTAAACCCTTTGAGCTGCTAGCTACCTGTAAATTGAAATTTATGACCTGGAAGACAGCCTTCTTAGTGGCTGTCACTTTCACTCGCTGGGTCCCCAAAATCCACGCTTCAGTCTCAGACCCCCTTACATCGTCTTTCATGAGGACAAGGTGGTACTCCGTACTTACCGTAAATTCCTACCCAGAGTGGTTTTGGACTTTCACCTCAACTAGCCTTTGCTCTCCCTACTTACTTCACTAACTTCCAGAATTAAGGTGAGTGCTTCCTTCATTCTGTGGATGTTAAGAGGGTTCTGTGATTCTCATCGACAGAACAAAAGAGAGATGCAATCCAAGCAACTCTTGCATCCTTCAGCATGCCTCGGCTGGGTCAGCATGTTGCCATTAGATGTATTTCTGCATGGTTAGTAACATGTCTTCAGCACTGCTAATGCATGGCGCAGGTCAGTTTGGAAGCACGGGTTCACACCCACTCTACCAAAGTGGTCCTGGCTTCCCTGGTGGAGATTCATAATGTACCTGTTGCAGACATCTGCAAGGTGGCAACTTGGAGCTCAGTGCATACTTTTATGAAGCACTACGTTCTGGATGTCCATGCCAGACTGCTCACTTTTCTTCGGCAGGACAGTCCTTATGGACTTATGTCCTGAGCGAGCTTTTGTCTTCTGCCACCTACTCGGGGTGGGGGGATTTTTAGCTCAGTACTCTCAGATTAGTGTGAATGAGTGGTGGAGACTTTTAGTCCATGAAAATGTGGAAATTACATACCTAACGTAATTCTTGATCTTCTTGAATTAAGTCTCCACCACTTATTCACACACCCACCCGCCATCCCCCGAGGTCACTCCTTCCGTTTTTGGGCTTCACTTCCTTGTTGTTGGAGCTGTAAAAACATTGTTGAATTAACCCTTCTTACATGGGTCATCCGGGCCATCTTATGCCCAGAAGTTAGGGTTAGATTTTCTTAACATAGAAACATAGAAGTTGACGGCAGATAAGGACCGTAAGGCCCATCCAGTCTGCCCATTTCTTTTTCTACCTTATAAATGTGCCATCGGCCTTTGCTCTGTCAGTGGCCTATCTATTCATAGTCATTTGTATTGCTCCCTTATGCCTATCCCATGCCTGTTTGAAGTTCTGCACTGTATTCATAGCCACCACTTCTTGTGGTAAGCCATTCCATGCATCCACCACCCTTTCTGTGAAAAAGAATTTCCTCACATTCCCCCTTAATCGGCCTCCCTCTAATCTCATGCTGTGTCCTCTTGTCCTGCTATTTTTCTTATATTTAAACATGTTAGACTCTTTTACCTTGTTTATGCCCTTAAGGTGCTTGAATGCCTCGATCATATCACCTCTCTCCCTCCTTCGCTCAAGGGTATACATATTGAGCTCCGTTAATCTGTCCTCATATGTCTTCTGATGCAGTCCCTGCACCATTTTGGTTGCCCTTCTCTGGACTGCCTCAATTTGATTAATGTCCTTGTGAAGGTGTGGCCTCCAATACTGCAC
The DNA here is from genome assembly GCA_016271365.2 of Neoceratodus forsteri. Taxonomy (NCBI): domain Eukaryota; kingdom Metazoa; phylum Chordata; order Ceratodontiformes; family Ceratodontidae; genus Neoceratodus; species Neoceratodus forsteri. Next base: position 762,671,404 of record CM057456.1, on the reverse strand, counting down.
GCAGTACTCCAGATGGGGCCTAACCAGTGTCTTGTACAGAGGGCTTAAGTTAGTTTACTCTACCTCCTCTGTCAAAAGGGTACTGAGGCAGTTCGTGGGTCGATGTTGAGATAGCCTAAATGACAAGAGCTAGTCTCGCGGCCCCACACATGCATGGTCCTATCCTGACACCAGCCCTCCTGAAGATTTGTGGCTCCCACAGGGTCCAAAGCAACTCCAGCGTACTCCCATTAGTGTGACTGAGTGGTGGAGACTTCGTCCAACAAGATCAAGAATTACGGTAAGTACGTAATTTCCATTTTTAGCAGACTTAGTCCTTTTAGCTGCATTTTTATCAGCTTTAGTTAGTTTTAGTTTTCACGCACATAGTTTGTAACTTTAGATGAGAAAGGCCTGGTACATGTGGATGGCTAAAAACATAGAACATAGAAACATAGGCAGTGAGTGATGGCAGAAAAGACCCATGGTCCATTTAATCTGCCCAAGTTCCATATAAGCCCTGGAACCTTATTGTTCCTCAAGGGTTATACACACACACACACACACACACACACACACACACACAATTCTTCTTAATCGTGTCACTCCAAGCATTCACTATATCCTTCATTCTGTCCCAGCCCTGCTTGAATCACCTGTTTTCACAGCCACCACCTTGGCTGACAGACTGTTCTATGGTTCCACCACCTGTTCTGTAAAGTAGTACTTCCTCTCATCCCTCCTGAACCTCCCTCCTTTTATTTTCCACTCATGTCCGTAAGACTGGGAGTTGGTGGTCAGGCTAAACCGTTCCCCATGGTTCACTTTAGGTCCTTTAAGGAACTTGAAAGTCTCAATCATATGTCCCCCTCTCTTTTCTGGTCTCCAGTGCGTACATGTTCAGTACCTTGAGATTCTCTTCATGGGATCTTCCCTGCTGGCTCTGAATCAGTTTTGTTACTCTATGCTGCACTGTGTACAGCCTGTTCTTATCCTTTCTGAGGTGAGGACTCCAGAGCTGGGCACAGTACTCCAGGAGAGGTCTCACCAGGGATCTGTAGAGGGGAAGTATCGCCTCTTTTCTTCTTTTATCAGTACCCTTCCTGACGCATCTCAGCATTCTATTAGCTCTGCTATAGGCCTTGTTGCACTGTCTGGATTACTTACGTGAGTTGCTGATAACTCCCAGTTCCCATTTCTTAGCCGTAGTGCTAAATCTCTCCCTTCCCATCCAGTACTCAGTCTTGGGGTTCTCGTTCTCCAAGGTGCATTACTTTGTACTTTATGGTATTGAATTTCAACTGCCAAACCCTTGACCCCCGCTCTTAATTTTTGTAAGTCTTTATGCATTTCTCTTATTCTATCAGCACTGTCCACCCTCCTAAAGCGGAAATCCTCACTTTCCAATATGTCCCTACACAGAGCACCCGAGACACCCTGCCAGGCAGATGGAACCTGCTGAAGATGAAATATCTGGGAGTACACATACCTCAGGATGCTACAAAGTACTATAAATGTAACTATGTACCATTTATTACACAACTAAAACAGGACCTACAGGCCTGGGCAACCCTGCCCCTCAGCTTCTCGAAGAGAATAGACTTAATCAGAATGATAACCCTCCCGAGGGCATTATACCTATTTCAGAACATCCCCCTATACATACCACTAAAAGCCTTCCAAGAAATAAAGTGCCTAATAGTGAAATTTGTATGGGCTAATCAGAAACTCTGGGTCCGCCTAAAGATACTCTCCCTCCCACGTCAAGAAGGAGGCTTATCACTCCCCAACCTAAAGCTTTACCAACAGGCGATAACCCTTGTTCATATAATGGCCTGGCAGATTAGAACCACCACCCCACACTGGCTAGAAATAGAAAAAAAATGCTACTAAGTGACCAGGCCTTTTTACGGGCCATGTATTGCCAGGAACCAGGGGAAAGAACTCAACAGATCTCCAATCCTTGGTTAGTGGATCAGTTTAAGAATTGGTCCACGCTTAAAAAATCCCAACAACTGTTAGCATATCAAGAGCTTATCTGCCCAATCTCTAACTTAACTGACTTCCCTCCTTACAATATAGACAATGGTTTCCTAAAATGGGAAAAGCATGGGTTAAAATATCTGCTGCAAATAGTGACACAAGGATGTATTTGGTCCTATGCGGAGATCTAAAAAAAATTCCATCTACCACATAAGGACTTCTTCTGCTATCTCCATTTGCGACACTATGTGGAAAATCTCCCACGATCTCTGTGGAATCCGGAAGGCTATCCAGCATTAATTCAATGTCAAATCCAACTAAACAATACAAGGAGGCAAGACCACTTGATATCACTGTACTACATACCTCTCAACTGTACCACATTATGAGGAACGTCCCTCAATTTACTTCACAAAAGCTCCCTGTTCCACATTGTGAGGACTTGTTTCACATTCCAAGTCAACATTTTAAAGCAAAAATCCATAGTAAATGATGCAAAAATATATTATTCAATTAATAGCAGACTTTCTGAACATAAATGCAACATTTTAATAGTGTTTTGAGCTTCTTAGGTAAAGATTTGATCAGGTGTTCCACATTTTGCCCATTTTTTCCACGTTTTGACAGGCAATGTTCCACATTTGGGGGGGCAGAAGGTTGAGAGGTATGCTGTACTACCAAACCCTTAACCCACAAAGGGAAGCCCTCACTAAGGATATCCGCACACCATGGTTCCGGGAAACAGGGCATCAACTTTCTTTGGGGGATTGGAGGCAGGCGTGCAGCTACTCTGCCCGGGTCACTAGCTCACACCAATGGCGTGAATATGCATGGAATGTTCTGGTCCGCTACTTTAGATCCCCAGTAGTCACAAGCCACTATTCCCCAAATAAAACAGAGTGCTGGAGGTTGTGTGGTGAACCACAGGTGAACCTGACTCGCATTATGTGGGCTTGCCCGGCACTCAGGTATTCCTCACGCAACTAGAGGTCCAGTTACAAGAATTCATAGACCCACAACTCCAATTGTCGCTAGAGATGTTTTTATTCCTTATCTTCCCTAGGCCACATAGAGGCCCTAATACTAGATACCTACTTTCTCTGCTTCTGACTGCGGCAAAGGAAGCAATAACTAGACAATGGTTAACAACAAGAATCCCTTCATTACACGACTGGTGGGATATCATGAAACAGATCAACAACATGGAAAAGATAACATATAGTCTAAATGAACAGGGAGAGAAATTCACCACCAGATGTACCCGCTGGCAGATATACTACATGCTAAAAGACCCTACCTTCGTTCCCTAAGGAACCACAGCTTAGGTGCCTACCGGGGGTCACGAACAGAGATAACAGAGACTTTGACACAGAGGACCCAAACCTGGCTCCCCTGCTCCCTCGCGAGGTTGAGGCCCACGCATAATTCAGCCCAGCTGAAGCAGCTCGGGCAGGGTGGGACTTGGGAAGGGATTGTGACCTTGATGCAGGAGACATGTAAAAGCGTGCTGACTACTGATGCCAGATAGTAACCTGGAATGGGAGTTAATGTAAATACTAGTACTATAATTTTAACCTGCCCCCTTTACTCCTTCTAGGGAAGCCACCTTCTGAAACATGGTTGGGTGTCCTCACCTTCAAATGACCCGCCTAATGAAAGATGAGACATTGGCTCCTTAAGAGCCAGGACGCTCTATTGGGGTGCCACTAATAGCAGGATCAATCCATAAAACACCCATTGCATCCCAAACCTTAAATATTACCTTTCCGTGTTAACCTCCTGGATTTGGGAGTCGAAGGCCTGGACCCGGTTCCCCAGCTATGGAACTTTAAAGCTGAGTAGTGCATGCCAGTCTGTATGAATTTCACATTGTTTTTATAGATTGACTGTACAATATGGAAAGCGATGAATGTTTCTAAATATGGGAACATTGATGACTTATATGTATATAAGTTAAAAACTCAATAAAAAGAATAATAAAAAAAAAAAAGTACTGTCCACCCTCCCACATAGCTTTGTGTCATCCATGAAGAGACCCAACCTGCCCTGGATTCACTCTCTAGTGTCACTGAACATGTTGAAGAGGACTGGACCCAGGATTGAGACCTGTAGAACCCTGCTCATAACCACCCTCTCCTCTGATTTAACCCCATTGAGCACAACCCTCTGCTGCCTCCCCTTTACCCAGTGACACCCCCGCCCCCCAGTTTACTATGAGTTTAGCTGCACTCAGGTCCTCCATCTTCTTCAGCAGTTGTTTGTGAGGTACTGAGTCAAAAGCCTTGCTGAAGCTGAAGTACAGCAAATCCACAGCATAACTCCTATCTAATCCCTTCATCACCCAGCCAAAGAAGACTATTGGATTAGTCTGACAAAACCTTCCTTCCACAAAACCGTGCTGTTTACTATCCTGGAGCCCACTGCTCTCCAGGTATTCCATGAGGTCCTCTTTGACCAGTGACTCCATCAGCTTCACTACGATAGAGGTTAGACTGACCAGTGTGTAGTTCCCTGGTTGCTCCATGACCCCCCCCCATTATGAAGTGGAACTATGTCCGCTGCCCCCAACCCTTTAAAACTTCCCCCATACTAAGTGAGCTGTTGAATAGACCTACTAGGGGTACAGCCAATTCTGCTGCTAATTGCCTGAGTATCCTTGGATGCAACCCATCTGCTTCTGGGGCCTCATCTATCATTAGGGCAGCCAGCACTTTCCAAGACCCTTTCACTACTAAATATTGTCTGTCTCATCTTCTGGACTTCCTTAGTGGCCTTTTTGATGCCGCTCTCTGTCAAGGACCCGCCATCCTCTCTAGTGAAAACTGAGCAAAAGTAATCATTAAAGACAGCAACCTTTAGCCTGTCCTCCTCTATCACCCTACCCCCTCAAGTAGCCTTACGATTCCCTCTCCTTTTTTCTCTAATCTATCTGAAAAACTGTTTCTCTCCATTCTTGACCACCCCCACAACATGCAGCTCTGCGTCTGCTTTTGCCTCCCTAACGGCCCTCTTTACCTCCCTTTTTTCTGTAAATAATCTTCCAATTCTACCTCCTCCAACTTTTCTTTGTGTTTACAGAAGGCCTTCTTCTTGGCCTCACTACTTCACTGACCCTTGCCGAGAACCATAATTGTTTCTTAGACCTGTTTTTTTGTTTTGTTGTTGTTACCATTCTGATGTGTATCTTAGATGCCTCTAGAATGGCCACCTTAATTGCCCCCCATCTGTCTTCCACCCCACCTATGTTATCCATCCCAGCTAACTTCTCCCTGAGTAGCTTCCTCAGCCTATTAAAGTCTGCTCTTCTAAAATGAAGAACGTCCGCTCTCAATTATTGCTTGCCGGACCCGGAGGCCAGTTAAATTAAACTGAGCTACGGTTGCTGTTTCCCAGCTGCCCCCACCCCTACAGCTCCCACCACCTCTAGGTTGGTGAGCACTACATCAAGGATTGCAGTCTGCCTGGTGGGTTACTTAACTAGCTGTACCAGTAGACAGTCTTGGAAGGCATCCAAGCAAGACTTGACTTCTGGTGTGCTTAGTCACCGGAACATCACAGTTGATGTCAGGCAGGTTCAGATTCCCTACCACCACTACTTCCATTTACTACCCTTTTTTCAAGTTCTTCCCTGAGCTCTCTGTCCTTTGCCCTGGAGGCTTATAGATGACCCCCAAGTATATTTTCTTGCCAGAGGTTGCTATGAGTTGTATCCTCATTGTCTCAGCCTCCCTATTACTACCCCTAATGCACCCATCTTCTGCCACCTTGGTGCCCTCCTTGACAAAAAGGGCAACTCATTTCACTCTATCTGTTCCTTGTCTCTCCTAAACAGTGAGTACCCAGGGACCATCATCTCCCTGTCATTATCTAAAGCCCACCTTTCTGTGATGGCCACAATGTCCCCCTCAGTGTCTGCCATCAACGCCTGGCTCTGCCTGAGTTTACCTCGGATCCTGGTGTTAAGGCATCGTCCTTTCATTTAACCCTTGGTACTACCTGTGCTACAGGCCTTTTTTTTTCTTGTCCCCCGCTTGGTGCTTTCTCTCTTTGTATTCAGTTATTATTTGTCATCTTGGAGTAACACCTTTGAGTTAGGAGCTCATTTACAGAGGTTCCACATCATGGTAAGGCAACAAAATTACAGATGAGTACAGAATTGGCATATACAGGAAGTGAAAAAAGAATGGAACAAGTAAAATAAGTACATAAGATACTGTACATAAAAAAAAAAAAAAAATTATAGCGTGACTAGATAAAACTGGCAGTGCTTAAGACACAAGGCATTGGGAGGAGAAGAGGAGAACTGGGTGAGATGAGGAGTAGGGCAGACAGTTTGTTTTTGTCATGAGGTTATATGGGGGAGAAAGTGAATGGGGAGTAGGGAAAATGGGTGAGGGGAAGGGGAGGACAGCTAGAGGCAAGTTAGTGCTGGGAGAGTGGTAAGGGAGTGTCACTAGTGAGGTGGGTGAGGATAAGAGGACAGGCGGAAGCGTGAGTTGGAGTGAGTGGCAGTGGGAGGGGAGAGAGGGGTAGCAAGCAAGTTTGAGGTTGGTGGGCATGTGAAGGAGGGGGTGTAGGGAATTGGGACCTGCGGTCACAGGTGCTATGTGCTTTCAGGTGTTGGAGGAGTAATTTCTTAAAGGTTCTGAGCTTTGCCACATTTACTGTGAGTTCATTAAGCTGTAGGGGTGCTTTATCAGCAAAGGACTGCTGGACTTGGGCATTGTGATGGGGATTTGTAGGGCATTTCCTGTTTTACCTCTAGTCTGGTGCGAGTTAGATATGGGTTTAAAGAGGTTTTTAATGGCTGGTGGTGTTAAACCAAAGAGGGTTTTTTTTCTGAAGAGGCATGCTTGGTACTTAATCCTCCACTGGAGATTACGCCACTTGGTCTGGGCGTATAGGTCACAAGTGTGCGTGATCCTGGGTGCACCTAGGACCAGCCTACATGATTTTGTTTGGGGCTGTTCTGACCCTTTTTAGAGTTGTATCTGGCAGCGCAATACACAATCAGTCCATCTATAACAGAGATTATAGAACTGTTGACTGCCAGAGAAAAGGTTTCGGTAGTCATATTGAGACCCCCCTCTGTACTGCCCCTTCCCTTGGTCTCGTAAGTACTACAGCTCTCTTTGTACCCTGTTTGCTGCTACAGTCCCCCTGGATGTGGGTGAGTACTAACTACGATCCGCTTCTGCTCACCAGCCACTATGGTTCCCCTAGACCCAGTCTCCCCTACAGTCAGTTTCAACGTCTGATATAGATGTCAAACTTCTGCCCCAGCATGCTTCCTCACCCCATCAAGTTTGTCACCTTTGAAGAGTCTTCTGTCACAGATGTCCCTCCAATCCCCTACAAAATGGTACCCTATTTCCTGACACCATCCCATAAGCCAACTGTTAAACCCCAGTATTACATCACTCCTTATTGTATCCTGCTTCCCTTCCCTGCTTCAGACAGGGAGGACTTTGGAAAAGGCCAGGGAGGCAGAGTGTGCCAGCATTCTGTCTCTATGGAAGTTCCGTGTCACCATCTCCACTGACTGGTTCGCCAGATCATTGGTACCAAGGTGTACCAGCACCGCCATCTCCACCTGCTACCTCTCCACTATCCTCCCTGTCCTTTTCTAAATCCCAGAAGACTGATGCCCCAGGCAGCCATTAGACCATCCCCTCCTCCTTCATCACCCTTTCTACCCACCTCCATCAATGAGTCCCAGAACACTAGGACTTTCCTGGCAGCCTTGCTCTCCTTGGGTGCCATCATGTTGTCTTGCCCTTTCCTGTTGACTGACCTGGAGTCCCTACCCCCCCAAACGTAGTCAAGTGCCTGAACCTCCTCTAGGCATGCAAAGTGATTAGCTCTCTGGATGGAACTGGGCTAGACAACCTGAAATGGCTATCACTTCCCTCTGTCCTACGCAACACCACTTTCCATCTCCATGGACCAGAGGGTCTGGGGGTGTGTGGGCTGAGCTTCTGCTGAGTTGAGTGTGCAGCTGAGATATTTCTACTCTTGCTGCCACCAGCTGAGCCTGGAGCTCTGCTATGGTCCTGCAAAAAGTTCTCAAATGCCGGTGCCTGTGAGTGAGGAGCTTCCATTGCATTTTGCATTAGCTGGCTTGTGGACTGGCTGCTTCAGGGATCCTATATTTCAGAACTCCTTCCTGGCATTCTGCTGCTGCCTGCAATGTAGCTCAACATCCCGCTTGGTAATGTTCAACAGCATTTTTATTTTTATTTATTTTTTTTGCCACCCAAATGGATCCGGCCAGTCTCATCTGAAATTATAGACGATGTACGAGAACTGAAACTAACAAAAGTTGATAAAAATCCTGCTAAAAGGACTGTCTGCTAAATCCAGACTGGAGTCCCTTTTCCACTCTTTCTGCTGTTTCGCCCTTGACTCCCCTCCCCCACTCTTCACTGCGATCTCTACCGGTCTCAAACTCCCTTGCTTCAGGACTGCAGAAAGTCAAACTGTGCTAGGCTCATAGCCAAGTTCTGGTCTTGGGCCCTGCCAGTGTATCTCACAGTCGCCCTAACAGCTCAAGCCCCTCCAGTGTACGTGCTCAGAAATTTCAGCATCCGTCTTCTGGCTGTGCCACACGTCCTCCTCGGCTGGGTAAGCAGCCTTCAGACATGATATGCCAAAATTGTGGAACTCCATCCGCGCAGACATACGGAATATGCCCCCAACACTGTACCGTAACTCCCTCATCAACACGCTTTTCTCTTATGCCTGTGCCTGTGGCTAATAGGTGTCTGCTTACACACTGGAAAAGTTCACTATTTCTGATTCTGATTTGCAAGTTGTTTATCATCACTTACCTTGCCTCCGCTCTACATGTGTTGTAATGTATGTATGAAATTTGTTCTGTGTGCCACTTTTACAAATGATTCTCTGCTATATACATTGTTCTGCACGAAACTGTAGTCTGTATATATGTCATGTATAATTCTTCACTGTCCCATTCCCCAGGACGCACCTGAAATCTAACAGTACTCTGCTCAGTGTGCCTTCCTAGTAAAAAATTTTAATAAATAAATACATCAAAGATCTCAAGGAAGTGCTGGCCTGCCGGCACAGCGGTAGGGTTACTGCTCACGGCGCCAGTGACCTGGGTTCGGGAATGGACTCTGGTGGCTGAAGGGTTGGCTGGGGGGAGAAGGATTAAGCGCCCAGAGGCTGCTCTCCTGCTCCGGGGAGGGTGGGTTGCTTGTCCTGCCACTCTACTACTACCACCACCACCTGGGTGACTGCAGGTGGAGGTCAGCGGGACAGCAAAGAGAAGGGAGAGAGGACGTCAGCTGGGAGCTGGAGCATCCGTACGCCCTGACGTGTGCCACCCCATGGCTTCCCAAGTGTGCCAGTGTCCTGTGGGAGGACCAGAAAGCAGGAAAAACCCCGCAGTGCTCCCTGTAGACGGAGCTCCACGCCCCGATCCCCACGTCCCTGCTGGCGCCGGTGACGGCATCCCCGACAAAATGGACATGGGGTGGAGGAAGGGGGCCCCATCCCATACCTGCCTGGGGGGGGTATAACCAAGGCTCCACTGGGGGGGGGATGAACTGCACCGGCGACCGGACAGATGAGCGGGTATGCACAAGGCCATGGGAGTCTCTCCCGTAGGAAGTACGACTGCGAGCAGGGGGCATAAACAGAGAAGAGGGGGGAAAAAAAAAGATCTCAAGGAAGTGACTGAGTACAAGTTGAAAGTCTAGCACTCTACTTAGCATTTTCTGTAATTGTGTTTGCACTACAAATCAGTTTGAATGGAATGGTCACAAGAAAGATTTGTGTGCCTGTATTTCTCTTCTGCACAGAGGGAGGTGTGTACTCCGATGTGACTTGTTTCAGTGAATCTGTGAACTCTGCGATTTTTTTTGAAGGGAAGTCAGGAACACCACAGTGGCCCTTCACTCAGATGTCACCAAATTGGAGAAACTGGTGGAGGAGCATGAGACACTGCTCTGTACCACAGGCTGGCGAGTAGATGTTACGGGACTGCGGTACTACAGATGCATAGTGCTATTCAGCAAACTGAAGAAAAGCTTGAGGATTCAGAGCACTATAACATGTGCAACAACTTGCAACTCTGGGGGGTGTCCGAAGGAGTGGAGGGCACGAGCATGGGAGACTTCTCCTGAACAATCTCTGCACAGCAATGGACTAGCTCCAGGACTGATCTCTAGAAATAGAGTGGGCCAGTCAAGTGAAGGATCCTAAGCCTTCGGGCCTTAGTTCCCGCCCCCACTCAATAGTAGTGACATTTCTGAGGTATAAGGACAAGCAGGACCTTTTAATAAAAGCATGCTGCTCTAAAGAGATACAGTACCAGGAGACATGCATCTATTTTGATAATGACTACCTCACATCTTTGCAAACCAAACGTAGGGCCTGTGTACCCTTGATGAAAGTACTCTGATAGAAGGGTATTAAAGTCTTTATGCCATACTCTGCCAAAATGGTGATTCATTTTCCAGAAGGGCAGACCACCTACACTTCTGCAGAGTTCCAGAGAGGACTTTAAAGCAAGGGGGCTTCTGATGGAACAGCAGGATGGTCATCCTCCACTATAGACTGTTGCTTCTAAGATTGCTTGGCAAGCCTGAAGAACGAGGGATGCTAGACAAACAATTGGCTTACACCATGCAGCAGATCTCAAGTTCAGCAGCACCAGAGTGAGCTCCTGAGAGCACACGATCACTACTGATGTGGGGCCCTTTTGGCTGGTCTGGTAAATACGTCTCCATCTCTTGTGGTCTCCCCCTCATATTTTTAATCCCCCACCCTGCTCCCGGGATGTGGGTCCTGTCCCTGGTGGGCTTGTACACTAGCCAGAGCATTTACTGTGGACTGTTTAACCAACCCGCCCAGTAGCCACCTGTGCATTGTGCATATCTCTTGCACTACTACAATATGAGCTGCGACCTTATCTTGTGAAATGTGTGTGTGTGTGTGTGTGTGTGTTTGTTTGTGTGTGGGGGCTTTCGCTTCGGGCTACTTTCCAGGGGCCGGGAGGAGACCTTGTAGGATTTGGGTCGTGGAGGGGAAGCTCTACTACATAGCCGTGGGGGGGGGGGCACTGCTTTTACCCTGCTTGGATGGGAGGGGGCAGATGTCTGCCTTAGGAGAGTGTAGCAAATATTCCACCTGGTACATCTTTCTGCAGATCCACGAACCTGGACATTACCTCGTGGACTGGCTACCCTGGAGTACTGCAGTTTGACTGTGGCGCGCTGTGGTGCTGTGCTGCCTGACGGCACACTGGATAGGGGAGTGGGGGTCTGGTGGGGGGGCTGCTGGAGGGGGTTAGCGTCTGGGTTGCCATGTGGCCGGCCTTAGTCCTGCGACTTCTGGAGACTGAGCCGTGTGAGAATCCTTGCTTCTGGCCCCGAATTCAGCACAAGTAGAATTCTTAATGGATCCCAGTGGGCTCTTTTCTCAAGGCTGCCCTTGGGCAGAAACGTGTTTTTACACTGTGTACAGACAGTTGGTCCCCGCACATAATCTTGCGATTAATTAGTTGCGGACATTCAAACATGAAGTCTTGCTGTATTCTGACATGTAGTTAGCCCCAGCACTTGAACTGCCCCGGAGAGGAAAGAGTTAATTTCTATGCCAGGCATATGTAACCCTACCCGGTCTACCGTTTGTTTCGGACAGCAATACCAGGTGGGCTGGGTTCAGGGAGGAATACGGCACTCGGCACAAAGGCTAGGTTTGGCTATTCTGCACAGGGACACCCAAGTAACTCCGAACACAGGAAGCAATAACTGTAATGTCCAATACCAGAAGTGGGATTCTAAAGTGTGGCTTTTTATTTACATCCAAACAGAATAAACAAAACATAGATGGACCCCCATGGAGCTATACTCCTGGTAATGTTGATTATAAGAGACCAGAACATCTCCTCAACACTTTAGCCCTCAGGCTCTGAACCCACTGGGCACACAGCCCAGACTTGCACGCTGCTTTGGGTTACATAGCCCAAACTTGTACACTGTTCTAGGTTTTCCCTGGCTCGGCTCTCTTCCCAGCCACTTGGACACCTTCCATACTTCATGGAAACATTTTCTGGTGGCTCCCTAAACCACCTAAGAGCACTATGGCTCCATCAGGGAATCTTCCTTTCAATCCCACGTCTGGGTACTTTCCTCAGGCACTGGCCAAGTACCTGAGAGAAAGTAAAAGGCGTCTCAGAGCAAATCCATAGAGGTGAATTTGGTTACTCCTTATGATGGGGGGGGGGGGATCCCACCTCTCGCTCCCACAATTCATACCCGGCCATTTCTCTGGACAGTAAACACCTCATCCTGTAAAGCTTTGCAATGTAGATTCTTGCTAAATGTATTTCACATTCATCTACTTGTCTTGCTTCCCATTTGTGCTGGACTTGAACATACTTTTAAGTGGCATTGTCCATTACTGTAGACGCCCCCTCACGCTGAGTTAAGCAGTCCAATCCGCAGTTTCCTTCACTCTTTGTGCAGGACTTGAACATACTTGAAATAAGTGGCATTGTCCATTACTCTAGACGTCCCACAGATTAAGCAGTCCAATCCCCACTTTCCAGCTGTACTTAGCTGTCTTTTCCTGACCCCACAGTAACAGAGTCCCTTTAGTTTCCTTCTGTTTCAGGTGAAAACACTTGGCCCTTTTTCAGAGCAAACTCAACCCTTTGGTTGCAGGTGCCCCACAGGCGTTTCCTCCACAAGGAATCCTCCTCTCAGAGCTTCTGGTACCTCAGCACAACTTGAACAGGCAGCTTCTTTCCCTTAGCTGGACCCAGGAGGGTTGCCCCTGGAAAACGGGCTAACACCTTCCCCCGCATCACCTCAGGGATGGGGCTACTGAACCATTGAAAGCGGTCTCCACCACTTCAGTTACCAGTTCCTGTCTTTCTCTTCAGATGGAAACGTACAGCTTACCCAAAAGTAGCTCTTAAACAGAGCTTAAAGCTCTGAGAGCCTGCACACACTCTGCTGCACTACAGTCTCTCTCTCTCTAAGACTGCACACAGACTGGCTTCAAATTCCCCAACATTCTACTCTAACCTCCAACTGCAACATTCCAGTGTGGCTTATGCAGCTGCGAAAGTTCTATTATGGTGTCATCCTCAGTCTCAGCTGAGACTGAGAACAGAGCGAGACAGTGTGAAATCAATTTAACTGGAGTTTCACAAGCTGCCTTCCCTGCCTACCACTATTTCTTACTGGGATTCTAGTAACCCCGGGTAACAGGGGGGTTACACATAGAACATTGAGCTTGATCTCGGTTTTCAAACCTCTGTCTGTGGTGCCTCAGAGTGTAACCGTCAGATTCTTTACTCCGCCTAACTGTGAAGTCATTCCGGAGATTGCTCCTTCGTTTCGGTAAAGTTTCAAAACGTGTCGGTTTTTCTACTGATTTGCTTATTTTCGGTTTCGAGCCTCTGTCTACAGTACAGTAAGTAGTGTAGATAGGTAGTGAACTGTGATTTTGTGTTTTTCCTCTGCGAAAATTGTAAACTTGGTTCCTTCTCGGTTGGTCCGGTTGGGAACCGACCTTTTGTATTTAAATTTAATTTCTGGGATTTTAGTAGTGGTGTGCCAGTTCCTATCTGTTTCAAAATAAACAAACTTTTTTTGGTTTCTTTACACAACCCGTGACATGGTTGGTAACAGATAGGGGTGTATTACCTGGCTAAAAGCTGTAAAGGGTACATTTTTCTAGTCTGGCCATGTCTGAGAAACGCAAGTAAAAAAAACGGTCCCACTAGGTTTCAACACTGTACAGAGTGTGGGGAGGCCTTTGCTAAGGCCGACCCCCCAACTCATCTGTGTTTATTGTCTGGGGTTTGACCACCTCAAAACAGACTGCCAGATCTGCAAAAATCTTCCTAAGGCCACTCTGGAAAAAAGATTGGGTAGGCTAAAGGAAAAGGAGGCTGAGAAGTCTGCTGACTCTGATGGCCAGCCCGGTTCGGTTCCGACTGAACCTGAGGAGGTGCCCACTGACCTGGGCGTGATGTCCTTTGGCAAAAAGAGAGCTGACCCTGAGGGGTCAGTTCCGTCCAAAAGATGAAAAAAGTCTGCGAGTTCGGATCCAGCATCCCTTACTCCAACCGCTGAAGAAATGGCCAGAATGATAAGAATTGTGCAGTCGTTTCGTCTGGTTCCATCCGAACTGGCGCCGTTGTTTAGGTGCTCGGTTTGGTCGGATCCAACTCCATCGGATTATGATCCAGATGCTTATTACGAATTGGAGTGGGAGGGGGACGAAGAATTACCGGATGACGATGACAGCGATTTGTGAAGGTCGGGATGTGCCCACTGAACCGGACATCTCCCCAGACAGACACTTCAATGTCTCCCCTCCAAGGCTTTCTGAGTCCCAATCTCACTTTGTTTTACAAAAAGGTGGCTGAAACCCTCCAGCTCCCTGTGGTTGAAGCTGTTGCGGAGGAAGAAGAGCCTGATTTTGTGGAGATGATGGACATCCCAGAGTCCAAGTGGTTGTCTATTCCCCTACATAAATCCCTGGGGAAGTGGACACAAAAGATTTAATAGACACCAAATGCTTTAGGCTCAGGTACGGAGTTTATGTTCAGTCATTGCAGGCATGTTGGGGTAGTGCAGGCTGCAGCCTGTGACAGGGCTAATTTACCTTTGGCTTCACCTCCCCGATAAAGATCCCAGGATGGTGGATGCCAGGGCTAAGAAACAATACTTGGCATCCTCCTGGTATATGGCTGTGTAGGTCATATAATTAGCCTGCCTGAGTCCCAAGAAGTCCAGGTGGGATACGGTTCTGGAACTGGCTAAACAGGCTTTCCCTCAGCTGGAGGAGGTGGCTGCTGATGGGATTGAGGCATCCAAAGTGCAGTTCCATGCTGCTCTAGACTGTTAATGATGTGTCATCGAGAGTCATGGCTACATCTGTGTCTCTCAGGAGATTTGCTTGGCTCAGATGCACTAGCCTTTCACAGGACACCCAGCCTAAGGCCATGGATTTCCCTGTGGTGGGTAACTCTCTGGGGAGCAGACAGAGGCTTACATGAAGAAGATGGATCAGTACAGGACCACCTAAAGGAGTGCACAGGCCAAGGAATGGCAAGCCACTCCTCAAAAGCAGCAGTCTAGGGGCAGAGGCAGGCCCTTTCAAGGGCCATTCTACCAAGCCCAGGCCTCCTCTCCCTTCCTACAGAGGGCTTTTTTTTTCAAGGGGGAGAGGCAGGAGGGTGATGAGCAGGGGTACATCCTCTTCCCAGTCCAAGGCTCCGTCCAAGCAGACACCCTGATGTGTCAACCCGGGTCGACTCCCCAATTCCAGTAGGAGATGGGCTGACTTACTACTTCCAGGCCTGGAAGTCTGTTATCTCAGACAAGTGGGTCCTGGAGGTAGCAAGCCAGACACTGGCCCTCTGTTTCAAGAAGTTTCCAAAAATGAGGGTCAGGTCTTTTCCACCTGCAAACATCTCTGAAACCATTGCTCTAGAAGCAGAGGTTCCTCTCTGCTGGCTCTCAGAGCTGTGGAGAGAGTTCCTACTCTGCACAGGGGCAAGGGTCTGTACTCCAGATATTTCCTTACCCCAAAAAAGACAGGGGAGTGGTGACCCATCCTAGACTGAAGGTATTTGAACAAACACATCTTAAAACCAAAGTTCAAAATGGTGACTCTGGGAGTAATTCTTCCCTCTCTGAGGCCAGGAGATTGGTTAGCATCCCTGGACCTCATGGATGCTTATTTCCACATTCCTATCAGGTGCTCATCCACAGAAAGTACCTCAGGTTCGAGCTGCCTTCAGGCCATTATCAGTTCAGAGCCATGCCTGTCGGCCTAACATCAGCTCCGAGTGTTTACAAAGTGCCTTGCAGTAGTAGTGGCCTTCCTCAGAAGGCAGGGAATCTCTCTATTCCCATACCTGGACGACTGACTCATTGTAGGACAGTCTCCTGACCAGGTCAGGTCAGCTTTTCAAGTCACTCAAGATTTGTTCAATTCTGCAGAATTTCTTCTTAATCTGCCAAAGTCAGTTCTCGAACCAGTACAACTCCTCACTTTCATAGGGATAGAGTTAGACACTGTTCAAGCAAAGGCCTTCCTCCAACTAGCAAGGATAAAGGCCCTTACAGATCTTGCTTCCTTATTTCATCTTCTGGTTTCTCGCCAGCAAGACATTTTCTTCAGCTCCTAGACCACATGGCAGCTTCCACTGCAGTGGTACAAGGAGCCAGGTTCCAAATGAGGGACATTCAGTTTCACCTAAGGACTTTTTAGTCTCAGAAAAAATTATTCTCTCACCAAATAGGTTCCAGTGACTCAGTCTGTGGTCCAAGCTCTGCAGTGTGGCTGGATCAGGACAATCTCAGATGAGGTGTCCCATTCCTTAGTCAGTCTCATTCAGTAGTACTAACCAGAGATGCTTCTCTTCTGGGCTGGGGAGCCCACCTAAGAGTCCTTACAAGACAGGGTGTTTGAGCTCCACAAGAGTCTTTCCTTCATATCAGTCTTCTGGAACTCGAGGCAGTATTCCTAGCCCTTCAGGCTTTCTCAGACTCAGTAAGGGACAAGGTGGTTCAGGTCAGGACAGACAACACTACCACCACGTGGTACATCAAGCAAGGGGTGCACTCAGTCTACAGCCTTGTGCATGAAGGCCATGAAAGTATGGCCTCTGTCTGGTGTACTCCTTGCAAACCTCCCTAATAGCAGTCCACCTCCCAGGGAAGGACAATGTGTTTGCAGATGCTTTTGAGCAGCCTCTCCCAGAGCCATCATGAATGGACCTTGGAGCCTCTTGTACTGAAAATAATCTTCACCAGGTGGGGCACTCCAGAGATGGATCTCTTCGCAGCCCCAGACAATCACCAACTTCCCCTCTTCTGCTGCAGACCCCCAGTCCTAGGGACTGATCTTCTTCGAGGTACAGCTCTTGCAGCAGGTTACACCATTAGGACTGAAGCCGGCAGGCGTCAGGACCCCACGGACATTTTCTAGCTAGCAGTCTTCAGCGGAGACCGCCTCCGACGTTGGTCCCGCCCCCGACGTCAGGTGTAGTACATAAAGAGGCGGTCCCGCCAGAATCCCCAGTTCTTTCCCGCCGTCGACTTGCATGTCTCGACCTCATCGTTCCCCTGCTATGGACTGGGAAGACAAGTTCCTTTATGCCTTTCCCCTGTTCAGGGTTCTAGTCAAGATCAGGACACAACCCTGCACAGTGATTCTACTGGCTCCAGACTGGGCCAGACGGCCTTGGTATCCTCTGTTGTCCTTAAAGACACAATCTCCTAATCTCCCCTTAGGGGAGGGTCTGGTACCCCACTCTCCAGTCTTTCACTCTCAAGGCCTGGCTCTTGAAGAATTAGAATATGCAGGTCTGTATCTTTCTCAGAGAGTTTTGGACATCCTTAAGGTTTCTCGGAAACCCTCTACCAGGAAAACGTATAATTCCAAATGGAAAGATTGAACATTTGGTGTTCCCATAAGGATAGTCTACTGGATACTGCTGGCATTGCTACACTTTTGGATTACCTGGTTCACCTTAAAGGGACACTGTCAACCCCTTAGGTCTCAGTGTCCCTGGTTTAAACAAGCATTTGTCAATGCCAAATGTTTGCTTGCTGGCATTGGCAGTGGTAGTGGTAGTGTAGAAGTTACAGAGCTGCGTAATAGGAATGGCAGTGAAGTACTGAACTGAAGCCAACCCCTCCACCACGCTGCAGAGAGTGACAGGCATTGGGGTGTGCCTTTGGGTCAGGCATAACAGCCATGCCATTTCAGTACACCCCACCCTGCAGACACTGGCAAGTGCCACGGTGTTCCTTGGGGTCTTTGACCCTTATGCGCACCCCATTCCATTAGGAAATACAGTGAGATGGGTGCGATATAGGAGAATGGGGTGAACTTTGGGTCAAGAGTCCAAGGCATACCCGATGCCTCTCACTGGCTGCAGGGTGTGGAATGGTATGAGCATTACAGGCAAGAATCCAAGTCACACCCCTGATGCCTGTCATTCTCTACAGGGTTGGGCGTTATGGTTGGAAACCCTAATACCTCAGGCATTCGTTGGTATTTTCACTCCAAATGTTCAACATGTTTTTTTGTGACCCCACCTCATGAACAGGGGGAATATCAGTTTGTTAGCCGAAAGCTGCTTATGCACAGCGACTACGGCATTTAGCACCACAGGTGCAATAACATTCCGAACAGGATGTAAAAAATGACAGGTGTACTGTTCATGGGGAGGTGTTAAAAAATGGCAGTGTTGCAAATCTGCAGTAAAAATATTTAAAAAAATGTTGAAGTCACGAGCGTACATAGAAACTGTGCAACGCACACCCGTAATGTAATTAGGGTGGGGAATTTTTTTACAGCAGGTTGTCAACTCAGGCATTTTGGTGCCTCCGATCATGAACAGTGTCACTGTGATTTTCTTTATCTGTCCCGAACAGTGATTTCCCACAGCGACCACGCATCTCTGCGCTGAAAGTGTGAAAACACACTTTGGCCATGTTGTGAAAAATGACAGCTGTACTGTAAATAAGGCAGTGTGGAAAAATGCCACTGGTGAGAATCTGTACTTAAAATATTACAAAGTCATGAACTTACGAGGGTGCGTGGAAACTGCGCAATGCTCACTCGTAACACAGTCATTTTATGGACCTTTGTCGCCAAATTTTCAATATAGCTATTTTAAGACCTCTGCTCATGAACAGTGTAACTGTGATTTTCTTAATCTGTCCCAAACATTGCTTTCACACACCAACAGCACCATTGTGCGCTACATGTGCGAAAACACATTTTGGGTGGCATATGAAAAATGGCAGCTGTACTGTTCATAAGGAAGTGTAATAAAATGGCAATGTTGAAAATCTGGAGTGAAAATATTAAATTCTCAAACTTATGAGCATGCATAGGAACTGTGCAACGCACGCTCGAAAAACAGTCATTTTTAGGAATTTTTTCACCAAATTTTCAACATAGCCATTTTTAAGACCTCTGCTCATGAACCGTGGTCACTGTGGTTTTCTTAATTTGTCCCGACATTGCTCTCAAGATAACCGATCGCGCCCATTGTGCGCTACATGGGCGAAACACGTCTTGGGTGAGATGTGAAAATGACAGCTGTACTACTCATAAGAAGGTGAGGTAAAATGGCAATTTTGAAAATCTGGAGTAAAATATTGAAAATTCATGAACTTACGAGGCATGCGTAGGAACTGCGCCACGAACAGAACTAGTTTTTGGAATTTTTCCAATAAATTTTCAAAATAGGCTTTGAGAGCCTATCTTATGAACACTGGCAGTGTCGTTTTGTTAATCGGTCCCGAAGGTGATTTCGCTGCAGTGACCGCGCGAGTGTGACTGCGAAATCACACTCGGGTCCGAATAACGCCATGACAGTGACATCACTCATGAGAAGGGGTCCCAAAACCCCATGTTGAAAATTTGGTGCAAAAATTCCAAAAATGCCTAAGATATGCAACAAAGTTGAAAAACTCTATCTAGCCCATTATACAGCTTACCGCATTTCCTCAGTTCGTGGTTGGCTTTCAGAGTGCAGGGCGTGTTGCCGATCCACGAAGATTCTTTGCCCGAGGTCCGGAGGTAAGTATGGGGTGTGGGGGCAGGGTGCGTCGTGGTGGTGCAGAGTTGTGGGAGGGGGCCAGGAGACGAGTGGGACCGTTTTTTACAGGTTTCTTTTTTTTTTTCAATGACGACGTTGATGTTTGCCATGCTGGGTGGCCTCAGCGTGGCACAAGGATGGTTGAGGGGGGTTCAGCCGACGGGGATTGGGAACCCTGGCGCCAAGCATCTATTGCCACGCTGGGGTGGGCTCCAGCGTGGCACCCAGTACTGGGAGGGTTGAAGACAGTGGAGCCGACGGGGATTGGGCACCCCGTCGGCTATATCATGAGGTTGCCACGCTGGGGTGGGCACCCAGCGTGGCATTTAGAAAACTTTGGGGGCAGGGGGCGCGGCACGGCCGGCGGGGATTGGGCACCCCGTCAGCTGCACAGTGTGCGCGCGGGGAGGGGCGTATGCCTGCGTGTGTGCGCAGTGTAGGGGAGCTGCGCATGAGCAGGCGATATCTTATCGCTGCTCACTGAAGCGTTGCTCCCCCTTTCAACTGTATGCCACTGCATTTTGGAGCTTGTCAGAGACAGCTCCAACATGCATTGGCTTACAGGGGCCACGCCTGCCAACACACTGACTGAATTGGAAGAGGGGATGACGCACCTTCGAAATCTCGGATGATGGCACTATGTTTCTTGCACATGCATGCAAGCAAACATAAAAACACATTTTATAATTGCCAGCATTCTGTAAAGATCGCTGATGCAGCTGGTAGTTTGATTCTGACTCTTAGTTTCTGTAAAAAAGTAAAAAGACTGCCCAACATACTGGTGTTATCACACCAAAACAGGTGTGTCTACATTCCTTGATCAACTCCAAATGCGTCTTTACTGGACCTAGGAACACCCACAAAACAGTCTAACCCCTCATGATGTAGTGAAAGTTTAGGAGGCTACTTTCTCACAAGTGATTGCACTGTTTAGGTGTGTTTCTAATGCTCAGGAAGTATGCAGCAAGAACAAAACCAAGATTATAAACAAAAACAAAGTTGTTTAGAAACATACATTGCCATGCATTTCAGTTCTACTAAGCAGGGAGACAGACAAAACAAACAACATCAGTGAATTTTACAGAGAGTAAGCAATCATAAAATGTGGGGTTTTAACTAGAAATAATATGACGAAAAACAGGTTGACAGTGTCCCTTTAATGGCTTAGGCCAGCCACTTTAAAGGTTCATTTAGCAGCTGTCTGCATTCCTTTCAGCAGGGAAAGGCTCTTCCTTGGTGTCTCACCCTGTTTTTGGTAAGTTCTTTAAAGGTCTGGTTCATATCAACCCTCCTTTTAGAGAGCCTACTCTGGCTTGGGATCTCAATATCTGCATTGCTCAGCTTATACAGCCACCCTTTGAACCTGTCTTCGGCCGAGCTTAAGTACCTGACCTGAAACTGTTTCTGGTAGCTATCACGTCTGCCAGGCGAATTAGTGAATTACAGGCCCTGTCAGTGGAACCTGATTTTATCTCATTCCATAGTGATAAAGTGGTCCTCAGAAGCAGTAGGAGTTTTTCACCCAAAGTGGTCTCAGATTTCCATCTGAACCAGTCCATGTATCTTTCTGTGTTTTTTCACTGATCATTCTTCTTCAGGAGAAAGACGATTACATAGTTTGGATGTTAAGAGGGCACTTAGCTACTACATTGAGCATACTGTGGCACGCAGGAATGACTGTCTTCAATTGTTTCTCACTTATGGTGAAGTGGGAAAAGGTAGGCCTGCTACTAAGAGAACTATTGCCAGGTGGATTGTCTCTTGTGTACAGTTCTGCTATGTCAAGCTAGGTAACACACTTCCCTCAGGCCTGAGGGCTCACTCGCCTAGGGGTACAGCTGCTTCTCTGGCTGCTGCCAGAGATATAGGCTTGCTAGAGATCTGCAAAGCAGCCACCTGGAAAACAGTCCATACTTTCACCAAGCATTACTCTCTGGATATCCAGGCTAGGAGTGATGCTAAGTTTGGTACAGCAGTACTGCAGAGCCTATTCCCAAAATAGGTTCGGTACCCTCCTCCATGGAGGTACTGCTTGGTAGTCTGCATATGTCAAAATACAGCAAGACTTCATGTTGTTTGAAGAAAAAATTACTCACCTCAGTAACTGTGTTTTTTCTAATGGAATCTTGCTGTATTCTGACCCCTTCCCCCGCCTCCCCTCTCAGAACCTAGTTTTGGGATGTGGGCTGGCAGGTACAGTGTTGCACCTCAGGGGTGTACTTTGCACCCCTCCTCTTCAGGGTGGGATGGTGGTGGTGGTTGTGTTTTTAACTTAGATTTATATATCTTGTTCACTACCTGTTTTTTCTCTTGGGTTCTCCGCTTGTCTTTTGGACTCAAGTTGTTACCTGTTGGCTTGTATGGTTTTGGAAGTGTAGTCAGTTTGCTCGTAAGAATCTGATGGTTATAGTCTGAGGCATCACAGACAGAGGTCTGAAAACTGAGCTCGAGCTCAACGTTCTATGCCTGGCATAGAAGTTAACTCTTTCCTCTCTGGGCAGTTCAAGTGCTGGGGCTAACTGCATATGTCTGAGTACAGCAAGACTCCAGTGGAAGAAATGCAATTACTGAGGTGAGTAAGTTTTTCTTATGTCGCAGGGACAAAAGATAGTTCTAGGGACATGGATATGTTGTTCATCCACACTGTCTGGCAGGTTCCTTGCCACTTTAAGTCTTCCCAGAAGGTCTTCAAGCTGGCTTCTCCCACCCACCTGGGTGGTAAAACTCTCGGCTCCGCCCCAGATCTTCCTTACTGCTTGGAAGCTCAGGTTCCCTCCTTAATGCTCTGCATGTAGACTGGATACTAATTCTTCGGTTAGCCCAAAACTTATTTTAAAATTTTCAAGACTTCGGTCAAGTTTCTCCCTCACGGCTGCGATGGACAAGTCGACTCCTGGATTTTGGTGGTGCCCTTGTGGGCAGAAAATGTCCAGGATGGACCTGCACTCCACGTGCGTCTACTGCCTCGGCCTAGACCATGACCTGCAGGCCCTATGAGTTATGCCATTAGGTTTTCGATATGACCTGGAAGGTGCTGTTTCTCGGTAGCTTGGCGCGAGAAGCGCTATCTGCCGGTGAAGTCTAAGGAGGCTCATTGGGCGGTTACCGCGGTGGCTGGCTCGGCTGAGCAACTCGAGCAGATGCTCGCCCTCGAGGAGGAGGCGGCACAGGCCGCATCATCCTTTTCCTCGGTCGCGGCATTTATCCTGCTCTCTCTGGGTACCTCGTATTCAGCTTCTTTCAAGGAGCTTTGCCAATCTCTTTCCACGAAGGGAGAAGGGCCATCGGGACTTTCCTCTTGGTCCAAAAAGAAGGACTCAAAAGGTAAGTCCCATCGTTGGCGCTCATGGGAGCAGGAGAGGTCCCCTTCCCTGGACAGTCGACACTCTACTTTGGTCGAGGTTGCGGCTAAGGCCGCTGGCTTCATGGTGTCCCCGTCAGGTCAGCCGGCCGAGACACCCGTCGACGCGGTCGAGATTTTTCTCGACCTGTCAGACGGGCTGTCGACTGGTGAAGCCGACAACCCTTCTTCACCAGTTCCCCCGGTGGAGACCGAGGACCTGCCTGCTCCTTCAGTGCCGCAGTCCCTGGTTAAGGCTTCCGAGCCGAGGGAAGAGCGGGTGTCCCCCGCCTCTTCCCAGACCCATCCTCGGAAACACTGAGGGTCTCTGTCTCTGACATCCCCTCAGTCCAGCCGATCCCGCCGACATCGGCGGTCTTGGCACTGAAGTAAGCGGCGCCACCGCTAGTCCTCGTCTTCCTCCTCGGAAGAGGAGAGGCTTTGGCGCAAATTGTGTTGACGCTACGAGGACCTGATGTGGCAGCAATTACTTCTGTCTGGGAATAAGCTGACGCCGTCGCCTTCCCTGGCCATCAAATGGCTGTCACCCAAGTGGCCGAAACAACCCCTTGCTTTAGCCGAAGTGCCCAAGCCTGGGCCGGTTGTTTGGCTGAAACCAGCTGCCCCACTGATTTGTGATGGAACCTCCACCTCCACAACCAAAATCGGGGGTGCCGACCAAAGACTCTCGGTCAGGTCAGGGCCTGCCCCACAGGTTGTTGGTCACCCTCACTCCCAACCATCCTCGGCAGGTGGAGGGTGGCTCAGGCCCCAGGCAGCTCTTCGCGGACTCCTCCCTGTTCTCCAGGCCCATTGACCTGGAGTCCTCCGGGGCCAGTCGATGGACGAAGCCCATCGTCCTTCATGGGTCTGCTTCAGCTCATCTCGGAGTCCACCAGGATGCAGCTCGAGCCCGTATCCAAGCCAGCCAAGTATCCCCTCACGGAGATACTGGACCGAGGGGATTCACCCACGGAGGTCTTTCCGGTGGCTGAGGCCATTGTTGGTCCAGTCTTGGAGCTCTGGCAGCGGCCTGCTTCCTGTCCTGCGCCTTCGACCAGGATGGCCAGAAGTATTTGGTCCCTACTGGCTCTTTGCCTGGTTTTTCGGAACACCCCTCCGCCGAGGGGTTGGTCACCGACAGAGTTTTCTGGCGTTCCGGGAATGCTAGGGATGTGGACAAGCCCCCCGACAAGGAGTCCAAAAAGCTGGACTATGCCGGGTGCAAGGTGTACGCTGCGTCCTCCCTTGGCTTCCGCCAGGCCAGCTCGGCCGTCCTGATGGCACACTTCTCCCACATCTTCATGAGCTCCCTGGATGAGGTGATCCCTCATCTTCCGGCCAACCTGCAGACCACGGTCTGGCAGGTACGGGACCAGGGAAGGGCGATGGCTAAACAGCAGCTCCAAATGTCTCTGGACATTGGAGACTCCTGTGCCAGATCGGTGGCGGCCGAGGTGGCCATGCACTGCAGAGCATGGCTGAGGATATCCACCTTCATGGCAGATACCCAGCACAAACTGGAGGATGTCCCCTTCCTAGGGGCCGACCTCTTCGTCCCCGGTGGAAGGTCACCTCCAGCAGATCGAAAAGTCCAATACCACTCTGGACTTGGTCACCTCTGCCCAGAAGGATAAGGGCAGCCGACAACAGCAGCATAAGTCCTTTTGTCCTTCTGCGCCTGAGGCACGTCTGGCCAACAGCACCCAGCACCAGGGCCAGCAGGCTCGCGCTTGGCATCCCAAACCCAAACCTGCGGCTTTCTCCAATAGGAAGCAGGGAGGTAAAGGCCCAGGAGGTCCCTCAGCCAGTTCCTCCTCTAAGCCTGCCCAGTGACAGGTTGAGGGGTGTCGCCCCCAGCCTCATCGATTCCCCCTGTGGGGAGACTGCTCTGCCACTTCCTTTCCGCTTGGTCCGTTATCACCACGGACCACTGGGTGTTGGAGGTGGTAGGAAAGGGCCTGCCCCTGGAGTTCAAGCAGGCCCCACCCTTCCGAGCCATCTCCCCTTTGAGGGCTATGGGGTCCACAGCCTCTTTGTTGGCTCGCCGAGCCAATATCACCCTGCTCCTCAAAAAAGAGGTGATCAGGAAGGTGGCGGATCCTCCTCCAGACCCAGGGTTTGTGTCCAGGTACTTTCTGGTCCCAAAACGGATTGGGGTCTGGCGCCCCATTCTCGACCTGCATGACCTGAACAGGTTCCTAAGCTCTTGGACCTTCAGGATGGTCACTCTGGCTCAGATAATCCCATCCTTGGAATAAGGCGTGTGGTTCTGTTCTCTGGACCTTCAGGAGGCGTTCTTTCACATCCCAACTGCCTGTCCCACCAGAGATTCTCCGCTCAGGCAGAGGGATCCTCCCACGAGTTCCAGGCCATGCCCCTTCAGCCTTCTCTAGCTCCCACGGTTTCTCACCAAATGCATGGCAGTGGTGACGGCATTCCTGCGGTGCTGAAGGGTCTGGGTGTACCCCTACCTGGACAACTGGCTGATTGCAGCCCCCTCCAGAACAGAGGTGGAGCGGTCCAGAGATCTGGCCCTCCAAGTTTGGTCTCAGGTTGGCCTCCTCATCAACGAGGCCAAGTCGGAACTCGTGCCAAAGCAGGTGATCCAATTCATCGGGGCAGAGCTAGACTCTCTACTGAGCCAGAGCATGGCTCCCAAGGATAGGGCCGAGGTTCTTCCTCCTTTGCCCAATCATTTCAGGTTGGGCAATTGCGCCCTGCCCGGGACTTCCTGCGCCTCCTGGGCCTCATGGCGGCCTGCACCAGCATGGTCCGTTGGGCCCGCTGGTACATGCGTCCCCTTCAGTGGGGGCTGGCCAGCCAATGGTCACAGCACTTTGATCCACTGGATCAGCTAGTGACAGTGACCCGGGGATGTGGAACGCTCTCCAGTGGTGGACCATTCCAGCACATCTGCAGGAGGGCATCCCATTCATCCGCCCCGAGCCGACGATCTCTCTATCGACTGATGCCTCTTTGATGGGTTGGGGTGCCCATCTGGGGGAGCACAGAGCGCACAGCCTCTGGTCCCCTCGCGAGTCCTGATGCCACATCGATCTGCTGGAGCTTCGATCGGTTCATCTAGCCCTCACCGCCTTCGCTCCTTTTCTACGGGGTCAAGTGGTTCAGATCCAGACGGACAATACCACGACCATGTACTACCTAAACCACCAGGGCGGGACTCGCTCCATGCCTCTGTGCAGGGAAGCTCTCCGAATTTGGTCACTCATGCGCAGACTGGAGGCGGATCTCCTTGCCATCCATGTGGCAGGAGCCTCCAACACTCTGGCCGATGCCCTAAGCCGGATAGGGGCTGCATCCCATGAGTGGTCTGTCCTGCTGGAGGTAGTACAAGATCTGTTCTCCCACTGGGGCACGCCTCAGGTGGATCTGTTTGCCTCCAGGGAGAATGTGAAGCTGAGACTGTTTCATGCCCGCCCCCCTCAGCAGGGCTCGCTGCAGGGGGATGCCTTCTCGAGGCCATGGACCCCGGGCCTCTTCTGCGCCTTTCCCCCATTTCCCTTGATCCACAAGGTGCTTTTCAAGGCGAGGAGGGACAAGGTGCAAGTGATTCTGGTAGCCCTGGACTGGCCCCGCAGTTCTGGTATCCAGATCTCCTGTCTCGGCCCCAGGCTCCCAAGGCGTCTTCCAGCCTGCCCGGACCTGATCTCAATCAAGGGAAGGTGTTCCATCCGGACCGTCAATCCCTGCACCTGACGGCCTGGTTCCTGAGCAGCTAGAGTTCCAGGCCTTGGGCATTTCCGACGAGGTCCTCAACGTCGTTGAGGCGTGTCCCGTAAGGAGTCGTCCAGAAAATGCTACGCCTTCAAATGGAAGAGATTCTCCATTTGGTGTCAGGGCAAGGGCCTGGACCCTTCCTCATGTTCCTTGGCAAGCATCCTGGACTACCTGTGGTCCCTTTCTCAGCAAGGGCTTCGGTCGACAACCCTTAAGGTGCACCTGGCAGCCATCTCTGCTTACTGGACACGGGCCGGGAAGCAGTCTGTGGCATAGAGAAGGTGGTCAGGTGCTTTTCAAAGGCCTTGATCACATATCCTCCAGTGCGAGAACCTCCGCCTGTGGATCTACTGCTGGTATTACAAGCTCATGGGCAAGCTTATTCGAATCATGCACAGGTGTGATATCTCTCACCTGTCATGGAAGACCGCCTTCTTGGTGGCTATCACGCCAGCCAGAAGGATGGGAGAGCTCCAGGTGCTTTCCATCGAGTCTCCTTATCTGGTCTTCCACAGGGACAAGGTTGTCCTGCGCCCCCCCACCCGAAATTCCTTCCGAAGGTGGTCTCGGAGTTTCACCTTGACCCGGTGTCGACTCTGCTGGTGTTCTACCCCAATCACACCTCGGAGGCCGAGTATAGACTCCATACTTTGGACCCTAGAAGAGCGCTCATTTACTATAAGGAATGGACGGCTGAAGTTCGGGGAGAGGTTCACCAGCTGTTTGTCACCTACGCTGAAGCCGCACCTGGCAAACCTGCAGCCAAGCGGATGATAGGCAGGTGGGTCACCTCCTGCATAGATCTCTGCTATAGGTTGGCGGGCATGGAGCCTCCCAGAGGGATAAGAGCTCATTCTACCCGCCATACCACTGCATCGGTGGCTGCTTCCAGGGATGTTGCTATCCAGGAAATCTGCAGGGCTGCTACCTGGAAGTCAGCACACACCTTCAACACCCACTACCACATCGACCTTGAGTCACGCCGGGATGCTGGTTTTGGGGCCTCGGTTCTTCAGTCTTTGTTTCCCAAGTAGGGGGTGTGCGCCTTGCCTTCTTCCTCCCGGAGAACTGCTAGAAGTCTGCCAGACAGTGTGGATGAACAACATCCATGTCCCTAGAAATACAGGTTACTCACCTGTAACAGGAGTTCTAGGTATGGTATGTTGTTCATCCACACGACCCACCCGACCTCCCCGGCTTCGGTGCACAACCTGGCTTCCAGTGGGCTAGATATGGCATCATGGGGCAGAGCCGAGAGTTTTACCACCCGGGTGGGTGGGAGGAGCCAGCTTGAAGACTTTCCGGCAAGATTTAAAGCTGCAAGGAACCTGCCAGACAGTGTGGATGAACAACATATACCATTCCTAGAACTCCTGTTACAGGTGAGTAACCTGTATTTACCGGAATGATCGTTCTTAATTCTTGTTGCCGGACAAAATGGAGCAAATTGATAAACGAAACAGTCAAATGGTTGCCATTACCTGAACTCATGAATTGTCGAAGTGTACACTCTCTCTCAGACTTCCTCTGTTCAGTCAGATTGCCATTCACCAGACAGTAAAGAACTGCATAGGCAGGCTGAGAGGTAGAGCTCCAATTAAGAAAAAAAGTCGCAGGAACAATAAATAAGCAATAGCTGCAATAAATAAACTGAGGGGAAACAAGTGAGGGTAATGCAGCTTATTTTAATTGGTATAATGGGTTAAAACCATTTAAAATTCATTAGTTACTCAAAAGCACAAGCAAAAAAGGGAGCGGCGTGTAAACAAATACTAAATTACTAAAACTAAACTGATGTGCTTGTGCTACGTAAAGTGCACATAGTTCAGAAGTGAAATGTAAATGTGCTTTTGCAACGTAATTTACATGAAAACACTGTGCAAATGTGCATAAAAATTTATTTTAAAAGCAGTCTTTTTTTTTTTTTTAAATATATTCAGGCAGCATTTATTTCTATAACGGCAGCTGTATCATGTAAATACTACTTTGGCTGCCTGTGTTCAAAATCTTGATATATTGAATGGAGCATTTGCTGTTTCTGACTATATGCAGTTAGCCCCAGCACTTGAACTGCTCCAGAGAGTAAAGGGTTAACTCTATGCAAAGGCAAAGAAAGTTAAGCTCAAGCTCGGTTTTCAAACCTCTGTCTGTGGTACTCTGAAGTGTAACTGTCAGATTCTTTACTCCACCTTACTGTGAAGTCGCTCCGGAGATCCCTCTTGCGCTTCCGCTTGGTCTAGTTCAGATTAGCTTTTTTTTTTTTTTTTCAAACCATGATTTCTGCATTTTGGTATTCTTGCCTCAGTCTCTGTACCAGTAAGTGGTAGCTATAGGTAGTGGTTATTTTCTGTGTTTGCTAAGATATTATTTTATTTTGGTTCTTTGCCAGTCAGTCCGGTTCAGAACCGAAGCTTATCTTCTTTTTTGATTTATTATTACCGTGTGTGTGGTTTTTCCCGGTGTTAATCGATTCCTTAAAAAAAAAAGAAAGAAAATCATCTGATATTTTAGGATTTTTTTTAACCTACCCGTGAAACAGTTGGAACCGTTGAGTTTGTAATCACCAGGCTTAACCGCTATGTAAGGTGATTTTTCTGGTTGAAGGTATGTCTGAGAAACCCAAGAAGAAAACCGGACCCACTGGGTTTCAGCACTGCACAGAGTGTAAGGAGGCCTTTGCTAAGGCCAACCCTCACCTCGTCTGTGTGTATTGTCAGGGGTTTGACCACCTCAAGGTAGACTGCCAAATATGTAAGAACTTTCCCAAAGCCACTCTGGTTAAACGTTTGAGTAGGCTAAGGGAGAGGGAGGCCGAGAAGTCCGCTGACCCGGATGGCCAGCCCGGTTTGGTTGCGGCCGAACCTGAAGAGGTGCCCACTGACCTGGGTGATACCTCTTCGGGCAAACGGAGAGCCAATTCTGCGGAATCGGTTTTGAGTAAAAGAAAGAGAAAATCAGCTGGTTCGGATCCTGCTTCCCATGGTCTGATTGCTGATGAGATAACAAAAGCGATTTTCAGTAGTTCAATCGCTTTGCCCATTTCCGACCGAACTGGTTTCAGTTCAGTCCCGGTTGGTTCGGTCAGAAGTACATGCTTGAGATATAGATCCTGAAGCATACTATGAGGGTGATTGGGAGGAGGATGAAGACTATGAAGAAGAACAATGTGAGGGCCTAGATGAGCCAGTAGAGCCTGACATCTCCCCAGACAGGCCTTCTCAGGCTTCTCCTCCCAGGCTTTCTGAGTCCCCTTCCCACTTCTTCTTTTACAAGAAAGTGGCTGAGACTCTTCAGCTTCCTATGGAAGAGGCTGAACAGGATCAGGAAGAATCTGACTACCTGGAAATGATGGATGTCCCAGAGTCGAAGAGGGTGTCTATCCCCTTACAAAAATCTTTCGGGAAGCAGACACAAAAAATGTTTGTTTCCTACGTCCATTCCTCCTGTGGAAAAAGGAATGGACAGGAGGTATGCTTTGTCCGGTCAAGGGATGGAATTCCTTTCAAATCATAGCAGCCATGTTTGGGTAGTACAAGCTGTAGCCTGTGACAAGGCTAATATTCCCCTAGCATCTCACCCCTCAAATAAGAATTCCCGGAAAGTGAATGCCATGGCAGAAAAACAGTACTTGGCATCCTCTTTGGGATTCTGACAATCTAATTACATGGCATACATGGCCAGGTACCAGAAATCTATGTGGGATATGGTTCTGGCACTGGCTAAGGATGCCCCTCCCCAGCTAGCCAAGGAGTTGGAGCAGGTGGCTACAGATGGTATATACACATCTAAGGTGCAATTCCACGCTGCTGTTAATTCCAGTGATGTTCATTCCAGGGTCATGGCTACATCTATCTGCATGAGGAGATTTGCTTGGCTTAAGTGTACCAACTTCTCACAGGATACTCAGGCTAAGGCCATGGATTTTCCTGTAACTGGTAATACTCTCTTTGTGGACCAAACAGAGAACTGCATGAAAAAAATGGACGCGTACAGGACCACCTATAGGAGTGCTGCAGCAAAAGAGAAATAGACCACTCCTCAGAGGCAGTAGTTTAGGGGCAGGGGCAGGCCTTTTTACCAAGCTCAGGCCTCCTCCTCTTCTTTTCAGCAGAGTGGGTTCTTTAGGGGAAGAGGTAGATGTGGGGTAACTAGGACCCCATCAGCTACTCAGTCCAAGCCCCCTGCCAAGCAGACACCCTGACATGTCAGTTAGGGTTGCCTCCCCAGTCCCATTAGGGGGCAGGCTGGCTCACTACTCCCAGGCCTGGGAGTCTATTACTTCAGACAAATGGGTCCTGGAAGTAGTGAGCCAGAGACTTGCTCTCAGTTTCAAAAGGTTCCCAAGAATGGGAGCAAAGGTTTTCAGTCCTCCCTCTCCCTTGGAGACAAAGGCCTTAGAGGCAGAAGTCACCTCTCTTCTGCATCTTCAAGCAGTAGAGAAGGTACCTCTTTGTCATAGGGAAAAGGACTGTATTCAAGATACTACTTTACCCCCAAAAAGACAGGGGAGTGGTGACCCATATTGGATTTAAGGTACCTGAACAAACATTTGACAAAACCAAAGTTCAAAATGGTGACTCTGGGAGTAATTCTTCCCTCTCTTGAGACCAGGAGACTAGCTAGCCTCCCTGGATCTCAAGGATGCCTACTTCCACATACCTATCAGACATTCCCACAGAAAGTACCTCAGGTTTGAGGCCCTCGGGCCATTATCAATTCAGGGACATGCCCTTCAGCCTAACAGCTGCCCCAAGGGTGTTCACTAAGTGTCTTGCAGTGGTGGTGGCATTCCTCAGGAGGCAGGGCATCCTTCTGTTCCCATACCTGGATGACTGGCTTCTAGTGGGCCAGTCCTCAGACCAAGTCAAGTCAGCTTTAGAGGTCACCCAAAGACTTCTAGAATCCTTGGGCTTTATTCTAAATTTAGAGAAGTGTGTTCTAGAGCCAGCCCAGCTTCTCACTTTCATAGGGATGGAAATAGATACAGTTCAGGCAAGAGCATTTCTTCCTCTCTCAAGGGTTCAGTCACTGGTCACTCTGGCCTCCTCTTTTCATCCTCTAGTGTCTCTGCCAGCCAGATACTTTCTACAGCTGCTGGGCCACATGGCAGCTTCCACAACAGTAGTTCAGGGAGCGGGATTTCAGATGTGATATTCAGTTTCATCTCAGATCTTTCTGGTCTCAGAAAAAGGACCCTCTCTCCAAACTGGTTCCAGTCTCCAAAACCTTGGTCCAGACCCTTCAGTGGTGGCTGGAGGAAGACGATCTTCATCAGGGGGTTCCCTTCATCAGTCAGGTCCCTTCTGTGATTCTGACCACAGATGCCTCCCTGTTGGAGTGGGGGGGGGGTGGCGGGCCAGCTAGATCATCTCGCAGCTCAGGGAACTTGGTCACACCAGGAGTCCCTTCTGCACATAAGTCTTCTCGAATTAAGAGCTGTCTTTCTGGCTCTTCAGCCATTCTCAACGGTTGTCTAAGGGAAAGTGGTGCAGATCAGAACAGACAATACCACAACCATGTGGTACAGCAACAAGCAGGGAGGCACTCGGTCCTTGGCCTTGTGCACAGAGGCCATGAAAATTTGGTCTCTAGCTTATTCCCTTCAGGTTTCTCTGGCTGTGCATCTCCCAGGAAAAGACAATATTTTAACACATGCTCTCAGCATGATTTCCTAGGGTCACCACAAATGGACCCTGAACCCTGTCATTCTTCAAGTCATTTTCAGGAGATGGGGTACCCCAGAGGTAGATGTCTTTGCAGCCCCGGACAATCATCAACTCCCTCTTTATTGTTGCAGACCACCCCTTCTGGGTCCTGTTCCCCAGGATGCTCTTCTACTAAATTGGACAAGCAGGTTTCAGTATGCATTACCTCCTTTTCAGGGTCCTGATAAAAGTCAGGTCTCAACTTTGCAACATAGAGACATAGAAATTGACGGCAGATAAGAACCGCAGGGCCCATCCAGTCGGCCCATTTCTTTTTCTACCTTATGAATATGCCATAGGCCTTTGCTCTGTCAATGGCCTATCTATTCATACTCATCTGTATTGCTCCCTTATGCCTATCCCATGCCTGTTTGAAGCCCTGCACTGTATTCATATCCACCACTTCCTGAGGTAGGCCGTTCCATGCATCCACCACCCTTTCTGTGAAAAAGAACTTCATCACATTACCCCTTAATCGACCTCCCCTAATCTCATGCTGTGTCCTCTTGTCCTGCTATTTTTCTTTATTGAAACATGTTGGACTCTTTCACCTTGTTAATGCCCTTAAGGTGTTTGAATGTTTCAATCATATCACCTCTCTCCTCCTTTGCTCTAGGGTGTGTGTATGTGTGTGTATATATATATATATATATATATATATATATTGAGTTCAGTTAATCTGCCCTCATATGTCTTCTGATGCAGTCCCTGCACCATTTTGGTTGCCCTACTCCGGATTGCCTCAATTTGGTTAATGTCCTTGTGAAGGTGTGGCCTCAAGTACTGCATGCAATACTCCAGATGGGGCCTAACCAGTTTCTGGTAAAGAGGGATTCTAGGGACATGGATATGTTGTTCATCCACACTATCTGGCAGGTTCCTTGCCGCTTTAAATCTTGCCGGAAGGTCTTCAAGCTGGCTCCTCCCACCCACCCGGGTGGTAAAACTCTCGGCTCCGCCCCATGATGCCAGATCTTTCTTACCACTTGGAAGCTCAGGTTCCCTCCTTAGCACTCTGCGTTTTTGACTGGATCCTTATTCTTCGGTTCGTCTGAATTTAGTTTTGAAGTTTTCTAAGCTTCGGTCTTCTTTTCCCTCGCAGCTGCGATGGACAATTCGTTCCCCGGCTCTCGGAGGCACCCGGGCGGGCGGAATTCCTCCAGGTCTGATCCACACTCCTCGTGTGTGATACTGCCTCGACTTGGACCATGACCCACAAGTTTGCGAACTGTGGCGCCTTTCGTCCAACGCCTCAGGATCATGTGGCCCAATTAGGCTTGGGCACCCTGGGATTTTTCCATGCCGTAAAATCTTTAGAGGCTCGTCGGGCGGTGTACTGCCGGCTGTCTCAGCTGAGCAGCTCGATCTTTCTTCTCCCTGAGGAGACGCGGCTAAGGCTGCATCTCCTCCTCCTCCTCCTCGGTCGTGGCATTTATCCCGCTTTTGAGTTCCTCTCATTCGGCTTCGCTCAGGAGCTTCGCCAACCTCTCCTCGAAGGGGAGGCCATCGATCTGCCTCTCACCCAGGTCCAGGGGTCGCAGGTAAGTCCCATCATCGGCGCCTGTGGAGCGGAGAGTCTCTTCTCGTCCATCGACCTTCGACTTGGTCGAGGTTGGGTGCTCAGGCCGCTGGCTTCACGGTGTCCCGTCAGGCCTTCTGGCCAAGACTCCCGTCGACGTTGTCGAGGGCTCCCTCGACCCGTCACCCGGGCAGTCTACTGCCAGAGCCGTCAACCCTTCGCCGGTTCCCCCAGTGGAGGCCGAGGTTCTGCCTGCGCCTCCGGGACGGCAGTCCTCTGCCAATATGTCCGAGCTGAGGGAAGAGCGGGTGTCCTCGCCTTCCAGACCCACCTCGGGTTTCGCGGGATCTGGGTCTCAGTCTCGTCCTCTCGGTCAAGCCGCTTCCGCCTTCGGCGGTCTGGGTCAGGGCACCGAGTTAAGTGGCAACACCGATCCTCCTCGTCTTCCTCCTCTGATGAGGAGAGACTTTGACGCAGATGGCATCGACACTACGAGGAGTTTATGTGGCAGCAGTTGCTGTTATCCGGGAATCAATCAACTCCGATTCATTCCCCGTCCATTAAGCAGCTGCCGCTGGTGCGGCCGATGCAACTGCTCCTCGTAGTCAAGGTGCCCATTTCTGGGCCGATTGCTCGACCAAAGCTTGCTGCCCCACCGACTGCGGTGGAACCTCGGTCGGGTCACGGCCTGTCCCGCAGGTTGTCTGTCACCCTCACTCCTGTCCGCCCTCAGCGGGTGAGGAGAGGCTCAGGCCTGAGGCAGCTCTTTGTATACCTTTCCGAGTCCGATGACTCCTCCCTGTTCCCTGGGAGGGAGGGCCCGGAATCCTCCCCGGGCCGGTCTTTGGACGACAGCCCATCATCCTTCCTGGGTCTGCTTCGGTTCATCTCGGAATTCTCCAGGATGCAGCTTGAACCCGTGTCTAAGCGGGCCTATTATCCCCTGATGGAGATCCTAGACCGAGGGGGTTCACCCTCTGAGGCCTTCCTGGTGGCTGAGGCCATTGTCGGCCCAGCCTTGGAGCTTTGGCAGCGGCCTACTTCCTGTCCTGTGCCCTCGGCCAGGATGGCCAGGAAGTATGCTGTCCCTGTTGGCTCTTTGCCCGGTTTTTCCGAGCACCCCTCCGCTGAGGGGTTAGTTACCGATAACGTCTTCCAGCGTTCGGCGAACACTCGGGATGTGGATAGGCCCCCCGACAAGGAGTCCAAAAGGATGGACTATGTCGGGCAAGGTTTACGCCTGCCTCCCTAGGCCTCTGACAGGCCAGCTCGGCCGCACTGATGGCACATTTCCCCCACGCCCTCTTGGGCTCCCTGGATGAGGTGCCTCCTCATCTCCCGGCCGACCTGCAGACCACGGTCCGGCGGATATGGGACCAGGGTAGGGCGGTGGTGAAGGAGCAGCTTCAGACTGCTCTGGACATAAGTGACTCCTGTGCCAGGTCAGTAGCGGCCGCGGTGGCCATGCGCCGCAGGGCGTAACTGAGGATATCCACTTTCTCATCGGATACCCAGCACAAGTTGGCGGACATCCCCTTCTTGGGAACTGACCTCTTCGGCCCTGGAGTGGAGGGACACCTCCAGGGGACCGAGAAGTCTGATGCCACTCTGGACTCTGTCACCCCCTGCCCGAAGAGACAAGGGCCGCAGGCAACCTTTGCGTAAGCCCCTTTGTCCTTCGGCCCCTGTGGCACAATCGGCCTTTCAATGCCAACTGGAGGGCCAGCAGGCTTACTCTGGGCATCCCGACCCCAAGCCAGTAACTTCCTCTAAAGGGAAGCAAGGAGGTAAAGGCTCAGAGGCTCCCTTGGCCAGTCCCTCCTCCAAGCCTGCTCAGTGACGGGCTGCAGGGCATCGCCTTCCGGCCTCGTCACCCCTACCCAGGTCCCCCCATGGGGAAACTGCTCCGCCACCTCCTCCGCCTGGTCCGCTATCACCTCGGGCCGCTGGGTGTTGGAGGTGCTAGGGAAGGTCCTGCCTCTGGAGTTCGTGCAGGTCCCACCTTTGAGCCGGCCGC
This sequence comes from Neoceratodus forsteri, assembly GCA_016271365.2. Classification (NCBI taxonomy): domain Eukaryota; kingdom Metazoa; phylum Chordata; order Ceratodontiformes; family Ceratodontidae; genus Neoceratodus; species Neoceratodus forsteri. Next base: position 762,635,506 of record CM057456.1, on the reverse strand, counting down.
CTTTGGGGGCTACGGTCCAAGAGTTTGGTTGTCGCCCACTGAGCCGACTTTTCCCTACTCCTCAAATTAGGGGAGATCAGGAAGGTGCAGATCCTTCTCCAGACCTGGGGTTTGTGTCCAGGTTTTTTTTCTGGTCCCCAAACGGACGGGGGGCTGGCGACCCATTCTCGACCCGCTCGACCTGAACAACTTATTAGGGTCTCAGTCTTTCTGGATGGTCTCTCTGACTCAGATAACCCATCCTTGGATCCAGGTGGGTGGCTCTGTTCCCTGGTCCTCCAGGACGTTTTCTCCACATTCTTTCCGTCCGTCTCTTTAGAGACTCCTCCGCTTCAGAGCGGAGGGGTCCCTTTACGAGTACCGGGCCATGCCCTTCGGCCTCTCTCTAGCTCCCAGGGTCTTCACCAAATGCATGGCAGTGGTGACAGCATTCCTGTGGTGCCAAAGGGTCTGGGTGTACCCCTACCTGGACGACTAGCTGATTGCAGCCCCCTCCAGAGCGGAGGTGAAGCAGTCCAGAGATCTGGCCCTCCAAGTTTGCACTCAGATTGGCTTCCTCTTCAACGAGGCCAAGTCGGAACTCGTGCTGAAGCAGGTGATACTCTTCATCAGGGCAGAGCTCGACTCTCTTCGAGCCAGAGCTCGGCTCCCGGCGGACAGGGCCGAGGTTCTTTCCTCCTTTGCCTAATCATTTCTGGTTGGGCAATCGCGCCCTGCCCGGGACTTCCTGTGCCTCCTGGGCTTCATGGCGGCCTGCAGCAGTGTGGTCCGTTGGGCCCGTTGGTACATGCATCCCCTTCAATGGGGACTGGTCAGCCAGTGGTCACAGCGCTGCGATCCGTTGGACCAGCATGTGACAGCGACCCAGGAGATGTGGAATGCTGTCCAGTGGTGGACCTTTCTGGCACATCTGCAGGAGGGCATCCCATTCGTCCACCCCGAGCCAACAGTCTCTCTATCGACCGATGCATCTCTGATGGGTTGGGGTGCCCATCGGGGGAGCACAGAGTGCATGGCCTCTGGTCCCCTCTGGAGTCCCGATGCCATATCAACCTGCTGGAGCTCCGAGCGGTCCGCCTAGCTCTCACCGCCTTCGCTCCGTTTCTACGGGGTCAAGTGGTTCAGGTCTAGACGGACAATACCACGACCATGTACTATCTGAACCGCCAGGGCGGGATGCGCTCCATGCTGTTATGCAACGAAGCTCTCCACATATGGTCCCTTGTGCGCAGCCTGGAGGCGGTTTCCTAGCCATTTCGATGGCAGGAGCCTCCATCACCCTGGCCGATGCCCTAAGCCGGATAAGGGCTGCGCCTCACGAGTGGTGTCCCCTGCCGGAGGTAGCACAAGACCTTTCTCCCACTGAGTCACGCCTCGGGCAGACCTTTTTCTCTCCAGGGAGAATGCGAAGCCGAGACTGTTTCTTGCCCGCCCCCCTCAGCAGGGCTCGCTGTAGCGGATTCCTTTGAGGCTGCGGACCCCGGGCCTCTTTTACGCCTTTCCCTTGGTTCAGGCAAGGCGAGGAGGGACTAGGTGCAGGTGATTCTGGTAACCCCAGACTGGTTCCGCCAGCTCTGGTATCCAGCTCTCCTCAGTCTCAGCCCCAGGCTCCCGAGGCGGCTCCCAGCCCACCCGGACCTGATTTCTATTATCAGGGGAAGGTTTTCCATCCAGACCTTCAATCCCTGCACCTGGCGGCCTGGTTCCTGTGTGGCTAGTAGCCAGGTCTTGGGTCTTCTGGCGATGACCTCGATGTTGTCGAGGCGTCCCGCCAGGAGTTGACCGGATAATGCTACGCCTTCAAATGGAAGAGTTCTCCATTTGGTGTTAGGATAGGGCCTGGTCCCTTTTCCTGTTTCTCGGCGAGCATTCCGGACTTCCTGTGGTCCATTCCTCTTTCTTCTTCAGCAAGGTTGGCCATTTCACCCCTGCTGTGCCCTTGCAGCCACCTCTGTCCCTGGGCACAGGTCGGAAGGCGTCAGTGGCACAGGAAAGGTGTGGTCTGCGCTCCAGGCCTTGATCATGCTTCCCCTCTGGGGAGAGAATCTCCACCTCCGTGGGATCTACTGCTGGTATAGGGCTTAGCTCATGGGCAAGCCATTCCAACCTATACACAGGTGCGATTCTCCCACCTGTTGTGGAAGAACACCTTCTCAGTGACTACCACATTAAACAGAAGGATGGGAGAGCTCCAGGCACTTCCTTTGAGTCTCCTTATCTGGTCTTCCACAAGGACTAGGTTGTCCTGCGCCCCACCCGAAGTTCTTTCCGAAGGTGGTGTCGGAGCTTCACCCTGACCGGGTGTTGACTCTGCCGGTGTTCTATCCCATTCACACCTTGGTGGCCTCATATAGGCTCCATTGGACCCTAGTTGAGCGCTTGCCTTCCCAGGGAGCATAGGGCCGAAGTTCGGGAGAGGTTCGCCAGCTGTTTCTCATCTACGCTGAAGCCGCACCTGGCAGACCTGCAGCCAGGTGGACGATGAGCGGGTGGGTCACCTCCTGCATAGATCTCCGCCATAGGTGGGTGGGCATGGAGCCTCCCAGAGGGATAAGTGCTCATTTTACCCACCCTTCCGCTGCATCGGTGGCTGCTTCCGGGGATGTCCCTATCCAGGATATCTGCAGGGCCCCTACCTGGAAGTCGGCACATACCGTTTTACCCCCTACCACATCGACCTTGGGTCATGCCGGGATGCTGGTTTGGGGCCTCGGTTCTCCAGTCTTTATTCCCTAAGTAGGGGGTGTGCGCCTTGCCTCCCTCCTCCTGGAGAACTGCTAGGAGTCTGCCAGATAGTGTGGATGAATAACATATCCATGTCCCTAGAAATACAGGTTACTCACCTGTAACAGGAGTTCTAGGAATGGTATATGTTGTTCATCCACACGACCTACCCGGCCTCCCCGGCTTCGACGCACAACCTGGCATCCAGCGGGCTAGATCTGGCATCATGGGGTGGAGCCGAGAGTTTTACCACCCGGGTGGGTGGGAGGAGCCAGCTTGAAGACCTTCCGGCAAGATTTAAAATGGCAAGGAACCTGCCAGATAGTGTGGATGAACAACATATACCATTCCTAGAACTCCTGTTACAGGTGAGTAACCTGTATTTATTACATCTCTCTTCCGACTTATGATACCCCTGCTAACACACCACAACATCCCTCTAGCCTTACCTACTGCTTTAGAGGTCTGCTTGGATGATTTCAGGTCATCGGAGATGATGATGCCCAAGTCTCTTTCTTCCCTTGTGACTGCCAGCAACTCCCCTCCCAGCCAATAGGTGGCTTCAGGGTTTCTCTTCCCTATGTGCATGATCTTGCACTTCTTTGCATTAAACCCCAGTTGCCACTCTTCCAACCATTCTGCCAGTTTATCCAGAGCTCTTCTCATTCTGCCCACACCATCTGGATCATCTACCCTGTTGCAGATCTTGGTGTCATCTGCAAAGAGACCAACCTTACCCTCCAGTCTATCTGCAATGTCACTGATGAAGATATTGAAGAAGATTGGCCCCAGGACTGATCCCTGAGGTACCCCACTTGTGACTTGTATCTCTTCTGACTGTATACCGTTTGCCACCACTCTCTGTTTTCTGCCAGTCAACCAGTTTGCCACCCAGTTGACCAACGTCTGACCCCCCCCCCCCCGCCTACCCAGCTTATTAATCAATCTTCTGTGTGGAACAGTATCGAAAGCTTTGCTGAAGTCAAGGTAGGCAACATAAACTGTTCCACCACTCTGGTTACCCAGTCAAAGAAATCTATGAGATTAGTTTGACAGGACCTTCCTTTTGTAAACCCATGCTGTCTTGGATCCTGTGCTCTTATTGATTCCAGGTGTTGCACTATCCTTTCCTTAAGGAGTGTCTCCATAATCTTGCCCACTACTGAGGTAAGACTGACTGGTCTGTAGTTCCCTGCCTCCTCCCTGCTACCACTCTTGTGGAGCGGGATCACATGAGCCCTTCTGCATTCTTCTGGGACCTCTTCTGTGCTCAAAAACTCACTAAACAGTTCTGATAATGGCTCTGCTAGTTCCACCCAATGTGATTCTGGTGGCTGTAGACTGGGCCAGATAGCCTTGGTATCCTCTACTGTTGTCACTGTCAGTAACACTGCCCTTGCGTCTTCCCAGGCATTACAATCTTCTCGCCTCCTCTCAAGGGAGGATTCTGTACCCCAACTTTCAGACTCTCTGGCTCAAAGCCTGGTTCTTGAAGAGCTAGAATATGCAAGTTTGCATCTTTCCCAATCAGTTTTGGATATTTTAAAAGTTAGCAGGAAGCCTGCTACTAGGAAGACTTACAACTCCCAAGTGGAAAAGGTTTGGTTTTTGGTGTTCCAGTAGCCATATTAAGCCAGAGCTGGCTGACATTGCCACTGTTTTGGACTACTGGGTACATCTTAACAGTTTGGGCCTCTGGCCTACTACTCTTGAAGTGCATTTGGCAGCTATGTCTGCCTTTCTTTCGGCTGGTAAGGGTTCTTCCCTGGCTTCTCATCCAGTTGTCAAGAAATTATTCAAAGGCTTAGTCCATGTTAATATTCCCTGTCAGGAGCCTACTCCTTCCTGGGATCTGAACATCTGTATTGCCCAGCTTATGCAGCCCCCTTTTTGAACCTTTATCTTCAACTGAGCTGAAATACTTGACTTGGAAAACTATTCCTGGTGGCCATTACCTCTGCTAGGAGGATCAGTGAACTACAAGCCTTATCAGTGGAACCTGATTTCATTTCCTTCCATAGGGATAAGGTGGTCCTTCGGACCAATAGAAAGTTCCTTCCCAAGGTAGTGTCAGACTTTCATCTGAACCAGTCTATGTCTCTACCTGTCTTTTTCACTGATCATTCTTCCTCTGGAGAGAGGAGGTTACACAGTCTAGATGTGAAAAGGGCTCTTAGTTACTATATTGAGCATACTAAGGCCCATAGGAAGGATTGTTCTCAGTTGTTTCTCACTTATGGTGAGGTGGGAAAGGACAAGCCTGCTACCAAGAGGTCTATTGCCAGGTGGATTGTCTCTTGTATTCAATTCAGCTACTCTAAACTTGGGAAGGAGCCTCCCTCGGGCCTGAGGGCTCATTCTACCAGAGGTACAGCTGCTTCGGTCGCAGTAGCCAGAGATATACCTTTAGTGGATATATGTAAAGCAGCTACCTGCAAATCTGTTCACACCTTTACCAAGCGTTACTCTTTGGACATTCAGTCATGAAGTGATGCTAGGTTTGGCACAGCTGTGCTGCAGAGCCTGTTCCTAAAATAGGTTCTGTAACTCCCTCCTCCAAGGGGGTACTGCTTGGTAGTCTGCATATAGTCAGAATACAGCAAGACTTCATGTTGTTTGAAGAAAAAATTATTCACCATAGTAATGTTGTTTCTTCTAATGTAGTCTTGCTGTGTTCTGACCTCCCGTCCTGCCTCCCGTCCCGGAACCTAGTAGTTTTGGGATGTGGTGGGGCAGGCACAGTGCTGCACTTCAGAGGTGCTTTGGTCATGCCTTCATCTCTTAGGGTGTTTTTTTTCTTTTAGTTTGGTGAATCACTACCTGTTGTATTCTCTTTGGGTTTTTTCGACTTGAGTCTTTGATGCTAAAACCTTGTTTTGCCACTTGGCACAAACATTTTGGAACAATTTCTTACTTTGAGTTGGTTAGTTTAGGGCTCGTAAGAATCTGACGGTTACACTTCAGAGTACCACAGACAGAGGTTTGAAAACCGAGGTCGAGCTCAATGTCCTGTGTCTTTGCATTGAGTTAACCCTTTACTCTTCGGAGCAGTTCAGGTGCTGGGACTAACTACATATAGTCAGACTAGAGCAAGACTCCATTAGAAGAAACAACATTACTATGGCGGGTAATTTTTTCTTGTTGGTCAAGCTGCATCTCTTGCCTCTGCATGACTACGGCATGCTGTTTCTGTTTTAATTTGCACGGCCTGCCCAAGGTGGAAATTGCAGCCATTTGAGTTCAGCAGTTTGCACCATCTAACAAAGGACATTAATGGCAGCAATTTCAAAATCTGTCATTACACTTGTAGGACTCATCTTGCCTCAGAGAAGGTCTTTGAGATATACAAAAAACTTCCTGTAAAACCTCCTCGCTGCGTCCTGGTAGGAGGGCATATATACATGGTCTATTAACCCCTGTACAAGAGCATGTACAGTGTAGAGTTGGTCGTCCTCTCTTGGGGTGACATTGAAGGTGTCATCACAAAACCAGTGCTGTTGCTCATTTATAACTTGGAGATCAGAGTCACTTGCAAAAATAAGCAAATTCTTCTCCTGTACTTGTAAAAATTGCTCTTCACTCACAGTCTGTGAGTACTGTGAGATGCCTGTCATTTGGACCACCATGCTGTCTATGTCTCTGTACATCCTGCCTCAGGGTTTTGTGTGTGGGAAACGGGTGTGCATGCCGAACAGCAACCTCTTGTAATGCCTGATGGACAACATTACAAGTAGACTCCTTGGACTCGCATGCTCGCCGCTTCATGTTGGCCATTGCTTTTATGACCTCCACTCTGCCATGCAGTGGAGCATGACTGTGGTCAGTGGGAGCCTGGGTTATGTTGTCCCCAACAGTGTGCAGATGAGCTCTGCAGGTACGCCGTTCACAGCGCATATGGTTTTTCCAGCAGCACCATCCTTCTCCTTGGTGTATAAGTAATTATCACGGTACAGCTTCGGTTTTCCCTTCTGAGACTGGACAAACTCCATGGCTTACAAAGCGTGAATGAGATCCTACAGTCCCATTCACCCTAAGTATAGCCGTGCATTTGCCCAACCTTTGAGAAGTACCTGCGTCTGGTTACCTTAATTTAGTGGTGTTCCCCTTTAAGAATGGCTGCTAACCCGTTCTCTGATATCGAAGATGGAGGAAACAGTAAGAGAGGTAGAGGTCAGAATGAGGAAATGACAAGGCTGTAAATGTAAGTTTCAGTTTATTTGTCACTCTTTTTTTAAAGGAGTGTACTTGGTGGCATCCTGGACAAAAATATTTGTGTTTAGATTTGTGTTTAGCCCATCCAGCAGTAATGGTGTAAAACTTCGCCATCTTGCTGCCACTAGTAAATAGTCGCTGTAGCTCCGTTTTGCCCGTGACTGCTATACAGGTGACGGCAAGTCCTTTTGGCTAAATGACCGTACTGTTGGGTCTGTGGCTAATTTTACCGTGACTATATGTCCGTATGCCATTTTACACAGCTCGCTTGGGTTGACTGTTTGAAACTTGATGCCGGAGCACTTTGACTGTTTTCCTGGTCTCAGATTTTAGGATGTGGCACCCTTGCGTCACTTTATTTCGCCAACATTGCTCCAGTGCAGCCCTTCTACATTGTGGATGCAGATGAAACTTTCTGTTTTGAATTATGACTTTCCTGCGGATTCTTTTTAGATGTTTTGGGGACTTTCTGTTGACATTATCACAGAGCCCTGTGGCTGCAAAGCAGTGCGGTTATACTTTAAGGGGCCTCCCTCTTTAGTATTTGTTCCTTCTCCCTGCAGTGCCAGATTTAACAGCTTGCACGAGGGACACTGAGGGTAGGCCTCTATGTGACGTCAAATTTCCCTTTACCCCTTCCTTAGGAAAGCGCGTAGCTATCAGGGACTCCTCCTTGGGAGGGACATCCCCTAACCATAGAACACTCTGCTGCTATAGGACACCACTTGGAGTCCCTGCGTTGGAAGCCCCTTTTGCAAATAGTTGGACTTGGTTACCCAGATGGTACCCAATCCAGTTGTATCTCTGTTTATTTCTGATTGTAGCCACCTGTTACATGTTCTGTGGGCGCTCCATTGACGCCACATCAGATACCTCCATTTTGTCTTGGTTCATTTTCAGATATATTATTGGGTGCTCAGACTCAAACACTGGTTCTAGGGACATGGATATGTTGTTCATCAACACTTTCTGGCAGGTATCCTTGCCGCTTTAAATCTTGCTGGAAGGTCTTCAACCTGGCTCCTCCCACCCACCCGGGTGGTAAAACGCTCGGCTCCGCCCCATGACGCCAGATCTTTCTTACCGCTTGGAAGCTCAGGTTCCCTCCTTAACGCTCTGCGTATAAGACTGGTTCCTAATTCTTCGGTTTACCTGAAATAAAATTTAAGGTTTTCAAGACTCCGGTCAATTATTTCGCCCGCTGCGGCGGACAAATCGACTCCTCAAGCTGGAGGTGCCCATGCGGGCAGAAGATGTCTCGACGGATCTGCACTCCACGCGCGCTCACTGCTTAGGCCTTGAGCATGACCCGCAGACCTGCGACCTGTGCTCTTCCTTCTTGGTCTACGTCCTGGAAGACCGCGCCACCCGTTTACAACTTGGGCGCCCCGAGAAATGTTACCCGCCGGTGAAGTCGAAGGAGGCCCGTTTGGCGGTGTCCGCGGCGGCTGGCTCAGCAGAACAGCTCGAGCAGATGATCGCCCTCGAGGAGGAGGCGGCGCAGGTCGCATCTTCATCTTCCTCGGCCGCGGCCTTTATCCCGCTCTCCTTGGGATCCTCCTATTCAGCTTCTTTTAAGGAGCTCTGTCATTCCCTTTCCACCAAGGGAGAGGGGCCATCGGGACTTTCCTCTCGGTCCAAGAAGAAGGACTCTAAAGGTAAGTCCCTCCGTCGACGCTGTTGGGAGCGGGAGAGGTCCCCCTTCCCGAGTAGTCGACCCTCGACTTAGGTCGATCCTTCGGCTTCGGCCACTGGCCTCACGGTGTCCCCGTCAGGTCAGTTGACCGAGACACCCGTCGATGCAGTCGAGATTTTTCTTGACCCGTCGGACGGGTTGTCGACCGGTGAAGCCGACAACCCTCACTCCCCGGTTCCCCTGGTGGAGATCAAGGTTACCGTGGACTTGCCTGTGCCTCCGGTTCCGGAGTCCACGGTCGAATCTGCCGAGCCGAGGGGAGAGCTGGTCTCCCCCGCCCTGCCCCAGAACCCTCCTCGGAAACGCCGAGGTTCTCGGTCTTGGTCTCGGACATCTTCACGGTCCAGCCTATCCCGCCGACATAGGCGGTCTCGGTACCGTAGTAAGCGGCGTTGCCGCTGCTCCTCGCCTTCCTCCTCAGACGAGGAGAGGCTTCACGCAGCTGGCGCCGGGCGCCACGAGGACCTCAGTGGCAACAGCTCCTTCTGTCCGGGAGCAAGCCGACGCTGCCGCTTCCCCGCCGCCAAGTGGCTATCACCAGTGGGCTAAGCACCCTCGCCCCAGCCGAGGCGCCCGTCTCCGGGCCTGTTGCTCGACCGAAACCGGCTGCCCCACCGATTCAGGTGGAACCTCCGCCTCCACAGCCGAAATTTGGGGCCCCGACCAAGGATTCTCGGCCGGGCCAGGGCCTGCCCCATAGGCTGTCTGTCACCCTCACTCCCGACCGCCCTCAGCAGGTGGAGGGTGGCTCAGGCCCAAGGCAGCTCTTTGCGGACTCGTCTGAGTCTGACGACTATTCCTCCCTGTTCTCCAGGCAGGTCGACCTGGAGTCCTCTGGAGGTCAGTCGCTGGATGATAGCCCATCCTCCTTCATGGGTTTGCTTAGGCTCATCTCGGAGTCCACTGGGATGCAGCTCGAGCCCGTATCCAAGTGGGCCAAGTATCCCCTGAGATATTGGACCGAGGGGATTCTCCCACTGAGGCCTTTCCGGTGGCCGAGGCCATTGTCGGCCCGGCCTTGGAGCGCTGGCAGCGTCCTGCTTCCTGCCCTGCGCCTTCGGCCAGGATGGCGAGGAAGGAAGCGGTCCCTACCGGTTCCCTGTCTGTTTTTTCGGAACACCCCTCAGCCGAGGGGTTGGTTACCGACAGCGTCGTTCGGCGTGCCGGAAGCGCCAGGGACGTGGACAAGCCTTCCGACAAGGAGTCCAAGAAGTTGGACTACACCAGGAGCAAAGTCTACGCTGCGTCCTTCCTTGGCCTTCATTAGGCCAGCTCGGCCGTGCTGATGGCACACTTCTCTCATGCCCTGGACGAGGTAGTCCCTCATCTCCTGGCTGACCTGCAGACCACGGTCAAGCAGGTGCGGGACCAGGGCAGGGCAGTGGCCAAGCAGCAACTTCAGACTGCTCTGGACATCGGTGACTCATGTGCCAGGTCAGTCGCGGCTGCAGTGGCCATGCTGCTGGGCATGGCTGAGGATATCCACCTTCACAGCGGATACCCAGCACAAGTTGGTGGATGTCCCTTCTTGGGGACCCACCTCTTGGCCCTGGAGTGGAGGGTCACCCAGAGGATCGAAGTCCAATGCCACTCTGGACTCGGTCTCCTCCGCCCAGAGGGACAAGGGCCGCAGACCGCAACTAAGCCCTTTCGTCCGCCTGCCCACGGCGCGTCGGCCCAGCAGCATCAGGGCCAGTAGGCTCGCACTTGGCATCCCGGCAGCTTCAAGGCTTCCTCTTCCAGGAAGCAGGGAGGCAAAGGCCCAGGAGGTCCCTCGGCTGGTCCCTCCTCCAAGCCTGCCCAGTGATGGGTTGAGGGGTGTCGCCCCCAACCTCATCACTCCACCCTGGGTTCCCCTGGGGGGACGGCTCCGCCACTTCCTTTCTGCCTGGTCCGCTATCACCACAGACCGGTGGGTGCTGGAAGTGGTAGGAAAGGGCCTGCCTCTGGAGTTCGAGCAGGCCCCGCCCTTCCGAGCCGTCGCCCCCTTGGGGGCCTCGGGGTCTGCAGCCTCGCTGTCTGCTCGCCGAGCCGACATCACTCTGCTCCATGAGAAAGAGGTGATCAGAGAGGTGGCGGACCCTCCTTCAAACCCGGGTTTTGTGTCCAGGTACTTCCTGGTCCCAAAACGGACAGGGGGGCTGGCGCCCCATACTCGACCTGCACGACCTAAACAAGTTCCTAAGGTCTCGGACTTTCAGGATGGTCACTCTGGCTCAGATAATACCATCCCTGGACTCACGTCCCTATCCGTCCGTCTCACCAGAGATTCCTTCGCTTTCGAGCAGAGCAATCCTTTTACGAGTTCCGATCCATGTCCTTCGGCCTTTCTCTTGCTCCCAGGGTCTTCACCAAATGCATGGCAGTGGTGACAGCATTCCTGCGGCGCCGAGGGGTCCGGGTGTACCCTTACCTGGACAATTGGCTGATAGCAGCCCCCTCCAGACAGGAGGCCCTCCAGGTTTGCTCTCAGATCGGCCTTCTCATCAACGAGGCCAAGTCGGAACTCGGACCGAAGCAGGTGATTCATTTCATCGGGGCAGAGCTCGACTCTTTTCGAGCCAGAGCACGGCTCCCGGCGGACAGGGCCGAGGTTCTTTCCTCCTATGCCCAGTCATTTCTGGTTGGGTAATTGCGCCCTGCCTGGGACTTCCTGCACCTCCTGGGTCTCATGGCGGCCTGCACCAGCGTGGTCCATTGGGCTCGGCACATGCATCCCCTTCAGTGGGATTGGCCAGCCAGTGGTCACAGCGCTGCGATCCATTGGACCAGCTAGTGACGGTGACCAGGGATATGGAACGCCTCCAGTGGTGGACCGCTCCAGCCCGTTTGCAGGAGGGCATCCCGTTTGTCCGCCCCGAGATGACGGTCTCTCTATTGACCGATGCCTCTCTGACGGGTTGGGGTGCCCATCTGGGGGAGCACAGAGCACACGACCTCTGGTCCCCTCTGGAGTCCCGATGCCATATCAACCTGCTGGAGCTTTGGGCAGTTCGTCTAGCCCTCACCGCCTTTGCTCCGTTTCTACGGGGTCAAGTGGTTCAGGTCCAGACGGACAATACCATGACCATGTACTACCTAAACCGCCAGGGCGGGATGCGCTCCATGCCTCTGTGCAAGGAAGCTCTCCGCGTTTGGTCATTCGTGCGCAGCCTGGAGGCTGATCTCCTAGCCATCCATGTGGCAGGAGCCTCCAACACTATGGCCTATGCCCTAAGCTGGATAGGGGCTGTGTCCCACGAGTGGTCTCTCCTGCCGGAGGTAGTACAAGATCTGTTCTCCCACTGGGGCACACCTCAGGTGGCTCTGTTTGCCTCTAGGGAGAATGCGAAGCTGAGGCTGTTTCATGCCCGCCCCCCTCAACAGGGTTCGCTGCAGGAGGATGCCTTCTTGAGGCCGTGGACCCCGGGCCTCTTCTACGCCTTTCCCCCATTTCCCTTGATCCACAAAGTGCTTCTCATGGCGAGGAGGGACAAGGTGCAGGTGATTCTGGTAGCCCTAGACTGGCCCTGCCAATGCTGGTATCCAGATCTCCTCAGCCTCAGCTCCTGGCTCCCGAGGCAGCTTCCAGCTCGCCCAGACCTGGTATCAGTCAGTCAGGGGAAGGTGTTCCATCCGGACCTTCAATCCCTGCACCTGACGGCCTGGTTCCTGAGCAGCTAGAGTTCCAGGCCTTGGGTCTTTCTGACATGGTCCTCAATGTTGTTGAGGCATCCCGTAAGGAGTCGACCAGAAAATGCTATGCCTTCAAATGGAAGAGATTCTCCATTTGGTGTCAAGGTAAGGGCCTGGACCCTTCCTCCTGTTCCTTGGCAAGCATCTTGGACTACCTATGGTCCCTTTCTCAGCAAGGGCTTAGGTCGACGACCCTAAAGGTGCACCTGGCAGCCATCTCTGCTTACCGGGCGCGGGCCGGGAAGCAGTCGGTGGCGCAGGAGAAAGTGGTTGGGTGCTTTTTCAAAGGCCTGGATCACATATCCCCCCCGGTGCGTGAACCTCCACCTCTGTGGGATCTACTGCTGGTATTGGCAAAGCTCATGGCAAGCCATTCGAACCAATGCACAGGTGTGACATCTCTCACCTGTCATGGAAGACCGCCTTCTTGGTGGCTATCATGTCAGTCAGAAGGATGGGAGAGCTCCAGCGCTTCCATCGAGTCTCCTTACCTGGTCTTCCACAGGGACAAGGTTGTCCTCGCTCCCCACCAAACTCCTTCGAAGGTGGTCTCGGAGTTTCACCTTAACCAGGTGTTGACTCTGCCGGTGTTCTACCCCAGTCACACCTCGGAGGCGAATATAGGCTCCATCTGGACCCCTAGAAGAGGCTCGCATTATAAGGAGCGCACGGCTGAAGTTCGGGGAGAGGTTCGCCAGCTGTTTGTCACCTACGCTGAAGCCGCACCTGGCAGACCTGCAGCCAAGCGGACGATAAGCATGTGGGTCACCTCCTGCATAGATCTCTGCTATAGGTTGGCGGACATGGAGCCTCCCAGAGGGATAAGAGCTCATTCTACCCGCCATACCGCTGCATCGGTAGCTGCTTCCAGGGACGTCCCTATCCAGGATATCTGCAGGGCTGCTACCTGGAAGTCGGCACATACCTTTATTACCCACTACCACATCGACCTTGAGTCACGCCGGGATGCTGGTTTTGGAGCCTCGGTTCTCCAATCTCTATTTCCTAAGTAGGGGGTGTGCGCCTTGCCTCCCTCCTCCCGGAGAACTGCTAGGAGTCTGCCAGAAAGTGTGGATGAACAACATATCCATGTCCCTAGAAATACAGGTTGCTCACCTGTAACAGGAGTTCTAGGAATGGTATATGTTGTTCATCCACACGACTCCACCCGACCTCCCCGGCTTCGACGCACAACCTGAGCTTCCAGCGGGCTAGATCTGGCGTCGTAGGGCGGAGCAGAGTTTTACCACCCGGGTGGGTGGGAGGAGCCAGCTTGAAGACCTTCCGGCAAGATTTAAAGCGGCAAGGAAACCTGCCAGAAAGTGTGGATGAACAACATATACCATTCCTAGAACTCCTGTTACAGGTGAGTAACCTGTATTTACAGTACAATGCTTGATGGTGGGGTGGGGGGGTAGAGGCAGGGAGAAGTTTGGGTTTGCAGTACAGCCTAATGAGTATTGAAGTATTATGGTATTTGAATGTAAAGGGGCTTAGTAACATATGAATGCATCAAAAATGTATTGAAATATGTATCCTCCCTATCCCCCACACCCCCAGGGTGCATCTGGAATTGAGTGGTACCCTGCTCAGTATGCTTTCCTGGTAAAACTCTTAAATAAATAAATAAAAAATAAACCCAGTGAAAAGGGCAAAGGTACTGTATTGAATCAGAAAGAATACCCTGAGGTTGTATACTTACAAGAGACACACCTGGATGCACAGAGCATGGGAAGCTCCTCAAATTTGGTTTTAAAATGGTCTACAATGCAGGGCTGCCCAGAGGCTAGCAAAGAGGGGTTGCAGTTCAGAGTCCACATATCACCCTTTTTAAAATTGGCCCCAGAACTCACATGTGAGTCAAAATGTTATATGCTCAACCTTATTCAAAATGGCCACCTGGGGCTGAGTGATTAAGGAGAAGGTTGTAGTAAAGGACCTAGAGAGCAGACTAGTACTAGTGCAGGGGGAATTCTACCGTGTGCAGGTCGCATTGGCTAACCAGTATATATTCCCCATGACTACATTTCAGCAGATATTAGAAAGCTGCTTGATTTAATTCTAGTTAACACAATGAGAGTACTGCTCTTGGCAGGGGACTTAAGCATGCTGGGGTACACAACTTGAAATACGTCAAATCAGCACCCCCCCTCCCAAAGTGGCTGGTGGTCCATAAAACGTGTGTGTTCCTCCTTTGAACATACAAATGGATGAATATTTGGCAGAAACTGCACCCCAAGACCAGTCAATACATTGTAACATAGTATTTGACGCAGATAACGACCGCAAGGCCCACCCAGTCTGCCCATATTCACAGCCCGCATCAGTGATCGCTGACCCTACTTGGTTATTGGTTTAGACTTTCCTACCCACCTCTAGGATTTCCGTGTGCCTCTACATGCAAGTTTGAATTCCCCACTGTGCTAACTCCTACTGCTTCCTGGGGTAGGCTATTGCATGCATCTACCACCCTTTCTGTGAAGAAAAACTTCCTCACATTCCCCTTTATTTTGCCTCCCTCCAATCTCATATCGTGCCCCCTCATCCTTGTACACCTTCTATACTGAAAGATGTTGCCCACTTGCACTTTGTTTATACCCTTAATATACTGGAAGGTTTCTATCATCTCCCAGTTCCCGCCTCTCTTCCAGTGTATGCGTATTGAGGTCTTTTAATCTCTCCTTGTATAAATTTCCTGGTGCAAGCCCTGCACCATCTTTATTGTCTTTCTCTAAACTGCCTCCACCTTGTCTAGCTCCTTACGAAGATGCGGCCTCCAGAACTGTACACCATATTGCAGATGAGGCCTCACCAGCTTTTTGTACTGTGGCATCACCATCTTCCTTCTTCTGCTAGTGCCCCTTCCTATGCTCCCCAACATGCTACTGGCCTTCCATACAGCCTTGGTACACTGTTTGGACACCTTTAGGTAATCTGAGATGAGTATCCCTAAATCCTTTTCTTCCCTTGTAACCGTCAGACTCCCCCCTTCATCCTTTAACTCACTGCAGGGTTTCTGTGTCCCAGGTGCATGATTTTGCATGTCTTCGCATTGGATAGACATAGGCCGGTGGATGTCCTTTGCCTAGATTTCAGTAAGGCGTTTAATTCCGTACCACATTATGGGCTGGTAAAAAAAGCTGGGGGAGATGGGGGTGGGAGGACAGGAGCTCAATTGGGTTGAAAATTGGCTGTCGGGAGGGGGCGCTAGAGAGCCATCTTCCAGGCAGGAAGTGTTTTCTGCAGCTCTGCTCTTCTTGCTCCTAATTTACTGAGCAAAACATATAATTTTAGCTGAACCTTTTATTTCAACTGAACTCGGTGAATGCTGCAGATTCTCAGCTCTCTAACGATACCAGACTTGTGATGGGGCGTACTAAGCAAAATCAGCCTCATTCGGCTGCAAATTTGAGGCCTTCTGCTGCATCTCAACCTCAGTCTCCTAGCTCAGATCAAGACTACGCGGTGGGGCCTCCTACTTCTAAGGATCCTCCTTGGCAAGCACTCGTGGAATCTGTCAGAGTGATGGACTCAAAACTTGAAAAAAACACTTTCTAAACTGGAGACACATGATGCAGCAATAACAGCACTGAGCTCAACTGTTGCTGACGCAGACAGGCGATCTCCAGCAGCTCAGACTACAGCAACTACACTGGTGAAAGAAAACCAGCAACTAAGATATCACCTGGAGGGAGTGGAGAATATGATTTGGGCGGGGAACGTCGGAGTAGTTGGCCTACCTGAAGGTGTGGAAGAGGTGAACCTTTTGTCCTTTATGTGGCAGTGGCTGGCTGAGACCCTATCGATCCCGGAGGATTTCGAATAAACAGCTCTGTGGCAGGTGTACCGAGCAACACCAAGTGTATGGCCTGCAGACATGGGTCAACCGAGGACGGTGATCCTGAAGAAGATTGGTCCGGAGGTCCGGGACATCCTAATAGGGGCAGCTCATGCAGCTTCTCTCTTGGAGATCCAGAACCACAAAATCAAGCTATTTCCTGATCTCTCCTACCAGACACGCTCGAGGAGGAAACGATTCGATGCAGTTCACCAGAAGCTTCGTTCGTTGGGGATAGCACGCTCCTTCTTGCTACCAGCCCATCTAACAGTCACATATGGGGTTGTAGTTGGCAATTTACAGACCCAAAGGATGTGGGTCGCTGTGCCGAAAAAGCGGCTACTGAACTTAACAGTGAACCAGGACTGGAAAATGTGGTCAGCTCTGATTTGGAAGTAGTAGTAGTAGTAGTAGTAGTAGTAAAATGTTTTTATTCATAAATGAATAAAGGATAAACTCGATTTGAGCATAGCTCATTTTCAACGAGGTCCCATACAGTGAAATACAATATATAAAAAGGAAAATGTTACAGCAACATACGACACTAGTTTTTCATAAAATACACAAATACAAACAAGTATAACATGATTTACTCTAAATTTAGTAATAACATCCTATGCTATAAATGATTATAAGACCTTTATATATCGAGAATAGCATTGCCTTTTTTGTCGTGAGGTGATTTAAATACCAATGTTGAATCAAAGGCCAATGATTTTTTTACATTAGACAAAAACAGAGACTCTGGGGATTTCATTCCAATTCATAGCCCCCTCTATAATACAAAGACTGTCGTCCTGTATCCAAATTAAATCTAGGCAGTTCCAAGCTAGGCACTTTACAATTTCTCAGTGAGGCCAATTTGTCCCTATATATCAAATTTTCTACCGCATACCGCGGATACTTCCCCTGCAGTCCTTTCTAAATAAAAGCTAACAAGTGTTTGTGGTTATGTTCATAAAGCGTTGGCCACTTTAACTGATCATAAAGCAAACATCTGAGAGTTAGTCTAGGGGCCCCTAAGACTAACCTGGCTAAATTGTTATCACTTACTTCCAACTTCCTTAAATCCTGATTTCTCCCACAGGAATAAAATATATCTCCATAATCAATCATGGGGATAACCATCATATTTACCACTTTTTTTCCTTACTTCCATACTCATTAATGATCGAACCCGCTAAAGAGCCCCTATTCTATTTACACTCTTTATCAAATTATCAATATGTATATCCCAACTTAATGAACTATCAATCCAAAGACCCAAATATGTAAGCAATAATGCGGACAGGGTGGTAGTGTATTGTGCCGGACCACCCAGGGCGTAGTGAGGGCCCGGCGCCGCAGGCGGGCCCTATAGCCCTGGAAGGTCCGTATAGCACAGTACCGCCCACCCTGAGGGTATTATTGCGCTTTAGAAAATGTGGCATTTTTTAACTATTTAAAAAAAAAAAAATGACTACAAATCTTTTCAAATGGTTTTTAATGGTAAAGTAGTCCTCTATTGGTATAATTGTCAGGGGTACTGTAGTGTTTAATATCCTTATGTGTCAGCCTCACATGTTCCTTTGCATTTATTTATTTTTATTAAACTGCCAGAAACAGTGGAGGGTGTGTTGTAACTAAAGGCTGAAGGAGGAGTTGCAGCGCTTGTAGCTGGCCCCACTGCTGAGTGATGAGACCAGCGATATTCTCTTAGTTTTTAGCCGCAGATAGAGGTGTGCTGCTGGCTTGTGGCACAGAGAGTATGGAGTGGGTAGGGTTGTGTGCAGTTCCGAAGAAAAGAAGAGGTGTGGGAGCCCGAGACCAATAAATCAAATCCAGCAACAACAAAAACAACCCATAAATAGCACGCATATTTCTGTGACTCCTGGTTTTGTTGTTACAATGTCTGCTCACTAACTGACCAGTGTACAGTTTAAAAATACTGGAGTAGCGGGTGAGGAGTGAAGGAGGCAGGTGGGCAGCTGCAGTATACAGTTCCCGAGGTGGTACGGAGGTCCAGAGGATGCATGTTGACGAACAAGAAGATTAAAGCTGGAAAAAGGTAAATTTCTATAGTATTCTGTGGATTTACAGTTCTGTTTTGCTGGGGCACTGTGCAGGGCTTATTACAAAACTGTATGGATGGGGCTGAGGGTAGTCACGGCGGACTTTCTCAGGTTCCACTCCCATTGAGTATAGACACGCTGTTGGACTAGGGTGCACAAAGGCCAGCTTTTGGGGGAGCTGGGAAGTGAAAAGCAGCGCTGTGTCTTGGCTGAACAGTTTACTCAGTCTGCTGTGTTTTTGGTGTGTTGTGTAGATACCATTGTCTCACGTACAGGGGTCGGCTTGTGCTCCGTTGTCCCGCTTGAAGTAGTAGTTAAAAATGGCGGCTATTTTAAATTCAAACATTCTGCCAGCTCTTTGAATTGGAAAGTAATTCGGTCGGTTGAGGCTGGCACTTTTAATGCCCGGGCTCTGTTGTCTGATAGATGCCCACCTTGCCAGGTCTATCAGCCAATCGGAGCCTGGGATTTTCTTAGCCCATTTTCTAATTGTACATGTATGCCTGATGGATCGGGGCCCCCCAACAGCAACCAATCCCAGGGCCATGTTCTCCAACTGTTCACTTTTTTGATGTATCAACATGGACTGTGTTTTCTTCATATTCAGAGTCAGCCTACTGTCTTTTAAAAAACTCTGCAGATCATCAAAGGCTAACTGAAGCCTATTTTGTATCACCTTGATAGATTCATGTGATGTATAAATTATAGTATCATCAGCATAAAGATGAAAGATTTATTTCTGGATCTGGAAAAGACAGTCCATTTACATATATAGAAGGTACAAATAAGCCAGCACCGGTCTTGTAGCAAGTATCTCCAACTGCACCGATCGAGGTTCGAATCAGACCAAGGAAGCAGTTCTCCGGGTGCTAAAAGTGCTTCATTTTATTCAAAGATAAAAAACAAGTAAATGCACCCTGCTTCCACAAAAAGCTATCCGATCCACAGAACACTCCCATTTACATATATGTTGAACAACAGTGGCCCTAGGATGGAGCCCTGAGGGACCCCCGACCCAACAGGCAAAAAGACATGATTCCTGACCTCCTAATGACACCTTTTGACTCCTATTCAACACATATGATTCCAACCATTTCCCACTCAAACCCACCACCCCTAAGGATGCTGCCCTGGACAGGAGGACACAGTGGTCCAAAGAATCAAAAGCTTTGGATAAATCCACAAAGATGACCCCCACTAGTGTCCTCTTGTCCAGGGCTACCTGCACATCCCCCGCAACGTTAGCATGTGCAAAAGTTGTACTATGTAATTTCCGGAAACCAGACTGCATATTATTCATTAATCCAGAAGAATCCAAGTATTTCCTCAATTGTACTGCCACCAATCTTTCGAATATTTTAGATAACATGGGACAAAAGAGAAATAGGCCTGTAGTTGTCCATCACTGTTCTATTTCCTCCCTTGAATATAGGTATAACCTTGGATTGTTTCCAAGCCAGTGGATATACTCCTGTGGTTAAAGATATATTAAATAAGTACATTAGGGGATGAGCTATAATTGGAGCAGCATATTTTAGTAATTTTGGTGAAATATTATCCAGGCCAACTGCCTTGGCGGTGTTTAACTTTAATAGTTCACTAATCACTAACTCCACTTTTATTTCTTCAAAGAAGGAGTACTGAAGTACTAACTCTGACTTTTTCTTTAGTCATTCATTTTACTTTGCCTGATGGTTAAAAGTTAGAGACTGGGATACCGAGGGTGAAGTGATATTTTGGGAGAGGGGGTAGTGTTGTTTAATCCCTTCTCATAGTTACACTGACCCAGTTTAAAATTTTGTTCATGTTCTTTCAATTGCTCATATTGTATACTGAGATCTGTTCTAAGCTAATTGTTTGTATGGAGGGTGGGTAGGCGCAGGAGACAGTGGAGTGCATGGGAACCATGTCTACTTTTAATATATTTTCTCTTTGAAAGGTCACAGCACTACTGGTTAGTGCAGTTAAAATTTTGGGATATTCTACCTAATAAACGGACTATTACCTTAGCCTTGAAGCGGCTGGCAACTTGGACTTTCTTATGGGACAGTTGGTGAAATCTGCCAATCATTTTATTTTATCCCCCACTCCTACTGCGTACTACGTAAGAGCTAGAACAAAGTGATATTCCATATTTTGCTATAGTAACTGAATTAATTCTCTTGCATGAGGGCAAAAAAGCTGTAATGTCTTTAGTAAATCAATAAGAAGAAAGTACAAAAAAAAGTAAATTGGCTCTCGGGGTGTTTACAGAGGGTATTGGTGGGTGGCATACTCTCCTCTCCTGTCCCAGGAAGGTAATCAGTGGGGCCCCTCAGAGTTCAGTATTGGGGCCACTCTTGTTCAGTGCCTTGTCTCGGATATAGGGAGGGGGGGGTTAGGAATAGGTTGAGTCTCTTTGCGGACGATTCAAAACTGGGAACACTGGTGGATTGTGAAGAAGCGAGGGAGGCGGTTCAGGGGGATCTGGATACCCTGGAGGGTGGTCAAGGAGGTGGGGGCTGAAATTTAATGCTAGGTAATGTAAGGTACTACATTTGGGGGTAAAGAACTCGGACCATGAATACACCCTGGAGGGGTCACTGCAAGCCACATTGGGAGAAAGGATTAGGGGTGGTGATAGACGTCAAAATGAATAACTCTGAAAATTGTAGAAGAACTGTAGCCAAAGCAAACAGGATACTGGGCTGCATAGCCAGGGGAATTACGTCCAGAAGGAGGGAGGTGATCCTCCCTCTGTATAATGCCTTGGTCAGGCTGCAGCTCGAGTACTGTGTACAGTTCTGGAGACCTCATCTGAAGAAGGACATAGTGCTGCTGGAGAGGGTTCAGAGGAGAGTGACCAGGATGATTCAGGGCATGGAGGGGGGAAGCCTTATGAGGAGAGACTGGAAGAGCTTGGGCTTTACTCACTGGAGGAGAGGAGGGACAGGGGAGATATGATAGCGGTTTTCAAGTATGTAAAGGAATAACCAGAGTGGAACTAAGGGCTTTTTCCAGGCTAAAGAGGCGAGGGAACAACCAGGGGCCATGGGTGGAAGCTGGAGGGGGAAACTACAGGGGGGCGAGGGAAGCATTTATTTCACTGAGAGGGTGGTGGAGCCGTGGAATGCACTGCCTGGAAGGCTGGTGGGGGATGGCACAGTGGAGGGATTCAAGAAGGAGTGGAACAGGTACAAGGGGAAACTGAAACTAAAGACCCTCTTGGGGGCTGGGGGGGTGGTAAGGTGAGCAGCCACTAGGTTGCTGGCTTTCAAGTAGACAGGACAGACCATTTGGCCTATTCTGCTGGTGTTTTAGTATGTTAGTATGTAAATTTTAATTGTTATACATTGGACCAATTTTCCAGCTTTCTTAGGTCCCTCCTCATTTTCTAGACCCCCGGAGTGTCCACCCTGTTGCAGATCGTGGTGTCTGCAAATAGGAAAACCTTCCCCTTCAGCAATGTCACTAATGTATACATTACAAAGGACTGGCCCCAGGACTGATCTTTGAGGCACCCCACTGGGCACTCCCGTTTCCTGGGATTGGATCCCATTAACCACCAACTTCTGCTTTCTGTCCCCCAACTAATTTCTAACTCAGTTCTCCACTTTGTGGCCTACCCCCAGGCTACCCAACTTGTTAACCATTCTTCTGTGTGGAACAGTGTTGAAGGCCTTGCTGAAATCGAAGTAGGCGATATCTACCGCTCCCCCCGATCCACTTCCTTCGTCACCCAGTCAAAAAAGTCTATCACATTTATTTGACATGGCCTTTCTGCTGTGAATCCATGCTGCCTTGGATCCTGTGCTCTGCTGGATTCCAAGTGTTCCACAATTCATTCCTTGAGCAGCACCTCCATAATCGTGCCCACTACTGAGGTGAGGTTGACTGGTCTATAGTTTCCTGCTTCCTCCCTGTTTCCACTCTTGTGAAGAGGGACTACGTGTGCCCTCTTCCAGTCCTCTGGAAATACTGTATTGAGTGATTCACTAAACAGGGCTGCCAGTGGTACCGATGGCACCATCCGTAGTTTCTTTAATATCCTAGGGTATATACCATCTGGTCCCATTGCGTTGTCTACCCTCAGTTTTGTGAGTTCTTCTAGGACTCTTCCTTCTGTGGACTGTAAATGAACTGGTGTTCACCTCCCTCCCTATGTTTCTGATACCCAGCTGTGGTCCCTGTCCCTCCCCCTCTTCAGTGAATACTGAACAGAAGTATTCAGTAATAATGCGTTTTTGGGTCTCCCTGCACACACTCCTCCTTCCCCTCTGAGCCTTACAACCTGAGCCCTGGCCTTCCTTCTTCCACTAATGTATCTATAGAATGTCTTGACCCTTTTCTTTGTTGTCTGTGCTAATCTTTCCTCAGTTTGTCCCTCTGCACGCCTAACTGTTTTCCCTACTTCCCTCTGTTATTTAAGCACACCTACATATCCCCTTCCTTCTGTGTCTCCTTGTATTTTCTGAAAGCCACCTTTTTTGGCCCTTATTTTCTCTGCCACCCCCTTTGAGAACCGTAGTGTTTTTTTTCCTTCTCTTGCTTTTGTTTCTTAGCCTAATGCACTGATCTTCCTGGACATAAGTCTCCACCACTCATTCACACTAGTGGGATTAGCACCGGAGGCACTAGGACCTATCGGGAGCAAACTTTTTGCTGGAGGGTCGGCGCGAGAGATGGCGCCCATGAACCTGGCGCCGCGGGCAGCAGCCTCGGTGGTAATGACTTATCTCGGACGACCCTCAACCGCCTCAGTTCCTTTTTCCGCCGTCGAGTGCGCTTCGTAACGACGTCGCTCGCCTGTCGAGAGTCAAACTTCAAACTAAGCGCATAGTTTTCAGTTTGTTTTTGTAACATTATCACGATAGTAGTATCGCTAATTTTATCTATTTTGTTAAATTTTCTAATATTTTAAATTTAACTTACTTGAAGAAGTCTCGGCCTACTGGACGAGTCGACCATGAGCAGGTCAGGTGACGGTAGGGAGACTTCGATGTAAAGCTATTCAGTCAGCTGGGCTGGGTCCGGTCAGCCTCCTTCTCAGCGAGGTTTCCGACAGCGGTCAGTCCGATGCCGGGGAGATGGGCGGTCCCCGTCGGCATAAAATAAGCGGTCGCATTCTCGTACCGTTCGACCTCGAGCTCTTCTTGACCCACAGGTCAAAAGAAGGCATCACTCGAGTCGCCCTCTGGTATGTCTGCGTCGTGACGGTCGGTTATCGTTGCTAGTTGCTGGTCTCCTTCTTGGTCGCCAACTTCCAGTAATCGTCGTCGACATGAGCCCCTCCGCCTATAGGTAGGGCTCCAGATGAGCAGTTTCATCAGTGGGCCGCTCTTATGGAGCGATGGGCTCGGAGGTTGGTTCTTCTGCCTGGCTCGGTTGCCTCAGAGCCCTCGGGCTCCTCCTGCGATCAGGTAGGGCGGTTGGACCTTCCTAGTCGCGCGGCGCCTTCTTCGGTGCCAGCGACTCCGTGCTTAGGTGTTCCCCCTCACATGGCTGCGGCGCAGGGGGCCACACCGATGCCCTTATCTCCTGTTTGTTTTCCTCCTCTAGCTTTCCAGGTTCCTGGGGCTTTCCGGCGCCTTCCGCAGGTCTGTTGGCTTGGCGCCATTTCGGTGCCGCTGGGTCTTGCGGCGCCGTCCCGCAGTGCAGCGTGGTCTCAGCGGCACGCCAGCGATGCCGTCTGGTCTGGCGGCGCCGTGTGGGGCGGCGCCGTTCTCAGCGCTTGTTGGCTGCCCGGGGCGCTGCGGTTCCGCATGCCTCTTCGGCGCCGAGCACCTCCTCGTGCCGTTTTCAACCCGTTTTGCCGTCTGGCGCTGGGAGCCCTCGAGGGACTCTCCTTGTTTTCTGCTCTTCCTCCTCTCTAATTTTCCTCCTTTCCTGTCCAAACAGTTCTTCCTGGACCATCAGGAGATGATGTTGAGCCTGACCCAGACCTTTGGTTGGGTGATGAAGTGGAGAAACAGGATCTTTCTTTGCTACAGAGCCTGTGGTGAGGACCTGTCCTTTAAGTCTCTGTTGAAGAACCTGAGATCCACTCTTTCTCTCCAGACTACAGACATCGATCCTGGGAAGATATTAAGACTCAGTATCTTCATGCCCGGAGATCCCTCTAAGTTTGACTCCTCGATCCAGCCTTCCTTCGAGATGCTGTCTCAAATGGTATGGAATAATCCTGCTCTTATTCCCTCAGTGGCTAAATCCATTGATAAAGTATTCAGCTCCCAAGGATGCGTCCCTTTTTTCATCCCAAGCCTTTGCGGATCCTATTGTAGTCCTGGCAGAGAATGACAAGGTCGTTCTTCCACAAACTACTACAGCTCGACCTATTAACAAAGAGTCTCGTAAGATTGATACATTAGGTAAGAGAGTCTTTGCTGCCTCCACTCTAAGTATGCGTATTGCCAGTTATCAAGGCTATTTTCTCAGTATGAGTATATCCTGTGACTCTATGAAAAGAATGGTTGAAGCTCTTCAGATTCGGACTCCAAGTCAGAGCTTCTTCTGACCGTTATTAGAGGTATTGAGTCCAATAACCAACAGGTCAAAGCCGCCATGGACGCTTTCGACACTGCTTCTCGCTCAGCAGCCGCAGGGATTTGTACTCGGCGCCATTCCTGGCTGCGTTCTTCTGGCTTCACGAATGATGCTCAGCAGCAGGTAATGGCGCTGCCTTTTGATGGCTCCTATCTTTTTGGCCCTCAGGTGGAGCAAGCCTTAGAGGCCACTCAGAAGACTAGATCGGCCATTAAATTGGCCAGACCTCCGCCTGCCCCCTCTCGGGGGCATGTGAACAGACGTCAGTTTCATAGTCGTCAGTCCTTTCGAGGCAGAGGCAGGGGAAGCTTCCATAAAAGCCAACCTGCCCAACCTCAGAAGAGAGCGCGGCAAGCGCGCAGGGGCCTAAAGCTCCCAGCGCCACCTTATAATTGCTGGCCCAAGTTCCATCCACTCTGCCGGTGGAACTTTCTCCTCAGTGGGAGGTCGTCTGATGTACTTCTACAACCAGTGGAAGTCCATAACTTCGGACAAATGGGTCCTTCGGATAATTCGCGAGGGTTATTCTCTCAATTTCTTGGAAACCCCCCCGAATTGTCCTCCCAGACGACAACCCAGGTTGTCGGCCTCTCAGTCAGACCTCCTCACCGCCAAGATCCAGGGCCTTCTGAACAACAGGGCAATAGAACTGGTGCCCCCGCATCTGCGAAACACAGGGTTCTACTCCCATTACTTTCTGGTTCCAAAGAAATCTGGGGGGATGCGCCCCATTCTAGACCTCAGAAAGTTAAACAAATTTCTCCCCAGGGAGAAATTCAAATAATTTCCTAGGTACCCTGTTACCCTTGCTGCATCAACCACGACTGGCTGGCCTCCCTGGATATGCAGGATGCTTACCAGCATATCCCCGTCCACCCGACCCACCGCAAGTTCCTCAGGTTTGTAGCTTTGGGTCAGCATTATCAGTTCAGAGTCCTGCCCTTTGGGCTATCCTCGGCGCCGTGAGTTTTTACAAAGTGTTGTGCAGTTCTCGCAGCGCATCTCAGGAAGATCGGACTCCGAGTGTTTCCCTACCTGGACGATTGGCTTCTAGCAAGCCCTTCCAGCCAAGGGACTTTGGAAGCCGTGCAAACGACTTCTCGTCTTCTCATGTCCATGGGAGTTCTGCTGAATTTGAAAAAATCTCAACTGCAGCCCTCCCAGAGGCTCCTTTTCATAGGGACGCTTCTAGACACCTCTTCCACGAAGGCTTTCCTTCCAGAGGACAGAAGACTCGACATCCTTCGGATGGCCCGTTACATCGGGGAGAACCAATCGGTTACAGCTCTCTCGATGCAACGCATGTTGGGTCTCATGGCGTCCTCGGTGTTCACTGTACCCCTGGCCCGGTTGCACATGAGAACCACCCAATGGATGCTCTCCACTCTGTGGTCTCCGACCTCTCACCCCAGTCTTATTCCATCAAGGTGACGGAGCCCCTTCGAAGGTCTCTCACCTGGTGGTCTCAAGAGAGCAATCTCCTGGAAGGATTCCCCTTTGCTCCCCCAGATCATCAGATCTCCATCACCACAGACGCATCGCTAATGGGATGGGGAGCTCACTGTCACTCCCTCCACACTCAAGGTGTATGGACTCAGTTCGAAACTCATCTCCACATAAATGTCCTGGAGATGAGAGCGGTCCTCTATGCGATCCGAGCTCTGAAGGATGTCCTTTGTCAGAACATTCTCCTTCAAGCGGACAACAAAGTTGTGATGTATTACATCAACAAGCAAGGCGGTGCTCATTCTTATCCCCTTTGCAGGAAGCAACGAGGGTGGGAGTGGTGCTTGGGCACAAGTCTCTGATTCAAGCGGTTTATCTGCCAGGTATACAAAGCGACCTAGCAGATCACCTCAGCAGAACGAGGCAGACCCTCACGAGTGGTCTCTCGATCCACCGTAGCTGGGTCTCTGTTCAAAGTAGGGGACTCAGACCTGGACCTTTTTGCATCCCCACTCAGCATAAAACTGCCTCTCTTCTGCTCCAGAAATCCAGGGCCTGGCATTTTCTGTCAGGATGCGTTCAGGCTGCGGTGGACCAAACGCTTTCTTTACGCCTTTCCACCGCTTCCTCTAATCCAGAGAGTACTCCTCAAGTTCGATTCTCAGGGGACCAAAATGATTCTCATTGCTCCCTCCTGGCCTCGGCAACTATGGTTTCCTCTACTCAACAGTATGTTGGCAGCCTCTCCGAGACCACTTCTCTTGCAAATCAATCTTTTGACTCAGGGTTCGTTGGTCCATCCCAACCTGAAATCACTTCACCTTCATGCTTGGCTCCTGAAGAGGTGGAAGTAGATCGGTTCAACGTCTCTCGTAGAGTCTCAGACATCCTTCTGGCTGCTCATGAACCAGCCACCCAACGTCACGCTTCCAAATGGAAGCGTTTTCTCTCTGGTGTGCAAAGTCCTCTTGGAATCCCTTTCCTGTCCTCCTGACAAGGTTCTGGAGTATCTTTTGGACCTATCAAACTCAGGTCTCCAGTACTCCACAGTTAAAGTTCACCTTAGTGCTATCTCAGCGTTCCATGAGCCGGTTTCTTCCTTGACTCTGGCTCAGTTACCTATGGTGAAGAGATTTCTTAAGGGGATTCGTCATACCAGACCCCCTGTTAAGCGCCCAGTTGCAGCCTGGGACTTTAACCTGGTGCTGGACATGCTCACTCGGAAGCCTTTCGAACCCCTAGCTACCTGTGAGCTAAAATTCCTTACCTGGAAGACTGCCTTCCTGGTGGCCATTACCTCAGCCCGCGGGTCTCTGAGATACATGCCCTGATTACGGACCCTCCAGTATACTGTATTCCATAAAGACAAGGTAGTTCTCCATACTCTTCCTAAATTTCTTCCCAAGGTTGTGTCAAATTCCATCTAAACCAACCTCTGGTACTTCGCTTACTTAGCTAATTTCCATGAGAGACGAGCTCTTCATTCCTTGGATGTTAAGAGAGCCTTGCGGTTCTATTTAGATAGAACCAAGGATGTTATGAAGACTCAGCAACTGTTTGTTTCTTTCAGCGACACCCGGCTGGGTCAACCTGTCGCTATCAGATGCATCTCATCATGGTTAGTGGCATGCCTTCGGCATTGCTATTCCATGGCTCAAGTTAGATTAGAAGGTAGAGTGTACGCTCACTCTACTAGGGCGGTCGCGGCATCCCTAGCGGAATTTCGCAATGTTCCAATTGCAGATATCTGCAACGCCGCCACCTGGAGCTCAGTGCATACCTTCGTTAAGCATTATGCACTGGTTGTTCATGCCAGGCGTCATTCCGCATTCGGCAGAACTATCCTTAATGGACTTCTGTCTTAGTCGCGTGAGCTCTGGCTCTCCTGCCGCCCTTTTGGGGGATTATCAGCTTGGTACTCTCCCACTAGTGTGAATGAGTGGTGGAGACTTATGTCCAGGAAGATATGAAAATTACGTACCTACCGTAATTCTTGATCTCCTTGGACGAGTCTCCACCACTCATTCGCCCACCCTCCATCCCCCGAGCTCACCGCTGTGTTGGTCTTCACTCCCTCAAATCTTTAGGCCGTGAAGACTTCTTTGTTGACCCTTCTTACACAGGTCGTATGGACTATCTTATGTCCGTTTTTTTTTTTAAGGTTAGATTTACTCTTTACGTTAGTTGCGCTGCACCTCCTTGGTAAAAAAGGTACTGAGGCGGTTGGAGGGTCGTCGCCGAGATAGTCATTACCGCTCGAGCCGCTGCTTGCAGCGCCATCTCTCGCGCGACCCTCCAGCAAAAAGTTTGCTCCCGATAGGTCCTAGTGCCTCCGGCGCTAATCCCACTAGTGTGAATGAGTGGTGGAGACTCGTCCAAGAAGATCAAGAATTACGGTAGGTACGTAATTTTCATATTTGTCACCTCAAATATGGCAACCTTTAGGTCTGCCCACTGCTCGTCAGCCCACCCTCTTGCTTCCTTCCTCACCAAGGCTTCTTTGATGCCTATCCCCATCCTAGCAAAGTCCACCCTCCTAAAATCCAAGACCCTCGCCTTTGTGTGGCATGACTGCAACACTTTACCAGTATTAAAACACACAGTCTGGTGGTCGCTGTACCCTAGGTGACCATCTACCCAGACGTCCATGATTCTGTCCCTATTGATCAGTACAGGGTCCAGAATTGCCTTGTCCCTGGTGGGCTCCAGCACTATTTAAGGCCTGCCTCCATCAAAGATTCCAAGATGTCTCAGCTGCTAGCTGAGTCAACTGCCAGAATGTTCCAATCCACACCCAGCAGCAGTACATCCCCTTTGCTGCCATCCTGTGCATTTCTTCCATTATTGCCCTGTCTACCTCCTCCTCCTCCTCCTCCTGTGCTGAAGGTCTGTAGATCACTTCTGTGCGTATTGCTTTGCCATTGTTTGTCTCAAGGGTGACCCACAGTGTCTCGGCCTCCCCTGCCTACCCTGTACTACTGTTACTTTAAAGAGCACCTTTTCTGGTGCTCATTACAAAAATTGTAGAGGTGCCTTACATGTCAATAAGTTCACTGACATCAAAAGTAGAATTTTAATCGTCTTAGATTTGAAATTTGGCTTGGTGGACCTGAGTTGCTGATCCTTTCCACTTCCTTGTTTTCAGCGCAGCCCCTATGCTAGGATCTACAGTGACAATTGAGTGGATGTGCGTGGGGACATGCTCTATAGACTTCAATAGGGGCAGACGTTTACAAATTTTTTTTTTTTTAAATAGTTCAAAGTTCTGATGGGGATAAAACAAGACCACTGCTCAACAAACAAGGCTCTTGTTAGTTGAGTGGTGGCCTTGATTTAACCCAATTGGAACAATGAACTATAGAAAAAAGCATGTAAAAGTCATCCCCTATTGAAGTCTATGGCATGCGTCCCCATGCTTACCATATAAATGTCACACAGCAGGCTACTGCAGGGACAGCGCTGCAAACAAGGAAGTGGGAGGGATCGACGGATTGGCTCCACTGAGCTAATTTACTATCTCATCCATTCCAAAATCTAGGATGATTAAAATTCTGCTTTTGGTGCCAGTGGACTTATTGACAGGTAAGGCACCTACAATGTTTGTGGGAGAAATCATTTTTTTATTATTATTTTTATTTTTCCTCCGGGAGCCTGACAGGCGGGGGACTCAGTCTCTCGGCCCCACCGCTTCCCCGACCGACGCTTCCCAGTGATCCCCATGGGTTATCCCCCCATGACGGGGCCAAGGCGAGGGATGTCGACTTTCCCTTCCCCCCAGAGACCATATCCAGATTTCGGGGGGGGGGGGGCCAGGATGGGTGCTAGTGGGGCCATCACGGAGCCTGCAAGCTCCATTTTCCTCCTCAGTTTTTCTCCCTCCTACCTCCCTGCTGGCAACTAGCCTTCCGACCCATATCGCCCTCCAGCCACTGCTAGAGAGTGATCAATGAGTGGGACGGCAGTCCCTCCCTTCCTCCCTCCCTGAGAGGAGAGCAGTCCTCCGGATGCTTGATCCTCTCTCTCCTGTTGACACCCCGGGCTCGTTCTTGAACCCAGGTCACCAGCATGGCGCAATGTGTGGTGTCCAGCACCTCAACCCTCAGCGCCACCAGGCCGGGCTGTGGGGGAGTTTTTTTAAAAGAGGCATGAAAGGTGCTCTTTAATACCTTCCCTGATGAAAAAGGGCAGCTCCCCCCCTCGCATTGTTTTTTTTTTTACCCTCCCTATCCCTCCAGAACCGAGCATACCCTGGTACATCTACCTCAGTCATGATTTCCAGTGTACCATGTTCCGGTAATTGATACTATGTCCAGGTCCTCCTCTGCCATCAAGGCCACCAGGTCTGTGATTTTATTTCCCAGACTGTGGGCATTTGTGTACATGGCTTTCCATGTTTCACTGCCTGTCCCCTTGTACTTCCCTTTTTGCCTTTCTTTTCCTTTTTTTCAACTCCTTTTTTTTTTTTTTTTCTTATGCTGCCTCCTTTCCTCTGCCATACTCTGTATAACGAGTTCTGGTATATCTGTTAGCAACTTTTCCTCCCATCTACCCTGTTTGCTTCTGTGGCCTGTGGTGGTGGTGGCCTGCTTATGTCCCCTCGCTCCCATCTGCCCCCGACTAGTTTAAATGCTTGTCAAGGAAACATTTAAACCGTTAATTGAGAACCACCATCCCCTCCCTGGATTGAGGAAAGCCTTCACCCTTGTACAGGCTCACATTGCCCCAGGTGGGTCCCCAGTCCCCAGTGAAGCCAAAACCATTTTCTGTACACCCGGCCTCCAACCAAATGATGAGCTTTTTGATGCGGAGTTTCTTTGCCTCCCCCCGCCATGGACTCATTTTTCAGCTGTCCACTCCATTTACACCCAAATTGGCTATAGCTGTATCCAATAGGAGCATTTGCATTATGTGAAGGATTGAAAGATGGGAGTTACTTTTTTTTCAAAACATGCTTCTATTCTGACATACCTCCATTTGGAGGAGAGGTCATGAACTCAATGGTTTGGTCCTGTTTGACTGAGTAAGTGGCTGAGATCTTGGATCATAGCCAGGGAGGAGGGTACTCGGCAGTTATTCTGTAAGGCACACTAAAACATTGTTGCTGGGACACATAATTAGTTACACCATGAAAACACAGAGTGCCAGCTCCACATTGAGGAGCTGCAGGATACCCTGCATTTCCTGCAGCAGGCCAATATGCAAGGGAACTCCTCAGTCAAACCACAGTTGGATAAGACCAAACTGGAACTGAATGGCATTTTCTTACAGAACACTGACTTGGCTGAGGCGCATTTGTGCTACAGGTACTACGAGTTGGGACCTTGAGCAACGTGGCTTCTGGTGCACTAGGTATGGCGGCAGAAGACCAGAGCCATGGTCACCAGATTGCAGCATCCCACCATTTGTCAGCTTTTGTGTAAAACGGTTGACTCAGCAGAGACCTTCTGTGCCTTCCTGTATACCACAGATGGCCCCTATCAGAGTGCTCAGATGGAAGCATTCCTTGCCCATTTGACACTCCCACAGCTGTCCCGAGAGCATGCTGAACGCTTTACTACCCCCATCCAGGAGGAAGAATTAATCATGGTATTGAAGAAAATGAACACCCAGAAAACCCTGGGCCCTGGTGGGTTTATAACTGAATTTTATAAATCTCAGAAGGACCTCCTCCTCCCATAACTGCGGAGGGTTTGTAATGAGGTGCGGGGGGGGAACAACCACTAGAAGGTGGCAGTACGCCACCATCTTTGTAATCATGAAGCCGTGCAGAGACCTTTTAAAGTGCCTTGCACACAGACCAATATAGGTTCTGAACTCCAATTATAAATTTTTCATGGCAGTACTTGCCAACTGACTGGGCACTGTACTCCCCCTACTGGTTACCCTGACCAAACCGGGTTTATCCATGCCTGTCAGATAAGTGACAGTAGCCGCAGCATGCTTCACATTCTCTGCCAGGTCCACACCACAGCCACCCCCTTTCCTTTAGCCAGTTTAGATGCCAAGAAGGCCTTTGATAGGGCATCATGGACTTATCTGTTGGCTACTCCACAGAAAATGGCCTTCTCCATGGAATGTTTGGCTTTTCTACATTGCATATACTCTGTTCCTCAGGCCTTTGTCAAAAAAAATAAGAACATAAGAATTTGTTGGCAGAAGGAGACCATGTGGTCCATCTAGTTTGCCGAGATGACAACCCTCCCCGCCCTGTTATGCACTGAGCTTGCTGAGGTGATTATACTGGCTATCTCACGCCCATTTGAATTGCCCGAGTGTTTTTGCCACCACATTCTGTGATAGTCTGTTCAAGGGTCCATGACCCTCTCTGTGAAAAAAGAAGATTCTGGTATTTGTTCTGTACTTAACGCCTAGCAGTCGTAGGTTGTGCCCCCTTGTACGTGCTGTTACATTCTCCTGGAATAGGTTACCAGTTTGTACTGAGTTTATTCCTTTAACAAATTTAAACCTTTCTGTCATGTCCCCTCTGTTCCTTGTATGCTCTAGGGAGAATAGATTCA
Source organism: Neoceratodus forsteri (assembly GCA_016271365.2). Lineage (NCBI taxonomy): Eukaryota > Metazoa > Chordata > Ceratodontiformes > Ceratodontidae > Neoceratodus > Neoceratodus forsteri. The sequence continues at coordinate 762,602,824 of CM057456.1, read as the reverse complement.
GCTGGGTGAGTCTAGCTTCATAGGATTCGTGGTGAGACCCTGCACCATCTTGGTGGCTCTCCTCTGCATGGATTCCAGTTGGTTTATATCCTTTTTTTTGATGGGGCCTCCTGTATTACACACAGTGCTCCTTAGTGTGATCTCACCGAGGACCTGTACAGTGGGACGATTACCTAATTTTTCTGCTGGTAATACCTCTCTCTATGCATCCAAGGATGCTGTTTACCTTCAGTGCTGCTTTCCCACCTTTATATCATCTGTTATCAAAACCCCTAGATCCCGTTCATGTTCCAGCTTAATCTCTTTTAACTGCTGCCCGTCCAGGATGCATCTGTTCTCCTGGATTTCTCTTCCCCAAGTGCATTACCTTGCACTTTTTGGCATTGAATTTCAGCTGCCAGTTCCTGGACCATTCCTCTAGCTTACGAAGATCTACCTCTGTGTCTGAAACCTCTTACTTTATGTCCACCCTGTTGCAGAGCTTAGTGTCATCTGCAAACTGGCAAACCTTCCCCTTCAGTTCATCAGTGATATCGCTGATGAATATGTTGAAGGGGATCGGGCAAAGTACCGATCCTTGTGGAACACCACTGACTACACTCCTTTCCTTTGACAAAGTTCAGTTTACCATGACTCTGTCCTGTCCTGTAACCAGCTTTTGATCCAGTCCACTACTTTCTGACCTACCCCTGCTTTCTCCAGTTTACTTGCAAGCCTTCTGTGTGGAACCGTATCAAAGGTTTTGCTAAAGTCTAGGCATACTATGTCCGCAGCTGCTCCCTGGTTCACTGCTTCAGTGACCCAATCAGTTTTCTATCATATTTGTTTGGCATGAGTGTCCTACTGTGAAGCCTTGCTGCCTTGGGTCAAGTTTTCCACATACTTTCAGGTACTCCACTACTCTCTCCTTAAGAAAAGACTCCATTATTTTACCTACCACTGAGGTCAGGTTGACAGGGTGATAGTTCCCTGTTGTCGCTCTACTCCCGCTCTTGTGTAGTGGCACAACTGTGGCCCTTCTCCAGTCCTGAGGCACTATGCCATGTCCTAGTGGCTTGTTAAAAAGTTCGGCCAGTGGGGTGGCAAGTTCCACTCAAAGCTCCCTCAGAACTCAAGGGTGTATTCCATCCAATCCCATTGCCTTGTCCACCTTTAATTTGGACAGTTCTTCGAGGACTCTTTCCTCTGTAAAAGGGCTGGTATCCACTCCACTGCTGTGGTTTTGTGACTTGGGTATTTCTGGACCATTACCTACATCTTCTTCAGTGAAGACTGAGCGGAAGAATTCACTTAGAACTTCCTCCTTCTCCTCATCCTTCTCCACCAGCTGCCCCTCTTTTGTAGCCAGCCGTGTTATTCCTCCATTACTCTTTTTTTTTTCTTTATACTGTATATCTAAAAAATGTTTTAGCCCCCTTTTTACTCACTGTTCTGTTCGTTCTTCAGTCTGGCCTTTCGCTACTCCAGTTGCTTTCTCGGCTTTCTTGAGTTTAATCTTGTAGTCTTCCCAATCCTTTTCTAAGTTAGTCTCCTTGTACTTTCTAAAAGTTTGTTTCTTTTCTCAAATTTTGGCTGTCATTTCTTTGGAGAAGCACAGTGGGTTCTTTGACGTTTTGGACTTGGCCTGTTTGTTTCGTCATTGTGCTGTGACTGTCATTACAGTATTTTTTAGTTTTATCCATGTGTTTTCCACATTCTCTATGGTCTCTGTTGTCAGTAGCACTTTAATACTTTCTCTCGTTTTTGGAAAATTAGGTTTTCAGAAATCGAGCAACCTAAGTTTGGTGTGACAGGGGTCTTGTGATTTGTTAATTGAGAACCAGACTGACCTGTGGTTGCTGGTTCCCAGATTGATCCCCACCTGCACATCTGACACCCTGGCACTGTTTGTGAGCTCCAGGTCCATGATTGTTGATTCTCTAGTGGGTGAATCTACCAACTTATTAAGTCTTGCCCCCTTGAGGGCAATGAGGAATTCTCTACTCCTCTCTGAGGAGGCCGAAGAGGTGGACCAATCTACCTCACGTAGGTTGAAGTTTCTGTCTAACAATAACTCGCCCATGTTGGCCATCCTCTATATGTCTTCCAGGAGTTTTCTGTCCTCGATTTCTTGGCTCGGTGGTCTGTAGATAACTCCCATGCTGATAGGGTCCCTGTTTCCAGCTCCTAGAGTAATCCATAGGGTCTCGGTTTCGCTGTGCATACCCTGGATTTCTGTTGCATTTATTCCTTCCTTTATGTACATGGCCACTCGCCCTCCCCTCTTACATGTGTCGCAGATGTTTGCCATGGGAAGGGCACCCATCAGGGTTGCCCCTTATCCTCACTGTTATTTGCATTGTATATTAAGCCGTTAGCTCAAGCCGTCAGGGAAAGCCCAATAGTTCAGGAGATCCATAGGGGGACAGGGAACATCTAGTTGCTCTTTATGCTGACAGTGTCCTCCTGTATCGTGTGAACCTGGCTACATCCCTGAAGGAGGTATTTCCCATGCAGGAAAGGTTTGAGGCAATTTCTTTTCATAAACCCAACACCACAAAAAGCAAGGACCTGCTTTTTAATTAGCAACCTCCAGTGGAACTCCAGACTAGGTTCTCTTTTCAGTGGGGTTTACAAGAAACTAAGTACGTTACAATTAAATCCCCCCCCCAGGTGAATAGGCTGTATGAGGCCAATATAGGACCATTGGCATCACAGTTGATGGCTGATCTGAAGCAATGGCATGCCATGCCCCTTAGCCTTATCTGAAGGGTTGATAGAGTTCGAATGGTGACACTTCCTTGCTTCCTGTATATTTTTTCAGAATATTCTGGTCCCTGAACAAGCCTGGAGATGATGACGTTTGATTTCCAGATTTATCTGGAGTGGAACAGAGCCCCACGTCGAGCCGTTGAAGCTTCCTACAGCTCGAGGAGGGTCTACCTTGCCTGACCTCCGCACCTATTATCTGGGGGCCCAATTGAGAATTCTGTTTCAGTAGCATCTCTTAAATGAGAACCTACAGTGGTTACAAATGGAGTGCATTTTACTACTGTTGTGGGACGGGGCTTAGTATCTTTTTGGCCTTAGAGACCTATCTCACTGTCATCAGACATTGAATTCCTGGATGGAGGTAGTTTGGATGGTCTGGTGTAAAGAAATAGAGGATTTTAAATTGACCCCCAACCTGACCTGGATATGCCCCCTGGCTCAGTTGCCCAGTTTTCATCCAGCGAGAATAGACCCCACATTCTGTCAACGGAGGCATCAGGGACTGTCCTACATCTCGCAGTTTTGTATAGGGCTTGAGGTGGCACCTTTTGTGGCTCTACAGGACAAGTATGGACTGGACTGCAGGGATTTGTTTTAGATACCTCCAGGTGTGGTATTTTGTTGACTCCTATCAGTGATGGTGAGGGACTGGACTAGATTCCCCGATCACAGTCATGGCCCTACATTTCCAAGCACAAACTACCAGACACTTAATACCCTTCATTCATCAGGCATTACAGGGGTCCCAGCCCTATAACACTGTTTACATTATAGCCAGATGGGCGGCAGAGCTTGGAAGGGATCAGGAGCAGAAACAGTGGGGGAAAAAATGCTGTTTTGAATTGGGACGAATAGCATCCTCTCATGTTGCTAACCAGCTTAGAGTTGACACAAAAAAGATGGTCTCAATGACCTTTGGATCCAGTCAGAAACTAGCCAGACTCGCTGTGCCCCCTGTATTCACCATTGTGGATGGCACCCCACTTGAAGTGGTTCAGTCCTTTAAGTCTGGCTTGACAGTAAGCTTGACTTCTCAGACCACATTTATTCCATCCATGCCATGCTTTGTCCCAAGCTTGGTGCCCTCTGTTGTTGCAAAGGCTGCCTATCTCCGCATGTCTGCAGGGAGCTGGTTACCAAAATGGTGCTCTCTGTCTTCGACTATGCAGATGTAGTCTATGGCTCTGCCTCGTCCACTTCCCTTGCCAGACTGGATACCCTTCTCAACTCCTTCTGCCGTTTTGCATCTAACTCTCCACCATGCACACATCATTGCTCGCTGTATTCCCTCCTATCCATTCTCTCTCTGCCTTCTCACTGCCAGGCCCATTACGCTTCGTTTGTCTCCAGATTTTGGTTCAACAGTCTTCCCTCCTACCTCTCCTTGCTCCTATCTCAAATCTACCCTTCCTCCTGCTCCCTCTGATCTAGGGGCCATTACATTTTTTGTCATTCCTCACCCATGCTCCTCTACTAGACAATCTGCATTCTCCTGTAGGCTTCCCTCATTCTGGAACAAACTACCCTCCTCCCTCCATCTCTCCTCATCCTCTAGCTCCTTCAAATGCCAGCTGAAACTTCAACCTCCTCCACTTGTTCCTGCTACCCTTCTTCTGGTTACCCTTGAAGTCCTTATTTTATTCCAAACGTGTTATTGTTTGTGATGCAATGCACTAGTGAAGTTTACTGCACTTCGTTTAGTTATGGTACATGAAATTGTTCTTCATTCTAATATTTATCACATTGCTTGTCTGTCTAGGTGCTGATTAGCTTTGTCTGCTGCTGTTTGCTTCATGTCCCTCTCTCCTGGGTTGCACCTGAAAATGAGCCTTGGCTCAGTGTACCTTTCCCGGTTACCAAATTTTAACTAAATAAATAAAATGTATGGCGTGAATATGCCTGGAAGCATTTGGTACACTACTTTCAAACACCAGTAATTACAGCCAGGTTTGGGGCAGGGCATACTGCAGGATATTGGTGACACAGTGGGGAGGGGAGGGCAACGCACTCCCATATAATGTGGGCCTGTTCCAAGCTGGCAAATGTTCTGAGGGAATTGGAACAGGAGCTCAGAGAAATTTCTTTCCCCAGGATTTGCACCGACTCCGAGAATATACCTCTTCCAGAACTCTAGGTGCCCAAGAGACGGACATGCAAAACATTGCCGAGTGGGCGCCTCTTCTCAGGGAACAAGGTCTCTAGCCCTTGCTTAACCCCCAGGGAAGGGCCATAGGAGCAGAACCCCCGGACTTTTAAGTTGCAGCTGGAGCGGCAGAGGCAGGGGCTAGAATTTTTAATATGCTTATCCTTGGGGGCAGGACATGCAGTGACGTCCTGCATTCGCCCCGCATCCCACATATGACAGCGCCGGCATGGTGATACCCACAGCCTCTGCCAGAGGTCCATAGTGTGCCGGATACTCTACCTCACTTCCCCCTGGAGAAGTAGAGCAGTCCCTAGAATGCTCAGTCCTTCTCCTCCCGGCCGGCCCTCTCACGTCTCAAGTCTGTTCCCTAACTCTGGTCATCGGCGTTGCAGATGGGCGCCCTGCCTCTGTGCTAGCAGAGAGGATTACTTTTAGCTTAAATGATAAACAGGAGACTTTCACCTCCGGGGGGGGGGGACTCCTGGATATTCTCTATAATGCAAAGTGACCCTGATTTTTATGCCTTGAGGGGAAGGTAGCATAAGGAAAACATGCTATGACTGTGGGATGGACATAGTAGGTGGCACAAAAACTGGGGAAACGGAAGATTGGAGTTGAATCTCCGCCCCCCCCTTTACCACGTGGCTTTAATACAGGGAGATAGAACTTAGCAGGGATGGACAAGGGGCTCAGAGTAGAGCTCCATTGCATCCCAGAGCTGAACATGTTACTAAAAGTAATAATACCAGCATAACCAAATGTCACTATGGTACTTGTACTGTATGCGAATGTTGGTATTAAAACAGTGCCTTTTTTGATGAAAAACTTAAAAATATATTAACAAAAAACGCCTGCCTCAGCCCCTTTCTTCCAGTCCCCCCCCAACCCTGATGTGGCAGCATGTAAGCACACACATGTTGAGACACCTACGCACTGTGGAACAGCGGCCCCTTCCTCTGTTACTTGCTACCTGCACTACCACCGGCCCTCCACTTGGTGGCAGTCAAAGGCTGAGACAGCTTGCCAACCCTCCCCAAAAGAGGAAAGCAGTCCCTGGGACGCTTAATCCAACACCCCAACAACCCCGGTGGGCCCCAGCCACCAAAGTCTGTTCCCGAACCCGTCACCAGCATAGCTGCAGGTGAGGTGTAGGCGTCTGAGCCCTCTGCGCCATCGGATCAGTCTGTACTCCCTTTCTGCATGGCAGCCAGCATTATCTCCTTTCTTTTGCCATGGCCATTAGCCATTCAGAAAGCAAATGTGATCACTCCCATCATTTGCAAGGTGGATCACCAGTTCTGAATACGTTGCATGAAGAATACAAAGAGAAAAAATAATGGTTTCTTGCCCCTCAGCACCGTGGCAGCATGGTAGCTTGAGATGCTTCCGACAGTGACATGAGTTCAGGAATCAGCCTTGCTCGTGGGGGGTGGAGGATGGTGTTCCACAGGTCTTGCTGCAGCGAGGAGCGAGGGTTCCAAGGCATGCTGCAGCAGTGTCATCTGCCTGGTTAATCAGGGATGCCAGTGGCTGGTGTCATGCATGCCATTCTGGGGAGGGGTTAAGATAAAGGGGGAGAGGAACTCTGGAGCACAGCTGGATTAATACTGGGCCTGTCTCGGTCCTCCTTGCTGACAGCCCACTCCACTGAGGTTGTTCTTATAAGCCCCCCACCTAAGGGCACTACTGTGGGGCTGGTAGTGGGGTACTGGAGGTAAAAGATGGAGAAGGCATCAGTTGGGGGTTTGGATGTACCCACTGTAAGCAGATGGGAGCTGCTCTGTGAGCTGGAGAAGAAAGATTAAGTTATAATTTAAAAAAAAAAAAAAATTGTCAGGATTTTTGTTTTATCCACTAATTATTAACTTTTCACACTGTCATTAGCGTTTGTAGCTATTGTAAATGCTAAATAAAATGTGAAATCAGAAATGACTTTTTCAGCACTGCTGACATCTTGGCTGAAAAGAGGCTTTAGTGATGAATTCCATACAGGGCCATTCAAATGTTTTATCTTCACTGACCTGTGCCATGGGCTAATTGAAACCGCTCCAGCTGCTGAGGACAAATTAGTAGCACTGGTAATTCATTCCTTTGGATAAAATTGTATGCCTCCTCCCTAATAGTCTACTTTCTGAAATTCACCTAGAAGAGGGGGAGATGAGATTTGTCCATGTTATGAAATAACCTGGATTAAAATTGAAGTGATCTGATTGGCTTACTGTTATAGGTGCCTTGTGAATGTTCTGTGTACACCTGGAACAAAGCCTATTTTTTTTTTTTTTTAACTTGCCCATTTTTATGTTGGCTTGCGTGTGCACAAGCAACATCTTGTAGTAGTACATTTCAGAGGTGTGTCAGTGTTGTGGTCGGTGCAGGGGATGCTTTAGTCAGCGTATCCCTCAGCCGCCAATCGATGAGTATGTTGGTGATGACAGCAAACTTCAGAAAGAGCCAAAACCTTGAGAGATCTGTCGCTCCGAGGAGCAGTTTCCTTATTGTAGCGGCAGATGACAAGACTCCAGCCATACGCGTTACAGTGCACAGTAATGTGCATGGCTGGAGATTACGAGCAGATTGCTCGGTGTGCGTTCTGGTGAAACATTTCAATAAATAAGTAAAACAGCCGGCCATGCCTGATTACCTGGCAGCTCCTGTCATAAGTATTCTCACCTAAGCTGACATCGGGGTGTCTAATCCCTGTCAGCATGTATTTGCCCCCAGTCACATTGTAGCACATTCAGAGCCCACCCCAGTGTGCCCAGACATTTTTTATTTTCCTGACACGGGATGCCACTCATGGTGTCGGATGCTACCCCAGCTTAATTTCTTTGCCAAGTTCAAGTCCCTGTCTGCATCATGTTCCCTCGCAGGTTGCCGGATGGGGATGCCCAATCCTGTCAGCATTATGTCCCCCCCGCCCACAGAACTCACATGGCACACTGAGAGCCTACCCCAGTTTGTCCCCATTTTTTTAACTTATAAATAAAAAACAAATGGTCCCCAGAGTCTTTTTATTTATTTTTTTGTTTAATTATAAACAAGAAAAATGTCCAGCGTCATCTCCCCAGTAGCCCCATCCCACGCCTCCCTCTGCGCACCCACCTCTCCGCACCCCCCTCACCCATACTTACCTTCTGGAGGTCGGGAGCAGTGATCTTCTGTGGACCGGGACTCGTCTGCACTCTTCAAAGTCAACTACGAACTGAGGAATCTGGTAAGCGCTGTATAATGGGACTCAATGGGGGTTGGGGGTTCAACTTGGGTTGATATCTCAGTCATTTTTAAGAATTTTGGCCCCAGATTTTCAATATGGGGTTCTTGGGACCCCACCTTGTGAACATGTCACTGTCGTTTCATTTCTCTGTCCTGAAAGGTGATTTTGCAGTCACTGTGCAGAATGACCTTTCGGGACCAAATAACAAAATGACAGTACTGCTGTTCATGAGATGGGGTTGCAAAAAGCCCATGTTGAAAATCTAGTGAAAAAATTCCAAAAAATGACTGTTTTACGCATGTGTGTTGCTCATTTTCTACGCACGCTAGTAACACTTCGCCAATTTTTAATATTTTCACTCCATATTTTCAACATTGCCATTTTTAACACCTCCTTATGAACAGTACAGCTGTCATTTTTCACATACTGCCAGAAATGTGTTTTCGCACCTGTGGCGCAGAATGGCATGGTCGTTGTGCGAAATCAACTTTCCAGATGGAGTAACAAAATCACAGTGCCAGTCTTCTCGAAGGTTGGTCCCAAAAAGCCCATGTTAAAAAATTTGGTGAAAAAATTCCAAAAAATGACTACGTTACGGCTGTGCATTGCACAGTTTCTGGGTATGCACGTTCGTAACTTTAGGAATTTTTCATATTTTCACTCCAGATTTTCAACATTGCCATTTGTTCACAACTCCTTATGAACAGTACAGCTGTCATTTTTCACATGCTGTCCGAAATGTGCTTCCGTGTCTGTGGTGCCGAATGGCATAGTTGCTGTGCGTAATCACCTTTCAGGACTGAGTAACGAAATTATAGTGCCACTTTTCATGAGGTGGGGTCCCAAAAAGCCCATTTTGAAAATTTGGAGCAAAAATACTGACAAATGTCCAGGGCGTTAAGATTTTCAACCGTAACCCCCACCCTGTAGAGACTGACAGGTGTCGGGGGTGTGACTTGGGTTCATCGGCCGTAATGCTCATGGCATTCTACCTCCACCCTACAGCCACTGACATGCATCAAGGTGTACCTTGGGATCTTCAGCCCTAACGTTCACCCCATTCTCCTATACTGCACCCATCTCGGCTTATTTCCTTATGGAATGGGGTGAGCGTAAGGGCCAAAGACTTCAAGGCACACCGCGACACCTGTTACTGTCTGCAGGGCAGGGTGAGGTGGAATGGCTTCAGTATTATAGCTGACGACCCAGAGGCACACTCCCAGTGCCTTTCAGTCTCTGTAGTGGGAGGGGGAGGCAGGGTTGGTGTTAGTTCAATACTTCACTGCCATTCCTATTATGCAACTCTCTAACTCCTGCACTGCCAATGCCAGTGGCAGCAAACAAACATTCGGCATTGACAAATGCTTGTCATAAGTGTGATTAGGCAGTGGCTCATATCATCTTGAACAAGAATAGTCCAAAACTGTGTTTTGTAAATATTGTACTATATTCTAGACTAACATCTTTCAGTGAATCGTGTGTGCTAAACTATATAGTTCATTATGTTCTGTTTGGAAGTAATACACTACTTTCTGTGCCCCTACTCTGGTTCACACCTGTAAATGAGCCTTGACTCAGTACACCTTTCCCAGTTACTAGTTTCTTAAAAAATAAATAATTCCCAAAGACCCATTTTGATGCAGTAAAAGTCTCCCAAGTTTTACTGTAACTTATAAGACTACCAGATGCCAGGAGCTTTTGTTTTCGGTGGCATTTCAGCCAGATTCTTTAGGGATATTCACTGGGTCCACTATTCAACTTCAGTGACTGTTCTTATTCGGCAGCCCTGATATATGTTTAGCCCATTTCCCTGGACACCCGGTACCTTCATGCCCCACTTGGAAGGTAAGAGACAGCCAAGTTTCTAGCTTGTGTCCAGGCATTGGGGGCTAGGAAAGGTCCCTTAATGCTGTTGCTAACTATAATAACTATTTACACCTGTACAAATACCATTGTCTACTTGAAGTAATCAAGAACAGATTAGGTATGGGAGGGGCAAGTAACAACCCAGACACTGAGCACACACACGCAAGTCCTGTGCAGTGCTATAGAAGGGGAGCCTGCAATATTCCAGGACTCAGGGCTCCAGTCTCATTTTCAACTCTTTAGTAAGTGAGCTTGAACAGGAAGGGTCTTGCTGTTCTGGATGCCCTGGGTTGCCCACAATAGTGCTGCTACTCTCTTTGGTGAACTGGTAAGATCCGATGTATAAAAACCACAGGGGCGAGTGCTGAGGGCACTCCCGAACAAATGAGTCACAAGGGGTGTCGACTCTCCGTGGGTTCTGTGAAACACAATCATACCTCTTAACTGTCCCTGATTACGAGGGACGTCCCTCATTTGACCCCTAAAAATTGCTGTGTCCCTCTTACGTCCCTCATGGAAAAGGTGCTGCCTACACAGAGAATGTGCAGTAAATTGAGATTTCAAAGCAGACGTTCATAATATTGTAAGATGCTAAATTAAAGAAACTTTTGTACAAGTAAAATCAATGATTTCTACAGTATTATGAGCTTATCTCCATGTTTGGGGATGTGTCCCTCATTACGTGGGTCAGTGTCCCTCATTTTCAGTGTCTGTGTCCCTTATTCCACAGACAAAATGCTGAGAGGTATAAACACAATACTGTCACAACATGTGATGCTAATGAATTTTAATTCAGCAGTAATTCAGAACCTCTGTTTGTATCTGGTCAGTGGGCATAAACTAATCCAAAACCTGGAATGGCAGTGTTCAGTCTCTACATAAGTACTTGAACCCCCTGTCTAAGTACGGCAGGGTTTTAAATAATTGATTAGCAGTTTTTTTCTTGGGACTATACTAACTGCACAGAAAGTATTTATATAGATTTTCTAGAAGTGCTGTGTTTGTTAAACACAGTGAGGCATGAGCTATGCATTTTCACAAAGATTTAGCACTTTTATGAGCAAAACGCTAATCAATTTTTAGAGTTAAATAAATCCCTGTACTGTAGACTTTGCAGGGCCAAGGCCCTCTTGATTACTCACAGGAAAAACCAAATTAAATAGCAAGCACTGCAGAGACAGGCCTGCATCTACTGGATGAAAACGACTGCAAAACCAAACCAAACAGGCAGAGAACAACATAGAGGGTTGTGTATGAGCAATCATGCACCACAAGGCAGTTGTACGATCAAGAGGATTCTGTGGTAGCTGGAGACTCGAGAGGTCCATTACCAAGGAAACCTCAAGATTGTTCATCTGCCTTGTTTGTGTGTGGTTGCTTATTCACAATCTTTTATAGTGTATGGGCAACCATGGACGGCACTCCTTTATCCCCCAAACAGGTCTCCAATAAAAAAAAAAGCCTTACTTCTAGGGACATGGATATGTTGTTCATCCACACTGTCTGGCAGGTTCCTTGCCACTTTAAATCTTGCCGGAAGGTCTTCAAGCTGGCTCCTCCCACCCACCCGGGTGGTAAAACTCTCGGCTCCGCCCCATGATGCCAGATCTTCCTTACTACTTGGAAGCTCAGGTTCCCTCCTTAACGCTCTGCGTGATAGACTGGATCCTAATTCTTCGGTTCGTCCGAAACTCATTTTAAAATTTTCAAGATTTCTGTCATCTTTCTCCATCGCGGATGCGATGGACAAATAGACTCTTGGATTTCGGCAGTGCCCTTTTGGGCAGAAGATGTCCAAGACGGACCCACACTCAACGTGCGTCTATTGTCTTGGCCTAGAACACGATCTACAGGTCTGCGAGTCATGCCGTTCTTTTTCGGCCAGTGTCCTGGAGGACTGCGCTGCCTGGTTACAGCTTGGGAGCCCCGAGAAGTGCTACCTGCCGGTCAAGTTGAAAGAGGCCCATTGTGGCGGTTACCGCGGCGGCTGGCTCAGCTGAGCAACTCGAGCAGATGATCAGCCCTCGAGGAGGAGGCGGCCCAGGCCGCATCATCCGCTTCCTCGGTCACGGCATTTATCCCACTCTCTCTGGGTATCTCGTATTCAGCTTCGTTCAAGGAGCTTTGCCAATCCCTTTCCACGAAGGGAGAGGGGCCATCGGGACATTCCACTCTGTCCAAACAGAAGGACTCATAGGGTAAGTCCCATCGTCAGCGTTCTTGGGAGCGGGAGAGGTCTACTTCCCCGGACAGCTGACTGTCGACTTCAGTCGAGGTTGTGGCTAAGGCCGCTGGCTTCACGGCGTCCCCGTCAGGCCAGCCGGCCAAGACACCTGTCAACGTGGTCGAGATCTTTCTCTACCCGTTGGACGGACTGTTGACTGGTGAGGCCAACAACCCTTCTTCACCAGTTCCCCCGGTGGAGATTGAGGATCTGCCTGCGCCTCCGGTGCAGCAGTCCCTGATTAAGGCTTCCGAGCCGAGGGAAGAGTGGGTGTCCCCCGCCCCTTCCCAGACCCATCCTCGGAAACACCGAGGATCTCGGTCTCGGTCTTCGTCTCGGTCCAGCCGATCCCGCCGACATTGGCGGTCCCTGTCTCGGCACAGAGGTAAGCGGCGCCGCCGCTCGTCCTCGTCCTCCTCCTCGGAAGAGGAGAGGCTTCGGCCCAAATTGCATCAATGCTACTAGGACCTGATGTGGCAGCAATTACTTCTGTCTGGGACCAAGCCATCGCCTTCCCCGGCCATCAAGTGGCTGTCACCTGAGCAGCCGAAACAACCCCTCTCTGTAGCCGAGGTGTCCAAGCCTGGGCTGGTTGTTCAGCCAAAACTTGCTGCCCCACCGATTTGTGGTGGAACCTCTGCCTCCACAACCGAAATCGGGGGCGCCGACCAAGGACTCTCGGTCAGGTCAAGGCCTGCCCCACAGGTTGTCGGTCACCCTCACTCCCGACCGTCCTCGGCAGGTGGAGGGTGGCTTAGGACCCAGGCAGCTCTTCGCGGACTCCTCAGAGTCCGACGACTCCTCCTCCTCCCTGTTCTCTAGGCCTGCTGACCTGGAGTCTTCCGGGGGCCAGTCGTGGACGAAAGCCCATCGTCCTTCATGGGTTTGCTTCAGCTCATCTCGGAGTCCACCGGGATGCAGCTCGAGCCCATATCCAAACTGGCCAAGTATCCCCTGACTGAGATACTGGACCGAGGGGATTCCCCCACGGAGGCCTATCCGGTGGCTGAAGCCATTGTTGGTCCAGCCTTGGAGCTTTGGTAGCGGCCTGCTTTCTGCCCTGCGCCTTCGGCCAGGATGGCCAGGAAGTATGCGGTCCCTACCGGCTCTTTGCCTGGGTTTTCGGAACACCCCTCTGCCGAGGGGTTGGTCACCAACAGTGTTTTCTGGCGTTCCGGGAATGCTAGGGACGTGGACAAGCCCCACGACAAGGAGTCCAAAAAACTGGACTACACCAGGCGCACGGTGTACGCTGTGTCCTCCCTTGGCCTCCGCCTGGCCAGCTCGGCCGTGCTGATGGCACACTTCTCCCACGCCCTCATGGGCTCCCTGGATGAGGTGATCCCTCATCTCCTGGCCGACCTGCAGACCATGGTCTGGCAGGTGCGGGACCAGGGTAGGGCAGTGGCTAAGCAGCAGCTCCAATCGGTTCTCGACATAGGAGACTCCTGTGCCAGATCGGTTGCGGCTGCAGTGGCCATGCGCCGCAGAGCATGGCTGAGGATATCCACCTTCAAGGCGGATACCCAGCACAAATTGGCGGATGTCCCCTTCCTGGGAACCGAAGACCTCTTCGGCCCTGGAGTGGAAGGTCACCTCCAGCTGATCAAAGTCCAATGCCACTCTGGACTTAGAAGGACAAAGGCCGCTGACAGCAGCAGCACAAGTCCTTTCGCCCTTCTGCGCCTGCGGCACGTCCGGCCCAAAAGCAACAGCACCAGGGCCAGCAGGCTCGTGCTTGGCATCCCAAACCCAAGCCCGCGGCTTCTTCCAATAGGAAGCAGGGAGGTAAAGGCCCAGGAGGTCCCTCAACCGGTCTCCCCTTCAAGCCTGCCCAGTGACTGGTTAAGGGGTGTCTCCCCCAGCCTCATCACTCCCCCGAGTTCCCCCCATGGGGGGACGGCTCCACCACTTCCTTTCCACTTGGTCCGCTATCACCACGGACCACTGGGTGTTGAAGGTGGTAGGAAAGGGTCTGCGTCTGGAGTTCGAGTAGGCCACACCCTTCCCAGCCGTCGCCCCTTGGGGGGCCATGGGGTCCGTAGCCTCTCTGTTGGCCCACTGAACCAATATTGCCCTGCTCCTCGACAAAGAGGTGATCAGGAAGGTGGCGGATCCTCCTCCAGACCCGGGGTTTGTGTCCAGGTACTTTCTGGTCCCAAAACAGATGGGGTGCTGGTGCTCCATTCTCGACCTGCACGACCTGAACAGGTTCCTAAGGTCTCGGACCTTCAGGATGGTCACTCTTGCTTAGATAATCTCATCCTTGGAACGAGGCGTGTGGTTCTGTTCCTGGACCTTCAGGATGCGTTCTTTCACGTCCCAATCCGTCCGTCTCATCAGAGGTTCCTCCACTTCAGAGCGGAGGGATCCCTGTACGAGTTCTGGGCCATGCCCTTCGGCCTTTCCCTAGCTCCCAGGGTCTTCACCAAATGCATGGCAGTGGTGACAGCATTCCTGTGGCGCTGAAGGGTCCGGGTGTACCCCTACCTGGACGATTGGCTGATTGCAGCCCCCTCCAGAGCGGAGGTGGAGCAGTCCAGAGATCTGGCCCTCTGCATTTGCTCTCAGGTTGGCCTCCTCATCAGCGAGGCCAAGTCGGAACTCATGCCAAAGCAGGTGATACAATTCATTTGGGGCAGAGCTCGACTCTCTACGAGCCAGAGCACGGCTCCCGGCGGACAGGGCCGAGGTTCTTTCCTGCTTTGACCAATCATTTCAGGTTGGGCTGTCGCGCCCTGCCCGGGACTTCCTGGGCCTCATGGTGGCCTGCACCAGCGTGGTCCGTTGGGCGCGCTGGTATATGCGTCTCCTTCAATGGGGACTGGCCAGCCAATGGTCACAGCACTTCGATCCCCTGGATCAGCTAGTGACAGTGACTCGGGGGATGTGGAATGCTCTCCAGTGGTGGATCATTCCAGCACATCTGCAGGAGGGCATCCCATTTGTCCGCCCCGAGCCAACGGTCTCTTTATCGACCGATGCCTCTCTGATGGGTTAGGTTGCCCATCTGGGGGAGCACAGAGCGCACGGCCTCTGGTCCCCTCAGGAGCCCTGATGCCACATCAACCTGCTGGAGCTTCGAGCGGTTCATCTAGCCCTCACCACCTTCGCTCCATTTCTACCGGGTCAAGTGGTTCAGGTCCAGACGGACAACACCATGACCATGTACTACCTAAACCGCCAGGGCGGGACGCGCTCCATGCCTCTGTGCAGGGAAGCTCTCCGCATTTGGTCACTCGTGCGCAGCCTAGAGGCAGATCTCCTTGCCATTCATGTGGCAGGAGCCTCCAACACCCTGGCTGATGCCCTAAGCTGGATAGGGGCTGCGTCCCACGAATGGTCTCTCCTGCCGGAAGTAGTACAAGATCTGTTCTCCCACTGGGGTATGCCTCAGGCGGACCTGTTTGCCTCCAGGGAGAATGCGAAGCTGAGACTGTTTCATGCCCGGCCCCCTCAGCAGGGCTCGCTGCAGGGGGATGCCTTCTCGAGGCCGTGGACCCCAGGCCTCTTCTACGCCTTTCCCTCATTTCCCTTGATCCACAAGGTGCTTCTGAGGGCGAGGAGGGACAAGGCTCAGGTGATTCTGGTAGCCCCAGACTGGCCCCGCCAGTTGTGGTATCCAGATCTCCTCAGTCTCAGCTCCAGGCTCCTGAGGCGGCTTCCAGCCCACCTGGACCTGATCTCAGTCAATCAGGGGAAGGTATTCCATCCGGACCTTCAGTCCCTGCACCTGACGGCCTGGTTCCTCAGCGGCTAGAGTTCCAGGCCTTGGGTCTTTCCGATGAGGTCCTCAACGTCGTTGAGGCGTCCCGTAAGGAGTCGACCAGAAAATGCTATGCCTTCAAATGGAAGAGATTCTCCATTTGGTGTCAGGGCAAGGGCCTGGACCCTTCCTCCTGTTCCTTGGCAAGCATTCTGGACTACCTGTGGTCCCTTTCTCAGCAAGGGCTTCGGTCGACGACCCTTAAGGTGCACCTGGCAGCCATCTCTGCTTACTGGGCACGGGTGGGAAGCAGTCGGTGGCGCAGGAGAATGTTGTCTGGTGCTTTTTCAAAGGCTGTGATCACATATCCCCTCCGGTGCGTGAACCTCCACCTCCATGGGATCTACTGCTGGTATTGGCTAAGCTCATAGGCAGGCCATTCGAACTGATGCACAGGTGTGACATCGCTCACCTGTCATGGAAGACCACCTTCTTGATGGCTATCACGTCAGTCAGAAGGATGGGAGAGCTCCAGGCGCTTTTCATAGTCTCCTTATCTGGTCTTCCACAGGCACAAGGTTGTCCTGCACCCCCACCCGAAATTCCTTTAGAAGGTGGTGTCGGAGTTTCACCGTAACCAGGTGTTGACTCTGCCGGTGTTCTACCCCAGTCACACCTTGGAGGCCGAATATAGGCTCCATACTTTGGACCCTAGAAGAGCGCTCGCTTATTGTAAGGAGCGGACGGCTGAAGTTCGGGGAGAGGTTTGCCAGCTGTTTGTCACCTACTCTGTAGCCGCACCTGGCAGACCTGCAGCCAAGTGGATGATAGGCAGGTGGGTCACCTCCTGCATAGATCTCTGCTATAGGTTGGTGGGCATGGAGCCTCCCAGAGGGATAAGAGCTCATTCTGCCCGCCATGCCACTGCATCGGTGGCTGCTTCCAGGGATGTCCCTATCCAGGAAATCTGCAGGGCTACTACCTGGAAGTCAGCACACACCATCACCCACTACCACATTGACCTTGAGTCATGCCAGGATGCTGGTTTTGGGGCCTCGGTTCTCCAGTCTTTATTCCCTAAGTAGGGGGTGTGCGCCTTGCCTCCCTCCTCCCGGAGAACTGCTAGGAGTCTGCCAGACAGTGTGGATGAACAACATATCCATGTCCCTAGAAATACAGGTTACTCACCTGTAACAGGAGTTCTAGGAATGGTATATGTTGTTCATCCACATGACCCACCAACCTCCCGACTCAGCGCACAACCTAGCTTCCAGCGTGTTAGATCTGGCGTCATGGGGCAGAGCCGAGAGTTTTACCACCCGGGTGGGTGGGAGGAGCCAGCTTGAAGACCTTCCGGCAAGATTCAAAGCGGCAAGGAACCTGCCAGACAGTGTGGATGAACAACATATACCATTCCTAGAACTCCTGTTACAGGTGAGTAACCTGTATTTAGGGAGCAGTTCCATCGCGACGCTTACTTCCTCACCACCGTGGCTGCCCAAATGCGCATGCTTGCCCACATTCGATGTTGTTGTGCTGCACTAGTGACATACTGACGCACAGAGTGCAGCACAATAACGCTGTTCCAGGCATGGATTTCCATGCAGAACAGCGTTCCACCATACACTATAAATACAATGAGTCAGCAACTAATGTAGATGATAGTTTATATTTTTTATATTTCTAGTTTACGTTCTACTACTGGTATTTTTTTTTGATACAGTATTACCCAAACTTAAAATTGCTTCTTGCGCTTTTTCTATTGCTGGCCCAGTGTACTGGAATATACTTCCTTTAATTATACAACAGGCTGCATCCATGTCAAGCTTTAAGGAAAAATTTAAAGAATATTTACTGCTGAAATTTTCATGTAACTGCTCCTTATAATTTATTGTTATTATGTAATGTTTGTTTAATGTTGTTGTGTCCTTTCTGTTGTGTTCCATCTGGGTCGGGCCTGAAAAAGGGCCATTGGTTCTGTGTCCCTACCCGGTTAACAAATGAATAAATAAAAAATAAAAAAATATTATGTGTGGCGAAGACAAGAGGTTGAACATGAAACCCCCAGTGCTTCAAATCCTCACCGGCTTTTTTTTTTTTTTTTTTGGGTGGGGGGGTTACTCACAGTCCTGAACAATGCAGGCCTCAGCTGTTGAATGCATCTGTGCTGTGGTCACTGGATCAGCTTCTCTTGCTGGTTCAGCAAGGCTTTTAGCATCTTCTTTTGTTGGTCACTTAGTTAGAATGCAGTTCTGTAGTTCTGCAGTGGGGAGTATCCACGTCCCCGACCAGTGCTGCTGCATGGCAACTCCCAGCAGTGTAAGCCAGTCAGCAGGTTATAACGGCTATGGCTTTGTTTCCCCTGGCAAACTGCGATTGTTCACATTGTGCAGACCTTCTCAGTCTGCTTAGGCAAAAGTTTTTCTTTTGCTCTGACATACGTTCCCTCTCTTGCAGAGTTCAGCTGTGGAGCAGCTTACTCGCACAGCTGTTTCTCAAGATAACTTCAGGCATGCTCATTCACTTTTATTAATTGGCCTGCTGTGGTTGCATGTAGTAGCTTTCTCCTTCACAGCCGATTCAGCCCAGGTCTATCACCAAGCTTAGTCAAGTGCAGACAGACTCCTAATTCAAAAGTCTCCCTTTCTCTGTCCTTGAATCTGCCCCCTTCTCCCCAGTGGTCAGTCTTTCTGGGAGGGTTATCTAGTTTTAGTTTACATCTGATTGGCTTAGCAAAAGCCAGGGTATCTTGGTCTTTCGAGAGTCCATGATGTTGTGCAGGGTTAAAATGTTCATGGGTCGCAGAGATGGTTACTCCTGTTGAAGCTGAATGCTCACTGCTCTTTAAAGTTGTCTTCTGGCCGGCTCTGTGGTGCCAGGCGATAGGGGTTCGCCTGGCACACTGATGACCCGGGTTCGTGTTCCAAGCACAGGGTGGCAGGATCGGCTCAGAGCATCCTTTGGATACTCTGTTCCCAGGGAGAGGGAGGGATGGGAATGCGCCGCTCTTGAGCGGCTCCTGGTGGCCGAATTCTGCACCGCACTGTGGGTGATCACACGGTACATGCGCGGACAATCCTGGACACTGCGGTGTGTGCCTTATAAGGGGAAGGGGCTAAATACAGGAAAATGGTCGCTCGCTTTTTCACCTGATGATGGTGGTCCCCATCCTCCCATTGCTGGGATAGCCCCGATGCTGCGGCCCTAAGCTGCTCCGGCCTAGATGGCGAAAGGTGCCTTCAGATACTGAAGTCTCCCTTCCCAGTTGCCCCCACAGGTGGGAGGGATTCCTATCGAAGGGATATGGTGGGACAACCAGAGCAGCACAACGAGGGGGCAGCAGACAGCAATAGACCGGAGGATCAAGGCAGCAGTGGGGAGACTGGCTGCCCGAAGGAGAGGTCGATGAGTATGGCTATGGTGGAGGAGGTAAAAAGAGAATGCGAAATAAAAGTTCTTCTGGGCTACTTGGTACAGGTTGATAGCTGCTACCTGTATCCAGCTGGTGCTAGTGTGGGTGTGAGAACCTGCTGACAGTAACCTGTAACAGCTGCACCATCCATTACACTATTTACTGTTCAGATTTGGGTGCAAATGTACTGCAAAACAGTGTGTACATATCCCCCCTCCCACCAACATATTTTATTTTGTTTAGTTTTCCATCCATAAATCATCCACCCCCTGTACAGTATGCTCAGGAAACTCTTAGGCACCCTCCCCCAACTTCAGTCTGGGTGAATAGTTTGATCTTTGTGAGCATTGAGAGCTGGCTATTTATTTATACCCCGGGTAGCTCAGCTGTATTGTTTGCTTCTTCCCTCCTCATTCTCTTAAATGTAAGTTAGCTGAGCATTGGGTGGTGGGTCTGGCACTGTCATATTGTTGTGAAGCTGGTAGTTTATAGCGTCCTCTTGGAGCTCCTATATCTGTTAGACTGTGTCTGCCACCCCACACCCCCATCCTGCGGTTTGTGAGGTTTCCTAGAAGATCTTGAGTACAGGCTCTGGGCTTTGTCCTGGGCAGTTGGGTTGGAGGTGGAAGTTGGGGAAGGGGATGGGGATTTAATAACAAGAGGGTGGGGGGGGGGTGATGTAGTACTCTGGGCCGGACGGTGACTGTAATGGCAAGTGTACAGGTTTGGGAAAGCTGGAAAAGGGCTTTTTCCATTTACTAGCCCTGAATCCTGTAGCTAACCAGTTATAAATTAGGTAGGGGAAATCCTGCATCCTGATTGGCCTTGGCAGACTACCACCAATAGCTAAAAACAAGCCTGTCAATCACAATACATAACTTCAAAAATCCCTATGGCAATCTTTACATTTTTTGTTTCCGTTTTTTTAAGTCTGTTTTTAGCTCCACTGTCCATGGCAAATGTCCTAGCTTTCTGCCATGTTTGCCATAACTGAGCTGGACAGAGGGATTTACCCTAGTCCCCTGCTGCAAGACCTCCTAAATGGACAGTGGCACCAGGACAGCTGTCCAAGTGGAAGTGTGCACCTTACCACACGCTTTGCAGTGTCTCCCCTCCTCTTCACCACTGTCTGCTCTCCTACAGGCAACAGTGACAGCGAGGTAATGCAGTGCTTCCTCTCCAGAGGAAGACAGCATCCTTTCCTAGGAGACAAAGATCCTCCTCTTCCCCCAACAAAGGTAGCCCCTCATCCTAGGCTTGTTTGCGAACCTGGTTTGACAGTGTCATGAGTGGCAGCCCCACTGCTGTTGCAGATGGGCTGGTTCAGTCTTTACATTTTAACTGAAAATGGCCACCTGTGTTTCCACCGCTAAAGTAAAACATATGTATATACATATATATATATATATATATATATATATATATATATAATTTAAATGTGGGTCTCCTGATTTCCAAAACCAGAGTTCTAACCTTTAGTCTACACCATACTTTCTTCCCAGATTTATTGGAACTAGGCATGAGATCCTCCTTTAAAAGAAAAATAACATCAGACTATAGCTATTTATTTATTGACAGCTTTGATTCATACATTTTGAGCAACAGCTCTTTGCATAGGTTCTTCATCAGGACAAGTACATATCAAATGGAGCATAACAAGTACAATACATGCAGACAAGTCACTGATTACAGGCAGATAATAACAAGTCTTTTCCAGGTCACAAAAATACAAGGAGAACAAATGGCACATAGCAGCCAGCAGGGAAAGCAAATGGTACACAGCAAACCACGAGCGGGTACTAGAGTATCCTTGTTCGTTAGCACACCTCTGACTATCTCCAAATGCTCTCTGAGGTCAGAGGTGGAGGGAACTGGCCTAGCCGATCAACTAGAGGGAGATGTGAGGTAGGTAGCGAGGGAGGAGGGGAAGCAATACCGGGTAGCTAGGCAGGGAGTGTTAAGGGCTAGTAGTGGCCTACGGGGTCAGATGATAGAGGGTGCAGGCTAAGTGCAGCATGTTAGGACTCCAAGTTGCTTAGCGGTAGCAGTCACAGGTGCACTTGCAAGAAGTTGATCTTGGAGTTTGCGCTTGGAAAGGTCTATTGCAGTGGTAGAGCTTATCGTAGTGGAGCTTGCTGGCCAGAGGCACACTGAGCTAGGGCCGTGCTACACCTGGAGACACTGAAAACTTGATTGTTAGGGCTCCTGTTGTTTCAAGCGGGCTGATGTAGGCTGAAAAGATTCTTGACTCCAGAGGGCAGCATGGCAAGACTGATCTTGGCTATCAAGCCGTTTGGTAGTGGATTTGTCATTTAGTTGAAGGCAGTTTGCGTGAGTGTAGAGATCACAGGTGTGTGTTAGGTGCATAGCACCTGTGAGAAGTTAGTATGCCTTGTTCAGTGCCGTTGAAATGTGACAAAGGGCCGTGTTAGTGGCTGACCCATAGATGACCAGGCCGTAGTCAATAAGAGCAAAAACTGAGCTGTGTATTGTCATGCTGAGGGCATCAGTTGTGAGGCAGTCTTTGTCAGTAGAGCATGCCAACTCTCATATCATTCGCTTTAGCAGTTTTGGCAATGTATGTGGAGTATAACAGGTTGGAGTAGACAGTAATTCCCAGGTATTTGAACTGCTGCATAAGCTCGAGGGAGGCGCCCTTGTTGCTCTTAAAGGAGTAGTCCACCTAGAACTTGCAAAAAACATATGTTATGCAGAATGTTTTGATATGTACTGTATGTTACGTCCTAGTGTGTCCTTCCCTCTGTCTGCTATTAGGAGTTTTTCCTAAATTAGCCTGCTAGCTGTATGGTAGTTTTACGACCCCTGGGGATCTCCATCACAATTAGGTTTATTGGCTTTCTTTCTCCTACGATGCACCCTGTCTCGTGTGACCGTGATGTAGCCATGCCCTTAGATTTAGCATGTGCATTGCTTTAAATCAGTTTAAAATCACTTCACAACAGCAGAGCTTTGTAACTGTTCTTATCCAGGGAGTACAAATGGCATCAGTTACAGTTTAGCAGATACCTGAGAGCAAGCTAGCTGGGGTTTCTGTAAGGCAACAGCTACTAAATAGCTCTAATTTACTATTTTTTGTTTGCTATGTGCATCAAGTCTAGCTAGCAGGAGTGTTTTTAATTTTAAAACTTTTAATTTTATCAAACTGTACTCAACCATAAAAGCAGAGAAACTTCCTAGACCATCAGTGCTATGATTAATAAATCCTCTAGCTGTTTTCTTACAGAAACCCCACTCGGTTAGATGTCAAATATTTGCTAAACTGTAAATGCAGGTATCATAATTTTATTAGCAGTTAGTGCTGATTTTGCTGTGTGACAAGATTTAAAATTTTTTTTTTTTTTTTACAAATGAAGTGTATAGTATGAAGCTGCAGCCTAGAAACTGCAAAATACTTTGAAGTCAGCTTTTCTCCTGCCTATGGTATGGCATGAAAGCAACAGGATGACAGTGAATATTCCAGCTATACATTTGATTCCATTTTACAATGGTTCACTGTACTACGCATTTAGTATATCTCACTTTTTCAAATAATAAAACAAATATTCTCCAAACTAAATAACTCACACATACATATTTTTATACTTTATTAAAAAGACACTTCACATTTGTAAAAAAAAAAAAGGCAAAAAAATATATGAATGAAAGTGATGTCACAGAGCACAGTCAGCCCTAACTTCCAGTTCCTTCTATCAGAATGATTGTACCTACGTTTATAGTTTAAAGGAAAACTGTCCACAACAGTGGGGGCAATCACTTGGGCTGCCAAAACGCCCGATTACAACAATGTACATGGTTTAAATTAAATGCAGCTAACCTTTCTCTAGTTATTTAGCTTCTTAATAGTTCTCCTGGATGTGCCATGTGAAAACTGCCGCCGCACCGGAAGACTGAGTATGCCCCTGGCATCCTGTCCCAAATCAAAGGGTCGACAAATGATTTGTGCTTAGGTGTATCTACACCGGAGAAAAAGAACTATTGTGGCATGTAGAGGTATGTTAACTGAACTCTACAGCCAATTCCCCGTGAAAACTGAGCCGTGTAATGTACTTAAAATCATTCTTAAAGTTGGACGGCGAAGTTCGGTCAGTGTAGCACCTAGCGCTACTGCACATACCCGAACCCGAAGCACTAGGTGATAAAGGTAACAGTGTACACATATAACGGTAATATTGTGCGTAGTACATAAGGCTCCATAGGGACTGCATACTGGGGACTATCGGACTTGCTAAGATTACATCATTGCGTTGCACGTTCCCAGCAGCTTCAGTCCCCTATCGGCATGGTGTTCTAAAAATGTTTCCTGGTTTCGGCAGTTTGAAAAAAAAGTTGCCAAAAATGTGTTAAACGGCAGAATTTAAGGTAGTAATTTTATTCAGAACCTCTCCCTGTCTGCTATAATTCCACGGGAGGGTTTTCAGAACAGTGTGCCCCATCATAATTGTGTTTAGGTAGCCTTTAAGCAACAAACGAGACAGAGTGCTGGTGATGCTGGGTTAGACCTATACCTGGTGCGGTTTGGACACTACCTGTGGCATTGTGATTGGAACACGGCAGGCGTGCGTAAATCCAGTATCACCCTCACTCAGTCGTGGTTTACTGCGTAATTATGCAGTGAGGTAGCAAACAACTCACAATACTGGTGCGTTCTGTACTGCAGTAAGCAGTACTAAAAAAAATAAAAAAAAATGTCCAATTCCAGTCCCCATTATGTTAACATTATACACAAATCCAAAAATTATACTGGTTGTCTATTACCAAAATCTTCAGAAGACAGTACAACAGTATTTGCTGAAAGTGTCACAAGATTTGGAATTCTCACTAGTTGCTGTTCTGTATCTGAAATACCATACTGAAGTTCCGGTTCATTCGTGCTGGTCTGCTCCATTTTGGCTATAGGACCTATGAAGCAATACAACTGTTTAAAAAATATACATTTACAGCTGCTTTACTAACACAGGAAGCTTTAAACTAAGTACCATATGGGTAATACCAACAGGTCATTGTGAATAAATCACAGTAATGTTAATATATTACTACTAATTCAATCATGGACTCTGAAGTGCTGCACTACTCCGATGATTTTGATTGGCTAAGCTTCAGAAAAGCCTTGCTAAAGTTACTTATAGATTACAATAGGTTACTCAAAAAAGTTACGTCAGCTGAAATTGGTTGAATGCCTATGCGTGTCTATTGATTACTCACCATTAGAAAATGGGTAAAGAAAATACTGAAACCGGATTGGCTGCCGTGGGGTACAGAAGAGAGGAAGTTGGTGATTGGGGCTGCAGAGAGTACGGAGACCAGAGAACTGGAGGAAAAAAAACTATATTGTAAATTCTCGGGACAGGCACCGGTGATCACAAGTTCCACAGAAATGACCTAGTATTCCAGTCCCCAGATCTGGCAGCAGGGTCCGGAAAACACAGAAAACATTGTCCGATTTCCCAGGCACAGAGTAGGCAGCAAGGACCGAGAAACTGCAGACAAACAAAAATAAAAAAGGGCCACAAAAATGGGCTGTGTAAATCATCATTAGTATGAAACGAAGAGCTCTGTTCCCCTACTGACTAGAGGGGCAAGTATTCAAGCAGTAGAGAGACTCATTTTTATCCAAAAAGGACAAAAAAAGTCATCATTTTTTGGGTTACTTTAATTGTTTTTTTTTAATAATCCTATAAAAAAATGACACTTGGCCCATTTTCTAAGTGCAATAATACCCTCCTGAGTGGGTGGTGTGGGCAATACCGGACCTTCGAGGGGCTATTGGTCCTCCGCCTGCGGCGTTTGGCCTCATTACGCCCCTGGGCGGTCCACTGTCTCCCAATACCGCCCACCCTGTTTGGTATTATTGCTTGCATAAACACACTCTTGCAACTCCGGGGACTCAAGAGATACCCAGAGACACCATTGTTTGCCGAAGTGGAAAACAGCAGCGACACAGCTGTCGCCAGAGTGATCGAGTGACAGGCCAGACTACTCCAAGTCAACATACATACACCTAATAAAACCCAATGGTTGCTAGACACACATCTATAGGGTTCCTTCTGACACTATGAAAGCAGTAAGACACTCCAGGGTGTGCATTGGACAGATTACCGCACCAGAATCTTGGCCTTTTCAGTGCCAGCTTTTTCTCACACATGCATGGAACAGATTTTGTTCATGGAGACCTTGGCTTCTCATTGGATGGTTTAGCCTACCCATTTTATAAAGCTAGATAATAATATTCAAGCATACTATAATTACTAAAATGATGGTCCCGGAACTCTTCCCCCCTCACTGTATAAACCCAGAAGATACTAGTGTCCTGGTCTCCACACTAGTCATATATACCTATTCTTACTAGAACTTCAAGCAGTAACTGGTTCCTAATGTGACTGTTTCAACTAAACCTCATTCTCCACTTCTATCTCCCTCCCAGCTACTCGCCCACCTGCTGTTGACCCCTGCTTCCCCTGCGCATCCCCCTTACACCACCACCCCTGTTTTCTTCCACCTCTCCCCCACCCCAGTCCTAACAATATGTTAGTAACATATACTCCCAATTCACTGGCTTGCTACTCTGTGGTTTGTACCACTTAGCCAATTGCACCCCCACCCTCAACCATGCATGACAAGGCCCGCTTGGCTGCTGCCCACTCTGGATCTGTATCACAGCCTTGGACACTGTTCATCGGCTCTTAATAATGTTAACTAGACAATTACTTGGCACTGCCTTTCAACATCTTGCATTTCAGCTCTAATTCTTATTCTTCTGTCCCACCATATGTTTATTGCTGTTTTGTATTTGTTATCCTCCCTGATGTATTTCAATGTTTTGTCCTGCTTGATGTGGAACCTATGTAACTAGCTGTTGTCAGCTCAAAATATGATATCCGAGACCATAAATAAAAGAATGATGTATATAGTTTAGTGATCAGAACACTTGATACCACAGTAGAATAAAATGAGAAAAGCTTGCGTTTTTTTCTTCTTGAACTGTAGTATCTGCCAGCCAGTATCTCTTTCTCTGTGTTACCTAGACAAAATGAAGAAAAGGAGTTTATTTTTTGTTTGTTTTTTATGAGACATGACAGCACACCGTACACGGTGGCCGGGATATTCTAAGGGGTTGCAATAGGACCAACTGAGTTGAGTTAATGTAACACCAGAAATGCAATCCCTATGCACTGGGGCACAAAGATAATGTATATGGCGCATCTCCAGGGAGAATGCCCATACATATGCTGCACATTCTGATATTCAGCCCAGGATGTGCAGCGCAAATACCTGCACAACCCTGAAAAGCGCCACATACCGATGCTCAAAGTTCAGCCTGAAAAAAAATGGCCTAAATGGAAGCCACCCACATACAAGTTGCTGTACTGTTAGGTGCATCACATCACCGCAGCCCCTGGCCATGGGTGGCCTCCCTCCCCAGTACACTCTGCACAAGCATCCTATATTGTCCCTAGTGCTTAAGTGGCCCCCTACCCCTCCCGTGACCACAATCACCCTGTTGGTTCAGTGGTTCCCCATCCATTCCTCTGATTGCCCCATTTAAATTAATGTCGTGATCAGGTGGTATCCCCTCCCCGCCGGTAACCACAATCGACATGCATTAATATTTTACTTCACCCTGGTGGACCACTGGCGGCAGCCCCGCCCACACAGTCCCCCAGCCCACCCTGCATACCTCCGTGACTGCCTGCTGAATGACACAGGTTACAGTACTATCTGCAAGCTCATTGGACCACACTATGGCCCAATGGGCATTCAGTGCACACTGTAATATAGTCGTTCAAAACTTGTGAAATGAAGTCAGCCATTCACAAAGTTGTGAATGACTGCATTATGCACTTCATGCCCACTGGTCCAGAGTGTGGTCCATGAGCCTGCAGACAATACTGTGTTAGCGGTCATTCGGTGGGCAACTGTGGAGGTATACGGGTGGAGTGTAGGTCCTGTGTTGGTGGGGGGTGCCACTGGACCACTAGGGCAAAGTAAAATATTTATGCACAGCTATCACGGTTATTGGCGGGGAAGAAGTGCCACTGGCCCACCAGGGTGAGGTAAAATATTAACATACAGTGATCAGGGTTACCGGCATGGAGGGGGTGGTGCCAGTCGGCCACCAGGGTGGAGTATACACATGGCAAACAGGGTTGCTGATGGGGGAAGGGGAGGGGTACCACTGGACTACCATGGCGACTGAAATTATTACAGCACTAGGGATGAGAAAAGGGAGTGAATCACTTCACAATAGAATTTATTTCAAGCTGCAGTCTAAAATAAATAGAGAAAATAAAGGTGCTTTACTTACTTAAGGATACTGAATTCATTTGGTTTTGGCCATAGGCAAGTGTACAGCACATGCAGTTGCACATGTGTGGCAACAAACCTGTCTGTGCTGCAAAAAAATCAGAAATAAACCTGATTTTTAACTAAGCAAACACTAGTAGATAGCTAAAAGAATTAAAACATTTGAGTATAATTATAAAGATAACATTAATCTTCTCTCAGTTTGTTGTTGCACAGTGATAAGAACACTGTAAATTTAAAACCACGCTCTTTACATGGTTTTCTTCATTAGTTTTTTACTGGCACAAGCCCAACTGTAGATTTCTGTTACACTGCTCTTCACCCGCCCCTCCTGACACTCTCTTGAAATTTACTGTGCCAGCTGTGTGGTCAGCACTGGAGAGGAAAGAAGCCAGGTGATATTTAAGAGTGGCTCGATGGCAGGCAGAGGTGACATCTCCAGTTGCTGAGGATGGGAAGTTTTCTTTGTATTTTCCCCAGTTGGAGTGTAGCATGAAATGATGCCTGCGCACAGCTGCGCTGCTGGCATCTGCTGTATTCCATGCCTTATGCTAGCTGGTGTGCCTGCAGTACCTCAGATCTCCATCGAGGGCCACCAGGACACCAAGTGAGCATGGATCCCACACTAGGGAGAGGACAGCTGTCCTCCAGATGCTCTGTCCTCTCCCTCCCCTGCAACCTGTGTCACTTACCGAACCCAGGTTGCCAGAGTGGCGTCCGGTCCAGCTCCTCAACCCTCAGTGCCACCAGGCTGGCTACTTTGATTGAGATTTTTTTTTTACTGCAGCAAAGAGAGTTTAGCCTGTACATAAAGATGGGTGGTGGGGGTTGCAAGCTCACACATGGACAGGTGAGGGGAGTAACCTGAAGGCAGTGAATGACCAATGAATTTGATGGAGACCATTCTGAAGGAGATGTTAATGACCTTTCTCAATAGTACTGGTCTGCAGGACTAGAGGCAGCTTGGGTTTGTATCCAGAAGATATTGACAGATACATAATCAACTTCTTGCTCTCTGTGTTGTCACTGGGGATGGTTGATGAAGATCACACAGTGGATGTCCAATATCAGGGCTACAGCCCACTAGCAGTAGCAAGGCCATCGAGTCTTGTACCACACAGGAGGCTACAATTAAGCAAGCTGAGGGACATGGGTGCGCAGGAGAAACTGGTACAGATCTGCCTTCAAGGCAGACTGCAGAGGGTAGGACTAGGAGACATCCATCTGAGCCAGGATAAGAAACTAGTGGGGCATCACGGGGGTCAGTATTGAGCCCCGTTTTGTGCAAGTTCTCCATTGTATTGCATAGGGAGCACGAGTAAGAGCAGCTTGTTCTGTTCACCATGGCACTAAGATTTGTGCAAAATTGGACAGTCATGAGAGGCGGGCACTAGGGATGATCGGGCCAAACAGCTGAGATTTAAATTAATGCTATATATGTAGTGCAAGGTCATGCGCACCTCGGAGACAGAAACCACAGAACCACCAAATGGCTGGTGGGTGAGTGCAGGTAGTGGCTTCAGAGGAGAGGGACATAGGGGCACAAGTCACACAGGGGACATGAATGTTTATTATTATCAGCATAATACTTGGAGAATGGCAGAAAGGGCAAATTGTATGGTGGGGTGCATTGCCAGAGGGATCACCTCTAGTAGAACGGAGGAGGTCATCATGCCCGTATAGAGCATTGATGAGGCAACACTTGGACTACTGGGTACAGTACTGGTGCCCACACACAAGAAGAATGTGATCACTAGAGGGGTGCAGTGTAGTGTGACAAAAATGATCATGTGCCTAGAGGAGAGAGCTTCGGGAAAGGGGGGGAAAGATGGAGACCTTAAGTACTTAAGGGCACAAAGTCAGAGGATTGCTCAACTTAAAACTGAAGGTAGGGTGGTCACTTTGGGGCACAGTACTCTAAAGCTGTAATTTAGGGGGAAGGGGTTCAGGACGGAAATGACACTACACAGATAGTGGTGGTGGCATGGAATGCACTATTGGAGTTAATTGAACTGATAATTTGGGATACAGTGGTTAGTATTAAGCTAGTACACACAAGAACACAGTTGGGGGGAGGGGGCTGGGAGGGGGGATGGAGTGGTAGACCGAGAAGAGAGCAGCACAACCGGGCAGACTTGATAGACCTTGGTGTCTTTTTCAGCCACCAATTATGTTCATATGACTAAGGCAAATGAGTGGCGCAAGGTGGTTCCCTGTGCTCCCTTCTCATTGCCTACTTTTTTGCATAATGCATGATATGCATCTGTAGGAGAGTGGGCCGTCCATACCATGTGCTCACTGTACACAACTACGGAGCCATAAGCAGCCCTACAGTGCAAGGAACCCTTGTGTGTATGCAAGTAACATACTAATTTGCTGTAGTGTAATATTAAAAGCATCCGATTCTCAGCAACTATAGCACTAGGTACGAAAAGAATTACACTGATGTTCATCAAGACAGAGATAAGAGTACCTCCACATCGTTTCTGAGATATGGGCACCTAAACAAATGCAGTCTTTGGAACACGTGATGCTAATTATCTCCTTTACCATAGCAAGTAGGAAACTCTCATTCTAAATGTCCTTGCATAGCGCCCCGAAGAGTCGAGTGACACTGCATATGGAGGTATGGAGCTAAATGCCCAACTTCCAGACGCTGGATCCCTCCACCAACCTTTCCATGATGCTGGGCTCCACTTCACTTCAATGATGATGCCTCCCTCCCCCAGAAGACAGTTGGGTGACACTGCATAATGAGGTATGGAACTAAATGCCACTTTGTTCCAGATGTGGGAGTCCCCCCTTCCCCCAACCTTTCCATGATGCTGGACCCCACCTCACCTTCTTTCCATGATGATGCTGCCTAAACCACCCTTTCCTGACGGACCACAAGCACCCCAGCCTCTCCCTACATCAACATCATAATTAACACTGTTTGCATTAAACTCATAAAACCAACTAGCTTTTTAATGCTGTTTTGTTGCTAACTAAGCTGCTGCTAAAGTAATAAATCTTACATCGATTTTTAATTCAATGCAGAACACCTAACCAAGTTTTCCATAAAGCTCAACAGTTAAGTTACACATCAGGATGATCTTGGTGCACAAGAAAAAATTTATTTGTTTTAATAAGTACAAAAGTACAATAAAAACTCTAGTGGAACTGGATGCTACGGAGTCACTCTGACGAAGTGCACTGCAGTGTGTCACGTGCCAGTATGTGCGGTGGGGGTAACTACCAGAAGAACTGTGGAAATATTGCAAGGCAGTGGTGTTCATAGTGTACCTACTACCTACAGCACACACACCGAGGTTGCGCAGCTTCGTATTCCCGAGTCTGTACCTGTGCTGCCAAGTGTTATTACCTCATGGATTCAGGGAGTGGAAGGGGCAACGCTGAGGATGACAATACCGGACCAGGACCAATCTTCCCGCATGCTGCTAGCTCATGCACCAATATTTACATTTTGTCCCAGCAGATCTACCCCGTTTATTTTACAATACCTGATCAGGTGAGTGAAGTCTGGTCTCTATTTAGCACATGGGGGTCAGGGCCCAACTCTCGAGAGTCTCACACACTGGTCTGACTCTAGTCAACACATACACACTTCACGGAGGTCATATGGTCGGTGGGGCGGGACGTCCAAGCAACCCGACAAACGCTCCGATACCGACTACCCACTGGGGACTCGTCAGCTAGCTAGGGGCACAAACTAGGAACATTTCAAGCCTGCAGAAAGGAAGGACACCATAAGGTACAGCAACAATGCAATTCAGGAGTGATGACGAATAGGGCATGCTTGCGGCCGTAGTAATTACACGGTACACATTTACACAATCCTGGTACAGTGATAATTTGCTCGGGGGTTTCAGGGGGCTTGATATCTGAAAATTTAATTAAATTACTGCAACAAAACACTAATTCTTGTCACCGGCACCCAGCGGTATCCAGGAGGGGAAAATACATCATCAAACATTATCCTGAATTATTTAATTCAGCTTGAATAAAACTGTTCTCCACTCCTAGCTCTTCACCAGCCTGGGGAAAAAAATCATCAGTTGGTTTTAATTTAACTTAAATGTGCCACAGAAAATACAAATTATTAATTAAACGTAATGCCCCATTTCCTTTACACTCAAATAACAGTTCGACTGCTGAGGTACTCAATGAGAAAATATTACCCAAACATTACTTTAAAAATCACTTTCAAAATTTGCACCACCTCACTCCAGTCAGTCGAAGGATGTAGTGCAGTAGACCTTTCCTTTCTGAATTCTCCTCACCTACAAAAAAAAACAAACACAAAAATTAACCAAACTCCTGTTTTGAATAAAATCTCTCAAACTAAGATAAACTGTGTGTGATGGGCAACCAAATTACCTAGGCGCTTCACGTTGATTGCCACTTGAACTCCGGAGTGCTGACACCTCACCACATGCTCTTCAGTCCGTGCTCAGTGGAGAAAAATGCTGCGTAGCACGCCTGTAAGCCTTTAATACCAGTTCCTGCACTAGTGGCTTACTTTTGAGGATAGCAGATTCGCCATACAAAATTTTGACTAGCTTTTTGCAGATTTTGGTTAATAACATCACAAGCTTTAATTTAATATACAGGTTCATTGCATTATTTTGCACACTTTATTTGTAAATTATGTGTTTGTACATAAACATCACTTTAAATGACAATTTCATGTATTTTTACTGAAAACTCCTACTAACTGTATGGTATGAATCTGCAGCTTGGTAAATGATGAATACTTTGTCAAGCTTTCTCTCAGGGGTTGTACAGTATGGCGCCAAAGCTGTTGGAGGCAAAACATACAGTGCCTAATTATGCAGCAGGCATGATTCCATTTTTACAAGGTTCTCTGCACTGTCCCAGGGGTGTCGCACACTTTTTCAAAAGATAAAAAATAGTTTTTTAAATGACACACAGACACATTAAGGATATTTATTTAATACTTTATTAAGACATCCTTTATATTGGGGAAAAAAAAATTGAAATTCACATCTCTAATAAACTTCATCACCACTTGCTGCCAGTTCTAGCTGTTAGAATGCTGGTACCTATTGACAATGATGATGACTGGCGACCAGTTGGAATTTGGAAAGGTGGAGAGTCTGGGGGATTGGGAATCGGTTGGTGAATGATGTCTTAAGTTTATACTGATGCACTCGCTGTTGGTCAATTTGGTGCTGGTGGTATTGGTATAAAAAGACAAAATATATTGCATCAAAGTTTGAGATGATAACTCCAAGGTTGTTTATTTAAGTTGGTGATGTGATGAGTGTGAGAGACTGACTGACAGCCTCCCGAGTCTTGACTCCCAGCCACGACGAGTAGGTTGGCTGACTACCTCTGGTCTTGAGTGTTGCAGTTGCCAGTTGCTTGCCGTTAGTGCCTCTGGACCAGAGCGACTGTGTCGAGGAGGACCTATGCACTAATGTGGAGTTTTACCTAGCTTGTTGTTGCTGATAGATGTCTGTTTATGTACGCACCAGTCTCACACCTTGGTCACTGGCAGAAAAGCTCTATGTGGCCTACTGTCCGCTGATCTGCAGGCCATGCTCAACTTTGTTGACCAAAAATACTCTAAGCTGTGAAACTATGTGGTGCCTTACTTGATGTGTTATTTTATCATGACACCCATGTATTGATTTAATACAGTGGCAGCACTAATTGTATAACTGTTCTCCTGCGTGTACCAGTAAGTGTCTACTGTTGCTAAACTGTAATCTTACTGTATTATAGTGTATAGTGGAACATCGTTCACTAAAATCTAGTGCTCTCAAAATGTTGTTCTGCTGCACTACTGACATCTGCAGTGCAGCAGAACCACAAAGTGTCGTCCGCAGGACAGCAGTGCAGGCGTCACACACTGTGTCTCGAGCAGCAATCTGACAGGGCATACTGACAGGGCACATACACGAACTAATGATATCTGCGGCAGTACTACCACCTACCCCTTTTCTCTTCCCCGCAGATCGTGAATTGCTGCTGCTATCTGTGAGTTTTTGAAAATGCTTAAAGCAACTGTAGTTGTCGGATAATTTAGCTTTTACTGCCTCAGTAAAAATGATTTTAAAAAGAAAGATGTGTTGATTTTTTTTTTCTCAGTGTTTTTTTTTTTTTTAAGGGGTGACGTTCCACTATACACTATACAGAACAGTGCATGCGTAACATTTAACGGCAGGGCTGTTCTTTCCCGTTGTTGGCAGTATTACGACGTTGAGTTGAGTTGGGCGTTAGAATTTGCTTCAGTGTTTAGGACTTGGACAATTTCTGCAGACGTTTAGATCCGCACAGCTTATTTGTGAGTACACGTAGACTAACTTGCATTTTGCCAAGCTCAATTTTTAATTTTTACTTCTCATTAAATGACGCACACCTAGCGTTTTGTACCATGCTACTTCTGTGTCCTGCCTTATCCTATAGGTGACCCATCCAGCCTCCTACAGGCCTAGCCAGAGCACTGTATTTCACATCCAAGTAGTTGAACACCCCGGAGCATCATCTTGAGGATGATCTTACGGCAGAGAGAGAGAGAGAGAGAGAGAGAGAGTCTATAGGAGGCAGATTTTGTTACTCATTGTCAATACTACTTCTGGGAGATTGACAGGCTTGGTCAAAGTATGCCATCTTGTTTGTGCACACTGCACAAACTGATGCTGCACATGTGTGTGCTCACATCTGATTGGCTGTTATTATAAGTGTCTTGTTTCTTTCAAGCTAAGGTCATCAAACTTGGAGACATTGTTAATGTTACTTGTGTGATATTTCCAAGGCTGTGACTTGTATGACTTGTATATCGCTGGGATGGTACTGTATGTTTCTAGGGACGTGGATATGTTGTTCAATCCACACTTACTGGCAGGTTCCTTGCCACTTTAAATCTTGCCGGAAGGTCTTCAAGCTGGCTCATCCCACCCACCCAGGTGGTAAAGCTCTCCGTTCCGCCCCATGACGCCAGATCTTCCTTACCGCTTGGAAGCTCAGATTCCCTCCTTAGCGCTCTGCATTTTAGGCCTGGATCCAAACTCTTTGGTTAATCCGAAACTTATTCTAAAATTTAAAAGACTTCGGTGGTCTTTTTCCCTCGCAGCTGCGATGGACAAATCGACTCTCTGATTTCGTCGGTGCTCCTGCGGGCAGAAGATACATACACAATTATAGGCGAGATAAGGGCTATGGCGCACCCAGTCTGCCCATTTAAGATGTCCTAGATCGACCCGCAGTCCACGTACGCTTACTGCCTAGGACTCCGCCATGACTCATAGGCTTGTGAGTTATGCAAATCCTTTTCAGCTTCGGTCTTGGAGGACTGCACTGCCCGATTGCTCTTGGGGCGCCCTAAAAACATTATTCTCCGGTCAAGTCGAAGGAGGCCCATTGGGCGGTGTCCGGCGGCGGGCTCGGCAGACCAGCTGGAGCAGATGATCGCCCTCGAGGAGGAGGCGGCCCAGGCTGCATCTTCATCTTCCTCTGTCGCAGCATTTATCCCGCTCTCCTTGGGCTCTTCCTACACAGCTTCTTTTAAGGAGCTTTGCCAATCCCTCTCCACCAAGGGAGAAGGGCCATCGGGACATTACTCTCGGTCCAAGAAGGAGGACTCCAAAAGTAAGTCCCACCGTCGACGGGAGCGGGAGAGGTCCCCCTTCCCTGGATAGTCAACAGTCTACTTCGGTCGAGGTTGCAGCTAAGGCCACTGGCTTCACGGTGTCCCCGTCAGGTCAGCCGGCCGAGACAACCATCGACGTGGTCGAGATTTTTCTCGACCCGTTGGACGGTTTGTCGACTGGAGAAGCCAACACCCCTTCTTCACCAGTTCCCCCGGTGGAAACGGAGGACTTACCTGTGCCAGAGTCCCCGGTTAAGGTCCCTGAACCAAGGAAGGAGCAGGTTTCCCCCGGCCCCTCTCTGACCCACCCTCGGAATCCCCGAAGGTCTCGGACCTCTTACAGGTCCAGCCGGTCCTGCCATCGGCAGTCTCGGCGCCATGGAAAGCAGCAGTGCTGCTCATCCTCGTCGTTCTCGTTGGAGGATAGGCTCTGGTGCAAGTTGCGTCGGCGCTATGAGGATTTAATGTGGCAGCAGCTCTTATTGTCTGGGAATAAGCAGACTCCATCGCCTTGATTGGCCATTAAGTGGCTGTCACCGGAGCAGCTGAAGCAACCCCTCGTAGTGGTCGAGGAGCCTAAGCCGGCACCGCTTGTTCGACTGAAACCAGCTGCACCACCCACTGTGGTTGAACCTCCGCCTCCACAACTGTAGACTGGGGCCCCGACCAAGGATTCTCGGTCGGGTCAGGGTTTGCCCCATAGGTTGTCAGTCACCCTCACTCCCGATAGACCTCAGCATGTGGAGGGTGGCTCAGGTGCTCGGCAGCTGTTTGCAGACTCCTCTGAGTCTGACGACGACTCCTTGTTCTCCAGGCTGCTTGACCTGGAGTCTGCTGGGGGTCAGTTGGTGGATGAGAGCCCATCCTCGTTCCTAGGTATGCTTTGACTTATCTCAGAATCCACTGAGATGAAGCTTGAACCTGTTTCAAAATGGGCCAGGTATCCCCTCACGGAGATACTGGACCTAGGGGATTCCCCTACGGAGGCCTTCCCGGTGGCCAAAGCCATTGTAGGCCCAGCCCTGGAGCTGTGGCATTGGCCAGCTTCTTGTCCAGCACCTTCGGCCAGGATGGCTCGGAAGTATGCTGTCCCTACCGGTTCACTCTCTGGTTTCTCAGAGCACCCCTCTGCGGAGGAGTTAGTGACCGACAGTGTTTTCCGGCGTTCCGGGAATGCTCAGGATGTGGACAAGCCCCCCCGATAAGGAGTCCAAGAAATTGGACTACTCTGGGCAGAAAGTCTATGCTGCTTCCTCCCTAGGCCTTCGTCAGGCTAGCTCGGCCATCCTGATGGCACACTTTTCACATGCACTTTTGGGCTCCCTGGATGAGGTGATTCCTCATCTTCCAGCTGACTTTCAGGCGACGGTCAAGCAGGTGCGGGACCAGGGAAGGGTGGTGGCCAAACAGCAGCTCCAAACTTCTTTGGACATCACTGACTTGTGTGCCCGATCTATAGCGGCCGCAGTGGCCATGCGCTGCAGAGCTTGGCTGTGGAGCTCCACCTTTACAGTGGATACCCAGCACAACCTGGCAGACATTCCCTTCCTGTGTACCGACTTGTTCGGTCCGGGGTGGAGGGTCATCTCCAGCGGATTGAGAAGTCTAACGCCACCTTGGACTCAGTCACGTCTGCCCAGAAGGACAAAGGCCGCCAGCAGTAGTGTAAGCCCTAATGTCCTTCAGCCCCTGTGGCACGCCCAGCAACACTAGCATCAGGGCCAGCAGGCTCGCACTTGGCACCCCAAAGCCAAGCCTGCTGCTTCCTCCAGCAGGAAGCCAGGAGGGAAAGGCCCCAGGCGGCTCCTTGGCTGGCCCTTCCTCCAACCCTGCCCAGTGATGAGTTGAGGGGTGTTGCCCCGAACCTCGTCACTCCTCCCCGGGTTCCCCCATGGGGGGACGGCTCCGCCACTTCCTTTCGCCTGGTCCATTATCACCACCGGACGCTGGGTGTTCAGAAGTGGAAGGCAGGAGTCTGCCTCTAGGTCGTGCAGTCTCCACCCTATCAAGCCATTGCCCACGGGGGGGGGGGCTACGGGTTCCGCAGCCTCTCTGTTGGCTCATCGAGCTGACATTACCCTGCTTCTCCAGAAGGAGGTGATCAGGGAAGTAGCGGACCCTCCTCCAGTCCCAGGGTTTGTGTCCAGGTACTTCTGG
This sequence comes from Neoceratodus forsteri, assembly GCA_016271365.2. Classification (NCBI taxonomy): domain Eukaryota; kingdom Metazoa; phylum Chordata; order Ceratodontiformes; family Ceratodontidae; genus Neoceratodus; species Neoceratodus forsteri. The sequence goes on along the minus strand of CM057456.1, from coordinate 762,565,408 downwards.
TCCCAAAACGGATGGGGGGCTGGCACCCTGTTCTCGACCTACACAACCTGAACAAGTTTCTAAGGTCTCGCACCTTCAGGATGGTCACTCTGGCTCAGATCGTTCCATCCTTGAAACGAGGCATGTGGTGCTGTTCTCTGGACCCTCAGGACGTGTTCTTTCACGTCCTGATCCATCCGTCTCACCAGCGATTCCTCCACTTCAGGGCAGAGGGATCCCTTTATGAGTTCCAGGCCATGCCCTTCAGCCTCTCTCCAGCTTCCAGGGTCTTCACCAAATGCATGGCAGTGGTGACAGCATTTCTGTGGCGCCGAAGGGTCCAGGTGTGCCCTTACCTGGACGACTGGCTGATTGCAGCCCCCCTCCAGGTTGGAGGTGGAGTGGTCCAGGGATCTGGCCCTCCGGGTCTGCTCTCAGATTGACCTCCTCATCAACGAGGCCAAGTTAGAACTCGTGCCATCGCAGGTGATTCAATTCATTGGGGCAGAGCTCGATTCTTCTCGAGCCAGAGCACGGCTCCCAGCTGACAGGGCAGAGGTCCTTTCCTCCCTTGCTCAGTCATTTCTGTTTGGGCAATTGCGCCCTGCCCGGGACTTCCTGCGCCTTCTGGGCCTCATGGCGTCCTGCACCAGTGTGGTGGTCTGTTGGGCCTGCTGGCATATGCGTCCCCTGCAATGGGGGCTGGCCTGCCAATGGTCACATCGCTCCAGTCCTCTGGACAAGCCAGTGACAGTGACCCAGGAGATGGGGAATGGCCTCTGGTGGCGGATCATTCCAGCTGATCTGCAGGACAGTATCCTGTTTGTCTACTCCAAGCCAACAGTCACTCTGACGACCGACGCCTCTCTGATGGGTTGGGGGTGCCCATTTGGGGGAACTCATAGCTCACGGCCTCTGGTCCCCTCAGGAGTCTCGATGCCACATCAACCTGCTGGAGCTTCGAGCGGTCCGTCTAGCCCTCACTGCTTTCACTCCGTTTGTACGGGGTCAAGTGGTCCAGGTCCAGACAGACAACACCACGACTATGTACTACCTAAACCGACAGGGCGGGATGCACTCCTTGCCTTTGTGCAAGGATGCTGTCCGCAGTTGGTCTCTCATGATCATCCTAGAGGTGGATCTCCTAGCCATCCATGTGGCAAGAGCCTCCAACAGTCTGGCCGATGCCCTCAGCCGGATAGGCGCTGCATCTCATGAGTGGTCTCTCCTGCCGGAGGTAGTGCAAGATCTGTTCTCCCACTGGGGCACCCCTCGGGTAGACCTGTTTGCCTCCAGGGAGAATGTGAAGCTGTTTCATGCCTGCCCCTCTCAGCAGGGCTCGCTGCAGGGGGATGCCTTCTCGAGGCCGTGGACCCTGGGCCTCTTCTACACCTTCCCTCCATTTGCCTTGATCCATGAGGTGCTTCTCAAGGCGAAGAAGGACAAGGTGCAGGTGATTCTGGTAGCCCCAGACTGGTTCCGTCCATTCTGGTATCCGGATCTCCTCAGCCTCAGCTCCAGGCTCCTGAGGCGGCTTCCAGACGTTCCGGACCTGATCTCAGTCAACAAGAGGAAGGTACTTCACCCGGACCTTCAATCCCTGCACTTGATGGCCTGGTTCCTGAGCGGCTAGAGTTCCAGGCATTGGGTCTTTCCGACAAGGTCCTCAACGTTGTTGAGGCATCCCATAAGGAGTCGACCAGAAAATGCTATGTCTTCAAATGGAAGAGATTCTCCATTTGGTGTCAGGATAAGGGGATGGACTCTTCCTCATGTTCTTTGTCTAGCATTCTGGACTACCTGTGGTCCCTTTCTCAGCTAGGGCTTTGGTTGATGACCCTTAAGGTGCACCTGGCAGCCATCTCTGCTTACCAGAAGCGGGCCAGGAAGCGGTCAGCGCAGGAGAAGGTGGTTGGGTGCTTTTTCAAATGCCTTGATCACATATCCCCTCCAGTGCGAGAACCTCCACCTCCATGGGATCTACTGCTGGTATTGCCTAAGCTCATGGGCAAGCCATTCAAACTGATGCACAGGTGTGACATCTCTCACCTGTTGTGGAAGACCGCCTTCTTGGTGGCTATCACATCAGCCAGAAGGATGGGAGAGCTCCAGGTGCTTTCCATAGAGTCTCCTTCTTTGGTCTTCCACAGGGACAAGGTTGTCCTGCGCCCCCATCTGAAATTCCTTCTGAAGGTGGTGTCGGAGTTTCACCTTAACCAGCTGTTGACTCTGCCAGTGTTCTACCCCAATCACACCTCGGAGGCTGAATATAGGCTCCATACTCTGGACCCTAGAGGAGCGCTCTCTTATTATAAGGAGCGGACTGCTGAAGTTGAGGGAGAGGTTCGCCAGCTGTTTGTCACCTATGCTGAAGCTGCACCTGGCAGACCTGCAGCCAAGAGGACGATAGGCAGGTGAGTCACCTCCTGCATAGATCTCTGCTATAGGTTGGGCATGGTGCCTCCCAGAGGGATAAGAGCTCATTCTACCCGCCATACCGCTGCTTCGGTGGCTGCTTCCAGGGATGTCCCTATACAGGAAATCTGCAGGGCTGCTACCTGGAAGTCAGCACACACCTTCATTATCCACTACCACATCGACCTTGAGTCACGCCGGGATGCTGGTTTTGGGATCTCGGTTCTCCAGTCCTTATTCCCTAAGTAGGGGGTGCACGCGCCTTGCCTCCCTCCTCCTGGAGAACTGCTAGGAGTCTGCCAGTAAGTGTGGATTGAACAACATATCCACGTCCCTAGAAATACAGGTTACTCACCTGTAACAGGAGTTCTAGGAGTGGTATATGTTGTTCATCCACACCACCCGACCTCCCCGGCTTCGCGCAACCTCGCTTCCAGCGGGCTAGATCTGGCGTCATGGGGCGGAACCGTGAGTTTTACCACCCGGGTGGGTGGGAGGAGCCAGCTTGAAGACCTTCCGGCAAGATTTAAAGCGGCAAGGAACCTGCCAGACAGTGTGAATGAACAACATATGCCACTTCTAGAACTCCTGTTACAGGTGAGTAACCTGTATTTCATGAACATATTGCTCAGAGCAGCAGATATGTAACTTTATCTCGATGCCTTGTTGCTCATCTTCACTTTACAAAGTTGTTCATCATTCGTGCAAGGCCAGCGGTACGTCCTGTGTAAATTTTTTTAGCTATATGCTGAGTAGTAAGTGAACTGGAGAAGGGATTGAGGAAGGAACATGTGTTGTACCATGCCTAAGTTGTTGTCCCACTGGGCATGTGGCACAGAAAAGAACTGGATGAGAGAGGAGCAAGAGGTGGGGTAGAGAAACAAGCACTCAGAATGACCTTAATTGTGCTGGCCAGCTGCACGGGTGTGTGTGTGTGTGTGTTTTTCTAGTAACATAGAAACATAGAATTTGATGGCAGATAAGGACCGCTTGGCCCACCTAGTCTGCCCATTTTCCTACCTAACAGATAAGCTGCAGATCCTAATTAACCAACAGCTTACTTCCTCCTACCCCTCACTAGGACTGTCTTATGTCTGTCCCATGCATTCTTGAATTCCCCCACTGTTTTTGACTCCACGACCTCCTCAGGGAGGCTGTTCCATGCATTCACAACCCTCTCTGTGAAAAAATACTTCCTCACATTACCTCTGGAGCCCCCTCTATCTTCAAATTGAGCCCCCTTGTTCTTGCACATCTCTTTTTCTGAAAGATGCCACCCTCTTGGACTTTGTTGATTCCCTTGAGGTACTTAAAGTTTCTATCATGTCCCTTCTCTCCCTCCTTTCCTCAAGGGTATACATATTAAGCTCCTTTAGTCTTTCTTCATATGTCTTCTGGTGCCAACCCTGCACCATTTTGGTTGCCCTCCTCTGGACAGCCTCCACTCTGTCTATGTCTTTGCAGAGATGGGGTCTCCAGAACTGCACACAGTACTCCAGATGGGGTCTCACCAACTGTCTGTACAGAGGGATAACAACTTCCTGTTTTCTACTATTGATGCCTCTCCCTATGCATCCCAGTATCCCCCCAGCCTTCCTTACTGCCTTCTCACATTGCTTGCCCACCTTTAGGTCATCTGATATAATTACCCCCAGGTCCCTTTCCATTTTTACTGTTGTCAGTATCTCACCCCCCATTGTGTACTCTTGCCCTGGGGTTTTGTTTCCCAGGTGCATTACCTTGCACTTTTTTGCATTGAATCTGAGCTGCCATACATTTGACCTTTCCTCCAACCTTGCCAAGTCCGTTCTTATCCTTTCCAATCCATCTGGTGTATCAACCCCGTTGCAGATCTTTGTGTCATCTGCAAAGAAACATACTTTTCCTTTCAGTTCCTCTGCAATGTCACTTTTATAAAGACATTAAAAAGGACCGGTCCCAGTACTGAACCCTGCGGTACCCCGCTAGTAACCCTCCTTTCTTCACTGTGGACTCCATTTACTACTACCTTTTGCGTCCTGTTGTCTAGCCAATTTTTTTATCCAGGCTACCACCTTGGGACCCACTCCAAGGCTGGCTAACTTGTATATTAATCTTTTGTGTGGGACTGTATCAGATGCCTTGCTAAAATCTAGGTAAGCCATGTCCACAGCCCCTCCCTGGTCTACTACTTTGGTCACCCAGTCAAAGAAATCTTAGATTCGTCTGGCATTACCTTCCCATCGTGAATCCATGCTGCCTTGAGTCCTGTGCCCCACTGGCCTCTGGGTACTCAACAATTCTTTCCTTCAGAAGTGATTCCATCATTTTACCTACCACTGAGGTCAAACTAACTGGTCTGTAGTTTCCTGCCTCTGTCCTGCTCCCACTTTTGTGAAGAGGAATCACATCCGCCCTCCTCCAGTCCTCAGGTACCACCCCATCCTCCCATGATTTGTTAAAGAGAGTAGTCAGTGGTGTCATTAGTTCTACCCTTAGTTCTTTTAGAATTCTGGGGTGAATCCCATCAGGCCCCATTGCTTTGTCCACCTTCAATTTTATTAGTTCTTTCAGAACCCTTACTTCTGTAAATGGACTGGTATCGACCCTCGTCTTCAGAGTGTTTCTCTTGTTTGGTTTAGGTACCTCCCCCTACTCTTCCTTTGTGAATACTGAGCAGAAATATTTGTTCAGTATCCTGCTTTTTCATTGTCACCCTCTACCCACATTCCCTCCCCTTTATTAAGCCTCAGTATCCCTCCTTTGGTCTTTCTTCGCTCCCTAATGTACCTATAAAAGGTCTTATCCCCCTTCTTAACAGAGTTGGCTATCCTTTCCTCGGTTTGGGCCTTTGCTATTCTGACTGCCTTCCCAGCCTCTTTCTGCTTTAACTGATAAAGTTCTCTGTCCTTCTCCTTCTGTGTTTCCTTATATTTCCTGAATGCTATCCTTTTCTCCTTAACCTTCCCTGCCACCTCTTTTGAGAACCAAAGCGTTTTTTTCCTTCGTTGTGTTTTGTTGATTTGCTTTACACAAAGCCTTGTTGCCTCTGTGATGGCTGTTTTGATTACTCTCCATTGTTCCTCCACCCCTCCTTCTTGCCTGTTTGCTAGTGCTTTTCTGAGACACTCTCTCATTTTCTCAAAGTCGGCCCTCCTAAAGTCCAATACTCTTGCTTTTGTGTGGCTTGATTGTATGGCTGTGTTTATCGTGAACCACACTGTTTGGTGGTCACTTGTTCCCAGATGGCTACCCACTTCTAAATCTGAGATTCTTTCTCCGTCCCCATTTGAGAGTACCAAGTCTAAGATTGCTCCCTCCCGAGTGGCTTCCAATACTAGCTGTCTGAGGCATGCCCCCTGTAGGGTATCAAGAATGACCCTGCTCTTGGATGTGCCTGCAGCAAAGGTGCTCCAGTTAACATCTGGCATATTCAGGTCCCCATCAACAATATCTCCCCTTTTTCTGCCATTCTAAGGAAGCCTTCTATCATTTCCTTGTCCATTCCCTCCCCCTGAGATGGGGGTCTGTATACAACCCCCATGCGGATTGTGGTGCCATTTCCTTTCTGCAGGGTGACCCAGAGTGTCTCATCTGCTCCTGTTTACTCTTTAGTTCTGTTGCTTTGATCCCTTCCTTTACATAAAGAGCTACTCTCTCCTCCTTTTACCCTCCCTGTCCCTCCTGTAGATTGTTGTCTGGTATGTTGACATCCCAATCATGGTTCTCTCTGTGACCATGTTTCTGTGACTGCCACAATATCCAGGCAACCCTCTTCCATCAAGGCCACTAGTTCAGTGAGCTTGTTACACAGACTACGGGCATTGGTACTCATCACCCTCCACTTTTTGATGGCCTTACCCTTTTAGCCCCATTCCTGTCCTTACTGCCTTTGCCTTTTTCACATTTACTTCTGTCCTGCTCCCCTAATGACTTCTACCTTGGTGTTTACCTCACTAATTACTGTTGTTTGTGGGGAAGGCTGATTTCCTGCTCCTCTTTCAGTGCCTCCCCTTGGCTAGTTTAAATGCTCACAATGAAGCATTTAAACCTCTCACCTAGGATCCTGGTTCCCCTGGACAGATGCAGACCATCACACCAGTATAGGTTGCATCCTCCAGGTAGCTCCCAGTCCCCAATGAAGCCAAAACCCTGAGCTCCACACCAGTTTTTAAACCATTCATAGAATTCCCTGGTGAGGAGTACCCTAGCATCACCCTTGTCATAGACAGGCAGCACCTCTGAGAAGGTTACTGTATGCGCTACTTGTCTAGGGCCCTTCCCCAACTCTACAGACTCCTCTTGCACTGCTCTGATCCCATTCCTAGCCAGGTCATTTGTCCCTAGGTGGACAATGACATCCAGCTCCCTCCCTCGTGCAGCTGCTCCCATGATCCTGAGGATTCGCTTCCTGTCCCTCAAAGCCGTGGCACCAGGCAGGCACCTTACCTCCCTCTCCTCCCCCATTTCTACCCCTAATGATTGAGTCCCCACCAGGAGTTGTTTCCTTCCTCTGTGGGTTCTCATGCCACCCTCCTGTGGGTCTCCTTTGTGGAGGTTCCCAGCATCCTCCTTGGTCTCCACTGTGGGTGCCTCCATAGAGGAACCACACTTTGCCAGAACAGCATATGAATTGTGGAGGTACAGCTGAGGGATGCAGTTCTGTTCCACCACCCTCTCCCTTCCTGAGCCCACCCTGGTCCAGCCTCTCCTCTTTCTTGGCAACCTCTGAGGTAGTGGCATTGGCCCTGGTGGTCCCTGGGTGGGGGAGGAGGTTTCACAAATCCTAGCCAGGTCAGCCTGGAGACGGGCAACCTCCTCCCTCAGACCAGAGAGGTGCCTGCAAATAGGGCAGCATCGCAGCCTCCAGAATGTCTCCCGGAACACTGCCGCCCCACAGCCATTGCACTGCACCACTCCTATCATGTCTTATTTTGTGTCCCCTCTCCTGTTTCTCTGTATGCTTACTCTCTCCTCTCCTTACAACTCTCACCCTTCCTGTTCTGGGACAGTAACTTCCTATATTCTTCAGTAGCCTCCTTCTTCCTTGCTCAGTGTCAGACCACCAACAGCTGGGGGAGTGAGCTACTTTTTTCCTTTAGAGTTGACAAAACCAATGTTTCTCTATGATCCTTCCCTGCCTACTGCCAAACAGGAAGTTCCTGTTGACCGTCAAATCCAGTGGCTATAAAAGTAGAACTGGCTTAGGGTGGGATGGAGGGCAATTAGTAAGAAAAAAGGCTAGCAACAGGAAGTTGTAATTTGAGTCACCTGCTTTTATAGTGTCTAAGCCACACCCCCAAATTAAGCTCTCTCTCCTCCTACTGGTTTAGCAAAGAAAACTAATACAGAACCCTTCCCAGCACAGAACACACACTGACTTTCTTTCTTTTTTAAACCCTAAATAAGACCCTTTCTACTTCTAATAAAGTATCTGTTTGTTTACTCTCAACAGACCCTGACTCCTGCTAAGATATGTGTTAAATTAATAAGAAAATGTAGCTTCTTTTAGTTAGCTGCTTTCTGCTCTACAAGCAAGGCTACTATTCAGTACTATTCAGATCACAGTGGGCAGCAGGGTGCGAAATTCCTATACCTTGGGTGCCCCAGGGCAGGCAGTATTATGTCAGGGCACCTAGTACTGTTTAGTGCCTGCCCAATTGGGCACCTAAGGTAATTGCTTGGAGCTCCGTTTTTAATATCTGCCCTTCGTTAAGTTATACTTCTGGTCATCTTTTTTTATGTAACCCCTAGGTGGCGCTATCCCAAGGGCTACTACCCCTGCCTGATTTGCCACTAACAGGTTGAGGGGCCTGGATCTGATGGCGGGTGCCTCCACCCAGAGGTCAGGGTTTGCAATAATTAAACTAACTTGGTCACAGCCCTCTGGGATACTGCGACACCCTTTTTCCCACTAGTGGCCCGCACAATATATCAGAATTACCTTCACAGTATACACTTACCCCAAGTACTGGTTTGGTCAGCATGACTCCAGGGACTCCCTGTAAAACAAGATGATACAGTGCAAAAACCACAGTACAATACTTTATCATAGACTACTACCTCAGGCAGTGCAACTTTGCTGAAACAAACAGATTTGATTTATTTAGGGGGATATAACAAGGACAGGGGGAAATCAGGTTAATTAGTTTAAACGCATTAATAATCACAGTACTGTGCACATATTTCAGAATCCCAAATGTCCTTAATGTCACTCTTACTGGGTACCCAGGCAATAAGAGGCTAGCCTATTTGGTGCATCTGGTTGGGGCCCTGAAGATGGAGAATGCATGCACAATACCCAAATTGTATTCTGGAGCCGGATGGCTCAGTTCATGAAGAAATAAAACACAACAATTAGATAACACACTTGCAGTTCGATAAACAGATGGCAGGGAGCTACCCTGCTTTGTACTCACAAACTCAGTGCTGGGAACTGGATGGCAGGCAGGTTGTCCTGGATTGCCAGGAGGCACAGACCACGTGGGTAAGGTCCTTGTGACTGGACCCCAATGCAGTTTGGAGCAAATGGATGTAGTTTAGATTAAGCTGGGGATTTACTTCCAGCTTCATGCGCTCAATTCACTGTACAGGGGATTTGAAACGCGAGTCCCCACAAGCACTACACACATTTGTATGTTAAAGGAAAGTACTCTACCAGGCAGGCTGCTTCTCTATCCTGATCGCAACTACTGCACGTTACCCGGGAGAACACACAGCAGATTCAGTTCCTGACAGACCGAGCGCGATTCAGCAATTTCTCCAGTCTTCTACAGGGTGAGCCTAGTTTCTACTCTTCGGATCTCCTTGATTCTCTTCACAGGTCAGATTCACTCCAAACAAGCACTTGCACAAGCTGCAGACCGAAACTTGGGGCCTTAGGGGCCTTACACGCGTTTCCCGACTAAAACTGCGCACCGAAGGAGCAAAGGGCTCCTTCCTCTTCACTGCCAGAGCTAAACTGAAACTCCAGCAGACAAAACCGGGCACTTCCTTTGAGTTCCTGCCAGTTCTTGGCTGGTTTAGCTGTCACTCACAATAAACTCCCCCTGTTGGTGGAAAAAAGGCGCCGAAGTCAAAACTGCATTTCCCCAGAGTCGCTGCCCTTACAATCCCCTTGCAGCAGGCTCCAGAGGAGAGTCCAAGTTCTGATTCGCCTAGAGCAGGCTCAATTTTAAAGGATCCCCACCATGATTGGTCCAGTTCAGCAGTTCACAACCAACATGAGGGAGCTTGCTCTGCACTGTCCTTGCTACAAGAAAGCAGGTTAAATCAACTGCATTTTCATTATGACTCTAACAGGTTACAAGCAAACAATTACATCTTTGAAGAGTGCTCCTTCTGCCCACTTAGCGATGGCAGAAACTGAGTGATTTGGCAGTAGCTCGAGCAGGACTCAAGCAGGAAAACACACAGTCCCCCCCCATACAAACTAATCATGTCTGCAAGCAGACAGCTCTTAAAGAGACAGTACCAGAGGCTTTGAAAGCACTCACAGATAAATGGCTTAAATGCCAAGCACCATTCAGGCTTGGAGCATTTACGCAAGCTCCTGGAAGATTTTTGGGAACCCCCATTTGCAAGGGGGTTACATGTATTTTCCCCACACCGATGTGATGTCAGTTCGGGGCGCCGTCGGAGCGAGTGCAGATGCAGTGCTGACACTCTGACTTAGTCATGAGATGTCCTGAAGTGGTGTCAGCTGAAGGGTTCCTTTGGGAGAGATAATAAGCAGTCTGAAGTCCCCCTTCTTAGATTGGCACCCGCTACATCCATTCAGAATGTGTAACAGGTCTGTCCGTCACACTGGAGGTGGGCAGGAGTAGTCAAACACCAATTGCCGACTGCAGTGAGGTAGTACGCCCGCCCCCCCTCAATCTGTGTGATGGAAGACTGTTGCAAAGCGTGCCAAGATAGGTCGTGACTCGTGCTGTGCAGTGCTCGGAATCGCATTGCCGATCGCATTGTCAGTAACAAAAAAAAAAAACCAACTAAAAGCTCTTAAGAGCTCTTTCACTGCTTTGGGGTTTTAGAGGGGAACGGGGGTCTTCTTGGGTGGGAGAGGCAGGTGAGACTGTGAAGGTCTGTATCTGGAGGGGAGGCAAGGTCTCTCATTGAATGGATGAAAGCGGCAGCAAGAACAGAACAAAAAGAAAGTATTATAACTATTATGATTATGAGGATCGGCATTCGTGTGAAAAAGGGAGGGGAACACCATCAACCTCTTGCCGCTACAGGTACTTGTTTTTTTATTGAATGAAAAAAAATGAAGTCTGAGTGACAAGAAGGGGGTGGGGAAGATGATTGATTTTTCAAGCACTGAAAGCTAAACTAACCTCTGAATCTTCACTCAGATACCAGTCGCACTGCATTTTGGGGATCCTAGCAAATTCAATATCTGAGGCAGTCAGTACTAAAGCAACTTTACTACTAAACTGCAGCAGAGTGAGGGGTGTGTGTGTGTGTGGCCATTCCCAGTCTTTTTGCAGTCTGCAGTAGTCTTTTTTTTTTTTTTTTGTTTTGTTTTGTTTTCATTTTGTCTAGTCAGTCACACAGTCTCAGCATAGTAGCTGAATTTGCAGGTAAAATCTGCTATTCTGTTTGTCAATAAAAATCTGGAGTACACACTACCTCTCACCTGCTGCCTACCACATAATATAATACCAAGCCATCAAACAAACAAGCATTTGTCAATGCCGAATGTTTGCTTGCTGGCATTGGCAGTGGTAGTGTAGAAGTTACAGAGCTGTGTAATAGGAATGGCAGTGAAGTATTGAACTGAAGCCAACCCCACCACCACCCTGCAGAGAGTGACATGCATTGGGGTGTGCCTTTGGGTTGTCAGGCATAACGGCCATGCCATTTCACCACACCCCACCCTACAGATACTGACAAATGTCACGGTGTTCCTTGGGGTCTTTGGCCCTTATGCGCACCCCATTCCATTAGAAAATATGGTGAGATGGGTGCGATATAGGAGAATGGGGTGAACTTTGCGGCCAAAGAGTCCAAGGCAAACCTCGATGCCTCTCACTGGCTGCAGGGTGTGGAATGGTATAAGCATTACAGGCAAGAATCCCAAGTCACACCCCTGATGCCTGTCATTCTCTACAGGGTTGAGCGTTATGGTTGGAAACCCCAATACCTCAGGCATTCGTTGGTATTTTCACTCCAAATTTTCAACATGTTTTTTTTTGTGACCCCACCTCATGAACGGGGAATATCCGCTTGTTAGCCGAAAGCTGCTTATGCACAGCGACTACGGCATTTAGCACTACAGGTGCAAAACATTCGAACAGGATGTAAAAATGACAGCTGTACTGTTCATGGGAGGTGTAAAAATGGCAATGTTGCAAATCTGCAGTAAAATGTAAAAAAAAGAAAATGGTGAAGTGGACGAATGCATATAGAAACCGTGCAACGACACCGTAATATAATTAGGTTGGGGATTTTTACAGCAGATTGTCAACTTTGGCATTTTGGTGCCTCGATCATGACAACAGTGTTGCTGTGATTTTCTTTATCTGTCCGAACAATGATTTCCCACAGACACAAGCATCTCTGCGCTGAAAGTGTGAAAACACACTTTGGCCATGTTGTGAAAAATGACAGCTGTACTGTTCATAAGGAAGTGTGGAAAAATGCCACTGGTGAAAATCTGGACTGAAAATATTACAAAGTCATGAATTTACGAGGGTGCGTGGAAACTGCGCAGTGCTCACTCGTAATAGTCATTTTATGGACTTTTGTCACCAAATTTTCAACATAGCCATTTTAAGACCTCAGCTCATGAACAGTGTAACTGTGATTTTCTTAATCTGTCCTAAACATTGCTTTCGCACACCAACAGCACCATTGTGCGCTACATGTGCGGAAACACATTTTGGGCAAGATGTGAAAAATGGTAGCTGCATTGTTCATAAGGAAGTGTAATAAAATGGCAATATTGAAAATCTGCAGTGAAAATATTGAAAATTCGCGAACTTACGAGCGTGCATAGGAACTGCGCAACGCGCGCTTGTAAAACAGTCATTTTTAGGAATTTTTTCACCAAATTTTCAACATAGCCATTTTAAGACCTCTGCTCATGAACAGTGTCTCTGTGATTTTCTTACTGTGTCCCATACATTGATTTCGCTCATCGACTGCGCCATTGTGCGCTACATGGGCGGAAACACATTTTGGCCAAGATGTGAAAAATGACAGCTGTACTGCTCATAAGGAGGTGTGGTAAAATGGCAGTGTTGAAAATCTGGAGTGAAAATATTGAAAATTCGCGAACTTACGAGCGTGCATAGGAACTGCGAAACGCACGCTCGTAAAACAGTCATTTTTAGGAATTTTTTCACCAGATTGTCAACATAGCTATTTTAAGACCTCTGCTCATGAACAGTGTCACTATGATTTTCATAATTTATCCCGAACATTGATTTTGCACACTGACTGCGCCATTGTGCGCTACATGGGCGGAAACACGTTGTGGGTGAGATGTGAAAAATGACAGCTGTATTACTCATAAGAAGGTGTGGTAAAATGGCAATGTTGAAAATCTGGAGTGAAAATATTGAAATTTCGCAAACTTATGGCGTGTGTAGGAACTGTAACTGCGCTCGTAAAACAGTCATTTAGGAATTTTCCACCAAATTTTCAAAATAGTCTTTTGAGAGCCCATCTTATGAACACTGGCAGTGTTGTTTCAGTTAATCATTCCGGAAAGGTAAGTTCGCGCAGTGGCTGCGAAATCACCCTTCGGGCCCGAGTAACGCCACGACAGTGCAAGAATTCATGAGGAGGGGTCCCAAAAACCCCATGTTGAAAATTTGGTGCAAAAATTCAAAAATGCCTGAGACATGCAATAAAGTTGAAAAACCCCTATCTAGCCCATTATACAGCTTACCAGCATTTCCTCAGTTTGCGGTCGGCTTTGAAGAGTGCAGACGTGTTCCCGGTCCACCAAAGATCGCCGCTCTGCTCTGGAGGTAAGTATGGGGTGGGGTGGGTGGTCTGCGGTTGTGGGGGGCTGGGAGACTGTGTGGGACCGTTTTGCTTTACAGGTGTTTTTTTTTTTTTAAAAGACGGGATGTTTGCCACGCTGGGGTGGGCTCCAGCGTGGCAATAAGGACTGGTTGGGGTATGAAGCCGACAGGGGGTTGGGCACCCCATCGCTATGAAAGATTAGTTGCCACGCTGGGGTGGCCCCAGCGCGGCACCCGTACTTTCCGGTAGGAGCCGACGGGGATTGGGCACTTCGGCGGCTATACGATAATCTGTCACGCTTTGGGGTGGCACCCAGCGTGGCATTTGGAAGGCTTTGGGAGAGGGAACACAGCCGACGGGGATTGGGCACCCCGGTCGGCTATAGAGTGTGTGCATGGGGGGGGGCAGCACGCAGTATGCGTGCGTGTGTGTGTGTGTAGGGTGAGCTGTGCATGAGCAGGCGATATCTTATCGCTGCTCACTGAAGCGTAGCTCCCCCTTTCAACTGTATGCCACTGCATTTTGGAGCTTGTCATAGACTGCTCCAGCACGCATTGGCTTACAGGGGCCGCGCCTACCAACACACTGACTGAATTGGAGGAGGGGGTGACACACCTCCGAAAACTCGGATGATGGCACTATGTTTCTTGCACATACGTGCAAGCAAATCTAAAAAGCTCTCCTGTTTCTGTATAACTTCTTTGAACTAAGGATGTAGCTATTTGAAAAAAGATTGTGAAGGGAGCTAATCAACTACACTACAACTACCTACTAATTATACAGTCTCAGTCTGATTGTGTGTGTGTTTTAATTTCTAATCTATTACCTTTTAGATTAAAAAGGGCAGGTCTACAGTGAGGGAGAAATTTGCAGTGCTTTTGAAGGCAGCATCATTTTTTATATTTGCTTGCACACATGTGCAAGAAACATAGTGCCATCATCCGAGTTTTCGGAGGTGTGGCAGCCCTCTTCCAATTCAGTCAGTGTGTTTGCAGGTGCAGCTGCAGTTCTCCAATGCCTGCTGGAGCTGTCTATGACCGCTACAAAATGCAGTGGAGTACAGTTGAAAGGGGGAGCTACGCTTCAGTGAGCAGCGATAAGATATCGCCTGTTCATGCGCGCTCCCCCTACACTCACACACACACACACACAGACGCACGCATACTGTGTGCTGCCTCCCACGCACACACTGTATAGCCGGATGCCCAATCTCCGTCGGCTGTGCTGGCCCACACAAAGCCTTCCACGTGCCACGCTGGGTGCCCACCCCAGCGTGGCAACTCATCGTATAGCCGATGGGGGTGCCCAATCCCCCGTCGGCTCCACTGTCCCCCCCGAGAGTACAGGGTGCCATGCTGGGAGCCCACCCCAGCGTGGCAACAGATGTTATGGCCGATGGGGGTGCCCAATCCCGTCGGTTCCACCCCCAACCAGTCGCCCTTGTGCCACGCTGGGAGCCCACCCCAGTGTGGCAACATCGCCCGTCATTTAAAAAACAACCTGCAAATAAAAACTGTTCTTTGGCGCTGCTCCTGCCCCTCCCACAACCCGCTGACCGACTCCACTGCGCACCTGCCTCCCACACCCCTCACCCCATACTTACCTCCGGACCTCGGCGCGACGATCTTCGGTGGACCAGGAACACGTCTGCACTCTTCAAAGCCGACCGCAAACTGAGGAAATGCCGGTAAGCTGTATACTGGGATAGATAGGTTTTTCAACTTTGCTGCATATCTCAGGCATTTTTTGGAATTTTTGCACCAAATTTTCAACATGGCTTCTCATGAATGCTGTCACTGTCATGGTAAAGATCTCGATTCAAGGGTGATTCAGAATACTAAGTCAAATCACCTTCGACTGATCTAATCTAAACAACACTGCTAGTGTTGATAAGGTGGGCTCTCAAAAAGCCTATTTTGAAAATTTGTGAAAAATTCCAAAAATGACTGTTTTACTTGAGCTGCATGCTACGAGTTCCTACGCGAGGCTCGAAGTTTGTGAATTTTCAATATTTTCACTCCAGATTTTCAACATTGCCATTTTACCACACCCTTACGAGTAGTACAGCTGTCATTTTCACATCTCACCCAAAACGTGTTTCCCCCATGTAGCGCACAATGGCGCAGTCGGTGTGTGAAATCAATGTATGGGACACATTAAGAAAATCACAATGACACTGTTCATGAGCAGAGGTCTTAAAATGGCTATGTTGAAAATTTGGTGAAAAAATTCCTAAAAATGACTGCAGGCGGCAGGACCCCACGGAAAAATTTCTAGCTAGCAGTCCCTGGCGAGGGTCCGCCCTCACATCAGGTGACTGGCGTCAGGCGACGTCGGTATAAAGGGGTGGTCCCGACGCCGCCTTCCAGTTCTTCCCACCGCTGGCTCCGTGCAGCCGCCTCACTGGAAAAGTTTGTGCTCGGCAGCCCTACCTTCGCTGCTTTTTACCGAAAAATCTTATTTTTTCGACAAACGCCAGTGTATGTCGTCCCCTACACCTTCCGAGCACAAGAACAAGTGCAACTCGCGCAGCTCCCAACTACCGCACAAGGACGGCCACTCCCTGTGTCTGTTCTGCCTAGGCCCGGATCATCCAGTCGAGAAGTGCCAGCAATGCCTTAACTTTAACGCGGCCACTTGGAAAAGATGGCAGCAATCCCTTTAGGCCCATATCCTCAAAAAGAAAATGAGCTCGATGGAAAAGGAGCTTAAAAAAAAGCTAAGGCAGATGTCCACTTCCCCCAAAGGCCATCGCAAGAAAAAGGACAAGGACAGGCACCGGGACAAAGGCTCCTCCACCGTGTCTCCCTCGGGAGTCGCGGGCATTCAGGTAACATCCCCTTCAGGGGACCGCTCCTCGACGGCCGCCTTAGAGGATTCTGAGGTGGCGTCGGCCCGCCAGTCTGGCTCGCGCTTGGGCCTTGCGGGCGCCACCGGGCTGTTAGAGGCCTCCGCCCCTGGTTCAGCCGCAGACTTGCGGCCTACCTTAGCAGGCGACTCCGGTAAGCTGGGCGTCTGCTTCTCTGACGTCCACCCGGAGAGGGCCGGTAAGACATCCGACCCTTCGGGGCGACGCACGGCCCCTTCCCCACCTGACCAGGCTGACCCTTCCTCTCGACCTGCCTCCGGTGATGGCCCTCATAAGTCGGACGTCGGCTCCTCTGGCGTCCGCCGAGAGCTCGCCTCTACGCCTGATGTCAGCTCGTCCGACGGCGGCAAGGGAACCGACAGCAGCCCCCCATGTCCGCCTGCCCGTTCACCGCAGCTTTGCTGCAGTCCGGGAACCAGAGTCCCCATCCTGATCCCGGGACTTTTCCCTCCATCCCCTGGAGCAGTTGGGATCTTTTGCCTCCATCGGTCCCTCCTCCGTCTGGTGTGACGGACCTGACATCGGCTCCCGGACACCGCCTGCGGCGTTGGTACCCCTGGCGTCAGGGCCTCCCTGTCGGCCCCGGCGTCTGTCATCCGGCGCGGGAGAGTTTCTCCTCCGTGGCCCCCTCTGGGCTCTCCGTTTGGACCCGCCCGTGAGGTTTCTGGCCAGGATGTCTGCGTAGGTAGTCCCCGGCTACCAGCCGTCTTGTCCGACACCGGTGTACGGGAACGTCAGTATCCGGACGCCGCAGTACCGATGATCTCAATACCTGACGCTGGGTTACCCGCAGCCGGTTTTGGATACGCTCCATATGGGTTCCCCCCTATTCTTATCCCCCACCTCCTCCTCCTCCACCGCCCTCGCGGCCGCTGGTGGACCTGCAGGAGACTCTGGCCTCCTGGTGGGCTGAGGCCAAGGCTCAGCTCACCAAGGAGGTCGCGAGCTGCCTTCTGGCGACAGTGCCGTCTCAGGCTCCTGTACGTCCCAGGCGGCACACTCCCTCCCCACCTCCGGATTCCAGGGTTCTTGCGTCCGGATTCAGGGAGGGCCAGGACACGCGTTCCCGGGTGCTACCCGTTCCTCCCCCGGGTCGGGTAAGGGAGTCTTATTCTTCTTCCTCCTCTTCACTCTGGGATTCCTCGGACTCTTCCGACGGATGCTCTGAGGGAGACGACGAGCCCCGCTCTCCGTCAAAGCCCCAGCCGAGTACTCCTCCGAAGTTCCTCCGGAGGATTCTTCTTTTACGGAGTTGCTTAGAAAAATCCAGGAGGTTCATCAGTGGCACTCTTTGGAACCAGATCCTCAGCGACTGAAACTCGCCGAACATCTGGATCTGCCCATGACGGCTCCTACACTACTGCCACCCCGGATAGAGCCTCACGCCGACCTTGTCACCATGATTTGGAAACAGCTGTCGGCATTAGCCCCACTTCCAAGGAAGTCGAACAGGCTATATCAGGCTCCAGAGGGTGCTGACTTCCTAGACTCTCACCATCGTGCCGACTCTGTCGTAATTAGCGCTGCTCATGGCCGGTCGGTGAACTCAAAGCATCTTAGCTCGTCCCCTACTGATAAGGAATCTCGCCTTCTGGACCAGTACGGAAGAAAGATTTATGCTTCCTCCACACTGGGGATTTGGGCCCTGAACTACGTCGGGCACCTGGGGGACTACCAGAAGGCCGTCCTTACTCAGGTGGAAGCCAAGCCTGACTCCCAAGTCAAACAGGAGTTGGCTGATCTCGTCCGCTCTGCTCGTTCGGCCAGTTGCCACATTCTGCGTGCGACATACGATGCCGTGGACACTGCCAGGTGGAGCTCTGCTTTCGCCGTGGGCCTACGGTGTCATGCCTGGCTCCGCGTGTCAGGTTTGGTCCTGGAGGTGCAATCCGCTATTCAGGAGGCACCTTTCCGGGGGTCGGTGCTTTTCGGGGGTGATGTCAAGGACATCACCGATTTGCAAGAGAAGGGGACGGCTCTGAAATCAGTGGATTCCATGTACATAGAAACATAGAAACATAGAAGTTGACGGCAGATAAGGACCGCAAGGCCCATCCAGTCTGCCCATTTCTTTTTCTACCTTATAAATGTGCCATCGGCCTTTGCTCTGTCAGTGACCTATCTATTCATAGTCATTTGTATTGCTCCCTTATGCCTATCCCATGCCTGTTTGAAGCCCTGCACTGTATTCATAGCCACCACTTCTTGTGGTAAGGCATTCCATGCATCTACCACCCTTTCTGTGAAACAGAATTTCCTCACATTCCCCCTTAATCGGCCTCCCTCTAATCTCATGCTGTGTCCTCTTGTCCTGCTATTTTTCTTATATTTAAACATGTTAGACTCTTTCACCTTGTACCATCCCCCATCAGCAGCAGCCCCGTCCCTTTTGCAGACGGAATCGGCCAAAGGCGGGCCACCTCTTCGGGCCCCCGCGGCGCTAAGCCTCCCTCCATGAAAAGCAGCGGGTGTTCCAGCTGCCGGCGCTGCCCACCACCCTGACTCTTTCCTTTCCCACCGCCTCCGGACTTCCCGGAGGAACCGGTAGGAGGGAGGTTTTTCCTCCACCTTCCGGGATGGGAGAGGATAACCACAGATTCTTGGATGCACCAGCTTATAGCGGAAGGACACTCCATAGAGTTTCTTCAGAAACCACCCCGCCACCCCTCTCTGAAGTCGTCGTATTCAAGGGAGCACCTTCCTTTGATCCGGGAAGAAATCTCTGCTCTTCTCATGAAGCAAGCGATAGAGTTCGTCTCCCTTCATCTTCAGGGGACAGGTTACTATTCCCATTTCTTCCTGGTCCCAAAGAAGACAGGAGATCTCAGACCGATTTTTAGATCTCAGTTCCCTGAATCTTTATGTAGAGTACAAAAGGTTCAGGATGCTCTCTCTGCAGAGCCTTCTGCCCTTCCTTCGGCCGGGTCAATGGCTTTGTGCCCTGGATATGCAGGATGGCTATCTGCACATTCCCATTCGCCCCTCACATCACAAATACCTTCGTTTTGCGTTTCAGGGGGACCACTACCAATTCAGGGCGCTCCCTTTTGGTCTATCCTCGGCCCCAGTATTTACCAAATGCCTGGCAGTGGTGGCAGCCCACCTGCGTACCATGGGAGTAGAGGTGTTCCCTTACTTGGACGACTGGCTCCTGGCGGCCTCATCCAGGGAGGAACTCCTGAGTTTGCTCTCTCTCACCCAGCAGGTTTTTGCTTGCCTGGGTATTACCATCAACCATTCCAAGTCTCATCTGGACCCTTCCCAGAGGCTACAGTTCATCGGGGTGATCCTCGATACGACCATAAGCAAGGCCTTCCTGCCTCCGGACAGGCCCAGATTTCTCTGCTATCCGAATGCAGGAGGGTCTCAGCGAGGTCTGTCCTCCGCCTTCTTGGGCTCATGGCAGCCGCTATTCCAACGGTCCCCCGAGCTCGACTCCACATGAGGATCTCTCAGTGGACTCTTCACTCTCAGTGGGATCAACTAGTGGACGACCTAGATCAGTTAGTTCTGATCTCATCGCCGATGATGCGAGACTTGCAATGGTGGATGGTTCGAGAGAACCTTTTTTGGGGGGGTCCCTTTCTTTCATCCTCCTCCCTCCCAGACTCTGACTACAGACGCATCAGGCGAAGGTTGGGGAGCCCACCTAGGCCCTCATCGGACCCAGGGCTCCTGGTCCAGGCTAGAACAAGCTCTCCACATCAGTGTGCTCGAGCTTCGGGCAGTGTTGTACGCTGTCCAAGCCCTTCAATACATTCTTCCTGGCCACCTAGCCGTCCAGACGGACAACATGTGCGTAGTGTGGTACATCAACAAGCAGGGAGGAACTTGGTCCTACCCTTTATGCAGGGAGGCAATGAGGGTTTGGGATTGGGCAACTCAACGCGACCTTCACCTAATGGCGATCCATGTTCCAGGAGTCGACAACACACTGGCAGACAAGCTAAGCCGCTGTTCTGCTCTGGCTCACGATTGGGAACTGGACCAAGGGGTACTAGATGATATTTTTCAGCTTTGGGGAACTCTGCAGGTAGACCTGTTCGCATCCCCCCAAAACGCAAAACTTCCCACCTTTTGCTCGCTCGTTCCAGAGTGAGGCGCTTTCTGGAACGACGCTCTGTCTCTAGACTGGAAGGACAGATTCGTCTATGCTTTTCCCCCCAATTCCTCTGATCCCACGAGTCTTGCAGAAACTAGCCTCAGAAGGAGCGAGAATGATTCTGATCGCTCCTTTCTGGCCCAGGCAAATCTGGTTCTCTTCTACAACAATATTCAGAGGATCCTCTTCTTCTTCTTCTTCTACTTCTATCTCGAGGTTTGTTGACCCAGGATCAGGGGACCCTGGTCCATCCAGGCCTCAAATCCCTTCAACTGCATGCATGGCTCCTGCAGACCTAGCCCAATCCCGTTTTGGTGTATCTCTAAAAATGGCGGAGATTTTAGTGGAGGCCAGAAAACCCTCCACCAGGTCTACTTATGCCATGAAGTGAAAGAGATTCTCTATTTGGGCAGCCTCCAAGAACGTGGAGCCTTTCTCCTGTTCAGTGGGTTTCCTGCTGGAGTATTTATGTCATCTGTTCGACCTGGGTCTCAGCTATTCCTCTTTGAAGGTGCACATGGCGGCCATCTCAGACTATCATGTTCCCTTCGTAGACAAAGTTTTCGCTCAACTGGAGGTCTCTAAGACCTTTCTCCGAGGGGTCCTCATCTGAGGCCCCCCATTCGTACTCCTGCCTGCCCTTGGGACTTGAATTTTGTTCTTGAGAAACTTACCCTTCCTCCCTTCGAACCTGCAACTTCTGCAGATTTGAAGTTTCTTTCATGGAAGATACTCTTCTTAGTGGCTATTACTTCGGCTTGAAGAATCTCTGAGCTCCAGGCCCTGATGTGTAAAATCCCCTACTTGATTTTTCACAAGGAACGAGTTGCTCTTCGCACGAATCCTAAGTTTCTACCTAAAGTATTAGCAGAATCTACCTTAAATCAGTCCATTGAGCTACCTGCCTTTTTTACGCAGCACTCTAACCAAGGGGAATATTTACTCCATACTATGGATGTTCACCGGATTCTGAGGTACTACACCAACAGGACGAAGGATCTCAGAAAGACTGATCAGTTGTTCGTCTCTTTTGCTCACAAAAGGGAAGGCAATGATGTTTCCAAGCAATGCCTGTCTAAGTGGTTGGCTCATTGCATCACTTTCTGTTATGACAAGTACCACAAGACCCTCCCGGGTCAAGTCAGAGGCCACTCCACAAGAGGAGTAGCTGCCTCTGCAGCTTGTTTCAAGAATGTGTCTGCGGCAGACATATGCACTGCCGCCACCTGGACTTCTGTTCATACCTTTACGAAACACTACAGTTTGGATATTGCCTCTCGCCGTACAGCAGGCTTCGGACTAGCTGTTTTGCAAGGCCTCCTGTCTTGAGGTTTGTACGGCTAGAGCTACTTCTTGGAGTAGTTTCCTCCTCCTGGTGCCTTTTTCTTTGTTCCAGACTGCTTGGGATTCAGTCCTATATGTAATTACCTACTGCAAGAGCCCTCTTGAAGTAAGATAGTACAGTTACGCAAGAACTTACCATAACAGTAGATCTTCGAGAGAGGCTCTTGCAGTAGGTAATACCTTCCCACCCTCCATCCTCCTAGGCTTTTTAGCTTCTTTTCCATTTCGGGAAATATCCGCTCCTCTCTCGTCCGGCCTCTTTCGGCCTATGGCGGGAAAGAACTGGAAGGTGGGCGTCCGGGACCGCCCCTTTATACCGTCGCCTGACGCCGGTCACCTGACGCGGGGGCGGTCCCTCGCTTGGGACTGCTAGCTAGAAATTTTTCCGTGGGGTCCTGCCGCCTGCCGGCGTCAGTCCTATATGTAATTACCTACTGCAAGAGCCTCTCTCGAAGATCTACTGTTATGGCAAGTTCTTACGTAACTGTACTTTTTACGAGCGTGCGTTGTGCAGTCCCTACGCACGCTCATAAGTTTGCGAATTTTCAATATTTTCACTGCAGATTTTCAACATTGCCATTTTATTACACTTCCTTATGAACAGTACAGCTGCCATTTTTCACATGTCGCTCAAAATGTGTTTTCGCACATGTAGCGCACAATGGTGCAGTCGGTGTGCGAAAGCAATGTTTGGGACAGATTAAGAAAATCACAGTTACACTGTTCATGAGCAGAGGTCTTAAAATGGCTATGTTGAAAATTTGGTGACAAAAGTCCATAAAATGACTGTTACGAGTGAGCATTGCGCAGTTTCCATTCACCCTCGTAAGTTCATGACTTTGTAATATTTTCAGCCCAGATTTTCACCAGTGGCATTTTTCCACACTTTCTTATAAACAGTACAGCTGTCATTTTTCACAACATGGCCGAAATGTGTTTTCACACTTTCAGCGCAGAGATGCGTGGTCGCTGTGGGAAATCATTGTTCGGCACAGATAAAGAAAATCACAGTGACACTGTTCATGATCGGAGGTCCCAAAATGCCTGTGTTGACAATTTGCTGTTTAAAAAAAAAAAAAAAATCCCAAACTAATTACATTACGGGTGTGCGTTGCACAGTTTCTATGCACGCTCATGACTTCACCAGTTTTTTTTTTTTATATTTTTACTGCAGATTTGCAACATTGCCATTTTTTACACCTCCCCATGAACAGTACAGCTGTCATTTTTTACATCCTGTTCGGAATGTTTTTGCACTTGTGGTGCTAAATGCCGTAGTCGCTGTGCATAAGCAGCTTTCAGCTAACAAACTGATATTGCCACTGTTCATGAGGTGGGGTCACAAAAAAACATGCTGAAAATTTGGAGTGAAAATACCAACGAATGCCTGAGGTATTGGGGTTTCCAACCATAACACCCAACCCTGTAGAGAATGACAGGCATCAGGGGTGCAACTTGGGATTCTTGCCTGTAATACTCATACCATTCCACACCCTGCAGCCAGTGAGAGGCATCGAGGTATGCCTTGGACTCTTCGGCCCCAAAGTTCACCCCATTCTCCTATACCGCACCCATCTCACCGTATTTCCTGATGGAATGGGGTGCGCATAAGGGCCAAAGACCCCAAGGAACACCGTGACACTTGTCAGTGTCTGCAGGGTGTGTGGTGAAATGGCGTGGCCGTTATGCCCGACGACCCAAAGGCACACCCCAATGCCTGTCACGCTCTGCAGGGTGGTGGTGGTGGGGTTGGCTTCAGTTCAATACTTCACTGCCATTCCTATTACGCGGCTCTGTAACTTCTACACTACCACTGCCAATGCCAGCAAGCAAACATTCGGCATTGACAAATGTTTGTTTTTTAAGTAGTTGATCACTAATTATTACCTGTTGCTGTTGTTTAAAAAGAAACTACTACTCAGGCAGAGACAGTCTACAAAATTGAGCTCTTGACCTATCTGAAGCCAAGTCAAATAGTTTGATGCCAGACATCTAAAAAAGCTCATTAACTACTTGCTAGAGCTGAGGAAGGTAGCTGAATGTTTGGGAAAGGGGGGAGCTACAGGTACTGACTGTGTAAACTACTTCGAATATAATTATAAAAAGTTCTGCTCTATGTCTCTCGCTCTGTGTGTGCCTCAGTAAAAGTTGCAGAAAGTCCATTTAAAAGTTACATAACCTAACAGTACAAGTTTCAATTTGTGACTTGCTTGAGTTGCCTACTGAAAATCCATCTGTCACTCTGTCAAATCTAGTTTCCTAAAAGCTTTTTAACAACAAGTTACTAGTGTGGAAGAGTCCCTGTAATCTAAATAAAAAAAAAAAATAATAAAAAAATTCCTGTCTCTTGAATAAAATCTCTTGATGTTGAAAGTTTCTTTTACAACTACAGTACTCTTTTAGTTAAGGTACATGGGGCTACCTAAATTTCAAATAAAAAAAATTTGTGTTATTCATTATATGTAACAATGTTTAGTTTAGTACAGTACTCTGTTGTTGTGGGAGTCTGATACTAGGTCTATTGAAATAGAAAGCTCTGCTTGATAAAAGATCTGCAGCTGTTAAGATTTTTAATCAGCTATTCTGTTTAAATTCTAAATACAAGGATCTGTTAAAGGTACTTAAATAATTCAGACAACAACACGTAATCAGTTTTTCTTGTTGTGTTTATTATTTACAATCACAAAATGAAATTATGTAAAAAAAAAAGAGGGGGGGCAGCATGTAAAAATTCTCCTGGGCATATACTTTTACTGCTTACATGCCCCTGTGGGCATGTACTTTTTGTTTTGAAAATGTCATGCCCTGGTGGGCAGGTGTGTGTGTGTGTGTGTGTGTGTGTAAAATATATATATATATATGTATGTATATATACACATATATATATATACACACACGTACTTGGGAGGTAGCATGCTTTTTGAGTTTCATATAACCAAAATGGAATGAAAAACACCTAAGATGTTACTCTGGTTGGCGTCTATACTGACCTGTGTCCAATTGTGTCCTTTTTGTGGGGATTTGTATTTAATCAGGGTAGCAGAGCAATGATGTCTGTGTCAGCTTGTCTGCCAGAACATTATTGATCTCCATTGTCTGACACTGGTAAATGAGAAGTGAAAATGCATTAAATCTAGAAGTGTCACATTGTGTGTCTCCTTGGGAAACAGATCCAGCAGTTTTTTGTTAACACTTAGCACTCTATATACTGTAAGTCAGTAGCTTTTGTCTGTCTTCAAGGTTTCATTTGTCCTGGTTATGGAGCAGTTGTATGTGCAGGAGGTTAATCTATATTTCTGCATCCAGAATATGGCCCATTCACTCAGGGTTGAACCTGAGTGCAAAGGTCCCACCCAGAAAGTTGATACAGGGGCCCACTTGGAAAATCCATAGGGGAAGGGAACCCAGGTATTCCACTTACATTTGATATGCTAGCTCTGTGTTTGCATCTTAGTGACATGCACTGCCCCAGATATTCCATTTAATTAGAAACAGATGATAGATGAGATCCATTGGGAAGCAGTATAGCACAGTGGTTTAAGGCTCTGAGCTGCAAATCTGGTGACATCCAGCAGACCAGACCTGGGTTTGAATCCCACAGATTCCACTTGCATACTGTGTGACCCCGAGCAAGTCACTTAACTTCCTGTGCTCCTAGGTGGCTCTGTAAAAAGCTTTCAGCTTAGTGTGCTACTCCTGATTAAACAACTTTAAAAAAAAAAAAAAAAAATTTTCAGAGTTCTGAAGAAGACCAGTTAAACAACTGGGGAGAAATTTTCAGGTATCCAGGTGGGCCAGTCTGGTACTTTCTTCCTGAAGGCACTGTCTGCTTTTCAGTTCTGGGCTAATGAAGAACTCTGCTGAGGTGAACGGTGGAAAAATATTCTTTCTCTATTTACACGGCTGTTTAGTTCAGGTACATGTGCTCCGCTCTATGGAAGACTCTAGCGTGCTAACTTTAAACTATGGTATGAAACAAATAAGAAACTATTCCCTTTCTCGTGTTCATACGCTTAGAATTACCAGCTGGTCCTTTCTTGATGTGGTTGGGCCTTTGCCGTTGACTGAAAACCAGGGCTAGTACCCGTTTCTTAAACTAGAGGATTCCCTGGCCTTGCGTGTCACTGTCTCTTGTTTATGGCTGCAGTCTTTTTCTGTGTACCTTTTGATCCCTTTCTCCTTTGCTTCAGATGGCATCATAAAGCTTGTTGTCCACTTCGCTAGCTTCAGAAAATAGGCTATACTGTAACCCCCCTGTCCTGGGGGCTTACCTGTCCGCCCCCTATGGGGCTCCCATATGCCCATTTCCCCCCCCTGATCCTGGCCACCCCCTAGTGTCCAGTATCCTCCCTTAGGCTTCCTGCATAGTTTTTATTTAGAGTGGGGCTGAGGGAGCTGTAGTGTAGAGCGCCGGTTTAGATCTGCACTTTTGGGTGCTTGCCAGCACTCCATGTAGGCGCATTCTCGCTCGGCCATTTTGATGGCCATTTGTCTTGTCTCTCCGGGTGGCCCCGGTCCTGTTGTAAAGCTGAAAAGGGACCAGAGCTATTAGCTTGACTGGGGAGGCAACCGAGATGAAGGAAAAGTTGTTTTTCTGAACACCAATCGTGCTCTGGGATAAGGGGTTGCCTCATAAATATGGATGAGGTGGCTCATGAATATTAATGAACATGAGCCTGCCTAATTCTGGGAGAAAGGTTTCAGTGCTAGTGACAGGCTAAATAAATATAGTAAATGGGCTAGTGGGGACAGCAGAGAAGAGGGACTGCTGCCAGACTATGGGGCATTTGTAAAAATAGAGTGTAGTTCTGTCTGCTTTAATCAGGAAAGTGGAACAGAATGTAGGCTGCAGTGGGATTATGCGCTGGCTGCCTAGGGGCAATGTATATCTGTGACAACGACTGCAGTGGGGCTAACTAAGCAGGGTAAACAGTACAGTCGCGTAACAGGGCACGGGTGGCTGTAAATGAATAAAAGCTGATGGTTTGGCTGCAGGGACATTTGAAAGATGGGACATTGTGGGACTGTAGAGACACTGCTTACACCAGCAGCCATATCTGGCAGCCAGGTGGCTCCAGCTAACCAACAACTGTGCCAGGATTTCACAGGAGGATTCTGGGGCTTGTGAACAGACTCTTGGGGAAAATACCGGGGAATAGTATGGTGCCGTTTTGAACAGCCAAAAAGGTGTCTAGGAAGCCCCATACATAATTTTCTGTAAGGACAGTGGCTCCAGCCAGTGGGGAGCTGCCAAAAAGACTGACCTTTTTGACTCTTGGTCAGTTTGGTGGGAGCCCCACGGGGGGGGGGGGGCTCCAGCCGCTAGAGAGAAAATGGGTCTGCAAGGCTGGGAGATGGCTTGTCTGTGGCTGCCTGCCAGCTGTCTGTCCCCCAGGGCTGGTTATGCCTTCCCCCAGTGAGAGAGTACAGAGTAGGAGTTTGTGCAAGCAGCTTTGTTGGAAAAGGGAGCAAGCTGCAGGTTCCTGGAAATGTCTGCTGTCACAGAAAGATGCACCACAGCGGTGCGCTGAAGAAAAGGTCATGTCCTGAGCCTGGAAAAAGGACAAAGGTTGCATCTGAGCCTGAGAAAAGACAGGTACTTTCATCTGTACCTGTTCGGTGAGGCGAGAGTGAAGAGAGGGAGCCTCTTCAGACCGGGGAATTTCTATGCACCTGCATGGTGACAAAGAGACTTTTGAAATTTTTTCTGAGATGGAGTTCTAGAATTGTGTGTGAGCCAGAGCGAGAATGCAGCTGTGTTAAAGTTGAGAGACTGTGAAAGCAGAAGGATAAGTAGGTTTTTATCTGGGGCGAGTACCTGCTGTCTGCTCCTGAGATACAGCAAGAAAAAAAGTCTGTTGCAGTAACCTTGGATTTTTCAGATTCTGCACCCCCTGGAATTTGGGAGACAGGGAATGTAACAGAGACTGCTTGACTACACACTGCAGCAGGTTGTGAAGAAACAGAGCAACAGTGATCTGAAGTTGCTATCTTATTTCCAGGGCCAGGTGGAAAACTTGCTAACCACCATTAAGTGGGGTCCGCCACAGGGGTCGAAATTAACATACCCAGCCTGTTCCAAATGCAAGTAGGAACAGGCTGGTGCAAGTAGTTTTATTTCTTGCCTGCACCATAGTGCATGTGGTGTGTTTTACTTTCTTGGGCTGCAGTTCCAAGAGGTGCCACTAGGGGCGCAGCATCAAACACAGGCAGACTTTTTTGTGGGGGAGATGACGTCTGGACGTCGTGGTGATCGCGTGCGCTACTGTGAGGAAGACTCGGGAGGGAGTGGGAGCGAGCAGTGGTGACTAAGAGCCCGCCTCCCGAACAGCAGCTGCTGCAACATAAGCCAAGGCTTGGAGGAGTGCCACAGGAAGGAGGTGGGACGCGGCGTGGCAGCAGGAGTTATCGGAATGCCGAATTTGAAAGTGGGCTGGCAGTGCCTTGCATGCAGTATGTATGGCGCATTGGCGCTATTAATATTAATGACCCACCGGGATGCTTTGGGTGATTGGGCTGGGAAGGGTTTGGGAGGCGTGGGTACAGCACAGGGGCGGAGCAGGAGGCTGCAGCAAGCAACTGGAGTTGCGCCAGTGGGGCGGGGGTGGAATCGGATGGTCACTCGGTGAGCAATAAATCAGCTTGACTGGCATCTGGCAGCCTGCTATCTACTGCTATGTTAACTCTGTTGTACCACGTGTCTCTCTTTCTGTCACACACGTGGTACAATAAGGTTCAATAGCCATGTGCATCTGTTTGAACTACGCGAGTTGTGAGAGACTTTCTTGGAGAGCAGTCGCTGAAGGAAGCTCCACGAAGGAATCAGACTAGTGTCACGTATTTTTCTGGGCCAACAAAAAGCACATTTAGCTGTTTGCAGGCAGGACTTAAGTGTTTAGCAAGATAAAGGTAGCAATTTACGGTAAAAAAATACATATCTGGGGAAACTAAGTGGCAGAAGTTCAGAACCAGAGTAAATCAGGGCTTCATACACCAATTCTAAATAAAGTTTTTTTCTGTCCTGTGATTTCTTAGGACTTAATTTTACCACAACCTTTGATCCTGATTTTTTTGTGGACATAGTGGTGTTTCTTTTTTGTTTGTGGGGCAGCAGGGTAGCTGTGAACAAAGCTCTTTAATATAGCAGGAGCTACAGCAGCAGTCAAATCCTCACAGAGTGTATGTCTGTGTGTGAGACAATCAGTCCCTCCCAGAGTCCCAGTCCAGTTTCTTCTTAGTGTGTGTGGAAAAAATCTGAAATCATATGTAACCCTGCAAATGGGGGTTCCCAAAAGACTTCAGGAGCTTGCTTGAATGCTCCAAGCCTGAATGGTGTTTATGCTTGCATTTATCAATGAGTGTTTTAGAACGTCTGGTACTGTCTCTTTAAGAGCTGTCTGTTGCAGACATAATTAGTTTGTATGGGGGACTGTGTGTTTCTTTGATTGAGTACCACTCAAGCTGCTGCCAATTCACTCCATTTTGCAGTCACTAGAGTGCAAAGGGAACCTATCTGAAAGATGTAACTGTTTGCCAGAAACCATTTAGAGTGATAATGAAATTACAGTTTGTCTAACCTGCTTTCTTTGCAGTCAGAACAGTGTCTGCCTAGTTCCCATTCTGGTTTTGAACTGCTGAACTGGACCAATCAGTGTGGGGTAAGCTAGCTCTAAAATGGTGCCTTGGACGAATCAGAACTTGGACTCATAATCTGGAGCCAGCCACAAGAGGATTGTATGGGCAGTGACTCTGGGAGATGTAGTTTAGACTTCAGTGCCTTTTTGGACCAACAGCAGCAGTCTATTGTGGTGACAGCCAATCCAGTCAAGAACTGGGAGGAACTCAAAGGAAGTGCCGGTTTTGTGGGTTGGGTTTCAGTTGAGCTTTGGCAGTGAAGAAGGAAGGAGCCCTGTGTTTTCATGTGCAGTTTTAGTCAAAACGTGTGTAAGGCCCAGAGTTCCGTCTGCAGCTTGTGTAACTGCTTGTTAGACTGAATCGGTCCTGTGAAAAGAATCAGAGGATCTCTGAAGAGTAGAAACCAGGCTCACCCTGTAGAAGACTGGAGAAATTATTGAATTGCACTCGGTCTGTCAGGAACTGAATCTGCTGTGTGTTCTCCCGGTACTGTGCAGTAATTGGCGATCGGGATAGAGAAGCAGCCTGCCTGGTATAGTACTCTCTTTTTTACCATATAAATGTGTGAAGAGTCTCTTTGAGCTCAAGAGTAGCCCTGCTGATATTGAAGGACCCTATCTTATTTGGAGGTCGTGAGTACTAATTCAGGGTCGCCTCCTGTTGAATTGCCACATTAAATCCAAATGGAATTACTGTACTGCTGACTGTTTAATTTTCCTTTCTCTGTGTGAAAGGGCCCCTACCAGCTGCCAGGTTTGGACTAGCCACTAGGGCTTGGGTACCCAGGGACAGTAACTGATAGGGATAGGCCTGCACAGAGCCATAGGTAGATTATTAGAGTGATAAGCTAATTAACCTGATTTCCCCTGTCCTTGTTATATCCCCAAATAAATCAGAGCTGCTTGTTTCAGCAAAGTTGTACTGCCTGAGGTATTTGTCTGTGTTAAAGTACTGTACTGTGATTGTTGCACTGTATCTCATTTCACAGGAGGTCCCAGTGCGGAACCAATCCTGGGGGTAAGTGTATATTGTGAAGGTAATTCTGATATACTGTGTGGGCCACTAGTGGGAAGAAAGGGGGGTTGCAGTGTCCCAGAGGGCTGTGACCAAGTTAGTTTAACTATTGCAAACCCTGACCTCTGGGTGGAGGCACCCGCCATTGGATCCAGGCCCCTCAACCTGTTAGTGGCAAATCAGGCAGGGGTAGTAGCCCCTGGGATAGCGCCATCTAGGGGTTACACATAAAAAAATTGAAAAAAGAAATACTTGTGTGATTGAGTGAGAGTGAGTGTGTGATAAAAAAATAAATTTGAGCAAAGACTGCCTTTCAGTGTCAGTGGCTGCAGCCTAAGCAAAGGGCCAAGGGCAGTTGCTGTCTATTTTCTAATCTAAAGGGTCAAAAGGAATTCTGTCTGGAAATAGCAAAGCAATTACGGGGTTCTCATCACTAACCCACTAGCCTATTTGCTCACAGCCAGCCTGGGCAAAGAGCAGTTATATAAGATTGGGGAAAAAGTAAGGGTTCGCTTCTCTGGTTGTTGAGCAATGTGGGTTTGCCCCTGTTCCCAATCCCACCACAACTTTGCCACAATCTGAGACTGAATTGATGAACCCATCTGGTCTGGAGGACTCCCACTCATTTTACCTGAGTTGTGAGTCCAGCATCTGTCATAATCGGAGTAAAATAAATATATGTGTGTATGCTGTAGCACAAAATAATTACTGCACATAGAAACATAGATTTTGAAGGCAGATAGGACTGCCTGACTAAGGTTTACCTGGTCTACCCTATACTATACTATGTGTACTACACTGCTGCATGTACTACTACTGTGTGTGTGTGTGTGTGTGTGTGTGTGTGTCTAGTGTAGGTCCTAAATTGTCTATATAAACCCCCACCTGACCTGACCCCCTCTTTCTATAGCTTGACTCTAAACTTATTTTTTTGTGAGAGACAGAAATAAATATACAGTGTAGCAGTAACAGTGTACACTACTACTACCACCACTACTGCACTGCTCTGGCTACCGAACCTGGCCCTGGGGTTCAGCCTAAGAAAGAGACTTGTGGACTAAGGTCAGGACCTACTGTATGCTAAGGAACTTACCTTTTTCCATAATTGTTGCAGAGTAGTTTATCTCTGCTGTGCAGTGAGTGTGAGCCTCCTCTGTGCTAGTAGTCCCTACGCCAACCAAGTCTGACTGGGGTTGGGGGGTTACTACTAATTTTGTGAGACAACTTAAAAAATCCTGCCTGATTCTTCGGCTAAGTCACCCTTGTAGACTTAGTGTGTTGTCACTGGTGTAAACAGTTTAACCTACAATGTAATAAAAAAATACACAACACGCTTTTCTGACAGACAACAGTTTTTATTGACATTTAAACTGAAACACAAAAGAGACGTCAAAGTTTAAAAAGCTCAGTTTATTAGACATTGTTAAAATTACACCATGCCACCCAAGAAAGTGTTACCCAAACCAGTGAATACTCTTTTTCGATACAAGTTTAGCAAAACAAATGTTGAAACTACAGCAGCTCCCACAGCTGACCAGAATCAAAGCCAGGCCCAGCCCCAGATCCATTCTGAGTCTTGTGCAACAGTCTCTCAGTCTTCTGGTGGTGACAAGTCTCTGATATATGAATCTGACTCCATTCCTGGCAGTTTCAGCCTGTCCATAACAGAATCTAACTCGCATGCTTCTTCTGAATGTTCTGGTGTTCTCCTCCCACCTTCTCATGTTCCGGTGCCCGATCCTAGTCTGAGCCCCATTGCTGTCTCTCTATGCTCCTCAGTGCCTCCTCCACAACTTCCTCAGCCTCCTACTACTAATGAGACAACTGATGGAGAGCCACCCTTAAAAAAGAAAAAAACATACAAATTCGTGGACTCATGGAAACAGAATCGTAAGTGGCTAAAGTATGACAGTGAATTGAACATCATGAAATGTGAGTGGTGTGAACTATTTGATAAATCTGGAAAAAATAATTCCTTCCGGGATGGGTGTTCATCATTTAGAAAGGCAAATGTAGAGTTTCATGAGTCATCTGATTTACATGAGGCATCCAGAAAAGCATTTTTTGCTCACTCTATAACCCCTGCAGAGCAGCCATTAATGAAACCTGTCAAAAAAATGGAAGAAAAGAATTTGAACAAATGAAGGTTCTCTTCAGAACAACTTTTTTTCTTGCTAAAAATGCATGGCCTTTTACTGATTTTAAAAGATGCGATAAACTTATTACGTGCGAATGGGGTCTCGGTCAGTGACACCTACTGCAATGACAAACAAGCGAGAGTATTCACGGAATATATTTACAAAGATAAGATGGAAGATCTTATCACATTGGTGAAATCGCAAGATTTCTTTTCTACTTTGTCAGATGGCTCAACAGACAAAAGTATTACAGAAGAGGAGGTAGTTTATCTCCGCATCTTGGAGAAGGGCATCCCTGTTACTAAATTTGTAGCGCTTAAGCCTCTTGAAAAGGCAGACGCAGAAAGTATAACATCAACATTACAAAGTACCATGGAAATTGACCTCCAAATATCAGACTGGAGAAATAAGTTAGTTGCTGCTTGTTTTGATGGGGCATCAGTCATGATGGGCAGCAAAACCGGAGTAGCCACAAGGCTGAAAGAGGAGGCCAGAATTTTAAAAGTAGTGCACTGCTGTGCACATAGACTTGAGTTGGTCACTAAATACATGATCAAGGGGACATCCCTGTACTCTGCAGTGGAGGATTTGCTTTCCTCATTGCACAGTTTCTATAAGCACTCTGCTTTTAACTGGTCAGGCTTACAGGCTGCGGGGGAGGCACTGGACATCAGGGTACTGCGCCCTGTAAATACTGGGGGAATAAGGTGGCTGCCACACCACCAGCGTGCTGTTAAAGTGATGCAGACAAATTATCCGGCTACTGTTACACATCAGGAGGACCTATCGTAAATGGTACAGGGGATAAAGAAGAGACCACTGCAATTCTAAAGCAGATAAAATCACCTAAGGTTTTATATTTCTCAACTTCCTAGAATTCTACATAGCAGTCATGTCTAGACTAACGCTGACATTCCAGCAAAATAACTTAATGGTAGACTCTGTGCAAGCTAAAGTTCTGTCTCTCATGAAGAAACTAAAAACTCTTAGAGATTCAGAGACTATTGATTGCCTTGAAACAGGAATCAGTATTGTGGATGGTAAGCTGCATTACAAAGGTGTGGAGCTTAGTTCCTCTGGTTCAGCAAGACGCAGCAGCAGATCAGATCCTGACAAAGATGCAAACAGTGCCAAGAGCAGCGTAGTGTCTATTGTAAAGAAAGTGCTGGATTCCACATTAAATCAAATGGAAATTCGTTTTTCTGAATTTGTCAGTGATCCTGTCATTGCTGAAATGAGAATTTTCAACTTGTCTAACTGGCCTAACTCTGAAGATTCCTTGGCAGAGTATGGAGACGCAGAAGTCAAGTCATTATTTTCTTACTACAGTGACATTCTGGAACCAAAGGGGTACAGTGCTGTTTCAGCACTCTTGCAGTGGTCGGAACTGAAAGCATATATCCACAACCTAAATGCAGCTTACCATCCCCCTTTGGATTCCACTGCTATGTGGGGTGGAGTTCTCTCAGAAGAAAGGGATGACCTCAAAGATATTCTAGCTTTGCTGAAAATATTTCTTATAATTCCATCTTCAACTGCGGAATGTGCACGAGGTTTCTCATTAATGTCACGAATAAAAAATGACTGGAGGGCAAACCTGAGGCCAGAAACTGTGTCAGCTTTAATGGCCATTAATCTGAGCAGTGAGACAGTGTCCACATACTCACCAGATAGTGCCATAGCCAGGTGGTGGACATCAGGAAAGAGAACAAGGAGACCTCAGATTGTTCCTTATGGTTCAAGAAAAGAGGAAGAAAAAGGCTGGGAAAGTGAAGAAGACACTGAAATGTAGAACAGTATATAAATATACTGCAGTTGTTCCATATACTACTATTTCAAAATTTAGTATCTTTTTTTTTTTCCAAGTTTTATCATTTTTGTCTACCAGGTGCAGGTAACCTGACTGTGGTGCATGTAACTTTTGTTGCCACATGCACCGTAGTGCAGGTACCGAAAAAAGTTAATTTCTATCCCTGCCTAGGATATTGCACAGCAATTCCTGCTGTTACTCATGGTTCTACAGAATCAGTCCTTAGGCGGCACAGAAAACTAAAGTCCTGGGGTTAATGAACACTCAGATGCAGAACCAGGCTCGATGCTTGAAAACATGTGGAAGGGAAACAGGGGCTGCAGCTTAGATCTTCAGGCTTGATTGAAGGTCTTGCAGCTTATCCCCTTCGGCCCTCTGAGGCCCATTGCAGGGCACAGCCACAGGGACGACTAGCCACAGAGGACCCAGACCTGGGAGTGGCCCCACGGCCTGGCACCCTTACTGGTCAGAGCGCCCTAGCACTCTGGCACAACAAGACCCATGGCCCCCTGCAGCTGGCGGACCAAGGATAGAAATTAACTTTTTTCGATACCTTTTTAAAAAGTTATACTGAATCATTATGTTTGCTTGCACGCATGTGCAAGAAACATAGTGCCATCATCCGAGATTTCGGAAGTGTCACTCAGTGTGTTTGCAGGCGCGGCCCCTGTAAGCCAATGCATGCTGGAGCTGTCTATGACAAGCTCCAAAATGCAGTGGCATACAGTTGAAAGGGGGAGCTACGCTTCAGTGAGCAGCGATAAGATATCGCTTGCTCATGCGCAGCTCCCCCTACACACACACACACACACATATATACACACACACATACATACATACATACATACATACATACATATATACACACACACACACACACACACACACACACACAGAAACCCATAGCGTGTGCGCACACCGACTTCTGTGCACTACAGTCTGCGGTCGGGATTCCAGTGCTGGCTGGGTTGAATTATTATCTGCTGTCCCCAGCCGCACTCGGCAGTGAGATAATCGGATACTTCTAACGAGACAGGACCCCCCTTCCCCGCAACCCCAACTTGAAAACCCAATTAGGCCAGGACCATCACCAAGTAACCCTCCAGTAACATCAGACACACAGTGCGCTTATTAAATGGGATCATAATCGAGTATACAATAATGGATCTAACTGGTCCCGTACGCCGTCTCTATGTAAGCCACACCAAACCATAAGTAGCCAACTCAAGAACACACCAAGGAAAAAAAACATACGCAACAGCAGAGTAGGAGACAAGAATGAAAATATTCTGACCGCAACACTCGCAGTAAACAATTCAACTACAGTTGCAAAAATGTATTTTAAGAGGAAAAACTGCCTGCATCCCTCCTCCAGATACACATTCGTAAACATTTACAGTGCACCGAGGCTGGATTTCGCGGTTCCACAAGTTGCAACCCCCTGTCCCTCCAATTACATCCCACACATTCGCCCGCTCTCACCTACTGGGTTGCAATGGGAGTCCCCAAAATTGGAGTCAGCAGGCGGCCATTCCTGTCACCAGTATAACGAGAAACTCAGGCCGCCGCCGACGACATTTTGACATGGAAGAGACTATCAATGGGCGGGGCCCTGGAACTACCAGCATATAAACACTTAAGCCTTGCCGTTACTTGTCTACCCCCATCCCTGCCATGACCACCTGACAGCTTGCCCCGAACGCAGGGGACCACGAGCAAAGCCGGAGCGGTTCCTTCTCGTCCATGAAAAAGTCCACAGCAGTTTCCTACCAGACCCCCGGTGGTATCCCCGGCAGTGGCGCTCCTCTCTCCGTAGATAAATCCGAGATCGGGTTGTTCGGTGCCAATGAGCCCCACCACCGCCGCGCGAGCCTCATCTCAAAACATCAT
Organism: Neoceratodus forsteri; assembly: GCA_016271365.2. Taxonomy (NCBI): domain Eukaryota; kingdom Metazoa; phylum Chordata; order Ceratodontiformes; family Ceratodontidae; genus Neoceratodus; species Neoceratodus forsteri. The sequence goes on along the minus strand of CM057456.1, from coordinate 762,529,256 downwards.
ACTCACACACACCTGTTCGAAAGCCCGCCTGCAACGTTCCTTCTCGTTCTCACAGTGCCACTGTGTGACAGACGGGCTCTCACGCTCACCTTGTCAGTTCCTCCCCTTTCCAGTTGCAATGTTGACACCGGCATACTGTGCAGGTTCACAGCGAAACTACAGCCAGCCTTCCGAACGTTATACAGACAGGCACGCACGTTCGTTTCTATTTCTGCAGGGGCGTGACATGTAGCTCCGTTCCCTCCAGGATTTTTTAAATGTTAGCCACTGTGGCTAAAGTGACCACAGGCTGTTTAGCCACTATGTAAAATCATGAGCCACACCACGATATACACTGCCAAATTTGTTATTCTAAACCACGTACTATGCTACTGCTAAAAATGGCATGAACAGAAGGTTTTAGCCTCTGTGGCTCGGGTAACTTTAAAAATCGTTAGAAATTTTAGCCACACGCTAAAAACTTTCGCCGGTGGCGACGTGGCGAGTGGCTAGCGGGAACAGAGTGTGATGGGCCGGCGCTGTGGTAGGCCCCGCCCTATAAAGCTATGTGGAGCCTCCCATTTTGTCTACCCTGGCCACGTGTGTTGTGGTCTGTCCCAAAACACCTGTTTTTTATGTTTGCTTGCACGCATGTGCAAGAAACAGTGCCATCATCCGAGATTTTGGAGGTGTGTCACCTCCTCCTCCAGTTCAGTCAGTGTGTTGGCAGGCGCGGCCCCTGTAAGCCAATGCGTGCTGGAGCTGTCTATGACAAGCTCCAAAATGCAGTGGCATACAGTTGAAAGAGGAGCTACATTTCAGTGAGCAGCGATAAGATATACGCTTGCTAGTGCGCCAGCTCCACACACACACACACACACACACAACAAGCACATACTGCATGCCCCCACGCACACACTGTATAGCCGACGGTGCCCAATCCCCGTCGACTCCCTGTCCTCACCCCCAGTACTGGGTGCCACGCTGGGAGCCCACCCCAGCGTGGCAACTGATCATATGGGCCGACAGGGGTGCCCAATCCCCGTCGGCTCCACGCCCCCCAGCCATCCTTGTGCCATGCTGGGTGCCCACTCCAGTGTGGCAAGCGTCCCACGCCGTCTTTTTTTTTTTACCTGCAAAACAAAAGCGGTCCCCGCCTTCTCCCAGCCCCACAACCCGCACCCACCCACTCGCACCCTGCCTCCTCCACCCCCACCCCCTACTTGCCTCCGGAGCTCGGCACAGCGATCTTAGCTGGATGGGAACACGTCTGCACTCTTCAAAGCCGACCGCGAACTGAGGAAATGCCGGTAAGCTGTATAATGGGCTAGATAGGGGGTTTTCAACTTTATTGCATATCTCAGGCATTTGTTGGAATTTTTGCACCAAATTTTCAACATGGGGTTTTGGGACCCTCTACATTAATGATGTCACTGTCATGGCAATATTCGGGCCCGAAGGGAGTTTGCAGTCACTGCGGCGAAATCACCCTTGGAGACCAGTACTCGCGGCAGTGTTATCATGAAGGGTCCCCAAAAACCATGTTAGGTGATAAATCAAATATTTGTTTCTGACATCGTTGCGGTTCCTCGCGGGCTACATAGGTTCAGCAATTTTCAATATTTTCCTCCAGATTTTCAGCATTGCCATTTTACCACACCTTCTTATGAGCAGTACAGCTGTCATTTTTCACATCTTGCCCAAAATGTGTTTCCGCCCATGTAGCGCACAATGGCGCAGTCGATGTGCAAAATCAATGTATGGGACACATTGAGAAAATCACAGTGACACTGTTCATGAGCAGAGGTCTTAAAATGACTATGTTGAAAATTTGGTGAAAAGAATTCCTAAAAATGACTGTTTTACGACCGGGCGTTGCGCAGTTCCTATGCATGCTCGTAAGTTTGCGAATTTAATATTTTCACTCCAGATTTTCAACATTGCCATTTTATTACACTTCCTTATGAACAGTACAGCTGCCATTTTTATATGTCGCCCAGAATGTGTTTTTGCACATGTAGCGCACAATGGTGCTGTTGTTGTCTTAACAATGTTTTAGGACAGATTAAGAAAATCACAGTTACACTGTTCATGAGCTGAGGTCTTAAAATGGCTATGTTGAAAATTTGGTGACAAAAGTCCATAAAATGACTGTATTACAGAATGAGTATTGCGCGGTTCCACGCACCTCGTAACTTCATGACTTTGTAATATTTTTCAGTCCAGATTTTCACCAGTGGCATTTTTCCACACTTCCTTATGAACAGTACAGCTGTCATTTTTTCACAACATGGCTGAAGTGTGTTTCCACTTTCAGCGCAGAGATGCGTGGTCGCTGTGGGAAATCATTGTTCGGCACAGATAAAGAAAATCACAGTGACACTGTTCATGATCGGAGGCACCAAAATGCCTGAGTTGACAATCTGCTGTAAAAAATCCCCAACCTAATTATATTACGGGTGTGTGTTGCACAGTTTCTATGTATGCTCGTGACTTCACCATTTTTTTTTATATTTTTACTGCAGATTTGCAACATTGCCATTTTTTACACCTCTCCATGAACAGTACAGCTGTCATTTTTTACATCCTGTTCTGAATGTTTTTGCACCTGTTGTGCTAAATGCTGTAGTCACTGTGCATAAGCAGCTTTGGCTAACAAAGTGATATTCCCCTGTTCATGAGGTGGGGTCACAAAAATCATGTTGAAAAATTTGAGTGAAAATACCAAGGAATGCCTGAGGTATTAGGGTTTCCAACCATAACGCCAACCCTGTAGAGAATGACAGGCATCAGGGTGTGACTTGGGATTCTTGCCTGTAATGCTCATACCATTCCACACCCTGCAGCCAATGAGAGGCATCGAGGTGTGCCTTGGGCTCTTCGGCCCCAAAGTTCACCCCATTCTCCTATATCGCACCTATCTCACCGTATTTCCTAATGGAATGGGGTGCGCATAAAGGCCAAAGACCCCAAGGAACACTGTGACACTTGTCAGTGTCTGCAGGGTGGGGTGTGGTGAAATGGCATGGCCGTTGCCTGATGACCCAAACGCACACCCCAATGCCTGTCACTCTCTGCAGGGTGGTGGTGGGGTTGGCTTCAGTTCAATACTTCACTGCCATTCCTGTTACGCAGCTCTGTAACTTCTACACTACCACTGCCAATGCCAGCAAGCAAACATTCGGCATTGACAAATGCTTGTTTTTATTTTGCTGTTATTGAGAAAAATAAAACGCTGTTTGAGAATTTTGAAACTGCTCCTGGTTTACCTATGTTTCCTGACCTGTGCCTTGATGACACCCAGGGACAGAACTCTAGGCATCATTCTGAAACTGGTACCAGTGGGACTGGGTTGTGGTAGCACCTGCAACAGTTGGTTAGGTAGAGAGATGGTGGCTGCATTTACTAAAGTGTGGGTTTTAGAAAATAAAAGGGAAAGTGATTGTGGGAATTGCAAAATCTTTAAAAAATGCAAAATTAAAATGTGTGCTTAACCTCTGTTCTAGTTACCCGATCCTATCCCTCCCCATGTAAATAAATTGTGTTACTGTTTTTGCAAAGATCTGACTCGAGCTTGATTTTGGTGAACATGTTATTAGCTGAAGTGGAAACTGAAATGTTGGATGGGGGATGTTCAAGTTGAGTAAGTCCATGGCTGGGGTAACTGTATCGGGGAGGTGTGTTGGTACAACATCCCAAGGGGTTGTACTGGTATAGATCAGACCCACTAAATATGTACTGTAGGTGGAGGCACTGCCATTTTATTGATAACCTTGGGAAAGGATCCCCGTGATTCAGCTAATGGGAACCCAGGCCCCTTAACTGTGGTCAGGCCTGCACAACAGGGGTAGTGGCCCTCTCTAGGACAGTGCCAGAGAGGGGCTACAATACTAAATCTACTTTTTAAGGATAATCATTGTGTAAGAGTGTCCTGCTCAAATTGCATCCCACACTTTTTTAAACTCCAAACCATAGTCCATATTTCATATGTATTTCTTCTAGGTGATTATTTATATGTTTTTTTGCTATAAAGTTTTTTCCTGTGAGGCATGCGGGCTGGCTATCAGCCCTATCCCCCCCCCAATCCGGCGCATACCTCCCCCAGTACACCGCACGCAATCTCCCACAGATACCCTCCATCCCAGTGCACAGTTCAGAAGTTTCTGGCAGCTGGGTTGCCAAAGCAGGCAGGGCTTCACGAAGCCTGCAGTCCTCCTTTTCCATTTTCTCCCTCTGTCCTGTGACGACATGTAAGGACATGCATGTGAATACATGCGTGCCTTACAGAACTGTGGCCCTTCCTTTCATTGTTGCTTGCATCTATACTATCAACAGCCCTCCACGTGGTGGCAGTCCGAGGCCAAGATGGCATACCTCCCTTCCTTGGGAGAGCGGAGCAATCCTTGTGACTCTCAATACTCCCCCACCAACCCCCAGTGCCAGCGATCCAAGTCCATTCTTGAATGCAGGCAAGGTGTTTGGCACCTCAGCCCTCTCTGCCACTGTGCTGGTTCTCTTCTGTGTGATTATAAACATTACATTATTATTCTAATCCCTTAGACCTTCATAAAATTCTAATCCCTTAGAACTTCATAACCTTTTGCATAGTGTGCTAAAACACATGCACTAGGAATAGCTGTCTGCCTTTTCCTACAGTGTTTTTAGATCAGCTTGACTATTTATATAAATATCTTTCTTAAGACTGCACCAGTGTGCCATGAGTCACTCATTACCTTTACACACAAGTGTGCTGCATCATACAGTGTGAATGCTGAATCACAGCGTTGGCTTCAAGAATTGAGTGGAAAGTGTGTGAAAAGTTAAACATTTATTTTTTTCTGTAGCCAAAGGGTCCTTTGCTTACAAAAAGGGGGGAAACGTACATAAAGCATTAACAAATTGGACCACCGGGTGGTGTAACACAGTGCCGCATCGGAGACAATACAGCAAAATACTCATCTAGCTGGTTTTTAGTTTTCACGAGCAGACTGTTAATGTGATTAGACTGGGCTTGAAGTACTTCTGATACAAAGCAAAGAGCCACTAGATCCCACAAACCGTGCACCCTTCAGACTGAATGACAGCTGTATCCCTGCAAGAACAAATGACTGTAAAACAAAGAGGTACATTTCTGTGACATTGGCTGTCAGAGTTGGAACTCAAGTTTGCTGAATTAGGTAGCAATGTTTCTGATCAAGAATTGATGAGGGCAAGGCAGCATCTACAGTAGGCCTGACAAATGGCACACTGACATGAATATGCAATATTAGAAATGCAGTCAATCATATCATTAGTCAGCTTTTTCCTGTATCTGGTTTTGCCGCACTCAACATTTTTCTTCTACACTTTGTTTTGCCCCTTCCTTTATGCATTTCAGTCTTTTTCTCTCTCCTAAGCTGGTCTCCGGGCTTCCTTACTTTTTTACCTCTTACCAGCCTGTCCCGTTCTCGTCCCAGTCAGAGGAGGTTGGAGAATATAGTTTCACTGACAGTGAGTGAGTGAAACCTACTAACAGCAGTGTGGATTCTGACCTTGTGATTAGTTGGGTTTGGGGGAAAGGGGAAGTTGTTTAACCAGCAGAAGCACACTTAAGTCGAAGCTTGTTTCCATGTGCGACCTGGGAGCACAAGGAAGTTAAGTGACTTGCTCAGGGTCACACAGTATGCAAGTGGGGGGGCTGTGGGATTCAAACCCGGGTCTCCAGATTTGTAGCTCGGAGCCTTAAACCACTGTGCTATACTGCCTTTCATCCACCGAGTGGAACTTTGTGAATACAGTGCTTTCTCTCTCGCTCTCTTTTTTTTTTTTTTTGGTTTTATGCCTTGAAATTGGTAACATTGCAGAAAACAGGAAGAGTAACAGCGCAGGGGTAGCTGATTTAGCTTGGTGTGCACCTTCAAAATAGAGGAGCACAGATTTATTGAAATTGTACCATGAAATGTTTGCTACAAAGAAAAAAATAATTACAAGATTATCCATCTAGAAAACCACACAAATTGGTAAATGTATTACGAAGTTAATGCTACTATAATACTATGACAATATTGTTTTGTTTTCTAGCAAGTCTCATGTCATATGGAGGGTTCCCACATTAATACCTCAACAGATCATAAGCTATTGCAGCCAAGGACAAGAACCTATACCAAAATTCAGAGTTCTATCAGCAGAAACTCCCATCTAATGAAGCTGGGTTAATGGTTCTCACCAGTTTTAGTAATTTAAGCATGTCCTCCGATGGTAACTTACCCAAAGTGGACATAAACCTTGTTAGTTGAGCTATGGCTTTGATTTGATCCAGTGGCCCTCTAAAATATAAAACTAGAACTTCTGTAGCGCTCAACACTGTCAGTGGTAGTCTTTACAAGTGGGGTGTTGTGCACTCCTGCTAGGGGAAATGACACAGCCCAAAGGCTGAATCAGTTTACAGCATTGGGCACTTGGGCATTCTGGACAGCAGCAACTCTCCAGCCTTCAAAGGGGGAAACATCTAGCAAGCTTCTCTAACAACAACAAAAAAATCAGCTTCTAGGCCTTGGGGCTGCAGTTCAGCACAGCAGGCTGGGGCAACCTGGTGACGGGAGGCACCTCTAAATTAAAATAGTGCCAGTTAAGCTGCGACTTTCAAATTGGCTAACCTGCTTTCCCCATTTCCACTGCTTGTGCTTGGGTTGGGAGCTACATAAAGTACAGTTACATAAGAACTTACTATAACAGTGGATCTTCGAGAGGAGCTCTTGCATCAGGCCAACACTGGTAGGACTAAGTTGTCAGGTGCCAGGACCACACAGAAACCTTTCTAACTAGCAGTGTACCATGGGGTACCACCCACCACTGACGTCACTCCACTGACTGCCTATCCTATAAAAGCAGGCGGTCCCCCACACCCTCCTCAGTTGTCACACTGGAGATCTAAAGTGGGCAGCAGAAGAAGGAACCAAGGAGGTTTCAGAGGCCAGAAATAAAGGGGAGGGGAGAGGGAGGCATGAGAAGACTCGCTCGCACGGAAGAGGAGAAAAACCGACAGAGCAGGGGGAAGGAGGGAGGGAGGGAAAAACAGAACCTGATGGAAGAGCTCATCTAGAAGATATACTGTTACAGTAAGTTCTTAAGTAACTGTACTATATTACTTCAAGGTACACTTTGCATCAGGCCAACACCAGTAGGACTGGGTCCCAAGCAGTTCCAGCAATGGAAGACAACAGCCAGAGGCTTAAGAGAGAAGGCCCTGCAGAACAGCAAGGCCCTATGCCTAGAGGCAGTGTCCAAGCTGTAGTGTTTGGTGAGGGTATGGACAGAGTTCCAAGTGGCGGCTGCACAGATATCAGCAGTGGACACATTTCTGAAGAAAGCTGTGAAACTTGGAAGTTAACCATACTTGTGGTGGCATGGCCGTTAACCACTCCCGGAAGTTTCTTGCCGTACTTTTGGTAACAATAAACAATACAATTGGCTAACCACTTGGACAAACACTGTTTGGACACCGGAGCGCCCCCTTTCTTCTGGGCGAATGAAACAAACGACTGATCAGACTTTCTCAAAGTCTTAGTCTGGTGTGCATAGTGTATTCTGTGTACATCCATAGTATGCAGCAAAGTCTCCCCTGATTAGAGTACTCCAGATAATCAACAGGAAGGTGGATGGATTGATTCAAAGTAACTCTGACACCACCTTGGGAAGAAACTTAGGATTGGTATGCAAAGACACCCTGTCTTTGTGAAAAAACAAATATGGCTCCTTACACATAAGTGCTTGAAGCTCAGAAATCCTTAGAGCAGAAGTAACAGCAACTAACAAAAACGCTTTCCACGACAGAAAACACAGCTTGCAACTCGTGGCCAGTTTGATGGGAGGCAACGTGAATTTTTCTAAGATAAAATTGAGGTCACAAGGAGGGACCTGGTTCTGAATGGAAGGCGTGAGGTGCAGGAATGTGCGAGGCACATCAAGCTGAGACACAGCCCTGCCCTCGATAGGCACATGATACACAGAGATGGCAGAAAGATGTACCTTAATGGTGGAGTACCTCAATCTCGAATCAGAGAGAGAAGATACTCCCAACACCTTATCCACTGGACAGGTGAAGGGTCTAACTGATGGGAAGTGGCTCAAAGGATAAAGTACTTCCATGTCATGGCATAGGTAGCTGTAGTGGAGGGCATCCCAGCAGCCACCAGGACATCCATGGCCCTTGAAGAGACCCTAAACTGGGCTGTGGCTATGCCCTTAGGAGCCACACATGCAGATGCAGAGATTTGAGGTTTGGATGGACCAGGGTTCCCTGCTCCTGGGAGAGCAAGCTGGCGCACAGGCAAGAGCACTGGAGGTTCCACCGCCAGCTGTTATAGCAAGGGGAACCAGATCTCACAAGGCCAGAAGGGAGGTATGAGGATCATTTCAGCCCCCTCCGGAAGCTTCAAGTAGCACCTGCTGAAGGAGCAAGAAGGGAGGGAAGGCATAAAGAAACCACCTCTTCCAGGAGAGGGACAATGCGTCTCACCAGAAACCTCCAGGCCCAGGATCAAGTGAGCAAAAAAGCAGTAGTTTTGCATTGAGTAGGGACACAAAAAGGTCCAACTCTGGCCGCCCCCATTTGTTGAAGAGGTTTTTGACTACTGGGGTCAGAAGTTCCCACTCATGAGCCCTGGAGCAGGAGTGGCTTTGACTGTCTACTAGGACATTTTGGATGCCTGGAACATGGATGGCGGAGAGCTTCATGCTCGATGGCCCAATACCAAACTCTAATCGCCTTCCTGCACAGGGGATAGGAGTGCATTCCCCCCCTCTTGTTTATGTAATAAACCACATACATGTCTGTCTGAATTAGGAGTGGATTGGGGAGAAGATGAGTCTGAAAGATCTGAAAGGCGTAGAAGAAAGAGGAAATTGTTGAACGAGGAAAGGCACACTAAGCCAAAGTTTGTTTCCAAGTGTGACCTGGGAGCACTTGGAAGTTAAGTGACTTGCTCAGCATCACACAGTGACAAGTGGGGGATGTTGGGATTCAAACTCAGGTCTTCAGGTTTGCAGCTGGGTGCCTTTAATCACTGCACTATACTGCCTCCAGTATAGAACTGCCTGCATCTCCAGAACATTGATGTGGAGTCCCTGTTCCACATCTGCGCAGGTGCCCCGAGTCTGGTGAGCTCCCAAGTGGGCTTCCCAGCCGAGATACAAGGCATCCATTGTAAGGATATGACGAGTGGTCAGGATGGCAAAGGGAACCCCCCGAAACAGATTGGTTGGCTCCAGCCACCAGGACAGGACCCGTATAACTGGGTCGGAGACCATGATGACTAACTGATCGAGGTCGTCCATGCGCTGGCCCCATTGGATGCACAGTGTCCACTGAGGGATCCTCTTATGCAGGGGGGAGAGACGGACCTTGGCAGTGGCCACTGCCATGTGGCCCAAAAGACGCCAGGAATGGCCTGATCTATCAGGCGCTCTGCTGTATCTCTGGGCAGGAAGGCCATGCCCTGGGATGTGTACAGAATGGCCCCTCGCTACTTGAGGCGTTGACAGGGTGGCAGGCAGGACTTTGGCAGGTTGCTTGTGATACTCGGGGCCTGGAGAGGCTGAAGGTGTGCTCCAGGGTCTGGAGAAGGTGCTGTCAGGACAGGGCCATTAGGAGACAGTCGTCCAGGTAGGGAAACGTGTAAAAGCCTTACCTCCTCAAGGCAGCTGCGACCACCGCCAGGTAGTTGATGAAAACCCTAGAGGCTGAGAACAGGCAAAAGGGAGGAGCCCAGAACTGAAAATGGGCTCCCCAGAAATGGAAGCGGAGGCAGTGCTCGTGAAAAGGCAACATTTTGATATGCAGATAGGCGTCCTGCATGTCCAGAGAACAGTCCTCTGATGCAGGAGGGGCAACAGACATTGAAGGGTGGCCATCCAGAAGGATTTGTATTCTATGAACAGATTCGGATCTCTCAAGTCCAGGATGTTCTGGAGATTCCTGGTACCAGGAAGAGGTGGGAGTAGAACCTCCTGCCCCACTGAGCTGGAGGGATGGGCTCTATGGCTCTTTTTTGCAGCAGGGCCTGAATTTCCTTGCAGACGAAAAGTACATGAGCTGGGGGGTAGAAAGAGTTGCCTGGAGGATTTTTGGGAGGCCACTGGAGCAGTTATAGAGTGTGGCCGTGCTCTGTGAGCTGTAGCCCCCAACTATCCAAGATGATCCCTCACCACCTGTCAGGGTGGCGGGAGAAGCAACCCCCAACTGCCTACCCTAGAGTCTGTACTGGGGGGGTGCTTGCAAACAGTCGGGAAGTAGAGACAGAGCTGCTGGGAGGGCTGGGCAGCTGCCCTAGCTGCCTTGGTGGTGTTGCGGCAGGGACCAGTGCCGGCTTATGGTTACCTGACCTTTGGCAGGAGGGTGGACCTGTCTGCAAAAAGAGTGGCGGAAGGGTGGCCGCTGGCTAGACTTAGGCTGAGTATGGCACAAGGAGTGAATAGACTGGAGGGCTTTGCCCAACTCCTGTAGGGAGGAGATTAAGTCCTGGACATCACCTCCAAAGAGGGCAGAACCCTGAAAAAAGACTTCCAAAATGCTGGACTACACACCGGAAACAAATCCAGACACCAGGAGCCAAGAATGGCACTGGAGACAGATGCCCACGGCTGCCCCTCTGCCTGAGGCATCAGCTGTATCTCAGGCAGCCTGCAGGACATGTGTCCCTATGCCTGAGCCCACCTTGAGAGCCTGGGCCCATGGCTTCTTGGCTAGATCATCGGCAGGGCCTGCACCAACTCCCTCGTCTGGTCCCACATGACATTCTGGTACTGAACCATGTGGGCTTAATGGTTAATGGCCAGGATGGAAGAGGCAGATACCCCCATGCCCAGGTTGTCCAGCTGTCTGGACTCCCTGTCTGGGGGAAAAGAGCTAAGGTACTTCATTTTTTTGGTGCAGTCTTGCGCTGCATTGATAACCACAGAGTCAGACTTGGGTTGCTCCCCCAGAAAGGGCTTACCCGCAGTGATGAAAGCAGTCAGGCTTCTCTGAAACATAGAAAAATGATTTCAGGCTACACTGGTGACATCCTATTAGGAGTCAATGAAGAGAGGTACCACCAAAGGGAGAGCATCACGCTGGCGCAGGTAAGTGGCCAGTTGATGTTGCTTTGGGTCCTGTTCCTCAGTCTCCCAGCCCATGGTGGTGTGGATGTGGCTCATGATGTTCATAGGGTCACTTGCTGCTTTTTGTGCCTTTTTGTACTGTTTTGTTTGTGGAGACATTTCCCTTTTAATGGGCCCCTGTTAAAAGGGGCTTTTCCTTTTAATTTTACAAACATATGAACATACGAATGTGCCAGCAGAAACCGACCATCTGGTCTATGTGTCTGCTCGAGTGTGCAGCTAGCACCCCTAGTTTGCAGCTGCCCCACCCCCCTTCCCTTTGTCATCCCACTGCCACCCCCCACCTTCCCCACCCTTTTTCCCTGTCCACGCCTTTTGAAGCTGTTCACAGATTTACATGATACCACCCATTGTTGAAAGTGGCCAGTGACCAAAGTTTAGTAACCAGTGACCAAACTTATCAGCGATATGTAATTGTCTAACCAAAAGGTTGAGGAGATAGAAAGGTGTAAAATGGCTAGTGTAGAGGCTACAAAGGAATAATAAATAACTAAATGATACCAACATGTAGACTGATGTGCCTTGTAAGTGCAGAGGTGTTTGGAGAGTAATTGTTGAAACCATGCAAATGATACCACTGTGCAAATTGATGTCTGTGTAGATGCCCAGGTTCAAAAGGTGTTGGAGCCCTTTAAATAACTATAGAAAATAAATGAAGAGCATAAACTGTGTTTATATAAAAAAAAAAAAAAAGTTTTGAAGAAAATTAGATTTGCTTTGCTCAGCAGATATATTTTGTACAAAATCTTCCTTCAGTCCTAAGTCCTAGCCAAGATAAGGTTCAGCTGCTTCAAACCACTGCAGCTTAGATACAGTTCCTCATTTTATGATTTCTTATGTTTAAAAAGAATGTGTAACAGAGAATTGATAGGAAACGATTATGTCCTTGTTTTGGCCACTGTCTAGTCAGCAAGTTATTTAAAGTGAATGTGAAGTCCTCTCATATGTTTTCTGTATCCTAAAGCGAGTTATTTTTGATGAATGTAAAATCCCCATATCACTTGTTTTTCTGTCTAAGAATGACCATATGTCTCGGCAAAGTGTTAAATGTATCTTATGACTGAGGTATCTCATGGCCACTATACTTTTACACCCTTGTCTCATGACCCTACTCTCTCTTGCCTTTTATGGTCAGAGTGTCTAAACTGGAAAATGTCCCTTGTTTTGCAATTCTTGTCAAACACTGTATAAATATCAGACAGACTGTATGTCCAGTGTGTCCAAGGAGTAGCAGACGTGGCTGCCATAGATACTTGAGTCACCCAGAGGAATGTTGCTTCATTCCCTCTGAACACCTGTAGCCCTGGTGGTAATAAGCCATCAGCTGTTTAGATTTGATCATGTTAGAGGTAAAATTGTTAGGGCTTATTTGGTATTTATAAATTGATTTAAACCAACATTTGGTGTCAGGTGGCTTTATTGGATTACCAGGGGCCACTAGCCAAGAACCTTGTGTTTTACACCATTCTGGTAGTGTGTTCCATTTTGCTACCACTCTCTCTGTGAAATAGTATCTCCTCATTTCCCTCCTAAATCTTCCCCACTCTATTCTTAGCCCATCCCCCCCCGGTGTCCCTCCCCTCCTCAGCTTAAAGACCCCATCTGCCCCATCCTTATTGATTCCCCTCGGGTACTTGAATGTCTCTATCATGTCCCCCCACTGTCCTTTCTATCCTCCAGAGTGTACATATTTAGGTCTCCCAGCCTGCTCTCATAGTCTCTCCCCTCCATTCCACATATCATCTTTGTTGCCCTCCTCTACACCCCCTCCGGTAGCCTGATATCACGCTTTAGACATGGCCTCCAAAACTGCACACAGTATAAGTGTGGCCTTACCAGTGACCTGTAGAGGGGCAAGATCACCTCTTCACCTGGACGAAAAAACCCTAACTATGTACCCCCGCATTTTGTTTGCTTTTGCAGCCGCTCTCTTGCACTGGGTAGTATTGTTCATTGTCCCTGTTATCATTACCCCTAGGTCCTTCTCCTCCTCAGTGATCCCCAGCTTAACCCCACCCACCCAGCCAGTATTCTCTCCTTTGGTTTTTCGACCCAAAGTGCATAACCTTACACTTCTTTGCATTGAACCCCAGCTGCCACATCTCTGACCACTCCTCTAGCTTTCTTAGGTCCCCCTGCAGTTGCTTCCATCCCTCCCCTCCATCCACCACTGCTCCGATTTTGGTGTCCATCGGTGAACAGACTTACCTTGCTCACCACCCCATGTGCAATGTCTGATATGAAGAGCGCAAATAATATTGGTCCCAGCACAGACCCTGTGGCACCCCACATGTCACTGGCCTTGGAGTTCAGAGCTCCCCTTTCACCACCACCCGTTGCAGCCTCCCACTAAGCCAGCTTGTAATCCAGTTCATTTATGCCCCGGCCCCTACACTAGATAGCTTCCCCCCAAACATGAGCCTGCCTTGAAGGCCTGAAGTCCAAGTAAAGAACATCCACCTCATGACCCTTATCCAGTTCACCTGTCACCCAGTCGTAATATTGTATCAGGTTGGTTTGACAAGACTTCCCTTAAACGAACCCATGCTGCCTCACATCCTGGAGGCCATTGTGTTCCAGGTATGACGCCAGTCTTTCCTTTAGTATCATTTCCATGACTTTGCACACTATGGAGGTGAGACTTACTGGATGATAATTACCCAGTTCATCTCTTGGCCTGCTCTTGTGTAATGGTACTACATGTGCCATCCTCCAGTCCAGCTGCACACATCCCGACTCCAGTGAGGTGCTGTACAGATCTGCCAGCGGCTCCACCAACACCTCCGCCATCTCCCTCAGCACCCTGGGGTGGATGCCATCTGGCCCTGGTGCCTTGTCTACCTTCAGTGCCGTTAGTCCCTCTAGGACTGTACTCACCTCAATTCTTCCATCTGTTGCCTCTCCCCTGTCCCCACCCTCCAGCCCATGGTGGTAGCGGTCCCCCTTTTCTTCCATGAATACGAACAGAAGTATTCATTCAGTGCTTCTGCCTGCTCCTCCCCTTTTCCGTCACTCCCCTCTTTTATCCTCACTAGTGTCTCCTTGCACTTCCTCTTCTCCTGATGTATCTGAAAAGTCTCTCCCCGTTAATTCCCAGCACTAATCTCAGTTCCCTCTGGGCCTTGGCTTCTCTCACTTTTTCTGGTCACCTCCCTGCACCATCTTGCATATTCCTCCCTATCCACTTCGTTCCCCATTGTCCTATACCTCTGGTGCGCCACTCGCTTTGCCCCCACCACCTCCACAACCTCGCTGTTTAATCAGCATGGTTTTCTTGTTCTGCTTCTCTTACTCTGTGTCTTGGTGCAGGCTTCTGTTGCCTCTGTAATCCCCCGTTTAATAATATTCCATCTCCTGCCTTATGCCTTTCAGTACTTCCTGCATCCTTCCAAAGTCCACCCCCCTGAAATTTACTACCCAAGTAACTGATTTATCTGGCTCCCCGCACATCGTGATATTAAACCACACTGTTTGGTGATTGCTGTCGGCTAGTGGGTTCTCCACCTTAATTTCCCTTACTGCCTCCCCATTCAACAATACCAGATCTAAAGTGTTCTTTAGCCTAATAGGTACACTAACCAACTGTGTCAGGAGACCATCCTGGATCGTGTCCAGGAGTACTTGCTCCCTAGCACTGGAGGTGACCGGAATGCTCCAGTCAACCCCCGGCAAGTTGAAATCCCCCACAATGACCACCTTCTCTTTTCTACGTACCTTTCTGATTTCTCCTACTAATTCCCTGTCAACCTCCTCAGACTGGGACGGTGGCCTGTATACCACCCCAAACCTGTTTTCTACCCCTTGAGTCTAGGAGCTGCAGCCAGATTGCCTCTGTTCTCCTTTCTTCCTCCTTGTCCCTTGTGTATTTGATCCCATCCCTCACATAGGCTGCCACCCCAACCCCTCCCTTCCTTATGGTCCTTCCTGTGTAATTGGTATCCTGGGATTGCCAGATCCTAGTCTCGGTGCTTAGTTGCCCATGTTTCTGTGACCGCTGCAATATCCACACTCCACACTGCTAAGAGTGCCTGTAGCTCAGCTGATTTGTTTCCTAAGCTTCTTGCATTCAACAAGACCACCCTCCATCCCACCCCCTTTCTTGCACTGGCCTCCATCTCCTCCCTTCTACTCCCTCCTTTTTTGGCCGCCCCGAGTCCTTCCCTGCTAGCCTGGGGGTAGGCTGAGACTCCACTCTATTGGATTCCTGCCTACCTGCTGTCCACTTGCCACCCCCTGTCTAGTTTAAATCCACCTTTGGCGCAATATGCCTCCCCAGTCTTTGCTTTAATACCTCCTTCCCTTCCCCACTCGGGTGCAGCCTATCCCTTGCAGATAGATTATTATCCCAGGTACTGCCCCAGCTGCCCACAACCCCATACCCCTTAGTTCGACACCATTCTGCCAAACATGTGTTCAACTCCCTGATTCTCTCCTTTCTCACTGTGCTTGCACAGGGTACTGGGAGCACCTCGGAGAAGGCCACAGACTCCCCAGTCTCCTCGCACAACCTTCCTACTTCCTCAGTCCTCTCCCTTGTTACCTACACCATTTCCCCCACATGTATCACAGTGTGTGGTTTCCTCCTACCCCTCCTTATGCACCTTAGGATTGCCTGTTCTGCCTTGTCTGCCTTTAATCCTGGTATGGACTCCACCCATATCCAACTGTGCCTCTCCCCCTTGCTGGATTTTCTGATCCCCTTGAGTATGGAGTCCCCCAACACCAGTACACCCCCTTCTCTTTCCTTGTGCCCGTCACTACCCCTCACCCAGGTTCTCATTTCTGGGGCCACTCAAGATTGTGCTTTTACCATGTGCCCCAGTGTCTTCCCTCTACCCCTCTCAACTGAGACCCCTCCCCCTCCTCCTGTTTGACTGCCAACCTCCCTCTCCCTCCTCATGTCTGAGTATTATCCGTCCCCTTGCCACGCCATGCTCATTCTCACCACTATTAATGCCCCTCACTCCTTCCTCTTTGTGAGTTCTATCCCTTGTGCAGTCTCCTCCTGCATCCTCTTTCCCATGTGTTGCTAGTAAAGCAAACATGTTCCCTACCCCCTTTACCTTACTATGTGTTTTCTCCTGCCTACTGCTGCTCCTCTTTTTCTAGGTCCTACTAGAGTCCACCCTTCATCAGCTGGCTTCTTGTCTAGTTTGCCCCCTCCCTTGACCCACTGTTCCTTCTCTGTGATGCCCCCGGAGTACTCTCAGATGTCAGCCCTCCTACCAATGCAATCCTCCCGTCATCTCTCAACCTCCCCAGCTCCCTGCCAAGCCACTGAACCGCTTCCTCGAGCCTCCTTAGCATGTGGCATACTGGGCACTCTCCCAGCCTCCACAGTATGTTCATCCACATTACTGCCCCACAACCATTGCACCCTACAATCCTACCCATGGTCCACAATACCTATACAGCCTCTCCACACTAACTCTCCTTACAGCAAGTAGAATTAACTAATCCTAGCTCAGCCTTTAACAGAAATTTTAATCCCAAATGCCCTTGCAACGCAGCATAAGACAGCCAACTACAGTACTAACTGGAAACCACAATCCTACTCATAAGGACTATAGACCTACTCATTAGTTTTATATATATTTATATATCTTTAAGAATTGGCTCATATGTCTGTTACTTGTTTCCACCTTCCTGACCTGCTCTGAGGGCTCAGGTCAGTTTGCAGCTCCCCAAGCTCCTCCCTCACAGCTTTCAAACCCAACCCCCAGTGGTATTTCAGTATTTTAGTCACTCCAACCACAGAAACCTTTAAGTTGAATTTCACTTTAAGCTAAATTAAAAAAAAAAATAAAACAATACCAAAACTTACAAAAATTCTCTACACATTAATTCTCTCAACAGCAAGTAGCAATAACTAACCTCAGCTCTTCGAAGACTAAGCTGTTTAACTTGGTCTTTGAGGGAGGATTATTGTTGGGTTCTGGCCTGGATGATATTTTGAAGGATATCCAGGATAAAAAGGTCCACCTTCCAGTGTTAAAGCAACAGCAAAGGGCCAGTTCAAGTCCAAAAGGAGGCGACTGACACGCAGTATCGAGGTCATCCCTTTCAGGGCATCAGAAACCGGAGTAGTAAAGCCTATTCTTGTTTCAAGAGCAATAGCAGCAGAGGAACCATTGCCCGAAGATGCAACAGAGGCCCAAGGCGAAAAGCTGGCATCTCTTGGAGAGTATGCGGGCCCATCTCGGCCTCCCTTCCCTTGGTGAAAGACTGCACAATTTTTACACAAGATGGGCCCAGATAACATCAGATGCTTGGGTTTTAGAAATTCTGGCTTTAGGTTATGCAATAGAATTTTCAAAATCCTCTCAAAGGGGCACTTTCTGCCATTCCCAGTTCCAAAGGACCCTGTGAAAAGACAAGCAGTGTCAGAGACCCTGGACCACCTCACTCAAATTGGGTTGATTGTGCCGGTGCCTCCCAGGGATTCTACTCTGTGTCGTAGTTCCCAAGAAGTCAGGGGGGGGGGTGTCAGGCCTAGTTTAGATCTGAAACACCTAAACAAGTTTGTGCGCCACATGACCTTCAAGATGGAGTCCCTGTCCAGACCTGGGATTATCTAGCTTCCATAGATCTGAGGGATGCATATCTCCACATTCCCATCGGACGGTCTCATCAGAGATTCCTCAGGTTCACTGTCTTGGGACAGCACTTCCAGTACAGGGCACTCCCATTTGGGCTGGCAACAGCCCTCAGGGTTTTCTCAAATGTGCTCATAGTCCTGGTGGCTCAACTGTGACAGGAGGGACATCTTGTCTGTCCCTACCTGGATGATCAGCTTGTTCAAGCACCATCTGCATCATTAGTAAGGAAATCGGTGACCAGGACTCTGGAGGTGTTGGAGTCCCATCGCTAGGGGGTGAGTCAGGAGAAGAGCTGTCCCGAGCTGTCCCAGACCCTGGAACACCTAGGAGCAGTGTTTAAGATAGACAGTGGAAAGGTCTTTCTCTCACCAGCCAGGAAGTAGACCCTGTTGGGAGAGGTTCAGTGGCTATGGGGTCAGTCATTGGCTTTAGTTCACAGTCTTCTTTGAATTCTAGGCCTTATGATGGCGGTGCTAGAACTAGTTTCATGGGCTCTCCTTCACGTGCGGCCCCTACAGATTGAGTTGCTGTCAGACTGGGATCCAACACTGGAGGATTATCAGGCCAGGATCCCATTTTCACCTAGACTATGGCAGTCTCTGAGTTGGTGGGTGAGTTTGGAGAATCTGAGCAGAGGGTCTCCCTTTGAAGTGCCCCAGAGTTGATTCTGATGCCAGCCTGTTGGGTTTGGGGCAGTCCTGGACCACATCCCTGTTTAGGGGACTTGGTCAGTCCAGAAACAGTACCTACACATAAACGTTCTAGAGATGAGAGCTGTGCATCTTGCTCTTCTTCATTTTCAAAGTCCGGTGCAGGGAAAAGTCATGAAAATAAGGTCAGACAATGTGGTCATGGTGGTGTACATAAACAATCAAGGGGCATAAAGAGCAGGGAGATGCTGAAGGAAGCCACCGATCTCCGGCTGTGGGCAGAGGAGAATTCTCATTCTCTCCCTCTCCCCTCTCCCTCTCCCTCCCTCTCAGCAGTGGGGGGAGTTGGCATTCAGGCCGATTGACTAACCTAGGAAAATGTTCATCCAGGGGAGTTGGTGTTGAACCTGGAGGTGTTCAACTTTCTATGTCAAATGTTCAGTCCTCCTCAGATTGACCTGTTTGCTTCCAGCCACAATGCACAGGTCCAATGGTTCTTCAGCCAGTTCCGGTGCTCACAGGCTGAGGCAGTGGAGACCCTGTCACAAGTGTGGAATTTCGGCAAAGCGTATGCCTTCCCTCCACTGCTGCTTGTCCCCAAGGTTATACGAAAAATATGGCACTCAAGACGAAGCTTTCTTCTAATAGCTCCAGAGTGGCCCAGAAGACCGTGGTTCTTGGATTTAATGAACCTGGCTCAACTCTCACTGTTTCGCTTTCCAGTGCGGGGTGACCTTCTCCCGCAAGGCCCCATTCTGCAGCCAAATCTGGGAGCAGTGCAGCTCGCAACCTAGCTTCTGAAAGGAGGAGACTCCTGAAACAGGGTTTCTCTAAATGGTGGACACTCTGATGGCTGCCAGGAAGAACTCCATGCCGGCAGCTTATGCTCGGATATGGAGTACCTTTTCGGCTTGGGCCAAGAAAAAATATCTGGACTTCTAAAGCCATGGTTCCACAGATTTTGGATTTTCTGTAGGAAGGAATCAAGAAAGGTTTGGCCTTGAGTACCTTGAGAGGTCAGGTTTCAGCCCTTGGAGCCTCCTTGGGTTCATCCCTAGGGACTAACTGGGATGTTACTCATTTTCTGTGGGCTGTCAGCAAGAGTAAGCCTCTGTTCTGATCCCCTGTTCCTCCATGGGATCTGAACCTAGTTCTGAATGCTCTTTGTAAGGAGCCTTTCGAGTCGCTTTCATTGGTATCGTTGGATGTACTGTCTGACAAGGTGTGATTTTACTTGGAGAGGGCTCTTGCAGTAGGTAGTCACAAATAGGACTAAGCCACCAAGGCACCAGGACCCCACGGAAAAATCTCTAGCAAGCAGTCTGTGCCGGGGGATCGCCCCCCCCCCCCACATCAGGTGACTGGCGTCTGCTGATGTCAGTAAAAAGGGGCGGTTCCCCACGCCCACCCTCCAGTTCTTTCCTGCCATTGGCTTGTGAAAATACCTCACGGAAGAACAGTGCTCACTTGTCTCGCCATTTTGGATGAGTATTGATCTCTTTCGACATTTATTTAATTTTTCTTAGTGTTGTATTACCCCGCTGTGCATGTCCTCCCTGACGCCATCGGAATCGCATAAGAACAAGTGCGAGTCGTGTGGATCTCAGCTTCCTCACAAGAACGGCCATTCTCTCTGTCTTTTTTGCATAGGTCCAGACCACCGTGTGGAGGAGTGCGAGCACTGCCTAAAATTCAATTCTGCTACCCGGAAATGGAGACAGCAGTCCCTGGGGGCCCATTTCTTACAAAAGAAAATGGCACCCATGGAAAAAGGATTGAAGAAATTGAGGCAGGCATCTGCTTCTCCTGAGGGCCATCATAAAAAGAAGAGGGACAAGGAGAAACACCGGGATTGGGAACCATCGTCCACAGCAGTCGCAACTCCGGCTGAAGTCGCAGCCCTTCAGGTAACTTCCCCTCTGGGGGTTCGTCCTTTGGCCGCCTTGGTGGTATCTGAAGCCAGTGTCGACTTCTCAATGCTTGGCGCTGAACTACCTGGGAAAAGGAAGCCTCCACTCACACTACAGCCCCAAAACCTTGGCCTACCGGTAAGATTGGGTCCGATAAGTCTGACGTCTACCCCACCGATGTCCGCCTGGACACGGCTGATAAGTCTGCCATCAGCCCCTCTGATGGCTGCCTAGCCTGCTACCCCACGTCCGGCTTTGATACTACACCTGACGTCTGGGAGTTGCCGCAGCGCATGCCGGTTGCATTGCCCTCTGAGGTCCCTCTGTCTCCTTCGACTCCCCCTCGAGGAGTCTACTCCTTTCTCCCCAGCTGGGGTCGAGGAGTCTGGGCGCTGCCTCAGACCTGCCCCTGATGCGGACCAGATGCCAGATAACCTGGCGTCGCCCTTTGATATTCCGCTCCCGGCGGCAGACCCACTCCGCCATCAAGGCCAGCTGGGCTCCCGGATCCTCCTGTGAGTCTTCACCTTTGGGCGGCGCCTGATCCGTTCAGTCCGCCTGCAGGGTGATGCCAGGACCTTTGACTCCGTCGAGCCCTGGCACTTGGATACCCCAGCACTTAATACCAGGCGCCACAATAACTGGCTACTCAGTACCTGATGCCGCAGTACCAGACGCTGCAGTATCCAATGCTGCAGTACCCGGAGCCTCAATCCCTGACTCCGGGCCTCCCGCCATCGGGTTATGGGTACCCTTACTGTGGGTTTCCAGACTACCTGTGTCCT
Organism: Neoceratodus forsteri; assembly: GCA_016271365.2. Taxonomy (NCBI): domain Eukaryota; kingdom Metazoa; phylum Chordata; order Ceratodontiformes; family Ceratodontidae; genus Neoceratodus; species Neoceratodus forsteri. The sequence continues at coordinate 762,508,194 of CM057456.1, read as the reverse complement.
TCTCCCCCTTCTCCACCTACTCCACAGCCTCAGGTGGACTTGAGGGAGGTTTTGGCCTCCTGGTGGGCTAAGGCTAAGATCCAACTCACCAGGGAGGTGAAAAGCTGCCTGCTGATGCCGGACCCCTTACGTCGGCAAGAAGAGACTCCTCCAGCTTTACCCAACACCAGGACTGAACCATCTGGATCTTGGGCTAGGGAGGATACACTCCTCCGGGTAACCCCCAGAGGGAATGATCCACCCCCTCCTAGGGAGGACTCTTTTTCCATCGGAGCCATCAGATTCGGATTCGGATTCTGGCCACTCTGATCCTGAGAATGAGCCTCACACTCCAGAAAACACCGGGCCGCAGGGCTCTCTGAAGTCCCCTCTGAGGACCCTTCCTTTCTGGAGCTGCTGAAGATCCAGGCTGCTTGTGAGTGGCAATCAGTGAAGCCAGAACCCCAGCGTAAAAAGCTCGCTGCTCATCTGGATCTCCCGGAGACCTCTCCCACCCTGGATAGAGCCTCACGTGGGTCTTGTTTCCACTATTTGGAAACTACCTTCTTTGTTAGCCCCTCTCCCTAGGAAGGCAGATAGGCTGTACCAGGCTCTGAAGGGTAAGGACTTTCTTAGCCGTCACCCAGAGTTGGATTTGGTGGTGATTAGTGCCGCACACGACCGATCCGCCAAACCAAAACACCTCGGCTCATCCCCTGCTTACAAGGAATCACAACTTCTGGACCAGTATGGGAAGATGATTTATGCTTCTTCCACTCTGGGTATGCGGGCCCTTAATTATGTTGGTCATATGGGGGACTGCCAGAAGTCTGTCCTCAGTCAGCTGGAAACAAAACTGGATTCCCTTCCAGATTCCCAGACTTAACAGGAACTGGGAGACCTGGTCTGTTCCACGCGTTCGGCCTGTAGACACATGCTTCGTGCTACATACAGCGCGGTAGACACAGCAGGTAGGAGCTCGGCTTTTGCCGTAGCCTTATGGCGCCATGCCTGACTCAGTGTCAGGTTTGGCCCCTGAAATGCAGACTGCCATTCACGATGTTCCCTTCTGGAGATCTGTGCTTTTTGTTGGTGATGTCATGGACATCATCACCAGGCTGCAGGAGAAGGGTTTGACATTGAAATCTGTCCAGACAATGTACAAATCCTCCCAGCGGCAGAAACATCCTTTTCCGTGCCAAAACCGCCAAAACATAAACACAAGCAAGTTGCCTGAATAAGCGTAAAGCCGTGTCAGCAGCCAAAGCTCCTCCCAGCAAAAGGTCTCCGGGCTTCAGCCGCTGCTCTGCCCTCTGCCTTCTGACTCTCTGCCTCTCCCACCGCCTCTGTCAGTGTTGGAAGAACCGGTAGGGGGAGATTTTCTTCCCATCTGCTGGGTTGGGAGAGGATAATGGCAGATGCTTGGGTGCTTTAGTTTGTATCAGCAGGGCACTCCATAGAATTTATCCAAAAACCTCCTCGCAGACCCACCCCCTCGGTCCTCGTGCTCCCCTCTGCACCTTCAGCTGGTACTAGAAGAAATCCACTCTCTTCTTCTGAAGGAGACAATATAACCTGTTCCCCCAACTCCAGGGGATGGGTTACTATTTCATTTCTTTATAGCACCAAAGAAGACTGAAGACACGGGCGCTGGTAGGTCGGCAGGGTCGGGTTGAGTAATGAGTGCCCTCATGGTGCTCTCCTACCCAGGTGAATGGGTTGGGTCGGCTCGGAATGCCAGCGACCCCGGGTGGAGACCAGGAGTCATTGCAGCAAGCCGGGTAGCACGACAGCAGCGTGGCTGACGCAGGCAGGGTTGCTGTGCGCCAGAGCGTCGGGGTGTGCCCACGCAGGGGTGGGGAACTAACGCAGAACAAGGAAAAGATTGGCTTAGTGGGACAGGCAATGGTACCAGTCCCCCATGCCCTCCACCGGGTTCTCCTCTGCTGGCCTTCCAGTTCCTTCCTCCGGGCCCACTTGAAATTGGAGTCTGACTAGTATGAGAGCCCAATGAGGCGAGGCTACCTTCCCCAGGTGGGTGAAACCGGAGGTACTGACTGCGGGGGGGTGGGGAGGAGGCACAAACTGAGGGATCCACAGGCGGGCAGGACAAGGACTAGCTGCCTTAGAGAAGGTCCCACAAGCTGTGACCAGAGCAAAATAGAATCGAAAAAAAAAAACCGCGCCTAGTCTGGTACCTCAGCAATCAGGGAGGAACTCGTTCCTATCCTCTCTGCCGGGAAGCAATGAGTCTGGTACTAGGCATCTCAGCACAACCTGCACCTGACAGCTGTCCATGTGCTTGGAGTGGAGAACACTCTGGCAGACTCCCTCAGTCGCTCGTCAGCCAGGTCTCATGAGTGGGAACTCGATCACGTTGTCGTAAATGACATCTTCCAGCAGTGGGGAACTCAAGTGGATCTCTTTGCCTCCCCCGACAGCGCCAAGCTTCCCATCTATTGCTCGCTCGATCCAGGGCAAAACGTTTTTTGTCAGAATGCGCTGCCTTCGTGTTGGAAGGGCAGATTAATTTACGCCTTCCTTCCCACTCCTTTGATTCCGAGAGTGCTCAACAAGCTCTGGGCAGAAGGGGCGCGGATGATTTTCATTGCTCCCTTCTGGCCGAAGCAAGTTTGGTTCTCTGTTCTGCAGCAGTTTTCCAAGGAACCTCCTCTTCCTCTACCTCTGTTGCTGCACTTGCTGACCCAGGATCAGGGGACCCTGGTCCATCCAGGTCTCAAATCACTTCATCTTCATGCATGGCTCCTTCAGACGAAGCCAAGGCAAGCTTTAGCGTTTCCCCCTTAGTAGCAGATATTCTGGTGGAGGCCAGAAAGACTTCCACCAGGTCTACGTACACTATGGAGTGGAAGCGCTTCACTATTTGGACTGGCTCCAAAGATCTGGAACCTTTCTCCTGCCCAGCAAATAAAGTCCTCGATTACCTGAAGCATCTGTATGACCTGGGCCTTAGCTACTCCTCTGTAAAGGTTCATATGGCAGCCATCTCAGCAAACCACATCCCCTTCAGAGGCAGGACTTTTGCCCAACTAGAAGTCTCCAAGACTTTCTTGAGAGGGGTTCTTTATTTAAGGCCCACGATACGCAATCCTGCTCCTCCTTGGGACTTAAACTTTATCCTAGAGTAGCTCACATTGCCCCCTTTTGAACCGGCAGCTGAGGCAGACTTGAATTTTCTTTCTTTGAAGACACTGTTTCTAGTGGCCATTACCTCTGCTTGGAGGATTTCTGAGCTGCAAGCTCTAATGTGCAAAATCCCATACCTGATTTTTCACAAGGAAAGGGTGGCCATGCGTACCAGTCCCAAGTTTCTTCCAAAAGTGGTGGCTGAATCTACACTAAATCAGTCCATTGAGCTCCTGGCCTTTTTCACGGAGCACCCCAATCAAGCAGAATACCTTCTGCATACATTGGATGTACACAGAATTCTGAGATACTACACTAACAAGACTAAGGATCTCAGAAAAACAAATCAGCTCTTTGTTTCTTTCACTCACTAAAGAGAAGGCAATGCTGTTTCTAAACAATGTCTCTCCAAGTGGTTAACGAATTGTATCGCTTTCTGTTATGACAAGTATCACAGAACCCTACTGGGTCAGGTCAGAGGTCACTCCACCAGAGGGGTAGCTGCCTCTGCTGCTTGTTACAGGAATTTGTCAGCGGCAGAAATCTGTGAAGCTGCAACTCTGACTTCCGTCCATACTTTTACAAAACAATGCAGTTTAGACACTGCCTCTCGCCTCAGAGCAGGCTTCGGGTTGCCTGTTCTACAGGGACTCCTTTCATGATCCCTGATAAGAATCTGTCATTTGTGGATGATTCCTCCTCCTGTTTTTTCTTATTGTTCCAGACTGTTTGGGACTCAGTCCTATTTGTGAATATCTACTGCAAGAGCCCTCTTGAAGTAAGATAGTATAGTTATGTAAGAACTTACCATAACAGTAGATCTTCAAAAAAGGCTTGTGCAGTAGGTATTACCTTCCCTCTCTCTGTCTCCCTCAGTTTCTTTCTTTCGTCTATGGGTGGCATATCCTCTTCTCTCCTGTCAGCTCTTCTGGCTTCTTGGTGGGAAATAACTGGAGGGCGGGTGTGGGGGAACGCTCCTTTATACTGACTTTGGCTGACACCGGTCACCTGGCGTGAGGCGGTCCTGTCATGAAAACTGCTTAGCAGAGCTTTTCTGTGAGTCCTGATGAATGGCGACTTAGTCCTATTTGCGAATACCTGCAAGAGCCTCTCTCAAAGAGCCACTGTTGCGGTGAGTACTTGCATAACTGTACTTTCCTTAGTTGCCATGTGCTCAGCCAGGAGGATTGTTGATGGGGGAACCGAATATGCCAGATGTTAACTGGATGACATGGACTGCAGCCTCATCCAAGAGCAGGGTCATTCTCGATGCCCTACAGGGGGCATGCCTTAGACAGCTAGTGGTGGAACCCACTCAGGAGGGAGCAATATCAGACCTGGTACTCTCAAATGGAGAGAGGATCATAAATTTAGAAGTCAGTAGACATCTGGGAACAAGCGACCACTGCACAGTGTGCTTCACGATAAACACAACCATGGAGACAAGCCATACAAAGACAAGGATACTGGACTTTTAGAAGGGCTGACTTTGGCATAATGGGTGAATACCTGAGGAATGCATTAGCAGATGGCCAGAAAAGAGGGGTGGAAGAACAATGGAGAAAAATCAAAACTGCCATCATGGAGGCAACAAGCCTTTGTGTGAAACAAATAAAGAAAACAAACCGGAATAAAAAACCGCTGTGGTTCTCAAAAGAGGTGTCAGGGAAGGTTAAGGAGAAAAAGGCTGCATTCAGAAAGTATAAAGAATCGCAGAAGGAGCACGACGGAACTGTATCAATTAAAGCAGAAAGAAGTAGGGAAGGCAGTCAGAAAAGCAAAGGCCCAAACCGAGGAAAAGATAGCCAACTCAGTTAAGAAGGGGATAAAACCTTTTATAGGTACATTAGGGAGCATAGAAAGGTTAAGGGAGGGATAGTGAAGACTAATAAAGGAGAGGGGAGGTGGGCAGAGTGAGACAGTGAAAAGGCAGAGATATTGTATGAATACTTTTGCTCAGTATTCACAAAAGAGGAGGAGGAGTTACCTAAACCAAACAGTAGAAGCACTCTGGGTATTGGGGTTGACGCCAGTCCATTTACAGAAGAGTCCTGAAAGAACTCCTAAAACTCAAGGGGGACAAAGCAATGAGGCCTGACGGGATTCACCCTAGAATTCTAAAAGAACTAAGGGAGGACCTAGTGACACCACTGACCACACTTTTTAACAAATCATGGGAGGATGGGATGGTACCTGAGGACTGGAGGAGGGCAGATGCGATTCCCCTTCACAAAAGTGGGAGCAAGGCAGAAGCAGGAAACTACAGACCTGTTAGTTTGACCTCAGTGGTGGGGAAAATGATGGAATCACTTATGAAAGAAAGAATTGTTCAGTACCTAGAGGCCAGCAGGGCACAGGACCCAAAGCAGCATGTATTCACAGTAGGAAGGTCATGTCAGACGAATCTATTTGACTTCTTTGACTGGGTGACCAAAGTAATAGACCAGGGAAGGGCTGTGGCTATGACCTACTTCAACTGTAGCAAGGCATTTGACACAGTCCCACACAAAAGATTAATAATAAAGTTAGCCAGCCTGGGAGTGGGTCCCAGGGTGGTAGACTGGGTAGCAAACTGGCTGCACAACAGGACACAGAAGGTAATAGTGAATGGAACACATTCTGAAGAAAGGAGGGGTTACTAGTGGAGTACCTCAGGGCTCAGTACTGGGTCTAGTCCTCTTTAATGTCTTTATAGGTGACATTGCAGAGAGTCTGGAAGGAAAGGTATGCCTCTTTGCAGATGACACAAAGATCTGTAACAAAGTTGATGCACGGGGGGGGGTAGAAAGGATGAGAAGGGATTTGGCAAGGTGGGAGGAATGGTCAGGCACATAGCAACTTAGATTCAATGCGAAGAAGTGCAAAGTAGTGCACCTGGGAAATAAAAATCCAGGAGAAGAGTACACAGTAGCAGGGGAGGTACTAACAACAACAATAATGGAAAGGGATCTGGGTGTAGTCATATCAGATGACCTAAAGGTGGGTAAGCAATGTGAGAAGTCAGTAAGGAGAGCCAGGGGGATACTGAGATGCATAGGAAGGGGCATCACAAGTAGGAAAAGGGAAGTTACTATCCCTCTGTACAGACAGTTGGTGAGACCCCATCTGGAGTACTGCGTGCAGTTTTGGAGACCTCATCTACGCAAGGACATAGACAGGATGGAAGCAGTCCAGAGGAGGGCAACTAAAATGGTGCAGGGTCTACATCAGAAACCATATGAAGAGAGACTGAGAGAGCTTAATATGTATACCCTTGATGAAAGGAGGGACGCGGGGACATGATAGAAACTTTTAAGTGCCTCAAGGGAATCAACAAAGTCCAGGAGGGTAGCATCTTTCATTAAGAGATGTGTAAGAACAAGGGGGTACAATTTAAAGTTAGAGGGGGGACGGCTCAGGGATAATGAGGAAATTATTTTTCACGGAGAGAGTGGTGGACGCATGGAACCGCCTTCCTGGAGAGGTTGTGGGGTCTAAAACAGTGGGGGAATTCAAACATGCATGGGACAGACATAAGGCAATTATAGTGGGGGGTTGCAGGAAGTAGGCTGTTGGTTAACTAGAATCTGCAGCTTATCAAGTAGGTAGGAAAATGGGCAGACTGGGTGGGCCAAGTGGTCCTTATCTGCCGACAAAGTCTATGTTTCTATGGATTGGTGAGCTCCAGGTTTGCACCACATAGACCCATACGTTATCATGCATAAGGACAAGGTAGTCCTCAGAACAGTCCTGTCTTACATTCCGAAGGTCCCCACAGTCTTCCATGTGAACCAGGAAATCTGTCTCTGATCTTTCTGTCCACAAACTTCCCACCGAAGGGAGAAGGAGTTGCACAAGTTAGATTTGCGATGGGACTTTCTTGTTCAGAAATTGGATAGGTTGTTCATTCTTTTCAGAGTGGCCAAGCAGGGACAGAAAGCCTCCAGGGCCATCCTAGCTAGGTGGGTGAGGGTCTGCATTGCCAAGGCTCATGTTGCAGAAAAGAGGCCTCCAGCTCTCATCAAGGCTCACTCCAGTAGGGCAATGGCCACCTCCTGGGTGGAGAGAGAGGTGAGACGTCTGTTTTTAGAGTCGAGTAAAGCAGCTACGTGGTCCTCCGTCCACACATTCACCAAGCACTACAGATTGGATATTCAAAGCTCTGCTGATGGTGGCCTTTGGTTGTAGAGTTTTGCAGGCAGCTAGCAGATAAATTCCTTTCCTGTACGTGGTTGACGTACGAGACAGTATTTTCCCCCACCCGTTCTTTTTTTGGCTACTGCTTCTAAGAACCCAGTTGTAAAGACTACCCAATGACAACGTGGAGGAGTGCCATAGAAAGAAGAAATTTCTTCATACTTACTGTAATTTCCTTTTCTGTTGGCACCAACATTGTCAATGGGGCCCGCCAGGGAGCCTTGCTCCTGTGGGAGAATATTGTCTGGTATGCCAGCACGGGGATGTTAGTTGTTCCATTATAAACTGTGATTGTAAGCCTGTCTGGGCATCCCTTTATAATTTACCTGCTGCACTTGTGTTTAAAACACATAAACAAAAAACACGGAAGAACAGTGCTCACTTGTCTCGCCATTTTGGATGAGTATTGATCTCTTTCGACATTTATTTAATTTTTCTTAGTGTTGTATTACCCCGCTGTGCATGTCCTCCCTGACGCCATCGGAATCGCATAAGAACAAGTGCGAGTCGTGTGGATCTCAGCTTCCTGACAAGAACGGCCATTCTCGCTGTCTTTTTTGCATAGGCCCAGACCACCGTGTGGAGGAGTGCGAGCACTGCCTAAAATTCAATTCTGCTACCCAAAATGGAGACAGTAGTCCCTGGGGTCCATTTCTTACAAAAGAAAATGGCACCCATGGAAAAAGGATTGAAGAAATTGAGGCAGGCATCTGCTTCTCCTGAGGGCCATCATAAAAGAAGAGGGACAAGGAGAACACCGGATTGGGAACCATCGTCTCACAGCAGTCGCAACTTCGCTGAAGTCGTGGCCCTTCAGGTAACTTCCTCTGGGGGTTCGCCCTTGGCCGCCTTGGTGGTATCTAAGCCAGTGTCGACTTCTCAATGCTTGGGCGTGAACTACCTGGGAAAAGGAAGCCTCCATCACACTACAGCCCCAAAACCTTGGCCTCACCGGTAAGATTGGCCGATAAGTCTGACGTCTACCCCACCGATGTCCGCCTGGACACGGCTGATAAGTCTGCCATCAGCCCCTCTGATGGCTGCCTAGCCTGCTACCCCACGTCCGGCTTTGATACTACACCTGACGTCTGGGAGTTGCCGCAGCGCATGCCGGTTGCATTGCCCTCTGAGGTCCCTCTGTCTCCTACGACTCCCCCTCGAGGAGTCTACTCTTTTCTCCCCAGCTGGGGTCGAGGAGTCTGGAACGCTGCCTCCAGACCTGCCCCCTGATGCCGGACCAGATGCCAGATAACCTGACGTCGCCCTTTGATATTCCGCTCCCCGACGGCAGACCCACTCCGCCATCAAGGCCAGCTGGGCTCCCGGATCCTCCTGTGAGTCTTCACCTTTGGGCCGACGCCTGATCCGTTCAGTCCGCCTGCAGGGTCGATGCCAGGACCTTTGACTCCGTCGGAGCCCCTGGCACTTGGATACCCAACGCCGCAATACCAGACGCCACAATAACTGGCTACTCAGTACCTGATGCCGCAGTACCAGACGCTGCAGTATCCAATGCTGCAGTACCCGGAGCCTCAATCCCTGACTCCGGGCCTCCCGCCATCGGGTTATGGGTACCCTTACTGTGGGTTTCCAGACTACCTGTGTCCTTCTCCCCCTTCTCCACCTACTCCACAGCCTCAGGTGGACTTGAGGGAGGTTTTGGCCTCCTGGTGGGCTAAGGCTAAGATCCAACTCACCAGGAGGTGAAAAGCTGCCTGCTGATGCCGGACCCCTTACGCCGGCAAGAAGAGACTCTCCAGCTTTACCCAACACCAGGACTGAACCATCTGGATCTTGGGCTAGGAGGATACACCTCCGGTAACCCCAGAGGAATGATCCACCCTCCTAGGGAGGACTCTTTTCCATCGGAGCCATCAGATTCGGATTCGGATTCTGGCCACTCTGATCCTGAGAATGAGCCTCACACTCCAGAAAACACCGGGCCGCAGGGCTCTCTGAAGTCCCCTCTGAGGACCCTTCCTTTCTGGAGCTGCTGAAGAGCCAGGCTGCTTGTGAGTGGCAATCAGTGAAGCCAGAACCCCAGCGTAAAAAGCTCGCTGCTCATCTGGATCTCCCGGAGACCTCTCCCACCCTGGATAGAGCCTCACGTGGGTCTTGTTTCCACTATTTGAAACTACCTTCTTTGTTAGCCCCTCTCCCTAGGAAGGCAGATAGGCTGTACCAGGCTCTGAAGGGTAAGGACTTTCTTAGCCGTCACCCAGAGTTGGATTTGGTGGTGATTAGTGCCGCACACGACCGATCCGCCAAACCAAAACACCTCGGCTCATCCCCTGCTTACAAGGAATCACAACTTCTGGACCAGTATGGGAAGATGATTTATGCTTCTTCCACTCTGGGTATGCGGGCCCTTAATTATGTTGGTCATATGGGGGACTGCCAGAAGTCTGTCCTCAGTCAGCTGGAAACAAAACTGGATTCCCTTCCAGATTCCCAGACTTAACAGGAACTGGGAGACCTGGTCTGTTCCACGCGTTCGGCCTGTAGACACATGCTTAGGTGCTGCGCCTGGCAGCGGTAGACACAACAGGTAGGAGCTCGGCTTTTGCCGTTATGGCGCCATGCCTGACTCAGTGTCAGGTTTGGCCCCTGAAATGCAGACTGCCATTCACGATGTTCCCTTCTGGAGATCTGTGCTTTTTGTTGGTGATGTCATGGACATCATCACCAGGCTGCAGGAGAAGGGTTTGACATTGAAATCTGTCCAGACAATGTACAAATCCTCCCAACGGCAGAAACATCCTTTTCCGTGCCAAAACCGCCAAAAACATAAACACAAGCAAGTTGCCTGAATAAACGTAAAGCCGTGTCAGCAGCCAAAGCTCCTCCCAGCAAAAAGGTCTCCGGAGCTTCAGCCGCTGCTCTGCCCTCTGCCTCCTGACTCTCTGCCTCTCCCACCGCCTCTGTCAGTGTTGGAAGAACCGGTAGGGGGAGATTTTCTTCCCATCTGCTGGGTTGGGAGAGGATAATGGCAGATGCTTGGGTGCTTTAGTTTGTATCAGCAGGGCACTCCATAGAATTTATCCAAAAACCTCCTCGCAGACCCACCCCCTCGGTCCTCGTGCTCCCCTCTGCACCTTCAGCTGGTACTAGAAGAAATCCACTCTCTTCTTCTGAAGGAGACAATATAACCTGTTCCCCCCCCCCCAACTCCAGGGGATGGGTTACTATTTCATTTCTTTATAGCACCAAAGAAGACTGAAGACACGGGCGCTGGTAGGTCGGCAGGGTCGGGTTGAGTAATGAGTGCCCTCATGGTGCTCTCCTACCCAGGTGAATGGGTTGGGTCGGCTCGGAATGCCAGCGACCCCGGGTGGAGACCAGAGTCATTGCAGCAAGCCGGGTAGCACGACAGCTGGCTGACGCAGAGGCAGGGTTGCCGCCAGAGCGTCGGGGTGTGCCCACGCAGGGGTGGGGAACTAACGCAGAACAAGGAAAAGATTGGCTTAGTGGGACAGGCAATGGTACCAGTCCCCCATGCCCTCCACCGGGTTCTCCTCTGCTGGCCTTCCAGTTCCTTCCTCCGGGCCCACTTGAAATTGGAGTCTGACTAGTATGAGAGCCCAATGAGGCGAGGGCTACCTTCCCCAGGTGGGTGAAACCGGAGGTACTGACTGCGGGGGGGTGGGGAGGAGGCACAAACTGAGGGATCCACAGGCGGGCAGGACAAGGACTAGCTGCCTTAGAGAAGGTCCCACAAGCTGTGACCAGAGCAAAATAGAATCGAAAAAAAAAAACGCCTAGTCTGGTACCTCAGCAATCAGGAGGAACTTGTTCCTATCCTCTCTGCGGGAAGCAATGAGTCTGGTACTAGGCATCTCAGCACAACCTGCACCTGACAGCTGTCCATGTGCTTGGAGTGGAGAACACTCTGGCAGACTCCTCAGTCGCCGTCAGCCAGGTCTCATGAGTGGGAACTGATCACGTTGTCGAAATGACATCTTCCAGCAGTGGGGAACTCAAGTGGATCTCTTTGCCTCCCCGACAGCGCAAGCTTCCCATCTATTGCTCGCTCGATCCAGGGCAAACGTTTTTGTCAGAATGCGCTGCCTTTGTGTTGGAAGGCAGATTAATTTACCTTCCTTCCCACTCCTTTGATTCCAGAGTGCTCAACAAACTCTGGGCAGAAGGGGCGCGGATGATTTTCATTGCCCCTTCTGGCGAAGCAAGTTTAGTTCTCTGTTCTGCAGCAGTTTCAAGGAACCTCTCTTCCTCTACCTCTGTTGCTGCACTTGCTGACCCAGGATCAGGGACCCTGGTCCATCCAGGTCTCAAATCACTTCATCTTCATGCATGGCTCCTTCAGACGAAGCCAAGGCAAGCTTTAGCGTTTCCCCCTTAGTAGCAGATATTCTGGTGGAGGCCAGAAAGACTTCCACCAGGTCTACGTACACTATGGAGTGGAAGCGCTTCACTATTTGGACTGGCTCCAAAGATCTGGAACCTTTCTCCTGCCCAGCAAATAAAGTCCTCGATTACCTGAAGCATCTGTATGACCTGGGCCTTAGCTACTCCTCTGTAAAGGTTCATATGGCAGCCATCTCAGCAAACCACATCCCCTTCAGAGGCAGGACTTTTGCCCAACTAGAAGTCTCCAAGACTTTCTTGAGAGGGGTTCTTTATTTAAGGCCCACGATACGCAATCCTGCTCCTCCTTGGGACTTAAACTTTATCCTAGAGTAGCTCACATTGCCCCCTTTTGAACCGGCAGCTGAGGCAGACTTGAATTTTCTTTCTTTGAAGACACTGTTTCTAGTGGCCATTACCTCTGCTTGGAGGATTTCGAGCTGCAAGCTCTAATGTGCAAAATCCCATACCTGATTTTTCACAAGGAAAGGGTGGCCATGCGTACCAGTCCCAAGTTTCTTCCAAAAGTGGTGGCTGAATCTACACTAAATCAGTCCATTGAGCTCCTGGCCTTTTTCACGGAGCACCCCAATCAAGCAGAATACCTTCTGCATACATTGGATGTACACAGAATTCTGAGATACTACACTAACAAGACTAAGGATCTCAGAAAAAATCAGCTCTTTGTTTCTTTCACTCACTAAAGAGAAGGCAATGCTGTTTCTAAACAATGTCTCTCCAAGTGGTTAACGAATTGTATCGCTTTCTGTTATGACAAGTATCACAGAACCCTACTGGGTCAGGTCAGAGGTCACTCCACCAGAGGGGTAGCTGCCTCTGCTGCTTGTTACAGGAATTTGTCAGCGGCAGAAATCTGTGAAGCTGCAACTCTGACTTCCGTCCATACTTTTACAAAACAATGCAGTTTAGACACTGCCTCTCGCCTCAGAGCAGGCTTCGGGTTGCCTGTTCTACAGGGACTCCTTTCATGATCCCTGATAAGAATCTGTCATTTGTGGATGATTCCTCCTCCTGTTTTTTCTTATTGTTCCAGACTGTTTGGGACTCAGTCCTATTGTAGAATATCTACTGCAAGAGCCTCTTGAAGTAAGATAGTATAGTTATGTAAGAACTTACCATAACAGTAGATCTTCAAAAAGGCTTGTGCAGTAGGTATTACCTTCCCTCTCTCTGTCTCCTCAGTTTCTTTCTTTCGTCTATGGGTGGCATATCCTCTTCTCTCCTGTCAGCTCTTCTGGCTTCTTGGTGGGAAATAACTGGAGGCGGGCGTGGGGACGCTCCTTTATACTGACTTTGGCTGACACGGTCACCTGGCGTGAGGCGGTCCTGATGAAAACTACTTCAGCAGAGCTTTTTCTGTGGGGTCCTGATGAATGGCGGCTTAGTCCTATTTGCGAATACCTACTGCAAGAGCCTCTCTCAAAGAGCCACTGTTGCGGTAAGTACTTGCATAACTGTACTTTCCTTAGTTGCCATGTGCTCAGCCAGGAGGATTGTTGATGGGGGACCCGAATATGCCAGATGTTAACTGGATGACATGGACTGCAGCCTCATCCAAGAGCAGGGTCATTCTCGATGCCCTACAGGGGGCATGCCTTAGACAGCTAGTGGTGGAACCCACTCAGGAGGGAGCAATATCAGACCTGGTACTCTCAAATGGAGAGAGGATCATAAATTTAGAAGTCAGTAGACATCTGGGAACAAGCGACCACTGCAGTGTGCTTCACGATAAACACAACCATGGAGACAAGCCATACAAAGACAAGGATACTGGACTTTTAGAAGGGCTGACTTTGGCATAATGGGTGAATACCTGAGGAATGCATTAGCAGATGGCCAGAAAAGAGGGGTGGAAGAACAATGGAGAAAAATCAAAACTGCCATCATGGAGGCAACAAGCCTTTGTGTGAAACAAATAAAGAAAACAAACCGGAATAAAAACCGCTGTGGTTCTCAAAGAGGTGTCAGGAAGGTTAGGAGAAAAAGGCTGCATTCAGAAAGTATAAAGAATCGCAGAAGGAGCACGACGGAACTGTATCAATTAAAGCAGAAAGAAGTAGGAAGGCAGTCAGAAAAGCAAAGGCCCAAACCGAGGAAAAGATAGCCAACTAGTTAAGAAGGGATAAAACCTTTATAGGTACATTAGGGAGCATAGAAAGGTTAAGGGAGGGATAGTGAAGACTAATAAAGGAGAGGGGAGGTGGGCAGAGTGAGACAGTGAAAAGGCAGAGATATTGTATGAATACTTTTGCTCAGTATTCACAAAAGAGGAGGAGGAGTTACCTAAACCAAACAGTAGAAGCACTCTGGGTATTGGGGTTGACGCCAGTCCATTTACAGAAGAGTCCTGAAAGAACTCCTAAAACTCAAGGGGGACAAAGCAATGAGGCCTGACGGGAATCACCCTAGAATTCTAAAAGAACTAAGGGAGGACCTAGTGACACCACTGACCACACTTTTTAACAAATCATGGGAGGATGGGATGGTACCTGAGGACTGGAGGAGGGCAGATGCGATTCCCCTTCACAAAAGTGGGAGCAAGGCAGAAGCAGGAAACTACAGACCTGTTAGTTTGACCTCAGTGGTGGGGAAAATGATGGAATCACTTATGAAAGAAAGAATTGTTCAGTACCTAGAGGCCAGCAGGGCACAGGACCCAAAGCAGCATGTATTCACAGTAGGAAGGTCATGTCAGACGAATCTATTTGACTGGGTGACCAAAGTAATAGACCAGGGAAGGGCTGTGGCTATGACCTACTTCAACTGTAGCAAGGCATTTGACACAGTCCCACACAAAAGATTAATAATAAAGTTAGCCAGCCTGGGAGTGGGTCCCAGGGTGGTAGACTGGGTAGCAAACTGGCTGCACAACAGGACACAGAAGGTAATAGTGAATGGAACACATTCTGAAGAAAGGAGGGGTTACTAGTGGAGTACCTCAGGGCTCAGTACTGGGTCTAGTCCTCTTTAATGTCTTTATAGGTGACATTGCAGAGAGTCTGGAAGGAAAGGTATGCCTCTTTGCAGATGACACAAAGATCTGTAACAAAGTTGATGCACGGGGGGGGGTAGAAAGGATGAGAAGGGATTTGGCAAGGTGGGAGGAATGGTCAGGCATATAGCAACTTAGATTCAATGCGAAGAAGTGCAAAGTAGTGCACCTAGAAATAGAAATCCAGGAGAAGAGTACACAGTAGCAGGGAGGTACTAACAACAAATAATGGAAAGGGATCTGGGTGTAGTCATATCAGATGACCTAAAGGTGGGTAAGCAATGTGAGAAGTCAGTAAGGAGGCCAGGGGATACTGAGATGCATAGGAAGGCATCACAAGTAGGAAAAGGAAGTTACTATCCTCTCACAGACAGTTGGTGAGACCCCATCTGAGTACTGCGTGCAGTTTTGAGACCTCATCTACGCAAGGACATAGACAGGATGGAAGCAGTCCAGAGGAGGGCAACTAAAATGGTGCAGGGTCTACATCAGAAACCATATGAAGAGAGACTGAGAGAGCTTAATATGTATACCCTTGATGAAAGGAGGGACGCGGGGGACATGATAGAAACTTTTAAGTGCCTCAAGGGAATCAACAAAGTCCAGGAGGGTAGCATCTTTCATTAAGAGATGTGTAAGAACAAGGGGGTACAATTTAAAGTTAGAGGGGGGACGGCTCAGGGATAATGTGAGGAAATTATTTTTCACGGAGAGAGTGGTGGACGCATGGAACCGCCTTCCTGGAGAGGTTGTGGGGTCTAAAACAGTGGGGGAATTCAAACATGCATGGGACAGACATAAGGCAATTATAGTGGGGGGTTGCAGGAAGTAGGCTGTTGGTTAACTAGAATCTGCAGCTTATCAAGTAGGTAGGAAAATGGGCAGACTGGGTGGGCCAAGTGGTCCTTATCTGCCGTCAAAGTCTATGTTTCTATGGATTGGTGAGCTCCAGGCTTTGCACCACATAGACCCATACGTTATCATGCATAAGGACAAGGTAGTCCTCAGAACAGTCCTGTCTTACATTCCGAAGGTCCCCACAGTCTTCCATGTGAACCAGGAAATCTGTCTCTGATCTTTCTGTCCGCAAACTTCCCACCAAGGGAGAAGGAGTTGACAAGTTAGATTTATGAAGGGACTTTCTTGTTCAGAAATTGGATAGGTTGTTCATTCTTTTCAGAGTGGCCAAGCAGGGACAGAAAGCCTCCAGGGCCATCCTAGCTAGGTGGGTGAGGGTCTGCATTGCCAAGGCTCATGTTGCAGAAAAGAGGCCTCCAGCTCTCATCAAGGCTCACTCCAGTAGGGCAATGGCCACCTCCTGGGTGGAGAGAGAGGTGAGGCGTCTGTTTTTAGAGTCGAGTAAAGCAGCTACGTGGTCCTCCGTCCACACATTCACCAAGCACTACAGATTGGATATTCAAAGCTCTGCTGATGGTGGCCTTTGGTTGTAGAGTTTTGCAGGCAGCTAGTAGATAAATTCCTTTCCTGTACGTGGTTGATGAGACAGTATTTTCCCCCACCCGTTCTTTTTTTGGCTACTGCTTCTAAGAACTCAGTTAAAGATACCAATGACAACGTGGAGGAGTGCCATAGAAAGAAGAAATTTCTTCATACTTACTGTAATTTCCTTTTCTGTTGGCACCAACATTGTCAATGGGGCCCGCCAGGGAGCCTTGCTCCTGTGGGAGAATATTGTCTGGTATGCCAGCACGGGGATGTTAGTTGTTCCATTATAAACTGTGATTGTAAGCCTGTCTGGGCATCCCTTTATAATTTACCTGCTGCACTTGTGTTTAAAACACATAAACAAAAAACAAAACAAAAAATAAACAGTTCCACATTAGAATAATGGTTACTAGTACACAGATTTAACAGGTTCGAGTTTGTTGTTAACCAAGGGTGCCTGCTTTGTTGCAGATGAATACTTGCACTGAATGCAGTCCTTTGCTTTTTAAGAAGTCTATTTTCCGTTGGTTCAGTTCTGCAGGACCTTCCAAGATGTAGACTTTTGGAAGACGAGCCTTGATCACTCATTTTTTTCATCATCTGATGAGATATGCAACTGTTTACTGTATTTTATTCTGGTTAGAGTCCTTCGTATAGACAGCTGTTTTGTGTCTTTTTTGTATCAAGTCATGCAATATGACATTTATTTCCATATTTACTGGTACTGCATAGACAACAGTGACTGGAGAGCTGCTGCTGTCCAGATTGATCGTGAACCCAAGAGTCTAAACTGATTCAGCCTTTGGTTTGTGCCATTTTCCCTAATAGGGGTGCACACTACCCCAATTGTAAAGACTACCCAGTGACAATGTTGGAGCTAACAGAAAAGGAAATTACAGAAATTTCTTCTTTTTAAGCTGTGTTTCTATTGCAATCAATAGGATATACCCCTGTACTATACAAACTAATACATCATAAAATGTCTGAGTTCCGGGGCAGAGCTTTCGACTGTTGGTGTATAAGGAAGGTGAAGAGATCACGCAGCCAAGTGGAATTTACAATCCCATCTTCTTCCAAAACTAAGTGGCAGAAAATTCAACAGTGAGGGCGGTCTACTGTAGATAAGCTACCATAGGGGCTTTGGGGGGTTGTTTGAAAATGAGCACAATTGTTGATCTGTAATAGCTGTAGCAAGGGGCAATTAGACATGACAAGGTAAGTGAGCCTTACCCTTCCTCCAGCTTCAAAAATGTAAAACCCACAGTAGAAAAAAATGAAAGAAGAATACGAGATCCTTAAATTATTTAACACAGTATCGTGCTTATTTATTAAGACATACAAACATACAAATCTGCCAGCAGAAACAGGCCTCATGGTCTATCAAGTCTGCTCAGTTGTGCTGCTAGCCCCCTCACATTGCAGCTGCCCCACTCTCCCCTCCACACCATAACCCCCCTCACCCTGTCCCATCCCCTCTTAAAACTGCTCACTGTCTTACAGGACACCATCTCGTCAGGTAGTGTTCCACTTAGCTACCACCCTTTCCATGAAAATGTCTCCTCATCTCTCTCCTGCATTATCCCCCCTCCAATCTGAGACCATGCCCCCTCGTGTCTCTCCCCCTCCTCAACTGAAAAATCCGCTCTGTACTAATCTTGTTTATCCCCTTCAGGTATTTGAAGGTCTCAATCATATCCCCACTATCCCTCCTCTCTTCTAGGGAACTCCCTCAGCCTTTCCTCGTAGGGCTTGCGCTCCAATCCCTGGATCATCTTTGTCACCCTGTTCCGTACCCTCCTCAAGTAATCTGATATCCTTCTTCAGTAACTGGTACCAGTACTGCATGCAGTACTCCAAGTGTGGCCTGGCCAGTGACCTGTACAGGGGTAGGATCACTTCTCTACTTCTGGAGAGATTCCTCTCACAGTACACCCCAGTATTCTGTTGGCTTTTGCTGTTAACTTCTTGCACTGAGCAGAGTTGTTCATTCTCCCCGTTATAAGCACTCCTAGATCCTTTTCCTCCTCGATGGTACTCAATTGAACCCCTCCCAGCTGGTAACTCCTCCCCGGGTTTCACACTCCAAAGTGCACTACCTTGCACTTTTGGGCATTCTACCACATTTCCAACCACTCCTCCAGTTTAGTCAGGTCATCCTGCAGCCTCTGCTACCCCATGATGTCATCCACCACTGCTCCCATCTCGATATCATCAGCGAACAGACTGATCTAACTCTTGATCTCATGTGAGATATCTGCTGTATATATCCCAAACAGCACTGGGCCCAGTACTGAGTGCTGTAGGACCCCACTCGTCACAGCCCTTTGGGGATAAAAGTTCTGCCACCCCCACCACCACCACCCATTGTTGCTTCCCTTTCAGTCAGTTCGTGATCCAGGTCACCATCTTTGTTTCTGCCCCCACTGTGACAGAGTTGAATAAGGACCCTGCCCCATTTGTTGTGCAGAAAATGTTTAAACGCAAGGGTCTGTTCTATTCTCTCCTTTTCTGTTTCTTCTCTGTCGGGTTGCACAACCAAATTTTCTTGTGAGACATAGGAACTGATTACTCTGATGGTCCTGTGATTCTCTGCCTCTTGCTATCTCTGTGCCTTCCATTGCTGTTCTGTCTTTCTTTCTTCTCTCTCTCTCTCTCTCTCTCTCTCTCTCTCTCCTTCCCTCTCCTAAGCTGGTCTCCGGGCTTCCATATTGATGGTCTGTACCTCATGATGTTATCATGCAGGCAGAAACCAAAACTCTGCAGCCTGAATATCCTCCTCTCCACTTCCTGTGCACACTAGTTTACTTCCTGCCTTCCAAAAGGCAGGTACTCTGTAGCAGAACTCTGTCACCTCATGACAGGGCTAAAGATATCAGACTGTAAGTCTCATTTTTAATTTTCTCTTTGGATATCCTCAATGTTGGACAAGAGCAGCATTACAAAAGCTCTTTTCTGTTTGGTTCCAGTCTCGGCCTTGCACGCTGCACAGACTGGCCCACATTCCTAGCAAAGTTTTTCCCGCTATTTGGTGCTCAGCCATGCTGCTGCACAGCCCACCTTGAATTTCCCCTCAGCTGTAACAAACCGTTGATCGACATCATGGCATCAGAAACAGGGCTATATACATATATTGGGTTAAGGAGAATACTCCCAGTCGACGGCAGTAACTGGTGATCTCCTTGTCAACGGCTGGAAGCATTCACATAGCCACTCGTCGACACTAACAGCCCCAGGTACTGACGATTTCCTCGTCGACGGCTGGAAGCATTCTTCAACCACTCACGCTTAACAGCCCCTTAGTGCTTCTGGAGTTGACGACAGTGCTCCTTATCGATGGCGCCATACCCCCTCAACCCTCCTTGCTTATCTGCAGTTATATAAATATATATGTGAATCTCTGTGTAAAACTATATGTGAAGCTGGCATCTTTTTGTTTAAAACTGGTATATAGTTATACTGTTGAAATGATTGCAAAAAGCTATTTGGAACTCAAGGGGTTAACCTGAGATGCAGTATTTAAGCCCTTTGCAGAACTGTAAACATGAGGTCAGTTCAGGGTCACTATGTTCTTTTTGCTGCACCTGCAAGGAACAAAACTGACAAGAACATTCTGTAAACTGACAATAACATTCTGTGAGAAGTGGGAAAATCTCTTAACGAGGTTCCAGGCAAAGACTTATAAAAGAGCAGCAATGCTTTTGCTAGAGGGACAAGGAGAGTGAGAGACTGAGATTTAAAATTGAGAAGAAACACTCCGAAGAAGGACTTTTTCTCTCTGTTTGTACTGCCTTTGTAAATAGTTATTCTGAACAATTCAATTTTTATGTTTGCTTGCACGCATGTGCAAGAAACATAGTGCCTTCATCGGAGATTTCGGAGGTGTGTCACCTCCTCCTCCAATTCAGTCAGTGGGCTGGCAGGCGCGGCCCCTGGAAGCCAATGCATTTTGGAGCTGTCTATGACACGCTCTAAAATGCAGTGGCATACAGTTGAAAGGGGAGTTACGTTGAGTGAGCACCGATAAGATATCGGCTGCTCACGCAGCCCCCCACGCAGACAGTATGCGCGCTCCAGATTGTATAGCCGACGGGCTGCACAACTCCGCCTGCTGAGCCGCGCCCCACCCCCAGTTGTAGGTGCCACGCTGGGAGCCCACCCCAGCGTGGCAAGCACTGTAGTCCTTTGGCCCGGGGTGCCCAATCCCCGTCGGCTGAATGCCCCCAAGTCCTTGTGCCAAGCTGGGAGCCCACCCAGCGTGGCAATCGTCCACAATGTCTTTTTTTTTTTTTAAACCTGTAAAATAAAAACTGTCCATTGTGCTCTCCCAACCCCCTCCCACAACCCGCACCCACCCACTGCGCACCCAGCCTCCCCACACCCCTCACCCCATACTTACTTCCACGGACTCCCGCGCGATCTTCGGTGGACGGGAACACGCCTGCACTCTTCAAAGCCGACTGCTAAACTGAGGAAATGCCGTGTAAGTTGTATAATGGGTTGCATAGGGGGTTTTCAACTTTATTGCATATCTCGGTATTTTTGGGATTTTGCAAATACTCACATGGGTTTTGGGACCCTTCTCATGATTTATGTCACTGTCATGGCCGGGTCTGGGGCCCGGCGGTGATTTCGCCAGTGACTCGCGCAGTGACTCTAAATCACCCTTCGGCCCGAATACCGCTATGACAGTGACATCATTCATGAGAAGGGGTCCAAAACTCCCATGTTGAAAATTCGAGCCAAAATTCCAAAAATGATTGTTTTACGAGGGTGCGCTGTGCAGTTCCTATGCACCCGTAAGTTCGGCGATTGTCAATATTTCACTCCAGATTTTCAACATTTCTATTTTACCACACCTTCTTATGAGTAGTATAGCTGTCATTTTTCACATCTCACCCAAAACGTGTTTCCGCCCATGTAGCGCACAATGGCACAGTCGGTGTGTGAAATCAATGTATGGGACAAATTAAGAAAGTCACAGTGACATTGTTCATGAGCAAAGGTCTTAAAATGGCTATGTTGAAAATTTGGTGCAAAAATTCCAAAAAATGACTGTTTTACGAGCATGCGTTGTGCAGTTCCTACGCAGGCTCGTAAGTTCGCGAATTTTCAATATTTTCACTCCAGATTTTCAACATTGCTATTTTACCACACCTCCTTATGAGCAGTATAGCTGTCATTTTCACATCTTGCCCAAAATGTGTTTCCCACCCATGAGTGCACAATGGCTAGTATGTGCAAAATCAATGTATGGGACATTAAGAAAATCACAGTGACACTGTTCATGAGCAGAGGTCTTAAAATGGCTATGTTTAAAATTTGGTGAAAAATTCTAAAATGACTGTTTTACAACGTGCGTTGCACAGTTCTATGCATGCTCATAAGTTTGCAAATTTAATATTTTCCTCCAGATTTTCAACATTGCCATTTTATTCACTTCCTTGAACAGTACAGCTGCCATTTTCATATGTCGCCAAATGTGTTTCGCACATGTAGCGCACAATGGTTAAGGTTGGTGTGCGAAGCAATGTTTAGGACAGATTAAGAAAATCACAGTTACACTGTTCATGAGCAGAGGTCTTTAAATGGCTATGTTGAAAATTTGGTGACAAAAGTCCATAAAATGACTGTGTTACGAGTGAGCAATGCAGTTCTCACGCGCACTGTAAGTTCATGACTTTGTAATATTTTCAGTCCAGATTTTCACCAGTGGCATTTTTCACACTTCCTCATGAACAGTACAGCTCATTTTCACAACATGGCTGAAGTGTGTTTTCACACTTTCAGCGCTTGAGATGCATGGTCGCTGTGGGAAATCATTGTTCGGCACAGATAAAGAAAATCACAGTGACACTGTTCATGATCGGAGGCACCAAAATGCCTGAGTTGACAATCTGTAAAATATCCCCAACCTAATTATATTACGGTGTGTTGCACAGTTTCTATGTACGCCATGACTTCACCATTTTTTAAATATTTTTACTGCAGATTTGCAACATTGCCATTTTTACACCTCCCATGAACAGTACAGCTGTCATTTTTTACATCCTGTTCGAATGTTTTGCACCTGTGGTGCTAAATGCAGTCGCGTGCATAAGCAGCTTGCCACAAAGGATATTCCCCCTGTTCATGAGGTGGGGTACAAAAAACATGTTGAAAATTTGGAGGAAAATACCAACGAATGCCTGAGGTATTAGGGTTGCCAACCATAACGCCCAACCCTGTAGAGAATGACAGGCATCAGGGTGTGACTTGGGATTCTTGCCTGTAATGCTCATACCATTCCACACCCTGCAGCCAGTGAGAGGCATCGGGTATGCCTTGGACTCTTCAGCCCCAAAGTTCACCCCAGTCTCCTATATACACCCATCTCACCGCATTTCCAATGAAATGGGTGCGATAAGGGCCAAAGACCCAAGGAACACCGTGACACTTGTCTGTGTCTGCAGGTGGGATGTGGTGAAATGGCGAGGTCAGTATGCCTGACAACCCAAATGCACACCCCAATGCCTGTCACTCTCTGCAGGGTGGTGGTGGGGTTGGCTTCAGTTCAGTACTTCACTGCCAATTCCTATTACACAGCTCTGTAACTTCTACATTACCACTGCCAATGCCAGCAAGCAAACATTTGGCATTGACAAATGCTTGTTTATTTTATTGTTACTGAAAGAAAAAAAAAAACTCTATTTGTGAATTTCAAAACTGCTTCTGGTTTTTCTATGCTTCCTGACCTGTGCCTTGACAACAGATAGTGTCAGCCTAAGTGAGATTTACGCCGTGCATACTCTTAAGCAAGGAGTTTTGTGCGTGGATACTAGACCTAGTACAAGGGAAGCATAGAAGAAAGGTATATATTCTGCAGTAGCAAGTCCAGGAGTGATGGACCAGCCCGGTGGCGCTGAGGGTTGAGGTGGTGGACGCCACTCCTCGCGCCACGCCGGTGACTCGGGTTCGGGAGTGAACTCGGGAGCTGGGGGTTGGTCAGGGAGAATGATTGAGCATCTGTTTGATTGCTCTCCTCTCCTGGGAGGGAGGGGGGGATTTCTGTCCCGCAGCGCTAGTGGCTCTTGGTGGAGACTAGGGGCACAGCAGCTGGGGGAACGTGTAATGGGTGCGACGTCAGGTGGCCGTCATGCAGCATGGGCGGGCTCGCTCATGTCTCTTGCAGACGGCATTGCACGTCCTGGGGAAAGGAGAACAATGGAAAATCCCTGGCTCTGGGGAGGCGAAGGTGGTGCCCTGTGGACATGCCCACACGCCAGCCTGAACCTGATACAGCTCTCTGTGGTCCTCTGCCTCTCATGGTCCGGGGAAGGGGAGGACCCAGCATACTTAATTTCCTGGTCGGGCAAGGGTTCAGGCAGGTGGTGGAGGCATGAGACCCCGTGGTCCGCTGGAGTGATGCTACAGAGTCCAAGTTTCAGGAGGGAAAAAGAGTTATAAAAAAAAAAAAAAAAATTCAAGGAGTGATTACCAGAAGAATGGCAGCCAAAGTAGCAGAGACAGAAGTCCAAGTTGAGACTGTACCAGCAATTGGGGGGGGGCGGGCAGTGACAGAACCTAAAAGCCTGGCTGCTTTTTTCAAATGGTGGCTATACAACAAACAGAGGTGGAGAAATGAGAAGAGAGGAGATACAACAGAGAGAAAGAGATTCAATGTTTAGAGGCACAGAGAAAAGAAGAAATGCAACAACTCGAGGAACAAAGAAGAGAAGAGATGCGGCGATAGGAGCAGCAAAGAGGAGAAGAGATGCAGCGATGGCTGGATGCCTTGCAAGCTATCAAAGCTGGTGGATCTGGCATTGGTCCAGCAGAGCAACAAAACACCAACAACTTAAAAGACCATAAGCTTACAAAGTTGTGTCCATCTGATGATATCAAAGCATACCTGACAACTTTTGAAAGGGTTGCCGCAGCCTGTTAGTGGCCAAAGCAGCGGTGGGCAGTCGGGCTGGTACCTCACCTGACAGGGAAAGGCCAGCTTACCTACAGCAGTATAGACAATGCACTGTCAGAAAACTATGACCTAGGGAAAAGAGAGGTTCTTAAAAGATATGACATCTCAGAAGAGACCTACAGGCAGAGATCTTGGTCTCTGAAGTACAACTCAGTTGACAATCCATGAGAAACCTTCACCTGACTTGGAGAACTCCTTATGAAATGGCTCAAACCAGAGGGCAAAACACTCCCACAGATCATTGAAACATTTGTAATGGAGCAGTTCATCAACATCCTGCCCATAGACGTACAGCTTTGGGTAAAAGAACACCGACCAGAAAGTGGGGGAAAGGCTGATCTCACTTTGAGAGGGTTCCTGTAGTAGGTTTTTTTTTTTTTTTTTTTTTTTAATTTTCCTCTTTTATGCCCCTACCTTTCATCGGCCTTTCTGCTCTGGTCACGGACCCTGGTGCCCCGACCACCGGACATCGCCGAATCCCCCAGGTCATCTCTGGCTTGCCCCCAGGAGGAAGCGGGGCGGGTACCGACCCTTTATCGTCATGAACTGTAACTGGTTAGGGGAACGGCCCAGTGGCCAATCAGGGCAATCCTTGAGCAGAGCGTCATTTAGACGCTTAGGCAGGATTTTATCCCCCTATACTTCCCTTCCCTCGAGGAGGCGGGGACGTGCAATGACGCCAGCATCCGCCCCGCCTACCTCGCCCCTCCCTTACCACAGGCCGGTAGCGTGAGTTCTCCCAGCCTCCGCTAGGAGTCCTCATCGCTCCGGATACTGTCGGGACCCTCCCGGAGAAGGAGAGCTGCCTGCAGGCGCTCAATCCTTCTCCCCCCGGCCGGCCCTCCGACGACCCGGATCCGTTCCCGAACCCGGGTCGCCGGCATCGTAAGCGGAAATCCAACTGCTGCGCTGGCGGGCCGGCCTGTAGTAGGTCTTCACGTATAGGACTACACCGCCTGACGTCAGGTCTGCACGGCAAACTTGTAGATAGCAATCATCAGCAGGGACCGCCCCCCGACGTCGGGGCGTCAGGACATCAGCCCGACTATAAAAGGGGTGGTCCCGCGCCTGCTCTCCAGTTCTTTCCCTCCATCGTCTCAGTCACATTCGGCTCACGTCAGAACAGCAATCTAACGTCCGCATTATATTTATCTAAGTGTTTCTTCATGTCTTGTAAAATTCTCAAGATTTTTCTTCAAATTGATATCTTCTAGGCAGAAGAAAAAGTGCTCAAAGTGCGGTGCTCAAATCCCACATGGGGACGACCATTCCTGCTGCCTCCTCTTCCTTGGTTCGAAGCACGACGTCCAGGAGTGTTCCATCTGACAGGCCTTCAACCAGGCGACCAGAACCAGGCACAAGAGGTCCCTTGAGGCCCATCTGTTGACCCGACATTTGGCGTCTACGGAAAGGGATTTTCAGAAAACTCAGGGAAAAGTCGTCGTCACTGGCCCCGAAGAAAAAAAGAAAGAGGGAGGAAGGTTGGAGACAGGAGTCGCCGCTGTCTGAGAGGCCGCAACTGTGAGTACTTTACCGGGTGCCCAGTCCGCTTCTTTGGGCTGGGCCCCTTCTCCCCCTCCTGCCGAGGTGAGCAGGCAGCTGGAGGTTGTCTCTTTGGAGGAGGTAATTCTGTCGCCTGATCCTGCTGGTAAGTCACCCCTCGCCTTCAGCGAAGGGCACATGACCTCCGCCGATCAGACTAGCGGCTGCTTTCCAGCCGTCTCTAGCCCAGCTGGATCTGTTGCTTCGGACGCCGACTCCTCTGACACCCACTTAGATCCGTCCACTCTCCCATCGGGCTCCAGTTTGGCCCCCAACGTTGGACAGAGTGAGGGAGCAGTCAACCCATCGTCTCCCAGGGCCTCCACGCTTGAGACTCTCTACCCGACCCTTTGCTGTTTGCTTTAGCAAGGTCACGTTCAGATCTGCCGTTGGGTGCCCCTCGTGTCTCCCCCTTCGCCAGGCCTTCTTCCGTAACCGGATTTCATTCCGCTGCCGACAGAGGATCCGGGTATGGAGCCTCCACCCCCCCAGTACTTCCGGCACGCTTCAGGCCCCAATGCCTCCGGGCGCCACGGCACCTCTCCCTGTGGGTCCTTCGTCTGGGTTCATTACCCAGGGCGCCCCTCCGTCGGTTACTCTATCAGACGCCGGGCCAGTTGCCTCCGTCGCAAGGCTTTCTGATGTCATTTCCAGCGACGGGTTATCCTACTCCAGGACATCCCATGCCGGTTTACCCAGGGTACTTGTATTACCCGTCCTGGCACTATCCTCGGTACTCGGGTTATCCGAGTTATCAGCCACCTCCTCCTCCTCCTTTGGTGCTGGAACTTGAGTCCATCCCTCGGTGGTGGAAAGAGGCTAGAGCGCAGCTTATGTCAGAGTTAAGACAGCCGGTGAGGAAGACACCCTCCATCAGGGTGTCCTCTCCACTGCCTCCTGCTACCAGAGCCTCTACCTCTATTGCGGTAGGCATTACTGAGCAGACCCTTCTGTTCCTAGTGGCTCAGATTCCTCTGACACTAATTCCGACTCGGACGTGTCGGACCCCAGATCTCCCGTGGAGGTTCCTCTGAAAGACTTCCCAAAGTCTGCTCCAGAGGATCCTTCTTTCGGAGACCTGTTACATTCTATTCAGGCAGCTGGTGGTTGGCCGTCCAAAGAGGTTGATCTCCAAAGGAAACGTCTTGCGGAACATCTGGATCTGACCACCTTGGACCCTATTCCCATTCCACTATGGATGGGACCTCATGAGGACCTTGTTACCACAGTCTGACAACAACCGTCCTCCATTCCCGTGGTCTCCCGCAAAGCTGACCGCACCTATTATCCCCCGGAAGGGATTTTTCACCTCAGCTCCCATCCCAAGGCTGACTCTGTGGTCATCAAGGCAGCTCACGACTGCTCAGCCCAGCCCAAACATCTGAGTTCTTTGCCTCCTGACAAGGACTCGTGTCAACTCAACCAATTTGGCCGCAAAATTTCTTCTTCTTCTTCTTCTTCTTGTGCTATACGTTCCCTTAATTACATCTCACACGTGGTTATCTTTCAGGAAGCTTTTCTCTTTTGGATCTAGAAAGGGACCTCCAGGATGTTCAAGACGAAACCCTGAGGAAGAAGCTTTTGGATAAAGTACGGATGGGGAAATCCTCATGTCGCCACGCTCTTCGGGCTACTTACAACTCAGTGGATTCACTGGCGAGAGCAGCTGCCATGGGGATCTGCCTCCGCCTCTCCTGGCTCCGTATAGCGGGATTGGTGCAGGACGTGCAGTCCTCTCTGTCGTATGCTCCCTTCAGGGGTTCTGTCCTCTTTGGCGGCGACGGTAAGGACATCATTACTGGGCTGCAGGAGAGTGGACGCTCCTTGCGGACGTCCGTTCCTTATACTAGATGGAACAGAAAAGCAGCCCATTTGCTGCCAAAGAAGGTAGAACAAATCCCAGGCTAAGTGTCAGGCAAAGAAACGTGCTCCTAGCTCGGGAGCTCAAACCCCACAGACCAAATTTCAGAAACAGACCTCTGGGGCAAAAGCTCCCCTCCCCTTAGCGTCCTGACTCCTTTCCCCTCCTTCCGCTACCTCCAGTACATCAGGAGGAACCGGTTGAAGGGAGATTCGGCCTCCACCTAGAAGGGTGGAGGTCCGTCACCACAGAAAATTGGGTGCTTCAGCTCATCCAGCATGGTCACTCGATAGAATTCAGCATAATTCCAGCCCCTCAACCACCAGGACAGTCCTTCTATCCCTGGGATCAGGTCCACATAGTCTCTCAAGAGATTCAGGCACTTCTGCTAAAGAAGGCCATAGAGCCTGTCCTGTTAAGCCAAATAGAAAGGGGATTCTACTCCCACTTCTTCCTGGTTCCAAAGAAAACGGGCGACCTGAGACCGATCCTGGACCTCGGCACACTGAACATCTTCGTCGAGTACAAGAAGGTTCGTATGTTGACCCTTCAGGGGCTCCTTCCCCTGCTCCATCAAAATTCTTGGCTGTGCTCCCTGGACATGCAGGATGCTTACCTGCATATCCCTATCCTCCCGGCCCACTGCCACTTTCTCTGTTTTGTTTTCCTGGAGAAACTTTTCCAGTTCCGAGCACTCCTGTTTGGTCTTTCTTTGGCCCTCCCGAGTGTTCACCAAATACCTAGCGGTGGTGGTGGCCTTTCTGTGCCGCCAGGGCATTTATGTCTTCCTGTACCTGGACGACTGGCTCCTCTCAGCACCCTCTCCTACCAGCCTGAAAGAGGCTGTCTCTTTCACTCTGAGCTTGTTTGCTTTACTAGGCATAACGGTCAATTTTCCCAAGTCCCAGCTAGTACCCTCACAGAGACTCCAGTTCATTGGAGCTGTACTAGACACAGTTCAGGGCAAGGCTTTTCTGCCATCAGATTGGGCCGAGACCCTTGCTTCTCAAGCCACACTGGTGTCACAGGCCAGATGGATCCCTGCACACTTGGTGCTTCGTTTATTGGGACTGATGGCAGCAGCCATTTCGACAGTCCCAATGGCCAGGCTTCACATGAGGGTCACCCAGTGGTCTCTTCGAGTCCAGTGGGACCAGAGGACGGATGACATGAACCAAAAAGTCATGATCTCCAACTGCCTTCAGAGAGATCTACGCTGGTGGCAGGATCTCTCAAATTTGTTGAAGGGGGTTCCTTTCCTTCTGGCAATCCCAACTCAGATTCTCACCACGGACGCCTCAGATCTGGGCTGGGGTGCTCATCTGGGGTCTCAAAGACACAGGGGTCTTGGTCCAACCAGGAGCTGATGCTCCACATCAATGTTCTGGAGACCAGGGCGGTTCTTTACGCACTTCAGGCATTCTAGTCGCTGCTGGTTCCAGGATCTGTCTTGGTACAGATGGACAACATGTCCACTGTCTGGTACATAAACAAACAGGGGGAACCAGATCATACCCCCTTTGCTGAGAAGCCATGAGGGTGTGGTACTGGGCGATTCAGCACAGCCTTTATCTGACAGCAGTTTACGTTCCAGGTGTCACCAGCATCCTGGCGGACGGTCTCAGTCGATCAGTGGCCAGGGCTTACGAGTGGGAACTAGTCAGAGGTAGTCGAAGATCTCTTTCTTCGATGGGGTCGGCCAGAGATGGATCTGTTTGCCTCCCCATACGATGCAAAACTACCCGTCTTCTGCTTGCTCATTCGCAGGCATGGTGCTTTTTGGTGAGACGTGCTGTCTCTTTTGTGGACAGGGAGGTTTCTGTCCATCTTTCCTCCCTTTCCTCTCCTTCAGAAGGTCCTGGTGAAACTTCAACAAGGGGGGCCCACGCAATCTTGATTGCTTCTCTTTGGCCATGCCAAATTTGGTTCCCTCTTCTGCAACACTTGGCACTGGAACCTCTGGTTCCTCTGCCCATTTCCCATGACCTTCTGACTCGGGAGCAGGGCACCCTGGTGCATCCAAGCCTTCAGTCCCTCCACCTTCATACGTGGCACCTATGGACATAGTGATTTTCTCGCTATGGTGTCTCTTTGCAGGTTGCGCACATTCTAGTGGAGGCCAGAAAACCCTCCACTAGATCCACTCACGCTATGAAGTGGAAGAGATTCACGATATGGGCCAAAGCAAGGAGCCGGGATCCATATTCGTGCTTGGCATCCCAGGTTCTAGAGTACCTCGCACATCTGTCTAAGGTGGGCCTTAGCTATTCCTCCATTAAGGTCCACCTCTGCGGTGTGTTGGCTCACACCTCCGGTGGGGCAAACCTTAGCTCAACTGGAGGTTGCCAATGCCTTTTTGAAAGGCATCCTTCATTTGAAACCTCCGATCCAGAATCTTTGTCCTCCCTGGGACCTGAATTTCATGCTCGAGAAGCTGACCTTACCACCGTTTGAACCAGCTTCTTCTTGCGACTTGTGCTTCCTTTTCTGGAAGACCTTGTTTTTAGTAGCTGTCACTTCAGCCAGAAGGGTTTCCGAATTACAGGCCTTCGTATGTAAAGAACCTTATTTGATTTTTCATAAGGACCGAGTAGTCCTTCAGACTAACCCTTCTTTTTTTGCCCAAAATCGTTTTAGAAACTACTTTGAACCAGAGCGTCGAATTACCGGAATACTATCCACAGTATTCCAACAGGGGGAATACCTGCTGCACTCGCTTGATGTGCACCAGATCCTGAGGTACTACACGAACACGAATAAACAGGTTAGGAAATCTAACCAACTGTTCGTAACCTTTGCCCCTCAGTGTCAGGGCAAGGCTATTTCCAAGCAGACCATCTCCCTATGTCTCGCTAACTGCATCCATTTTTCGTACACGAAATATGGGAAGACCCTTCCGGGGGCAGTCAAAGGCCACTCCACCCGTAGCGTGGCAACCTCTACTGCCTTTTTTAGGAATGTGTCCATGGCAGAGATCTGTGCTGCGGCCACCTTGTCGTCTGTTCACACCTTCACTAAGCATTACAGTCTGGACATTGCCTCTCGGTGCAGAACTGGCTTTGGTCTCGCGGTCCTGCAAGGCCTTCTGTCGTGATTACTCTTGGCGACTTCTCCTGCCGGAAGCACCTATGCCTTATTTTTCTTTGTGACTGCTTGGTATTCAGTCCTATATGTGAAGACCTACTGCAGGAACCCTCTTGAAGTAAGATAGCAGTTACTTAAGAACTTACCGTAACAGTAGATCTTCGAGAGAGGTTCCTGCAGTAGGTCTAGTTTCCCTCCCTCCCTCCTTCCCCTGGTTTTTGGATGCTTTACTTTACATCCTATCTAGTCCAGCTGGACTAGAGTGGAAGCAGGGTCTTTGGAGTTTACTCCGGTTTTCTCATTACCTATCTTTAGGTTTCCGTTGGAAAAGAACTGGAGAGCGGGCGCGGGACCTTCCCTTTTATAATCAGGCTGACGTCGCGACTCCCCGACGTTGGGGGCGGTCCCCACTAATTGCTATCTACAAGTTTGCCGTGCAGACCTGATGCCAGGGGGCGTAGTCCTATATGTGAAGACCTACTGCAGGAACCTCTCTCGAAGATCTACTGTTACGGTAAGTTCTTATGTAACTGCTATTTTCTTTGGCTGAAGACTACCAAATGGCCAGACAGACGCCACAGCAGCGAGGTAACAGCCAAGCACTGGTAAAATGCTCTTTTTCCCATTTTAAACTTCCAAGTCTGATAAAATCTCTGATGGGGGTAACAAATCTGCACCCAAAGACTTCATTTGTTAGAACTGTAATGAGCCACGTCATATTGCAAGAATTTGCCGTAGTTAGAAGTTTGACAGTGGAGCAGATTTGTCCTTAGCAAATTGGGGCAAGTACTTAACAGATGTGAAGGTGGGAGATGAAACTGTGAAGGGACTTATAGATTTGGGATGCAGACAGACCCTAGTGCATACAGAAGTGCTGGGAAACCAATGTCCAAAAGGACCAGGTACTGGTGTCATCTGCATCCACAGGGACACAATACTAACCCACCACCCAATTGACTCTGACTGTTAAGGGGGTGTCACACCAAATGAAAGTGGTGGTAGTACCTAAGTTACTTGTACCTATGATTACTGGAAATTACTTTCCAGGGTTTACTGAATTAATCAAAGAGGGAGTAAATCCTGAGGTTTCAGCAGCTGTGGTGACGAGCTCAGGCGAAGAAAATCTCAGATGGAAGGGACTGTTTTCCTTTCCCGGATTTTGATTCAGACTTGTTTGAGCACAGCCCCAAGATCCAGAAGTCCAGGAAACAAAAAAAGATGCCTGAAGAAATGGTGGCAACAAAAGACTGATGAATATAAGGGGTTAACATATGGAAATGCTGAAACTAAACTGATCACTAATTGTGATTTTTCTTTCTGAACAAGCTAAAGATGTTTCAGTTTTAAGCAGCTGAGGGTGAAACCAAAACAGGGTGAACATATGTTTAAAAAATGTAATGGGCTACTGTACAGAGTTTGGATCAAACCTCAGACACAGGACCAGATAGAACAATTGGTTGTGCCACAAAAGTCTGCCTGCCTTCCAGTTCTTTCCCACCGTTGGCTCATGTCAGTCCCTCACAGTAAAGAGCAACGCTGTCGGCCTGTTGTCGGTAGTTCTACTGTCGTTTTTTTCTCGATTTTAGTCGAACAAAAGTTTACTTTTTTGGTGGTGTATGTCGTCCCCTTCACCCTCCGAGCACAAGAATAAGTGCGACTCATGCGGCGCCCAGTTCTTGCACAAGGACGGCCACTCTCAGTGTCTCTTCTGTCTGGGCCCGGATCATCAGGTGGAGAAGTGCCAGCATTGCCTGAAATTCAACGCCGCCACCTGCAGACGGAGGCGGCAGTCCCTGGAGGCCCACATCCTTAAAAATAAAATTACCTCCATGGAGAAGGAGTTGAAGAAGCTCCATCAGGCTTCTACTTCCCCCAAAGGCCATCGTAAGAAGAAGGATAAGGAGAAGCACCGGGACCGGGGCTCCTTGTCCACTGACTTCGGCTGGAGTTGCCACGTTACAGGTAACGTCCTCCCCGGGGACCGCTCTGATGGCCATCTTGAGGCTTCCAAGACGGCGCTGGCCCTGTTCGCTCGCCGGGCCCTTTGGGCGCCTGCTACCGGTGGCCCCACCCTGGTAAGGGCTCGCCACCGCAGCAGCCTACTGGTACGGTGGATCCAGTAAGCCGGATGTCTGCTCCTGTGACACCCACCCGGAGAAGGCCGCTAAGTTGCTCGACCCTTCGGGGCAGCGCACGGCCCCTGTTCTGCCCTACCAGACCACTCCCCCATCGCGGCCTGCCTCGGGTGATGGGTCTGCTAAGTTGGATGTCGGCTTCTTCGACGCCAGCCCGGACTCTGCTGATAAGTCGGATGTCGGGCTGCCTGACGACCGCATGGTGGCCAAGCTGACGCCGGACCCTATTTCATCTGTTCCTGGCTCCCCGCAGCCTTCGCTGCCCTCCGGGGACCCTGGGTCTCTTCAGCCTGACCCTGGAGACTTCTCCCCTCCTTCCCCGGGTGATGCCGAGGATCTTCCTGCGCCCCCGTCAGATCTCCCTCCTGCTGGGCCAGACGACCTTACGTGGGTTCCCCAGACGCCGGCTCCGACACCGGTCCTGCCTCCACCGGGCGACATCCCTCTCCCGGATGCTGCCCCCACGCTGTGCCTACCGCCTGCCGGTCCTCTGGTTCGGCAGACCCTCCACTTCTTGGGTATTCAACGCCATCATACCCAGGTCCGCAGTATCCGGTGCCCCAGTACCAGACGCCGGCCTATCCGACGCCGCAGTATATGGTGCCTCATTATCCGACGTCAGGTTACCCGCCGTCTGGTTACGGATACGCACCATTCAGATACTCAATATCCATATCCCCCTCCTCCTCCACCGCCCCCTGAGCTGCTGGTGGATTTGAAGAAGACTCTAGCCTCCTGGTGGGCTGAGGCCAAGGCTCAGCTCACCAGAGAGGTGGAGAGTCGTCTCCTGGCGACTATTCCGGTTCCCATATGTCAGAGACAAGAGACTCCCTTCCCAACTCCGGATACCAGAGGCGAGTCCTCCAGTTCCAGGGCAGGGCAGGATATGCTTCCCTGAGGGCTTCCTAAGGGGTCTGTTCTTTCCCCACGCCAGTAGGAGTCTTCTCCTCCTCCTCCTCCGATGGTTGTTCCGACCCGGACGATGAGCCCGCTCTCGAGATAAACCCAGGCCAAGGAATCCTCCGGAAGATCCTACTTTCAAGGAGTTGCGCAAAATCCAGGAAGTTCAACAGTGGTGCTCCTTGGAGCCAGATCCACAGCATAAAAAGCCCACTGTGTACCTGGATCTGCCCAAGACCGCTGCGACCTTGGTGCCACCCTGGATTGAGCCTCATGCTGACCTTGTTTCCACTATTTGGAAGCAACCGCCGGCAATAGCCCCTTTTCCCCGGAAGTCGGACAGGCTATATTAGGCTCCTGAGGGTGTTGACTCCCTTAATTCTCACCCTCGAGCTGACTCTGTCATGATTAGCGCCGCTCACAGTCAGTCAGCTAACCCAAAGCATTTGAGCTCATCGCCACCTGACAAAGAATCCCGTCTTCTAGACCAGTATGGCAAGAAGGTCTTTGCTTCTTCCACTCTGGGTATTAGGGCCCTGAATTATGTCGGTCATGTGGGGGATTACTAGAAAACTATTCTCAGTGAGGTGGAATCCAAGGTGGACTCCCTTCCTGATTCTCAGGTGAGACAGGAAGTGGCTGGTCTTGTCCACTCTGCACGTTCGGCCAGTCGTCACATTTTTCGTGCCACGTACAATGCGGTGGATGCTGCTGGTAGGAGCTCTGCTTTCGCCATGGGTTTATGGCGTCATGCCTGGCTTCGTGTGTCAGGGTTGGTCCTGGAAGTGCAGTCTGCTATCCAGGACACGTCTTTCCGGGTTTCGGTGCTATTCGGTGGGAATGTCAAGGACATTATCACTGATCTACAGGAGAAGGGGACTGCACTGAAGCCTGTGGACTCTGTGTACAAACCCCCTCAGACACAACGTCGTCCCTTTCGTAGACTGAATCGGCAAAAGGCGAAACCTCTGGAAAAGTGGGCCAGTAAGCGCAGGGCCCCTCTCTGGCTGCCACGCCCCCCACCCAAAAAAAAAGCAGCGGGGGCTTCAGCCGCGATGCTGCCTCACACCACCTGACTTTTTCCTCTCCCACAGCCTCTGGGGTCCCCAGAGGAACTGGTAGGAGGGAGGTTCTCCCTCCA
Source organism: Neoceratodus forsteri (assembly GCA_016271365.2). Classification (NCBI taxonomy): domain Eukaryota; kingdom Metazoa; phylum Chordata; order Ceratodontiformes; family Ceratodontidae; genus Neoceratodus; species Neoceratodus forsteri. Next base: position 762,473,448 of record CM057456.1, on the reverse strand, counting down.
TCTTCCGGGTTGGGAGAGGATGACTTTAGACACCTGGGTGCTCCAGCTGATTGCAGAAGGACACTCAATAGTTTCTTCGGTAACCTCCTTGAAAACACCCCCCTCAGGTCATCATACTCTCAGGAGCATCTTCTGGTTCGGGAAGCAATTTCTGCCCTTCACTTGTAGGAGGCGATAGAACCCGTCCCCCTCCTCTTCAGGGGACGGGGTACTATTCACATTTCTTCCTGGTCCCGAAGAAGTCTGGGGACGTGAGGCCGATTCTCGACCTCAGCTCCCTGAAATTGTTAGTGGAGTACAAGAGGTTCAGGATGCTCTCTCTGCAGAGTCTCCTGCCCCTTCTTCGGTCGGGTCAGTGGCTGTGCGCTGTGGATATGCAGGATGCTTACCTGCATATCCCCATCTGCCTTTCCCACCGCAAATACCTGCGTTTTGCGTTCCAGAGGGACCACTACCAGTTCAAGGCCCTCCCATTTGGTCTTTCCTCAGTGCCCAGAGTGTTCACCAAATGCCTATCGGTGGTAGCGGCCTTCCTGCGTACCCAGGGGATGCAGGTTTTCCCATACCTGGATGATTGGCTCCTGGCAGCCCCATCCAGGGAGGAACTCCTGCGCTTCCTTTCCCTTACCCAGCAGGTTTTTGCCTGTCTGGGTAGTACCGCCAACCAGACCAAATCCCACTTGATCCCGTCCCAGTTTATCGGGGCAATCTTGGGCACGACCTCTGGCATGGTATTATTGCCGCTGGATAGGGCGGCCACACTCCAGGCTCAGGTCAGCCTGCTGTCCAGCCACAGGTGGGTCAGCGCAAGGTCGGTCCTTCTCTTCCTCGGGCTCATGGCGGCTGTGATTCCGACAGTCCTTCACACTCTGCTCCACATGAGAATTTCTTAGTGGACGCTCCGGTCTTAGTGGGATCAGCTGGTGGATGACCTGGATCAACTCGTTCTGGTCTCCACTCCTATGGCTCGTGACTTGCAATGGTGGATGGTTCAGGAGAACCTTTGCATAGCTGGGGATTGCTAGACCAGTGACCAAGACTGGAGCTCAATCTATCTGCCTTCCTTGGATCCTCATCATGCAGGGGAATTATAAACCTCACCATTCTGTGGTATCACTATTTAGCAGCACATTGGATAAATACAGAGGTGTTTGCTAGCTGCATTCAGCGTCCCTCTGGTGAGAGGGTTGGCTACGAGCCGACAAGATCACTAAACACTGTGGTGTTTTCCTCGCTATATTCTGCATCCCTCTGGTGAGAGGGTTGGCTATGAGCCGACGAAATTAACAAACCAGTGAAACAGCTGTCTCTAGGAAACTGTGAGACTGTGGAGGCACATCTTTATGAGGGGGCTTCATATTTGTGCTTGTGACGTAGTATTAGAGGTTCCGGAGCAAGGGTGCAGCTCCTTGAGTTAGAAGACCACCGTATGAGCTGGCAGTAATTTTATTGTTTTTTAACGTCACGGTACAGTGTGGAATTACGCTTGCACAAAGGAGTCAGGAAGTGACTTACACAGACTTCTGCTCCTCTCTATATAACTGATGCTCCTAGCGGTGAGATGAGCTTGAGCAGTGCCGCGGGCGCCAGCCTGAGAGATGCGTGTGACATGCTACAGCCCAGCTGGCCAGCTGTGCCTGCTGGGGAGGCTGGGAGCTGGGCCTAACACAATCATACCACTGAATATATTAGTAAGTAAGTTTGAGCTTACATTCACAATGATGGATGGTAACTGCACTAAATGTATAGAATGTTGTATGTATTGTGTGGGAATGTTAGGGGATAGATTTACCTGTGATAAATGTTTGCTTCTTAAAACCCTCCAAGAGGAAATAGCTAGGTTACTAAATGGAACACATGTCAGAAGACATCGAGAAATTAGAAGACTTTATAGATCAAATGGCTGAACAACTTGATATTACTCAGCGCATCCCCTCCCCTTGTGGTGTCATCTCCACTCTTACTAATCAAGATTACAAATTACCCATCACCAACAATGATGATTGGGCCTTTGTATCCAAACACTCCAAGAAAAAGAGAGGTGGGCAGGTCTTCAATAGTGCACCCATCTCACTCTTTAATAGATATGAGCATCTGTCTGATTTAGAAATTCAACCAGAGTCCACTATTGTCACTAGTCCTATACTAGGAAAACAAAAACTATGTACATCTAGCCATGTTCTATCTTTTAATAAATCTTTAAACAGTCCTACTTAGTTATCATCTGTAACTATAAATCAGAAAGATATTATGCAAGCCCAAATTAAGGTTGTACCAAAAGATCCTATTTTGCAAGATCTCAATGCCCACCATCAGTCTTCAGATTTATCTGGTCATGCATTAACCTGCCCTTCATCTACTAATATCCCCCCAAAACAGGTATTATTATTAGGGGATTTTATAATTAAACATATAGATAGAGCTATATGCAGCCCAGATAAATCAAATCGTACATGTTCTAATTTCAGAGGTGCAAGGGTGGCGGACATTACTAAAATGGTACCAGATATTCTTAAACAAGCAGGAACAAATCCCTTTGTTGTAATTCATGCTGGTACAAATGATATAAACTGTTCTGACTTAATACATCTATAGCAGGACTTTGTAGCACTAAACAATTTATTAGTTGACGCTGGATGTACAGTATGTTTTTCAGAAATATTACCAGTACCCAGAGCCACACCTACTATTATACAAAAAATTAAATCTATAAACGAGTGGCTTAGGAAATGGTGCTTCTCACAAAATATTCTGTGCATTACTCACTGGGAAAATTTTCATGATAGAAACTCCCTTTTTTGCTGGGATGGATTGCATCTTGGTCGAAGGGGTAGCTCTTTGCTGGGTAAGAGTATTATAACCATTATAAATCGGAATTTAAACTAATAAGGACGGGGGGAGAATGGGATATTGCCCAAGTCTCTAAAGCACAATTTAGCAACCTCACCTGACAACATGTGTAAATTTCTTAGTTTAAATGCAAGGTTACTTAAGCTACTTAAATTGGGGGAACTTGAAGTTAAATGTAACATAATGAATTTGGGTGTCATTGCAGTGACTGAAACCTGTTGGGACTCTGCATCTATATGCTCTAGAAATATTCCTAACTATAAACTTTATTATAAAAACCGCCTTGATAAGCATGGTGGTGGAGTATGTATTTATGTTGGGAATGACATCTCTTCTTACGAACTTCATCTTCCTTCTTCTACTGAGAATCTCTAGGTTAATATTCAATTAAAAAATCAGTCGCATATTGCCATAGGAAATTGTTATAGACCTCCTTCAGCAAATATGGAATATACCTCTAATCTCATTGAAGAGATTCCTAAATTGGCAGATAGGGGAGATGTTATTGTCCTGGGAGACTTCAATATGCCATCAACTGACTGGAGTACTCTTGTTGGACATACAGTACCAATATTGAAAAGTATTTAATAAATATAATGGAAGCAGGGCTTGAGCAACTTGTTAAGGAACCTACAAGGGGTCAAAATACTTTAGACCTTCTTCTAATATTGAACAAAAAATTTATAATTTTCAAATTAGTGACCCCATTGGAAATAGTGATCATTTTTCCATTCTGTTTGAAATTAGCTATGAATCGGTACCCCCTAGAGGGTGCCCATTTATGAAAGATTATAATAGCGCTAACTTCCAAGCTATTAATAAAGAAATTGCAAATATTAATTGGGAAACCTTGCTTTCTAAATTACCAACTGAGGAGGCTTGGAATTCATTTAAACACATAATAAGTAAATTAGGAAATCAGTATATACCAATTAAAATAATTTATAATAAAGGGAAGATCCCAATATGGTTCAATAAAGCCATTAAATCCCAGATTAGACTTAAAACTAAACTGTTTAGTAAATTGAAAACCAGCCAACAGCCTAATAAAAACATATTATTAACTAAATATAGAACAGCAACTAAAACATTGAAAAAAATGATAAAAACAGCTAAAGTTAATTTGGAATTTAAATTAGCCCATACAAAAGACTGTCATAAGTCACTTTATTCTCATCTAAATAATAAAGAAGGAAACTCCAGGGAAATAGGCCCAATACTTAATATGGGAACCAAATGTGAATCAGATGTTGATACTGCAAATCTTTTTAATAAATACTTTTGTTCAGTTTTTTTCTCCATCTGACATAAATGTTTATAGAACATCTCATTCTTTATCTCATTCAGTTACTCAAGTAATTAATATGCCTGACATTCTGCAAGCAATTGGTAAATTGAAATCAACAAGCCCAGGCCCTGATAACATTCATCCAAAATTTCTTAAGGCAACTTCCCAATTTATTTCCCTTCCATTGTTAATCATCTTTAATAAATCACTACAAGAAAGTCGGATACCTAATGATTGGCGTACAGCAATTGTTACACCAATATTTAAGAAGGGAAATTGAGGAAATGTTAAAAATTATTGTCCCACTAGTTTAACCTCTGTTGTAGGGAAACTTATGGAGAGGATTATTGAAACAAAGTTAGAGGATGAGGTTATAACCAGAGGTATAGCAGATTTAACTCAACATGGCTTTATGCCAGGTCACTCATGTACCACAAATTTAATTGCTTTTTACAATATTATTAGTATACATCTTGATAATGGGATTTATACAGATGTAATACAACTTGACTTCAGTAAAGCATTCGATAAGGTACCACATACTAAACTCTTACAGAAATTAAAAACATTTGGCATCTCAATGTACCTTGTTGACTGGATAGCTGATTGGCTTACATGTAGAATCCAAAAAGTCAAGTTTAATAACATTTTATCTGATTGGGGCTTGGTAACGAGTGGGGTTCCTCAGGGCTCAGTATTGGGACCCACACTATTCAATTTTTTCATTAGTGATATGCCAGCTGGACCAAATAATTGTCTTTCAAAGTTCACTGATGACACCAAATTGGGGGGTAAGGTTAATAACTCCAAAAATGTGGAAACATTAGTTACTGACTTAAGGAAAATAGAACAGTGGGCAATTGAGAACAAAATGTTTTTCAATCATGAAAAATGTGTGGTTCTTCATTTTGGAAGAAATGACCCAATGCATGATTATTATCTTAATAATATTAAACTTAAAACATCAAGTTGTGAAAAAGATTTGGGGATACTGATAAATAACAAACTTACATCTTGGGAACACTGCCTAAAAACAGCCAAAATGACCAGTGGTTTCTTAAAACAAATTAAACGTACTTTTATTACCCATACTGAACAATGTATTATTCGCCTGTATAGGACCTTTATAAGACTTTAAGTTGATTATGGCTCCTAGTTCTGGAACCCCTGTCTTAAGGGAGATATATATATTTTCTGGAACATATTCAGAGAAGAGCAACTAAAATTGTTCCAAGACTTAAACATCTTGATTATACTACAAGATTGAAACTTACTGGTTTATATTCATTAGAAATTAGGAGAAAAAGAGGTGATTTATTATTAATTTATAAAATATGTCAATCACCCACTCTTATGAGCCAATGTGGACTCGATTATTCGACCAGAAGGATAGTCCCTAGATTACACAATAAACAGCTAGAAATACAATCCTTTAAAACTAACAAAAAGGGAAATGTTTTCACCATACAAGCAGCAAGGCTGTAGAATACTCTGCCCCAAGAATTAATCAACATGTGTAGCTTTGATGCATTTAAAAATAATTTGGATCTATGGATAAGGGAGAACTTATGTTGAGTTCTAAAATGACCCACAAATTGTGGGGGACAATCCCAATGGGCTACGGCCTTCTTTTGTCCCTATAACCAAGTAATACCATTCTAAAAGAAGGAAGCGCAAACGTAGTGCTAAACTCTTGAATGAATACACGTGTCGACTAGCTTTGTTATTGCTGCTCCTCTCGGGCAATATTCATCCCAGTCCTGGTCCTCCACAAAATACTGACTCCCAAAGGAAAACTGGGTCTCTTACAATTGCATCAATTAACATTTGCAGCCTCTTCCCTAAACTAGACGACCTGAATGCCTGTACCCTTCAACACAACCCTAACATTCTCTCCATTGTTGAGACCTGGCTCCCTCCTAAGATAGCCAATGCCTCCATTTCTATTCCTGTGTACATGGTCTTCCGGAAGGACCATCTTACCAAAAGAGGCAGAGGGTTGTGCTATATACCTCAGAGATAACTTCTAGGGCCTCGCGCCCTGCCATTGCTGTGCACTGGTGTTCAAATGCAAGCACTTGCCATAAAAGTGCTTCTTGGTGCTCACAAGCAAACATTCACTATTGTATCAGCATATATTCTGCCTAGGCAGTCGTCCTCTGGCCTTGACTCTATCTTGGATTGTCTGGGCACTCTGAGCCTAAACTCGGAAGTCATAGTGCTAGGCGATTTTAATGTCAGTTGGCCTTCTCCAGATGTCAACATATTCAAAGACGCAGTCTCAGCAGTGCATCTTACCCAGCTTGTCAAGTCCCCCTACAAGATGCAAGTACAAGACTGGAACCTGCACCTTGCTGGACTGGGCACTTTCCAACTGCCCGTATCACTGTACTCCCAGACTCCTTTAGTGACCATTCCCCTGTTCTGCTTTGTTGGTTTAATAAATTCTCCAAGCCCTGTGCTAGAACAGTTACCAATAGGATCCTCACCCGTGGGCATCTTGGCTACTAAAATCAGAGCTTTTTTTTTTTTGAAATTTCTATTTATTCACCTCCCTGCCTGCCGTCCCCGACCCTTCAGGAGCCTCAAGGCAGACATCCTTCTACCTTCTACCCTGCCCGTATGACCCTCTGGAACCCCATGTAGCTTCGGTTTACCCCTGCTGGATGAGGCAGAGCCCCTACCCCATCAATCAACTTAAGGCCGGTCCAGGGCCATCAGGCGGCAAAGGCACATCGAGGCACGCCTCCCGAGGCTCCATCTTCCCGGCAACGGCAGGCATTTTCCACTGTTTCTCCCACCCTTACAGTGGTAGACCCTGACGTCAAGGCGCCGACGTCACGCTGTATCAAGGCAGCCCTTCCCCTAACATTAGGGGCTTGCAGTACTCGAGCCTCCGCTCGAGTCAGACAAGTCCGGGCTGTTGCCTTAACCCTTCCCGGAGTAGGCGAGCCGTCAGGACGCCCGCCTAACTCCCCGGCCAGCCTGACCAGCGACTCCCGAGTCCGGCCTCACTGGTCGCCGGGCGTGAGCGAGGTGCCCAGCGCCTAACCCTCAGCGCCACCGGGCCGGGCTTAAAATCAGAGCTTTGACAACAAGACTGGTCTTTAGTCCACTCCACCTGCAACATTGACACAGCCATTGACCAATTCATCCTCCAATTCAATGCCGTGTGTGACAGGCATGCTCCTGTCAAAAAATAGAAAATCAAAGGCTGCTGCAATCCATGGATCGCCCCCGAACTTATCGAACTTCTGAAATCCAGGATCACCTTTGGCATAGGGCTTGCTATATGGGTAATTTACTCGATATCCAGAGGTACAGTAAGACTAGGAACGACTGCACCAGAGCTATACGCACAGCACAAGGATAGTACTACAAGGAATCCCTCTCTCAGACATGGAATGATGGCCAGAAATTTTGGAATAACTTAAAAGAAACCACAGGCAAGGGCCTCAAATCAGCTTCTACCATGCTTAACATTGACGGCAAATCCATGCTCGATCCTGCAGCAATTGCTAACACTTTCAATTCTGCCTTCTTGTATCTAGGTGGTGTCCCCCTCCCCCGTCGATTTCTTTTGTCAATCTAACATGTGCCCTTGCTCTAGGAAAGAGGACCATCCCCCTCCTCCTCTGTTCCCTTTCAGAATCATCACAGTTGCCGAAGCTAGAAAATACATACTTCAAGTACTGGGGAAAACAAGTTTTAGCGGCGATTCCCTGGACCTTAAATTTGTTACACTTACATTAGACGAGATACTGGCTCCCCTTACCCATAAAATTAATCTGTCTATAAGGTTCTCGCAATTCCCGCAATTATGGAAATCTGCAATAGTGACCCCTATTCACAAGCATGCTGATCGCACCCTCCATGGGAACTACAGGCCAATCTCCATTCTCCTACTCTCAAAGGCTCAGTGCCTGCGACAGCACAGGTTTAGAAAAGGTCATAGCACCACTACTGACTTGCTTGAGTTCATGGGCTTCATCCATTATTCCTTAGACTGTAGTACTCTAGTTGGGGTGGCTTTCATTGATTTAACCAAAGCCTTTGACACGGTTAACCATGCCCTTCTGGTTAATCAACTTGCTGACCTTGGCCTCTCCTCTAATACCGTAGTGTGGTTTCAAAGCTACTTGCATGGACTCACACAGCAGGTAAAAATTGGCAGTGTCCTCTCTGACAGCAGACCTGTCTTTTCAGGAGTCCTGCAAGGGTCCATTTTGGGTTCTCTCCTGTTTAGTGTGTTCCTTAACAACCTCCCTAACTCCTGCCCAAGTTGCATGTTATACGCAGACAATGCGGTTCTTCTTATCAGTGATCCAAACCCAGAAGTTCTCGAAGCTCCAGCACCACTTTATGCTCCTAGAAAGATGGTTCAATGAGCACAAGCTTATAATGAAGTACAAAAAGACTAAGATAATGCTGTTCTCCAGCTCCCAAAACAGGCATAGATCCTACCCACTCTCCATCATAAACGTTATGGGATCGCCATTGGAGCAAGTCCAGCATTTTAAGTATCTTAGGATAACAATTGATAGCACCTTATCCTTTTTTTTTTTCAGCATATTGACCACATTGCTAAGGCTATCAATTCACGTCTTGGGCTGCTTTATAGGCACAAGTACTGTCTGACCCCAGATGCTCTTAGCCTTGCAATCCACAGCTCGGTAGTCTCCCTTATTGACTATGGGCTAAATTATCTATGGGTCAGCCATCGTTACATCCCTGCATCGCATCAAAGTGGCTCTCAACAGTGCCTGTCGTCTCCTAACTGGCTCTGCATGGCAAACTCACATATGCAACCTTTATGCTCAGACCAGCTGGCTCAATTTCAGAGCCAGACTTGTATACCAATCCTGCCTGATAGCAAAAAAGATTAAACTTGGACTTGTGCCCCCAGGAGTCCTTAGGCTTCTCATCCCTTATGAAAACCCCTGCTGTACAAGAAACTCTGGAATCTTGATTTTCAAAACTCCCCGTTGTCGTACTTCACTAGGTCAAAGATACTTCGCCTACCGAGTCCCGCTCTGGTTGAACTCACTCCACTCTGATATTTCCTCTGCAGCTACACTGGGCCCCTTGAAACGTAAGCTTAGGCAACACTTAGTTGCAGATGCTGGCTGTGATTGCTTCCAATAACCAGTCACACTTGGATGTTCAGCACTTTGTGAGCTGAATACCTGCCTGCCTGGCTCCCAGACCTCAACACTTTCCCCTCCCTTTTCTCCCCTGTCCCACTCCTTTCCCCTATCTTAGTCCACCGTCCCTGCTGCTGCCTCACCTTCGCCCTCTGACTAAGCCTTCTAGGTGGATCCATTCTTTTCTCATTGCTACAGTTCGCACTCCCACCCACCCCTGATAATAGCCTCTTGCGGCTGCCTCTCCTCCTTTTGGCATTAGCCCACCTTTGTTCCTTTCATTCTACTAATTTCCGTACTTGGCACAATACTATTTACTGATGTCCAGGGTACCCTTCCACCTCCTTGTGTTTGGCATTGGCTGTCCTTTGGAATAGTTGTGTATCATGTATTAGCCTGATTATTTTAAGTTTTTCCTGCTTACTCTGCCTGGTATATATTGTTACTGTCTTTCTGTTTTCTTTCACTGACATGGAACCTATGTAAAGAGCTTGTAGCTCAAAGGTTGAATCCTAGATCTTAATTAAATAAATAAGTAAAATGATCCCATAAAGGAATTAATGATACCGCACCTTGTGTGTAGTTAATGTACTGTAGCTGTGCGCTTTGTACCAAACCCTGTTCAAATGTGGTAAGACTTTGAATCGAAACAGGTTTGGCCTTCTGGCTTGACACATCATAAATAGTTGGTCAGTCAGTCTGTGCCTCTTCAAGAGTTCCTTGTGGATGTCCAGAGAGGAGTGGGTAGTAATTGGGTTGAACCAGTGTCAAAGACGACTATGTTGAGCTGCTCAGGAATATAGCTTGAAGTCCAGAAGGCCCAACCCATCTGAGGCATAAGGGGCAGATGGTTTAAGGTATTAAATGTGGTGCATTTTGTTGTCCCAAATCCAGGATGTAATCAAGGATATAGTTTGGTTAGAGTCTAGGATGTGAACATGAATGGGAAACGTCTGAAACATGAGAACAAAAAATTTAGAAGGATGGTCATCTTGACCATATTTACCTACCCTAGTGGATGGATCTTCCTCTTTCTCTATCATTTTATTTCAACCTCCATTATCTTAAGGAGAGGTAGGAATTTTGCACAAAGAAGCGTCATATCTGGGGGAATATTGACCACTTGGTAGAAGTCGTCTCTGAGGTTCATTGAAAAAGGAGAAAGTTATAAGGAGCTCCATTGAAATTGAGTGGGAAGAAAACATTTTTTTTTAAAAAACATATGCTGCCCAATATTTTTATTTAATTATCTTATTTTGAACGTTTCACCAGGAAAGACATACTGAGCTGCTAGCAGCTCGTTTCCAGGTGCATCCTTGGGGTGAGGGGTAATGGAGATAGCATAAGATAAGTAAGACAAGAGTGTGCAAAAATATGAAAGTAGTAACATAATTACAAAAATAGAAATCACATACAGCAATTCAGAATATCAAAGGAGCAGAATCATAACTATTGTAAGGCAATTAAGAGCAACAAGTATATGTAGTAGAATAAAAACTGAGTAATGGGGTAACTACTCATGCAAGTAAACGTATTATTCTTAAAAAAAAAAAAAGGTGTGTAATGCCATTCTGACTAATTGCTCTGCATTTTAGAGGCAAGTGCGAAACATTTTAATATTGAGGGATATGTTAATTCACTAAACTGCCCACTGGACTATCTTAGTCACTACTAGAGAGTAGACTCTGGCAGTCTGTAACTAATCCCCCACCACCTAGTGGTAGGAGGTGATTGATCTTCTTCAAGGATATCTCCCTCCATTGAGCCACGTAATGAAACTCTAAGCTATCAGAGTCGGGTCTACATGGAAAATTTTGCTTGCTGGGTTGGTCCATGTTGACGTGCTTTGTCACTGCCTATGTAACAGTGGTGGCCCCATCATGCCTCAGTTCTTTTTCTGCCACTGTCAACTGGTCATCGGTCCACTGCTACAGAAGAACATTATCAAATCTTGCAACTATCACTAACACTTTGTTATTTTAAACTTTATCCTTTTATTCCACTGGTGAAAGAAAAGGGACCATTGTTCCATTATTTTTGATGCCACAACGCTAAGATATACAAGGATGCCAGCCCACTGGCACATTGGTTGGATTTCTGCTCACGACGCTGGCGACCCGGTTCGGGAGTGGATCTGGGAGCCAGAGGGCCGTCCGTGGGGAGGATGTCTAAGCATCCAATGGACCGTTCAGCTCCTCCGGGGGAAGGGTGTACATTGGTTCGTGGGTGGCCTGACCTCTGGCAACAACCGAAGGTATTGCAACCTTGATGCCCACACCAGGAGGGGGAGAGCATGATGGGCGCTGGCATCAGCCATGGCACTGTGGCATGTCACGCTCTGGGAGGGTGTACTTCAATAAAATGCCTCTCCAGGTGCAACAGTGATGCGGGGCCCCAATAATAGGCCCACATCTGCCCTTGGCTGGAGTACCGTCTGGATCCTGATGATGACTTGATGCCTCTAGGGAGGGGTTCAGAAACCCCCCACCGTGTTCCTACCTGGGGAGCTAGGGCTCCATGGGGACCCAATGATGGAAGTGGCAGCAGAAGGTAAGGCAGTCGGGTAACAATGCTGGGTTGGGGGTAGGGATAAAAACAGAAAGTAAAAGAAAAAAAATTATATACACACACACATACACATATAAGGACAGTAACCACTCCAAGTACATTTGCTGGTTGGGCCTTGCTCAAGATGTGAAGGCCTGCTACGTGAGCCAGGGTTTTAACCAGGCCACTAGGAGACATTGCAAGAAGGCCTTGGAGTTGTATTTAAAAACCAAGGAAATGGCCAGCCTGGTGACGCTGAGGGTTGAGGCACTGGACGCCACACCGGCGACCTGGGTTCGAACTGCATGGGCTGCTGGGGGTCGACGGGGGACAGAGAGTGATTGAGCGCCTGGAGGACTGCTCTCCTCTTGGGAAGGGACTAGTCTCATTACTGACTGCCCCAGTGGTGGCTAGAGGGCAATATGGGTCGAAGGCTCAGAAGCCAACGTGCTTATGTCGGAGGGGAGGAGGGAGAAAATGGAAAGACTGGGGCTCCATGGGCCTGTGATAGCCCAACCGCCTCCGGGCGAAGTTTGCCCCTGCCACCAGATTTGCCATACCGGGTGGTGGGGATCAGGGCACCCTCCACCTGGCTCCCTGCCGTGAGGGGGACTTCATGGGGAACCCTGGGGGAGATGAGCTGGAGTTCGGGCCACAGGATGTACCACCTCCGAGGTAGGGGGTCATAGCGCCATGGAGCCCGCAGAAGGTCTTATAAACATTAAAAATATAAATCAAGGAATTGGAGGAGAAACAAGGCACATCGAAGAACACTTCACTGTCAGCCACTCCCTCCCTCCTTGCTTCACTGCAGACATGTCGTTCTCCACAGTCAATAGCATCCACCACTGATTCAGCAAAATAAGAGGGGCAAGTCTGCTAAGTTGGCAGACAGACACTGTCATGCAGACAAAAAGGGGCACAAAGAAAAGATGCCTCTCCAGCCTGGTCTGGTCTTCTCTGAAAAGAGGTACATCAAATGAAAAAGACATGACCCAGGCCAAGGCCTCCAGTTCTGCTGTCCTCACTGACTGTCTTTCAGACTCCAGGGTCGGGGTCTGGCATAGGCTCTAATCCCCTGTTTGGGGGGATTCCCAGCTTTTTCTGCCATGGGGCACTGTCCTGTCAATGGTTCTAGTGTGAACCACCCCGTCAGGACAAGTTGACACACAGCTACTCTATCTGACGATGTCTGAGCTGTTGCAAAGGCTAATGCCCTTGCCTCATTCGTCAGCGCTATCCCTCACAGTTGCTGCTCTCGATGCAGGTGACAACACAGTAGTTCCCTCTGCCTGCCAGAATGCCATGCAAGGATCGTCCTCCGTCAACAGTAAGTCCATTGACTGTGCCTCTTTCACAGCCTCCTATGCTTATCAACCTGTTCCCAGTAACCTTCTGAGGACAAAACTAAAATACAATTCAGAATATATGGAGGAAGACTGTGAAGAAAACATGAATGAAGGTTTGGATTCCCAGGATGTAGTGGGCTCCAGCTCTACATTGGCCTCCTATATTGAGGGAAGTGTGAAAAAGCACTCCAAGCTCCCCTCCTGAGGATTCCTCTCTTCAGGCTTTCCTCAGGCAGGTTCAGTCCAGACTGGGATTTGTCGCCGAGCAGGAGGACTTATTTAAGAGAAATCTTTTGAGTTCTTGAACAACAAAAGAACTCCAGAGCAAATACACTGAGGCAAGGGTTATCCCGGAGGATATTGGTCATACAGCCACATTTTAAAGAAAACACAACTTGCACATACCCCCGAAATGCAAAGCATCATGGGAAATGTATAGAAACATAGAAGTTGACTGCAGATAAGGACCGCAAGGCCCATTCAGTCTACCCATTTCTTTTTCTAACTTATGAATGTGCCATCGGCATTTGCTCTGTCAATGACGTATCTATTCATACTCATCTGTATTGCTCCCTTATGCCTATCCCATGCCTGTTTGCAGCCCTGCACTGTATTAATATCCACCACTTCCCGAGGTAGGCCATTCCATGCATCCACCACCCTTTTTGTGAAAAAGAACTTCCTCACATTACCCCTTAATCGGCCTCCCTCTAATCCCATGTGGTGTCCTCTTGTCCTGTTTTTCTTGCATTGAAACATGTTAGACTCTTTCACCTTGTCTGCCTTTAAGAAGTTTGAATCATATCACCTCTTTCCCTCCTTTGCTCTAGGGTATACATATTGCGCTTTAATTAATTTGACCTCGTATGTTTTCTGATGCAGTACCTGTACCATTTTGGTTGCCCTTCTCTGGACTGCCTCCATTTTGTTAATGACTGTGTGCAGGTGCGGCCTCCAGTACTGCACACAGTACTCCAGATGGGGCTGAACCAGTGTCTTGTAAAGAGGGATTATTACCTCCGTCTTACAACTTACTTTTTCTAACTTATGAATGTGCCATCGGCATTTGCTCTGTCAATGACGTATCTATTCATACTCATCTGTATTGCTCCCTTATGCCTATCCCATGCCTGTTTGCAGCCCTGCACTGTATTAATATCCACCACTTCCCGAGGTAGGCCATTCCATGCATCCACCACCCTTTTTGTGAAAAAGAACGGTGAAAAAGACCTTCCTCACATTATCCCTTAATCGGCCTCCGTCTAATCCCATGTGGTGTCCTCTTGTCCTGTTTTTCTTGCATTGAAACATGTTAGACTCTTTCACCTTGTCTGCCCTTAAGAAGTTTGAATCATATCACCTCTTTCCCTCCTTTGCTCTAGGGTATACATATTGCGCTTTAATTAATTTGACCTCATATGTTTTCTGATGCAGTACCTGTACCATTTTGGTTGCCCTTCTCTGGACTGCCTCCATTTTGTTAATGACTGTGTGCAGGTGCGGCCTCCAGTACTGCACGCAGTACTCCAGATGGGGCCGAACCAGTGTCTTGTAAAGAGGGATTATTACCTCCGTCTTACAACTTACGATACCTGTACTAATACACCCCAACATCCCTCTAGCCTTACCTACTGCTTTAGGGGTCTGCTTGGATAATTTCAGGTCATCTGTGATGATGATGCCCAAGTCTTTCTTATACGAACATACGAAATTTGCCAGCAGATAAAGGCCTAGAGGTCTATCAAGTCTGCTCAAATGTGCAGCTAGCACCCCTTATTCTGCAGCTGCCCCTCCCTTCCACCCTTTCCCTTCATTAACCCTCCCCCTTGTCCTGTCCCATCCTCGTTTGAAGCAGTCCACTGTTCTGCTTCATACCACTTCAGCAGGTAACGCATTCCACCCAGCCACCACCCTCTGTAAAAAGTGTCCCTTATCTCCCTCCTGAACCTTCCTCGCTCCAGTCTCATACCATGGCCCTGATGGCCCTCCCTCCTTACTTTGAACAGCTCTCTGCACCTGCCTTGTTTATTCCTTTAATGTATTTAAAGGTTTCAATCATGTCACCCTGTGTCTCCTCTCCTCCAGTGAGTACATGTTCAACTCCTTCAACCTCCTCTCGTATGATAAGTCCCCCAGCCCCTTGATCATCTTTGTCACCTGCGCTGCACCCTCCTCCAGTAACTTAATGTCCCTCTTCAGATACGGACGCCAGTACTGCATGCAGTACTCCAGGTGTGGTCTAACTAATGACCTATACAGTGGCAGAATCACCTCCTCCATCCTCGAGGATATACCCCTTGCAATACATCCCAGCATTTTGTTGGCCTTTGCAACTGCCTTCCTACATTGTGCCGAGTTGTTTATTGACCCTGTAATAAGCACACCCGTATCCTTCTCCTCCTCTGTCTGGGCTAGCTGCACTCCCCCTAGCTGGTAACTCCTCCTTGGGTTCTTCATCCCAAAATGCAGCACCTTGCACTTGTTGGCATTAAAGCCCAGTTGCCAGGTGTCTGACCAGGTTTCAAGCTTTGCCAGATCATTCTGCAACCCCTGCCATCCCCCTAGGTCATCCACCACCGCGCTTACCTTGGTATCATCAGCAAACAGACTGATCTTGCTCTTGATGTCCCATGATGTGTCTGCAATGAATATCCCAAACACTGGTCCCAACACTGAGCCCTGTGGAACACCGCTCACTGCCCTTGGGTGTGAGAGCCCCCACCCACCACCACCCTCTGTTGCCTTCCCTGCAGCCAGTTTCCTACCCATCTCACCAGCTTTGCACCTCCCTGTGCCTACTAACTCCCTTCCCAGCCTTCCATGTGGCAGTGAGTCAATGCCTTACTGAAGTCCAGATACAGGACATCCACTGCATGGCCCCTGTCCAGTTGCCTAGTTACCCAGTCATAGAACTCGACCAGGTTGGTTTGGCAGGATCTGCCATGATGAAGCCATGCTGTCTGCTGTCCTGTAGTCCTTTGCCTCTAGGAGGCCACCAGCCTCCTTCAGGATAGTCTCCATTAGCTTACCCACGATGGATGTGAGGCTCACTGGTCTGTAGTTTCCGGTTCATCCTTGGGGCCACTCTTGTGGAGGGGCACCACATGAGCCATCCTCTAGTCCTGAGGCACACACCCGAATGTAGTGAGGCATTAAATAGGTCTGCCAAAGGTCCTGCAAGGACCTCTGCCAGCTCCTTCAGTACCCTGGGTGGATGCCATCCGGCCTGGCGCCTTGTCCACCCTCAGTGCCTTCAAACCCTCTCGAACTCTGCTCTCCATGATTTCCCATCTGTCATCACTCCCCCCCCCTCCTTCCTAATCCTTACTATGTGGTCCTTATAGCTCCTTTTCTCCCTGATGTACTTAAAGAAGTCCTTCGCCCCCTTCTTAATGCCTTGTGCCAGCCTGAGTTCCGTAGATGCTTTGGCTCCCCTTACTGCCCTTGTCACCTCCTTCGATTCTGTCAAGTACTCCTCCCTGTACTCTTCCATTGTGATTGCCAGCAACTCCCCTCCCAACTTATAGGTGGCTTCAGGGTTTCTCTTCCCTATGTGCATGATCTTGCACTTCTTTGCGTTAAACCCCATTTGCTGACTATTTTGCCAGTTTATCCAGATTGCTTCTCATTCTGCTCACCCCATCTGGAGCATCTACTCTGTTGCAGATCTTGGTGTCATCTGCAAACAGACAAACCTTACCCACCAGTCCATCTGCAATGTCACTGATGAAGATATTGAAGAGAACTGGCCCCAGGACTGACCCCTGAGGTACCCCACACGTGATTTGCATTTCTTCTGACTGTATACCATTTACCACCACTCTTGTGTTTTCTGCCTGTCAACCAGTTTGCCACCCAGTTGACCAACTTCTGACCCACCCCGAGCCTACCCAGCTTATTAATCAGTCTTCTATGTGGAACAGTATCGAAAGCTTTGTTGAAGTCAAGGTAGGTGACATCAACTGCTCCCCACTTGGTCCACCACTGTGATTTCCCATTCAAAGAAATCTATGAGATTAGTTTGACAGGACCTTCCTGTTATAAACCCATGCTGCCTTGGATCCTGTGCTCCTATGGATTCCAGGTGTTGCACTATCCTTTCCTTAAGGAGTGCCTCCATAATCTTGCCCACTACCGAGGTAAGACTGACTAGTCTGTAGTTCCCTGCCTCCTCTGTGCTACCACTCTTGTGGAGCGGTATCACATGAACCCTTCTCCAGTCTTCTGGGACCTGTCCTGTGCTCAGAAACTCACTAAACAGTTCTGATAACTGCTCTGCTAGTTCCACCCTTGGCTCCTTTAGTACCCTGGGATGTATGCCATCAGGTCTCATTGCCTTGTCAACCCTGAGCTTATCGAGCTCTTGTAGGACCCTTTCCTTTGTGAAGGGACTAGTGCACACCTCCCTCCCACCTTTGTCCATGGTGCTGAGCTGTGAGCTCTGCCCTACCTTCTCCTCAGTAAATACTGAGCAGAAGTATCTATTTAGGATAGTTGCTTTTACATGGTCCTGCTCCTCACACGCCCCCTTATCCCCTTAGATCTTAGCAATACCCCCTCTGGATTTTCTCCTTTCACTAATGTATCTATAGACAATCTTGTCGCCTTCTTTTACTGTTTGTGCTAGTGTTTCCTTACTCTGGGCCTTTGCCTGCCTTACTGCCTTCCCTGCTTCCCTTAGGGAAGTTTGGTATGCCCCCCGATCTTCATCCTGCTGCATTCCCTTATTTCTTGAAGGCTAGCCTTTTGGCTGTGACCTTTTTTTGCTATTGTTTTTGAGAACCAAAGTGGTTTCCTTCTTCTTTTGCACTTCCTTTTCTCTCTAACACAACAGGATGTTTCTTCAAGTATTGCATCCTTAATACTTGCCCACTTTGCCTGTACCCTTTTGCCTGTATTTCTTCTTGCCAGGGCTAGCTTAACCCTGTTGGCCATCTTATCAAAGTCTGCTCCTCTGAAGTCCCATATTTTTACCTTGGAATAGGATTATTTAGTTCTAGTAGCCAAATTAAACCATACCATGTGATGGTCACTGGCCCCCAGGTGACCTTCTACCTGGAGATCTTTGATCCTTTCCCTGTTAGTCCGTACTAGATCTAGGAAAACCCTGTCTCTTATGGGTTGTTGTACCAGTTGTTTAAGGCTGTCCCCCTGCAGAGAATCTACTGTGTGTCTAGTTCTGGCAGATGTTCCTGCTGGTATTGACCAATCTGTATCTGGCATGTTTAAGTCTCCCATTATCAGAACCCCCCCCCTTAGCTGTCATGTTTTGTACATCTTCTAACACTAATGTGTCTATGTCCTCCCCCCCCCGGTCCAGAGGCGTAAAGACAACCCCAGTTCGTATGAATGTCCCATTTCCTGTTTCCAGGGCGACCCACAGTTCTGGCTCCTTATGTGTATTCTGAATTTCTGTAGCTTTGATATTTTTCATTGACAGAAAGGGCCACTCCACCCCCCCCTTTTTTTGAACCTTGGTCTCTTCTGAACAGTACATAGCCGGGTACTGAAGTCTCCCAAGTGTGGTTACTGGTGAACCATGTCTCGCTAATGGCTACTATGTCCAGTTTAGCCTCTGTCATTACTGCCTGCAGGTCTGGGATCTTGGTTCCCAGACTACAAGCATTTGTGTACATGATTTTCCACTGGCCAGATTTTGGTATGTTGGTTGTTGGGCGAGGTCTGGCATTTCCCCTGTGCGTCATATGGGGAGCCGGACCTTTTTCCTTACCTGGTGATGTAAATGAAGTACAAACATGCTGAACTCCTGTTTGATCACTAGCTGAGGTGGGAGGGGTGTTCTTCCCATTCGACGTATCGGGTGCTGCACCCCACTCCCCATTTGCTAGCTTAAATATTCTGCAAAGACATAAAACTTCTTCCCCAATGCACTGACTCCCTCGTTAGTCAGATGCAGTCCATCAGATTTAAAGAACTTTCACTCCCAAAACTGTTGCCATTTACCTACAAATTTGTGTCCTTTTTCCTGGCACCAGCCCTTGAGGCACATGTTTAGCTCCCCTATCTCCCCTTCTTTGACCTTCCGTCCATCTACCCCCCCCTCCCAGACTGGCAGGATCTCAGAGAAAGAGGTGCTGGACAAAATGGATACTAGTTTGTCACCCAGCCTGGTCAGGTATTCCTTGGTCTCCACAACTGATTGACTGGTGAGATCGTTAGTCCCTATGTGTACCAGGACGTCGATATTTTCTCCTGCTTCCTGTACAATTTTAGCAGTGCGGTCAGTGTCTCTCATCGTCGATGTACCTGGGAGACATCTGACCATTACCCCTGGCTGGAGATAGGCATCAACTCCCCGAATCATGGAGTCTCCTATGATCAGAAGTGTTTTGCATTTCCTTTTTGATTTTTTTGTTTTGGTTCCTGTTTTAGGTGAGTTTTGTTGTGCTAGCTCCTGTGCTGCAGTGCTTTGCTCTGCAGTGTCCTCTGCCCCTTTGTTTGATTTCGGAGATAGAGGCAGATACCTGTTTGTAGTTTTTATATGGTTTGTGGAGGTGATATGTTGGAGAGCACCGAGTGATTGAGCACCCGATTTGCCCCTCCTAACCACCTGCCAACCTCCTGGACCAACTACTCTCTGTGGTCAAGATGCTGCTGTTGGATGTTGGGGAAATGGCAGGCAGTTCTTACAATATATTTCCTCCTGAATATGCAGTTTGAGGCATGCAATCTCTACCCACGCTGCCTGGAGCTGAGCCCTCAGATCACCAATGGCCCAGCATGTAGGACAGTGTCCTAAATCCTTTATAACTGCCCTTTTTGAAATGTGTCCCGCAGTACCTGCAGTTAATAATATCCATTCCAGATAAGTTGCTGGGTTTATAGCCTGGTAAACATAATTGGGAGGAAGAAAATGAAAGCAAAAGTGTGATTTTGTGTTTTGTTTGTTTTTGTATAACTTGTTATAACAAGTTAAATTACTTGTGCCCCTGTAAATGAGGTCACTGTGTGGATACCCCTCTGATCTGCCTCTTCCTGCTTTGCTACAGGAACTGTCACGACTGTGCTACCCTATAAAAGGAGGGTAGTGTGGGGGTGGTCGGGGATGGGGTGGGTGGTTGGGCCCTTCCCCTGCCAAAAAGGAAGAACCACGGATGAAAGAAACAAGGAGGTAAGAGCAGAAACAAATGCAGTAGCCCTGAAAGCTTAGCCTAATGATAGATAAAACTATAAAGCCTGTAAAGCATTACCTGTAACAATTTCACAGAAGATATAACCTGTAAGAAACACTTTGCTACAGAGAAAAATAAAGCAGTAACAGAAGATATACCTTGCAAAAGACCATTTGAATCAGAAAATTACAGCAGTAATCTGTAAGCACACACCTGTAGGCACTCCCTGTAATAATGCAGCAGAAGGTATACCCAGCAACAACAATATGAGTCAGAGAAAAATAAAGCAATAAAATGTTAGCAACAAACAGTAACAATCCCTGTGAATACAAAAGAAAATAGTAACACACAGTAAATCTGCCTAGCCAAAAGAAACCGTAATCCTTTTCCTTGTTCTGGTAAGGTTCTTTGCTCTGTCCTTATAAGCAACCTAGAAGAAAAGAGCTCAGGTGAAGCTAGGTGCCTTTGTCAACAAACCTAGTCTTCCATGCATTAATTTGGGTTGGCTCAACTTTAAGCAGAATTGCATAGTGCCAGAAGGCCTCACGGTACAATCGGCAAAGGCTGAAAACAGCTGTTCTCAGCATTTGCTGATCGTATTGTAAGGCCTTCTGGCACTATGCAGTTCTGCTTAAAGTTCAACCAGTCCAAATTAATTCATGTACCTTTGCATATGCTTCCCATGATGCGTTGCATTATTAGGGTATGTGCAATTTGTGTTTTCTTTGAGTTCTTGTACTTATTCCTCTGATCCATTCAGGTCTCGATGATGCCACTGTAGCTGCCAGGCTCAGACCCAGTGCTCTGCCTGCAGTACCAAGGAGGGCAGATAAACAAAATCCAATACCTTCTGGTAAGCTATATTATTTCTCTCAACCAGGGATGGATTCCCTGGTGATAGAGGTTAGAGTAATGAACTGTGAATGAGCTTGGTACATCCTGCAGACCTGGGTTTGAGTCCCACAACCTGCACTTGCATACTGCTGGACTCTGAGCAAGTCACTTAACCACCCCAGTGCTCCTGGGTCACCCCTGAAAACAGGCACTAGTGCCTAGTGGGCCTTACCCACTTACCAAATAATAAAAAAAAAACAAAAAAAAAAACTGACTGCCCATGACAGGTCAAAGACTCCAACACACATGAGCTCTCATCCTCCTGAAAAGGAGTCAGGGAAACTTAATGTAATGGCGAAAAGATGATTTGCTTAGGCATCTCTTGGACTCCAAATTGCAAATTACTAGCATACAGTATATAGTTAAATATCAAAACTGTCTGTGGAAATCTGTACCTACAATGGCTGACGAGCTGCCAGAAGACCCTAATAAGCTTATGATCCAGCAAACAGTGGCTGATGGCCTTGAGGCTGGAAAACACCTGCTAAGATCTACCTGTGATGCCTCAGATGTGGCTGCCTCCAGCACCATCACTCCTGGGTACATGTTAAGGGTTTTGCATCTGATGTTCAACAGTTGGTCCAGAGGAAAGCAGCTTTTTGGTACCGATGTTGTATCTACCCTGTGGGACCTTCAGACATCCAATTTACTGCGAACATACCGAGAAACCATGAATCTCCTGAACATAGTTCAATCTGGCTTCAGAGCTAACCATAGTACTATTACGGCACTTGCCAAAGTGACCAACGATTGGCAGAGACCTGGATAATAAAAATGTTATATCTGCTGTATTTTTGGACCTAAGCAAGGCGTTCGACACTGTCGATCATAATCTGCTTTTCTCAGAACTACGGTGCATAGGTTTGGATTCACTCTCACTGCGGTGGTTTACCAACTACCTCTCCAACTGCCTACAGCAGATTAAAGCTGAAGGTGAACTCTCACCTCTCAAATCTCTTCTAAGAGGTGTGCCGCAGGGATCTATCCTTGGTCCCCTTCTATTTGCAAAATATATCAAAAACGTAGATAACAGTATAAACCAGGCCAACATTCATCTGTTTGCAGATGACACGGTGCTTTATCTAAGCTGTCCAGTGCCAGAAGCTGCATGCAGTGATCTTCAAACTGAATTCAGCATGTTACAGAATCAGCTTCTTCACAAGAAGCTCCTACTGAACACAAAGAAAACTAAAGCGATGCTATTTTCTCCTTTTAGCCACGCAATCAACCCAGCCACGACTGGATCATTCCCTCAGATCACTACAATTCTTGGAGACAACTTGGAATTCATTACGAAATTTAAGTACTTGGGAGATTGGCTTTATCATAAACTCTCATTCACTGATCACATTGATGACTTGCTAAAAAAAAATTACGTCAGAGGCTAGGTCTTTTCTTCAGGATTAGCCACTTTCTTACGAAAGATGCCAAGCTGCGGTTTGTTTAAGGAACATTCCTCTTGATGGCAGACGATGCGGACTTCCTTTATAGTCATTGCCTTACTTATTATCTTGCAAAATTGGACATGCTGTACCATAGCGCTTTGAGGTTCATAATGGGACTTCCCTTTACCACGCACCATTGCTTCTTATACGCAGCTGTGGGGTGGACTTCCCTTCAGTTTAGGCGGAATAGAAATGCTGCTCTGTGGACCTTCAGATCTATCTCTAAAAAAAAAAAAAAAAAAAAAACCGTGCAATATATTGATGACCATCTCCCACTAAGCATAGCGGGCAATTATGCATTGAGAAGTCATTCACCTATATCATTAAATGTACCCAAAATTGAATTACGCTTTGGCAGAGTGTCCATTAGCTTTGTGCTGCCCTCTCTATGGAACAAAATGTAGAAAACACTGAAACTGAGCACCCTTGTTAGCCTTACTACCTTCAGGAATCTATATTCCCATTGTGTAAAGGAGCCGTGCAGTTGTTTCCTACGTCCTTGGGTTCAGCGATTTGTGGTTATACTGTAGCTTGCCTGGCTCCAAATTCGATGTCTAGGTTTAGAGATTCTTATCACTCTCTTTACAACACTGATCCTCTTTCCTTCTGTTTCTCTTTTCTCCTCTTTTTCGTCCTCTTCTTTATTCCTTTTTTCTCTCTTGCATACCTTCTATCTACTCTCTGACACTGCTATCCACTTCTGTTATATGTCTAGGTATATTACCCTCTGACTCCCATTTTTTTGGGTGGAGGTTCTCCGAACCCAGTGGTTGAATCGTGTCCTCCTGGCCCATTCTCTCCACTCTCCCTATGTCATACCCTGCCCCCCTCCCCCCTCCCTTACCTTGCTCTCCCCCAATTTTTGCCTCCCTGCCCATATCACCTTTTCTTCCTCCTGGCATCCCCTCCCCACCCTGACTTGCCCTGGCTGACCTGGTTGCACAAAGTGCTGTATAAAACCCTACCTGTTGTTTTTAACCTTGCTCCTCTTCCCTTCTCAGTCTTATTTTTTACGTACATATGCATCTGCATTCTTGCAAAGTTGTTCTGTACTGCATCATGCTTACTGTGTAGTGCTATTGCACCTTGAAATTGGTTTTATTTTTGTATTCCATTGTATTGACTGTATAGATAAATATGTATTGTTTCTGTTGTACCTTGACCTTGTTCTAACCAGGTCCATCTCGTAAATGAGCCTTGCTCAACAATGTTCGCCTGGATAAATAATTTTTTTTTTTTTATTTATTTTTATTATAGTGGATGTGATCACAACCTGATACAATCTATAACTTGTTGGTTTACAATCAAAATCATTACAGTACATGTATATATGATCGATATTTGTGGATACAAACCATTGTATTTGAATAAAGTTACTTTTATACAATATGACTGAGTGTATTATTTCACTATCATTCTTACCCCCTCTGAAATGTGTATTAAATAATCTTTTCCTGTGTCAGTAGCTATTATTGCAGCCTTGAAGGTTGTCCCCATATATTTGTTCTGAGCTAAAATTCCCCAGGCAACCAAATGATCCTTCTAAATAACACCTCAAGGAGTGAAGTCGGGATCATGACTAGAAATATGGAACACCCATGGTCTCCAGAACAGTTCACCCTCTGGAATCTTGTTATGTAATTTAGCCGTAAGAGATTCCATAGTAAATATCAGAAACCACCCTCCTCCACTCCTTAATGGTAGGAACATCTGATGACATCCATCTTCTTGTTGTAGCCTTTTTGGCTGCCAGAATATAGATGGATAACAAAGTTCGATGCCAAGATGGTTGATTGGGGGATATGGCCAATAAGATAATCTTGGCAGTCAATTCTACCCTCTCTCCCAGACAATCTGATATTTCTTGTTGTAAAGTACACCAGTAAGGTGTCGGACGTGGACACATCCAAAAAATATGACCAAGGTCAGCATGTGAACACCCACAATCCCTCCAGCACTTGCCATAGAAGGAGGGGAGGTATTTCGTGAGGATAGCCGGAGAACTAAAAAAATGGACTCGACATTTCCAGGTAAATTCTAGCCATATATTAGAATGAGTTATCCTACATGCCAATGGGGAGACCTGAAACCAATCTTGTTCAGATATGTCCATTTCAAGATTCCTACACCAGCTCTTCAAAATGGAAAGCGATGAGTCACCCCTCCCCTCCCTAAGGTTCCGATATAGGTATCCTACCTGTTGTCCCCGTGGCTGACCAGACATGGCATCCTCAGGGTATCTTCAGAATATTGGGATGGGATCAGGCTGTTTAGACATGACTTCTCTTTGTCTCTGGAGATCATTTTTAACCTGAGTGTATCTGTAGAGATCCCTGTCTGGTAAGCCATAGGTTGTCTGAAGTGTTTCAGACTGGATAATGCCCTCCCGAGAAATACGACTTTGTATTCCTAAAACTGTATTCTCCCGGGTCGTGCCTGAAACTAGGCATCCCTATGCCTAGTGCACCTACCTGGTTACCAAAAGCAAATAAAATAAATTGCCTAAAAAATTGAAGTCCAATTCTCCTCCACTTTACAAAATTGTGATCTAATGAAGCGGGGAAGAACTTGTCATCCTCTGAGACTAATGTAAAAAGAAAAAAGAATTCTTTAAAACCCTGATGCTTTTTCAACCTGTACCATTGTTTTAAGATTTGGGCAGTAAAGGGTGTAAAATCCTTTAAACAAGGAATTTTAGTTACTGAGGCTAGGATTATCTTTATGATATCATATAAATCATTTATTGCAAATTCTAAGTCCTTCCAAGGTGCTTCAAAGGCAGGAGTCAGCCACAGGAACAGCATTTATATAAAAAAAAACCAAAAACTGCCAGAGCATAACATTTTAAATTGGATAGATTGGCTCCTCCCTGCAGAAGCGTGAGCTGTAACAAGGACATCCTAATCCGAGGCCTCTGACCATGCCAGATAAAATTGGAAATTATTTTTTCCCATGATTTTACATAAAAAGTGGAGGGAAAGGTAGGAATATTTTGAAATGGGTAGTACAACAATTTAGGCAAAGTGATCATACGAATGGATTCTATCCTGTGGAAAAAGTTTAGAGGTAATTTGGACCAGGCCGATAAATCTGACTGCATTTGTATCAACAAGGGTTCATAATTCAATAAGTCCAAATTGTCCAAATCTTTGGGGATAACTATACCCAAATATTTAAACTGTGTTATATGCCATTTTATTGGATATTTAATTTTAAGAGATTGGGATGGGTTAAAATTTAAAGCAAGCAGATCTGTTTTAGTTATATTTAATAAAAATCCTGAAACCTCTGTAAAGTGTGCCAAGGTTTCCCACAAGGCCAGGAGTGAAGTATCAGGAGAGAGGGCTGACACCGAAATATCATCAGCAAATAAAGTCGCCTTATATTCTCTCTGACCTATGGGAACCCCCTCCACCCCAGTATTCCTCCGAATAGCCTCTGCCAGAGGTTCAGTATAAAGTGCAAATAAAAGTGGGGATGGGGCCATCCCCATCTCATGCCCCTTTGTATGGTTATTGGCTGGGACAAATACTTATTAATTCGAATGAAGGCTGTAGGGGATGTATAGATATTTTTAAGACAGGTTAGAAAAGAATTTGGAAAAGCAAATTTAGAAAGGGTGGCCCACAAAAATTCCCATCCCACCTTATCAAACGCTTTATCAGCGTCTAAGCTGATCATTATGGAGGACATCTTTCTGGATTGTATATATTCCATTATTAAGAAGAGTTGGCGAAGATTATCCGAAGTACTTCTCTGTTTCACAAAGCTAGCTTGGTCTTTGTGAATTAACTGAAGGAGTATTGGTACTAATCTTTTGGCCCATGTGGCCATAAATATTTTGTAATCCACATTTAAAATTGAAATTAAGTGATACAATGATGGGAAAGTGTGATCCTTATCAGATTTGAGTAAAGGAGCAAGAATAGCATAGCTCCAGGAAGGAGGCGGGGGGGGGGGTCCTCCTCTCCACTGCAACACATGCCAGCAGAAGACTAGGGAGTAACTGAGGAGTATGTTTTATACCTGTTGGGCCAAAACCATCTGGGCCTGGGCATTTCAGAGATTTAATATGTTTAACCTGTTGAAGGATCTATCAGGTCTAATATGACTTTCCAGCTGAGTAATCTGAATATCAGATAGTTTAGGTAAAGGAAGCTTTAAAAAACAAACAAAAAAAAAAAACTAATATCAGGGTATTTTGTTCCGGGGATGGATGGGCTGCATATAGGGATTCATAAAACTGAGTAAAAACCTGTTTGATTTGTTCCTCCTTATAAGTAGTAGTGCCTGTTATTGTAGATTTTATTTTTAAAATTGTAGATGCTCTTTATTGGTTCTTAGCTTCCGGGCTAATACTTGCCCCTTTGCCCCCCTTCATAATTGTATTGTTGTAGGTAAGCAGGTTCTGAAAAGTCTTATAATCTAGTATTTTTTTGTATTTCTTGTTTTAAACCTCTAATCCACCTTTGGAGGGCAATATCACCTTATCTGTATAAGAGTTGGTAAGAGGCCAGGAGATCCTCTAAAAATTTCAATCTGGCATTCTGTTTTCTTTGCTTCTGAGAAGCATAGTCCAGTATCTCATCCCTCAAAACAGCCTTCAGTGTATCCCATTGAATTGGGTGGGACACTTCTGGAGTTAAATTATCCTGAATTGCCTGTGGAATTCGTTCCCTCATGGAGTCCAGGAATCCTTGATCTTTGAGGAGGGACACATTGAATCTCCAGGATTTGAATTTCTTTTGCCTACCCAAGTCTATTTTAAGAATTAATGGGTTATGGTCAGATAGTATTCTTGACTCAATTAAAATGTCTTGAACCAAAGTGAGATGTTCCCCAGTAACAAAAAATAATCCAACCTGGAGTACATTCCATGACGCCCTGAGTAAACTGTGTACCCTGGTACAGATGGAAATATTCTCCGCCAGACATCCTCGATGCCCAAAAAAGCCAGATTTCTTTTCAAATATTTACCTGCTTTAGGTAGTCTGTTCGGCTTTGGGTTAGAGGAATCAAAATGAGGATTAAATGCCAAATTTAAATCTCCCATAATTAAAACCCCTTTATGTCTTTCCATCATCCTATGCAGGAATGTCTGCACCACCGGTAAAGAAGTTTGTGGGGGAAGGTAGGTATTAACCAAAGTTATTGTCTGGGAATATAGAGTACCGGTTAAAATTACATATCTGCCTTGTGGATCTGAAATAGAATCCTGTACTTCTAATGGGCTTGTGGAGGGAATTAAAATTGCTGTGCCCCTCTTATTTCTCCCCGGGTGAGAGGAAGCAAATACTTTATATCTAACACCCCCCCAGTGTAATTTAGAATGTTCCAGAGAGGAGAGATAAGACTCCTGTTAAAAAAAAAAAAATATATATATATATATACAGTATATGTACTTTCTGTTTTCCTAAATATTGCATTATCTTATAACGTTTAACGGGAATGTAAACCATTCACATTTTGGGAAAATATTTTACCAGGACATTAGTCATTGGTACAAGGAAAAAGTGTTGTCTTAAACTGGTTAGAGCACTGTCTGGTCTCCGGAGGGCATAACAGGTTAACAGTTATGCCTTTTCTGATGCTCCCTCCAATCCCTGGTGGTCCTATATGACTAAACACAGCAATCCCAGAGAGAAGAGAGACATCCATATGAACTGCCCCTCGGGTCCCATACCGTCCAACCTCTGCAGGGGTATAGAATCCCAAAGCTGAATTTGTGTCACCATCCATTTTCAAAATTAACAAAACTTTTAAACTTAATCAACTAATTGTCCTCAACTGTTGAGTGATGACCTGTTTCTTAACCAATAAAACTATATACATGTGGTCTTCCATTTGTGGGGGAGAGAAAGTCCTCTCCCACAGTAGTCCCAGGTCAAAGGATTCCCATGTTCTGGGAAAGTGGGACATCACCCACCCTGAGGTGGGTATAGACCCACCTGAGAGGGGACAGCTCCTCTGGAACAGTCTCAAAACTACCGGACCTGTTCCTGTAGTGGTTGGGAATTAGACTCCAGTTGACAAAATGGTATCTAATATCTATTATACTAGGGGGAAGCCTTCCTCACCCCACCATACCATTTAACTCTATAATAAGCTAGATTTCAACCCCCAAGGGAACCTAATAATAAACAAGGGGTTCTAGGGATCCATCCCTACCGAGAAATTGTAGTTTGGGTAATAAAGCACCCTCACTTAGGTTCTTGGTTGGAACTGCACAACAGTGAAGAAACACAGATGAGTGGTGTCCATGCCTCTCAACCTTTCATCACCCAAATGTGTGACAGGATGTGTGGCAAGAGGATAAAATGTGTGACACATAATCAAACATGACCTTACAAGCTTAGAATACTGTGGAAATAAATGCACTAATGTTAATAATGTTTACTGATAACCTAGCATATTATATTATTATATTTTTTTGCTTAAAGGTCTCAGTAGTCAGTGTGGAATGTCACCTTCTCAATGTGGGAGAGCGAGTTTCTGAGGGATAAAATGAGTGACGTACCTCGTAATGTGTGACAGTTGAGAGGTATGGTGGTGTCTTCTATAATGGATTTATTACTGGTGATAAGCAGGCTTACAACCAAACAAACACAGTGGAAAATCACACTGAGGGAGAATCTGCAATCTTCCTAAAGTTTACCTAGGTAGCAGATTCATCAGGTCTCATCTCTTTTCAGAGAAAAATGCATAATGCAATAGGTATTATACTTCTGATAACTACTATGGCAACCAGCAAAAAGATATATATAAAACACATACTATTGGACAATTAGGTGTCTGGCTAGCCTGGGAACACTTGCTGATCCAGCATAAAACTTGGATATTACAAACAAAGACATGTCTCATAGTCAAGGTCATCTTACAGGGTCTCACATAATTGCTTGGTAATAGCTATTCTGCACTAAGCTGTAGATGGCAGTGTTGCCTAACTAATGATTATACAATGGTCCAGAGATGCTCCCCAGTATTACAATTAGGATTACCATATAATAGCATGATTATATGACAATAAAGCATAATAGAACTCAGATCCTGACACTTATGCTTATACGATAAGTGCATGTGCCTTACGTAATACTGTCTGTGAAGTAGGGGGCCAATCAGGGGTGCTGGACCATGGACAACAAAATAGAAATCCTCATATGATGGAAGTAAGAGGAGGGGTCCCAGCTCTCTTCTAAAGGGAGCTGGTGAACTTGTTTCTTTTATCTAGACCTTATATAATCTTAAAATATATGGTACTGCTCTTCCCTTATAGCACCAACCATTATGGAGTAATCAGGGAGAAACTGTTATATTATCTAACAGATGAATAAGGGAGGTGTCCTGGAATTTTCACATCCTTTATGTACCTCTGTTAATCATGGCGACAAAGTCTCGGGTCGGATATCCCTTCTGAGTCGAGCAGTACCTGCTTATACTACCATTGGCGTCCTCCTGTGGCAGGAAAATATTATTACCTTTATGTCAGAATTGTAGACGCCACCCTCTGGACGAAAGCTCTCCACTACTTTAAACCAGGTGGATCCCCCAATGCTCAAAAAATATTAAATAAGAGAGGGAAGGGAGGGAAAATAATTGACTCCATTACCCCTTTCATTCCCCATCCAACCCCCTACATAATAGTCCTGAAATATATAGGTGTGATTTATGTCCTTGTGTGCCCATTGTAGGCTATAAGTTCCAAAACCCTTGTCCATCGATAGGAAACTGCATTAGTCCATGGCCCCATCATGGGGAGGGAGTCTAGTGACAAAGCACTAATCACCATTGATATTAGTCCTCGCAGATACCCTGGGAAACTAAGGTTTTTAGTTAAAAGTGTTCATTGGAAGGCCATCTCTTCCTGTAAAAGAAGGCCGGGGGGGGGGGCTGCCAGCCAAGTCACAGCAAGGAAGGAGGAGAGAAAGGCGCTCCTAAGACCCCATCTGTTAATGCTTTTAGGGAGGTGCTGCCTTTGCAGGAGCAATAGCCCTCCCTCAACTCCACTCACAATACTGCGACTGACCGGCCAGTACCCTTGTTGACCCCCTACCTCCTCAGTCCCTGGTCAGAGTTGTAGAACGTAACATAATATTCATCTAGAGGGTCCACCAGGGAGATCGGACCATGGGGTACAAGACGGTCTCCCTCAGAACAAGAAGGCGTGGGGGGACCGCCATCTAGGTCACAGCGAGGAAGCAGGAGAGAAAGGCACTCCCAAGGCAGCAGCCAACAGCCATATATTTTTAGACGCTTAATCTGGTAATAATTTTATTGTTATGGCGTAGCCTGTATTGGAGCAATAGCCCTCCCTTGACTCCCCAGTATCGCTGTAACTGATCGCTTGTGTTCCTTATCCTCTCACTCCCCCCACCCCAATCAGCCTGACTGTACCTGATATAAAGTTATCTTATCTCCTTGTAGGGTACGATTCCGTAGTGATCGCACTCTATCCAGGATCTTCTGTAGATATTGATCACCAATATCAGCTCAAGATTTACCTTGGGAGCCATTTCTAGTAGATGTAGTCGATTCCCTTATTGCCAGCTTGGGGTCATTTTTAAATAGAATCCCACGTTGGAGCAGATCCAATCTGGCCTCCGCTGCAGACGTGTATGTTGTGGATCCATTACGAAACTGGACTACCAATTTAGCTGGATAGGGGGTGCGGAATTTCAAGTTCTTAGCTCTGAGGGAGGGGAAAAGCGGGGAATATGCTCAGTGTCATGTGCTGAGTAGCTGGGGTGTAGTCGTTATCGAATAGGATGCGTTGCACTCCCCATAACACCTTCTGTTTGCGCCAAGCTTTTAATAATAATTGGTCTTTCTGATAGAAGCTAACAAAGCGCATAACGAATGATCTTGGATGTGCATCAGGTTTTGAAGGGTGAGGGCCCAGTGCCATGTGTGCTCTTTCTATATCTATTTGAAAGTCCGGGCCCAAATCTAGGGTTTGGCAGAACAAATAGTCAGCAAGTGCTACTGAGTCGTTCCCCTCCTGTCCCTCTGGTATAGCATATATCCTTATGTTCTTTCACCTTCCCTGATTCTCCATGTCCTCTAGCCTCAAGGATGTATATACAGTAATTGTTCCTCCGCTAGTTCATGTACCGCCCTCTCTAGGACCAAGATTTTATTTGAGTTGTCTGTTATGTGTACTTCTGCCTCTGTGGCCCTAGATTGTAACTCTGTAAGGTCTGTGCGAATTTCCTTTACTGCATCTCTCATTTCAGTACAAAATTCCGAAATCGACGCTAATGTAGCCTCAGAGTGTGGTATTCTTACATTTGTTTCTTTTTGTCTTGTTTCCCCCTTTTAGTATTATATTGAGGAGGACCTGGTAGGTTGGAATCTGAGCTCTGGAGGCCGCTCTCTTTGTCGTCAGGCAGATTGCTCAGCGGTTGATAGCGATTGTGGTCATGGCGTGCCATATCCCCAAGGTACATCGCAAAAAGCAGCTTTGTTTTAATTTTGTTCTCCTCCCCACACTTTCCGCTGTTAAAGTGACACTTATTATTGTTAGATGGTCACAATTTTGGGGAGGAAATGCCTGAAATGACTATGGTGGGGTGAGAACTCTACTTCTCAGTGTCCTCACGGCACCATGTCCCAACCGGAAGTCGATAAAGATTTTGATTGATACCCTGAGGTCTCTGCACACACTGAGTCCTATGCCCAGAGATGGGGACAGGGTTTCATTTTGAAGACCCTATGCCCATACCAGCATGGATTACTCTATGGCTTCCAGTCATGGTCTTAGAATCCACAGGTCTTCCCCCAGGCCAGTTTCCCTTCTGGTGCTCATGCCAGGCTCACCAAGGGTGTGGGTATTAGCAGCACTCCCACTGTCCCCGGTGTTTTCTGACTTCCTCTTCCCCCCGTCTTGCTCCTGCCCAGCCTGTTCATGATATCCTGTTTGGGGCCACATCTCCCTCTTCCTAACAAAGTGAAGAGAGATTGCTACAGATACTTGGGTGTTGGAGGTGGTGCAGTGAGGACATGCCCTAGAGCCTGCAGGCCCCGAACAGATGACTGTGCTCTTCCAGTAAGTCCTGTAGAAAAATAGAAACATAGAAATTGTTGGCAGATAAGGGCTGCCTGGCCCATCTAGTCTGCCTGTAAGCTCTTATACTGGATTACTGCTTCCGACCCACCAGCTGCTGTACTTCTGTGGTTCCCCTATGTCTGTCCCAGGCATCCTTAAATCCATCCACAGTGCTCGCTCCCACCACCTCCCAAGGCAGACTATTCCATACATCCACCGCCCTCTCTGTGAAGAACTTCCTCCCATTCCCTCTTAACCTCCCACCTTCCAGTTTCATGTTATGCCTCCTTGTTCTTATGCTCCTTCTGTATTGGAAAATGTCTCTTCCCCCCCTTCCCCTGGAAGTGAAGCCAAAGAGAAGTCTTGTGATGGTGCCAGAGGGACCGGTCCAGATGAGGGCTGTTTGAGATAAACGAAAGAAGCTAGGGAACCTAGGAGTGGGGGACACAGTGACAGATTGGGTAGGCAACTGGCTTAGAGGGAGGACAAAGGGTGGTGCTCGGTGGGGAATCCTGAGATATGAGGGAGATCATTAATAGGGTTCCACAGGAACCTGTGCTTGGCCTGATACGTTTTCATATCTTCATTATTGATATCTGAGTGGACAGCAAGTGCAAAATCTGCTGTTTTGCAGACAACACTAATCTCTGTGGGAGGGCTGACTGTGGAGAAGGGATGTGAGACATGAGGGAGGTCCTGGAGAGGCTTGGAGTGGTCCATTATCTGGCATTTGGGATTCAGTTCCAAAAAATGCAAGGTCATGCATGTGGAAAACAAATATCCAGAGGTCGAGTATAAACTGAGGGGAGCAGCAGTCACTGTGACAGAGGATAAAAGCATTCTGGGTGTGGTGATTTCAAACAACCTGAAAACATTGGCATAGTGCAGTGAAGCTATGGGAAAGGTGAACAAAATGTTAAGATTTACAGGTGGGGGGAAAGGGGTCATCTAACCCCTGGTGTGGTCGTATCTGAAATGATGTGTACAATTTTGGAACGGTCATCTAAAGGACATTAATATTATAGATTGGAGTCCGTAGAGAGGGGGTGACCCAGATGTAACGGGTGCCTACAGGGGAAGACATATGAGGTAGAGGCTTAAAACCTCAACATGTATTTTCTGGGGGTATACCTCTCAACCTCTTGCCTCATGAATCAGGGACAAGGCTTAAAAAAAATCAGGGACAAAGACCCAAAATGAGGGACACATCTTAAAAATTGGTACTATTCACTCAGAAAGCTGATAGAATGATAGGATTTGTGTTAAGATGCATTTTCTGAAGAAGAACAAGTCTGTAACTTTTATGTTTGACGTCATTTTTTTGCTTTTATTCCCCACTGTTCTGTCACAAAAACACAAATTTTACGAGGGACAGTGGAAAATTCTGAGGCAAAATCAGGGACATCCCTGAAAATCGGGGACAGTTGAGAGGTATGGGGGGGTGGATATGATTGAAACATTTAAATACATAAAGGAGTATTAAGGTGGACTTAAGCAAGCGAGATCTGTAATAAGACCACCAGGGATAATCAAAGAAAACTGGGGGTGGGTGGAGTGGAAGAGGATGTATATTCAGGAAAGATGCTAGAACACACTTTTTAAACAGTGGGGAGTTTCAAGAGAAGTTGGGACAGCCATAAGGGTCTGTTGGGGGGGGCGAGTGAGGGGGTGGACATGAACCTCTAAGGGCATGTGCCACCATACAGGACAGACTAGATGGACCATAAGAACTTTTTCTGCTGGCAGATTGCTATGTTTCTGTGTTAAATTTAAGCCCATGAGAGGAAAATAAGTCACCTGCCATGATAGGAAAATGCACAGAAGAGTCAGGATCAATGTATACATTTTTGGTGTTCTAAGAAGACTGTTCATCAGTAGTCCTCAACAATACTTGGCAGATTTGAAAGTTGTTTGTTTCAGGTAAATTGCTGAGTGTTCAGCCTTCTTGAGTGTGGATATCTCTGCTTTGAATACAGTAACACCGTGGGTGTCTAGTGTACTCCTTCAGTTCTGGTAAAGGTAAAAAGACATGTTATGGCCCATCTTGGAGCAAATCAAAGACCCCTGCAATGTGTCCAGTTGCCTACCAGTGTGATTGCTAGACTGAGAATGGTGACAATACATCACTGATTCCATTTTACCCTCCCTGCTGGAAGGCAGTAATCTTCCTCGCGTCTGGGGGTGTTCAAGTTTATTGCAGGAAAAAAAACACTCTGAGCAAGCTCATTTGCAATGAGGTCCTGTAAAACATATAGTAATGAACAAACAGAAAACCTACAATAAATGCACTCAACAAGAATACAAGTGCTGATTGGATACATGAGTAGCAGGTGTACAGGCATTACTCTATAACTCGTAACGCAAGTCACCACACTCATACATAAAGTGCTGGTTCTGTTCACATGGATCTTACGACTAACAGTAGGCTTATGCTGTCATAGAAGAACAGTTTTTTATTGACAACTACAGACATATTTTATTTTTTCTAAAATTATCTTTTTGAAAAGACTAACAGAGACTAGATTAGATAGTTTCAGTGTCAATTGTATCCGATTCCAGATAACCAAGAGGGTAGCGGAGAATACATGCTGGCCGAATGAGGTGCGGGCCTTTGGGACATCCAGGAAGATAAAATCTGATTTTCTGAGTGCATATGTACTATGGCAGGTATGGATGATGGAAGTTGGGTAGCTCGGAAGCTTGTTAAGGAGAAGTTTTAAAGTCCATGTACTAGCATGGAGAATGCGTCTAATGATAAGGGATGTCCAACCTACAGCTGAGTACAGGTCACAATGGTGTGTCCGATATGGGGAGTTCGTAATGAAGCGCAGTGCACGGTGATAGAGGATGTCAAATTTATTAAGTTTTGAGGTTGCAGCAGAGTTGTAGATTATATCCCCATAGTCTAGTAACGGAAGGAAAGTCACTTGGACAAGCCTAGTACTGATCTCAGTTGGGAAGAGAGACCGGTTACAGTAGAGGAAGCCTAGTCTTATGTTTAGTCTTTTGATTAGGTCATCAAGGTGTTCCTTGAAGGCAAGCTTACTGTCTAACCAAAATCCAAGGTATTTGAATTTGGGGGTGACTTCCAAATGCTCACCTAGAGAAGTTACTATAAAGTCATTATGCATATTGGTAGTTGTGAAAGGAGAGAAAGGGGAGAAGATCATTGCTTTGGTTTTCTTAGCGTTTAAGAGAAGTTTAACATTGATGAGGTTTGCTTCAGGCTGGGCAAAGTCTGCTTGGAGGGCGTCCCTGACGTGAATCAGTGAGGCATCGGAAGTATAGAGGACAGTGTCATCGGCGAAGAAATGCAATTTGAAATTGGATATAAGGTGATCAAGGTCATTAATATATAGAGAGAATAGTATGGGGCCTAAGATAGAGCCTTGGGGGACTCCCCTTGTAATCGGTGGGGGAAGGGAATAACAGTCCACCTGCTTTTTTTTGTAACCTTCCTGAAAGATGATTACTAAACCACTGCATAGTGGGTTGGGTGGCACCTATTTTAGCAAGGCTGGTTTCGACTAGGTTATGGTCTGCAGTATCGAAAGCTTTGCTAAGATCTAAGACAGCTCCCAGGATGATCTTAGCGTCCATGGCTGAGAACCAGTCGTCGGTTACTTTAGCTAAAGCAGTGACAGTACTGTGATTGGAGTGGAAGCCAGATTGGGCAGTGTTTAGGAGCGAGTAGGTTTCTAGATGATGCTTTCGTTGAGCGTAGATCAGCTTTTCAAAGACTTTAGAGAGGATAGGTAAGATGGATATAGGCTTGTAATTATTTAAGTCACATGGGTCCCCAGATTTAAATAAGGGGAGGATAAGGGCTGATTTCCAGCATGCCGGTACTATAGAGGAGGAAATAGGTTGAAAATATGTAAGATTGGGGCCGTGAGGTAGGTGAACCCAAGTTTTAGGAAAAGCGGATCAATTCCGTCATCCCCTGCACTTTTTTTAGTGTCTAGATACTTGAGAGAATCTTGGAGTTCCTTAAAGTTTAGAGGGCGCGGCAGAAAGGGGTGACTCGTTTCTGTGGAGGTGGAAGTTGTACTACCTTGGTTATTGGCACGTGCAGCATATGAAGATGAGTCAAATGCTAGGCCAGCAGTGACTAAGTGGGTATTGAGTTTGCCCAGGATTTGATTACTGTTTTCCAACACATGCCATTTTTAATAATCTTGGTGGTGGTGGGGGGGGTCCCCTTTGGCCTGCTCGACAGTGGAAATATAGAAGTTAGCTTTAGCAGAGCGGATTCGTTTAACACAGAGTTTTCTGGCTGTTCTAGAGGCCTGCCAATCCACTGGGCTTTTTGAATGCCTAGCTTTAGCCCATAATTTATCTCTATTGGAGAGCGCATTTTTCAACTCAGCAGAGAACCAGGGATGTGAGGTGTTTCGTGTCCTGACCTTGATGAGCGGTGCATCTTGTTTGTTAGGGAGATGAGATTGTCATTTAGGACCGTCACTGCCTCATCAGGCGTTTTAGAGAGAGAAAGGTTTTGCCATCTAACCTGACTAAGGTCTTTGAGGAAGTTCGACACGCTAAAGTTGCGGAATGAACGTTTAATTATGATCTTAGGTTGATGACGAGTTTTGGTTTGTAGTCTTGTACAGACTACAATACCATGGTCACTCTTGTCATTGTGAAAAACTGTCGCGTGCTGAATTTTGTGGGACTGGGATGATAATATAATATCGAGGAGTGAGCTGTTAGCTTGGTTTGACTTGTCGACCCTGGCAGGTTCCGATACTAATTGGGTAAGGCCAAGTTCATCACAGAGAGACTGAAGTCTAAGGTATTTAGGTGATAGCCAGTCCATATTGAGGTCCCCAAGGATTAGTACTTCAGAGTTGGCGGCTTGCAGTTAGGGATTTGAGGGAATTAAGGAGGTCAGTTCTGCCACTAGGGGGCCTATAGCAACCGATAATAGTGATGCATTCCGTGGAGGGAAGGTGTAACTTTAAGGAGACAATTTCATATTCCTTGCATTTCGTGATGCACTGGATGTCACTAACTGTGAACTTGGATTTGGTGTATATAACTACTCCCCCACCCCATCCCCCTATCTGCCCTAAACAACTTGTAGCCGAGGAGGGTAACTTGTTGGTCTAAATTAGATTTTTTTAGCCATGATTCTGTGATGATAATGAGATCAGGTTTAGTATGTAGGGCCCATGTTTGCAGTTGGTCGATTTTCTTAGGCAGGCTTAGGATATTAACTAGCATTAGTTTAGAGTGTGGGGTGGGTGAGGGTGTTAGTGGTTAGCCTTGCTTTAACTGAGGACTCGAAATGGATTGCCCACATACTACTGTAATCTGAACATGAGGCAGTGAGCTGCATTTCTGGCCTCCTCAGGCAGATTTTAGTGGACCTTCTGGCAAACTCATTGTGTCATGCTACCGGACCTAATGCTGATTTCATTCAAATTGAGAATTAAATATGGGAAATTATCTGTACTTTGAAAATAATGTAGTTTTTTTTCCGGCTGTAAAATGTGCAGCTTGTTATTATGAATCATATCCTCATTTCAAATATCTTAATGGTACTCATGCTGCAGCTCGTAAGTATTAAATAGTCATACTGGGTCAAATTAGACATCGGGGCCTGGATATTCAAAGGGGCTGAGCCTGGCGCAACAGAGTTGCGCCGGCACAACCCCGCATTGCGCCCCGGTGAGATATTGAAAGTGCCGGGCACAGCGCAAATCCCGATGCGCCAGGGCACAGTGTAATTGTATGCAGCGCAGATGCAGGGGGCGTGCCCATGCATATGCGGCACATCCCGATATTCAGCCTGGGATGTGTGGTGCATATAGTGGCACAACCCTGCAGTGCGCCGCATAGGAGGGCTCAAAGTTGAGCCCGTGAGGAGTGGGAACAAATCCCGGCCACCCACAGGCAGGCTGCTCTATTGTAGGGCGCAACACAGCAGCCATCAGCCGTGGGTGGCCACCCGCCCACCCAGAACACCGTCCTCAAGCACACACATCACCCTGGTGGGCTGGTGGTCCCCATTCCTTCCCGATACCTCGATTCCCTGATAAATGTAAAAGAAGACCATCCCTGGTGGTCTAGTGGTCCCTCCCCCGCCCGTCGCTGCAATTGTGGTACATCTCTGTCACAAATATCCCTGGTGATCCAGTGGCACCTCCACCCACACAGAACCCCTTGCCCCCCGCCCCCCCTCAATCATTGGCGAAGTAAGGCAACCCCACCCATACCGCCCGGCCGCCTGCCAAATGACAGGTACAGTATGGGCTGTAAGCATTGGTCCCCAGTGTGAACCAATGGGCTTGCAGGGCATAATGTACTCAGACAGTCCCCACATCAGGGACCAATGGGCTTATAGCCCATACTGTACCCGTCATTCGGCAGGCGGCCGGGCGGTATGCAGGTGGATTGCTGCTGCCCGCCAATGATGGGTGGGGGCAAGGGTTCTGTAGGGTGGGGGTGCCACTGATCACCAGGGATATTTGTGACGGAGATGTACCTGATCGGGCGACGTGCAGGAGGGTGGACCACTAGACCACCAAGGATGGTCTTCCTTACATTTATCGGGAATTGGGAGGAGGGGGACCACTAGACTACCAGGGGCTGTTATGTTGTAGATCTACCTCTATCGTGGCTGCAGGGTGGGGTGCCTCGATCCCACTGCACATATCGTGGCTGTGCAGGGCGCTAGGCACAAGTTGCCCGCCGTTTCCTATACATGCAAATAAAGTTATAATGATATGCAAATGGTTCCATTTGCACCTTGCATATATTATGGCCTTATTTGCATGCCCCCTGCTGAATTTCACGGATGATGCGCCTAGCACAATTGCATTTGCACTGGCGCATCCCTGTGCTCCCTATCTGTGGCTTGTGCCAGCGCAGTGCATGTCATATGCAACGGTGCTGCGCCATGGCGCATCACCGTTGAATATCTCCTGGTCCCGGCACATCCCAGTTACGCTGTGCCCAGGCTTGCGCCACTGCCTGGCACAGTCTGAATATCCGGTCTCATGTGGATTAGGACTGATTCTGTCTATCAGTGTATACTCTTGGTCATCTCTAAGTCCCATGTAATAAATCTACCCGTTGGTAATGGGTTGACTTGATCACGGCGAAAATAACCATTCAGACATGTCGGGATAAATTCTGGAAATGGCTATTAACCTGAATAGACAAGGGAGCAAAGAGTTAACTGATTTTCTGTTGCCCAAAGATTTACTTATTTTGGAAGTTTATACCACAAAAGGCCTAGTGAGCTAAAAATGGTTAATTTCCAGCAGTGTCCTGGGGGAATGTGCGAAAACAATGCAATAATCACAATAAACAGTACAATAATAAGAATAATGTCCTTGCTTTCACTGTTATGCTTCATACTTCATTATCTATATGTATTGACGTGTTAACATAGAAACAAACATAGAATTTGTCGGCCGATAAGGACTGCTTGGCCCACCCAGTCTGCCCATTTTTTCCCTGCCTATACTGTCACCGAAGACCCTACCTGATCTCTGATTACTCCCCCCCCACCTTTCCTAACAAGATTCCTTTGTATCTATCCTATGCGTAATTGAAGCCCACTACTGTTTTCTCCCCCACAATATCCACTGGAAAAATGTTGAAGGCATCTACCACTCTTTCAGTGAAGAAGTATTTCCTTACATCCCTCCCAAATTTCCCCCTTCCAGCTTGGGTGCATGCCCCCTTGTTCTCGTGCACCTTCTTCTTTGAAACCTACACAATCCTTACTTTTCAGTCTCATTATTTTGTAAGTAACTGAACACACTGGGGGATTGCTTTCTGAAATGGTAATCCCCACAAGTATTTAGAGTAGTTCATTTGCCCTAAAGTAATGCAGATTAATTCAGTTTCTTCATCTGTCTTTTACCCAGCCTTGGTAAAATGAAATGCATTTTGCTGCTCTGTTAAACCTAACAGCTGTCTTACTGCAACACGGCAGAACATCAAAGGTGTGAATTGTTTCCTGTTAAGTAGTATTTTCAGGAATTTGACTGTTGGAATATCAATGCTCTGTCAGGTGATGTATGACACTGAGACCTTGTTTGGAGTCTGAAAACATACCATACCTTGAAAATAAGTGAGTGAAAGGCCATCATGTGCCTCTCACAAACTGGCTGCAAGAAATTGCTAGTTGAAAATGCACACCAGGCCCTCTTCCACCGAAACCTTCTCCTCCTATGATGCATCTAGTCCAGAAGGCAAACACCAAGATCTCTTAACAGCAAAGAAGTGTTTGCAATATACTATGAATTACTCCCATTTATTTTCTGAAAAATAAATCTACAAAGCACTTTAAATCATAGCCCATTCAGTGAAGTACAGAAACTGATCAGAAGAAATCTGGAAAAAGGTTTGTGTATTGAGAAATTTCTGCTGTACAGTGACCATGCTCACAGGAGATGGGGAAGAAGAAACAACTATATAACAGAAATGCAAGTTAATAAATATATAGTGCAGGATTTTCAGTGCTCCACATCCTGTTTTATATGTGACAGCTGAGGTCACATATTTCGACTCGGGTAGACCAGCTGAAGCCCGGGTACTCTTCCTGCTTGATCACTGTTGCTCTTGTATTTGTCAGCTATAATACATTTTTCTCACGTTATCCATCGAGATAATCTATTCATATTTATAATGCATCCATTTTTTACTAGAAGACAGCTGGTCTCATTGTTTGTTCTTCTTCTTTTAAGCAGGAGACATGGATGCTGTGCTAACACCGCTGGACTGCCTTCTTCCTAATGGTATTGTATTCAGCCTGTTTTTTACTTAAGTGGTGGTGAACTGGATGTAATGTGGGAGTGCAAGCAACGTAGAAACATTCAGATGCAAGGAAATGTTTATCCAAGCTAAACAAACTTCTTTAGGTTATTTATTTAAGACACAGTCCTTTTTTCAAGTTCTCCTCTGAACTATAGGTCATCTCTAAGCCGGTTAGCCAAATGTCATCACTAGTCATATTTCAGTATCTGAAGTTTCTCCAGTGTCCAATAGTGGAGTTAAGAAACACTCTGTAGTCTCTATGGCCCTGTACACAGTAGGGAACTTAAAAAAAGTTAAGTGCTTTAAACCATTTTAAGCCCTTCAAGCACGATTTGCGTACACACTGTATCACGGCTAAAACGGTGATACAACTGTGCTCTAAAACCCTGCTAGGGAGGTAGTCTTTAGCACAGTTTTAGACAGACATGGTTGCCTTTACGCGTGTTAACAGTGGTGTGGACGCGATCTGTGCTGAGACACAGGTCAAGGCAACTGTTTAAAAAGAACATGAATTTAGCCTGCAGTATAATACAAACACATTTTTAACATACATGGCTGTACTCTCAATGCACTCCTGATTCTCAGTCTAATTTTCCCCGATCCATTAGGGTGCCCGATTACGAGAATCCCATCATGCGTTGTGGAACCTGCAGTATTTTGCGCTGGTGACATAGTCATGCCTGGGAACTCGCTCGGGCAAGTAAGGGTGTCAGATTGCAGTGTGGACACTCCAGTAACTATGCTAGGGACCGGTTTATAAAACATTTTTTTAAAACATTAAAAAATTGGTCTCTGGTGTGGACAGGGCCTAACTCTTAATGCCCTGGCAAACGCACCAGTTATAGTACCACAAAACATAACGGGCAAATAACCAAAATGAGGCACAGAATATTAAAAGTGGTAATGTAGATTCAGAAAGCTTTAAGAATACTTTGGCATGCAGAGTAGTTTGCAAGTAGGTGAGGAATTCATTTAAATATTGTATTTGATACATTATGTTTCTGAAATCTGATATTTACTGTGAGACGCAAGAGGATCTGTGAGGGCTGGAGCCGCAAAATGTTTTTTTTTTGTTGTTGTTGTTAATACCAGGACAGTTCAAGTGTTAAATATTGATAATTGTTGAACAAGAGTGCACACTGAGCTCACTACCAGGTGGATTTGAGAACAGCACATGATTGTGTTTGAATCAAAACAAGAGTTGACTAGAGCCAACTGGCCAGTTTGATAGTATGGCATCCTGTTTTGACAAGTCAATGAGTGAAGAAGGCATGGAGTTCGAAGGTAGTTACAGTTTAAGACAATTTGCACAGTTTGTAAAAGCAGAGAAAAGGGAAGTGTCAAATAAAATAAATTATTTTACAGTATATACAAGAGAGACGCACAATTTTATAATGGAAGTTACATTTCTTTTTGTGCGTTACTAATTCTTGAATAAAATGTGATCAGCATGCTTGCAAAGATATATACACATACTGTACCAAAGTAACTCCTGTCATACACCTATCATCCAGGTCCATATAGTATTAGTAAGTAAGATTTATAACGCGCCCTATCCCTGAGACTCAGGGCGCTGTACAATGTACAGACAGAGGCAATAAGTTAAAATAAATACACATCCCAAAAACATAACCAGATTAAGAGCAGCATATTCAGAAGAAACAAGACAGCAGCTGGGTGATCAGACAAAGACCAATAATACTAGTCCCAAAGGCTTCCATAAAAAGATGTGCTTTCAGTCTCCCTTAAAGGCCTCCAGCAAGGGGGCCTCCTTCAATGACCTTGAAAGCGAATTCCATAGGGCTGGTGCAGCCACTACAAATGCACAATCACCAGAAGTTTTTAGCCGGGCCCTGGGAATTGCTTGGTGGCTTTTCTCGGAGGAGCGCAGAGTGCTAGTAGTGGTTGGGAATCTGATCATCACTCAGATAATTAGGACCTAGACCCTATAGGGCTTCATAGGAGAGAAGACCCAGCTTGAAAGCGATTCTCCACCTCTCCGGAATCCAGTGCAGATCACGCAACATCAGGGTCACATGCTATGACCTTGAGAGTCCCATCAGCAACCTGGCTGCTACATTCTGTACTAGCTGCAGGCATCGCAGGACCCCTCCACTAACCC
This sequence comes from Neoceratodus forsteri, assembly GCA_016271365.2. Taxonomy (NCBI): domain Eukaryota; kingdom Metazoa; phylum Chordata; order Ceratodontiformes; family Ceratodontidae; genus Neoceratodus; species Neoceratodus forsteri. The sequence goes on along the minus strand of CM057456.1, from coordinate 762,429,859 downwards.
TGAGATAGCGAGTGTTACAGTAGTCAAGTCTGGACGTCACAAATGCATGTACCAGTGAGGACTGGTCATCTGGCGAGATATAAGCTTATAGTCGGGTGATATTTCTCAAGAGGTAAAAACCACTCTGGACAACCAATAACACCTAGGCCTCAAGTGTCAGTCTGTCGTCGAGGATAATGCTCAGGTTTTTCACTTTGGCTGAGGCCACCAGTGGGCTAGAGCCCAGCAGTCTCCACCTCCTTCTGCTGACCAGGCTCTGTCACCAATACCTCTGTTTTGTCCGGGTTGAGCCTCAGTCAGTTAGAGGACATTCAGTCTTGGATCTCGGCCAGGCATGCATTTAGTACCTCCACGGTGCCACAGGTCCTGGGCGCAAAAGACAGACAGTTGGGCATGCTCTGCATAGCAGTGAAAACCCACACTGTAATGTTTGATGGTCTTGCCCGGGGTAGCATGATATGTATACAAGTGGATTTCCACTGACCCAACAAAAACATTTGACCTTGTGGACCACACCACTCTCAAAACTAAATTAGCATCCTTGGTTTCTCCTCCGCTGCTGTAAATTGGTTTGCTAGCTATCTCAGTAATAGGCAACAATTCGTAAAATTCATAAATTATAGTAGCAGTGGTGGTACTTTATTATGTTTAATATATGGCTTATACGGGGGTCTTCATACATGTAATGTTACTTACTAGCAACACCTGGACAGGTTGTTGCTGTGGGCAACATTACATGTATGAAGACCCACATGTTTGCTATATTAAACATATTAGGCACCACCACTGCTACTATAATAAGAGCAGTGGTGGTAGTGACGCCACTGAATGGGTGTAATACCTATGACCTCTTCGCGCCCCGTCAGCATGTGGGAAACCTCCATGGCGCTCCCATATTCAGACGTAAAGTTTCGCATTTTATTACAAAAAACACGCTGAATTAAAAATTAAGCTCACTACAGCCCCAGACTCCCGCAGCAGCATTTTAAGGTATGTGGGAATGGGAGCGGGCTGCAGTATTTCTTTACAGGTCACCTTTAAAGGCATTAGCAGTTGTCCCAGAGTTGTTACAGATAGTGCCATTTAGTGTCACGTCAGACACAGTGTGCTTTATACCACTACCCATGAGCCTCTTGATGTGCCTTAGAATCTTTGGGAGTGGCCAGCAGAGGTGTGCAAAATATCCTTGCAGTAGTTACTTTATGTATGGCTTCACATTGTCAGTGGGGAGGTAATACATATGGGTAGGGTAGTGGTACAGCCCAAAGCTGTCAGTCAGCATAGAACCCTGGGCACATGAGAATTCCGAAGACATTAGGTAGTCAGTCTTTGCTATACCACTGCAATGTAGCACAGATATAGCTCTCCAGAAGACTTTGAACTTCTATTCCTGTTCATTTTTTTTCTTAAAACTTGTGTGACTCGGACAGGTTGGGTCTGCCTGGTGACAGGTGGTAGTCCAGAATTTAGAAACATGTGCCTGTTAAGCTGTGGAGGCTTTCAAACTGACTAACCTGCTAGCAGAATTCTCATTAGTGCTTACAGTGCCTGCGTGAGAACCACTGGCCGTTAACAGGGTGTTTATTACTGAAAGTCTGCTGCAATCCTTAGCTTGGTGCCTCACGCAAGTAAGGGAGTCTGGTTTCCATTGGTTGGGGGGGGCTTAGCCAGTTAGTCAGGATGGGGGTAAATGTCTCTCTTGTTTTTTCTTGTTGCTGTCCTCGTCCTACAGTGCCAGTTAGGTGGCTGTTGCCCTCCTTTTTTCAGTGTAAACCAGAAATCCCTATGTTTAGTTGGTGTGCCCCCAAACAGTGTGCATTTGTTCAGACAGACTGGTTTGTTGTTCCTCTGTACTGTGGGGTTGTTTGTGAATTCAGCTTGGGGTTAACACTGTGCAGTAGGGGACCACTAGTTGTGGTCCCAGTGATGTTTTGAGCCCCTTATGGTGTGCTGGGGTTTTTATATTACTGGGACTGCAGGGTTTGTTGTGCACAGCATGCTGTCATGCCATTTTTGTAGACAAGTGAGTCTGTTTTTCTAACACCCTACCCACAGAGTGCTTCATGTGCCTTTGTCGCAGACATCACTTTACTTTTCAGTCCTTATGTGTGCTTAAGCGGCTAGGTGTGTTTGAGCCACAGGTCCGTTAACTTTCCTAGTGTGGTGCTGCGTGCCATTTATCAGCGGTGGGAGACCCTATTTTCCTCTCATGGTCAAAGGAGTGCATTGAGTGCCTTCGTCCCTGACACCCGATCATATCGAGTGAGGGGGGACATGCACATGTCATTGGGGGAGCATCGCTCTCTGGTTCCTTGCCAGCTGCTACAGCTCACAGTCACTGGAGTGTTTCACGAGTCACGTCTCTCGCGTCCACTCATTTAGAGCAAGGGGAAAGTGTGCATATCATTAGGGTACACTCATGATACTGACGTCCTTCTCTTGCCCCCTGCCAGTTGCTACAGCTCACAGTCATGGAGCTACAGCTTAAAGCAAGTGGATGTGAAAAGTTCTGTGGACACTCATCCTGTTTTACTGTGGCTCCTGGTGTGTTTGTTTAGAGCAAGGGAGGGCGTGTGCACGTGATCTGGGCACACATGGTTGTGATGTCAGTATGCGTGCCATCTCTCCCTCTCTCTTCTTTCTCTGAGCATGCAATGACATGGACATATTAAAGATGGTATAAGCAGATGGACTTTCGATGGCACAGTTAGGTAAGCTTTGTTTGTTTTCTCTTGTTTTCTGTTGATTATGGTTTAGGTAGTTTACTTTAGTAGGTATCGGTTGAATGGTTCTACCTATATGGTCCGAGTCCTCTGGGGTAGAGCAGTTTGAGGGAATCCTACATGGGGTAATCTGTTGTTGGCACCATGGCTCCTTGCAGACCAATATATGTGAGGTAAGACCTGCTTTGTTATATATAGCGTACTACTTAATTTTGTTCTTCTCAGACGAGTATCCAGCCTGGGAAGGAACATACTATGAGACTTTTCCCTGCTGTGGGTCCAGCTGTCCAAGCTGCAGATTAAGCCTATTCAGTTCCGTCTCTCTAAGGCCTAATCCTTGGTCTGGGGGGTGCACACCTGTGGTACTGTTTGACAGTGGCGATGCTAAATTATACTTGTTATCCCTTCCTCTGAACAAGGCGCTATATGTTAATGTTCTGCAGGCCTGGCCTTGCAGAGACACCTGAACCCTAAATGAACCCCTCTGGTTGGGGGGACCTTACAGGCATGTCCAGGTGCCCCAGAGCAGAGTTAACGAGCTCACCCAGACTGCAGATGACCCCCAGCCTTGACAGCATGTCAGGTCAAGAGGGGAGTGCAGGGGATTTGGGGAGAATCCTGACATGGTGGAGCAAAATCCGTTAAAATTAGCAGTGTCCCTTTTGGGAACAGAACCCTAAGACAAAGATTCCTATTGCCTCCTTGCTTGATTTGGCCTCACAAGAAGGTTGTGTTAAAAGAGGTTCAAGAAATTAAGGTGCTAATTAGAGTCCATTTTGTGTGTGTCAATTTCTGACGCAAAGCACTTGCCAAGCTCCACATCACTTTGTTTAAATTGGATCAGGGCTGGGCTGGGGTGGATAAGCAAGATCTGCTTCCCAAGCCCAGGGCTCTGTGTTTGTTCCTTCAGGAGCTTTAGGAGAAAATCTTCATAGGAAGTTGGAAATTCCTTCGGTCTCAGACAAGACCGTAGCTTAAGCCCATTTAGGTAACTTCAAACACAGAATTTGGATGAGGTACATATCTAGAGCATGCCGTAGCCCCTGCAGTTTGTGGAAGCAGGATCACTCACCCTACTCTGTTGACCACATAGGGCTGTGGCTATGGTGCTGGGCAGTAGATCATACCTAAAGCATAAGTTTGCAAGGTCTTGCTGGGGATTTCCTTCTAGATTCAGAACTGGATGGGATTATGCAGAAGCTCCAGCATGGCATCCAAGAGATATGGAGTCTGGCCCGCCCCAGGCATTCAAGGGGTGGATGTGTCTGTAGGGAACTAGGCAACCAGAGAAGCCATTTTTTTTTTTTAACCTCTGGTGTTCTTCAGGTAGCAATAAGCAAGGCACCTTGTCACTTGCAATGAAGCTACAAGCATGAGAGGTGGGTCCTCTCAATGGTAGTGCACAGTCTTTTTTTTTCATCACCATTCCTTGGTAGAAGGCTACAGAATTCTTACCAGCAATGGGTCAGAATGAGTATTAGCAAACTTCAGTTTTGTCTGGGTTTCCTGCCTAATTTTGGTTAGCCACTTGGTTAAAGTACGCTGGTTACATAGAGTATTGGCAGCCCGTCTTGGTCAGTTGTCCCTGTGGCTGTCATTTGGACAGTCCAGTGGATGGACAATGTTGACATTTGTCATTTTAGAGAGACTAGTCTTTAAGTTCTACTTAGATGGTCACCACAGAGATACCAGAGGCTGGCCTCCAGGAGCAAGACTTGTCCTTTGTCAATATCGTGCACTTCTATTAGTTTAGAGACTGGGCAGGGGGTGCACTTGAACTCCCTGATTGTACCAGGGGCTGATCTGGTGCCCTACTTGGACTTTTGCCTTACCCAGGCTGTCTCAGCACAGTGTTGCCAGTGTGATGATCATGAAAGACCTGGTCATGTGTGAATGGATAGTCAGCAGAGGGAAGCCCTCCTGGCACTGCTGCAGGCCTGAAACCTGGGGAACAAAGTTTCCAGATGGTCAAGAGGAAGATAGCCCACTGCCCCGGATAACACTCATTTATCCAAGAGAGTTGGTGTATGGAAACTCGGATGGGCATCTCTGCTCACACAGTGATAGCACTGGGCTCATGGGTCTGTTCCCTCGAGAGGCTGCTATGACACAAGCTAGTTTGGCATGACTACCAGCGGATGTGGATTACCAGGCACAGATTTTGCTATCTGCTTGGAATTGCAAGTGTGGACTGGGGGAAGAAACTCAGGAATCTTGAGGGAGTTTCTCCTTTTTAGCTCCACTGGAGCTGATGTTCATCATTGCCAGTCTGTCTGGCTGGGGTCCAAGTTTAGGTTCAGGGGCTTGGAGTCCATGGGAGCAGCACCCCCAGATAAACGTGCTGCAAATGCGTAGCTCGTCCTACTACATTTCAGAACTGGAACTAATACAGAGCTGTGTACAAAGATCGGACAATGTCATCTCAATGGCAAACAGTCAAGGGGGCACTAGAAGCAATGATACTAGTTGAAGTGACCAGCGCTCTGCTGTAGGCAGAGAGTAACCTCCTGGCTCTGTCTGCAGTTTCCCTAGTGCAGAGATGAATGTGTAGGCCAATTGGCTGAGTTGAGAAGAATTCATCCAGGTGAATGGTCCCTGAATTTGGAGGTGTTATTCTTATAGACTGTTTGATCAATCTCAGATCGACCTCTTTGTGTCAAGGAAAATGTTCAGGTACCGAGATTCTTCAGTTGGTATCGATGCCCTTAGGCAGAGGTGGTGGATGCCTTGTCCCAGCAATGGGACTTCTACTGAGCTTGTTTGTTTCTCTGTTCTCAAGGTAATTCAAAGAGAAAGCAGTCTAGTGCAAGCTTCCTATTGATGGCTCCAGTGTGGACCAGAAGGATGTGGTTCCCAAACCTAGTCAAGCAGGCTCTTTTTTTGTATTCCGATTCACTGGGACTTTCTCAGCTGAAGTCCCATTCCGTATGCAGACCACGGAGGGAACTTCTAAAACAGGGTCTGTACAAATAAATGGCAGTTGCCTAGTGGCCTCCAAGAAAGTCTCCACATCAGCAGGTTTATGGGGTTTTCAAGACCACAAGTTATGAATTTTAAATATTGTTTGGTGTTTCACCATTTTAGGTGAGTGATTTACTTATGATATACAGTTATATCTAATGTTGCCTTGCGACTTAACTGCCATATGTTGGAAGTGTTTGTAGCAAGCCAGCAAGGCCAGAGGTCCAGTAGTCTGGTGCTCAAGAAACCTGATGGAAGAGTTATTCAGCAAGACTGCTTCAGACAGGTCTTCAAATAAGTTATGTTATTTGTGTCTTATAAAATGGGCTAACAAATCCCAAGGCACTGATTGGCTACAACATCATCTGAGCCGTGTCCTTATCAGATGATATTGTAGCCAACCGGTACTACTGCCCACCAAGAAGCCAAATGACCAAAAAAATTAATGAGCTCTGCCAAGCATTAACAGAAACGTTGACTGGCAGAGCTCACTGAAGCGGCAGCACGACATCACTCGTGGACAGCACAATAACGTAACACTGCATTCAAGAACATATCGTACTCCATCTAAACCAAGAAAAACCTCATACCTCATAAATGAGTCTCACGGCTTGTCTGCCCCCTGCCACCATTACCAGATTTTAAAAAGTACCGCTGACAAACGGCAACAAAAGCGAAACAGCATTTTTTTTTTCAAACGGCGGCAAATCCCGTAAGCGAAAGCCACCTACCCGACGCACCATCGGCAAGCAGCAACTAAGCAGTGTTCTTCAGACACTCAGCAGGCACTCGCTTTACTTTTTTAAAATAAATAACGAGCCAAATATTCCCCAAAAACGAAACCAGAAAACAGGAAGAAATATTGTCAGTGCTTTCTACGGTGTCTGTTGAGGGACACGCTCGCTCCCAGTCAACAGACACGCTCCTGTCTTAACACTTCAACGCCCTAACTAAACACAGGCAAACAAAGAAATAAAAAAAAAAAAAAAACATACTGTAAATGTATGAGTAACTTTTTCTGTGCGGGGGGGACACAATAAATACATTGCACAGAAACTTAATACAAGGGACTATTTTTTCACTGTTTTCACAATTTTAAACCTATTCTTATATTTCTCTCTTTTTTACATTAAAAAAAAAAATTACTTCTAAAGGGCCCATTTATAGCATAATAACACTCAAAATTATGGGTACGTGCTATAGAACACTTAGGGCATAAGGCACTCGCGCTTAGTACACCCTTAGGCATGCCTTATCAGCACGTGAACCCACACCTTGTCATGTGTTATTGCTTATTTCTTTTTTTTTTTTTCTATAACATATAGACACAGGTATGACATGGACATATGTTATGGTTACAAATATATACGGTCCAGATGTAAAAGCTTTTATATAAATGTTAAGGTAAACAGTTCATAATTCTTTGGCCTATATCCTTCCTTCCACCCTCCAAGTCAATTGTTTCTTACATTCAGGGACTGAAGTCCAGGTCTACCTCCATTTGATGGATACTCCATCTTTGCCATTTAGCCCACAATTGTTGTTCCTTATCATTCATTTTAGCTAGTAAACTTTCCATTTTGTAAATGCTCGCCCGTATTCCTCTATATTCCTGTATCGTGGGAGCCCTCTGGGTCATCCACCGTCTTGTGATGGCTTCTTGAGCAGCTAGTAAGTAAACCGGGAGCAGTGTTCTAGTCCAGAGTGGGGAATGTTCTGTGTATATGTGTAGTAAAAACATTTCTACAGTAAGGTCAACAGATTTCCCCCATACAGTCTGATATATCTTTTTGTAAGTGCATCCAAAAAGGCATAAGAATAGGACAATCCCACATAATGTGACCCAAGTCGGCAGAAGAGCACCCACAGCCCCTCCAGCAGTTCCCGTAACTTGTTGGCATATATTTATTAAGCCTATACCGACATCTCCAGGAGAATTTCCGCCACACATTTGCAGAGGTAATCCTTACTGCTGCTAGTGCTGATTCCGCCCATTACTCCCCAGAAACCTCCAGGCTGAGGTCCTTGTTCCAACTCTGCCAGATGGAGTCAGTAGATTCAGAAGTTAAGTCTCCCAAAATTTTGTGCAAGGACCCTATTAAGTGATCCCAGTGATTTCCCCTGAATAGTATCCATGTACAATTTAAGCAGGGGAAGCGCCGGGCATGGGATCTTGGCCTGGATCACTCTATTCCTAAGAATATAATTTCTAACTTGGAAATTTTTGAACAGATCAGAGCTCGGAGTGTTGTATCTAAGGGTAAGCTCCGCAAATGTCAGGACACCAGAGTGCCCTAAAAACTGAAATATGTGATCCAGACCAAGATGACGCCATTTGGCAAAAGTCGGATCAGACTTAGATGGAAGAAACAGGTCGTATTCCGAAAGAATTTTACAGTATTCGTATGTGGGGAGGAAGACTTTCTAGTTCCTGACTCTAAACCATATTTTTAAAACCTGTGCCGTTATACTGGAGAAGTCTTTCAAGGGCAGGGTTTGCCCTGGGGAGGATAAAAGTATCTTTTTATATCATGAAGATCGTTGATGTGGAACTCTAGTGTCTTCCACTGTGCTTCATAACTCTGAGATAACCACAGCAAGTGGAGGCGCAGAAAGGCAGCTTCTGCATACAGCCTCAGGTCCGGCAGATTTGTTCCACCCTGTTTTAAGGATAGTTTTAGAAGGCTCAACCTTATTCTGGGGAGAACATGTCCCCAGATGAAACCAGCTATCATGTTATCCCAGGCTCTGAAGAGAAATGCAGGTGGAAAAAAGGGGATGTTATGGAATAAATACAACAGGCGGGGGAGGCCATTCATATGAATTATTTCTATTCTTTGGAAAAAAAGTGTGTGTTAACTTCCCCCACCTCATTAAGTCCTTCTGAACCGCCTCCATCACTGGTTTGTAGTTCAGTACGTCTGTGGCCCCCAGGTCCAAAGGAATATGGATTCCCAGATACTTTATTTTGGTAGATCTCCATTTTAGAGGTAAGGCTTGTTTTAGGGAAATGGGGGGAGGGGGGGAGAGTTGTATAGGAGCACTGTGGTTTTATTGATATTTAACTTTAATCCTGCTACTGTCTTAAACTGCGTTAATATTTTCCACGCTGCTGGTATTGATTGAGCCAGTGAGAGACAGGATAGGAGAAGATAATCGACAAACAAACTGAGCCTGTACTCCTTTTGATGAAATGGGACACCTTCGAGGTCCGAGGCTGATCTCAGGGCAGCTGCCAGGGGCTCTACGTAAATGGCGAAAAGAAGTGGGGAGAGTGGGCAACCCTGTCAGGTGCCATGGTGAAGTGGAAAAGGGGAAGAAACACCACCATTGATGCGGATATGAGCTTTGGGTGTAGCATAAAATAAGCTTGAGCCAGTTAAAGTCTCTGGGAATCTGAATGCCCACAACGTGTCCCAGAGAAAGACCCAGGACACCCTGTCAAACGCCTTCTCCGTGTCTGAACTAAGAAAGGCTGCTGGGATCTTTCGTTGTTGGATATATTCTATTAATATTAAGGTTTTCCTTATGTTACCGGTCGTCTTTCGTCTTTTTTATGAAGCCCACCTGGTCAGAGTGTATTATTGTTGGAAGGATGTGCTCCATTCTCCCCGCCCAGATGGCCATATAAATTTTGTAGTCATTATTTAATAAGGAAATAAGGGGCGATAGGATGATGGTTCAGTTTTGTTTTTTTCTGGTTTGGGTATGGCTGTAATCGTGGCATAGCCCCATGATGGTGGCGGGGAAGCTCGTCTGGCTGGTTCTCTGTATAAGTAGTGCAGTTTAGGGAGCAGTTCCGCTTGGAAGCATTTATACCATTCACTGGAAAAAACGTCCGGACTAGGGCACTGGTAAGTGGCTTGATTCTTAAGGGCTGTAGCTATTTCCTGTGTTGTAATAGGAGCTATTAGCTGCTGGACCTGTGCTTTCCGATAAAGTTGGGAGCAGCAGTTGCCCTATAAAACTTTGCAGCTGTTCAGGGGTAACCTGGCCTTCTATCTTATATAAATTTCGATAATAGTTAGCTAATATCTGGCGTAGTTTTTCTTCCCTGTAATTTTAAGTATGGTAGCTGTTTTTTTGGGGGCTCGTAATTTAAGGGCCAGTCTACGCATACCCCTCGCCCTTCCTTCGTATTCTGCTAGTTTTAACTAGATCAGCGACTGCAGGATCTTGGCGTCAAATATTTTCTGAATTGCCGCTTTGTATCCCGTATTTTTATTTGAAGTTCTCTGTCTCCCTCCCTATACATTAGTTGCTAGTTTTGCAGAAGAGTCATTAATTCTCTATATTCACCTTCTTGTGTTTTTTTCCCTGTATGATGTATATGAGATAATTTCCCCTCTAATGGTTGCCTTCATGGCGTCCCATTGGATAGCCTCTGATACTGTCTCTTTTCTTGTTTGATTAAATATTTACATGTTGGAAGGCGTTTTGATGATGGAGAGGGTTCACTTACCTAGATGACATGGAGATTGGTAGTTACACAGGAGTGTGCTAGTACTGCATGGACAAGGGTGACTGACTAGCTAATGTCTTCAGAATCCTCATGTACCCAGGGATCATCTTTGGGGTATCTCAGTCATCAGGTCATATCATAGGAAATTCACTGTTGGTGAAGCAGGATCCACATGGAAGACTTTCAAACCCCAAGAATCCTTCAGTATGCTTAAACTATTGCAGTCAGCCTTCTAGGTTGAACTGCGCCAGAGAAAATGGAATGTATGTAAATGATGGAACCATCACTGGCTCGTGCCACAATTCAAACTGCTGTTCCTAGTAACTGCTGTGTTATAAGAAATCCTCAAGATTCATTTCTCCATGTGCCTTGTTAAGATGCCTCAGAGAGCTCTCGTTAGCATCTGCAAGCTGTGTTGTTTTCTGTTGTAGTAAACAGGGTTCAAAATTAAGTTTTGCATCCACTAGCCAGCAGGGCTAGTGACCTGGAAAATCCACTAGCCCCACAGACTTTTCTGCTGGCCCAGTTACTGTACTTATTGAAATATTACTTTCTCCAGTACAAGCCCACAGGGCTACTTAAATAAAATTGTTAGTAGCCCAGTACAAAATCTACCAGCATTTGGCTAGTGGGCTGGTGCCAATTTTGACCCTTAAGTAAACATTCAGTTTTACTGTTATTGGTTGCTGCCCCTATTTGTATATTTTTTCAGGTTAGTTTAGTTGGAATTTTACCTTTTTTGTGTTTCCTTAGCGGTTCCAGGGAACCAAGGGGAACTGTTTCCTCAGCATTTCTTTTACCATAGTTTTATTTTTAAAATCAATAGCGTTCCTGTTCCTGATATTAGGAACTGTAATGTTTCATTTATTATATTTTTAACTGCGGTTTCTATTCTGTCAGGAACCAAGCGGCTTCCTAGCTTCCCTGCATTTAATATCCTGTCAGAGAACCAACTGCTTGTTTATTTTACTGTGGTCTGGGGAACCGACCGATGACTCCTTTTTCTTCTATTTGGTAGCCTTTTTCTTGGTTGTCTGACATTTGGCATGTCAGAGACACCAAAAAAGGAAAAGAACTGGACCAACTAGTTTTAAAAATTGTATCAAGTGTGGTCAGATCATTGCCAAGGCTGACAGGCATGATCTTTGTTTGGTGCATCTTGGTCATAGTCATTTTTTTGCCAGTTGTGAAGTTTGCAAAACTTTTTGCCCTAAAACTAAAAAAAAAAAAAAAAGAAGAAGACAAAAAGGCTTGAAGAGATGGTTTCCCCTTATTCTCTCTCTCTCTCCTAAGCCCACTGAAGAGGTTTTATCTTCGCATGCCAGAAAAGACAAATCCAAGGTATCGGAGGACCCTAAATCCACCGAAAAGGCTGATGCCTCGAAATCCAAGAGGCCAATGAAACCGGCTACTGAACTGGTTCCTGCACAAAGAAAATATAAAGAAAAGCATGTCGCGAAAGCAAAGGAGCTGTCAGCTGACAGACCGACTATGCCCTTTGTGTAGGAGATTGCCAAGACCCTGCAGATCTTGCAGGCCTTTCAAACAGTCGGTCCCTAGTCTCCCCGGTTCCTCCTTCTGTTCCCCCAGTCAGGAACCGGGAGTGTGTGTGTGTGTGTGTGTATATATGCATGTATATGTATATATATGTGTGTATATATATATATATATATATATATATATATATATGTTGTATATGTGTGTGTGTGTGTGTATGTATATATATATATATATATATATATATTTTTGTGTGTGTATGTATATGTATGTGTGTGTATATATGTGTGTGTGTGTATGTATGTATATATATATATGTGTGTGTGTGTGTGTGTGTGTGTGTGTATATATATGTGTGTGTGTAATATACATACACATACGCACACACACATACACAGAGCCTGGGGACCTGGGGACTACTCCTCTCACAATTCATTTGTGAGACAGATGGCAGATACCCTCAACCTATCCATTCAGGAAACCGAGGAGGAAGCAGACTTTTTAGACATGATGGGTCTTACCCCCACATAGAGACTTTTGCTTCCAATACATAAGGAGGCAGTATGGTGCAGTGGGTTAAGGCTCTGAGCTGCAAATCTGGAGACCTGGGTTTGAATCCCACAGCCCCCTAGGTGCATACTGTGTGACCCAGAGCAAGTCACTTAACTTCCTTGTGCTCCCAGGTTGCACCTGCAAACAAGCTTTCAGCTTAGTGTGTCTCACCTGGTAAAATAGTTGGTAAAAAAAAAAAAAAAAGTCAGAAAGGCTGCTTTTAAATGTCCTACAAACCCCCACTTCAAACAACATGAAGTCTTACTGTATTCTGACAATTGCAGTGATTCCCAACATTTGAACTGCCCCGGAGAACTAAGGGTTAACTTTCCATGCAGGGCATAGAACGCTGAGCTCGAGCTCGGGTGTAGTCTCTGTCTGGAGAGTTTTGAACTCAAACCGTCAGATTCTTTACTCCGCCTCACTGAATGGTTGCTCTGGAGATTTCTCCTTCAGCTCGGTTCAAAGTCGGTTAAAGTTTTCAGTTTTACATTAGTTTAAACTGAAAAAAAGTATCCGCATAGTCTATTCAGTCTCTGTCTGTGGTGCCGTGAGTACTAGATAGGAATTGTTCTATTTTTCTGTCTGGAACTTGTAAAAGTGCGGTCGGTTTGGCTGAACCGACCATTTGATTGTGAATTTTGCTATATTTAGTGTGTGGTTACCGGTTCTTATTGGTTCTAAAAAAAGGAAAAAAAGTGTTTAAATGTTTTTTTCCAATACCCGTGACACGGTTAGGAACCGATAAAGTAGTCTGCCTGGCGGTTGCCGAAAAAAGGGTAAGTTTGATTAGGTTGGCCATGTCTGAGAAACCCAAGAAAAAAAACCGGCCCACTGGGTTTCAACACTGCAGTGAGTATGGGGAGGTCTTTGCCAAGGCCGATTCCCCACACTACCTGTTTATTGTCTGGGGTGTGACCACCTCGATTCAGACTGCCAAATATGTAAAAATTTTCCAAAATCTACCCTTGAGAAGAGATTAGGTAGACTGAGGGAAAAGGAGGCCAAGAAGTCCACTGACCCGGATGGTCAGCCCGGTTCGGTTTCAACCAAACCAGAAGGAGTGCCCTCTGACCAGGGTGATACTTCTTCGGGCAAAAGGAGAGTCGATTCTGAGGGATCAGTTCCGACAAAAAGAAAGCGCAAAGTTAAATCGACTGGTTTGGATCCAGATCTTCATGTTCCGACCGCTGAAGAGATAGCCAGGGCGATTCAGATTGTGGAATCGCTCCGTCCAGTTCCGACTGATCCGGCTCCTTCTGGCAGGGGTTCAGTTCGGTTGGTTCCCCCGGTTCAAGAGTATACCCTTGAAGATTTTTATGAACCGGAGTTTGACGAGGAAGGGGAATTTGAGGATTATGATGTAAGTGAAGGTCTGGATGTGCCTGTGGAACTGCACATCTCCCCAGACAGACCATCAGGTGTTTTCCCCTCCTAGGCTTTCTGAGTCCCCTTCCCACTTTATGTTTTACGGAAAAGTGGCTGAAACCCTCCAGCTTCCTATGGAGGAGGCTGTGGAAGATCAGGAAGAGCCTGATTATGTAGCGATGATGGATATCTCAGAGTCCAGGAAACTGTCTATTCCCCTCCATAAATCTTTTGGGAAACAGACACAAAAAAATCTTAGTCTCCTAACAGTATACCTCCTGTGTATAGAAGAATGGACAAGAGGTATACACTTTCAGGCTCAGACACGGAGCTCTTATGTCAGCAGTACAGCCATGTTGGGGTAGTGCAGGCTGCTGCCTGTGACAAGGCAAATATTCCCTTGGCTTCACACCCCCCTGACAAGGACTCCAGGAAGATTGATGCCATGGCAAAGAAGCAGTACATGGCATTTTCTTTGGGACTCAGGCAGGCAAATTACATGGCCTGTACAGCCAGGTACCAGAAGTCCAGGTGGGACATTGTACTGGCACTAGCTAAACAGGCCTCCCCCCAGCTAGCCAAGGAGCTGGAGACGGTGGCTGCAGATGGGATTGAGGCATCTAAGGTTCAGTTTCATGCTGCTGTGGACTCTAATGATGTCTCATCAAGAGTCATGGCTACATCTGTGGCTCTTCGGAGGATGGCTTGGCTCAGATGCACTAGCCTCTCACAGGACACCCAGGCTAAGGCTATGGATTTTCCTGTAGTGGGTAATTCTCTGTTTGGGGAGTAGACAGAGAATTACATGGGGAAAATGGACGAGTACAGGACCACTTACAGGAGTGCTCAGGCCAAGGAAAGGCAGGCAATTCCTCAAAGACAGCAGTCTAGGGGCAGGGGCAGGCCTTTTTAAAGGCTTTTTACCAAGCACAGGCCTCTTCTTCCTTTTCGCAGAGGGGGTTCTTAAGAGGGAGAGGCAGAAGGGGGATGAGCAGGCCTGCATCCACCCCTCAGCCTAAAGTCCCTTCCAAGCAGACACCCTGATGGGTCTGCCCGGGTCGACTCTCCTATTCCAGTAGGGGGCAGGCTGGCTTACTTTGTCCAGGACTGGATGTCTATTACATCAGACAAGTGGGTCCTGGAAGTAGTAAGTCAGGAACTGGTTCTCAGCTTCAAAAAATTTCCAAAGATGAGAGCCAGATCTTTTCCACCTGCAAATCTTTCGGAAACCCTTGCCCTAGAGGCAGAGGTTTCTTCTCTCCTAGCTTCAAGAGCTATAGAGAGAGTACCTACCCTACACTGGGGCAAAGGACTGTACTCCAAGTACTTCCTGACCCCCAAAAAGACAGGGGAGTGGAGACCCATCCTAGACCTAAGATATCTAAACAAACATCTTTTAAAACCAAAGTTCAAGATGATAACTCTGGGAATAATCCTTCCCTCTCTAAGGCCAGGGGACTGGCTAGCCTCCCTGGACTTCAAAGATGCCTACTTTCACATTCCCATCAGGTGCGCCCACAGAAAGTACCTCAGGTTCGAGTTGCCCTTAGACCACTATCAGTTCAGAGCAATGCCCTTTGGCCTAACCTCGGCCCCAAGGGTTTTCACAAAGTGCCTGGCAGTAGTAGTTGCCTTTCTAAGAAGGCAAAAGATTTCCATATTTCCTTATCTGGACGATTGGCTATTAGTGGGTCAGTCTCCAGACCAAATCAAGTCTCACCTGCAAGTGACCCAGCAAGTGCTCACTTCCCTAGGATTTCTTCTCAACCTTCCCAAGTCAGTTCTCGAACCAGTCCAGCTCCTTACCTTTATAGGGGCAGAACTGGACACACTCAGAGCAAGAGCCTTTCTTTCTCTAGAAAGGGCAAGGGCTCTTATGGAACTAGCTTATTCCTTCAGCCTTCAGGTATCTCGACCAGCAAGGCATTTCCTCCAGCTCTTGGGCCACATGGTAGCTTCAACAGCAGTGGTCCGATGGGCAAGATTCCAGATGAGGGATATTCAGTTCCACCTGAGAGCTTTCTGGTCTCAGGGAAAGGACTCCCTTACCAAACTGATTCCAGTGACTCTGACCTTGATCCAGGCCCTCCAGTGGTGGCAAGATCAGGACAATTTAAGGCAAGGTGTTACTTTTGTTGCTCAGCCTTGTTCAGTGGTCCTTAACACGGATGCTTCTCTTCTGGGCTGGGGAGCCCACCTGGGGTCCCTTACTGCCCAGGGCCTGTGGTCCCCCCAAGAATCCCTTCTCTACATCAGTCTTCTAGAGCTCAGGGCAGTTTTTCTATCTCTAAAAGCTTTTTCACAGTCTGTTCAGAACAAGGTGGTTCAAGTCAGAGCAGACAACACTACCACCATGTGGTACATCAACAAGCAGGGAGGCACTCAGTCCACGGCCCTGTGCACAGAAGCCATGAAGTTGTGGTCCCTGGCTTATTCCCTGCAAGCCTCTCTTGTAGCAGTTCACCTTCCAGGCAAGGGCAATGTGCTAGCAGATGCACTGAGCAGGATTTCTCAGGGCCATCACGAATGGTCCCTGGACCCTCAGGTGTTGAAAGTGATTTTTTTCAAGGTGGGGCACTCCAGAGATAGATCTCTTTGCAGCCCCAGACAATCACAAACTCCCTCTCTTTTGTTGCAGACCCCCAGTCCTGGGCTCAGTTCCCCTGGATGCCCTGATTCTGAATTGGGAAGGGAAGTTTCTGTATGTCTTTCCCCCCCTTCCCACACCTGTTCAAAGTTTGTCACAATAAGGTCTCAACCTTGCAAGGTGATTCTGGTTGCTCCAGATTGGGCCAGACAGTCCTGGTACCCCCTGTTGCTGTCCCTAGCAGTCCATCTTCCCCTGTCTCTTCCCAGGAATTACAACCTGTTAACATCCTCTCGGGAGGATTTGGTACCCCAATCTTCAGTCTCTCAATCTCAAGGCATGGCTCTTGAAGCGTTAGAGTTTGCAGATCTGCATCTTTCCCAAGGGGTTCTGGACATCCTCAAGGATTCTTGAAAGCCCTCCACCAGAAAGACTTACAACTCCAAATGGAAAAGATTCAACATTTGGTGTTATAAGAAGAATATATTTCTCCAGACACTGCTGAATTGCCTACGGTTCTGGATTACATGGTCCATCTTAATGGCCTAGGCCTCAGACCAGCTACTCTCAAGGTACACTTGTCAGCTGTTTCTGCATTTTTGTCTGTGGGGAAGCCTTCCTCACTATCTTCCCTTCCTGTGTTCTGTAATTTTTTTTAAAGATTGTTTCACACCAGTCCCCCTTTTAGAGACCCTGCCCCTGCCTGGGATTTGAATGTTTGCATTGCTCAGCTTATGCAACCCCCCTTTGAGCCTATGTCTTCAGCAGAGCTTAAGTACTTGACTTGGAAAACTGTGTTCTTGGTAGCCATTACCTCTGCCAGGCGTATCAGTGAATTGCAAGCCCTGTCAGTGGAACCTGATTTTATCTCATTTCATAGGGATAAAGTGGTCCTTAGAACCAATAGAAGTTTATTGCCCAAAGTAGTTTCAGACTTCCATTTAAACCAGTCTGTCTCTCCCTGTTTTCTTCACTGATCATTCTTCCTCAGGAGAGAGGAAGCTACACAGTTTAGATGTTAAAAGAGCCCTTGGTTACTACATAGTGTACCAAGGGTCACAGGTTTGACTCTCTCCAGTTGTTCCTTACTTATGGAGAAGTGGGAAAGGGCAAACCTGCCACCAAAAGATCTATTGCCAGGTGGATTGTGTCTTGTATACAATTCTGCTATGAAAAACTGGGAAAAACTCCACCCTCAGGCCTGAGGGCTCATTCCATAAGAGGTACAGCTGCTTCCCTGGTTGCGACCAGGGATATCCCTCTCCTAGAAATTTGTCAAGCAGCCACCTGGAAAACAGTCCATACCTTTACCAAGCATTACTCTCTGGATATTCAGGCTAGGAGTGATGCTCGGTGTAGCACAGCAGTACTTCAGAGCGTATTCCCAAAGTAGGTTCTGTCCCTCCTCCTTGGAGGTACTGCGTGGTAGTCTGCAATTGTCAGAATACAGCAAGACGTCATGTTGTTTGAAGAAAAAATTACTCACCTTAGTAATTATATTTCTTCTAATGGAGTCTTGCTGTATTCTGACCTCCTTCCCTGCCTCCCCTCTCAGAACCTGTTTTTCGGAAGTGGGTGGGCAGGTGCAGTGTTGCACCCCAAGGGTGTATTTGCTTGCACCCTCCTCCCTTTTTGTTTGGGTGCTTATTTATTATTGTTATTTTTGAGTACATTGGGTTTAGCTTTTGGGTTTCCTGACCTGAGTCTTCCTTGGGAATCCAAAATTTTTTTAACCAGTTGGCTAGTAGAGTTTTTACAATTTCCACATAGAATTTTTAGTTTAGTTGGGTTTGTAAGAATCTGACGGTTTGAATTCAAAACACTCCAGACAGAGACTTCAACCGAGCTCGAGCTCAACGTTCCATACCCTGCATGGAAAATTAACCCTTAGTTCTCCGGGGCAGTTCAAAGGTTGGGAATCACTGCAATTGTCAGAATATGGCAAGACTCCGTTAGAAGAAATATAATTACTAAGGTGAGTAATTTTTTCTTCTATCCCAGGAATGGACAGGCAAATTGACTAGAAATATCAGCTGGACAGGACTAGTGCTGAATTCTTGTTTGTTCATCCGGACCATGAGGGGGTGATACATGTAGCTGCCTAGAAGGCCAGGGTGCCTTTATCTTCCCATCCACCCAACAAGGATTTCAGGAAGCTGGATAGTATGGAGGGAAGAAGGGATAATTGGCAGCGTCCCTTCTCCTCAGGCAAGCCACCTACATGGCCTATACAGCACAATGCCAGAAGGCCCTCTGGTCTTCTGTCTTGGCCATGTCTGACAAGGTCTGTGGAGACATGGCACTGGATCTGGCTGAGGTAGCTAGAACAACCTTAGATGCCACTAAGTACCAATTCCATATGGCAGTGGATGACAATGATATACAGCCTCTGGGCTTATATCCCTTGTGTGTCCATGAGACAGTTTGCCTGGCTCAAGGCTACTAATCTGTCCCAGGACACCCAGACTAAATAAAGCCATGGAATTTCCCTGTGAGAATAATTTTCTCTTTGGGGACAGGACTGAGGCATATATGAAAAAGCTAGAGGAATACAAGACCACTTACAGAAGCAATTCAGCCGAGGACAAGCCCTCCACATCTTACAAGTCCCAGGCCAGGGAAGGCAGGGGTAGGGTTCATATACCAGGCCTTTCTTCCAAGCCCAAACATTGCCAGACTACCAGCAATCCAGGGGGTACTTCAGAAGCAAGGGGAGAAGGACTGTAAGAAGGTATGAGCCAACACCTCAGACCAAGTCCCAGTCTAAGCAGAACCCCTGTGGGTCTTGGAGGTAGTGAGCCAGGGCCTGTTCCTAAGTTTCAGAATGCTTCCAGGCTGAGAAGCAGACATTTCAGCCTGGCAACCCCAGCAGAAAGGGCTCTGTTGGAGTCCGAAGTTGCTAACTTACTGCTTATCAAAGCAGTGAAGCCTGCTCCCCTGTCTGAGGGGAGAAGGTTTTTATTCCAGATACTTCCTCACCCAAAAGAAAAATTGGGATTGGTGACCCATTTTAGATGTCATGCTTCTGAACAAATATTTAAGCAAAGCTAAAGTTCAAGATGGTCACTCTGGCCGTGATCATCCCAGCTCTCCAGTAGGGGGACTGGCTGGCATCTCTGGACCTCAGAGATCCCTATTTCCACATCCCCATCAGACCCAGCTGTAGAAAGTACCTGAGGTCAGACTGCCTTCAGGCCACTACCAGTTTGCAGCCATGCCCTTCGACCTAACCTCTGCTTCCAGGGCATTCACCAAGTGCCTAGCTGTGGTGGTAGCACACTAAAGATGGTGAGGGGTCACAGTGTTCCCTTTGCTGAACGACTGGCTAGTTGTGGGACAGTGCCCCCAACACACCAGGAACTCTCTGGCTGTCACTCGGAGCACCTTAGAGTCTCTGGGATTCCTGGTAAACGCCCAGAAATCCCAAGTGGAACCTGTTCATGTCCTGGAATTCATAGGAGCAGAACTGGACACCCTGCAGGGGAGGGCCTTCCTCCCTCAGGACAGGGTGAACAACATTCTGGAGCCGGCAGGCTCTTTCCAACTAAACAGACTCAGACCAGCATGGCACTTCCTACATCTCCTGGGCCACATGGCAGCAGCCACAGTTGTGGTACCAGGGTCCAGATTTCAAATGAGGGGCATTCAGTTCCATTTAAGGTCCCTCTGATCTCAGAGGAGAGAGCCTGTCTCCAAACTAGTGCCTGTCACAAAACCTCTTCTACAGGCTCTGCAGTAGTGGCAAGACAGGGAAAACCTCAGGGAGGGAATCCCATTTCGGCAAGAGGCTCAATTTGTCATACTTACCACAGACACCTCCCTCTTGGATTTGGGGGCATTTGTGGATGACCTGACAGTGAGCAGTACATGGTCCCCTCAGGAGTCACTTCTACATATCAACCTTCTAGAGCTCAGGGCGGTCTTCCTGGCTCTGCAGTCATTCACCCCTCAGGTCAAGGGCAAGCTGGTGCAAGTCAGGACAGACAATACTACCGCCATGTGTTGCATTAGTAAACAGGGAGTCACCAGGTTGACCTTGCTGTGCACAGAGGCCATGAAAGTCTTGAACCTGGCTTGCTCCTTGCAGGTGTCTCTGTGTGCAATATACCTGCCAGGGAAGGACAACATTCTGGCAGATTCTCGCAGTAGAATCAGCTAGAACCACCACAAATGGGGCACACCAGACATAGATCTCTTTACCTCCACAGACATCCATCAACTGCCACAGTTTTGTTGCAGGCCTCCGGCTCAAGGGACAGTGCCAGTGGATGCCCAGGCACTGGATTGGTCAGGGCGGTTTCTTTACACCTTCCCTCCTTTTCCTCTGTTGCTCAGTCCTCATAAAGCTCAGAGCACAACCAGCAACTATGATCCTGGTGGCACCAGATTGGGCAAGGCAGCCATGGAACTCCCTCCTACTAGCCCTAACAGCGTCTCAGCCTATTCATCTCCCTCAGAGGCACAGTCTCCTGACCTCCTCACAGGGCAGGCTCCTGTATCCTAGTCTCTGGTCTCTCCGCCTAAAGGCCTGGCCCTTGAAGACTTCGAGTTTGCCTGTCTGCAACTCTCTGAAGAGGTCCTGAATGTCTTCAAGGTTTCTCAGAAACCCTCAACCAGGAAAACCTATGCTTCCAAACAAGAGGTTTTCAATTTGGTGTAAACACATGAGTGTTACTCCCTCTCAGGCTAGGCTTACCTGTTCTACTGGACTATTTGACCCATCTGCATTCACTAGGCCTTAGGCCTTCGACTTTAAAAGTACACCTTGCTGCCATTTCAGCTGTCAAGGACATGTCTTTGGCCTCCCACCTTGTTTTCAGAAAGTTCTTTAGAAGACTTCATCTCCACCCTCCACTTAAGGAGCCAGGCCCTCTTTGGGACTTAAACATTTGCATAGCCAAGCTAATGGAACCCCCATTTGAACCTATGGCAACTGCAGAACTGAAGTATGTCGCCCAGAAGATTATCTTCCTGGTAGCCATCACCTCAGTTAGGCGAGTGAGCGAGTTACAAGCCCTGTGCACAGATGCAAATTGCATCTCTTTCCACAGAGATAAGGTGGTGCTAAGGGCTAATAGGAAATTCCTCGATAAGGTGGTCTTGGATTTTCATCTGAACCAGTCCGTAACTGTCACTCTTTTTCACTGCCAACTCTAGTTCAGTGGAGCGTAAGTTACATAGTCTGAATGTCAAGAGAGCACTCAGCCACTACCTTGACTGCATCAAGGCTTCTAGGCTAGAGTACACTCTGTTGTCCCTGACCTGTGGGGAACTAGGTAAAGGTAAACCAGCTTCCAAGAGAACTGTTGTACACTGAATAGTAGCTTGCATACAGTTTTGTTATAACAAAGCTGGCAAACGGCCTCCCCTGGGTTTCGGAGCACATTTTGTCTGTGGTACAGCTGCATCAGTGCAAGGGACATCCACTTGCTGGAGATTTGTAAAGTAGCCACATGGAAAACTGTTCACACTTTCACCAAGTACTACTGCTTCGACATACAGTCCAGAAGTGATGTCAGGTTTGGCACTGTAGTCCTGCAGAATCTGTTCCCAAGGTAGGTTCTGTACCCAACCTCCAGAGATACTGATTGTAGTCTACAGTAGTTTAAGCATACTGAGAGATTCCTGGAGTTTGAAGAAAAAAATTACCATAGTAGTCTTGTTTCTTCCAGGGGATCTCTCAGTATGCTTAACGCTCCAACCCTGCCTCCCCTTCCAGAACCAAATGAGGGTTTTGTGCATCTCTGCTGGTCACTACTTGTCCTGCCTGTTATATTAGTCACTTGTTAAAAGTTTGAACCATTCTGTGCTGTTCTCCCTTCTTACAGGGACTGATATTTTTATCTTGTTTACAAAGATAAGTTTTTTCTTGGGGTAATTTAGTTTGAGGGTCTTCGCCCTATTAGGCTTTGCAATTAATCTAAGCGTTTCTTAGAACGCAGCAGTTACTTTGGGCAGCAGTTTGAACTGTGGCACGAACCAATGATGGTTCCATCATTTACATATGTTCAATTTTCTCCGGGGCAGTTCAACACAGGAGGCTAACTGCAGTAGTTTAAGCATACTGAGGGATTCCCTGAAAGAAACAAGATTCCTATGGTAATTTTTTCTTTTCAGCAGTACAACTGGGGCCACCCACACAGACGTCACCTGCCCGACGCCATCAACCTTATAAAGGTGTGAATGGCTCCACTCCCTCCTCAATTCTTTCCCGCCATCGACTCCACTTGCATGGGTCTCCGCTGAATCTGTCGCTTTTCGCGCCTTTTTTGCGTATGCTTTTTTCTTTTGCATTTTGTTTGGGAATCTCTTTTTAATAAAGAGATTATTTTACCTCTTTTTTGTTGAGAGTCACTTCTTCCACATCTCTCTTCGATCACTGCCGCTGTGGAAAGAAGATTGCTTCTTCAGATGACCACAACCATTGTGTCTGCTGTCGTGGGCTTAACCATGATGTTCCTGCCTGTGAGCTCTGCCAAATTCAATCTTACAACCCAAAGGCGTCGGCAAAAGGTGCTGAAGAAATTCCATATGGCACAGCAGGTAACCAGTTCAGGGCAGGGGTCCTCCGGGGCCCCTCCTTCCCAATCGCTGGTGGGTTTGTCAAACTCTGAGGCCTCAAAGTCCTGAGACAAGTTCTCTTGGGGGGAGGGGGGTCACTGAAAGGACTAGGATGCTCCACCCAGAAGTGCTCCTGCTCCCCGACAGCTTTTTCCTCTTCTTCCGGGGGTACTTCTTCGACTGCTATTATGTCTGCTTGAAGGATTTCCGAGCTTCAGGCAGTCTGGTGTGAGGAGCCTTATTTGATTTTTCACAAAGATCAGATATCTTTGCACACGAATCTTAAGTTTCTTACTAAGATGGTGTCTGAGTTTACTCTGAACCAATCCATCCACCTGCCTGTGTATTTCCCAAAGTGTGCCAATCCAGGGGAAGCACAGCTCCATACTTTAGATATGCTCAGGATTTATTTATTTTTTTTCTATTTACTTTTTTCCTCCATCCTCCGGGGAGACACCCCGACTGACAGCTTCGGCCCTCCTACCGGAGGGACACTGTCTCCAGACCCACCCGTACTTACTGACCCCGGAGGTCCCCAGCAGATTGCCCCCCATGGCGGGGTCAGGAAGTAGGTGGCACGCTACACCTCCCTCGGAGACCCAATCCAGATTCCGGGGTTGGTCCTCTCGTACGTTGGCCATCTTTGAGCGCCGGCCATGGATCTCCTTTTCCCGTTTTCTCCATCCCCACCGAAACAAGCACATTGGAAACGTGCTCTCCAACCCGTACTGCCCTCTGGCCATTGCGGGGGCAGTCGGCGAGTGGGAAGACACACTACCCTACCCCCCCCTCCAAGAGAGGAGAGCAGTCCTCCGGACACTCGATCCTCCCCCCCCCCAAGACCCCTGGTGTCACAAGCTCGTTCCCGAATGCGGGTCACCGGCGTGACGCAAGGTGTGGCATCCAGCACCTCAGCATTAGGGTGGTACTCCAGCCGGCACACTCTATGGGTGGTGCTATGGATCAGGCCAAGGCCGCTACCACTCTGCTTTCCTGGAGTACCTTTCACCGACCGGAGTTCATTGATGTCATGCTGATTGTCCAAGGTGCTTGCCCTACGTGCTGTAGTTCAGATCCTGGACCAACTTCCCTGATTTGGGTTGTCTTGATTCTATCAGTTCAGTCCTAGCACAGATAGTCTGGTGCTCCTTGGAAACAGGTGAGTTTCCTGGCTCCCTGAAGGAGGCGGTGGTAACACCACTCTTAAAGAAAGCTTTTTTGGACCCAGACTGCCATGCAAACTACAGACCAATCTCTAACCTTCCCTTCCCTTCCTAGGGAAGGTGATTGAGAAAGTAGTGGCTGTGCAGCTGGAGAACCATTTGACCTGACATCCATGAACCCCTCCAGTCTGGACTTCATAAGAAATATAGTACTGAGACAGCTCAGTGATCTTCTGATGGCTAGAGACTGAAAAAAACATTCCATCTTAGTTCTTCTGGATCTCCCATCAGCATTTGACACTGTGGACCATGGGGTGCTACTTGATCGCCTGAGGTTCATCTGCGGACTGTCGGGTACAGTCTTCAGGTGGTTTTCATCTTTCCTCACTGGAAGAACTCAGAGAGTGGTATCTGGGGTTTATTCCTCGGACCCAGTTTCTCTGTCTTGTGGGGTTCCTCAGGGTTCAGTGCTGTCCCCCATGTTGTTTGCAGTGTACATGCTGCCCCTCGGAGACATTGTAAGAAGGTATGGGCGGAGGTTTCATTACTATGCTGATGATACCCAGCTCTACCTATCTTTTGCACCTGACCAAGATAGAGCTCTCTCAGGTTTTAACAGCCTGTCTCGCAGACATTCAGGAGTGGATGGATTCCAGCTGGCTAAAGTTGAACTCTGATAAGACCGAGGTGTTGGTTGTAGATCCAGCGTGCCGGATACGGGGGCCAGGAGTGGGTTCGCCCGCTGGGTTTTTCTTGGGGGTGTGTCTCTCTCTCGTCCTCTGAACAGGTGCGAAACCTCGGGGTAATTGTTGACAAGGGGCTGACTCTGCATTTTCAGGTGTCGGCCGTTGTCAAATCCTTTCTTTACCATCTGAGGAATATCTCCAGGGTTAAACACCTTGTTCCATCTGGTGATCTTCCTTCGCTGGTTCACGCCTTTGTGTCCTCGCACCTGGATTACTGCAACTCCCTTTACCTAGGGCTACCTGGGGTGGAAATCCACTGCAGCTAGTGCAGAATGCTGCAGCCTGGCTTTTGATGGGAACTTCTAGATCCTGTCGTATTACACCGGTGCTGCGCGGACTGCACTGGCTGCCAGTACAGTGGCAGATCAGCTTTAAAGTCAGTCTTTTGACTTTTAAAGCCCTACACGGACTTGACTTTGATTACCTGAAGAGCTTCTGGTTCCCCACTGCTCGGGATGATTGCTTCGCTCAGCCGACGAGGGGTTGCTAGAGATCACGAGGAGTTGTTTGAAATCTCCCGGGGACCGTGCATTTATGCACGTGGCCCCGACCCTCTGGAATTCTCTACCCTGCCAGTTATGGGAGTGCACAACCATGGAGGGATTCAAACAATCCTTAAAAAACATATCTGTGGGCTCAGGCCTTCGGTGAAGGTTGACTTTGTAAAGGCTTACTCTGTTTTTTTTATTTTAGTATTTTATGACCCAATAACTGATGTGTTTTAAAACTTGTTAGGTGCCTTAACATCTTTGAAGGGTGCCCTAAAAATAAACATTATTATTATTATTATTAACCCTCTGTGCCACCGGGCCGGCAGATGTGCTCTGGATTTTGAAGTATTACGTGCTGTGAACTATAGACTGCAGAAAGTTAAAGCAACTTTTTGTTTCTTTTGCCCAAGGAAGAGAGGGTGTTCAGGTTTCCAAACAATGTTTGTCCAAGTGGTTGGTCAGTTGTATTGTGTTTGTTGCAGTAAGCATGGCAGAGTTGAGTTGCCAGGGACGGTGAAAGCATATTCCATGAGGGGCATGGCTGCCTCTGTGGCTTGTTTCAAAGTGCTGGGGTTAGTGCCATGGTATCATCTCTCTGGAGAATCACTGTTTCAGAGTGCTGTCTGTTTGCTTGTCTTTTGTCTGTTCTTGTGTTGGCAAGTACCCACTCGTTTGATTCAGTGCACAGGTTCATGTTTCAAAGGGGTCTCCACAGCTGACATCTGCACTGCTGCTATTTGGATTACCATCCATACTTTCACCAGGCCCTATAGTCTGGACATTGCCTTTAGAGCCTGTGGAGGCTTCAGCCGCACTGCACTTCAAGGCCCTTCTGTCTTAGACCTCAGTCTGTCTGCCTCCCAGACTGTCCTGATTAGCTTGTAAGTGCTCGGGACTCGTTCTTATGGTGTGACCTGATGATTGAGATATCCCCAAAGAAGATAGAATAGTTACATAAGAACTTACTGTAACAGTACATCTTCGAGGGGATCTTCGTCATCAGGTCTGCCTTCCCTCCCACCATCCCCCTTCTTGGGGTCCTCTTTTTGAACTGGTTATCTGGTATCTCCAGCCTTTTATTTTGGCCTGGGCACTTCTCTCTCTCTCTCTCTCTCTCTCTCTCTCTCTCTCTCTCTCTCTCTCTCTTCAGTCCCCCGTGGTAGTAGTTTGCTCCATTTGTCTCCAGGGAAAAGAACTGAGGAGGGGGCGGGGCCGCTCATGCCTTTATAGGGTTGCTGAAATCAGCAGGCAACGTTAGCGTGGGCGGCCCCAGTTGTACTGCTGGAAAAGTCTTCCATGTGGATCCTGCTTAACCGACAATGAAGTTCCTACGGTGTGACCTGATGACTGAGATCCCCTCGAAGATCTACCGTTACGGTAAGTTCTTGCATAACTGTTCTTTCTATGCTGATTGACACCTTTAGGCTGTACCACTACCACATTGAGGAAGCTAATTACCCATATGTATTATCCCCCCATTGACAATGTTGGCACTAACAGAAAAGGAAATTATGGTCGGTATGAATGAATTTCTCCTTTTGGCAACACAGATTGCTTTTTTTTTTTTTTAATTCATTTCTTGGAGTCCAGTCAGTGGATAGTGCTGTGACTTCATATTTGGCCCAACACATATCTCTGGCCTTCAGTAAGGCAAGCAGGTCACTGTGAAGCCATGTAGTAGCTGACCCTCTTACTGTATGCCTTTTGAGAGGCATGTGTGTATCCTGCAGAGCCTGGAATTTGGAGATAAAGTATCATAAAGTTTCTACAGCATCATTAATAGAGAAAATGGGGACTAGTCCATCTGACATAGATAAGCAGTTTATAGAAGTGACGAAGAATGAATTCTTTGGGAGGGGGACAGGAGGGAGAGTGTGCTTTCCAAATATAGAAAACTGGCAGTTGGTTGCAAATGATGGTCAGCTAGAGTGCCAGCAACACTATTCCTTTCCATTCTGTTAGTTAAAGCAACAGTGCAACACAGCTGGTCCAAAAAATGTGACCCTACACTACAAAAGATTTTAGGCATTTTCCAGTTTTATTTGGTGGTTAAATCTTCTGATTCCACCAAAATTGGAGTATTTTGTAAATGTTTTAATTGATTTTTTTCTCAAGAAAAAAAGATGACCGCTAGTTGGCTTAAAAGTAACATTGTAGCTCTGACAAGGGTTAGGATCAAGAAAGTAAAAAAAAAAAAAAAAAACTTGTGGTGCACAGAATAGGATGTACCTAGAAAACATGATTTTTACAGGGATAATAGTAGGGATGATCGTTTTTTTTTGACAGCTATAACTGAAACTATTTATTTATTTATTTTATTTATCAAGTCTAGGATTACAAATACCTTTGAGCCATGGCTCTTTTACAAAGGTTCCACGTCAGAGAAATACAAATTATGGGGAACATCAAGACAGGCATTACAACAATGTGGACATTGCAAACAGAGTACAGATTAATACAGTTCAAGGGTAGCATTGTAACAAGGCAGCCAGCGGCATTTGTCAGAGAAAATAGGCAACAGATAAGAAGTGCCAGAGTCATGGGGGTGGGGGGGGACTAGCCTTTTGGAAA
The DNA here is from genome assembly GCA_016271365.2 of Neoceratodus forsteri. NCBI lineage: Eukaryota > Metazoa > Chordata > Ceratodontiformes > Ceratodontidae > Neoceratodus > Neoceratodus forsteri. Next base: position 762,402,177 of record CM057456.1, on the reverse strand, counting down.
CTAATTTCTCATTGCACCGCTGCTGTAATACCCAATCAACGAGGGAATGGAGCGGTGGTTACCTTTTGTAGCTAGTCTAGTAGGGCCAGAGATGACTTGAGTGAGATGGAGCTTACGTACTAGGGATTCAAAAGATTTAATTTTATTACCAAGCTAATGAAGGTTGAAATGATCCGTTAATAGGGTTTAGTTTCTGATGGGTGATGAATAATGTTGGATGAGCCAGGAGGATTATAAATGCAGATTATGTGAAGCTTCTTAGTATTCGCTAGGACTAATAAGGGATGTAGGACATCACACTAGGGTAAAGTAACCACAAGTAGGGCAGATAACTGCAGGTGTCCCTTACAGTAAGTAATATACCCCCACCACTCTTTTGGAAGGTGCAGGGTAGAGGGAACTTCTGAACCGTCAAGGACTTTAAGAATGCGCTGTGCATTTGGGGGTAGGAGGAACCACTAGATCACCAGGACTTTCCTTCATGGAAAAGATGCACTATGGAACAACTGCGCCGCATGCAAATTAATCCATAATGGGTATGCATATGGCCCCTTAACGCCTTGCTTGCCCAGTGGGCTCGTTTCATGCTCAGGCTGAATATGGCCCACAGGGGACCTGGTGCTATCCCATTTCAGCCAGCGCTCTTCCTGTGGGCCATTTGCAGCCCCCTGGTCCATGTCGGGGCAGTGCAGATCCACTTAATGCTGCGCCAACATGGACCGATATTCAGTAGGAGAGTGCTGCTCTATTGGTAAGCAGTATCCATCTGAATATTGGTAGAGCCAAGAGGAGCGCAAGTGCAGTGTAAATGGCTGCTCTGCACTTACACCGATTTCTCAATATTGAGGCCTCTCAGTCTATAGGTATACCTGAGGAGTAACGACTTGAGCTGCACCCACTGGCAAACTAGGGAGCAGCAAATAGAAAGCAATATACGAAGTATATCAAACAAATTGCAAGTCAATCAGTAGGATCGGTATGCTGGAAGCAACTTACTTAAAGAGCTACTGAATTGAGGACACTGTTTTTCTGCCCATTTCATGTAAAAGTCGATCAGTTCTACATTTTTCATTTGTATTGCCACTTGGTCAGTTTGATGTTGATTTTCATTTTAATGTGTACCTGTTCAAACTGCAGCTGCCTCAAGAAATGTGCGGCACCATCTGTTGTGAGCTGGACTGGAAGTGATACTGAGGGAAGAAAATCAAGCTTCTGAAAACGTTGAATATTCTGTGCTGTCAGTGTCAGTTCTGAAAGGATCTGAGTGCCTGCATGCGCACATCAGGAAGGCGGCGTGATGACCCTGTTTAATAAAGTGTCTAGTTTTTTATATAGTTAGCTCATTTGTATTGGGACATTTTTGATCTGTTGTTGGCATTGTTTTTATGTAATGTGAGGCTGTAGTTGGCAGTTGCCATCTGGTTTAGAGAGCACACCCGTGTCTTGTGCAGTCTGATGTCCTGGTCGGTTATTTCCCTCTGTTTGTGTTCATCTCTCCAAGAGTTTTGCACAATTACACCTGCCAGAATTGAGCAGCATTTTTTTCTTGTATCCGTAAAAGTCAGCCACGCAAACAATGTCAGGACCCACGGGCTGTAAAGCCAGTTCATAGTGCCAACGCAAATCCCTCACATTCTGTGAGTGTCAATATAGAAAATATCAAAAAGCATCTGTTGAAAGCTGCACTCGTCCCCTGACACTGCTGACGTTTCGTGGTGTATGGAAGCAAGGCATCTTAAAAAGTGCTTGCATGCAGTGCAGAATGTTGGTGGTGTTAATGGGGAGTGCTGTGTTCATTAGATGCAAACATCTGCTGTCTGCAGGGGTCACAGTGGACTCATTAGAATGGTCTGCACCCATTTCTTGAGGCTCCCGGGGAGATGTCACAGGGCTGTCTAGGAGTGTTTGGAATTGGGGAGATAATTCAGGTATGAGAGTATGGTAGTACTAGTTAGGCAGAGGACTACCTGTTACCGGCCTGACCCAGCTGGATCCGTACTTTCTTGTTTAGAGTTAGCATCGTTCAGTGTAAGAGTTGCAAGTACCGTCATGGTTTTCTCAGTCGAGTCTTAGATGGTCATGCCATAGCCATACATCCTGAGTGGAACAATATAGGTTTCTGCCGGTGCTTGTACAGAACGAAGGTTCAGTCTTCTTTGAATTTTGGTGACACTCCAGTTAAAGCAGCTTTGCTAGGTCTTTTGCTCTGTGCACCAACTTTGCCACAGTGCAAGGGCAGAGAATTCAGTACATGCAGTCGGGTCGGCAGGGAAACTAGATTGGGTGATCGCGGTTGGATGGCTAAGCCCTGAGGCAGTAATCCAGGAGGTAAGAGGAAGAAAAACAAATCTGAGGTTTATAAACAGACTGGGAATACAAATATGTGCAGAACTAAAGGCGTAAAAAGAGTTACACTGCAAGGTATCCAGCAAACTAACATCATGGCAGAGGTTCGCTTCCTGAGATAATTATATAAAATAGGTTAGACACTTTATTAAACAGGGTCATCACACTGGTTTCCTGATACCTCTTGCAGTAAAAGCAGTTTTCGCACTGCATTTCTTTCTGTGCATGAGTGAAAGGTGAATTTATTCGGAAGAGGTTAGTGTCTGGCATGTGGTAAATGTGGAACTTTAGGTTTGTGCCATGAGCACCTCTGTTCTTGGAGCCGCTCTTTTGTTTTTATTTGCTTGCGTATCAAACATTTGAAAAGGAAATGCACATTTTTTTTTTTTTTTTATCCTTAGAAACTGAGTATCATTGCTGTAACAAGCACAAAATCATAAAAGCCTCAGCTTTCAGGAAGGGATAAACAGTGCAGAGCAGGAATCAGCATTGACTCAGTGACTGCACCCCCCCACATCACTTCCTGCCCACTTGCTAGGATTCTCGCACGGACCATACACATAGGAGAATCATGCAGATACCACAACAGATGACTTTTTCATCAATTAACTGAGTATTTAACAATACATTTCTGCTGTTCAGTACTCCAGTAAACAATATAATGCAAAAACAGCTCAATCCACTAGCTCTTTGTGTCCAGTTGAGCTTCATCATTGTAGAGAGTCAAAGCAAACACAAGGCTAGATCACTGAGGTAAGTGCACACACTGCCGGTGTAGCATTGCCGGCCAGTGGCTGACTCCACAGCTGACACCCACAGTGTGACACCCTTTGCACTGCAGCCCTTTGTGCTCTGGACCGCAGTGCACAGGACCGCTGGGTATTGGTGTCTTTTAAAGTAAGAGAAGGCGCAATAGCTTTGCCCTCCCTTGTCATCTGGCTGCCATTTGGGTATTTCAAATGCTGGTGCAGGAGTGGGAAGGCAGGGGAAGGGCCGAGACTGATCCAGACACATGGCAACAAAGTTCAAATGTTCTTGCGGCAATCGGTAGGAGGAGGCAGGTTGATGATGATTAGCTATCCTTCTTCACTACGCCTTAACAGCTCCAGCGGTGTGTATCACCCTTTTTTTCTGGTGTTCTCCAGCTGCATCTGAGAATTCATCCCCTGATTTTGCAGACTAAAAATGCAGTGATTCCCTATTATGATCTTTATGTAGATAACACAAAAGTACTGAGTTTTAAAATGTTTGTGGCTGAGTAATATTAGTTTGGAGAAGGGGAAAACAGTCCATTTAGGAGACTGTGGCAATATAGAACATTACTTTCAACATTATTGATGGCAGGAGCTGTGAATTTCCTAATATTGATATCTCATAAAGGGAATGGTTTTTTTGATTGTACATGTCGAATTGGTGATGCCTTGCTTATAGTAATCGGTCTGTAACCTTAAACTGCCAAACAAAAGACAGCAGTGCACCTTTGATTATAATGGTCTGATTAGTTGGCCTAATAACCCAGCTAGAAGGCACTACACTTTGTCTTGCAGAGCATGTCCTGGGAATCTGTAATGATTTCAATTCCTGTTGACTTGCTCCATAATGTCGTAATTGTGTTTTTATATATTTAATATATAATGCCTCAGTTTAGCTGCTGAAGTAAATCATTTTTGTGTGCTTTCTAAATTTTACAAAGTATGTTGTTGGCAGTACTAGGTTTAGAGAGAAGTGACTTAGGGTGTTTATCTAGAAAAAAACCCTCTACTCATATCGAATGACTGAGTGCCATACTGCAGAGTACAATGCCAAACTTGATCTGTAATACATAATAAATGGTGTCCTGTTATTGCTGAAGATAAATTGACTGGTGCTTACAACTGTTGATGGAAGTATTGCTTACGGCATGTCAACAAGTCAACCATGAAAGCTCTTACTGTCAGTACTGGTGATTTAGAATGACATACATCACATGAAGAATGCTTTATCTTAGCGAAATGTTTGGGTGTCCCATGTTCACGGTCAGTACCAAGTGTAGAAAATAAGTACTGCAGTTTGAGCTCTTAATAGAACAATGCTTCAAGTTACAAAATAAGTAATGGGCAGTCTCATCTGGCACTGCACCATTTTCTTGTCCTCTTCCTTGCAGTGCATTTATTTCACATTTTGCAAAAACAACACTATCTGCTACTTTAAAGTAGACAAAGGATGTGTGAAGATGGAGAGAGGGTGCTGGAATCCCCTGAGCATTTGCTACACAAGACATTTCAGGTTTGTGCAGCATATTTTATGTAGTGTGTCACAAATACTGTGGAGAAGGGAAGAGGAAAAGCAGAAGGGAAGGGTGAGCTGTGACAGATGAAGAAATTTAGTAGGAAATATGAGTGAAAAAGAAGGGATAGCTAACAGTGATGTCCTAGTAGAGAGGGTGATTGTGTCTGGGGGGAGAGAGAGGTGGCTGACTGCGAGGGAGAAAAATGAGTCCTTAGTTTGAATCTGAAGTGTCAGAGTTGGTGAATCAGTTTGGTCTAAAGGCTGTTAAACGATGAATGGCTACTGGTGGCCTTAGCTATCCCCACCATTTCTAAATCCACATCTGTGCTAGGAAGAAAATGAACTTGGTTTAGCTGTAGAAGATTTGAATTTGTAGAAGTCACCAAGATCGACTGTGTATAAATTAAAATCACTGGAGTGAGTCATTAAAACAGCAGTCTTACTGTTAGCCATTTCACCCGTAACCTACTTGAAAAGAGCCTCTCTTGTCTTTTGATCAGCCCTGTTTTTTCTCAGATTTGTAGTTTTTGTTTAATTTAGTGTGAATTCTTTCTAAATATTACACAAATGAATTGCCACATCAGTCAGGAGAGGTGATCCCAGGTAGTCAAAAATGTGAACCTCCAGGATAGTTTTCTTAAAGCAGCTACAAATCAGTTGTGAAACTTTATAGAACTAGTAGCACCAAAGATAACAGGCAGAAAATAGTTAGAATTTAACAAGTAGCCAGTTGTTACTTTTTATTTCCGTTGTATTTCTTTTCATTTACATTGGTTGGAAAAGATGTAGCTCACTGCTCCCAGTCAGTTGGTCCCATCCAAAGCGGGAAGTATGGGGCAATGCACGAAGACAGGCAGTGGATATTTGGGGCAGGTGTGCTGACTGCCCCCAGTCATTGTATAGATCACTGCATGTGGAGAGGTTCGTGTAGAGCCTTTCCCACTTAATAAAGAGGGAAAGAAAGTAAACAAACCAAAAAAAAAAAAGTGCCGCATCAGTGGCCTAGTGGCAGAATGTTGCACTTGCTGAGTAGATGACCCGGGTCTGGGAACGGATGACCCAGGTTTGGGAACGGATTACCCGAGTTTGGGAACTAACTCTTGTGTTGTGTTGAGGGTCAGGCCTGGCCAAGATACCTGCCATGCCGCAGTGTGTCTCAGCTGGGGAGAGCTGGGACTGGTTTCCACTACCACAGTAATAATAAATAATAATAATAACCTTTATTTATATAGCGCGCTTCACTGAGTACCAGAGCGCTGTACAATAAACTACAGTTAAAACCATAAAATATTAAAATACATTTTCTATATATAAATACAATTCAGTAACAGAAGTCCAATTACAAGACGGCACTAAAAGCAAGTTCAAATAAATAAGTTTTTAAGGCAATCTTAAGGCTCTCCATTGTCAGGCACTCACATGTCCGACGAGGCAGAGAATTCCACAGGGTTGGGGCTGCAAATAAAAATGCCCACAAACCAGATGTTTTTAATCATACCTAGGGAATCTCCAGTAATCCCTCGTTGGTTGAGCGGAGAGGTTGGAGGGGGCAGTAAGGATGCAGGAGCTCTTTCAGGTAGCTCTACCTCTGTCTGTGCAGGGCTTTAAAGGTCAGTAAACTGACCTTGAAGGTGGTCCACCACTGAACTGTCAGCCAGTGCAGTTCATAAAGCATAGCTGTAATATGACTGGATCGGGATGATCCAGACAGCAGCCTGGCCGCAGCATTCTGCATCAGCTGCAAGCGGTGGATATCAACCCCCAGAAGCCCTAGGTAAAGGGAGTTACATTAGTCCAGGCGCAAAATCACAAAAGCATGGATCAAAGTAGGAAGGACGCCAGACGAAACTAGATGTTTAATCTGGGTGATATTCCTCGGACGGTAAAAGGAGGACTTAACCATGGCTGACACCTGGGAGTGAAGCATCAGACTGGGAGCGACAAGTATTACTATAGTAAAACGTGTATATATACTACACTATAGTAAATATCCCTTTGGCAAGGGCAGGGAGCTTGCTCTTGCCACAGTGGGGACAATGTGTGTGGTGAGGCCAACATAAATATTGCTCACACCTGGGGGGGGGGATGCTGTGGGAGAAGAACGTGGTTGCCGTCTATATGGTGTCCGGAATATCTGTCTGACCAGAGTATATCCTGTCGAACAGGGTATATTCCTGCAAGACGGCCTGTCAGGAAATCAAAAGCATATGGAAGAAACAAGACAAAGAAAGTAAAGAACGTTTAGTTACTTGGACAAATACATAGGCATACAGGCACGATATTTGGCTATAAATGGCGCAATCAAAAACGTCAGCTGGGGAAACTAGCTTATGATGGTCCTATCACATTGTATTCATTACTACATTTAGGCTTAATACTTGTCCCTACTTGAGGGCTTGCTTTTGCTATGTACCAAAAGTCAAATAAAAGAGCAGTACACCTATCCACAAAGAAATAAATTATAGATGTAGGCTGCCATGCATTACAGTGCTAAGAAACCCTTTCCCTGAGACATAATGAAAGCTGTATATTTAAGAACAAAATTCTTAAAGGAGAAGAAAATGCCCTTCATTTTTCTTAGTCTGAGACTACGGTATGGAAAATTATTTATATTTTTCTCAAATTATTTCTCGTAAAAGAGTAATCAGCTGCTTTAATATTGCCTTGTGAGTTGTGCAAGTTACATACCCTTTGCACAGCAGAAGAAGAATCTCTTGAGTTAAAACAACATAATAAAGGACCAAATAGTTAATTTATTTATTAAAATTTGTTAACTGGGAAAGGCACACTGAGCCATGGCTCGTTTCCAGGTGTGACCCGGGGGTGAGGGTAAGGATACAGTCAAATAACAGGACTGAGCAATACAAAACAGGTACAGAGCAAACAAAAATAGTGCAAACATGGTAAGAGGCACATCACATGCAGCAGCTGATTGGAGCAGTGATATAATAAACAATCATAGATGCAGTCAACAAATGGATTGAAAAACTCCATGCAAAGAACATTATGAGAAGTAATATCAGCCCCAGGGAGGGGGCATGAACTGGGGGGGGAATCAAGTCGGTTGTGGAGTTCACAGATGCAGAGAAGGGGGTGCATTAGTTTTAAGCTGTTGCTTATGGGAAGTTGGGAAGGCTGAGAGACGGACGGAAGAGGGTAGAAGGTTCAGAGTGAGAGAAAGCAATATGAGAAGGCAGATTGTCCAGCAGAGGAGTGAGGGTGAGGGAGGGAGAAGGAGCAGGGATCCCTGGAAAGAAGGGAGTATTAGGTGGATGGAGTTAGCGAGATGAGAGTAGAAAGAGATGAGGACATTGCCTCGAACCAGTATTTAGAGACGAAAGAAGCACAGTGGTGCAGGTGATGGGAGGAAAGAAGGAGTATGGAGAGTGAGGAATGGAGAGTGCAATGATAAGTGCAAGGTGATGAGTTTGTAGCAGAATGGCAGAAGGTGTTACACAGGATGTCCAGTCTGGCAAGGGAAGAAGAGGAGGAGGACTAACTGTAAACCACATATGTATAGTTAAAGATTGAGAATACCATCTTTGTAACTAATTCCTGGCAGGCATGTGGGGTCAAGCAAGCAGTCCTTGTTCTGGCACAGGGCACCAAGCCTGTGGTGGAGCTTAACGTGGATGGCATTGATGTGCGCAGAGAAGTTAAGCTAACCGTCTAGCCACATGCCAATATACTTGAAGGAATGAACCGCTTCAAGGGAGGTACCATTCAGGGTGGTAAAGGAAGGGCGGGAAGCAGGCCTAGCCAGTTTTCTGACTGGAACCAAAGGACATGGACACTGTTTTTTTGGTGTTGACCTGGAGTTGGTTGGCCTGAAACCAATGCTGGACATTGTGGAAGTTTTGCTGGAGCAAAACTTTCACAGCCCCCTTTGATGGGCCTAAGGAATAGAGAAATGTGTCTGCATAGATATAAATATATGAGTTGGCACAGATGATGGGGAGGTAATTGAGGAAGGTGGAAAAGGGGATGGGACCCAGGATGGAGCTCTGAGAGACCCCAGCCTGGATTGGAAGTAGAGGGGGCGGGATGCCAATGACCTGAACTGACTGCGGGCGGCTGGAGAGGTGGGAGCTAAATCACACTATGGTGGAGGATGAGAGGCTAGCAGAACTGCTCTTGTCCAGAAGGAGCGGATGGGCCACTGACTCAAAGGCTTTGGCCAGATTGATGAAAATGGCAGTCGGGATGTGCTCCATCTCCATCCCAGAGAGAATGGAGTCAGTAACGTGTAACAGGGATGAGACCGTGAAATGGTGCTTCTGAAAACCAGACTGGAAAGGGGAGAGGAAGTTAGATGAGTAAAGGAAGTCAGAAAGCAGGGAGTAGACTAGGTATCTTGCAACTTTGTAAGAGAGAGGAAAAGGGAAGTAGAACAGAAGTTACCAGGGGAGGAGGGATCACCACCTTTGCAGAGGGGGAGAACTTTAGCCAACTTCCAACCCTGTGGGACAGTGCAGAGTATGAAAGAGAGGTTTAGGAGGTGAGTGAGGATGGAGGCAGTAGCAGGAGCAGAGAGACGGGAGGAGTCTAGGTTCTAAGCCATCAGGGCTAGCTTTGGACTGATTAAGAGAAGACAGGGCCAGCTACAGACAAGAGGAAAGTGAAACCCCATAGAGGGGCTTAACGGAGAGGGGTGAGGGGATGGAAAGGGAGATGAACTGAAGAGAGCAGCAGTAGAGGATGGGTCAAATACTGGAGACTCATTATCCATTAGGACTGTAGAAGCAGAATGCACCTTCCAGAATTTGACAGGGCAGTTGAGGTTGTTCTGGAGGTTTGTGTTGGTATAGAGGGACTTAACATTATGAATGGCCTTAGTGTAGGTGTTCTGTACACTCTATTGAAATGGAAGTCGGACAAAGAATGGGAGAGCTTGAATTGGATCCAAACGTGATCACGTTTCTTGCACAAATCAGTGAGATCAGAGGTGATCCAAGGTTGATGGGAAGACTTAGCCTGGACTTCCTAATTGGGGCATGTTTGTCCCAGACCGAATTAAAGATAGAGTGGAATAGGGAAAGAGCAACATCTATGTCCGGGACAGTGAGAATAGAGGACCAATCAGCTGCAAACAGATCACCCAACTGAGCATCTTTGTTCTTTTTTCTCTCCTTCACCCCTCCCGGTCGGCCCTCCTTCTGAGAAGTGCTCCGGCCCCATCACCCCGCTGTCTGCTAGAACTTGCCTGCTGGACATCTTTCCCCAGGGTTTGCCCCACCCCAACTGGGTTTGCTGGGATCCCCACGCCTCGACGAAGAACAGATGCAGTTCTGGTTGGTGTGCCTGGCTGGTCTCATCATCCTGCTGCTGGCTTTTTCTTGTTTTTGCCATGAGAGATGTGATGTGCAGTGATATCATGGTGCATACCATGTGCTCCTGTGCGACATGCACCAACGTCTGCCATGCCTCCTGACCTTCTTGGCCCAGGCTGCCTTTCCCTCAGCTTCTGGAAGGGGCCAGGCAGCCGGCCCGCCAGCAGCCTGGATTTGCTTCCAAACCTGGGTCATCTTTGTCGCTAGTGGTAGCGCTACTGTTGCGGTGGCAGGTCAGCTTGGAGCATCTTTGTTTAGTGACTGTAGGGGCCTAGACTAGATATACTTAGGGAGACAGGAAAGATGTCAAACTTTTCTAACATACTAAAAGCCAGCAGAATAGGCCAAATGGTCTGTCTTGTCTGCTCGAAAGCCAGCTACCTAATGGCTGCTCGCCTTCCCACCCCCAGCCCCGAGATGGTCTTCTTTGGTTTGTTTCCTTGTACCTGTCACCCCTTCATGAAGCCCTCCTCCACCAGCCTCCCGAGCAGCGCATTCCATGGCACCACCACCCTCTCGGTGCAATAATGCTTCTTACGCTCCCCTGTAATTTCCCCCTCAGCTTCCACCATGGCCCCTGGTTCCCCCCTTAGCCTAAACAGCTCCTTGGTTCCACTCCTGGTTATTCCTTTTACATACTTGAAAACCTCTATCATGTCTCCCCTGCCCCTTCTTTCCTCCAGTGTGTAAAGCTCAAGCTCTTCCAGTCTCTCCTTATAAGGCCTCCCCTCCATACCCTGAATCATCCTGGTCACGCTCTTGTGGACTCTCTCCAGCAGCGCTATGTCCTTCTTCAGATGAGGTCTCCAGAACTGTACACAGTACTCAAACTGCAGCCTGACCAAGGCATTATATAGAGGGAGGATCACCTCCCTCCTTCTGGACGTAATTCCCCTGGCTATGCAGCCCAGTATCCTGTTTGCTTTGGCTTCAGTTCTTCTACAATTTTCAGAGTTATTCATTTTGACGTCTACCACCACCCCCCCTAAATCCCTTTCTCCCAATGTGGCTTGCAGTGTGACCCCGGTGTATACATGGCCCCGGTTTTTGACCCCCAAATGAAGAACCTTACATTTCCCGGCATTAAATTTCAGTCCCCACCTCCTTGACCACCCCTCCAGGGTATCCAGATCTCCCTGGACAGTCTCCCTCGCTTCCTCCCAGTCCACCAATGCTCCCAATTTTGAATCATCCGCAAAGAGACTCAACCTATTCCTAACCCCCTTCCCTATATCCGAGATGTAGGCATTGAACAAGAGTGGCCCCAATACTGAACCTTGAGGGAACCCACTGATTACCTTCCTGGGGAGGAGAGTATCCCACCCACCATTACCCTCTGTAAATGCCCCGAAAGCCAATTTTCAACCCAATTGAGCTCCTGTCCTTCCATCCCCATCTCCCCCGTCTTTGCTATCAGTTCATTATGTGGCACTGAATCAAATGCCTTGCTGAAATCTAGGTATAGGACATCCACCGGCCTATGTCTATCCAAGGCCCTTGTCACCCAGTCGTAAAACTCTACGAGGTTGGACTGACACGATCTTTCCCAGGACAAAGCCATACTGTTTATCATCTTGGTGTCCTAACCTTTCCAATTGCCTTCCAAGCCTCTCCTTGATAAAGCCCTCCATTATTTTGCCTACCACAGATGTCAGACTGACAGGCCTATAATTCCCCATCTCCTCCCTAGATCCCCTTTTATGTATAGGCACTACATAAGCCACCCTCCAGTCCTGTGGCACCCATCCCGTCTGCAGAGAGGTGTTAAAAAGTGCAGCCAATGGAGCTGCCAGCTCCTCCACCAGTTCTTTCATAACCCTCAGTTGTAGTCCGTCCAGCCCCGGTGCCTTATCAGTTTTTAGCTTCCGAAGGGCCTCCCTCACCATATCCTTTGTGATTTCTCACCCCAATCCACTCCCTCATGCAGTCTTCCTACTCCTTCTGGGTCTGGCCCAATCTGTACCGTAACCATTTTCCATCCTCTAGTCTCAGACTGAGACTGACCTCTCGCTTTTGCTGGCTCCTCTTCCCTCCTATCAGGCTGTAGGGATCCCTTATCACCCTTTTCAAAGACTGAGCCAAAGTACTTGTTTAGCATCTCTGCCTGTTCTCCTGCTTCCTGAGCTCATCCCCCCCATAGTCTTAATCCTGTTGGTCTGTGCCCTCTTTTCTCTTCTCTCTTATGTATCTGTAGAATCCCCGCACGGGATATCCCTAGCCAGGTTTTCTCCATCCCTGCCGTGGCGCCCTCACCACTCTAGTGACCTTTCTGGCCAATAGTTCATACTCCCCTCGCTCCTTGTCCCCCCCTAGAATGTTTAAAATGTGCGTAGGCAGCCTTTTTATCCATCACCGCCTCCTGCACCTCCCTGGTCCACCAACATAGCTTGCTGTTTCCACCATGCTTACGCCTTACTTTAGTACAGGACCTAGTAACCTCTGTCACCCCTTCTTTAATGATCTCCCACAAGCTTCCAGTATCCATGTCCGGCCTAATCATGTCCAGCCTCTCCCTTAGAATCCTACCCATACCCACAAAGTCCGCTCCCCTTAAGTCCACTACTACTGTATGAGTGTGGTTTTCCTCCCCCCTAGATACAGCTGGAAGCAGACAGTGGCGTGGTCACCACCCGCCAGTGGACTGCACACCTCCAGGCCCCTTATTTGTTCACTGTCCGCTAGGACAACGTCCAATATCCGCCCCTCTGTAGTAGGTTCCTCCATCTGTTGGACCAGGAAGGCATCCTGAAAGACATCCATCAGCCTCTGTTCCCTTATTACAGAGGATGTTATGGTGTCCCAGTCCACCCCTGGCATATTAAGGTAGGTAGGTAAAATTTATTTTTATACAGGTAATACATGTCATTTGGACATAATCCAGTTTACAAGACAGACCTGTGTAAATTCCTAACTAGTTACATACAAATAAGTTCCATGTTAAATGCATGTAAATACAGACACCACAATATACAAACAACACAGTATAGCTAAAAGACTTACAATAGCTGGATTATAAAATCTCAAAATCCCAAGGAACCTTAGAGAAAAAAAAAAAATTTAACACTCACAAATGTGAACATATAGCTCCTTTATAGTGTGAGTAAACAATGAATAATTTGGAATTTCTCTTACCTCATCAGGAAGAGAATTCCAAAAACTAGCAGCCTGATATAGCAAAGACCTATCCCTAAGTCTTTGTGTAAAGCAAATCAATAAAACACAATGAAGGAAAAAAACGCTATGGTTCTCAAAAGAGGTGGCAGGGAAGGTTAAGGAGAAAAGGACAGCATTCAGGAAATATAAGGAAACACAGAAGGAGCAGGACAGAGAACTTTATCAGTTAAAGCAGAAAGAGGCTGGGAAGGCAGTCAGAATAGCAAAGGCCCAAACCGAGGAAAGGATAGCCAATTCTGTTAAGAAGGGGGATAAGACCTTTTATAGGTACATTAGGGAGCAAAGAAAGACCAAAGGAGGATACTGAAGCTTAATAAAGGGGAGGGAATGTGGGTAGAGGGTGACAGTGAAAAAGCAGGGATACTGAAGGAATATTTCTGCTCAGTATTCACAAAGGAAGAGGAGGGAGAGTTACCTAAACCAAACAAGAGAAACACTCTGAAGACGGGGTCGATACCAGTCCATTTACAGAAGAAAGGGTTCTGAGAGAACTAATAAAATTGAAGGTGGACAAAGCAATGGGGCCTGATGGGATTCACCCAAGAATTCTAAAAGAACTAAGGGTAGAACTAGTGACACCGCTGACTACTCTCTTTAACAAATCATGGGAGGATGGGGTGGTACCCAAGGACTGGAGGAGGGCAGATGTGATTCCTCTTCACAAAAGTGGGAGCAGGACAGAGGCAGGAAACTACAGGCCAGTTAGTTTGACCTCAGTGGTAGGGAAAATGATGGAATCACTTCTGAAGGAAAGAATTGTTGAGTACCTAGAGGCCAGTGGGGCACAGGACCCAAAGCAGCATGGATTCACAATGGGAAGGTCATGTCAGACAGATCTAATAGATTTCTTTGACTGGGTGACCAAAGTATTGAACCAGGGAGGGGCTGTGGACATGGCCTACCTAGATTTTAGCAAGGCATTTGATACAGTCCCACACAAAAGATTAATACACAGATAGCCAGCCTTGGTGGGTCCCAAGGTGGTAGCCTGGATAAAAAATTGGCTAGACAACAGGGCATAAAAGGGTGGTAGTAAATGGAGTATACAGTGAAGGAAGGAGGTTACTAGCGGGGTACCGCAGGTTCAGTACTGGGACCGGTCCTTTTTAATGTCTTTATAAGTGACATTGCAGAGGAACTGGAAGGAAAAGTATGGCTCTTTGCAGATGACACAAAGATCTGCAACAGGGTTGATACACAAGATGGAGTGGAAAGGATGAGAAGGGACTTGGCAAGGTTGGAGGAATGGTCAAATGTATGGCAGCTCAGATTCAATGCAAAGAAGTGCAAGGTAATGCACATGGGAAACAAAAACCCAGGGGAAGCGTACACAATGGGGGGTGAGATACCGACAACAGTAAAAATAGAAAGGGACCTGGGGGTAATTATATCAGGTGATCTAAAGGTGGGCAAGCAATGTGAGAAGGCAGTAAGGAAGGCTGGGGGGATACTGGGATGCATAGGAAGAGGCATCAATAGTAGAAAACAGGAAGTTGTTATCCCTCTGTACAGACAGTTGGTGAGACCCCATCTGGAGTACTGTGTGCAGTTCTGGAGACCCCATCTCCATAAAGACATAGACAAAGTGGAGGCTGTCCAGAGGAGGGCAACCAAAATGGTGCAGGGTCTGCACCAGAAGACATACGAAGAAAGACTAAAGGAGCTTAATATGTATACCCTTGAGGAAAGAAGGGAGAGAGGGGACATGATAGAAACTTTCAAGTACCTCAAGGGAATTAACAAAGTCCAAGAGGGTAGCATCTTCCAGAAAAAGAGATGTGCAAGAACAAGGGGGCACAATTTGAAGATAGAGAGAGGAGACTGACTCAGAGGTAATGTGAGAAGTATTTTTCACTGAGAGGGTTGTGGATGCATGGAACAGCCTCCCTGAGGAGGTCGTGGAGTCAAGAACAGTGGGGGACTTCAAGAATGCATGGGACAGGCATAAGGCAGTCCTAGTGGGGGGGTAGGAGGAAGTAAGCTGTTGGTTAACTAGGATCTGCAGCTTATCTGTTAGGTAGGAAAATGGGCAGACTAGGTGGGCCAAGCGGTCCTTATCTGCCGTCAAATTCCATGTTTCTTTGTTTCTATTATAATGTTTACCTACAACTATCTTATTTAAGTGAACTGGTCTTGTCAATATCCGTTTTTGATAGTTATTCACTGTAAATAATATTAAAGAAATTGGATGATTTACAGATGAATATTTCATTTTGTGTATTAAAGATAACCAATGACACTTATGATTTATGTCTAAAGGCGACCAGTTCACTTTCTTCAACAATAAACAATGATGAATCCGATAGTTTCCTTGTAATACATATCTTGCTACGCGATAAGTTCCATCTATTCTAGACAATAGGGTTTTATTTGCATTTCTGTATATTAATTCTCCATATCTTAGCACTGGAATAATTAACTGATCTGCCATTTTTTTCTATCTAAAAAAGATAAACAATCAGTACTTCTTAACGACTCCTACCCTTCTATTTATTTTTTTAATCAGTGCAATAATATGATTTGAAAAGGACAGATGTTCATCAAATATAATCCCTAAATAACTATATTCTTTAACTTGTTCTAATTTAGTTTGACTTCCTGTATAAATGGATAAATCATAAACAAGTTCACCACATTTTTTATAGGAAATTCATACACTTTGTTTTTTTTTGTGTTCATTATTAGCCCTGACCTGGTGAACCACCCCTCAATTCTTCGAAAATCAGACTGCAAGTTAGTTTGCAATATTTCTTCCATTTTTCCGGACGCAGTTATAACCGTATTATCGGCATAAAGTCGAATCTCTGATTTTTCTATAGTTGATGGCAAGTTATTTATGAATATTAGGAACAAAAGAGGTCCTAAAATTGATCCCTGGGGAACTCCTCTATTTACTTTCCTCTTTCTTGACAAACATCCCTGTACCTCGACTCTCTGGGAACAATCATCCAAATAAGATTTTAACCAATTTAAGGGATATTCCCTCATGCCTATTCCTTAAAGTCTTTCAACTAGTAAGGGGTGGTCCACCAGGTCAAAAGTCTTTGAAAGATCTACAAAAATAACAGCTGTCTCCCTATTTTCCCCCAATGACCTATTTATTTGGTCATAAATTCCAAAAGGGCTGTTGTAGTAGAATAGTTTTTTCGAAAACCAGATTGTTTACTTGTCAACAAACTGTATCTGTCCAAATATTCCATTATCTGGCTAGAGACAAGTTTTTCCAAAGATTTCGACAAAAGAGGTAATAAGGCTATGGGCCTATAATTGACTTCTACCGCATCCCCCCCTTGAAAATAGGTTTTACTCTACTCTCTTTCCAAGATGAGAAAATATCCAATTTGAAGACTCCAATTAAATAAACAAGTGTTAATTGGTGCTATATGAAAAGCAGCTAGCTTTAAGAATTTACCTTCCAGACAATCACTACCAAAAGCCTTATGAGCATTTATATTTTGAAGAATTTTATATAGTTTAGTAACTGTTAAAATTTTAGATCACCCATGACCACCACCCTACACTTTCCAAGGTCACAGTGACCCTTGATGTTCTCACCCAGTTTATCCTCCAGATGCTCCTCTATTGCAGGGGGCCTGTATACCACCCCTATCTCCAATTTCTTCCCTCCCCTCGTTTGCAGGGTTACCCAAATCACCTCCACACTCCCTCCAGCCTCCTCCACTACACTAACCATTATGTCCTTTCTGACTATCAGCGCAACCCCTGCCCCCTCTTCCCACTACCCTGTCTTTCCTGAATATCTTGTAGCCCTCTAAGTTTAGGTCCCAATAATTTCTCTGGGTGGCCCATGTCTCTGTAATTGTTGCCACATATGCTGCTCCCTCAGCCAACATAGCCTGGAGTTCTGGCATTTTATTACTCATATTCCTGGTATTGATCAGGACTGTCCTCCACCCCAACTTCTTCCCTCTTCTCCAGTCCCCCCAACCCTGCACAGTCCCATTTCTGCCCAGTTTTACTTGGATTTGCAACATAGTCCCCCCACTCCTCTCGTGCCCTAAACCCTCAAACAGCCCCCCCTGAGGTTGTTTTATTATTTAATCCCCCCCTTTACAAGTTTAAACCCCACATCTCACCTATAAATCCAGCAAGTTTTAATTTCAAGATCTCCCTCCCCTCCAGGTTGAGGTGTAACCTATCCCTTGCATAAAGGCCCTTATCCTTCAAAGTATCCCCCCCATCCCCCACCAGCCCATATCCCTTTGCCTTGCACCAGTCTCTGAGCCACTGGTTTACCCCTCTAAGTTTTGGCTTGTTTTCCCCGGTTGCCCTAGGTACCGGCAGAATCTTAGAGAAGGATATTTTGCTTCCTATAGAGTGACAAACCCTGGACAGTTCACGGAATCTAGTCTGTATTTCTAGGGACATGGATATGTTGTTCATCCACACTATCTGGCAGTTTCCTTGCCGCTTTAAATCTTGCCAGAAGGTCTTCAAGCTGGCTCCTCCCACCCACCCAGGTGGTAAAACTCTCGGCTCCGCCCCTTGATGCCAGATTTTCCTTACCGCTTGGAAGCTCAGGTTCCCTCCTTAGCGCTCTGCGTTTTCGACTGGTTCCTGATTTTCGGTTTCTCCGAATTTGGTTTGAAGTTTTCTAAAACTTCAGTCTTCTTCCTCGCTGCTGTGATGGATATTCGTTTCCGCTCTCGGAGGCGCCCGGGGAATACTTCAGGACGGACCCGCACTCCATGTGCGTTTACCGCCTCGACTTGGACCATGATCCGCAAGTTTGCGAATTTTGCTGTGCACTTTCGACCAGCGTCCTGGAGGATCGTGCGGCCCGTTTGGGGCTCGGGCAACCTGGAATTTTTTCCGCACTGGAAAAATCTTTAGAGGTTCATCGGGCGGTGTCCGCGTCGGCTGTCTTGGCTGAGCAGCTCGATCTCTCTTCCTCCACGGAGGCGGCGGCCAAGGCTGTCCCTTCCTTAGTCACGAGCGCTTATCCCGCTCTCTTTGAGTTCCTCTCATTCAGCCCGTTCAGGCTTCGTCAGTCCCTTTCCTCGAAGGAGAGGGCCTTTGGGACTGCCTCTTGGCCCAGGTCAAAGGGTATGAGTAAGTCCCATCGTTGGCGCTTGCGGGAGTGGGGGAGGTTCCCTTCTCCTGTCTGCTGACTTTCGACTTCGGTCGAGGTTGTGGCTCAGGCCGCTGGCTTCATGGTGTCCCGTCAGGCCAGCCGGCCATGACTCCGTCGGCGTTGCCGAGTCTTCTCGACCCGTCACCGGGCGGTCTGCTGCGGGCCGTCAACCCCGCCGGTTTCCGGTGGAGGCAAAGGTTCTTCCTGCACCTTGAGGCGACAGGCCTCAGTCTTTTGTCCGAGCGAGGAAGAGCTGGTGTTCCTGCTCCTTCCCGGACTCACCCTTGGTTTCCCCGAGGATCTGGGTCTCGGTCTCTGTCCTCTTCTCGGTCAAGACGCTCCCGCCGACTTCGGCGGTCTCGGTCGGGGCACCGAGTTAAGTGGCATTACCGTTCCTCCTCGTCCCCCTCCTCGGATGAGGTGGCCCGATGCAGATGGCGTCGACGTTACGAGGAGCTCATGTGGCAGCACTTGCTATTGTCCGGGAATCAATCGACTCCGATTCATTCCCCGTCCAGCAAACAGCTGCTGCCCGAACGGCCGACGCAACCGCTCACTGCAGTTGAGGTGCCCACTTCAGGGCCGGTTGTTCGTTCGAACCTTGCTGCCCCACCGATTTCGGTGGAACCTCGGTCGGGTCATGACCTGTCCCGCAGGTTGTCTGTCACCCTTGCTCCCGCCCGCCCTCGGCGGGTGAAGAGTGGCTCAGGGCTGAGGCAGCTCTTTGCAGACCCTTCGGAGTCAGACGACGACTCCTCCATGTTCCTCAGTTGGGAGGGCCTGGGGTCCTCTCCGGACCGCTCTGTGGAAGACAGCCCATCGTCCTTTCTGGGTCTGCTTCAGCTCATCTCAGAGTTCACCGGGAAGCAGCTTGAACCCGTGTCCAAACGGGTCTCTTATCCCTTGACAGAGATTCTTGACCGAGTGGGTTCACCCTCGGAGGCCTTCCCGGTGGCCAAGGCCATTGTCGGCCCGGCCTTGGAGCTCTGGCAGAGCCTACTTCCTGTCCTGCGCCCTCAGCCAGGATGGCCAGGAAGTACTCTGTCCCTGTCGGTTCTTTGCCCGGTTTTTCGGAGCACCCCTCCGCTGAGGGGTTAGTTACCGATAATGTCTTCCAGCGTTCTGCGAATGCTCGGGATGTGGATGGCCCCCGACAAAGAGTCAAAGGATGGACATATACCGGCGCAAGGTTTCGCGTCCTTCCTGAGCCTCCGACAGGCCAGCTCAACCACACTGATGGCACATTTTTCCCGCCCTTTGGGCTCCCTGGATGAGGTGTCCCTCATCTCCGGTGACCCGTGGACCACGGTCCGGCGGGTGCGGGACCAGGGTAGGGTGGTGGCGAAGCAGCAGCTTCAGACTGCTCTGGACTTAGTGATTCCTGTGCCAGGTCGGTAGCGGCCGTGGTGGCCTTGTGCCGCAGGGCGTGGCTGAGGATATCCTCTTTCTCATCGGATACCCAGCACAAGTTGGTGGACATCCCCTTCTTGGGGACTGACCTCTTCGGCCCTGGAGTGGAGGGACACCTCCAGGGGACCGAGAAGTCCATTGCCACTCTGGACTCGGTCACCCCCCAGAGGACAAGGGCGCCCGGCAGCCCTGCGTAAGCCCTTTGTCCCTCAGCCCCTGCGGCTCGACCGGCCCATCAACACCAGCATGAGGGCCAGCAGGCTTGTGCTGGGCATCCTGACCCCAAGCCAGCGGCTTCCTCCAAAGGGAAGCAGGGAGGTAAAGGCTCAGGAGCTCCCTCGGCCAGTCCCTCATCCAAGCCTGCTCAGTGATGGGCTGAGGGGTGCCGTCCCTGGCCTCGTCACCCCTACCCGGGTCCTCCCGTAGGGAGACGGCTGTGCCCCTCCTCCGCCTGGTCCACTTTAGCGGACCGCTGGGTGTCGGAGGTGCTAGGGGAAGGTCCTGCCTTTGGATTGCGAGCAGACCCCACCCTTTCGAGCCATTGCCCCTCAGGGGGCCATGGGGTCCGCAGCCTCGCTGTCGGCCCGCCGAGCCGACTTGCCCTGCCCCTCGAGATAGAGGTGATCAGGAAGGTGGCGGATCCTCCTCCAGACCCTGGGTTTGTGTCCAGGTATTCCTGGTCCCCAAACGGATGGGGGGCTTGCGCCCCATCCTTGGCCCGCACGACAGGATGGTCACTCTGACTCAGATATCCCATCCTCGGAACGAGGCGTGTGGCTCTATTTCCTGGTCCTCCAGGACGTACTTTACACTTCGATCTGTCCATTTCTTGGAAGACTCCTCCATTTCTAAAGCGGGGATCTCTTTACGAGTTCCAGGCCATGCCCTTCGGTCTCTTCTCAGCAGCATTCCTGCGGCACCAAAGGGTTCGGGCGTACCCCCAACCGGATGGCGGCCCGACTGCCTCCTCTCTAATGGAGCCATGTTGGAACTCGTGTCTAAGCTGGTGATCCTTTCTTCGGGACGAAGCTCGACTCTTGAGTCTGAGCTCGGCTCCCCGCGGACAGGGCCGAGGTTCTTCCTCCTTTTACCTAGTCATGTCTGACTGGACAATTGCGCCCTGCCCAGGACTTCCTGCACCTCCTGGGCCTTGCGGCGGCCTGCACCAGCGTGGTCTGTTTGGACCCGCCGGTCCATGTGTCCCCTTAATGGGGGCTGGCCAGCCAGCGGTCATAACGCTGCGATTCTTTGGATCAGTCATGACAACAGCCCAGGGGTTGGGAGCTCTCCTTCAGACCGTTCCAGCTTATCTGCAGGAGAACATCCTGTTCGTCCACCCCGAGTCGACGGTCTTCTCCGACCCGATGCATCTCTGATGGGTGGGGTGCCCATCAAGGGGAATGCAGAGTGCACCGCCTCTGGTCCTCTCGGGAGTCCCGATGTCATTCCAACCTGCTGGAGCTCCAGGCAGTCCGCTTAGCTCGCACCGTTCGCTCCGTCTGTCGCGGTTCTGGTGGTTTAGGTCCAGGTGGACAATACCGACCATGTGCTACCTAACCCGCCAGGGTCGGATGAAACCCCTTGCCATTGCGTGGGAGGTTCTCCGCATTGGGTCTTCTTGCGCGGCGGGAGGCGGTTTCTAGCTATTTCAATGGCAGGAGCCTCCAGCACCTGGCTGATGCCCTAAGCGGATAAGGGCTGCGCCTCACAGTGGTCTTCCTGCGGGGTAGCACAAGATCTTTCTCCTCTAGGTCATGCCTCGGGCGGACTTTTGTTTTTCCTCAGGAGAATCTGAGGCTGAGACTGTCTCATGCCTGCCCCTCAGCAGGTTCGCTGTAGGGGATGCCTTTGAGGCTGCGGACCGGGCGCCTCTTCTACGCCTCTCCCCCATTTCCCTTGACCCACAGGCAAGGCAAGGAGGGACTAGGCGCAGGTGATTCTGGTAGCCCCAGACTGGTTTGCCAGCTCTGGTATCCAGCTCTCCTCAGTCTCAGCCACAGGTTCCCGAGGCGGCTTCCAGCCTGCCTGGTCCTGATCTCTGTTATTAGGGGAAGGTATTCCATCCGGACCTTCAATCCCTGCACCTGGCGGCCTGGTTCCTGTGCGGCTAGTGGCCAGACCTTGGGTCTTCTGGCAAGGTCCTTGACGTTGTTGAGGCATCCTGCCAGGAGTCGACCAGATATGCTATGCCTTCAAATGGAAGAGTTCTCCATTTGGTGTTAGGATAGGGCCTGGTCCCCTCTCCTGTTCCTCGGTGAGCATTCCGGACTACCTGTGGTCCGTTCTTCCTCTTGAGCATGGGCTTCGGTCAATGACCCTTAAGGTGCTCCTGATAGCCACCCCTGTCTTCCGGGCGTGGGCCGGAAGGTAGTCGGTGGCACAGGAAAGGTGGTCTGGAGCTTTCCAAGGCCTTGATCACATCTCCCCTCCAGGGAGAGTATCCCCATCTCTGTGGGATCTTACGCTGGTATGGGCTTAGCTCACGGGCAAGCCATTCGAACCTATGCACAGGTGCGATTTCCCCACTTGTTGTGGAAGAACACCTTCTTGGGGCTACACGCCAACCAGAAGGCTGGGAGGCTCAGGCGCTCTTGAGTCTCCTATCTGGTCTTCCACAGGGACAAGGTTGTCCTGCGCCCCACCCGAAGTTCCTTCCGTGGGCGGTGGCGGAGTTTTTCCCTAACCGGGTATTGTCTCTGCCGGGGTTCAACCCCATTCACACCTTGGAGGGTATATATAGTATCCATTGGGACCCTAATTTAGCGCTCGCCTTCCCAGGGAGCATAGGGCTGAAGTTCGGCAGAGGTTCGCCAGCTGTTTGTCATCTACGCTGAAGCTGCACCTGGCAGACCTGCAGCCAAGCGGACGATGAGCGGCTGGGTCACCTCCTGCATAGATCTCCGCTATAGGTGGGCGGGCATGGAGCCTCCCAGAGGGATAAGTGCTCATTTTACCCACCCTTCCACTGCATCGGTGGCTGCTTCCGAGGATACCCCTGTCCAGGATATCTGTAGGACTCCTACCTGGAAGCTGGCATTTACCGTTTTTAACCCCTACCACATCGACCTTGGGTCATGATGGGATGTTGGTCGGGGCCTCGGTTCTCCAGTCTTTATTCCCTAAGTAGGGGGTGTGCGCCTTGCCTTCCTCCTCCCGGAGAACTGATAGGAGTCTGCCAGATAGTGTGGATGAACAACATATCCATATCCCTAGAAATACAGGTTACTCACCTGTAACAGGAGTTCTAGGAATGGTATATGTTGTTCATCCACACGACCTACCCGGCCTCCCCGGCTTCGACACACAACCTGGCTTCCAGCGGGCTAGATCTGGCGTCAAGAGGCGGAGCCGAGAGTTTTACCACCCGGGTGGGTGGGAGGAGCCAGCTTGAAGACCTTCCGGCAAGATTTAAAGCGGCCAGGAACCTGCCAGATAGTGTGGATGAACAACATATACCATTCCTAGAACTCCTGTTACAGGTGAGTAACCTGTATTTCCAGCTCACTGTTCCCTTACAAGTCATTTGTCCCCAGATGTACTAGGAAATCCGGGGATGCCCCGCAATCCAATGTTAACCAGTATAGGTGGAATTTAGCTTTGTGTACGGATAGTCCTGGCAGACATTTAGTCTTGACTGGGCTGCTTTTATTCTCCCCCTCCCACTGGATACCCCTGGTCTTGGAGTCTCCCAGTAGTATCACCTTTGTCCCACTTCCTATTTTGATAGCCCATTTTGATCCTTCCAGACTCCTCCTTCTGTCATCAACCCCCTGCTTGTTCCTCCCTCCCCCGTCAGCCTGGGGGTCTTTGTAAGCCCTTTTTGTTCCTTCCAGACTCCTCCTTCTTTCAGCAACCCCCTGATTGCTACTCCCTCCCCATCAGCCTGGGGGCCACCCTCATGTGCATGCTCTACCATACTCCTTTTACCTGCAACTGACATTTTGCTCCTTGCACCCCCCCCCCCAATATCCCGGGTGATCAGAGTTTGCCCTCCCAGTTCTACCCTCGTCTCCCTTCTTTATCTAAAAACATCTAATCCCACACCCGAGAAACTTCCAGCTACTCTTCCCCGCATTCTGAACCTGCACTACCCATCCCATCTACTGTATTTCTCCCTACCCTATTTTCCACCTCTTCCAGTGATTTCTGTCTTGGAACTGCTCTATCTATAGAACACTCTACCCCCAATTGACATTCCCAGCCTGGACACCGACCTGACCCCAGTCCTGCCTTCTTCCACCCTGGCCTCCCTCAGTGTTTCTCCTTCTACCATAATTCCTTCCAACCTAGGCTCATGTCCCTCCTTTCTCCTTCCTTTCCCTTGAATCTGTCTCCCTCCTCTGTCCCCTGCCCCCCTTAGCTTACTGACCGAACCCTCACTGTCTGCCTGCTCCCGCTTCCCACCAGCCTCCACCACTTCATCTCCCGGATGTAGCAGTGTGAAACGGTTTGTAAGTGTGATGCTTGCCCCTGTTTTGCTCTCTCCTACCCCCCTCCCTTATCTGCTCCCTCTGTCCAGCCCCCTCACTATGGTATGCTTCCCGGACATTGCTTGTTCCGCCTCCCACTCCTCTCGAGTGACCATATGATCCACCTATTCTCTGGGATATGCCCTTTTGGCCTTGTCCACTTGCCTCCCGGGTATGCCATTTTGGCCATGTCTGAGTACATATGGTCCATACCCCTATTTAAGCCCCCATCCCCTCCCCCCTTACAGCTGCCTTCTGATCCCTCTGATCTCCTCCATAAGACCCTCCGGTCTAAAATACACTGGGCACCCTCCGAACCTCCATGCCCAATTTAATATTATGGCTGCCCCACATCCTGTACACCCAATCACCCTACCAAAGATGCCCACACCAACAGCCCCCAAGCTCACCCTCATTTTGGGATTGAATAATAAGGTTCCCTATCAGCACTACACACACAATACCCAGCAATAATCAGTTTTCAGCAAATTATCCCCAATCCCCACAGTATCCAACTAACAATCATCAGCAATCCCCAAAATAGGAACCCCAGTGTCCCCAAATGCTGTTTGCAACCTCCAACAGTAACCACCAAACCAGTACAGTTTATGAAACTTATGCCCGCCCTCCACCTGTCCAGCAACAATTTAGAGGTTCTTATTGCTTCAGCTCGACCAGTCTCACCATGCCCTCCCCCCAAGGCTCCACCCACTCCGACCATCTAATAGAGGCTGGTGCCAGGGTGGGTGGTGTGGGACACAATTACAGCTTCTAAACGGGTAGTGAGGTGGCTAGGCCCTTCTGTGTAGTCCAGCCACAACTCAAATTTGGCACCCTCACTCCCGATTGGTCCTCTGACATGCCAGCTCCTCTCACTCCAGTCCTGGCCCACTGCCGACTGCAGCCGCCAGGAAGTCCCCTTCGGTACTCCCTGCGATCAGCACCTCACCCTTAAGCCCTGGCATGCTGCAGACTGCAGCTGCTGGGAAGTCCGCTCTGGTGCCCCTGGTGATCACTTCAGCTGCTGATGCAGCACAGAGTTCTCCTTCCACTGATGCGTTTGCCGATGCAGCCCTGGCTCCTCCCGCCTCGTGTACAACCCCTGCGGATTCTCTGCCACCGATGCGGGCAACAACCACTGCCCACCAAAGCACTCCTTTTCTGACACAATAGATCATATGGTCACTGAAAGTGTCCGGTAATATACCTAATGCAACTATCTGGTGTGGTTATGAAGAGAAAATCCAGTCCAGAAGGGTGTAGTTTGTCGAGTTTGGGATGAGCCAAGTGAGTCTGGTAGTGAGTTGTGAGAGATTTAAGGAGTCATTCTTGAGGGAGGTAGACCTGGAGGCAGGGGGAAAGCTCATTCATGTTAAACTCCCCAAGGGGTATTAGTTCACCAGAGGAGGAGGAGTGGGAAGAGATGACAGAGACTGAGTCTACCAGAGAGCAGGGAGTGATTTTTTGGGAGATGCACAGAAAACCCCATTGAATATGGGTAGGGTAGAAGGAAAAGAGAGTTTGAGAAGAAGGTACTCATAGGTGGAGGGTATGGTTTTCCTAAGAGCGACTGTGCAGGAAAGTCTCTGGTGAATATACAGTAGATGGCAACACTCCACCACACTTGCCCCTGTCCTGCCTGAAAAGGTGGTAGTTGGGAATCCCCGTGGTAGAATTCGATATTCTAGTGTGGGGTTACTTAAAGAAATTGCCAGTTAGGGTTAGTCTCCCAGTAAGTGCTTTAAAAGGTACAACACACATAAGTGTACAGTTTTAGCTGAATATTCTTTTTTTTTTTTTTGTATTAATTCTTTCTCCCTTCACTGGTCCCTTGGGTCTCTCACCAGTGCTGCTCACCAAGTCCCCTGATGCCCTGCTTTGTCTGAGGCTCCCCACCATCCTATCTCCGGCAGATCTTCCCCAATCACATCAGGTGACAGGCCTCCTGGCTCTGAGCCCCCCGAGTAAGGGTGGCCAACTCCTCCGGCACTCTTTCTTATAGGGTCAAAGATTGCCACCTGAGGGACGGAAGGATGGAGATGAACAGGGCGAGTCCGACGTTGAGCGTGGCTGGGAGTGGCGAGCAGGCCTTCGCCTACCTGGGTGCCTGCTGTTTTCCCTTTTTCTTGGTTTCCCCAGGAGTTCAGACGTGCAGTGATGTCCAGCATGGGACGGGTGTGCTCCCACACCCGCCCACAGGATATCTGCCGCAACTCCCATACCCCAAGTTTTAGTCTCTACAGCTCAGATCTTAGAGGTCGCTCCTGCTGCGGAAGACGGTGCCCCCCCCCCCAGGAGAGGAGAACAGTTCTATGGATGCTCGATCCTCCCCTTTCCCTGCCAACCTCTGGCGGCCTGAGTTCGTTCCCGAACCTGGGTCGCTGGCGTGGCGCGAGGTGTGGCGCCTCAACCCTCAGTGCCACCTGGCCTTCCCTAGCTGAATATTCTTAAGTGGTACTTTCAGAAGTACTACATGCTCAGTGATAACTGCCTTTGTCAGTGGAAACTTTTTTTTAAAAGGTAAAATGAATTGGTAAAGGAAGATGCAAGACAGTGGAAACCGGGGTTCTTTTTTGTGTTTGTTTTTCAAACTGAATTGTCCGGTACAGTAGTCTTGATCTAATATACCCATATCGTATGAACATCTCTTTAATGAACTGGTAGCAAGTCTGCCAAGTGAATAACACTCTCCTCATATTTTAGTCCCAGTTATACAAACTCCCAATTATACAACTAATTTCATGTCGCCCAAGCACTTCAGATAATTGAGACTGTACTGTACTCTCTTACATACTATATATTGCTGTCTCTTAGTTTGAGGCTTGGTCCTGGGATGATCAGATCTCCAAGGTGAAGAAACTGAGAACAAACTGATACATAGAAACATAGAAGTTGACGGCAAATAAGGACCGCAAGGCCCATCCAGTCTGCCCATTTCTTTTTATACCTTATAAATGTGCCATCGGCCTTTGCTCTGTCAGTGGCCTATCTATTCATACTCATTTGTATTGCTCCCTTATGCCTATCCCATACCTATTTGAAGCCCTGCACTGTATTCATAGCCACCACTTCTTGAGGTAGGCCATTCCATGCATCCACCACCCTTTCTGTGAAAAAGAATTTCCTCAATTCCCCTTAATATTTAGTCTCATACTGTGTCCTCTTGTCCTGCTGTTTTTCTTATATTTAAACGTTAGATTCTTTCACCTTGTTAATGCCCTTAAGGTGTTTGAATGCCTCGATCATATCACCTCTCTCCCTCCTTTGCTCAAGGGTATACATATTGAGCTCTGTTAATCTGTCCTCATATGTCTTTTGATGCAATCCCTGCACCATTTTGGTTGCCCTTCTCTGGACTGCCTCAATTTGGTTAATGTCCTTGTGAAGGTGTGGCCTCCAATACTGCACGCAGTACTCCAGATGGGGCCTAACCAGTGTCTTGTAAAGAGGCATTATTACCTCCCTCTTATGACTTGTGATACCCCTACTAAGACACCCCAACACCCCCCTAGCCTTACCTACTGCTTTAGAGGTCTGCTTGGATGACTTCAGGTCATCAGTGATGATGATGCCCAAGTCTCTTTCTTCCTTTGTGACTGCTAGCAACTCCCCTCCCAGCCTATAGGTGGCTTCAGGGTTTCTCTTCCCTATGTGCATGATCTTGCACTTCTTTGCATTAAATCCCAGTTGCACTCTTCTGACCATTTTGCTAGTTTATCCAGATCTCTTCTCATTCTGCCCACCCCATCTGGATCATCTACTTTGTTGCAGATCTTGTTGTCATCTGCAAACAGACAAGCCTTACCCTCTAGTCCATCTGCAAGGTCACTAATGAAGATGTTGAAGAGGACTGGCCCCAGGACTGATCCCTGAGGTACCCCACTTGTGACTTGCATGTCTTCTGACTGTATACCATTTACCACCACTCTCTGTTTTCTGCCCGTCAACCAGTTTGCCACCCAGTTGATCAACTTCTGACCCACCCGAGCCTACCCAGCTTATTTATCAATCTTCTATGTGGAACAGTGTCAAAAGCTTTGCTGAAGTCAAGGTAGGCGACATCAACTGCTCCCCTTGGTCCACCACTCTGGTTACCCAGTCAAAATCTATGAGATTAGTTTGACAGGACCTTCCTTTGTAAACCCATGCTGTCTTGGATCCTGTGCCCCTATGGATTCCAGGTGTTGCACTATCCTTTCCTTAAGGAGTGCCTCCATAATCTTGCCCACTATTGAGGTAAGACTGACTGGTCTGTAGTTCCTGCCTCCTCCCTGCTACCACTCTTGTGGAGCGGGATCACATGAACCCTTCTCCAGTCTTCTGGGACCTCTCCTGTGCTCAGAGACTCACTAAACAGTTCTGCTAATGGCTCTGCTATTTCCACCTTTAGCTCCTTAAGTACCCTGGGATGTATGCCATCAGGTCCCATTGCCTTATCCACCCTGAGCTTAGCAAGCTCTTGTAGGACCCTTTCTTTTGTAAAGAGAGTAGTGCTCACCTCCCCCCGTGTCCATGGTGCTGAGCTGTGGGCCCTGCCTTACCTTCTCTTCAGTAAATACTGAGCAAAAGTATCTATTTAGGATAGATGCTTTTACAGGGTCCTCCTCCTCACATGCTCCCTTTTCTCCATTAAGCTTAGCAATACCCCTCTGGACTTTCTCCTTTCACTACTGTATCTATAGAAAGTCTTGTCACCTTCTTTTACTATTCGTGCTAGTGTTTCCTCAGTTTGGGACTTTGCCTGCCTTACTGCCTTCCCTGCTTCCCTTAGGACAGTTTGGTATGCCTCCCTATCTTCATCCCGCTGTGTTCCCTTATATTTCCTGAAGGCCAGCCTTTTGGCTCTGACCTTTTCTGCTACTGTATTTGAGAACCAAAGTGGTTTCCTTCTTCTTTTGCACATCCTTTTCTGTCTAACACAATGGGAAGTTGCTTCAAGTATTGCATACTTAATGCTTGCCCACATTCCCTGTACCCCCTCACCTGTGTTTCTTTTTTGCCAGGGCTAGCTTAACTCTGTTGGCCATCTTATCAAAGTCAGCTCCTCTGAAGTCCCATATTTTTGCCTTGGAATGGGAAGATTTAGATGTAGTAGCCAAATTGAACCATACCATGTGATGGCCACTGGCCCCCAGGTGACCTTCTACCTGGAGATCTGTGATCCCTTCCCTGTTAGTCAGTACTAGATCTAGGATAGCCCTGTCTCTTGTGGGTTGTTGTACCAGTTGTTTGAGGCCCTCCCCGTGCAGGGAATCCACTATGTGTCTAGTTCTGGCAGATGTTCCTGCTGGTATTGACCTATCTGTATCCGGCATGTTGAAGTCTCCCATTATCAGAACCTCCCCCTTTAGCTGTCATGTTTTGTATATCTTCTAACAGTAATGTATCTATGTCCTCCCCCTGGTCTGGGGGCCTGTAGACAACCCCAGTTCTTATGGCTGTCCATTTCCTGTTTCCAGGGTGACCCACAGTTCTTCTGGCTCCTTATGTGTATTCTGAATTTCTGTAGCTTTGATATTTTCATTGACATACAGGACCCTCCTCCTCCCCTTTATGCACCTCGGTCTCTTCTGAACAACACATAGCTAGGTACTGAAGCCTCCAAGTGTGGTTACTGGTAAACCACGTCTCACTAATTGCTACTATGTCCAGTTTAGCCTCTGACATTGTGCCTGCAGGTCTGGGATCTTATTTCCCAGGCTGTGAGCATTTGTGTACATGATTTTCCATTGGCCAGATTTCGGTGTGTTAGTTGTTGGGTGAGGTTTGGCATTACCCCTGTGCGTTGTATGGGGAGACAAACCTTTTTTCTTACCTGGTGATGCAAATGAACCGCAAACATGCTGAATCCCTGTTTGACCACTAGCTGAGGGGGGAGGGGTGTTTCTATATGCAACTGGTAACGCAATCCAATCAAAATTATAGATACAGCTAACTTCACAAATGAATAAAAACACATATATTTTTATTAGTGAAGGCATTTAAATGTCTGAAGGACTAACGTGGTCAGCAACATTTCTTCCAAGGATGGTGGTGGTCTAAACTAAATGATAAAAGAGACATTAAAGATGGTCATTATATATTTGCAAATTCTTGCCTCTTTATAGACAAGTAAGTCCTTTTTATAAACTATAACACAGGTTCCCAGTACCTTATAATGAAGCCAAATGATGCAGTCATTTTATATCCTGATTTACCACATTCTATAATACCGAAAATGCAAATGTTCAAGAATTTTCACACAGACCAGTCCAGGTGTCCGTATAAAGTTTTCAGGTTCCATATACAATGCACCTTTTATATAGGTATTACAGTTCTTTATGAATAGGCTGTTCCTCCTTCATTGAAACATAGGGCTGGATTTGGGGTCCTTAAGGCAGACTGTGTCACAGCAGTGTTGGCACTCCTCCACATTCAGGTCTGGATCTGTGCCCTGTGCAGTGACTGTACTGCTGACATTATGCGGCTTGCGATGCATGGTGGTGGTGGTGCGCGTATGCCGCATTGGTGGCTACATTACACCTGTATGTAGTAGCAAGGGGTGCAGGTTGGGTTGGTCAGTGGTCTGAGAAGCAGTATTGTAGTTGGAGGACTTTCTCAATGTAACAAATGATGGGCGCTTTAATTCAGTGCATACAGCCCCCCAGCAGCATGAGGGGCATGGCTGTGCGGATCAGTACATTGACACAGGGATAGGGAGGGTGGCAGCCAGTACAAATTCACAATAAATATGGTGCCCATCCATATACCGGGAGTTCCATTGCCATTGCTAGGGTCATGCATGGAACCATGCTGTCAGTCAAGGTGCTCTCGGTGCTGTGTGACATCATCACCTGGGGACCAGCATGGCTGCATTACATATGTGAGTTGTCTGTCCGACACATGCAGACCACCTAGCACTGCAGAATGCCATTAGGTGCCTTTGTCCTGAATACAGAGATAAGGTGGCAGAGGTACACTTGCACCTGCTGTCAGCACTAACCTTGGGATTCCTTAATTCAGCCCACAGAAACATAGAATCTGTTGACAAAAAAGGCCATAGATACATACTGTAGATACATGGATACATAGACAATGTTTGCAGATAAGGGCCTACGGCCCACCCAGTCTGCCCATTTGAGCTTGTAAGTTCACTTTATGTTTTCCTAGAAGTCTTTTGCCCCTCACCTCTGACCTCCAGAATTCCTTTATGTCTGTCCCATGCATTCTTAAATCCCGGGATTGTTTCAGCCCCCACCACTTCCTCTGGCAGGGTGTTCCACTTGTCCACCACCCGTTCTGTGAAGAAATTCTTCCTCATGTTTCCTCTGAAGCGTCCTCCCTCCAACTTCATCCCATGCCCTCTAGTCCTGGAACATCTTTTTTGCTTAATAATAGTGTATTCCTGCACCCTGTTCCTCCGTGTAAGATACTTGTGTAACCCCCTTGTTATCCGGGGTTACTAGAATCCCACCAGTAAAACCTAGTGGTAGGCAGGGAAGGCAGCTTGGGAAACTCCAGTTAAATGGGTTTCACACTTTCTCACTCTGTTCTCAGTCTCAGCTGAGACTGAGGGATGACATCACCAATAGAACTTTCGCAGCTGCATGAGCCACATTGGAATCTGCAGCAAAAGGAGTTAGATAGAAGGTTGGGAGTTTTGAAGTTAGTGTTTTTCAATTTGTCTTCAGTGAGTGAAGTGTGAAGTAGGGAGCTTGCTGGTAAAGCAGCTCAGTGAAGGCTCTAGGAGCCTCAGCCCTGACAGAGGGCTACTTTTAAGTAATAGGGTGTGTGTCTCCACCTTAGAGAGACACAGAAGATTACTGAAGTGGTGGAGACCGCTGTTTTCGGGTCTCAATGCCCCCTCCCTCCGGGGGAAGGGGGATGAGAAGGATTCCCTGCAGATTCCTGGGGCAACCCCCTAGTTCTCCTTGTGGAGGAAAAGCTGCCTGTTCGTTCCAGTATTTATTTGGGGGAAAAGAAGATTTGTGAGTCGCCTGTGGGGCACCTGCAACGAGAGGGTGAATGTCTGCTCTGGCTGAAAGGGCCTATGTTTTCACCCTGGGACTTGTGTGACAATGTGGGGATTGAACTACTAAATATTGGAAAGCCTAGAGTAATGGGCTAAGCAAGTTAAAAGTAGTTTCAAGTCCAGAGTGTGTTGGGATGCAAATAATATGTAGAGGTGATGTGACAGACGTCTACCCTTAATCTACATTTGAGAGTTCAGTAAAGGAATTGTTCAGTTTCCAGAGAAATGGCTGGGTATGGGCTGTAGGAGCTTGAGGTGGGTGGCCCCCATCTTTAGTGACCAGGTCCACCTCTAC
The DNA here is from genome assembly GCA_016271365.2 of Neoceratodus forsteri. NCBI lineage: Eukaryota > Metazoa > Chordata > Ceratodontiformes > Ceratodontidae > Neoceratodus > Neoceratodus forsteri. The sequence continues at coordinate 762,369,779 of CM057456.1, read as the reverse complement.
GGATTTCTTCTGTAGTTTTCTACTTTGCCTCAGGCACTTGGCCAGTGATGGGGGAAGTACCCAGACATGGGATTGTAAGGAAAATTCTCTCTAGGAGTCGCAGACTCTAGTGTGGTTTGGGGAGCCACGACAGGATAATTGGTTCATTCCTCCAATGGACCATGAACAGGATAATTGGTTCATTCTTCCAATGGACCGTGCGAATGGGATAATTGGTTCATTCTTCCAATGGACCGTGAATCAAGTGGCCGGTGGGGGAGCCGGGCCAGTGGGGAAAACCCAAGTGTGTACAAGTCGGGCTGTGTACCCAAAGTTGTGTGCCTGGTGGATTTAGAGCCTGAGGGCTGGAAATAGTGATAAAGTGTTCTGTTGTCTCTAATCTGCATTACCAGGAAATGTAGCCCCTTGGGGGTCCGTCTATGCTTTGTTTGTTCAGCTAGGATGTGAATGAAAGCCACACTGAAGAATCCCATTCCTGGTTCTGGACATTACAGTTATTGCTTCCTGTGTTTGGATTTACTTTGGGTGCCCCTGTTCAGAGTAGCCAAACCTAGGCTCCCCTGTGCCGAGTAACCTCATCCTCCCCGAACCCAGGTCCCCACCAGCTACTGCTGTCAGCTTCAACAGCATGCCACCTGTCGTTTTGCTAGAAAGGCAGGGGTGAGGGGTTACACTTGTATGTCTCTATCATATCCCCTCTCTCCCTCCTCTCCTCCAGGGAGTACATATTCAATTCCTTCAACCTGTCCTCATAGGTCAATTGTGTCTGCCCATTCCTACATAATTCATATATTGTATTAAAGAGCTGTAGAGGCCCTGTTCAAGGCACGGTCCACAGAAATGGGCCAGATATGCATGATTCACACATGGCTGAATCCACAACCCGTAGACACCCCAATACATGTGTGAAGTGGTCCTCCTGGGTGCCTTCTGGGAGTGGAGCAGGACTGGACAATAATCAGAGGCCTGTGTCTGCACCACACTGGATCCCTGCTCCATGCAGACCAGGGGATTGTAGGATATGGTAACCCCTGTCAGGCTTGAAAGAGCTGCAGTATCCCTATACAGGGCTGGAAAAGCCCCATGCTGATAGGGTGCATAGTGGCTGTGGCAGGGTCCCCCGGTGGTAAATGTTGGTGCCCTCTTCAGGCCCTCTGCGCCATAGTGGAACTGCTGAGGTATGTGGATTGACTCACTTGTCCATGTAGAGACATTGATTGAGGCAGAGCTGGGAGGGGCGCATAGCTCTGGGGATGGGCAAAGGCTTCCACCTTCATGGACACGTCCTCCATGTTTTGTTTTCAGCCATGTAGAGCACAAAGATTCTTTTTTGTATTGGGCCCCTAATGACTGCTGTAGTAACACTAAATAATAAAATGTCCTCCCGCAGTATGATGTTGTCCCCCTAGTAGTCCTCAATCTCTTACAACGTAAAAGTGAGAGACATGTAAATGTTAGCATTTTAATTTTCTCTAGACTTACAAAAAGTGCATTTGTCATAATTATACAGGTTTGCATCAACCCACTGAACTGTAAAGAATATGGCACACTCAGAGCTCAAGTAATAGTTTATTAAATGCAAAACTGGCAACATACTGTATACTGCCACACTCGGTGCTGCTCAGACTCTGATGGGAAACCATCACCCCAACTTTTCATGTCTCACAGTTCTCCTTGGTAGTGGTGGTGGGGTACAGTTCTGTGCTCTAGAAAGTGGTGGTTGCCACTTGTGCAGCAGCACCCTACAGTTTTCAGCTATGCACTCTTTATTTCATTTTTGCTTGCATTCATCCACACTCATGAGAATTGATATTTTATTTGTGAAAGTTCACTTTTCTTGAATGTTGTCTTAAGTGAACTTTGTACAAGTCAGACTGCTCCTCCCCACTGCCCATAGGAACAGACCCCTTCACCCATCTCCCACACCCTACTCCAGTCTTTTATCTTACAGTATTTTCTTTAGGAGCACACCAGTATTCGGCCCCAATCCCACTATGTCTCCCATTCCTGGCGTGGAACCCGAGACCTTTAGCAGCCTGCACCTCTGCAATTTCCTCCTTTAGTAAGACTCGTCTGTTCCACAAGGCAGACTCCTTCCATGGTGCACATACTTCTTCCCATTAATTACAGAATATTTAATGCTGTGCCCCTGTGCCTTGCCTGCCTCTCCCTGCTCAGGGGTCCTGGGGGTTGGAGAAGGCTGTGTATGGCTATGGCAGTGCCCTGCTGGGCCGTCTTCCATTACTGAGCTCTGCCCACCAAGAGGAGGTGGGAGCATGCCCTGAAGCTCTGAGGTGCTGCATTCTAGGGTAGTGAAAGGAGCCATTTCTCTTAGAAGGTGGTGAGCCTGTGGTAAAACCTAATGGCAGAAACAGTGCACATGTAGACAGTTCAGGTCTTCAGTGTACAGTAAGTAAGCTGCTAACAAAGGGAATTGCTTCCTAGCCTTGGTGGCAGAGTGGGTAGGGAACTCCTTAAAATTAATAATGTACATATGAAGTGGTGGGGGGGAGTGGACATGATGGACCTGGAGTCCCTTCCAACCCTAATTTCTTTATGTATGCTAGTATGCAGAGGAACAGATAAGGGGAGTGGAGGAGTATTTTACTACCATTTTTGCATGATTTACTTCCACTTTCAGTTTTTTAGGAATTTGTTTCCCACCCTAAATACATTCACAGTATGTTGATAAACATGCACAAAAGTGGCAGCACCATGTGATGCTTGCAGCCATGGCACCACACAGTAGCTAAGTGGAAGCATTGGGTGTATTAACATCAGATCTTACTTCGAGAGGGCTTTTGAAATAGGTAATTACATATAGGACTGATGTCGGCCGGCGTCAGGACCCAACGGAAAAATATCTAGCTAGCAGTATCTGGCGGGGGACCGCCCCCACGTCAGGTGACCGACGTCATGCGGTGTCAGTATAAAGGGGCAGTCCCCATGCTCTCTTTCCAGTTCTTTCCGCGTTAAGCGTGTCAGCGCCTCGCGGTAAGTTCAACACTTTCGTCAGCTTTCCGGCGGTAGTTTTACTGTCTTTTTTTTTTTTTTTATTAAAATCGTCAGGCATTAGTCGATTGTATATGCGTCCCCTACCTTCGAGGCACAAAATAAAGTGCGACTCGTGCGGCACAACTCCCGCACAGGGGCGGCCATTCCAGTGCCTCTTCTGTCTAGCCGGATCATCATGTGGAGAAGTGCCAGCACTGCCTAAAATTCAGCGCCGCCACCCGCAGACGGAGGCAGCAGTCCCTGGAGGCCCACATACTAAAGAAGAAAATGTTCTCCATGGAGAAGGAGTTAAAAAATGCTCCGGCAGGCGTCCACTTCCCCCGAAGGGCATTGTAAGAAGAAAGACAAGGAGAAGCACCGGGATAAGGGCTCCTCATCCACTGCGTCTTTTTTGGGAGTCGCCGTGCTACAGGTAATGTCCTCCTCTGGGGGACCGCTCCATGACGGCTACCTTGGAGGCTTCTAAGGTGGCGTCGGCCCGCCCGTCTGGCTCGGGCCCTTCAGGCGCCTCCGGGCTAGTGGAGGCCTCTGCTCCCAGTAAAGCTGCTACAGTGCAGCCTACTAGTTCGAGCGGCTCCGGTAAGCCAGACGTCATGGAAACGGTCGATAAGTCGCCCGACCCTTCGGGGCGGCACATGGCCCCTCTTCCGCCCGAGACGGCCGCTCCTCCCTCGCGACCTGCCTCAGGCGATGGGTCAGATAAGTCGGACGTCGGCTCCTCCGAGATTCCGCTGATAAGTCGGACGTCAGCCTGGCCGATGCCGGACCCTCCCACATCCGCCGTTCCTGGCTCCCCGCAGCCTTCGCTGCCCTCTGGGGACCCTGGGTCTCCTCAGCCTGTCCCCGGGGACTTTTCTCCTCCATCACTGGGCAATGCCGAGGTTCCTGCTGCACCCCCGTCAGGCCGTCCGCCCGCTGGTCTGACTGACCTGACGTCGGTTCCCCGGACACCGGCTCCGACGCCGGTCTTGCCAACACCAGGCAATATCCACTCCTGGATGCTGCTCCAACGCCGGGCCTTCCGCCCACTGGGCCTTCTGCTCCAGGTCCGCCCGTGGGCCCTCCGGCCAGACTGTCTCCATTAGACCCCCTGGCTCCCGGGAATCTGACGGCGTTGTATCTGATGCCATCTTACCCAGCTCCGCAGTATCCGACATCAGCCTATCCGACGCCACAGTACCCGGTGCTTCAATACTAGACGTCGGGTTTCCCGCCGTTGGGTTCTGGATACGCGCCTTACAGGTACAATCAATACCCGTATCCCCCTCCTCCTCCTCCTCCACCGCCCCCTCAGCTGCCAGTGGACTTGAAGGAGACTCTGGCCTCCTGATGGGCTGAGGCCAAGGCACCACTCACCAGAGAGGTGGAGAGTCGTCTCACGACAACGGTGCCGATTCCGGCTCCCGTACGTCCACGACAACAGGCTTCCCCCCCACCTCCGGACACCAGGGGCGAGCCCTCTGGTTCCAGGGCGGGGCAGGATACGCTTCCCCGAGGACCTTCCAAGGGGTCCATTCCTCCCCCTCGCTGGGAGAGGGAGTCCTCCTCTTCCTCCTCGGATGACTCAGACGGTTGCTGTGAGCCGGACGACGAGCCACGCTCTCCATCTAAGCCGAGGCCTAGGACTCCTCCGAAGTCTCCTTCCTTTACGGAGTTGCTATGCAAAATCCAGGAGGTTCACAAGTGGCATTCCTTGGAGCCAGATCCACAGCGTAAGAAACTCGCTGAACATCTGGACCAGCCCGAGACAGCTCCTACATTGGTGCCACCCTGGATTAAGCCTCATGCCGACTTTGTTTCCACTATTTGGAAGCAACCGTCGGCTTTAGCCCCACTTCCTCGGAAGTCGAACAGGCTATATCAGGCTCCCGAGGGTATTGACTTTTTTGATTCTCACCCTCGAGCCGATTCGGTCGTGATTAGTGCCGCTCATGGCCAGACAGCTAACCCGAAACAACTGAGCACATCTCCACCTGACAAAGAATCCCGTCTTCTGGACCAGTATGGGAAGAATATTTGTGCTTCTTCCACTCTGGGTATTAGGGCCCTAAACTATGTCGGTCACATGGGGGATTACCAGGAGGCGATTCTTAGTGAGGTGGAATCCAAATTAGACTCCCTTCCGGACTCTCAAGTCAAACAGGAAATGGCTGACCTCGTCCGCTCTGCACATTCGGCCAGTTGGCACATGCTTCGTGCTACTTACGATGCTGTGGACACTACTGGTAGGAGCTCCGCCTTTGCTGTAGGCTTACGGCATCATGCCTGGCTCCGTGTGTCAGGGTTGGTCCGAAAGTGCAGTCCGCTATTCAGGAAGCGCCCTTCCCTGGGGTTCGGTGGTAATGTCAGGGACATTATCACTGATCTGCAGGAGAAGTGGACTGCACTGAAGTCTGTGGACTCCATGTATCATTCCCATCAAACGCAGCATCATCCCTTTCGCAGGCGGAATCGGCAAAAGGAGAAACCCCAGGGAAAGCGGACCGCTAAGCGCCAGGCCTCTCCGGCTGCCAAGCCCCCTCCGCCCAAAAAAGCAGCGGGTGCTTCAGCCGTGATGTTGCCCCACACCACCTGACTCCTTTCCTCTCCCACAGCCTCTGGCCTTCCGGAGGAACCGGTAGGAGGGAGGTTTTCCCTCCACCTCCCGGGTTGGGAGAGGATAACTTCAGATTTCTGGGTGCTCCAGCTGATCACAGAAGGACACTCAATAGAGTTTCTTTAGAAACCCCCTCGACACCCTCCCCCAAGGTTGTCATACTCTCAGGAACATCATCTTCTGGTCCAGGAAGAGATTTCAGCATTTTTGCTGAAGGAGGCGAGAGAACCTGTCCCCATTCCTCTTCAGGGAATGGGATACTATTCCCATTTCTTCCTGGTCCCGAAGAAAATGGGGGATGTGAGGCCAAGTCTCGACCTCAGCTCCCTGAACTTGTTCGTGGAGTACAAGAGGTTCAGGATGCTCTCGCTGCAGAGCCTCCTGCCCCTTCTTCGGCCGGAACTGTGGCTGTGCGCTTTGGATATGCAGGATGCATACCTGTATATCCCTATCTGCCCTTCCCATCGCAAATACCTGCATTTTGCATTCTAGGGGGACCACTACCAGTTCAAGGCCCTCCCATTTGGTCTTTCCTCGGTGCCCCGAGTGTTCACCAAATGCCTTTCGGTGGTAGCAGCCTACCTGCGTACCAGGGGTGCAGGTTTTCCCGTACCTGGATGATTGGCTCTTGGCGGCACCATCCAGGGAGGAACTCCTGCGCTTCCTTTCCCTTACCCAGCAGGTCTTTGCCTGCCTGGGTATTACCATCAGCCAAGCCAAGTCCCATCTGATCCCGTCCCAGAGGCTGCAGTTTATCGAGGCGATCCTGGACACGACCTCTGGCAGGGCCTTCCGGACACTTTTCAGGCCCAGGTCAGCCTGTTGTCCAGCCACAGGTGGGTCAATGCTAGGTCAGTCCTTCGCCTCCTTGGGCTAATGGCGGCTGCGATTCCGACAGTCACTCGCGCTCGGCTCCACATGAGAATCTCTCAGTGGACACTCCGGTCTCAATGGGATCAGCTGGTGGACAACCTCTATCAATTTGTCCTGGTCATCACTCCCATGGCTCGGGACTTGCAGTGGTGGATGGTTCAGGAGAACCTCTGCCGGGGAGTTCCCTTCAGTCTTCCTCCCCCTCACAGACGTTGACTACGGACGTCTCCTGCGAGGGTTAGGGAGCCCATCTCAGTCCTCACAGGACCCAGGGCTCCTGGTCCAAGCTCGAAGTCCCTCCACATCAATGTGCTGGAACTAAGGGCAGTACTGTATGCTCTTCCGGCTCTGCATCTGTATCATCTGTCTCCAGGTCACCTAGCAGTACAGACGGACAACATGTGTGTGGTCTGGTACATCAACAAACAGGGAGGAACTCGTTCCTACCCCCTTTGCTGAGAGGCAATGCGAGTCTGGGATTGGGCAGTACAGCACAACCTTCACCTCACGGCATCTCATGTCCCGGGGATCAAGAACACGCTGGCAGACAGTCTAAGCTGGTCATCTGCTCTAGCTCACGAATGGGAACTGGATCAGGGGGTCATAGATGACCTCTTCCTATGCTGGGGATCTCCACAGGTAGACCTGTTCCCCCCCAAAACACAAAACTTCCAGTCTTCTGCTCGCTCGCTCCAGGGCGCGGCGTTTTTTGGAGAGATGCTCTGTCTCTAGACTGGAAGGGCAGGTTCGTCTATGCTTTTCCCCCCGATTCCACTGATTACGAGGGTCTTGCAGAAACTCTGTTCGGAAGGAGCTCGAATGATTCTGATCGCTCCTTTCTGCTCAGGCAAGTTTGGTTCTCTCTTCTGCAACAGTACTCTGAGGAACTTCCTCTTCCTCTGTCGCTATTTTTGCTGACCCAGGATCAGGGGACCCTGGTCCATCCAGGCCTGAAGTCCCTTCAGATACACACGTGGCTGCTGCAGACGTAGCTCAGGCCCGATTCAGGCCCCCCCCCCAAGTAGCTGAGATTCTGGTGGAGGCCAGGAAACCCTCAACCAGATCTACTTATGCCATGAAATGGAAGCGGTTCTCTATTTGGGCTGCCTCCAATGATGTCAAGCCCTTTTCATGCTCTGTCAGCCGACTTCTGGATTACCTGCGACACCTCTTAGATCTGGGTCTCAGCCATTCATCCTTAAAGGTTCACATGGCGGCTATTTCAGCCTATCATGTCTCCTTTGCAGACAGAATGTTTGCTCAGCTGGAGGTCTCTTAAAACCTTTTTGAGAGGGGTCCTTCACTTACGATCCCCTATCCGGGTTCCTGCCCCTCCTTGGGATCTGAATTTCATTTTAGAGAAGCTTACTCTGCCTCCTTTCGAGCCGGCAGCCTCAGCGGACCTAAAGTTCCTTTCTTGGAAGGCTCTCTTTCTAGTGGCCATTACTTCTGCTCGAAGGATTTCCGAGCTCCAGGCCCTGATGTGTAAAATCCCGTATATGATTTTTCACAAGGAACATGTGGCTCTGCGTACCAACCCTTAGTTTCTCCCTAAGGTGGTAGTGGAATCGACGCTGAATCAATCCATAGAGTTGCCTGCCTTTTTTACACAGCACTCCAACCAAGGAGAGTACCTCCTGCATACTTTGGATGTTCACTGAATTCTGAGATACTACACCAACAGGACGAAGGATCTCAGAAAGACTGATCAACTGTTCGTCTCTTTTGCCCATAAAAGAGAAGGCAATGCCGCTTCTAAGCAATGCCTATCGAAATGGTTGGCTCATTGTGTCACTTTCTGTTATGACAAGTACCATTCCCTAAGTTTTTTCAGCTCCTTTTCCAGGAAGGGAAATATCCGCTTCTCTCTCTTGTTGCCTTTTGGCCTTTGGCGGGAAAGAACTGGAAGGCGGGTGTGGGGGACCGCCCCTTTATACTGACGCCGCATGACGTCGGTCACCTGACGTGGGAGCGATTCCCCCACCAGAGACTGCTAGCTAGAAATGTTTCCGTTGGGTCCTGACGCCGGCCGGCATCAGTCCTATATGTAATTACCTACTGCAAGAGCCTTTCTCGAAGGTCTGCTGTTACGGTAAGTTCTTACATAACTGTGCTTTGTGTGCTGTGCAGGCAGTTTGCAAAGTTGCTCTCTGGATGATAAGTGCTGTTGAAACTTGGCAGTATGTTCGAAAAAAAGACAAGTCCTAGCACCAAGTAGTACTGGGGGAAGTATCTCCAGCTGCAGTATTAGGCAAATAAATCTCAATGGCTGCAAGAGCCCAGTGGGCTAGAGACTTGGTATAGAGGAGGTGGGGGTTGGGGGTTGAGACGGAGTGGCAGGTAGTGTAGCATTACTACCATTAAGTAAGCAATAATACCCAAGTGGGTGGGCGGTATTGGACTTTTGTGATTGAAAAATGCTATCTATACAACTTTTGTAACTGTAGGGTCATTCAAAATATGCGTTATTTTCACTCTTGGATACCTAAGTGAAAAACGTTTATTCTAGGGGCATGGATATGTTCATCCACACTGTCTGGCAGGTTCCTTGCCGCTTTAAATCTTGCCAGAAGGTCTTCAAGCTGGCTCCTCCCACCCACCCGGGTGGTAAAACTCTCGGCTCCGCCCCATGACGCCAGATCTTCCTTACCGCTTGGAAGCTCAGGTTCCCTCCTTAATGCTCTGCGTGTAGACTGGATCCTAATTCTTCGGTTCTCCCGAAGCTTATTCTAAAATTTTCAAGACTTTGGTCAAATTACTCCCTCGAGGCTGCGATGGACAAATCGACTCCTGGATTTCGGCGGTGCCCATGTGGGCAGAAAATGTCCAGGACTGATCCGCACTCCATGTGCATCTACTGCCTCGGCCTAGACCGTGACCCGCAGGCCCTCACGGTATGCCGTTCGTTTCGGCTAGCGTCTGGAAACCCACTGCCCAGTTGCAGCGAGGCGCGAGCGCTACCCACGGGTGAAGTCGAAGGATGCCCGCTGGGCGGTTTACCCCGCGGTGACTGAAGCCGGCTGAGCAGCAGGCAGATGATGGCCTCGAGGAGAGCGGCTGGGCCGCATCATCCTCTTCCTCGGTCGTGGCATTTATCCCGCTCTCTCTGGGTACCTCATAGTCAGCTTCTGTTAAGGAGCTTTGCCAATCCCTTTCCGTGAAGGGAGAGGGGCCATTGCGACATTCTTTTCGGTCCAAAAAGAAGGACTTGAAAGGTAAGTCCCACGGTCGGCGTTCGTGGAAGCGGGAGAGGTTCCCTTCCCTGGACAGTCGACACTCTATTTCGGTCGAGGTTGCGGCTAAGGCCGCTGGGTTCACGGTGTCCCCGTCGGACGGGCTGTCAACTGGTGAAGCCGACAACCCTTCTTCACGGTTCCCCGGTGGGACCGAGACACCTGCGCCTCCGGTGCGGAGTCCCTGGTCAAGGCTTCGAGCCAAGGGAAGGCGGGTGTCTCCGCCCTTCTCAGACCCGTCCTCAAACACGAGGATCTCTGTCTCTGTCTCGGATGTCCTCTCGGTCCAACCGATCCCACCATATGTCAGCGGTCTCGTCAAGCACCGAAGTAAGCGGGCGCCGCTGCTGGTCCCTCGCCTTCCTCCTCGAAGAGGAGAGGCTTCGCGCAGATTGCGTCCGACCTACGAAAGGACCTGATGTGGCAGCAGTTACTTCTGTCCGGGAACAAGCCAACGCAGTTGCCTTCCCTGGCCATCAAGTGGCTGTCGCCCGAGCGGCCGAAACAACCCCTCGCTGTAGTCGGGGTGCCCAAGCCTGGGCCAGTTGTTCGGCCGAAACCAGCTGCCCCACCGATTGTGGTGGAACCTCCGCCTCCACAACTAAAATTGGGGGCGCCAACCAAGGACTCTCGGTCGGGTCAGGGCCTGCCCCACAGGTTGTTGGTCACCCTCACTCCCGACCATCCTCGGCAGGTGGAGGGTGACTCAGGCCCCAGGCAGCTCTTCGCGGACTCCTCGGAGTCCGATGAAGACTCCTCCTCGTTCTCCAGGCCCATTGACCTGGAGTCCTCTGGGGGCCAGTCGATGGACGAAAGCCCATCGTCCTTCATGGGTCTGCTTCGGCTCATCTCGGAGTCTACCGCGATGCAGCTGGAGCCCATATCCAAGTGGGCCAAGTATCCCCTAACAGAGATACTGGACCGAAGGGATTCACCCACAGAGGCCTTTCCGGTGGCTGAAGCCATTGTTGGCCCTGCCTTGGAGCTCTGGCAGCGGCCTGCTTCCTGTCCTGCGCCTTCGGCCAGGATGGCCAGGAAGTATGCGGTCCCTACCGGCTCTTTGTCAGTTTTTTTGGAACACCCCTCCGCCGAGGGGTTGGTCACCAATAGCGTTTTCGGGTGTTCCGGGAACGCTAGGGATGTGGATAAGCCCCCTGACAAGGAGTCCAAAAAGCTGGACTATGCTGGGCGCAAGGTGCATGCTGCATCCTCCCTTGGCCTCCGCCAGGCCAGCTCGGCCGTGTTGATGGCACACTTCTCCCACACCCTCATGGGCTCCCTGGATGAGGTGATCCCTCATCTCCCGGCCGACCTGCAGACCATGGTCAGGCAGGTACGGGACCAGGGAAGGGCGGTGGCAAAACAGCAGCTCCATATGGCTCTGGACATTGGAGACTCCTGTACCAGATCAGTTGCGGCCGTGGTGGCCATGCGCCGTAGAGCATGGCTGAGGATATCCACCTTCACGGCGGATACCCAGCATAAACTGGTGGATGTCCCCTTCCTGGGGACCAACCTCTTCGGCCCTGGAGTGGAAGGTCACCTCCAGCGGATCGAAAAGTCCAATGCCATTCTGGACTTGGTCACCTCCGCCCAGAAGGACAAGGGCCGTCGACAACAGCAACATAAGTCCTTTCGACCTTCTGTGCCTGCGGCACGTCCGGCCCAACAGCACCAGGGCCAGCAGACTTGCGCTTGGCACCCCAAACCCAAGTCTGCAGCTTCCTCTAATAGGAAGCAGGGAGGAAAAGGCCCAGGAGGTCCCTCGGCCGGTCCCTCCTCTAAGCCTGCCCAGTGACTGGTTGAGGGGTGTCGCCCCCAGCCTCGTCACTCCCCCCTGAGTTCCCCCGGGGGGATGGCTCCGCCACTTCCTTTCTGCCTGGTCAGTTATCACCACGGACCGTTGGGTGTTGGAGGTGGTAGGAAAGGGCCTGCCCCTGGAGTTCGAGCAGGCCCCGCCCTTCCGAGCCGTCGCTCCTCGGGGGGCTATGGGATCCGCAGCCCTCTGTCGGCTCGCCGAGCCGATATCGCCCTGCTCCTCAAAAAGAGGTGATCAGGAAGGTGGCGGATCCTCCTCCAGACCCGGGGTTTGTGTCCAGGTACTTCCTGATCCCAAAACGGATGGGGGGCTGGCGCCCCATTCTCAACCTGAACAGGTTCCTAAGGTCTCGGACCTTCAGGATGGTCACTCTGGCTCAGATAATCCCATCCTTGGAATGAGGCGTGTGGTTCTGTTCTCTGGACCGCTAGGATGCGTTCTTTCACGTCCCAATCCATCCGTCCCACCAGAGATTCCTCCGCTTCAGGGCAGAGGGATCCCTCTACAAGTTCCAGGCCATGCCCTTTGGCCTTTCCCTAGCTCCCAGGGTCTTCACCAAATGCATGGCAGTGGTGACAGCATTCCTGCGGCGCCGAAGGGTCCAGGTGTACCCCTACCAGGACGACTGGCTGATTGCAGCCCCCTCCAGAACGGAGGTGGAGCAGTCCAGAGATCTGGCCCTCCAGGTTTGCTCTCAGGTTGGCCTCCTCATCAATGAGGCCAAGTCGGAACTCGTGCCAAAGCAGGTGATCCAATTCATCGAGGCAGAGCTCGACTCTCTATGAGCCAGAGCACGGCTCCCGGCGGACAGGGCTGAGGCTCTTTCCTCCTTTGCCCAATCATTTCAGGTTGGGCAATTGCACCCTGCCTGGGACTTCCTGCGCCTCCTGGGCCTCATGGCGGCCTGCACCAGTGTGGTCCGTTAGGCCCGTTGGTACATGCGTCCCCTTCAATGTGGGCTGGCCAGCCAATGGTCACAGCACTTTGATCCACTGGATCAGCTAGTGACAGTGACCCAGGGGATGTGTAACACTCTCCAGTGGTGGACCGTTCCAGCACATTTGCAGGAGGGCATCTCGTTTGTCCGCCCCAAGCCGACGGTCTCTCTATCGACCGATGCCTCTCTGATGGGTTGGGGTGCCCATCTCGGGGAGCACAGAGTGCATGGCCTCTGGTCCCCTCTGGAGTCCTGATGCCACATCAACCTGCTGGAGCTTCGGGTGGTTCATCTAGCCCTCACCGCCTTCGCTCCATTTTTGCGGGGTCAAGTGGTTCAGGTCCAGACGGACAATACCATGACCATGTACTACCTAAAACACCAGAGCGGGACGCGCTCCATGTCTCTGTACAGGGAAGCTCTCCGCATTTGGTCACTCGTGCGCAGCCTGGAGGCAGATCTCCTTGCCATTCATGTGGCAGGAGCCTCCAACGCCCTGGCTGATGCCCTAAGTCGGAGAGGGGCTGTGTCCCACGAGTGGTCTCTCCTGCCGGAAGTAGTACAAGATCTGTTCTCCCACTGGGGCACGCCTCAGGTGGACCTGTTTGCCTCCAGGGAGAATGCGAAGCTGAGGCTGTTTCATGCCCACCCCCCTCAGCAGGGCTCGCTGCAGGGGGATGCCTTCTCGAGGCCGTGGACCCTGGGCCTCTTCTACATCTTCCCCCATTTCTCTTGATCCACAAGGTGCTTCTCAAGTCAAGGAGGGACAAGGCGAAGGTAATTCTGGTAGCCTCAGACTGGCCCGCCAGTTCTGGTATCCAGATCTCCTCAGTCTCGGCTCCAGGCTCCCGAGGCAGCTTCCAGCCCTCCCGGACCTGATCTCAGTCAATCAGGGGAAGGTATTCCACCCGGACCTTCAATCCCTGCACCTGACGGCCTGGATCCTGAGTGGCTAGATTTCCAGGCCTTGGGTCTTTCTGATGAGGTCCTCAACGTGGTTGAGGCATCCCGTAAGGAGTTGACCAGAAGATGCTACCCCTTCAAATGGAAGAGATTCTCCATTTGGTTTCAGGGCAAGGGCCTGGACCCTTCCTCCTGTTCCTTGGCAAGCATTCTGGACTACCTGTGGTCCCTTTCTCAGCAAGGGCTGTGGTCGACAACCCTTAAGGTGCACCTGGCAGCCATCTCTCCTTACCGGGCGCGGGCTGGGAAGCAGTCGGTGGCACAGGAGAAGGTGGTTGGGCGCTTTTTCCAAGGCTTTGATCACATATCCCCTCCGGTGCGAGAACCTCCACCTCCATGGGATCTACTGCTGGTATTGGCTAAGCTCATGGGCAAGCCATTCGAACCGATGCACAGGTGTGACATCTCTCACCTGTCGTGGAAGACCGCCTTCTTGGTGGCTGTCATGTCAGCCAGAAGGATGGGAGAGCTCCAGGCGCTTTCCATCGAGTCTCCCTATCTGGTCTTCCACAGGGGCAAGATTGTCCTGCGCCCCCACCCGAAATTCCTTCCAAAGGTGGTGTCGGAGTTTCACCTTAACCAGATGTTGACTCTGCTGGTGTTCTACCCCAGTCACACCTCGGAGGCCGAATATAGGCTCCATATTTTGGACCCTAGAAGAGCACTCGCTTACTACAAGGAGTGGACAGCTGAAGTTCGGGGAGAGGTTCGCCAGCTGTTTGTCACCTACGCTGAAGCTGCACCTGGCAGACCTGCAGCCAAGCGGACGATAGGCAGGTGGGTCACCTCCTGCATAGATCTCTGCTATAGGTTGGCGGGCATGGAGCCTCCCAGAGGGATAAGAGCTCATTCTACCCGCCATACCGCTGCATCGATGGCTGCTTCCAGGGGCGTCCCTATACAGGAAATCTGCAGGGGCTGCTACCTGGAAGTCAGCACACCTTCATTACCCACTACCACACGACCCTTGAGTCACACCAGGATGCTGATTTTGGGGCCTCGGTTCTCCAGTCATTATTCCCTAAGTAGGGGTGTGCCTGCCTCCCTCCTCACGGAGAACTGCTAGGAGTCTGCCAGACAGTGTGGATGAACAACATATCCATATCCTAGAAATACAGGTTACTCACCTGTAACAGGAGTTCTAGGAGTGGTATATTGTTCATCCTACATTCCTAGCCTCCCGGCTCCGACGCACCACCTGGCTTCCAGCGGGCTAGATCTGGCGTCATGGGGCGGAGCCGAGAGTTTTACCACATGGGTGGGAGGAGCCAGCTTGAAGACCTTCTGGCAAGATTTAAAGCGGCAAGGAACCTGCCAGACAGTGTGGATGAACAACATATACCATTCCTAGAACTCCTGTTACAAGTGAGTAACCTGTATTTCTAGAATCGTGGATATGTTGTTCTATCCACTCTTGTTGACATGTCCTTTCCCTTTTAAGATTCTTGACGGAAAGTCTAAAAGCTGGCTCCTCCCACCCACCTGGGTGATATATGCCTCGGTTCCGCCCCTTGACAGCAGGTCTTCCTTTCTGCTGGAAGATTCAGGTTCCCTTCTTATCGCTCACGTGTTGCTGTAGGCCCTGGCACTTAAATCTACGGATTTACCCAAACTCCTACTCGTTAGTGTCTCCCAGTCGCTTTGCGATCTTGACCGCGATGGAGGACAAGTCCTCACCCGGTTTCTGACACTGCCCGTGCGGGCAAAAAAGGTCTCGCACTGACCCGCATGCATCGTACGTCTATTGCCTGGGTCTCAGTCATGACACCCAGGCATGCGACATGTGTTGCGCTTTTAATCAAAACATCGTGAACAGTTGTCTCGCACGGCTGCAACTGGGCAGACCGGAAAAACGGAATCTGACAGTCAGATCCAAGGAAGCCCGTTGGGCGTTCTCCACTGCTGCAGGGTCTGCCAAGCAGCTCGAACAGATGAAGACCTTCGAAGAGGAGGTGGCTTGGGACGTAGATCGATAGTCTTCCATGTCCATCTTCGTCCCGCTCAGTCTGGGCTCCACCTTCTCAGGCTCCTTTTGGGAGCTGTGCCAGTCCATCCCTACTAAGGAAGAGGGACCCTTGGGTACGCACATCTCTCAGTCCCATAAAAAGGACAAGGGAGCCTACGGAAACTTTGTATTGCCAATGACGTTCTTGGGACTGAGAGATCTCGATCCCAGGAGTCTTATGTCTCAAATTCAGTCGAGGTTGTGGCCTCGGCCGCTGGCTTCACGGTATCCCCATCGGGCCAGCCAGCTAAGACGCATGATGACAATCCGGTTAAGATTATCCTTGACCCCATCGTTGCTTGATGAGGCCGACAACTCCTTATTCAGGACCCCGGTCCTGCCTGCCACTGAGGAGGAGGCCCAGCCAGCTAGGAATCCCCCTGTGGTCCAGATCCCTAACCAGGAAGAGCCGCAGTTCTCCCCGGCTCCTTCCGAGCGACCCTGTTGGTCCCCCGCCCCTCGGCGGTCAAAGTCGAGGTCTCTGATACCTTCGACTGACAGGCCGAAGAAGGTGCATAAGCACTTTAAGAAGTAGCGCCACCGCCCCTCTTCCTCATCCTCCTCCTCCTCCTCTGATGAGGAGAGGCTTCGACGGGAAACTCCGTTGACACTGCGAGGATTTAATGTGGCAGCAGCTAATTATGTCCGGCCAGAAGTCTGCTTCGGCTTCTACCCTGGCCATTACTTGGCTGTCGCCCTCCAGGCTAGCGCGATGTCTTCTTCTCAGGAGCTGGTCCACACAGTTCCTCCACCCATGGAGTCTGTCAAGTCCTTCCTGGCTCAGCCAAATCCAGCCTCTCCACAGATTGTGGTGTAGCTGCCACTGAAGCAGCTTCCGTCAGGGGCTCCTTCTCAGGAGTCTCTGCCCGTTCTGGGCCTACCGCATAGGCTGTCCATCACCCTCACACCTGAACATCCTAGGAGGGTGCAGGGCGATTCTGGTGGCCGGCCGATCTATCTGGACACTTCGGATTCTGAGGACTCTGACCTACATTATCACCCCTTGGATGAGGAATCTGTCGGTAGTCTTTCGATGGAGGAAGGCCCTTCTTCCTTCATGGGCATCCTCCGCCTCATCTCCGGGGATGCCCTTGGAACCCATTCAGAAAGGGTCCGAATACCCCCTCATCAGTATCCCCAAACAAGGGGATTCACCGAAGGAGGCCTTCCCAGTGGACGAAGCCATTGTTGGTCTGGCCTTGGAGCCGTGGCAGCACCCTGCCTCCTGCCTCGTGCCTTCAGCCTGAATGGCCCGCAAGTATACGGTACCCATTGGGTCCCTTTCGAGATTCACAGAGCACCTTTCGGCCGAGGGACTGGTGACTGAGTCTGTGTTCAGTCGCATGGGTAATTCAGGAGACACTGATAGACCCCCAGACAGAGTAAAAACAAGAATTGGCCATTCGGCCCAGAAAGTCTATGCCATCTCTTCTCTGAGTCTTCATCAGGCAGACTTGGCTGTCATCATGGCACACTTCTCTCATGCCCTCCTAGGCTGTCTCGATGAGGTTCTGCCACAGGTCCCCACATGCCTCCAGACCACAGCCAAGCAGGTCCGCGACCAGGATCGGGGCGGTTGGTAAACAGCAGCTCCAGTCAGCCTTGAACCTTGGGGACTCCTGTGCCCACTTGGTGGTGTCCGTGGTTGCCATGCACCGCAGGGCTTGGTTGTGGGTATCCACCTTCATGGGGACACGATGTCCCTTTCCTGGGTACCGACCTTTTTGGCCCAGGTGTGAACGGTCATCTCCAATGCATAGAAAAGTCCAGCACCACCTTGGACTCTTCCTTCTGCTCAGAAGGAATCCCACATTCCAAAAAGCAGAAGAGAAGGCCTTTTTGGTCTTCGGCCCCTGCAGCCAAGCAGCCCCATTTTCAGTCGGGGCAGCGTCCGCACCAGGCTCAACCTTGGCGCCCTTGGCCCAAGTCCGTGCCCCTGGTGGCCCGTAAACCCGGAGTACGGGGTTCAGGTGGGCCCCAAGCCAGACCCTCTACCTCCAAGCCTGCCTAGTGACGTGATGGTGGTGGCCACCCCCATACTTGTCACACCAGCCCTGGGTCCTCCTGTGGGGGTCTGGCTCTACCATTAACTTTCCACCTGGTCCACTGTTACAATGCACAGGTGGGTTTTAGAAGTGGTCGGCCAGGGTCTGCCTCTGGAATTCGAGCAGTATCCACCAAGCCGAGCCAGCATCCCACGGGAGGAAATGGTGTCCATACAGACTCAGTCGGCTCTCCGAGACAACATTGCTCAAGTCCTCTGCAAGGAGGTGGTGGCCAGAGTCACGGACCCCCCTGTCAACCCAGGGTTCATTTCCAGGTACTTCCGGGTCCTGAAACGGACCGGGGGGGGGGGGGCTGGCACCCCATTCTAGACCTGCACGACCTGAACCAATTTCTCAGGTCCTGCACATTCAGGATGGTAACTCTGTCACAGATCATACCATCTCTTGAGCAGAACATGTGGTTTTGCTCTTTGGATCTCCAGGATGTGTTCTTTCATGTCCTGATCTGTCCGTCTCACCAGAGGTTCCTTGGTTTTCGAGTGGAGTTAGCCCTCTTCAAGTTCTGAGCCATGCTGTTCGTCCTGTCATTGGCCCCCTGGGTCTTCAACAAATGCATTGCAGTGTTGGCGGCCCATCTTCCATGTCGAGGGGTCACGGTGTACCCCTATTTCGATGACTGGCTCATAGTGGGTTCCTCCAGACAGGAGGTAGAGAGGTCCAGAGATCTGACCCTCCAGACCTGCATTGATCTTGGTCTCCATGTCAACGAGACCAAGTCAGACAACTTGTACCTTCGCAGGTGATCTGCTTCATCAGGGCAGAGCTCGACTCTTGCTGAGCCAGAGCCAGGCTCCCGATGGACAGGGCGGAAGTTCTCTCCTCCTTTGCCCGATCATTTCTGGTTGTGCACTTGCGCCCTGCTTGGGACTTCCTGCGCCTTCTGGGGGACATGGTGGCCTGCACCGCCATGGTCCGAAGGGCCGGTGGCATATGCACCCCCTTCAATGAGAGCTGGCCAGCCAGTGGACTCAGCGACATGGTAATTTCGATCAGCTGGTCATGGTGACCCAGAAGATGTGGGATGCTCTCCAATGGTGGACCATCCTAGCATGTTTGCAGAAGGGATCCAGTTTGTCTGTCCCGAGCCAATGGTCTTTATCATGACTGATGCCTTTCTCACGGGCTGGGGTGTCCACATGGGAAATCGGAGTCCACGGGCTCTGTACCCCCGAGGAATCCCAATGTCATATCAACCTGATGGAGCTCAGATCAGTCCGACTGGCACTGTCAGCATTCGCTCCACTCCTTCACGGTCAAGTGGTGCAAGTCCAGATGGACAATACCATGACCATGTACTATCTCAACAAGCAGGGCGGCACGCACTCTCAGCCTCTGTGCAGGGAAGCGCTCCGCATCTGGACCCTCGTGTGCCAACTGTAGGCAGATCTCCTGGCCATCCATGTGGCAGGAGCCCCGAATCAGCTGGCGGACTCCCTCAGCCGTGTGGGCAAGGTGACCCACGCATGGTCTTTCCATCCAGAGGTAGCTCGCAGCCTGTTCTCCCAGTGGGGCACTCCTCAGGTGGACCCGTTTGTCTCCAGGGAGAACACAAAGCTGAGGCTGTTTCATGCCCACCCCCCTCAGCAGGGCTCGATGCAGGGGGATGCCTTCTCGAGGCCATGGACCCCAGACCTCTTCTATGCCTTCCCTCCACTTCCCTTAGTTCACAAAGTGCTCCTCAAGGTCAGGAGGGATAAGGCAAAGGTGATCCTAGTAGCCCCAGACTGGCCCCGCCAGTTCTGGTATCCAGATCTCCTCAGCCTCAGCACCAGGCTCCCGAGGAGTCTCCCAGCACGCCCAGACCTGCTCTTGATCAATTGGGGAAGGTATTCCATTCGGATCTTCAGTCCCTGCACCTGACAGCCTGGTTCCTGAGTGGCTAAAGTTCCAGGCTTTGGGTCTCTCTGAGGATGTACTCACAGTTGTGGAAGCATCCAGAAAGGAGTTGACCAGGAAGTGCTGTGCCTTCAAATGGAAAAGGTTTTCCATTTGGTCTCAGGGCAAGGGCTTGGACCCTTTGTCCTGTCCAGTGGCTAATATTCTCGACTACCTTTGGTCTCTCTCCAAAGGGGGTCTCCGGTCTATGACTCTTAAGGTACACCTGGCAGCCATCTCTGCTTACCGGGCGTGGGCCAGTCAGCAGACAGTGGCACAGGGGAAGGTGGTTTGGTGCTTCTTTAAAGGCCTCGACCATATTTCCCCTCTGGTGCGTGAACCACCACCACCATGGGATCTACTGCTGGCACTGGCAGAGCTCATGGACAAGCCATTTGAACCGATACACAGGTGTGAGATGTCACATCTTTCATGGAAGACTGCCTTCTTGGTGGCTATCATGTCAGCCAGAAGGACGGGGGAGTGACAGGTGCTCTCTGTTCAGTCTCCTTACCTGGTCTTCCACAGGGACAAGGTTGTCCTGCGCCCCACCTGCAATTCCTTCTGAAGGTGATGTCAGAGTTTCACCTTAAACAGGTGTTGACTCTGCCAGTGTACTACCCTAATTACACCTTGGAGGCCGAGTATTGGCTCCATACTTTGGACCTGAGATGAACACTCTCTTATTATAAGGAGCAGACGGCTAAGGTTCGGGGAGAGGTTCGCAAGCTGTTTGTCACCTACACTGAAGTCGCACCTGGCAGACCTGCAGCCAAGCGGATGATTGGCAGATGGATTACATCATGCATTGATCTCTGCTATAGGGTGGCGGGCAAGGAACCTCCTGTAGGGATAAGAGCTCACTCCACCTGCCATACTGCTGCATTGGTGGCTGCTTCCAGGAACCTCCCTATCCAGAAAATCTGCAGGGCTGCTACCTGGAAGTCGGCAAACGCCTTCAACACCCACTACCACATCGACCTTGAGTCACGTCGGGATGCTGATTTTGGGGCCTCAGTTCTCCAGTCTCTGTTTCGCAAGTAGGGGGTGTGCGCCTTGCCTCCCTCCTCCCGGAGAACTGGTAGAAGTCTGTCAACAAGTGTGGATAGAACAACATATCCATGATCCAAGAAAAACAGGTTACTCACCTGAAACAGTAGTTCTAGGAATGATATATGTTGTTCATCCACACAGACCCACCCGACCTACCCAGTTTCGACGCACAACCTATTCTTCCAGCGGGCAAGATCTGGCATCAAGGGGCGGAGCTGAGGCATATACCACCCGGGTGGGTGGGAGGAGCCAGCTTTTTGACCGTCTGGCAAGAATCTTAAAGGGAAAGGACATGCCAACAAGTGTGGATGAACAACGTACACAACTCCTAGAACTACTGTTAGAGGTGAGTAATCTTTTTTTTTTGTTTGTTTGTTTTTTCACTTGAGTATGTCCTTTCCATTTATTTCTTGTTTGGATATGTAAGTTGTATAAATGCAACATACAACAGCCTGCCTGAAAATACGCCATTTATTTCCATTTGTGAGGGGGTGGGATTTCTATAACTTGCTCGTGGTTTTGTGACTTGAGTTATGATCCTGCCCACTTACTCATGGAAATAAATGGCATACTTTCAGTCAGGCTTAATGGTAGCACCACCGCTATAGTTAGGGTTGAGCAGGGGTTTCTATGATTAACCTAAAATTTTGCACTTTAAGTTCTTCACAACCGTTCAATGGATTTGAACGAAATTTTAGATATGCGATTTTGTTGGCTAGATAGCTTGACTTGCCAAGTTTCATTGTGGTCGGATAAGTGGATTCCAAGATGCAGATAGCGAAAAAAATGTAAAACAATCACTGCTTTTTTGTTGTTTTTGTTTCATCGTCTTGTGCCCACACGGTTTGGAATTTTGGTCTGAAATTTTCAGAGTAGAAAGGAATTGGCCCACAGGTGTGCCTTTCGCTGGTTTGGTGAAAAAAAATTAATGCGTTCCAAAGTTATTACACTTAAAATTTTGTTTCTGAGCATGCTTAGTACAGTCTTTTGGATAGCTGCTTAGAATGAAAAAATAATTTGGTCTGTACGAAAAAGGATCCTTTTTCGTATGGGGCCAATCCTTTTTCTTTTTTTTTTTTTTATACTAACATCTTTATTAGAGAATATTCGAAGAAAGAATATCTAGAACAGGTAATACAAAGATTAAATACAGATCATTAAAAAATACAATATACAAGCAGTCAACAAAATTTAAACAAGAATTCTCCTTGGGCAGCATACAATGCTTACTGCAGCATACCTTGGTCAAAGGAATTTTATAATAACATTCCAAAAAGGAAAACAAAATATATAACCAAAAAAAAAACAGACTCATCCAATAAAGTTATGTTAAGTGATCCAGGATGGGACAGGTTATCCAATAGCTGATGAAAATCTAGTAAGTAACATTGCCCCAAAAAACCTAGCAGGAAACACTCTAGAGACAACCTAAAGCAGTCTCCAATAAAATCATAGTAGCAACTTATGGGATGAAAGCCAGACCAGCCTGCAGCCTAAAGTGTACCCATTTCTGCCAGATAAGTTGGAAAGCAGCTAAGCAATTTAAATACCGATTAAGTAACCGGCCCGGTGGCACTGAGGGGTGAGGCGCTGGACTTCACACCTTGCGCCACGCCGGCGACCTGTGTTTGGGAACAGGCTGCCGGTGGTCGGTAGGGGAGGAGAAGGATTGAGCATCCGATTGATTGCTCTCCTTCTCTGAGGAGAGGGGGGCTCTCAGTGTTGGCGCCTGTTCGTCCCCTGGCAGAGGCTGGGGGACAGGGTGCCATGCTGCAGTTCGGGAGGAGTTGGGGGCAGATATCCCCTCCGTCGTCAATGCATGCCTCCCAGCTCCAGGGAGAAAATTGGAGGAAAATGGAAAGTGGCCGTGGCACGATGGTGGAGGGCATCTCGCAGGTGCTGCTCCCAGCTAGCCACAGCGCTGACCCACTGAAATTCAGCCCTCGGTAGGGGGTTGGGGGACCCCTGCGGGGGGGGGGGTAAGCCCTGGAGTTGGGTTGGTGCCGGCTGGTGGACGCTGGGGGTGCCCTCTGGAGAAATGCCGGCCAAGGGGAGAAAAATAAAATATATACGGATTTAAGTACACCTCTCATAGTAATATATAGAATCTACCTGCTTCATCCAGTGAGAAAATGATGGGATGCATGGGGTCAGCCACAGTTTGGTAATAATTTTCTTTGCACAAGCCAAAAGAATTATAACTTAAATGACTGTCCACTAATATGAGTATCCCGGGGATGGATATGCAGAAGAACCCTTGTTGGGATAAGGGAAGTGGTATAGCAAACAAAGAATTAATGACTTGTGCTGTTTTCCTCCCAGTAGGGTTGGAGAGGAGGACAGGTCCAGAAAATTTGAGCATGATCTGCTGTGGCTGCCCCACACCACCTCCAGCATTCTACTGTCTGACAGCCCCCAAATTGAGCTAAACATGCCAGAGTTCTAAAAAAGCGCATACGACATTTCTATGCAAACTCCTTTAGATAGAGAAAAACTGTTGACTTAACTGTTGGTAGGGAATATTTTTCCCAAACAGGAAAATCACATGTATATTGCAGGTTCAAATTCCAGTGGGCTAGAATAGAAGAGGTAGAATCTGTCGACTGAGAATGTAAGGCAGAATAAATAAAGGTGACCAGTTGTGGCCAAAGCTCCCTCTTTTTGATGTGCTACAGTTAATGCCGTAGTCGGCAAAAAGGTATCCTGAAGAGGCCTATTTGTCAGAAGGTAAAATATGCAAAAAAGCGTGGAGCTGTAAATATCTATAATGGTCCGAACTGGCTAAATCATAGACAGCACATAAATCAAAAAAGAGGCGGATTCCGGTAGACTCCAGTACCTGATGGTAATAGATTAAGCTGTATCTAGCCCACCTAAAAGATCCAGCCTGGTTAAAGGATTAACCCTTGCTGTGCTGCGGACTGATACAAGTCCAGAATTGCACTGCGTTCTAATTCAGTCGGCAACCTAAGGGTTAAGCAAATCCAATGCCAATGCGACTGGGAAGGTTAATTCTGTAAATGAAAGAGACAAACACATTTTATGCCAGATCCTAAGTGATACCTGCGTATACTGGGTAAAATATGAAAAAGGATGATATCCTGGTGTAATTTGTCCTTTCAGTAAGTTTGGAAAGAATCCGATACCCACAAACCTATTATCCACAGTTGGAAAGCCATAGCATGCCAGTAGAGATTAGTGAGGTTAAGACCTCCACAAGGCAAAGGCAAGTGTAATAACAATAGTCATTCACATATTTGTGACTGTCTCGTACAGTAAGCGTTGCAAGCCCAATGGGCTTACAGCACATACTGTAAGCTGTCATTTGGCGGGCGGCGGTATGCAGGCCGGGTTGCAGCCACCTGCCGATGACGGGGGTGGAGCAGGTGGGCAGTGGGTCCTGTTGAGGTGGGGGTGCCACTGGATTACCGGGAATTTTGTTACCTACTTTTAACGACGATCAGGGAAACGGGGGTACCACTACACTGCCAGGGAATGTTTTTTACGGACATTTACCGTTGATCGGGTAACAGGCGGGAGGGGGGGTTCCACTAGACTACCAGGAAGATATGGGTGCTTGTGGACGGTGTTCTGGGTGGGCAGGTGGCCACCCATGGCTGGCGGCTGCTATGTTGCACCCTGCAATACAGCAGCCCACCTGTGGGTAGCCAGGAGTTGTTCCTCCTATTCACGGGCTCAACTTTGAGCCCCCCTATGCGGCGCATTGCAGAGTTGTGCCAGGATATGCACCGCACATCCCGGGCTGAATATCTGGATGTGCTGCATTTGCATGGGCACGTCCCCTGCATCTACACTGCATACATTACCATTGTGCCCCGGCGCATTGGGATTGCGCTGCACCTGGCAGCCTTTTCAATATCCCACCGGGGCACAGTGCAGGGTTGCACCAGCGCAACTCTGTTGCACCATGCGCAACCCCTTTGACTATCCGGGCCATGGTGATCTGGATTTTAGGACTATAAATCTCCTAAATACCGCAAAGAATTTCTGTTACACCGAACGGGGAGCAAGGCAGCAATATGTGAAAGTAGTTTATAATGAAAAAACAACAATTCATTATTTTCCTGTTTAAATGAAAACCCACCAAGAATTCAAACTGATCTAACAGCTAAAAAACCAAAAAAAAGTGCCAGAATAGAAGTACTAGGTTCAGTCAGATATGAGCAGTTAACCATTCTACATAAAGAGCGAACAAAAGTGGGGAAAAGGGGCACCCTCGCCGAGTGCCCCTACCCAAAGAGAAAGGGGAGGAATAGACTGTTAACCTTAACTGAAGCCAGCGGGGATTGATATAACTGATGCAGCAAAAGTATGAACTGTAAAGGAAAGCCAAACACCTAAAGAGTAGTCCAAAGAAAAGGCTAGGACACTCTATCGAAGGCCTTCTCCACATCCATGCTGGCCAGGACCAAGGGCATTGAACGTTTAGAAATGTAATTCAATAAAAGAAGAGTGCAGCGCACGTTATCATGTGCTTGTCTAGCATGAACAAAACCCTACTTGGTCCAGGTCAGTAAGGTGGGGAGAAGGTTCTTCAACCAAGGTACCCATATAGACATAAACCGCTTCTAATTCATATTTGGTGCAGATACGGGGTGATAAGATATCGGGAGGGAGGAATCCTTGCCTGGTTTCAGTAAGGCTGTAATTAGTGCAAAATGCCATGAAGGGGGTTGGGGTTCCCTTTCTGAAGAAAACAAAAAAGGTGCAAAATAATTGGTAACAAAAGAGATGTTAAAGAAGCAGATTTATAAAACTCAAAGGGATAGCCATCCATACCAAGGGACTTTACCGTTTTAGCCTCCTGAATGCAATGAGGTAATTCTGATTCAGAAATAGGCGATAATCAGCATTGAACTTGCTCAGGAGAAAACACGGGAAGCCCTGCCTTACAGAGAAAAGACTGTATTGACGAGGGGGAAGGAGCATCTGGAGTATACAAAGAAAGGCAGTAGAACTGAAAAAGGGACGCTATCTCCTGACTGTTACAAGTGTACCACCCTGTGGCAGGATCTCATAATTTAGCAGTTGCAACTACTCTGTGGACCTGAAGACACCGGGCTAAACGGCGAGGGCCCCATTCAAAAGACCGTTGACATAGATAGAACAGGGCCTGCTCCACCTTCTGGTTGATTGACTTCTGCACTTGAGCCTGGACCTCTAGGATCGATAATTGAATGGAATGATCTAAGAGCGAAGGGTAGAATATAATTCTTGTAATTTCCATTCACGGTCTCGATGCAAAATAGACGTGTGCTGTTATTGTACCTCGAACAACAGCCTTAAGAGTATCCCATAAAAGGCTGGGAGTAACCACTTCTACATCATTCTGTTGCAAACTGGGGGATCTGAACTTGTAATTTATCTATTAAGAGTTGGTCCCATAGAAGACCTGGGTGAAAGTGCCAGGAGGTGTGGCATTCAGAGCTCCCCAGAGTAAAAGACATGTATCAGGGCATGATCTGAGGGGTGAAAGGAGCCATGCTGTGCCTTGTGGAGCGAATCAGTGTGCTCTACCTTCAAAAAAAAATAATTGAGCCGTACATGAGTACTGTGCCTGGGTGAGTAATGTGTAAATTCCTTGTGTTGCAGATGAAGAAACCGACAAACATCAACCGCCCCCAGCGTTTGAAGTGTTTTAGTGAGATATTTAGCAGCCACCAACTAACGGAAGGACTTTGGTTTAGAAGAATCTCAGTCCGGAGACCAAGTAAGATTAGGATCCCCCCCAAAAAAGTAGCTGCCCCTGCAAATGGTCCAACAGGGTAGAAAAGAAATCCTACAACTCGCATCGGGGGCGGGGGAGATAAGCATTCACCACAGTTAAAGGGCTGCTACCAAATTGACCAGTAACAATCAAGTAATGACCTGCCTTATCACTGACGAACAAGTGGGGAACGAAGGGCAATCCACAACGACACAAAAGTAAGACCCCTCTTCTTTGACCCGACTTATAGGAGGTAAATAAACACATGATCAAAACCAAACTTTATGTTCTTCAGGTGGCAAGTGAGTTTCCTGCAAAAAATATAAAATCCACTTGCTGGTGTTTAAAAAAAAAAAATGTGGAGTCGATAACGTTTAATAGGGTTATGAATATCATTTACATTCTATGAAATAACTTTAGTAAGAGCAGCCATAATAAAAATAACCCTGATGGGGAAAACAACATCTTAACACATGTCCCCATCCAACGAAACAGTATCAGACTACGTGAATTAAATAAATTAAATATATTCCTCCTACCAAAAAGTATACCCCTGTCCCCACCCTGGAGCCCAGAAACCAACACAAATATTCCAAAACACAGGAAACTATATCCCCTTCTAAAACCACCAACAAATGATACAGAAAAAACTGCAGTTGCCCAAATGTAGAAATACATAAAATTAATATGGGAAACTAAACAAATACTTGTATAGTTAGGTTGTACCGCTGGTCTAAAACTATGCAGATTAACACCCAATAGATCCAGTATCTCAGCAGCATAAATAGTAAAATACAGTAAGTGAAGGATAAAAAATCCACTAAAAACCCAAGTAAGACAAACGTGTAATAATCAAAGAACATGTACGATACATAATTGTAAGTCTCAAGGAAGGGAACTCGGATACTCCGTTCCCCACTAACATCCCCATACTTAAGAACAGTAAATATACCCATAAGCATAAAGCAAGCTGTAAGAAGTGTATGCTCCAAAATCCCCAAAAAGAGTATAAATGCAAACAGCTGCCAATGGGGCAACCAAGAGACCACTCAAACAATACAAGCAACCAGAACAGAAAAAATAGTATAAGCACATTTCCAAACATGGGAGCTTGAACTACAGGCAGGCTCCTGGGCAGTGCTGAACTACCCACCAATGCTGCAGGGGAAAACATGTGGCCTTGCCAGAGGTCCCCAAGTTCACACAGAACCAAAAATCAAGACACCTGAGTAATGGTGACTAGACACCCAACAAGAAAGTACCCGTCGGAGACTCACAAATCACAATCAAGAAAAAAAGATAAAAGTAGAAGCTATAAGACCAAGAAAAAGTGAAGACAGAAGAAATGAAGACAAAGGGGAGGGGGTGGGATTAGGAGCTCTGGTCACCAGCATAAAGGTCTGTCAGACCCCTCCAACCATGAAAACAGAAATCTCACCTAGAACCCACTGAGCCTACTTCCATCAAGGGGGAAATAGAACCCAACACTAAAAAAGAGCCCAATGATAAATAGGAAAACACATTTGGCCAACATAATACTCTCCAAACTGAAATAAAAGCCTGGAAAAATGAACAGGCATCATGCATTAAAATTCAAGAATAATAAAAGGCAGCATCTCTAAGAAGGAGAGAACTCTGAGAAAGAAAGCAAGCAAACAACAAACAAAGCATGTATATGTAAAATTCCTAGAAATGAGAGAAAAACCCAGAACAGATCACTTAACTAAACTACAAAACCTCCCGTAAAAAAAGTCTGCAAGGTCCAAAGGTATCCTGAGATCAGCAGAAAAGGCAGGTTCGGTACAGCGGTCATGCATTAAACTCACCAGCATACCTCCTTAAAACAGTGAACGAGATGACAGCCAGCTGTATGACAAGTTCCTGCAATAATCTAACAGAAAGGGGTACCTAACTGTAAAACAAATATAGATGGGCCACACAGAAAAATAGTGATGGCTGCTAAACCTGAACAAATAGAAGCAATGAAATACCACAGAGCTGAGATACCGTGCTACAGCCCGGACCATACAGAAAATCTACAAGGACAAAAAAAAAAATCTAATAGAGGGATAGTAATAAAGAAAATATATTAACAGACCCCCCCCATGAATAGCCCTTCTGTACAGTCATAAACTAAAAGTAAAGATAGAATAAAAAAATGAAGAATGAAATAGCTATAGACCCCCCAGCCCCTTCTCCAAATAAAAAGATCATAAAAGGAGTTTGAAACTAAGAATATTGAAGACCAGTAATGCACAATCAAACCCCGAAAAAGAAATATAGAAGGAGGAAGTCCGGAGCTAAACAATAATCACATTAAGTGGACACCCTCCCCAAGCATAAAGCTCATATTGCGCGGTAGTGCTACTGCGTGTGATGCCAGTGACCCGTGGTTGGGAGCAGCCTTGGGTTGCTGGAATGCCGTCCGGGGAGAGGAGGAGCGAGTGCCTGATAGGCTGCTCTCCTCCGGGGAGGGTGGGCTGCAAGTCCCGCTGCTCTACCACCACCTGAGTGACCACCACTGGTGGAGATGCAGTGGGACCGTAAAAGCTACGGAGGGGAGGACGCTGTCCAGGATGTGGAGCGGTGGCACGTTTCAACGTGCCCCGCCCCTAGGATCTCCTAGAGTGTCTGCGCTCTCGGGAGGGACCAGAAACGCAGGAAAAACCCACGTTGATCGCTGGTAGACAGGACCCAGCTGCCGCAGACTCCACAGCCAGGCTCCCTGGGAGCCGGATGGACCACCGGATGCAGACTGATGGGACTGTGGGGGAGACAACCTGGTGTCCTCTCCTTCCCAGCATGGGGGGCAAACTGAGGAATGATGGGGGGGCAGATCCACCGGCAATCCCGAGGAGTTGCCTCGGGTGGAGCAAGAGAGGTACCCAGCCTAAGGCTCCCCAAAGAGTGGAGACCAACGTGGAGAAAAGGGGGCATAAATTGTAAATATATTAAAAAAAAAAAAAAAAGCTCATATTGCGTATCGGGTCCAACATCAACTCTTAAACTACTAAAAGTGGTGATCAAGTTTTCGTGTGGGGACTAGAACACTAACTCATAGCACAACCAAACACCATGCCCAATAAACAATGTTGGCCAAGAACAACGAACACAAAAAAGGAGTCGGTCCAAGGAAAATACCAGAAACCAGGAAACAGCTGGCATCACACCTTAATCTGCAACAGGACCATAAAACAACAAGCTTATGAAGAAAGTCTCCAGTCCCCCACCACTCACGATCAGCCAAACAGGAAAAAAAAGAAAAAAGGAAGGGAGAGCGATACCAATGGCGTACCAAGCCTTCGCCGATATCAACATCTGAACCAAGGGCACCAACATGCAAAATTCCCTTCTTTATTCGGCAATATAAAACCGACAAAAATTAAAAACCGAGTCCCCAAAGGGGGCACAGTGTGCATTAATAAACCAGTCTACGAAGCCATCAGTGTCCATGCTCTCTTCATTTAGGATCTTCCCGACGAGAAGTCTGCAGAAGTGATCTAATTTTAGTTCAAAGTCTGTTCCATCCTCCAATTCTTGCCCTCCAGAGAGACTTTGGCCCAAACTTCTTTTTGGAGAGCCCATCTGTCCCAAATCTGCACATTCATAGATCCATTTGAAACCAGGTTCCAAGCTCTGAGCTCTTGCAGAGCACAGTCACAGTCCTCCAACATCTTGGCACCATCAGGAAAAAAATATGTAATCGAGCCATGTAGGGGGTGGACAATTTTAAGTTCTAACCCCAGGAATTCTTCAATATGATTAATTATAGCAGTCAGCCTCCTATGTTGAACTGCCTCAGAGAGACGTGGAACTTAAAGCAAATGATGGAACATCTATTGGCTCATGCCACCAATCAAACTACTGTCCTTTCCAACTGCTGCATTCTATAATGCTAAGATTTCTTTATCTGTCTGGCTAGTAAGACAGCTCAGAGACTGCTCGTCAGCGTGACTGAGATTTCTTTATTTTTCATGAAAAGTTAGTATACCGTTTTAAATTCTTTATAGAGCTGCTGCCTTTATTTTATTTTTATAGTTAACACTAGTTTTCCCGGGTCATGCCTGAAAATAGTCAACTTTGGCTAGCGCACCTAACCCAGTTAACAGAAACGAAATAAATAAATAGTTTATTTTTCAGTGTGATTTTAGCTCAGTTGGCGGTTCCTCAGTGGTTCGCTGAATCGTCGGGAACTGGCTGTTCCTTTTTTCATTTTGTATTATTTGTTTAATCTCGTATTAGAACTGTACCCTAACCCTTCCGAGAGTTAACAAAAGGTTTTAGTTTATTTTTCTGTCAGTTTAGCGGTTCTTCCTGGTTTAGGAACTGACTGCTACACTCTGTGTATCCATATTGCCTGCTTTTACCTGATAATATTACGTTTGGGAACTGGGTTAAGTTCTCATTTTTTTTTTTATTTAATATTGAACTTGTGGTTACGTCTGACAACCTAAAAAGAAAACAGGGCCTACCAGGTTTAAGAACTGCGTTAAGTAGTGGGAAGTCTTCATGAAAGCGGACAAGCACAATTTGTGTTTATTTTATTTGGGATCCTCACACTTTAAAGAAGAGTGTGAAATTTGCAAGACCTTCCTGGCTTAAACTGTGGAGAAGCATCTTGAAAGGCTTAAAAAGAGAATGGCTTCCACTACGGTTGCTAGCGATCCGGCAGCAGATCAACCGGTTCCTTCTTCAAGTAAGAAGGATAAGAAAGACACGAACCTGAACACCGATGACAAAAGCAAGCCATCAAAGCCGAAAAGAACCAAGGAACTGGCTGAGTCGGTTCCGGCTAAAAAGAAACAAAAGAAAAAGCACACCAAACCTCCTGGTGAAAAACCCAAAGGAGCTCCTGGTGCCAAAGTCTGCCATGCCTTCTGCTGAAGCAATGGCTCAAGCCTTGCAAGTTCTATGAGCTCTGCAAAGTTTGGTACCGGTTCTACAACTGGCAGCTGGCACCAACGGTTCCATTGGATCCCCTGTCGGTTCGGACTAGGCTTACTCCATCAGTTCAGAGCTTAGTTCCGGTGCTTCAGGAGTCCCTGTATGAGGAGTACGATGAGGAGGAGCCTCTTGAACTGGAGGTTTCACCTGACCAGGAATTTGAATCCCCTCCTAGGTTGCCTGAGTATTATTCCTCACACTACACATTTGTGAAGCAAATGGTAAATGCCCTCGACCTCACTACAAATGAGTCCTTAGAGGATTAGGAGAAGGCAGAGTTCCTGGATATGATGGGGCTGGCACCTACCAAAGGGCTTTTGCTCTCCATCAATAAATCACCAAAGAAGATATTAGAGACACCAAATTTGGTACCTCCAGTAGACAAGAAGGCTGATGAGAAGTATCAGCATGACAGGTCAGGGGCAGAGTTTCTGTTTTCTCACCTTGACCATGAGGGAGTGGTTCAAGCAACTGTCTGTGATAGAACCAGAGTACTATTGGCTTCTCACCCACCTGAAAAGGATTCCAGGAAGTTGGATAGTATGGCCAAGAAGGACTACCTGGCTGCCTTCTTGGCCAACAGACAGGCTAATTATATGGTCTATGCTGCTCAGTACGAGAAAATCCTCTGGAATTCCATAATGGCTATGGTAGACAAAGCCCCATCTGGTTTGACTGATGACCTGACGAAGACAGCCAGGTGTGGCCTGGAGGCCACTAAGTACCAGTTCCACATGGCAGTGAATGCCAGTGACACTGCAGCCAGGTGGATGGCTTTGACCGTGGCTCTGAGAAAGTTTGCCTGGCTCAGAACCACAAACCTCACTTGGGATACCCAGACTAAGGCAATGGACTTCCCTTGCGGCAATAATTCTCTATTTGGAGACAAAACAGAGGCCTATGTGAAGAAGGTGGATGAATACAAAACCACCTACAAGAGCAATGTGGCTAAAGAGAAAGCTTCAACTTCCTATAAGGTCACAAGGGAGGGGAAGTAGAGGTAGGTCAGGCTGCGGTAGACATTTTTTCCAGGCTCAAGTCACCCCTGTCTATCAACACCAAGGAGGATACTTCAAGGGCAGAGGCAGAAGGGGCACCAGGCGTGGGGATCAGACCCCACAGGCCACAGCCCTGGCAAAACAGGACTCCCTGATGTGTTGGTCAGGGTCACCTCCCCGCTACCAGTAGGGGGCAGGCTGACTCACTACTTCCAGGCTTGGAAAACCATTAGTACACACAAGTGGGTCTTGGAGATAGTGGGTAGTGAGTCGAGTGAGTGAGCCTATGGCCACAGCACATCTAAAGTTTGTCTCTTGGAGGGCCATATTTCTAGTGGCTATTACCTCAGCCAGATAGATAAAAAGAGCCACAAGCCCTGTGTATAGAACAGAATTAAATCTCCTTCCACAGGGACAAAGTGGTACTTGGGACTAACAGGAAATTCCTTCCTAGAGTAGTTTCAGACTTCCATCTGCACCAGTCGTTCACCTTGCCAGTCTTCTTCGCTGAACACTTTAGTCCAGGGGGAACACAGGCTGCATAGCCTGGATGTCAAGAGAGTTCCGAGCTATTGTCTTAAGCATTCCAAGGCCCACAGACAGGACAGGCAGCAGCTGCTCCTGACTTATGATGATGTGGAAAAGGGAAGACCAGCTTTTACAAGGACTTTTTCTCACTGGATAGTGGCATGTATCCAGTTCTGTTACAGTAAAGCTGGTAAAGAATCCCCAGTATACTATACTGGAGTGGTGGTCTGCATCTGTCCAGGAGGGGAACCAGGATCCTAGGTGATAGGTTTAAATGCTTCATTGGCATGCATTTAAACTAGCCAAGGGGGGAAGCACTGGTAAGGAGCAGGGAATTCCTAGCCCCCCCCGCCAAAAAAAAAAGTCAAGGTAGTAAGTGAGGTAAACACCAACTTTGAGATGTCGACAGGGAGAAGGGCAGGGGTAAATGGAGAAAGTGACAAAGGCAATAAGGACAGGGATGGGCCAAAAAGGGATAAGGCCATCAGGAAATGGAGGGTAATCAGCACCAATGCCCATAGTCTGGGCAACAAGCTCCCTGAACTGGTGGCCTTGATGGAAGAGGGATGCCTGGATATCGTAGCAGTCACAGAAACATGGTACACAGAGAACCATGACTGGGATGTTAACATACCAGGGTACACAACCTACAGGAGAGACAGGGAGGGGAGAAGAGGGGGAGGAGTATCTCTCTATATAAGGGAAGAGATAAAAACAATTGAACAAAAGAGTAAACGGGGAGGAGTGGAGGCACTGTGGGTCACCTTAGACACTGGAAATGGCACCACAGTCCACACAGGGGTTGTATACAGACCCCCATGTCAGGGGGAGGGAATGATAGAAGGCATTCTTAGGATGGCAGAGAAAGGGGAGATATTGTTGATGGGAGACCTGAATATGCCAGATGTTAACTGGAGCACCTTTGCTGCAGCCACATCCAAGAGCAGGGCCATTCTCCATGCCCTACAGGTGGCATGCCTCAGACAGCTAGTTTTGGAACCCACTCGTGAGGGAGCAATCTTAGACCTCGTACTCTCAAATGGGGACAGTGAGAGGATCTCGGATCTAGAAGTGGGTAGCCATCTGGGAACAAGTGACCACCAAACAGTTGGCTCACGATAAACTCAGCTACAGAGTCAAGCCTTACAAAAGTGAGGGTACTGGACTTCAGGAGGGCTGACTTCGGCAAGATGGGTGAGTGCCTTAGAAAAGCACTAGCAAATAGGCTAGAAGGAGGGGTGGAGCAACAATGGGGAAACGTCAAAACTGCCATCACAGAGGCAACAAGCCTTTGTGTGAAGCAAATAAACAAAACGAAAGAAAAAGCCACTATGGTTCTCAAAAGAGGTGGCGGGGAAGGTCGGGGAGAAAAAGATAGCATTCGGGTAGTATAAGGAAACACAGAAGGAGCAGGACAGAGAGCTGCACCAGTTAAGGCAGAAGGAAGCAGGGAGGGAAGTCAGAATAGCAAAGGCCCAAACTGAGGAAAAGATAGAAACATAGACTTTGATGGCAGATAAGGACCGCTTGGCCCACCTAGTCTGCCCATTTCCCTACCTAGAGGATACGCTGCAGACCCTATTTAACCAGCACTCTATTTCTTCCTACCCCCCACAAAAATTGCCTTATGTCTGTCCCATGCATTCTTGAATTCTCCCACAGTTTTAGACCCCACAACCCCCTCAGGAAGGCTGTTCCATGCATCCACTACCCTCTCTGTGAAAAAATACTTCCTCACACTGCCCCTGAGCCGTCCCCCTCTATCTTCAAATTGTGTCCCCTTGTTCTTGCACATCTCTTTTTCTGAAAGATGCTACCCTGTTGGACTTTGTTGATTCCACTGAGGTACTTAAACGTTTCTATCATGTCTCCCCTCTCCCTTCTTTCCTCAAGAGTATACATACTAAACTCCTTTAGTCTCTCTTCATATGGTTTCTAATGTCGACCCTGCACCATTTTAATTGCCCTCCTCTGGACTGTTTCCATCCTGTCTATGTCCTTGCGTAGATGAGATGTCCAAAACTGCACGCAGTACTCCAGATGGGGTCTCACCAACTGTCTGTACAGGGGGATAACAACTTACTGTTTTCTGCTGGTGATGCCTCTCCCTATACATCCCAGTATCTCCCCCAGCCCTCCCTACCGCCTTCTCACATTGCTTGCCAACCTTAAGGTCATCTGACATGATTACCCCCAGGTCCCTTTCCATTTTTGTTGTTGTTACTGCCCCCCCCACCACATTGTGTAATCTTCCCCATGGTTTTTGTTTCCCAAGTGCATTATTTTGCACTTCTTTGCATTGAATCCAAGCTGCCATACTTCTGACCATTCCTCCAACCTTGCCAAGTCCCTTCTCATCCTTTCCACGCCTCCTTGTGTATCAACTCTGTTTCAGATCTTTGTGTCATCTGCAGAGGCATACTTTTCCTTCCAGTCCCTCTGCAATGTCACTTATAAAGACATTACAAAGGACTGGACCCAGTACTGAACCCTGCGGTACCCCACTAGTAACCCCTCTTTCTTCAGAGTTGACTCCATTTACAATTACTTTCTATGTCCTGTTATCCAGCCAATGTTTTACCCAGGCTACCACCCTGGGACCCACTCCCAGGCTGGTTAATTTGACTAATCGTTTGTGTGGGACTGTGTCAAATGTCTTGCTAAAGTCTAGGTAGGCCATGTCCACAGCCCCTCCCTGGTCTACTACTTTGGTCACCCAGTCAAAGAAATCAAATAGATTCGTCTGACATGATCTTCCCGCTGTGAACCCATGCTGCCTTGGGTCCTGTGCCCCACTGGCCTCTAGGTACTCAACAGTTCTTTCCTTCAGAAGTGATTCCATCACTTTCCCTACCGCAGAGGTCAAACTGACAGGTCTGTAATTTCCTGCCTCTGTCTTGGTCCCACTTTTTTGAAGGGGAATCTCATCTGCCTTCCTCCAGTCCTCAGGTACCACACCATCCTCCCATGATTTGTTAAAAAGGGTACTCAGTGGTGTCACTACTTCTTTGCTTAATTCTTTTAGAATTCTGGGGTGAATTCCATCTGGCCCCATTGCTTTGTCTATCTTCAGTTTTAGGAGTTCTTTCAGAACCCTTTCTTCTGTGAAAGGACTGGCATCGACACCCTTATCCAGAGTGCTTCTGTTAATTGGATTAGGCACCTCCCCCTCCTCCTCTTTTGTGAATGCTGAACAGAAAGATTCATTCAGTATCCCTGCTTTTTTACTGTCCCTCTCTGCCCACCCACCGTCTATTCTAGTCAGCCTCACTATCCCTCCTTTTGCCTTTCTATGCTCCCTGATATACCTATAAAAGGTTTTATCCCCCTTCTTATCTCAGTTGGCTATCTTTTCCTCAGTTTGTGCCTTTGCTATTCTGACTACCCTCTCTGCTTCCCTTCTGCCTTAACTGGTACAGTTCTCTGTCCTGCTCCTTCTGTGTTTCCTTATACTTCCTAAATGCTATCTTTTTCTCCCTAATCTTCACCGCCACCTCTTGAGAACTATAGTGGCTTTTTCTTTCGTTCTGATTTGTTTATATTGGAGAGATCATCTGCTAACCAAATGTGACATTGCCCTACCAACACCATTAACTGATATACAGCAGTCAAACCCTGCTGAACCATTACAGTGCGCCTCTGCCGCAGACAGTAACACATCTAGCAGTTCTTTAGTCAGCAGTGTCATCAAGCGAGGGGAAAGGACATCTACAGCTACTTCTCGGGCATCCCTGTGTTCAGTATCAGAAAGGTAAATCTCTTCTGAGTTGCCTGCAACAACATGGACTAGTATCCTGTAAAGAAAGTGTAGCTGGTTCATCTGCCAGACTAACCATCTCACGCGGCAAAATGTTCCTGGGGTATTTTGTAAACTATACTGTGATTGGTCTCAAGGAAGATCCACTGCTGTATTGGAAACAAAAGAGAACAATATGGCCAGATCCAGCAAATCTTGCAGTAA
Source organism: Neoceratodus forsteri (assembly GCA_016271365.2). Classification (NCBI taxonomy): domain Eukaryota; kingdom Metazoa; phylum Chordata; order Ceratodontiformes; family Ceratodontidae; genus Neoceratodus; species Neoceratodus forsteri. Next base: position 762,333,185 of record CM057456.1, on the reverse strand, counting down.
TGTACCTCAGTTGTCCACTTTCAACCATATATTCAGAATGCATATTCAGTGCAGCTGGAGGAATAGATACTGACCACAGAACACTGCTACAGTAAGTCCTGTAAATGTGAAACAGCATACATTTCTCACAATGAATGCTGACAATTTCCCAATTCTCCCAAACACTGAATTATGCAAGTCTGACCCTGAATATGAGCAACAGCCTGCAAATAGTGATACTGAATATAATGACTAGGTTGTGTATGAAATGAATAGAACAGCACCACTGCCACCATGCCTCATGTGCCACCCTACTCATAGTTTTCTTTTGTCAGTCATCAGTTTTATATTATGTAACTTTGATGCCTACCATGGGTATAAACTCTGGAATCAAGAGCAGGCTCAGTCAGAGCAGCTGCGCCTCCTGTACCTGCCTCAGCAATGCCCACCATGGGTATGATTTTTTGGAACCAGATATAGACCCAGTCAGAGCAGCTGCACCTCTCATACCTACCTACCACAGCAATGCCCGCCATGGGTATAATTTTTGGAAACAGCAGCAGATTCACTCACAGCAGTTGTGCCTCTCGTGCCTACTTCAGCAATGCCCGCCATGGGTATAATTTTTGAAACGTCAACAGGCTCACTTACAGCAGCTGCACCTCATACCTGCCTGAGCAATGCCCACTGTGCAGCAAGCTCGCTAAGAGCAGTTGCATCTCTCATACTTGCCTTAGCAATGCCTGCCATGGGTATAATTTTTGGAAACAGCAGCAGGCTTACTAAAAGAGCTGTACCTCTTGTACCTGCCTCAGTAAAGCCCCCCATGGGTATAATGGCTCAGGGCACCTAACAAACAGTGTAACCGCACAAAAAACAGTCTTTCACATGATTTTTGTTATGTTCAGGGTGGGATAATCGGATAGTAGAATGGGTCTGGTAGTAAGCACCCGACTCGACCCAACTACTTTGTTTTCATCCGGGTATTTTTAGGGTAATTTAGAGGTACCCCCGCAGGTAGTCTTGAGGGTCAGGTATTTTAGTACCCACCCATTCCTAGTTTCACTGTGGGCAGTGAACTCTCTTCATTGGAGTTTTATTGGCCATGGAAACACTGCATGAAGTTTTTACTAAAGCATTTTAAAGCACAGCATCAAAAAGCAAGCCAAGATAATACAAAGCTCTGTATATGGAATAAGATAGTTCTCTCTCTGGTACCTGTAATAACTGGCAATCAAAATCCCAATGCAATAATAATAACAGCAGAGAATTTGACAGCATGGGTTTTTATGCTTCATTACACTGTCACCTATCCACCCATTAACAGATCGATGTTAAGCATAACTTAAATATTACGGATGTAATCCCCTTCACACTTCATAGATTAGATGCATCCCTTGGAGAAACCTAATACTTGTTAAAACCAATTCATTTTAGCAGTGAAGGTGAAAGGTTGATTTTTCCTCCGGCTTTTCCATAAAGTTGTGCACCTAACATGGGGCAGTTCACTTTTTTCACAAATCAGATACAAGAAAAAACAAACAAACTTTTGCCTGAGGAATTGAATATGAAAATCATACTCATCGACACATTCATATTTTTTCTAAGTCATTTCCATACTCCAGTATAAAGTATGCTTAGTCAGCTGTTCATCAGATTAGATACTGCATCATTGGGGGTTCATTTTCAACTGAAGCAGAAGGGTAATTTGGAAAAGAAGGTGACTGGGGCTAAAAAGGAGACAGATTCACTTGCTGATACGTTCACCTTGAGCATGTCCTTTCCTTGTTTTCTTCAGCTCTGGAGTCGTATTTCTGTTAAGATGCTGCACCAAGAGGCTGAATGACTAGGGAAGCTGTTAGCTAGACCATTCCCACAAATGGAAGTTTTATTTTTCCAGACATCAAGAAACTATATACAGACAGAAGAATCTTTAAATCATTGGTAGACTGTCTCTCTAATAGTGATTACTTAAAAAAAACAAAAAAAAAAACACAACTCTTAAGTATACAGCAAGCTCCTTGACATTATTTCAAATAAAACAGTGACATGGACCAACATTGCACTTAGTGTCAGTGACTCTGTAGGTAGCACTCTCACCTCTGGGGCTGGAAGATCAGAAGGTTGTGGGTTCTAGCCCCATACCAGGTACATGGGGTAATACGCATAACTGATACTGTAGTGCAGTACAAGGGGTACTATGCTGTTGAGGTGTCATCCTTCAGATGAGGCATTAAACCGGAATCCCTTCTACCCATCACTGGTTATTGTCCAGGTGGAAGTAAAGGCTCCTATGACACTTATGGATGAAGAGTAGGGGACTTTACTCAGCCTCATGGCCAACATTCCATCTGCCAATAAAACAGGTCCATGTTACCCCCCTCCCCAAACGCACCTGGAAAAAAAGCTATCATAGCTTAGTGTGCATTTCCTGACTGAAAACTACAAATATGTAAATATATTAATACCGTAATTATTTTTTCTTTCTGTGTAAAACATTTTGCATACAATCTATGAAAGGTGCTGTGGAAACTTAGAAATATATAGAATCTGTAGACAGAAAAGGACCATCTGGCTCGCCCATACTTTGGGGTCAGTGGAGGGAACGTCCATCGACTGCAGCTGGTGAAGAACGCAGTGGCCAGGTTGCTGACGGGTCTTCGCAGATCGAGTCTTGTGACCCTGGTCCAGCGTGACCTGCACTGGCTGCCTTCAGATGGATGATCCTCTTTAAGGTGGGCTTGCTCACCTATAAGACCCTATATGGATCGGGCCCAGGCTACCTGAGTGACCTCCTGACCCCTGCCATCTTGGTGTGCTTGCTCCACTCCTCCACCCAGGGTCTCCTGGCGGTTCCAAGGGCCAGGTTGAAAACCTCGGGAGATCGAGCATTTGAGGTGGCCTGCCCGGCCCTCTGGAATTTGCTTCCTAGACATCTGAGGGAGGCTCCTTCAGTGGAGGTTTTTAAAAGGGGCCTAAAGACACGTCTTTTTAATAGAGCATTTTTTAGCTAGTTACTATATTCATTGTCATGTATTATTTTATTGATTATTATTGACCCTGTTAATTTTATTGTAGTATGTATTGTGATTTTTGTCCTGTTTTTACCTTGTAAGGCACCCAGAGCCTCAGGGATTTGGCGCACTATAAATAAGTGCTTACTTACTTACCCAGTCTGCCCAAGTGTTCCCTGCTTATGTTGCCTCCACAGACCCCATCTGGTCTCCAGCCACACTTTCCTCTCCCTGCCTGTATTCTAATATACCCCTATGTTTATCCCATGCCTGCTTGTAGTCCTGCACCGTTGTAATCTCCACGACTTTGGCTGTCATTCTGTTTCATGTATCTACCAGTCTTTCAAATAAAAAAAAATGTCCTCACTTCTGTCCTGTGCCCTGCCCCAAGCGTGGGAGCCCTGGACTTCATTTGGAAGAGGCTTTGCTCCTGCACCCTGTTCACCCCTGTGAGGTACTTCTAGGTCTTTGTCATGTTACCTCTCGCTCTCCTGTCCTCCAGTGTTTACATGTTGAGATTCCTCAGTTTCTCCTTGTAGGGCTTTCCTTGCAACTCCTGCACCACTTTGTCTGCTCTCCTCTGCACTGCTTCCACCCTATATAAAAATGTATTGCATTGCTTAGTGGTGCAAAACGTTTTATACAAATGGATGCACCCATTGATTTCTCTTAGGTAATTTAAAAATAAGTCTTCTAACTGAAATGTCTTCAAGACATAACATAGGTGATATCAAAAATGTAACTTTCAGTATCGCTCTACATTGTCAATAGAGAGTTAAGTCGTATGGGTAATGAGCTCCCTGTGGGATAGTGGTATGGCCAAAGGCTGTCAGTTAAGCATAGAACCCTGGAGTCCTGAGGATTCTGAAAGCAGTAGCTACTCAGTATTTGCTGTACCACTGAAGGGTAGCCTGCATAGATAGAAATCTGAAGAAAAGCTGGTTTTTGCATCTACTTCTGTTTGTTTTCATTTTTTATTTTTTTTTTGTTGAATTAAGCAGCTGGGAATCCGGTTGGAGCATCTTAGTGACAGGGAGCTCCCTTACATTCAGAAATTGTGCCTGTTAAAGAGCTAGTGTACTGCCTAAAGCTATTGTCAGTTTCTAAATGCCATCAATCATTACCTTTTATATCTGAGGTACTTTTTCTTTTCCCTTTGGTTAATTAAAACAGTGTAGACCTGATGTTAGTAGGTGTGCTGTGTAAAGCAGTACTCTACCTCCTAGCTGACATATCTACCTCTGTTCCACCCATTACATCATCAGCATTATGACCTCACTGACTGTGACATCACTGCTGCTTAGGAACAGCCACTCCATAGCTACCAGGTCAGTCACCTGTGATGTCATTGTCCATGAGATCACAATGCTGAGGATGCAGTGGGGGGACTAGAGACAGATATTTCAGCTGCCAAGCTAAGAGCTGTTCCACACATCTAATACAATACTATCACATAGAAAACGTTCTAATGAGCAAAAGGAAAAGAAAAAATACTTCAGAACTAAAAAGTTACAACTGACGTACTTCTTAAAATTTGTAGTATTTTCTGCCTGTCTGTTTTGGTTCCACTAGCTCTTTAAGCTGCAGTTTTCAAACAGGGCCAGCTTTAGGGTTTTGGGGGCCCCCAACAGGATTAGTGAAGTCATGGGGGCCCCCCAGCTGACCCACTTCCACATGTTTGACTGTAGCCCATTTACACATTTTATTTTTAGTACAGCCGGTCCTGGGGGCTGTTGTTCCCATTCATAGCTTGGTGAGCTACACCAGGGCCCGCGCCCCAGTAAAAAAATGCTGTGCCCCAGTTGGTGCAGAGCTTCCCCCATAGTAACAATATATCAGTGCCCTGGCTGCCATCTGTTGTGCCCTGGTAACCATTTGTGGCTAGAGCCGCTGCTGTTGGTGAGGCTTTTCATGACATCATGAGGCCATATCTGAAGATTCTGCATAGCCTTTTATTGCTGCTTTAAGAAGATAATAAGATAAAAAACATTTTAAAATTGAAACAGCTTTGGTGGGGGCACCCAGTGACTGCAGGGTTCGCTGGTGCTTAAAACTGGCTATGCTTTCAAATTGACTAATCTGCTAGCTAAACTCTCATTTAGTGCCTACAGTGCCTAAATGAGGACCACTCACCCTGCTTACTAGGATGTCTTTACTAGCTTCTCTATCCCCTTCCTTAGCCTGGTGTGTCGGATTAAGTGACCTTGATTTCTAGGGGAAGGGATTCAGTTAGTCAGATTAGGCTGGGGAGCGAGGCAAGATGTATGCTGTGGTTTATTTTTTAATCGTTCCTTTTCAATAGTCTCTCTGGCATGGTCCCTTCCTTCTTAGCTTGGTGTGTGTGTGCGTGTGTGTGTGTGTGTGTGTGTGTGTGTGTGTGAATTTTTGTTAGACTCTAACAGCCCTCAACTAACTTGTTTCATTTTCTGTTAAATCTGATACATTCCTTTTATCTTGTTTTCAGTGGTATTCCTTTTTCATTGGTGGTCCATGTATAACTGTTATTCAGTACTGGTGACAGTATGAGTAAAGGCTGCCTTGAAGCACGCTGCTCATCAGTGCTTCAGCCATTTTAACGCTGTTCGCTTTGTACAAGAGCTGCAATTACTTAATTATAATTCTAGGGACGTGGATATGATGTTCTGTCCACACTGTTTGGTAGGATGCCTTTCCCTTTAATTCCTGCTGGAACATCTTCAGGCTGGCTCCTTCCACCCACCCAGGTGATAAAAACCTCAGCTGCACTCCTTGACGCCAGATCATCCTTTCCGATTGGAAGGTTCAGTTTCCCTCCTTACTGCTCCCACGTGTAGTAAGCCCAAATCCCAACCAAGATGGGGAGTCCAGGGGCATGCCCTCCCAGAAAATTTTGAAATGTTTCCCTTCAAATGGTTGCTTTTCCTGCATTTTAATGGTGAAAATTGTGTTTGAAGAGACTGTTTAACATCACCTGTGTTTCTTACATGTGGAAAGATTTTGTTACTACTGGACCACCAAGGACAATGGACAGAGAGACATCATTTCCCTGCCAATCTGCTGGAAAAGTCAGACACTATTATCCTAGCAGAACTGCTGGGAAGATTACAGGACCCTAGAGTAAAACAGAGACAGCAGGGCTGACAGCTATGCCAAGTACTGAGTGTGGTATCAGAAAAACACTTTTTATCAAAAAGTAAGTGAGACTGATTAGCTTAGCTGACAGCCTGCTTGCCTGCCCTAATTCACCCTGCATCAAAAATAAAACAAGGGTTAGAGCTTAGGCAGTAGTATCACGCACGTTGTGTGGCTTGCTTGCCACAAACTCACAAACCCCTGTCTCAGAGGGTAAAGCACTTAGAAAGTGCTGGTATTTATTCATTTTTGAGCAGTCCGCTCTATCTGTTTCTCCTGAGAGCCTTGGGATTTATCAGTGAAGTCAAGCTGAAACACACAGTAGAGCTGATGAAGATGTCAACCACCAAGGCAGGTACAGACTGCGGTATAAGAAAACTCTTTTTATCAAAAAGTATACAATATTAATTTACCCTGTATCATAAAAAAATATAGCTTAGGCAGTTGTCTCTCTGTATCACTGACAGTGGGCTGTCTGATTTTGGTAGACCAGGCTGAAAACTGTACCAACTATTGTAGTACCCACCAATATTAATTCACAGTTCACACTGTATCACAACAAAAAGGTTATAGCTTAGTCAGTAGTCTGTATCACAGGCTGAGGCTGTGTGAGCTTGCTTGCCAGTTGCCACAAATACAAATATAAACCCAGCAACCCACAACACAGAACCCTCTCTGAGAGAGTTAAGGCACCTTCCAAAACCGATATTTACACCTTTCATTTGTTTCGGGAGCCTTTGATTTTATTTATCAATTAACTGATCGTAGTTCAGTCACTTACTGAAGTCACACAAACTTAAGAAGTGCAAAAGCCAAGTGCAGCGATTCTGCAGCAAGAGGGAACCTTTGTACTTTGCTGCAGTGTTGTCTTGCTTTGTCTATCTGCACCTTGTCTCTTTGCACCAGTTGCATTGCTGCTGCTGTCTTACCATAGATGTGCAATAGTGAGCACACCTAGAACTTGTGCCACAGTTATTGCACTTATTTAGCATCATAATATCACTGCATCATATGCTGTGACTGAATAATTTCTGTCTGCACAGCAGTTAGAAAAGGCACTACTGGGTAGCACTTTTTGCACCAAAATAAATGAATTTTCTGATGGGTGGTTTGAGTGCTAGGAATATTCATTATGGTGCTGAAGAATGTGGAGAAGCATTTAAACAGCAGGACCTGTTACCCCAATGTAAGCATGTATTAAACATTTTTCTCTGAATGTAGCTGTTGGAGAAAGCCAAAATTCACCAGGGAAGTTTATGCATCAGTTACAACTGGTAGCAATCACCGACTGCGCAAAAAGAACTAGGGAAAAGCAGTATGTTATAGGTAGAAAAAGACCCTCAGTCCATCAAGACATCAGTTGCCGCTCTGCCAATCAATCTCAACCAGAAACCAATGGCATGGAACCCAAGAAAGATCCTGTCAGACATGAGACATCCAAACATACTAGTTAGCCCAATAACAGCTGCATGCCAGAATGGTAATACGACCCAGGTTTGGGGGATTCTTTTTAACATCAGCAACCAAAAACTGCATCAGACCACTCTTGCTGCACAGCATAAGAACTGTGCACCACTTGTGTCTAGAAAAGAAAACACACCACATGTTCGTACACTACGCTGACTGGCTGGTGTGTGAAAGCAAAAGCAATGCTTTAGTTTTTTGGCAGGAAAGGCTGGGCAGAAACAAAGGCAGAGGCATTGCCATTACTCCCCCCTGTCATTCGGTCCCTGGTGGATGGCCTGGCCTGTGTGTTCTGTTGTCTCCAGAGCCTCACACAAGCCGCTGAATGCCCACCTCTGGTGCACTGCTGGCTGAACTGAGTGGAACCCAGCACCCCCCCCACCGGGTTAGACACAGGGTATAGGGCTAGGAGTATGGTGTTTGCAAGATTCAAAAATAGCCTGCACTCTTATGAAATGCACATAAATAATCAGCACTAAAGCACTGATATAATCCTTAAATTCATTAAAGTCCCGGAGGTAACCGAGAACTACTGAGAGTGCTAGCATACAAAACTCCCTGGTGCTTCAAACCATAACGGTTCTTCATCATGGTTGGGGTTACAACTTTTCAAACCTTCAATAAATAGGGTCCTGGCCCCCTCCCAGCACTGACGCTGTTAAATGAAATAAACTAACCTGCTGCCACATATCTTCTCCACCCAACAAGTTCTGAGCTCTCCTGGTCCCCTTCCATGGTATTGTGTGGCGTCGTACATCCCCCCAACTCCCAGTCTCAGTCTCCTCTAGCCGAAAACATCCGTCAGCATCACAGCAGCCACCCCATGCGTTCACAAGACACAGAGCGCACCAACAGAGAAAACGAAAGTGCGCTCCATGCAGTGGTGCTATAAAGTGCTTCATCAGTGCGTCTTAAGAAAAATCATGGCTTCTTTTAATTTTTTCAGCAGTGAAGCCATGATTCCATTTTTTTGATGAGGGGAATGATTGGGAGGAGCTTTAGATTATATTACATCCACAGAGGCACTTGAAACTTATGGAGATCAGGCAATTCAAACAGTTGTTGATCACTATAAAGTTGTCCTAGAGTCACGGGGAGTTATTACTTTGCTACTGCTGGAGTGGCTAGACTTAAAAAACATGTACTTCACTTGCTGTCTGTTGAGAACTGTAGGTCTGTGAAATTGTGGCAGAAAGTGATCCTTGCAGACATGCAGGATCAACAATTCCGAAATGTGCTGGCCATTGTCAAGATCATTCTCCTGATTCCCGTTCACACTGCTGCTGCAGAACGAGGCTTCTCTCTAATGGGAAGAATAAAAAATGATTGGAGGGTTGGATTACGCCCATATATCCTTCACAACCTAATGTCTATATCTCAGTGGACCCCAGCTCAGTGAATATAACCCTGAAGGAGCCATATCACTGTGGTGGAAAAATGGCAAAAGAAGGCCCACCACCAAAGCTTATGGCTTCAGAACAGTGTCACTGCATGTTGCTTCTACTAGGCCCAGCACTAGTGGTGATGATGATGGTGGCGATAATGAAAGTGCTTGGCCCAGTGAAGACAACATTTAAAATAATGTAAATATTTTTGTGGGCATGTACTTTTGCTTACAACATGCCCAAGTGGGCATGTACTTTTTTTCACAAATTTCATACCCTGTTTTTAACTCATGCTTGGAGGAAAAGGCCATCTCATAAACGTGGCATGATGCTATTCTGACAGTCTTGCCTAAACCAGGTAAACAACTAGACAAATGTGCAGCATACCCGCCCCCGCCTCCCTGTTTCCCTTTTAAATCAAGATATGAATATTTTAACAAAAATTCTAGCCAAAAGATTACAAAAGCATATAACATCATTGATTCACCCCGACCAAACCGTGTTTATACCAAGTCACCTAACAGATAACATCCACAGATTGTTAAACGTTATGTCCCAAAAATATAAATCTACAACACCTCAAATTACCATATTTTGGACTTATTTAAATACGGTGATGGAACATCTAGTGGTAGGGAATGGATTTCGAACCTGGATACATATGTTATGTAGTGACCCGAAAGCCCAGGTCTGGGTTAATGGCACCATATCAAAAAATTTTAGTATAGACAGAGGCATCCGGCAGGGATGCCCTTTGTCGCCTTTATTATTTGCTATCAGTATGGAACCATTAGCGGAAGCCAAATGTCAAGCAGAGGATATTCAGCGTGTAATGGTTAATGAATATAATAAGATATCATTATATGCTGATGACTTTGGTTTACCTATCAGAGCCAGAGAAGTCCTTTCCACCATTTGAAACCCTGGTCCAGGAATTTGGTCAAATATCAGGTTTTAAAATTAACACAGACAGGTCGGAAATCCTGGTGGTTAATGGACAGATTACGCCTTTGTTGAAGGGGCTAATTCCATATAAATTGGCAAAGGAGAAAGTAAGGTACTTGGGGCTTCAGATTCCAGAAAACCTGTCTCACTTATATGTATATGATTACGGTGCCTTGAAACATCAAATTTACGCAGCTCTGAACAGGTGGAAAACAATCCCTTAAAGTTTTACTAGAAGGATAGACCCAAATAAAATGAATGTGCTACTCTGTTTTTCATTTCTTTTTTCCACATTGCCCATCGCTATACCCTCCTAAGAATGGAAAGATTTAAGGAAGACTCTCTCACATTTTTTGGGGCTGAGAAAAGGCCAAGAATTAGATGGTACTTGTTGACCGTCTCAAACCATCGAGGGTGGGGGTTTCCAAATCTGGAAAAATATTACGAAGCGGCTCAGCTGCTCCCAATGTTGAAAATCTTGGTGCCATATGACACAGGAGGATGGCCAGAAATGGAGGAAGGGGCTCATCCATATATACCACTTAAGGTGCCACCATGGAAAGTGACGAAACAGGATATTTCAGAGGTGGATAACCCATGGACCAAGCATAGTCTGAACATGTGGCAAAGATGGGTGGTGCCCACTTCAGTATGGAGATACATACTGTACCATTGCAGTATGTACCAGGATTAGTAAGAGGGAGAGGAGACCCTTGTTTTAAATCTTGGGAACCTTGAAATCCTTTGAAACTGTACAAAAAGATTTTGGGCTACAAACCACAAAATTCTGTAAATTTTTACAGTGTAGACACTATGTCCTCACAGATCTAGATATTCCAGAGATCATGTAAGCACTTACACCAAGGGTAATATTAGTAAAAAATAGAAGTAGATACCAAACACTGTATAGCATAAATATACTCACTCTTACAAGAAGGAGATGGTCAGGTGGCTAGGGATACCATACAGGATAAATGGGAGGTGGCTATGACCTACTCACTGCTGCCTCGCTACTGGGATTAGATCTGGGCGGGTATACATAAAACTACATATTCTTTATCATGGAGAGAATTCAGGTGAAAAATCCGTACTAGATTTTTTTATAACCCTCACGATATCCAAGCATTTTGGTACAAGTTCAGTGGACATATGTTGGCGTCAATGTGGAGAGAAAGGGACACATTATCACATTTTTTGGTCATGCTCAGCATTGGTATGTTAGTGGTCAGAAATTGTGAAAGAAATAATGAGAATTATACAATGGCAAGAAAGAATCCTGGATTTTGACTGGTCAGTGTGTGCCTGAGGCAGTGATGATATTGCAGTATAACATCACAGTCACTGATTAGCATTAGCTTTGCTTGCTGTCATCATAGAGCACCTTTAGCCTTTTTTTCCTCTTCTCTTAAGGAACTCACTAAAAATCTACTAAAAACATTTTTTAAATATTTTTTTATTTTGTATAACATCAGTCATTGTATAATAGCAGTAAGGCACTCCAGGGTGTGTGTTATTGTATCAACGTCAATCCTTAGGTGGTGGAAAACGAAGAGAGCCTCATGCTTTTAACCCACCCCAGGAGTGACGTTATTACACAGTAATAACTGGCTCTGCCTTTTTCCCATAGGGAAACCGTGGCGTAATTTGCCGTTATAAAGGAGCGTTTATAGCGGCAAACACGCGCACGGTTTTCCCCACTCTGCGCATGCCCTGCTGCACCTTGTCCTTCCGATCGCCGACAGCATCTTTTCCCTGGAAGACTGAACCGCCATCTGGACTCGGCGGTGGCGGCAATTTAAAAGAATATGTGCAAGACAAATGTAAAGATCGTACTACAGACAATTTTTTTTTCTTTTCAAAAAACCGAGCAGTGAGTCACGGGCCAAACCGCATAAGAAATATAACCATGCTAGGGCCGCAGGAATGTTCATTTATCTAAGTGCTGTGGCGAAAAGGCATACCCAGCAATTATATAAAATAAAATATAGAGCGGGTGTGTGTAAACTTGATTTTACACACACTCTCGTTAATGGGATGTTGTGCACAAACCCTCGGCTTCACCGGGTTTATGTAGCATCCCACAACTTGGGTGTGTGTAAAATCTCGCTACACACCCCGACCCATACCTTATTCTCTATATAACACACACCCTGTCGTGACTTATTGCTTAATTATGTCACTTACAATAACTCCCGATTTTGAGAACTTGGTGTTGGGGTTGCCACTCACTGAGCTACGATGGTCAGATCAAAAATATCTTTTTTTTTTATTTTAATATCAGCAGGCAGTAAAGTGATAACACAAAACTAGCTAACAAATAATAGATTAACAATTAGACAGTGGTTATGGATTATTTACCAGATTAAACATATGGAGGCTATTACAGGGAAGCTAAATCTCCAAGTAGAAACATTCAATGCCCGATGGCTACAATTTTGTACATATATGGTAGCCATGGAGAATATACCCATACTTGATCAATTTTTATGTTAGATCTGCGGCTGATGCTCGTGGCTCGATGGGTTGGGTTAGTAAAGATAGAAATGGGCAGCTATTCTCTTTAGAAGGGACCCCTGTAAGGACTATTTTATTAAATAATATCCTTAATATTGAAAAATGGATGGACAAAACAAAAAATTCACACAGCAGGAAAGTTTTTGTTTGAATGTTGTACTTTTTATATTTATTTTAGAAGTTATTTCTTTATTTGCACTAAATAATGGTTATATGAAACAGTGGGTAATAGACAATGGCAAAAGAATATGTGCGAGATATATGGGATCTTATTTTTGTTGTAGAAATGCAGTGGCTATTTGAAGGCCTGGAGATGGTAACACAGGCTGCCTTCATAGCTAATAGGTCCTTAACAAGGAATAAATAGTTGAAGTCTGTAAAGGAGGTTAAAAAAAAAAATAAAAGAACTTAATATATACCACACTATTAACATTCAGTTTTTTAATACAACTCACAGAGATGGGACATCATAAATGTACCTGGTACCAGTTATGTTACAAACTGATGTTAATTGATCCAGCTGTCAAGATTATTCATTATTAACAAGTGCTCATGTATGATGTATACATTGTCTATATGAATATTTTAATAAAAGATGCAGGTTGAAAAAAACAACTAGAACAGCTAGTGTTAGGATACATAGAGTTTGTAGCAGAGTCTGTTGTGGATAGCTCGGAATATGTTTTCATAGCAGTTTAGGTTTCTTTTGAGTGGCACCATGGCTTACAGGAGACCAGTAGATTTTAAAGATGTAAGACCTGCAGAAGGATGATAAGAACCCCTCCCTTGGGGTTGTATTGTCCCAACTGTGTAACACAATCTGATATGTCTATATCGGTTCCCCCCCAGCTGAACCATTGATCTGGTCGGTGGAGGTGTGCCTGTGTTACCAACTGGCAGTGGTAAGGCTGAGTTGCAAAAATGTGTTTTGTTTCTTTTGAACAATATATTGAATGTGGATGATCCGCAGGTCATTCCCACCAATACACTTGAACCTGACGCATGCCCTCCAGGTCAGGGTGTGTTCTACAGGCATGTCCAGGTGCACTAGAGCCGAGTGAACATACTCAACCACATCTGCAAGTGACCTCCAAACTTGATGAATTGGAAGGTCAAGAGGCGAGTGAAGGGGGTCTTGGGAGAATCCTGACCAGACGGATCCGGATTCATCAGACGAGGAGGAGTACCCCTCCGAAAAGGAGGGGGAGTGGACCGAACCAAAGAAAAAGATTTTTACTCCCCCTTTGTTTGGTAACATGTCATTATCCTATCCCATAACAGAAGCATGTAGGACATTGCAGTTGAAGAAGGTCCAGGACATTGAGACTTAGGATGTTAATTCAGTCCTGTCTGTCTTGACTTCAGCCCTTTCTGAACTTCCAGCACTGCGATTAGATTCTTGAATAGGAATGGGCCGGGGCAGATAAGAGGAAACTGCTCCCTAGGCCAGGGGTGAGATGTTACCCATTCCTGGAGGAGAGTTTCAGGAAGTGGGAAGTTCCACCAGTAGCTGGCAAGGCTGCGTGCAACGTGATAAGACACACGACCAAATCTCTAGTGGGTGTGACAGCACTGTGTGACGTTAACGACAAGAGAGTGGATACTTCATGCAATGTATCCGTCTTTTATTGTGTTCTGGGCCTTAATCTCATGTGTGATTGCCTTAGGCAGTTTAATTCCTGAGGATTCAGAAGGGTTGCATATTTTGCAGCTAGTGTCCAGGGTGTCCACCTTTTTTGGGGATGTAGCAGTGGATAACTTGCAGATGTCTGCCTGCTTAGCTTATCCTACTGTGACAGCTATGCGGAGTGTGTGGTTTTGCTGCTGGTCCATGGACGAGGTGTCCAAGACAAAGTTGTGGTTTGTGGGGTAGTTGTTACTCAGACTGAAAGTGGGTGACATTTTAATGGGTGCCCAAGACAAGAACAGTTGCCAGTGTGCAGACAACCTAAAAGGGAAACCCAAGCCAAAGAGGATGGTGTTTCATCTGGCAGCAGCAGGCCAGAGGTGGCTTTCGTCCCTTTTGGAACTTCGGAGGCTGTAGGAATCAATTACATGTACCCTGTACCCAATTGTATTTGTCTGACCACTATATGACGTGGCACCTCTGGTGAATGCCTATTGATTCTTTGCAAATCTTTGCTATGTAACCGAAACGCAATGTATGTCTTTATGTGACGAGGTACCTTTGGAAACGAGCCTCTGGCTCAAAGGTTGTAAACTGATTCTTAAATAAATAAAAATAAAATAAATAAATAAATAAAGGAGCCTATTCCGGCGTCAAAGGCAACAGCAGCAGAGGTTCTTTGCCCCTAGATGCAATGGAGTTACTGGACTGAGAGGAGGGTCCTCTCAATGGAGGTACACAGTCCCATTCCTGCCCCCTTCCCTTGGTGGAACACTGCAAAACCTTTGCCAGCAATGGGCCCGGTTTATGTCAGACACATGGTTGTTGGAGATTATTACTCTGGGCTATGCCGTAGAGTTGTTTTCTCTTGTTCCCACAAGAGGTTGTTTCCTACAGTCTTCAGTGCCACAAAATCAAGTGAAGAGGCATGCACTGTGGCAGACCCTGAGACAAATAGGGGCATTTGTGCCAGTTCCCTCAAATGAGGAGGGTCTGGGATTTTGTTCAATTTACTTCATAGTCCCCAAGAAATCCCAGGGGGTTTGACCCATTCTGAGTCTGAAACATTTAAACAAACAGGTTTGTTCGCAACATGACATTCAAGATGGAGTGCTTACGGTCCATCATTCGGGCGATCCAACCAGGGGATTTTCTAGCATCCATAGATCTGAAAGCTGCTATCTCCATACCCCTATTCACTAGTCACACCAGAATTCCTGAAGTTTGCAATTTAGGGGCAGCATTTCCAGTACAGGGCTCTCCCCTTCCATCTGGCAACAGCCCCCAGGGTGTTCTCAAAGATCCTCATTGTGTTAATGGCACAGTTCAGACAGGAGAGGCCTCGCATCCACCCCTACTGGAACGATTTTCTCATCTGAGCTCCGACAGCCAGGATGGCGGAGAGAGCAGTGGCAAGGACTGTAGAGGTTCTGGAAACACAGAGCTGGATCAAGTGGGAGAAAAGCTTGCCAACATTATCTCAAAGTTTAGGGCACCCATTCCAGATGGAAGAGAAGAGAGTATTCTCTTCATGTCCAGGAAGGAGACCTTAGTCCAGGAGATCTAGTAGTTGAGGGCCCAGCTGGTAATCTCTGCTCACAGATTACTTCAGATTCAGGGCCTGCTGACAGCGGCAGTAGAACTAGTGCCGTGGGCATATCTCCACATGCGACCTCTGCAGATCAGAATACTAGAGGTCTGACCTAGGCCTCGGAGGACTGCCCGGCCATGAGTCTATCGCGGTCAGTGTAGCAGTCCCTTGCATGGTGGGAGAACCCAAAAAATGTCAGCAAGGGGACTGTCTTGAAGAAGCCACTGGAAATGAATCTCACGACCAATGCCAGCCTATTGGGCTGGGGTATGGTTCTCGACCAAATCCCAGTTCAAGGGGTCTGGAGCCAACAGGAGCAGATGCTGCAAATAAATGTGTTGGAAACGAGGGCAGCGTACCTCGCTCTGCTTCAGTTTTTCAGAGCTGGATTTCAGCCAGAGCTGTGAAGGTAGGGCTAGACAGTGCCATGAATGGCCTACATAAACTGAGGCAGTATAGCGCAGTGGTTTAAGGCTCTGAGCTGCAAATCTGGTGACATCCAGCAGACCAGACCTGGGTTTGAATTCCACAGCTTCCACTTACATACTGTGCGACCCTGAGCAAGTCACTTAACTTCCCTGTGCTCCCAGGTCATGCCTTTAAAAACACTTTCAGCTTAGTGTGCTAATCCTGGTTAAACAACTAAAAAAAAAGTCAAGGGAGCACAAGAAGCGCAAGCATGCTAGTGGAAGTGACCAGAGTTCTGCAGTGGGCGGAAGCCAACCTTCTGACGCTCTGCGATTCACCTAGTGGGAGAACTGAATATACAGGTGGACTAGTTGAGTTGCGAAAGGATTGATCTAAGAGAATGGTCTCTGAACCCAGTAGTGTTTGATCTACTGTGCAGAAGATTCTGCCACGCGCTCATCAGCCTGTTTGCATCAAAGAAAAACACTCCAGTTCTGAGGTTCTTCAGTCAGTATCAGTACTCTCAGGTGGAGGCAATAGATACCCTATCTCAATAGTAGAGCTTACTTGTTCCCTCCATTTCTGCTGGTGTCCAAGGTACTGCAAAAAATCAGGAAGTCCAGAGTAGGCTTCTTTCTGAAAGCTCCTGTGTGGCCAAGAAGACCGTAGTTCTTCGCTGTAGTAAACCTGGTACAGCAGCTCCTGTTTCGGTTGCCACTTTGTGGGGATCTCCTCATTCAGGGCGCCACCCTGCATCCAATATCAGAGGCAACACAGTTGACTGCCTCTCTTCTGAGAGGAGTAGGCTTGTGAAGCAGAGTTTCTCCAGGAATGTAGCGAACACTCTTATGGCACCCAGGAAAGTTTCTACAGATGGCTCTTGTTCGGGTATTGAATGATCTCCTGATGGCAAGAGATCGGAGGACCCATTCCATCTTTGATCTCTCAGCGGCATTTGACACCGTGGATCATGGGGTATTGCTTGACCACCTGCGGTTTTTGTGTGGTCTGAGGGGAGCAGTCCACTGTTGATTTCGATCTTTTCTGGAGGGCAGATCTCAGAGAGTGGTGTCCGGAATTTACACCTCGGCCCCTCATTGGCTGCCCTGTGGGGTGCCGCAGGGGTCCGTGCTCTCCCCTATGTTATTCACTGTGTATATGCTTCCATTGGGCAACATTATAAGATGGTATGGGCTGAGTTTTCATTGTTACGCTGATGTTTCTAAGCTCTACCTATCTTTTATGCCTGATCAGGAGTCTGATTCCATCACGATGTTTAATAACTGCCTCCTGGATTTTCAGGATTGGATGAGTGCTAGTTGGCTTAGGTTGAATTCAGAGAAAACTGAGGTGTTGGTTGTGGACCCTGGAGGGAGGATGATAGGGGCCTGGACTGGGAAACCCTCAGGTTTATATCTTGGGGGAGCCCCGCTTCTTGCCTCTGGCCAAGTATGTAACATAGGTGTGATTTTTGACGAAGGCCTGACTATGAAGATGCAGGTATCGGCCGTAGTCAAATTTGCCTTTTTCATCTGAGTAACATTGCCTGGGTGAAAGACTTGGTTCCACCGGAAGATCTTCCCATCCTGGTCCACGCCTTTGTCACCAGCCATTTTGATTACTGCAGTGCCCTCTATCTAGGGCTGCCGGGGGTGGATATCTGCCGCTTGCAGCTTGTGCAGAACGCGATGGCCAGGTTGTTGATGGGAGTTTCAAGATCTAGCCATATGACACCTGTGCTGCGTGATCTGCACTGGCTGCCAATACAGTGGCGGATCACCTTCAAGGTCACATTACTGATCTTTAAGGCCCTACATGATTAGGGACCTCACTACCTGAAAGAGCTCTTGGTGCCTTACTGTCCTACCTGTTCTCTTCACTCCTTTGATGAGGGATTGCTAGGGATTCCTTGGGTACATCTAAAGATGTCTGGAGGTAGATCTTTTGCCTATATGGCATCAACCCTGTGGAATTCTCTACCTCGTCAGATACGAGATTGCCTGACTGTCGAAAGTTTTAAAAAAACAACTAAAGACTTTCCTTTTTGCCCAGGCATTTGCTGGAACATAATAAGTGAGTGTACTGTAGGACAGTTGGATTTATCATTTGTGAAATGCGTTTTAAAGTGATTTTGAATTATTGTAAAAGCGCCTTGAGCTTGGGATGGGCACTTAAAATAAATAACATTTTACTTACTTACATCAGTGGCTTATGACCGAGTATGAGACACCTTTTCCAGTTGGGCCAGAGCTCGGGGTATTAGACCCTCCAAGGCTATGGTTCCACAGATATTGGATTTTCTGCAGGCAGGAGTAGACAAAGGTCTGGCTTTGAGCATACTGCAGCATCAGCTGTCCTCACCAAAGGGCCATTGACCACCAATAGGTTTATCTGTGGAAATGAACCCAGCTGTTACCCGTTTTCTCAGGGCGGTTAGCAGGAGTTGCCAGTCTTTCCATTCGCCAGTCCCACTGTGGGATCTGAACATGGTGTTAAACACCTTGTATAAGGTACCTTTCAAACCGCTTTCATAGATTCTGTTGGACATCTTGTCGTACAAGGTGTGTTTCCTTATCATCATCTGCTCAACAAGAAGGATTGGTGAGCTTCAGGCCCTTTGCACAGCAAGCCATACATTATAATGCATAAAGATATGGCAGTGATGAGGACAGTCCCATCATACCTAAGGTTCCTATAGCCTTCCATGTAAATCAGGAGGTTTGTCTACCGTCATTCTGCCTGAAGCTGACAAATCCGAAAAAAAAGGAATTTCATAAGCTGGACTTGTACAAGGCAGTTATTAGGAGTAGTAGCAAAACATTTTTATTTATATAGGCTTAATTTCAGCAACCAGATACACCATTAGGGCTATAAATACGCGGTTTACAAGGTGTTCCAAAAGTATTACACATTTCACATTCAGACAAATTATACACAGGTAAAAATACTAGGGATATACAGCAACTTCACGTATATGATTGTAGACACAAAAGTTTATATTAACAAAGTGTTATGTTAACAAAGGGAAAGTCATTCATAGCATAGGCATACATGGTTTTGATCTTGTTTCAAGACAGATTTAAATGTATTAACAGGCATATCTAATGCTCGCGTCTGGAGTGGAAGGTTGTTCCATGTGTTCACTGATTTGTATTTAAAGGGACACTGTCAACCCCCCCTTAGGCCTCAAAGTGTCCTTAGTTTAAAAAACACATTTTATGATCATTCACATTCTATAGAGACTGTTGATGTAGCTGGTAATTTGATTCAACCCCAATTTTTCTTTTAAAAAGTGAAAAACGGACTGCCCACCATACTGGTGTTACCAGACCAAAACATGTTTGTTTCCATTTCTTGACCAGCTCGTACTGCATCTTTCCTGGACTCAGGAATGCTCCAAACATAATCTGGCCACTTAATATGCAGTGGGAGTAGAGGAGACTATCGTATCATTAGCGGCTGCACTGTTTGAGGGTGTTTCTAATGTTCAGAAAGTTTTCACTAAGAGTAGTTCAATGATTTGATGCAAAAAACAAAGCTATTAATTACCATGCATTTCAGTACTAATAAGCAAGGAGGCATATAAAACAACCAGTAACATCAGTGAATTTTAGAGAATGTAAGTGATCATAAAATTTGGGGTTTTACCTAAAAATAATATGAAGCAAAAAAGGTTGACAGCGTCCCTTTTAGTTTCATCTCCCCCAAAAAGTTTTTCTTTTTGGAACCACTAACTCTTGAGATTTATTTCTTAAGTGAAAATGACGATTTGTCCAGTCAAGATTATCTACTAGTCTAGATGGTTTACCAGTTTTTAAAATTCTAAATAATAGTGTTGCCCCCAGTCTACTCCTTTTAGTTTCCAATGAGTTCCAACCCACTCTAATACAAGTAGCAATGATGGGTATTATTTTCACATTTCAAAACAAACCTAGCTTATCTATGGTAAGTAATGTCTAGTTTTGTAACCCATTTTTATTAGCATTGGTAAGGATAAAGCTCCCATAATCCAATATTGGAACTATCAACTGGTTTGCCACTGTCAGGCAATCGTTTTTTGGCAGACATTTAGACACTCGTCTCATGGCACCTGTTCTCATGTTTATTCTCTTAGTAAGCTGATTGGCATGCTGTTCAAATGTAAGATGTTGGTCAATTTGTACTCCTAAGTATTTATAGATTGGAACTTGCTTGAGAATCAAACCATTTGTCGTTTTTATTTCCAGTTTATTTATGTTCCCTAGTTTTTTGTTATGGGGCGAACTAAAAAGCATTGTTTTTTTTTTTTTTTTAGGGTTATGAACTCAATTTGAAGATGAAACCCGCTTTCTCTCTCCTAAGCTGGTCTTCAGGCTTCATAACATGTGGTCTGTACCTCCTAATGCTGGTTGGCAGGCAGGCAGGAACCAAAAATCTGCAATAGGTGGCATCCAGCCCTCCATTTACGACTTCTCTCAGTTTACTTCCTGCCTTCAGTGGAGCAGGTACTCTGCAGCAGAGCTCTGTCACACGTGGCAGGGCTGAAGACAGCAGACTGTAGATTAAAAAAATCTTCTTTTCAAAAAGATGTCCTGAATTAAGAAACGATGAGCTGTATTCAAACATTCCAAGGTGGGATCCAGTCTCAGCCTTGCAAGCTGCACAGGCTGGCCCCACCTTTCAGCGGCATGCTTTTTTCCCCACGATTTTGGCCCCAGCCAAACGGAATTCTTTAGTGCCTTTTCAGGCAAGGAGAAAAAGCAATTCAGCACCGGAGTACTTCCCAGGAGCTATGGCAGTAGCTCAGTGCCTTCTGATCGACGAACATCTCTTTTGGAATTTTCAGCCGCTCGTCGACAGTACAGCTCATTGACACTGATTCAGCAGCGCGCTAGGCCGCTCGTCAACACTCAGCCTTTTCATTGATGAGCGCTGAGGAGTGTTAATAGCGTTGTTGCAGGGGAAACGACAGGATCAGCGCCTGCAGACCCCCCCCCCCCCACAGCCAAACTTACTTAAACAGGCGAATTTTAAACAAAGGGATTTATATTAGCTGTTTTTCAGAGGGGAACAGACAGTTCTAAGTGGGTCTTAAAGGGAAAGCGCTAAATCTCAGCAACTGACTAGGATACTCCCAGGGCCGGGGTACATAGAATAAAGAGCATTTTGAGAATCATGGCCTCAGAAAAGTCTAGCGGGGGCCAAAAATATCAGCGCTGCAAATCCCCACTCCTGATCACCTTCACTCACTCACTTTGCCTTACATGTGAAAAGGCAGTGGCCACGAATGGGGAGGACTTGGCGGACACAGCCTCTCACTCGACACAGATGGATACCCAAGAAAGGTCTGAGACCGGCTGCTTCCAGGTCAAAGAGAGTAACAGCAGTCAGGGATACCCAGCAGGCTCCAGCCCCCTCCGTGGCTCCAGATCTTAGACGAGTTAAACAGGGCCTTTGCTCTGGACCCTGCATGCTTCAACTGGCAACCTCCAGGGTCTCCCGATATGAGACTCCTATGAGACTCCACAAAAAGACGAGAAGAAAAAGGACCCCCTCCCCATCCAACGAGGGGCAGTTATCCTCACATCGCTATGACAAAAAGGAAAAAATCCCGATATAGGGACAGATCGGAGGAGGACGATCACCATTCCTCACGCCACAGGAGAAAGAAAAGGTCTCGTTCCTCAAGTAGATCTAGGGGCACTCACAAGGGCAAACGTTACACGGAACATTCCCCGGACTCCTCAGATGCCAGCTCTTCTCCTGAAGAGGGGGAGATACTGGGCTCATCATCGGACTCTGACCCCTCCCCCACCCCAATCCAGAAACTTTGACCTGGCGGACCTAGATTTTTGTATTAAAAAGGTCATATCAGAGATCCACCTCAGATCTTTTCCAGCTGTCCCTTCCCAGCTGAAACAGACTTTTTGTCTGGCATCTACCTCCAAACCGTCCACAGCCTTCCCGATCCCCCCACCATAGAGGACTTAATAAAAGAGGAATGGCAAGGTCCAGAGTGCACATGTCCGGTCCCCCATCGGATCTCTAAACTTCTGAAGTTTGACAAGAAGCAATCAGAAAAGTGGTTAGACTGCCCCAGGATTGATCCACTGATTTCTAACCTAACCAAAAAGGCAGTTATCTCCGCTGAAGGAGGGGCATCACTAAGGGACCCAATAGACAGAAAAGTCGATGCCTTGCTTAAGAAGGCCTTCCAAACTTCGGCGACCTCACTTAAGGTGGCGACAGCAAATCTCTTCTCTGCCAGAGCTGCCCTGTCCTTGGCATCGGATCTAGCCTGTCAATTTGCAGAGGACCCAGAGAAAAACTCACTGATTAGTCATCAGCTACAGTTAATGGGGCTAGCCACGGCTTATGCAGCTGATGTGTCTGAGGAGGCAGTCAGGTGCACTGCATGGACCATGTTCTATCAAACCTTGGCTCGCCGCAACCTCTGGCTTCGATCCTGGCAATCAGACGCCTCTTCAAAGATTCATTTGGTGAATGCGCCATACGAAGGAAATCTCTTCGGATCAGCCCTGAAGGAGTCCGTGAAGAAATCTGGGGAGACAGCCAAGGTACACATGCCCTAGTCCGGGGCTGGGGTAAATCATGGTCCTCAGGCTCCAGGCACAATTTTCATTACCGGGGTGACAACAAAGGTCAAAACCCTAACTTTTCTGGGAAAAGAACATGGTTTTCCTTCCATAACCAGCATAACTTTAGAATGGGGGGATCCGGTAGCAGGGGAAGCACCAGACACTGGCAACAACAAGAAATCACAATGAAGTCATCTGGACCCATCCTCGAGTAGGGGGCAGACTTTCAAATTTCCTCGAGGAATGGGTCCCTACGATGTCGGACAAATGGATGCTAGACATTATCAACAAGGGTTACCTGATAGAATTCAAGTCCAAGCCACCCCTACCACATGTGGTGCCCTCCCCTGCTCCTTTCTCACACTCTCTATCCAGGCTTTCAGTAACACTTTATCCTAGATATGGTGTTTTCCCTTTTAACAGTTGTTAATTCTAGATCTTACTTCAAGGATATCTCTTTCCTTAAGCCACACCTTTGGAAAATCAATCTTCAGGACCACATGGAAACTTTTGCCAAGCTGGGGCTGCCTATGTTGGCGTTGCGCATCAGCACATATATAACTGTGGGCAACCCTACATCTCCTCAGTTCTTTTCCTGCCGTCGATTAGCCTTGTCAGACCTGTTTTGGAAACCCCATCAACATAATTTTTTTTTCTATATCGAAAAGTTTATTTTCATTGCCTCTGCATGACTTCCATGCCATCGATGCTCTTCCCAATACTGCGAGTGCGGAGAGAAGATTTTCAGGAACGACACCCATGAAGTGTGCGTCTGCTGGCTCTCTCTCTCTCTCTCTCTCATGATGTCCGGTCCTATGAACTTTGACAGGGCTTTTAACAAAGTCACTCAGTGACACCATTGAATGACCTAGAAATGTTTTTGCTTAAGAAAACATTGGCGGCCACCATGGAGAAACTCAACCAGGGTAAAAAGCAAGTGTCGTCCACTCCTTCTGCGAGTTCACAGTTGTTGAAGCAGAAAGGCCGCAAAAAACAGAAGTCTTCTAAACACAAACACTGGGATAAGGGAAAGGCGTCCTTCCTTGCAAGATCCCAGTTATCTTTGCGACCTTAGGGTATACCTTCTTTGTCTCCTTCCACTTCGGTGATGGTGAGTACAGCCCCCTTGACCAATGATCAGACTCCAAGGTTGAGGTCTAGCTTTGATGCTACCGGACCTACTACAGCTGCTACATCATTGTCTGATCTTGACCAGTTATCGACCATTCTGAGCGTGGCCCCTGGACAGGGTGCTGTCAACACACAGGCAGTGCTTGCCTCTTTTTTCAGAGGTGATTCGACACCTTTTTGCTGGGCCTGCAGTCACTGCTGTGTTACAGTCCATGGGACCACTGATTATTCAAGCCCTGTCAACTGATACTTCCAATTCACTGCCTGTTCCATCCTCACAACTGCTGCTGGCGTCACTGACCTGGTCATCCGTCTCTCGATGACAGGCATACCGACAATGATGTGGAGTATAATCCAGACCTCATGATGAAGGAGGATTATGGTGAGGAGGAATAATATGAGGAAATATCATACAATTCCCATTCAAGTTCTACTTTGTCTTCCTGTAGTGAAGACTCTGTATTATATACCCCAGTGTCTCCTCCTCCTGATGGTCCGGCTTTTCAGTCTTTAATGTAGCAAATTCAGACTGAGCTGGGATTTGCAGTGCAGGTAGAATATTCCACTAAAAATAATTTAATGGAGTTTTGAGAAGTGACATGCACTCCCTTCATCCTCATAACCTCCTATCTATCCAGCTTTGGAGGAGGCTACTTTTGCTGCCTGGCACAGGCTAAACACTATCCCTGCAGTGCCACGCAAAATGGATGAGCAGTATTGTGCACCTACTGCTTAACCATGTTATGCCACACAACCAGAAACTGACTCTGTGGTGGTTATGGCTGCTTATGGCAGCTCTAAAACACCCAAGCATCTTAGTTCCCTGCCACCTGCTAAGGGATTTAGGTGGTGTAATGTCATGGGCAAAAGAACTGATGATTCTACCTCACTGGGCCTTAGAATCGCTAACTGTCAAGCCTGTATGATTAAGTATCAAAATGCTGTCTGGAAGAATGCCAGAGCAGCTGCACAGGCCTTACCAGATGGTTCTGCAAAAACTGAGTTACTGAAACAGTTAAATACTGGTGCTGAGGGAGGTAAGCATCTATTATGCTCAGCCTATGATGTCTCGGATGCCTCTGCCAGGGCTGCTGCTTCTGGCATCTGCATGAGACAATATTCATGGATAAGAGTGGCTGACTTTGCCAGTGATGTCCAGCAGGCAGTGTTAAATGTGCCAATCAAGGGCAAGAAACAATTTGGTTATGATGTTGAAGTAACTTTAAGAAATCTTCAGTCTTCGTAACTGACTCTTGGGTCGGTTAAGTCCCTCTATCCCACACCTGCAAGAGGCAGTAGCAGAGGGTCTTTTTGCAACAGTGCTGCCAGAGGTAGTTGTGCCACCATCCGTCAGCCCCCCAGAACCAGTGGTAGTGGTACCTTGCCAGGACTGCTCCCCCCCAGGTGCACAGTCCAAAGCACCAAAGACCATTGGAACTGGTGTCCCTGCCACCACCGGTTCAGTCCGACTCCATTCCTAATACATCCCCAGCCACTTTTACCTCCAGTGTGGCTGTAGGGGGTTATATCCCCCTTCATTTACCAAAATGGAGGCAGATCACTACAGATGAATGGGTACTGGAGATAGTTGCAAAGGGGCATGCTTTGGAGCTTTTATAAACTCCTCCAGTGCATCCTCCACTCTGTACCAGCTAGAATACTGTATTGATACGTCAAAACTGAAATAAATAAAAATTGTTGATGAGAGGAAATACAGTCACTGATAGAAGAATGTGTCATAGAACCCGTTCCTCCAGCTCAGAAGAACATAGTGTTCTATTCCAGGTACCTCCTAGTTCCCGAATGGACAGGAGATCTGAGGCCTGTACTAGATCTGAGGGGACTCAGCTTCTTCATAGAATACAAGAAGTTTCGTATGGTCCCCCTTTAGGCTGTCATTACCGTCTTATAATCCAGAGACTGGCTATGCTCCCTGGATATGAAGGATGCTTTCTCCATATCGAGATCAGAAAGAGACACAGACAATATCTACACTTTATGCTGAAGGGGGAACATTACCAATTCAAAGTGTTGCCCTTTGGCTCATCTTCTGCACCATGGGTCTTTGCGAAATGCTTACCTGTGGTGGTAGTAGCCCTTTGCAGGGAAGGCCTATATGTTTTCCCATCCCTGGATGACTGGCTTCTAAAGGCCAACTCCAGGGACAGTCTTCTGCAGACCCTGCCTCAAATGAGGAAGCTCCATGAGGACTTAGGAGTTAACAGTCAATATACGAAAGTCAATTCTAATACAGTGTCAGCTGCTACAGTACATAGATGTAGTCCTAGACAGTGCACAGGGCAAAGTCTTCCTGCTGTTAGACAAGCTCAGCCTTTTTGGCAGGGCATTAGAGCAAAACTGGACCCTCTTAGGTTTGGACGATGCTTTTACTCCCACGGCAAGGTATAAATTACTAACATACTAAAATGCCAGCAGAATAGGCCTAACGGTCTTTCGCGTCTGCTCGTTTGGTCAGCCCCCACCCTGGGAGCTGACCTTGCTGCCCCCCTCACCTTCTCTGGCTTCTCCCTTCCCAGTTCCAGATATTCTCGCTGCATTGGATTTTGCTTCAGAACCCTTCCCTTGTACCTGTCCCACCCCTCTTGAACCCCTCCACCGTCCTCTGCCTCCACCAGCCCCCTAGGCAGCACATTCCATGGCTCCACCCACCCTCTCAGTGAAGTAGCACCTCCTCCTTACTCCCTGAATCTTCCCTCCAGCTACACCCAAGCCCTCTAGTGGCCCTCCTCCTTCCTTCAAGCACCCTGACTGTTCCTCCCCTATTTACCCCCTTCATGTACCTGAAGACCTCTATCATGTCCCCCCTGGTCCCTTCTCTCTTCCAATGTGTACATATTTAGCTCTTTGAGCCTCTCCTCATAGGTCCTGTCCCCCAAGCCCCAAATCATTTTGGTTGCCCTCCTCTGGACCCTCTCCAGTTTAATGTCCCTCTTTAAGTATGGCCTCCCAAACTGCATGCAGTACTCTAGGTGCGGCCTCACCAAGCAGTTCTACAGAGGGAGTATCACTTCCCTCCTTCTGGAGGTGATCCCCCTAGCGATGCATCCCAGCATCCTGTTGGCCTTGGCTGTTGCCCTCCTACAAGTCTCCGAGTTGTTCATCTTGACATCCACCACCACCCTCAGGTCCCTCTCAGCCATCGAGACTTGTAGCATCCCCCCGGTGTACACTTGGCCCGGGTTTCTGGCCCCCAGGTGCATTTCCGTGCATTGAACCTCAGCTTCCACTTTCAAGACCATCTTTCCAGAGCCTCCAGGTCCCCCTGTAGGGCCACCCTCCCCTGCTCCCCACCCACCACTGCCCCCAGTTTTGAGTCAACCGCAAAGACTCCTCTCACTCCTGATACCTGTCCTTATGTCAGAGACGTAGGCGTTGAACAGGAGGGGCCCAAGGACTGATCCCTGTGGGACCCCACTAGTGACCCTCCTTGGGGATGAGACTATCCCACCTCCAGTCCTGGAGCCCATTGCCTATCCATCTGATTATCTGGTTCCCCACCCCCATTTCTCCCAGCTTATCCAACAGGCCCACGTGAGGAACAGAGTCAAATGCCTTGCTGAAGTCTAGAAAGAGGATGGCCACTGGTCTACCCAGGTCCAAGGCACTCATCACCCAATCATAGAACTCCACAAGGTTTGTCTGACACGATTTCCCCGGGACGAATCCATGCTGTCTATCGTCCAGGCACCCTGACTTTTCCAGGTCCCCCTCACCCCAGCCTCTCTTAGTGTTGGAGTCTTGATTAGTGGCCTTTGCTAATAAAAATGAAAAATGATTAGCAACTGGTCGAAGTTGATTTTGGGGGGGGGGCAGAAATAGTGCCATTCGCACATTCGTGGTCCTGGAGAACTCGATTAGTACCTAATGCTAATCGAAGCCACAATTGACTCGCATTTGCTGGTTTTTGATTCCCAAATTGCGATGCGAACTTGCTTATTTTATGCCTTGCACGATTTGTATTTTAGGGGGTTATTCACATCAGCTGTTGGATGTTCAGAAATCTATTGCGCTTATAGCTGCCTGTGCCAGAAGGTTTTATTGTGGTTCTGATTAGACCAAACCACGGCTTCTTATCATGAGTGGCACTTTGAACTCCTGTTTGCCCTTCGGGTTGAGAAGTCTATTGCCAATATGTACAACAGATAGTCCAATTATGATACTTTGTGGCTCTTTGTTCGTCCTCATGGCCTTGGGTACCTCCGCATCTGAGGAGTAGTTCCCTGCTCTGTATGTCTTCTTTACTCTGTTATCAGTTTGGAGTACTTGCCTGATGTGTTTTTTTTTTTTTTCAGCATGTCCTACTGCACTATTGTGGGTCTGTTTGCTGTTGGGTGAAACTGCTCTATATTATTCCTTGTTAATGTATGCTTTTTTCTCTTTCCTTGGTTTGCTGCCTGTACTGAATTGTACATACTTTGTACTGTGCCTTGCTGAGGGGGGAATTCTTTTTCTTTTCTTGATTTGTTGGCTGTTTTGATTGTTGTGTGTGTTTTTTCTAATTGCAAAATTTAATAAAGTATATTTAAAAAAAAAAAAAAAAGAGGCTCCCTGCTACATCCAGACCTGAAGTCACTGCATCGTCATGCATGGCTTCTGAAAACCTCGCCATTGCACGCTTTCTTGCATCTCCTAAAGTAGCTAACATGCTCACAGCAGCCCAAAAGCCTTCCACCAGACATATTTATGCACAAAATGGAAGTGTTTTTCTTTATGGACCACTTTCAGGAAACTAGACTGCTTCACCTGTCCGATGCATGATCGCTGTCAGACTCAGGTCTGCAGTATTCATCCTTTAAGGTGCATTTGGCGGCTGTATCAGCTTTCCATGCAACAACTGATGGGCATACAGTTGCACAGCTGGAGGTCTCCTGTACGTTCTTCCCAGGCATACTGCATCTGAAACCACCTATCTGCAATCCAGTCCCTCCTCAAGACTTGAATTTCATTTTGGAAAAGCTTACGTTGCCTCCTTTTGAGCCAGCCGTGACTTGTGGCTTACGCTTTCTCTCATGGAAAGTGTTATTTTTAGTTGCTGTTACTTCTACTCAAAGAACTTCTGAGCTACAGGCTCTGATGTGTGAGCCTCCCCATTTATTCTTCCCTAAAGATAGTTTCCTTATGGACAAATCCTAAGTTTCTACCAAAGGTGGCATCTGACTTTATTTTAAAACTCTCCATCCCTCTGCCAGTGTATTATCCTGAGCATGCCAGTCAAGGTGAAGCATTGCTCCATTCTTTAGATGTTCATAGAATCTTAAGATACTATATTACTCTCACCAAGGACTGCCGAAATTTCTCTCAGCGTTTTGTTTCATTTGCCCCTGGGAAAGAGGGCACTCCTGTGTCTAAACAGTGCCTATCCAACTGGCTAGCACATTGTATTACTTTTTGCTATAGAAAATACGGTAAGAAACTTCCTGATGTTGTTTGTGCTCATTCCACAAGGGGTATTGCCGCTGCTGCCACCTTTTTCAAAAATATCTCTGCTGCTAACATTTGTGCTGCAGCCACTTGGGAATACAGACCACACCTTCATTAAGCACTACAGTCTGTACTGTACCTTGTGTAGACGTGCTGGTTTTGGCCTTGCAGTCCTAAAAGGCCTCATCTCTTGATCCACACTGCCACCCTCCCATCTGGTTTTTGGTACTGTTTGGGACTCATTCCAAAGGTGTGGCTTAAGGGGAGAGATATGCTCAAAGAAAGGTAGTGCAGTTACGTACTTAATGTAACAGTAAATTTTCGAGAGGATCTCTTCCCTTAAGCCATGCCAATCCTCACTCCATCCCCTCAAGGGTGACTCGGTGCATTCACACTTGTACTTTTTCCTTCATGGTGCTCCCATCTGCACTCATCTCACCTGTTTTACTTGGTGCTGGCTTACTCTCCTGGTTCCCCCAAAAAGACAACCCGCTGAGTCTAATCTTCTGCAGGAAACTGAGGAGAGGTAGGACTGGCCACAGTTATATATATGCTGACTCATGATGTTGTGGGCGGCTGCAGCTTGGCAAAAGTCTCCATGTGGTCCTAATGGCTGACAGCTGTCATTCTAAAGGTTCAGCTTACGGGAAGAGATTTTCTCTAAGATCTGCTGGTACAGTAAGTATGTAACTGTATTTTATAGCTCTTCCTGTACCCCCTGCCTCTTTGCATCTCCCTTTTAACTAATTATCCCTTTTTGCCCTTCCTGAACTGCTACTTCTCCGTACTTCGGATAGGGTGTCTCTTGTTTTCCCACCTGTAGTTGCTACCTGCTTCATTTTCTTCCAGCAGTTATCCTCTACCTCACCACCTGTAGATCTTACTTCGAGAGGGCTCTTGCAGTAGGTATTCACATATAGGACTAAGCTGCCAGGCATCAGGACCCCACGGAAAAATTTCTAGCTAGCAGTCTCTGGCGGGGGGCAGTCCCCCATGTCCGCCTTCCAGTTCTTTTCTGCCGTTGCCTTATGAAAGTTCCTCGCGGTAGAACAGCGTTTGTCATTTGTTCATTGGTCTTAAAGTTTTCGAACTTTTTTCGACCTGTTTCTCTGTTTTCGATTTCTTTCTTCAGTAATTGCTGTGTATGTCGTCCATGACGCCCTCTGAATCGCATAAGAACAAGTGTGTCTCTTGTGGTTCCCAGCTTCCACACAAAGACTGCCACTCCTTGTGCCTCTTCTGTCTAGGCCCAGACCACCCTGTGGAGAAGTGCCAGCACTGCCAGAAGTTCAACTCGGCTACCCGCAAGAGAAGGCAGCAGTCCCTGGAAGCACATCTCCTCAAGAAGAAAATGACCTCCATGGAAAAAGAGTTAAAAAAAGCTTAGGCAGGAATCCACTTCCCCAGAGCCCATAAGAAAAAAGCGTGACAAGGAGAAGCACTGGGAGCAGGAGACATCTTCCACAGCAGCTGCAACTTCGACTGGAGTCGCGGCCCTTAAGGTAACATCTCCCACCGGGGGATCGCTCCTCAACTGCCGTCTTGGTGGCTACCAAGAAGGCGTCTCCTCTCCTGTCGGGCTCGTGCTCAGGCCTTTCGGAAGCTTGCGGGGCAAAGGAGGCCTCCACTCCTGTTAAGGCCGCTGCTTCCTCACGGCCTTCCAGTCAGAGCAGGTCCAGTAAATTGGACGTCTGATCCACCGACATCTGCCTGGACAAGGCTGCTAAGCTGCTCACCTCCTCAGGTGAGCGCCCAGCCTAACCCCCTTCCGACAAGGCTGCCACTTCTTCACAACCTTCCTCGGATAGGGAGTCTAAGTCTGATGTCCGCCTGGACACTGCCAATAAGTTGGACGCCAGCTCCACCGACTACCACCCAGCCAAGAAGCCTGCGCCAGACCCTGTTGTTCCATCTGATGCCCCAGGCTCTCTGCAACGTCTTACCACATTGCCCACTGAGGTCCCCGTGTCCCCTCGGCTGACACTGGGGATTTTAATCCGGGATCCGTCCTTAATCCCTTCCACCGTAATCCCGCAATGCAAAATCCCGAAAAATAATCTGGAATTTACAAAAGACAATGCACTCATAATCCCGAAAAACACAATCCCGAATACAGTTACATCAATTGCACCAAATATCTACTGACCAATTTTGTCCATTCAAGTTCAGCTTCCTTTAATCCATGATCAAAATCCCAGTAGAAACGGTCCAATAGTACAAATAATCCAAATCGAAAAGAGGCCTCCAGAGGAAATAAAAGCAGCATAAGGGGAACTGAAAACCATAATGCCTCCTAATCAGAACCACTTTTAGTGTGGTTTGAAGAGAATTACATCTTGGGCAGAGTACAGAGGCAAGTGCGCAACAGACCAGCTATCAGAAGCCCACCGATTTTTCTACCTGAATTCTGGTCAGTTCATGACCAAGTAGAGAGTGGAATTCCAAGAACACAAAACAAGGTGGAGATGTGTCACCGAAGAGTAGTTGCGTTAGTCGGCTCCGCACATGTGGGAACATATCGGTTCATTGAACACCTGCAAAAGAAGAGGCATTACTGACAGACACCACCTGTGAGAAAATATTGAGAGGTTTGCCAAGGTCGCCAGTAAAGAAGCGGTATTTCAAAAGGGATGTTGCTTAAAAGGAGAGGATACGCGACCCCGGGAACTCCCCAAAGGGTCGTCCCTCCCCCTCCTAGGGAGGCGTCTTCTTCCTCTTCGTCAGAAACTTCTGACTCTGACTCAGTCTGGCCACTCTGACCCCGAAGGCGAGCCCCATACTCTGAAATGCCCCAGGCTGAGGGATCCTCCAAAGTCCCCTTCCTTTCTGGAATTATTGAGGAAAATCCAGGAAGTACATTAGTGGCAGTCAGTGGAGCCAGACCCACAGTGTAAAAAACTCGCTGCCCATCT
Source organism: Neoceratodus forsteri (assembly GCA_016271365.2). Taxonomy (NCBI): domain Eukaryota; kingdom Metazoa; phylum Chordata; order Ceratodontiformes; family Ceratodontidae; genus Neoceratodus; species Neoceratodus forsteri. The sequence goes on along the minus strand of CM057456.1, from coordinate 762,301,084 downwards.
GGATCTGCCCGAGACCACTTCTACGCTGATTCCACCCTGGATAGAGCCTCACGCAGATCTTGTTTCCACCATTTGGAAACAACCTTCTGTATTAGCCCCCTTCCAAGGAAGGCGGACAGGCTATACTAAGCTTCTGAAGGAGTAGACTTTCTCAGCCTTCACCCCAAGGTGGATTCGGTTGTTATCAGTGCTGCTCACAGCCAAACCACCAATCCTAAACACCTAAGCTCATCTCCGCCTGATAAGGAATCCCGGCTTCTGGACCAGTACGGGAAGATCTATGATTCTTCTACCCTAGGCATCAGGGTCCTTAATTATGTTGCTCATATGGGAGACTTTCAGAAGACCATCCTTAGCCAGGTGGAATCTAAATTGGACTCCCTTCCTGAGTCACAGACTAAGCAAGAAGTGGGTGACCTTGTCCGTTCCGCTTGCTCGGTCTGCTGGCACATGCTCCGTGCCACTTATGATGTGGTGGACACAGCTGGAAGGAGCTCGTCCTCCACCGTAGGCCTACGCCGTCACGCCTGGTTCCACATGTCAGGTTTGGTCCCTGAGGTACAATCCGCTATACAGGATGCTCCCTTCAGGGGGTTCAGTGCTGTTTGGTGGTGATATCAAGGACATCATTACCGAACTGCAAGAGAAGGATACTGCACTCATGTCTGTCCATACTGTGTACAGGCCCCCTCAAGGGCAGCAGCATCCTTTTCTTTGCCAAAACCGACAAAGACAAACGCCGCAAGGAAAACGTGCCAACAAATATCGGGCCCCTCCAGCAACCAAGAATCCCCCTAGGCAAAACTGGGGGAGCCTCGGCTGCTGCACTGCCCCACACCTCCTGACTCCCTGCCTCTCCCGCTGCCTCTGGAGGTTCCAGAGGAACCGCTGGAGGGAGATTCTCCTCCCATCTGTGGAGTTGGAAGAGGATAACATCAGACGCTTGGGTGCTCCAGCTGATATCAGCAGAACACTCAGTAGAGTTTCTGCAGAAACCACCCCGAAAACCACCCCCTCAGTCATTTTCTTCCCTGCAACATCTTCCTCTGGTTCTAGAGGAAATCGTCTCCCTTCTCTCGAAGGCGGCAATAGAGCTAGTCCCCACTCATTTTTTGGGGGCAGGTTACTATTCCCATTTCTTCCTAGTTCCAAAGAAAACGGGAGATCTGAGGCCCATTCTAGACCTCAGCTCCCTGAACATGTTCGTGGAGTACAAACACTTCGGAATGCTCTCCTTGCAGAGCCTTCTGCCACTACTTCGGCCGGAACAGTAGCTATGCGCTCTGGACATGCAGGATGCCTACCTGCATATCCCCATATGCCCTTCCCACTGCAAATTCCTCCGGTTTTGTTTTCAGGGGGACCGCTACCAATTCAAGGCCCCCCCCCATTTGGTCTTTCCTCGGCCCCCCGAGTGTTTACCAAATGCCTGTCGATGGTAGCGGCCCACCTGCTTACTCAGGGAGTACAGATATTCCCATACCTGGATGATTGGCTTCTGGCGGCCTCGTCCAGGGAGGAACTCCTGCACTCCCTTTCCCTTACCCTGCAGGTTTTTACCAGTCTGGGTATCACCATCAACCAGGCCAGGTCTCACCTGGTCCTTTGCCAACGCCTCCAATTTATAGGGGAGATTCTGGACACAACCACCGGCAAAGCCTTCTTGCCTCCGGACAGAGTAGACACCCTTCAGAATCAGGCCTGTCTTCTGTCTGGCTGTAGGAGGGTCGGAGCCAGGTCAGTCCTCTGCCTCCTTGGGCTAATGGCGGCTGCCATCCTGACAATCCTGTTCACTCGGCTCCATATGAGGATCTCTCAGTGGACGCTTCGGTCGCAATGGGACCAGACCAGGGACAATCTAGACCGAAAGGTACTAGTATCAGATCCCATGATCAGGTACTTGCAATGGTGGATGGTTCAGGAGAACCTGTGCGTGAGAGTGCACTTCTGCATCGATCCTCCTTCCCAGATGTTGACGACAGATGCAATAGGAGAAGGCTGGGTTGCCCATCTAGGGTCTCGCAGGACACTTGGCAGCTGGTCCAAGTTCGAGCAAAACCTGCATTAACTAAGGGCAGTCTTTTATGCCCTTCAGGCTCTCCTTCCCTTCATCCTCCCCAGTCATCTCCTCATACAGTCAGACAACATGTGTGTAGTCTGGTACCTCAACAAACAGGGAGGAACACTTTCCTACCCCCTGTGCTGGGAAGCGATGAAAGTCTGGTATTGGGCAGCCTGACATCACCTTCACTTGACTGCAGTTCATGTCCTGGGAGTGGAAGACACACTGGCAGATGAACTCATTTGGCCCTCAGCCAGGTCCTATGAATAGGAGTTGGATCAGCAAGTCATAAACGACATCTTTCAGCGATGGAGAACATCTCAGATAGACCTGTTCGCCTCTCCCCAAAATGCAAAACTTCCCGCCTTCTGCTCGCTTGCTCTAGGGCGAGACATTTTTTGGCAGGACACTCTGTCTCTCGGTTGGAGGGACAGATTCATTTATGCCTTCCCTCCCATTCCTTTAATTCCGAGGGTCCTGAACAACTCGGATTGGAAGGAGCTCGAATGATTCTCACTGCTCCCTTCTGGCCCAGGCAAGTTTGGTTCTCTCTTCTGCAATAGTTTTCAGAGGAACCTCCTCTTCCTCTGTCGCAACAATTGTTGACGCAGGATCAGGGGACCTTTGTTCGTCCAGGTCTCAAATCCCTTCATCTCCATGCGTGGCTCCTGCAGATGTAGCTAAAGCCCACTTTGGAGTCTCTCCTTTGGTAGCGGATATTTTGGTGGAGGCCAGGAAGCCTTCCACTAGGTACACCTATGCCATGAAGTGGAAACAGTTTTCTATCTGGGCAAATTCAAAAGACTTCGAGCCTTTCTCATGCCCAGTCAACAAAGTCCTGGACGGTTCTATGTGATAATGGTGGCGATGAGATCTCGACGTCATGGCCAGGGTGGCGCAAACAATTTTGCCACCCTGACATCTTCGGCAAGACGGAAGAATGGAGCCGGGGACTTGGATCTTATGCTTTCTGTGGGGAGCTGCTCCTCGCCGTGCATCCCCCTACTAAAGATTCTCAACTCCAGGTGGGTGCATGTTGGGAGTGAAAGCAAAAAAGTTTTGGGCAGGCGCAACAAAAATGCAATGGCGCCGGGCCCAGACCTAAACCCGTACCCCACGCACCTGGCGGAGGCCAACCCCAACACCACAGTGCAGCTGGCAGCCGACTGCAACGCACCCCCCTACATCCCCTTCTCCTCCTCCCAGCCCACGCTCGCCCCCCCACGTGGGTACACATAGCAACATCCTGTCGCTGCAGTTGCCCACCCCACCACATCCTATCGCCCTACTCCCCCATTGCCATTCGGGATTTTGCCCACATCACGTCGCTGTTTCGGATGGTGCCTTAATTCAGGCGCCCACCTCACTTGCTACCGTCCTGGACTACATGCGTCATCTCTTCAATTTGGGTCTCAGCCATTCCTCGTTGAAGGTCCACATGGCAGCTATCTCAGCCTATCAAAGTCCCTTTGGAGACAGGACCTTTGCTCAGTTAGAAGTCTCTAAGATGTTTCTCAGAAGGGTTCTCCATTTGAGACCTCCCATCCGCATTCCTGCCCCTCCATGGGACCTGAATTTCATCCTGGAGAAGCTTACTCTGCCTCCCTTCGAGCCAGCAGCAGCAGCAGCTGATTTGAAGTTCCTTTCTTGGAAGACACTTTTCCTAGTGGGAATTACTTCTGCTTGGCGAATTTCTGAGCTTCAGGCCTTAATCTGTAAAATCCCATACTTGATTTTTCACAAGGGACGTGTGGCTGTACACACCAACCCTAAGTTTCTCCTTAAGGTGGTGGCTGAATCTACACTGAATCAATCCATTGAGTTACCGGCTTTCTTTATGCAACATTCCAATCAAGGGGAATACTTCTTGCATACTTTGGATGTTCACAGAATACTGAGATACTACACCAATTGGACTAAGGATCTCAGGAAAACTAATCAGCTTTTTGTCTCTCTTGCTCACAAAAGAAACACAGAAACATAGAATTTGATGGCAGATAAGGACCGCTTAGCCCACCTAGTCTTCCCATTTCCCTACCTAACGGATAAGCTGCAGATCCTAGTTAACCAACAGCCTACTTCCTCCTACCCCTCACTAGAATTGCCTTATGTCTCTCCCACGCATTCTTGAATTCCCTCACTGTTTGACTCTACGACCTCCTCAGGAAGGCTGTTCCATGTATCCACAACCCTCTCTGTGAATAAATACTTCCTTACATTACGTCTGAGCTGTCCCCCCTCTATCTTCAAATTGTGCCCTCTTGTTTTTGCACATCTCTTTCTGAAAGATACTACCCTCTTGGACTTTGTTGATTCCTTTGAGGTATTTGAAAGTTTCTATCATGTCCCTCCCCCCCCCACCTTTCCCCAAGGCTATACATCTTTAGTTCCTTTAGTCTTTCTTCACATGTCTTCTGATGCAGACCCTGCATAATTTTGGTTGCCCTCCTCTGGACAGCCTCCGCCCTGTCTGTCTTTGGGGAGATGGGGTCTCCAGAACTGTACACAGTACTCCAGATGTGGTCTTACCAACTGTCTGTACAGAGGGCCAACAACTTCCTGTTTTCTACTGGTGATGCCTCTCCCTATGCATCTCAGTATCCCCCCAGCCCTCCTTACTGCCTTCTCACATTGCTGGCCCACCTTTAGATCATCTGATATGACTACCCCCAGGTCCCTTTCCATTTTTGTTCTTGTTAGTATCTCACCCACCATTGTGTACTCTTCCCCTGGGTTTTTGTTTCCCAGGTGCATTACTTTGCACTTCTTTGCGTTGAATCTAAGCTGCCATACATTTGACTATTCCTCCAACCTTGCCAAGTCCCTTTTCATCCTTTCCACCCCAACCTTGTGTATCAACCCTGTAGCAGATCTTTGTGTCATCTGCAAAGAGACATACTTTCCCTTCCAGTCCCTCTGCAGTGTCACTTATAATGACATTAAAAAGGACCGGAGCCAGTGAAAAGAGAAGGCAACGCTGTTTTTAAGCAATGCCTATCAAAATGGTTGGCAAATTATATCACTTTCTGTTTCGACAAATACAACAAGACCCTTCCGGGTCCAGTCAGAGGTCACTCCACCAGAGGAGTAACTGCCTCTGCAGCTTGTTTCAAAAATGTGTCAGCAGCAGACATCTGTGCAGCCGCAACTTGGACTTTTGTCCATACCTTCACGAAACACTACAGTTTGGACATCACCTCTTGCCATAGAGCAGGCTTCGGGTTGGCTGTCCTACAAGGTCTCCTTTCATGAGACCCTTTCAGCCCTGAGGTTCCATGCTATGGATAACAGTCCTCCTCCCGACTGCTTTTCCTTGTTCCAGACTGCTTAGGACTCAGTTCTGTATGTGACTACCTACTGCAAGAGCCCTCTCAAAGTAAGATAGTACAGTTACGTAAGAACTTACTGTAACAGTAGATCTTCGAGAGAGGCTCTTGCAATAGGTAATGCCTTCCCGCCCTCCATCCCCCAATGTTTTCTTTACTTCCATTGGGGGAAATATCCTCTTTTCTCTTGCCTTGCCTCTTTTGGCCTTTGGCGGGAAAGAATTGGAAGGCGGGCATGGAGGACCGCCCCTTTATACCGATGTCATATGACGCTGGTCACCTGACGTGGGGGCAGTCCCCCGCCAGAGATCGCTAGCTAGAAATTTTTCTGTGGGGTCCTGACACCTGGCGGCTTAGTCTTGTATGTGAATACCTACTGCAAGAGCCTCTTTCGAAGATCTACTGTTACGGTAAGTTCTTATGTAACTGTACTTTACCTATACAGCTGTAACAGTATGTGTATCCATTGTTTAGAAGTACCTTATTTTCTCCTGTCAGTCCAGCAGAGTCCCCTGTCTGCCTGCGGTCACCTCCAAGCACCTAAGATGCCAGTTACCTGTTCCACTCCTGCTCTGTTCCACTCACACTCTGGGACATGCATGTGATGGGACATGCTGGGTGTAGTGTAATTTATTCGTAGAGCTGCTTCTTGGTCTTCCCTGATTCTCCGCCCATGATCAGGTGAGATGGTCTCGCTCTGCCTCCATCACCTCACTGACACTCCTTCCTGACTCTGCCTGTGGCAGAGAAAACACCACCGATAGTAATTTACAGCTCTTTTTGGTCCCCAAATACTGCGATTTGCACTGTGCATTGTAGAGTGTGCTGCGCTAGTTGACTGCAGCCACACACTCATATGGCAGCTGGATTTATTCCTGGAGCTACTTCTTGACTGACCACCCTGGGTCAGGTGAGTTGATCCCGCTCTGCCTCCTACCCCTCAATGGTAGTCCTTCCTTACTCTTCCTTATGGCAGAGAAAACACCACCAGTGGTGATTTACAGCTCCTTTTTACTGCTCTTTGTGACTGGCCCGCACCGGATCCTTGACATACTACCCTGCATGGGTGTCGGCAGGCATACTTGGTGTACTTTGCTAAGTACAGTAAAATCTGGAAAATCCAGGGGCAACATGAGCCTCAGTCCAGGGCAGCAAACGCAAACAGAGCCTGATGTACATGAAGAACTGTTTTTCCCCTCCTTTGATGCTTTAGTTTGCATTTGTCAATTATCTTTGGAAGACGTGTGGATGGTAATCTAAAGGCCATGATTGCATGAGTGACCTGATTGAGTATGTATGCATGAGTGCTGGTGTGAATGGACTTCTGTAAGGCTGGCTACTTTGATATGGCACAGAGGCTTATCACAATGTATCCTAAACAATGTAACTATCGCCAGCCAAGTTCTGTCTGATTGGTAGTGTGTGAATGTCGTGGACATACCTCTCAACTGTCCCTGATTTTCAGGGATGTCCCTGATTTTGCCTCAGAAATTTCTTCTGTCCCTCCTAAGTTTGGCATTGCTGTCACTGAACAGTAGGGATTTGATTCACAAAATAATGCCAGCCATTGATGTTACAGTCTAGTTCTCGTTAAGAAAAAGCTATTCATACTAAGAAGCATGTTGTACACAGCTTCTGGAACTAACATTACTATTTTTTCAGATATGTCCCTGATTTTGGTCATTTGTCCCTGATCATTTTAAGCCTTGTCCCTGATTTGTGTTGAGGGAGGTTGAGAGGTATGGTCGTGGATAAAATAGTGTTGTTAATCTATTAGGATCTTTGGTTTACTGCATATTGTTGACTGAAATGGGGAGGGCAATCTTTGTGTGGCAGGTCAGCACATCTTTTGAGTTGTGTTTAGGTGGGGGGGGGGGGCAACAGTTTCATCCACTCTCCATTACAAGTTTAAAATTCCTGGCTATACCCCTGCTGCCCTGGACATTTAGCGTGCTTTGTCAATGGCCCAGTGGGCTTTCACTGAATTAGAGCTGCTGGTCTTTTTTTAAAGAAGGGTTTTCTCCAAAGTGCCAGCTTAGTGCGGTTCATTTGCTGCATCTGAAATGCTCTGCTCTCAGAGAGCTTCAGCTGTGCAAGCTGTGAGACACAGCTGTACCAGTTTTCACCAAAAGTGGCGTAGGTGCTGTTCTTAGTTGGGGTTCTCAATCAGAGCACCTTTAGGTTGGGTAAGATTTATTTGTAATGGTAGCATATTTATAGGGATGTGGATATAATGTTCTGTCCACACTTCAGGCAGTGTTCCTTTCTCCTTTAAATCAGTTGGAACATCTTCAAGCAGGCTTCCCCACCCACCTGGGTGGTAACTCCCCTAGCACCACCCTGTGATGTCAGATCTTCCTTTCCGCTGGAAGATGAAGGTACCCTCCTTAACACTCTCGAGCTGAGTAGGACCTTTGCTTATTAAAAATTCTCATTATTAAAAAACTTTGTCTTCAGGTGACTACTTCTCTTCATCCCGATGGACAATGCAAAGTCTGCAATGGGTTTTAAGAAGTGTGCCTGCAGGCAGACAATGTCCCGAATGGACCCGAACACCATGCGAGTCTTCTGCCTGGGTCACAGGCATGATCCCAGGCTAGTGGCTTGTGCCGCAACCTGCACCCATCCACGTTAGAAGATCAGCACAGCTGCCTTCTTTTGGGTCGTCTGGACAACTGGGATCCTCCCGTTAAGTCTAAAGATGCCTGTCAGGTGGTCTCCGTGGCTGCAGGGTCCACCAAACAACTTGCAGCTTTTGAAGAAGCTGTGGCCCTGGCTGCAGCACAAGCTTCCTCAGCTACAGCCTTTTTGCTGCTCTCCTTGGGTGCTTCCTATATGGGGGCGTACAAGGACTTGTGCCAGGCCCTTCCCACCCATGGGCAGGGTCCCTTCTTGGCCACTAAATCAAAATCTAAGAAAGTGACCAAGAAATGGTCTCATTGTCGATTGTGGGATTATGAGTGCTCTCAGGCCTCAGATTCCCTCGCTTCTTTGGAGGTTCCGACTTCAGTCGATCCTTCGGTCCAGGCTGCCAGCTCCACGGTCTCCCCGTTGGGCCAATTGGTCGAGACGCAGATCGATCTTCTGGCCAAGATTTTTTCTCAAGCTGGTCAACCCGTCGTCACAAGACAAGGCTGATATCTCCTTATCTAGGATTCCGGTCCTAGCTCTCACTTCTCAAGGAGGGACAGACCAGTCCGCTGATCCACCAACTCTTAGCCAGGATTTTCCCGACCAGGGGGAAGTTTGGCTCTTCCCAGCCTCCTCTGAGACCCACTGGCAGGGGCCGTGATGGTCAAGGTCGCAGTCCCGATCCTGTAGCCCCAAGTCAAGCAGCCCGTGTTGGCATCAGCGCTTGCGCTCTTGACATTTGGGCAAGCAGTGCTGCTGCTATTCCTCTTCCTCTTTGTCCTCCTTGGGCACGGAGAGGCTCTGGCACAAGTTGCATCAGCTCTGCGAGGATCTGACCCCGGCCATTACATGGCTTTCACCGCAGAGGCCGTAGTCTTCCCTGCCTCAGCAGAAACTGGCCCAACCAGGTATCGGCTCAGCCTCCCCCAGCCTCTCCACCGATTCTGGTGGAGCCACAACTGAAACAGCTGAAGTCTGGACTCCGTTTAAGGAAGCCTGCCCAGCATTGGGACTTCCTCGTTGGTTGTTGGTCACCGTTACTCCCGACTGACCCCTTAGGGTCAGTGGGGACTCTGGCGGTCGACCTTTATTTAATTAATCCTTGGAGCCTGAGGGCTTCCCCTTGCACTTTCATCCTGTGGATGTGGAGTTGGCCGAGTATTTGTCGTCCATCTCATCTTGGAGTCAACGGGTCTCCCGATGGAGCCTGTCCAGAAGCAGGCTTGGTACCCGCTAGCTGAGATTCTCGACCAGGGCAACTCCCCTGGAGAAGCCTACCTGATTACCGAGGCCATTCTTGACCCTGAACTGGAGCTGTGGCATCATCTGGCCTCTTGTCCTGCACCATTGGCCAGGATGGCCCACACGTATGCAGTCCCTACCAGTTCCCTTTCAGGATTCACAGAGCACCGCTCAGCTGAGGGCCTAGTGGCTGACTCTGTGTGTAGGCACACTGGCAGCGTGGGAGACATTGATAAGCCTCCTGACAAGGAGTCCAAGAGATTGGAGCATGTGGCCAAAAAGATCTATGCTCTTTCCTCTGTTGGCCTTCAGCTAGCGAGTTCGGCCCTTTCAATGGCCCACTTGGCCCCTGCCCTTCTGGGCACGTTTGATGAAGTGCTTACTCATCTCACAGTGGACTTACAGACCACGGTCAAGCAGGTCTGGATCATGGCCGAGCAGTTGCTAAGCTGCAGCTGCAGACCGCCATGGACATTGGTGAATCTTCCACTCGGTCCATGGTGACTGCAGTTGCCATGCGCCATAGGGCTTGGCTGAGGAGCTCAACCTTTATGGCAGACACCCAGTACAGGCTAGCAGATGGCCCCTTCTTGGGCACCGACTTGTTTGGGCCCGGGGTCAAGGGGCACCTCACCTGCATTGAAAAGTTCAGTGCCACCTTGGACTCTGTGACTTCCACACAGAGGGATCCCAAGGGCTCGAAACAGCAGAAGAAGAAGAAGAAGCCCTTTTGGACCCTCTCTGTGCCTGCAGCTAAACCAGCCCAGCCTCAGGCTTGGCATCCCCAGCCTAAATCGGTTACCATGGTCATCTGGGAGCCAGGAAGTCGGGGTCCGGTGGCTCCTCAGCCAGTCTTTCCTCTGCCTTCAAGTCTGCCCAGAGATGGAATGTTGGGGGTGCCTCCATTGTACCCATCCTTTCTACCCTGAGTCCTCCCGTGGGGGGCTGGTCCCACCATTTCCTTTTGGCCTGGTATGCTGTCACCACAGATAGGTGGGTCCTCGAAATGGTCGGTCAGGGTCTGCCTCTGGAATTCGAGGCTTACCTGCCTTGCCAAGCCCGTGCCCCATGGAAGAACATGGTGTCCGTTGACATTTTGTTGACTCCTAGGGACAAATTGCCCAGCACCTCCGCAAGGAGGTTGTGGCTCTTGTTCCAGACCTTCCAGCACATCCAGGGTTTGTCTCCAGGTACTTCCTGATGCTAAAATGGACAGGGGGGCTGTCGCCCCATCTTAGATCTGTACGACCTGAAAAAGTTTCTTAGGCTGCGCACCTTCAGGATGGTAACTCTGTCTCAGGTCATACCATCTTTCGATCAGGACATGTAGTTTTGCTCTCTGGGTCTTCAGGATGCATTCTTCCATGTCCCAATCTGTCCGTTTCACTGGTTCTGGGCAGAGGGGATCCTCTACAATTTGTAGGCCATGCCATTTGGCCTCTCCTTGGCCCCCAGGGTCTTCAAATGCATGGCAGTGGTGGCAGCTTACCTGAAGCACCGAGGGATCCTGGTATACCCCTACCTGGATGACTGGCTAATTGAAGGTCCCTCCAGGCAGGAGGTGAAGAGGTCCAGGTATCTGGCCCTCCAGACCTGCATCTCTCTTGACCTCCTGATCATTGATGCTAAATCAGAACTCATGCCCTCGCAGGTGATCCATTTCATTGGGGCATAGCTTGACTCTTGCAGAGCCAGGGCTCGGCTTCCGGTAGACCAGGCGGAGGCTGTCTCTTCTCCTTTGCCTGATCATTTCGAGTTGGGCAGTTGTGCCCTGCTTGGGGCTTCCTGTGCCTCCTGGGATACATGGTGGCATGCACCAGCGTGGTCCGTTGGGCCCACTAGAGAATGTGCTCTCTGCAGTGGGAGCTGGCCTGCCAATGGTCTCAGCGCAAGGGCCACTTTGACCAGTTGGTCACTCTGACCCAGCTGATGTGGGACACCCTCTAGTGGTGGTTAGTCCCAGAACATCTGCAGGAAGGTATCCCACTTGTTTGCCCATAGTCGATGGTCATCCTGATGATTGATGCCTCTGTTATTGGCTTGGATGCACACCTGGGGGAAAACAGAGTCCATGCGCTCTGGACCCTGAGGAGTCCCAGTGCCATATCAATCTGCTGGAGCTCCAGGCAGTTCGGCTGGCGCTGACTGCTTTTGCTCCAAACATTCAGGGTCAGGTCGTTCAGGTCCAGACATACAACACAATGACCATGTACTACCTCAGCAAACAGGGTGGGATGCACTCCCTTCCTCTGTGCAGGGAAGCTGTCCATGTTTGGATCCTCATGTGCAGTCTGGAGGCCGATCTCCTGGCCATCCATGTGGCCAGTGTCTTCAGCCAGCTGGCGGACGCTCTCAGCCGTGTGGGCGAGGCATCTCATGAGTGATTGCTCCACCCGAAGGTAGTACACAGTCTGTTCTCCCAGTGAGACACCCCTCTGGTAGATCTGTTTTCCTCCAGGGAGACTGCCAAGCTGAGGCTGTAATTTGCCCACCCCCCTCAGCAAGGAATGCTGCAGGAGGATGCCTTCTCCAGGTTCTGGACCCTGGGCCTTCTTTACGCCTTTCCTCTGTTTCCCTTGATCCACAAGGTGTTACTCAAAGTGAGGAGGGACAAGGCTTGGATGATCCTGGTAGCTCTAGACTAGCCTTGCCAGTTCTGATACCCCCTCTCTTCAGCCTCAACCGCAGGCTCCCAAGGAGTCTCTCTCTATGCCCGGACCTGCTATCGCTCAATTAGGGGAAGGTACTCCACCCAGACCTTTAGTCCCAACACCTGACAACTTGGTTCCTGAGCAGCTAGAGTTCCAGGCTTTGGGTCTCTTTGATGTCCTCCACGTGATCGAGGCTTCTTGGAAGAATCACCCAAAAATGCAAGGCCTTCAAATGGAAGAGGTTCTCCATTTGGTGCCAGGGCAAGGGGCCTGACTCCTTATCTTGTCCGGTGGGTAGCATTCTCTACTAGCTTTGGTCCCTCTTTCAGTGGGGCCTCTGGTCGATGACTCTTAAGGTGCACCTGACAGCCATCTTTGCCTACCGGGCACGGGTTGGTATGCAGTCAGTAGCGCAGGAGAAGGTAGTCTGGTGATTTATTATTTTTTTTTTTTGACCACATTTCCCCTTCAGTGCATGAACCACCACCATCTTGGGACTTGTTGCTGGTGTTGGCAAAGTTCATGGGTAAGGCATTCGAACCAGTGCACAGGTATGGGATGTCTCACCTGTCGTGAAAGACCTCTTTCCTGGTGGCTATTGTGTCAGCCAGAAGGACCAGTGCGCTCTAGGAGCTCTCGGTGGAGTCTCCTTATCTGGTCTTCCACAGGGACAAGGTTGTCCTTCGCCTCAACCCGAAGTTCCTCCCGAAGGTTGTGTCGAGTTTCACTTTAACCAGGTGATCAGTCTCCCAGTGTACTTCACCAACCACACTTCTGAGGGTGAGTACAGGCTCCATACATTGGACCTGCGGTGAGTGCTAGTCTACTACAAGGAGCGCACGGCTGGAGTTCAGGGAGAGGTTTGCCAGCTGTTTGACACCTATGTTGAAGCCGCACCTGGCAGACTGGCAGCTAAGCAGATGATTGGCAGGTGGATTGTATCGTGCATTGACCTCTACTATAGGTTGGAGGGTAGGGAGCCTCCCTTAGGGCTTAGGGCTCATTCCACCGTCATACCGCTGTCTTGGTGGCTGCTTCCAGGGATGTCCCTATCCAGTAAATCTGTCTGGTTGCTACCTGGAAGTTGGCACAACACATTAATTTCCCACTACCACATCAACCTTCGGTCATGCCAGGATGCTGGTTTTGGGGCCTCAGTTCTCCAATCTCTATTCCCTAAATAGGCTGTCTGTGCACCTTGCCCACTCCTCCCGAAGAACTGCTAGGAGTCTGCCTGAAGTGCAGATGGAACATCATATCCACATCCCTAAAAAAAGGTCACTCACCTGTAACAGTAGTTCTAGGAGTGGTATATGATGTTCCTCCACACTGACCCACCCGACCTCCCCTGGCAAGTGGCACACCGATCTTGCTTACAGCGGGCAAGATCTGACGTCATGGGGTGGTGCTAGGGGAATTACCACTGGGTGGGTGGGAGGAGCCAGATTGAAGATGTTCCAGCTGATTTAAAGGGGAAAGGAACACTGCCTGAGGTTTGGATGAACATCATATACCACTTCTAGAACTACTGTTACAGGTGCATAGCCTGTTTATATTTCTTAGGTGCCTAATCCCACAGGTTCTGGTGCCTTACAAAGCGTATACAAATACAGATACAGCAGCAATTCCATATCATTCAGATAAGCCTTTAAGGAAAAATAATGTTTAAGCCCCCGCTTAAAATAGTCAACTGAGGGGGTGTCCCAAATCTCTCATGGGTGCTGGCTCCAGAAGACTAGAGCTGCCACTGCAAAATCACGGTCCCCATACTGCTTCAGGTGTGATCTATGAACTGTCAGGAGACCCACCTATGAGGAACGGAAGGGGCGGTCAGGAGCATAGAGACCCAGGAGCTCTTTTTGGTAGCCTGGGCCCAGGTTGTGTAGGGCTTTGTATGTTAACAAACTAATCTTGATTGAGATACACCATCTCACAAGCAACCAGTGCAGTGTCTACAGAATGGGAGAGATGCTTGGAGCGGTGAACTCCTGTAGTCAGTCGAGCCATGGCATTTTGCTCCAGCTGCGAGTGGTGCATCAAACCTCAAGATTGCTCGAGATCAAGGGCATTACAGTAGTCCTGTCTGGTTGTCATGGTGCATACACCAGTGTCTTAACATCCTGAGGGCTAAGAAATGGCAAGATCGGGGCAATGTTCCAAAGATAAAAGAAACCACCACGAACCACAGCCGACACCCGATGTTTCAGTGTCCGCTTATTGTTCATGATGATGCCCAGATTCTTCACCCTATAGCTGGCTATAAACCGAGTGGTGGGTCCAAGATGGAATACAGATTTACTCTTTGCCTTGGCTATGGAGCCAGTTTATATGTTGTGGTTCCACAATATTTTCTTGACAAAAGCTGCTGTGAAGCCAGACCGCTTTGAGAAGAGAACTTAAGATGCACTGAATCATAACACAACAGGAAAGGAATCTGTATTTTTTCTGTATAGGTTATGTTATTTTTAAAGAGGAGAAAACTCCCATTTAGAATGAGTTACATTGCATTAGTTTGTATGCGGCATGCATCTCTATTCATTTCTGTAGTCACTGACTTTGTTAGTTGTGTCTCATTGTGATGCTTAGTCACGTGACTGCTCAGCTTCTTGAAGTGTAGAGTTATCAGGTCCAGTAGGACGTGATATCCGGTGTAAGCTAGTGAGGTGAATATGAAATTCATTTTTCACAGGGTGTTACTCATTATTTAAAATGGTTTATCTTGTAATACCTACCTGTTGACCCCAGCAAGTTACACAGAATGTAGCTGGACAATAAAATAGATTGCCTCAATAGAAGGTCATGCATGCTTCAGTGATAATGAGTACTAAGAGACTGCTGCAAAGTTTGGGTTTGGGAAGTCTGTCATCAGTGAACCAGAAAGAGCTCATTGTGGCTTAACATCTCTTCTGTCTGCCTGATAACTCAAAGCAGCAGTAAAAGGACAGCAGCATGTTATGAAATGGAGTTGCTCACAGGAGGTGAGCGTAAATGAGGTTCAAACGATGTTTTATTGAGGCATAATGTTGCTTACTCAGGGCTCTATATTCAGATTGGATCTAGTATGTAGGACCAGTGTGCACTGGTTCACTTTTGATCTGTTGTACAGTACTAGTCGATGTAGTATTTCCTAAATGAAATCTTGCTTTTCATGCTGTCACCAAAAACAGCTTATAAAATGGGTAGGTTGAATCCTGGATTCTAATTTGCTGAGGTAGGCTGTCACCCATACTCTAATCTCAGCATAGATACCCCTGAAAATAAACACTGGGTAATGACAAATGTTTGCTTGTTTGCATTCGCTGTGTAGTAGTTGGGCATAGATGGCGCCTAAGTTAAAATTAACAAATTTATAACACGAGTTATAATAGCGAAATCATCATGATTGGGTGGGGGAAAGAGGTTCACATGTAATATTGTGTTCAGACACCAATTTATTTATAAGCTTTTGCTAGCAATCGTAATTATGTGGTATTCCTGGGGTATCTACAGTATGTTCAGCCTTCTTTATGTTGTAATAACCAAAACACTTAAATTTCGTTTGTGTGTTCAAAACACAGATAAGCACAGTAACACAGCTGCTTACCTGAAGTGATCAGTGAGTGTAGTAAAAAGTTAAAGCATCTGTTTGCTTGCTTTTTACCATGTATGAGAATATATTAATTCAACGAGTGGCATGCGCTGCTTCATACCCATGATGCAGTACTTTCAATTTATTTATTTGTTTGTTTGTTTCACCAGGAGGGCACACTGAGCAGAGTACTGCTCGATTCCACTTGCGTCCTGGGGGAGAGGGGAGGGGAGAACACAATACAGAAATGTACATTGAGATCAGACAGCAAGTGTTAGACACAGCTAACAACACTAGGATAAAATTATGGCTTACTCAGAGCAAGACAACAGGGTGCTTCAAGGTACAAATGAAACAACTAATACAGTGCAACATAATGCAGCCCTAGTGTTCCAACTAGAGGAGAAGTGGTGCATTTGGTTAGCTACATGTGCAAGTGGAGGCGAAATGATCTTTGAGGCGGGCGTGGAGGTAGCGGGCCGAGGGGGCCTGACTTATGTCCACAGGGTGGGAGTTCCACAACTCAGGCATGCGATAAGTGAAGGCGGCCTGGCCAACGTTTTGTAATGAGTTGCAAATGCTCCATTGTGGGTATACAAATGATGGGGGTTGTGCAACATAATTGCTATTCCCTGAGAAACAAAGCTCTGAACAGTAGCACATATGTAAGTATTAAACTGTAGCATATGTGAAACGAAAAGCAGAGGTAAGATTTCAAGCAGGAAGAAAACTCTCTACCTTGCATTGTCCAGCCTTGTGACTGAGCAAGGACTTGAAAAGGAGAAAAAGGCTAAAAGAGTGTGCAATTAGGAGGAGATTTATTCAGGAGTTGCATTAGGTGGAAGAATCCAACACCTCCAAAAGCCCTCTCTTTTTTTTTCACATGCTTTATTAGTAAGTACATTCACTTGATTAGTGGGGTATATGGGTTGAGCTTTGTTTGTTTACTGTATGTTGTAATGACCAAACTACTTTACTTGTTGTTATTCAGAACACAGGTAAACTGAGTAACACAGCTAGTTACTTACAGTGATCAGTGAGTGTTGGAGTGTGTTAGAACATCTTTTTTAATTGTTTGTGTTTTACCATATATGAGAATACATTATTTCTATGAGCTTGCAGGGTCTGTATCCTGGGTATGCAAATTATGAGTTGTGCAACATCATAGTTATTCCCTGAGGAAAAAAAGTTCAAAACAGTAACACGTATGAAAGTATTAAACAGTAGCAGGAGGAACAAAAGAATAGAGGTAAGATTTAGAGTATGACTTTATTGCAAGTCCAGTGACTTGGCGTTCGAGCAGCAAACACTTGTACCCCAGGGCTTCAACCGGAGTCTTCATTGGGGGTGGAGTTAGAATTATGGACTCTCCCTTAATTACCTGTGGGCTAATTACAAATACATTGCCCCCTACTGGTTTATTAACATGTTTTTAAATTTAAGTGGCTCTGGGAGGGATTCGAACATGCTACCTAAAAACAATAGATTCTGTTAAATTCTTTACAGAAACTGAATGCAAATACATATTTACAAAAGCACGTTTGGTACATCTTGCCAGTTAATAAGTATAAGGTGGCAGAAGAGACGTGTTTCTAGTAAACACAAACTGTACCTTATTTGTTTGTTTTTCTATTACTGCTACCTCGTTTTACTACAACAGAGATTTTTTTTCTCCTTTTCACAAAAAGATTATTGATAATTTATCTCAAAAAGCCATGACACTCAAAAGATTCTAAAGGTGTACATATACAAATCAAATAAAATAAACATTAATGATTTGATAAGGCAGAAAAATAAAGACTAGATAAGGAGTCCAAAAAGAAAGACGAGTGAACTCCCCAACAAGTAAATTCTGCCATCTTCTGGGTTTGGGGGATCCACCAATCCAATCTTTATAGGCATCCATAATCTAAAAGAGAGACTGGAAAAAAGTAAGATATTTGCCATTTTCTTGGATTTTTATGGCAAAAAATATCACCTCCTCCTCAGAAAAGGCTTTAAGTCCCAGTCTACAGTGTGTCCTTTAGGTCGTAGGGTGTCTGATGTAAATATCCAGAAACTCTCATTTTCTAACAGCTTGCTTTTCCTGTCCCCACCCCTTGGATTTTTATGTATCATTGCTAAAGCCATAAATGAAATTCCTTCAGGATTCATATTGTGTACCTCAAAGTAGTATCTTCCTAGTGGTGTATTGAAAAGTCCTGTGTTAATGTTCCTGATATGTTCTCGTATGCGCTGTCACAAAGGTCAGATAGTGCAACCTATATATAACAAATTGCAAGGGCATCATATGGCATACCACATAGGAGCTAGCACAGTCTAGAAACACCCTTATGCCTACACACCTTGGATATCCTTCTAAGTCAAATCTCTTTCCCTGTTTACAGAATTTACAGATGTTGCATTTGCCACACTTAAACATTCCCTGTGGGAGTGGTGGAAGCCAGTTTGTCATGGGATAATCAGTTTTTATGTTTGCTTGCACGCATGTGCAAGAAACATAGTGCCATCATCCGAGTTTTCCAGAGGTGTGTCAGCCTTTTCCAATTCAGTCAGTGTGTTTGCAGGAGCGGTCGCAGTGTGCCAATCACTGCTGCAGCTGTCTATGACAGCTGAAAATGCAGTGGCATACAGTTGAAAGGGAGAGTGCCGCTTCAGTGAGCAGAGCCCCCAACGCGCTACGCATATTGAACAGCGCTCCCACGCACATACAGTATAGCCGGCGGGCGCCCAATGCCCCATCAGCTCCACGCCCAAAAAAGCTTTCCTGGTGCCGCTGGAGCCCGCCCCAGTGTGGCACAGGTCCATATGGCGGCGGGTGCCCAATCCCCGGGCGTCAGCTCCAACCCCAAAACAGCGTTACAGCTGCCACGCTGGGAGCCCACCCCGGCGTGGCACTAGCTCAGATACAACGGGTGCCCAATCTCCCATCAGCTCCAGCCCCCAAAACATCCTTTCCAGCTGCTACGCTGGGAGCCCACCCAGCATGGCAAGCGTCCCGTCATCTTAATAATTAAAAAAAAAAACCTGTAAATTAAAAACCGTCCCTCACAGTTTCCCTGCCCCCACCGCACCCACCCTCGCACCCTGCCTCCCACACCCCATACTTACCTCTGGAGTCCAGTGCGGCGATCTTGATTGACGGGAACACGTCTGCCTCTTCAAAGCCGACCGTGAGCGGAGGAAATGCGGTAAGCTGTATAATGTAATAGATAGGGTTTTCAACTTTGCTGCATATCTCAGGCATTTTTGGAATTTTGCACCAAATTTTCAACATGGGGTTTTGGGACCCCTTCTCATGAATACTATCCACTGTCATGGCGTTATTCGGGCCGAAGGTGATTTCGCAGTCACTGCCGAAATCACCTTCGGGATTTCGATTAACAACGACACTGCCAGTGTTCATAAGGTGGGCTCTCAAGAAGCCTATGTTGAAAATTCAGTCAAACATCAAAAACTGTTACTGGCGTGCGTTGCGCAGTTCCTCATGCTGCGCTTTCGTAAGTTCTTAATTTTCAATATTTTCCTCCAGATTTACAACATTGCCATTTACCACACCTTCTTATGAGTAGTACAGCTGTCATTTTTCACATCTCACCCAAAACGTGTTTCCGCCCAGGTAGCGCACAATGGTGCAGTCGGTGTGTGAAATCAATGTACGGGACAAATTAAGAAAATCACAGTGGCACTGTTCATGAGCAGAGGTCTTTAAAATGGCTATGTTGAAAATTTGGTGAAAAAATTCCTAAAAATGACTGTTTTACGAGCATGCGTTGTAGAGTTCCTATGCACGTTCGTAAGTTCACATATTTTCAATATTTTCACTCCAGATTTTCAATATTGCCATTTTACCACACCTCCTTATGAGCAGTGCAGCTGTCATTTTTCACATTTCGCCCACAACGTGTTTCCGCCCATGTAGCGCACAATGGTGCAGTCGGTGTGCGAAATCAATGTATGGGACACATTAAGAAAATCACAGTGACACTGGTCATGAGCAGAGGTGTTAAAATGGCTGTGTTGAAAATTTGGTGAAAAAATTCCCAAAAATGAGTGTTTTAGGAGCACACGTTGCACAGTTCCTACGTGCGCTGGCAAGTTTTGAATTTGTAATATTTGCACACAGATTTTCAATAGTGCCATTTTACCGCACTTCCTTATGAGCAGTACAGATACCATTTTTCACATCTCGCCCCAAATTTGTTTCCGCACATGTAGCGCACAATGGTACAGTCGGTGTGCGAAAACAATGTTTGGGACAGATTAAGAAAATCACAGTGACTCTGGTCATGAGCAGAGGTCTTAAAATGGCTATGTTGAAAATTTGGTGACAAAACTCCATAAAATGACTGTGTTACGAGTAAGCATTACGCAGTTTCCACGCACCCTCGTAAGTTCATGAATTTGTAATATTTTCAGTCCAGATTTTCACCAGTGGCATTTTTCCACACCTCCTTATGAACAGTACAGTTGTCATTTTCCACAACATGGCCGAAATGTGTTTTCAGACTTTCAGCGCAGAAATGCATGGTCGCTGTGGGAAATCATTGTTGGGACAGATAAAGAAAATCACTGACACTGTTCATGATCGGAGGTCCCAAAATGCCTGTGTTAACAATCTGCTGTAAAAATCCCACAAACTAGTTACATTACAGGTGTCGTTGCACAGATTTCTGTCTACAACTCTTGACTTCACCAGTTTTTTTTTATATTTTTACTGCAGATTTGCAACATTGCCATTTTCCACCTCCCATGAACAGTACAGCTGTCATTTTTCACATCCTGTTGAATGTGTGTTTGCACCTGTGGTGCCAAATGCCGTAGTCACTGTGCAAAAGCAGTTTTCGCTAACAAAGTGATATTGCCACTGTTCATGAGGTGGAGGTCACAAAAAACATGTTGAAATTTGGGAGAAATATGAACGAATGCCTGAGGCGTTAGGGTTTCCGACCATAACGCCCCACCCTGTAAGAATGACAGGCATCAGGGTGTGACTTGGGATTCTTGCCTGTAATGCTCATCCCATTCACCCCACTCACACCCCTGCAGCCAGTGAGAGGCATCAGGTGTGCCTCGGACTCTTGACGCCCAAACGTTACCCCATTCTCCTATACCGCACCCATCTCACCGTATTTACTGATGGAATGGGTGCGCATAAGGACCAAAGACCCCAAGGCACACCGTGATACTTGTCAGTGTCTGCAGGGTAGGGTGTGGTGAAATGGTGTGGTCGTTATGCCTGACGACCCAAAGGCACACCCCAGTGCCTGTCACTCTCTGCAGGGTGGTGGTGGGGTTGGCTTCAGTTCAATACTTCGCTGCCATTCCTATTATGCAGCTCTGTAACTTCTACACTACCAGTTGCAATCCCCACAAGCAAACATTCGGCATTGACAAATGCTTGTCTTAGGACAGTATCTGCTGTGTACACGTTTGTCTCTTAGGGAAGGATGCAGTACCGTCAGACACTGTAAACCTGTTTTTCAGACACATCAAGAAATTGAGTTGCTTTATTGATGACATTTTATGTGTTTGGGAAGGGACTGAGGAAGAGGTCATAGCATTTATTGAGTGGATTAACTATGATGACAGGAATTTGGAATTCACATATGCTGAAGCAGGGGTCAGCCGCCCCACTCCTGAGCACCAGGTTCTATACTGCTGAACACACTAACTTTGTTTGGACTAAGATTTCAAGTAGCAATTAGGAGATGGAACAAAAATGAGAACTAATTTATTGGGGCAGCATGAGAAATATAGATAAAGAGGTGTACCTAAAGACAGCAAGTATTTGGTGGTGCTGAACTGGGAAGGGTATGAAACATAGAAACAGAATTTAACGGCAGATAAGGACTGCTTGACCCACCCTGTCTGCCCTGTTTCTTCTCTACCTGCTTTGTTACCGCAGACCGTACTCGATCTACCACTTTCTCCCTTCCCCTTCTTTTCCACTATGATTCCCTTGTTCCTGTCCCATGCATTCTTGAACCCCATCACTGTCTTCGCCTCCCACCACCTCTGCTAGAAGATTGTTCCAGGAATCCACCACTCTATGAAGACGTACTTCCTAACATCTCTCCTTAATCTGTTCCTCTCCAGCTTCATAGCATGTCTCCTTATTCTTCAGCACCTTTTCTTCTGAAAAATGTTTCCCTCCTTTACCTAATTTTTTTACCCCTGTGAGGTATTTGAAGGTCTCTATCATAACGCCTCCTCTCCCTCCTCTCTTCCAGGGCGTACATATTGAGGTCATTTAGTCTTTCCTCATTGGGCTTTTGATGCAGACCTGCACCATTTTAGTTGCCCTCCTCTGGACAGCCTCCACTGTGTCTGTCTTTCCGGAGATGTGATCTCCAGAACTGCACACAATACTCTAGGTGGGGGTCTTATCAGAGATCTATTCAGAGGTAACACCGCCCCCTTTCTGCTGGTGATGCCCCTCACTACGCATCACAGCATCCCACTAGCTCTTCCCAACTGCCTTGTCGCACTGCCTGACCCTCTGTAGGTCATCCGATATGATTACCCCAGGTCTCTTTCCTGCGTGGTGGTTGTCAGTACCACTCCACCCATTTTGTACTCTGCCTGTGGGTTTCTTTCTGTGCCCTAAGTGCATTATTTTGTACTTTTTCTCATTGAAACCCGACTGCCATACCCTTGACCACTCCAGTTTTCTCAGATCACTGATTATCCTTTCCACTCCCCCTGTATTGTCCACCTTATTGCAGATTTTGGTGTCATCCGCAGAGAGGCAGAATTTACCTTCCAGCTCCTCTGCAGTGTCACTCAAAGACATTAAAGAGAACCGGTCCCAGCACTGAACCCTGAGGCAGCCTGCTGGGCACTCTCTCTCTCTCTTTCTCGGAGTGAACGCTGTTTACTAACACCCTCTGTCGCTTATCCCCTAACCAATTTCGTACCCAGTTTACCACCTTTGGACCCACACCTTAGCTATCCAGCTTATTTTCTAGTGTCCTATGTGAAACAGTGTCAGAAGCCTTACTGAAATCTAGGTAGGCCACGTCCACCGCTCCACCCTGATCTAGCATCTTTGTCACCCAGTCAAGGACGTCTATCAGATTTGTTTACCATGACCTCCCCATGTAAAACCTTGCTGCCTTGGGTCTTGTAACCCACTGGATTCAAGATATTCCAGAATCCTTTCCTTCAGCAGTGATTCCATTAATTTTCCCACCACCAATGTCAGCTGACTGGCCTATATTTGCCAGCCTCTTCCCTGCTGCCCTTTTTGTGTAGTGGGACTACGTTCGACCACCTTCAGTCCTCAAGAACCACTCCTGTTTCCAGTGAGTTGCTAAACAGGACTGTCAGAGGTGCAGCTAGTATTTCCCTGAGCTCTCTCAATACCCTTGAATGCACCCCATCTGGTCCCATTGCTTTGTCCACCTTCAGATTAGCATGTCCCTTCGGGACTCTCCTCCAAAAAAGGACTAGTGTGCACCTCCCTCCCTCCAAAGCTTCTGTTACTTTTTTGTAGCCCCTCCCCTTCTCCTTTCTCTGTGAACACTGAATAAAAGTACATATTCAGAATGTCTGCCTTTTCCTGGTCCCCCTCTGTACAGTCCCCCTTCACTTTTTAACCGTACAATCCCACCCCTGGTCTTTGTCTTTTCACTTATACTGTACACCTACAAAATGTCTTGTCCCTTTTTACTTCCTGGGCTATTCTCTTTTCAGTTTACATCTTTGCACTCCTTACTGCTCTACCTGCTTCTCACTGTTTCCCTGATACACTTCCCTATCCTCCTCCCTCTGTGTCTTCTTATACCTTCTAAATGCTACTCCTTTTGCCTTTTTCTTTTCAACCATCTCTTTTGAGAGCTATAGCAATCTCTTTTTCCCCTCTTGCTTTTGCTCACTTGTTTTTGACGTAAAGATTTGTTGCCTTTACTGTGCTCCCTTTTAGTTTTTCCCACTGTTCCTCTATCCTTCCCTGGCCATGCTCCCTGCCAGGTCATCCCTGAGGCATTCACCCATCTTTATAAAATCTGCCCTTCTGAAATCCAGGACTCTCACCATTGTGTGGCTCAATTCCAGAGCCATCCTTATATTGAACCACACTGTTCAGTGATCACTGGTCCCCAGATGGCCTCCCGCCTTGACATCCACAATACTTCCCCTGTTAGTGAGTACCAGGTCCAGAGTTGTCCCTCACAAGTGGGTTCACTGACTAGTTGCCTGAGGAACGCCTCCTGCAGAGAGTTCAGGATATCTTTGCTTCTAGCTGAAGCTGCTGCTGGGAGGCTCCAGTCTACATCCGGCAGGTTGAAGTCCCGCACCAGCAGCACCTCTGTCTTTTCTGCCATCTTGCCAGTGGCTTCCACCAGTACCTTATCTAATTCCTCCCACTGTGCTGGAGGTCTGTAGATCACTCCAGTGCAAATAGTGACTGCATTCCCTATCTCCAGAGTGACTCACTGTACCTCTTCCTCACCTTGTATTCCCTGTATCTCAGTAGCTTTTATGCTTTCCCTCACATAAAAGCACCACACCCCCTCCTTTCCTTTCCACCCGGTCCTTCCTGAACAGAGTATAGCCTAGTATGGCCATGTCTCAGACATGGTTTTCTGTGCACCATGACTTGGTATCCAGGTCGTCCTCTGCCATGATGGCCTCTAGGTCCGGAATTTTATTTTCTAGACTTCTAGCATTTGCACACATAGCCTTCCAGATTTCGTATTCACTCTGCTTTTTGCCCTATCTCTTTCCCCCTCTTTTTAATGCTCCTATTCCCTTCACCCTCTACCACCCTGCTTTCTTTATTTTTTCTTAGTCCTTTTTCTGCCCTGGCTCCAGTCTGCCCAAGTCCTCTGCGGATCCTAATCTCCGGTCACCGTCCGTTGCCACCCGGCTCCCTTGGGGACCCTTGCCTGTTATCCCGGTGCTCTCTGCGGTGGCGGGAGAGACCCTCAATCTCTGCCTAGTCAGGATCAGTGTTCGGCAATATCCCCCCCACCGGGCCGGGCACCCCATGGGGCGGCCATCAGGCCCTAAGTACTGGTCGCCAGATATATTTTCCCTTTTTTCCTCCCACCCTACGCGAGTGGGGTGTGCAAGGGCCCCAAGGGAAGGAGCGCGCACACGTCGGCACGCACTCCCTCCCAGCGCCATGCCCCAACTCAACCCCCATTACATGTTGCCAGTGCACCACCCCTAGCCTCCACTAGGGGCCGAAAGTGCACCGACAGCTGGGAACCCCCCCCCCACCTCTGAGATGGAGAGCAGTTACTCGGACACTCCATCCTTCTCCACCCCTGCCGACCCCCGGTGACCCGAGTCCACTCCCGAACCCAGGTCGTGGGCGTGGAGTGAGGTGTGGCATCCAGTGCCTCAACCCTCAATGCCACCGGGCCGACAGACCCTGCTTTCTTTATTAATTTGTACCCTGGGGGATTCCACTCCCATCTGGTTCTCCTTACTCTCTAGTTCAGTGTGGGGGGGGCAAATTTCTGCCTCTCTGATTCCTTCCGCCACCCCTCCCCGACTACTTTAAATGTTCATCAAAGTAACATTTAAGCTGTCCACAGAGGACTGCAGTTCCCCTTCTGGATAGATGTAGGCTATCACTCCAGTATAGGCCTCTGTCCTCCCAGGTAGGTCCCCACTCCTCAGTGTAGCCGACCCCCTCCTCTCTGCACCATTCCTTCAGTCATGAGCTGAAGCTCCTGGTGCAGAGATCCCTCTCCTCACTCCTGTCATAGACAGGCCGCACCTCCTTGAAAGCCACTAAGTGAGCTACCTGTCTAAAACCCCTCCCTAAACTCCCCTGCATTATCCCAGCTCTGTCCCTAGCCAGATCATTAGTCCCCAGGTGGACAGTGACAGCCAGCTCTCCCTCCTGTCCTAGCGAGCCTCGGGATCTGCTTCCCATCCCTCTGGGCTGTGTCACCTGGTAGACACCTAACCTGCCTCTCCCCCCCCCCCCCCATTTCCTATTCCCAAATCTATCCTAATCACAATCAGTCCCTCACCAGAAGTTGAATTCTCCTGTTCTGGGGTCCTCTACCAACCTCCTTGGCACCTTTTTTTTTTTTTTTTCCATTTCTATTTTTGCTTCTACAGACGGAGAAGGGTACTTCCCCCTATTCTGCCAGTTACACGGTTGCTCAACGAGCTCCCCTGAGCCAGCCTGTGCTGTGACCATGGGTACGGAGGAGGACTGTAGCTTGCCCCCTACAGAGGGGCTCCCCCCCACCAAGGGGGGACCGGGAGGAGAGACCACATCACGCTGGAACTCCATCCTCGACTTATATTGGGCTTTGTTTGACTCTGGGAGCCGGTAGACCGTTGGCGTTATTAGTCCATCGTAGGGTATTTATCTTACTGGTGCCCCCTGGGATGCAGCATGCAATGGCTTCCTGCGCGACTATTTCCTGCGTCTCTTGTCGCTGGAGCCTGCTGTCATCCCACCCCTTACTACGTCCCTGTGTTTATGCCACCTCTGTTCTCCACCAGAGGCCGCCACAACACTGGGAGTCCCCCACAACCCACTCCGGGAGAGGATAGCAGTCCTCCGGATGCTCAATGCTTTCCCTCCCCTGCCAACCCCTGGTGGTCCAGGTCCATTCCCGAACCCAGGTCGCCAGCGTGGTGCGAGGTGTGGTGTCCAGCGCCTCAACCCTCAGCGTCACCAGGCCGGACTCTTTGGCATCTCCACTATGAATGGCCCCCACTTCCTCCCTGGTTACTACGGGGAAGCAATATAAGCATTAGAAATGTGTTATAAACTTTACAAACCATAGCAGGCAATAGAAAGTTAACAGGCAATGTATATGAACTATGGCAGCATGGGTGGGCAGATATTGGGGACAGGAGTGATAAGAGCAAATGCTGCAGAGTGTGTATATATATATATATATATTTTTTTTTTTCCTTTTTTTATTTATTGTACTTTTTCCGCCGCTGGCCACCCAGTACCTCTGCCCAGTCACGGACCTCCGCTTCCACCACCATATTGGCCACGCCTCTTCAGTTTCCCCTGGCTTACCCTCCAGAGCGAGGTTGTGGCACCGGCCTAGTGCCACAGACGATGGGATAGGTCGAAGGGCCAGACTGGCAGCTGACTGAAACCGAGGGCGGGCTTCATCTAGGGCGTCCAGCAGCATTTTTCCCTGGTGTGTGCAGGGGAGGGGACGTGCAGTGATGACCAGCATCTGCCCCACCCCCTGAGTTGCTGGCGTCGGTGTGCTTGGCACACCCAGCCACGGCTAGGTGTCCGTAGTGTGCCGAACACTCTACCCCCGGAGAAGGAGAGTAGTCATCGGATGCTCAGTCCTTCTCCCCTGGCCAGCCCTATGATGTCCTGGATCCATAACCGAACCCGGGTCACCAGTGTCACAGGTAGGCAACCTGCCCCTGCGCCAACGGGCCGGCGTATTTATTTATTCTACCAGGATAAGCTCTGTTGAGCAGTGCTTATTTACAAGGAGGCCCTGCATGTGACAGATAATATACAGTGAGTTACAGTGCAATTTCATAGCGTACAGAGACTTAGGAAAATTCTTAGCTACTCAAATAGGTCAGGAAATCATTTCTAATTGGCAGCTGTTTATAATGTTCCTATTTTCAAAAATGATATTAATACCCCTAAATGAGGCTTACGTAACCATATCTCAATACAAAGCGCTGTGAAAAACAGTATTTTGCATTATTTCTGTTTTATGGGGAGCATTCTATTACAGTTCTCTTCATGGAACCAGTGATCTGGAGTTTTAACTATGTCATGGTTTGTGTATAGAACTCTTAAGCGAGATTCTGATAGGTGAATAACTCCTGCTTAGAATTCTACTCTCAAACCATGACATAGCCAAAACTCCATATTACTGGTTCTATGCAAAGAATCGCGCAGAATGTTGTCCATAAAAAGGAAGCAATTGAAAACACAGTTTTCAAACAACATGAAGTCTTGCTATATTATGACTGATGCAGTTTGTCCCACCATTAGAACTGCTCCGGAGGTGAAAGAGTTAACTTCCATGCAGTGCATGGAACTTAGAGCGCGAGCTCGGTTAGAGAAGCTCTGTCAGGGTAATTTCAAACCGAAACCGTCAGATTCTTTACTCTGCCTCACTGAACAGTCGCTCCGGAGATTCCTCCTGCTGCTCGGTTCATTTTCTCGGTTTAAAGTGTTTTTTCTCGGTTAAATTCAACCGCGATATTCTTTATTTTAACCAAACCGATCAGTTCAAGCTCTGTCTATGGTATTGTAAGTAATAGGTTTTTGTGTGGAACTTGTAAATGTTTATCGGTTCGGTTTGAACCGATCAAATTATATTAAACTTTATTCTGAAGCCTTTTAAGGCTTGTTGAATCATGATTCGGTTCTTATCGGTTCTAAAAAAGCGGATTTCATTCACGGTTTTCCACGACCACGTGACACGGTTGGAACCGATAAGGGTGTCTTGCCTGGCACTGCCATCAAAAGGGCAAGTTTTTGGTTAGGCTGGCATTATGTCTGAGAAACCCAAAAGAAAACCAGGCCCACTGCTCAACACTGTAGTGTCTGTGGGAAGCCTTTGCCAAGGCTGACCCACACACCACATGTGTTTATTGTCTGGGGGTTTGACCACCTCAATGTAGACTGCCAGATTTGCAAGAATTTCCCTGCAGCTACCCTAGATAAGAGAGTTGGTAGGCTCAGGGAACGAGAGGTCAAAAAGTCTGCTGACCCAGATGGCCAGCCCGGTTCGGTGCCAACCGAACCTGAGGGAGTGCCCTCTGACCAGGGCCAGACTTCCTCGGGCCAACGTAAAGCTGACTCTGAGGAGCCAGTTCCAGCAAAGAGAGCTAGAAAGTCAGCAGGTGTGGAGTCCAAAATCCCTTCTCCAACTGCTGCAGAGATAGCCAGGGCAATACAGATTGTCCAGTCATTTCCCCGGTTCCCTCTGAACCGCCACTATCTGGCAAAAGGTCGGTTCGGTCGTTCCACAGGTTCAAGAATATGATATAGAAGAGTTTTATGCACCAGAGGAGGGGAGGATGATTATGATCAGTGTGAATGTGACTTTGAAAGTCTGGATGTGCCCATTGAACCGGACATCTCCCCAGACAGACCTTTAGGTGAATCTCCCCCTAGGCTTGCTGAGTCCCCTTCTCATTTTCTGTTTTATAAAAAAGTTGCTGAAACCCTCCAGCTTCCTTTAGAGGAAGCTTTGGATGAGCAAGAGGAGCCTGACTTTGTAGAGATGATGGATATCCCAGAGTCCAGGAGATTGTCTATCCCTTCACATAAATCTTTTAGGAAACAAACAATAAAAATTTTAAAAGCTCCTAATTCTGTGCCTCCTGTGGATAAAAAGATGGACAGGAGGTACACTGTGTCAGGTCCTGATACAGAATTTCTTTCACAACAATGCAGTCATGTTGGGGTAGTTCAGGCTGCAGCCTGTGATAAAGCTAATATTCCCCTGGCTTCACATCCTCCTGACAAGGACTCCAGGAAGATAGATGCCATGGCCAAAAAACAATACATGGCAGCGTCTTTGGGACTCGGACAAGCAAACTATATGGCTTATGAAGCGAGATACCAAAAATCTAGATGGGATACTGTCATGGCCTTAGCCAAACAGGCCCCGGGCCAGCTTGCAAAGAAGCTGGAGCAGGTGGCTGTTGATGGTATTGAGGCATCTAAGGTGCAATTCCATGCTGCAGTGGATTCTAATGATGTATCCTCTAGAGTCATGGCTACATCTGTGGCTTTTCGTAGACTGGCCTGGCTCAGGTGCACTACTTTGTCACAGGATACCCAGTCTAAGGCTATGGATTTTCCTGTGGTGGGAAATTCTCTGTTTGGGGAGCAGACAGAGAATTATATGAAGAAAATGGATGAATATAGAACCACTTACAGGAGTGCACAAGCCAAGGAGCGGCAAGCCACTCCTCAGAGGCAGCCCCCCAGGGGTAGGGGCAGGCCTTTTCACAGGCCTTTTACCAGACCCAGGCCTCCTCTTCAGCCTATGTTCAGAGGGTTCTTCAGAGGGAGGCAGGCGGGGAGTGCGAGCAGGCCTGCTCCCACCCCTCAGCCTAAAGCCCTGCCAAACAGGCACCCTGATGGGATGCCCAGGGTTGGCTCTCCATTACCTGTAGGGGGCAGGCTGGCTTACTTCGTCCAGGACTGGGAGTCTTTAACATCAGACAGGTGGGTCCTGGAAGTAGTGAGCCAGGGTCTGGTTCTCAGCTTCAAAAAATTTCCAAAGATGAGAACCAGATCCTTTCCACCTGCAAACCCTTTAGAGACTCTTGCTTTGGAAACAGAACTCTCAACCCTCTTGGCTCTCAGAGCTGTAGAAAGGGGTTCTCCTCTACACCAGGGCAAGGGTCTGTACTCCAGGTACTTCCTTACCCCAAAAAAGACAGGAGAGTGGTGGCCCATCCTGGACCTAAGATATTTGAACAAGCACCTTTTAAAACCAAAATTCAAAATGGTGACTCTGGGAATGATTTTACCCTCCCTAAGGCCAGGGGACTGGCTAGCTTCCCTGGACCTCAAGGATGCCTACTTCCATGTTCTTATCAGAAGCTCCCATGAAAGTACCTCAGATTCGAACTGCCCTCAGGCCATTATCAGTTCAGAGCAATGCCCTTGACCTTACCTCTGCCCCAAGGGTATTCACAAAATGTCTGGCAGTAGCAGTTGCTCATCTAAGAAGGCAAAGATTGCCATCTTTCCCTACCTGGACGACTGGCTCATTGTGGGTCAGTCTCCAGACCAGGTCAAATCACACCTGCTAGTTACCCAGCAGCTGCTTACCTCTCTGGGCTTTCTTCTCAATCTTCCAAAGTCAGTTCTGGAACCTGTCCAGGTACTCACCTTTATAGGCGCAGAACTGGATACAAAGCAGGCCAGAGCCTTCCTTCCCCTAGAAAGGGTAAGGATCTTGGTGGCCCTGGCCTCGTCCTTCACTCTGCAGGTCTCTCAACCAGCAAGGTATTTCCTGCAGCTCCTAGGACACATGGCTGCTTCCACAGCTGTAGTGCAAGGATCAAGATTTCAGATGAGGGACATCCAGTTCCATTTGAGAGCCTTCTGGTCTCAAAGAAGAGATCCTCTATCCAAGTTAATCCCAGTGACTCGAACCCTGATCCAGGCCCTTCAGTGGTGGCAGGATCAGAGCAATCTGAGACAAGGGGTGCCTTTCATCCCTCTGTCCCACTCCTTGACCCTTACTACAGATGCGTCCCTCTTGGGATTGGGAGCTCACATGGGCGACCTTTCCACCCAGGGGTTATGGTCCCCTCAGGAATCTCTGCTCCACATCAATCTGTTGGAACTCAGAGCTGTTTTTCTAGCACTTCAGGTTTTTTCTGCATCTGTTCAGAACAAGGTGGTACAGGTCAGAACAGACAACACCACTACAATGTGGTACATCAACAAACAAGGGGGCACTCGGTCTTGACCTTGTGCACCGAGGCGATGAAGTTGTGGTCTCTGGCTTATTCCCTGAACACTTCCCTCATGCAGTTTACCTCCCAGGCAAGGACAGTGTCCTGGCAGATGCTCTCAGCAGGATTCCCAGGGCCATCACGAATGGTCACTGGATCCCTAGTACTGGGGATAGTTTTGCCAGATGGGGCACTCCTCAGATAGATCTTTTGCAGCCCCAGACAATCATCAGCTCCCACTTTTTTGTTGCAGGCCCCCAGAGTTGGGCTCAGTCCCCTGGATGCCTTTTTCCTCGATTGGGAAGGGAAGTTTCTCTATGCCTTCCCCCTTCCCTCTCCTGTTCAAGGTGCTAGTCAAAATCAGGTCTCAGCCCTGCAAGATGATCCTGATTGCTCCAGACTGGGCCAGGCAGCCCTGGTACCCACTCCTTCTGTCCTTAGCAGTCCATCTTCCCCTGTGTCTCCCCAGGAACCACAATCTGTTAACCTGTGCTCAAGGGAGAGTCTGGTATCCGAATCTCAAATCCCTCAACCTCAAGGCCTGGCTCTTGAGGAGTTAGAGTTTGCTGATCTACAACTTTCTCAGGGTGTTCTTGAAATCTTGAAAGCTTCTAGGAAGCCTTCCACCAGGGCTACCTATAACTCCAAGTGGAAAAGGTTTTCCATATGGTGTTCTGGGAAGCATATTTCCCCGGAATCTGCTGATTTACCCACTGTTTTGGATTTTATGGTCCATCTTAATTCTTTGGGACTGAGACCAGCTACCCTGAAAGTGCATTTGGCAGCTGTCTCTGCTTTCATTTCAGCAGGGAAGCCCTCTTCTCTTTCTGCTCACCCTGTATTTTCCAAGTTTTTTAAGAGTTGCTTCATACCAATCCTCCATTCAGGGCCCCTGCCCTGCTTGGGATCTTAATGTTTGCATTGCTCAGCTGATGCAACCCCCTTTGAGCCTCTGTCTTGGCAGAGCTTAAGTATTGACTTGGAAAACTGTATTTCTAGTAGCCATCACTTCTGCCAGGCGCATAAGTGAGTTACAGGCTTTATCAGTGGAGACTGACTTTATTTCCTTTCACAGGGATAAGGTAATCCTCAGGACTAACAGGAAGTTTTGCCTAAGGTGGTTTCGGTTCCACCTTAACCAATCTATTTCACTTCCAGTGTTCTTCACTGACCATTCCTCCTCTGGTGAGGAGGCTGCACAACAGATGTTAAGAGGGCCCTAAGTTACTACATGAGCGTACCAAGGGTCACAGGTTTGACTCCTCCAACTATTTCTCACTTATGGTGAGGTTGGGAAAGGGAGACCTGCCACTAAGAGATCCATTGCCAGGTGGATTGTCTCTTGTATCCAATTTTGCTATCAAAACCGGGTAAGGTTCCCTCTCAGGCCTGAGGGCTCACTCTACCAGAGCACGGCTGCATCTCTAGCTGCTGCCAGAGACATCCCTATCTTGGAGATATGTCAAGCAGCTACTTGGAAACCAGTACACTTTCACCAAAGCATTACTCCCTGGATATCAGGCCAGGAGGGATGCTCGGTTTAGCACACAGCCGTGCTTCAGAGCCTATTCCTAAGTAGGTTCTGTCCTCCTCCATGTGGGGGTACTGCTGTATAGTCTGCATCAGTCATAATATAGCAAGACTTCATGTTGTTTGAAGAAAAATTACTCACCTTAGTAATGTTGTTTCTTCTAATGAGTCTTGCTATATTATGACCTCCCCAACCTGCCCATCTCAGAACTTCTACTTTGGGTATGGGGTGGGCAGTCCACTGTTGGCACTTATTGATGCCCTTTTATGTTTGGGTGTTGTGTTTTATTTATTTATTTTATCTTATTGTTTCTGGTCCCTGACTTGAGTCTTGGTGTTGGGACCAGGAAAATGTGAATATTTTAGTAGCCAGTTGGCTGTGTAGTTACAGCTTCCACACAGAGCCTTAGTGAGTTTTGCTCGTAAAGATCTGACGGTTTCGGTTTGAAATTACCCTGACGGAGCTTCTCTAACCGAGCTTGCCCTCTAAGTTCCATGCACTGCATGGAAGTTAACTCTTTCACCTCCGGAGCAGTTCTAATGGTGGGACAAACTGCATCAGTCATAATATAGCAAGACTCCATTAGAAGAAACAACATTACTAAGGTGAGTAATTTTTTCTTTTGCATTAATGCTTACTCCGGTACAGCAAACTATGGATCATTTGGATGTGCAAATTTAATCTCTGTTAGTAGGAACATTACATGCTGTTGCCAGTTAGCACACATTTCCTGCCCCCTTTAAGTACTGGTTAACAGGTATAAGCTAATACAATGAAAAGAATATCAGAAGTATTGATAAACAGGACATATGGCAAAGATGATGTATACAGAGTGCAACTACAAGTACATAAATTGCAACATACAGCAAATACATAATTTACACTTTAACTAATGTGACATTTTTTTAATTTTTTTTTTCTTTATTTGAATTTTGTTGACCGGGTGGGCCCGCTGAGACCAAGGGTCCCTTTTTCAGGGGCGACCCAGAATTAGTTACATATAGGAAAGCACCAGGGCATTGATCATTATACAGTACAGAAATTGTTGACAACAGTCTTAAGGGAAATGCTTGTTCTACACATAAGCAATCATTGTAACGAGAATGCTACAGAATAGCAGTTAAACGTATTTGATATGCACTTTGGCAAGCTTATTAATGGAGACACTACAGAAAAACCATTACACAGTGTTGGACATGCCGTTAGTTACCATAGTACAAAAGGAGATCAGTAGTAGGCTAAACCACATTAATTACCCTTGTTGGAAGTGTATATGTGGCTCGAGGGTAAGAGCTTGTATTCACTGCAGCGGTACCTTGGTTGGCGGAGCCTGCCTGGGGGTGACAGGAAGGTAGTTCAGGGGCTTAATGTACTGACCCAGGTAGTTTAGAAAGGACACCCATTTAGTGAGTACAGGTGCAATTCCCTCCCCTCACCTTAATACTCATTCTCTAATCTACCATCGGACCATATGTCCTCTCCCACCTGTCCCTATTTGCACTCCTACATCTCGTTCTACACACCACACTAACTCTCCCTAGCCTTCCTCCAGCCCTCACTCCCCACTCCTTACCTCCCTTAGCACATCTGTTCTTTTCCGATCTGCCAAATATTCCAGCACCCCCACTTTACCCTCCGCTATATCTTCCCAATCTACTAACTATCTTAGCACCCTCCACCCCTACACATTACAGTACCTTCCACTAACAAACCTTTTTATCCCTGTACTCCTGCTGTTTCAGCATTCCCACTCCCCTTCACCTTACCTTTCCGCTAACACACCTATTCTTCGCAACCTTTCAGCATCCCCTTATCCTCCTCTCCGCCCCCCCCCTCCCCCCATCTCATTGTTTCTCCTTCCTACCTCTCCCTCTGCTTTCACATTTGGTCTCGTCCCTGTCTTTTTTTAGCTACGCCCTGCCCTGTCCCCATGGTTCAGCACCCCTGTCTCCCCTTTCCCCTCTCAGGCTCACCACCTACTTCCCTCTCACTTCCCTCTCCTCCCCCATAGAACTTAACTACAGCTACTTTCTCTCAACAATGTCATCACGGTGACAGCTTTCCTAGGTAACATCAGTGTGTCTCCATTGTAACCATGTCTAAATTTGTTCCATTCTTGTATTTTTCTACTGTTGACATGTATTGTTTGGCTTATTTCTCTGTATCTGTGTATATGGCATTGGTTCAAAGGTATTTGTAATTCCTAGAAATAAATAAATAAATAAAATAAAAAAATAGCTTTTAGTACAGGCCAGTGAGTATCAGCAAATTTGAGTGGGACAGAGATCAGGGAGGGGAGGAAATAGCAAGTGCCGGAGATGTGGGGGGGGAGGAAGTGCTGCGGAGTGGCTGTTGTATAGGGAGAATATGGGCACATGAGAGGCAGATGTTTGTGAGGAGGAGAGAGAGCAGCAAGTGCTACAGAGCAGCTAATGTGTAGGGACAATGCCAACATTTTCTTTAGGGTTTCAGATATCGTGGAGGGGAGGGGAGAAGAGGCGAATAAGTGCCGAAGAGCAGCTAATGTGAATGACTGTGAATGGCAGCATTTGGGGGGTACAGAAGTAGGGGAAGGGGAACAGCAATTGCTGCAGAGCGTCTAATATATAGGGAAAATGTTGGCATGCTATGTGGGGCAGAGATCAGGCAGGGGATGATAGAGAGCAAGTGGCATGTAGCAGCTAATGTAAATTATGGTGAATGGCATCAGTTTGGGGGAACAGCTATTGAAGAGAGGAGAGTGAGCAAGTGCTACAGTGGAGGTAATTTGTTTCCCTTTTTTTTCCTTTTTTGGGGGCGATTCACAAGGCTCATTTCCTATATTCTTATTCCCACTCATAAAAGTGGGTGACAAATACACAGCGAGAGTCCATCATCATGTACCCTGTTAAGGAGGGGGTCTGGTTAAACAATGTCATACTCCATCTCACACCCTCTCTGTTATATAGAAAGAAGTCATCGTCCTGGGTGCTGTGGAGCAGCAACACGGTGGTCGCGCTTCAAGACAGCTTGGCTCAATGAAATTCTTTAATCAAATTAATTTAAAGCATTTTAACTAAATAGCCTATAGCTGTACTATCATAAAACTGAACTACCTGAGCACAGCATGGAGCCGGAAAAAGACCAGAGGCATGCTCCTCCTAGCCTTGAACTCTTCTTTTTTTGTACTTTATTTTTATTAGTTTTGTTATCAGTCAGATGACAATAAACATCACATGTGGCAAACAGACCATTCAGTTGTACACGTCTGGGACCATAGGTCCATATTCAGAGGTTAACATATGCTTTTACCACATTAAAGTACATCATCAGGGGGATTAACTTTTCAGTCTTTCCTAGAATATACTCTAAATTTGATGTTTATTAAGCCCATGAGTAACATGTCTGGTTTCAGTAATGTAAAGATTCTCCATCAATTTCAGTCTAAAGAGCAGCATCACATTATTATGGGATTATTTGTTGCCATGCATAAATCTTAGTTAGATACACAGTTTCTAAGTAGTAATGCAGCTGAAATATTATGCCATAATAAAACTCTAGCTTTAAATTCAATTCGTTATCACCGTGGAATAGTGCTATGAAATAGGAAATGTAATCTGCACACAGTCAGTAACAGTTGGAGAGAATAATAACAAAAAGGGGAGATGAGCCCCAAAGAACTGTAGCCCTGCCAAAATTACAGGCCCCTAAAGATCAACGCCAACATTAAATCGTTCTCCAAAACGGAGTAACATCTGTGAAACCAGCAGAGCGTCCGTAGTATCAGCAGTGATCAAAGATCAGAGCCTGAAACCTCCATTTCAAGCGTTCCCTTGCTCCTCATAGTCTGAACCTCCTCCCTCGACTTGCATATCTCTAGCCTCAGCCCTTCACCTATCAGCCCACTTACACGCTTTGACCAGGTCCGAAAAAATTTAGACTTTACCCTGGTGTGTTATGCGAAGTCGAGCAGGATAAATTATCGTGTGAGGCACTCCCGTATCTCTCAATGCTCTTCTAACCCCGTCACATCTCTTCCACCGCTGTCTGGTAGCGTAGCTGATATCAGGGAAGATATAAACCTGACGGTCATCTTGATGCAATGGGCTTGCTGTCCTGGCATACCAAAGGACCCGGTCACGAGCTCCCACACCTGAAGTCACCACCATCAGTGTCTTGGGTTCTGTGGAATTCTGCGGGTGGCCCCTGGGAATGATCCAATAAACTATCTGCACCTCCCATTTAAGCTCTTCATCCTCTGGGTTTAATTTAGTTGTAAGCCAGTCCTGAATAAACATCATGGGGTGATCTTCTTCAACACCCTCGGGGAGACCAATAATTCGAATGTTGGCAGAGCGCACTTGGTTTTCCACCGATTCCAGTCTGGTATGAAGGTATTGGGACTCTTTTACCATAAGGGCTATAGCGCTCGTAGAGACGTCTGTTTGTTTACGAACCTCTGCCATCTCATTTTTAATTCCATCCGTGGTCATTTCAAGAACCACAACTCGATTATTAAAATCGTCCACTTTCTGGTTCAGAGTGGTGACCGATGAGATCAAATGCTGTAATCTTGTTCCTAAGGATGTCATAATCTCTGTAGAGCCAGAGTCTTTCTCGGCCTGCGGGATAGTTTCAGGCCTAGAAGACCCACCAATATTTCTGCTTTTTTCGGCTACTTCTGTTGCACGATCCTTCTTTAGGTTACCCATCTTTAGTAACTCCAAGTCGCTCTATCCACTGGTGTGCTTCAAAAGGCGATTTAGAAATCTGAAAGTATAGGGTTGTATTCGATTTAAATAGAATTGAGAGAGCTACAAATTTCTGCTACTTCCTGACTCTGGCTCAACGGTGCCCCCTTAATCCCTTCTTAATGCTTACAACAGCTTCTAAAGGATCAGGGCCTCACGACCTCCGGCGGAGCTACAACATCAGACCTCCCGACAGCAAAAATCTTGGCCATGCTGACTAAAATACAAGCTACTAAGGAAGAAACTAACCAACAACTGGCAGCTGTTGAAGCAAAACTTACTGAAAGTGAGGACAAAATTACAGGGAATGCAGCGGCGATAAAAGAACTCAATGAGACATGTGCCCAACAAGCTATCTGTAATGCCTCCTTTGTGCAGGACCTTCAGTTTCTACAAGGCAAGGTTGAGACCTTAGAAAACCACCAAAGACAAGCGAACATCAGGATTGTTGGTTTTCCGCCCTGTTTTGCAGGCAGAGCAGACATTATACCTGCCATCAGTAAAATGATCTTTGAAGATTTAAAGCTTCTTCCTGTAGACAATGGGGTCAAAGTTTTAAAAGCTTTCACTATTCTGCAAAGACCCTGGCCATGTGGCGACACCTCGCTGAGACCCTTAATGGCAATTGCCACTCTTTCTGTACCAGAGGCCCTAATCTTACTTCTTCAGACTGTTCATTCACGAGGAGACATTGTCTGGGAGGGAAGCAAACGGGCCATTTTCCCAGACATATTGTCTCAAACTCAAACAAGGAAAAAGGAATTACAAATGACAAAAAAAAAAAAGCACTCCTACAGAGTGGTATTGCGGCACAGCTTAATTTCCCTGCTAGGGTTCAGGTATGCTATAACTCTCGAACCCACATTTTTGTGGATCCTGCTATAGCATCAGCGTTTACAGAAAAAATGATCTCACAGCTAAACAACTACTGAAAATAATCAACATGATGAAGGGTAACCGAATCTGGTCTGTTACCCAAGTATGTTGGAGAAATCCCTCTGATTTGACTCTGGTAGTCATATAATTAATCGTCAGTTAGACATCTCCGTCCTCTGTACTGTGCCTTCGTTTGCTGTTATTTGAGATTTACTGCTCTATAGCCAGTTCATGTGCTTTTTCATTTTATTATAGCCTTGTACTAAAACTGACCCATTGGTCAGTAAGAGTTAACAACGTTTGGTGTGTTAGAATTTATAACTCAGTTTGTGAACTTCACTTGCTCCTAAATAATTGTATGCTTGTTGCCCCGTGAGGTGGAAGAAACTGTGCCATGTATCCATGGGGATGCACTTCAACTGAACTGAGCTCTTGCTCTCCTGTATAATATATATTACTTTTATACTGTGCCTGACAGCCTTCCCACAGTCTTGCAGTTTCTGTGTGGGGCTTGGAATGCTGGTGCAAAGATCAACGTATAACTCCATTAGGTGAGAGTGTTAACTCCTACAGCATTACCAGGCTTGACTTTACTCCTGGATTATAATGGACCGTGGCAGTTTCCAATTAATGAATGGACTTTGTGACCTTTTTTTTCTCATGTCTAAAATTAACTTGCCTGTACGTTTCTTGACTGGGTCTGCATACTCCAGCCCCTTTTTATGGGTTGTGGCATATGCTGCAATGTCATAAAATTCACAAATAAAGGTTAAAAAAAAAAAAAAAGTAATCATCCTAATAGTTTTGGTGCAGAGTGCTTGGGACCAAGCAAAACATGAAATATTTAACCCAGCACTTCAAAAAGAGGATTCCATATCTTATGAAATACTTGAATATTATCTTCTACAGTATAAAACATATGTTCTAGTGTCCTGTAATAGAATAAGCCAATGTTAATAATTTGGAGTTTCAGTACCAATGTATCATATGTTTCTCTGCATTAATTAACATTAAGTCGGTTAGTTTTGCATTATACATATTCAAGGTTCTAATATGTTATTCCTAATAGTTTAATGCCTGGATCAAAAGAGGAAGGTACGATCCAATATTTTAGATATTGGTATTTTTATTCTTATCTCCAAATTCTTGAAATGTTGTGCATTCTGAAGACATATGGACCAAAGTCCCTTTTTCATATATGCATCTTGGCAAACACCAGATATATAGCGATTAAACCTGTTCAGTTTTGATGGGTTAAGGTAAGTTTTATGAATTACGTTGAATTACATATGACAGAGTTTGACATTTTTGGATAGGATCATAGGTGATTGTAATATTTGTTTCCAAGTCTCTTCTTTAGATATATTCAATTCTTTATTCCAAGCCATGAGCAATTTTGGCCAATAAGATTTTTTTGTTCCATAATTAGTATATATAACTTACTAATGACTTTTTTAATTGTACTTCATATATAGTCCACATTGCTTTTAATGGAGATGAATCTGGTATTTATTCGCTACACACCCTTTTAATAACAAACTCTCTAGTGTTAAATTATGTCCATTTGAAATATTATACTTTTGTTTGGGCTTCAAAAGACATTAATCTATTATAGTTAAACAGTTAACCTTGAAAAATTATTCCTCTTTCTTTCCAAACACGTTTCACTGTATTTTTTTTAATACTGGAGTATCATCATTTTCCCATAGGGGTGTAAAGAGATACTATTCTTCTACCCCGCCATCTTATGGAAATTGCTCCAAGTCACTGTTGTACATCACGTGGTAATGGGTATGATCTCTGCATTTTTCTTTAATGTTTGATCAATATATGATAAAGCTTTAAGGAATCATTTGCGTATCATTGCTTGTTTGATCCTCATCCATTGAGGTACATTTTTCTTGTCATTGAACCAATATATTTTTGGCTCAACTTGATGTGCAGTGTGATACCAATATAGGGTAAAAACTTAAAAGTCTGCCCGAGATTCTGATGGATAAAGTTTTTCCAAACTAACCCCTTGCATGTTTTCCCCACCCAAAATACTCCACAGAGCCTTTTCCTACGCTCTAACAAAATGGCTTTGGGACTCTGATAGGGAGAGCCTGGAACAGAAACAAACATTTTGGCAGAACGTTCATCTTTATAACATTGGCTTTCCCTATCAGAGACAAAGGAAACCGTGACCACTTTTTAAAGTCCTTCCTAACTTGATGTACCCACGGTGTCAAGTTTAATTCTATTAAATCTGATAGATTAGTGGATATGTTAAAGGGACACTGTAAACACCCTTAGGTCTCAGTGTCCCTAGTTTAAAAAACACATTTTATGATTACCAACATTCTGTAAAGATTGCTGATGTAGCTGGTAGTTTGATTCTCTTTTTTTTTTTTCTTTAAAAAAGTGAAAAACAAATTGCCAACCATACTGGTGTTACCACACACAGACACTGGCTTGTTTACATTCCTTGATCAACTCCCACTGCATCTTTCTTGGACTTGGGAACACCCACAAAACAGTCTAGGCCCTCATGATGCAGTGGGAGTTTAGAAGGCTACTGCCTCATGAGTGACTGCACTGTTTGGGTGTGTTTCTAATGCCCAGGAAGTATGCAGTAAGAACAGATCCAGGTCTGTAAACAAAACAAGGTTGTTTATAAATATGCATCACCATGCATTTCAGTTCTACTAAACAAGGAGACGGACAAAACAAATCGCAACATCAATCAATTTTAGAGAAGGTAAGCAATCATAAAATGTAGGTTTTTAACTAGAAATAATGATGAAAAACAGGTTGACAGTGTCCCTTCCCAGCCAAATGCCCTTTGGGGTAACCCTTGCCTCAGTGTTTGCGCACAGAGGTTCTTTGTCTTTTAAATAGTTTTTTATTTTAATGGGTTCACCACAACATATCCAAGACACACTGTCTTAGGGTAGCTGGTCCATTCCACTGGGGTGTCAAACAGACGAGGCATACTGATGAGTCCTGGTAGGACGAAACACGTGTCTATGTCATCTGTTAGCACCCTTTGCAAACTGTGTGAGAGGCTTTTCGGCACCATACAATTCTGCTTAAAGTTGGACTAGCATAACATTCTGTGGTGATTTGCATAT
Organism: Neoceratodus forsteri; assembly: GCA_016271365.2. NCBI lineage: Eukaryota > Metazoa > Chordata > Ceratodontiformes > Ceratodontidae > Neoceratodus > Neoceratodus forsteri. Next base: position 762,259,952 of record CM057456.1, on the reverse strand, counting down.
GCAGCCCATGATGCTTTGCATTGTGTGGGCAAGTGTGATTTTGTAGTGTCCCTTTAACCCCTAAATATCTGATTGAAACATAGAAACACAGATTTTTATGGCAGATAAGGACCGCCTGGCCCACCTAGTCTGCGTACTTAAACTCCAGATCCTAAATGATCAGCAGCTTACACTCTCTTTCCTATCACTAGGGTTGCCTTCTGTCTATCCCATGCATTCTTGAACTCACCAATCATTGTAGCTTGTACAACCTCTGCTGGGAGGCTGTTCCATGCATCCACCACCCTTTCTGTGAAAAAATACTTCCCCACATTACTCCTGAGTCTCCCTCCCTTCCTCTAGCCTCATATTGTGACCCCTTGTTCTTGCACATCTTTTTTTTTTTTGAAAGATGCTGCCCTCCTGGACCTTGTTGATTCCCCTGAGGTACTTGAATGTCTGTATCATAACCCCCTCTCTACCTCCTTTCCTCCAGGGTATACATATTGAGGTCTTTCAGTCTTTCCTCATATGTTTTCTGGTGCATTCCTTTTACCATTTTTGTTGCCCTTCTCTGGACTGCCTCCATTCTGTCCATGTCCTTCTGGAGATGCGGTCTCCAGAACTGAACACAGTATTCCAGATGTGGCCTGACCAATTGTCTGTACAGTGGCATCAGCACTTCCTGTTTTCTACTGGTGATGCCCCTCCCTTTGCACCCCAGCGTTCCTTTTTGTGTATTTACCCAATTGATGAATCTGCAGTGGAGAATGAGACAGATCTCTGCTCAAGCATATCATCTCACATTTGTCTAGATTTATCCTGTATCCTGCTAAAGATTTAAATTTAGCCATAACTTCCATTAATGGTTGCGTATCTTCTAAAACATTGTTAACAAAACAAACATGTGTCATCATCATATTTTAAAACTTTGTATTCTTTCACACCTTCTTTAATGCCCCTTATATTAATGACACTCCTGACAGCCAAAGCTAAAGGTTCAATATAAGTTTCATAAAGCATCGGCAACAGTGGGCATTCTTCTCTGGTATCATGCTGCAAAGTAATCTGGTCTGAAAGGACAAGGTTCATTTTTATTCTTGCCACATATGAAGTATATATCATATTTACCCATTTTATATGCTGAGCCTACTTTGGCCTCTGACAGGGTCTCCAACGTAAAATCCCATGAGACCCTGTCAAACGTCTTTCTGCATCCAGCATCAGCAAAACTAAATGCTTGTCTACTGAGGCCAAAATACAGTCAGGTGCCTTCTTAATGTTGTGATGCAGCCTCCATCCCTTGAGGAAGCTTGTTTGGTCATCCTGCACCAGTACTTTGATGACCTCTTCCTACCTTTTCAATAGAATCTTTGCAAATACCTCATAATCATTGTTTAGTACCGAGGTTGGATGATAAGATATGCATTCATTTGGGTTTTTATCCAGCTTCAGTTATCAACAATATCCAGGAGGCAGCCTACCAATAATAGGAAGTGATAAACATCAACGTTAGCAGTGGCGCCAGTTTGGCATGAAAAACTTTATAGATTTCTCTTATTACACCATCAGGATGTGGAGAGTTTGCATTTTTTAAGCAATTTATGGCTTCCTTCCCTTCACTTTGTCTTATTTCCATGCCCAAAGCTTCTCGGGTGCATAATAGAAGGTAAATTTAACGTTTCCAAAAATTTTCATTTCTCCCCCAGTTAGATTTATGCCAGGGGAATATAGTTCATTATAGAACAATTCAAAAGATTTACTAATCTGGCGATGACTGGTACATAATACCTCTTTACAATTTTTTATTTGATTTATTGACCCCATAGTTTTTTCAGCTCTTAGCTGTAAGGCCAGGAGTTTATCTGGGCATTCCCCCAGTAAAATAGTATTCTGCTCTTGACCTCAGTAATGCTGAGTGGGTCTGCTTAGCTGTTAGTGCATTATATTCATTTTGAATTCTAAGCATTAGACATAGGTAATTCTGAGACTGGATATTCTTAGCTTGGGCCTGTGTTAATTCATTTCTTTAACAGAGCAAGTCGTCTGAATGATGGGAAATAGGGGCATGTTGGGGGCAGAGATCGGTGGGAGAGAGCAAGTGCCACAGAGCAATAAATGTATACGGAGAATGGCAGCGTGCCAAGGGAATCAGAGATGGGGTAGAACAAGAATAGAACTGGAGAGCATGTCATGTATATGGAGAGTGGCAGTACAGTATATTGTGGGGATCAGGGAAGGAAGGAATAGAGCAAATGGCACACGGCAGTTTATAGGAAGTATTGGACAGTGACAAGACGTTTGAGGGTGGGTGGAAGAGAGGAAGTGCTGCAGAGCAGCTAATGTGTAAGGACAGTGTCTGCATTTTCGGGGGACAGATATCTGGGAGGGGATGAATAGAGAGCAGCTGCCATAGAGTAGCTAATGTGAATGACAATGGCAGAATTTTAGGGGTGCAGAGATCAGGGTGGGGGAGGGCAACTGCCATAGAGTGGTTAATGTATACAGAGATGGCAGCAATTTGGGGGGAGCAGAGATTAGTGGAGGGAGTGCTACAGATCAAGTGGTGAACAACAGATGGTGTGATTTAGCGGGAATGGGGGGACATTCTGAAAGGCAAATATAGAAGAGTGGGAGGGGAGAGAGCAAGTGACAAACAGGTAATGTAAATTACGGGGAATGGTGGCATTTTGGGGTAGTGGCTTGGTCTGTGGAGTTGGCAGAGCAGCAAGTATAAACGGACCATGGTGGCATGTTGTGTGGGGGTGTTGGATCGGAGAGAGATAGACATATGCTAATGGGGGGGGAGGGAGTTTGGGGGGGTAGGATGTCCGAGATCAAGTTAATGGAATCACTGCTGAAGGAAAGGATTGTGGAATATCTTGCATCCAGTGGGTTACAAGACCTGAGGCAGCATGGATTCATAGGGAAGTGGTCATGTCAAATGAATCTGATAGAGTTCTTTGCCTGGGTGACCAAGGAATTGGATCAGGGTGGGCTGGTGGACATAGCCTACCTAGATTTCACTAAGGCTTTCAACACTGTTCCACATGGGAGACTAGTAAACAAGCTGAGTAGCTTAGGAGTGGGTCCAAAGTTGGTTAGGAGATAGGCAGCAGAGGGTGGTGGTAAAAGCAGTTCACTCTGAGGAAGGGAGGGTGACCAGCGAGGTGCCTCATGGAATCAGTGCTAGGACCAGTCCTCTTTAATGTCTTTGTAAGTGACATTGCAGAGGAGTTGGAAGGTAAGATGTGCCTCTTTGCAGATGACACCAAAATCTGCAATATGGTGGACACTCCAGGGGAGTGGAAAGGATGAGCAGAGACCCGAGAAAACTAGAGTAGTCAAAGGTATGTCAGTTAGGTTTCAATGCAAAAAAAAGTGCAAAATAAACCACTTAGAGCACAAAAATGCAGGGGCAGAGTACAAAATGGGTAGAATGGTATTGACAAACACCAAGCAGGAAAGAGACTTGGGGCTAATCATATCATATGTCCTAGTGGTGGCCAGACAGTGCAACAGGGCAGTTGTGAGAGCTAATGGGATGCTAGGGTGCATATGTATGTGCAAAATAATGTACTTGGGGCACAGAAATCCAGGGTTGGAGTACAAAATGGGAGGTGTGGTATTGACAACTACTAGGCAGGAAAGAGACGTGGCGATAATCCTATCTGATGACCTAAAGGTGGCCAAGTAGTGCAACAAGGCAATCGGGAGGCCTAGTGGGATGCTGGGGTGCAGAGCGACGGGTATCACCAGCAGGGTTTACCTATGCCGAATTGACAACACCGTTGTTGAATTTCGGTACAGCGAGAGCCCCAGTGTCTACAGGCAAAATTTCGCCTGTCTGACATTGAAGTGTTTATTTCGTGGGGGCTGTGCCCAAACCCCTTCTAAAAGATTATCACCTCTGAGTCAGAGTTGATTTGAAGGGGGGGGGCAACACATGACAAAAGGGAGAAATATAGCCCTCAGGTCCCCCACAGTGACAATTTCGAAACCTGTCAAAATTGTCGCTGTGGGGGATTTCGCTGTTGATGTTTTGATGTGCAGTTGGCACACCCACCAGCAGAAAGAGGGAAGGGTGTTGACTTTGTATAGATCACTGGTAAGACCCCACCTGGAGTACTGTGTCCGGTTCTGGAGACCGCATCTCCAGAAGGACATAAATAGAGTGGAGGCAGTCCAGAGGAGGGCAACTAAAATGGTGCATTGTCTGCATCAAAAGCCCTACGATGAGAGACTAAAGGATGGCAGTAAGTATACCCTGGAAGAGAGGAGGTAGAGGGATACGATAAAGACCTTTAAATACCTCAGTGATAAATAAGGTACAGGAGGGAAGTATTTTTTTAGAAAAAAGGAGCACAAGAACAAGGAGACATGCTATGAAGCTGAAAGGGTGTAGATTTAGGAGACATGAGGAAGTACCTCTTTTCAGAAAGAGTGGTGGATTCCTGGAAAAACCTTCCAGCAGAAGTGGTGGGGGGCAGAAACAATGGTGGGGTTCAAGAATGCATGGGATAAGCACAAGGGAATCATAGTGAAAAGGAAGGGGGGGCAGGAGAAAGAGCTGTAGGTTAAGTACAGGCTGTGGTAATAATGTAGGCAGGGAAAAATGGGCAGACTGGGTGGGCCAATGTTGTGTTTTGCTCAGGCCAGATTCAGTCTGAAATACTTTGTAGGCCTTTTTGAGACCAGCCCCACCAGCTGGGAGATCTTTTGCCAATCTGGATGTGTGGATTCTGCCACAAGGGAAGCAGGGGTGATTCTGCCGGCTCCCACTTGGAAGCCTTTCTATGTTTGACCCAGGTGGCCTTAGTTGGAAGTAGCGTGGAGTGAGTAGCCAATGTCACTGGACCCTTCGAGAACATGATGGTCTCATGCAGTCTGGTTCCTAGTATATAAGCTTCATAACTGGCCCACAGTGATTCATTCTCTTATAAAGACAGCCACATCACCCCCTTTCCTGTCAAGCCTATGCCTTCATCTGTATCCCTCTAATTTGGTGTCCCACTCATTTTTCCTCCATGTACTAGGTCTTTTGAATGCCACTAGGTTGAGACCATTGAAGTGCATCAGGCCCTCGAGTGCACTCATTTTGTTGGGTGCGCTCCTCATACTGGCTAGCATGCAAATGAGGATAGTTCGCCCTGTATGCTTCTTGCTGCCCTCCTCCCCCAAGGGTTTCCACCTGTGGGCTATGGCACTCTCCTGTTCTGTTGGTCTTAAATGAGTTTCCCTGCATTTGCCTCTCGCCCTTGGTGATCCCCAGCACCAACAACCTCCTAATTATACTTTAGTTTAAATTCCCCTAATTGCCCTGTACATTCTGTTGGGCAGTACCTTCACTCCATTCTGATGCAGGTGCTGCCAGTCCTGGGCATACTGGTGTTCCTTGCCGCAGAAGGCCTGCCACTTGGCCCCAAAAAACAAAATGCTTCCTTTTGCACCACACTCTAGCTAAGCATTAATCTGCCTAATGATCCTCTCCCACTCTGCACTGGTCCACTGGACTGGGAGGATCAGGGAAAGATCACCCTAGGTATTGTTCCTTTCAGTAAAATGCCCAATTTCATAAATGACTGCCTGTCATTGGGGCTTGTGCTTCCTATGCCGTTTCTGCCAACATGGATTACAGTGGGCTGCTTCTTCCCCTAGCTGTATTGCTTTGCTCTGGATGGCACTCACTTGACCCCTCCAGGCAGGCAAACCACCTCACCCAAGTTATCTTCCTTTCCGTAATGATCCCCCAAGTCCACTGACCTGACAATAGAGTTCCCACTTACTACTACTTTCCACTAGCTTTCTGTACCTCCTCTTAGCCTTTGCCTTCATCCTCATAGACAAGTGGGCTGTCCTGGTATCTGGACTGCCCCCATTAACCCCAGTAGCCTGTTGAACCCTTCATCCTTGCCAGTCATCTTTTTTGGCCAGATGCTGATACCTGTTGCTGGTGTCCACTGGTGATGGTGCTGCCTTATGTTGCTTGCTGTCTCCCTACTCCATTCTGATCCAGCACCATCACTTCCAGTACAGAGAAGTTCTAGCCACCCTCCTTCCTACTGTACCTGCCAACTGCCCCCAGTGTTAATACCCAGTTCCATAGCCTGCTCTCCCCATCTTCCTTAGCTTCCTGTTCACCTCCCTTTGTTCCTGTTGTCCCTCACTATGCCACACAGTCCTAGCAGTGTATCCACTGAGAGTATTTACCGCACTACAGCGGCGGCAAATGTATCCCTGGACCTCCATTGGCGGCAGGATGGCGTACATTGAACAGCTATGGGCTTCCCTCACAGCCTACCCAACTGCCACCATGACAGTCAGTTGTCATTCCAGATTGGCAACATGTCTCTTCAGTGCAGTGACCAGGCCACAGTGACTGCACACTTACCCACTAGGCAGAATGACAGCATACATTATGCAGCCCTGGCCATATTCGGAGTGCATCTCCCTGGTAAACCACTTTGAGAGATGGCTCAGTAGATGAGGGCCAGAGGGTTAACTGCTATTTCTAACAGTCAACCATTTCCAGCTCTCCCTCGTGACAGTTAGCAGCTGGCACCGCTCACCACTGGCTCAACTCTCTCACTGATAAGGCAGTTAGCCGAACCTCCCAGTTAACACCTTGATGAAATGTGTTCCCTCAGTACAGTAGCCCCGGCTTCAAGCAGCTGGGTAGATCTGGTTTCTGAATCCCTGGAAATATGGATGCACTTTACCCAGTTGCCCCTAGAGTTCAGATAGAGTTGTTGGTACCATCAGATTTAAAATGAATCTCCTGGCCCCTATGATCTAATTAGATTCCCTTCTACCTCAAGTGAAATACTTCAGCTTACTTTCTGAAGGCTATTATCCCTCTCTTTCCCCTGTACTGGCAAGATTTTTTTTGTATATCATATATTATTAGATCACATGAACATCAGTTCATTAGCATGGCAATTACATATTGAAATGATGCCTAGCCAGGGCAAGCCCCTTGGAGGTACAGCTCTAAAGTAGCAATTTCAGAAGTCGCATTAAAAGAAATTTGAACAAGGGTACCACCACCTAACATATGCTCTTCAGGCTAACCTGTCAGTTACAACCAATAAAGAAAACAAATAATCATTATAGTTACAGAAATCCTGATATACAGTACACCTAGTTATATCTTAGTACACCTATACCCAAGTACTAAAGCTAAATTACTCAAGTGATCTTAGAGGCTTTTGTTTTTCTCTTTTTTGTTTCCATTAGATTTAATCCGTGCTAAGAACTATGTCTATGACTATGCACTTATACTATCTAACTCACCTATATACTAAGGACATTGAGAAAAAAAATACACTTGTGATGTTGAATAGGTCAGACCTACACCCCTACTCTGGTATATTCTCCAAACTTTGTCATCGTCAGCATGGAAAACATAGTCACTTGCTTCAGCACTTTACCCAGCATCTCTGGTGAGGAAAGAAAAGAACAGCTTTTTAGAAGTTACATTTACTGTATAAGTTCACAACAATATTGGTGAAGCCTTTGCAGCAAGGCTCCTAGAGTGCATACTTCCTGTCTGTGCATCCACTTATTCCAGAGAACCAGGAAAGTAGGGAAGAAAGAAGCCCTTGTGACGTTAAGCCCCCTTGCCTCCCATTCACCCAGTGCCCTTGGGTTGAGCGTGAATGACCATCTTTGTCAACCATGACTCCCATATGGTTTGGAATGTGTCCCACTGACCCCTTGCCCCATAATGCATTCTGAGGAAGGACACACGTTGAGTGACCCCTGCTTCTCATTCTTTCTGAGTTGGGGGTCATTTATTTATTTATTGAAGATATCGGATAACATACCTTTGAGTCAAAGACTCCGTTACAAAGGTTCCACGTCATTATATACAGAGACGTCAGATACAATGGCAACAAATGACACAGTAGTTACAAAGAAGCTTGTACATTAGCAAAAGTAGTTACACAAAGTTGCAAAAACAGTTACAGAGTAAATACTGTAATCAGTTAAGAGGGTACATACACTGCAGGACGGTGGCACCAGCCATGCCCTGGTCGTTATTTAGTGGTCTAGGCTGGACTGGGGGTGCCCATTGTCCAGGTATAAGCACATCCTGGCTTGTGTCCATCTCATCAGGATCTGCATTTTGGCTTCCATAGCCATGATATGCACTAATGGTCTAAAAAAGCAAGATAGGCTCTTTATGGTTGATGTGTCACCCAAAATTCACAACAGTAGAGATGATGGCAAAGGTCCTTTGGTTATGTGCACTGTTATTGCCTGGACATTATCCCAGAATTGCTGCAGTTGTGGGCATTCCCAAAGAATACGACCTATGTATCCAGGCCCCTGGTGACATCTCCAACATTCATTTGTGATGTGAAATCCCATCGCCACAGGCTTCTCTGGTGTATGGTGCCACCTTTTTTTGAATGAGCTGGTAAAGGGACTCCCGCATCCTGGTGTGCCACCCTCCGACAGCGCTGCCAGGGCCTCAGGGGAAATCTCAACATGTAGGACAGATTCACTTTTCTGTCTGTGAGTCTCCCAACTGGGGAGAGGTAGGTTCTGAATGTGTTTATACATGGGTCCACCTTTGAAGATGCTCTGGGAGGCCCAGGTATCCCTGCATCTGTCCACATATGAGGGTCTATATTTATAACCTGGCCCAAGCCATTCTGACAGAGCATGGCATATTTGAAAGTACTGTCAATGTTCAGAGGAGAAGACCAAATTGCTCCTGTAACTGGGCTGAGGATTTCAGGACTATGGTGTCATTTCCAGATGAGATGTCCCAGAGTAAGAATCCCCCTTATTGATCCAGCTACTCCCACTGTGGAGCTACCCCATCAATCTTAAGTCTGTTGTTAATCTAAATGGTCTCTTGCAGACTTAGTGAGGGGGAGTTCCAACCCGACCATCTCTGCTGGGTCCATATGCCTTGTGTATTATATCATAGGTGATGACCCTCCCCCCGCCATGTTTTAGCAGGAGGTTAACCAAACCATTGGGCCCTTCCAGGGTACGTTCTTTTTGGAGCCACCGTGGGTCACTTGGGGAAGTGTCTTCTAACCACAATATGTCCGATTTCACCCCATTTGCTATATAGTAAGCCAAAGGCCATGGAGCATTCCAACCTCTGTTACAGACTGATGCCCTTAATACTTTTCTTCCAAATCTGGGCCTCTGTTGCTGCTACAGAAAGGAAGAGAAGAGTCAGCCCATCTTACACCACCATTTTTTATCAGCACTGAGATAGGCAGGTTAGTGTAGCAGTTATGAAGCTGAGTAAGTGCCATCATTTTTATGGCCACTATTTTTCCCAGCAAGAATAGGTTCAATTTGCTCCACTGAAACATTGAAACATAGACTTTGACAGCAGATAAGGACCGCTTGGCCCACCTAGTCTGCCCATTTTCCTACCTACTGGATAAGCTGCAGATCCTAGTTAACCGGCAGCCTATTTCTTCCTACCCCCCACAAGAATTGCCTTATGTCTGTCCCATGCATTCTTGAATTCTCCCATAGTTTTAGACCCCACAACCTCCTCAGGAAGGTGGTTCCATGCATCCACCACCATTTCTGTGAAAAAATACTTCCTCACATTGCCCCTGAGCCATCCTCCCCTCTATCTTCAAATTGTGTCCCCTTGTTCTTTCATATCCATTGATTCATGTCTTTGGTAAGCACCTCTTAATAGGGGCTGTAGGTTGGTTTCAACACAGTCCATTGGATTCAGTTTTATTCACATTCTTAAGTATCTGATGCAGCCCAATTAAGGGAACATCCAAGCATTTTTTTTAATTTAGCTTTTGTTAATCAGGTAAGCACACTAGACAAAAAATGCCTTTTTTTCAGGTACAACCTGGGAGGTTACAAAGATAAAATACAGAAAGACATGGCTGTGCAGCAAAGACAAGGATAAACTGAGAATCATGAACATAATAACAAAGGTGATAATACAGCAAAAGGCATGGTACATTGCATAGAGGAGTAAGCATTTAGGACAAGTCATAATACAGAGCATTTTTATAAACAATGAAATTCATAAGTGGATGAGCATAACAAAAAAAAATATGTATAGGACATCATCCATTACCCGGATGTAAAGGACAAAAAGGAGACCAAGCAGGGGCATGGCACAGCCTGGTACACTAGGGGCAGTGACAGTCAGAGGCAGATTTCAGGTGAGACCATAGGGCTCTCTTAAATGAGAGATGGGAAGTGGTACATCTAGTAAAGCACTGGGAGGGAGTTCCAGAAACTAGGGGCACAGATTTCAAAAGCTTGGTCCCCAGACAGAGTGCGTGACTTCAGGACATGAAAGGACTGCGTGTCGGCGGACCTGAGGAGGTAGAATGACTGGACAGGTTTAAATAGGCTGGACAAGGCAGAGGGAGTGGCAGTACAGACAGTTTTGTCAATGAAACAGCCAAGAGCAAAGGAACAGTAGCTGCATGGGGACAGCCAGTGTAGTTGCAGTGTAGTGTATGTTGGTCTCTTGCTGTGAGCAAGCCATTAGTAGTAGTATTGTGGACTTGTTCCAGTTAACTTGAAGGCTGGACAAGGCCCTGGACTCCGAGAACACCTGCAGTGCCACTTTCAAGGATGGTGCAGCGTGTGACAAAGTGAGAAGGGCATCGTCCGCGTAGCTTTACAGGTTACGCCTCATGGTGTCATTCCCCTAATCTGAAGATGCTTCCTTAAGGTCTCCGCTAACAGCTGAACTGCCAGTACAAACAGTAAGAGGGGGGGGGGGGCAGCCTTGTCTTGTACCTCGGTGGAGTGGTTAGTTTGAGAATAATATCCTATTTGTGGCCACTTTACCTGCAGGTGAGTTGAATAATGTTTTCACCCATCCTATGAAATTTGGTCTAATACCAAATGCTGTCTTTGTTATGAAAAAGTATTCCCTCTCCACCGACTCAGAAGCTTTCTCCCAGCCCAGAGGGAGCTGAGATTAGCACAGGGAATTAATGGGGGGGGGGCCAAAAGACTTCTTCAGATACATTAGGGAGAAAAGAAAGTTCAAGGAGACAATAGTGAGGAAAAAAAGGGGTTGGGAGTGGATTTAAAAGGGGGAGGAACAGGCAGAAGCACTGAATGAATACTTTTGTTCCATGTTCACAGAAGAAAAGGGGGGACCACTACCAACATGGGCTGGGAGGATGGGGACAGGAGGAGAGGAGAGGAAGCGACAGATGGAAGAATTGAGGCAAGTAGAGTCCTAGAGGGATTGAGGGCACTGAAGGTAGACAAGGCACCAGGGCCGGATGGTATCCACCCCAGGGTGCTGAGGGAGATGGCAGAGGTGTTGGCGGAGCCGCTGGCGGATCTGTACAGCACCTCACTGGAGTTGGGATGTGAGCCACTGGACTGGAGGATGGTACATGTAGTGCCATTACACAAGAGTGGGCCAAGGGATGAACCAGGTAATTATCACCCAGTAAGTCTCACCTCCATAGTGTGCAAACTCATGGAAACAATACTAAAGGAAAGACTGGTGTCGTACCTGGAGGACAGTGGCCTCCAGGATGTGAGGCAGCATGGGTTTGTTTCTGGGAAGTCTTGTCAAACTAACCTGTTACAATATTATGACTGGGTGACAGGTGAACTGGATAAGGGTCATGCGGTGGATGTTCTTTACTTGGACATCAGCAAGGCCTTCGATTCGATGCTTCATGGGCAACTTGGGGAGAAGCTAACTGGTGTAGGAGTTGGGGCAAAAATTATGAACTGGATTACAAGCTGGCTGAGTGGGAGGCTGCAACAGGTGGTGGTGAGAGGGGAGCTCCCAACTCCAAGGCTGGTGACAAATGGGGTGCCACAGGGAACTGCTCTCTCTGCTTCTTTTCACTAGAATAATTTACCTCTAAATACACAACAAACAACGAATCATGAAAGTTTTAAAACTTCTCTCAAGAAATTTTATGCTGATACTCCTATGTAACTGTTAGCGTAGAGTATGTTTTGTGTCTTGATGGGTATGTACATTATAATATTTTTTTTCTTCTTTTTGTAACATCATAACTGTATTTCTTATGGTCCCGGGTAGTGTTTGAAAAAGGGCCTTGGCTCATAACACTCACCTGGTTAACAAACGTTTAAATAAAATAAAAAAAATCTTGGAGAGCCCCTTCCTTTTGTGTTTCTTGAAACATCTTCAGCAGGTAGGGTACTACTACCAGGGTGAACTTTTCATAAAAATCTGTGCTTATTCCATTTAGTCCTAGTGCCTTCCCCTTGCCAAAGATGTAATGGCTACCATGAGTTCCTCTGCAGAAAGAGGTATCTCTAATGTTGCCAATTCCGTTGCAACCTCAGGGAGGTCCAGGCCTTCCAGAAATTGTCTAAGAGTACCTTTACTTGATGAGGCCCTGGACATACAGAGTTTGGAATAATAATTCTTGACTGTGTTTATCTCCTGTGAGTCTACAGTGATACTCTCCCATGCCCTGCAGATATGAAGCATGTGAGAGTCACTGCTTTTCTGCTTCAGACAATAAGCGAGTAATTTAGAGGCTTATTCCCCACTCTACGAGAAAGAAAATTGTGGGGCTTTACTCACTCAGAGGTAACCAGTCTGTTGCTTGTAGCCAGATACATTTCTGAAAGGCTTCCTGGGAAACCGAAGTGACCCAACAAATTGCTACAGGAAGAGGCAGAACGCTCGTTGCTCTGTTTGAGCTGCTGGCAAAGTATTGCTGCTAGGGTTGCATGAAGAGGTGCCACCGTGTTGTTTGTTTCATTTTTATGTGCTGTACTGTCGCCGCTATTTTTATTTGCACAAGCATGTCATAGCTGTGGTTTAGATCACTTTAAGCACTAATAAAAGAAGCAAGGTAAGAATTCTGTGTTGTTGTTAAGAGGCTTATTAGCTCTTGGTTTGTGCTACAGCAGTTCTTGTTCCCCACTCTCCCAGTATTTATGTTAAGTGAAGAATAAAGCCTGTTCTGCTTGTTGGATAACAATTGAGTTTGCTTTATGCTATAACTGAATGACTTGCCTTTCTACAGCCACACCATTATCGGGATTATTGTAGAGGACTCGTTCTGCTTCCTCTCAGCTGGTCCTCCAGTTCCGACTTCTCTTCTTTTCTAAGCTTATTCCTATGTGCTGAGAAGCTTATGATACGGCCTTTGATAAAGGCCTTAAAGACATTCCAAATAACATGTTCTTTTGTTTCTGACTTTCTGTTCATGTCAACGTATAACTGGATCTCCTTTATTAGCCACTCGGTGACTTCCTGAGATTGTAGGAGAAATAGGTTAAATCTCCATCTTTGTGATATGCCCACTGTTTCCGACAGCATTGCTGTGACTGATACTGGTGCATGGTCTGACACCATGCTCGGATGGCTTGTGGTATCTAGGATTTCATGAGTGCAGTTGGAGCTGAGCAGGAAGTAATCTGGTCTACTCTGTGTATTAAGCCTAACCGAATGGAATGTGTAGTCCTTGTCCATTGGGTGCAGTACTCTCCAGATATCCGAGAGACCCAGATCCGTGCCCAACAGCATCCGTGAATGTCTGGCTTTCTTGTGCATTGGTTCCTCTGTTTCCCGGGTGTTCCTCTCAAGTAGTGGATCCCAGACAAAACTGAAATCGCCAACCACAATGACCAGGCTGTTTTGGCTCCTCGTATCCATTAACTTCTGGCCCAGAGAGTGAATATAATCTGTCATCTGTGTTCAGTGCATAACTGTTAGCTAATAGTATGTCCCGTGTCTGGACCCTGCCCCTTATCATAACCCATCTACCCTCTTTATGCTTGTCTACAGTGTCAGTCTGTAAGGGACTTAACCTTTATTATAAGAATTGACACGCCTTGTTTTTTTGAAAAATAACAACTGGACCATTCTTATCCTACCCACTCTCGGCATAACTTAGCAGCCTCTACTTTCAGGAGATGTCTCCTGGAGCATAGCAGTGTCACACTCCATCCCTTTAGAGTGGCTAAAATCCTTTTCCAATGTATTGGGTGGTTTACCCCCTGTGTATTCCAAGAAATACATTTTAGTGATGTCATTACCTGTTTTTTGGGTTTTTTTTAAATATAATTTTTATTAAACTTGTTCTCAGTTTTCCATAGTCACAGTTCCTTTGATCATAGATTAACAAGCTTTGCTTATGTCGACAGGGTAATATATTACATTGCATTTCATCAATGGAGGTAGCAAATTTCCACTGGTGGACAGTTAAAAATAAAGGTAGAAAAGAGAACACATCAAATCAGACAGTATTTCATTATCTTATCCTGGGGAGTATTGTTGTTCTGTTTTTGGCCTTGCCCTCTGATCTTCTGGAACCATATTGTCCCTTTCCCTTAGGGCACATGCCACTCCTCAATCCCTGTACCGTATAGGTAACTCAATAATGTACGAACTACTCCGGAAGTTGTGATGGCTATAAGGGTAACTAGGGGTGCCATAGGTGACTCTGGGGATAAAGTTAGTCACTGTAAGGTACAAATGTTGGGTCTTTAGCCATAATATACATGAGCCATCTGTTCCACTTCAATGAACATAATGCTGCTTTATCGTTTATGGAGTAAGTGATCTTTTCTGATTTGTAGCTGCCATTTACTATACCTCTCCAGGATTTTATTGATGGAATTATGTTGGTAAGCCAGCATTTAGTTATCGCTTTTTTGCTGCAAGTAGTAATATTCCCAGCAATTGTGCTTTATATGGGCCTCTTAATTCTCGGGGGAAGACATGTAGTAAGAAAAACTCTCCTACCCAGGGTATCCCAGGACCCCAGATTTCCTCCAGTTCCCCACGCAAGGAATCAGTAAATGGTTGCAGTTTTGGGCACAGCCAAAACACACATGAATGATGTGCATTTGTCTCTCCACAGAGACGCCAACAGGTAGCTGTTGAGGTTCTGTTGAAATATGAAGTAATGGTGGGGGTGTGAAAGTACCTAATAAGGAGCTGCCAGGAAAAAAGTTGCCATGCATGGATGCAAGTCAGTTTGGAGGTAGTATTACAGATGGCATCCCACGTGTCCCTGGTCACGTGAGGTACCATTTCCAAGTTCCACTTTTCCATTATTGGGTATGTATTATCTCCTAAAGTACTTAGCAATGACTTATAAATAACAGAAATGGCATGTGCTAGGCTGTCAGTTCGGAGCACCTGTTGTAGCAATTTTATTAGATGTGGGTACCCCTCCGGGTTACGTACCTCCAGGGGGAGTGAGTTGAAATAATGCCGAATTTGCATATATCGAAAAAAATCCGAGTGCCGTAGACCGTATTCCTGCTGGATCTCCATGAAGGACTTAAATTGTGAACCCCTAAGAAACTGTGGCAGGCTGTTTAGGTGTAGGTGTCTCTAGTCCCTAAAGGTGTGATCAAGTCGGCTGGGGTGAAAGTTTTCTAATAGGCTTATCGATGTTAATCAGGCTAGGTATGGGGTGAGTTCCAGGGTCCTACAGATAGTGTGCCAGGCTTGGATTTGGTGGCAGACCCATGGGTTTATAATGCTTCGATTGGGGGGGAAGGGGGGGTTTGATAAAATAGCACTTGTTCCCATTCGGAGTTAGGGAAGATGTCCTCCTCAATCTCCCTCCTTCTGGCTTTGGTGGTGGGTGCAAAATGTTGGATCAGAAAAGTAATCTGAGAGGCCCAGTAGTACAATCTAAGGTTAGGGAGTGCCAGGCCCTCCTGAGCCCTGGGTAGAGCAAGAAGTTTGAGTTTTACTCTTGGATGTTTTCCAGCCCAACTAAATTTGGAAATCACCGCGTTCCACTTTTGCAACAGCTTTAGTGGGAGGCTAATAGGGACATTTTGAAAAAGATATAGGGTCCTTGGAAGCACTACCATCCCTATAACCTCAACCCTTTGAATCAGATTTAGTGGAAGGAGGTCCCATCTCTCCAGGTCCTGCTCCATCTGCTTCAAAAATGGGTCATAATTCTGAATAGCTGTGTCTTCAGCTTTGTGTGCCAAGTATATGCCCAAGTATTTCAACCTGTCCAGCTTCCATCTGAGTGGGTATTTCTTCTTAAACCACCCCGGGGGGTCAAAGTGAAAGACCAGGGCATCCATCTTATTCGTGTTGAGCTTATAACCTGAGCAGGATCCAGATTCCTCCAGCAAAGAGAATACCTCCAGAACAGATTCTAGGGGGTTAGAGAGGAAAAGAAGAACATTGTCTGCGTATAAAGTAATACGGTGTTCTGTGTCCATTATCTTAACTCCGGTGATTCTTGGGAACATTCGTATTGCCTGAGCCAGTGGCTCTATAAAGATGGCAAAAAGGCCTGGGGACAGGGGGCAGCCCTGCCTCGTACCTCTTCTCAAGGGAAAATAATCAGAGTGATGCCCGGAAACTCTAAAACATGCCTGTGGTGAGGTGTAAAGTGCACGAATGACATCTGTAAAGCCTGGGGGGGAAACCCATTTTGTTCCTGGTGGAGAAGAGGAAGGGCCATGCCACTCGATCAAACACCTTCTCAGCGTCTAGGCTGAGAAATGTGCTCTGCGTTCTATTTGTCTGCATTTCCTGTACCAGATGCAGGGCTCGTCTGGTGTTATCTGTGGTTGACCTGGCACTCACAATGCCTGTCTGGTCTAGGTTGATCAGTGTTGGTAGGACTGTGTCAAGTCTGTTAGCATATATAGAGGTAAAGTATTTTTAATCCGCGTTAAGCACTGATATGGGCCTATATGAGCTACAGTGGAGGGGGGCCTTTCCAGGCTTGGGTATCAGGGAGATGGTAGCGTATGCCCAGCTGGGGGTTGGGGCGTCACCCTGAGATACCTCATGTAAGGCATTGATCAGGAGTGGGTTTACATATTGAGACATGCTTTTGCAGAATTCTGCCCCATAACTGTCAGGTCCTGGGGCCTTTTGTGTTTTTGATCGGGCTATCGCTGCTGCCAGCTCTGAGGGTGTAATAGGAGCTAAAAGGGAGGTCTTCTGTTCTTCTTCGAGCTTAGGGAGCTCCAATTTATTTAGAAAGCCATTAATTTGCATAGTGGGTGGACACTGTTCAGGCGTATATAGTTCTTTAAAATATTTTATAAATGTTTGAGTGATATCTTTAAGTTTAGTTAGTTGATGCCTGGTGGAGGGGTCCTTTATGACCGCAATTGTTGTTGCCTTGCGCTGGCTTCGCAATCTGTAAGCCAACAGGCGTGTGGCTCTGGGGCCTATCTCTCCATATTTCTGTTTTTTAAAAAAGCTAGTGCTATTTCAGCTTGTTGGGTACATATATCATCCAGCTCTCTTCTAGTTTGTTTGAGTTGGTCTACAACTGAGGTGTCACCCCGTTGATGTGCTGTCTGGAGGAACTGCAGTGTCTGCTCAAGCAGCCTCTGCTTCTCTAATCTGGCTTTGGCTAGGTGCGCCGTGTATTTTATTAAGTGTCCCCTCAGGACCGCTTTAAGGGTGTCCAACTGCATGACTGTTAAACTATCCGGGTGTGCATTGTCTCTTATTATATCTTCTATTTTTTCCCTGAGGAATTCCCTGAACGATTCACTCCTGAGGTGCACCAGGTTAAACCTCCACCTGGTGCGGCGTCTCTCTGCCCCCCAAAGCCAGGTGGTGACCACTGGAGCATGGTCTATGTGTGCTATGGCACCCAATTTGGCATCCATTAGGTTATCTAAGTTTTCTTTTTGTGTATAACAATGGTCTCTGCATGTGTACAGTATGTGCCGTGTACTGCTGAGTAGTATGTATAACCCCTGTCTCCAGGGTGCAGAGAATGCCACACATCCACCCAGCCCACCTCCCGAATAAACCTTCTGAAGAATTTATGTGGGGCAGGTTGTTTCACTCCCCTAGCACTCGTGGTGTCTGTCTAAAGAGGGGGAGGGGGCTATGTTAAAATCACCCGCTAAGATCAGGGTCCCCTTAGTTATAGCGACTATCCTATCCAGTAAAGATCTGATGGTGGGCCTATTTGCCCCTGGAGGGAGGTAAATATTCGCTAGAGTAACCTCCTGATCTTGCAACCATCCCTGCACTATAATCAGCCTCTCTTCTGTGTCTACCCATTCTTTGATTAACCTGAATGGGGTATGTGTTGAGATCAAAATGGCAACGCCTCTTCTTCTGCTTCCATCCCCATCGCAAAAGAGAAGACCTGGGAGAAACCCCTTCCCTTTAATTTGCCGTGTTCCTTTTTGAGACATGTGGGTTTCTTGGATATATACCACCTCGGCTTTAGTTTTTTTCAGGAGACCCATAATTCTAGTGCGTTTTATCGGACTCCCCAAGCCATTAACATTCAAAGAGTATACATTTATATGCTGACTATGCATTTTTGAAAGTTATCGTCTGTAGTAATATCTACTTCTAGTAACTCAGTTAAAGCCCTAGCCCCTGATTCATTTGATAGGAAACTGTGACCAACAATCAATCCTTGAAAAAGCATAAATTCTGTATTGTATGAAACCATCGCTTTTTGAAAAGTAACTTGCTGGGATAAAACTAACAAGAGAGCCTGATCACTAACTCTGTGACCATTTGAAAAAACTAGTCGAGAATAAAACTCCCCTATTTGATGAGACCAGTTAACTATTTGGGCTAACTGGGCCAACAAAACCAGACTGATCAGCCATCGAGAAATAATACTTCCATCTTGTCGGTCATGTGACATGACCTTGGTGTGTGTTCAAGACACTCACCTATGCTCTCGGTAGTGTTGAGAGCGTTTGACACCACTGGTGTCAATTGGGGGGGAGGGATAGGTGTTGGTGACATCAATACCGTCCCGATCCTCCCACTGGTAGTTTAATCTGTTGAAGAGGGTGTGGGATTAAGAGGGTCAGGCGAGGGGAGGGTCCCCAGCCGCCACTTGGACTCGATAGAAACATTGCTTATCAGGGTCAGGTCTCATACCTTTCTGAAGTAAGAAATCAGGTGTGGGGATGTGCAGGGCAGTCGGGGGGGGGGGAGAGACCCACGGTGGGGGCGAGGGCACGGACAACAGCCACCTTATGCGACCACCCAGCAAACGTCAGCTCTGCATATGTGGTGTAATGCCGTCAGCCCTCCATCATTTAGTTTACCCTTGGTAGGCACATTAACCCCTGCAGTATCCAAATAATCCTCCCTCAGAGTAAATGATTAGTAGGCATTAAGTATGAGTTTCGGTCCCAGTCTGGGTAGTAGAAGCTTAAGACAGAAATGGGGGGGGGCAGGTCTTTCACCTCATCTTGCCGTTTAAGAAATTTAGTATCGGGGGATCAGGACAGACATTTGCTGGAGGGAGCTGTTAATCAAACCCCTAATCCTGCAGTTTGTTAGTAGGAAAATGAAGATAAGAAATTTAGTAGACTGGGACTTATCTGAGAATTTGATGCAGAGTCATTCTGTCCCTGGAAGTCCTTAGTCATTGGTCCGGAACACCATCAACCATTCAAAAGGAAAAATAAGATTCTTCTGGAACCCCTCATTTTCCATATGCCTTGTAGACCATGTTCTTTGTAGCAAAGACTCTTCCCCGTTCTGCTGGGTGCTGTCCCAAATGCTTCAGCGCGGAGATTCTTTGCTGTTTAGCCTCACAGAGGTCAAGTCAGTGGCTGAACTCTGTGATTGCTGGTGGGGGGAGTTGGTGATTTGCTTGATGGCTTCCTGCCCCTGTCTTCTGCAAACCTCCTTTGCTCCTGTTTTCCAAACCTGCTGCGATAGTTTAGAGGCTAGGGTTGGCTTCTGAATCATTGGGCCCTGTTGCACCTCTATTTTCCGGTTTTTAAGTTCAGTGATAGCTGCCATCGCCGAATCAAAGGTCTGTGAGCCATTTGGGAAATGAATTACTATTTTGGCGGAATAAGGAGTACGAAATCGTAGCCCTGCAGCCTTGAGTGCTCGCATGACAGGTATATATTGTTTCCTTCAGTTCATAATCTCAGGGGTGTAACGTTTTCTAGATATAAACAGTGTGCTTGAAATAGTACTTCCCCTTGTTTCCAGGCAGCGTGTAGAACTGCTTCCTTTTCTTGGAATCTGAGGAACCGTGCAAGAATGGTACGGGGGCGGGCTCCCTGCGCTGGTTTGGGGCCGAGTGTGCGATGGGCTCGTTCCAGCTCCAGGGTCAGGGGCTCGGGGAGCTGTATGGAATCTCGCAGGAGCTGGCTTATGAATTTAAGCATATCTGATCCCTCAGCTCCTTCAGATATTCCCGAGATGCGTATGTTATTTAGTCTATTGCGGCTTTCAGCATCCTCTGCTCTTGCCTGTAACTCCGGAATTTCTTGATGCAGCTGGGCAATAGCTTGTTCTGTGCAGTCTACTCTGCTGTCTGTCTCCGCAGCCTGTGTCTCGAGAGTGTGTCTTGTCGGGTTTCTATTTTGGTGATGTCCGTACGAAGGGCAGTCACCGTTGAGCACATCTCCTTGCGGAAGTCCCGCAGTTCCGCAAGGACCAGGGTCATCTGTCTTTGAATTGAACTTAATGGGATTTGCTTGGTGCTGGATCTGCTGCGGTGTGAGGAAGCTGAGGCCTGTGATCCCTTGCTGCCTGAGTCTCTGGTCAATCTGCCCTCATCTCTCCCCTCATCAGGCTTAACATTTTTCTTTTCCCCTCTCTTTGGCATGATAGATAAGTCTCCTCGCAGTTCCGAGTAGTTTTGTTCTGGAAATCGCTGTATTTAGGAGTTTGTTTTATCAGGGAGGTTCGGGAGCCAAATGGGCTATGCTGCCATTGAGGGAATGACGTCACCGGAAGTCCCCGTCATTACCCTGTTTTGATGGGAACCGATGAAGTATGGAAAAAGAATCTGTAAATCTTACCTTATCCCAGGAGTTGTAACCCAGCCATTCCATGCACCAGGACCACAAAATGAAGATGAGCAGAGATGAAATATAGAACGGAGAATGGAAGTGTTGTGGATGGGCAGTCTGGAAGTACGAAGGCACCACGTTAATACAAATACCTAGCCCAAAGTCTGTGTACGTTTTAGTTTTTAAGCCTGTAACACTAGAGCTATGACAGATTTGCCTTGCAGTGCCGTTTGAGCCATAATCCAGAGTGGAGTGCTTAAGATTTGCATGCTTGTATACCTTTTGTGATTGTTAGACCTCTCAGTTACCTGTGGGGGCACATTCCTCAGAAGGATGGTACCCCTACTTCTACTCCCCCTAGCCCCCTGCAGGGTGAGTGAGCTACAGGCCCACCCTATCTCAACTTCCTTACATGCCCTGCTCTGTCACTCCCCAATCCCACTCATCAGCGATGACCAACATCAGATAGAACCACCACTTTGGAGCATGGAGAAATATTGAGTTTTGGGATCCACCCCATACTTGACCAGCTTTCCCTCAGGTGGCTGGTGCCACAAAATAATTCCTTGTCTGCATGTAGGTTTAGCAGTTGGAGGGGGGCAGTATACTTAAGCCAAGGGATTCTTTCCCAGCTGAAACGGCCTCTCTCATTTCTAGACACATCCAACCTGAGGTATGCAGGTAGCCACTGTAGGGGTAGAGGGTGAGGGCACAAGCCATTGGTTTTAGTAGTATATTCCCTGGAAATCAAAATAAACACTGCATGGGAACATAAACTCTCACCGAAGGAGAGAGGAAGGGGTCAAAACGTGTCCATTGTGTCTGGACCTTGGACACATGTTGGGCATACGTCACATGCTGCCAGCTGTTCAACTTGGGTGTATACCCTTTCTGGCCTTGAACCACTGGGCTAGCCCCACCTCCAGGACTCCCCATATGTTGGAGAAATATGGATCTACCATTTTCTAAGGAAATGAGGAATAATACTGACCCAGATAGCACTCATTATGTGGCCAGTCCATGCCATCTCGGTGTTTTCTCTGGAGAATCCACGACCAAGTCCCAGATAATGTTACATTGTTCCATCCTTTGGGATTGTAACACTGTCCACCAGTGAGCTTCTGTCTGGCAGAACCCCCCCCAGCAGCCGACCCTTCCTGGGAATAATATTGTCTAGTGAGGGGCATCCTTGCTGCCCTTCAGAATTCCAGCCACCACCGCCTCCCTGCCACTAGTCGGGGACTCTCTGCATGAAAGGCACTCATTCATCGCTGACCAACAGTGACTTCCCTGACTGTCACCACAGAGTGAATACATGTCAGAGTCAGGCTCATTCATCATGATATTTCATGATGCACTCTATCTGGGACCCCAAGTGTCTTCAGTAATTAACCTCCGTTTCATATTTTAGGATTAGTGTCTTCCCCTCTAGGCACCTGAATTCCCTGCCAGCAGCATGTTAACCCTCCGTCTCACCACAGGATGACACTGTAGCTTTGCATGTATCCCCTTGAGCATTTCATTATGGCCCCACTGTAACAGCCTAGTAAGATTGTTCCATGAAGAGAATGGGGATGGATAGGTAGTTTTAGTGCATCTAAAAAATAAGTAGTCTAGGAGGCAGGTTCGAGACCCAGAGTAGGTAGGAGCTGCCAGCTAGATACAGGGTGGCCACTTCAGTAATATAAAAAACAGATTTAGAATCTGTAATTGTAATACGCAATTAATCAGCAGTTTTAAACTAGATTAGCTATAGGAACCAGTGTGGGCATATTATTAATTGAAGTAGTGAGATGCAGCGCCGGGGAAGTTGGAAAGGACTCCTGGCCCTGGCTTTCCTCACACACATGCAGTTTTGTTCATAGTTTAATGATTGGCAAAGTTTTTATGTAAAATATAACATTTATATGTAAAATCAGTAATGGTATTCATTGGTGGCCAGTGGGCTAGTAACTGATCGCCCTGGCTACTGTCACAGGTGCTGGCAGTCCAGTGAATAATTTGGTCTGCCTAGGTTGCCTGTGATTTTAGAAATATTTATTTATGGTGTAAATAAATTGCTCCTGTAATGTAGAAAGCTGCTCTGTGATGAATTAAATGGAGTAAAATGCAGAGTGGCAGCTACGGGGCATTTGGTGCACCAAAAGGACTGAGAAGGGGAGTGTGAGTGACTGAGCGTCAGTCCCACAGCAGAGCACACAGGTGCTCAGATATGAAATCCCCAGGTCTGCTTGTGGGCAGCCGCTCCTCACTCGAGTACTGGTCAGAAGTAAGGCTTCGGGGCTACCGACAGAATCCTGCTGTGTAAAGCTCTGAGAGGGAGACACACAATGTGCTCCACTCAAGGCAGGATCAACCAGATATTTCCCATTTTCTTTAGTTGTGCAGACGACAACCACCGGGGGAAAACTGGTAGTAGAGACTGGCTCACAAAATATAAAACCAAAGGGGCACAGTCTTGTTGGGGCTCTAGAAAGCCCACACACAAGCAAAGTGACAAACATTTTATAAAGCTCACAGTGGAGCCATTTTGTGTGAAAGGAGTGCAGTTTGATTCACAGGAACCCACAGTTTCACACACAGTAAAAATACATGTAAATACCTTAAATAAATAATATAAAGCCATATGGGGGCTAAGGGAACACACAACACAGTTACACAGAAGTCTAATAATTAAACACAAGCAAAAACAGAGCAGTTTAAAGCAAGACTCTGTTGGGGAAAATGATTTCCGTCTCAGATCATTTACTGCATTTGAAAATCGTGCTGCTAAGCCATTTTTTGTCAGAATAGTACCAAACTTGGCAGACTGATAGTTTTAAGTCTCCTACACAGCAGAAAAGTAGTTTTAAGTGGTAAAGATGTGAAGTAAAGGATTTGCGCTGGCGCTGTGGTGATGGAGGTTGAGGCGCTGGTCACTACACCTCGCGCCACACTGGTGACCCAGATTTGGGAATGAGCCTGGGTTGCGGGGGTCGGCAGGGGCGAGAGAGGATCGAGCGTCTGGAGCACTGTTCTCCTCTCGCGGGGAAGGGGGGGGTTGTCGTCCCGCTCGGTGACTGCCCTGTGGCGATGGCCAGGGGTTGGTACAGGTCAGGAGGCACGTACTGACACCCTTGTGTCGGTAGGGAGGGAGGCGGGGTGGGGAGAAAATGGTGGAAAAGAGTCTGGCAGGCTCCACGATGGTCCGCTGCGTCCCAATCCTGTCCCCAGTTGCTGGATTGGGTCTCCAGAGGGAAGGAGAAGCCGGCATCCTCCTCCCTGGCCCTGCCATGGGGACAAATCATGGGGTAATTTCTGGGGATTGGCAGCAGCGGGAGCGTGTGGGACCAGAGAGTGCGTCCCTCCATAAGGAGGGCTGTAGCTGTCTTGTCAGGGCTCCAGGTGGAAAAATGCAATAATTAAAAAAAAAAAAAAAAGGGGGGGGTAAAAGTCGCTAACCGTATTAGAGATAGTTGGTCCTGAATGAAACAAATCCTTGTAGTCGGTTACACTGAAGGTGGAGCTTAGTGTGGGAAAAACGAATATGTAATTCCTGTGTGAAAAAAGCTGTTGTGGTCAGTGTCATTAAAGGGGAAATGACCATTCTGAATAAAAAGTGAAGAGTTAAGTGCTTTAAAATGATTATTTCTTCAGTTTACTAGTAAAAGAGCGTTAGTCTTAGTGACTGTGCTTTCCTAGGGGTTATTTTGTACGTAATAAAATTCAGCAGAGAGCTTAGGAGGATAGCTTTCTAGCCATTATATTGAAAACCTGCTTAAAATTAAGGAAAGTGCTTATTTTGTGTGACAAACGAAAGTATTTTTAAATGAGCCTCAAAGTTATAAAAAAAAAAAGAGTGAGCCTTAGAATGTTGAGGGGACAGTTGAACTTCAAATCTGAGTATTCCATTGTGGCTTATGCTGCTGCAGAAAGGATTTTGATTGGTGCTGAGCCTCTGGACAGGTCAGTGTCCACTCAGTGATCACAGATTAGAACATGCTAATGAGTTTTGGCTATAAAAGAAGCTGCACAGCCGGTGTGCAGGGAGTCTGAGCAGGGAGAGTTACCAAGAAGGAAGGAAGGTCCCCAAGCTGGTGGGTGACCTGTCTGAAGAGGCCAGACGCAGTGATAGAGCCTGACAGACACAGTTTTATTTAAATGCAGTATAGAATTAGGGGATCACCTGAATTCCAGTGTAGGGTCAGATAGGGTAGTAAGTGTTCCCAGTCTAATGATTTTTAAATGTTTTAAAGTATAGAGATAATATAATAATTGTGTGATAGGATATCAGGGTGGTATCTGGCAGAAAGGGTTAGTGGGCTGACTAAGGTAAGATAAGGCCTAGTAGTCACAGTACGCCCTTAAGGCAGTCATATGGCAATGGGGTCTGGGCAAGGCTTAGTGCTGGGTGAGCTGTATAATTGGATACCAAGGTGGGTATCTGGCAGAAGGGGTCAGTGGACTGACTGCTTGGAGGTATGGCCCAATAGTGACTGTATTCCTTAGATCTAAAGTGTGGACAGAGTAATTAGATACCAGGGAGGGTATCTGGTAGAAGGAGTCAGTGGACTGACTGCTGGGAGATATGGCCCAGTAGTCACTGCATTCCTTATATCTAAAGTGTGAATACGCTCAGGGATCAAGGCCAGCGAGGGCGCTTATCCTGGGATCTGTGTGATATCTGGAGGGCTGGTGGGTGATGAGTGCCTGCAGTCTCAGTCAAGCAGTGTCAGTGACTCAGCAGGTAGCACACTCGCATCTGAGGCCAGGAGATCAGAGGGTTGTCAGAGGGCTGTGAGTTCAATTCCCACACCTGGCACTTGGGTTAATATCCCAGTACTGACACTGTAGTGCAGCATGAGGGGGATGCTGCACTTCTGGGGTGCCATGTTTCGAATGAAACGTTAAACCGAGGTCCCATCTGCCTGTTCTGGTGGTAGTTCAGGTGGCTGTTTAAAGATCCCATGGCACTTATCGAAAACAGTAGGGGAATTTTATTAAGGGAAAAAAAATACATTACATCATAGGTAATCCGTCAGACATACATTAATAAAAACCAAATACATTCCCTTATTTCACATCAGATCCAAAAAAACTTAACAAATAATTTCACAATTTTTCCAAAAATGATGCATCTTATCCACAGTATACCTTTTTTAGCTTCTTCTTTTACATCCATCTGTGCACTTTCTATTCATTTAAACAAAGAAATATTGGTTTCTTGTATCTCTTGAAACAAATATTGGCATCTACTTGGCCATAAAAAGTATTTTATTGTAACAAATATTACATGTAATGTACTGGCATGAAACCTCTTCCAAATACCATTGTAATCACCTAAAATTATCAGAATATTATAGTTTATTCTGTTTAAGAAAGGCCACTGCCATTCAGTGGCTAACTCGTCCCAGAGCATTACTGTTGTAGGGCACTGGAAGAAAAAAATGTTCCACTGTCTCCTCAGTATTAATACAATCAGACCTGAAACAAATCCTTTCTTGTATGGCTTTATGTTTCATATTCCCTTTCACCCCTAGTTTCCCTTGACAACATAACCATGCTATATCCCACATATGTATAGGAACCCTCTTATCTGATAGTGTAGCTCATGCCTGTGGCATTTTAGTTGGAACACATTCTGGAAATATCAGTACTGTTTTTTGTATATTATATACTATATAATTGCTTGCGTCCCATTGTCATCAACCTATTTTTATCCAACTTCCATTTTTTTTTTTTTTTTTTTTTTTTTAAGGAAGCTATTGCATATTCAGGGATATCATACTGAGATAAAAGTTTTGGTGGTTCATTTTCCCATTTCTCCACATACTTTTGTAGAGCTCTAGCTGCCCATTTCTGTCAATTTCCTTGTACGGTTGCACTTATTTGGGAACCTAAACCATGCAGAAAGAAGGAATGGAAAAACACTACTGGGGTGATCATGTTTAGTCCCCCATCCTTTTACCGGTAAATATGTTATGTCACTTTTTACCAGATTCAACCAGCTTTCCCATAACATTTGGAAAAAATTGCTGAACAATCTTGTTTCAAAATGTACTGGAGAGGGAAATACGTAGCTTAAATAAATGAATATAGGTAGTAGGAACTTCTTAATTATTAAAACCTTTTTTGTCTTTCCTAGTTTCCAGGATTTCCACACTCTGACTTAGATTCACATATCTTAATCTGATTTTCCCATTTCAGTGAGACCGAATCTTCTGGGCTAAACCAAATTCCCAGAATTTTTTGTGGGGAAGCATCAATTTTAATTCCCCGAGATGTGTCCCTCTCCTTCCTGAGGTTTTAATTAACTCCCCTAATGGAATTGCCATGCTTTTTTGAATGTTTATCTCTGTTCCCAATATTGGTGCGAACTTCTGAAAAATTTGTATTGCTTTCCTCCCTGACCCCTCTGTCTTGACTAAGATACACACATCATCTGTGTATGCTGTCACTTTCTCTATTGGTACATTGTAGTAAGGGGCTAGTCCAATAATTTCTTTATCCCATTTTATCTGTCTAAGAATAGGATCCAGGGCAAAGGTGAATAGAAGGGGACTTAATGGGAACCCTTGCCTAACCCCTCTTCCCAGGGATATTGGGCCTCCAAATATTCAATTTATCAAAGGTACAAAACTGGCATCTATATATAGATAGATACTTTAGCCACCCCCACCATTTTGTCTAGTATACCATACGTCTGTAAGAGCTGCCATAAGTATTCGTGTTTGACTCTGTCAAAGGCCTTGGCCTGGTCCAAAGCAAGTATATAACCAGATACCTCTCTTCTTACTCCCTTCAAACAATTCTCTCAACATAATTAGGTTATGTTGTATTCTCCTCTGAGGAACAGCACACGTCTGAGCCACATCTATGAGATCTTCAGCTAAGATCTGAAGCCTTTTACATAATATTCTGGTCAGGATTTTATAATCACAGTTTATTCAACTGATAGGTCTCCAATTTTTTATATTGTACCGGTCTCCCTTTTTATAGATAAAATTAATGATTGCCATACCTAGCTCCGGTATTTCTTTATTGGTATTTAATATCTCATTATACACCGGTTCCAAAATATGCCCCATTTCCTGGGCATATTTTATATAAAAATTATTAGATATCCCCATCCATGCCCAGTGAAGTTCCTTTATTTAAATGTTTTATTGTGGCAATAATCTCTTCCCTCGTGATAGGTTTTTCCAGCTCGTCCCAAAAGACTTTACTTAAGTGTGGTAATGGCGCTGGCACTAGTGTTGAGAATTGTACCTTTCCGTCTGATTCTTTTGAAAAGTCTTTTTTTAAATGTTCTTGTACTTCTGCTAGAATTCCCATGTCAGCTGTTACTGTTGTTCCCATTTCAGTATGTAATCCATCCATCAGGGTTTTATCTTGCCGCTGCTTACGGGCCATATATGGGTCCCCTGCCGGTTGCTTATTGGTTCCAAAACACTTTCTGCTTCCAGGGATTTTTCCCTATTGTATTGCTATGTAAAGATTTGTTTCTTAATTTCCTGAATTTGACTTTTGTATTTCCCTTGTTCTCTTACCAGCATTGACATTAATTTGTACAGTTGATTCCTGTACCTGAGATATCTTAAGTACTCTGTTAGATTTTTTCTTTCCATAAGTAATTAACAACTGTTTTAGATCATTTTTAGTGGCACACCACCATTCCCACAGGTTATCATAGAAGCACTGTACTGATATTCTTGCTGCTAACAGGGATTCTGTCTTTACCTGAACTACTTCTGTATTCAAAACTGAGGTATTCAGTCTCCATCTTTGGGGTTGTGATAGGAGTTTAGGTGGGGCTGTAGCCAAATTAAATAAGCCAAGCAATATAAAATTATCTGAAAATTCTACAGGCTTAATATCTATCTTAATAGGCTTACAGTGTTTGGAGGAGAAAAAAATAATCAATTCTGGTTGCATGAGTGCTTCTGTAGTATGTTGCCCCACTGTCTGTTTTCAGTGTCCTTTATGCATCTACCAAGTTTGCATGGGTTGTTATGTTTTTCAAGGATCTGGAATTACTATAAATTTTTCCGTCTAAATTCCCTTTATATTTTTACGTCTAGACTACAGTTGAAATCTCCCACCCAGATGATGTTTTCTCGTGTACAAGTAAGGTCTTATAGTTTCAAATATCTCAACTCTAGATACTTTAGTCTGTGAGGCATATATATTGAAAAATCTGAATTGTAAATCCTTGTATTTGGAGTCCAAAATTAGAACCCTCCCAGGAACTAAATCCATTACCTTTGAAATAGCAAAATTAGACCCCTTAAATAAAATCCCTAACCCATCTTTCGTGTCCTGCCCAAATGTCAAAAAAGATGGGCCTCAAACCCACCCTCTTTTCATCTGCTCAATCTCAAACAGTGAGGAGAATCTAGTTTTTTGTGTTAAAAAAAAATACTTCCTTATCTAGTTGTTTAAGATATGTTAGTAATGCTGTTCTTTTTTTATAATTTGTCAGGCCACATACATTTAAGGATGCTACAGAGATTGTAGTCATAATGCCAGCCTGAAAGGAAGTAGTCTATTCCCTCCACTCCTATCTTCCAGTTTTCTTTTTCTGTCCCATTTTCTTTTTCTTTCCTGCCTTTTTTTTTGTTTTCCTCTAGGGATCTACTATCCTCATCCTCTGCTTCAGAAAGTAACTCAGATCGATGTAATATGTCAGATTCTAAATCCGAGTCCCCCTAATATTTCTGAAGTGGTGCAAAGGGATTCTGGGTGGGTACCACAAAGGGGTCTTCTGCATTTTTAATTGAGGCCTGAGTTACCCTGCGTGATGACTGTGTGTTATTTTCAATGGTCCGACTAGCCCCTTGTTCCCCGAGGGATCCCTCCCTGCGCCTTTGTTTTGGGTGTACTATCTCTGCATCTGGGGGTTAATCTCATCTTGTCCCGTCTGTTCAGAAGTAGAGCTAGGTTTAGGTCCACTCTGTCCGTCCTCCATCTCATTTTCCCTTATTAGGCTTTCTGGGCCTTCTGGTGGTGTGAGATGTGGGTGAGGGTGAGTGTTTGATCTCTCTGGTTCCTGCCTTTTTTCTTTGGCGTTCTGGACTAAATGGTCCTGGTCCTAGCCTTCTCCTCTGTTATGTCTAACCCAGGGGCATTGGTGGAAAGCATGCCCCTTCTCATCACAGAGATTGCACTGGAAAATGTTTTCACACAAATCACTTGAGTGACCATAGCCACCTCATAAAGAACACTTTAACATGTCACAAGTGCTGCTCAAATGGGTTCGAGCCCCGTACTTGTAACAGGCTCTGGGTTGCCGTCCATAAAAACACACTTCCCTATCTTTTCCTAAAAAGAAACTATTGGGTAAGTGAATAATTTCTGAGTTTACCTGGAAAAGTTTGACTTTGAATTTCCAACCCCCATCCACAGGCCTTCTTCATCAATAATAGCCTCTGGTGGGCCTAAAATATCACACCGATTTTGTAGCCAGTGGTAAATATCACTAACATTCACCCTCTCATTTCAGAACATAATTGTGACAAATCTGATGGAAGGTTTAGTCAGGAGTATTGCAAAAAATTGGGTCCACAAAGGAGTTTGTTTTACACTGTTATATTTCAAGTAGAACCTTTCCAACCCTGCATTTGTTTTAAAACTAATATCAAATGTATCTTCTCCTAATATGTGTATCAGGGCGTAGATGTCTGCAGCAGTGAATTGTAAAGACCCTTTCAGCAATTGTCTAGCTACATAATACCTGTCAGGTTGTTGCTGTAGGCCCCCCCCCCCGTACCTGAGCCTAGCAGCATTTCTTTGTGGAGCTTGCTCCAATTTCTGTTTAAATAATTCAGCCATAGTCCTCTCCCATTACCATCATTTGTTTGTTTTCTGTTATCATTTCTCCCTTCCTTCCCCATATTCCCTCTCATATTCATCATTTCCATCAGTTGATGCATTGACACGTTAACAACCCCAGATACCAGGCCTTTCTATTGTCTCAATAAAATTAGAGCTCTTTTGTGGGTGTTCATGCTGTGGGGCCCCAGATACCCTCGAATTCAGTACCTTTTGCTTGCCATGTTCTGATCCTCCGGAGCTCTGGTTTTTACTGCTTCCGATGAAGTCAACGATTTCTCTCTCTCCGGCTCGACTCACTCTGGGTCTGCAATCCAAGTCCCCGATACATCCTGCAACCAGCCAGCGCTTCGCAACACCGCATCTGCTGACCAAGAGTTTGTTTCTGTCACTCACGATTCCATTCCAAACTGCCTCCTGATCTGCTGCGTCACTGTGAGTGTATTCACAGTCACCAACAGGGAAAGGATCTCAGATCTTCAGGTAGGTCACCTGGGGGCCAGTGACTATCACATGGTATGGTTCAATTTGGCCACTAGAACTAAATCATTCCATTCCAAGGCAAAAATATGGGACTTCAGAAGAGCTGACTTTGATAAGATGGTCAACAGAGTTAACCTATCCCTGGCAAAAAGAAATACAGGTGAGGGGGGTACAGGCAAAGTGGGCTAGCATGAAAAATGCAATACTTGAAGCAACATCCCATTGTGTTAGAGAGAAAAGGAAGTGCAAAAGAAGGAAACCACTTTGGTTCTCAAAAACAGTAGCAGAAAAGTTCAGAGCCAAAAGACTGGCCTTCAGGAAATATAAGGGAACGCAGCAGGATGAAGATACGTAGGCATACCAAACTTCCTTAAGGGAAGCAGGGAAGGCAGTAAGGCAGGCAAAGGCCCAAACCAAGGAAACACTAGCACAAACAGTAAAAGAAGGTGACAAGACTTTCTATAGATACATTAGTGAAAAGAGAAAGTCCAGAGGGGGTATTGCTAAAATCAAAGGGGATAAGGGGGCATGTGAGGAGGAGGACCATATAAAAGCATTTATCCTAAATAGATACAGTACTTCTGCTCAGTATTTACTGAAGAGAAGGTCGGGCAGGTCCCACAGCTCAACACTGTGGACACAGTGGGGAGGGAGGTGTGCACTAGTCCCTTCACAAAAGAAAGGGTCCTACAAGAGCTCTATAAGCTCAGGGTGGACAGGGCAATGGGACCTGATGGCATACATCCCAGGGTACTAAAGGAGCTAAGGGTGGAACTAGCAGAGCCATTATCAGAACTGTTTAGTGAGTCTCTGAGCACAGGAGAGGTCCCAGAAGACTGGAGAAGGGTTCATGTGATTCTGCTCCATAAGAGTGGTAGCAGGGAGGAGGCAGGGAACTACAGACCAGTCAGTCTTACCTCAGTAGTGGGCAAGATTATGGAGGCATTCCTTAAGGAAAGGATAGTGCAACACTTGGAATCCATAGGAGCACAGGATCCAAGACAGCATGGGTTTACAAAAGGAAGGTCCTGTCAAACTAATCTCATAGATTTCTTTGACTGGGTAACCAGAGTGGTGGACCAAGGGGGAGCAGTTGATGTCACCTACCTTGACTTCAGCAAAGCTTTCAATACTGTTCCACATAAAAGACTGATTAATAAGCTGGGTAGGCTCAGGGTGGGTCAGAAGTTGGTCAACTGGGTGGCAAACTGGTTGACGGGCAGAAAACAGAGTGGTGGTGGTAAATGGTATACAGTCAAAATAAATGCAAGTCACAAGTGGGGTTCCTCAGGGATCAGTACTGAGGCCAGTCCTCTTCAATATCTTCATCAGTGACATTGCAGATGGACTGGAGGGTAAGGTTTGTCTCTTTGCAGATGACACCAAGATCTGCAACAGAGTAGATGATCCAGATGGGGTGGGCAGAATGAGAAGAGATCTGGATAAACTAGCAAAATGGTCAGAAGAGTGGCAGTTGGGGTTTAACGCAAAGAAGTGCAAGATCATGCACATAGGGAAGAGAAACCCTGAAGCCACCTATAGGCTGGGAGGGGAGTTGCTGGCAGTCACAAGGGAAGAAAGAGACTTGGGCATCATCATCACCGATGACCTGAAATCATCCTAGAAGACTACTAAAGCAGTAGGTAAGGCTAGGGGGATGTTGGGGTGTATTAGTAGGGGTATCACAAGTCTGAAGAGGGAGGTAATAATCCCTCTTTACAAGACACTGGTTAGGCCCCATCTGGAGTACTGCGTGCAGTGCTGGAGGCCACACCTTCACAAGCACTTTAACCATATTGAGGCAGTCCAGAGAAGGGCAACCAAACTGGTGCAGGGACTGCATCAGAAAACATATGGGGCAGATTAACGGAGCTCAATATGTATACCCTAGAGCAAAGGAGGGAGAAAGGTGATATGATTGAAACATTCAAACACCTTAGGGGCATTAACAAGGTGAAAGAGTCTAACATGTTTCAGTGTAAGAAAAATAGTAGGACAAGAGGACACAGCATGAGATT
The DNA here is from genome assembly GCA_016271365.2 of Neoceratodus forsteri. Classification (NCBI taxonomy): domain Eukaryota; kingdom Metazoa; phylum Chordata; order Ceratodontiformes; family Ceratodontidae; genus Neoceratodus; species Neoceratodus forsteri. The sequence continues at coordinate 762,226,938 of CM057456.1, read as the reverse complement.
AGAGGGAGGCCGATTAAGGGGTAATGTGAGGAAGTTCTTTTTCACAGACAGGGTGGTGGATGCATGGAACGGCCTACCTCAGGAAGTGGTGGATATGAATACAGTGCAGGGCTTCAGACAGGCATGGGATAGGCATAAGGGAGCAATACAGATGAGTATGAATAGATAGGCCATTGACAGAGCAAAGGCCGATGGCACATTCGTAAGGTAGAAAAAGAAATGGGCAGACTGGATGGGCCTTGCAGTCCTTATTTACCGTCAACTTCTGTGTTGCTATGTTACCATAGGCCCAGTGTCATCTCCCAGAGGCTGCCCATTCTTGACAGCTGTCTCCTGCACCCGCACTTCCGCATTCTGGAACGGGCAATCGCTAGGATACTCCTGCATTGGGCACTCCATAATGTCCTTTGTTGTAAGCAAATTTTCTTCCTCGTGATGCTGCAAATTTGTTACTTCATTTAATACTTCCATATTTTGAATCACTGGAATGTCCTTCGTAACAGCAGTCTGAACAGTTGTGACCGGGTGGAGAGATGCCACCTCAGCCTCCACCTCCATCTCCCATCTCCTCCCTTCCAGGCTCCTCCATCATGGAAGCCAGAGGTTCCCCCTACTGACAGAATGGGGGAATTTCCCCGGTGTCCTGGCCAAATTTCCCCCATTCACTAAAAATATCACCAACAGTTTAATCTGGTTCAGGGTTAGTCGGCATTCATCTTTGTGGGGGGGTAATTTGGTAGTGGGAAGGGCAGCTGCAGAAAGTGGGGTGCTAGCTGCTCAGTCGAGCAGACTTGATAGACCATGTGGCCTGTTTCTGCTGGCAAGTAGTAAGTAAGAAGAAATACAAAGAGGTTAGTGAGGTGTTGTTGCCCTACTGGGATGAAGTAAAAGTGATAAACGTACTGATATTTTATGTGCTTCCAGTTGTCATTTATTCTGCAACTGAATTGTACCATTCTTGGCTGTTATTTCAGAGATTTCTTTCATATTTTCAGTAAAATGTTACCTTTTTGCTCAACAATCCAAGTGTCGGTGCCCTTGCTTATAGAGCCAGTGTCTCACATTCCTGCAGGTCTCCAGATCAGTCCAGTGCAGCATTCCCTACTCTTGGCAGCTCTGGCTACTCCAGTTGGGCAGAGTAAGGTACCGTATTCAGGTAGTACCCAACTGGGAAAGGGTTGTCACAGGGGAAGGAACAAAGAATCCTTGATGTCGCCTATCTCTGTGTGGAATGGTCCCATCTGTGGTCAGAGGTTAATACAGTATTATATGGTCTATCAACATACCACCAAAGCTCCTAAACATGTCAGTGGTATTTTCTGCCCCCATTCCATGTACCTAGTTACCATTCTGAGGCCCCTGGAATCCGGCTTCATGCGTTGCTGAATACCATGTTTGAAGCCCTACTCTGGGATCAATCAGAGTTAGAACTATGTTGCCCGATCTATACGGTGGCCCACCCCCAAAGAACTAGACCTCACAACTGTATCCGGCTCTGCACTCAGGACAGAGAAGATGTCTCTTCTAACTGTACAATAGGTAAGCTCTTGCAAAGTCATGAGGGAATGCAGCCGCAGAAACTGCTTACCTTCGCAGTCGTGCGAACAGACTGTTTCCGCCAGTACCAAACGTTAGCGCAGGAAATTAGAATTATTCTCCCATTATCTAAGTTAATTTACATGTAGACAAAGCATCATTTCCATACTGTGGATCATCGGTTTCAGCCCATGTTATATCTACTTTCTAGGCTATCACACCCAGTACATTAGCCCAGACTTTTTCAGAATAAGGGATAGAGCCCCCGCCCCAGTGCTCCAGATAATTTTTAGGACTCAGAAGTATTTACTACTACTTTCTTACACCTGGTAGTATCTTCATTCTAGTAGTAGTACTGTCATCCACTGACCCATCTTGTACCCCCCACATCTAAACCAAGTCTCAATTCCACTGGACACCTGCAGTCACTGACTGTCTAATACTGCTGTGGAGTCTTACTGTGACCTTATTTTTAACATTGTCATGTTGCAACAGTCCTTCTAACCAGCCAGTGAGCAACTGCTGTCCCCCACCCCTACAGGTTCCTGTGTAGTGCCATGGCTGCTAGCATCTCATGGTACTGCCAGCTTTGTACATGTGTACCACATATTGTAAATTTGCTGGGTGGGGAAAAAACTTCCTAAAATCGGAAAGTGGTAGTATTTCAGTCAAAAATCGTAGTAAAATACTCCTTTACTCCCCTTATCTGCCCCCCGTGGTTCCCCATCACCTCATCTAAAAGTGGTTCCCCCTTCTCAGTGGATATAGCCAAAAGTGAAGCTGTTAAGTAATTTCGGTTGACTGCAAGTTGCCGCTGAGTAATGTAGGTTGAGATGGGGAGAGGGAATAAGAGAGGGAATAACCTCCTCTGATGCAAGGAAACAAGCAAAAATAAAGCAACCAGCCTATACAAATCCAGCTTTAACACCTACTCTTGAATAAAAGAGCCAGGGCCAGTCATCCCCATCTGAAGTGCCAACACCCCCCCTTGAGGTGACCATTTCAGATATTAGGCCACTCCAGCCCAGAGTGAATAAGAAGTAATTTATTTCTGACTTACAGGCTCTTGCTCGCTCGTGAGACACCATGAGGAGGGACTGTTAACCCTTATGAACGTGTGAACTAGCCGTGCCCAACAGCACATTATCGTAGTGTGGGAAAAGGAAGGAATCACTTGGTCCCCTTGTGAAACTGCAGGCAGACAAGCCAAGCTTACAAGGCATACTTAAAAGTTGTTGATTACCAATCCATGCCCGCATTTTTGACCAGTCCCTGTGCCTGTCCACCCCATGCATTATCCCATATTTCATAAAACATGACACAGCCACCCCCCGACGGTCATCCAACTGTCACAATATCTCAAATGGCACCTACCTGAACAGCAAAGACCTGAAAGCCGAAGTTAGTAGGTGGAGTGCTTCTGGTCCCATGCTGTTCAGTGTTTCACTGTGTTGGATGGTGGGTATATCGGAGTGAGCAACATCTTCTTGTTCCTCAGTTCAGTATTCTCTATTTGGATATAGAGAAATTTGCTCCTCCGGTGGTGTTGCAAATGCCAAGTCCATCTCTGTTGTCTTCTCCATCGTCCAGTATGAGTCCATGTGTAAAAAAATACATGGATCGGTTCTTTTGGCACTTTGCTAGGGGTTCAGTTTCTGAGGAATGGGGGCTGGATTCCAGAGTAGAATGCCAGGAGTCACGACTTCTGAACCAGTCTTGCTGTTCCTGACCTTTCTCTCTGGGGTTACCATCTCTGGCCCTTGCCCTGAGCCTTTTTGGACTGACCACCTGCCAGCTTTCTCTGAGACCCCTGTCCCGAGGAGTTGCAGAAATTGCCTGGTGCTGCTGTTTTAACCTCTCCTTTGTCTCTGCCCTCAGTCTGCATAACTTGTGTGTAGGTGCATTGTGCTGTCTAAGGGTATCCTTTCTATGAATGCCCCTTGCCATCTGCTTCACAAAAGTGGAGACCTCTTGAAGATTATAAAAGGAGTGCTACTTTCCTTCTGACTGGATTTGTAGCATGGATGGGTATCAGAGGGAGTACGGTGTATTCAGGGTGACAAGATCTCTCTTGACCAGGCCATATGCCTTGCGACGGTCCGCAAGGTCTTTGGAAAAATACTGGAAAATGTGAATACGGTGTCTGTTCCATGTGAGGGTATTCTCTCTCTCTCTCTGGCTAACCATAGATTTGTTCTTTTATGGTGAATCTCAGAAAACAGGCCAGGATAGGACGAGCAGGCATTTGTCTCCCAGAGAACGGTGGGCCCTCTCAGTCTTCAGTAGGTCATTCCAGTAGAAGTCAAGTATTCTAGGCAGACAGGGCTAGAAATAATATTTTGTGGATAGCTGTCCAAGGGACAGGTAGAATATTCATTTTGACTGTCCCACAAAATTTGTACCTGTCTTGTTGATTTGTCTTTACTAATTTTACATTTCTGTGTCCGAATACCAGCTAATAATAACCAGTGTGCCCTCTCGCTCGTACATTGCCCTGAAAAGGACTTAATAACTGATTGGAGCCATTGTAAGGTGCCCTGAAAAGGGCTACTAAATTACCCACTGGCTGGTATGTGGCCCTGAATGGGACTTAACAAGTGTTTCCCCAGTTCACTGCTCTGATAACAGGGTTTTAATTTGCTTTCCCCTCCTGCTCAGTAGTATCCCTGACAAAGGCCCTTAATTAACCCCTTGTGCTCTACCCTGACAAGCCAATCAGCTTCCTCTGCTCCTGTGTATAGCCCTCTACTTAGTAACCCCGACAAGGGCTTTTTTTTTAAATATATATATATATACACATACATATATATTTTAAGTTTTTTTCCTCCTCCCCAAGGCCACGGGCGTACACATGTGTGTGGCAGGTGGTGGAGGCGCTGCCAAGACATGCCAGGATTCAGTGGCCCTTTTCCTCCCTCCCCAGACTTGTCGCCACTCCATACCACCTGCACTGCCCACTGGACTCCACCCGTGGGAGCGGACTACGGTGGAGCGGCATCCACCCCTTTGGAAGGGGGCGCTTGAACAAATGTCAACATTTTGGGAAAGCACAAGGTAACTGGCATTTTTAAATGATTTAAGGGGGTCATTGACATTTTCTTTCAGGAAATGTCTGTTATGTAGACTGAATGTATTTTTGGTATAACCTGTAACTCCCCCCCCCCAAATGGGGATTCCTAAAAAACCTCCCTGGGCTTACCTGCCACCTTGTGGCTGTCTCTTGCTGCTCTTCCCGAGTGTCTCCAGGATAAGCCCATATTTTTTTGTGTCTTCAGGTCCTTGTCCTGCCCCTCTGGTGCCCTGCCGTGCAGCCCACAGTAAAAATCCAGCCCTGCAGGGCTCGAGGATATCTACTGTGATCTCCCGCTAAGTTGTCTGCCCTCGGGGCAGCGGGGGTCACGTAGGCGTGAGTGGTGCCTTTGATCTGTGATCATGCAGATTTGCTGTCATTTCATGGAGAGTTCCGTTGGCTCGGGATCTCCCTTACCTAATTGGGACCTAGTGACCACGGACAGGTGCTGAGAGACTGCTCCCTTGCCAGTTCAGGGAGTTTTGTGAGTGTGTTTGATCAGGGCTTATTTAAATATTCATGAGCTGAGTCCCGGTCATTTGAATAGTCATTTGGTGCCTGTCTGCCCCCAGGGCAGCTGCTATTGGCTCCAGCCAAGAAAAGAAAGAAAAAATATTTTATTTAAATTGTAACTGCTGCTGCAAGTGGGGAATTTACTGTGCAAAGGGGGGGAAGAGTCAAATAAATAAATGCTTTACCCTGGCTGAACCAGAAACTATTTTTGGGACTCAAAGTATCAGCCTGTCAGCTGCTGTAAGGGAGCTTAAACACTGGCAGCAGCGACAGGAAAACAAACTGAGCGATTTAGCCACTCTCTGCAGCGACAGCAAGAATTCAACATGGGCTAAAGAACTGTGGGGCATTGAGGCAAGTATCTCTGTCTCTGGCTGCACCAGAACTTTATTCAGGACTTTATCTAATCTGCTAAAAGGACAGTGAGTTAAGCAGCCATTGCAAGCAGCCACAGCCAATTGGAAAGCCAGAAAAACAAAGCCAGGACTTGTGGGACTTTCACAAAAGCTCATGGGTAAATGCCAAGTGCTCATGGGGACTTGTAGGGACCTAATTTTAGGTGCCAAAACAGCAGACCAACAGTGCATGGAGTAAGCTTCATGCATTATTCATTTCTGTGATTGACAGGTCCTCCAGCCAATCAGAGGCCAATCACCTCATTTCTTCAACCAGTCAGAAGCCTTGGAAAAGCTCTATGAGACAGCGTCTGCCAGCATTTTGCCAGATTGAGATTCTACAGATTGAGAAGCCAGATTCCAGCCTGCTGATTCAAGCAGGGCGCGCCCCCCCCCCGCCGCCCCCTTGAGGGAGGGGGCCCAGGCCTCAGTCATGCTGTCAAGCCTGGAGTTCCAGTTGATCCTCTCCAGCCTGGAGAGGGTTTGTATCTTTATTAATTAATGTTAAAGTAATTTAGTTTTGTTTCACCTGCTAGCCTGGAGGTTGCCAGATTTGTCCTCCAGGTGCCAGCCCTCCATCCCACCCATGTCAGGGAAAGATGTGGACCGAAGACCAGATGACTTCATGCAGCGGTGAGAGTGCTGACCAAAGCCTCAGTCGTGAGAGGACTGAAGATGCCAGGGTGCCTTGTATAGCGGAGACCAACCGTGGAAGACCTGTGTGAGTACCCTTGTACCGCTGGTGCACAGGAGAAGTTCTGCAAGTACATATATGGGTCTGCTGGCCCTTGTAATTGTTTATGCCAGTTAACTGAAATAAGTAACCTTGGAGCTGACCTGCCCTTTATCTTCTGAATTGTGAGATGCATTAAAAGTAATAGTCTGGGCTGCTTCGCCCGAACAGACTGTTCCCTCTAGTGTGTATCATGTTTGCACCTTGCCTGCTGCCTAGATGGCCCAGTGCAGGTGTATTGAGTTTTTTGTACTGAAATCATATAAATGTGCTGATATCTATCTGTACTCTCTGTTGGTCAAGACTGCCCTGTTGGAACTGCCAGCCATAGTCGCTTTGCCACTTCAAGAGGACATGAGGCCCTAGAGTTTGCTATTTCTGAGTTATTCACCTGGAAATTAAATATTTCTACCTTGTCTGATTACGTTCAAGGGTAAAGACGCTTGAGAAAAGTATTGGTATAGAAATGTACTGGATGTGACTCCCAATTTACATTGTGCTGAATGTTCAGGATTTGCTAATCCAAGATCTAGCCAAGTTGCCTGTTCAGAAATGTTCAGTTTCTGTGACAAGCAGGGCAATCACTGCCTTTCTGTGACCAACAGGGCCAATCCTGCTACTTCTGCCAACTGCAGGGCAGTCCCTGCCTTCTTGATAAGGATCAACAGCCATTGTTGAACATTGTTCTCCAAGTTTGCCCCGTACTTCTAAGCAGAGCCGGCCAACTCGACCAGCTGCAACATCCACCAGGCCTGCAACATCCAGGACTTTGGTGTTTGGGTACCCAGTGTATAGTGTGAGATTGCGGGGTTTCAGCTGTATCTGGGACTGGTACCAGTGGGAATAATTATTGTGTAACATCTGATTTAGTCAGCAGCTAAGATAGCCAGGGTGCTGGGTATCATGTTTGGTCATTTGCACTGTAATTTGCCTTTTTTGTAATCTAGTAGCCACCCAGCTGGAGGGTTCACCAGCACAATACAAACCAAACCAACACCTTGTACATTTTGTATATAGAGATCTGCATAACCTCTACTCCTCCTGTTTGCCCTAAATCCTAACTCCCGTGTCCCCCAAATAAATATTATTGTTGTTTTTTGAAAATCATCATGTGGGAGAATATTATGAATGAGAGTCACTAATTACAAAATAGTTGAAATGTGGGGAAATGCCTACTGGGTCATGTCTGGGAGTGGTAAATGGTATTTGTGGGTGGTATAACATCTCAAGGGGTTATACCGTGTAACAGCTAGCCCACCTAAAGCATACTCTGAGTGGAGGTACTGCGCAGAGGTTTAGACTTGTTGTAAGTTAGCGAACCCAAACCCCTTAGCCTAGCTCCTAGGTAGTAGGCAGGGGTGCAACACCAGGGATACTGCCACCTAGGGGTTACACCCATCTTTTGCAGTTTTATACCGATTGCTAATAAAGTATGTAGAGCAGATGCACTTGGTTTCACTGGAAAAGTGAAGCGTCCAACACGGTTTGCAATTTTGCATGTTATCTTTGCTATGGTAGAGACTTTGTGGTGGGACTAGTAGCCTAGCATAACAGTAACAGTAATTGCCCAAAGTTACTTTGATATGTCATGTTTGTATAGGTTCGTGTGTATACTTGCAATGGCTTTTCCCACCTCAGGCATAGTAGCATCATGCTCCCGTTTTAAACAGATGGTAAATAAACCAATCCAAGCGAGTGTAAATCACCCAATCAAGCTTTCAAAGAGGGATGCTTGGACAGAAGCCTCTGCGTTGGCAATGTTGCTTAGTTCCCACTGCCTGCGACTTGCAGGTGGTGGGTTTGAGCTGATGGGGTAGTTGGATTTAGTTAAAGTTGAAGTGAGATTCTGTTTATTAAAACCTCAGGTTTGAGAAACTGTAACAGGGTCCCTCACTCTCGTTTCCCTACATAGTAAACTTTTTTGGTGGTGGTGGGGTGTTGCGGTTCAGTTGTGCAGTGGTATCTCAGTCACCATAGCATGCTCTTCCTTAGTTTTGTAATCCAGAAGTTTTTTTTCCTTTTATTTGTGTTGAAATAAAACAGCTGTGCCACTTTCTTAACAAAGGCAAGGCAAAAGTAGGCGCTGGAATTTTTTGGTCGAATTTGATGTATGCAGTGTATTTGTAATGTAAAACAATATGGAAAACGCATGTAAGATGTTTCATATTGGGTCAAACACAGATCGATGTAACTGGTGGGTTGGGTTGGTACATTTTCCACTGGTCATCATTTGATGGCAGGACACTTTCTTGCTACTGCTTTTTTTTTTTTTTTTCCTACTGTAGTTTCTGTTTGAAAAATGCAGTGTGTGAGATGCGAACAGCACTGTGACTGTGGGAGCAACTGCTGCGCTGCTACTGTAGGGGGAGCTGTGCGGTCACACAGCAGCAACAGTAGCTAAACTCAGAGGCAGGGACTGGACACAGAGAGCAGCATTCCAAACGTCACTACAACTGTAGACAGAGCTCTGTGGTTTCCTTCCATTTCTGGTCTACGGTTGCACTTAAGTAAGAACAACTTGTTAACAGGAAAACGCACGTCTGACTCTGTGCTCAGTTAACCATCAAAAACAACAAAAGTCATGGAGAAATAAAAGAACAAAGAAGCCATTTAATTTATATATTGTTTATTCCCAGCCCTGAGTTTAGTAGGGAGTAAGGTCCTGCTCAGTTAAGGGTAATAGTGCCACTCCAGCAGGTGCAGTAAAAGAAACCTATAAACATAGAAGCTGTTGGCAGAAAAGGACCGATTGGCTCACCTAGTCTGTCCCAAAGGATTTCATTGTGAGCACGCACCTCCCCGCACCACTACCCCCCCACTATATACTTACCTCCGGAGGTTGACGCTGTCATCTTGTCTGGACCGGGACCCGTCTGCACTCTTCAAAGCCGATCTGCAAACTGAAGAATCAAAGGTAAGCGTGCTATAATGGCAGTCAGTGGAGTTTTCAATGTAAGTTGATAAATCAGCCATTTTTTTGTAATTTTGGCCCCAAATTTTCAACATGGGGTTCTTGGGACCCCACCTTGTGAACAGTGTCACTGTAATTTTATTACTCAGTCCCGAAAAGTGATTTCGTAGTTGCTGTGCGGAATCACCTTTTGAGACCGATTTAATAAAATGACAGTGCCACTGTTCATGAGGTGGGGTCCCAAAAAGCCCATGTTGCAAATATGGTAACAACATTCCAAAAAATGACTGCATTACGAGCGTGCGTTGCATACTGTCTTAGCATGCTCTTAGCTTCGCCAATTTTTAATATTTTCACTCCAGATTTTCAACATTGATATTTTTTGCACACCTCCTTTTTAACAGTACAGCTGTCATTTTTCACATCCTGCCCGAAACCTGTTTTCACACCTGTAGCACAGAATGGCATGGTCGCTTTGCAAAATCACCTTTTGGGACAAGTGAACAAAATGACACTGCCTCCCTTCATGAGGAGGGGTCCCAAAAAGGCCATGTTGAAAATTTGGTGCAACACCTCCAAAACATGGCCAAGTTACACCCAGACGTTCAATAATTTCTACGCACACGTATAACTTTGGTCACTTGGCAGCTCATCACAGCCCTATCTGCTCTAGCCAGAGTTTGTTTCACTTGGTACCTGTCCCAGGGACAGGAAGATAAATGAAACCAGCTGTCCCTGAGGAAAACTGGGTGACTGGGACAGGCAGACAGGTGGTTATTTCAACCCTCGTAGGGAGAACAGATTGTAAAAAAGGCACACGTCTTTGAAATATAGAAACATAAATATAGACTTTGATGGCAGATAAGGACCACTTGGCCCACCTAGTCTGCCCATTTCCCTACCTATTGGATAAGCTGCAGATCCTAGTTAACCAACAGCCTACTTCTTCCTACCCCCCCCACAAGAATTGACTTATGTCTGTCCCGTACATTTTTGAATTTCTCCACTGTTTTTGACCCCACGACCTCCTCCGCAAGGCCGTTCCATGAGTCTGCCACCCTGTCTGTGAAAAAACACTTCCTCACATTGCCCCCGAGCCGTCCCCCCTCTATATCTTCAAATTATGTCCCCTTGTTCTTGCATATCTCTTTTTCTGAAACAAAATGACACTGCCACTCTTCATGAGGAGGGGTCCCAAAAAGGCCATGTTGAAAATGTGGTGTAACACCTCCAAAACATGGCTAAGTTACACCTGTTTTTCTTTTTCTCTTTTTCTGAAAGATGCTACCCTCTTGGACTTTGATGATTCTCCTGAGGTACTTTGTTCTCAGTTCCTTCTGGCATCCCTGCTATGTGAATGTTATTTCGCCGCCAGCCATGGTTTTCCAGAGCTTCTATTTGTTTCCCACATCTGGATCACCTGTTGCTCTAGAAATTGCACTCCTCTCTTCCTGCACAGGCAATACTGTGTCCACCCTGGCTGCATTTAGTGCCTAATCTGCCACCCTGATCTTGTGTGCTTCCATTCTTTCATTTAGATCTTTGATGTCCCTTCTAATATGAGGAACGTTTTGAATTAACACCTGCAGCATTTCTTTTATCTCTGCCATCTCCTGTCGAGAAGTTCTGTGGTGCTGCAGCCAACATTTGTGCTCACTCTCTGAGGCGAAAGGGCTCAACTTTCTGTCGATGATTTCCACTGTCCCATAGATCTGGAGACCCACCGAAACAATCACATTACTGCCAGAGTCTATGGCAAACCCTTAAGATAAGGTAGGAGTCCCAAGTCGATATTTTGTGTAGCGAATTTATTCCGATTTAATGAACAGACTGACAAACTTTGAAACTAAGCATCCATCTTGAACCAGTGCCCTAAGCAACTTTAAACTGCGCCCCCCCACACACATTACAAAACTTTTCCTACAGAAATGTAAGCGCTCACTTTTCTTACAGCATGAAAGGTTGCTCAGAAGATCCTCTCGTGTAGTCTACTACTGTAGCTCCAGATTGTGCACTTGGTTCATTTTTCTTAACTCATTACCAAATGGGTAAGGCAAATTGTGTATGGTGATTTGTGGAATCCACTCGCATGACTGCAGTTACTGCAGCATACCTCTGTGTTCTGCGAAAATGTCTATTTTTAAGCTTTTCTTCCCCATTTTATAAATGTGATATCTTACATCAGTGTCTGTGGTTGGGCTGTGAGAAGTGTACTTCAGGGGCTGTTGAAGGCTCTCAACTTTGCCTTGTGTCTGACAGCCCAGCCAGCTATTACAGCATAACCCCACACCATCACATCTGTTCGCTTACTCAGTGCATCATTTACGGTGATCTGTAGCTTACTATTTATTGCAAAATAAATATTAAATAATAAACTGCAGACTGTAAAAAGGATTGTTAAGACATTTAGGTGTTCCTGAGACATCACAGAACCATGAGAGCTAGGCTCCAGTGGTACTATGAAGTCACTGAAACCGCAAGGTGTCCTAGCAGCCCTGTTCTTGACAGTAGGAGGCTTTTTATTTTGTATGATATACTATTTGTCAGTTTTGCAAACAGAATTTATTTACTTATTTTTTTTTATCACAACTGCTTTTTATCTCCTTTGTGCAGCGTGACCGGCTTTGGGGCATCCAGCCGCTGGCCCTGCCCACCCGGAGAGCTGGGTGGCACATACCACACCCAGGAGGGTCCGGGACAGCTGTCATGCTATCCCACTGGAAGGCCCCCTTCTGCCACTCCCAGCAAGGACAGGCCCGGCTCCTCCCCGACGGGATTCCTCGCAAGTCCTCCAGGCAGCGCAGGGCGCAGCCATCAAACTGCACGGTTGCGCCCAGCCTTTTTCCTCCAAATTTTCACCCACGGGAATGTGGACGTGCAGTAACGTCGGGTATTGTGTGCCGACGTCTGCCCCCCCCCCAACTGCCACCATGCTTGGTAGTACCTCTGGGCATCCCCAGAGGTCGCTGCTGTGCGATGGTTGTTCCCCGACTCACCCCAGGACTAGGAGAGCAGTCAACGGATGCTCGATCCTAGTCCTCTCCTGCCAGCCACTGATGACCCGGGCTCGTTCCGGAACCCGGGTCGCCAGTTTGGCGCTAGGTGTGGCGTCCAGTGCCTCAACCCTCAGCGCCACTGGACCGGCATGCAAACAGAGTTTATTTAAGGAACTAGTAGTGCCAAAAACAGCAGACAGAACATGTTAATTATTTTTTAAAAGTAGTCCGTTTCTAGTGGGTTGATGCATTGCATGTATTAACTATTACCAATGACACAGCCTGTAATACAGAACTGTCAAACTTATAAGACTGCTGCAGCCATCCTTCTAGTTAGGGCACTTTAACTGTACACCTTGATGTAATCCAAGTACTTACAGGATGTGCAAGTCGTATCTTATGTAAAATGTAATGGGTGGATTTTTGATTTTTATGTATGTATCTTGTGTTTTGAAAATACAGTACAATTTTGAACTTTAAAAGTAGTCAGTTTCTAGTTATTTTTGAAGTATTATTCCATGTACTCATTAGAGTTTTGTTTTTTTACCTGATAGTTTTTGGTATGATGTAAACAGCTGTACTTTACCTGGAAATAAACATGTCTAGTTCTATTTCTTTTCATACCTCATCAGCATTGTGACCTCACTTAGCGAGACATTACAAGTGACCGATCTTGCAGCATCTGATTGGCTCTTCTCATTCAGTTGTGCTGTCACAAACCGTGAAGTCTTAAGAGCTTGATGTGCGAGACAGATTAGAACTAACTTTCAGCCTCTAGGTTGAGTACTATTATACACGTCACCCCAAAGTATTGTCAAGAAGAAAATCTTCAAGGTAAGCGAAATAAATACTTCAGATAACATGATGTAATGGTTCACGACTTCTGAAAGTTAATACTGATTTCAGGCACACTAGCTCTTTAAACACCAGTGCTTGTGGATGTCCTCAACAGTGTCTGCAGGGGTGGGAGGAGCATTTTCCAGGAGTACCCAGCAGGGGTGCTATTCAAGTTCCCAAGTTGATTGGGGAGGGGGGTGAGGAGACAGTTGCTCATAAGGTGTTTTCTTTGTCCCCATAGGATCTCAGTTCTTCACATTCTAAGTCATTCTGCAGGGTTCTGTAGGAACAACTTTCAGAAACCATACTAAAATGGGCTAATCATCCATTTTACAGCTGCTGTAGGCCACTCATTTGTTTGTTTTAACTCAAACAAAAGAAGTAGAAATTTTCTTTTTTGCGGCATGCTTGACACCAAAACCCACAATGTTAATAAAGTTATGTCGATAGAATCAGTGTTAGCATGAACAATCTGCCATAATTTAATTGGGCATCACCTGTAACCACTTTCTAAGTTGAGCCGTATGGGAAAGTTAATAAGAAATCTGTTGTAAACCTAGCAAAGTTCTTTGACATCTGTGGGCTGAGTTGCAGTAGCTGAAATTTATAACCAATGGTATGTTTTCAGTCAAGCATGAAGCAGAGGAGAGGTACTGTCAGTGTTAAATGTCTCAAGTTCTGTGCTTCATTGATTTTACAGTATTTTGCTTTTGATCCAGAAGACTCTATAGCTTCTTTTTAATATTCTGCGGGTAGTATGAGAATTATGGTTTAAATATAATCACATGTAATTTTTTTATTAAAAGGGCCCTTTAGCTTTCTTTGTTTCTGAATATTAGTAATTGCCTTGGATAAAAGTAGGAGAAATATTTTCTCACCTGTAGCATTTCTTCAGACACAGAGTTTCTTTTTTCCCCTTCTGTTTCTGTTTATTTATTTAAAAGTTGATAACCGGGAAAGGCACCATTGAGCCAAGACTCGTTTCCAGGTGCGACCCGAGTAAAGGATTACATAGGGATAAAACTGACATAACAAATTTACAGGTAGGCAATTGCGGGGTCACGGTTACAAGACCCAGAGCAGTAGATAACAGCCAGATACAGGAGTACAAATATAGACACAATTACAACCACAGGTACAATAATAGTACAGATGCATGACCTACAGTAACACAAAGTGAAATAGTCTCCTGATCAGTTGTTGCAGGAGCAAAGTACCCAGTTCAACACTAGGGTCCATTCCGAAAGAGGGGAGAGCGGGCTATGAGGTGAGGACAACTAAGGGGTGGGGACTTCATTTATTTAAGGAGGTGCTAGTTGGGAGCACTGAAAGCACTGCGGATGGGGTAGAAGTCTGAGAAGCCTTTTGAGTGAGAAGAAGGAGGAGGGTAGTCGGAGGGGAGTTTGTTCCAAAGAAAAGGAAAACAAAAGCAGAAGGCAGATGGACCAAATGCAGAGTGGGGGCAAGGGATGGAGAAGGGGGCGTGGATATTTGTGGCAAAGGGAGTAGTTTGAGGTGGCAGCTTGGGAGAGGCGGGAGGAGAGGTAGGTGGGAGTGTACCAAACCAGAACTTTGCAACAAAGGATTCACAGTGAACCATTCTCCTGTGAGATAAAGGCGCAAGGGAGAGGGCGGAGTAAAGAAGACGGTGGTGGGTAAGGGGAGGCAGTAACGAAATGGCAGGAAGAGTTCAGAAGGGTGTCTAATCTGGCAAGGGATGATTGAGAGGCTGTGCCATACACCATGTCAGCACAATCAGAGATGGGTAGGATCATTTTGGATACTAATTCTTGGTGGGTGGGGAGGGGGAGACTGTCTTTATGTTGATATAGGACAGCTAGTTTGGGATGTAATTTAGTGCAGATGGCGTCAGTGTTGGTGGAAAAATCCAGGTGGCAGTCCAACCATACCCCCAAGTATTTGAAGGCCTGAATGTTCTCAAGGGGAGAGCTGTCCAGGGTAGTGAAGACGGGAAAAGACACGAGGGTGGCCAGTTTTTGTCTGGAGCAAAAAGTCATGGCCACTGTTTTTTTGCATTGAGTTTGAGTTGGTTTTCCTGGAACCAAGACCAAACTCTATTGAAGTCTTCCTGGAGGGGGTACTATACACTGATGGCAGAGGGCCCAGAGATGAAAATAGTGTCATCAGCATATATATGCATATTAGAAGATTTGCAGACTGAGGGAAGGTTGTTTATAAAGAGGGAGAAAAGGATGGGGCTGAGGATGGGAGCCGTGGGGGACCCCGGAAAGGATAGGGAGCGGGGAGGAGAGAGCATCATCTGCTTGTAGTGATTGCTGCCTGCTGTGAAGATAAGAGTGGAACCAGTTTACGGCAGGTTCAGCAAGGCCAACAGATCTAAAATTTTGCAGCAGGAGGAGATGGGAGACTGAGTCGGACGCCTTCGCCAAGTGTGTGAAAATGGCAGCAGTAGTATGGCTCTGGTCCATAGCCGAAAATATTGAATTAGTAACTCGCAATAATGAGGAGATGGTTGAGTGTTGTTTCCTAAAACCAGACGGCACTGGTGAGAGACTATTGGTATTGGCTAGGAATTCTGACAGCCTAGAGTGAACAAGGGATTCTTGAAGTTTGGCAAGAGAGGGAAGAAGGGAGACATGCCTATAGTTTCCGGGAGCAGAAGGGTCACCTCCCTTGTGAAGGGGTAAGACCTTGGCAGATTTCTAGGCCTTTGGGATAGAGGAGGTGGAAAGAAAGAGGTTGAGAATGCCAGTAAGAGTGGGGCGGCTACAGCTGGGGCAGAGATGTGGAGATGCCTGGGGTGGAGGCCATTGGGGCTGGACTTGGTAGGATTAAGGGTGAGGAGGGCTGTGTAGACTTCAAGGGAGGAGAAAGGGGGGGAATTGAAATTAGGTTGACCTGGAGTGTCTGATGGGACCGATGAGGGTTCGGGGTGTGTGGTGGAGTGGATGTCAGGGAAAGCGCAAGTGGCAAAGAATTTATTGAATATCTCTGCGACTGGTGCAGGGTCAGAGACTGGGGAGCCATCAACCTTGAGGACAGGGGAGGCTTCTCTGGCAGGGGGGGGCAAGTAGAGAGTGGAGTACTTTCCAAAATGAAGCGTGTGTGTTGATCTTGCTGCAGGTGGCATCTGAAGTAATTAACCTTGGAGAGGCGGATGGCCTTAGTGCAATTATTCCTAAGGGCTTTGTAGGCTTGGTGGTCCGCTTGAGATAAGGACTCTTTGTAGTGGTACCAAGCTTTGTCCCTGGCTCTGCATTTGGCCAGCAGGTCTGTAGTTATCCAGAGGTGATGATGTCTTTTTACTCTGGATTTCTTTTGGGGGCATGGTGATTCCAGATGTGGAAGGGAAGGCTGGAGAAGAGAGAGAGAGGGCAGAATCAAAATCATCGGCTGAAAAGATGGGTTGCCAGTCTGCTTCTGAGAGATCTAGTTGAAGGGCAGAGTCATCTAGATTGTGGAGGGGGCAGGAACATATGTATTTGGGGGCAGCATGGGGAAGGTGAATCTTCCTGTTACAGAATGTAATACAGTGATCACTGAGGGCATCTGGTAGTATACCTGCTGCAGTGATACAGTGGGGTGGGTGGGAGGATAACACCCAGTCAAGCAGTGAGTGGTTATGGGAACGGTGGTTTATGAGGGTGGGTTCGTGGATCAGCTGAGTAAGGGTGAGAGCTTCGATTTTAAGGAGGGTAGGCTTAGAGGAGGGGGAGAGCCAGTCTAGGTTGAAGTAACCTAGAAGCAGCAATTTGCCATTAGCCATGCGAGAGGAGATAGAAGTGATGATGGAAACTAGGGCATCAGTTGTCATTTTAGGTGAAGCGTAAAGTGCACCTATATAGAGCGGGGCAGAGGAAGGAAAGGTTAATAGTGCTAATATTACTTCGAGGGAGGAGGTACTGGACTCTTTGAAGGTAATGGAACAGGAGAGAGATTGTTTGATATACAGGGCAATGCCGCCACCACGGTTGCCTCGGTCTTGGCGGAATAGGTTGAACTCCGAGATTAAAGAACAGCTCCTTAGTAGCCACACCCACAAACATGTCTGACAACTGACTTGGCCAGGAGTTGCTGGGTACAAATCTTTATGCCAACTTCATCCATTTTTAAAAGTTATATTACTCGTAATTTTAGTCCGAGACTGCACTGATAAAAACAGAGCCACTTCCCGAGACTGGAGCCACGCCTCCATGCCAGCACATGCAGCTCTGTTTTGTGATGTCAGTAAATGAAGGCTGCGTGTGCGTGCTCCATTGATTTGAATAGGGGCTATATTCTTATACATTTCATTACTATTTAGCATCAGGATTTTAATTGATCAAAGCGACTGCTCGACTAACAGGGGCCCTGTTAGTTGAGCGGTCACTTTGATTAATTAAAATCCTGATGCTAAATAATAAAATGTGTAAGAATATAGCCCCTATTCACATCAATGGAGCATGCAACACGCAGCCTTCGTTTACTGACATCACAAAACGGGGCTGCGTGTGCCGGTGAGGATCCAGTCTCGGGAAGTGGCTCTGTTTTTATCGGCACAGTCTCAACCTAAAATTACAAGTAATATAACTTTTAAACATGGATGAAGTTGGCATAAAGATTTGTACCCAGCAACTCCTGGCCAGGTCAGTTGTCAGATATGTTTGGGGGAGCAAATACTAATAAAATAAGAAGCTGCTCTTTAAGAGGGCAGAATTTCTGTTGATTTGCAGATGCCAGTTTTGCCACGAATATCCTGCCATTCAGGTATTGGATTTGATTGCAGCTGAGGCAGAGAGGTCTGCCTACTGGGGGAGAGGGTTGAGCTGAACTCTTTCATATAGATATAGATATAGATATATATACACACATGCATATATACGCACATGCGTCACACACGCGTGCATGCGTGCACTCTCTCTCTCTCCCTCTCTCCCTCAAACTCTTACAACATGCTTCCCCTAAAACCTCCCTCTGTAGGTTAGGGAGTTGTGTATTACAGATGTGTGGAGGACCTTGTATCCTAATGCTTGAGTTTGTACACCTTTTTCTTCTCTTCATAATACACATGCCTAATTTAATTATTTATTGATGCATGCTTCCAATATGTTTCTGATTTATGGCATGAAAGATTGATTACTAGATATCCAAGATTCTGCCTCTAAAATGTAGGAAATTGATTTGGAGTTGTACGGGAAGATGTACTCTGTGGAGAATGAATGCTGTTCCATGCTCAGTGATGACCAGTTTGTAGAAGATTTAACAGACCTGGTTACAGGAATTTTTTTCTCACGGAATAAGGTGGTTCCTCCAGCAAATTGGTCAACTTTGAAGGTAACGTTTTGCAGTAAAATTTCTTATGTGTCCTACAAGAAGGTAACTAATCTTTTCTAGACCAGTTTAGGCTGGGCATTGATCAGTGCAGGCCCTAGAAATTGTGGTGAAAAGAGAACTGAATGACCTCCTTTCCCAGCAGACTGAATTAGTGCTCCGTTATTTAAATTTGAGATGGCAGTATTATGGGAGATAGCAGCTAATCTTATTGCATATCTTATAAGATCATGTGCAATAAAATTTATAGAAATTAAACTCAGCATCATTCATTAAATATTGTTATAAAGACAGTGTCTGCCTAGTGTTTTATATGAAAATCTACCATTTCATACCATTTATATCCATTTATTTTGTGGTATGCCTCAGCAACACTGTTAGATGCTGAGACTTTCCATGTGGTAATTAGCATGTTTCCACCCTGATGATGTCATTTGGGATGCCATTCTCTTTCATCTATGCATAAGCTAGGGAGACTGTCACATTGCTGAGGTCTGCAGAGATTTTTATTTCTTGCGCTGTGCCTGTTGTAAGAAACTGGAAGCTGTTTGATTGTGGTTGTGTGATGCTCAGTGCCACTAATGCACAAAAAGACTTTAAATTGATTATGTTAGCCTATGCAGGAGTCAGGGAGAGTACACACTGATGTTGAGTTTGCAAACTCTATAACTCTCTGTTGTGGTGAAAGGCATGAGTCCTATTGCCATGTTAGAGACTGCTGTGCATATTCACATCTAACATTCAGTAGAGATGATTTCTTAGGATGACAATAAAACAATTATCCCATCTCCCTGTATATGGGGGTGGGAGAAGTAATGCAGCTGTGAATGCACTAGCCAGCCCATCGTTTTCTCCCTGACGGTTTTTTACTTTACTTACATTCAGTCTCAGCTGTTCTTTCCTCCAGATTATAACGTGTAGAAAAACTGTACTGATTTGATTGGGTGACAGTACCTTTGAGCCATGTAATTATTGTCCCATAATTACATGCCAGAACCACTTGCACTCATTTAAACCCAAAACATAAATCTAAAAATCATTACTCTCTCACATTCTGACAGGAGCTGTCACTTCAGACCTGTCACTTCACCAGCAGGCATTAAAAGTGAAACAACATCTATGCAGAATGGCAAATGATCTTTTAGGCCTTCCTGCATCACAAAAACATGTCCAGAAGTATTTCTATAGACTGTGCTGCTGTAAATGCTACTGAAATAGGAGACTGCACCTTGATTAGGGAGATTGAAAAATCAGCTATCTACTGTACCCGCAATGCCTCACTGTGTAAATTAGCATACAGGCTGTTATGTTTCTGTGCTTACTAAAGAAATGGGAGACTAGGGCCAGATATTCAAAACTTTGCCCCAGGGCTAAATTAGCACTGCCTGGCGTGCTAAATTAGCCCAGAACCAGTAGTCCGCTGTATTCAAAAGGGATAGTCGTGTTGCAAAACCTGCTGAACATAACGTGCTAATGAAGCCGGGCAAACTGGTCTGCAGGTGCAGTGCTATATAGCCTAGGAAGTAAGACAGTACTGAATATAGCATCTGAGAGCAGTGTAAACTGCAGCAGTGTCCCAGTGCACACAGAGGTGAAGTTAGTGAATGCCGAAAACGTGAGCAACATGTGTGCTTGCAAAGAAGTGGTGTTGGTGCACAACAGTAGTGCAGGCCAAATACTGCAAAACCATGTAATGGAACAGTACAGTCTTGCTCGCCGCTAACACGTTTGCGTGGTGCTGCATGTTTGCCTGGTGCAATCCCGTTTGCCCAGCGCTAAAGTTTGCCATATTCAAAACTTCTATGCAAATGAGCCTACCCAGGGCAAACAGCCTCATTAGCATCTCATTACAGCTTGCCTAGCATGTGGATTGCCCGGTGCTATAACATGGTGCACACAGCTCCACCTGTAGGTCTGACTGGAATTACAGGATGGTAGGCACTTTCCTGGCTGTGCTCACAGCTCCACCTGTAGGTCTGACTGGGATTACGGGCCGGTGGTCACATTCCGTGTGTATTTGCAGCGCACAGAACAGTAGCTACAGACTTGGTTTGGACACAGATGCAAAGACTAATGCGGCCCAGGGGAGTACACTACAGGAATGGATGATCATGCTGCATGCTGCATGCCAGAGGCACATCGTTGTTCCTGACACTGTGTTTATCAGACGGTACAGTACCATAGTAGGCGATACTGTGAGGTACACATCAATGCCTACGGTGTGTCAGGGAACAGTGACTAGTGCTATCCACACAGTGACATGCATAGCTGGACGGTGTGATCCAACAGTGGACACCATGGTCATACTGTCCTGCAACCCTCATGTGGTTCACCAGTGGCATGGGATTCCCACACTACCATACACAGGTGTAGAGTATGTGCCCCGGGAGGGGGGCACACATCCCAACATACCAGCACACTGCTGTCAGGGGCATTACTGCCAGTGAAGGTTTGCACTGTGTGGATGGCCCCTGCTGTGTGGCGGTACCCACTGTGTGGTGCAGCCTGGCCACCTGTACACTCTGCATTCCCCTAGTGCAGCATGTGTCCGCTGGACCTAGTTGGTGTACACCAATGGGGGACATGGAGGGGTGTGCTGCATGGACTCACTGCTGTGGTGTCCACTGGGTGCTGGGGCAATCACTAATGCCTGGTAGGGTTAGGACTGGTGCCAGATGATGGCGACATGGGCGAGGGATTTCTCTCTCTGAGCATCACTCACCCAGGGTGTGCATAGCATCCGAGTTCCCAGACTGTCCCATATTTAATATGTAATATGTACTGTTGGTTAGCGCTGCGCAATAGTGACATTGCGCGACCTTGTGTAACTGTGCTGCTGTGTCCACGCCCCCCGTCCTGGGTTTGCCCGGACTTATGACTACCTTTTTATAGGCAGCAACTAGCACCGCGCTCAGTATTGCGCTATTTTGCCTTGTGCCATGCTAAACCTTTGAATATTGTGCTGTGCCTGTATGCACGGTCCTGCCCCTCACTTTGCCCCATGCATACATTATCTTTTTGTGCCAGCGCTAATGCATTGTGCCAGCGCTAGTACCAGTTTTGAATATTGCGGTCTGGCGCAAACTGCGTGCGGTGCAAATCTGGCTGTACATCTCTTAGTAAAGAAGTCTTGTAGCTAGATACGATATGCACAATGCCTTATTTTGAAAATAAACATACAAGAGCTCATATTGTTGACGCCACTACAGAAATACGAGACTGCACCTCACAGTAAGGAACTTGAAACTCAGCTTCTCATTGTACCCACAATGCCTTGCATGGATATTTACATATTAGGTGCTCACAACTACCAACATACGAGACTGTACTTCTGAGTAAGGCACGTTTAAGTCAATGTTATAAATTACCCAGAATTCCTTGTTGTATGTAAAACATTGACAGCTCCCTTGTATGACATCATTCTGGGGTTATGGCTGCACAGAGAAACTGGAAGGCAGCCAGAAAACAACCTGCTGATAAAACAACAATAAAATGACTATGACAGCTTTTCTTACAAAATAAATTGCAGCTTCAACATCTGAAGCATGGTTGGCAGTGACATACTATGTGAAAAGGGCAGTTGGGGAACTTCCAATATCACTTTAAAATAATCTTTTTACCAGGGCTAATGCATCCGTCCTTAGTAGGAATTAGTGCAGATAAGGTCCCTATAAATCTAAACTGTTGTAAAGCAGACACTGACCAACATCAGTGAAGTTACCAACACTGTAATAATAGCAGCAGTGCAATTTCCTAACAGGCAGAGTAGAGTAGCACCCCAAATGACATCACCAGCCTGGAGGCATGCTGACTCATCATTCAGCAACCTGGGAGAAATGCATCACAACAAAAAAGACTCTAAAAAAGTATGAATTTCTTGGCTTTTGTTACAAAACCTGGAACACACACAGTTTTTATAGCAATGTTTATTGAATAGTGTTGCCGCCCCTTTTAGTTTTAAAAACCTTTGCATATGACCTTTAATCAGGCACTACATGCAGCAAAATACTCTCAAAAATCATTGATCTTGTTTTACAGTGGGGAATATTTTTGTTTTGTACCAGTAACGGAGATATTATTAAACTGTGACGTATGACTCTGTAGCACCGAAACGTAAGTAGGGAAGCAAATTGTGACCACAAATAATTCTATTCGGTAATAGGACCTATATTACATTCTGATTTGGAATCTCTTTGCAAACAACATTTCATTTAGATGGGGCAAAATCACAAAGAACAGCATGCACAGTTTGAGCAGCCAGTGCCTACTCAAAACCAAATCGAGAAAAGCAACACAAGAGAGGGCAATGAATCAGTGAAATAGAACAAAGGATACATCAAAACTCATAGTTTGTAGTCAGTGTTCAAGAAACGCAGCTTGAACCCTAGTGCTTCCGGACAATGGCGAGTCCCTTCGTCAGGGTGTGGCTACTTCACAAATACTCAATAGATTTATTGTAAACTCTTAAAGAAATATTACATGTAAAGCAGCAACAGCAAATGCTTATGAGTACAATCATCACCATCATGTGTCACAAGTTGCAAAGGCAGGAAAAATTTACTGAGATTCTAAATACAAAAATATATCTGAATGTTGGATGGTTGGGGGTGTGTGTGGAGAAAGTGACTGTGGCTGTTGTATGTAGTGAAGCCACCACTATAAAACACAGCTGCTAAGTAACACTGGTTAATATATGTAAGGGGGGAGGCCGGGGTAGTATGCAAACTTATGCCACCAGTAGCACAATTGTACCAATAAAATTATATTGGAGCCACTAAAATAACGCTACCATTTCAAAACAAAAACTAGGGGGAAAAGGGAGAGAAGTTGCTGCTTTAAAGACTGTGTCATGGCTTTTGAAACTGACAGTGAAGCGGCTGAATAGTGCTATCACTTTTGGATGAGGGGGAACAAAGGAATGATAGTGCATGTCAAAAAGTGGATTCATTTCTCTAGACTAAGAAACAGCTGTGGAAGTTGATTACCATGAAGCCACGTAGTAGCTTAGGAGGCATAAAACAGTATTTTATGGTCTGGTAACACAACAGTTAACATTAAAAACAAAGGAGCTGCTTGGTGGCGCTATCAAAATTAGGAAGGAATTGATTCAAAAATAGGGGCTGTATGTGCTGCCCTGAAAACATAAAACAAGGAAGGATGAGGGAACGCATGTCAAATGATGCTAAATTGGAAAAACTAAACCAGGTAAACGATGAGAAAAAAATTATTGTTATAAACCAGGCAGACATAAGGTATTACATTGGTTATACTAAATAATGGCATTTTAAACCTAAGACTGCTGAAAAAGCAGAAACGGGAACTGGATAAAAGTTTCAAGAAAGTGATGGCAACGGCAGCCAGAACAACCTCACCTCACCAAACTCCAGCTAAAAATGAATATTAGTAACACTCCACCAGTGACCACTTCCCTACTTACTGCCTGTGGACACCCAGATTCCAAAAGTCCCACCAAAGGTTCTAACCATTAGGAGCCTCACAGCTTGACCACTGCTCCCTAAATACCAAACTCTCCTTCACTGACTGGTCCCCAATCTTAGCCTCCACCAATGTTAACCTTGCCTTAGATATTTTACAGTCCCACATCTCCCACCTCCAAAGCAGGCTACTTCCTATCGCAAAGAGGCGAGTTAGAGGCTTTGCCACTCCCTGGCCACACAGTGATCTTCTCTCCCTCTATTAAAAAAAGAGACAAATGCTGGGCCTCCTGTAAAAAGCCTTTTCAGAATCACAAGACTGACTCAGACTGCTAAGAATTGCGAAACCTGTGCAAAAAAGCTACACGCACAGCCAAAAGCTCCTTCTGCAAAGAAAAACTCCCTGCCTCTGCTGGCAACCCGAGCAGATTCTGGGGACACATCAAAGGGTTTCCTGGGAGTTCTTGCCAAGTCTTCACAAAAGGACATGATCATAAATAGCGTCCATTGTAACAACCCACTCACTGTCACAAAAGCATTTAACATTCAGTTCACCGGCCTTTCCCCCTTCCCTGCCCGCGCTCCCTCTGACTAGGATCTCCACCCAGATGCACCCACCCCTACTCACCCCCCCACACCTGAAAGTACTCACCAGAAAAGAAGTCCAGAACCTCCTCAACTCCCTTCCAAATCAGAGCTGCTACAGGCCCAGATGGGATTGAGACTAACCTACTCAAGCTTGGATCTTAGTGTCTCTCCTCTCCCATCACCTACATCATCAGTCTGTCCCTTATATGTGGCATAGTCGCATCTCAGTGGAAAGTTGCAGCGGTAGTCCCTGTCCCCAAAATGGATGACCCCAAAGACATCTCACAGTACCATCGCATTGCCCTTCTGCCCATCCTCGGCAGACTATTTCAAAAGGTTGTTGCTTCCCAGCTAATGGACTGCCTGCAAACCCACAACCTCCTCACCCCATGCCAACATGGATTTCGTAAGGAGCTCCGCACCTCCACACTCATTAAATTTACTGACACTAAATCTGCCATGGATAAAGGTTCTCTCACTGGAGCTGTCTTTATCGGCCTATTCAAGGCCTTTGACCTTGTTGACCACTGACTCCTAACCCCAAAATTAACGGCCTTTGGTGTCTCCCCCCCTTTCCAATACCTGATTCTTCAACTACCTTACTAACTGGTGCCAATTAGTTAAATTTGGGGATGCTTCTTTGCATCAACTGCCCATCACCTGAGGAGTTCCTCAGGGATCAGTTCTAGGCCCACTCCTCAATTAACATTAACTACCTCCTGTCTGTCTCCACCACCTGCTCACTTATAATGTATGCTGATGATATTGTACTTTATCATGTGCCCAGAGCTCCCACCTCATCAGTACCCAACTATCAAAGGACTTCACCCTCGTACAAAACTGGATACTCAACGCATCCAAAACACACGTGATGCTGTTTTGCTCCAGGACATCATGCCCTCTCCCCCCTGGACATCAAGTGTCTAAATGGCTCTTCTGTAACTGTAGTCGATGAATTTAAGTAACTAGGTATTACCCTCGCCCCAGGCCTTGACGTTCACCTCCACATCTCTAACCAGTGTAAAGTCACTAATCCTCAAATTGGTCTAGCCTGCCACCTCAGACACTTGCTTGCCCCAAATGCCCACCTGGCCATCACCCAAGGCATTCTCATCTCCCTGCCTACAATACAGCTGTCTCCTCTTCACTAATGCCCCTCCAACCTCTCTATACAAATAGGCCATCACCTACAATAACATATGCTGCTTTGCCCTCTCCTTCTCACGTCTCATACACCATTGCTGTCTCTCTCTCTCTCTTCTCCTCCTTATGGTGGCTGTCCCGCTCTGCATCCCGATCCTATGCCTTAGGCTGTTTTATACTCAAACAGCTCCAGGTCAATCCCCCAGCCACCCATATTCCACTACTACTTAGCTCCCAACCTACCTACTCCCTCAGGTCCTTGGACTCTGCCTCGCTTGCTACACTTAAATGCTCAACCAAGATGGGTGAACAGGCATTCTCTTCATTTGCTCCCAAGTACTGGAACTCTGTCCCCCCAGATATCTGCATCTATACCACCACATCTTCTTTCAAATCAGCTCTCAAGTCCTGCCCATCCCAGTCCATGACCTGCACCTGCTTCCATCCACCCTGACTATAACTGTATGAACATTGCTTAATTGATTTCCGCACTCTAGAATGTACTTGTCTTAACCTACATTATTACTTATCTAATTAATGGTCAGCTTGATATATTTCATAGTGTACTTTCATGACCATCAGCTCTCGCACCTCAGATAGTACTTGCCTTTTCTCTCTTGGGAACTTATCTAATTATTTATTCCACTTGTCACATTTCACACTGTGCTTATCTGCACCTAAGAACTGTTGGCTCTCTAAATTTGTATCATGCCGACTTGATGTACCTGTGCTTTTTACCCTGTTGCATCTTGTGCATTGTACTCTCCTGGGTCGTACCTGCAAATAGGCATTCAGTTGTCTAGTGTAGCTACCTAGTTTCCAAAACCCCAATAAATAAATACAAACCATTTGTGACCAGAGATACAATGTGCATTAATTTTCCATTGCTAAACAGTCCACCTGTACAAGTGAAAAAAATTTGAGGGGAAAAAAAAAAAAAGAAAATCAAATCAAACTCAATAAAGATTATTAATTGCCTCAATGGATTGCATCACAAGGCCTATGAGGACAGGTTGAAGGAACTGAACATGTACTCCCTGGAGGAGAGGCGGGAGAGAGGGGATATGATAGAGACATACAACTATCTTACAGGGAGGAACAGGGTGCAGGAATACACTGTTTTTTAAGCGAAAAAGATGTTCCAGGACTAGAAGGCATGGGATGAAGTTGGAGGGAGGACGATTCAGAGGAAACGTGAGGAAGAATTTCTTCACAGAATGGGTGGTGGACAAGTGGAACACCCTGCCAGAGGAAGTGGTGGGGGCTGAAACAATCATGGGATTTAAGAATGCATGGGATAGACGTAAAGGAATTCTGGAGGTTAGGGGTAAGGGGCAACAGACTTCTTGGAAAACATAAACTGAACTTACAAGCTCAAATGGGCAGACTGGGTGGGCCATAGGCCCTTATCTGCCGACACTGTCTATGTATCTATGTAATTACAATTCTTATTTTCCTTAATTATATCAATATCTGCATATGTATACCCAAGTCATTGGAGGTCTCGGAGCTAATCATAAAAAAGGGGTGAGATCTAAATTGTCATTTAGACCTGCTGAATGCATAGCATCCAAAGTATAGATCCATTTTGTTTCTTTTTGAAGCAGAATTCTGGATCTTACTTCGAGAGGGCTCTTGCAGTAGGTATTCACAAATAGGACTAAGCTGTCAGGACTGCATGGAAAAATCTTCTAGCTAGCAGTCTCTGGCGAGTGTGACACTTGGACAGCTGGTTCTGATTAACCTATGCTTTTTAAAATATAAAAATGCATTACTGATTGTCTCTGCTGAGAAATCTGGTGCTCTTGGAATGACCCCCAGGTCTCAGCTAAAAGATGAAAGTCATGAGCTAATTGAAGACCAGGCTTTAATCAAGGATCTCCTGTTTGTCTGAGTTAATTATAGCTGTAGCTGCTAAGAGGGAAATCATAAACGTTTATGACGTTCAGAGGAAATGGTTACATTTTCACATGGTGATACAAAGCATGTTGCACCTCCGTGAGATCTGGCAGAAAGATATAAGTGCTTTGATGTCTGCATGAGAGAGGATACTGCTTATAGATGAAAGGAAATTTACAGACTTGATTGGGGAAGTCACATGGGGAAAGGAGTTTCTGCTGATGTAACCTTAATAATCTTACCTTCTAATATGATAAAATATTGTGGGTCTATGATTTTTCATAAACAGAGGAGGAGCAAGGTGACCTCATGCAAAGAGGTAGGGAAAACCAGCTTTTAAACAGTGTTCTGTTTTCTTTCAGACACTTTTATCTACGCTCTGACAAAGAAACATCTGTAAGCATTTTAAGCAGTTATTTAGAGAGAGATACAAATCTAAGTACTGTAGTAGGAATTGCACTGTTAAAACCTTGTTTTTTTAAAAGATTGTATGGTTCTTGTGATATAATAGTTCTGTATTTTATGTTTTACATAATTTTTATCTATTTTAGTAAAACTCTATTTTTAGAGCCTGCTTGGTCTGTCTTTGAATTTCTTTCCTTTATAAGTGAAGTATATATGGTTAAAGCAGACACTGTACATAAGCGTGAATGGTGATACCAAATTGAAAAAAGGGGAGAGTTTAATCTGAGGTCTTTTATTAGAGTTTTTAAGGGTTCATTTTTGTATACCTGGTTAGGTGCCCGTAGGCAAAGATATCTGGCTCCCCGAAGACAGAATTGTCTGAGCCTGTGCATTGGGTATGCTAGCAAGAGGTTCACAGTTTGAATCCCTCCTAGACTTGAGACCAAAGGTTGATTCAAACCCACAAAAACAGACAGGAGGGTTACCCTGTTTCTGTTAACTGTTCACAAGACTGCACTCTGAGGTTGGCACTTTGGGAGTAGAGGGCTGATCTGCTGAGTGGGTTTGACAGTGGGAACCACCACTAACGGCAGCATACATCAGTATAAAGGGGGCGGTCCCCCACCCGCCCTCCAGTTCTTTCCTGCTGTCATCTCCAGACAGTCACCTTGCGGAAGAACAGCACTACTAGTGTCGCCATTTTGCATGAGTATTCACTTCCTTTTCTGTTTCTTCGAAATTAAAAATCTTTCAGGTTAAAATAGTTACCTTTATCGGCTGTGCATGTCATCCCCGTCTCCCTCCAAATTGCATAAAAATAAGTGCGACTCATGTGGAACTCGTCTCCTGCATAAGGACGGCCATTCCCTGTGCCTCTTCTGCCTAGGCCTGGACCACCATGTGGAAGAGTGCGACCACTGCTGCAAATTCAGTTCGGCCACCCGCAGAAGGCGGCAGCAGTCCCTAGAAGCCCATATCCTAAAAAAGAAAATAGCCTCCATGGAGAAAGAATTGAAGAAACTCAGGCCGGTGTCGGATTCTCCTGAGGGACACCATAAGAAAAAGCGGGACAAGGAGAAGCACTGGGACCGGGATCCTCCTTCCACAGCCCCGCCGATTCTGGCTAGAGTCACAGCTCTATGGGTATCTTCCCCTCTGGGGGACCGATCTCCAGTGGCCGCCTTGGTGGTGTCCAGATATGTGTTGGCCCTCCCCCCACGTCGGGCTTGCGCTTGGGCCCGACGGGAGCCTCTGGGGTAAAGGAGACCTCCACCCCCGCTATGGCTTCTTCTGCCTTTCGGCCTAGCGGTGTGGGTGGGTCCGATAAGTCGGGCTCTGGCTTTGCCGTCTTCCGCCCGGACAAGGCTGCTAAGTCATCCGTTGACCCATCTGACAGATGCCCAACCTGCGATCCCAATTGGGTTCTGATGCCACACTTGACGTTCGGAGGTTGCCACAGTTGATGCCAGACCAGCTGCCATCTGAGGCTCCACCATCTCCTCCTCCTTTGGAGTCTGCTCCTCTTTTCCCCCATGGGGGTCTAGGAGCAGAGAACGCCTCTGCTGTTGGGGGTGCCCCCCCAGCTCCAGAGCCTCCGATCCCAGATCTGACTACAGTCCCTCTGCCATCGCCCTCTGGCTTGGTACCACCCAGTGGCCAACTTTCCAGTGGGCTGACAGAGATTGATTTGCCGGTCTTTCCTTTGGGGCAGTCACTTCAGCCACCTCCACCCACGGACAGACACCTGACCCATCAGCCCCGCTCGGGCCTCCGCCAGGACCGTTGAGTCACCCGACGCCAGGTTTTTCTGGTCCTGGTTACCTGCTGTTGGGCATTGGTTACTCGTTATATGGATATCCAGGCTACCCTCTTCCACCTCCCCCTCCGGAGGTGGACCTTAAAATGGTCCTTGCCTCCTGGTGGGCTGAGGCCAAATCTCAGTTTACATCTGAGCTGGAGAAGCAACCGCCGACGCCGGTCCCTCCACCGGACCCCAGACGTCCGCCGACAGAGCCCCCTTCATCGGTTCCTGATGTCAGACCAGGGCCGTCAGCAGGTTTTCGCCCCAGGGAGTTTTCTTGCCCCCTGGACATTTCCAGGCCCATTGATCTCCCTCTTTCTCTTCTGTGGTGACTTCCAGTCCCCAGGAATCATCAGACTCTTGAGAATTATGAACCCTCGGACTCGGGAGAGGGGCCACATAATCCAGAGACTTGCTGTCCGATGGATTCCCCCAAGTCCCCTCCGGAGGACCTTTCCTTTCTGGAGTTGCTGAAACAAATCCAGGAGGCCTATCACTGGAAGACAGTGGAACAAGATGTCCAATGTAAGAGGCTCGCAGAACATTTGGATTTGGCAGAAGCCTCTCTCAACCTTATTCCCCACTGGATCGAGCCTCCCAAGGACCTGGTTATGACCATTTGGAAATAACCTTCCTACTTGGCTACTCTGGCACACAAGGCAGACGGGCTGTATCAGTCACCCGAAGGTAAGGATTTTCTTAGCCTTCAGTCTAAAACGGATGCCATGTTCATCAGTGCAGCTCACAACAGAACCACAAATCCAAAACATATCAGTTCCACCCCTCCTGAACGAGAATCCACGGTCCTGGACCAGTATGGGAAGAAAATATTTTTTTCCTCTACCTTGGGCATCAAGGCTGTTAATTACGTCGCCCATATGGGGGACTACCAGAAGTCCATTTTCAGTCAGCTGTCTTCAAAATTGGACTCTCTTCCAGATTCTACAGTCAAAAAGGAGCTGGGGGACCTCCTTTGCTCACCAAGATCTGCTTGCAGACATAAAACTGGAAATTGGCCGAAGGGACTACCTGTGGTGTTTGGAGTATCGTGAGTTGGTGACTGATTCATTGATCAGTGCCCCCTTTTTCTCTTTTGTAACTTTATATCTTTTGCAGTCCAGAAGCAGGGCCTTTATTGTGGTTTGGTTGTGGGTTTTTGTCCCCAAATACTGGTGCATGGGTAATCTTGATTGTCTCTTGGGACCGAGCGGGAGCTGCCTCGCTCTTCTCTGGGGAGCTAGGGATCAGTGGGGGGGCTCCTAATTTATCCCTGGGTTGGTCCTTTCGGCGTGGCCTTGGGATATTTGTGGCTGCAGGTCTTTGGGGTATAGCTAGACCTGATGAGGCAGGTTAGGGGGTGAGGTGGGGGGAGCCCCTGCTTTCCATTGGTTTGGCCTGTACCTACTTCTGGTTCTTTGGAGACTTCTTAGTCCCTTCTTGGATATCCACTGAGACTAAATATTATTGTATATTGGAAACATCTATCTTGCTTCACCGGACTTGACATTGGGTTTATTTCATGCTGGGTTATTTGGATTATTGTGGCTCCTCCTACTGTTTGATGCCTTTTTTCCCTGACTTTTTAAATTGTTTTATGGTTCCCTGGTGGTGAGAGTACCAGGGTGCCTTGTTATTTTTTCCTCGGCGGTGTAAGGGCTGGGGGAAATTTATGTTATTGTTTGTTTTGAATATCCTGTGAGAGGGGGTTGTTTTATTTTTGGTTTATTATTTTTCCCCCTCCTTGGCTGTGAGAGGACTATGAGAGAGGGAGCATTTTGTACCTGTATGTTTATTTTATCCTGTGAGAGGGGATTGTGTTATTGTATTAATTTTTAGTTTTCTTTTTTCCTTTTTATATTTTTAGGGGTTTGAAGGTTATCTTATAGTAGGAGGGGTTAGTTTATTTGTTTTATTAGGGTAAGGATTGTTGTTTAAGCTATTCTTGTTTTGGGGGTTTTTAGCTCTGTTTACAGTATCGCCTCGTGATTTAGGAAATTTGGATTTTTGTGCTTTCCCATTATTTTAATAGTGTTAGTGAAATGTGCCTGCTTGCCCCTCCTGTCCTGTGCTATTCGGCCTCCACTCTCTGTGCCCTCCGCCCTTTCTCCTCTCCCCCCGCCTGCTTTTACCTATCAACGCTGTCGGGCATTGGGGATTGCTCGTGGGGTCAGGGGGGAGGGGGTCAGGGGGGTTGCGGACAGCGGAGTCCGAATGAGTGGGGCTCTCCCATGGGGTGGTTAGGCCCAGAAGACACCCTGGGGCGAAATGGTATCTGGAACGTGGTGATTCCGTTCTGGTTCCCATACCCAAGGGCACTTCCAGTTTGGGAGGGCAAATAGGTGGGACAGCTCGCCAACCTCGTCCTGCTCGGGCGCTGTTATGCAATGCCAGATCTGTCTGCAACAAGACTGGTCTTATTGCAACTTTGTTGCTAAGGCAGATCTGGCTTACATTACCGAGACCTGGTTGGATAGGAATACGGCCCCTTTTTTAGAGGCGGCTGTTCCCACCGGGTACTTGGTTGTACATCGCCCAAGATTGGACATGAGGGTTGTGGTCTGTTTCGAGACCGAATTGGGCTAAATGTATACCAGTTGAGGAGGCGGGTCATTTGAGTGTACCATGGTAGCTGGTGTTGGTGCAGAATCTCTCTCATCGACCGTCCACCAGGTGATGAGAAGCTATTCCTGCAGGAAATAGCGGACTTCGCCACCGACATGGCTTTGGAGTCGCTCAGACCGATGGTGTGGGCGACTTCAGTGCCTGGGTTGATGACGAATCCTCTCTTTTTGGTCAACATTTCCTCCAGGTGATGACA
The DNA here is from genome assembly GCA_016271365.2 of Neoceratodus forsteri. Taxonomy (NCBI): domain Eukaryota; kingdom Metazoa; phylum Chordata; order Ceratodontiformes; family Ceratodontidae; genus Neoceratodus; species Neoceratodus forsteri. The sequence goes on along the minus strand of CM057456.1, from coordinate 762,194,566 downwards.
TCTCTGGGCTTCACACAGGTTGTTTCCTCAGCTACACACAAGGGAGGTCACTCTCTTGACCTGGTCTTCCTCCTGGGGATCGAGGCCTCTGATTTAGTGGTGGAACCAGTCGGTTGGTCTGATCACTATTCAGTTGAGTTCAATTTTGCGGCCCCCCTGGGCAGGTCGGCCCCTGTGGAGTTGGTCAGGTACCGTCCTTTGCGGGATGTGGTCACTGAAGACCTGATCGCGGTTATTGACCTCTCGCTGTTGGACTAGTCTTGCACAGATCCCGGGCAGTTGGTTGTGGCCTATAATGGGGCCATAACTTCGGCCCTCGATCTGATTGCTCCTATCCGAGTTCGCCCCCCTTCTGCGTTGCCCTGGGGTCCCATGGTTTGATGGGGCTCTGAGAGTTGCGGAAATTGGGGCATATGTTAGAGCGTCGTTGGAGGAAGACCACCTCTGATGCCGACCACCTTAGTTTGCTAGAGCATTATAAACTCTACCAAACAGAAATTTCCCATAAGAAGGCAGAATTCCTGTCCAGGGAAATTTCTGTCGCACGGAACCGACTGGCTCAACTCTTCAGAACTGTTGACAGGCTGTGCAACCCAGCCTGTCGGCAGCTCAGTCGAGTTTTTACACAAACTGATTGTGACGAGATCCCTCAATTCTTTGCGAACAAGGTGGATGACATCAGGCAGGAGTGCCACCAACTTTACTCTAAGGGGGTTGCTGTTGATTGGTGCTTTGTCGCAGAGCCTGGAGTTTCCTGGAGTACCTTTGACCTGCCGGATTTCATAGACATTATGCGGATCGTCCAGGAGATGCGTCCCATGTGTGGTAGTTTAGACCTGGGCCCTACTTCCCTGATTTTGGGTTGTAGTGAGATCATTGGCCCGGTCTTAGCTCTGATTGTCTGGTGCTCTCTAGACATGGGTGAGTTCCCTAGTTCCCTGAAGGAGGGGGTGGTGATCCCCCTTCTGAAAAAAAGCTTCTTAAGACCCAGAGAACCTAGCAAACTATAGGCCTATCTCTAACCTCCTTTTTGTGGGGAAGGTTATTGAGAAAGTTGTGGCTGCTCAACTGGATAACCATTTAACCATCCATAATTTATACAAACCTCTCCAATCTGGCTTTCATAAGAGGCATAGTACTGAGAGTGCTCTGGTTCGGGCAAGGGTGTAGCCAGGAATTTTAAACTTGTACTCAAAGCTGATGCACTGTTGCCCCCCCTTATGTAAACATAACCCAAAATATGCACTGCCACACCACACCACCAATACGCCTGCCCCCCCCGTTTGCCATGTCTGAGTTCAAGTAATCTGTTTCTTCCTGTAATCCTCCTTCCTTTGTTTTTCTGTCTGCCTGTAAGTTGTGCTTGTTTGTGTGTTTGGTTGGTGGCATCGGTGCCCCATAGCGAACAACGAAGACAAAAGGGCTCAGCGTGACACAGACACAATGTGACTCACAATGCCCTTGCTTTCCTCTTTTTGTTGCCCCTGCCTGATTTTTTTTAACTGTACTCTGCTGAGTACAGTGTGTATGCCTACTGACACCCTTGGGTTCGGGTGCTCTATGATCTCCTGATGGCGAGAGATCGGAGACACTGTTCTATCTTGGTTCTCCTGGATCTGTCATCAGCTTTTGATACTGTGGATCATGGGGTTCTGCTCGAATGCCTCAGGTTTATCTGTGGGCTGTCGGGTACGGTCCTCAGATGGTTTTCATCTTTCCTCGCTGGGAGAACGCAGAGAGTGGTCTCAGGTTTGTTTTTCATCTGGGGCTTTCTCTCTGCCTTACGGGGTACCACAGGGTTCGGTGCTGTCCCCCATGTTATTCGTAGTATATATGCTACCCCTCAGAGACATTGTAAGACAATATGAGCTGAGGTTTCATTGCTATGCTGATGGTACCCAGCTCTACCTGTCTTTTGCTCCTGACCAGGTTAGTGCTATCTTGGTACTGAACAGCTGCCTCACAGAAATCTAAGATTGGATGAACTCCAGCGGTCTAAAGTTGAACCCAGGAAAGACTGAGGTTTTGGTTGTGGACCCGGGTAGAGGGGTTGAGGACTGGGCTCTTCTTCCGGTTTAGTCCCGAGGGAGGCCCCAGATTCTCACCTCTGAACGGGTGCGTAACCTGGGAGTGGTGCTTGACGATGGTCTGACTCTTCGTCATCAGGTATTGGCAGTCATCAAGTTGGCCTATTACCATCTTAGGAACATTGCTAGGATTAGGCACCTGATTCCGTCCAGCGACCTGCCTGTTTTGGTCCATGCCTTTGTGATGTCATGCCTTTATTACTGCAACTCCCTTTATCTAGGGCTTTCTGGGGTTGATATCTGCCGCTTACAGCTAGTGCAGAACGCGGCAGCACGTTTGTTGACTGGGGCATCCAGAATATCTCCTATTACCGCAGTGCTGCACGCTCTGCACTGGCTGCTTACACAGTGGCGGATCACCTTTAAAGTAGGTCTGTTGACTTACAAAGCCCTACACAGATCGAGTCTCGATTCCTTGAAAGAGCTCCTGTTTCCTTACACCCCTTTGTGACACCTCCGCTCGGCTGACATGAGGTTGCTGGAGATTCCAAGGGTTAACCTAAAGTCATCTGGTGCGTGTGCCTTTGAGTTTGTGGCACCTACCCTCTGGAATTCTCTGCCCCGTCAGCTTCAGGAGTGCAGGACGGTGGGGAGTTTCAAGCAGGCACTTAAGACTTTTTTATAGGGGAAAGCATTTTCAGTATTATCTTGATTTTATATTGCACGTACCCGCACATGTGTTTTGTTTTTATGTATATTGTACAGCGCTTTGAAAGTCGAAAGGCGCTTAATCAAGTAAATTTTATTATTATTATTATATGCTTCAGGCCACCTGTGATGCGGTGGATATGGCTGGCGGAGTTTTCGCCCTTGCTCGGGCTACGCTATTTCTGGCCTGGCACCTGAGGTGCAATTGGCTATCCAGAATGCCCCTTTTAGGGTGTCTGTCCTTTTCGCGGGTGATGTTAAGGATATTCTCACCAACCTTCAGGACAAAGGACAAGTCCTGTGGTCGGTACAGTACATGTACAAAACCCCCCAGGGGCAGAAACGCTTTTTTTAATGCCAAAACCGTCATCAGTCGAAGCAGATGCAAGCCCATACCAGGCCAAATGTAGAGCTGCATCAGCAGCTAAAGCCCCTCCAGCCAAAACCCGTAGAGCTGCGGGAGCCGCGGCTGCCGCCCTGCCCTTGGCCTCCTGACTCGTTGCCTCTCCCTCTCCTTCTGGACCCGAGTCCAGGGGAGCTGGTGGGTGGCAGGTTTTCCCTCCATTTGCTGGAATGGGAGAGGATAACTTCAGACTCCTGGGTGCTTCAACTCGTGTCTGAGCGGCATTCAATAGAGTTCATTCAGAAGGCCCCCCCCCCCCCACAGACCTCCTCCGCATCACCTTTTCCTAGTACAGGAGGAAATAGGCTTCCTTCTTTTGAAGGACGCAATAGAACCCATTCCTCCTTTGTATCAGGGGACCAGCTACTATTCACACTTTTTCCTGGTGCCCAAGAAAACGGGCGACCTAAGGCCCATTCTGGATCTCAGCTCCCTCAATGTGTTTGTGGAGTACAGGAGGTTCAGAATGCTCTCTTCAGAGCCTTCTTCCCCTGCTGAGGTCAGATCAGTGGTTATGCGCGTTGGTCATGCAAGATGCATACCTGCATATTTGTCCATCACATCGCAGGTTCCTCCAGTTTTGTTTTTGGGGGAACATTTTCAGTTCAGGGCTCTCCCATTTGGCCTTTGCAGTGGTAGCAGCCTTTCTGCACACTCGGGTGAGGGGGGTCCAGGTGTTCCCCTGCCTGGAGATTGGCCGCTTGCAGCTCCCTCCATGGAGGACCTGTTTCGCTCCTTTTCTAATACCCAGGAGACTTTCTTCAACCTGGGTATTACCATCAGCCATGCCAAATCGCATTTGGTTCCATGCCAACATCTGCAGTTTATTGGGGCAGTGCTGGACACCAATCTGGGCAAAGCCTTCCTTCCCCCAGGCAGAACTGAGACTCTGCAGCAGCAGGTACACCTTCTGGTTTCTCAAAAGCATGTACCAGCTCGGAAGGTCCTTCGCCTTCTAGGCCTTATGGCGGCTACCATCCTGACAGTCCTGCTGACCAGGTTCCACATGAGGGTCTCGCAGTGGACCCTCAAAGCCCAGTGAGACCAATCCACAGACAAACTGGACCACAAGATTCTCATCTGGGACCCAATGGCCGGGTATCTCTGATAGTGGTTGATCCCAGAGAACCTCATTCTGGGGGTTCCCTTCTGCTCCATGATTCCCTCCCAAACCCTGACAATGGATCCCTCCAGGGTCGGGTGGGGGCCCATCTTGGATCTCACAAGACCCAAGGGAGCTGGTCCCAAAGTGAGTTACAGTTGCACATCAATGTGCTTGAGATGAGAGCGGACCTTTATGCTCTCCAGGCACTCTAAACCCTCATCCTTCCTGGCCACCTTCGGGTACAGTCAGACAACATCACGTGTGGTCATAATTGCCCGCAACAAACGGGGACGCGTTCACCCCTGTGCTGGGAGGTGATGAGGGTGTGGTACTGGGCCTCGCAGCACAATCTCCACCCGACAGTGCTCCATGTGCCGGGAGTTCAGAACTCTCTGGCAGACGCCCTCAGCCGCTCGTCGGTGAGTGCTCATGAGTGGGAAACAAAACAGGAGGTGTTAAACAATGTGTTTGTTCAGTGGGGCACACCACAGATAGATCTGTTTGCCTCCCCAGGCAACGCAAAGCTTCCCGTCATCTGCTCGCTCACTCCCGGGCAAGATGTTTTTTGGCAGGACGTGCTGTCTCTGTCTAGGAAGGGCAGATTTGTTTACACCTTCCCTCCAATTCTTTTGATTCCGAGAGTTCTGAATGAACTTCGGGTGGAAGGGGCGTACATGATTCTCATTGCTCCCTTCTGGCTGAGGCAAGTCTGGTTCTCTCTACTGCAACTATTATCGGAAGAACCTCCTCTTCCTCTTCCGATTTCCCAAGATCTGCTGACCCAGGATCAGGGGACCTTAGTCCAGCCAGGCTTCAGATCCCTCCATCTTCATGCCTGGCTCCTTCAGACATAGCCGCTGCTTACTTCGGCATTTCCCCCGAGGTAGCTCATATTCTGGTGGAGGCCAGAAAGCCTTCCACCAGATCAACCTATGCCATGAAGTGGAAGCGGTTTTCTATTTATGTAGATTCCCAGCACTTGGAACCCTTCTCCTGCCTGGTGGCCAGGATCCTGGACTGTCTTGGGTACCTCTTCGACTTGGGTCTCCGTTACTCCTCGTTCAAAGTTCATCTGTCAGCCATTTCAGCCTATCATCTCCTATTCGGAGATAAGCCTGTGGCTCAGCTGGAGGTCTCCAAGACTTTCCTTAAAGGGCTTCTTCATTTGAAGCCCCCTACATGCTATCCTGCCCCTCCTTGGGATCTTAATTTCATTTTGGAAAAGCTCACGCTGCCCCCCTTTGAGTCGGCAGTGGAGGTAGACTTGTGTTTCCTGTCTTGGAAGACACTTTTTCTCATGGCCATTACTTCTACTCGGAGGATCTCTGAACTTCAGGCACTTATGTGCTGAGTCCCTTATTTGATTTTTCACAGGGACAGGGTGGCCATGAGGACCAACTCCAAGTTTCTCCCCAAAGTGGTGGAGGAGTCTAAGCTTGACCAATCGATTGAGCTCTCGGTCTTTTTTCAGGAGTACTCCAACCGGCGGGAGAACTGGAGGGCGGGCAGGGGACCTTTATACTGATGTACGCTGACATCAGTCAGCTGACGTTGGGAGACGGCTAGCTAGAAGATTTTTCCATGGGGTCCTGATGCCTGATGGCTTAGTCCTATTTGTGAATACCTACTGCAAGAGCCTCTCTTGAAGATCTACTTTTACAGTAAGTTCTTGCATAACTGTACTTTCTGTCCCCTCCTCTAATGTTATATGGGTCATGCTCAAGGCCACTGAACCTAAGATGTGTGGTTATAATGGAAAGTTTCAAAGTGGGCCCCTAGCAGGGTATCCGGAGTAGCCGCATTAACAGAGCAGACACGCTCCTGTATTCTTTTTCTCAATGGGCATACAGTATGGCACATACGTTTTTGGACAGGAGCAAAAAAGTGATAATGTAGACAAGACTGAGGTGGCATTATTGATGAATTCACGGATATCAACTGTAACATTGTATTATATTGGCCACACTGATGGTTTCCCTTGTGTGGTGCTGATAACCAGTTAAGGTGGGTGGTTGGGGGAGTGCTTTGTACAGGCTGTGTGTGGGCAGGTCACCAAGATCTGTGCTTTTTCTGTATGAAATGCATGGTGTACGTCCCAGTTTGTGATAAAGATCTGGATCACCCCACAAAACATACCAGAATTGTTTAAGAATACCTGTAATTGGGGTCGGACACAAGCCCGGGGTTGGCAGGGGAGGGATAGGATTCAGCGTCCGGAAGACTGCTCTCCTATCCCGGGGAGGGTTGAGGGCTCTCACCGCTCTGCAGCGGCCCCTGGTGACGATCAGAGGCACTGTCAGAGTCTGCGAAATCAGGGGTGGAGTGCAGTGTACATCGGCAAGCAGTGCCTCAGATGTCATTGCACGTCTGCACTCAAGGGGGATCTAAAAGGAGGAAAAATGGCAGCATTGACCATGGTAGCTTGATGGCTGCAACTTTCTTGCCTGGCAGGGCCCATAGTGCATGGGCGCACACTGGTATTGGTTCCCGGTTTGGCGCGGGGATTAGGGGAGGTCCCTTTCGAAGGTACGGCAGCATAAGCCAGCCGATGCTTGGGCATGCCTCCGGGGTTGCTCGAGGGAAATGGAGCTGTGGCTGGATGATCGCAGGTCAGGCTGCAGGAGGAGAAAGAGAAATATGATTTAAAAAAAAAAAAAAATACTTGTAATGATAGGTGTCAAGGCATTAAATTCAGTCACAAATGTGACTGGTTAATGCTCTTTATGGTATTTCTAGTTTTCTGAATTTTCTGCTTTGTGTTATTCTTGGGTTATTGTGTTTTTATTTTTATTTTTTAAACTTTATTTATTGAAGAGTCAGTGGAGCGGAGAAGCAGTCAACAAATACATTCTTATAAAATACACTTTGATTAATGTACATATGTAGGTGAGAACATACAAGCCGGACCAAATACACATCCTAAACAGCAAGACTAAATGAACTCTAGAACGTTCAGGCTTTTTCAACATGATGCTTCACATCTCATACCTCAGCACCATCAGTTTCAATTATTAGAAAAGAGGAAACCACATTTCACCTAGCGCCTTTTCGAGGGGGGACCATATCTGGTCATATCTATCTAGGTGTCCCAGAACCTTGTGTTGTATATGTTCTGATTTCATATTTAGTAGGGCTTTAGCCCATTGGGCAATAGTAGGGGTGGCCTGAGCCATCCTGTTTTGGGCCAGAATCTGTTTGCCCACCACCAGGGCCATTCTCCTCAGGGGATGTTAGGCTTTTACAGTACTTGACCCCTCCCACTTCTACGTACCCCCAACAAAATATCTACAGGATCCAGCAGGATTTCACACTCCAGAACCTTATTAAGTATTTTAGTAATCTCGGTCCAATAAGCCCTTACGTTGGGCATGCCCATACCAGGTGGAAGAACAAACACCCTTGTAGAAAACATTTTGGGCATTGATCCAGGGTCTGGGGGTTTATCTTATGTACCAAAGGGGAAGTGTAATAGACTCTATGCACAATATTATAGTTGATATTTCTAAGTCTATTATTTACCGAAACGGCCTTACTACTCCGCAGAGCCAAATTCCAATCTTCCCCTGATAAAGAATCCCCTCTCAAGTCCTTGTCCCATCTATCCTTTAGTTTCTGAAGCTTGTCCGGTTGAGCCCCAACAGAGCTTTATACAATACGCTCCAAGTTTTCACATTGATGCACATTTTACAATATTGAAAGATCTCTTCCAAGGATGTTCTGCTCAGATAGGGCTCACCCCCTTCCACCCTGGCCAACCTAAGTAATCTGGACTTTATCTCAAGATAAATAAAGTAATGCGATGGATGAATAGTATATAATTTTCTTAACTCTGAAAAACTTAAGAGGGAGTGATTTCGAAATAAGTGGGAAAGAAGAAAAACACCCTGCCCCTCCCACTGTCCCCGGGCTCTCCTAATCGGAGAGGGGGCCCCCCCTCTTTCCATAAACTATGTAAAATAGAGCCATTAGGTGACATGCCTCCCTTCTCCTCCAAAATATGTAAAGCCAGTCTCCACCTCTTAAGCATATTCTTGGTGAATGGATTTCGAGGCTTCTCTCCCTCCCTCTCTTTCGAACTTAAAGGCAAGAGGTATTGAGCAAAGGTGTTATCCCTGGGGAGTGCGACTCTTTGGTAACCCAAGCCCTTGCTCGTTCTCCCTTCTCCTGGCAGTCCAAAATATGTGTTAACTGTGCCACAAGGGCATAAAGCTTCAAATTGGGAAGTGCCAAACCCCCTCTTCAGATCGGCAGCTGCAATATCTCTTTCCGAATTCTAGGTCTGCGATTTGCCCAAATTAGGGAGGTTATCGAGCCCTCCAGAGACCTCAAATAGCACAAGGGAAGCGTAACAGTTAGGGTTTGGAAAAGGTAAAGGCACTGAGGCAGTATTTGCATTTTCACTAAATTTACTCTTACCATCAACAACAAGGGGAGTGACTTCCATCTATTACACTGCTCCTTAATTTTTATTGCCAGGGGTTTATAATTTAAGTGACCCACTTCTGCTAATTTCCGAGGGAGTAATATTCCCAGATATTTTATTACTGGTTTAGGAGGTATATATACACCATCAATATATATTGGTCCACCATTATCTCTCAAAGGTAGCCACTCACTCTTGCTCCAATTGATCTTGTGCCCCGAGAGAGGGCCATATTCCTTAAACAGAGAAGTCGATGCAGGCATAGCCTTCACTGGGTCCGCCAAAAATAAAAGAACATCGTCAGCAAAGAGAGAGATGACGTGTTCCATTCCATTTATCATGAAACCTTTTATTCCTTGGTGACCTCTAATAGCTGCTGGCAAGGCCTCAGTAGTAAAGACATATATCAGGGACGAGAGGGGGCAGCCCTGCCTTGTACCGCTAAAGAGCTGAAAGGGGGCCGACAGAGTGTTATTGGTGAGAATTTGAGCCCATGGGGACTGGTATAGACATTCCACCAATGAACTAAAACGGTGTAAGCCAAATTTTTAATGCCTCAAACATGAAAGGCCCTCAGCCTGTCAGGCTTCTCGTGTCGGCGTCCAGGGAAGGTCCCCAAACCACCCTACCCTCTTGACCCATGCCATATGATATTCAGTACCCGTCTTAAATTATGTCTAGCCTGCCTTCCCCTGACAAAGCCCCTCTGATCAGGGTGGACGATCTGTGGCAAAATACCCTCTAGTCTCCTTGCCAGAACCTTTGCTATTATCTTATAGTCTGCATTGAGCAGTGAAATGGGGTGGTAGGAGCCACATTTTTTGGGGTCTTTGCCTGGTTTAGGCAAAATTGTTATGGTGGCCAACTGCTGAGACAGTGTTAGGCCCTCTCCCTCCAACACCTCCTGGAGCATAGCCATGAACAATTGGTTTAATTCTCCCCAGAACTTTTTATAAAATTCCAAGGGTAAACCATCTGGACCCGGGGCCCGACCTGTTCTTGAAACCCATATTGCCTCCCTGACCTCCTGCGCAGTGAGAGCTCGTCCGAGCAGTTCATTTGCCTCTTTCGATGCAACAGGCAGGGGAGTACTATCCAGAAAACTCTCCGGATTTGCTCTTTGAGGGAACTCTGAAGTGTATAGTTTTTCATAGAAAGACTTAAAAGATATTATTTATCCCTCAAGCAGAGGAAGTGCAGTCCCCATCCTCATTTTCTATAGCAATAATAGATCTCTCCGCCCTTTGTTTTTTAATTAACCAGGCCATCCACCTCCCTGATCTGTCTCCCTCAAAGTATTGTCCCGCTCTTGACACCAAAATATCTCTTTCTATACACTTGGAGCTTATCTGGTTATATTCCTCTTTCATACTCTTCAACAACGCCCAGGTACTTAACAGACTGATTTCTTATAATTCGCTCTTCTAACGTCAGTATACAGGACTCTAGTTCATTTTCCCTTCTCTTCTCCTATTTCCTTTTAAATGCTGCATAGGAAATAGATTCCCCCCTTATAAAATGCTTTTAGAGCTTCCCATGTAACCCTAGCTGAAGTGTCTTCTACCTTATTGTTCTCTAAAAATTCCCTTAGTTGACTGGACAGTTGCTGAACAAAATGAAGGTCCTTCAGCAGAGTAAGATCCAGTCTCCATTGTCGCATACTCCCTTCCTCTGTCTCTTTATTCACTTCAAAATATAGAGGAGCATGGTCCGACACTAAAATAGGACCATATGGGACCACCCCTATTTGATCCAGGAAAACTGGGGAAGCCAGGAAGTAATCTAGCCTTGTATAAATTTTATGGGCATGGGAGTAAAAGGAGAACTCCTCAGTGTCAGGGTGCTTAAATCGCCTCACTTCCTGCATGGCCCTTTCCTCTGCTAGCTTCTGTAAGGTTGTCACACTTCTAGGGTATCGCCTAAAATGGGGTTTTGGGTGATCCAAAGAGGAAGCGGGGAACTACAGACCAGTCAGCCTCACCTTGGCAGTGGGGAAGATCATGGAAGCACTACTGAAGGAGAGATTGGTGGAATATCTGGTTGTCAATGGACTACAGGACCAAGGCAGCATGGTTTCACCAGGGGAGGTCATGTCAGACCAACCTGATTGAATTTTTTGACTGGGTGACTAGGGAGGTGGATCAGGGGATGGCAGTGGACATGGCCTATCTGGACTTCAGCAAGGCCTTTGACACTGTGCCACGTAGAAGACTTTTGCACAAACTGGGGAATATGGGTGTGGGCAGGACAGTAGTGTGGTGGGTAGGTAACTAGCTGGGTGGCAGGGCACAGAGGGTGGTGGTAAATGGCTGTCACTCCACAGAGGGAAGAGTGACCAGTGGGGTACCACAGGGATCAGTGCTGGGACCGGTCCTATTCAATATCTTCATCATTGACATTGCGCAGGACCTAGAAGGCAGAATTTCACTGTTCACTGATGACACAAAGCTCTGTAACAGAGTAGACACACCAGAGGGTGTAGATAGAATGAGAAGGGACCTGCAGAAACTTGAAGAATGGTCAAGGGTTTGGCAGTTGAAATTCAATGCAAGGAAGTACAAGATAATGCATATGGGGCACAAAAACCCTGGCCCAATATATCAGTTGGGGGGGTGAGGATATAGCATGTACCAAGCAGGAAAGGGATCTTGGGGTTATCATCTCTGATGACCTCAAGGCAGGGAAACAGTGTGACAAGGCAACAGGTAAAGCAAATAGGATGCTGGGATGCATAGGCAGGGCATCACCAGCAGGAAAATGAGTCATAATTCCACTATACAAGACACTAGTGAGGCCCCACCTGGAGTACACTGTACAGTTCTGGAGACCTTACCTACGTAAGGACATAGACAGGATAGAGAAGGTTCAGAGGAGGGCAACAAAGATGGTGCATGGATTGCATCACAAGTCCTATGAGGACAGGTTGAAGGAACTGAACATGTACTCCCTGGAGGAAAGGAGGGAGAGAGGGGATATGAGAGAGACGTACAAGTATCTTACAGGGAGGCACAGGGTGCAGGAATACACTATTTTTAAGCGAAAAAGATGTTTCAGGACTAGAGGGCATGGGATGAAGTTGGAGGGAGGACGATTCAGAGGAAACGTGAGGAAGAATTTCTTCACAGAACAGGTGGTGGACAAGTGGAACACCCTGCCAGAGGAAGTGGTGGGGGCTGAAACATTCACGGGATTTAAGAATGCATGGGATAGACATAAAGGAATTCTGGAGGTCAGGGGTAAGGGGCAACAGACTTCTTGGAAAACATAAACTGAACTTACAAGCTCAAATGGGCAGACTGGGTGGGTCATAGGCCCTTATCTGCCGATACTGTCTATGTATGTATGTATGTATGTATCTATGTATCCAACAGAAGGTCCCAGTAAGTATTAAAATCTCCCCTATAATCAGCTTATCCGGAAACGTCGCTAAGGTAATAGCTAAGTGTTCAAAAAACTCTGGGCAGTCAAAAACTGGCCCATAAAGAGACCCCAGAACTAACAATTCTTCTTCCACCGTGGCCAGTATTACCACATATCTTCCTTGGCCATCTGTTTGAGATGTGTGAAGCTGAACCCTGATCCCCGGTCTAAACCATATACAGGTTCCTCCGGCCTTGGATGTAAAGTGAGATGCTATCAACGTACCCCCCCCCACTTACTTTCCAGTCGCTTAGTCTCCTCACGTGTTAAGTGTAATTCTAGTAACATCACTACATCCGCCTATCTTTTCTTAATATAGGCCCATACACATTTTTGTTTCACTGCTTTCTTTAACCCATTAACATTCCAGGATAACAGTTTAAGACAATCCATCCGGGAGAACAGAAATTTTGTCCAGTCCCCGAGACCTCCCCACCACACTGCTCATCAATTATGTAAACCATTTCCACTCCATTTGACTCTTGTCCTTTTTTGTTTTAATCCCACTAGGAAACACTCTCCCGTATCCCTCCCCCAACTAGAACCCCCCAAATACTCCTACAACTACAAGTTTCCCCTCCTCCTTATGGGGTATTTAAGCCTCCTCACTAAACTGAAAAGAAAACTACACAGCAGGTGCTAACTTAGAACTGCTAACTTTACCCCTCAACCAAACTAGTGCGAGGCAGAAACAAACTACCCTCACCCCCCCGTTTCCCTCCCCCCCCTTGTATTAACTTACTAACGACCCCCTTTAGTATCGTGGGCTAGCCGCCTGGCCAAACTGTCACTTCCCCCATATTAATGCCGCACGCGGCAGTCAAGACCTCTCCCAGGGTTCATTCCTTGATGTACTATGTTGAAGACATGACCTGGAGACTAAGCCACTCTGTAAAAAGATCAAAAAGCTTCAAGGGAGTTATGCGGAGACACCCAAGGGTCCACCCCCCCACAGGGAAAACTCCTGATTGAGAATCCCAACTGGTGAGGACCTGTCCCTGCGTATAATTTATCATGCAGTCTCAGTAATGCTCCAACGTCCTTTCATTCCTATGTTGTCCCCGCTCCCCTTCTCTTTCGTTAAGTCACACAGGCCATATCTAGAAGTAAAAGAAAAATTTAAATCAAACCCCCTGTGTGGTTCTCAACTCACCACACACGGCAACAAAATAAGTAAACACATTGTCCCCCCTCCCCCCGGGACCCCGTATCTATTAGAAACATTCCACATGTCCAAAACCTAAAAGAAAGCAACAATGAGATATTCATTCTTTCAGTTCAGTAAAAATTCCCGGCATGTAAATTGTATATTATCAAGTCCACCAAAATAGAAGTCCAAAACATTGAAGTCGAAACAAAATTGGTCCATATTCAAAGTCACATTATAGGGTTTGAAACCCAATGAAGGCCCTCGGAGAACACCTCAGAAAGAAGCAAAATTAGAAGTTGCTCAGGGGAAAAATTGGGGAGGCCGCCTGATCCTGCCATTATAGGCCTCAAACGAGTTACGGAACAGACCGGGCAAAGCCCAAACTCCCCCTCCCCTCCGATCCGACTCCCGGTGTCTCCGGAACATAATCGTAAGCCCTACTAACACTTATCACCATCTTACAAGAGTAATTTTTAACACATGAAAAAGATTCAGCCAGCAGCATTATCCTGTTGCCTTACTTCCTGCTCGATATACTGCATCGCCGCTTCAGGGCTTGTAAAGACCTTCGGAGCAGTGCCCTACCTACGTATAATCAGTCGAGCAGGTAGACTAATGCAAAGGGCCAATCCAGTTGATGTAATTGTCTTTTCAAAGGCATAAATGCATTCCGCTCAGTCTGCACCAATCGGGAGAAATCTTGAAAGATACGAACAGTGCGAGACTCTACTCGAATATTACCCACTTTCCTTGTGACGTTCAGTACCATCACCCTATCCTGGTAGCGCAAGAATTTTATTATAATGTGCTGGGGTCTTTCATTTGGATCAGGTCGGCGACGGGGGGGTTCTGTGAGCTCGTTGTATTTCCAGTGTGCACTCAGATGGTAATTCTAAGTTTGCTTTCAGCCATGTTTGACAGTAGGTTGCACAATCACGGCCCTCTACTCCCTCAGCCATGCCCACCATTTGAATATTTGTTTGCTTCTCCCTGTTCTCATGATCGTCCAGAACTGCTTTCAGTTTTTCTGTTTCAACCAGGGCGGACTGCAGTTGGGGGTTCAGTTGGTTATAAGGATCCTCCTGTGTGCTCACCCTATCTTCCACCTCTGTTAGCCAGGCCGAATGCTGCTCTGTCGTTTCTCCTAAGGTGTTTACTGTGGTTTGGAGATGTGCTAGCTGAGCGGAAACATTTCGAACCCAGCATTCATTTTACTTGTGAGATCGTATTTTAAATTGTTAAATAACTTTTCCAGAGCCAAGAGCGAAGGATTCACTGCATTCTCTTCCGTATTTGCTATTTGTCGTGTTGCGGTCGCTTCGCTGTAACTTCAGTTCGTGGTGGCAGGGCCTCAAACCCCAATTCTTTAAAGCCGCTGCTGGAACTTTTAAAAGTTAAATGTCCCTGTTTTTTGTACATTTTTGGTGGCATACCAGTTTTCTCAACTAAAACCTTCAAATATATCAGTTGGATGGGTCCCAGGGAGTCAGTGGGCATGATTTTCTTGACGGTTGGGCACAGAGCTCCAGAGCTATGCTGCCATTCTGGATGCCGGCTTGGCCACCGGGTTATTGTGTATTGGTTGTTCAGGCCTCAAAAATCAGTACCTAGACCAAACTGGGATTTGAATATCGACAGCCGTGTTAAGCAGTAAGACATGATGGGGCATTGGTTGTCATGGTTTAGTGCACGCCAGGTGTGTAAAGAGGCACATGTCATTTGTGCCAAGTGCCTTCAGCACCTGCAAGTGCATTAACCCAGCCACCAATTTTTAACTAAATAAAACAGAAATAAAACCACATCCCCATCCTGCCTTCATTGTGCTTATAAAATGGGTTCCCTTGGGAGAAAATGGAATAAAATAAGGAGTCCGAGTATTACAGACCTAAAAATAAGAAGTGAGAAAAAGATGAGCCAGAAGATAAATTGGTGAGGCTAAATTATTTATTTATTATTAATTTTTTTTTTTCTGTGGATGGGATAAGTGATGTTATTAAAATGGTCAGACATTTCATTTTGGAGATTTGGCAAGGGTGGATGATGCATGTTTTTTACATTACCAATATGGCTGGCAGAAACCGTTAAAAAAAAAAAAAAAAAAGTTTCTTGGAGGCATGGATATCTAGGTGCACTACATCCTGGTTGTCGGAAAGATTCCCAGCCCAATGGTTGTTGCCAAGTAAGGTCGTAAGGCACTGGGTTCCAAACCCTCTCGGGCAATAAGGACACAAGAAATTTCATACCCATTTTATAAGTGTTTGTTGAACAGCATTCATACATTACAAATATAACATGCAGTCTCATCAGGACCCTGTCCTCTACTTTTCCACTAAAGGAGCAAGAGCTGGAGCCTGCCCCCCCTCCCATCTCCGTGGCAAGGTTCTATCCTGGGCTAAAATGGTACCAGACATGGGGGACCTCCATCAGGGAACTCTGTGCTAAGGGCTCGATTTTCATCCCATCTGTGCCTGACATGAGTCTTGTCACCCCGTGTGATCACCCATAAGCGAGGCACCCATCCATAGGCACAGGTGCCTCTCTGCTGTACCTCCAGGCCAGGCAGACCTGACCCCTCCCTCCCCAAGGCAACCTTAGAGATGTTCCCTAGCTGCACTCACAATGTGGCTGTAACAGATGTTTAAGTGTTGTACCCTAAAAGTCACCCCCAAAATTCGGAGGCCCCACTGGTGGAGTGGAAAAACTCCACACCGCTGTTCTGTGATTCCCCCAGTAGGAGGGTGGAAGGAACCTCAGGCGCTGAGTTTTAGGACGGGTGGGTAATGCCTTTCTACTGTCAGGAGGAGCAGGAAGGAGGGCCCAGGTCAGCCACTTGCGCCCCCCCATCTTTTTTTTTTTAATAGTAAGAGGTTCAAGTGATAGTATTACAAGCATTACAGTAGATATTTGTGGGTGCAGACCCCCATGGGTGCAGTTAAAGAAAATCAGCAATACTGTATAGCAATGATCTAGGAGTATCTCTCTCTTCTCTACCTCCCCCCCCCACGAGGGTGGTTCTAGGCGTTTGTCTGCCCTTTTGGACCATGGACCCGCTCTCTTCCAGCCGGCAGTCTGTTGGATGGGAGGAGGAGTGGAAATGACCAGACAAGCCCCGTCCCCAACTGTTCCTCCTGATGGAATGGTGGGGGATGGGAAGACCAAAAACCAAATTCCCTCCTCCCTTCGGTTGCTCTTTGAAAGGACAGGTGGTTTAGGCCTCAATCCCTGATTCCCTTGCCCACCAGAGACTGTAACCACATGAAGCTGGGATTTGAGTGGCACCAGCTGTATGTTCATGTGTTACAAATATTTCCTGTTTGTGGATGACACCAAACTGTGTGGCAGAGTGGACACCTAGGAGGGGTACAGGAACTATGGGAGGACCTTGCCAGACTAGAGAGATGGTCAGGAATTTGCCAACTTAGTTTCAGTGTCAAAAAGTGCAAAGTGATGCACATAGGGACCAAGAACCCTAGGGCAGAGTATTACATAGGAGGGGTTCAGGTAACTGCTGTCAAAGAGGAAAAGGATCTAGGGGTAGTGACTACAAGTGACCTGAACCCCACCTCTCAATGTAAAAAGGCAGTGGCAAAGGCTAACAGGATGCTGGGGTGTATTGCAAGGGGATTCTGTAGTCAGCGGAGCAAGATTATTTTACTATAGTGCAGGTTATTGGTGAGACCACATTTAGAATGTGGGGTGAGATACTGGCATCCTTACCTTAAGAAGGACATCAGGATGCTGGAGGGGATCCAGAGGAGAGCAACCAAGATGATCGAGGGGTTACAGGATAGGGTCTATGAGGAGAGGCTGGGAGCCCTGGGGATGTACTCCCTGGAAGAGAGGAGGCAGAGGTGTAATATGACAGAGAGACCTTCAGGTACATGAAGGGAATTAACAGAATGAGAAGGGAGGGTCTTTTTAAAATGAGTGATAACAGCACCACTAGGGGGCATAGCCTAAAATTGGTGGTGGGGATATTCAGAAGGGATGTAAGGAAGCATTTCTATATGGAGAGGGTGGTGTGCACCTGGAATGAGCTGCCAGAGGAGGAGGAGGAGGAGGTGGGATCAACAAGGATGATGGGAGCATTCAAGACCGCCTGGGACGAGAACAAAGGGAACATTTGGGACCAAGGAAGGGGAGAAGAGAGGGAGAGGGAATGACAGTTGGGGGGGGGGGGCAGGGTCATTGGTGTAAATTGTAAGGACAGACCCTGCATCACTTACCGAGCAGACACGATGGACTGGGTGATCATCTTTTGTTGACTCTTCGTATGCTTGTGAATATGACATGTGCTGGACCTCTCATCAGGCCCCCGCCCTCACCTCTTCCATCAAGACAGCAGTAGCCGGGGCCGCTCCCTGCAGCAAAGCTCTATCCTGAGTAAAATGATACCAGTTATGGGGGGAGTGCTGGCCATCCTGGCTGCAATGCCAGGCAGGTATCCCCCATACCAGAGATTGTGTTCCTCCATCGGGGAACCACGCACCAAGGACCCACTGCAGCAAGCCCTGGCCCTGTGGGAATGGCATGTCAGATTTGAGCTTCGCCACTCCGTACAGTCGCCTGTAAGTGAGGCACCCCCTCCTTACTGGGTAGAGGTGCCATCTTCTCCCCCTCTCATGGCAGGGCAGACCCAACCCCCATGAGGCAACCTCAGAGCAACTCCATACCTGCCACCTAGCCAATCCCCCTCTGACTAGGCTCCCCACAGCACATCTTAATATGTAAGACTTAATCGAGGATTGTATTGTTGAACAAAATGGGTCATAACCCTGGTCAAAAAGATGCAGTTTGTCTGAATGGTACAGCCTGGAGTATCCACAGTAATACCATTGCGCTTTGCCACACCTCCAGGCATAGTTTGACATAAGTTTCCATTCTCTTGTTGATCTTCTTCTGGGTCTTCTCAGTCGCTCTCTTGTCCCCAGCATGGCACAGCTCCTTCTGCTGAATAAAGCGGGACCAAAAAACCCAGGTGCATGGGAAGCTTCACTGAATAGTGATGTCTGATTTTATTTCCCTCAGCAGTGCAGTCAAATTCTTCCTTCACTTATTTCCTCCAAGGTGTTCCACTAAGAACTAGTAAGCTGGCTGCTTACTGCACTCCTTGTGCCACAAGGGCTCAACTAGTCCCATAGCTTGACCCTACAACTTACACTTTGCACCTCTGTGGGAGCCATACTGAAGGCCAGTTGTGGCCCCCTGCCAGGTCCTCTCCTGTGCTACAGCCCAGTGCATGATGCAGAGCCCACAGATGCACACCCATGGCTCAGGCAGTCTCTAACATGCTAGATGAAACACATAATGTTAGAGCATATGCAGGTGTATGCATCTTTTAATTACCTGAGACTTCCATCTCCCTTGCATTTAACCCCCAACATGCCCCTAATGTGGAGCAAATGGATCTCATACTCTGGTATCCTGTCCCACCACCTTAAAAGCTGTGGCAGACTTGCTTGAAAACTGGTACTGCATCATCAGTGAGTGATCTGCATGGGGAAATATGCCCACTCTGCCATCTCCCAGCTGACAGTTCCCTAGGATCTGCCTGAGCCCCCCCTCCCAGTCCCAGCCCTCTCCAGTTTCTTACTCTTGCCAATGTGCCTAGCCCCCTTTGATCTGTGTCTGACCTACTGATGTACACTGTAGTCCCCACCCAAACAATACTATATTCCCCTTAATGCAGACCCCTCCTAAACTTACTCTGCTTTGGCACTGCTGTCACCTTGAGCTCTATGAAGGTTCTGCAGAGTGCCAACAAAAAGGCCACCCTAAATGGGCATGCCTTCTGCTTGTCCGAACACAGTACCTTAAGCATCAAATCCAGTGTTTCTGGTTTCAGTGTCTGTCTCTTATCCTGCCTCCTGAACTCCGACCTCCCCCAACCCTGTATGACTTTTCTCACCCTGAAGGCTCACATGTGCTCCTGAAAACCCAGGGCCCGGGAGTACCACACTATGCCAGATAGGTGATTAAGTGCCACGGCTGGTAAGCAACCTTCCCCCTTACGTGCTACCACAAACTAGTGCAGTTAGGCCTCTGGTATCTGCTACTCTTTATCCCAAAGATGAAGATCGGGGATCCTCAGGAAGTTTCCTACCCATTTCTTGTAAATCTTCCTGGTGCTTGGTGCAACTTGATTGGTAAATCAGCACCCAGTCATCACACTTCCCAGCTGCTGCAGGAATGGTGGGACTTGATGAGGTGTGTTTTCCCCTTCTGGTGCTAGTGTCTGGAATTGGTACCACTCTGAACCAGGAGAACGCATCAGCCACCCATTTGCACGCCCCTGGCACATGCAAAGCCCTAAAGTGTACTTTACATATCAAACAGTGGAGGACAAAACCCCTGAGCAGGTTCCCAGTGGGTCCAGCCACACCACGTTGATTGTGTGTACTAACCCCATGTTGTTTGATCTAAATAGCATTCTCTGCCTTAAAGCCTGTTGCTCCTTAATGCCACTATTGCTGGGGGTGTCAAAATTCCAGAAACATGATGTTTCCGGTAAGCCCAGTAACCACCCAGGCCCCATGCCATGGTCCCACGCAGCGTGACTGCTGAAGGTAGGGCCCAAATCCATTACTCCGGACACATCCGTGAACAGCTCCAGGCCAACATTTGACACTGCATCTGGCCATGCTGTCACCATGTTAAAATCTGCCAGTAAAATTCCTTACAGTGCCAAGTCTTTTTATCTGGGCTGTCTGCTGAATCCTGTATGGCCTTTGCCACTTGCTGCACAAATGCTCACTTCATTGGTATTGTGCTACATATGAAACTCTGGTATCCCAGCAGTTACAGCACCTGCCTCGGGGGTCAGTCTTTTTCACCTGCAGTACTTGGCTCACCATACCCCACAGTGCCTCACCTTTATCTGCCAGAAGCCTATGCTCCATGGCCCCCAAGTCAAACTCAATCCCCAGAAAAGATATCACAATCAGTGGACCCACTGTGTTCTCCTGGGCCAGGAGAACCCCAAAGTTGCAGTACACCTGCTGCAACATTATCCAGCAAACACTGGCACCATTGTGTTCCCACAGCCCCACTACCAAGAAATCATTTAAGTCCTGGGTGACCCCCCCCCCGCCTCGACTCGCTGCTCTCTCACCCAATGGAGAAGAAGTGCTAAACTTCTCAAAATATGCACATTATTGCACATCCCATTTGCATGCACTTATCTACATAATATGCACTGTGAACTTGATACCCAACAAGCTAAATTTGACTGGGTGGACAGGGAGGAGCCAAAATGCAGACTCTGTTAGCCTTCGCCATCAGAGCCACCCAGCCGCAATGCACGACTGCCTTATCAAGACACATACCGGACTGAGGTCAATGCTGGATTAACAAAATCATTCACTGATTTCCCCCCCCCAGTAGGTACGATAAATGATTTATGACCCAGAACTCCCTGGCAAGCAGTCTTTGGCACTACCCCAGTGGGAGAGACCTGAAAGTCCAGTAGTGAAGGGTCCTCAAATGGCTTAGCAATTTGTCCTAACCTCCCCTCCTTTGCTAGCTTGAACTGCACCACCTCTGGGTGCTCCCTTGTGGACTTCAGGTTTGAGGCCTCCCCTTTATTAGGGCCAGGGGTCTCATATAAGGGAACCTAAACCCTTGCTACACCACAAAAATTGCTTAGAGTGAGTGGCACTCAAAGACTGAATGGGATATCTGAAAGTAAGGTCACAGCACTCACCACTGGCCATTTAAAAAGCACTACTATGTGGAGGGGTTGTGGGATAACAGATGGACCAGACACAGAACTTCAGGTTTAACACACAATCTCTGTGTAATGTTTATTTAAAACACAAGGAATGAATAACCTTAAGCAATGGCATATCCCCTCTTTAATACATCAGTTTGCAGGAACAGACTATGCATGCCCTTCCTCTGCACTTAGCACCTACTGACCCACTGATCTAGCTCTGCTGTGGAAATGAACTATCCCCTATGTTAGTCTTGTGTGTTTGGGTGATAGGGAAACTCAAAAAAAAAAAAACAACAAGCTGAAGACAAAGAACCTCCGTGCAGAAGCACTGAATGAAGCAAGGGTTACCCCAAAGGGCATTGGCAGTAAAGCCAAGTTTCCAAGAAACACATCACTCATACCCCCATAATGCAAAGCATCATGGGATATATATGCAAATCACCATGACATTTTAGGCTGGTTCAGCTTAAAGCAGGACTGCATGGTGCCAAAGGGCCTCTCAAACAATCTGTAATTTACATGTATTTAAATAACACAATGGGGGGTTTCTGATATCTCTACCCTGGTAACTTAATTTTTATAATACAGACCCCTAGTAACTTTTTACCCTTTATCAAAAGCACCTAGTGCCATGGTATTTCTAGATTTACAGGTTTCATGCACATAAGGCATATACATCACGGTATCTTATGACAGTGCTATTGCATACTAAATCCAACAATGAGGAACAGAGCCTGTTGTTTTACATCAACTCTGAGATCACCACAATAACCTCTGTGTACGAGGACCTGAGAGGGAAAAGGAAAAATTAAGGAGGACACTGTAGCATAGTAAAGAAAGGGGAGGGGGCACCCATAGGTGGCCAACCTTATGGACTAGAAATTGTAAAGGATAGATTAGGCTAAGAAATTGAAGAACTGTTGCAACAGCTTTTAAAAAAGTGACAGTCCTTTAGAGTGATAGGTTCTCCCTGTCACATATCCCCCACCTTAAGAGGAAAGCAGTTATTTCAGACTGTTTACCACCTTCCTGTCCCAGGAAGGGATGGAACTTCCACCCATCCATCTTCAGAAGCTCCATCTCAGAGTCCCTATTAACGATAAACATTCCATCATAAACATAGTGGAGATCATCATTCTTTACTGTGAGGTGTTAACACATTTCTCAACAGAGACTAATGGTACCTTCCCTGCACTATCTCCTTTTAGCGAAAGTCTGTCGTATTTCATTGACATCAATTCGTGCAGCATATCTAGACATGAAATCAGCATTTACATGTTTTGTCCCTGCCCTGTGGGACACAGTAAATTGATAGGGCTGAAGAGCTAAGTACCACCGCATTATACAGGGAATTTTTTCTCTCATTTGGTGCAACCAGCCAAGGGCGATATGATCAGTTACAACCTTACATTCAGCCCCCCCACAAGTAATATTTCAGAGGCTAACTTGCCCACTTCAGAGCTATGCATTCTTTCGCTATGGTAGCATATTTTCTCTCCCTCTCATATAGCTTCCTGCTGATATACATGATCGGATTTCTTCCCGATCTGTTTTCTGAGATGAGTCTGCCCCAGTACCATTCTCTGATGCATCAGTTTGAACCTCAAACACTTGGCTGAATGCAGGGCCTTTTAACACAGGAACTGTACATAGAATGGCCTTGATATTCCTAAAAGCCTCATTACAAATAGGGGTCCACTGAACCTTATTCGGGCACCTCTTTTTAGTGAGATGAGTCAAAGGACTGGCAGTGGCTGAGAAATTAGGAGTAAATCTCCAGGAATAACCAGCCATGCCTAGGAAAGATCTCATGTGCTTTTTTGTGGTAGGTATTGGGCTGTTTGCTACTGCTGTAACCTTCTCTACCTCGGACTTCACTTGTCTGTTGCCTCAAATGAACCCTAGGTATCTTGTCTCTGTCTTTGTTAGGGCACACTTAGCAGGGTTAATGGTCACTCCTGACTCCTTTATTGCGTGCAACACCTGGAACAAGTGTCTAACATGGGATTTCCAGTCAGGGCTGAATATGGCCACATCGTCCAGAAAAGCCGCACAGTACTCAGTGTGTGGTCTTAGTATGTGGACCATAAATCACTGAAAAGTGGCTGGGGCCCCATGTAATCTAAATGGCACTGTGACAAACTGGTATAAAACGATTGGGGTGCTAAATGCGATATTATCTTGTGAATCAGGTGACAAGGGGATTTGCCAGTATCCCTTAGCAAAGTCAAGGGTGGAGATATACTGTGCATTGCCTAGTCTGTCAATGATGTCATCTATTTGGGGCATTGGATAGCCTTCGAATAGTGATGTGGTGTTACGCTTTCCAAAATGTAGGCATAGATGTATGCCACCCTCATTCTTGTCCACTATGACAATGGGTGAAGACCATGCACTATTTGAGGGCACGATTATGCCTAACTGCCCGATTTTTTTACTTCCTGAATCACCGCATCCCTCATCTTCATGGGCAATCTGTAGGGCTTTTGGTGTATTGGCTTGTCTTGCATGGCAGTTATGGTGTGCACAATTCCTTTGGCCTTCCCCGGGATGTTTGTGAATATGGGCTAAAATTCTTGTAATACCCCCTGCAAATATTTCTGTTGCTGAGGCTTCAATTCAGGGTTTGTCTGGATCTCCTCCAACTGTCTTGACTGCTCTAGCCTTTTATAGGCAATCTCCAGTTCTGACTTCCCTAACTTCAGGATGGATATGAAGGTAGGGGTTAGGCTTTTCATGCCATTACCTAAAGAGGTTCACATGGTAAATTTTCTGGGGGGAAGGGTCTCTTTCCTGGCATGCTAAGCTCATAATTCACTGGTCCTGTTTGCCTCAAAATGGTAAAGGGGTCCTGCCTTTTCATGCGTAGTTTGTTCTCTGTGGAGGGAAGGAGTAACAACACTTTGTCCACTGACTGAAATGTTTTAGTCTTCGAACCCTGGTTGTAGCTTTCTTTCTGCAAGTCTTGCTTCTGTTCTAAGCTCTGGCGTGCCAAGTTGATATATTTCACCAGGCGTTAGCGTAACTGAATAATGTACGTTACGACATTAATATGTCCCACCTCCTTCCCTTCTTCCCAGTGTTCTTTAACCACATCCAGTGGCCCCCTCAGGTTCCTCCTGTACAGTAATAAAAAAGGAGAGAAACCAGTGGATGTTTGAGATATTTCTCTGTAAACAAAAAGTAAATAGGGGAGGTACCTATCCCAATCTCTACCCTCTTCTTTTACATACTTCCACAACATTCTCTTTAATGTCAGTAGCTCAGGAGATCAGAAGGCTCTGGGTTCTATCCCCCCACCAGGCACTTGAGTTAAATCCCAATACTGACTCTGTAGTGCAGCATTAGGGGGGTGCTGCACTCCTGAGGTGCTGTCTTTCGGATGAGACGTTAAACCGAGGTCCCATCTGCCTGTTCAGGTGGTAAATCAGGTGGATGTTTAAGATCCCATGGCACTTCTCGAAAAGAGTAGGGGAAATTTTTATTCATATTCATAAACATAGCATTCATAAATAACAGAAGAAAAATCAAACATCATGA
This sequence comes from Neoceratodus forsteri, assembly GCA_016271365.2. Classification (NCBI taxonomy): domain Eukaryota; kingdom Metazoa; phylum Chordata; order Ceratodontiformes; family Ceratodontidae; genus Neoceratodus; species Neoceratodus forsteri. The sequence continues at coordinate 762,170,076 of CM057456.1, read as the reverse complement.
TCAGCAGAAGAAAATAAATAAAAAACAGCAAAGTAAACTGTCAACCATAATAAACCTACTCCCCAAATAATAAAGTATTATACCCATACTTAACAAAAAAAAAATAATAATAAAGAAAAAAACGCAAAAATATCCCATGAGCAGACAAAGGTCTTTTAAATAATACGAAGTAGGATACATACATACTACCCAACACCCAGGAATATCAGTGTATCCAGCCCATCCCCCTCCCCCTGCTACCCTACCCAATCAATTCCCTTCAAGCCTGTGCACACCATTCTATTCCTATTCATTCTATTTCTTTATTGAACACACTGTCCAGTTCAACTTGTAATTTAAATAATACGTCTGTAATCATGACCTCCTCCCCTTGCAGAAACCTCTGACATCTGCCGTGCCAGATTACCCATTTTATACATGCAAATAGGACAAATACAGTACCCTTATTAAAACATACCCATGGTTCCACCAATTGGCCATAACTAGTTGGTCATATGTCATGTCCTGAAAATAGTGCACATTCCAAAAAGCATCAAGGTCCTGCCAGAGAGACTGGATATATATACAGTCTAAAAAAAGATGTTGCATCGTTTCAATCTGTGCATTACATTCTTGTATCAAACAAACTGTATCTGGTAACATTTTATGTTTGTGATTTCCTCGCACATTCAATTTAGAGTGACCACATAACCACAGCATGTCCTTCATTTTAAGTGGAACTCTGCCTTCAAGCATACATTCTAATACTAAAGAAACGTTATTCTGTGGACTTACTACAAAAACTGGATCCTCAAAACAAATGTTCTTTAGAATGGTAGTATAAAACTGTTTCTAAGATCTTGGATATGTTGTTCATCCACACTGTTTGGCATGTCCCTTTCCCTTTTAAGATCAGCCGGAAGTCTTCAAGCTAGCTCTTCCCACCCACCCGGGTGGTATATACTTTGGCTCCGCCACATGACGCCAGATCTTTCTTCCACTGGAAGATGCAGGTTGCTTCCCCTGTGCGCACGCATTTCGTAGGCCCTGGCTTTCAAACCCTCGGTTTTACCGAAACTAAAACTCATTCGAGTTAGCCATTGCGCTTTTGCGTCTTCGATCATGGAAGAGAATTCTTCTCTGGGATTTCGCTGGTGTCCTTGCGGCCAGAAGATGTCACGCACCGATCCCCATCTCGCGTGCGTCTACTGCCTAGGTGTCTGCCTTGACGCCTTGTTTTGCAGCTTTTGCCTCACCTTCCATCCCAACATCCTGGAAAACCGCTTGCACGTCTGAAGTTGGGAGATCGGAGAAAAGAACCTCGGTGAAGTCTGAGGCTAGGTGGGCGGTTTCAGGCCAGCGAGAACTCCGCTGAGCAGCTGGAGCGCATGAAGGTGTTGAAGAAGCTGCCAGTGCTTCCGTTAATCGAAGCTTCTTCGTTCCTCTCAACCTGGGCTCCACCTTCACAGGTTCTTTTAAGGAGTTGTGCCAGTCTCTCCCTAGCCGGGGTGAGGCACCTGCGGGCTCACACTCCTCCTGCTCTTGGAAGAGAGAAAAGGAATCTGGCCTGTCTTCGTTTCGCCGAAGGCGCTCTTGGGACCAAGAGAGGTCTCAGTCTCAGGAGCATGCGGTCTCGACCTCTGTTGAGATCGCTTCCTCGGCTGCAGGCTTCACGGTCCTTCCATCTGCCAGATGACCGAGGAAGTGGCCAATGAAGTAGAGATCATTAGACCCTCTGTCACTGGCTGTGGCCGACGACTCATTGGAAAGGACTGTGGTCCTGGTGTTCCCCGATGAGGAGACCCAGTCTGCTGGTGTCTCCATCAAGGTCACGGTTCCGGACCCCCGGGTTTCACCGATCCCTCCGGTGTGTCCCGAGTGCCCGAGTCGGCCCTCCTGATCTTGGTCGAGGTCCAGAACCCCCTTGGCTGAAAGGCCAAGGAGGAGCCATAAGCGCTTAAAGAAGAAGCGACACCACAGGTCATCCTCATCCTCCTCAGATGAGGAGAGGCTCCGATGGAAATTTCATCGGCGCTACGAGGACCTTATGTGGCAACATCTGATTTTGACCGGGCAGAAGCTGGCTCCACCGCCTACCCCAGCCATTACTTGGCTTTTGCCTCCCAGGCCGAAGCCGACCCCCTCTGAACTGAAGCCCTTGGTTTCCCTGCCAGCGGGGCCGGCCCGTCCTCCGGTTTGGCCTCTGCCGGTCTCCCCACCGATTAGTGGTGGAGCCACCACCTAAGCAGCCTATGGGAGGGGCTCCTTCAAAAGAGGACTGAACAGATACCGGACTTCCCCGATGTCTGTCAGTCATGGTCACCCCGGACCTTCCTCAACGGGTCGAGGGTGATTTGGGCAGCAAACCGTTGTATCCCAACTCCTCGGACTCTGATGTCACCATACTCCACTCACATCCAGGGAATGATGAGTCGTCCGTTGGCACAGGGATGGAGGAAGACCCTTCCAGGGGATCCTCCGTCTCATCTCTGATTCCACAGGGATGCCCCTGGAGCCCATCCAGAAAAAGGTGGAATGCCCTCTCACGGACATCCTGAAGAGAGGGGACACCCCGACAGAAGCCTTTCCTGTGGCCGAGACCATTGTTGGCCTGGCACTCAAACTATGGCAGTGCCCTGCCTCATGTCCAGCACCATCTGCCCACATGGCCCGCAAGTTTGCGGTGCCCATGCGGTCCCTTGCGAGGTTCACAGAGCACCCTTCGGCTGAGAGCCTGGTGACCGCCTCTGTGTTCAGGAGTACTGGCAGTTCTGCCAACACTGACCATCCCCCCGATAAGGAATCCAAGCTCTTGGACCATTTGGCACTGAAAGTCTATGCGGCTTCCTCCTTGGGTCTTCGTCAGGCCAGTTCGGCCGTCGTCATAGCGCACTTCTCTCATGCCCTTCTCGGGTCATTAGATGAAGTCCTCCCACATCTCCCAGCTGGCATGCAAACCACGGTTAAGCAAGTCCAGGACCGGGACTGTACTGTAGCCAAACAGCAGCTCTAGACGGCCCTGGACTTCGGGGATTCTTGTGGCCGCTCAATGGCAACTGCAGTGGCCTCTTGCAGCAGGGCTTGGCTGAGGTTATCCTCCTTTCCAGCGGATACTCTGCATAAGTTCACTGATGTGCCTTTCTTTTGGACCAACTTGTTTGGCCCAGGAGTGTCTGGTCACCTACAGCACATTGAACAGTCCAGTGCCACCTTGGACGCCACTTCTGCCAGGAGTTCTTCAGGCAGGAACAAGCAGTAGAAAAAGAAGCCCTTTCGGCACTCTTCCCCTGTGGTCCAGCAGTCCTCCTACCAAGGAGGTCAGCAGCATCAGCAGCAGGCTCAAGCTTGGCACCCTTGGCCCAAGCCTGGAACCCAACAGGCCCGCAAAGGGGCCCGAGACTTCGGTTCTGGAGCCTCCTCCTCCTCTAAGCCTGCTCAGTGACGGGATGGGGCTGCCACCCCTATCTCCGTCACGCCAGCTCTGGGTCCTCCTGTGGGGGCTGGCTCCATCACTTCCTTTCCACCTGGTCCACTGTTACCACGAACAGGTGGGTTCTTGAAATGGCCAGTCAGGGACTGCCTCTGGAATTCGAGCAGTACCCTCCCAGCCGAGCCTGTGCCCCTCGGGAGGAAAGAGTATCCGTCCATACTGGGTCGGCTCTTCGAGAATACATTGCTCAGCTCCTCCGCAAGGAGGCAGTAGCTCTAGTGGCGGATCCTCCAGCAGACCCAGGCTTTGTCTCCAGGTACTTCCTGGTGCCCAGGCGGATGGGGGGCTGGCGCCCCATTCTAGATCTCCATGACCTGAATCAGTTTCTCAGGTAACACACTTTTCGGATGGTCACTCTGTCCCAGATCATACCATCCTTGGAGGGAAACGTGGTTCTGTTCACTGGATCTGCAGGATGCGGTCTTTCACGTCCCAATCCGTCTGTCCCATCAGTGGTTCCTCCACTTCAGGGTCGAAGGGACCCTGTACGAGTTCCGAGCCATGCCGTTCAACCTGTCATTGGCCCCACGGGTCTTCACCAAATGCATTGCAGTGGTGGCAGCCCATCTTCGACGTTGGGGGGGGGGGTCAGAATTTACCCCTACCTCTACGATTGGCTCTTAGCAGGTTCCGCCCAACAGGAGGTGGAGAGGTCCAGGGATCTGGCCCTCCAAACCTGCTCCCAACTTGACCTCCTGATCAACGAGGCCAAGTCAGAACTCATGTCTTCTCAGGTGATGGGCTTCACTGGGGCAGTGCTCGACTCTTGTCAAGCCAGAGCTCAGCTCCCAGCAGACATGGTGGAGCTTCTTTCCTCCTTTGCCCAGTCATTTCTGGTTGGGCACTTGCACCCTGCCCGGGACTTTTTGTGCCTTCTGGGTTACATGGCAGTGTGCCCCTCAGTGATTCATTGGGCCCGGTTGCACATGTGCCCCCTCCAGTGGGAGCTGGCCGTACAGTGGACTCTGCGCCATGGTAATTTCGACCACCTGATCACTGTAACCCAGAAGATGTGGGACTCTCTCCAATGGTGGACTGCCCCAGACCGGTTGCAGGAAGGGATCTCGTTTGTTCGCTCTGAGCTGACGGTCGTCCTTATGACCGATGCCTCTCTCATCGGCTGGGGAGCCCATATGGGGGACAACGGGGCCCTCGGGTTCTGGACCCCCGAGGAGTCCCGATGCCGCATCAACCTGTTGGAGCTCAGAGCAGTCAGACTGGCGCTGTCAGCTTTCGCGCCTCAGTTCCGGGGTCAAGTGATTCAAGTCCAGCTGGACAATACCACGACCATGTACTACCTCAACAAACAGGGCAGCACGCACTCCCATCTGATGTGCAAGGAGGTGCTCCGCATCTGGTCCCTCATAAGCCGGTTGTAGGCGAATCTCCTAGCCATCCATGTGGAAGGAGTCTCGAACCAACTGGCGGATGCTCTCAGCCGTATAGGCCAGACATCCCACGAGTGGTCTCTCCATCCAGAGGTAGCGTACAGCCTGTTCTCCTGTTGAGGCAAAGTGGTGGTGGACCTGTTTGCCTTGAGGAAAATCACCAAGCTGAGGCTGTATCATGCCTGTCCCCCTCAGCAGGGCTTGCTGCAGGGGGATGTCTTCTCGAGGCCATGGACCCCAAGTCTCCTGTACACCTTCCCTCCATTTCCCTTGATCCACAAGGTGTTACTCAAGGTGAGGAGGGATGAGGTGAAGGTGATTTTGGTAGCTCCAGACTTGCCTGGCCAGTTCTGGTATCAAGATCTCCTCACCCTCAGCTGCAGATTCCCAGAGCAGCTTTGTGCATGCCCGGACATCTGTGAACCAGGGGAAGGTCTTCCATCCGGACCTTTAATCCCTGCACCTTACAGCCTGGTACCTGAGCGGCTAGAGTTCCAGGCTTTGGGTCTTTCCGAAGATGTCTACACTGTGGTGGAGGCACCTCGAAAGGAATCTACCAGAAAATGTTGTGCCTTCAAATGGAAAAGGTTTTCCATTTGGTTTCAGGGCAAGCGTCTGGACCCCTTATCCTGTTCTGTAGCTAACATTCTCTACTACCTTTGGTCTCTCTCCAAAGGGGGTCTGTGGTCATCGACCCTTAGGGTACAACTGGCAGCCATTTCTGCTTACCGGACCTGTGGGCAGTCAGCCGGCTGATGAGTGCAGGAGACAGTGGTGGTACTTTTTCAAAGGCCTGGATCATATATCCCCTCCGGTGTGTGAACCTCCACCTCCGTAGGATCTACTGCTGGTACTGGCAAAGCTCATGGGCAAGCCATTCGAACCAATACACAATTGTGAGCTATCACACTTGTCATGGAAGACGGCCTTCCTGGTGGCTATCATGTCTGCCAGAAGGACAGGGGAGCTCCAGGCACTTTCGGTGGACTCCCCATATCTGGCCTTCCACAGGAACAAAGTTGTCCTGCGCCCCCAACCGAAATTCCTTCCGAAGGTGGTGTCAGAATTTCACCTTAACCAGGTGTTGACTCTGCCAGTATACTACCCTAATTACACCTTGGAGGCTGAGTACAGGCTCCATACCTTGGACCTGAGACGTGCTCTTTCCTATTATAAGGAGAGGACGGCGGAAATTCATGGAGAGGTTCGCCAGCTGTTTGTCACCTACGCTGAAGCCGCTCCTGGCAGACCTGCAGCCAAAGGAACCATAGCGAGATGGATTACATCATGCATAGGTCTGTGCTACGAGTTGGCAGTCAAGGAGCCTCCCAGAGGGATAAAAGCTAATTCTACCTGCCATACTGCTGCATCGGTGGCTGCTTCCAGAGACATCCCTATCCAGGAAATCTGTCGGGCTGCTACCTGGAAGTCAGCAACACCTTCATTACCCACTACCACATCGACCTTAAGTCACGCCAGGATGCTGGTTTTGGGGCCTCTGTTCTCCAATCTCTGTTCCCTAAGTAGGGGTTGTGCGCCTTGCCTCCCTCCTCCCGGAGAACTGCTAGGAGTCTGCCAAACAGTGTGGATGAACAAGATATCCACAATCCTAGAAAAACAGGTTCTGAAGTGCTCCGCCTTGGCCTTGCGGATTGCCCAGGTACACTTATTGCGGGCAGCATAGGCCTGCCTATCACTTAGCAAACTGGAGGCAGTGGCACGATGCCAGAGGTTGTCATGCATTTTGAACTGTTGTAGGAGTTCTGGGGTGATCCAGAGGGCACTATGTTTTTTCGTGGTCACTTTGATGGTCGGTGCAAAAGCATCACAGGTGGTATTAAAGGTGGTAGTGAAGTAGTGCAATGCATCATCTATGTGCTGGGCTTGGGCAGAGGGGCCAGTCCCAGTTAATTAGATATTGTTTGAGTTTGGCTATGCCTCCTGGGCGTAGTCAATGATGAAAGGTGATATTTGGTGGTGGATTAGGTAGTTGACAGGACCAGCTGACGATGACTGGAGAGTGGTCGCTTAAGGCATTGGGTAGGACACCCAGGTTGATAATATGGTGGGGACGATTAGTGAGCAGGCTATCTAGTAGGGTGTGGGTTCCATTAGTGATGTTGGCCGTTGTAGGCTGGGATACCAGTTGGGTCATATCTAACGCAGCAAAGGTATCTTTGGTGTGTGTTGATGAGCTCGCCAGCCAGTTTATATTGAGATCCCTAACTAGGATTTGTTCCATTTTGTGATGGTGGCTGGCTAGCTAGTCAGAGAGTGATTTACAGGCAGGGGATTGGCTGCGGGGTGGGATGTAGGCGACAGTGAGAGTAAGAGGAGCACGGTTTGGGTCAGGGGAGAGTTTTATTGAGAGGACTTGGGCATCATGGTCTAGGGATGGTGCATGCAGGGCTTAGTAATGCAGTGAGACATTTACATAGAAGGTACAGCCACCATCTCTCTTGCCGTTACGATCAACCCTAATGAGAGAGTAGCCAGGAATAGAGACAAATGACTCTGGGGTCTTGGCTGACAGCCAGGTTTCTGTTAAAGCCAGAATGTCTGGTTGGTGCTGTGCTGTCCAGCATTGCAGGGGTGCCTTTTTTTTTTTTTTAGGCAGGCTGCAGATATTCATAGCGGCTATTCAAAGCCACGCGGGTGACCTCAGTTGGGGGCGTTGCTGGGCCAGGATTGGGGTGAACAGTGCCAGATAGTAGAAGAAGCAAATAGAAGATCCTGACAAGGGTCATGAATTGGTGGCGTTTTGCCAGGTAGCAGCATCTGGCAAGCTTAGAAAATGATGAACAAGCAATGGGCAGTTGTGTGAGGGCTGGGATGGCCAAGTGGAGGAACAGACAAGGAGGGCTCAAGGCACAGAGATATGGGCGGAGGGGTAGAGGGGAGGGGTGCTGGGGGGCTATGGGGAGAGACAGGGGGACGGAGAGACTATGAGGGGTGAGGTGGTTCGAACCCTGGTTTGGATGCCACGTTGTATGCCTAGTGATAGCCTGGGAGACGGTGCAAGGGACACTACTGAGAGGGGCAAAAGGCAGAGAATTTAGGTATGAATGACGCAGGACAGAATTGTTGGGGTTGGGGGGAACAGTGGCAAGAGGATTGTAACCTACACGTCTTGTTGCCCTCTAGTGGCTTTACAGTATAATCTGCAAATGGAAAAGTAGATGAGGAACCAACCAAGGAGCTCTTGTTCCACGGACAGCCAGTAAGAGCTGTCCCAAGATAAAGGCAATTGTCCTTAGAAAATTTACATAGACAGCCACGCAGCCTTGAGTTCCCGGAATGCTGTCTAGGCCGCACCTGCTAGCAAGGGCTCTGGGAGTGTGGTAGCAGGCTCCTCTTGCCGTGGAGGTGTGGAGACCCCCGTCTGAGGCCCTGTTAGCCCAAAGGGCTATGAGGATGCCTGAAGGAGAATGGACAAGCTGGGGTTAGATGTAGCTCCAAAAACAATGGGAGGTATCCTGCTTTGCAATTCACAAAAAAGCTTTGTTACAAATAATGGGAGTTTAAATTGTGGGGAGGGATTCAGGCAGCGAGCTAGGTGCCGGCTGGGTCTGCAGAGAGAAGAAATAAAAGACGCTGAAATTGGGGGAGGGGGGTGGAGGCAGGAGAAATTAACTGAAAGTGACTTTTCACAGAAATACCCACTGTGGTAACAGAGACTCAGCACAGAATTAGGAATACAGTCTAGCCTTCTATACTTCCAAGTTCAAACACATACAAGTACAGTTAAAAAAACAACAACTTTAAACTGAAGAAATTCAGCACTGAGTATTAAATATATCTATGAACTTTATATGTGCTTGACCTGCTGTCCTACTGCCTTGAATATGTACATGTCTAGTTATGTGTATCATGATGAATTTGTGACTGCCAATACCCTATATCCTGTTCATGTGAAAAATGTTAATGAAAATTATATTAATAAAAAAAAGAACGTCTGGTTCAACACACAGTCTCTGTGTGATGTTTATTTAAAACACCGAATAACCTTAAGCAGTGAATGGCATATCCCTTTAATACATCAGTTTGCAGCATGTCTTTCTTCTGCACTTAGTCAGCACCTGCTGACCCACTGATCTAGCTCTGCTGTGGAAATGAACTATCCCCTATTGTTGGTCTTGCATGTTTGGGTGATAGGGAGCTCAAAAAAACAAACAAAAAAAGCTAAAGACAAAGAACCTCAGTGCAGAAGCACTGAAGTATGGGCATTGGCAATAGAACCAAGTTTCAGAGAAACACATCATCACACATACCCCTATAATGCAAAGTATCATGGAATGTATATGCAAATTACCATGAAATTTTAGGCTGGTTCGGCTTAAAGCAGGAATGTATGGTGCCAAAGGGCATCTCATACAATCTGTAATTTACATGCATTTAAATAACACAATGGGAGATTGCTGATATCTCTACCCCGGTAACTTAATTTTTTTAATACAGCCCGCTAGTAACTTTTTATCTTTATCAGAAACACCTAGTGCTGTTGTATTTTCAACATTTACAGGTTTCATACACATAAGACATATATACATTAAGGTATTTTATGACATAGTGCTGTTGCATACTAAATCCAAAAATGAGAAACACAGCCTATTGTTTTACATCAGCTCGGAGATCGACACAATAACCTCCCTGTACGAGGACCTGAGAGGCAAAATGAAGTGTTAAAGAGGACACTATAGCATAGTCAAGAAAGGGGAAGGGACACCCATCGGTGGCCAGCCTTTTGGGCTAGAAATTGTAAAGACTAGATTAGGCTAAGAAATAGAACTGTTGCAACAGCTTTTAAGAATAAAGAGACGGTCCTTTAGAGTGATAGGTTCTCCCTGTCACATGCTATCCATTCTTTGGTGCAAAATTAATTTAGTTTTATTTCAGTGAGCTATCCTACAAAAAAAAGGTTAAAGAGCAATGTGGACAAAAAATAAAACACCCAGAGGGTGTGAAACATGAGAATTTTGTTTTACCTATACTTCTGCTCAGGAAGAACTCCCTTCAAAGTTCTGTTTTCTTTCAAAGAAGTCAGATTTATTCAGTCCCTCCCATTCTTAGATCTCTGAATACATTGCAGGGGAGAGAAAATGTCACAGTGATTTTATTAGAATGCATAATCAGTCTCTTTTCAACCGTGGGACTGGCTGTTATCTGTAGGCATGAAGGATGTCCTTTTCCATCTTTCAAACCATCAGTCTCTTAGGAAATAAAGTTTGCACACATTAAAAATTCTTAGTGATGTGTTCAAACCTTTGGAGTTCAACAGCACCAGTAATGGTCTTTTTTTTTTTTCGTTTAGTGTATCTGCTGTCTCCAACCAACCCCTTAACCCCATCACTCACATTCCATTGTTACTTATCCCATTGTCCCTTTCCTCCATGGCTTGTCCCCTCATGATGGGGTCCACAGGTGTACCCCCCACCCCGACTGGGTCAGAATCCAGTTGGAGGTGGTTGCCTTGTTGGAGGACTAGGATCTGTGTCATCCTGCCATTTGGGGCTTTTCAGTCAGTTTTCACCCCAGGGTCGCTGGCCTTGCAGTGCCTCGTGTGTGTGCGGTGGCATGCAACACGTATTGTATTGATGCTATGTACCTCCACTACACAACCAGCCAGCTTCTGCTAGGCAGCAGGTACACAGCGGAGGAGGAAATCCATCTCCCTGAAGGAGGAGAGCTGTCCAAAGGGATGCTTATCTTGTCTTCCCTGGCTATCCCCCAACAACCCGAGTCTGTTGCCACAGCCGGGTCACCGGAGTAGCAAGCGAAAGCACTATTGCTACACTACCTTGCTGGCTGCATCAGCAGTTTTCACTGAGTGCATGACCGGTGTAGCAGTCTGACCCAGTGTTTAAAGAACCAGTGTAAATTTGGTGTTTATTTCCAGCAGATACTATGCTACATACATTACTAGACATTGAGATCAACAGCTTGGTTTTAGTATTTGGACTCAGATATATAAATTCTAAACAAGACATTAATATATGGACTGAGCAAAAGGAATTAAGATCTTTGTGACCCAAAAAGTAAGAACGTAAATTTGATTTATTTATTTAAGAGTTTACCAGGAAGGCATGCTGAGCAGAGTACTGCTTGATTTCAGATGCGTCCTGGGGAGAGGGGGAAGGTACAATAAATATACTTGGCGAGCAGGATCAGCAATACTATACAGAAACAATTATAATAGGTGACTCTCAAGAAGTCTAGTATCTTGGTCCCTGGTAAATAGTACTGCATCATCCACATAAAGTAGTATTCTCTGTTGGCAGGTGATTGGGAGACCATTAAGAAAGAGAGAAAAGAGTAACGATCCCAGTATTGACCCCTGGGGGACACCAGAGAGGACTGGTTTTTCATCAGATATGACCCCAGCAATCCTGACACGTTGAACCCTATCCCCAAGATAACTAGTAAACCAGAGCACTGCATCATTGGAAAGGCCAAGGGAAGACAGTTGACCAAGAAGGAGTGGGTGGTTAATGGTGTCAAAGGCCTTTGTTAGATCAATGAATACTGCTCCCCCCCTCCCACAACTGCCTTGGTCGAGGGTGTCATGGAGGAAACCAGTGAATTCCAACAGTGCCATGGTGGTACTATGCCCTTTCCAGAAACCATGTTGTTCTGGGCAATGGATTTCATACTTGTCCAGGAATGCAACAAGTTGATAAGAAACTATTCGTTCCTGAACTTTTGATAAGGGGGGGGGGGGAGGATGGAGATGGGTCTATAATTGATGTGTAGCGACTTGTCTCCACTCTTGTGCACAGGTGTGATAGTTGCCTGCTTCCAGAGTGATGGGAATTGACCCAGTCTTAAGGCTAGATTAAAGATCTTTGTCAGGGGTTCAAGGATCTCATCCAGAACTTGTGCAAGCAGCTTTAGGTCAAGGGAGTCACCACTGTACCCGGTTTTGCTGATGGCCTTGCATATATAGGTTCTGGCTAGGTGCATAGGGATCTCTTTGAAGAAGAACTGTGGGGCAAGTCGTGCTTGGGACGCCATTGTATTGATGGAGTCGCAGATGGGGGCATTGAAAAAATCAGTTGGTAGGACACTGCTCAGGTTAGAGAACGCTTTGTTGAACGTGTAAAGATGGTATTTAGGTCAAGTGTAGGCATACCATCGATGTTAAGCATAGTGGGCAGTGTCTTAGCTTCCTTCCCTGTGAGGTCCTGCAAGTTGTTCTAAAATTGTTTCCCATCACCCCAGGAGTGCAGCACCCCATACGTCGAATGGGAAGAACACCCCTCCCCCCTCAGCTAGTGGTCAAACAGGGATTCAGCATGTTTGCAGTTCATTTGCATCACCAGGTAAGAAAAAAGGTCCGTCTCCCCATACGACGCACTGGGGAAACACCAAACCTCACCCAACAACTAACACAATGAAATCTGGCCAATGGAAAATCATGTACACAAATGCTCACAGCCTGGGAAATAAGATCCCAGACCTGCAGGCAATAATGTCAGAGGCTAAACTGGACATAGTAGCAATTAGTGAGACATGGTTTACCGGTAACCATACTTGGGAGACTTCAGTACCTGGCTGTGTACTGTTTAGAAGAGAACGAGGTGCAGAAAGTGGGGGGTGGAGTGGCTGTGTATGTCAGTGAAAATATCAAAGCTACAGACATTCAGAATACACATAAGGAGCCAGAAGAACTGTAGGTCACCCTGGAAACAGGAAATGGGACAGCCATAAGAACTGGGGTTGTCTACAGGCCCCCAGACCAGGGGGAGGACATAGACACATTACTGTTAGAAGATATACAAAACATGACAGCTAAAGGGGAGGTTCTGGTAATGGGAGACTTCAACATGCCGGATACAGATTGGTCAATACCAGCAGGAACATCTGCCAGAACTAGACACATGGTGGATTCCGTGCAGGGGGAGGGCCTCAAACAACTGGTACAACAACCCACAAGAGACAGGGCTATTCTAGATCTAGTACTAACAGGGAAGGGATCACAGATCTCCAGGTAGAAGGTCACCTGGGGGCCAGTGACCATCACATGGTATGGTTCAGTTTGGCCACTACATCTAAATCATCCCATTCCAAGGCAAAAATATGGGACTTCAGAGGAGCTGACTTTGATAAGATGGCCAACAGAGTTAAGCTAGCCCTGGCAAAAAGAAACACAGGTGAGGGGGTACAGGCAAAGTGGGCAAGCATTAAGGATGCAATACTTGAAGCAACATCCCATTGTGTTAGAAAAGGAAGTGCAAAAGAAGAAGGAAACTACTTTGGTTCTCAAATACAGTAGCAGAAAAGGTCAGAGCCAAAAGGCTGCCCTTCAGGATATATAAGGGAACACAGTGGGATGAAGATAGGCAGGCATACCAAACTGCCCTAAGGGAAGGCAATAAGGCAGGCAAAGTCCCAAACTGAGGAAACACTAGCATGAACAGTAAAAGAAGGTGACAAGACTTTCTATAGATACATTAGTGAAAGGAGAAAGTCCAGAAGGGGTATTGCTAAGCTCAAAGGAGAAAAGGGGGCATGTGACCTAAATAGATACTTTTGCTCAGTATTTACTGAAGAGAAGGTAGGGCAGGGCCCACAGCTCAGCACCATGGACACGGGGGAAGGGAGGTGAGCACTACTCCCTTCACAAAAGAAAGGGTCTTACAAGAGCTCGCTAAGCTCAGGGTGGACAAGGCCATGGGATCTGATGGCATACATCCCAGGGTACTTAAGGAGCTAAGGGTGGAACTAGCAGAGCCATTATCAGAACTGTTTAGTGAGTTTCTGAGCACAGGAGAGGTCCCAGAAGACTGGAGAAGGGCTCATGTGATCCTGCTCCACAAGAGTGGTAGCAGGAGGAGGCAGGGAACTACAGACCAGTCAGTCTTACCTCAGTAGTGGGCAAGATTATTGAGGCACCCTTAAGGAAAGGATAGTTCAACACCTGGAATCCATAGGGACACAGGATCCAAGACAGCATGGGTGTACAAAAGGAAGGTCCTGTCAAACTAATCTCATAGATTTCTTTGACCGGGTAACCAGAGTGGTGGACTGAGGGGGAGCAGTTGATGTCGCCTACCTTGACTTCAGCAAAGCTTTCAACACTGTTCCACATAGAAGGTTGAATAAATAAGCTGGGTAGGCTCGGGGTGGGTCAGAAGTTGGTCAACTGGGTGGCAAACTGGTTGACGGGCAGAAAACAGAGTGGTGGTGGTAAATGGTATACAGTCAGAAGAGATGCAGGTCACAAGTGGGGTACCTCAGGGATCAGTCCTGGGGCCTGGCCTCTTCAATATCTTTATTAGTGACATTGCAGATGGACTAGAGGGTAAGGCTTGTCTGTTTGCAGATGACACCAAGATCTGCAACAGAGTAGATGATCCAGATGGGGTGGGCAGAATGAGAAGAGATCTGGATAAACTAGCAAATGGTCAGAAGAGTGGCAACTAGGATTTAATGCAAAGAAGTGCAAGGTCATGCACATAGGGAAGAGAAACCCTGAAGCCACCTATGGGTTGGGAGGGGAGTTGCTGGCAGTCACAAAGGAAGAAAGAGACTTGGGCATCATCATCACCGATGACCTGAAATCATTTAAGCAGACCTCTAAAGCAGTAGGTAAGGCTAGGGGGATGTTAGGGTTATTAGTAGGGGTATCACAAGTCATAATAGGGAGGTAATAATCCCTCTTTACAAGACACTGGCTAGGCCCCATCTGGAGTACTGCATGCAGTACTTGAGGCCACACCTTCACAAGGACATTATCCAAATTGAGGCAGTCCAGAGAAGGGCCACCAAAATGGTGCAGGGACTGCATCAGAAGACATATGAGGACAGATTAACGGAGCTCAATATGTATACCCTTGAGCAAAGGAGGGAGAGAGGTGATGTGATTGAAACGTTCAAACACCTTAAGGGCATTAACAAGTTGAAAGAGTCTAACATGTTTAAATGTAAGAAAAATAGCAGGACAAGAGGACACAGCATGAGATTAGAGGGAGGCCGATTAAGGGGGAATGTAAGGAAATTCTTTTTCACAAAAAGAGTGGTGGCTGCATGGAACGGCCTACCTCAGGAGGTGGTGGCTGTGAATATAGTGCAGGGCTTCAAACAGGCATGGAGTGGGCATAAGGAGCAATACAGATGAGTATGAATAGATAGGTTACTGACAGTAAAGGCTGCTGGCACATTTATAAGGTAGAAAAAGAAATGGGTAGACTGGATGGGCCTTGTGGTCCTTCAAACAACATGAAGTCTTGCTATATTATAGACATTAGCAGTTTGATCCAGCTCTAGAACTGCCCCGGAGTGAAATGGTTAAAACCATTCCAAAATAGAATTTTGGCACGAGAGCAGCTCTATCTGTGTCATTTCAAACTTGAACTGTCA
Source organism: Neoceratodus forsteri (assembly GCA_016271365.2). NCBI lineage: Eukaryota > Metazoa > Chordata > Ceratodontiformes > Ceratodontidae > Neoceratodus > Neoceratodus forsteri. Next base: position 762,154,860 of record CM057456.1, on the reverse strand, counting down.
GATTCTTTACTCCGCCTCAGTGAACAGTCGCTCCGGAGATTTCTCCTTCTGCTCGGTTCATTTCTCGGTTTAAAAAGTGTTTTCTCGGTTGGAGTTAACCGAGAATAGTTTTATTTTAACCGCAAAACCGTTCGGTTCAAGCTCTATCTGTGGTAACCGTATAAGTAAATAGAAGTTTTGTCTGTGTGGAACTTGTAAGTTATCGGTTCGGTTTGAACCGATCAGTGGGTTAAAACTCATTTAAAACTAAAAGTTACTATTTTAAGTCGCGGTTCCAGTTCTTATAGGTTCTAAAAAAGCAGTTATTCGTTTTCAATACCATTAACTTACGTTAGGAACCGAAGGGTGTCTTGCCTGGCACTGCCGTTAAAAGAGCAAGTTTTTGGTTAGGCTGGCATTATGTCTGAGAAACCCAAAAGAAAACCGGCCCACTGTTTTCAACACTGTGATGTTGTGGGGAAGTCTTTGCCAAGGCTGACCCACACACCACATGTGTTTATTGTCTGGGGTTTGACCACCTCAGTCAGACTGCCAGGTATGAAGAATTTCCTGCAGCCACCCTGGAAAAAGATTGGGCAGGCTCAGGAGCGAAGAGGCCAAAAGTCAGCTGACCGGATGGCCAGCCCGGTTCGGTGCCAACCGAACCAGAGGGAGTGCCCTCTGACCAGGCCAGACTTCCTCGGGCAAAGAAAAGCTGGTTCTGAGGAACCAATTCCAGTAAAGAAACAAGAAAATCAGCAGGTCTGGAGTCCAAAATTCCTTCTCCAACTGCTGCAGAGATAGCAAAAGCCATACAAATTGTCCAGTCACTGTCTCAGGGTCCGTCCGACCACCACTATCTGGTAAAAGGTCAGTTCGTCCGGTCCCAGTGGTTCAGGATTATGATATTGAGGAATTTTATGAACCAGAGAGGAGGAAGGAGGATTATGATCAGTATGAATGTGGCTGGAAGGTCTGGGTGTGCCCATTGACGGACATCTCCCAGACAGACCTTTAGAATCTCCCCTATGCTGTCTGAGTCCCCATCTCATTTATGTTTTATAAAAAGGTTGCTGAAACCCTCCAGCTTCCTTTAGAAGAGGCTGTGGATGAGCAAGAGAAGCCTGATTTTGTAGAAATGATGGATATTCCAGAGTCTAGAGATTGTCTATTCCTTTACATAAGTCTTTTAGGAAACAAACAATTAAAATTTTAAAGCTCCTAATTCTGTCCTCCTGTAGATAAAAAGATGGACAGAAGGTATACATTTGTCAGGCCCTGATACAGAATTCCTTTCTCCAGCAATGCAGTCATGTTAGGGTAGTTCAGGCTGCTGCCTGTGATAAAGCTTAATATTCCCTTGGCTTCACATCCTCCTGACAAGGATTCCAGGAAGATTGATGCCAGGCAAAAAAACAGTATATGGCAGCCTCTCTGGGACTCAGGCAAGCAAATTATATGGCTTATGTAGCTAGGTATCAGAAATCTAGATGGGATACTGTTATGCAATTGGCCAAAACAGGCCCATGGCCAGCTGGCTAGTGAACTAGAACAGGTGGCTGCTTGATGGCATTGAAGCCTCTAAGGTTCAGTTTCATGCTGCTGTGGATGTTAATGATGTTTCCTCTAGGGTCATGGCCACATCTGTAGCTTTTGTAGGTTGGCCTGGCTCAGGTGTACTGGTTGTCACAGGATACCCAGACTAAGGCTATGGATTTTCCTGTGGTGGGAAATTCTCTGTTTGGAAAGCAGACAGAGAATTACATGAAGAAGATGAATGAATATGGGACTACTTACAAGAGTGCCCAGGCTAAGGCGGCAAGCCACTCCTCAAAGGCATGCCCCAGGGGTAGGGTAGGCCTTTTCACGGCCTTTCTACCAGACTCAGGCCTCCTCTGCCTATGCTCAGAGGGCTTCTTCAGAGGCAGTGCAGGCGAGGGGTGGCAGATCTGCTCCCACCCCCAGCCTAAAGCTCCTGCGAAACAGGCACCTGTTGGGAGCCCAGGGCCCATTCTCCTGTACCAGTGGGGCGCAGGCTGGCTTACTTCAGTCAGAATGGAGGCTTCTTAACACTCAGACAAGTGGGTTCTGAAGTAGTAAGCCAGGGTCTGGTTCTCAGCTTCAAAAGTTTCCCAAGTTGAGAAGCAGACTTTTTCTGCAAGTGCTTCAGAGACCGCTCTGAGAACAGAGATCTCATCCCTGTTAGCTCTCAGAGCAGTAGAAAGGGTTCCTCCCCTGCATCAGGGCAGGGGTCTGTATTCAGATACTTCCTTACCCCAAAAAGACAGGAGAGTGGCGGCCCATTTTAGATCTCAGATATCTGAACAAGCATCTTTTTGAAACCAAGTTCAAATGGTAACTCTGGCAATGATTTTACCTTCCCTAAGGCCAGGGGACTGGCTAGCCTCCCTGGACCTCAAGGATTACTATTCCATGTCCTAATCAGAAGATCCCATCAGAAAGTACCTCAGATTGAACTGCCCTCAGGTCATTACCAGTTCAGAGCAATGCCCTTGACCTTACACTCTGCTCCAAGGGTATTCACAAAGTGTCTAGCAGTGGCAGTGGCCCATTAAGGAGGCAGAGGATTGCTGTTTTTCCCTATCTAGGCAGCTGGCTCATTGTAGGCCAGTCCCCAGAACAAGTAAATCTCACCTGCAGGTCACCCCAGCAGCTTCTCACCTCCCTGGGTTTTCTGCTAAACCTACCAAAGTCGGTTCTGGAACCAGTCCAGGTACTCACCTTTATAGGGGCAGAATTGGACACAAAGCTAGCCAGAGCCTTTCTTCCCCCAGAAAGGGTAAGGAATTTAGTGGCTCTGGCCTCTTCCTTCACTCTGCAGGTCTCTCGACCAGCAAGACACTTTCTGCAGCTCCTGGGGCACATGGCTGCATCCACAGCTGTTGTGCAGGGAGCCAGATTTCAGATGAGAGACATTCAGTTTCACTTGAGAACCTTTTGGTCTCAGAGAAGAGACCCCCTTTCCAAGTTGGTCCCAGTGACTCGAACCTTGATCCTAGCTCTCCAGTGGTGGCAGGATCAGAGCAATTTAAGGGCAGGGGTCCCCTTCATTTCCCCTTCTCACGACCTGACTCTCACTACAGATGCTTCCCTTCTGGGTTGGGGAGCCCACATGGGCGACCTTTCCACTCAGGGAGTTTGGTCCCCCCAGGAATCTCTGCTCCACATCAATTTGCTGGAACTCAGAGCTGTCTTTTTAGCTCTTCAAGCTTTTTCTCCATCTGTCCACGACAGGTGATACAAGTCAGAACAGACAACACCACCACAATGTGGTACATCAACAAACAGGGGGCACTTTCGGTGATCGGCCTTGTGCACGAGGCAATGAAGTTGTGGTCTCTGGCCTATTCACTGAACACTTCCCTCATAGCAGTTCATCTTCCAGGGAAGGACAATGTCCTAGCGGATGCCCTCAGCAGGATTTCCCAGGGCCATCACGAATGGTCCCTGGATCCTCAAGTGCTGAGGATAGTTTTTGCCAGGTGGGGCATCCCTCAGATAGATCTTTTGCAGCCCCAGACAATCACAGACTTCCTCTGTTCTGTTGCAGGCCTCCAGTGCTGGGCTCAGTTCCCTGGATGCCCTTCTTCTGGATTGGGAGGAAGTTCCTCTATGCTCTCCCCCTTTCCTCTCCTATTAAAGTACTAGTCAAAATCAGATCTCAGCCTTGCAGGTGATTCTGATTGCCCCGGATGGGACAGGCAGCCCTGGTACCCCTCCTTCTGTCTCTGACAGTCCATCTTCCCTGTGCCTCCCCAGGAATCACAATCTGTTGACTTGTGCCCAGGAAGGGTTTGGTATCCGGACCTCAAATCCCTCAACCTCAAGGCCTGGCTCTTGAGGAGTTAGAGTTGCTGATTTACACCTCTCTCAGGGTGTTCTTGAGATCCTAAAGGCTTCCAGGAAAGCCTTCCACTAGAACTACTTATAGTTCTAAATGGAAAAGGTTTTCCATTTGGTGTGCTAGGAAAAATATTTCCCAGAATCTGCTAGATTGCCCATTTGTTAGATTACATGGTACATCTTAATTCCTTGGGTCTCAGACCAGCTACCCTGAGAGTTCATTTGGCAGCTGTGTCTGCTTTTGTATGTCAACAGGAAAGTCATCCCTCTTTCCTCTCATCCTGTGTTTTCCAAGTTTTTAAAGATTACTCCATACTAATCCTCCCTTTGAGAACCGCCCTGCTTGGGACCTTAATGTTTGCATTGCCCAGTTAATGCAACCCCTTTGAACCTCTGTCTTCTGCAGAGCTTAAGTACCTAACTTGGAAAACTGTTTTCTAGTGGCTATCACTTCTGCCAGACGCATAAGTGAATTGCAAGCCTTGTCAGTGGAGACTGACTTTAGTTCTTTCCACAGGGATAAGGTAGTCCTTAGGGACTAATATGAAGTTTTGCCTAAGGTGGTTTCAGATTTCCATCTTAATCAATCTATCTCCCTTCCAGTATTTTTCACTGATCACTCCTCTTCAGGTGAGAGGAGGTTGCACAACCTGGATGTTAAGAAGCTCTTAGTTATTATATAGGCGATGCCAAGGTCACAGGTTGAATCCCTCCAACTTTTGCTTACCTATGGTGAAGTTGGGAAAGGCAAACCTGCCACTAAGAGATCAATAGCCAGGTGGATTGTCTCTTGTATCCAATTTTGTTATCAGAAAGTGGGCAGAGCCCCAGTTTGAGGCTCATTCTACCAGGGGTACAGCTCGTCTCTAGCTGCTGCCAGAGATATCCTTTATTAGAGATTTGCCAGGCTGCTACTTGGAAAACGGTACACTTTACCAAGCATTACTCCTGGATGTCCAGGCCAGGAGAGATGCTCGGTTTGCACAGCTGTTCTTCGAGCCTATTCCTAAGTAGGTTCTGCCCCTCTCCCGTGGAGGTACTGCTGTATATTCTGCTAATGTCTATAATATAGCAAGACTTCATGTTGTTTGAAGAAAAATTACTCACCTTAGTAATGTTGTTTCTTCTAATGGAGTCTTGCTATATTAGACCTCTAACCTGCCCCTCTCAGAACCTCTACTTGGTGGGTGCGGGCAACTTATGTGTGGGCACTACTTATGTCCTGTTAGCATTTTGTCCCCTTTGGGACTTTGGGGGTTGTGTGTATGCGTGTGTGTGTTTATTATACTTATGTTCCTTTTTCATATTATTAGAATGGTGTTAGTATTTCTGGTCCTCTGACTTGAGTCTTGGGTGTTGGGACCATCAATGGTTGTTATTATTTAGGTAGCCATTTGGCTAGTGTAGTTACAGCTTCCACACAGACCTTAGTGAATTTGGCTCGTAAAGATCTGACAGTTCAAGTTTGAAATGACACAGATAGAGCTGCTCTCGTGCCAAAATTCTATTTTGGAATGGTTTTAACCATTTCACTCGGGGGCAGTTCTAGAGCTGGATCAAACTGCTAATGTCTATAATATAGCAAGACTCCATTAGAAGAAACAACATTACTAAGGTGAGTAATTTTTTCTTATCTGCCGTCAGCCTCTGTGAGTTGGAAAGTGCCTCTCTAAAGTATTTGCTTTTGGCTTTACGGATAGCTCGGGTACAGCCATTTCTTGCTGCTTTGTATCATTGGATGTCCGCTTTCGATGCTGTGGCTCGAACACAATGCCAGAGGTGGTCCCTTAGTTTGAGCTGCGCTATGAGCTCAGAGGTTATCTAGGGGATTCGATCAGATCTCAGATGCCTTCAGTTGGTTCTTTACTTGAGCAGTTGAAAGATATGGCTATCAGTATTCCTTCTTGTACTACAAATTGGTTAACGTCTCCTTGTTCACATGAGGATGTAAAACACTCAACATTGTATTTCAGAGTTATAAGTGTCAAAACTTGCTTGAAGTATTTTCGCAAATTAAAGTTAAAAACTCTATTTGGACCTCCATCAGTAAGACATGAAGTTATCTGTTGCACTGGATGAACTAGCTATTCCAATTACTAAATTGTTCAGTCATTCACTTGTAAGCAAGGAAATTCCTTCTGCTTGGAAGCTTGCATTTGTCTCACCCATCTTTAGAAGTGGCGACAGACAGCTGGTCACTGGCACAGGTGTAGCGGTACTGCTTGTGACACTGTCAACCTGGTTTCGGGAACGAGCCTAGGTCGTTTGAAGGCCAGCTGAGGGAGGATGGCTGAGTATCCCATGAACGCTCGCCACCTCTTGGGGGGGGGGGGTGAAGGAGTGTTATCGCCACTGCAGTGCCACCACCTGGGTGACCACAGGTTGTGCAGCAGGAGCCATAATGGGAATGTGACATCAGCAGTATGACACGTGTGGGTCAGCAAAGCCTTCCCAGGGTCTGGGGATAAGATCAGGAAATGTGAAAAGCAACCTGACCAATGCAGGATGCCATCTGCCGCACATCATAGGCCCTGCACCACTTACTGGGATCCTCTCTTTCCGCAGCTGAAGCTCATCTGTGTCGGAGAACATAAGCTGCCCCCCTCAGCCGACTCTTCCATGGGGGACCAGTGAGGAAGATGTAGGTACCAGGGATGACGGGTGACGGTGCTGGGCAAAGTGATCGGACCTATGAGAGCTGGTTTGGTGAGGAGAAAAAGCACAGTAAAATAAGATGTCTCTAAACTATAGGCCAATTTCTGTTCTTTGCCTACTATCCGAGGCCTTAAAACGTACAGTACCTGATCAAATGATGGATTACTTATGGAAATATGACATACTCCCTGAAGAACAACACGGAATTAGAAAGAAACATTGTACTACCACAGCTCTTGCTTGTTTTGCAGACTACATACAAAAGGCCTTGTATAGCGTTGGATCTGTGGGTTCTGTCTATATCGAGTTTTCTAAGGTGTTTAGTCTCATTCATTACCCATTGTTAAATAGCCAAGGTCGTATAGGTTTTTCTTCTCATGTTTTGCAGTAGTTTTGCGATTACCTGTCTTACCACATATAACAAGTAAAATTTTGTGATCTCTTCTCTACTGGCTAACTTCGGTGTCTCGTAAGGGTCTATTTTGGGACCTTTACTATTCAGTTTATTTTTAAATGTCTCCCTTTATCAATAGTAACCTCGAATATACTGCGGTACGTGGATGATACAGTGATATCTGAAAAATCCTAAGAAATCCAAAGATTAACCTGCTCATTACAGTCTTTGTTTTTAATTTTTGGTACGCATACAGTACCTCCCTAGGTCATCCAGTTAGGACCTGTAGTGGTACTGTCTTGGATTCGAACATGTCAGCACCTGTAAATACCTCAGATTGACTTTGTAGATTATGCTATAGAGACCATATTGAGTATTTGGTAAAGGCTGTTATCAAAAAATCTGGACTACTTTTCCATTTCTAAAATCACTATAATCTCACTTATGAAGCCAAAAAATTATTATTGCTGCCTTATGTATTTCCTGTAATAGATTATGGCCTCATGATTTATTCTTCTGCTTGCCAGTCTTTATGTATCTTGTTACAGTACTGTAGAGTAGATACATTTCGCAATCTATTTATTTTTGCTATTTTCACTATTTTGTGTGCAGCGCGAAAACGGACAGATCGCGATATAAATTAGAAAGCGCCCCCCCCAGTCTGGATGCGGCCATATTGCAACAGTATGACACAACAAGGTGTGTGTTATAAAAAGCTGCATTTTTCGGCTGTTTTTATTCAATTAAAAATACATCTTCCCCCCCAAAAAAAATATAAATCCTGTAGTCCTCTCAGCTCCTCTAAAGTCCTTATACACTTCCTTCTTCCTTTACTTATCCCATGGTTGCCTCGTTAGAGACTGGTGCATTCTGTAAAAAAAAAAAAAAAAGAAACCGGAGTCCCTTAGTACACACCCTCTAACCACTGCTGCTATGTCATAACAGGCAATGATGAACTTTAGAGTTAAAAGTCAAACTTGCATCGTTAAAGCAGATAAGGTACATGTCCATTATTCCAGCTTATTTGAAGCCGCGGACAATGTCTTCATGGCATGTTTGCAGAGCATCAAAACTGGACTCCCGGCATCGAGCACGATGCTGCTTTAGGGTCAGCAGTTTTAAATCAATCTTGAATTCTTCGTTCCCCGCAGCAATTTTCTCTGAGACCAAGCCCGCATACCATGCAGTAAAATTATTCTTCAGCAAGTCTTTGAAAATGTTGTTTACTGACATGTCCAGGAGTTGTAAGGCTTCAGTGCAAGAAGCTGGGACATAAATGGGAATGATGTAGCACTCCTCGAGTTTCCTCAAAACTACATCTGTGCTGTGCGCACAATAAAGATCGAGTATCAGCAGATACTTTTGCTCATTTGGTAGTCCAAGGTCATGCTTCACCTTCTTAAAATATGGGACAATCACATACTCGAAGTCTACAGTAGTTGTTTCATTTGCTCAATGGTTAATCGACTGGGTTATATGCCAATTGGGGGTAAATTTGTGAAGGGGTGCACAGGCTGACGTTTTGCCTTTATAGATTATTTGAGGTGCCAACATGTCTCCTGAAAGGGTACAGGCTAAAACGACAGAAACCTGTCTTGTCACCAAGCCCTGCGAGAGACTTGCCGAGAACTGGTTGCTTCCATTGTCCACTCGGACACCGACACCATATTTATGCCAGTCTCATCCATGTTTATTACAAGTTGGAGAAGGATCAATTCCTGGGCACATACTGCTGAAATTCTGGCTAGGAAACCGATTTTCAGGTTGTCAAACTCTGATGGAACTTTTCAAGCCGCTTTTGTGCTTTTGCGCTTATTGAACCCCATTCTGCTCAGAAACCCCCATGCCCACTTACTAGACAATTGCAAATGCCCCCCATTTTCAACAAGTACATGGGGGGAGTGGACCTTGACTATCCCCACAGCAACAGCTTGTATGACCCTGCCGTTCACAACACCACCTTCAGCTCTTAATGAACAGACAATTTTCTTTAGCTGCTCCTCCAAGTCATTCATTAAATGTGTTGGTCTCCCACGAGCTTTTCGGGGCAGAAGGGGGAAAAGTGTAGTTGGATCCTGAGTCTTTTTTACAACTGTCAGGTAATCCAACTTGAACTTATGGACTGTACTTTCATTCACTACAGACCCTGAGTTGGAAAAATGCAAGTGGACAGCTGCCATCACCCCATGTTCAGAGACGTACTTCCCAAGTTGAAATCTAATTTCTGGGGTGTAGTTGGTGTATGAGCTAGATCAGCTGCGTTTAGTAGGCAGAGGAGAGCAGGTGGCCAATTATTTTACAACAGAGGCTGCAACGTGTAGCTCACCCTCAGAACTGACGGCTAATTCATCTGAGTCAAGTGAGTTGGTTTTGAGTGGATAGTTCCTCTTTTGCTGCCCAGTTTTAAGCCACTGTAACAGAGACATGATGCTGCTACTTGCTCCTCAGTCACAAACAACCTGACAGTCGGATTGTGGCCACTGTTCTACCAGTATTTCAAACAAGTGGAGAGAGAGGGTGTGTCAGTAGGGTGTGTCAGGCGGATTACTACTGTAATTATTCAATTACATTATTTGAAACGACACCAGCCTAAAAACAGGGTGCTTGATCAGCGGCTCGGCGGCTCAGTATTTAAAGGTATACCAGTTGCGTGAAAACTATTGGCCGTGAATTAGTCTACACAGGTGGCAGCGCGAAATCTGGGGAAGGCGAATTCAGTCGGTTCTACAGTACTTTTAAATAGAGCTTGTAGATTTGCACTTAGTTCGCCACTGGATAAACATACCCATGAGCTTTACAAAGTTTCAAGTTGGTTAAATTTGATTCGACATGTACACTATCAACTTGGTTATTCGATTTGGAAATTGAAAAAATAATGATGTTCTCGATAAATTGATCTCCCTAGTCATGGCCCCCGTTCATATTGGAATCCCTACCAGATCCTCAACTGACTGACTGTTTAGGTTACCTAAGTGTAAAGAAAGTGTGGGACAAATGTCCTTTTATTATCATATTGCTATTTACTGGAATTGCATGGTAACATTTTTGAGATGTTGAAAACTTTACTCATGTATTTTAATTAAAAAAGTATGTAAATTTGTCTGAAACATTGCAATTATTGTAACTTTCCATTGTAGTATCTGTATTCAATGTTTGGTCTGTGTTCTTGACCATGGGTGTCTTTTGAAAATGGACAGTTTTATCCAAAGACCCTAGTTTAAATGGAATTACAAAAATAAAACTAAGCATAATACTCTAGTAATTTTTATGTTGGCTCACGCATGCGCTGCCAACATATTCTGATAATAGCAGATTTGAGGCGCAGTCACTTTTATGATATGCAGGGCACACATCAGTAAGTGCGTGCCTCTATTCACTAATCAGCCTGCATGCCGTGCCACACCTGCATAATTAATGTGGCGATAGCATCACAAGAAGGTCCACTGCAATGAGCAAAGCGTCATATGCAGTGGACCTCGACGTCTTTCCTGGTGGTGAAAAAAGATTAACATGGCGGCACACTGCCTGCCATACTGCCGACTCGGGTGCCCTGTCGACATGCCCTTACCAATGTATTGTGCCGGCCCGGAGAGCCCACTCCCCATCAGCATAATGCACCCCCAATTTATGTGCCGGGGGTGCCTAATCTCCCTCGGCTGTTGCCCCCGGCTTTCATTGTTTGCTGGCCAGTGCCCAGTCCCCCTCGCCATTCAGCATCCCCCAAAAAACACTTAGGTGGCCGCTGGAAGCCCACCAGTGCCAAATCACCCTGAAACATAAAAACCATCCAGCAAGGTTTGTTTTTTCTTTTTAAACCCTGTGAAAAAAGAAAGCGGTCCCTCGCCGTCTCCTTGCCCCCCTCCCACAACCCGCACCCACTCACTGTGTGAAATCAGTGTTTTGGACACATTAACAGAATCACACCGCCACTGTTCATGAGGGGAGGTCCCAAAATGCCTATGTTAAAGATGTGGTTAAATAAATCCCCCAAATAATTGGGTTACTGACCAGTGTTGCACAGTTTCTATGCATGCTCATACCTTCACCAATTTTTCATAGTTTCACTCCAGATTTTCAATGTTGCCATTTTTTTACATCTCCTCATGAACAATACAGTTGCCATTTCCACATCCTGCCCAAAATGTGTTTTCGTCCCTGTGTCGCCCAATGGCATAGCCGCTGTGCAAAACTACCTTTCAGCTAACAAACTGATAGTTTCGCTTTTCATAAAGTGAGCTCACAAAAAGCCCATGTTGAAAATTTGGAGTGAAAATACCAGCACACACCACGCCTACGGTGTTAGGGTTTCCAACTGTAGCAGCCCACCCTGTAGAGACTGACAGGCATCAGGGTGTGACTTGGGATCATCGGCTGTAATGCTCAAGCCATTCTACCCCCACCCGCACCCTGCAGCCAGTGATGGGCATCATGGTGTGCCTTGCACTGTTGAGCCGAGAGTTCACCTCATTCTGCTACCCCACCTCAGTGTATCTTCTTATGGAATGGGGCAAGTATAACTTCCAAAGACCCAAAGCACACCACGACACTTGTCAGTGTCTACAGGGTAGGGTGAGGTACAGTGCCATGAGCGTTATAGCTGATGACCCAAAGGCACACCCCAATGTCTGTCAGTCTCTACAGGGTGGGGGTGGGGTTGGCGTCACTTCAATACTTCACTGCCATTCCTATTATGCATCTGTAACTCCAGCACTACCAGTGCCAATGCCAGCGAGGCAACATTCGGCATTGACAAATGCTTGTTTGTTTTAAAATTACTATTTATGCTCATCACCCTGCATCCGGTCTGCACTCCTTCAGGAGACACATCACAGTATCCCCGCTCCACAACCTGCCTGGTCCCCCACCGAGTTCACATGGAGCCTTGGCTATACCCCCCAGGTGGGTACGGGGCAGGCAGCTACACCCCAAGACATTCAACTTTCGTTGGACTTCTGACAGGTCTCCAGGCAGGTGTGGGCAATCAGGGTCTCTGCATGGTGCTCTGTCATCTAGGAGACCGGACATCGATTTTCCCTTGTTCTGGGGGAGTGGTACGTACCGTGACATCATGGCATCACCACCGACGTCTCCACTCCCCATCCCTAGTAGTTGCTCATGCACGCGTGCCCCGACTTTCGCGGAGGCCAGTCAAGCATGGCAGCCGACCCCCCTCCCTGGAGAGGAGAGCTGTCCATCGGACGCTCAGTCCTCTCCCTCTCCTGCCGACCCCCAGTGGCCCCAGCTCATTCCTGAACCCGGGTCGCCAGCGTGGTGCGAGGTGTGGTGTCCAGCGCCTCAACCCTCAGTGCCACCGGGCCGGCCTACTCTAGTCATTTTTGCAGCAAGTCCTAAAACAGGGTCACCCAGGTGGCAGCGCAGGGTACTACCGCAAGACGGGCTGTTGCATACTGTGTAACTGTTTAAAATTGTGCCCCTTAAATGTAGCAGAATTCTGAAATGGTCCCTAATTCACATCAGTGAATTTTCATGCCTTTGCAGTGATTGACAGCTGATTGTCAACTGTCATTCCATTTAAGCCAAAGTAATTCTACTATGAATTTTAAACAATACAGATGTAACCATCGAATTATCTGGGGGGGGGGGGCATTATCTCTTTGCCTGACGATTTTATCATTATTTTTATTCATCTCCTTCTCTTCCATGTGTTTTATTTTCTGAGCTGCAGCATCCTCTTCTGCCTTTATTTCAGTTTTTTCTGCCTGGCTAGCATTTTTGTCGCCTTTGGGAAAACTCTCCTTAGCCGCTAACGGATGCTTGCGGGGGGCGTTGCAGGTGAGGAGACTCACTTACAGAGCAAACATTTGTAGGGAACGAGCAGGATGGCAGCTGCCTGGCAACAAGTTGATCAAATCGGTAGGCATTTTTAGGATCTCCCGAAGTGTCCAGCTGAGATAAATAAGGTGGGTAGTTGTTCAATGTAAGGGTTACCTTATTTGTCTCCTCTCTTTTGGAGAGCGTCTGTATATGTCCACAGTTTCTCATCACTCCGCTGCTGAAATCAACCCCTTGCTGCATATACAGTACATTCCTAATTGCCTGATAGCATGCTGTAAAATCTGTATCATAAAACTGTATATTTCGCTGTCCTTTTATTCTAGCACTGTTTTGGTAGGCGCGATTATCTCGAAAATAAAAGGGTAGCGAAATATTTTAGTTGTACAGTTTGTTACATGTTATTTTCTTCTGTTCCATATGACTGACTAAATCATTTGAAGCTAAATCCTTGATCGCTGGATACACAGTTTGGCCATTTAAAAAAATGTTAACACACAATTAGGCCTTAAAAGGCTTTTGTTAACTGAACAGATGGATATCTGAACTTGCATTAAATGGAAAGTGTATACTCAGAGTAAAAGTTCAGTATGCCGTTCCACCTTGCCTGATCTCTACAGTCACTGTAAGTCACCAAAGAGATGATCGTTTTTGTTTTGCAGTGTGGGAGTACTCAATACGTTGGCTGGGAGAGCCACTTTCGCGAGATCTGGGTGCTCTCTGCGATACCAGTACCTCAGCAACTCGCATTTCCTACAGTTGTTGGACATGGGGTTGATGACATCACAGAGAGCTCCCAGGCTTCCTGAAATCTGCAGTGCCCAGTCTGCATATAAAGCAGAATATCAGGCCTTGCTGGCCTTATAGGGTGATTGGATAGTTAGAATGAGCTAGTAGAATTACACCCAGGGTTTTTCATTTAATATAGTATGTATTTGGTTTATTCTTTACAAAAAAGTTATTTTGTGAAGAAAATATTTATATTCAAATGATGATATAGTATTATTTTCTTGCCAGTATTGTTTTTCTGGAAGCTGGCAAAATGGCAACCTGTGGATTTAATGGGGGATCTGATCACTCTTTTTAGTTATGTTGTCTTGCATGCAGGCGCAAGCAACATCTTGTGGTAGTACCACACTGAGAGGTGTGTCAGTGTTGGTGAATGCAGGGCACGCTTTAGTAAGTGCATCCCTCATTCCTCAATTAGCCAGCATGCTAGCGCTGATGTAAAAATTATGTAAAGTGCCACCAACTTGAAAGAAATATGCCACTGCAATCAGAGACAAGCTTGTCATGCAGTGGAAGAGATGACACACTTCCTGTATGTGCCTTTCCTGGTGAAACATTTCAATAAACATGGCGGCGGCAACACAATCCCCATAGAAAGCCGACATCGGGGGTGCAATCCCTGTGTCAGCATCTCCCTCACACCCCACATTGTGACACACTGGGAGCCTACCCTAGTGTGCTGCCGCCCATCAAAGCCGACTGTGTCTGCTTGTTTCTCCCCAAAGTCATGGTGCACACTGGGAGCCCACCCCACTGTGCCCAACATTTGTTTATTTCACCTGTAGATAAAAGAAAACTGTCCGCAATGTCTTTTTTTTTTACCTGAAAAAAAAAAAAACAGTCCCTCGTTGTCCACGGCACCCACAACACGTATCCACCCTCTGCGCACCCCACCTCCCCCACACCCCCACACCCTCACCCTATACTTGCCTCCCGAGGTCTGACACTGCGATCTTCAATGGAGCGGGAACACATCTGGACTCTTCAAAGCCAAACTGCAAAATGAAGAAATGCCAGTAAGCTGTATAATGGCATCAGTTGGGGGGGTTCAACTTAGGTGGATATCTCAGCCATTTTATTTTAATTTTGGCTCAAAATTTTCAACATGGGGTTCTTGGGACCCCACCTCACGAACACATGCACTGTCATCTCATTATTCGGTCCCGAAAGGTGATTTTGTGGTCGCTGCGCAGAATCACTTTTTGGGACCGATAAACAAAACAACAGTGCCACTGTTCATGAGGTGGAGTCCCAAAAAGCCTATGTTGCAAATTTGGTGAAACAATTCTCAACAATGGCTGTGCTACGAGCGTGCATTGCGCAGTTTCCACGCACGCTCATAACTTTGACAGTTTTTAATATGTTCACTCCAGATTTTCAACATTGACATTTTTTCACACCTCCTTATAAACAGTACAGCTGTTATTTTTCACATCCTGCCCGAAATGTGTTTTCGCACCTGTAGCGCCAGATAGCATAGTCACTGTGTAGAATCACCTTTCGGATAACAAACTGATAGTGCCACTGTTCATGAGGTGGGGTCACAAAAAGCCCATGTTGAAAATCTGGAGTGAAAATACCAACAAACGCCAAGGGTGTTAGAGTTTCCAACAGTAACGCCCCACCCTGTAGAGACTGACAGGCAACAGAGGTGTGACTTGGGATTGTCAGCTGTAATGCTCACGCTATTCCACTCCCACCCTGCAGCCAGTGACAAACATAGGGGTGTTACTTGGACTCTTCAGTCTCAAAGTTCACCCCGTTCTCCTATACTGCACCCATCTCAGCGTATTTCCTTATGGAATGGGGTGAGCGTAAGGCCCAAAGACCCCAAAGCACACCGCAGCTCTTGTTGGTGTCTGCAGGGTAGGGTGAGGTGAAATGGCATGAACATAATTTTTTTTTATTTATCTACCTGACCTCTGGGGGTGGTCCTGTGGTTCCCCTTGTTGTTCCGGCCCAGGTCTGGTGGCTTCTGCATCAGGCACTGTGCCCGAGCTGCAACCTCCTCACCCTCATCCTGCCTCTCTAAGGTCACATCGTGGACCCCCTCACACAAGGCCAAGGGGTCTGGACCAGAGGGAGCTCCTGGGAGCATCCGATGCAGTGCTGCAGGGCAGGCCATCATGAGCTGGAGGCACGGTATTTTGTCCCCGTTGTTTCCCCTCCCCCTGCAGCCCAGGTATGCAGTGATACCAGTGACGCTACGGTGAGCGCTTCCGCTCACCACACATCAGACGTCTGCCCGCGCTACCCCTTCTTTTTGCACTGTGACTTGCACTTTTGCCCCAGCCACTGCTAGGAACCAGCACATGCATGGGTACCCCATCCCACCCTCCCAGAGGAGGAGGAGAACAATCCCATGGACTCTCAGTCCTCCTCTCCCTGGCCGAGCCACCAACGACCTGAGTCTGCTCCCAAACCCGGGTCATCGGCATGGCACAAGATATGGCATCCAGCGCCTCAACCCTCAGCGCCACTGGGCCAACATGTGTAAGCATTATGGCCGATGACCCAAAGGCACACCCCAGTGCCTGTCAGTCTCTGCAGGGTGGGGGTGGGGTTGGCATCATTTCAGTACTTCATTGCCATTCCTATTGTGCATCTGTCTAACTCCTGCACTACCAATGCTAGCTAGACAACATTCGGGATTGACAAATGCTTGTTTTTAGGTTGACATCATCCCTTTATCCAACAGAAACGTTCTACTTTTGTTTAATCCCTCGGATTAAGTCAGAAAAAAAGAGCGTACTAAAGCATTCTGTTCGTGTGGTGGAGAAAGAAAAAAAAACAAAGTGCCCAAAAGCAGTCAGTTGTATATGGTAATATACTACACCAACTCTTATGCAAATATGTAGAACAGAGTAAGGATAAAGTGTATTTTTAGACCACCTGTGGCCTGACTACATTAAACTAGAAAATATTATCTATTGCAGTCATTCATATGTTAATGTATAGTCATGTGACAAACACAGGATTTTAAAAACGGTGTTCCAGTCCACCAGTTAAAAGCCTAAAGGCAATTAAAGTTTTATTACTGCATGCCTTTCTCTCACAGAAAATATTAATTGTACGTTCATACAGCCTTTGTCTTAATTTCCTTCAGAGTACTATATAGCTTCTTCAAATGTTGATTTTCCAGCTTCTTAATGTTGAAATGCACTACAGCAGCATGGCAATGGGGATCTGGTGTGGGCTAATAAACGTATGGCTGATATTGCACACAAGTGTCCCGTGACCTCATGCGTGACCAATAGTTGAAGTCAAAAATGATTTACAGGGAGTAATGAAGCACAAGTAAAATAGCCATCTCTTTTTTTTTTTTAATTACGTCCACGCCATATTTGATTTATGCCATATTATAGGCTTGTGTGGTAAAATGGCTGGATGTGCATTTGTTTTAAAGACATTACAATTAAAGTTTTATAAATAGAACTTTCTAAGTGCAATCAAATACCAGAATGAGATGATGTCCAGCTTCTATTCAGAAAGACCTACAATGAGAATATTCTTTAGAAAATGGGCTTAGACATTCTCAGGCTCTTATTGGCTGATAGCATTGCCAAGGTGGGCATCTATCAGTCAATAGAGCCCGGGTTAGGAATAGTGCCAGTGACAACTGGCCGCATAACAAGTATCAAGGAGTCAGAATGTTCAACCACGATATGCTGCCATTTTTCCCTCTCTCTTATTGAGCGAGTTGGCAGCCACCAAACTTCTAGCCTCCCAGGTCTCTCTTATAGTTTTTAATGTGTGTGTTTTTTAATAAATACAATATGCACAGATAAGGAGGAAAACTCCAGTTCAGTTGTATTCTCTTGAGCAGCAGAGAGAGAGCACTTACGCTGTGTATGTGATGTCCATCTCTGGTACAGAAAGTGAGGAAAGTACCTGTCCTGTCACACGCAGTAGCGCTACTGAAGATACTGCTCTCTCACTGTCTTGCTCAGCTTATTCCCCAAAGTATCTTCTCCATCAAGCCCGCACGTTGTTTTCTTGATGTACAAAAGAAAAAAGAAGAAACGGCACAGTACCCGCCATCCCAAGCAGCCTGCAAATACTCTTTTTCTGATTGCCAGCAGACAAACCCAAGAGCTGTGTCCCTGCTACCAGCCTGCTCTGCCCCGAAAACTATGTTAGCCTGGTTAACAAATCAGTGCTGCTCTCAATTAGAATAACACAAATGGGCAATTTTATAGTAAACTTGCCACATTTTTCTATTTTTAACCCTGGTTTGTTTTGTCAATTTTAACATTCAAATTCTAGCGGCAGCATGTCGCGTGCTCACCGCTACTCCAAGATACTGGGCCTGACTTAGCTGCATCCTGGCTTATTAAAATAAAACATTTTTTTAGATTAAAAATGAAAATACCATTTAATAGCTTGCTGATAGCAGAGACCTCCTGGCCACCATGTCTATTCTCACCAAGAGCTACCAGGTTCACAGAAGAAGACAGTTTAGTGGGTCCAACGGCGACATTTAAAACCAGCCTAATATGGTTTTCCATCTGTTTTCTTCTCCTTCTACTATCTCAAAGTGTAATTTTTAATCTTGAAATCAGTCCCTCCTCTGCTGCTCTACAGTGCAGCTGGCTCCCATCAGCAAATATTTTTTTCTTAAATACAGTTTCCTGTAGGACAAAATTCCCTAGTTAAAAAAACGAAACAAAACAAAACAAAAAAAAAACATCATTGTAATGGAGACAGTGGAACTATTTTATTACAAAACTTACTTTAAACTAAGTTTTTATTGACATTTTTTATTAAACTTATTTTTCTTTACAGTGCCCATTTTTTAAGCGCAATAATACCCTCCAGGGTGGGCGGTATTGTGGTATACCGGACCTTCCAGGGGCTATAAGGCCCTCTGCCTGCGGCGTCGGGTCTCATTACGACCCAGGGCAGTCCGGTATACCACAGTACCACCCACCCTTTTGGGTCTTATTGCGTACTTGCTGTCCCCCAGTGTGAGAATGCCATTATATTCTTGCTGTAGGTGCCTGACAAGCAGAAATAGCTGTGATATTTGACTTTGCATTTACACTGCTGTTGCATAACTGAAAGTAAGGGGATTGTGGGGCCTGGTAATTCTGCCCCCAGTCATCCCTAAGAATGACTTTATAAAATTTATTGTCGGTGCCCTGCAGTTTGAGATGGGGCATGTACTAAACCCCAGTCCACAGTCTGCCATATGTCAGGATTTAAGTATTAGCCCATCATTAACTTTTAAAAATACACCTTAGGGATGAATATGCCAGGGCAGGTGGAATGAACCAGTGCACAAGCAGAGCTAAATAGGTTTATTTGCATGCTCGTGCAAAAACTGGGGTACTGCTAGCCTGGCCCTTGTGCAAGCAGGGCTAATTATGGAATGGGTGGTCATGGCATTGTGCAGTGACTAACTCTAGTGAATCCTGCCCTTGCTTTTCATCTCGCAGACAGTTATTGTGATCATATAGATTTGTTTTATATAATGCTTGCTATGCTGTAGTTGTGCTGAAACTGTTTTTTACACGCTCAGTTGATCGCTACACACCTGTCGTGATGGGGACAGGTGGCAATCTTAAGAAAGAATTTCTTGCTGGCGCAGCAGTTGGATTTCCGCTTGCGACATCGGCGACCCAGGTTCGGGAACAGACTTGGGTCACTGGAGGGCCGGCTGGGGAGAAGGAAAGGAGCATCCTAAGATGGCTTGCCTTCCCCGGGGAGAGGGTGGGGACGCACCTTGGCGCATGCTGTCCCCTGGCGGAGGCCGGAGGCACAGCACAGATGCCAGAGGTGAAATTGCTGGGGGAGTGGCGGATGTCGGCACGCCTTGACATCAGTGGCACGCCACTCCCTGGAGAGTAAACCAGGAAACTGGCTTGCTCGACCGGATGACGGTCCCTGACTGCCGCCAGGCCTCCCAACCGATACCACTGCCTCAGTGACACCCCCGGGCCAATACAGACATGCTGGCCCACCCACTGGTACCTTCCTCGGAGGAGAGGGACCTGTCCACTTGAAGAATCGCCAGGTTACCTGGGGGGTGTCACGATTTGAGGTGACTGGTAGCCAGGGATGAGGGAGAGCGTGCAGTCTGAGGGACATTGGGGGACACAAAGGGTAGGAAGCGGGGGGAAAAAATGTTTTAAGAATTTCTTGAGTTAGCATATTGCTGAACAGTACATCTTGAGAATAAGGTGGCTTGCCTTTGGTTTGGTGAGGCAGCGGGCAGCATATGCCCCACTCCAAGTTGTACTTAAACCGTGCATGCCTAAACATCCTTTGGATGCTTGTTTTTTGTGTGTAGGACTGGCATTGCCCCATTCCCTACACCATACTTCTGCTTCAGCCTGCTGTCTCTGTCTTCAGTTGTTTGCTTTGTGTTTTTCCTTATCTCAATTTTTCAGGCATTCTGCCCATGCCTTCTGTTTTTGCCTATCAGCCTCTGACATTCCTTCCCTGCCTGCTGCTTAGTCTACATTATGTGCCTTGCGGTACTGTAACTCCTACAGTTTCCTCCTTCCTCCATTGTTTGGCCCGTTGATCCCATTGCCCCGCTTCTACCTGACAGCTGTTTTTAATAGCTAGCCCACTTTCCCTTCGGCTCACACATCCTGGATTCACCATGACTTGTGGGGTACTGCCTCCCATCCCTGCTGGTGCATTCTGTCAGGCATGCTCCCCTTCTTGGCCCTTACTTTGCATGTGCCTCCCTGGTGGTCCTCTGTAGTACTTGATCTCTGCTGTATCACCTGCTGTGGATGCCTGGCTCATCTGTGTTTATTGCTGGGCCTTTGTCCTGCCAGCTGTGGCCCACCTTGTTGCTTTGACCATCAGCTGCCATGGCCATGCTTACCCTTCTAGATTTTTGGGCCTATAGAGCTGGTGTCCCTGTGCTTCTGTTCTGCTGGCTGTTCTTCCTGCCTTCCACGTTCTGGCTATGCTACCTTTCTGCCTTTGCTTTGGATGTGCGACCTGCTTTGGACATCTGTGCTGCCTTGGCAGTGTTTCACACTTCTGGATTTTTGGCTTTCAAGTCTGTGCTTCTTCCCAGTTATCAATGCCTTCAGTCTGCTCAGATGGTCATCCAGATCCTTCCCTCAGGGTTCAGCACTCATACCATCCCAGTTTCAAACAGTGCTTAGCCCTCCACTACCACTCCATCTTACTCATATGAGGCTATCGCCTTCAACTTTCATACTACATGACTAATTCTTTCAGGCACATTCCCCAATGACTACTGGGTACATGCCAGAAGAACTGTTGGGTGTTTTCCCCAGTGATTTTTCTACTCCTTAGGGGCTTCATTTTGCCCTCAGGCTTTGCACCTCAATGTCTTGACTCCACTGATCCCAGTATGGGCGTTATACTTCAAGGGAGATTAACTGGTCTGCCAGGCTGGAAGCAGCTGTATGTCTCCTCTTCTTCTGGGTTCATTCTACAGCCCTGTCGGCCATTATTTTAGCACTAGGACCTAGCCTTCTAAGAAACTCTCCAGAATGGACTCCTTCTAGCCCGGGACTCCTTTGGTTGGCAGGCCATGCCTCGTAGTATCTTCAAGATGATGGAAGTCTCATCTGAGACAGAAAAAAAATGCCTATTTATCCCTTCTAATTGTAACTGCCTGTTAGAGGTTTATGAGTTCATGGGCATATCTTTCTGTAAGCAATAAGACATGAGAGAACATTGGTTGTTAAGAGTTAATGCTTGCCCATGTGCATAAGGAGGCACCAGGCTTGCACAGAGTGCTTTAGCACCTGGAAGTGTATTAACCCCAGGTAACAAACAAACTGGATTGTCTTATTGTGATTATGCAATGGGGAACTGAGAAACAATCTAAAAAACACATAATGCCTTTTCAAAATGAAAAAAAAAAAGGTATTTTCTTTTGTTAATGGTAACTAGTAAGAAGTAGTCCTTCCCCACCTGTCAATCATTTGTCTTTCCACAGATTTGAACACCCAGTTTGTGAGAGGACTTGTTCTGAAATTGTTTAGAGTTTTAATTTTTAATCAAACAAGACACTTTTGTTTCTTTGGAAAAATGGCTCAAGTTTTTCCTTTAGTCTGTTGTTTAAAATGGTTCAAATAATTTTGTAAATGAACTTTGCATGTGGTGATGTGCCCAAAATATTTATTTTAGCATAAAAAGTGAAAAATATAAATAGTTTTGCTTTAGATGATTATTCAATAAACAGCACGTATATTTTGAAGTATTTTATTTATTTATTTAAAATTTGGTAACAGGGAAAAGCACACTGAACCGAAGCTCATTTCCAGGTAGAACCAGGGGAAAGGGAGATCACATACAAACAAAGGGAACAGTTACAACATGGCAATTTACAAGTGCAGTATACAAGCAGAACAAGTTACATATGGGCAAGTATACTCCCTGGTGCAGTTTTCAGAACCATTGGGATAGCAGCAAGGAACAACAGGCGTGAGTCTGAGCAGGTGCTTAAGAGCAGGGAAATAGGGGGTTAGACAAATGGAAGTGGAGAGTTGATTCCAGAAGGAAGGGAAGTGGTAGGGGAAGGTAGACTGACCAGTAGTTGTGTTGGGGTGGGGAAGGGAGAAGGAGCGGGATTCCGTGGATCGCAGTTGGTAAGAGGTTGGAATGACAGGGCATAGGAGAGAGGAGAGAGATGGAAGGGTTCCAAACCAAAATTTGGTGACGAAGGCTAGGCAGTGGGCCTGTTGACAGTGGGGAAGGGATGTGATAGGAATAGAGAGAGCAGTGATGTGTGCGAAAAGAGGAGTTTGTAGCGAAGCGACAAAAGGCATTTAAGAGGATGTCTGGTCTTGCAAGGGACGAGGCGGGAGCAGTGCCATAGACTATATCCGCATAGTCGAGCACAGAGAAGATCGTTTTTGCTAGCAGCTGATGGTGAACTAGGAAGAAGAGGCTATCTTTGTTGTGGTACAGTACTCCTAGTTAGGGGTGGAGTTTGGAGTGGAGGGCTTCAATAAGGACAGAGAAGTCGAGATTTTTTATCTAGCCATACCCTAAGGTAATTAAAGGCGGGGACCACGTCAAGGGGGGGTACTGTCTGAGATGGTGAACACAGGAGGTGTCAAAAGCCTAGCCAGTTTTTGTCTGGTGCCGAAGGTCATTGAGACAGATTTTTTTGTGTTTACCCTGAGTTGATTTGCATGGAACCAGCTAAGTGCATTATGAAAGTTGTGCTGAAGAGGGGCCTCCATGTCAGAGGTTGATGGGCCTGATGTGTAGATGACCATGTTATCCGCGTACATGTGGATACGACAATTGGTGCAAACACTGGGGAGGTCATTAATTAAGAGAGAGAGAAGGGGATTGGGCCAAGGATGGAGCCTTGGGGACCCCAGCAAAGATCGGGAGAGGGAAAGATTGGACATTCCCCACCTGTACTGACTTTTTTCCTACATGTGAGGTAGGAACTAAACCATTTAACTGATGGTGCTGCCAAGCCAACAGACTACAGCTTATTTAGTAGGAGAAAGTGGGACACAGAATCGAAGGCCTTGACCATATTGATGAATATTGTATGGCAGGGGTGATGTGGCCTTGACCCATCCCAGAGAGGATGGAGTCTGTAACCCGCAGTAGAGAGGAATTTGTGGACTAGCATTTCCTAAAGCAGAATTGGACAGGGGAGTGAGTATTGGTAGTGGTAAGAAACTCAGCAAGCCTGGTGTAGACAAGAGACTCTTGGAGTTTAGCTAGGGAGGGGAGGAAAGATGTAGGCCAGTAGTTTCTGGGGAGGAGGGGTCACCCCCTTTGGAAGGGGCAGAACTTCAGCTGTTTTCCACGCCAGTGGAACTATGCCAGAGGAGGACAGGTTCAGGAGGTGCATTAGGGGGAGGACAGTGGCTGGGGCAGAGGCACGAAGGAAGTTGGGATGAAGACCATCCAGGCTGGTCTTGGCGGGGTTTAGGGACATGAGTGCATGGTAGACTTCCTGGGGAGATGGGGGGGGGGAGTGATGGCCTCCAGGTGAGGAGCATGGGGGAAGGTCGGTGTGGATCTGAGAGAGGTGGTCAGGAAGTGCACAAGTGGTGAAGAATTTATTAGATAGCCACAATGGAAGAGGGATCAGAGACCGGAGAGCCATCCACTGAGAGGATAGGAGGGGAATACTGGTTGGGGGGTCAAGGAGGATGTGTATAACTTTCCAGAAATTTGAGGGAGAGTTGTGATTGGAATGAAGGTGGTCTTTAAAGTATGCAGCCTTAGCCAAGCAGATGGCCTTTGTGCACGAGTTCCTAAGTGATCTGTACTCTTGGAGGTTAGTCTGAGACTGGAAGGATTTGAAGTGAGCCCAAGCACAATTCCATGATTTGCATAAGATTAAGAGGTTGGCTGAGATCCAGGGGTGATGAGAGTGTTTGACTTTGGTGTTTTGAGGGTGGCATAGGAGTTCCAGACCCATGTGAGAATGCTTGAGAATTGGCCTAGGGTTGAGTTAATGTCGGGGTGAGAAAACAGGGAGACCAGTCAGAGTCAGAGAATAAACAAATCAAAATGAAAGAAAAAGCCACTATGGTTCTCAAGAGAGGTGGCTGTGAAAGTCAGGAAGAAAAAGATAGCATTCCGGAAGTATAAGGAAACACAGAAGGAGCAGGACAGAGAGCTGTACCAGTTAAGGCAGAAAGAAGCAGGGAGGGAAGTCAGAATAGCAAAGGCCGAAACTGAGGAAAAGATAGCCAACTCAGTTAAGAAGGATAAAACCTTTTATGAAGTACATCGTGAAAGACAAAAAGGGAGGGATAGTGAGGCTGAATAGAATGAACAGTGGGTGGGCAGAGGGGGACAGTGAAAAAGCAGGAATACTGAACGAATATTTCTGCTCAGTATTCCCAAAAGAGGAGGGGGAAGTGCTTAATCCAATTAACAGAAGCACTCTTGATAGGGGGTCGATCCCAGTCCTTTCACAGAAGAAAGGGTTCTGCAAGAACTCCTAAAACTGAAGGTGGACAAAGCAATGGGTCCTGATGGAATTCACCCCAGAATTCTAAAAGAATTAAGGAAGGAACTAGTGAAACCACTGGCTACTCTTTTTAATAAATCATGGGAGGATGGTGTGGTACCCGAGGACTGGAGGAAGGCGGATGTGATTCCCTTCACAAAAGTGGGACCAAGACAGAGGCAGGAAACTACAGACCTGTCAGTCTGACCTCTGTGGTAGGGAAAGTGATGGAGTCACTTCTGAAGGAAAGAACAGTTGAGTACCTAGAGGTCAGTGGAGCACAGGATCCAAGGCAGCATGGGTTCATAGCGGGAAGGTCATGTCAGACGAATCTAATAGATTTCTTTGACTGGGTGACCAAAGCAGTAGACCAGGGAGGGGCTGTGATTTGACACAGTCCCACACAAAAGATTATTAGTCAAATTAACCAGCCTGGGAGTGGGTCCCAGGGTGGTAGCCTGGGTAAAAAATTGGCTGGACAACAGGACACAGAAGGTAATTGTAAATGGAGTCCACTCTGAAGAAAGGGCAGTTACTAGTGGGGTACCGCAGGGTTCAGTATTGGGTCCAGTCCTTTTTAATGTCTTCATCAGTGACATTGCAGAGGACTGGAAGGAAAAGTATGCCTTTTGCAGATGACACAAAGATCTGCAACAGGGTCGATACACAAGAGGCGTGGAAAGGATGAGAAGGGACTTGGCAAGGTTGGAGGAATGGTCAGACGTATGGCAGCTAGGATTCAATGCAAAAGTGCAAAATAATGCACCTGGGAAACAAGAACCCAGGGAAGAATACACAATGGGTGGGGAGGTAGTAACAACAACAAAACAGGAAAGGGACCTGGGGTAATCATATCAGATGACCTTAAGGTTAGCAAGCAATGTGAGAAGGCAGTAGGAGGGCGGGGGTATACTGGGATGTATAGGGAGAGGCATCAGCAGCAGAAAACAGGAAGTTGTTATCCCTCTGTACAGACAGTTGGTGAGACCCCATCTGGAATACTGTGTCCAGTTCTGGAGACCCCATCTCCGCAAGGACATAGAGCGGGATAGAGGCAGTCAGAGGAGGGCAACTAAAATAGTGCAGGGTCTGCAAGAGAAGCCGATGAGGAGAGACTAAAGGAGCTTAATATGTATACCCCTGAGGAAAGAAGGAGAGGGGACATGATAGAAAGTTTCAAGTACCTCAAGGAATCAACAAAGTCCAAGAGGGTAGCATCTTTCAGAAAAGAGACTTGCAAGAACAAGGGGACACAATTTAAAGATAGAAGGAGGGCGGTTCAGGGGCAATGTGAGAAGTATTATTTCACAGAGGGTAGTGGATGCATGGAACAGCCTTCCTGAGGAAGTTGTGGGGTCTAAAACTGTGGGAGAATTCAAGAATGCATGGGACAGACATAAGGCAATTCTTGTGGGGGGCAGGAAGATATAGGCTGTTGGTTAACTAGGATCTGCGGCCTATCCTGTAGGTAGGGAAATGGGCAGACTAGATGGGTCTAGCGGTCCTTATCTGCCGTCAAAGTCTATGTTTCTATGTTTCTATGAGTCAGTAAGGTCTTGTAGCAGGGTGTGTGTGTGAAGTACCTGGAGGGAACGATGCCAGATGTACAGTATTTGGGGAACGAATGGGAGGAATGCACCTTCCTGACACAGTAGTTCAGGCAGTGGTCACTGCGAGCATCCGGGATGGGGGCTTCTCTCCTCAAAAAACACTGCTAAGAGATATCCCGCAAGGGTCCATTTTAGGCCTCTTACTTTTTGCCGTTTATATTAGCAACATTAATTCTGGTATCGTTTTGGCAAACATACGTCTATTTGCCGATGATACAGTCCTGTACTTAGCCAGGCCTACCCCAGAACTTGCCTGTGGTGACCTTCAGTGTGAATTTGACGACCTCCAGAGCAGTCTAGTACAGTTAAAGCTCCTCTTAAATGCAAAAAAAAACTAAGGCAATGCTTTTTGGCCCTTCCACCTATGCGTCTAATCTTTATTCCCTTGGATCAGTTCCCCACGTATCTACACTCCTGGGTAAGCCTCTGGAGTTTGTGGAGAAATTTAAGTACCTCGGGTTTTGGATTGACCACAAATTGTCCTTCTTTGACCATATTGATGAGCTCACAAAGAAATTAAAACAGAGACTTGGACTCTTTTTTCGTATCAAAAATGTACTCGCATCGGAAGCTAAAATTAGGTTAGTTCAGACAACATTCTTGCTCCTTCTGGACTATGGGGACTTTCTGTATGGCCGAGGCCCAATCCTTGCCCTTCAAAACTGGATGCTCTCTACCACCAGGCTATTAGATTCATCACTGGCCAACCTTACTCCACTCATCACTGTGAACTATATACCAAAATAGCGTGGAGCTCTCTAAGTTTCAGATGCCAAAAAAATGCAGTGCTTTGGATGTACAGCGCCATTATCAGTAAGTTTCCTGAATATATTGTGTGCCGCCTGCCCACTTGCAGTGCTGGGTAGAGTACGTTAAAAAGTCTTTCCTACATCTCACTCATAATTCCCAGGTTGGGTAAATCGGCTGTAAGTCATGCTCTTCCAGCCATTTGGAACATGGTACAAAAAACTCTAAAGCTGTCCACCCGCGTGAATATGAACTTCAAGTCCTTGTATCAGCGCTCATTTAGGGAAACCTGTAACTGTTTTCGCTGACTGCACTTAACCTGCATTTACCCCAGGATCGTGGACTTGCTCCTTGGCTGAGCCCTGCACTTTCACTGGTTTCTTCTTAACTTTAAGATCTTCACCCTGACCCTCCTACCCCCTGCTACCCTTACCCCTGGTGCTACATTAAGATAGGCACCTGATCATCCCTGGCAACTGCTATATCTGTCCTCTCCCTGGCTCCCTGTGGTCCCCCTCATGATACCTCCTCAATGCTCTGTGTCTTACACTGTAGCTATTGTACATAGATTGAGCTATATTTTATGTTACTGTGTTGTACTGTATGTCTTAGAGTCCATTATTAAGCAAAGTTTGTTTTTCTTGTTTTCCATTCAAGGAACCCTGCCTTATATTCTTGCATATATTCTTGTATGTATAACTCGTATTTAAATAGTGTTGTATATACTCTGAATGTATTATTATATGTATTTATCCAGGCCCATCTTGTAAATGAGTCTTTCTCAACAATGTTTCACCTGGTAAAATAAAGATTGATTGATTCAGGTGGAAGAGGTTGTTGCCTTATGGTAAAGCTGATGGGGAGGAAGGGGGAGGTTGGGCCAGGGTTGAGTTCAACGTCACCAGAGAGAAGCATTAGGAAAAGAAGTTGGAGTAGAGAGAGTCTTTTATACACTTTATGACGACGGGGGTGGGGGAGCGGAGGGAGAGGAAAGTAGGATAGCAGAAATGGTAGAGGTATTTAAGGTTGAGCAAGGGTGGATGGAGGGAGACAGGGGGAGTGAGAGGAGGGATAGGTAAGGGGAAGGGGAGAATGGATGCGGGATGGGTAGAGTGTAGGGGAAGGGGACATGGGTTGGAGGGAGAGGAGGCCAAAGTAGAGAAGGAGTGAACTCGGCATGATGAGAGGGAGAGAAGGGGACAGGAGGAGGAGGAAGAGGAGATAGTATGCAGGCAGATGCGAGGAAGTAGTAAACAGCCTTGAAGTACAGCACTTGATAGTTAGGAACTGAAAGCTATTAATATAGGCAGTGAGGCAAATAACAATGTAAATGCAGGATTAAAACACAGTAAGCATTTGCATATGCAGTCAAGCAGTTAACTTAGTTATTTTGGCAGGTAGGACACTGTAAGCTTAGAATGAATACAAAAACATAATAGGCATTGACATAGGTAATGAAGCAAATAACTTCATTATGGCAGGCTCTAAATGTTTACAGAAAGACAAATTAGCTAGGTTAGGCAATATTAAACCATAGAGATCATATGAACGAATGCAGTATGGCAGTAACTGTGTTATGGCAGAATATGAATGAATGTAGTAAGGCAGTGAAAGCCCTATAGGTGAGGTCAGTTATGGGAGCAGAAAAACTAGCAACTGGAGTAGTGTATTGAGTAAGAAGGCAGAAGCTGTAGTAAAAGTAATAAGCTGGGTAGGCTCTGGGTGGGTCATAAGTTGGTCAGCTGAGTGGCAAACTGGTTGGCGGGCAGAAAACAGAGTGGTGGTTAATGGTATACAGTCAGAAGAGATGCAAGTCGCAAGTGGGGTACTTCAGGGATCAGTCCTGGGGCCAGTCCTCTTCAGTATCTTCATCAGTGACATTGCAGATGGACTGGAGGGTAAGGTTTGTCTGTTTGCAGATGACACCAAGATCTGCAACAGAGTAGATTATCCAGATGTGGTGGGCAGAAATTAGAAGAGATCTGGATAAACGGGCAAAATAGTTGGAAGAGTGGCAACTGGGGTTTAACGCAAAGAAGTGCAAGATCATGTACATAGGGAAGAGGAACCCTGAAGCTACCTGTAGGTTGGGAGGAGAGTTCCTGGCAGTCACAAGGGAATAAAGAGACTTGGGCATCATCATCACAGATAACCTGAAATCATCCAAGCAGACCACTAAAGCAGTAGGTAAGGCTAGAGGGATGTTGGGGTGTTATTAGTAGGGGTATTGCAAGTCGTAAGAGGGAGGTAATAATCCCTCTGTACACAACACTGGTTCGGCCCCATCTGGAGTACTGTGTGCAGTACTGGAGGCCGCACCTGCCCAAGGACGTTAACAAAATGGAGGCAGTCCAGAAGGAAACCGAAATGGTGCAGGGACTGCATCAGAAAACATATGAGGACATGTAACCCCTAGATGGCGCTATCCCAGGGGCTACTACCCCTGCCTGATTTGCCACTAACAGGTTGAGGGGCCTGGATCCAATGGCGGGTGCCTCCACCCAGAGGTCAGGGTTTGCAATAGTTAAACTAACTTGGTCACAGCCCTCTGGGACACTGCAACCCCCCTTTCTTCCCACTAGTGGCCCACACAATATATCAGAATTACCTTCACAGTATACACTTACCCCAGGTCTGGTTCCGGCACTGGGACCTCCTGTGAAATGAGATACAGTGCAACAATCACAGTACAGTACTTTAACATAGACAAATACCTCAGGCAGTATAACTTTGCTGAAACAAGCAGCTCTGATTTATTTAGGGGATATAACAAGGACAGGGGAAATCAGGTTAATTAGCTTATCACTCTAATAATCTACCTATGGCTCTGTGCACAGGCCTATCCCTATCAGTTACTGTCCTGGGTACCCAAGCCCTAGTGGCTAGTCCAAACCGTGGCAGCTGGTAGGGCCCTTTCACACAGAGAAAAGGAGAATTAAACAGTCAGCAGTACAGTAATTCCATTTGGATTTAATGTGGCAATTCAACAGGAGCAACCTGAATTAGTACTCACGACCTCCAAATAAGATAGGGTCCTTCAATGTCAGCAGGGCTCACTTGAGGTACACAAACCTCTTCACACATCCATATAAAAAAAGCACTATACCAGGCAGGCTGCATCTGTATCCCGATCGCAATTACTGCACAATACCGGGAGAACACACAGCAGATTCAGTTCCTGACAGACAGAGTGCAATTTTCAACAATTCCTCCAGTCTTCTCAGGGTGAGCCTGGTTTCTACTCTTCAGAGATCCTTTGATTCTTTTCACAGGACGGATTCAGTCCTAACAAGCTGTTACACAAGCTGCAGACCGGAACTCTGGGCCCTACACACGTTTTTTGACTAAAACTGCACACTGAAAAAGCACAGGGCTCCTTCCTTCTTCACTGCCAAAGCTCAACTGAAACTCCAACCGACAAAAACCGGGCACTTCCTTTGAGTTCCTCCCAGTTCTTGACTGCAAAGAAAGCAGGTTAGACAAACTGTAATTTCATTATTACTCTAAATAATTTCTGGCAAACAGTTACATCTTTCAGATAGGTTCCTTTGCACTCCTAGTGACTGCAAAATGAAGTGAATTGGCAGCAGCGGTGGTACTCAATCAAAGAAACACACAGTCCCCATACAAACTAATTATGTCTGCAAGCAGACAGCTCTTAAAGAACAGTACCAGAGGTTCTAAAACACTCACTGATAAATGGCTTAAATGCCAAACACCATTCAGGCTTGGAGCATTCAAGCAAGCTCCTGGAAGTCTTTGGGAACCCCCATTTGCAGGGGTTACACCCTTCCTGGCCTGGGAAAGCTTGGCGTCCGCGTCAAGCAAGTACCCATAAGTTTCAACTGCAACATATACATTTGCATTAGGCTCACATGTAATCATCAGTCAATATATCATTTTACCAAGAACACATTTCTGAAACATTGCAGTACGTCACTCTTTACACAGTATTACACACACATTGTACCATAACTCAAGTTATTACCTCTTGTACATGAAACCTGAAGAGGGCCCTTCCCTATCAGTTACCTTGGGGCTGGACGGGCAAGGACACCATACTTAGAGGGCAACACAAGTAACTTGAGTTAGCACTGACGCTCAGTTTGGGCAATGAGCTGGGGACACATACACTCCTTTATGGACAACATTGAGAGGCAAGTCCACACCTCCCAAGGGAATCATAACTGAGGTGCACCACAGGCTTTACAGCTCGACCAGTCTTTCTAGGGGAACTGTTACAGTCTCTGCACTCTGAGCCTCATTTTCAGCATTGTCCACACTTGTCAGGGAGTCTCCATGGGGTAGAGAGGCTAGAACTTGGGGCACTTTCAGCTCCAGGAGTTACAGTTTCTGAGTCCACAACATTTGGCTCGCATGGAGAGCTTTCGGACACTGGCAGTGGACTGTCAGGGCACTCAAAATACTCTTCTTGTTGGGTGTATCACCAGTCTGCCCCAATCTATCATTTCCTCCTGAAAGCTCAAACAGTTCAACCATGCACAATGATTCCATTTCATCTGATCTGATGCTTTGCACTTCACTTTCTGGGAGCATTGGCTCCAGGGATGAAGCTGGGGCTTAGACAGTCCAGAAGGCCCAGCTTTGTCTCCAGTATTGACTAGGGATTGCCCCGAAACAATTGACTCAGTTAGTAAGAAGGATAGTATTCAAAGTCACTCTCACTTTCTTCCGATATGGACTGACAGTCATGCTCAACTGGGACTTGTGGAGGAACACTTTAACTTTGCTTCTGTAGGTGCAGACTTTCTTGATCTTTTCTTAGCAGCAGCTCTAGTCACTGGTCCAGAGGGGCATCTTCTAGGGCTCAGACTCAATTAAGATTTGTCCAATGGGCAGTAAATGATTTCTATGCATTGTTTTACATCTTTTGAATTATTCTCAGGCCTTACTTTGTACACTGGCAGATCATCTAGTTTGCCCACTACAATGTGAGAGAGATGGTGCCATCTGTCAGCAATCTTGTGCTTGCCATGCAATCCCAGATTTCTTAGCAATACCCAATCTCCTCCTGGAGTTCCTGTGCTTTCACCTTTTATCATACCTTTCTTTGTTGGCCAGATTTCTTTTGGCAGCCATGGTTTGACCAGTTAGTCGCATGAGTTAGCTGGGCCTTTAACTTTTGCACATACTGTAAATAGTTGTCAGCTTGAACCCCATCAGGAGAGACCCCAAAACACACATCTACTGGTAGTCGAGCTTCTCTTCCAAACATCAGGCGGTGAGGGGAGAATCCAGTGGCATCACTTTTGGTGCAGTTATAAGCATGTACCAGGGTGCTAATTTGTTGGCTCCATCTAGGCTTGTCCTTTGGGTGCAGGGTGCCTAGCATATCTAGCAAAGTGCG
This sequence comes from Neoceratodus forsteri, assembly GCA_016271365.2. Taxonomy (NCBI): domain Eukaryota; kingdom Metazoa; phylum Chordata; order Ceratodontiformes; family Ceratodontidae; genus Neoceratodus; species Neoceratodus forsteri. The sequence goes on along the minus strand of CM057456.1, from coordinate 762,122,728 downwards.
TTGAAACGTTCAGGCTGTGGGTCCCCTGGGGTGGTAAGGAGTGGTTCTGGACTTCGCACTCCCACAGAGAAAGCATCTCTTTGATCAGGCGACTCTCAAAGTCTCTCCCTTGATCAGAATGGATTCTTTGTGGAGCCCCATAGTGAACAAAAAGTTTTCTACAAGTACTTTGGCCTACAGTGGATGCTTTCTGGTCTTTGGTGGGGAAAGCTTGGGCATATCTCGTGAAATGGTCAGTGACCACCAGCACATTACTGATATTTCTTTGATCTGACTCCAAACTTAGAAAATCAATACAGACCAGCTCCATGGGTGCACTGGTGGTGATGTTAACAAGGGGCAGCTCTCTGGGGCAAAGCTTTCCTCTGTAAGCAGCGACTACAAGTTCGAATGTGTTGCTCCACATCAGCCCCATCTTAGGGCCAATAGAATCTGGATCTCACCAAGTCAAGTGTTCTGTCTATACCAAGGTGCCCCATGTGGTTGTGCAAGGACCTCAGTACTGAGTCTCGAAAGCAGTGGCAGCACTAGTTGTTGTTTGTCTACTTGTCCCCTCTGTCTACTGTTTCTCTGTATAACAGTTTATTGATCAGTTTCAACTTAGGACCTTCTTTGTATAACAGTGCAGTTCTCAAATCAGTGGAGGCGTAATTTGGACACATCTTTTCCTGCATAGAGGGCTTCTAAAGCTGCTTTGATCATGGGATCGCGGAGTTGAGCCGCGAATACTGTCATTGTCCAGCTGAGGCAGTGCACCAATGTCTATTGCAGAAAAGTGGCAATAAGCAACAGGTATGCAATTCTCAGAGGCTCCCAAGCAGTCCACCATGCAGTCCTGAAGTCCCGTGGACATTTGTTCCTCCCTGTCAAACTTCGACGGGAGTGCCGAATGTCAGGTTCTGCCAATCGGACCCAATCATTCTGGGGAACAGGCCTCCGGGAGAGAGCATCAGCATCTATGTGGTTCAGACCTGCTCGGTATTGAGAGCATAGTCATATGTAGATAATGCAGAAAGCCACCTATGGCCAGTGGCATCCAACTTAGCTGAGGTCTGCACATAGGTCAAAGGATTATTGTCAGTTTTACTAGTATTTTAGCCCCATACAAGTACTCATGGAATTGGTCAACAATAGCCCACTTCAAAGCTAGGAACTCTAACTTATGTACAGGATAGTTCTTTTCGGATGGGGTCAGGCTTCTACTGGCAAAGGCCACTGGTCTCAGGCCATTCTCGTGCTCTTGGTACAACACAGCCCCAACCCTTGCAAGCTAGCATCAGTGTGCAGGACGTAAGGTTTTCTTGGATCGGCATAGGCCAGCACTGGAGCATGGGTAAGTTGATATATGATCTCATGAAAGCAGTCTCACAATCAGGGTCCAGCGGGCCCCAAATACTTCACTTCGGATGAAAATACACTCTTTCAGTCTTGAGGGCTGACTTTTAGTATTTTTTGTGGGTTGGGGGATACCCTTGAGTAAGGTTAAGTAAAGGCGGATCACTCTTGAATAGTCCTTGATGGAGCGCCGATAATAACCACAGAATCCCAGGAATCTTTGCAGTTCTTTTTAGTTTTTGGGCTGTGGCCAGGTGGTCAAGGCCTCAACTTTACTTGGGTCAGTCTCTATTCCCTGTGGATACTATGTGTCCCACTTACTTTACTGATGTTTGAAAAATTGACACTTATCAATGGACAGTTTAAGGCCAAAGTCCTCCAGTCGGTCCAATACCTTAAATAATCTGCTCTCATGTTCCTCCAGTGAGCTGCCAAACACAATAACATCATCTAGGTATACCAGGCACTCTAGTAAGTTCATGTCCCCACTGCACGCTCCATCAATCGTTGAAAAGTGGCTGGGGCACCTGAAATCCTTGAGGCATCCTCATGAATTCATAGAAGCAAGCGGACAGATAAAGGCTGTCTTTTCACGGTCCTCTGGGGCCATCGGGATCTGATAGTACCACTGGAGATCCAGCACAGAGAACCACTTGCTCCCGTTTAGGCAGTCCAAAGCATCCTGAATCGCGGGGCATTGTGTACTGATCAGGGATAGTCCGCCCGGTTTAAGGTGCGATAATCCACACATCCTTACTGTTCCATTCTTTCCTCACTACCACAATGGAAGCATAAGGGCTTCTGGATTCTTGTATTACACCAGCAGCTAACATCTCTTGCAGATGCCATCTCACATCATCTATGTCAGCAGGTGCCAGGCGTCGAGACCTCTCACGAAATGGTCTTTCGTCATGCAGCGGATATTGTGCTCAGCTCCTTGCACGCATCCTACATCCCATTCCTTTAAAGAAAACACCTGGTCTCTCTGGGCAAGCTTCTCACTGATCTTCACTTTCCATTCAGCTGGCAGCGGGAGTCGCGAAATCAAACAAGTCAGGTGTTACTCTGTCATTCTTCCTTGAACTCTTGCTGCTGGGTAGCACTGCAGTGTCTGCACAATGCACATTAGCCAGGATGCAACCTCTGTTTACTCGAATGTCTCTTTCAGACACATTATGAACTTGGACCATTACCCTTCTGACATAAGCATGGGCTCTAGCGGGCAAAATACTAGGCTTGACCAGCAGTCCCTCTGGAAATTTTCCATCGCCTGGTGCATCCAACATTAATATTTTATTCTTAACATCCTTTCTGATCGGACCTCTCCTGTAAGGTACACTGGGCATTTGGCGCCAGGATCAGAGACTCAGGATCCTTCTTCCATACAATTCCGACCGGTTCCTCTGGTTCTGTTTTTCAGCATCTCTGTGCCTCATAGGCCTTCTTAATTAAAGCCGGAACTCTTAAAGCTCTACTAGTCTTTGACCCCTGTTTTTCATAACACAACTGTGCCAGCCTTCCGAACATATGAGCATTTGTTCCAATCAACAAAGGGACACCATCATACAGTCCAGTGGGGGACACACTAAGGCTAGGGTCTCTACTTGTTCGGCCACTCCAGCCACGGAGGTGGGGAAAGACAGCCAAATTCGGATATACCGGAATAGGGTAGGCCTTCTCCTTAACCCCCATACATGCAGTCCTTCTAATGGTTGTAAGAGTACGTCTGACAAATGCTTCTGATACCAATCTTGGAACATAATTGTCACTTGGGAGCCACTGTCTAATATAGCTCTTGTAGACACTCCATTCACCTTTACAGTGGTCTCCATGGAGGGACCCACTATTCTGGACCAGTCTGGAGAGGCGGTAGTGGGGGCCTGGGCAACTGACCTTGCCACAAAAGGACGTGAGTTAGCATTTTTGGTGCCCTCACTGGGATCATGTCGTGCACCTCTTAACCACTGATTTCTTCTCCGAAGCTCTCCTTGTAGCCTATATGCAACTTTGTCAGTGTCTTTTGGGGACTGGCATTCCCTTTTCATGTGCCCATCTTTCCCACAATTATAGCAAAACATACTTTCTGGAGTTTGAGCTGGCCGAGGCGCCACACTGGGAGCCAGGGCGGGGGTATTACTAACTGGAAACCTTGGTGCCATCTCTGTCTGCGGCGTGATAAGCATTTGGAGACATCTCGTCAGTTTCTCCACTTCCATGGTCAAGGAATCGAGTTGGAGCTGTTATCAGCAGGAGATACATGGGTGGGTACCCCCACCCCCATAGCAGATGTAGTCGGATATAGGTCAGGGCCCGTACTTGCAGGCGTGGCCTTCATAAAGGGACTGTTTTTGAATTCCCGGATCTCTCTCAACAGTTCGCCCCATTGTGGCATATCTTTTTCCTTGTCAGAGCACTCATTGACTGCCAACCTCTGCCCTAGACTTCACTTGATGGGTCACCCTCAGTCACTCGGTGTGCTTCGCAGCTATTGGTGCAGGTCCCTCCCGAACCGTCTTTTCTCAACTCCTCAATTTCTCTCATTAACTCATCATAGGAGGGTGGGGATTCCAGTCGATCTGCCAGGCGTAACTGAAGCAACAGCAGTTCTGAGAAGGGGCAGACTTAAGGATCCTGTCCAGCCTGGTTCGGTCCAGTTCAATCGCTGGCAAACTACCTTTTCTGAGGCATTCTTGCAACAATTTTTCCAGCCGAGATACATACACAGACAACAACTCCCTTGGTACTGTTGTGCATCTCTTACTCTCCACCATAGGTCCTCATCAGAATCTGGGCTCCCATACACATTCTCCAAGGCCTCAAAGATAGGCCTGTGCAGTCGCTTCAGGGTTACTGGCCCGTTTAGCACGGATGGTAGCCAGGGCAGGACCTCGGAGGCTCTCACTAACCCTCTTTCGCTTTTCACCTTCCGAGCATTGCCATTCTAGCACTTGGGGGGCAACATAGTCTATCCAGGTCTCCCAGTCATCCTCCTTGGGGGTGGGGAGGTGCCAGAGAAGATCCTCAACCTTCGTAAGAGTCGTGACTAATGGCAGGTGCAGAAATAGGAGTCTGCATTGGTTCAGCCACCATTACGGGCACTGGAGCAGGAGAGGGTGTTGGGAGGAACACCCCAGGTGGCAAGAATAGTTTCTTCAAGTCCTCCACAGTTTTCCCCTCCCAGCAACCATTCAGCAAATTCTCCTCAAAAGTTTCAGATAGTGGTGGGGGCTGATTCCCCCAGGTCTTACTGTCCTTAGTTATCACTCTCCAAGTAGTGAGGGCTCCCTCTGGGGTAATGGTCTGTGGCACTTTGGAGCTATCTATGGGATCCTTAAACTCTACTAGGGCCAGGAAAGTGTGGGTGAGCAGATTAGCATGCCGACCCACCACCACAGGGTTTTGTAAACCTTCCACCTTGGAAAGTACTCCTGCACAGTGTCCGTATGGATACCAGGGGATGTCCAGGATAAGCATAGCATTTTGGGGTCGATCTCCTCCCAGTACACCACTCCACCAGCCGGTGCACAGCCACTTCTGTCGGGTACCCATTTTTTCTTAACAGTGGTTAGTAAATATGGCCACTAGAGGACACACAATCCCAGCGGTGAGCCTCCAAGATGTAACCCCTAGATGGCGCTATCCCAGGGGCTACTACCCCTGCCTGATTTGCCACTAACAGGTTGAGGGCCTGGATCCAATGGCGGGTGCCTCCACCCAGAGGTCAGGGTTTGCAATAGTTAAACTAACTTGGTCACAGCCTCTGGGACACTGCAACCCCCTTTCTTCCCACTAGTGGCCCACACAATATATCAAATTACCTTCACAGTATACACTTACCCCCAGGTCTGGTTCGGCACTGGGACCTCCTGTGAAATGAGATACAGTGCAACAATCACAGTACAGTACTTTAACATGAACAAATACCTCAGGCAGTATAACTTTGCTGAAACAAGCAGCTCTGATTTATTTGGGGGATATAACAAGGACAGGAAATCAGGTTAATTAGCTTATCACTCTAATAATCTACCTATGGCTCTGTGCACAGGCCTATTCCTATCAGTTACTGTCCCTGGGTACCCAAGCCCTAGTGGCTAGTCCAAACCGTGGCAGCTGGTAGGGGCCCTTTCACACAGAGAAAAGGAGAATTAAACAGTCAGCAGTACAGTAATTCCATTTGGATTTAATGTGGCAATTCAACAGGGAGCAACCCTGAATTAGTACTCACGACCTCCAAATAAGATAGGGTCCTTCAATGTCAGCAGGGCTCACTTGAGGTACACAAACCTCTTCACATCCATATAAAAGAAAGCACTTACCAGGCAGGCTGCATCTGTATCCCGATCGCAATTACTGCACAATACCGAGAGAACACACAGCAGATTCAGTTCCTGACAGACAGAGTGCAATTTCAGCAATTCCTCCAGTCTTCTACAGGGTGAGCCTGGTTTCTACTCTTCAGAGATCCTTTGATTCTTTTCACAGGACGATTCAGTCCTAACAAGCTGTTACACAAGCTGCAGACCGGAACTCTGGGCCCTACACACGTTTTTGACTAAAACTGCACACTGAAAAGCACAGGGCTCCTTCCTTCTTCACTGCCAAAGCTCAACTGAAACTCAACCGACAAACCGGGCACTTCCTTTGAGTTCCTCCCAGTTCTTGACTGCAAAGAAAGCAGGTTAGACAAACTGTAATTTCATTATTACTCTAAATAATTTCTGGCAAACAGTTACATCTTTCAGATAGGTTCCCTTTGCACTCCTAGTGACTGCAAAAATGAAGTGAATTGGCAGCAGCTTGAGTGGTACTCAATCAAAGAAACACACAGTCCCCCATACAAACTAATTATGTCTGCAAGCAGACAGCTCTTAAAGAGACAGTACCAGAGGTTCTAAAAACACTCACTGATAAATGGCTTAAATGCCAAACACCATTCAGGCTTGGAGCATTCAAGCAAGCTCCTGGAAGTCTTTTGGGAACCCCCATTTGCAGGGGGGTTACAGACAGATTAATGGAGCTCAATATGTATACCCTATAGCAAAGGAGGGAGAGAGAAGTGATATGATCGAAACATTCATTGTTAGGTAAGTTACTTTTTCTATTACTTTTGGAAACTTGTTCAGGAAAGCTCTGTGTAGTCACTAGCAAGGATGGAGAAGTACTGGAAAATGTAATGCACCTTACAGTTACAATTACTTATGTCTTTTTATACAAAAGAAATACATAACTGTAACTGATTACATTTAGTTGACAGTAACTAGTAACTAACCTATTACTTTCAAAAAATGTAATGTTGTATAGCTATTTATTATTTTCGTATAGTTTTTGTAAAAAAAGAAATAAGTAACTATAATTGTAAGGTGTATTACTTTTTCTAGTACATATCCATCCTTGCTAGTGACTGTACTGAGCTTCCTGGAACAAGTTTCCAAATGAAATAGAAAGTAATAGAAAAAGTAACTTACCCAACACCGGAAACATTCAAACATCTTAAGGGCAAACAAGGTGAGAGTCTAACATGTTTTAATATAAGAAAAATAGCAGGACAAGAGGACACAGCAAGAGATTGGGGGAGGCTGATTAAGGGGTAATGTGAGGAAGTTCTTTTTCGCAGAAAGGGTGGTGGATGCATGGAACGGCCTACCTCAGGAAGTGGTGGATATGAATACAGTGCAGGGCTTCAAACAGGCATGGGATAGGCACAAGGGAGCAATACAGATGAGTATGAATAGATAGGCCATTGACAGAGTAAAGGCCTATGGCACATTCATTAGGTAGGGAAAAATGGGCAGACTGAATGGGCCTTGCGGTCCTTATCTGCCATCAACTTCTGTGTTTCTGTGTAAAAGTATATCAAAGCAACAAAAAGAAAAATTAACAAATGATTTCAGTGTACTTTCATAAAAGAACCAAAACAAACTAAATTGTTTTAAATCTTGAATAAATAGACATAATTTTGTATACCTATATTGCTGTGAGGTTCAAATACCTTCAGAAACAAAAAAAATTAAAAATAAAATAAAACTAAGCAATAATTAATCGATCAATCAGTCAATTGACCAGTCAATTAATTAATGCACTTTTCCACCCAGTACGATGATATAAAACATAAATATCTGAAAAAGATGCTCAATACTGTAGGACAGCAAGGCATGGTTTTCAAAGGTTTGGATACATAATGCAACTCCTATAAATAGTAGGGATCATACAGTCAACTTATGTGCCTCGTTTCTTCTTTCAGCTACTACTTCTTAAAGTGTTCAGCTTTTTTCTTCTCTTCTGCGCATGATTCTTTGCAGAAATGCAGGCTTCTTTGTTCAGTTCACCTGGGGAAAAACTTCTCTTTGGTTGTGTGATGTACCCTTAACAGTGACTTTGGAGAGTCTACCTATTTCCTTAAAATGGCCCACATTTATAGTGAAAGTGTGATGTCACCAGCTTCATGACATCATAACCAAAAAAATTGGTGATACTGATTGGACATTTGCCAATCCCATATCTCCCCCCCTCCCTTCATTATCCACTCCTTGGGAAAGGGTTTCGTGACTCTTCACTTAAACTTAAAAATCTTAATTCATGAATAACTTTATCTGTAGTAATGATACATTTGAACAAATGTCAGTGTTTTGATTACAATGCAGTGAACAGTTTGAAATGTCTCTGGTCTGGCTCTTTTGTGGTTTTCACAGTCCGTTTCTTGTAATAGCGCTGTTTGGGAGCATAGCTGAAGCCTGAAAATATGTCAAAATGACATTGATTTTTCTTGTATCACCTATACTTTGCTTACATTTTGTAGTTAAAAGCATTGACAGCACTGAAGCATTAATTCCCTTGTCTCCAGCTTGAAGTGTGTGTTTCCTTTGGAAAGCAAGCGCTATAAATTTTACTGTCAAGCTCAAACACCAAAGTTATAATTTTTCTTAACTGTTCAGTAACTTCCATGAGCACCATTATTTTTGAACAAAAGTTGCATTTTCAGATTCTTATCAGCTATTGATTCTGAAAAGTCCAAGAATAACGGGTATATAACATTTAGAGAACTAGTGTTAACATGTTTCATGTATAACCTCATCAACCTTCATTACCACAAGAATTTTGTATATTATGCATAGTCATTGTGAAGTCCTCCTCAGAATGGGGTTTGCCTTATTTTGGCAGTATATTGTATTTCCTTTTTAAATCACGTGAAGAAAATTTTTGTTTTTCAGTACTTTTTGTTTAAAAGCTGTAATCATTTCTGGCTTTCAGTTAAAGGAGTACTACAGTCAGAATTTGCAAAAACATTTGTTGTGCAGAGTGTTTTGATCTACTGTATGTGTGTAGTTCTGGTGTGCACTTCCTTTTGTTGCTATTAAGAGTTTTTTTTTAAATCAGCCTGCTAGTTACCTGGTAGTTTTATTGCCCCTGGGGATCTCCACCTTAGCAAGGCCTGTCCTGTGTGACAATGATGCAGCCTGGACCACTGATTCAGCAAATACCAGTTATAGGAGCCTGATGTTCTGGTCTCCACTGAACAGCTCTTTCAATATATTTGTTTTCTATGTGTGTGTTGGGTCTGGGTAGCAGGAGTAAATGATCTTACTTCGAGAGGGCTCTTATAGTAGGCAGTAAACATAAGGACTGAGCCGCCAGGTGCTAGGACCACATAGAAAAATTAGCAGTGTCTGGTGGGGGACTGCCCACTCGATGTCATGTGACAGACATCGGACCAGCGTTGTATAGTGAGCGGTCAGCCTGCAAACGTCGGACCTTTCTGAACACTGTTACAGTCGACCGCCATTTCTCGATAAGTATATCTTTTAAGTTTGTTTATTTTCTTAAAGGTTGTTTCTGAGTTTACTTTAAATCAGACTGTGCACTTGTCAGTGTATTATCCTGAGCATTCCGATCAAGGGGAGACACTTCTGCACATGCTGGATGTGCACAGAATTTTGCATCACTACATGAACCAGATGAAGTCAGTCTGCAAAACAGATCAGCTTTTTGTTTCCTTTGCACCCGAAAGGGAGGGTGCTGCAGTTTCTAAACAGTGTTTATCAAAATGGTTCGCAAACTGCATTCTATTTTGTTATCAAAAGTACAACAAACGCCTTCCGGGGGAGGTTAAAGGGTATTCAGCCAGAGGCATGGCTGCATCTTTTGCTTGTTTCAGAAATGTTTCTGCCACAGAGATCTGTGTGGCAGCCACTTGGGGCTCTGTCCACACCTTCACTAAGCATTACAGTCTGGACATTGCTTCTAGATGCAGGGCAGGCTTTGGACTGGCCATCCTTCAAGGCCTTTTGTCTTAGTTCCCTGCTTACTGCAGGCCTTTATCCTGGCTCCCGTGTTCAGTCTTTGCTTGACTTGCACTGCTTGGGACTCTGTCCTTATGGTTATTGCCTGATGCAAGAGCCCTCTTGAAGTAAGATAGTAGTTACGTAAGAACTTACTGTAACAGTAGATCTTTGAGAGAGGCTCTTGCAATAGGCAAGGGTTTTCCTTCCCACCTTTCCCCTGTTGCTTCTCTTTTACTACTCAGCCTTTCTAGTGGCTACAGGAGTCCACTCCTTCTCCTGTCGTACCATTCACAGGTCTCCGGTGGGAGAATTGAGGCAGATGTGGGGGACCGCCTACTCTATAACGTCGGTCACGTGATGTCAGGTTGGCAGTCCCCTGCCAGACACTGCTAGCTAATTTTTCCATGTGGTCCTAGCACCTGGAGGCTCAGTCCTTAAGGTTATTGCTTACTGCAAGAGACTCTCTCGAAGATTTACTGTTACGTTAAGTTCTTGCGTAACTGTACTTTTTGCTTTTAAAACTTTTCATTTCATCAAACTACACACAGCCGTAAAAACACAGAAACATAGACTTTGATGGCAGATGAGGACCGCTTGGCCCACCCAGTCTGCCCATTTCCCTACCTATTGGATAGGCTGCAGATCCTACTCATACTCATGCCAAGGGTCACGGCTTCAGTTTTCAAAGTGTTTTTTCTGTGGGATGTACTGCTCGTTACAGGGAAAGAGTTATATTGCCAGTTTTGTTGATCCCTATAGATTTCGATTTCTAAATAACCTCATGCGCCTTCTGAAAAAACGAAAGTGCTCATGAACGAGCCTACAGGCGCTCCGGCGCCAAGAACACTTGTGAACGCGCCAGGCTGCAGGCGGGGGGAGAATTAGCCGTCCCAGATGAAAAGTAATGCTGGGTTAAAAACAGCATTTTTTGATTTGATTCAGCAATCGGGTGCCCAGGTGTGCTTTCTATATGAATGTGAGGAGCAAACACCACCAGGATTGCGAGGTGGAAAAAATACCACCAAAGCCTGATAGTGCCCCTTTAAAAGGCATGTGACCTCTGACCCTGTAATGGTCAGTCCTGCAGATTCTTGAAAGGGTATAGCATAGAATGGCAGCAGGCTGGAAGCAGTCTTCAGTTTAAAGCCATTTTTTCCCTTTTGTTGAACAAGTTAGTTAAAACATAATTTTTCTTGTGAGAGTTTATTTTTACATCACTCATCTCTTCCTCTAGGTTCACAGCTCAAAGTATCTTCTCAGATGAAAAAATTAAACCAGCCATAAAATAATAAACTAAAAAAACACTGTCTGCAAAATTAAAAACAAGAAAGCACAAATTTTATGGAGTTTTATTTTTTTAGGGCCTTGTTGAAGATTTTCAGGGAGTAAAGGTAGTAGCCATGTTTGTAATGGCTGTCCAGGATGAAGTGGCTCATGAATTCTGTATTTTATTTATTTATTTATTTGATATATCGGATAACAACCTTTGAGCCAGAAGCTCATTTCCAAAGGTACCTCGTTGCATGTAAGACAGAAGGTAATACTGACAGGGTATAACAACAGTTATATAGAGCATGTGCTACAGACATTTGTCACATACATTATTTACGGTAAGTACAGACTATTTACAATATTTGGATGATGATATTTGCATCATCACAGCAAAGAGACATTATTAGCTTGAGAAAGCATCTAAACAGAGTAGTCAGTCCTATTCATGGGTTTGGTAATTCTTGACGTGGGTTGCAATCCATAATGGACTTTGTCAGAGAATTGGAATCAGAGAGGGTGAGAGAGTGAAATGTTAGTTGCAGTTACAGGAGTGGATATCGAAGAGGTGGTTGCGAAGAATGGTTTTGAAGTGGGCAATCTTGGGTACACTAGTGATGGTGTTTGGGAGTGCATTAAACCATGTGCGGGCCCTGGAGTGGAAAGATCTCTGGGCAAGGGAGGTTTTTACCCTGGGCACAACCAGGGGTGCTTTCTCTGGGTTGTGGGTGGAGATAGTGGGGGTGGCTAGATGAAGACAGGCGGAGACCCCAGGGGGAGAGAGTCCAAGCAGTATTTTCTTGGACAGTATGCAGGTCTGGTAGCGGAGCCTTTCGTCAAGGTTGAGAAGATTGGCAGAGGTATAGAGGGAGCAGGTGTGAGTGAGCCTTGGTGCGCCAGTTAGGAGCCTGCAGGCCTTGTTTAGGGAGACATGGATTTTCTGGTGTGCGGAGTTATCTGCTGCCCCGTATACAGGGAGCCCGTAGTCCACTAGGGACAGTATTGATGAGGTGATGGCCAGCCGAAGGGCGTGGGGGGGGGGGGAGGCAGTCCCTGTGTCAGTAAAGGAGTCCAATCCGGGTGTTTGTTGCGGCAACAAGGGTGTTTATGTGTTCATGGAAGGTAAGGGCTGAGTCAAGGGTAAGTCCAAGATATTTGTAGTTGGATACCTGTTCAAGGGGTGCTGGGTGCTGGGGAGGATGCGGAGAGGTGCACTTTTTGCTTTGTTTTGGCAGTGAGAGAAAATCATTGATTTTAGTCTTTTTTAGGTTTATGACCAGTCTACGGTCCTTAAACCATGTTTCGGCCTGGGAGAAGGCATGTTGGAGGGGAGTACTGAAGGGGCGTGGGTTTATGATGCGAAGCAAAGAGCACTGCATCATCTGCATATAGTAAGATTTTTGTGGAGCAGGCCTTTGGTAAGGAGTTTAGGTAGAGGGAGAAAAGAAGTGGCCCCAGGATAGAGCCCTGGGACACCCCGGAGCAGATGGTAGTGTGTCGGAAAGGGTTCCATTAATTTTGACGCATTGGGACCGGGCAGAAAGGTAACTGGAACACCAGGCTAGGGGGCCTGTGGAGAAACCAAGTTGGTGGAGGGAGTCGAGAAGGAGAGGTGGCAGACCATGTCGAAGGCCTTGGATAGGTCTATGAATACAGCTCCTGCAGTGTTACTGGCATCTAGGGAGGAGTGCAGGAAGTTGGTGAATTCTAGCAGGGCTGTGGTGGTGCTTTGGGCTGAACGGAAGCCATGTTGCTCTGGGCATAGAATGTCATACTTGGCTAGGTATTCTGTAAGTTGGGTGACAACCATTTTTTTCTAACGCATTGGGGAGGGGAGAATGGAGATGGGCCGATAGTTATTTGAGGGAGGCTTTGTCACCACTTTTATGGATTGGGGTAATGACAGCTGTTTTCCAGGCACTAGGGAATTGCCCTAGGCATAGGGATTTGTTGAGCAGGTCCATTAGGGGGACGAGGACCTCTTCGAGGACTAATCAAAGGAGCTTGGCATCTAGGCAGTCATTTGTAGGGTTATTGCTGCTTAGCGCTTTTGTAGGTAAGGTAAGGTAAGGTATGTGATTGGCCCAAATTCCAAATCCCACTGCCTGAATTTGTTCCAACCTTTGCATTTCTGGGGAATTAAACATGTGGGTTTGAACCTTATTTAACTAGTCAGGAAGCAGGAAATTTCAACCTATTTTATTATGTTGTTTATTTAGTTTTTATTAACCAGGTAGGTACACTAGACAAAATACCTATTTTCAGGTATGACCGGCTTCTGGGATTTAGAGTCCTCCATAAATGGTAATTATTAAGTAATAAGCCTGGAAAAATGACAACCTAAGGCCTTGGATCCCCAGAGGTTTCCTCCACAGTGGGGGGTTTCCTCACTGTGCTGAAGACCATAATATAGAGAATAATGGATATGCAACTGTGTGCTATGGATTTTTTTTGCACACCCGAGGTGTGTGATAACCCATAAACCTTGAGAGGTTTATGAGATCCTCACACACCAAGGGTGTGTAAACAAAATCCTTAATGATACAGTTGGATATCCATTATTTTTTATAATTAATGGTGCAAGGAGTTGATCCCCTTGGTCAGTATCTCTTGTGCTGACCAACTCTGCCCTACACACACACACACACACACTCTCTCTCTCTCTCTCACACACACAAACACACACACACACCGTTCTTCCTTTCTCCCTCACTCTCTGACTGACCTTTTTTTTTTTTTCCTGTTTAAAACTGTCAGCTGCGACTAGTACTAAGGTCCGTCCAGGATCGTACTCGAGAGTCTGCGTCTCCCGATCTGGAGACACAGCGGTATCAATCAGGTATTCCTTTTGTATTTAGAAGGCAGAATCAACCAGATAAACAATAAAAAAAAAAAAAAAAAACTCGAATAAAGATGGGGAGAGTAGTAAATAAAAACGGCTCATTGGCAAGCGGAAAACCGAGCTGCCGTTTTTCTTTTAATACTGTTCAGCCCACCCACACGCAGAGCACAAGCCAGTGAAGTGGCGCAATACAATTGAGTGACACACAAAGGACACTGGAGGTGAAGGAAAGTTTTGTGAATGCCGTAATAACTCATTTTCAGGTTACTATGGCGTTTGCGAGACCCTCAAACAGTATGATAAAAGGGGCCATCAATAATTATAATAAACTAATAATTCTAGTGTGAGTTGGGCTGGAATAATGATCATTCTAGGGACGTGGATATGTTCTTCATCCACACTGTCTGGCAGGTTCCTTGCCGCTTTAAATCTTGCCGGAAGGTCTTCAAGCTGCTCCTCCCACCCACCCGGGTGGTAAAACTCTCTGCTCTGCCCCATGATGCCAGATCTTCCTTACTGCTTGGAAGCTCAGGTTCCCTCCTTAACGCTCTGCGTATAGACTGGATCCTAATTCTTCAGTTCGCCCGAAAATAGTTTTAAAATTCTTAAGACTTCGGTCAAATTCTTCCCTCGCGGCTGCGATGGACAAATCGACTCCCGGTTTTCGGTGGTGCCCATGTGGGCAGATGATGTCCAGGACGGACCCGCACTCCACATGAGTCTACTGCCTCGGCCTTGGTCACGACCTGCAGGCCTGCGAGTTGTGTAGATCGTTCTCAGCCAACGTCCTTGAAGACCGCGCTGCCCGGTTACAACTTGGGCGCCCTGAGAAGCACTACCCGCTGATGAAGTCTAAGGAGGCCCGTTGGGCGGTGTCCGTGGCGGCTGGCTCAGCTGAGCAACTTGAGCAGATCATCGCCCTCGAGGAGGAGGCGGTCCAGGCCGCATCCTCATCCTCCTCGGTTGCGGCATTTATTCTGCTCTCTCTGGGATACTCCTACACAGCTTCTTTTAAGGAGCTTTGCCAGTCCCCTTCCATGAAGGGAGAGGGGCCATCGGGACACTCTCCTCGGTCAAGAAAGAAAGACTCTAAGGGTAAGTCCCACTGTCGACGTTTGTGGGAGTGGGAGAGGTCCCCTTCCCTGGACAGTCGACACTCGACTTCAGTTTAGGTTGCGGCTAAGGCCGCTGGCTTCAAGGTGTCCCCGTCAGATCAGCCGTCCGAGACACTTGTCAACGCGGTCAAGATTTTTCTCAGCTTGTCGGACGGGCTGTCGACTGAAGCCAACAACCCTTCATCACCGGTTCCCCCGGTGGAAATAGAGGAGTTGCCTGCGCCTCCTGTGCCGGAGTCCCCGGTCAAGGCTCCTGAGCCGAGGGAGGAGCGGGTGTCCCCTGCTCCCTCACAGACCCACCCTTGGAAACACCGAGGGTCTCGGTCTCAGATCACGTCACGGTCCAGCCGATCCCGCTGACATCGGCGGTCTCAGCACCGAGGAAAGCGGCGCCGCTCGTCCTCGTCTTCCTCCTCGGAAGAGGAGAGGCTTCGGCGCAAATTGTGTAAGTGCTATGAGGACTTAATGTTGCAGTAGCTCCTTTTGTCCGGGAACAAGCTGATACTGTCACATTCCCCGGCCATTAAGTGGCTGTCACCCAAAAGGCTGAAACGACCCCTCATGGTAGTCGAGGTGCCCAAGCCTGGGCCGGTTGTTCGGCCAAAACCTGCTGCCCCACCGATTGTGGTGGAACCTCTGCCTCCACAACTGAAATTGGGGGCGCCGACCAAGGACTCTCGGTCGGGTCAGGGTCTGCCCCGCCGGTTGTCGGTCACCCTCACTCCCGACCGTCCTCGGCAGGTGGAGGGTGGCTCAGGCCCCAGGCAGCTCTTCGCGGACTCCTCGGAGTCTGATGGCGACTCCTCTCTGTTTTCCAGGCCCCTTGACCTGGAGTCCTCCGGGGAGGCAGCCGATGGACGAGAGCCCATCGTCGTTCATGGGTCTGCTTCGGCTCATCTCGGAGTCCACCAGGATGTAGCTCGAGCCCGTATCCAAGCGGGCCAAGTATCCCCTCACGGAGATACTGGACCGAGGTGATTCGACCACGGGGGCCTTTCCGGTGGCTGGAAGCCATTGTTGGTCCAGCCTGGAGCTTGGCAGTGGCCGGCTTCCTGTCCTGCGCCTTCGGCCAGGATGACCAGGAAGTATGCGGTCCCTACCGGCTCTTTGTCCATTTTTTTGGAGCACCTCTCTGCGGAGGGGGTTGGTCACTGATAGCATTTTCCAGCATTCTGGGAATGCTAGGGATGTGGATAAGCCCACCCGACAAGGAGTCCAAGAAGCTGGACTATGCTGGGCACAAGGTGTACGCTGCGCCCTCCCTAGGCCTCCGTCAGGCCAGCTCAGCCATGCTGATGGCACACTTCTCCCACACCCTCATGGGCTCCCAGGATGAGGTGATTCCTCATCTCCCGGCCAGCCTACAGACTACGGTCAAGCAGGTGCAGGATCAGGGAAGGGCAGTGGTGAAATGGCAGCTCCAAATGGCTCTAGACATTGGAGACTCCTGTGCCCGATCAATACCGGCTGCAGTGGCCATGCGCCGCAGAGCATGGCTGAGGATATCCACCTTCACGGTGGATACCCAGCACAAATTGGCGGACGTCCCCTTCTTGGGGACTGACCTGTTCGACCCTGGAGTGGAAGGCCACCTCCAGCGGATCGAAAAGTCCAACGCTACCCTGGACTCAGTCACCTCCGCCCAGAAGGACAAGGGCTGTCTTCAGCAACATAAGTCCTTTCGCCCTTCTGCGCCTGCGGCATGTCCGGCCCAGCAACACCAGCATCAGGGCCAGCAGACTCGCGCTTAGCACCCCAAAGCCAAGCCTGCAGCTTCCTCTAACAGGAAGCAGGGAGGAAAAGGCCCAGGAAGTCCCTCGGCCGGTCCCTCCTCCAAGCCTGCCCAGTGACGGATTGAGGGGTGTCGCCCCCAACCTCGTCGCTCCCCCCTGGGTTGCCCCTGTGGGGGGACGGCTCCTCCACTTCCATTCCGCCTGGTCCGCTATCACCACGGACTGCTGGGTGTTGGAGGTGGTAGGAAAGGGTCTGCCTCTGGAGTTCGAGCAGGTCCCGCCCTTCCGAGCCGTCACCCCACGGGGGGCTACAGGGTCTTCAGCCTCCCTGTCTGCTCATTGAGTCGACATTGCCCTGCTCCTCAAAGGTGGTGATCAGAAAGGTTGCAGACCCTCCACCAGACCTGGGGGTTTGTGTCCAGGTACTTCCTGATCTCAAAACAGACGGGGGGCTGGCACCCCATTCTAGACCTGCACGACCCGAACAGGTTCCTAAGGTCTCGAACCTTCAGGATGGTCACTCTGGCTCAGATCATTCCGTCCTTCAAGCGAGGTGTGTGGTTCTGTTCTCTGGACCTTTAGGACGCGTTCTTTCACGTCCCAATCCGTCCGTGCCACCAGAGATTCCTCCACTTCAGGGCAGAGGGATCCCTCTACGAGTTCTGGGCCATGCCCTTTGGCCTTTCTCTAGCTCCCAGGGTCTTCACCAAATGCATGGCAGTGCTGACAACATTCCTGCAGCGCTGAAGGGTCCGGGTGTACCCCTACCTGGACAACTGGCTGATTGCAGCCTCCTCCAGAATGGAGGTGGAGTGGTCCAGGTATCTGGCCCTCCAGGTTTGCTCTCAAGTTGGCCTCCTTATCAACGAGGCCAAGCCAGAACTCGTGCCAAAGCAGGAGATACAATTCATCGGGGCAGAGCTCGACTCTCCGCGACCCAGAGCATGGCTCCCGGCGGACAGGGCCGAGGTTCTTTCCTCCTTTGCCCAATCATTTCAGGTTGGGCAATTGTGCCGTGCCCAGGACTTTCTGTGCCTCCTGGGCATCATGGCGGCCTGCACCAGCGTGGTCTGTTGGGCCCATTGGTACATGCGTCCCCTACAATGGGGACTGGCCAGCCAATGACCACAGCACTCCAATCCTTTGGATCAGCTAGTGACAGTGACCCAGGGGATATGGAATGCTATCCAGTGGTGGACCGTTCCAGCTCATTTGCAGGAGGGCATCCCATTTGTCCGCCCTGAGCCGACGGTCTCTCTATCGACCGATGCCTCTCTGATGGGTTGGGGTGCCCATCTGGGGGAGCACGGAGCGCACGGCCTCTGGTCCCCTCGTGAGTCCCGATGCCACATCACTGGCTGGAGCTTCGAGCGGTTTGTCTAGCCCTCACCGCCTTCACTCCGTTTGCATGGGGTCAAGTGTTCCAGGTCCAGACGGACAATACCATGACCATGTACTACCTAATCCGCCAGGGCGGGATGAGCTCCATGCCTCTGTGCAGGGAAGCTCTCCGCATTTGGTCCCTCGTGCACAGCCTGGAGGCGGGTCTCCTTGCCATCCATGTGGCAGGAGCTTCCAATATTCTGGCCGATGCCCTAAGCCAGATAGGGGCTGCGTCCCACGAGTGGTCTCTCCTGCCGGAGGTAGTACAAGATCTGTTCTCCCACTGGGGCATGCCTCAGGTGGACCTGTTTGCCTCCAGGGAGAATGCGAAGCTGAGACTGTTTCATGCCCACCCCCCTCAGCAGGGCTCGCTGCAGGGGGGTGCCTTCTCGAGGCCGTGGACCCCGGTCCTTTTCTGTGCCTTTCCCCCATTTTCCTTGATCCACAAGGTGCTTCTCAAGGCAAGGAGGGACAAGGCGCAGGTGATTCTGGTAGCCCCAGACTGGCCCCGCCAGTTCTGGTATCCAGATCTCCTCAGTCTCAGCTCCAGGCTCCCGAGGCGGCTTCCAGCCCGCCTGGACCTGATCTCAGTTAATCAGAGGAAGGTATTTCATCCGGACCTTCAATCCCTGCACCTGACGGCCTGGTTCCTGAGCGGCTAGAGTTCCAGGCCTTGGGTCTTTCCGACGAGGTCCTCAGCATTGTTGAGGCATCCCGTAAGGAGTCGACCAGAAAATGCTACACCTTTTAAATGGAAGAGATTTTCCATTTGGTGTCAGGGCAAGGGCCTGGACCCTTCCTCCTGTTCCTTGGCAAGCATTCCGGACTACCTGTGGTCCGTTTCTCAGCAAGGGCTTTGGTCAACGACCCTTAAGGTGCACCTGGCAGCCATCTCTGCTTACCGAGCATGGGCTGGGAAGCAGTCGGTGGCGCACGAGAAGGTGGTCGGGCGCTTTTTCAAAGGCCTTGATCACATATCCCCTCCGGTGCGAGAACCTCCACCTCCGTGGGATCTACTGCTGGTATTGTCTAAGCTCATGGGCAAGCCATTCGAACCAGTGCACAGGTGTGACATCTCACCTGTCGTGGAAGACCGCCTTCTTGGTGGCTATCACGTCAGCCAGAAGGATGGGAGAGCTCCAGGCGCTTTCCATGGAGTCTCCTTATCTGGCCTTCCACAGGGACAAGGTTGTCCTGCGCCCCCACCCGAAATTCCTTCCGAAGGTGGTGTCGGAGTTTCACCTTAACCAGGTGTTGACTCTGCTGGTGTTCTACCCCAGTCACGCCTCGGAGGTCGAATATAGGCTCCATACCTTGGACCCTAGAAGAGCGCTCGCTTATTACAAGGAGCGGACGGCGGCTGAAGTTCAGGGAGAGGTTCGCCAGCTGTTTGTCACCTTTGCTGAAGCCGCATCTGGCAGACCTGCAGCCAAATGGATGATAGGCAGGTGGGTCACCTCCTGCATAGATCTCTGCTATAGGTTGGCAGGCATGGAGCCTCCCAGAGGGATAAGAGCTCATTCTACCCGCCACACTGCTGCATCGGTGGCTGCTTCCAGAGACGTCCCTATCCAGGAAATCTGCAGGGCTGCTACCTGGAAGTCAGCACACACCTTCATTTCCCACTACCACATCGACCTTGAGTCACACCAGGATGCTGGTTTTGGGGCCTCGGTTCTCCAGTCTTTATTCCCTAAGTAGGGGGTGTGCACCTTGCCTCCCTCCTCCCAGAAAACTGCTAGGAGTCTGCCAGACAGTGTGGATGAACAACGTATCCATGTCCCTAGAAATACAGGTTACTCGCCTGTAACAGGAGTTCTAGGAATGGTATATGTTGTTCATCCACACGACCCACCTAACTTCCCCGGCTTCGACGAACCACCTGGCTTCCAGTGGGCTAGATCTGGCGTCATGGGGCAGAGCCGAGAGTTTTACCACCCGGGTGGGTGGGAGGAGCCAGCTTGAAGACCTTCCAGCAATATTTAAGGTGGCAAGGAACCTGCCAGACAGTGTGGATGAACAACATATACCATTCCTAGAACTCCTGTTATAGGTGAGTAACCTGTATTTCTTTCCTGGAAAGTTGCTTCTTGTCTATCGTTTTATCATTAGACTCATTCCATCTTACAGGATTCTATTCGACACTGTCAGCGCTACAGTTTTGCTCTACTTCTCTAAGGTGCCTTTGGTCTAAGGGGACCTCATCCCTGTGTCACCTCTAGGGTTGGAACCCCTTTAAAGAGGGTTTCTGAGCCTTAAAGGGAAATGTCCACATGCTCCAAACAACCCCACCATGTCCCTAGGTGCGAGGTTGTGACAATCACAATCCACACACATTTAAAAAACGTAGTTTACCTGTTAATTTTTAATTTTTTTGGAATTGTCCTGTCCGTCCTCCATTTTGGGTGGTATTTGACCCCTGCTGTTCTCTGCTGACCTCGATGGCCCGGAAGTGACGTACTATATGGGGAAGAAATTCCTGACTGAATTGTCTGTCATAAGATTGATTGTTACAATCTGCAGGTTATGATATTGTTTACTGTAATCTAAGACATGTTAATAAAATGTTTCTATTTGCACCACGAAGTTGCCCAATGTGTCTTCTTTTCTGGTCCATGTACCATTTTTTGAAATGGCATGTTGTTGCTGTGCAGTGACACAAAGATTCTCCAAAACGGTATGCATGAGGGAAAAGTCTGTTGCCCCCTGGACACCGCGGAAGCTATAAGGCAAGCAGTGCCAGTCTGAGTGATCAAATCAAGTCACTGACTCGATCCGCACCATTTATTTATTAGCACATTATGTGCCTTGAGTACAACAGTTTGCTTTCAGTTGGCTGTGGTACATCTCGGAAACTCCCAACAGCTAGCAGTGCATAACAGTCACTAGCTATCGCTGATTGACGTGAGTTGCAGTACGGGTCTGTATTTTGTACTTTGCGTGTTCCTACTGGAAGGATCTCATTGCTCATGGCTCACATTATGGCATCCTTGGAAGCTATACTATAAGCAGGGGCTCCTGCCTACTCCGTGCACTGGTCCAGAACGTTGCTATAGCTATTAGTAGTCATGTCACCCTATTTGCACAGCCTGTTCACACTGTGTGCTGTCACAATTCAGTGCATACATTTCCGATTTCCTTTCGGTACGTGTGTGTATATGATCAGATGTGTGTACACAGGATTCAGTGTAGGTTATGGTGACTTATGATGGTAAGCAGTGTGTAGAGGCTGACCGCATAAGGCTATACATACACCGATCTCGAGCCCAGCCTTCTGTACCTGTGGAAGCAGTCAGTATATGTCCCTCTGTTCACAGTAGTTCCTGCAATGATGCCCTAATGTGCGGGCTGCACGCAACTGACTTTGCCCAAATGACCTGCAGTTCAGCACCACCTGCATAAATGGCTAATGTGGCACACCCTGTTGGACGCAACTCTGTTCACGGTGATGGCATAATGTGGCAACACTTACCAGTGTTGTGATTGCTGCTCACACCACACTGATGTACTTTTCCCTGTACGGATTATTCTAGCCCATGGAACACGGGCAGTGATGGCACCATATGTTCCCAATGCCCATGTGTGCACATGCCTAGATTTGTGCCAATGTAAGGCTCATGCCAGAATCTACCCTCCCACAAACACTGCTACTGCTGCCGACCTGCCAGTATTACAGCTGAGCCAGCTGTGTGGCTCTGAGCTGGATGAGGGACCACAGTGGAAATGAGAATTCGTGCATCGCCCCCACTTGTTGTTCTATGCTGCCATTTGAGCTGCACTAGTCCTCTGTATAGAAATCAGTTATACTGGCAAACATCTGCCTGGGTCCATTTCTGTGATGCCTCTGTTTGGTTCATGTCCATCGTTATCTAACCATCTCATACTGCATAGTACACACTCTGCATACCTGTTTCGCCAGGATAGTCTTGCTGTTGTGCAGTCTGGGTTTTGATACGTTCCTTCTTACTGTGCCTTTTTCCAGTACCACAGCAGTGTGAACTGCGGCACAGAAAATCGGGACTTACTCATGGGCACACACATTTTCTTTCCCTTTTGCCGGATAATAACAGCTGAGCCTGCTGTATGCCTCAGAGCTGGGTGACTGGCATCTTGGAAGTCCCCTCCCCCATACCCCAACATTCAGAGGGACCTCTCTGAAAATGAGCTGTAGTGCATCATTCAACATTGCAGCATAGCAAATGTTTTTATTGAAGAGCACTTCTACTTTCACACAATGATGCAGTGCATGGGTGTGTGTGTGTGTGTGAAGGTCACCAGTGACATCAACTTTTGTGCCCAATTGTGCAGTTTATACTGGCTTCTACACCTCACCCTCTAACCTCCCACGTCCCTCGCTTCAAGCCCTCACCCCTTGTTCCAAAGGTTGCTATTCTAACTCACAAACACGACCTGCCTGCCTTTGTCTTTAGCCCCTGTCTAATAATTCACCTCACTGATGGAACTCTTTCAACCAATGATAAGCCCGAAACACTACAGCAAGCGGAGAATACATTTGATGCTGTGTGATGCATATCCTGCGTGACACTTGCAGGTTACAACCAGGCAGCTATGAAGAACAGGATGCAATACATGGCGTTGATGCAACCAGAGTACTCTGACCACTGACATAATTGTAATACATACCACTTCTCTGTCTGATGCACAAGCAGCACTGCAAAAAAGCCCCTGCCACACCAGAACCCTCACTAATGTCACTGGGTTCTATGTGCAGAAAAAGCCAAAATAACCAGTGTTCAGAAATGCAGTTTGGTTCACTGATTGCCGTGATGCCTGAAAGATTACAACAGTAATTGTGACACTTTGTTGTTTGTGTACTTTTGTTATGGTAAAGTGCTCAAATAGAACAATGGCAGTTACAATGTGGAGCATGTCATCCGTTTTGCGATAAAGCGATGGAAAGCAGTTATTTACATAATGATCCTGGACATGGGGGGAAACCACCTCACCACACTAGTACAAAACCTTCCAGTTGGTGGGCACAGCTGGACAAGCACACGAGCACATAGCCCCGTTGGATTACTTTGATATCATGGGAGCCTGGTGAGGACACCATGGTACAGCATCGGTGTCAGAACTGATTAGCCCAAACAATCCAATAATATAATAAAATACTGTAGGTTAGAGAGTGCAAAGGTAAACTAGTAAGGTCTGTTGAGAATTAAAAAAAAAAAAGTGGCAGGTTTAAGCGCAGTCATTTTGTACCCGCTCTGCTTTAATTGAGGTTTATTTTTTGTAGGTCGCAGCTGCGACCACGGTTCGGAAAGGACACATTGACCAATGCACATCAAACTTCACCAGTGTGACTGACGCATTATTGTTGGGAAAGGTTATTAAAATGAGAAAGACATCAGCCAATGAACAGCACATATGCAAGTGCCACAGTTATCTGCAAATCGCGCTCATAACAGTCCGGCAAAAAAAATGCAGCAAGCAAACAACTGTATTCTGGCTGTGCACATCTGGAAGATTGTCCCTCTTTATGCGTGCCTTCCACTGTGCACATACTGTCTCCTGTCCAGGGAAGGTGTGGAAGGAGTCTGCATTCTGATTTTTTGCTGTCACTCTGGCAGCCCACAACACAGCAACAGACCATTGTAATGGTTGCTAAATCCATGGGAGTAAAATATGGCCAGCAATAATCAAATGACTAAATGACTGACCGACTGACTGCAACCAGGAGTATTCTGAATGAACAAGGAAGCTGAAACAGAATTACGGAGCCAAAAAATACAAGTTAAATTGCAGGCTTTGTAACATTGATTCATGCTCTGTATATAGCGCTATATACAGTGACATTATTCCCATCTCCCCGCCTGACACGTCACGGCCAAATAGAGCACAATATGCATGCCCAATAAGACAGCAAATGTCGGTGGATCAGCCAGGGTAAAAGCAGGCTAAAAATGTATTTATGAGTGAGATACTGGAACAATGACCAAAGTTAAAAAAAAAAAAAATGTTTTCATTATTACTGTAGTAGGTAGAGCAAGCTAGGTGACTGTGCTGTTAGCCCGTAGTTGGACGTTTCCCTTTAATGGATCCTCAAACAGTTTGTAGTCCTTGTAGCAGGGGCAGAGAGTGAACAGCCAAACCAACATTGCATAAGCATTGCAACTATAACAAGCATTCTCTCTCCTAAAGCTGGTCTCCGGGCTTATCACAACTGGGAGGTCCTTCCTGGTACCACGTGACAGGCAGGATGAAACTGGCTTCCGCAGGACAGCTACCTCCTCCTGGACACTTCCTCTAGGCACCAGTTTACTTCCTGCCTGTCAAGAGGTAGGATCTTTGCAGGACCTTCTGTCACAGGAGTGACGGAACTGAAGGCTACAGTACTATCTGTTGTTGCTTGCCATTTTTACTTACTTTCTTTGGATCAGCATTAGCACTGGTGAGCGCTAACACAGGGACCCCTGTCTCAGCCTTGCAAGCTGTACAGACGGGCTCCCTGCTCCCTCCCGCCTTCCCATGATTGGACACCCCCCACTCCCAAAGGAACACACGCTAGTTGGGGCCTAGATGTGCATGGAGCATCATCCAACCTGGCAAGGAAGAGCTTCAGGGTCGCAACAGTCACAGGGCTCCCGGAGTGTTACTGATCCGGAGTCCTGTGCATGGATTGGTGCAAATTCTCAGAAGCTCCACTCACCCCCACCTAGCCATCGAGCCCCCAAAGAATCTGGTCTCGTGAACATAATTAGAGGCTCTGGTTTATCTTTCACCGATGGCCACCGCAAATTTAGGCCGTCGACGCGCGTCTGAGTGTCACCCGACTTCTTGGGCTCCCTGATGGTGTCGAGGAGCTGCCAGAGCACTCACACTCTTTGCAGAGTCGGAGGCACGAGCGGGAAAGGCAGACAGATCATCAAGTTTCAAGGGGTACAATAGATTTGTGAAAATCCTTGATGCATTCAATCAGGGTTTGAATCCTTTCAGGTTCCAAATAATCCTGCCATTAAACAGGCCTTAAATGGGGAATTAAGGGCTTACATAAGCACACCACTTGGCTCATTTTAGGCTGCTGGCCTTAAAGGGGACCTCATCTTCGAGGGGGCAATCCAATCCAAGGACTTATTTAAACCCTCCCAGCTATTTATCAGTCCTTCAGCATGTCCTCAGCTAAATTGGACAGGCCATCTAGGGGCAGAAAGTGCCACAAATGCAGGTCCCCCATGTTGACAACCTTTGCAGGTTCATTATGTGTTAAATGTGACAGTGCTACGTCTGCAAGCGTGGAAGAGGCCGACGAAACATCCGCCTCCGAATCTCAGGTCCTACGCAGCCAGCCCACGGGACAGGGCCAGTTCTCCACCTCAGGGGGTGCCACCGCTCAGCCAGGGATCTAGCCCCAGACCTAATGGAGCAACTGAACAGGGTCTTCGCCCATAACTCCTCTTGCTTTGACATCCTGCCGCAATCCTCGGAACCCAGGACACATAGGAAGGCCTCCCACAAGCACACTCCCTTCCCTTCCTCAGACGAGGAGGCTCCCCTCGCATCATGACACAGCAGGAGGAGGAGGAAGAGAGCCAGATCCAGGAGCAGATCTAGATCTAGGGATGCCACCCATGAGAAGCACTGAAGGGACAGATCTCCCTCAGTGTCCAGCTATTCCTCCCCAGAAGAGGGGAAATCCCAAACACTGACTCTGACTCATCACTAGCCAGAAATTTTGATTTGGGCGACTTGGACTTTTTCATCAAACAGGTGACGGTTGAAATTCACCTGGGCCCATCTTCTCCAGAACCCAAGCACGTGAAGCCAGCCTTCAGGCTTGCTTCGACTTTTAAGCCAGTGACGACCTTTCCCATCCCTCCGGCCATAGAGGACCTGTTAAGGGAAGAATGTCGGGGACCTGAGCGTTCCTACCCCGTTCCTTGCCGGCTCACCAAGTTACTGAAATTCAACAAGAAAATGATGAAGAGATGGCTTGACAGCCCCAGAATTTACCCTTTAATCTCCAACCTCACTAAAAAAAAAAAAAGGTCATTCTAGTGGAGGGTGGGGCTTCCCTGAGGGATCCAGTGGATAGGAAGGTGGATTCCTCCATAAAGAAGGCTTTTCAGTCAACTGTAACCTTGCTTAAGGCAGCTACGGCAAATCTCTTCTCAGCCCGAGTGGCTCTGTCCTGGGCCACTGATCTGGCATTCTAGCTAGCTGATGAGCCACAGAAGAACAAATCTGTTCTTCAGCAACTTCAACGAATGGGGCTAGCTTCGGCGTACACTGCTGATGTTTCAGAGGAGGCAATCAGGTGTGCAGTAAGAGCTATGTTCTATCAGACCTCAGCTCGGCGAAACTTATGACTCTGAGCCTGGCAGGTGAACGCCTCCTCAAAGATGCACTTGGTGAATCCCCTTATGAAGGAGTTCTTGTCTTTGGTTCAGCTCTAAAGGAGGCGGTTAAAGAGTCGGGGGACAGCAAAAGTCCAGGTGGCTCAATCCCGGGACAGGAACAGACCATGGACTTCGGGGTCCAGACAGAATGTTTGTGCCCAAAGTTTTTCCAGGGGCCAGAATAAGGCATTTGCAGGCAGACTATCATGGTTCACTTCTCACAATCAACGTGGCTTCTGGGGTGGCTCCTGAGATGGGGGGGGGGACGACACCAAAAAATCACAGAGGATTCACAGGCCCATCCTCATGTAGGGGGCAGGCTTTCCAGCTTTTTCGAGGAATGGGTCCACGCCATCACGGACAAGTGGGTGCTAGATGTAATTCACAATGGTTATTTCATAGAGTTCGAGGCCAGTCCCCCGCTGCCCCATGTAGTGCCCTCGCCTGTCTCAAACAATCCAGTAAAAAGAGCGGCAATGCTGCAGGTGATTGCAGACCTTATGCAGGCATGAGCGATCAAACAAGTTCCCGATCAAGAAAGGAACAGAGGAGTATATTCTGTATTCTTCATAGTCCCAAAATGCTCAGGATGTTTTCGGCCTGTGTTAGAAATCAAGTTTCTGAACGGATTTGTTCGACACAGGACATTCAAGATGGAAACACTATCCTCCATTATTCGAGAAGTCCACCAGGGGAATTTTTTTGCCTTGGTAGATCTGCAAGATGCATATCTGCATATCCCCACCCGGAGAGCACACTGGCAGTTCCTGAGGTTCAAGGTGGAGGGCCATCACTTTCAGTTTTCAGCGCTACCTTTTGGCCTGTCCACAGCCCCCAGGGTCTTCTCCAAAGTTCTAGTAATAGTGATCACTCGTCTCCATCTACAGGGGGATTCAGCTCTTCCCATATCTGGGCAACATCCTCATCAAAGCACTACAGTTCAACCAAGCAGTCCAGGCAGTATCGGTGGTCACTCAGTGTCTCACCTCTCGGGGGTTCATAGTTGACCAGAAGAAAAGCTCCCTTCATCCATCACAGTCCCTGACTCATCTAGGAGTAAATATCAACACAGTCCAGAACAAGGTTTTCCCCGTGGAGGTGAAGTTCAAGGAACTGAGCTCACTCGTCAACAGATTCCTAACTGCTCAAGCCCTGTCGGCACGAGCCTTCATGCAGCTCATAGGAACGATGGTTTCTCTGGCAGACTCAGTCCCATGGACATTAGTACACATGCGCCCTCTCCAGTGGGCCCAGTCGGGGGAGCAAATGGCCCAGCAGGTTCAGATATCTCGCCAAGTTAAAGCTTCCCTTCTTTGGTAGACCCAATGATGAAACAGCATGAAGGGTCTCGCCTTGGGGCATCCTCACCAGATGAGTCACCACAGATGCCAGCCTTTGGGGCTGGGGGGCACACATGAAACCGCTTTCAGCACAAGGCAAGTGGTCACTGGTGGAGTCACACTACAGCATCAGTGTGCTGGAGATGCAGGCAGTCTGCCTGGCTCTTCAACAGTTCAAGGCACAGCTCTCCAACCGGGACGTTCTCATTCTCACGGACTACCGAACAATGATGGCTTACATCAGTAGCCAAGGAGGCACAAAGAGCTCTCGGATGTTACAAGAGACCCTTCTCCTCTTTCAGTGGGCGGAAGGCAACCTAGGGAGTCTGAGGGCAGTATACATTCCAGTCCAGGAAAACATCACAGCAGATTGGCTAAGTCGAAAGGACATTCTGCCAGGTGAGTGGGAACTCAAGGACAGCGCCTTTCATCTCATTACCACTCAGTGGGGCATTCGCAGGTCAATCTTTTCGCCTGCCAAAAAAATTACAAAGTACCGCAGTTCTGTTCTCTCTTCACAGACGAGAGGGCCATGGCACCGGACACCTTCTCCCTCAACTGGGGACAATTTGATCTCCTGTATGCCTTTCCACCAATTCCAATATTATCGAGGGTACTTCACAAGATTGCCCAAGACTGAGCAGAGATAATTCTAGTTTGTCCACACTGGCCTCGCAGACCGTGGTTTCCTCAGTTAGTCCAGATGTCCCTTCAACCTCCTCTGGTGTTCCAGGAAAGCCCAGACCTTCTGTATCAGGGACCTGTACTGCATCCCAGTCCACACAACCTGTCCCTCTCTGCATGGAGATTGAGCGGGAAACTTTCAAGGACTTGGGTTTTTCTGCTCTGGTCATTGAAATGTTGATCCAATCCAGACGTGCCTCATCTTCCAAGATTTATTAGAGTATGAATTAAGTTCCTGTTCTGGTTACATTCCATCTCTCCTCCAGATGACACAGTGTCTCTGCCTACTATTCTTCAATTCCTTCAGGAGGGTTTCGACAAGGGACTCCAACTGGCTACTGCAAGAGTCCATGTCTCTGCTCTACGGGCGCTCCTGTTGGCAGACTCAGGGGAATCTTTAGGAGCTCTCCATCAAGTTCGACGATTCCTGAGAGCAGCAACATTGAAATGTCTACTAATAAAGCCCATTGTTCCACCCTGGAGGCTCAACCTGGTTCTTAAAGCCCTCACCAAGGATCCTTTTGAGCCCTTGAAGGAGGCTTCCCTGCTTCATCTCACTATGAAGGTTGTTTTTCTTACTGCAGTCACATCAGCCCGTTGCATAAGTGAGATAGGAGCCCTGTCGTGAAAAGAGCCGTACACTGTCTTTCATCAGGACTATGTTCATGCGGACAGATACCATCTTTCTACCAAAGGTGATGTCTCCATTTCACTACAACCAAGTCTTGAATCTTCCCTCCTTCTGTCCTCATTCCAAGAATGAGAAGGAGCAAGAATTTCACACGCTGGATCCAAGAAGTGCCCTCAAGATTTACATCAAAAGATCTGAGCCAGTTCGTAAGACTTCAAGTATATTCACCTTACCTCTGGCCAGAATGTGGGTAAGAAAGCTTCAAAGGACTCTACTGCTAGGTGGATTCGCTCCACCATTTCTGTGGCTTACCAGAAAGCTGTGATCGACCTACCGGGGCCAGTAAGGGCTCACTCAACCCAAGTGATGGCTACATCCTGGACAGACTTTAGAGAAGCCTCTCCGGCAGACTTATGCAGAGCAGCCACTTGGTGACCATCCATCCATCCATTCGCAAAGTTCTACAAATTGGATGTTTCCACCTCCGTGGAGGCGTCTTTTGGCCGTAGGGTCCTCCAGGCTGTGGTGGATCCATAATTAGACTGTGGACATTCTCCCCTCCCAGGAAGCAAGGGCTGCTTTAGTATATCCCAGTTGTGATGAGCCCGGAGACCAGCTTTAAGGGAGAGAAACAGAAATTTAAATAGCTGTAAATTTTCTTTCTCAGACTGCTGGTCTCCGGGCTCCTTCCCTCCCAGAATGTAGAAAGTTGGCCGGCTGGCCGCAAGTCTCTCTAACCTTTCTTCTTTTGTTCCCAAGTTGTGCGTTTCTTCAGGGGGCAGTTGCTGTAGAAGTACTGTCGCCTAGAGGAATTGTCTGGGAGGAGGTAGCTCTCCTGCAGAAGCCAGTTTCATCCTGCCTCTCACGTGGTACCAAGAAGGACCTCCCAGTTGTGATGAGTCTGGAAACCAGCAGTTGGAGAAAGAACATTTACAGGTATTTAAATTTCTATTTTGTCAATACCGAAGGTTTCCTTGTATGGTGATCAACAAAGTATGCCACTTTAGGGACAGTAACCCCCAGTCTCAGTAACTGCATACATTGTGCAACGGTGTGGATGAGGGGGTCACTGAAAGATTGGCAAGGTAACTTGTTTGTTTATTCATTCATTACAAATCGGGTTTACAGCCTTTGAGTCAGAGACTCATTTACAAAGGCACCTCGTCGGGGGGCATCAAGACAGTTATTACAGTGCAAATTAAAATGGAGGATAACATTACAGGTGCAGTAAAAGGAACATTTAACATAGATACACTTAGGTTACATAATGTTACAAAATTGTGAGTTACACAATTGACACGTGCAGTTTATTCTCACCAGCAATGACAGTGTCAAAAGTTTTATTTTACACAGAAACTGGCCTGTAGTTATTAATTTGAGTTTTATAATGATGGCCGATGTTTTTGTGTCTTCGTCTATCAAAACAAACTATTGCAGGGGAAATGAAGCTGTTAAAAACTATTTTATCACTGTTTGAGTACGTCATGAGAACACTTGTTTAATTGCATATACCTTTTTTCCCCTTTCTAAATGCAGTAATTTTTATGTGGTACTGCTGCAGTTGCAGCATAGAGACATCCGTGTTTGTAAAAAACTGAGAAAAAAAAAAAACACCTTCCGTCAGCGGGGGTCCTAGAAAGGCAAGCAGGTGCCTCACTCAGTGGGGGCTGATGCATGTTACTTGTTCTGTGAGCTCCCATCACAAAATGCCCAGTTTATTTTTGGGGCTTTTGTGATGTTATAAAAAAAGGATTGTGTAGGAACCTAAGGGAATGGATCTGTAGTACAGTGTAGGAATAGTGGCGTCTGTCAGACCTTGCGTGTGTACCTTTGTTCTCCAGTTCGCAGGTGTAGCTCCTCCTTTCTTTGGATGTCATTGGCTCCCTACCCAGCAGCAAGATTGGGCAGCTGTTTCTGTGCAGCTATTGGACATTTTCACCACTGACCAATCATTGGGCCCTGCCATATTTATATCCCCCAAAGCCAAGTACTGTGCTGCTTGCAAACAACCCCCCCCACACCGGCCAAAAACATTATCTTTTTGCTCTAAACTTTTTTTTCCTCAGCATTACTGTGCAGGTATGTTGGTATCCTTTTTTTTATTTTTTTCAATTTCCTGAAAACCTCCATATACTATTAAAATCAACAGAAACCACATCTAAAAAATTTATATTTCGCTGCTGTACTGGCAACCTTGAACTTCCCGGCCACCTGATGGAAAAATATATCTCACGGGGATCTATGCAAACCTTTTTATTTTGCATTATATTGTCATATTATCGTTTGCCACAGCAGCCTGAATTTAGTCAGACTATAACTGGTTTTTTTTCTTCTTTATATTGTGACACATGTGTCAGCAAGGCAATGAAGTTGCAGTGGCAAGGTGTGTTCCGGTTTTGTGCCATTAAAAGGAGCTAGTGACTTGCATTTTTTCCCATCGGCAGTTAAAAAAACTCACTAGAGCAATTCTTATAATCTTGTAAGGCAACAATGCCGTAGTGCAGTGAAATTGGGGTCCTTGAAGGTTGCAGCTAAAAGGGGGTAATAGCGTGTAGCGGGGGCTGGGGGCTGGCGTACTGATGCTACAGAGGGCAGAGATGAGGCAGATGCCTGGAGGAGCGCGTGCGGATGCGTGCATGCTCCCTCGTTGTGGCGTCATTGCACGCCTCAGCTCGGGGAAGGAAAAAGAAAGAGGAAAAGGGTCCTGGCATGCCAAATGAAAAGTCAAGCTCCGCAGGTGCCGCCCCCGTGATTGGCAGTTACCTGCTCCAGCACCTGATCCGTGTGTTAGGTGGGTTGAGGGGTCCCCACCGTCCCACCACGGGGGTAAGCCGTGGGGAAGCTGGAGAGAGGTAAGCTGCGAGTGGGGGACGGGGCTGGGGGTATCTGACAAGATGCACCACCGCCAGGGACTGGGAGCAAAAACAGATTAACTACAAAAAAAAAGACACCCACCCAGCAATTGTCTGAAGCATTTTGGATCTCACATAATGATTCTTTATCAAAGGTGCAAGTACAAGTGGTCAGTGCATTTAAAGAGTACCTTTCGTGGTGCGAGTGCTCGCAGCCATGAAGGACACTTACCCGGAGCGAGTTTGATGCTGTTAAAAAACATTTTATATGGTAGATTTAAGGAGTGAAGGGATTGTATTTTGGCTCTGAAGAGTCGAGCTGCCAATCCCTTCCACTTCCCAGTTTGGAGACATGTCCCCACGCTGTTCCATATTCTTACATCACAATGTGCTTGCATGGGGGACACGCTGCAGGCATGCCTATGGAGCGCACCCCTGTGCAGGCACATTGTGATGTAAAAATATGGAACAGCATGGGGGCGTGTCTCCAATCTGTGAAGTGGAAGAGATCGGTTGCTCGGCCCCTCAAAGCCGAAATATGATCCCTTCACTCCCAAAAATGCCACCGTATAAAAATGTTTTTTTTAATAGCATCAAACCCAGAGCCAGGTAAGGGTACTTTGGGGGGTATTCTGTAACAGAGCACAAAAGGTGCTCTTTAAATAGGACTGTGTGTGATGATAAGAAAAATGGCACAGATTACAAACATGGATCACTAAGCTTTGCTGACCCTGCTCGATGTTAATACATACATTTATATAGATCAACTTGCACATACTGTAAAAACAGTGTCAAGTGCAGAAGTGCATTATATACATACAGATACAATTAAAGGAAAGGTGTGTGTGAATTAAAATAATTTGTTGTGTGCAGCTGGGTTTTTTTTGGTTGTTTATTTAGCAATCAGCAGTATAAATATTTTGAACTAACACATCTGCCCATGATACTGCCACTAACATATCTGTCTGTCTAGATGTTATTTGAGAGAGCTTTTTTTCCTGCTTTGCCATTTGACCCCATCACAGAGAGACTGCTCTCACACTCTTTGTCAAATTTCACAGCCTTGCTAACTTTTAGTGCCCTCATTTCCTTCAGCAGGTAGAGAAGTATTAATTTCATAGTGAGAAGTCAAGCTTCTCCTACTAAGGAAGGCTTGTCCCAGGGACAGTTGATGCAATATGTACGTTATTTGTGCCATGTGGGACAAGGAAATGGGTGGTAGTTTAGAAACCTGTACTTAGTGTAAAATGTGTGCCTATTGAGTATAAAATAAATGTCACTTTAGCTTCTAGTTTGCCAGAGAGGTCTAGCAGGTCTGCAGATAAGCTGACTGAAGGAAGAGTGAAAGCTTATGACTGTGCCCCTCCTCAGTTCCCACTTTGATGCACCTTGACAGTGTTTCCATTGAACAAAAATGGTGAGTCTAAATTGAGTACCTTGGTATGCACATTGATATTCGGACAGCACTGCAGTGGTTTACAATATTACCTATGAAGAACTTGGGGTCTAAGTGCAAGTGTTCTAAGCTCTGAAAATCCAGGAAAAGCCACAGTGTTAGTGCCTTAATTGCCAGTAACTGGATGAGGACTGACAACACTTGCTGACTTCATTCCGATTCCAGTACAATGGGGGTGTAGCATGCTCCTTGCCGATGGCAGGTCAGTCTGTAAAGAAAGCTTTAATCCGCAAGTAAAACTGCCTAATCAATTAAACACAGTCTTGATGTTCTATAATTAACTCTGAACAAGTCATTCTGTGGCACAGTTTTAATAATGATTTCATGAAAGTTTTTTTTTTTTTTAAATATAATTTCGCTCTGGCACGTTAGGCCTAATATTTTGAACTGAACTTGACAAAGATGACATTAGCTGAAACATAAACTTGCCATCCAAGGACAACTTGCATTGCATCTCATCTGAGATATCTGGGAATGCTGTTTTTTCTGTTTTAAAGCAATTACTTTCCCATCTTATCCCCTTTAGACCCACCATCAAATTTTCCTAGATTTTCTTGAACCACTATTTACATTGACATCTGAAAAGTGCCCTGCCCATGCTGGATGTGACTCCAGCAGTTTAGATCACCTTTAGTCAGGAATCGAAATTAAGTTATGCAGCCACAAGCCAGCAGGGCTGGTGACTGGGAAAATCCACTAGCTCCACAGACTTTTCCACTGGCCCAGCTGATGTACTTATTGAAATGTTTTCTTCTCCAGTACAAGCCCACAGGGCTAGTTAAAGGAAAATCTTACTAGCCCGATACAAAATCTAACAGCATTTGGCTAGTGGTCCAGTGCCAATTTTGACCCGTTAGTACTAAAATTCTGTTCTGCCTCCCATGGGTAATTAGTTTATGGGCATCTCCATCTGGCATGTAAAGATCTAGAAACCTTTACAGATGTTATGTATTCAATTTGAATCAAATGGTTAAGCTTGACATCACATCATGGCAGCTATAGCATTTGGGACCTACAGCAGATCACTCTGTGTAGGATTCATGAACCAAAGCAATAGTAATAAAGTTCCCAACTATTGTCTGCTCAAAACAGAGCCTCATGGGCTCCTCCCAGTTTTTAACACCACCCTGTTTTAAGCAGGTAATGTAATGTTTTGAACAACTATCTGTTTTTTGTTCTGTTAATTTTAGCAGAAGAATCTCTGCTACAGGAGTTGCCTTGTCATGGTGCTGAGCTTAACCATTTTACTCCGTTTGAACCCATGAGACCAAAGACTGCTGAAATGATTTTGAAATTTGCGTTTGTGGGTTGGTGGGATACACTGTTCTGGTTGTGTTTGTACTCAGTTTGTATATCTTTGCTGTTTTGGAGGTAAGGGCTGAAGTATCTTATGAAGAACCTTTTTCCAAATAAAATCCCCTTAACCTTCCTTACTGGTATGCATTTTTTAAATCTGGTTATTTTTTGTCACATAATTGAAAAGATATATGTTTTGTCATTTCAGCATATTTTACCTGGACTCCATCAAATAGGTTTCAGTCTTGCCCAGTACGTAGCACAAATTGTCTCGGGCTAATGCGATTCTGCTCTGACTTTTCAGTTTGGGCCAGTGCAGCTGTATGTTTGGTACCCCATCATCTGTCTCATCACTTTCCACACCTGGTCCGATCCAAACCCCAAACACACCCCTGTAATTAAATAGAAATGTAAACTGTCCTCTCAGTGCACTGATCCTCATCCTGTCAGTCTCACAGCTGGGCCCAAATGCTGGTAAACTTTTAAAGCAGTGCTTTGCGCTGTTGTGTTCAGGAGAGCTTATGCATTTGTGTCTTGTGGTAATATGGAGAGGATAACGATCAGTGTGCTGTGAGAGATGGTTTGTATTTGCATTTTTTAATTACTGGGGTGAGTTTAAGGACTGGAATGAACTGGTTGGGGAGGGTGATGGGGTTAAGATGCGTGGAGAGAGAGTTTTACTGTACGTCAGTGGGGGACCAGAGGAAAGAATGCTGGCAGGCAAGTGTGTGTGTGTGTGTGTGTTAGTTAACCATTCCTCAAGAAAATTAGTTGGGCTGTATTTTGTTTTGCACTGCTGTAGTGGAAGTTTGATGGGAATGGTAATCGGTTGGATGCACGGCTCTGTTGGGTCTTTATGTTAGCCCCAGGCCAATGCAAATCCCAGATGGCTATTAAAAATTGAATACCCTTGTAGATGGCATAGCCAGTACATCATAAGTGATTCAGTCATGTCAGTAGAGTTTTTTTTTTTCCTTAGTATTAAAAAGAGTGTTCTGCTCAGTTACAAGTATGCATAATGTTCTAGAACCCAGTCAGTTTGGCATGAACATTTCTTCATAGTGCATGACCATTGTAGATGTACTGTTCCTTTTTTCTTTGTATCCAACAAGAAAGCTGAGTTTAAAAAAAAAAATTGGATACCACTTGGCACTTTCCTAGCTGGACCAGTGCAAAAAATTTATGCATGAATCCAGATTAAAGAAGTCTGGGATATTTTTTCATGACCTGATGAGAGTGTATATATATATATATTTTTTTTTACTGTCTTGGTCTAGTCCTTTTATTTCCTAATCACCCTCTATGAAGCCGCTTGGCAGTGTGTACAGCTAGGAGTGCTGTGTATGAGAAAAGGCAGTCTGCACAAAGTAGTGTCTTCTGTCAGTAGCAGTAGTCATAGTCGTGGTAGTAAAACTGCATTTTTATGGTGCCCTTCCAAAGTTTGGAGTGCCAGAATTTATAAAGCAATGAGTGCAGGGAGAAAAGACATAGCAAATGACAAATTGCAAGTGGTGCAGACCGCAAACAGCGCAGTAGCAGTGCATCGTGTAGAGCATATTGTATAAACCAAATAAAACGTTCATCAGTCTCTAAACTGGCCATCTGAAAAATTTTCATATTTTAAAAATCCATGGGATGCCTGTCTAGGCAGATGTCTGCAGTTTTCTTCAGAAACCTCTATGGAGGAGACCAAATAGATCTAAGCGACATCCCAAAGTACAGGGACAGCCACCACAATTACTTCGTCCCTCGCAGACTTAAATCATAATGGGGGAACCTGCAGCAGATCCATCATGATCTCTTTAAGAAGTGTATTTCATTTCCTTTAAAGTTAAATGGTCAGTATCTGTTTCAGATACCCCAACACATCTGGAACCTGCAGCAGATCCATCACGATCTCTTTAAGAAGTGTATTTCATTTCCTTCAAAGTTAAATGGTCAGCATCTACTGTATTTCAGAAATCCCCCAACAAATCTGGTATCTATTGGTGGCCTTTGAACTTTGAAGGAAATTAAATAAAATTCTTAAAACCGATCAGAAGGTGAAAAGGCATCCCTATCACCTGGGAACTCTGGCCCAGATGAACCCACTGGTGTTGTGTCCAGGCTGCTAGTTAATGTTGGCTGGGGGCAGATTGGTAAAGAATGTGTTTAGGGCGTTTGGCATAGCTTACAATACTGCTCCCCTATCTTTGGGGAAGTCACCCTGTTTGACGTACCTTGTGGTCTGAGCCATCATCAGTCCAGAATGCTACCTCTAGATTACAATTTCTTTCTGCCTAAATTGGCTATTTCCTTTTATCTCCATGGAAAAGGGGTTCTCTTAGTCTTCATTATACAGCTGTAATGTGAACAAGCCAAACCACTGGATGCCAGGTGGAACCCCGCAGTTTGGTCCTAACTATGAAATGTCTGCAGTGGCTACTTTAAAAGTTAGCCAGTGCACTCTGTATAAGAGTAAAGTGCTACCACCTACATAATTCACAGGCGATCAATGATAGCATGCTACAGGAGTACCACACAGTTTCCAAACACATTTCTGATGAGGGGGTGCTACTGGTTTTGTGGCATGTAACAACAGAAACCCACCTTGGTGTCTGGTGGTTGGCTTGCTAACATTACAGCTGCAAAATGAAGACTGAGAACTGCTTTTCCATGGAAGTACAAGTAAGAAAATAGCCAATTTAGGCAGAAAAGAATTCTAACTTTTCAGATTTACCATTGGGGTGTGTGCACTGGACTGTGTCTGTTACTTGCCACAAAACCAGTAGCACCCCTTTTTTGACTGGGTGACTAGGGAGGTGGATCAGGGGGAGGGCAGTGGACATGGCCTATCTGGACTTCAGCAAGGCCTTTGACACTGTGCCACATAGAAGACTATTACACAAACTGGGGAATATGGGTGTGGGCAGGACAGTAGTGTGGTGGGTAGGTAACTGGCTGGGTGGCAGGACACAGAGGGTGGTGGTAAATGGCTGTCACTCCACAGAGGGAAGAGTGACCAGTGGGGTACCACAGGGATCAGTGCTGGGACCGGTCCTATTCAACATCTTCATCAGTGACATTGCACAGGATATAGAAGGCAGAATTTCACTGTTCGCTGATGACACAAAGCTCTGTAACAGAGTTGACACAACAGAGGGTGTAGACAGAATGAGAAGGGACCTGCAGAAACTTGAAGAATGGTCAAGGGTTTGGCAGTTGAAATTCAATGCAAAGAAGTGCAAGATAATGCATATGGGGCACAAAAACCCTGGCACAATATATCAGTTGGGGGGTGAGGATATAGCATGCACCAAGCAGGAAAGGGATCTTGGGTTGTCATCTCTGATGACCTCAAGGTAAGGAAACAGTGTGACAAGCATCAGGTAAAAGCAAATAGGATGCTGGGATGTATAGGCAGGGGCATCACCAGCAGGAAAAGGGAGGTCATAATTCCACTATACAAGACACTAGTGAGGCCCCACCTGGAGTACAGTGTACAGTTCTGGAGACCATACCTACGTAAGGACATAGACAGGGTAGAGAAGGTTCAGAGGAGGGCAACAAAGATGGTGCATGGGTTGCATCACAAATCCTATGAAGACAGGTTGAAGGAACTGAACATGTACTCCTGGAGGAGAGGAGGGAGAGGGGATATGATAGAGACATACAAGTATCTTACAGGGAGGAACAGGGTGCAGGAAAACACTATTTTTAAGCGAAAAAGATGTTTCAGGACTAGAGGGCATGGGATGAAGTTGGAGGGAGGACGATTCAGAGGAAACATGAGAAAGAATTTCTTCACAGAACGGGTGGTGGACAAGTGGAACACCTGCCAGAGGAAGTGGGTGGGGCTGAAACAATCACGGGATTTAGGAATGCATGGGATAGACATAAAGGAATTCTAGAGGTCAGGGGTAAGGGGAAATAGACTTCTAGGAAAACAAACTGAACTTACAAGCTCAAATGGGCAGACTAGGTGGGCCATAGGCCCTTATCTGCCGACACTGTCTATGTATCTATGTACCCCTTATCAGAAATATGACTAACTTTGTGACTAACACAAAGTGCTAGTTCTTGGGATTCGCCTCTAGATTACTGACTTTGTGTAGAGGTCACATTAAATTACTCCATCTCTTTGGGATCTAAACTGGCTGTCTTATGTAGTGGGTACACCACAATGTTCTTGTAATCACATATAAAGCCCTTGGTGAATTGGGTCCATGATATGTCTGTACCAGGCCCATTTGGCAAGGCCTTCTAATGGTGCCTCCATCGAGGCTGAAAAAGGCTGGTGATGGGGTCTTTTCAGTCGTGGCCCCTTACCTTTGGAATGCCCTGTCATTGGTTATCCATCTTTCCCCTTCCATTGGTAGTTTTTGAAAGCCAGATTGCAAAACCATATTTTATCCTGTGCATTTCCAAATGGTCTGTAATTTTATAATGATATATTTTTTTTTAATGTATCAGTATTTTATCAGGTTTTCAGAAATGCTGTTTTGTTTTCATGTCCGTGTGCTGTCTGTATTTTGTGTGTTGGTGAGGGATGTAAAGCATGATGAGCTTTGGAAATGCACTCAGTAAAAACGATAGTATCTTGCAGTAGCAGCAATGTTTTTCAATTATAACATGTACAGCTTATTTTTAAAATGTGTTGCGCAAGTGAATCAGTAAATCATCAGTAATGATCTTTGGGGATCTCTCATATCCCTTGAGCTATATCTTTGGAGTTGTACCTGTGTCAGTACTAGGACTACATAGAAACTTTTGCTAGCCGTGGGCTGCGCATGACGACATCACATGTCGGTGTCTACATAAACGTGGATGGCCCCATCTCTCCTCAGTTCTGTTCCTGCTGTCGATTGCATTCATTGGACCTACTGTGGCAATGCCGACCACCTAGCTGTTATTGATTATTATTTTATTCTAAAGTAATTACAAATATACAGTATTAGTGATGCCACCACCTCTGTATGCTGCTGAAACCAACAACATTGTTCCTGTACTACAAGTGCAGAGAAAAGGTTTACAAGGACGATGCACACAAAGTGTATGTCTGCTGTTTAGGCTTCTCTCACAATGTCAGGACTTGTGAGGTTTGCCAGGGCTTCAATCAACCAACCAGATGCTGCAGAAGAAGTGCATGGGAGAAGTTTTTATTAGAAAAAAACTCTTTAACAGCCTTGGAAAAATCGCAGGGTCAAAAAGCAACATCAGTAACCCCCTATGACTGATTCATGGTCGGCGAAGTCTGAAGACTGTGAAAAAATAAATGTCAGTGTTGGGACATAAACATCAGCATAAGGATAAGGACAGATCTGCTCTCCTGTGGTGAGGTTTAGGTCACCGCTACGACATGCAGGTAATCTTCCTGCATCGTCATCATCTGCCCCAGTGCTGGTGACGCCAGCCCCTCTGACCACTGACCAGACACCAAGGTCTGTGCCTGGCTTAGGCACTACCATGCCTACTACGGATGGTACATTGCTATCGCCAACAAGTCCAGCCCCTCAATGACTCCAGCAGTCATGGCCCCTGGCCAAGGTGTCATCGACGTGCAGGCAGTATTGGTGGTGTTATCAGATATGAGATAGCACATACTTCCAGGCTTGCTTATGCAGCCTGTACTGCCTTCAGCAGGGGTTCCTGTGTCGCAGGCCCTGTCGACATCATCAGCTAATACACAACAGGTACCTCCTGAGCAGCGACCCTTGGCATCACCAGCGAGGTCCTCCATTCCCATTGTCTACAGCGATGCCGACAACCAGGAAGAATATAATCCAGATCTCATACTGCAGGAATATAATGAAGAGGAGGAGGGTTATGGAGAACAACATTATGCTCTACGTTCTAGCTCCGTGGTATCTTCCTGAAGTGTGAGGATTCTGTGGTGCATACATATATCTCCTCCTGAAGACCTTGCCTTCCAAACAATTATGCAGCAAATGGAAAATGCAGTGGGGTTTGCTGTGGAAGAGGCATCCACCAAAAAGAATTAGATGGATTTTCTGGAGGTCCCAGTTATTCTATTCATCAATGTCCCTCCAATTTACCCTGCACTGGAAGATGCAACATTTGCTGCATAGGACAGGCCAAATACTATACCAGCTATACTGAGAAAGGCTGTCATGCAGTCATATGAGCAGCATTTACCTGATATTTTGGTCTTAGTCTGACTGGAGGGCCTGTCTTTTTCCTGCAACTACATCTGAACTAATGCATGTTAAGCTATCAGGTGCTAGCACTCCTACTTTTGACAAGGAGGACCCCATAACACAATGGTTTAAATCTGGAAAGCAAAAAGAGACTACCTCATGTGAGACCATATGGCAGAAGAGATTCATGTTCTGATTCAGAAATAGATGAGTGTCAGACACTTGCAAGCTAACCCCCCAAAACCAACAATTGTTTTTTCTTTCCTCTTTACAGTCAGTTTTCTGTAAGATACTTCAAAATGCATGTCAAAATACTGGGGACAGGTAAAACTTTTGTGGGTCAGGCACATTTTACATCACACTTGTCCATTGGACAGGCATCTCAAAAAAATTATTTCTAGCCCATCATGTTTTTTTATTGGCGACCATTTAATGTTCATTTTCAGTTATTGTTGATTATGATCGTAGTGATGGTTTTTGAAGCTTGAACATGATCTTTGAACATAATTGGTAATGATCATTCATAATACATCATTATAAAATAATCATCTTTTAAACTGGGTAAAAACATGGAACACTGAATTGCTACTCTGTCCTGAATGGGTGTATGCCTCCAACTTCTCCCCATGGGAGCCACGCCTTCTCTGGTGGCTCTTCCACGGTGACCAGCTCAACTGCCAGACAACCCAGAGACCCGCAGGCTACTCTGCCCTGAACGGGTGCATGCCTCCAACTTCTCCCCATGGGAGCTGTGCCTTCTCTGGTGGCTGTTCCACTGTGATCCGCCCAACTGCCAGACAACTCGGAGACCCGCAGGCTACTCTGCCCTGAACGGGTGCACACCTCCAACTGCTCCCCGTGGGAGCTGCGCCTTCTCTGGCGGCTCTTGCACGGTGACCCGCCCAACTGCCAGACAACCCAGAGACCCGCAGGCTACTTTGCCCTGAACGGGTGCACGCCTCCAGCTTCTCCCAGTGGGAGCCTCCAGCTTCTCCCAGTGGGAGCTGTGCCTTCTCTGGTGGCTGTTCCAGTTCCATGGTGACCCGCCCGACTGCCAGACAACCCAGAGACCCACAGGCTACTCTGCCCTGAACTGGTGCAGCCTCCAACCTCTCCCCCGTGGGAGCTGCACCTTCTCTGGCGGCTTTTCCACGGTGACCCGCCTGACTGTCAGACAACTCAGAGACCTGCAGGTGGACACAGCCCAGCCCTTGGAGTCGCTACCCAGCTAGAATCTTGGTGCTTTCTGTCTCCACTGGCTGGTGGGTGCCATATCCAGTTCCTCCTCAGCCTTGATTGGACACTTGGCCTTCTCCTGCCTTCCTATTAGCAACTGGTTTCATCTCCCTAAGCTGCCTCCCTTGTACTAACTTTTTATATTATTGGTTTGATTTGCTGCTGTTTATACTGCATAGATTTCAGCATTTTATCTGCTTTGTATCAATGCCTAAAGTCTACATTGCTGTGATTTTAAATTGCCAAATACTGCTAGAATTTTAGACTGTATGCTCCTCTCTGTCCTGTAACTCTGCCTGAGCTGACGGAGTAGCGCTAAGCGCTCCATGGTACCCCATATCTTTCTATAAATTTTCTTCTTTCTGAAATATAATTTCACACTGCTATCTATCTCTGTCCTTTGCCCTGATATTTTCTCTCCGTACTTTGCTGATCTGTCCCCCCCACCCAATAAGCCAAGGTGTTATAGCTCTTTATTTCTAGTGTTCCTTTTGTGCAGAGCCTTTTGTTATGTAATCCGCCTTCCAGCCAGCTTGATGCCGAGGGGATTAGCTGCCACTGCCCTTGCTCCTTTAAACTGACTGTCCCTTCTCCCCTCCACAGGCTACTCTGCCCTGAACTGGTGCATGCCTCCAACTTCTCCCCATGGGAGCTGTGCCTTCTCTGGTGGCTCTTCCATGGTTACCCGCCCGACTGCAAGACAACCCAGAGACCCGCAGGTACGGACACAGGCACACACCCCGGCCCTTGGAGCCACTGCCCGGCTAGAATCTTGGCGCTTTCTGTCTCCACTGGCTGATTGGTGCTATATCCAGTTTCTCAGCCTTGACTGGACACTTGGCCTTCTCCTGCCTTCCTATTACCAACTGGTTTCATCTCCCTAAACTGTTAACCAAGGGTCACTGGTCCTGCCACTGGCTCCTGCGGTTTACCCATAGCGCTTCGACAGCACTAGCGCTGACATCCCCTACAGCAACAGCTACAATGCCGACTGTCGGCATTGTAGCCACGGGAATGTTAGCATATAGTCGGGGCGGTGCAGTCCTGATCGTCGCAAAGACC
The DNA here is from genome assembly GCA_016271365.2 of Neoceratodus forsteri. NCBI lineage: Eukaryota > Metazoa > Chordata > Ceratodontiformes > Ceratodontidae > Neoceratodus > Neoceratodus forsteri. The sequence goes on along the minus strand of CM057456.1, from coordinate 762,079,721 downwards.
AGCACAGCGACAGGCGGGTTTTGCTCGATTTCTGGCACTGTGCTGGTCTTCGCTATCAGGGAGTCACTGTGGTGACAGTATACGGGCTCCTGCTGCCTCCAAAGGGGTAGCTCACCGCTGGGGTCCCTGCCTCATACCCCACCCTAATTACTCCACTTAAGCTCATGGTACTGCGCTTGGAACACAGAAAGTGCCTCAACCCCAGAAGATCCAATAAGTTTTTCTACAAACAACTTAAAGGAAGCTTGCTCAGAATCATCCTACTTGTACTGCTTATGTCAGGCAATGTTCACCCTAACCCTGGCCCTGCTGGACCTGCATCCACACACGACTGCCCTAAAAAAAGGAACTATTAAGTTGGCAACAGTCAACATCTGCAGCTTGCAGACTAAATTGGATAACCTCCAGGTATGGATCTCGCAACATAGCCCTGACATTCTGTCCGCGGTGGAAACATGGCTTTCCCCAAAGGTTCCTGACTCTGCAGTTGCTCTACCTGGGTATACCCTTTACCGGCTGGATAGGCCCACAAGCGAGGTTGTGGCTGTGCCATCTACCTGAAAGAAACACTTAAAGGATACGCCCTGCCTGCGAACAATCTGGGCTGCATGGCCCAGGAGCTAACCATTAAAGTACTGCTTGGGGCCCAAAATAAGCTTTAACAGTATTCTCTGCCTATGTTCCTCCAAAAAAACAATAGGACAGGCTTCCACAGCTTAATGGACTACATTCGTAGCCTCAACCACAAATCAAACTTTAGTACTGGGTGACCTAAATGTCAACTGGTTATCTTCTAGTGCTTCTCCATACAAAGATGCTATCTCGTCGCTCCACCTTGCACAACTTGTTACATCCCCAAAAAGGACTAACTGTAAGATGGGAACAAGTACCCTTCTGGACGTGATACTCTCCAGCCACCCACAACGAATCTCCAATGTGGCAATACATTCAGATTCTATGACCACTCCCGTTTTCTGCAGTTGGTCCAATAAATTTTGCAAGCCCCCATCTCTTGACTATCTACAGTAGATTGTTAAAACGTACACATCTGGAACATCTAACAAATGACCTTAGCAACATTGACTGGTCCCCTCTCGATGCCTTTGATGACGTCAACCTAGCATTGGATTATTTCATAAAATAATTCAACAGTGCCTGTGATAGCCACGCTCCCGTTAAGAAAATGAAAGTTCGTGGCACTGTAAACCCCTGGATTACACCAAAACTCATTGCTATGATGAAGCACAGAGATACGCTCTGGCACTGTGCCAGGGCGTCAGGCAAACAAGCAGATGTTCAGGAATACAAAAAGGTGAGGAATACTTGTACATGTGAAATCCATACCATGAAGCCCAAACATCATAGGGAAACGCTCGCCAGTACCTGGGGGGAACAGCAAAAACTTCTGGAGCAACATAAAGATGTCACCGGGAAAGACTCTAAGGTCTCACCCTCCATGCTCAGTATCGATGGAATTCCAACCCTGGACTCGCTAACCATGGCAAACACATTCAACAATGCATTCATGGACCTATCCAGTGTCCTCCCTTCAGACTTCTTCATGGATAATGACTCGCCCAGTACCTACTGCCCTGCTAATAACCCACTTGAACCACCTCCTTTTTACTTCAAAACAGTCTCAGCACGAATGGCCAGGAAGTACCTTACCAAAGTGTTAGGTAACTCATGGCATAGCGGTGACTCACTGGATCTAAAGCTCATAGCTCTCACTCTTGAGGAAGTACTGGTGCCCCTCACTAAGATCTTCAATCTGTCACTACAACCCAGCCTACCCAGCTTCATCACAAACGAAAATTCTATCAGCCTCTTCAAAACCCACCTTAAGAGACATCTCCAGTCCTCAAACTACTGCGACTGCCATTGAACCTGTTTCTCGATCCTCCCCCACAATGACCATGGCCTCTGGCTGGCTTACCCCCCCCCCCACACACTTTGTCTTACTATATACTTATCTGTGTCACCCTAAGTTTCTCTGGTCCTGATTGTACTTTTACCATGTATCTAGCTTATTTTGTACTTTTACCATGTATTTAGCTGTTCTGTTTCCTGCACTGTATGTTTACCTTAATACTGTACTGTCCAGTATTTGTGACGTGGAACCTTTATAAATGAGTATTTGACACAAAGGTACTTTCCAAATCCTAAATAAATAAATAAACAATTCTCGCAATTTCCTCAAGTTTGGAAATCAGCACTAGTCACCCCAGTGCACAAGAATGGAGACAGGACCCATCACGCAAATTACAGACCCATATCTATCCTCTAACCAATATCCAAGGCACTTGAGCACATTGTTGTTGACCACCTTGAAAAATACTCTATCCAATGCCTGCAGCAACATGGGTTCTGCAAGGGGCACATCACCACCTCGGCCTTGATGGAATTCACCGGCTTTATTCATCAATCTCTGTATTGGGGCACCTTAGTAGGAGCTGCTTTCATAGACCTCACTAATGTGTTCAATACTGTCCATCACTCACTACTCCTCCCAACAGCTTACCACTACTGGCCTCTCCTCTGACACAACACTTTGGTTCAAAAGTTATCTTGAAGACCGCTCTCAATGGGTGAAAATAGCCAACTTCGTATCTGACTGACAGCCTGTCTGCTTTGGCGTGCCACAGGGCTCAATCCTGGGGCCACTCCTACTCAGCATCTTCCTTAATAACTTACCTCATTTCTGCCACCAAAGGATCCTCTTCTATGCAGACAATGCGGTCATCTACTCCAGCAGCCACAACCCCAAGCAACTGGAACTTTACCTTCAGAGTGGGTTTGTGGAAGTGGAGTACTGGTTCTCTAAACATAAACTGATCCTCAACTACAAGAAAACCAAAATAATGGCGTTCAGCAACACCTGAAACAAGCACAAATCCCATATACTTACCATCAGAAAATGTCTTGGAGTCCTTCTTGAACAAATACCACATTTCAAATACCTGGGGGTCACCTTAGACAGCTGTCTGTCCTATGCTAAACATATAGATGATGTAGCCAGGGCTGTCAACATCAAGACTGGTCTCTGACGTAGACATAAACTTTGCCTTACTCCAAACGCCTTCCGTCTTGCTATATATAGTTCCATCATATCCATTGTAGACTGTGGTCTTATAATCTACGGAGCAGCCTCCATGTCTTCGTTGTGCAGGATAGCCATTGCTCTGAACACGGCATGCAGACTACTCACGGGGTCCACACGTTTCACCCACACCTGTGATCTTTACGCTGAGACTGGTTGGCTGCAGTTCTCAGGGAGGATCCAATACCAAACCTGTGTTTTAGCCAAAAAAGCACTTCTTGGCCTCCTGCCACCAGTTACCGCAAACCTGCTAAGCCCCTATTGTAGTTCACAGCATACTCGAAGCTTGAACAGCCATCATCTCCATGTTCCTAGATGCCGGATAGCCCTGGGGCAATGCTCATTTCTCTACAGAGCACCTCACTGGTTTAATACTTTTCATAGTGATATAACTACCCTACCTAAATTGGGACCATTCAAATTGAAGTTATACCAACATTTCACAGCCAACAGTTCTTGTGACTGCTTCACCTGAGACTTCCATCTACTAGCATTCAATCTTCTCCTCACAACTGGATAACCCTGTATCTCTACTGTTACCTCTATAATTCTGAGACTATCCCCCTTTTCGCACTTTGACAAGGCCCCTGGCTACCCCCATCCACCTCACCGCCATGCCCCTACCTCTCCCACACCAGCTTGACAAGGTCTATGGCTGCCACTTCCTACCTTTCTTACTGCCCGTCCACCTCACCCCCGCCCCCACCCCTCCCACACCAACTTGACAAGGCCTATGGCTGCCACCGCCACCTTTCTTACCCCTGCCCACCTCACCCCTGCACTCTACCCTCTCCACACCAGTTTGACAAGGTCTATGGCTGCCACTTCCTACCTTTCTTTTCTCTCTCTCCCATCTTTCTCCTTCCCCCTCTCATCTACGCTTTCCTCCTATTAGAATGATAAAACTGTGTATAGATACACCTCATGGAACCCACCCCGGGACCAGCTCCTCAGATCTCTCCTGTGAGCCCCGAGCGGCACTTCTAAATGGCAGGGCGGCGCCTTCTCGACCGCCGCCAACTGAACTCACAAACTCCCATCACCCTCGTGGAACCCACCCCGGGACCAGCTCCTCAGGTACCACCGCTGAATTCAAGCTCGATCCGACGGCGCTCCAATTGGCTGCAGCTCCTTGCAGCCGGCTCCTGATTGGACGGACGGTCAGCTCGGCTCATCCGATTGGTGCACCTTTTCTCATTCTGCTCTACCAGCTTTTGCCTTACTTTGAAACGCCTGTGATTCTAATCTACTGCCTTTTTTTTTTCTCCCACCCCCCACCCTCCCAGGCCTCTTTAAATACTCATTGCCCCTCCTTCCTCTAACTGCCCCTCCATTATTGGCTCTCTCAAAACTCTACTGTTTAAACTGACCTAGAGTGTCAATACTGCTAATTCTGTTTAGCCACCACTGTTCTCCCACTGACACACCCCCTTTGCCTCTCAGCACTCCTGTGCTCTCAGGATTACTCTACTTGGCAAACTTTCACACAAATCTGCTTAATTTTGACACATTACTTACTTCCGTTAATTAAATACTAAAATCTTGCCCTTTACTCTAAACCTCATCCTTATGGTGTTCGCCGCTCTCGCCCTCCCCTCTCTGTCCCCTAAGCCCTCACTTCCTCTACAGAAACAAAATGCCATCCCTCTTCCCATTGTAAATCAGTTATATTCCCCCTCACCCATACCTTTATCCTGGTCTCACTCGCCCATTCGCCCCTGCGCCCCTCTTGCCCATACGCCGATGTACTTTACACTAATACGCTTACTTAGCTCCTGGACACCCCCAGATACTATTAAATACCATTGCTCCCGAGTGTTACCAAAACACTCTTGGTTCAGGAGTGCTAAACTGCACTATTTTATTATTGCCCTCCTACTCTTATCGGTTGGTGACGTAAACCCTAACCCTGGCCCAGCCCAATCGCCTCCAGTGGCCAGCCCCGAACCACGACTCACAGCTCTCCCTATTGGCCTAAAAATAATACATGTAAACATACGTAGCCTCCTCCCTAAAGTGGACTTGCTACAGCCCCTGGTGGCTTCACTCAAACCCTGATATAATTATAATATCAGAAACATGGCTAAATAACAAAATCTGCAACTCGTCTCTCACTCTCCCTGGTTTCATATTATCACACCAGGACCAGCTAAGGAGAGGTGGGGGGGGGGGTAGCAGTCTACGTTGCCTCTTCCATCCAGTTCACCTCTGTCTTTTCTAGTGCTGTACTAAAAGCATATGAGATTCTGATGTTATAAATCTCTCTCCCCTTCTCCAAACCTATCTTTGTAACAGGAGCCTACTGCCATCCTGGCTCCCAACCCAAAATTGCTACCGACCTCTTTGCCTCCCTAGCTAACCTCTCCACAGCTGGAGAATTATATATTATGGGTGATTTCAACATAAACTGGTCTACCATAACTAACAAAGTGCAGAACGCTATACATGCTCTCAACATCAATCAATCAATCAATCAATCAATCACTTTATTTAACCAGGCATAAACACCATTGAGCAAGCTCATTTTCAAGGTGGTCCTGGGCATAAATACAATACAGTACACTTCATAAGATTACAATTACGGTGGACAACGGTGCAAAAAAAAAAAGAAAAACATTGTGAAGGTGCCGGTCAATATGGGCCTATACATACCGGTCAACATAATTAACATGCAAAGGTACATAATGATAAGCTTTACTGAAATGAGAAGAGACAACAATCCCATATAGTCTCCGCTGAGTAAGAGCTCATACCTAAATGATAAAAAATAAGGAGGTATTAAGGAATAGGGTAGAAATTGGGGTGAAAGAGTAGGGCAAAGGGAGGCCAGAATAGGTAAAAGGTAGAGAATAGGCAGGGGTCATCTTGGATTAAGGAACTAGGCTTGTAGGTCCTAGGTTTCTGTTGTTAGGAATGGGGTGATGAGATACTTAGGCATAGGATTTGAGAGTGGCACCCGAGGCTTAGGGTCATCGGCATCTGAAACTGTTGCATGATTCCTTCAGATAATCCGTTAATAGAGCTTTGAATGTGAAAATGCTTGAAAGTGAGGATCATTTTAATGAGTCTTGCATAGTGTTCCAAAGTGATGGAAGTGAGAAGTTGATTGCTGCTGAGTCCAAGGGTAGCTTTCACTCTAGGAATCTGGAAGCAGATTAAGGAGAAGCGTCTCAGGCCATAGGAACCTTTAGCCCGTTTGAAGATGTTCGAGATGTATGCAGGGAGGTTATCAGATAATGCTCTAAAAAACCAGAGGAGAGCATTCCTTTTTCTCCTAGTTGAGAGTGAGGTCCATCTGGAAACCTGGTATAGATGACAGTGATGTGTACTACGGGGTAGATTTAAGATAAATCGTAAAGCCCGGTGGAAAAGGGTGTTCAGTTTGTTTAGCATCGTTGATGGGCAATGACTATAAAGGAAGTCAGCGTAGTCCAGTATAGGTAGGAATGTAGTTTGTACTAGTCTCATTCTGGCTTCTAACGTGAGTAGGTGTTTAATGCGATAGAATAAACCTAATCGTTGTCTTAGTTTCTTCAAGGTTTCATTTAAGTGGCACAGAAAGTTGAGCTTGTTATCCAGCCAGAACCCTAGGTATTTAAAGGTATCAACTACTTCAAGGGGTTCATCTAAGAGTGTTCGGATCTGTGTGATATGTGGACATCCAGAAGTAGACCTTGGTGAGAGAATCGTTGCATTAGTCTTTTTGGCGTTGAGGAGGAGCTTATGAGTGAGAAGGTTGTATTGGAGGGTGACGAAGTCTTTCTGTAAGTACTCATGGGCCAGATCCAAGGATGAATTTGTGGTATAGAGTACAGTGTCATCTGCGAATAAGTGCACATTTGTTGTGCCCAGCTGCGAGTCCAGATTATTTATGTATATTGCAAAGAGGATAGGGCCCAGGATGGAGCCTTGTGGGACTCCTCGTAACAAGGATTTTTGTGGGGACAGATCTCCTATGGCTTTGACTTGTTATAACCTATTGGTTAGGTGGCTGGTGAACCATTTAATGGCAGAACTATCAAGTCCGATGTTACTCAGTGCAATAAGCATGATGGTATGATCCACAGTATCGAAGGCCTTACTTAGATCAAGGAAGAGGGCAAATACATGCTTCTTGGAGTCCAAGGCCATTTGCCAGTCTGTAGTACTTTGGCAAGAGCCGATATTGTACTGTGTTTGGTCTTCAGTCGGACGAGCCGGGTTTAGCAACTTTTGTGAATCCAAATGTTCTCTAAGTTGGATGTTGACAATTTTTTCAAGTAATTTAGAGAGGATGGATAGTATAGAAAAAGGCCGGTAATTGTTCAGATCACTCAGATCCCCAGTCTTGAATAATGGTAGGATGTGGGCTGTTTTCCACAAGACAGGTAGCTCACCTTGAATCGGAGAGGTGTTGAATACGTGTGTAATGGGGGCGGTCAGATAGGTATGGCCAAGTTTTAGGAAGTAAGGTTCAATATTATCTGCACCCGCACTCTTTTTTGTATCCAGAGAAAGGAGGAGGTCCTCCACTTGCTTGAACGTAATTGTGAGGAAGCTGAAGGGGGTAGGATGCGGTTGGTTATGGCTGTGATTATCAGTGAAGCCAACAGTGTAGTCTCTTGCTGGGCTAAGTTTGCTGATAGGTGAGGCGTCAAAGGCAAGCCCTGCAGTGGCAAAGTGATCATTAAGCTTTTCTAGTATATCAGCTTTGTCTGTATAGGTGGTACCATCAGACACAATTTTGTTTGGAAGGGGTGTTGCAGTGGACTGACCTTCGACTTCTTTGAGGATGTTTCAAAATTTGGCAGAGTTGTTTTTATTGTCTTCTAGTTCTTTTTGGAAGTACCTAGCTTTTTCTGACCTAATTAGCTTGGTACAAGCATTCCTAGTGGTACGGAATGCTAACCAATCAGCCTCCAAGTGGGATTTCCTTGCTTTTTTCCACCAGTAGTCCCTATCCCTAAGTGCTTTCTTCAGGATGGGAGAGAACCAGCCAGGAGTTTTATTTTTTGATTTGATCAGTCTTAGTCTTAGTCTTAGTCATAACCCAACTTATCCAAGACCTGACTAGGTTTAACAATAAGACAGGTAACCACTCCCTCATTGACTGGGCCCTCACCTCTCACACCTATAGGATCATAAAATCCGGTACTCTAGCAGATGCTTTCAGTGACCATTGTATGACCTTCCTGGTGCGTAGAGTTCACAAAGTCAAAGCCCCCTGCAAAACTCTACAAATCTGTTCGTACACATCCCTCAGCATCGCCCCCCTGCTATATGATCTGTCCTACATTAACTGGGCAACTATATCCAATGCCAGTAACCTAGGTGATGCAGCAAACTACTTCAGAGACCGTTTCCTTAAAGTCTGGAATCACCACGAACCGTTACGGCGAGTTTGTGTCCGAAGTAACCACCTCCCCTGGATCTCTCCGGAACTTATCGTTGTCCAAAGAGCGCGTGATGCAGCCTGGAAGTTCTATAAAAGCACAAAGCTTCTTAAAGATTATGAGGCCTACTGGGCCATCGGAAACAAGTGCACGAAAGCCACTCGCCTGGCTAAGGCCGAGTACTTCAGATCTACCTTTAACTCTAATATAAACAATCCATCCAAATTTTGGAAAGTAATTCACTCACTTTTCTCCCCGCAGGCTCCACCTTCCTCCCCCCCCCCTCCTCAAAATAAATAATAATGTCATCACTGACCACCCAAGCGTTGCTGCACTTTTAACTCCCACTTTACCTCATGCGCTGATGCTCGTCTAGGCTCCCTTCCAAACACAAATCAGTTGCCAGCCACCTCTACAGTAAGTCCACGTACCCCTCCACACAGTTTTTCCTTCTCTAATATACTGCCATCTGATATGCTGATGGCCTTGGAAGCCTTAAACCTGAACAAAGGTAGCTCCCCTGATGGACTGGACCCCAAGTTACTAAACCTGTCTGCTACAGTTATTGCTCCCCCACTGTCTGCTGTTCTTAATCTATCATTTCAACTGTCTGACATTCCTCTAGGGTGGAAACATGCAATCGTCCTCCCACTCCCAAAGGGAGGCGACACCTCCTCCGCTGGGAATTACTGCCCTATATAACTCCTCCCTACGTTAGCCAAACTACAGGAACAACTAGTCCTAGCCCAGCTGTTCATTCCTATCTGACATCAACTTCTTCACCCAATACCAATCCAGATTCAGAAAACATCACTCTACTACTTCCTCACTACTCCAGATCACTGAGACGATCCTGACAGGCATGGATTGCGGTCACATCACTACTGCCATTTTTATTGATCTTGCTAAAGCTTTTGACACCGTTTCCCACTCCCTCCTTCTCTGCTCCCTCTCAGCAGCGGGGTTGTCTGATCACACCATAAAATGGTTCAATGCATACCTAAATGACCATTCTCAATTGGTAAAAATATCCAACTACATCTCTCCTCCTCTACCCATACATACTGGCGTCCCCCAGGAGTCCATACTAGGCCTGATCCTCTTCTCCATTTTCCTAAATGATCTTCCGTCTGTCTGTACTTCATCTTCTATACATATGTATGCTGATGATACAGTGCAGGAGAGCGGCTAGCAAGGCAAACAGGATATTGGGATGCATCGTAAAGGGGGATCACCTCTAGGAGCAGGGAAGTGATTCTGCCGCTGTACAAAGGACTGGTTAGACCACACCTTGAGTACTGTGTACAGTGCAGGAGACCACACTTGAAGAGGGACATACAGCTCCTGGAGAGGGTACAGAGGAGGGCAACTAAGATGATATGAGGACTAGGGGATTTGATGTATGAGGACAGACTTGCGGAGCTCTGTCTGTTTTCATTGGAGGAGAGGAGAGATGGGGGGACATGATTGAGGTCTTCAAGTACCTCAAGGTAATAAATAGGGTAAACATGGAGGGGGATCTTTAGACTAAAGCAGGGAGGTATCACCTGAGGGCATGGCTTGAAGGTGGAAGGGTGAGGGGGGGGGAGGAGGGGGAGGTTTTTCACTGAGAGGGTGGTGGACCCTTGGAATGCACTGCCTGGCGAGCTGGTTCAGAGATCCACAATGGAGGGCTTCAAGAGAGGGTGGGATAGACACAGAAAGCGGATGTATAAGATGATGGCCTGGCCCAGGGGTGGGGATGGATGATAGGGGTTTCTGGAACCTGCGGAGGCCGGCACCCAACTAGGGATCTGAGGTTTGAGCAGACTCGATAGACCGTAGGGCCTAATCTGCTGGCAATTAGTATGATACGGTTCTTTTCTCCTCAGGGCCATCGCCTTTGGATGCTGCCTCCAGGCTTCAAAGTGACTTCAATAATGTCCAGAAATACTCTTCCTAAATGAAAAAAAAAAAACAGTGACCATGACATTTGGCACGAGACAGAAACTGTCAGGGCTCCCATCTTCACTACTCTTGACGGTGCAACTTTACATACCATGACATCCTTCGAGTATCTGGGCGTATGGCTGGACCAACGTCTCACTTTCTCTGACCATATAGATGCTATAACGAAAAAACTTTGCCCCAAACTTGGCTCCTTATTCAGAAACTGCTCCTGCCTCCCGACTCAGGCAAGGTGAGAACTGATCCAAAAAATGATCCTCACTATCACTGATTACTGTGATATCGTCTACTGCTCTGCTCCTGCCACCTCCTTAGCAAACCTGGATACACTTTTCAACTCCTTCTGTGGGTTACCCTGGATGCTCCTCCCCTGACCCTTCACTGTCACCTGTATCGTGCTCTAACCTTTCCCTCCCTAGCCAATAGGCGACTGCACCACTGTGCAAATTTCATCTCTAAGTTCTGGCTTGGCACATTCCCTCCTTATCTCACTTGCTCACTTTCCCCCCCACCCACACCACTTCGCCTATTAAGATCCCATGACCACAGAACTCTCAGCCCCCCGAAGATCCACCTCAATTGGCCAGTTCTCCTTCTCTTACCGGCTCCCTACACTGTGGAATGCTCTTCCTACACAAATCCATTCCTCCTCCTCCTCCTCCCCAGGCTCTCTATACAAAGCACTATGTAATTTCCTCTCTGTAAACTGCTCCTGCCCCTAGCTCCCCCCCCCCAGTCCCTCACCCTTCTCCCTATTAGTCGTCTCATACCCTCATCGCTGCTCCGACTAGACTTTTTTCCTCCATCCTGTCTTTGATAGTATACTCTGTCAATCTCTGTCTCTCTCTCTCTCTGGTGCTTTCTCCTCAGCCCTGCGGGACTCACACTGGTCTCCAGCTCCTCTGTTTGCCACATTTTTAGTTTTCCTCTCATTGTTTTTGTTTTGGTTTATCACAGTCCTTATATTGTAAGCCTCTAGACAAGTTTGGAATACCTTGGCCACTATTCTGCCTCACCCTCTAGGTTACAGAATAGGCTGAATCCTTGTCTACCTTGTAATTACCCATGCCTTTATGCTTGTTAAGCCTTGCCTTATATGCCTTTGTGTAAACTTCTTCTGTGCTATTGTGTGTACTATTGTACTCCATGCCATTGTATGCTTATAATCCATGCCTTAATGCTTCTTGTTTAAACTGCTTTTGAGCTATTGTGTGTACTGTATAATACTAGGTAACTCCCCTGCCAGCTCCCCCAGGTCGTACCGGGAGACGAGCAACTTGTTGTTCAGTGTACCTTACTTGGTGAAACTTTTCAATAAATAATATATATTTGCTCACTTTATTTTACTGTTTTGGAAACATTGTACTTTTACACGTTTGTATGTTTTGTCTCCCCTTCCCACTGATGTGGAACCTTTGTAAATGAGCTGTCTGTGCGCAGAGGTATTGTAATCCAAGAATGAATACATAAATAAACGTAAATAAATAAATTGTGTAAACGCATGCATTTATGAGGGGAAAATAAAGAATTTCAGAACACACAAGAAAATAATCAAAAATATAAACATAGATAAACGTTTCCGATATGGCCCCCCTCCCCCCACCTGTTGTTGGATGGCTACTTGGCAGCACCCTTTACATGGCTGAGGAGTGTGGGTGAATGTTTGCCTTTTTTTTTTTTTTTTTTTGAGTTATCTTTTTACCTCCTCCTACGCTCCGGCTTCCACCTCTCCTTCAGGCCCTTCCTAGTATCTCTCCACTCCTGGCCATCCTCTTCCTGAGCGCTGCTCCCACCACATATCGCAGCCAACCTCCGAGTCGTCCCGGAGTAACTCATCTCCGGGTGGGTCCCCCTCCTTCGAGGAGGAAGGCACCAGGGGGCCGGGAAAACCCAGCACTCTATTTTATCCTTACGGGTTTGAGGGTGCTGCTGTGGAGGGGCAGGCTCCTGGAGGTTCCGAGGGCGTGAAGGATACGGAGGCCGTCATCCGGCAGAAGCCGAAGTTGTTTGCCGGCTTTCTGGTTGTCCCTGCTGCGCCTCTGCATGTAGTACCCCCGCTCTCCACTGGGGGCCACTACAAGAGCGAGGCTTCCCTCCCAACCCACCCCAAGAGAGGAGAGCAGTCCTCCAGACGCTCAATCCTCTCCTTCCCCAGTTAGGCTCGAACACCCGAACCGCTCTCAACCTCGGGTCGCCGCGTGGTTCGAGGTGTGCCGTCCAGCGCCTCAACCCTCTGCACCACCAGGCTGGCGAGTTTGCCTTTTTAATTGATGCCAGTGTCATGCCTTGCTTAGCTGGCAGGTTGTTTGTTCATGCCCAGAACAGTCAGCATCATGTACTCGGGATCACTTGTCACCACAAGTGGACTGGTGGGCAGTGGTTGGAGAGAGAAGGGGTTGGATTTTAGACAAGGGGAAAGACAAAATATATGGGAGGCAGAAAAAAGGGACAAGTCTTGGAAAAAAAAAAAAAGGTATCTGTTTGCTTAATATGCTGTTGCTGGCTCTCAGTAATATAAAAAAGATAATTGGCATAGTCACTGAGGAATTACTGCATGATTAATTGGATTTTGATTTCAAAACCAATGATGTATTGTCTTGCATCAGTGTGATTATTAACTGTGTAACCTCTGTGATGCTACTATGTAAATGATCTTCACGTTTCTAAAAAGACAGTGCAATATGTTAAACCTTGAGTGTTTTCCAAGGTGCACAGTGTTTTGACAGCACTGCAGTAACTTACATTGTTGGCTTTTAAGAATTATTTATCATATGGTACAGCTTGCTTAATAATATGAGGAGAATGGAGTGATTTGCTGTCAAGGATGTAGAAAATTTAAAGCAATAGTGGAATTTTATGCAGGAAGCATAATCTAAATTTAGGCCTAAAAAAAAAAAAAAATGATCCTCAGATTTTTTTTCCGTGCATTTTTTCTTTTCTGAAGCAGCTGGAGATAATTCCCACACTACTGATTTAAGTATATTCCGTTGTAACAGTTTGTATCTTTTTCCGGGGGCTAGTGTCAAAGTAAGTATTAGTGCATGATGGAGGAGGACTCTACACCTCCAACCGGCAATTAATTCCTTAGTAGAGCCCAACTGTGGAGTGCATTAGTGCACTTGTAACATGGCAGGTGCTACAGAAATAGATTTTACATAATTGGATTTTGAAAGAAAGACAAAGATGTACGTTTTTGCTGATCACAATTTGTTTTTAATGCGTGCACTTGGTTTTCCCACATGAAACATCGTTTTATATTGTGGCTGATACATAGTGCTCTACCACTTAAACATATGACATCTGCAACAGTAAGACACAATGGTAAATGGTATATTCTTAAATTCTTGTAAAAAATAGTTGTGCATTCTGAAAACTGCTTGTAACTTGTTCATTTTCTAGTTATTTGTGGAGCACTGGATTGTGGGATTGCTGATTAACATACTCCGCTGTAACATTGCTGCTCACTAACTAAACCAGGCGATTGCGACCACAAACAACTGTAGCGGGCATATTGAATCGTCAAGAACTTTTTACAATTCCATTGTCCACCGAACATTAAGAGTGCTTCTGCTCAGGTACTTGTTAGGCATTTTTAGTATTGCAATCAACGATCAACATGGTTGCAAATGTGACCACTGGGCGGGTGAGTGGGAGATCACTATTTCTGATATTACTTGGCTAGCGTATCTGGTGGATAGTCATAGTGGACTACAAAATGAAGGCATTACTAGGAATTAATGCCACTTCATTTCAAGATCACGGGTTGGCTTTCAGCCTACTGCAGTGTTCTATTTAGTGATAAGAAAAGTTGTCATGTTACAAAAGTCCATATTGACTGAGGCCAGGCTTCAGAGATAAACACTCGGTTCCATTATCAGTCAAAGAACTAGGACTTAGTTTCTACAAACCGGACAACATTTGGGGTGGGGAGCAGAAGATGAACTGCATCAGAATAAGCATGTTAAAATTCAGGGGGAACATGATCAACACAGTTATTGAGAAGTCATTAAACTATCGATGGCAAGAGAGACACTTGAAGAGGCTTGTGATTCTGAAGAATGGACACTAGTGAAAATACCATAGAAAAGCCTAATGAAAACAGAACTGGCAAGACAAGTGATGCAGCCAGAAGGACTGAGAAGAATGGAAGAACCTGGAATTGCTTAAACACAAATGCAGGAATCGGATATGGAGAAAAGTGCCACTCACTGGAAGATTCACTGAGAATACATATTTTTAATTTATCATACATATATGGTGAACACTCCCAGAGTTTGCCAGCAGCCAACTTTTCGTGGGTATAATCCCACTTCATGGGGACCTGACACACATCTTAGGTATTGTTGCTGGAAAAACATTGCACTTCTTTTTATTCAGAATCCATGTTGCTATTAATGTAATCAGTCCAGCTCTTAGCTAAGGTAAGATCTGCTCATTTTTTGTGACAAATAAAGCACCAAAACACTGCTTCTGTTTAAAGAGTCTCTATTTAAACATTAGTCTTGTATGCATGAATGTCTTTTCAGTTGTTTTTTTTGCTCGTCTTTTTTTAAATTATTTCTTGTTTGATGACCAAACATGGCTGCTGTACTCGGCTTTCTAAAAATTCACAGCACTGCCCAAGCAGCAGATTGGTGCATTTATTTACCAAAGAAAAATGAGCGGAGCTTGCCCTAACTAAAAAAAAATAAATGGATAGATTAGACTAATAGTAGCTCAGACATTGAATTACACGCAAGTACTATATTTTTTTCAGCCACCCCTACCTAAGAGGTGTGTATAAGGTCCAACTGAAGAGGGGTTATGCCTATGAAACCTTGACTGCAGACACATTCTAGGAGTTCTTGCTATATGTGTGTGATAAAAATATCAATTCTTAATGCATCCACCCATGAGTTGGGTCTCTTACTTTACTTTATTGTTCTTAGGAAATACCTTTGAATAACCAGTGCCCCTTTTCAAAGGTCCCACGTCAGCGTTAAAGTACAGAGCAATTAAAATAAGACCATACATGGTACATAACACAGAACAAAGTGCAGATCAGTTATCTCCATATAAGGTTCCTAGTTTTTCTATGGGTGCATAGAGCAGATTCCTGCTAGGTTTCTTTTGTGTCCTTTAGGCGTTGCAGGTGGTCATACTTGTCCATTCTCTGGTCTGTTTGAACACAAATGCACAGCCTCAAGAAGAAGTTTGGAGAACTGGAGACACTAATCACCATAGTAGAACTGGACATACTGTAACTGGTGTAACAGAAACCTAATGGAATAAAAATGACCTGTTGGGCATGGAGTGCACAACTACAAACTGTTCAGCAGGGACAGACCCCACCATTATTCATAACTACGTGTGGTAAAATCTATATTTTATTTTATCTTGGTGGAAACTAGGTGATGAACAAATGACCTGAAGCTTAATTTAAGGGCCCTAGAGACCTGCTGTATGGTGACCTCCATGTTATTTTAGCTTATTTTTGTAACACTGATTGTGTGTCAACAGGTCAAGAAATGCAGATCTTGTGGTGTCCTACTGCTCACTTCACAGATCAAACTTGTCTGCCCAGTGTGCTTTAAAGAGGAGTCTCCAGACCTTTCTCGACAAATGGATGCTTTGGAGGGTGGCAAAAAGTCCTCAGCTGCCTTCACAGTAACAACCAAAACCTCTGCTCCATGGACCTATAACAAACATTGGCCTTTATGAAGAATCAACAGAACTCCATGCAGAATCAACAAACTCTGATGCTGGAAATGACAGAATGCATAGAAGCAGTATCAAACTGCCGAGCTCCTCTAAAGGATTTGGCCATGCCCAAACAACGGGCCACCCAGCCACCCTACCATAACCAGTCAGTTTAGCACCAGATGGGGAGAAACCACAGGAGGAGGAGGAGAACAGTGTGGCGCCACATAACGGATACAAGAATCCAGAATATGAGGAAGAAGAAGAAATAGAAGAGTCCCTAATTTCCTAACCCAGGTCTCCAGACTCCTTTGCTGAGCTCCTCCATTCCACAGAAACTTCAGTGGGCTTTGCTATAGCACCAGAATCAAAGCTAATCCCCTCATTAGACAAAAGCCAAAGCCACAGCCCTTCTTTCCAATATGCCCAGCAACTGAAGTCCTCATTGCAAAGGAATGGGAAGCCCCAAACCTGGCAAGGATTTTGGAAAGCAAGGCTCTTGACAGAATATATCCCATACCAGAAGATAAAGAAAAATCATGGTGCCATGCCCTATAAGTTGACCCGCAGATAGCAGCCCTCAGGTGGGAGCCTTTACTACTGGCTGAATAGTCTTCTCCCCTGAAAGACCAAGTAGACAAAAAAGTGAAAGAGATGAGGAAAGTCTGACAGCTGGAGTGGCCACAGCAACTGGGTATGCCTGTAGAGCACAAATGGGTTGATTAAAAGTGCTGGCCAAGTCTCTTTTCCCCAAAGTCACCCCAGTTGGAGCTCCTGGAATTTGCATTACAGACGGCAAAATATCTGGATGACATGGCAGTTGACACGCTTAAACTAAATGCCATGTTAGCAATTTCCAACAGGGCGAAGGGCCCTGTGGCCGAAACTGTGGTAGGTGGACACAACGTCCAGAAACCTACTGCAGAAGTTACAATGCATGGGCAACAACCTTTTTGGGACTGGCTTGGAGCAATTCATTAAACTCAGAGGAAGGTAGGAACCTTGTAAAAGACAAGGCTGATCGTCCATCCTACCTCACGTTCATGAACTGCTTGCCACTTTTTTATTAGATTTTTAATAATTTCAGCAGGTATTTATTTGTAAAGTTATTTATTGTGATGTTTTTAAATTCATTGATATTGTGTTTTGTTTTATTTTGTGAGTGTTATGTTTGTGAATGCTCTGAGCCCTGGGAATGGGTGCTGAATAAATAAAATAGTGCTTCTACTTCAGGAGCAAATTCCGAAATGACAACAGAAGGAGGCAACAGAACAAGCAGTACAGTGGCACCAACTTCAGGCAAATCAACAACCCACAGAATATTAGGTTTCAGAACAAGAATTTGTCCTCAACTGGACCAACGTACCAACCAAGACCCTTCCATCGGAGGCAGACTAATGAATTTCTCCAGAACTTGGTTCAGAACAACATCAAACAGATGGGTGCACAAAGAAATATCTCAAGGATACTCAACAGAGTTTGAGAGCAAACCTGCCAGAACATGCACAGTTATCTCCATGGTGTTAGAAATAACCAAGTGTCTGACATCAGAAAGACACTAAATGACCTACTATCAAATTACACAATAGCCCCTGGTACTGCCAGATCAAAGAAGCCAAGGGGTTTATTCAATATTTTTCCTGGTTCCAAAGAAGTCTGAGGACCTCAGATCTGTTCTGGACTTAAAATGTGTCAATCAACATGTCCAAGTTAAAAAAACAAATTCAAGAAGGAAATTTGCTCCAAACTGCATGCAGTCAAGTCTTACATCCCTTGACATGAAGGATGCTTATCTAAACATCCCAATCAGACCTGTACACTACCAGTACCTACGATTTCAGTTCCTAGGTCACCACTTTCAGTACCAGGCAATATTCTTTGGCCTGGCTGCCATGCCATGGGAATTCACCAAAGTATCAGTGACCCTAGCATCACAACTAAGACAACAAGAGATTTGTGTGATCCCGTGCCTGGACAACTGGCTCAAACAGGCCAAAAAAGATACTGCTCAAGTGGTGCAAACATTGTCAACCCATGGATGGGTAATAAACTATCAAAAGAGCAGTCTGACCCCAAGTCAATCTCTAGAGCGTCGGGAGGAGGGGGGGGTCTGACAAATATACTGTCCAGTCTAATGAGACCCTCAGTCAAGGGGGTGAACAGCATTGCAATGCAAGCAAACAACCTCAAAAGTAACAAGTCCCTGACCTGGGACGCGATCCTGCAAATTCTAGGTTACATAGTGTCTTGCATAGACTTGGTCCCATGGGCCAGTTGGAATATGCAACCTCTCCTATTCACTGCTATACTATCAGTAAAACATTGGATCCATACCTAACAAAGCATGCCTCCCTTTCCAACTGTGTAAAAGCCTGCCTGACATTATGGACAAGGTGTCAGAATCTAACCAAGGATACATCCATAGATATCGATTGACATCACAATTGACACAGATGCCAGCCTGTTGGGGTGGGGAGCATCCATGGGGCACAAGGTCACTAAGCAGACGTGATCTGCATCAGAATCTGGGATGCCCATCAATGCCATGGAAAGGAGGGCAGTCTATCTGGCTCTGACCCATTTCACAAAAGACATTCAGGGCAAGTCGGTGATGATCAGGTTGGACAGAAGAGCCACAGTGACATACATAACCAAATGGGGTGGCAAAAGAAGCCAAAGACAAATAACGGAGGCATCAAAGGATCTGAAATGGGCACAAAAGAACCTGTCATCCATATCTGCAATTCAAATCACAGAAAAACTGAATGTCAAGGCCTATTGGCTTGGCTGGAAAAAAAAATAAATGCCAAAGAGTGGCAACTGCATCCTCAAATCTTCCAGTCTACCACAGATTAGGTCCACTACAGATCTACCTAATGGCAACCAAACAACTCCCAGCTATCTAACTTCTTCTCCAAGTTCAAGGAATTGAAGCCAAGTGGCATAGATACCCTTTCACTGTAATGAGAATTCAACAGAGCATATATTTTCCCTTAATTTCCACTGATATCACAGGTACTGAGAAAGATTCAGAGAACACAATTAGCTCCCTTTTGTTTCAGGAGGTTTTGGTTTGTGTCAGTGGTAACCATGTCAATAGATCATTCCTGGCAGCTTCCTCTCAGACTGTACATACTAACACAGGGTCTAGTGAGGCACATGAGTCCACAAAATCTCCATCTAATGGCCTGGCTCCTGAGAGGGACTGACTGTTCAAAGCTGGGCTACTACACATTCATTGTATACATGACACTGCAATCCAGAAAGCCATCAACAACATATTCCAGGCAATGGGGAATCTTTGAAAAGTGTTGTGCCAGCCAAGATCTACAACCAGCATGGACTGGGCAAAAGCCTCTCCACTACCTCTCTTTGAGTTCAGGTAGCAGTCATTGGGGGTGTCCAGGGGCAGATAGGTGCCTCTTCTCTCGGTGTACATTTGGATGTCTTAAGGCTTCCTCAAAGCATACTCTAACATTGAACCCTTGGCCACGCTAATCACAGATCCACTGGACTTGAATCTTATTTTTTTTTTGTTTTTGTTTATTTAAAATCAGGAATGTCCGTGGGCCAAACACCCATGTTTATGGGCGACCAGAACATTTAACAGATATACAACACAAGATTAAAACAATAAAACATCAATATAAATGTACTTAACCAGTATAATAAGGCTAACTAGAAAAACATTTACATTGACAATTAGAAAAAAGGTGTTTTTTCAGAGCATATCTAAAACTATTTAAAGAATTACTAACACAGGATAAAGATGGCGGTCATGAATTAAAAAAAAATATGGTAAATTAAAAAACATTGTTATTTTGTCCAGTCAAAATCCTCATCCTGGAGCAGAAAATTGAAAGTGTAGAGATGACCAGGTTGAAACAGTGCTAGAGTGTTTTTAAAAAATAACATGAAATGAAATTGGAATACCAAAATTACTTTTTTAGCAAGGATACCTAGTTGGAATAAATACTTCTGATCAACTGGAAGCCATCCTGCATGTTTGCACAGATCGCAGTGATGAGTATGATATGGCAAATGAGTAGCAAATCTGGCTATCTGATTTAATAAGGTCCTCACCCTGATCAGCAGCCCTTCTCCAGCTGAATGATAAAACAGTATACCATAGTCAGTTACCAGAAGGAGAAAGCACTGGGACAGGAGCAACCTTGTCAAGGGAATAAGTAGTGAATTTAATCTGTACATTTTGTATTGGATGCAATGACCACTGTCCTATTTGACCCTGTTTTAGGTATCAACCTATTCTGGGTCATGAAACAGTATTCCTGGTGGTGGTATGTTAACCAGAAGGATTGGAGAACTGGGTGCCTTATCATGCAAAGAACCCTTCATGATTGTACACCATGGCAGAATTACGCTGCGGACGGTGCCGGCATGTTGAGTCCCAAATCAAACTTCCCTATGTCTGGCCACCACTAAGAGGAACTGAGATTGTAAACCCTAGACCTAAAATGGACTGTCATTTTATTGGGGCAAGACAGCTGCACTCAAATGGAAAGGTTATTTGTTCTAACCTAAAGACACAAGACAGGAATGGCAGAGGGGGGGCGCTGTTGAGCAAGATGGCTGCTTTTTAATACTGTTCTGACAACCTACAAGTATTAAAACTCCTAAAACTGAGTTATTTGGGCTATAAACGGCAAAATTTGGCAAGATAACTGGATCGGAAACTTCCTGTTACAGGATGGGAAATCCCTGGAAAGATCGTAACCACCCAGATGGAATGAAAGGGAAAAATGTTCAGACCATCTCCTCCATGCGGTCTAGCTCCACTCCACAGGCCTCAGACTTGGAGAGTGCAGGTGAAGAAACTTTGCAATCTCTGGGTCAGAAAATAAATCGTTTGATAGCATCAGTATCCTCCTTTACAGAGAAAATGGATAGTATAGCAAACCGAGTGACCAATGTAGAAACCTCACTGGAACTGGTAACTACTGAGTCCCTAGAGGCAAAAAAGCACTCAGACGCCGCTATGGGGATCAGCACTACATTGGTGAAAGAAAATGGCCATCTCCGTATGAGGCTAGAGACATTGGAGAACCAAGTTAGAGCCTCAAATATTCAGTTTTTGGGCTTTCCGGAGGGTTGTGAAGGAGACCATCTAGTCATATTCTTACAGGACTGGCTGATACAACAACTTGGGCATGAAGCTAAAGATCAAGCTAAAAGTATTAGAAAAGCCTACGGATAGCCAGGCGAGGAGCGTGGATAATTCGAGGCTCTCGAGCTGTTCTGGCGGTGACAGATGGGGTCGCTCGAGAGATTACCTCCTAACCATGGCAAGGCAGCAAAAACACTGTTATGTGATGGGAGCCACCAAGGTCTTTCTAGACATCAGTTATGGCTTAGACAGAGAAGCGTGAATTATCTGGATGGGGCCAGGGCCTTCTGAGAGAAGCAGGCATACAGCATAGTATCTTATTCCTGCCCGACTCATGGATTGTTCTACATGGGAAAATTTTTGTCTTTTCAGACCCGAAAGAGGTAGGCCGCTGGATTCAGAAGCAGGTTCCGAGGAGAAGACGATCGAGAGACCGGAGCGTGGAGATTCATCGGAGGAGGATGAGCCATGAAGGAAGGAAAGGGTTTCTGACCAGTTTGGTGAAGGGAAATCGCCCATTTATTTAGAAGATTGTATTGTTTTACCCTCCGGGACTTTGCGTGAGTAAAATGTATGGAAGGACAAGTGCGATCGTAGAATCGCGTATATTTACTTTAGGTTTAATTTTTAATATTTGAATCCGCCTCCAAAAACTCTAATTACCGGAGGAAGAACTTTGTCGATTGTTAAATGGGCATATTTCAGCTTTTGCTAAAGAGGAATTTAAGCCAAATGTGTTAATTAAAAACAAATGTTAAATCTTTGAAAAGCAGAATTAATACATAGTTTTAGCACCATAAGTGTGCTCCCTTAATGTTTATTGCATGGATGTTATTATCCCTTCTTAGGAGGGGGAAAGGACACAGGTTTCATCCTTTGAACTTTAGTTCGATTTTTCCATGCTGCTCATGGGCTCTTTCAAAACAGCATATGAAGGAATAGTGGACTTTTAAGAATAAATAGCTTGTTTGTACTTCCCCATTGATGTATCTTAAGCAGTAGACAAAATAATATGCTTAGATATGTGAGGAGTGGCGTCCTCAGTGTGTTTTAAATTATTTACATGTGAAATGTCTCTGCTGGAAAATTACAGCTTGCTGTCTATAAGAAAACAATAAATATAAAGTTAAAAAAAAAAAAAAAAAAGACAGGAATGGCAGTCTCTAAGGCCACCATAGCAGGATTGCTTAAATGGGCTGTACAAGAGGCACGCAAGTCTAAACTCAAGACTTCACCCGATGGCATTAAAGCACACTCCACAAGAGTGGTGGCAATATCTTGGGCAGAGCTCAGCAATGCCTTGATACAAGAAATTAGTGAAACAGCCACTTCGGCCTTATCCCAAACCTTCACAAAACATTATTGACTGGACATTATGGACTCAAGTAAGGCCAGTTGTGTCAGGAAAGTTGTCTTCCATCCTGACCAGGTAGACGCTCTCTGCTCTGTTCTCACCACCCTGAGTATTTGTTTGCTGCTTTAGTATTACCCGGTCTGTAAGGAATATGGGAGTGCCATAGAGGAATGCTCCTGCAGGCAGCTAAACAACTTGAAAAGGCTGCTAAACAATCTTCAACAATCTCTGGGTGCTTACAGAGATCTGTCCCGTTTACAAAGATGTGACGTTTTTTCCAAATCTCTAAATTAGCTTAGCATTACTGCTTTAAAATTAGTATGCAAGGATTGACCCACAGGGAGAAACTCAGATTTATTACCAGAAAAAGAATTTCATGTTCATCTGTGGAGGAGTGGAGGTTACAGTGAGAAAGCATTTTTCACTTGGGGAGTGGCAAACCTATGGTAAACGCTCTCAGATGAAGCCATGGAAATCAGGATTGGTGAAACTTTTAAACTAATGTTGGATAATTTCTTCTTGGAAATAACATGTTGTACAGCATTTAATTTACTAGGGAAGGGAAGATTCCCAGCGATTTCCAGTGTTCTACATGGTATTGAGTGTTGAGACTGCTTAGGTGGCCAGAGACTAACACAACCGGTGGGACTTCCAGGCAACCATGTCCATTTTATGTCCACCTGAGATCCACCGACAGAGACAGACCACGTACAAAGTGGTCTAACTCCTGGACATGATCGACACGACTTGCATCCAGAAAATGACGCATGTGTTTAATTTAGACGCATACGTTATTTTTTCTGCCAGAAAAAAACAGAAGTGTGACAGATGCATTGGTGTATGCGTCGAGGTGTTTGTAGGTAAGCCACAAGGATCTCGATGCATTTGCCTGGATGCAGCACGCATCTAAAGTACGGGCGGGAGTGCTACGTCTAACTGTGTGAAAGTCTCACCCAATTGATCTTTAGGCATATTTCTTCCAGCATTTCCTATGCTGCTGTATTTCTTTAGAGCAACACAGAACTTCTTAAGCATCATTACTGACTGAAGGCACATAAGTTATTGAAGGGGATCGAAAACATGGGACAAATCTAACCCACTTGTGTAGTATTATATATATATTAAGAAAGATACTGGATGTGCACTAAAGATCACCACCATTGCCAGTGGCTACGGTAAAATGAATTTGGCTAACATTTTTTAAAATTTCGTTTTATTAATTTTATGTTAGTATGTCCCCCGGAGCTACTCGTTGCTGTATAAGAGTGGTTTCACGTGCCTTCGGCTGGAGCGAGAACAGCAAAGCTGAGCTGTTCTGGCTCAAGCTGAAGGCAAGTGAATCCACTCTAATACAGCAACGAGTGACAACGGGAGACGTACTATTATATTATTGATCGAGAACGATCAGTAATGTATTTTAAAAAAAACAGTTCTCAGAAAAAAAATTAGTTGCATATTAGCCACTGAATTTTTGGTCCTTAGCGCTCACCCAGAGGTAGGTTAGAACTGTCTCATATAGGAACCAAGAAAAAAAAAAAACATTCCATAATATTGTGGCTTAATACTAACCCATTCATAGTGGATCTGTCTAGTGTTGCTATGATGTGGAAAAAAAGCCTTTTTCATAGTGTAATCAAGCACAACAGGGCATGGATGGCTGTGTGATTTCTTCGTGTGGGTAAATCCCACACCGACCCATTCTGTGGATTTCCTGCAGTTACAATCTGGACCACAGCAACATAATCCCAGCTCAAAATGCCCATCTTATTTAATTATATTAGCATTTAATTATCATGTAAATGGCTGTGATACATTGGCTTTTAGAGTGCTCTGTTAGGTTTTTAATTTTTTGTTTTCCTTTGGTACAGGATTTTTCACTTCACTCTGGTTTTGAATTTCACACAGTTTTATTTGGCCACTGTATAAGGGAACTGTCATGGGCCACTGTTGCTTCCTTAATAGGGTGTACAGCCCAGAAAAAAAAATTAAAAAAATGTTTATATATATATATTTATTTATTTATTTATATTTTCATTGCAAAAAACTTTGTTACTGCATTAGTTAGGGTTAAAGCAACAAAAGTAGGGAAATGTGGCATTAGGGTTTGCAACCCAATACCCTCCCTCCCCACACACACACTGCAGGCAGCAAGTCAGGTGTGTGGTGTGCCGTGGGGTTCTCAAGCCTAACCCTCACCACATTCCATGAAGTAAATAAGCTGAGAAGTATACAGTGTATGAGAATGGGGTGAGCGTTACGCTTAAGGACCCCCAAGGCACACCCCACGTCTGATTTGCTGCCTGCAGGGTGGGAGTGGGGTGTTAGGATTAGAAACCATAATGCCACATTTCCCCACTTTTGTCGCTTTAACCTTAACTAGTGCATTAACAAAGTTTTCTTGCAATGAATTTCCTTACTTTTTGAGATAGTATAATTCTATCCTAATTCCAGTCCCTGCGCTCCCAGTCATCCATAATTTTTGACATAGTGTATCTTTATGCTTTTCTTCCTGTGATCTGGGTCCTACGCACCCATCACTCCATAAATGCGTATATGTATCCTGCTGTGGAAGTGCAGGGCCCTCTGGGAGGAGAACAATAACCACATTCTAAGCATAGCCTTCTTATTACCCCACCTCATGAACCCAGTAGTGAAAATTTTGAAATACCTGCCAAAACATTATTCCGTGGTACCAGAACGTAGTTCCACGCCACAGGTACAAAAACACAGTTTGGGTAGGATTTGAAAACCGACAGCTATCATGTTCATCAGGTGATGTAAAAAAATAGCTATTTTATTTATTTATTCAATTTTGATAACCGGGTAGGCCCACTGAGCCCCGAAGTTCCCTTTTTCAGGGGAGACCCGGAATTAGTTACACTGTAAGAACATTTCACATATACAATGTAGAGGTGAGCGGACCGTTTCTGTTTACAATCAAGTCAATACACCACAGGATTCAAAGACACAGTACACAGCAGGATTCAGACATTCATCAAGACAAATGAAATGTACAGTCACATTAGGAAGGAACAGACCTTTTACAGGGTGTGGAATTAGTACAGAACAGAACAATTAACAGTACACTTGCGTCTCCTGGGTTGGAGAGGTGCTTATATCTAGTAGATGCTCACGGAGCCCATTACGGAAGGTTCCCAGGGAGGTCGTGTCCTGGAGATGTACGGGGAGCTTATTCCACAGTACTGGTGCTGCATGGGCAAAGGATTTGCTACCAGCTGTGGTCCGTACCCTAGGCTCTTCCAGGAGATTTCTCCCTGTGGTGCGGAGCTGCTTGCCTGATCGCTTTGGAACCAGCTGGCCGACTAGGCTATCAGTGGGGTGGTTGTTGATGAACTTGAATACATTACATAGTAGGGGTACTGCAGGTGGCTGCTAAGAGATGGGCAGTTTAGGGAGGCCAAAGATTCGCAGTGATGTTGCCTCTTGTGCGACATTGTGGCGAAGCAGTCAATCTTATTATATAGTATTTGCATCCTGCTGTGCTCCTGTTTTGCCATTGCCTGCATTACAGAAGCAGCATAGGACAAGTTTGGGAGGAGGATGCTGTTAGCTATGGTAATCCTGGTCTCAGGGGTCAACTGGGCATTCAGGCGGTATAGCGGACCAAGTTTTTGATGTATAGTTTTGGTCATCTGATCCACATGAGGCTTCAATGTGAAGCCTTGATCCAGCATCAGGCCCAGTTATTTAAAGGACTTCACCACCTCTATTGATGTGCCTGATGAGGAGACCAGGGGGAGTAGGGAGCTTCTATCCTGTCCAAGGGTTCTTGGTCCGAATAACATGGCTTTTGTTTTTGGGCATTTAAAACCAGCCTATTTTCTGAAAGCCAGGTTTCTAGGGTTTCAAAGTCTGACTGAAGCTGGGGCCCCAGCTCTGCAGTGCTTTCAAGGATCTGTAAATCACTGCATCATCTGCGTACTGGACCACAGAGCTGCCTCCGCAGTGATTGTTCAGGTCATTAATGAATAGTGAAAATAGGAGGGGGGCCCAGTATGGAGCTTTGTGGTACCCCCTCCTTGAGGGGGAATGGTTCAGATATAGCACCTCTCCACTTGACTTGTTGGGAGCGATTGGTCACATAGCTACTGAACCAGGTTAATGCGTGCTGACCAAGACCAAGTTTACCCAGTTTATCAGGAGGTTATGATCTACTAAATCAAAGGCCTTGGTCGGGTCTATAAAAACAGCCTCAGTGGGGGTGCCTTTGTCTAACGTTGTGAGGATGTCAGCAGAGAATCTGATGAGGGCTGTGTCAGTCCCATGGTTTCGCCTAAATCCATGCTGCGTGTGCACCAGCAACTGGTTAGCCTCCAAGTAGTCTCAGAGTTGGCAATAGACTAGCTGTTCTTGAATTTTGGCTAGAATGCATAGTAGGGAGATGGGCCTATAGTTACCATAGGCTCCCTGAGACCTCCCTTGTGGATGGGTACCACGTTGGCCTGCTTCCATTTGTTAGGCACGGCTCGTTCAAGCAGGAACCTGTTAATGAGCCATGTGACAGGTAATGTATGGCTGGTGCGGCAGCCTAGGGTCAAGGCCATCCGGACTAGCTGAGCCTTTCACTTTGATGGACTTTAGGAGGGCAAATACTTTCTTTGCTTGCACTAGGTTAAGTAAAAGTGTGGGCGAGGAGGGTTCGGTGTCTCAGGTCACAGTTGCTCCGAGGTTTTTTGAGGGGGAGACTTGTCTTGTAGTCTTCCAGACTAGTGAAGAGCCTATTAAAGGCAGAGGCAATCTCCAGGCCATCAGTAAGTGTTTGGCCGTTGTATTCTTTCGGGCCATTGGGTGATTTACCACTGCCTTTTCTCAAGGCATTGATGTTCGACCAGAAGGACCTTGGGTCAGCCAGATTGGTCTGTTGGAGGCTCTAGACGTACTTCCATTTAGCAGCCTTTGCTGCTGATTTGCACTGGTTCTTTAGGGTACTGTAGATCACCGGATCCTCTGGGAGGGTTGAGATCTTATGTTTTTTCCAGGCTTTGTCCCGGCTTATCATCATAGTTTTCAACTCTGGGATGATCCACTTGTAGCAGCGACCTTTAGTTCTAAGTCTCCTGAGTGGAGTGAACAGGTTGGCTGCAGAGATGGAGTTCTGGAAGTACTCCAGTGCTTCATCTAGGCTAGGGAGTAGTCACATAGGGCTCCAGTCCTGATTGCCTAGGTA
Organism: Neoceratodus forsteri; assembly: GCA_016271365.2. Taxonomy (NCBI): domain Eukaryota; kingdom Metazoa; phylum Chordata; order Ceratodontiformes; family Ceratodontidae; genus Neoceratodus; species Neoceratodus forsteri. The sequence continues at coordinate 762,051,956 of CM057456.1, read as the reverse complement.
CCCCCTGGAAGGCATCTGCAGAGAGTTTGGAAAAATATCTGGCTGTGAGGAACCTTGGGTGTCCTGTTCTTCCATATACGGAAGATTGGTGAGTGGTCACTCAAGGCATCCGCCAGAGTGCCAGCCACTTGAATGTTTAAGGGATTAGATGCCAGTACCCAGTCTAGGGTGGAGTGGTTCCCTGTTTTGGCATTGTGCCTTGTTGTTTCAGTGATGACCTGTACCAGGTTGGTATCCAGGAGTGAGGCTCTGAAAGCCTGCTCAGTGTCCGAAGCCCAGTTCAGGTTAAAGTCCCCCAGTATTAACAGTTTGGAGGTGACATGTTTTTGAAGGGGGGGGGGATATTTCCTGGAACTGGCCATCTGGTGTATCTAGCCTTTTGTACAGACCTGGGCACCTCTCTCTCTCCTTGGTTCCTCCATGGCTAGGACTATGCTCCCTTTGTCTCTAGGGAACTGAGGAGGGAACAGGACCACTCCCCCCCCCAACCCAAGTGCATCCCCCCTGGAGTTGCAATAATAAATCTGCCCTCTCTGACTCCACCCTCCCGAGTTGCATCCCCGCTTTCACTATTTAAACTGCTGTGTATGGTGCTTTGAATCTAGTTAATGTGTGATGTTTTGTGGTTCCAGCAGTTTTCCTTGTAGCTGTATTTTAGCAGTGCACGATTTCTGTACTGTGTTTTTGCTGCTCTGTTTGTGACTGCGCTGTTCCGTATTTAGATGACTTGATGAGGAACTGCCCAGAAGAAGTATTTCTTGCATTTATAGTGAATAACAAACCTCAGAATCTAGCTAAACGGGGCCTGTTTAGCTAGGTTCGGGTGTTTTTTTTGTTTTTTTTTTAAATATATGATTTATTTGTACTTTTTGTTTTTAAAAGTGAAAACAGGAAAAAGAAAATGGCGGCCATCTCAAGTGTTTTTTTTCCCAGCACGGCAAGTAAATTATGCAGATAACAGTTGTGTTTTTTTTTCATTTCACGATCGTTTTTTCTTTACACATGAACAGTAAAGTACGACCTGTTAACACTTGCAAACATTTTTTTTATTGATCGCACTGTTTTTATTTTTTTTTACCTGCCTATCTAGCCATTATCCCAAAAATCATTATAATTCAAAAATGGTATGCTATTTTTTCACCAAACCATCCAAAGACACACCCTTGGCGTAGACCCCGTCAGCCCCGAAAATTTCATGAAACAATTTCATACCATCTGGCCTGTAGATGAGAGCAAAAAAAAAAACATGCAAAGTATAAAGAAAAATTATTTTTTTTTTTTTCTGTTTTTTAGCATTCCATGTCTCAAAAACCGTACAACGTGCCAACACGAAACTGTTCACATTTTGAGACTCTGGCAGCCTGACTGCACGTGTCAGATTTTGGGCTGTTTCGTTAAAGTACGCCAAACTTATTAAGGTGCACAATTTAGCATGGAAGTGCTGAACCAACCCTAACTATAGGGTGCTACCACGACCTGTAATATTTATTTGTGTGTGTGTGTGTTTATATATAAAATTGCATTTTCAGCTACATGCAATCATATTTTTAGCTACATGCTTTTGGCTCCTATGTTTGGCTGGGATTTTGTTGCTGTTATTCATTATTATATATGGATAGCTCTGACACACACTGAGTGGCAGTATTCAGAAGCTGAATTATAACATCTGTAACAAAGAAGAAACACACTAATTCTAAATAAATAGTTTTATTAAAAATGCAATAAATTGCAACGCCAGTGGCCTAGTAGCATCGTGCTGCGTTCGGGTGACCTGGGTTCAAGAATGGACTTTGGTTGCGATGTTGAGAGGAAGGTCAGGCTGCAGTCACTGCGCCATGGTCGGGAGGGCTGGTGGCAGATTCCAGCACCACAGTGACTCCTCTGGTTGGGTCAGGGAGCTTGCTTCTTCTCTAGGAGTAGGCCGTGTGTGCGTTAGGCTTACTTAGGTACTACTGCCCATGACACTGGGTGAAGGGAGGAATGTTGGCAAAATCCTGGGGAGAAAATAATGAGCTACCATTTACATGACTGCTGCAGCCTGCATAGGGTATATTCCGGACAACAGGGTGCATCCTTGGATGATAGCAGGATAGGGGATAAAATGGGAAGCAAATATGCAGTAAATCATGATGTTATGCATGCAACAATCAGAGTTCCAGATTCAATAGCTATGTGGAGCTTCCAGTAGAGTATTTGTGCCACAGGGAACTTTTCCTGAACAGGTTCACCTGCTTCTAATACATGTGCTTTTAAGAACGACAGTGATGTAAGTTTACTCACCTGGTAAAGGTGATTGTAGGAACATTCCTCTGTCACTCCCACATACCCGTTACCAAAGTGAGATCATACGGCCCCTTCCGAGCGACTTCCTGAAAAACTCTCAGCCCAAAACCCTGCTGCCCTGTAGTTTCTCCAGCATTAGAGAAGCGCCCACTCCTTGTGCCTGATTCCATCAGCATACAACCAGGTGTGCACTGTAGCTGCAGAGTTTCAGGCTGAGAATTTTCCTTTGGGCCTGTTGGAAGGGGTTGTACGATCTTGCCTTGGTAATGGGGGTTATGTGGGAGTGCTATAGGGGAATGTGATTTACTATGTTTTTTAAAACTGTTAGGATACGCCTCCTTTCTTAATCTTGTTTCTTTTTCCTATGTCATTCCTCAACATGCAGTTAATGGAATGATTGGTTACCATGAACTATAGAAACTCAAAATTCTGCTGGCAGAATGTCCCCCCCCAAAAAAAAAATGTATAGCATGTTTACAATTGGGGGGGGGGCAGTGTTAAAGAGGTGCAAAAACACTAAATCTCACCCAAATTAAGAGTTTTTGTTTGCTCACTTTGGACTAAAAAAACATTTATTTCGTTTAAAACCTAAAACTTACAGGTTTGATAGTCTGGCCCAAGGTACACTCTTTGACAACTCACACATGTTTAACTTGTATAGTTTTTGAAATATAAGTTAGACTGTGCTGTTTTTTTTTTTTTCTTTTCAGAAGCTCAGTTTAAAAAAGTTAACATTCTAAATATAGCTGGATTTTTGTGTTGGTAGTTTCAGTGATTTCTCTGTTACTGCTTAAGTGAGCCATTAGTAATTTTGGCTCACGTAAGCAGTGACAAGCAAATCACCAATGATCAGCACAAAAACCCAGCTATCCTTGGAACCCCCTCCAAACCCACATTTTTTTATTTTCGTCTTTTTGGCCTCAGCTCCTTCCTCAGCACTTGTCTGCCTGCTGCCCCATGCACAGGCTTACCCACCTGGTGGAGCTGCTGAGTGGGCTTCCCACCCGGGACATAGTGGCAAGACTCGATTGCCCCTGATCGGGGCCATGAGAGCGGACCCCCGACGGGCATCAGTGGCAGTGGTGGCGGAGCAAGATGAGCTGTTATGCTGGAGCCGGCATTTTCCTGCATTTTCTGGGGTGGGATGTAATGATGTCCTGTGTCCGCCCTGGCCCTTGTAGTGTTGCTGGTGTCGTGTAGCTGTGCGACTTCAGCCTCCAACAGGGGTCCATTGAGCACCGCGGCGACACCCTTCCTACCCCGGAAAAGGAGAGCAACTTGGGATGCTTTCTCCTACTCCCCGGCTGACCCTCCAGTGACCAGGTCACTGGTGCCGCAAGCGGAAATTCAACCATTGTGCTGACAGGCCGTCCTCCAAACCCACATTTTAATTAAACTGGCCAGCGGGTGCCCAGTCCCACCGGCTGGTACCCCTCCTCTCGACACTCGTCTTGTAAAAACGGCTGGTGGGTGCCCAGTCCTGCTGGCCGGTGCCCACCCCCTTGTGTCATGTGCTTTTGCATAAAGAATGGCTGGCAGGTGCCCAGTCTAGCTGAATGGTAGCCACTCACCCTTCCAACACCATTTACAATGGGGGGTGCCCAATCTCGTTATCATAGTTCTACGTGTGTTTCTGACAGCATGGTGCCCAACACCCATGCTGGCCTATAATCGTCCCTTCCAGTACTGAGCAGCACCGGAGCGCTTACACCAGTGCCACCATACTTGAACCCTTCCTGCATGTTTGTCAGTGTCTCATCCATTTGTAGTGACACTGGGGTGCCAATACTTGGTGTCATTGAACAACTAACAGTATATCTGCAATAAAGAAAACAGCCACACATCATTTTTTTCTTTCTTCTTTTCCCCCCAAAACAAAACTGTCCCACCAATGTCTTTTGAGGTCCTGAACCCCCTTCCACCCCGACCATCCACTTGGCACTCACCACCCTTACCCCCACACACCTCTCGCTAACCTAAAAATGGTCCGCCACCATGCATTCAGGCTCCAAGTCAGAAGATGTCATGCTCCTGCAAATGCAAACTGAGGAAATAAGGTAACTGTGGTTAATGTATTTCTACTATGTTTCAAACTCTTACTCATAATGGTATATATTATATTATATACAAGACTAAGTGGTGAGAAATCTATACCCGCTGGAGGGTAGAAGAGATAGAGGTGACATGATAGAGACTTTTAAGTATATGAAGGGAATAAATAAAGTGAATTAAGGCAGTTTATTCAAAAGGAAAGTAGGAGTTAAAACAAGGGGTCATAATTTAAGATTGGAAAGGGGAAGATTTAAGAGCAATGTAAGGAGATGTTATTTCACTGAGAGGATGGTGGAACCCTGGAATTGATTGATTAATGAGGTGGTGTGTGCAGAAACAGTGGAGGAATTCATGAGGGTGTGGGACAGACACAAGGGGTTGGCTGGTGGACAGAGGAAAATATCCCTGGGAAGTGGAGACAAGTAGGGGCGGGTGGGAAATGGGCAGACTTAATGGACCAGGATGGTCCTTTACTGCTGACACATTACTATGATACTATGATCGGTCTTTTTAATATTTGTTCCCCAAATTTTCAGTATGGCCCTTTTGGTACCCCACCTCATGAACAAGGTAGGTGGAAAATTTTCAGATCTACCTTTAAAAGTGATTTTGCAGTCGCTCTGCAAAAATATACTTTTGGGTGGGATTTCAAAACTTTCACCTAACAGGTTCATGAGGTGGGGTCATAAGTAGACTGTGTTGAGAATTTGGGATTGTAAGAGGCCAGGGCAGCCGAGGCAGGAGGCTCCGATATGCCAGAGCCGAAGGAGATTTGCCTAATTTATTCATTTATTTCCTTTTCTTTGACTACATCACCTCATGGAAAACTTGCCAGAGGAAAATTTTTTAATTTTTCTGTTTTCTTTTTTTTTGCCTAGTGCATAGGCTCTTTTATTGGGAAAATTGATCTGTAGTCTGGATACACAACAACACACACGCCAGAGCTAACGTGTAACCTAATCAAATTTTATTTGTGAAAAAAATCTACAAAATGTCTATAAGCAAACTTCCATAGTAGACCTTCTAACCAGGAAAGTCTTAAAAAAACTACACACAGTACTAAATGCAAGAAAAACAGTAAACCTCTTCCTTCATGCCAAAGTAAATCACTTCTGGTGGTCTGCAGGGGCTACTTGTGTCTGAAGCACTAGGGAAATGTTCCCACCCCCCCCCTTTTTTTTTTGACATTTCTGTTTTCTCCCTCCTCAGCCTAGCACTGTCACCCAACCCTCCACCAGCACACCGCAAGCTCGAGCCGTGGTTTACCATCTTCTAGGGCGGGACGGAGTGGGGCCGGTAAGCCGGGCCTAACCCCCCCATTTCCATATCTTCGCTTTATCGGGTCCACTCTTGAGCTGCCGGTGGTGAAGGGCTACCTAGCCCTCCTATCGGTGTCACGCCTGGCCAAGGGTGTTTGTACGCCCCACCCCATGGATTGTGACGTGTGCATGACACCACAGCTTACACCGGCGTCTGTCATGTTCCATCCCAGCTCAGACAGCTTGGACATGCTGAATCTCCAACTTCCGCTAGAGGTCGGTCATGCACTGAGGTGAGATACCCCCCTTCCCCCAGAGGAGATGAGCGGTCCTGTGAATGCTCAAGCCTCCTCCCCCCGGATGGCCCGCCGACAACCCAAGCCCATTCCTGAACCCGGGTTGCCGGCGTCGCGAGTGGTAGCACTACTGCTGCACTGGTGGGCTGGCACTTTTTTCCCCAAAGTTCAACCTGCTTTAGCAACGATAAAGCCAAGAAAACTTTAATCCTTCTTGCACAGTACTAATTAGCTTAAAACTGATTCCCTCCCTTTATAGCAGGCACAAAAACAGGCTTCTTGAAGTACACCAGAATTACAGATCTGCTGTCAGTTAGAGACAAGACAGTAGTATACCTCTTTACCCATTAATGAATACAGTACTAATTCAGAGAGATGCAGTTACAGAACCTAAAGCAAACATTGTATCTAACAGAAGCAAAGGTGAGTTACCAGTTCTGTTTCTTTTGGTTCCCTCCAGAAAGCCCTCTGGGTACGTCTCCCATCAAAACAAAACCCTTTACAGCTCAAAGGCAGAATCCGTCTCAGTTCTTCTCTTTTTCTTGGTCCCTTGTTCTTGGTAGCAGGAATATCCCCATTGCGCTGTAGCTCTTATGGTCCGTTTCTCCAGGCAGCAGCTCCAACAGTCTCCCTTTGTCCTGCTGTCCTCCGGGGGTTGGTTCGTGTGGCCAGCATGGATCCCCCTCAGCTGCTCTGCTCTTGTCCACAGGTTAGGTTGTATGGCTAGCATGGATCTCCCTCAGCTGTCCTACTCTCTGGGAGCCTGTAGCTGTTTTTATACTCTCACCAGGGCCTGGCAGGCCAGAGGCCGCCAACCAAACAAAGGTTCATTCTCGTTTCCAGAGTAGCAGCCAATCAAACAAAAGTACATTCTAGTTTCTAGAGTGTTTCATTAACTTGTGTCAAGCGTGATTTTGCAATGCAGCCTGCATCCGGCGCACACAGTGCTTTCATGAAACACTGCGCCAGGGGTGTTGCATCCAACAACACAGTGCGGTCAGTGTCACAAGGGGCTTGCGCCAAGGCAGGTCTGCACTCAAGTTTTTGGGATTTTGCAAACCCCACTATAGATGTAGGAGGGCTCACCACTTAGACCAGCCAGGAGGTGGTCTAAGTGGGTTGCGACATTGGGAGGCCATGGGACAAGCGGCTGTAGGGGTGCTCCAGTGGCACAGGAACCAGTAATACGGTGAGGGGAACAGATGCTGAGTCCCCGTAAGGCCATAGCATGGGTGAGTTGCCACTGTAGGGCAGTGCCCATGTACATTCCGGGCACCCGTGTGGCACCACTGTGTCGTCCCTGCCTTGCCAGGCTAATGACAACCCCCACCAGTCCCTGATATGGCCATAGTATGTGATTGTATAGTGCCCCCAACCCCTTCTAGCCCTGATCTTCTCTGCAGTGCAAAGAAACAAGATGCCTGGCCCAGTCCCCCACCCCGGTGTCCATGATGCCCACACATATGTCATGCTCATTACCTGGTGGTCAGTGGCCTCCCACCGTCCATACCCCGACAGGCAGTGGTCAGCCACCCCGCCTCCCGCCATCCCGACCCACTTCTGTGACTGGCACATCCCACGCACACCACCGTGGCCAACCATAGAATGCGCTCTGCACGTACTGTACAGTGTTCAGGACATGGTCCGCGTGATCGCATTCTGCGGCTTGCTGTGGTAGTGTGCGGAGGGATGTGCCAGTCGCAGAAGTGGGTCAAGAATTGGGGGAGCGGGGTGGTTGACCACTGCCTGTTGAGGTGGGAAGGGTGGGAGGTCACAAGACCACCAATTAATGAGCATGGTATGTGTGTGGGCACGTCATGGGTGTGGTGGGGTACTGGGCCTGGGGTTTCTTGTTTGTTTGCACCACAGGGAAGATTGGGGCTAGAAGAGGATTGGGGGGCACTATACTACCACTGCACTGTGGCCATATTGGGGATTGGCGGGGTTGTCATTAGCCTGGCATGGCAGGGACAACACTGTCGTGGCACAGGGGCACCGCCCTATGGCAACAACACTCCCCATGCCACAGCCTTGCAGGAGATGACGCTTTTGTGCCCAGGTTCCGGGCTTGGTGCTCCTTCGGGAACCTCAGCTGCCCCCTGTGCACTTGTCTGGGGATGCTTCCCGGCTCTGCATCACAGCCTCCAACTGCGCCACTCTTCCTGGCACAGGGTGGCATAGTGCGGCTATTCCAGAAGGTTTGCCGCAGGTGGCAAACTTTCTGGAATAACGACTTTTGCATTTGCCGCAACTGCATTGGACACAGCTCCCTGCTTGCCCGCACTTTGTGTCTGACACAGGCAGCTTCTAAAATCGGGTCCCATGTGTCAGTTGCTGTCTCTGCTCTCTCACACTCATACACAGTAATTTACATTTCAATTGCCCCCTCCCTGCATCTTACTGTGCGCCTAAAGCATAGTGAAAGTTTCAGATTGTAGCCCTGTGGCTTAATGCCCCACAGTATCATAGAAAGCAGTGACACTTAGCCAGCCCAGTGGCACTGAGAGTTGAGGCACTGGACTCCACACCTTGTGCTACGCTGGCAACCCAGGTTTGGGAATGACCTCGGGTCACTGGGGTGTCAGCACGGGGGGTGGTGGGGTGGAGCAGGATTGAGCGTTGGTGCTCCTCTCCTGGGTAAGGGGTGTGGTTGCCCACCCATAGTCCCGCTGTCTCTGAATGGAGGTTAGGTTCCAGCGCAGGCGGTCAGTGACGCAACTGGAAGGGGGGACGTCCCAAATGGCGTGTGCATGCATACCTCCACGCACATGCACTATTTCAGGGACGTGAGGGTGTAGGGGCCGGGAGAAAACCCGCAAAACCCCAGAAACTACATATGAAAAAAAAAAAAGTAAGAAGTGACATTTAAAGGAAAATTACAGCAGTGATAAAAAGCTAGTTCACTCATATTACAGGAACAAAATATTAAATAACAAAAGGTACATTGACATTTTTCAATGCTCGCTCATAACTTTAGTAATTTTCAGTATTTTTGACCCACAGATTTTCAGTGTAGCCATTTTTTTAAAACCACCTCATGAATGGGACAGCTGTCACTTTTTAAACCCTACCCAAAACGTGTTTTTGTACTTGTGGTACGAAATGAGATTTTGGTCAGTATTTTATAAATGACACCTGTCGTGTTGGGGGGATGGGGCGGTCATAAAAAAACTGTTCATAATTTGGGGTCAGAATATCAAAAAAAAGAAAGTTATGAAGAACTGTGTACAGGGCCAGCTGTTGGCCCAGCAGCTTGAGTTAGGAGACAGACTTGGGGAGCTGGCTTGGCAGCACGAGGATGGGGGCTGGTGCTTTTGCACGCCCCTGCTGCTAGCCTGGGAGGGTTTTGCGCTGTGTTCTGCCACATAGATGACAGCTTGTGGCAGGCTGTGGAGCCTTCTCTCACAAAAGGTTGACGTGCGTGTCAAGGCCTGACAAGGCAGTGTACTGTATAGGGAAAAGTGGGTTGACATGAAAAAATGGGCCTTGAAATATCCCCACTATTCTGTTTGTTCCACGTTGCCCAGGTCGGCAAATGATGATAGAATGCCGCAATCAGAAAATGAAGGGGGAATTCATTAAAAAAATAAAATAAATAAATAACTACGTTAATGCAGACATTAGTGTTGAAGAACGCAAATCGCACAAAGTAGGGAAATGAAAAAGATATAGGTTTTTGGATCTTGTGTCTTGGTGAGTCAGTGGCAGGATCTTCCTTGGGGTTGTAGTTGTAGTACTTGTAGTTTTTGCAGTGAATATATCTATATTATATAGTATTACAGACGGATAGCTAGCTAGCTAGACAGATAGATAGACAGACAGACAGACAAACAGACAAACACATACACACCAGAAGGCCTAATATGGAGCCAAGGCCCTCCGTTTTATTTCTGTCAGAATGAGCAGCATAGACTTCCCTGGTAAGCCGATAAGAATAGAAAGTGAATTTTTTTTAAGTAAGTGAAGAAACACTAGGAATTAAAACAAGCAGTATTTTTCAAATTGGTGTATATGTAATGAGGGTATGATGAAGGGAAACGGCATTTGATTATTTTCTTTAAGGGAGTTTTAGTTTTTGGGGGGCTTGCTGAAGGTTTGGGTGAGACTGGGGAGCATGCCTGCTATTTGAAAGTTTAAAGATACAAGGGTTACTGAAGGGGTAGGGATTACATTTTGCTTTTGGTCTTTGCAAGATTTTCTAATAGGTAAAGACCCAAAACTGACCAGTCAAATGGCAGGATTTTTCCTGCTCATTTTATTTATTTATTTTTGTAGACTCTATTTTTGCTCAGGAGGGCCAGGGCATCTTTCCGGGTACCCACGCGACCTCTGCCTCTACTCCCAGCCTGAAACCACCCTCCTACCGGTCTCCCTTCCCAATCAGCCCCCCCGCCTCACCTACCTTATGGCCTTTCTGAAATTAGAGGGATGGTCCTTGGCCCAGGTGGGGGGGGCCAGGAGATCTGGTGAAGGGTTGCTCCAGCGGCGGGATGTGGGCATTGGCCCCCGGGGTCTACTTCGCCTCCTGTGGTCCACCGGGGTTTTTTCTTGACGTTACTTCCCTCAGAGCGCGAATGTGCAGTGATGTCATGAGCACCAACATGCTGACATCCACCGCTGCTCCGCCCCCTAGTAATGGCAATCTCCATCGGGGGCCACTAGTGAACGATGCAAGCCCCAGTACCCACCCCGGGAAGGGAGAGCAGTCCTCCGGATGCTCAATCACCTGCCGACCCCCGATGACCCGAGTCCATCTCCAAATCCAGATTGCCGGCATGTTGTGAGGTGTGGCGTCTAGCGCCTCAACCCTCAGCGCCACTGGGCTGGCTTCTTCCTGCTCAGTTTATAATTGTTGACTTTGGTTAATGATGTTATGTGAGCCTTTTCTATATGTTCCCTTGCCTTTTGAGGATTGTACTACATAGAGACCCTAAAATGCAACAGCCTGATTGGCGGTGGTCTGATCTGGCTTTTACCATCTCTGAAATATCACCAGGATCAAACAGCATCTGATTCCTACATCGCCTGGTAATGATTGTCCATGCTTTCATCACCTCTAGGTTGGATGATTGCAACACTCTTTACCTAGGGTTATCTGGAGGTTTGATGTGATGCCTGCAGCTGGTCCAGAATGTTGCAGCCCGGCTGGTAGTGGGCTGTTCTCGGAGTGACCATATCACGCCGCTCTTGTGGGCACTGCACTGGCTGCCTTAGCAGTGGTGCATCATCTTCAAGGTATGCTTAACATACAAGGCGCGACGCAGTTTGGGAGCAGACTGCTTGAAAGATGTCTTTCTCCTTTTACCACCTAGTCCAACCCCTCCATCCACCAGTGTGGGCCCGCTCATTGTCCCCCCATTCCTGGTTGAGACTCTTGGGGATAGAGCTTTTGGAGTGGCAACTTCAATGCTGTGGACTTTACATCGTTGAAAGATTCACATGGCCAGCACAGTGGAGGCTTTCAAAGTCTCTCTAAAGACCTTTTTATTTGAACAAACTTCCCCTGCTAGTTATTACGGCTGCGTGGGCGGAGCCCCTCAGATGTAATGCAAGCATAGGAGGTTTAGTAGAGCACTGTGGAAGCACGTGACCAGACTGTTGTCCAGTGCACTTTCACAGTGCTCTGGCAACTTTCCACTAGTGCTGTTTATTCGCCCCTTCCCCTCAGCAAGCCGCATAAACACACCCCCTTCGCCGGTGCTCTACTTTTTCTTTCAGTACTCCGGAACTGATGTTCGCCGTGCACAATATGGCAGCATCAACTCAAACTGCGCATGCGCAGTTCCGTCAGCGCTGCCATCTTGACCACGGCAGACTCTGAGGGGTCCGATTGGTCCAATTAGTCCAGTTTGCATTGCAGTTTTGAAACGTCAAGGGCAGACTCCTGTGCAGTGAGGTGAGAGCTCAGAGTATTCTTTTACTCGCTCTTGCCACATTCTCGCTGCTCTGAGCAGCTGTATCAGCTCTGACCGGGAGTTTGTTTTTAGATCTGCACTGTGTTTGTCATATTTGATTATGCTCTAGAATGTTGATGTTATGTCTAGTTTGCACTACATTTTCTTTGTTTTATGCACAGCACCCTGGGCCTTCGGGGTAGGGCGCTTTATTTTGTAAATAAAGATTGCCTTGCCTAACATTGTTTTAAAGTAGTTGTTTAATGGATTCATTTACAACCAAACCTCTTAAAATTCATTACTAAGAAGGACAACATTCCTTACAAAACTTACCACTTTCTTTACATTTATACTTGCTTTTGTATCAGGCTGTCTTGATCCAAGCCTTTTTTTAAGGCAGATTCGGTAAATTAAACGAAGCTTGTTTTAGCCTGTAGGGGTTGTAGTGAATCTTTTGTAGATTTTTTTTTTTTATAAAGTGAAAAGTAGAACATGAGTAAAGTAGTAGTTGTCAAACTAGCTGTCATGACTGGGAGCAGCTAACGAGATAAAAGTTGCATGGGAAATGTTTGTCTCTTACATCTAGCATCTCTTTTCTTTTTTTTCATATGAGGCCCTCATAGTCTCGGGCTGTACTGTAACTTATTAAAACTAGGCTTAATTTAGCCTATGGGGTTGAGGGAGTCTCATGTAGATGATGTGAACTAATGGCTGTCACATTACTTTCATGCTTAGGAGGCGTAACTAATGAGATGTCAGTTATGAGAAACAGGCTGAAAAAACTGACCTTAGTAGTACTAACTCGCTTGTCTTTTTTTTTTTCTTCCCTCAAGGAAAACTGAAGTTATGCCTTGTGATTCTTAACCAGCCTATAAACCGCCACCATCTTGACTGCCTGTGGAGCAAAGGTATTAATTAATCATAAATGCCGTAACTTGGTAAGCATGAACTTTGTGTAAGCAGTAAGTCAGGACAGGACATTGGTTGTCTGGGGTTAATGCACACCCAGCTGCTTAGTGAGGCATGGGGTGCTTGCACCACCTGTCTTCAGCACCTGGAAATGCATTAACCTCAGATGACCTGGAGTGTCTTATTGCACTTACAAAAATGGGAAAGCTAGCAAACAATAAAAAAAATAAAAAAATGCATTTTTTGTAAATTAAAAACAAGTATTTTCTTTTGCAAAAAGTAGACCATTTCTTGCCATATTTTCAATAGGCGGAATGTTTGTTTATCTTAAAATATAAGATAGTGTATGGTAGCCCACACACAACAATGCTGTTCTTACACCAAGTGGTTGCTGTGATGTCAAGGACCTCGAAAGCGAAGCTCGAGAGGTCCCTTTGACGTCATGTTAACCACGAGGTGTAAGAAGAGCGTGGTTGTGTATCAGGGCTACTATACACTATTCTATATAGTTTATGGTGAAAACCAGCCAAAATCACTTACTTTTTGTGCTCACAAAAGCTGTCCTTGCTTTCCGCAGCCCACACTTCACAGTCAGCTGCCTGCCGGCCAGCTGACTTGCGCAACCCTTCAACCGCTGCTAGCCCTATCAACAGCTTTGATAGGGACACTTGCATTGTGATGCAACTACTAACGGAGAATGAAAATTCATTCTGCATTAGTAGCTACGTCACTACTGTAGCAGAATGACTATTTTCGGTGTATGGATTTCCATACACAAGTGTTCTACCATACACTACAATAGGAATTAAAACTTCATTAGAAATCCTCTGCCAGAATGATCTCTCCCTCACTTACAACAGAATGCCCTATGTGGAGCCCCATGGACTCATTTTTATCAGATGCAGGGTAAGCAGCCCAAATTGCCCTGGCAAGCTGCTTTGGATGGGAGGTTTTTTTTTTTCACTGTCCCAGGAATTAAATCTTTTATAAGTACTTAACCTTTTAGTTTGTGTGTTAAATGGGGATGATGACAGGAACAAAATAAATTTAATAATGTATTTATTTTATAAAATTTAAGGGAGTTGTACTTGTATGGATCATGTTGAAGTTTTTCAATGAGTAAAGGTTGCAGCCATGTTTGTGATGGCAGTCAACAGGAATGAGTGAAGCGAGTCAAGAATTTTGTATGTGATTTGCCCACATTCCATATCCCACTGCCTGAATTTATTCCAACCTATGCATTTCTGAGAGATTAACATATGGGGGTTGGAACGTATCTAGCCAATCAGGAAGCAGGACATTTCCAGCCCATTTTATAACTAATATTATTGCTGCTGCAGTTGCATATTTACATTTGGATTTTGTAACCGAGAACAGCCAGTTTGAGATGAGTTGGGTAGGATACAGTAGATTCTCTCATGTTTTTTTATATAAAATTTGCCTTACAGGCAGGATCAGCAGAAAGATTGAAGAGTTTAACGTATGGTTACAGAACTGGTGTCATGAAAAAGGGTTCCACTTCATAGATGCTTGGGGTGACTTCTGGGAAAGGAGGTTCTTCAGATATGACGGACTGCACCTGACCAAGGAAGGGATAAGAGTGTTGGGACAGAAGTTAGATGTTGACATCGGCCGTTTAAACTGGGGGAGTTGGAGGTGAAAGAACCTATCAAAGACACTTTAAATCATAGAGATTTGCTGTCGCTCCCCACAAATAGAAATGCACCAGAAATAAACAGCAAGGCGGCCCGACCCTAGGCACAGCCGTTGGATTTCTGTTGCGACGCCAAGTGACCTGGTTCGGAATGGACCCAGTCGCTAGGAGGGCCGGGCTGGGGGTAGAAGGATGGAGTGTTCCATGGGCTGCCTCCTCTCCGGGAGGCGGAAGTGTCCGCAGGGAGGAACCCTGGAAGAGGCCGGGAGTCACTCAGCTGCTGGCGTTCACATGCATAGGATGCGGGCATCATTGCACGTCCCTGCCTCCCAAGAAAACCGGAAAAAGGGGGCGGGCGGGTCCTCCATCTCCATGAAGCCCTCCCTGGAGCTTCAGTTAGCCACTGTCGTCAAGCACTTTCTACTAGTTACTGGTCCTGCAGCTCTGGATAGGGGACTAGTGCCTCGGCCCCACCCTCCGGGTGTGACCAGGAGAAAGATGGCAATGGACGGTAGGTGGAAGTCTGGGGGCCATGACCAGGGCGGAGATTGATGGAGGTCCTGCCAGGAAAAGAGTAAAAAAGAAATAGAAACAAGGCAAATGGGGGTAAAAGAGAAGGAAAGACAAGGGTCAATCAGCAATCTGAGGTAGAGAGGGATACTACACATGCAGGGATTAGGAACGGGAGGTGTAAAAAGGGGGAGAATAGATATAGGAGGGGTAAAGGCAAGAAGGGGAGGTAGCATAACTTGGAAAACCATGTGCACAAATGTCCGCAGCCTGGGAAATAAAATCCCGGACCTAGTGGCCTTAATGGCAGTGGCAGATTTGGACATTGTCGCGACCACCGAGGCATGGTGCACAGGAAACCATGACTGGGACATGGCCATACCATGGTATACACTATTCCAAAAAAACCAGGGTGGGAAAGATGGGGGGAAGAGGAGTGGCTGTCTACATTGGGGATCAAATTCAGTTTACTGAGGTTCAAAGAATGCATCAAGGGGCAGAGGCACTGTGGGTCACCCTGGAAACAGGAAACTGCATCACCATTTGTACTGAGGTGATCTGAAGACCATATACACAAGAGGAATTGATGGACAGGTTCCTGGTGGAAACCATCTACGAAATGACAGCTAAAGTGGAAGTACTGCTAGTAGGGGACTTCAGTTTGCTGGATGTCAGTTGGAGCACTCAGGCTGCAGCCACAGCAAGGAGCAGGGACATCCTAGACGTCCTACAGGGGACGAGCCTCAACCAACTTGTGGTAGAGCCCACACGGGAAAGAGAAATATTGGACTTGATGCTCACCAATGGGGACAGAGTCACAGATGTAGTAGTGGGTAGCCACCTGTGGTCGCGTGATCACCGCACAGTGTGGTTCAATGTGAAGACAGCAGAGGAGTCGAACCATATGAAAGCACAGGTCCTGGATTTGAGATGGGCTGACTCTGCAAAGTTGTGGGAATGTCTCAGGACAGCCCTGGTAGGGAAGGAGGACCAGTGGGCAAATCTTAAAGGGGCCCTAGCAGAAGCAACAAGCCTTTGTGTTAGGCAAGTAAGTAAAGCAAAGAGAAAAAAAACACTATGATTCTCTAAAGAAGTGGCCAGAAAGGTGAGAGAAAAAAGGTTAGCTTTCAGTAGGTACAAGGAAACACAGAGGGAGGAAGACAAGGGACTGTATGTGGAAAAACTAAGAGAGGTAGGGAAAGCAGTCAGGGGTGCAAAGGCAGAGAGGAAAGAATAGCGTAGGCAATAAAGAGAGGGGCTAAGACTTGTTTTAGGTATATCAGTGAAAGAAAAAAGTCCAGAGAAGGGATTGTAAGACTAAAAGGGGAAAGAAGGGGTGAGTGGAAGGGGACCCAGAAAAGGCAGAAATCAAATATTTTTGTTCAATATTTACAGAAGAAGGGGAAGAGGAGGGACCACAGCTAGAAGATAGAAGCTCCAAGGGAAAGGAGGTGGACACCAGTCCATTTACAGAAGAGAAAGTCCTAAAGGAGCTAGCAAAACGGAAAGTAGACAAGGCAGTGGGGCCAGACAGAATATACCCCAGAATACTAAAATAACTTAGAAAGGAGCTGGCAGCACCTCTGACAGCTCTGTTCAACAAATCAATAGCAACAGGTTTAGTTCCAGAGGACTGGAGGAGGGCGAATGTAGTCCCTCTCCACAAAAGTGGGAGCAGGGAGGAGGCTGGCAACTACAGGCCAATCAGCCTGAACTCACTAGTGGGGAAACTGATGGAATCATTGCTAAAAAAAGAATTGTGACATATCTGGAGGACTGCAGGATACAGGATCCGAGGCAGCATAGGTTCATACCGGGAAGGTCTTGTCAAACAAATCTGATAGAGTTCTTTGACTGGGTGACCAGGCAAGTTGATCAGGGAGGTGCAGTGGATGTGGCCTGCCTGGATTTCAGTAAGACCTTTGACACCGTCCCACATAGGAGGCTTGTAAACAAGTTGGGTAGCCTGCGAGTGGGGACCAGGGTGGTAAAATGGGTCAGAAATTGGTTGAGTGGAAAGACACAGTGTGGGGCGGTGAATGGAGCTCAGTCCGAGGCGAGGGTGGTGACCAGCGGGGTGCCACAGGGATTGGTATTGAGACCAGTCCTCTTTAATGTCTTCATAAGCGACTTTGCAAAGGGGCTGGAAGGGAAGGTATGCCTCTTTGCAGATGACACTAAGATTTGCAACAGGATGGACACTCCACAGGGGTGGAGAAAATGAAAAGGGACCTATGAAAGCTGGAGGAGTGGTCAAGAGCGTGGCAGCTACGATTCAGTGCAAAGAAATGCAAGATCATGCATTTGGGACACAGAAATCCAGGGGAGGAATAGAGGATGGGAGGAGACGTTCTGATGGCCACCAAACAGGAAATAAATGTGGGGGTGATTATATCCAATGACCTAAAGTTGACCAGACAATGTGAGAAGGCTGTAGGGAAAGCCAGTGGGAAGCTGGAGTGCATAGGGAGAGGAATCACTAGCAGAAAAAAAAAGGAAGTGGTGATGCCACTGTACCGATCACTGGTGAGACCTCATCTGGAGTACTGTGTCCAGTTCTGGAGGCCACATCTCTGGAAAGCATAGACAGAATGGAAGCAGTACAGAGAAGGGCAACTAAAATGGTGCAAGGGTTGCATCAGAAGCCATATGATGAGAGAGAGAGAGAGAGAGAGACACAGAGAGACTGAAATACCTCAATATGTATTCACTGGAGGAGAGAAGAGAGAGGGGAGATATGATGGAGACTTTCAAGTACCTGAAGGGTATCAATAAGGTACAAGAAGGTAGCTTTTTTCAAAGAAGAAGAGATTCAGGAACAAGGGGACATGATACGAGACTAGAGGGGATAAACTCTGGCATAATGTGAAGAAGTGTTTCTTCACAGAAAGGGTGGTGGATACATGGAACAGCCTCCTGATGGAAGTGGTGGGGGAATTAAAAAATGCATGGGACAAACATAAAGGAACACTAACAATAGGGAAGAAGGGGGAAGCTGCAGGTCAGGTAGGGAATGCGGTTTAAGCACTGGGTAGGAAAAATGGGCAGACTAGATGGGCCTGGTGGTCCTGATCTGCTGTCAAATTCTATGTTCTGTGTTTCTGTGTCTCTTTGGGCCCCCTCTGCTTCCTCAACCAACTTTATTTAGCGTTGCTTTAGTTGACTGGCCAAGTGGCTTTTAATACTTTGATCTTTTTCTCCCTTATTTTGAAGATTTTTTCCGGCATAGAAACATATAGCACTGTATGGGTAAGAATAATGTGAAGTAGGCTATATCTGAAAGTGTGAAAAAACAAGTGTTGACCTGAGCCCCTTTAAGTGATTCACAAGGTTCTTACAAACCAATGATGGCTGGCATCAACAGGATTCAAACCTCATAAAATTCTCCAAAAATTTGAATATCAGGATTCTGTTCTTTTTTTACTAAATACATTTGCATAAAAAATGACTGCCCCTAAAGATTTATCTGTTCCTGTTAATTATTCTGTTGTGAAATCATAATCCTTTTTTCTACTTTCTGTTTATATGCCCCCTTCCACTCGAACACCCGTACTCTCATTACTAGAGTTGCCTCCTGAGTCGCTACGTAGCCTTGATCATCCCCCAGGTGGGGTCAGGAGGGGAGCTCCCCCTGAAATCTAGATGTGTATTAGGCTCAGTTCAGGGGCCCACCCAGTCGAGGTTGAGAGCCACACTTAAGGGGCTTTGCTAGCCCCTGGTGCCAGGGTCATTTTCTTATGTTTCCCCTTTCACCTGAGGTGGCAAGGTGATCACATGCATGCATCATGATGCGGGTGTGCCTGTACGGCCGACACCAGTGTCCGTCACTACCTCCTGTGTATTCCTCAGCTGCACTACCTCTTGTGGTAACCCAGCTGACAGTGTTACAGCAGAGGACGCAGCCCACCCTCCACAAAAGAGGAGAGCATGCTCTGGTATGCTCGATCCGCCGGTTTTCCCCCGCTGGCCCTTGACAGCCTGAGATCACTTGCGAGTGGTAGTGTTAATGCTGCACTGACTCTCCTGCTTATAATCTTCTTCTTTTGACATCAGAATTATTTCTGTGGCACAGGTTATGGTGTCATAAGATGCAGATTATGACGTCAGGAGACGACCAGACAGTTTCAGCAGAGAAAGAGAACAAAATCCTATTTTAAGTGTTTTCACTTGTAAAAAATGGAAGGTTCAGAAATTCAGATTTTTGGAGGAATCTTGGGTAACTGAATTCTGCTGATACCAGCTGTAAATTGTCACTATAAATCAAAAAATCTAACAGAGGTTTGTTTTGTAGTGCTGTGATGTGGTTTCGTAAGTTGGTGTTGATAAGTAAACACAGACAGAAGGCAAAGTGGTTACAGTGTTAACGGACAGGAGATCATTTGAAAAAATTGTGCAAATACATTGTTTTGCTGTTTCCCAGCAGCCCAGCTGTTACTGCTAAACAGGCAGAATAATGCAGTTCTTTTTTTTTTTTTTATTCTAAATTTTTTTTCTCCCCCACACCGCTAGCCACCCGGTACTTTCATCCCGGTCATGGAGCCACGGACTTCCACCACTCATACCAGCCACAAAGCCCTTCTGAAGACCCGTGGCTTCCCCCCCCACAGTGGGGCTGCAGCACTTTCCCTACACGCTGCAGACTTCAGGATAGGTCAGAGGGCCCTGGCCTGAGGGGCTAATCGAAGCCATAGCGGGCTTCATGGAGGGCGGCTGGCAGCTGTCCTGTTTTTCCGCTTTTCTGGGGAGGTGGGGCCATGCAATGACGTCCGGCATCCACCCCGCCTCCTGTACATACTTTACCACCGATAGCTGTGCGACTTCCGGCATCCGCCAGAGGTCCCTCATGTGCCGGGCACCCCCCCCGCCCCCCAAGAGAAGGAGAGCAGTTCATGGGAAACTCTTGCCTTTTTCCCCCAGCCAGCCCTCCAGTGACCCTGGTCCATTCCCGAACCCGGGTCGCCGGCATCGCGAGCGGAAATCCAACCGCTGTGCCAGAACTGTGCAGTTTTACCCTCTGTGCATGAACACACTCGACCCATTTACACTCTGCCTTTATACACCATTGTGGGTGGTTTCGAGATTCTCACATTTGTGCCTGTAAATTATCCCAGCATATAACTGGTGTGGGTCCTTTTAGTTGTAATGTAAACTGGGCAGTTCACACATCATTGTATTGGGGGGAGTGGGATTTTCTCCATAATGCATAAAGGATTCCATTCAGGATGAGTCCCAGAATGGGGGGGGGGGGCACAAACCTGGATATCAAATGGAGAAACACCAGTTTGAAACCAGTATGGTAGGAAGCTCCTGAAAGTGGTGTACATACCACTCAGCTGTCCCTGGTTTTTCAGGGATGACCTGGATTTTGCCTCTTTCCCTTCTAAAATTTGTGTTTCCATGACTGAACCGTAAGGAGTGAAGCACAAAAAAATTTCAAACATTAATGTTGTAGGCTTGTATTTCTTCAGAAAATGTATTGTAGATTAAGCCTCCCTATTCTACCTGCTGCCTGAGTGGATACCACCGATTTTTAATACGTTATGTTGGTCCTTGTCCCTAATTTCTTTAAGCCTTGTCCCTGATTTATGAGTCGGGAGATTGAGAGGTATGGCAGTGTACACCACTACCCAAGTTAAATGGCCAGGTGCTTACTGGCAGTACTGACTACCACCATGTGGTCAGTGTAAGCAGAGCTAATAGCGCATTCAAAAGAGCTCGTGTTGAAGAGAACACACTACATCTGGTCAACTAATTGTAAATTCAGGTTTGCAGAAAGAACTGATCATCAATAAAGTTTCAGAAACATGAGTAATCAAACTAATCCAGCAATTGGGCAAAGTTAGCTACTGGCCCAACAGAAACTTGTGGGAGAGCAACTCATAATCTGTAGAGAAATTATTGCAAACTGATATGATCTGTGGAAATTCCATTTTTATGTTTTCTTGCACGCATGTGCAAGAAACATAGTGCCACCATACGAATTTTCGTAGGTGTGCCACTCAGCTTTCATTGCCCTGCTCCCTTTTGCGGGCTGTCTCACGCACCAGTGCTTGTCGGAGCTGTCTGTGACAGCAGTTCAGATGCAGTGGCGCAAGCTGAAAGTAAAAACTGCTGCAATCAGCGCGGTAGACGCAGTAGTACTCACACGCCATTGTCAGTATGCTAACGCCTGCATGTCACACTCAGACAGTTCTCCCCCGCTCCACAAACACCTACATAGCACGCTGGGAGCCCACCCCAGTGTGCTCATGCACCCCTCCCACACACCGTATGACTGGCGGGGTGCCCAGTCCCCGTCTGCTGCTGGCCCCACGCAGCAAAACCTGACTTCCTGTTGCCACGCTGAGGGCCTACCCCACGTGGCAAAAGTCCGTATGGTGCGGGGTGCCCAATCCTGTCGGCTCCACTACCCCCAAAAAACTTCCAGCAGCCACGCTGGGAGCCCACCTGAGCATGGCAAAAGTCCCGAGTCGCTTTCTATTTAAAAAAAAAAAGACACCTGTACAAAAAAAAAAAGGTCCTCGATGACTCTTGCCCCAACCCGCACCCACCCTCTGCGAACCCACTCTCCATACTCCCCCCACCCCATACTTACCTCCTGAGCCCAGCACGCACGATCTTCAGTGGACCAGGAACACATCTGCACTCTTCAAAGCCGACTGCGAACTGAAGAAATGCCGGTAAGCTGTACAATGGCATAAATGTGTTTTTTTTTTCCAACTTTGGTGCATATATCGGCCATTTTGGGGAATTGTTTCACCAAATTTTCAACATGGGGTTCTTGGGGCCCCACCTCTCGAACTCAGTCACTGTCATTTTGTTATTCGGTCCCGAAAGATGATTTTGTGGTCATTGCGTGGAACCACCTTTCAGGACTGAGTAATGAAATGACAGTGTCACAGTTCATGAGGTAGACCCCTCAAAACCCTATGTTGACAATTTGGTGAAAAAATTCCCAAACACAACTGTTTTACGAGTGTGCATTGCGCAGTTCCTATGCACGCTCGTAACTTCTATTTTCACTCCAGATTTTCAACATTGCCATTTTCCCACACCTCCTTATGAGCAGTACAGCTGTCATTTTTCACATCTCGACCAAAATGTGTTTTCGTGCATGTAGCGAACAATGGCGTGGTCGGTGTGGGAAATCAATGTTTGGGACAGATTAAGAAAATCACAGTGATACTGTTCCTGAGCAGAGGTCTTAAAATGGCTATGTTGAAAATTTGGTTACAAAAGTCCATAAAATGACTGTGGTACGAGCATGCATTGAGCATTTTCCACGCACCCTCGTAAGTTCATGAATTTGTAATATTTTCAGTCCAGATTTCCTACAGTGGCATTTTTCCACACCTCCTTATGAACAGTACAGCTATCATTTTTCACACCCTGGCCGAAATGTGTTTTTGCACTTCCGGCGCAGAAATGCGTGGTCACTGTGGGAAATCAGAGTTCGGGACAGATTACGAAACTCACAGTGACACTGTTCATGAGCGGAGGTCCCAAATGCCTGTGTTGACAATCTGCTGTAAACAATTCCCAAACTAATTACAGTTTCTACACACGCTCGTGGCTTCACCAGTTTTTTTTATATTTTCACTCCAGATTTTCACCTCCTCATGAACAGTACAGCTGTCATTTTTCACATCCTTTTCGAAATGTGTTTTCGCACCTGTGGTGCCAAATGGCATAGTTACTGTGTAAAATCAACTTTCAGCTAACGAACTGATATTGCCACTGTTCATGAGGTGGGGGTCACAAAAAACCCATGTTGAAAAATTGGAGTGAAAATACCAATGAACGCCTGGGGCGTTAGGGTTTCCGGCCATAACGCTCCACCCTGTAGAGACTGACAGGCATCAGGAGTGTGATTTGGGATTGTTGCCTGTAATGCTCATACCATTCCACCCCCACCCACACCCTGCAGCCAGTGACAGGCATCGAGGTGTGCCTTGGACTCTTCGGCCCCAAAGTTCACCCCATTCTCCTATACTGCACCCATCTCACCGTATTTCCTTATGGAATGGGGTGAGCACAAGACCCAAACACTCCAAGGCACACCGTGACACTTGTAGGTGTCTGCAGGGTAGGGTGTAGTGAAATGGTATGGCCGTTATGCCTGACGCCCCAAAGGCACACCCCAATGCCTGTCTGTCTCTGCAGGGTAGTGGTGGGGTTGGCATCAGTTCAATACTTCACTGCCATTCCTATTATGCAGCTCCTACACTACCAGTGCCAACAAGCAAACATTCGGCATTGACAAATGCTTGTTTTAAAGATGGTGTTAATATACTGAATACTCGGTTTTGCTGCACCGTGAATACATGGTGATGTTAACATTTTGTGAAGAATAGATCCAGGAGGAGCTTCAGGTATGGTCCGTTGGTCCTGGAGACTGCTGGCAGCTAGCATGTTTGGTGTTGTGTAAGGCTGTGCTCCAAAGAAGGCAGACAGTAGCTAAAATTGTAAGGGACAGCGAGTCCGCTGGGAAAGACCTATACCGATTTATTATTACATACCTATTGTATACAGAAAACAAGTAGTGGTATGCTTGTGTTGAAGACCACTGTTACAATTTGAAGAAGTTACTCTGGTCACGAAATATTGGCATGCACAACTTACAACTGGCTATTATTTTTTTTTTAAAACTTTATTTTTAAGACAGAGTATTGTTAAACAATTAATTCAGTTATTTATGCATGTTCATGATTACGTGTTTTCGTAAGGTCTTGTCCAACTACAACTCTGCTAATACAATTTTCCTTTTTGTTACTATTATAGTATCACATTCTTCATTTCAAAGTTGATCAAGTCACTTTTAAACTTAACTTAAAAAATTATTTAAATATATACATTTAAATGATAAATACAATAACTTGAGAGAGAAAAAAAACAACAAAATGAGCTGCAGTCCCCTGCCCACCCATCTTCCCCTCCCTTTGTATCTTCTGTCTAACCACTGTACCTTTCATGACTTTTCCACTCCTCTTCCCTTTAGTTTTCCTTTCATAGCTCCAGGGTCGAACCGGGCTAGGGGTAGTTTGAGTGTTCTTTTATCTTCTGTTTACAACATACATCTCCCATCTAGTCCATCTGTTAAGAGACTGAGCATGCCTGTGTTGGATTGCAAACGTAATCCTTTCCATCTCTTGTACTGAAGTAACTATGCTTACCCATTCTTTTATAGATGGACTATCCCTCTGTAACCAGTGTCTCGTGAGGGTTTTGAGTGCTGCTACGCATAGTATACACCATAAATATTTTGCCTCCTGCCCCTTCAAGATCTCGGGGGTCAGTCCCCAACACCAGATGTTAAGGGTCTACCTCTGAAATTTCTGTAAAAAGTACTTTTAAGTGTTTTATCAGTTCTCCCCAATAGGCTCTTATACCATGGCATTGCCAGAATATGTGTGTTTGACTAGCCGAGGTTTCCCCGCATTCTCTCCAACAGGCAGAACTGCCTCCAGGCTTGAGTTTAACCTGGACCCTGGGTACAAGAAAGCGTCTCATTCTCGTTTTCCACTTGAACTCACGCCAAGTGGGTGAGTGGGTAGTGACCCACAGTGCCCTCCAACTTCTTTCCCACTTAATTTCTTCTAACCTTTTCCCAAGTTCCTCTTCCCATTTGATTTTAATCCCCCTGGAGTTGTATCCTTGATCTACTAGGTAATTAGAGTATAATAGTTTGATAACACCTCGCCCCGTTGCTGAGGCCCAGATTTTTTCAAATGGGGGGGCAAAGCCACAGCGCCCACCAACGGAGACTTATTTGATTCAGCACAGACCCAATTTCTCACTTGATAATATTTAAATCTGTCCTTTGGGTTTAATTTAAAAAGAGTCAGTGCTGCTTCAAATGAAATTGTAGCTTTCCCTTTCAAAATCTGCCATGGAGAGTGGAATCCCCTGCGGGCCTGGGTCTTGAACCAAGGGTCGTGCATTGCAGGGATAAATTGCACATCCCAAGCCCACCAATTATACTTCCACATATATCGTGCTGTACCCCCTTTGCAGGTCCCATGCCTCCATCCCTCTAAGGCGGCCTTGATCCCTACCATCGTTTGTCCACCTGACTGGGCCTGCAACTGTCTATTAAAGATGATGGTCTGCAGGGGTAGGTCGCTAACCTGACCCATCTCTATTTCTTTTCAATGAGAGACGTAGCTTGGGTGTTGCCATATTAACACTATTTTCATCTGTGAGGCTATCCAGCACCCTGGTAAGCACGGAACTGCAAATTCCCCCTTTCTCCTTTGGTAAATACAAGATGTTTCTAGAGATCCTTGGTCTTCCCGCCCCCCCAGATGAAGGACATTAACTGTCTTTGCCAGGTTTCTAACGTTTGGTGAGGAACTATGCAGGGAACTCCCATGAACAAATATAAAAAATGAGGGAGTATATTCATTTTTGTAGATTGAACCCGTGAGTACAAGGACAAGGGCAAAAGAGCCCACCTCTTGTAATCCTGAGCTATGTCATTTACCAAACTGGGGTAGTTATCTCTAAAGAGGTTTACTGGGTTTACACCTAGATAAATCCCTAAGTATTTTAATTTATCCACCCCCCACCTCATGGGGAACCTTTTCCTAAACTCTGAGGGAACCTGGAAGGAACATATCAAGACCTCTGTCTTGGCCGTATTTAAGATGCAACCAGAAACCTCCGAGTACCTCCATATTGGTTGAAATACCTCAGGGAGAGAAGTCTCAGGGTTGCTTAAAAAAAGCAGAACATCATCTGCATATAACCCTAGTTTATGTTCTGATCCCCCTATCTCCACCCCCTTTATCTCTGAATTCTGACTAATTGCCTGCGCTAGCGACTCAACAAATATGGCAAATAACAAGGGAGAGAGAGGGCATCCCTGCCGCGTGCCCCTTTCCAAAGGGAATGAATTCCCCACGTGTCCGTTTACTCGCACAAATGCTTTAGGAGAGGCGTATAGTCTAGTGACCAAATTTGCAGAAGGCCTCCGGGAAGCCAAAGCCCGCCAGGGACGCCTGTAAGAAGGGCCACAGCACCTTACCAAATGCCTTTTCCGCATCTAGGCTCATGACCAGTGCTGCTTTGTTTGTCTTGTTTAAGTAATCTAAGACATCCACTGCATGACTGACTCCATCCTGCGCTTGACAGCCCACGACAAAGCCGGTCTGGTCCATATGCACAATCTGTGGGATAATGTTTTCCAGACGCCTGGTCATTATACTAGCCATGATTTTATAGTCCATATTCAATATTGATATCTGCCTATATTAGGCACAAAGCAAGGGGTCCCTTGCAGGCTTGGGCAACACCGCTACCACCACGTATTTCCAAGATTGTGGAATTTTCGCCATTTCCTGTTAGTAGTGAGTTATATACCTTTCCCAGAATTGGAACAATCTGACTCTTAAAGAACTTGAAAAACTTCGCAGGGTATCCATCCATTCCAGGACATTTCCCTGTCTTGATTCTGGCTACTTCAGACATAATTTCCCCCTCTTTTATTGGCAAGACCAATTTAACAGTTTCCCCCTCCCCGAACTGTGGCAACTACAATTCCTTTAAAAATGTGGCTATCCTCTCTTCCTCGGTTGGGGAACCCCATCTTATATAGTTCATGGTAGAACTCGGTAAATGTCTCGGCTATCTCCTCCATATCTGTCTTGTGATGACCTGTACAAGGGTGTTTAATCCTGGTAATAGTAGCGGCCCTTTTCTGCCTCAGTCTGTTAGCCAGTAATCTTGATGCCTGAGGGCCTCCCTCATAGTACTTTTGTCTGAGGTATAACATGTTCTGTTCTACCTTATATTCTAGAATAGAATTGAGGGATCTCCTAGCCGCCAGCACCTCTTTTTCTTTTTTAGGATCGTATTTCTCTTTTAGAGAATGCTCTAGGACCTTTATTTGAGATTGCAGAGCAATCCTTTGGGCTTCTCTCTCTCTCTTATAATGTGTTGCCTTTGAATTTAAATTCCCCCTAAGGACAACTTTTATTGTATCCCATAGTGTAGCAGGAGAAACCTCGGGGGAATCATTATGCAGCAAGATGTCTTTAATCATTTCCCTCACTGATTCCTGATCCTCCTTTTTCTGTACTATAGATAGATTAAGGTGCCTCAGAGTCCTTTTCTTACTCTGCCCCAGCTGTAATTACATTAACAAGGGTGCATGATCTGAAAGATAAATCTCCCGTTTCGATTTTCTTTAACTGACTGATATTTTCCTTTTATAGTAAAAAAAATAGTCTATTCTGGTAAATGTTTTGTGTACTGCAGAATAGAAGGTATAATCTTTTTTCTGCCCATGAAAATCCCTCCATGCATCTAGATAGCCTAATTCCATCAGGAGCTTGCTAACTCTAGAGGCCACTCTCCTATCCGACCTAGGTGTCCCGGCTTGAGGTATCCAAATAATCATTCAGTGCAAGATTCAGATCCCCACCTATAGTTAAGGTTCCCTCCGCCCACTCAGTCAGTTTCATGAATGTCCTCCTATAGAAATTATAATCTGAGCCCGGGGTGATGTAGATTGAAGCTATTGTAATCATTTGGCCATTATAGACACCCTTCAGGGCTGCTAAGCAACCCTCTGTATCCATCATAGAGTCCTTGATCTCAAAGGCTACTCCACCTCTCACCAGAACTGCCGATCCCCTTTGGCAGCCCCCTTGAAACGAGGAAGCCACAACTTTGGAGAATCCAAATTTGTTTAGCTTGTCATGTTCAGGTGAGGAGAGGTGTGTCTCCTGGAGCATACAAAAATGTGTTCCGGACTTTTTAATGTAACTAATGATTTTACTTTGCTTAACTGGATTTGTTAATCCATTGACATTGAAGGAAAGTATGGCAGTGTTTATCCTAGCCATTTTTATTTATTTATGTTAAATTTCCTTCCCTTAATTCGCCCTACGTGGTTACCCCAGTGCGGAGTGGAGAGTGACCTCTGAGAGGGCCGGAAACTAGCAGCAGGACAGGCAGCATCTCTTGAATAAAACAACTTAAGTAAAAACTTTAACATCTATAACGTCTATAACTATATTGTACCGGCATAACGTTGTATATGTATAACAAAAAAAAAAAAGTTTCAAGAGAGAAAAAACTAACTTGGAGCTTCCAAGGAAGAAGGCCTAGCCAAGCAAGGCCTTTTTGCCCTTCTTAAAAAGTTTAGGAAGTGGCGGAAAGGGGGTACAGTAGTTCCCTATTTGAAGGGACCCCTTTCCTGAGTCCACACCAAAGTGGTGGGGCTCAAACTATAATAGGGTACCAGCGGACCAGATCACACTAGAATATGCTAGGCACAGGTGTTTTACCACCTCTCCAGCTAACCCGCTTTCCTTTTATTATCAGTTATTCTCATGAGCGAGGTGTGAGCATATGTCCCCCCCCCCCCACGGGTTCCTTATCTTAATCCCTAATAATCAATAGCCAATAAGAAGCAGTTTCCCCCCTTTAGGTGCCAAACCCTGTTCTTTCCATCTTGGCTAAACTAATCCATTGCCTTATTGTGACTGGACTATTTGTTTAAGGGAATCAATCTCTCCCTACTCATTTTCACTTACAGCTGCACATTCTCCTCCCCCAGCATCCCCACCCCTCCGCTTGGACCCCGTAATTACACTTTTAATCAAGTCCTTCTCCATAACCTGATGTCCAACGTGAAAGGTGACCACCTTGTAATGTGCCAGTGTTTCATGACTCGTCCTTGGATAGTTGCGGGGGACAAGAAAGAAGGAAAAATGGGAAAAAAGATTTAAGATAAACCCCAATTAGTGCAGCTAGATTAGATGCGGCCAAATAATGACTGCTTTCTATAGACAATACCGATGTCCCTTTTACTTTTGTAGACATAGGAGAAAACGACTCCTCATTGCCTCTTAGTAACCCCGAACAGTCCAGGATGACATTTGTTTATCACTCGGTGAGTGTAGGAGTCATGGCCTCAGTCAAAGAAAGAGGCAAGTAACACATCATTAAGAGAAACTACTCCCCCTCAACGCTCGTCTTCCTCTTCTTCGTCGCTGTCCATATGCCCTGGTAATTTTTTCATTAATTCCAGTAACACTGAAGCTGAACGCGTTGCAAACCGACTGGATGCTTGTTTCTACTTCCTGGATGGCACTTGCTCCCAGGGCCCTGCTGACTCTTTCCGTTTCTGCAATGGAGGCCTTAAAGGGACAGGAGGATCCAGCCCATGTTTCAAAAGAGCTGCGCTCGCCTCCTGTGCTGAATCATACACTTTGAGTCCTTCTTTCCAGTGAACTCTTAGGCGTGCCGGGTAGGGTTTTTGAAATTTTATTTGCTTATCTTTCAGGAGTTTTAATATTGGGCCATATTACAGTAGTTGCTTTTGAATTATATCGGGGTAGTCTTGATCGAAAAATAGTCTCGAATCCAGGTACTCAACTTCTTCTTTTTTTTGCCATGCTTGACATAGAATGTCTTCCTTTGTTCGATAACTACTGAGTTTTATTATGACTGATCTGGGGCGTGCTGATTCCTCCTTCGGCCTGGGCAGTAATGCTCTATGTGCCCCTTCTACTCTCAGCTCATATGTAGCTGGCAGCTTCAGTACATCTCTCAGTAAGTCTGTTATGAATTCAGCCATTAGACCTGTCTCTGCTCCCTCCTTCAGCCTGTACAATCTCGAGTTGTGATGTCCAGAACGACTTTCCAGATCAGTACATTTATTTTCCAATTCAGTGACATGTTAGCACAGAGCGTGCACTGTTTGGCCTATATGGAGAATATTATCTTCAGCCTGTGAAATGCGGTCTTCGGACTCTTGTACCCTGCGCTCTACCTGCTGCAGCTTTTGATTTAATTGAAGGAACTCTGCTTTATTTTCAGCTCGCATTTCCCTGATCTCCTTGAGAAGAACATTGAATCTCCATCTGGTGAGCTTTTCCGTCTCCTCGTCCGTATTATAGGCCACAGCCTGATCTGCCATGCGTAGTGAGCTCATCACATTGTTCGGGGCAACATTTTGGGCACCAGTCACTTTTTTCTCCCCTTTTGATTGTTGAGTGCGGGATTGGGCTCCCTTTCCTTGACAGTTGATCCACCTGACATTTGGCTTCCTTTTTAAAAGACCGGAATAGATTATTTATTAGTTTCAGAGAGGGATTTCCAGCGGGCTAGCTAGCGAGCTAAGTTCTCAGCAACTTGCCTGATCCGTGGCAGAACCGGAAGTCACAGCTGGCTATTACTATAATAAAGTAGCTCTCTTATTCATATATCTCAGAAGTTGAGTCTCTCACCCTTTGTTTTCTGACATCTGCCATAGAGAGAGAGAGAGAGAGAGACTCCTCTGATTTTTATTTTCCTCACATGAAGAGTGTGCAACCAGCGGCAAACCCTCCTTTCTCTTAGATTTAAGATTATGGTCAGGTTAGAGGACCTTAGCTAACAAACTACATGGCCCTGTGTATCACAAATCAGTTCTGGGTTCTGAGGCTTGTATAGTAAGTACATGTAGGAACATTTGTGATCCTTCCCCTGTACAAGGCCTTGATTGAACCACAGCTGGAGTATTGTTTTCAGTTCTGGCAACCGCAGTGCAGAAAGGATATGGAAGAGATTGAGAGGGTTCGCTGCCTGTCACCAAGCTGATCAGTGGCATAGAAGATGAGCTATGAGGAGATGCTGACATACTCAAACTACTTATCCTGGAAAAGAAAAGACTGAGACAGGAACATAATCACAGTTTTCTGGGTACTAAAGGGGATGGAAATGGCAGAGTACTGCATGCATGACTGATTAGATTAGTTATTACAAAGCAGAACTAGAGGTCATACCCTCACAATGAGTAGGGAGAAACAGAGGAACGATTAGAAAACGTTGCTCAACACAGAGGGTGGTTACTGTATATGCTTATAGGTACAGTTATCATGTTTCTTCTGGTTAGAAGAGTGCATTCTCATATTCTTTGGGTGAGAGAATTGTGATGCGCAGCTGAGCAATTCTGGCAGACACAGGACTTGAAAAGAAACTCTTATAACCATGAGAGACACAAACTGTACATATAAACCTATTATAGATCATGTTCAACACTGTTTTAAAAAAAATTGATTTAAAATCAGAATGTTTTATTTTGCAGAATATTAGGGAATCCCCTTTGTTGGAAATGGATTGTGCCAACTGAACTTAAAACTTCAGAATTTTAGAAACATAGAAACATAGACTTTGACGGCAGATAAGGACCACTTGGCCCACCTAGTCTGCCCATTTCCCTACCTAGAGGATAAGCTGCAGATCCTATTTAACCAACAGCCTATTTCTTCCTACCCCCCACAAAAATTGCCTTATGTCTGTCCCATGTATTCTTGAATTCTCCCATAGTTCTAGACCCCACAACCTCTTCAGGAAGGCTGTTCCATGCATCCACCACCATCTCTGTGAAAACATACTTCCTCACATTGCCCCTGAGCCGTCCCCCCATCTTCAAATTGTGTCCCCTTGTTCTTGCACATCTCTTTTTCTGAAAGATGCTACCCTCTTGGACTTTGTTGATTCCACTGAGGTACTTAAACATTTCTATCATGTCCCCCCTCTCCCTTCTTTCCTCAAGGGTATACTTATTAAGCTCCTCTAGTCTCTCCTCGTATGGCTTCTCTTGCAGACCCTGCACCATTTTAGTTGCCCTCCTCTGGACTGCCTCCATCCTGTCAATGTCCTTGCGGAGATGGGGTCTCCAGAACGGGACGTAGTACTCCAGATGGGGTCTCACCAACTGTCTGTACAGGGGGATAGCAACTTCCTGTTTTCTGCTGGTGATGCCTCTCCCTATACATCCCAGTATCCCCCCAGCCCTCCCTACCGCCTTCTCACATTGCTTGCCGACCTTAAGGTTATCTGATATGATTACCCCCAGGTCCCTTTCCATTTTTATTACTACCTCCCCCCCATTGTGTACTCTTTCCCCTGGGTTTTTGTTTCCCAGATGCATTACCTTGCACTTCTTAGCATTAAATCTAAGCTGCCATACATTTGACCATTCCTCTAACCTTGCCAAGTCCCTTCTCATCCTTTCCACCCCACCTTGTGCATCAACTCTGTTGGAGATCTTTGTGTCATCTGCAAAGAGACATACTTTTCCTTCCAGTCCCTCTGCAATGTCGCTACAAAGACATTGAAGAGGACTGGTCCTAATACTGAACCCTGCAGCACCCCACTAGTAACCCCTTTCTTCAGAGTGGACTCCATTTACAATTACTTTCTGTGTCCTGTTGTCCAGCCAGTGTTTTACCCAGGCTACCACCCTGGGACCTGCTCCCAGGCTGGTTAATCTGACTATTACTCTTTTGTGTGGGACTGTGTCAAATGCCTTGCTAAAGTCTAGGTAGGCCATGTCCACAGCCCCCCCGGTCTATTACTTTGGTCACCCGGTCAAAGAAATCAGATTCGTGTGACATGACCTTCCCGCTCTGAATCCATGCTGCCTTGAGTCCTGTGCCCCACTGGCCTCTAGGTGCTCAACAGTTCTTTACTTCAGAAGTGATTCCATCATTTTTCCTACCACTGAGGTCAAACTGACAGGTCTGTAGTTTCCTGCCTCTGTCTTGCACCCACTTTTGTGAAGGGGAATCACATCCGCCCTCCTCCAGTCCTCAGGTACCACCCCATCCTCCATGATTTATTAAAAGGGTGTAAAATACTGAACAGAAGTATTCATTCAGTATCCCTGCTTTTCACTGTCCTCTCAGTCCGCCCACCGTCCATTCTGTTCAGCCTCACTACCCCTCCCATTGTCTTTCTACGCTCCCTGATATGCCTATAAAAGGTTTTAACCCCCTTCTTAACCGAGTTGGCTATCTTTTCCTCAGTTTGGGCCTTTGCTACTCTGACTACCCTCCCTGCTTCCTTCTGCCTTAACTGGTACAGTTCTCTGTCCTGCTCCTTCTGTGTTTCCTTATACTTCCTAAATGCTATTTTTTTCTCCTTAACCTTCACCGCCACCTCTTTTGAGAACTATAGAGGCGTTTTCTTTTGTTTTGATTTGTTTATTTGCTTCACACAAAGGCTTGTTGCATCTGTGATGGCAGTTTTGATATTTCTCCATTGTTGCTCCGCCCCTCCTTCTAGCCTGTTTGCTAGTGCTTTTCTAAGGCACTCTCCCATCTTGCCAAAGTTAGCCCTCCTGAAGTCCAGAACCCTCACTTTTGTATGGCTTAACTCTGTAGCTGAGTTTATCGTGAACCACACTGTTTGGTGGTCACTTGTTCCCAAATGGCTACCCACTTCTAGATCTGAGATCCTCTCACTGTCCCCATTTGAGAGTACAAGGTCTAAGATTGCTCCCTCACAAGTAGGTTCCAAAACTAGCTGTCTGAAGCATACCACCTGAAGGGCATTGAGAATGGCCCTGCTTTTGGATGTGGCTGCAGCAAAGGTGCTCCAGTTGACATCCGGCATATTAAGATCCCCCATTAGAACTATGTGCATGAGACAGACACCCTCTTATGGTTACAAGAGTACCTGGAATGCTTAGAAATAAACAGTCCTAACTGACTAAGAAGGATGTCTTGATTTATACTGTGGAATAGAATGAAACAGTTGTAAAGACTATGACATCAGTATGAAATCTGTATCCCTCCGTGATCCGGGAGAAGGACAAAAATATTAAGAGGAATGTTCCCTTTAGGTACTGACAGTTGCCTAAAACAGTTGATGGGCAGGCTAGCAGGTTTTTGTAAAGAGGTGGTGGTTTAATACAAATGCCTCCAAGATGCATTCTGCCCTGCACCCCCTCTTCCCCATATCACAGGATCCTCCTCCTCCTACATTTAGGAATATCCTGCCACACGAGGTTGTGGAAACTAACACTGTACAGACTTTCAGAGTAGGACTAGACTGATTCATGAGAGAGGATGGCATTAAGGGTTACACAACATGAGTAGGGGTAAGATTGTGTCTGTTAAGCTTGGATATGGGTCCATACTCAAATTGGGTATAGTCACTGCCACGCAGCTAGAGTGGTGGTCAACATGGACCCGAAGTTCCTTCCACTATCAAGAGACTACATTGTAATGCACAGTACTATCTTAACAGTTATTGTCTCTACATTTGTTGTTCTTTTCCAGTCTTTGAAGTACTTGCATTTCCTGTTTGCTCCACCAGCTCTATACAAGACAGTACATGCTGTAGAAATTATTTTCCAGCTGCTTTAATGAAGCAAGGCATCTTAGTTCGAGTAGCATCTCTGTACTTAATTTGCTCAGATACAAGAATATGAAAAGCAGAGTGTTAGATTAACTTACACGACTGTTATCCCACATTGGACAAGGGATGTCTGATGGGAAATAATTACACTCTCTGTGCTTAGATGAGTTGTTTCATGTGGTTTAGCAGGACAGATCAGAAGTTAGTGTATCTTGTATCAGCATAGCTTATGATTTCCCCAGGCCATCCTGAAACAGCACCAAACTTATTTAAGCAGTCTAGTATGGTGACATGTGGTTTGTAGTAATTTAATGACCTGAAAGAGTGTAATGACTACTTCAGGGAAAACATGAACATGTAAGCAAACCGCCATCAGATTTTCCTTTTCATGTTATAAGCTGGGAAATAAGGTGATAAATGTTTAATGAAATAAAGTACTTTTTTTATAATGGATTTCGCTGTCTGGAGGGGAACCAGCTAGGCAGGTTAAATTGTCTTTGGGTGCTCATCCCATGCATAGTTTTATAATTGATAGGCAGTTCACCTCTCCCAGGCTCCAACTTCAATTCCTGTTAAAGGAAGAAAGAGAAGGAAGAGTACAGGTCTCCTCATGAGGTGTTAGTGCGCTGCCTACATAACATCAAAGCATAGAGAATACTGGATGGGCAACTATGCACAACCAGTGTGTTCTGCCACAGAGGGGGCCAGATTCCCTGTGACCTCGAGAGCGAAGCTTGAGAGGTCCATGGGAATCAGAACCTCCCTGGTGGCAGAACTCACTAACTGTGCATAAAGTTGCTCATACTGTATTTTTATGGTGTATAGTATTATGTGAAATGTGCATGTGGTGGTTCTTTCGTTTTCAAAGCAAAACTGACATTTGCAGTCTCTAGAGGTTTCAGAATGCTGTTGTGCTGCAGAAGGGTATAGTCACATTCCGTGACCTTTGAACTGTGGTGCAACAGCATTGTGAAAGGGATGGGATCCTATACTGAACAATTCTTTACTATGTATTATAAATGTACTAATATGTTAACATCAATGTTTTTCTTTTATTACACTCAACAGTTGCTAATATTCTGAATACCATACACACTCTAGGAATAATACTGTGCTGACATTTTAATAATGATTATATTTTACTTTGTGTTGGAGGGGAACAATATTACAATAGTTTCCCATCTCATGTTCATTAATTCTCATCTCCTTGGAAGTAGTTAATTTTGTAATATTTCTTTTTTTTTTTGGGGGGGGTGATAATCATGGTCATCCAGTTTTTTATTCCTGGGATATTTCTTGTGGTACACTCTATGAATGCAGTTGCTGATGTTTTCTATTGGGGTATGCATGCTTTTTTTTATAAGATTTTATTAGAGTTTTAGCTGGTCAACTTAACATCACATTGCATTGTATGTGTTCCTTGAACTGCATATTCTAGAATATCATAACTGCATGGTGGCAGGGGGCGTGCCATTAGCCCGGCTATCTTTTTTTTTTTGTTTAATAGCACCAGAGATTATATGAAGCATGCTGTTAGTGACAGTGGGGACCCCCACCTCGAGACGATTTTCATGCCAGCAGGCATGGAAGTGGGCTGGGCTGCTGGGAGCTGGACTGCATGGTCTGTTTGTCATGGCAGGCCAATGTGGTCGGCTGGGTGGTGGCATTGCCTTACAGTCAGAAGATGGAGCAACACCTGTTTGGAGATGGGCAGAGCAGGATAGCACGGTCTAGGCATTTGAGCGTGGTGCAGCCTGGGCATGGATGGTTATGTGCTGCTGCAGTGCCATCCCTTAATCAGAGGAGGCCAGTTGGCATGGGCAAGCAGTAAGTCTAGTGCCTAAGCAGAGTGGGTTTATAAGGTTGCTGGTACATGCCTGCTAAAGTTGACAAATGCATATATTAAGCACATGATTTTACAATGATTGTTCCGGGCCTCTCAAAATGATTTGAAAAGCAGACAAGACACCTATTGCTGTGTGGGAACACTGGGGCATCCTTCATAGAATCTGCCCGATTTATACACATCCAGGCCTGCATAACCTGTATTTCATTCATTGCTTTGCAAGTGTTCTGAAAACAGTTTGTCATAACAGGCTATAGTGGTGGTCATCAGCCAGTGGCAGACAAGCTGACTAACGACATGGAATTCTTGGGTTAATTCCAAGGAGGACCGTTACGTGATTGCTGTTGCAGGATCAGTTAAAATATACAGTATATTTTAAAAAAAATAGAAAAATATAAATAAATCAGTAAATAAATGAAAGTGGAAACGGGTAATTTCACAACATAATTCACAAAGCTGAACTTAACTTCAGTTCTTGGTTACCTGAATGGCAGGGATGGGACCCAGGAGACTCAAAATTCTTGATCGAGTCAGTCCTCTCAAAGGAATGTTCCTGGCT
Source organism: Neoceratodus forsteri (assembly GCA_016271365.2). NCBI lineage: Eukaryota > Metazoa > Chordata > Ceratodontiformes > Ceratodontidae > Neoceratodus > Neoceratodus forsteri. Next base: position 762,015,554 of record CM057456.1, on the reverse strand, counting down.
AGATAATGCTTGCCTGGAAGCCAGATGGATGGCTAGAGTGCCACTTGGTGTCCAGTTTAGGACAAGGATTCACTACTACAAGGGTCCTGGGAACCTGCCACCAACTTCTGAAGGAAGGGAAGCATGCAGGCCAGAGAATGCATTTAACAGAATGTGGGCTTTTTTTATTTTATTTATTCATTTATTGAAGTCTTGGATTAATACCTTTGGGCAGAAGCTCTTTACATAGGTTCCATGTCAGAAGACAAATACAGTACACAACAAACAAATTCCTAGGCACAGATACAAAAATTATTACAAGTCAGTAGGCAGTAGGAGGAGGATATCCAAAATACATTAGCGTTACATCACTAAACAAAAACATTACATACCAGAGTTAAATTGTAACTAGTCTAAACAAGTGGATAGTTGGTAATGCAATAGAGGAAGGGGTACACTTGGGAGATCATGCTAGGGATGAGGAGAGGGGACTGGGTGTGAGGACAAAAAAGGGGTGTAGGGGTGGGGTAGTGTGAAATGGAGTGTAAGGAGGTATAAAGGAAAGATGGAATAGATGTGCAACAATTGGCCTGCTGCAACAGAGGACAGCTAGGGAGAGCTGACTAAGTGCACGCTGTTATTGAAATCTCAGGGGGCCTTAGTTGAAGCACTCACAGGTGACCGTAGTAGCCAGGTGTAGTCACAGTTTGCATTTAAAGGAAGCTATTATAGCAGCCGAGGTTAAGTCAGATTGTAGAGAGTTGATCCATAGTGGAGCTCGATAGTCAAAAGCACGTTGAGCAAGGGCCATGCGGCATCGAGGGACATTGAAAATTTGATTGTGCGAACTTCTGGTATTTTGAGAGGTCTGGTGAAGGGTTAGAAGGTTCCGAACCCCTATGGGCAACATTTCTAGACAGATTATTTTGGCTATCAAGCAAGTTTGGTAATAGACTCTGTCCTTCAGTTGAAGCCAGTTTGCTTGAGTGTATAGATCACAAGTGTGCGTTAGTCGCGCAGCACAAGTGAGAAGTTGGCAAGCCTTGTTCAGTGCTGTCGTGAGGCAGTGGAGGGCCGTGTCAGTGGCTGACCCATAGACGACCAGTCCGTAATCTATTGGTGACACCACAGAGCTATATATGGCCATGTTCAGAGCTTCATGTGTAAGACTATGTTTATGTCGATAAAGCATTCTAATTCTCACATTAATCACCTTTGCAATGTTGTCTGTGTGTGGCATAGGAAAGTGTGGAGTCTATAGTAATGCCCAGATACTTGAAGTGCTGGACAAGTTCAAGGGAAGAGCCCTTGTCATTCTTGATGGTTAATGGGAAGGCTTTGTGTTTGCTTTGGGAGCTGGTGAACAGCATGGTCTTCGTTTTTTTATAGTTCACTACGAGCTTGTGCTCGGCAAATCATTTTTAAGCAGATGCAAAGCCTAATTGTAGTGCCTCTTTCAGACGCTTGGGGTGAGGGTTGCTGGTAAATATAACCACATCGTCCGCATAGAGGAAGATATGACCAAGGCAGGAATCCGGAAGTTTGTTAACAAATAAGCTGAAAAAGAGCGGGCCCAGTATGGACCCTTGAGGTATACCAGAGCAGACAGGTCTGCTTTTGGACAGGATGTCACCAGTCCTTACTTGCTGTGAGTGGTTGTTAAGGTTGCTGTTGAACGATCTCGTGGCATCAGATGAGAGTCCGATGTTTTTGAGCTGTTCAAGAAGGAGGGCATGATTCACAGTGTCTGATGCCTTGGATAAGTCTATAAATGTAGCCCCTACCAGGTGATCTTGATCTAGGGCATAGTGGATGAAACCGATGAACTCCTGTAAGGCTATGATGGTACTGTGTCCACTCCTAAACCCATGTTGTTGGGAACACTGGAGTTGATAATAGTCTAGGTACTCAACCAATTGATCTGCCACTATTCGTTCAAGCGCCTTAGAGAGTGGAGGGAGGATGGAGATTGGCCTATAATTACTAGGCAGGGACCGGTCTCCACTTTTGTACATGGGAGTTAAAGTTGCTGATTTCCACCTTTGGGGAAATTGTGAGTAGCAGAGGGACAAGTTGATTATTTTTGTCAGGGGTTCAAGGATTTCATCCAAGGCCTGGTATATGAATTTAATGTCCATGGAGTCTCTGCTATATCTTGACTTCCCTAGCACTTTCTCAAGATGTTCTCTAGCTTCTGCCTTTGAAACTGCCTTGAAGTAGAATGATAGATGCCCTTGGGGTTGTTCATGATTTCCTGAGATTCCACTTGAGGTGGTATGATTGAAATAGTCAGCTGGGAGAACACTGCTTAGGTCCGTAAATGCATTGTTAAATGAGTTGGCTATGAGTTGAGGGTCTATTGTCAGGGTACCATCGATATTGAGCATTGTAGGGGCTGATTTTGGGACTTTTCCAGTGATGGCCTTAAGGTTGGACCAGAATGATTTGCTATCATTCCAGGATCTAACGAGGGCACTCTTGAGTAGTTACTTTTGGCAGTACGAATTGCTCCCATGTGTTAATTTCTGGCTTGCTTGTAGCACTGAATGTTGGCTTGGGTACCATGTGCCCAAGACTTATGCCAGAGGCGGTCTCTTTATTTGAGTAGTTCTATAAGGTCAGGTGTGTTCCAGGGGTTACATGTTCCTTTGATCTTTTTCAAACAGAGTGGCGGATGTCCTAGTGGCTGCCCGGAAGCCTTACACTCGTGCCACATATGCCATGAAGGGGAAGCAGTTTGCAGTCTGGGCTGACAAACGCAGTTTGGACTGTTTCACCTGCCCATTGAACCACATAATGGACTACCTGATCTCACTGTCTGACTTGGGTCTCCAGTACTCCTCCCTCAAGGTGCACCTTTTGGCTATTTCTGTCTTTCATGAGCCCATGGGTGACTGCACAATTGCTCAGCTGGATGTCTCCCTTACTTTTCTAAGGTGCATCCTGCACCTTAAAACCCCAATCCATTCTCCTGTCCTGGCTTGGGATTTGAATTTTGTTCTGGAGAAAATGTCTCCTTTTGAGCCAATCGTAACTTGCGATCTGCGCTTTGTCTCTTGGAAAGTGTTATTTGTAATTGCCATTACTTCTGCTCAAAGAATTTCAGAGCTTCAGGCCCTCTGGTGCGAGGAGCCTTATTTGATTTTTCACAAAGACATGGTGTCTTTGCGCACCAATCCTAAGTTTCTTCCTAAAGTGGTCTCAGAGTTTACACTCAACCAGTCTATCCACCTACCTGTTTATCTTCCTGAGCATGCCAGTCCAGGGAAAGCACTGCTCCATACGTTAGATGTGCACAGAACTTTGAAGTACTACCTGCTTCAGACCAAGGAATGTAGGAAGTCGAAGCAGCAGTTTGTTTCCTTTGTCCCAGGTAGAGAGGGTGTTTCTGTTTCTAAGCAATGTGAGAAGGCAACATTGAAGGCCAACGAAATGCTGGGCTGCATTGGGAGGGGAATCATGAGCAGGAAGAGAGAGTCGGCACTACCACTGAATAGAACGCTGGTCAGGCCTCACCTGGAATACGGAGTCCAATTCTGGAGGCCTTGCCTCAGGAAGGACATTGACCAAGTGGAAACGGTACAGAGAAAGTCAACGAAAATGATTCAGGGTCTGCAGTACGTGTCCTACGAGGAAAGACCTGAGGAACTGAATATGTACTCCCTGGAGCAGAGAGGGGAGAGAGAGGGGACATGATTGAAACATTTAAGTACATGAAAGGCATTAACAAGGTACAGGCACAGGAACTTTTTCACTTCAAAAAGGGCTCCAGCACCAGGGGACATGACTTCAGGCTGCAAGGAGGGAGGTTCTCTACCAACACCAGAAAGTTTTTCTTCACAGAAAGAGTGGTGGTCACCTGGAACAGCCTGCCCCAAGAGGTTGTTGGGGTCAACACTGTGGGGGGATTCAGGAATGCATGGGATAGACACAAGGGAACCCTGACTACCAAGGGCAACTAGAGGTCTAAAACAAATGGGCAGACTAGGGGGACCTAGCGGTCTCCTTTTGCCATCAGTGTCCATGGTTCTGTGTTTATCCAAATGGTTGGCAAACTGCACTATGTTCTGCTATAATACGTATGGCTATGAATTGCCTGGTGCTGTCAGAGCTCATTCCACAAGGGGCATGGCTACCTCTGTGGCTTGTTTCTGAGGGATCTCAGCTGCGGACATCTGTGTGGCTTCCACCTGGAGCACCGTCCATACTTTCACCAAGCACTACAGTCTGGACATTGCCTCTAGAGCCTGTGCAGGATTTGGCTGGGCTGTGTGCTACAGGGCCTCCCTTAACCCTTAGAAGACTGTGGACGTACAGTATATATACGTCCAGAATCTATATACGTTCACACATATTCAGTTCTCAAAGGGTTAGGTTTATGGTTGGCCTCCCTCCCAGACTGTCTGTTTACACCTATAACTGCTTGGGACTTGTTCCTACAGTGTGACATGATGACTGAGATAACCCTGACGAAGATAGAACAGTTTCATAAGAACTTATCGTAACAGTAGATCTTCGAGGGGATCTCAGTCTTCAGGTCTGCTTTCCCTCCCACCACCCCCCTTCTTGGGACTCCTGTTTAGGAACTGGCTGCCTGGATATCCAGCCTTTCATATAGATTTGGGTATCTCTCTCCCTGGGTCTCCCATGGCTAGAGCTTTGCTCCCTTCATCTCCGGGGGAAAGAACTGAGGAGGGAGCGTGGCTGCTCATACCTTTTATAGGGTTGGTGACGCCGATGGCGTGGGTGGCCTTGGTTGTACAGCTGAAAATCTTCCGTGTGGATCCTGCTTCACTGACGGTGAAGTTCCTATGGTGTGATCTGATGACAGATCCCCTCAAAGACTTATTTACGGTGAGTTCTTACATAACTGTTCTATCTCACTTTCTCTACCCCTGTAAATGTGGAACTGTGTATTTCCTTGCCCCTTGCATCATTAATATGCTGTGCAAGGGCATATTTATCATTTTTATTAATAATAGCCCTCATATGTTCCCAAACCCAATCCTTAAATCTGCTTTTTGTTCTCCCCATATAAAAGATCCCACATTTACATTCTGCCACATAAATAACATTAGTAGTATCGCATGTTATCAGTGCTTTCATCTTAAACATTGTACCGCCCCTGAAGCTTAAAAAAGTAGTGGTAACATACAGAAGGGCTAGGTATTTTTAAGATCCCTTGGTACATAGCATACAGTCTAAGGAAAAAAAAGTATTTGGTTTCCCTCACAAAACCTTAGTTGTAAAAAGTGTAATCACTGCAAATATTGCAATATTATACAGGATACCACTACTTTTTTAAGCCCCAGGGATGGTACCATGTTTAACATGAAAGCACTGATAACATGTGGTGCTATTAATGTTATTTACAGTATGTAGTAGTGTGTAAATCTGGGAACTTTTATGTGGGGAGAGCAAAAAGGAGATTTAAGCCATGGTTAATATGCTAATGCTACTAGGGTATAGATTATTGTCCTCCGTTTTACCTAAGTGGATATTTAAAATTGGTTAATAGAGTTATGATTGGAGTTGTCACACAGCCATGGTTTGATTAATTCATACACTGTCTTCCATGCACTCTAAGTGTTTAAACATAATTTGACACTGAAATGTTAAAAAAAAAATAAAAAAATAAGGTTTTTTTCTAGGGATGTGGATATGATGTTCAATGCACACTTCTTGGCAGGTACCTTGCCGCTTTAAGATGAGCTAGAAGGTCTTCAGGCTGGCTCCTCCCACCCACCCAGGAGGTAAAACCCTTGACTCCGCCCCATGATGTCAGATCTTCCTTACCACTTGGAAGCTCAGGTTCCCTCCTTAGCGCTCACGCATTTTGTAGGCCTGGATTCTGAATCTTCGGATTTTTGTCCTAAAATAATTTTAAAACTCTCTCAAGTTCGGTCTTCACCTATTGCAGTTGCGATGGACGACAAGTCCGTTCCCGGGTTCCGCCAGTGCCCCTGTGGGGAGAAGATGTCCCACACTGACTCTCACGCCACGTGCCTTTACTGCCTTGGGCACAACCACGATCCGCAGGCTTGCGACGTGTGTCTCTCTTTTTCTCTGTTGGTGTTGGAGGACCGCACTGCCCGACTTCAGCTGGGGCGACCGGAGAGGAGGTTCCCGACGGTTAAATCGAAGTAGGCCCGTTGGGTGGTGTTCGCTGTGGCGGGCTCCACGGAGCAGCTGGAACAGCTTACAGCCCTCGAGGAGGAGGCAGCCCAGGCTGCGGCGAGCTTCTCCTCGGTCTCGGCGTTCATTCCACTCCCTCTGGGATCCTCCTACATGGCTTCTTTTTGGGAGCTTTGTCAGTCCCTCTCGACAAAAGGAGAGGGTCCTTCTGGGTCTTTTCTCGCTCAATCCAAGAAGTGGGACCACAAAGATAAGTCCCAGTGTCGACGTTCTTGGGAGTGGAAGAGGTCTCGCTCCCCGGATCGTCTCCTCTTGACTTCGGTCGAGATTGCGGCCCAGGCCGCTAGTTTCACGAAGTCCCCATCAGACCAGTCGGCTGAGACTCCTGTCGACGAGGCCGAGATTTTTCTCGAGCCTACCGACAGGTTATTGACCGAAGAGGCCGACATATCTCTCCCTCGGTCACTGGTACCCCGGTGCCTGTTGAGGACTTGACCTTGGAGCCGAAGTCTCCAGTTAAGGACCCTGATCTGGAGGGTCAGCGGTTTTCCCCTGCTCTTTCCTCGACCCATCGCCGACATCATCGACGGTCGAGGTCTCGGTCCTCTTCTGCATCGGGTCGATCTTGCCGCCGGCGATGATCCTGGTCCCAACATCGCGGAAAGCGGCATCACCGCTCGTCCTCTTCTTCCTCCTCAACCAAGGAGAGGCTTTGACGTAAATTACGTCGATGCTATGAGGACCTTATGTGGCAGCAACTTATTTTAACCAGTAGTCAACCAGTGCCGGCTCCCACCCCGGCAATTAAGTGACTGTAGCCCGATCGGCCGAAGCCGTCGCCTGCCCTCGGTCAAGGACCCGGTCCCGGCGCCGATTGCTTGACCAAAACCGGCTGCTCCGTCTGTAGTGGTGGAACCACCGCCTCATCAGCCGAAGACTGAGGCGCCAACCAAGGATTCTCGGTGGGCTCAAGGTTTGCCTCATAGGTTGTCAGTCACTCACCTCCAGTCATCCTCGGTGAGTGGAGTAGCTCAGGCGGTTGGCAGCTGTTTGCGGACTCTTCGGAGTCCGATGACTCCTCCCTGCATTCCCGTCCTGTCGACCTGGAATCTTCAGTGGGCCTGTCGGTGGATGAGAGCCCATTTTCGTTCCTGGGTATTCTTCGGCTCATCTCGGAGTCCACCGGAATGAAGCTCGAACCCGTGCAAAAGCGGGTCAAATACCCTCTCACTGAGATCCTGGACAAAGGGGACTCCCACTCAGAGGCCTTCCCCATGGCCGAGGCCATTGTAGGTCCAACTCTGGAGTTCTGGCAGCGCCCAGCCTCTTGCCCCGCGCCTTCGGCCAGGATGGCCCGCAAGTATGCGGTCCCTACCGTCTCCGTCTTCGTTTTTTCGGAGCACTCCTCAGCTGAGGGGTTGGTAGCAGACAGTGTGTTCCGGTGCGCCGGAAACAGTAGGGACGTGGACAGGCCCCCGGATAAAGAGTCCAAAAAGCTGGACTACTCCGGGAGGAAAGTCTACACTGCCGCCTCCTTAGGCCTTCGTCAGGCTAGCTCGGCTGTTCTGATGGAACATTTCTCCTACGCCCTGTTGTGCTCCCTTGATGAGGTGCTTCCTCATCTCCCGGCTGACCTCCAGACCACGGTCAAGCAGATTCGGGGACCAGGGAAGGGCGGTGGCTAAACAGCTCCAGACTGCTCTAGACATCAGTGACTCTTATGCCCGGTCAGAAGCGGCCGTAGTAGCCATGCGTCGCAGAGCTTGGTTGCGGATCTCGACCTTCACAGCGGATACCCAACACACGCTGGCGGATGTTCCCTTTTTGGGCACAGACTTGTTCAGGCCCGGGCTGGATGGTCACCTCCAGCGGATTGAAAAGTCAAACGCCACCTCGGACTCGGTCGCATCTGCCCAGAAGGACAAAGGCCGCTCATTAGCAGTGTAAGCCCTTTTGTCCCTCCGCTCCTGCGGCATATCTGGTCCAGCAACACTAGCAGCAGGGCCAAGTCCATTGCTTCCTCAGTCAGGAAACCCAGGGTTTATGTCCAGGTACTTCCTGGTCCCAAAATGGATGGGGGGCTGGTGCCCCATTCTCGTTCTGCATGACCTGAACAAGTTCCTAAGGCCGCGCACCTTCCGGATGGTCACTCTGGCTCAGATCATACCATCTCTGGAACTAGGCATGTGGTTCTGCTCCCTGAATCCTCAGGACGCGTTTGTTTCGCGTCCCAATCTGTCTGTCACATCAGCGGTTCCTCCGCTTTCAAGCAGAGGGATCCCTTTAAGAGTTCCGGGCCATGCCCTTTGGCCTTTCTTCAGCTCCCAGGGTCTTCACCAAATGCATGGCAGTGGTGGCAGCATTTCTGCAGCGCCGAGGGGTCCAGATCTACCCTTACCTGGACGATTCGCTGATAGCAGCCCAGGGATCTGGCCCTCCGGGTTTGCTCTCAACTAGGCCTCCTCATCAATGAGGCCAAGTCGGAACTCGTGCCTTCATAGGTGATCCAGTTCATCGGGGTGGAGCTCGACTCTCTCCGAGCCACAGCCCGGCTCCCAGCGGACAGGGCTGAGGTCCTTTCCTCCTTTGTCCAGTCATTTCTGGTTGGGCAATTGCACCCTGCCTGGGACTTCCTGTGTCTTCTGGGTCTCATGGCAGAGTGGAGTATGCTGAGTGGGAAGGTCTGGCACCCCTTTCAGTATGCACCCTTCCACCACCTGTGAATGTTCCTGGGTGGAAGTACCTTATTTAAAGGAGCCGATTAGGCAATGTATTTTGGGTCAATCCAGGCAGCACTCTATATTTGATTAGCCACTACAGGCACTTCAGAGCTAAGAAGCTAGTGTATGGACTATACTGAAAGGATCTCACTGTGAAGAGGTGGTATAGCTTGCTCACTTTGGAATTCCATCTGAAAACTGAGGACCCGCTTTTTTACATGGAATTTAAAGTAAAGCCAATAGGCTATTAAATTGTTTAAATACTAATATGTGCCATGTCATTGGGGGGGTGGGGGGTTGTGTACTGGTATTCTGTTTTTGGGTCTCTTGGCGGCCTGCACCAGCGTGGTCCGTTGTGCCCGCTGGCATATGCACCCCCTGCAGTGGGGGCTGGCCCGCCAGTGGTCTCAATGCTCGGGTCTTCTAGACCGGCCAGTCTCCGTGACCCAGGAGATGTGGGACGGCCTGCAATGGTGGCTCGTCTCAGCTCATCTGCAGGAGGGTATCCTGTTTGTCTGCCCTAGCAGATGGTCATCCTGACGACCGACGCCTTTCTGATGGGTTGGGGTGCCCATCTGGGGGAACACAGGGCCCACGGTCTCTGGTCCCTTTAGGAGTCCCGATGCCACATCAACCTGCTGGAGCTCAGAGCGGTACGGCTAGCCCTGACCGCCTTCGCTCCGTTTGTCAGGGGTCAAGTGGTCCAGATAGACAACACCACAACCATGTACTATCTCAACTCACAGGGCGGGACGCACTCCTTGCCTCTGTGCAAGGAGGCTCTTCGCATATGGTCTCTCTTGCTCAGCCTGGAGGCAGATCTCCTGGCCATCCATGTGGCAGGAGCCTCGAACAGTCTGGCCGATGCCCCTCAGCTGGATCTTGCCAGAGGTAGTGCAAGATCCATTCTCCCAATGGGGCACTCCTCAGGTGGACCTGTTTGCCTCCAGGGAGAATGCGAAGCTGAGGCTGTTCCATGCCCGCCCCCCCCAATGTGGCTCGCTGCAAGGGGATGCCTTCTTGAGGCTGTGGACCCCAGGCCTCTTCTACGCCTTCCCTCCATTTCCCTTGATCCACAAGGTGCTTCTCAAGGCGAGGAGGGACAAGGCGCAGGTGATTCTGGTAGCCCCAGACTGGCCCCGCCAGTTCTGGTATCCAGATCGTCTCAGCTCCAGGCTCCCGAGGCGGCTTCCAGCCCACCCGGACCTGCTTTCTGTCAGCAAGGGGAAGGTTCTGCATCTGGACCTTCAATCCCTGCACCTGACGGCCTGGTTCCTGAGCGGCTAGAGTTCCAGGCCTTGGGTCTTTCCGACAAGGTCCTCAGTGTCGTTGAGGCATCCCGTAAGGAGTCGATCAGAAAATGTTACACCTTTAAATGGAAGAGATTCTCCATTTGGTGCCAGGGCAAGGGGCAGGACCCCTCGTCCTGCCCATTGGCTAACATTTTGGACTACCTGTGGTCCCTTTCTCAGCAAGGACTTCTCGAGACCCTTAAGGGCACCTCGCAGCCATCTCTGCTTACTGGGCCGGCAAGCAGTCGGTGGCGCAGGAGAAGGTGGTCTGGCATTTTTCAAAGGCCTAGATCACTTATCCTCCGTGTGTGAACCTCCACCTTCGTGGATTTACTGCTGGTGTTGGCCAAGCTCATGGGCAAGTCATTTGAACCGATGCACAGGTGCGATATCTCCCACCTGTCATGAAAGACCGCCTTCTTGGTGGCTGTCACGTCAACCAGAAGGACTGGGGAGCTCCAGGCGCTTTCCATAGAATCTCCTTACCTGGTCTTCCACAGGGACAAGGTTGTCCTATGCCCCCACCCGAAATTCCTTCCGAAGGTGGTGTTGGAGTTTCACCTGAATCAGGTGTTGACTCTGCCGGTGTTCTACCAGAATCACACCTCGGAGGCAGAGTACAGGCTCCATACTTTGGACCCGTGAAGAGTGCTTGCCTACTATAAAGAGCGTACGGCTGAAAATCGGGGAGAGGTTCGCCAGCTTTTTGTCACCTACGCTGAAACCACACCTGGCATACCTACAGCCGAGCGGACGATTGCATTGTAGCTATTAAAATGTATTAGCTATTGAGGATGGATTTTTTAATTTTTTTTGAAATTCAGCAACTTTATTGAATTTTATAATAACCACAGATACATAAGTACATTGTCAAGGAAAACAGTACTAGCAATAACATCTGTCTACCCCCCCACCCCATGAATGTGCCCACCTTTAATGATTAAACAAGAGTTAGAGTTAGAGTTAGAGTTATACTCGCTTATCAATGAAACAAAGCAAATGGAGAGTTACAAATAAAGTATACCTTAATGCAAATACAGTGCATAGAGTTTACCCCACTTTTTGTCAAAAGATTTGAGTTTATTATTAGAACTTGCTATCAATCGCTCAGTTCTAAAATAAGTGTCGCAGAACCAATTTCTTGACGACTATTGAAATTAAGGCCATGTGGTATCTTCTTTCTTTAACTCTGATATTGTCATAGACACCCAAAATGCAGATTTCAATATTAAAGAGACCATCCAATCCTAGCAAGGGATCCAGTTTAGATGGACTTGACTGCCACAAGGAGGATACCTTCTCACACTGCAAGAAAATGTGCAAAATATTCCTGTCTGACTTACCACAGCTAGAACACAAAGGGGAAGAGAGGTGCCCAGTGTGGGCTAGTTTAACAGGAGTGTAGTATACATCATTAAGAATGTGATATTGGGTGAGTCTAAGGCTGTCCTGAGAAATGTAGGTGTGGAGGTCTTTCCAAATCTGTGGCCAGTTTAAAGATATGTCAGGCACCAGGGAGTCCCAGATTTTTGAACCCGAAGGTGGTTCAGGGTGACCTAGAGACAGGAGGTAGGAGTATAGTAACGAGATACTCTGTGTCCTATTTGCCAAATCCTTTAATTGAGCCAGGATGGGAGGCAGACTAGAAGGTTTAGGGGTAGTGCCAAATGACTGTCCTATTAAGTGTCGTGAGTTGGAAGATCTTAAAGATGTGCACTTGATCCAAGCTAAATTTTAAGATGATGTCAGGAGAGCAAAGAAGAGAGTCTTGGGAGTACAGATCAGCCACTGTGGCCTCTCTTATTTGGGGCAACCATCCTGGCATAAGACAGGAGCCCCCTATCTTAATATTGGGATTGAGGATGAGTGGTTGGGAGAGATCCTTCTGAGGGCAAATCCTAAGAAAAGAGCAAAATTGAGAGAATACTCTAACCGAGGTACCTATAGGTGAATTTTGGGAGAGGCTCCGGTAAAACCTTCCAAAGCAGACGAAATATAGCAGGAGCAGTTAAGTTATGTGTACGTAGGAGTTGCATTTCGATTTGCAACCATGCAGGGACATATTCGCGGTCTGTATTCAGCAGTCATTTTTCAATTTTAACAAAGTAGCTAGCCAATAATACAAAAGGAAGTTAGGAAGACTGAGACCACCTCAGTCCTTGGGGAGATTTAACTTGAGAAAGGAACGCCTGGGGTGTTTGTTCAACCCGATAAAATTAGAAATGAGGGAGTGAATATGACGGAAAAAAGTCAGAGGAAACCACATGTTCAGCATGTTCAAAGGATGGAAGAGTCTAGGAAGAATATTCATTTTAACAATGTCTATTCTCCCCCATATGGATATCGTAAGGGATTCCCATCTCTTTAAGATCCTGTTATATGGTGGACACCAGGTTATCCAGATTTAATTTTTTGGTAAGAGAGGAGTCAGTGATTAAAAGGATCCCCAGGTATCTAAGCGACTGAGAGGCCCATTTCATGCCAAATGAAGAGAAGTCCACTTAGTGTGTGTGATGGTTAAGAGGAAAGATTTACATTTTAGTCAGATTTAATTTATAATTGGAGAGACAACAAACTGGGATATAGCATTGAGAGAGCTCTCCAGTGAAGTTGAAGGTTGTTCTAAGTGTAAAAGAATTTCATCCACGTACACCGAGAGTGTGAATCTGGAGTTTTGCAGCTGAATACCCTGTATCTGAGGGGACAATTTAATGTGTCTAAGGAGAGATTCTAGGTATAAATTATAGAGGAAGGTTGAAAGGAAGCAACCTTGCCTCGTACCAGTGAAAAGAGGGAAACGGGAAGAAAAAAAAAACGTTATAATATATCCTAGCTGTGAAGGAGGAGTATATGCTTTGAGCCCATTGAAGAAATGTGGAGGAGAAACCCATTTTTCGGAGAGTTGACCAGAGGAAACTCCAATCAACTCTGTCGAAAGCCTTTTTGGCATCTAGTGACATGAGTGCCATAGGAGTGGGAGAAGAGTGGGCAACCTGAAAAATGTGATCTAATTTCCGGAGATGGTCTGCCGAGGACTGACCAGGTACAAAACCTACCTGTTCCAGACTCAGCAGGAGTGTCCAGACCCTTCTGATACGTGTGAAGAGAATTTTAGTGAGAATTTTAATGTCACAGTTCAGGAGGGAGATGGAATGGTAACTAGATGGTTGAGTATCTGGTTTGCCCGGTTTGAAGAGAAGGACAATGGTAGCTTTCAATAGTGATGGGTCCAGTGTATCAGCAGCAAGCATATATTTATAGAATCTTAGTAACAATGGGGATAGTTCCTTGGAGAAGGTTTTGTAAAAATTGGAAGGAAAGCCGTCCGCTCCTGGCGCTTTGTCAAGGGCCAGGCCATTAATGGCCTCTTTCACTTCAGTAAGAGAGATAGGGGACGACAGGGAGGCTTGATGATTATCCAGAAGGCACAGGAGGTGGACAGAATTCAGATATTCATCTATTTCTTGAGCATCCAGAGGAGAAGGGTTTTTACCATAAAAATTGTGGTAGCAGTTTTCAAAAACTGAAGCTATGTCCCAGGGTAAGGTCTTAATAGAACCATCTGGGGCAATAACAGAGGGGATCAGTCTGGAGCTGTCAAGCTTCTGCAAGCGAAGAGCTAGAAGCCTGCCTTCTTTTTAACCCTGATCCGTGTATTTAGAATGAGTTTTTAGGAGGGCATATTTGGCTTTTTTGTGTAGAATATCTGCATATTTGTTGCGTAGCAAGATTAGGGCATCTAGAGAATCTGGTGTTGTAGAAGGAGAGGGAAAGTTCAACAGTTCTAATTTGAGTTAGGAGTGCTAGTGCCTCCACCTCCCGCAGTTTTTTCCTTTGAGAGGATATTTTAATAAATTCTCCTCGAAGATAACACTTAAGTGCACACCATTCAAGATCCACCCATGGGACAGAGCCTCTGCTATGGTCATTAAAAGATTGTATAAGGGACAGAATCTTCATGATAATAGCCTTGTCCTTTAAGAGCTGAGTATTCAGTTTCTAGGAAGAATCTTTCTGTATGTCAGAGTCGGGGGTAATGACTAACCAGGCCACTGACTGGTCAGATAAGACGATTGGATCAATCCCTGCTTGACATAGGCCAGTTAAAAGGGGAAGACTGATAAATGTATAATCCAGACTAGACCAAGACTGATGGATTGAGAAATAAAAGGAGTAGAGACGGTGAGAGGGATTAAGGATACGCCATGGATTGCATAGACCCAGCATATCAATAAAATCAGAGCTCTTTGAGAGGGGGAAGGGGGCTTCAGGGGTAAATATGATCAATCCAAGTCCTGTGTGGGTGGAACATTCCAGTCCCCACCGAAAACTAAAAGGTTGGGCAGCAGAGAAGCCAGCTTGTCCGCAAGTTCCATAAAGAACTGTGCATCCCTACCCATCGGGCCATAAAGGCAACCTAGGACTAGCTCAGTACGAAAAAGGGTTCCTTTGACCAGGATAAATCTGCCTCCAGGATCGGCAACAGTCAGATCAGCCTGAAAAGGGACATTGTTCATTACTAAGATAGCTACTCCCCTGTTCAAGGATGAGTCACCTGAGGCATAGACTTGGCTCACTCCCTGTCTATGTAACCATGTGGTCTCTTTAACTAGGAGATGGGTTTCCTGCAAAAAAATTATACTAGCATGTAACAAAGCACAGTGTTTCAAAACTTGATATCTTTTAGTAGGATCTCTAATACCCCTGACATTCCATGTCACAATTTTAACTGTTCTACTCCCCATTTTGGACAACTAAGGCAGGCGAGACTAATATGAGAAACATCCATTTACAATACACTAGGCACACTCTGACCCCCCAACAAGCCATCCAAGTAGGCCCCAACAAACTGCTGAAGATATAACGGGTAACAATACCAAGTTCAGGAAAAAAATTCACACCATATACATCACATGTGCCCTGTGAGAAGGGGCCACTAGTAAAAGGCCAAGAACATGCTACCCCAACCACCCCCCTTGGTGATGCATTCAAACTGAACTTGTCAAATAAAGCTAATGATCTCCCCATATCTAACAACCAATCCCAACCAGAAAAATTATTTCCAATAACCTCCCCTAATAATCCAAGTCTACAACGAGCAGAGAAAAGCAGTTGTAGGAGAGGATAAACCCCATTGTGTCTGGTTCCATTCACCTTAATGGAGCAATGTATTGAATTAAGACTGATTAGCTTGATGTACCAGGTGAACAGGAGCAGGCACAACCCCCTCTTGATCCAGTTGTGGTGCCACACAACACAACGGCACACCCTCCCAGGACTCCCCATCCCAGATAGAAATTCCTCTAATTAGAACAAATCTAGATTTAGTAGTTGCTGTATTAGTCCTTGCAGAATAGATCCAGAAGCAAATGATTTGATACCTTTTAATGGACCAACATAGATGTAACAACAAGAACAAAGTGCTGTAGCTTTCAGACCAACCAGGCCTTCTTCAGAAACTAAGATTGCTTCTGAAGAAAGATCAACTGGCCGAAGCTAGAGACTTGCTCTTGTTGTTAAACTATATTGGTCCATTAAAAGTATCAACTTTGCTTCTGGTTCTAATTAGAACAATAATACAGTGAGAATAAAAATATATGAGGAGATAGCCTACCATCACTTCTTGAAAGGCACTCGAGAATTTACCAAAACAGCTCGGAATTTCAGTCACCACTGCCCCATTCTCCAGGCCCTGTGACAAAGCTGGAGAAACCAGATATAGCTGGCAGGGGGATCTAGGCAACATGTGGCAAGACCCAGTATTTGTGCGGTTCTGGAGTGAAGGACAGGTCCTATAGAAAGGACCCATTAAAACACCAGCTACAAAAGCAGTTAATAACTCTGATCCTTATAGGGAAGTCAGCAGGTAGGCTAGTTTAAATTAAAAAAATTAAAAAAAAACTCCCTGAGGAACGACATTTGGATGATTTGACCTGTAGGGGGGACCAAAACAATGTAGTACTAGTGCCCTCGTAGTCAGGTCCCCTGGGAACATCGAACCAGCTCTTGGCTCCAGCTAAGTGAGAAAGTGGAAGATTTGCGAGGAGCTTACCACCCCTGCTCAGTACCCAAGAAGGAAAGCACACCCTGCATCCCGAAGCCGGGAAAACCCGGAGGTGTACTGTGTGGGTACCCCATCTAAGGCCTCAACCTCCCCCCTCTCCAAGGCAAGCGTCCCAGAATGGAGACACTTGGCCGGACCGAAGCAATACCGCATCAAAGCATTCAACAACAACAGGTACCAAATTTAAAGAAACTATTTAAACAGGGTTGTGAGCAGACAGATCAGGTGGAATTGAAGAGGCCAGGAAGTCTCTGGCCCAGATCTTTCTTGGCAGCATCAGGATTGTCATAGGAATACCATGCATCATTAATGCAAATCTGTAGGTGTGCCGGATACAACATTCTGAACTTCATTCTGGCAGCAATTATTTTTAACACAGTTGGGTGAAAAGCAGTCTGTTTTTGAGGCGTCTCCAGGGGTAGGTCTTGAGTGAGCCGTAGGGGGTTTGCTCTCCCATAGAATGGCCTGAAGCTCCCGGGCCTTAGCTAGAACATGCTGCTTCTCTAGGTAACTGAGAAATTTTAAGATAATAGGTCTCGGTGGTGCACCTTCTGGAGGTCGCAGTCTCAGCGACCTATGTGCTCTTTCAGTTTGGTACCCGGGGTTGAAGGGGGAAGGCCTGACTACTTTCGTCAGCAGCTTCTGGATGAAAGAGACAACATTGGACCCTTCTTCTGATTCTAGTAGGTTGAAAATGAGAATATTATTTCTCCGGCTCCTTATTTCTAGGTCTTCCGCCTTTGATTGGAGTTTAGCGACTTGTTGCTTAAGTTTAATGAGCTCCGGATCAGTCTGACCTTTCCAGGCTTCCACGGATGAAGTCCTGGTGTCCATGTCGCCGATTTTGAGCCCCAGATCCCCCATGTCCGAGCATAGAGATTTCAGCTCTGATGAGATATCTGTTGAAGCCTCCCTGAAGGAAAGCAGCTCCTGCAGAAATCTATCTTCAGTAAAGGGGTTGGCTGTTAGAGATTGCAAGGTGGATCGAGCAGGCTGGTTCCCCTGTGCTTTTGATTTCTTGGGGGCTTACAGTGGCAAAGTTAGAAGTGTATGGTGCGGCGGGGCATGCCTCATTTCTGCGTCCATCGCGGCGTTAAAACCACCGATAGCGATGTAAGAAAACAAAATACCGAATCAGTAGATAGGCAGGCACCAATATAACTGAAAGTAGAAGTTAAATCTGCGTTTAAGAGCAAGGATTAGGCAGGATGCAGGAGAAGGAGAAGAGAGCTCCTCTGAAAGGCTGCTACCAGTCTGCAGACATCATGTGACTCCTGGATTGTTTTTTCTTATTGAAGTGGAATACTATGTGCTTAATTTGTTCAATCATTGTGTGGTCACGTGCACTTTATTTCACATTTTTCTTAATTAACTGGATTGTATAAATTGGGGTCTACAAGGGTGAGCAAGCTACGTTGACAAAACACCCGGTAAGAGGTGTGAAACGGTGTTAGTGGGTGTCCTGCCTCGAGACACCGGTTGTTGTATGTGCCCCGTTTTATTATTTCACTGTAAAATAAACAGCACTCTTATGCACTTAATCACAGTGCGTAGTGTTTTTTGTGAGCTGAGTGCTGTATCCTACATCTAATTGTAAATTATCTGAACCAGTTCATGCAGAAGCACAAGTTCTAAATGGTCACCCTAAATTGTATTATTCTGTCTCTGAAGCGGAATATTTGGTTTTCCTCCATGGACCTCCAGGATGTGTTCTTCCACATCCTAGTCCATCTGACCCACCAGTACCTCTGGTTCTCACCCTTTGTTCTCCCCTTGGTGCCCAAGGTCTTCACCAAGTGCATGGCAGTGATGGCAGCCTTCCTGTGGTGCCAAGGCATCGGGTGTATCCCTACCTGGATGATTGGCTGCTGGCCGGACGGTGCAGTGAAACTGTCAAGAGGTCCAGAGATCTGGCTGTCCAGACCTGCCAAGACTTTGGCCTCCTGATCAACCTGGATGAGTCTAAACTGGTACCCATCGGGGCAGAACTAGACTCACCTGTGGGCCAAGGCACACCTCCCTGCAGACTGGGCACTGGATCTTACCTCCTTTGCCAGAACATTTCAGGTTGGGCTCTCATGCCGTGTCTGTGATTTTCAGTGGCTGTTTGGGTACATGGCATCCTGCACCAGCATGGTCTGTTGCACCTGCTGGTGGATGCGCCACCTGCAGTAAGAATTGGGCCATCAGTGGATCCAGTGCCTAGGCCACTTGGACCAGCTGGTCTCAGTGATCCAACCAATGTGGGATGCCATCCAGTGGTGGCCGATCCCAGAGGAATCTCATTTGTCTTTCCAGAATCAACTATCATGCTAATGACAGACGCATCTCTGGTGAGGTTGGGAGCACATCTGAGAGCCCACAGGTTCTGGTCACACACCGAGTTCCGTCACCACATCAGCCTGCTGGATCTCCATGCAGTGCGGCTAGCTCTGATGGTATTCGTTCCTCTAGAGGGGACAGGTCGTCCAGGTCCAGATGGACAGCACCATGACTTATGTTCTACCTGAACAGGCAGGGCAGAACACACTCCCTTCCTTTGTGTCGGGAGGCCCTCTGCACCTGGACTCTCATGTGCAGCCTGGGTGCAGATCTCCTGGTGATCCATGTCACAGGAGTGAAGTCAGCTGGCAGACACTCTCAGCTGGGTATGAGAAACATTGCACAAGTGGTCCCTGAATCAGGAGGTGATGAATCACCTGTTCTCCCTGTGGGGCACACCTCTGCTGGATCTGTTTGCCTCCTGGAAGAATGCCAAACTTAGGCTATTTTGTGCCCGCACTCACAGTCCGGGACACTGTTGGAGGATGCTTTCATGAGACCCTGGACCCTAGGCCTCATGTATGCCTTCTCTCCCTTCCCCTTGATCCACAAGGTGGTGGTCAAGACCCGGAAGGACAAGGTGTGGCTGATCCTGACAGCTCTGGACTAGCCAAGGGAGTTCTGGTACCCGGATCGCTGCAGCCTCAGCAGCAGACCTCTGTATTAGCTACTTCTTTGCCCAGATCTGTTGAGCAGACAGCAGGTGAAGGTCCTGCACCCAGATCTTAAATCCCTACACTGCTTGGTCTGGTTCCTGAGTGGCTAGGGTTCCAGGCCTTGGGTCTGTCGGGAAGACTTACTCCACATTGTGGAGTCTCCCAAAAAGAATTGACTTGCAAATGCAATGCATTTAAATGGAAGAGGTTCTCAATTTGGTGCCAGGCAAGCAGCTTGATCCCCTTGCCTGCCCTTTGGTGAGCATCTTGAAATACCCCTGGTCCCTCTCACAGTTGAGACTGTGAGTGATGACCCTCAAGGTGCACCTGGCAGCCATCTCTGCTTACCAGGCATGGGTTGGTCAGCCGAAGGTGGGCAGGTGTTTTTTCAAAGGCCTGGACCACCTGTAGTGCCCGGTGCATGAACCGCCACCACCATGGAAGTCACTGCTGGTGCTGGCTGTGCTCATAGGCAGGCTGTTCAAGCCTATGCACAGGTGTGAGATGTCTCACCTGTCATGTAAGACGGTCTTCTTGGTGATCATCACGTCTGTCAGAAGGATTAGTGAGCTCGAAGCACTATATGTGGAAGTTTCCTTATCTGGTCTTTCACAAGGACAAGGTCACCCTTAACCCCACCCAAAGTGCCTCCCAAAGGTTTTCTCAGTTTCACCTTAATGAGGTGAGTAACTTATCAGTATACTTTACTAACCCATCATCAGAGGCCACCTGTAGGTTTTATACTCGACCTGCGGAAGCACTCTCTCATTACAAGCAGTGCATGACTGGAGTTTGGGGTGAGGCTCACCAGCTGCTTGTAACATATGCTGAAGCTGCATCAGGCAGACTGGCAGCAAAGCGGACAAGTGGCAGGTGGTTCATTTCCTGTATTGACCTCTACTTTAGGTTGGCTGATAGGGAGCCTCCTGTAGGCCTTAGAGCTCATTCCGCCAGACATACCACAACCTCCATGGCTGCGTTCAGGGACATCACTGTCCAAAAGATCTGTAGGGCTGCCACCTGGAAGTCTGCACACATCTTCATTTCCCAGTACAGCATCAACCTTGAGTCTTATCGGGATGCTGCTCTTGGAACCTCAGTTTTCCAATCTCTGTTCGTCATGATAAGGGTTTGTGCCTTGCCATGTACCTCCTCCTGAGAACTGCTAGGAGTCTGCCAGAATGTAGATACTGAACTGTATCCATGCCTCTAGAAAAACAGATTACTCACCTGTAACCATATTTCTAGGAGTGGTATACAGTCCACATCCACACAACCCACACAGTCTCTCCTGGCAAGTGGCACAAGGATTCCTGCTTTTCGCATGCAAAGATCTGATGTCACAGGGCAGAGTTGGAGGATATATTGCCTGGGTGATAGGAGGAGCTTAGCTTCAAGATGTCTAACGAATCAGCACTTCCAATAGAACTGCCAGAATGTGGATATGAATTATATACAGCTCCTAGAACTATGGTTACAAGTGACTAAGCTATTTTTGTTTTTGTTATTGCTGTTCATTTCCCAAAATCTTGGGCCCACAATACTTAAGATGACAGTTTAGTCCTTAATTTCCAGTTATTTCTACCCCAGCCCTTTGTGAAAAGATTTTCATGAAAAAAAAAAAAATTTGTAGTAGAATTCATGTTTATATACCAAGGTATTTAATCTATCTCTCTGTAGCAGGAGGGAAAATGTGTGAAGGCTAAAATGGCATTGTGCTGTTTCCCACAGAATGCTGTGGCTCTAAGAACTCAGGGCAGAGACAGTAGTGACCAACCCCCATTTTCTGTCATGCTTCAACACTTTTTTTTTTTAATTGAGTATTTTGTTGGAAATGTAATTTAGCCGTGAAAATAACACAAAGTAAATGTTATATTTATATTGACCTTTGAATTCTAACTTGACTATTCAACGAAATATGGCTTTGGTGCAGCAAGGATCAACATCAGGGAGTTGCAAAGGGGTAAATAATGAAGTGGGTAAAAAAAAAAAAAGGTTTAATGTAAACTGCTGCTTTAATACAGGCAAGGATTTAATTTACTTTATTCGTTGCAGCTCTGCATAGAAGCTCCCGGTTTAGAGGCTCATGTAGTTTTCTTGGTCACTGGTATTAATTTCTGTACCATTTAAACAGATTTTTAATGTCTTTTTTTTCTTTTACCGGGATGCATAACACTATATTTTCCCACATTAAAGTACATTTGCCATTTATTTCCCGTACTGTATCTGACTGAGTAAATTGGAAGCTCATTTATACTTTCTATAAACTTATTGATCTCACAATTTCCTAGATACTCCTTGCTGTGTCTGTTACTGGTAAATGTATTTAAAAGAGTTGTGCAAACTGTATATTTTAATTGGTATAAATGGGACACAAATATTAAGTTTGAGTAAACATGCCCTGGGTAACTTGGAACATCTGCTGATGAAAAATGTTAGCAAATAGGATCCACTTTAAGCTTTTGCTAATGCCATTCTTTTTCATCCCATTCAGTTACCATAGCCAAGAGAAATGAAAGCAATTAGTACTGCATATAGTATATATGGTAATAATAAAGATTTATTATCCACTAGTAGTAGAATTTAAAACTAAAGTCAGAGCATGGCTCATTTCCTTTCTTCTTTCTGTGTTCAAACCAAAGTGGTATATCCCCTAGCCATGAGGTCGACTCCATTAATATTGTTTAAAAAGTTATTTATAAAGAACGTTGTATGTCATTCCTGTAACTGAAACAGTGATATTGAAGAGTTCTTCCATCCATTTGTAAAATTTAATTGCCACGCTTATCTCTTGGCATTTCTTTATGCTGCAGATCGTAGCAGTAAATATCTATAGGCATGGAACTGTGACTTTGTTTTGAGCTTCATCACAGCAGACCCCAACCAATATCATCTGTCACTCAGTCCAGCAGCAAGTTCAGGCTTTACTACAGAGATACTGTACACTTCCTTTCCTCCCAGCAACTGTTGTGTAAAGAATGTTTCTCGTCTGACTTTCTGTCTGGAATTTGTTGCAAGAGTAAGGGCCGAGCCCCCACCTTGTGTCTAGGGGTACATGATGGCATCTCATCCAGGAGAGCACCTGCCTTACACCATAAACACCAGTTCTGCACCATTACCAGTTACCTTGCCATCTCAGGTCAATGACTGTGGAGACCAGGGGGCACCTTAACCATACTCTTGGCACTTTAAACATGAGAATGGCAATACTGAAACAAACATGGTATATATATATTTTTTTATTTTCATCTTTATCCTCCTCCTTCCTACCTCCGGTGCCCCCTCCTTCCGTCCGCTCATGTCCCCCGGTACCTACCTTAGGGATCTGCCCCTAGAGTGCCCATCCTCCTCTCCTTGCACAGTGGGGTCTGTCCTTTGGGTAGTCCGGGTGGACAAGCGACCTTCCATCTAGGAGCTGCAGGTGGGGATTTTCGATTTCTCCCCGCCGTTACTCCCCTGGGGCGCCTTGCGCTTGGGCGTCGTCCCGAGTGGTAGCGCGGCTTATGCACGCAGACCCCCGCGCGCCACGACGCCCCTCCCCGCTCCAACAACAAGCGAAACCGCCCATCCCTTCCCTCTGCTGGTGCTTCCACCGGCTACAGAAGGAATGCAGAAGCGCAATGCGGCTCTTGGTAACCCGCCCTAAGGAGGAGGCATCCGTTAGGGCTCGATCCCTCCCTCTCCCCGCCGACCCCAGGCCACCCGAGTCCGTCCCCGAACCCGGGTCGCTGGCGCAGCGCGAAGTGTGGCGTCCAGCGCCTCAACCCTCAGCGCCACCGGGCCAACATGGTATATTTTATTCGCTGCCTAGCTGGTACACAGCTCTCCGGGCATTTCCCTGGTCACACTCCTTCATGTGGTTCCTGTGTTCACACTGCATCCAGTTACTCTGTTAGGCCGTGCCCTTCACCACAACTCCCCCAAATACTCTGTGGGCTTTTACCTAAGCCCCCACTTCCAGTGTGACATCCCTCTAACTGCTATTTCTCTGTCACTGGTCTGGGGATCACCAGTGTTTTAGTAGGGCCTGTTACCCACTCCACAACTATAATTATTACCAGGTTCTTCCCTTGAAACTAAAGGGGCATACTTGCATATTAGTTTTAGTAGTGGGTTTCTTCCAACCCTACAAATCCCCAACCTCCCTTTTGGGGTCACGCTCCCAAGGCTGACTGTGCAGTGATGTTTCTCCCAGGCAGGGTGTGCATAACCCTGGGGGCAAGCCTTGCTATCATGTGTCTTTAGATGCTCATAAAAGGACAATAAATATGAAAGTATAGCAGTTTGTGACATTACTACTAAATGCTTAAAAGTTATAGTAGTTCTGTCCATGTGTGCCTCCCTTCCAGCTTCACACTGATAGCTCTTGCTGCCTGATGAACAAGCTCCCATGCCTGACCCCATTCTGGGGACTTACTGACCCCAGCTCTTGCCAGGCCCCTTCCCACCTGATGACCAGACTTTGGCTACACTGTCAGGGGTTCACTATTTGGTCTGCCTAGGACTTTCTAACACAACACATTAGGGTATTTTTCTGAGCAAGGTAACTTACAGTCCTCTCTATATTCTGAAAGTCCCTCCTTCACTCTTACTGGGATTGAACCCACAAGGGTTCCGGCAACCTCCCTTGAGGGTGCTTGTGTTCCGACAACCTCCATTGAGGGGTGACCCACCACTTCTTCCAATGTGCTTGTTGGGTACTGATGGTCTCTGCTCTTCTCAAGGCAAGTTCTCTGGGTCTCCACACCTCCCGGCTGCTCAAGGTGTTGTTTTCTGGAAAAGAGGAATGAGGGGCCAGTGCTAATCAGTCCCCAGGACTGCAGGCCCACTCAACCCTGTTGCAGCCAGAGAGGCTATCCTGCTGTTCTCTTTCTGGATTCAGTCCCCCTTCCCTTGTGCCTTTCCCTCTTATTGCCCTTCGGAAAAGAGCAGTACCATGAATAATCACACCCTAGTTTCCTAGCTGATTTGAGTCGCTCACAACACAAATACTCATACATCCTGTCTTTGGGCAAACCCCCCTGCCTAGAGAACAACTCTCTGGGTCTGGCTTAACCCTTCGAGTACTCTCTAATAATCTGCCTGGAGCTGGTAGAAGAGAGAGACTGATTACGTCAGTGCTAGGAGCCGTAACTCTTGTCAGATCTGTGATGCCAGGATTTTGGTCCCTTAGATTTTGAGTAGAATACAGCACATAATATACGGTAAGCATGTTTCCCCAGTGGTTTTCTAAACTTGTAATTCATATGTAAGAATGTGGAGAAAGATGTTCTTCACAGTTGAGAGAGTGAACTACACCTTTTGTCAGCTGTTGAAATCAGTGTTGTGCTCCAAACAACCAAAACAATGGTTCAAACAACATGAAGTCTTGCTATATTATGACCATTGCAGTTTGCCCCAGCCTTAGAACTGCTCCGGAGGTGAAAGAGTTAACTTCCATGCAGAGCATGGAGCTTAGAGTGCGAGCTCGGTTCAGAAGCTCTGTTTGGCTGGTTTCAAACCGAAACCGTCAGATTCTTTACTCCGCCTCACTGAACAGTCGCTCCGGAGATTCCTCCTGTTGCTCGGTTTATTTCTTCGGTTTAAAGCGCTATTTCTCGGTTTAATTTAATCGCGATTTCATTATTTTAACTGCAAAACCGATCGGTTCAGGCTCTGTCTTTGGTAATCGTAAGTAATAGATAGGGTTTTTTCTGTGTGGAACTTGTAAGTATTATCGGTTCGGTTGAACCGATCGAGTTGTATTAAATATAAGTTTAAAGCCTTTTAAGGCTTTTAGAAGTGTGGTTCCGGTTCTTATCGGTTCTAAAAACGGATTTCATTATGGCTTTTCCATGACCCGTGACACGGTTTGGAACGATAAGGGTGTCTTGCCTGGCACTGCCATCAAAAGGGCAAGTTGGTTGGTTAGGCTGGCATCATGTCTGAAACCCAAAGAAAAACGGGCCCACTGGGTTTCAACACTATAGTGTCTGTGGGAAGCCTTTGCCAAGGCTGACCACCATGTCTGTGTCTGGGGTTTGACCACCTCAATTCAGACTGCCAGATTTGTAAAAATTTCCCTCCTGCCACCCTGGACAAGAGAGTGGGCAGGCTCAGGGAACGAGAGGCCAAAAAGTCCGCTGACCCGGATGGCCAGCCCGGTTCGGTGCCAACCGAACCGGAGGGAGTGCCCTCTGACCAGGGCGAGACTTCCTCGGGCAAACGAAAAGCTGGCTCTGAGGAGCCAGTTCCAGCAAAGAAATCTAAAAAATCAGCAGGTTTGGAGTCCAAAATTCCTTCTCCAACTGCTGCTGAGATAGCCAGGGCAATACAGATTGTCCAGTCCCTGTCCCCGGTTCCCTCCGAACCGCCACTGTCTGGCAAAAGGTCGGTTCGGTCGGTTCAGTGGTTCAGGATTATGATATAGAAGAGTTCTATGAACCAGAGGAGGGATGATGATTATGATCAGTGTGGAATGTGACTTTGAAAGTCTGGATGTGCCCATTGAACCGGACATCTCCCCAGACAGACTTCAGGTGAGTCTCCTCTAGGCTTTTGAGTCCCTTCTCATTTTTGTTTTATAAAAAGTTGCTGAGACCCTCCAGCTTCCTTTAGAGGAGGCTTTGGATGAGCAAGAGGAGCCTGACTATGTGGAAATGATGGATATCCCAGAGTCCAGGAGGTTGTCCATCCCTTTACATAAATCCTTTAGAAAACAAACAATAAAAATTTTAAAGCTCTAATTCTGCGCCTCCTGTGGATAAAAGATGGACAGGAGGTACACTTTGTCAGGTCCTGATACAGATTTTCTTTCACAGCAGTGCAGTCATGTTGGGTAGTTCAGGCTGCAGCCTGTGATAAAGCTAATATTCCACTGGCTTACATCCTCCTGACAAGGATTCCAGGAAGATTGATGCCATGGCCAAAAAACAATACATGGCAGCATCCTTGGGACTCAGACAAACTAACTATATGGCTTATGTTGCAAGATACCAGAAATCTAGATGGGGATACTGTCATGGCCTTAGCCAAACAGGTCCTGGCCAGCTCGCCAAAGGAGCTGGAGCAGGTGGCCCTGATGGTATTGAGGCATCTAAGGTGCAATTCCATGCTGCAGTGGATTCTAATGATGTATCCTCTAGAGTCATGGCTACATCTGTGGCTTTTAGCAGATTGGCCTGGCTCAGGTGTACTACTTTGTCACAGGATACCCAGTCTAAGGCTATGGATTTTCCTGTGAGGGAAATTCTCTGTTTGGGGAGCAGACAGAGAATTATATGAAGAAAATGGATGAATATAGAACCACTTACAGGGTGCACAAGCCAAGGAACGCAAGCCACTCCTCAGAGGCAGCCCCAGGGTGGGGGTGAGCCTTTTCACAGGCCTTTTACCAGACCAGGCCCCTCCTCTTCAGCCTATGTACAGAGGGGTTCTTCAGAGGAGAGGCAGGCGGGGTTCGAGCAGGCCTGCTCCCCCTCAGCCTAAAGCCCCTGCCAAACAGGCACCCTGATGGGATGCCCAGGGTCGGCTCTCCACTACCTGTAGGGCAGGTTGGCTCACTTCGTCCAGGACTGGCAGTCTTTAACTTCAGACAGGTGGGTCCTGGAAGTAGTGAGCCAGGGTCTAATTCTCAGCTTCAAGAAATTTCAAAGATGAGAGCCAGATCTTTTCCACCTACAAACCCTTTAGAGACTCTTGCTTTGGAAACAGAAGTCTCAACCCTCCTAGCTCTCAGAGCTGTAGAAAAGGTTTCTCCCCTTCACCAGGGCAAGGGTCTGTACTCCAGGTACTTCCTTACCCCAAAAAAGACAGGAGAGTGGCGGCCTATCCTGGATCTAAGATATCTAAACAAGCACCTTTTAAAGCCAAAGTTCAAAATGGTGACACTGGGAATGATTTTACCCTCCCTAAGGCCAGGGGACTGGCTAGCCTCCCTGGACCTCAAAGATGCCTACTTCCATGTTCTTATCAGAAGTTCCCATCGAAAGTACCTCAGATTTGAACTGCCCTCGGGCCATTATCAGTTCAGAGCAATGCCCTTCGGCCTTACTTCTGCTCCAAGGGTGTTCACAAAGTGTCTGGCAGTAGCAGTCGCTCACCTAAGAAGGCAAAAGATTGCCATTTTTCCCTACCTGGACGACTGGCTTATTGTGGGTCAGTCTCCAGACCAGGTCAAATCACACCTGCTAGTTACCCAGCAGCTGCTTACCTCTCTGGGATTTCTTCTCAATCTTCCAAAGTCAGTTTTGGAACCTGTCTAGATACTCACCTTTATAGGCGCAGAACTGGATACAAAGCAGGCCAGAGCCTTCCTTCCCTTGGAAAGGGTAAGGACCTTAGTGGCCCTGGCCGCCTCCTTCACTCTGCAGGTTTCTCGACCAGCAAGGCATTTCCTGCAGCTCCAGGGCACATGGCTGCCTCCACAGCTGTGGTGCAAGGAGCAAGATTTCAGATGAGGGACATTCAGTTCCATTTGAGAGCTTTCTGGTCTCAAAAGAAGAGATCCTCTATCCAAGTTAATCCCAGTGACTCAAACCCTGATCCAGGCCCTTCAGTGGTGGCAGGATCAGAGCAATCTGAGACAGGGGGTGTCTTTCATCCCTCTGTCCCATTCCTTGACCCTTACTACAGGTGCATCCCTTTTGGGATGGGGAGCTCACATGGGCGACCTCTCCACCCAGGGATTATGGTCCCCTCAGGAATCTCTGCTCCACATCAATCTGTTGGAACTCAGAGCTGTTTTTCTAGCACTTCAGGTTTTCTCTGCATCTGTTCAGAACAAGGTGGTACAGATCAGAACAGACAACACCACTACAATGTGGTACATCAACAAACAAGGGGCACTCGGTCTTGGCCTTGTGTACCGAGCGATGAAGTTGTGGTCTCTAGCTTACTCCTGAACACTTCCCTCATAGCAGTTCACCTCCCAGGCAAGGACAATGTCCTGGCAGATGCCCTCAGCAGGATTTCCCAGGGCCATCACGAATGGTCACTGGATCCCCTAGTACTGGGGATAGTGTTTGCCAGATGGGGCACTCCTCAGATAGATCTTTTCGCAGCCCCAGACAATTATCAACTTCCACTGTTTTGTTGCAGGCCCCCAGTGCTGGGCTCAGTTCCCCTGGATGCCTTTCTCCTCGATTGGGAAGGGAAGTTTCTTTATGCCTCCCCCCCCCCTCCTGTTCAAAGTACTAGTCAAAATCAGGTCTCAGCCCTGCAAAATGATCCTGATTGCTCCAGACTGGGTCAGGCATCCCTGGTACCCACTCCTTCTGTCCTTAGCAGTCCATCTTCCCCTGTGTCTCCCCAGGAACCACAATCTGTTAACCTGTGCTCAGGGAGAGTTTGGTATCAAATCTCAAATCCCTCAACCTCAAGGCTTGGCTCTTGAGCAGTTAGAGTTGCTGATTTGCAACTTTCTCAAAGTGTTCTCGAAATCCTGAAGGCTGCTAGGAAGCCTTCCACCAGAAGCTACCTATAACTCCAAGTGGAAAAGGTTTTCCATATGGTGTTCTGGGAAGCATGTTTCCCCAGAATCTGCTGATCTACCTACTGTATTGGACTACATGGTCCATCTTAATTCTTTGGGACTGAGACCAGCCACCCTGAAAGTGCACTTGGCTGCTGTCTCTGCCTTCATTTCAGCAGGAAGCCTCTTCTCTCTGCTCATCCTGTATTTTCCAAGTTTTTTAAAGGATTGCTTCACACTAATCCTCCATTCAGGGACCCTGCCCCGGCTTGGGATCTTAATGTATGCATTGCTCAGCTAATGCAACCCCCCTTTGAGCCTCTGTCTTCAGCAGAGCTTAAGTATTTGACTTGGAAAACTGTATTTCTGGTAGCCATCACTTCTGCCAGGCGTATAAGTGAGTTACAGGCTTTATCAGTAGAAACTGACTTTATTTCCTTTCACAGGGATAAAGTGGTCCTCAGGACTAACAGGAAGTTTTTGCCTAAGGTGGTTTCAGATTTCCACCTTAACCAATCTATTTCACTTCCAGTGTTCTTCACTGACCATTCCTCCTCTGGTGAGGAGGCTGCACAACAGATGTTAAGAGGGCCCTAAGTTACTACATAGGCGTACCAAGGGTCACAGGTTTGACTCCCTCCAACTGTTTCTCACTTATGGTGAGGTTGGGAAAGAGACCTGCCACTAAAGATCCATTGCCAGGTGGATTGTTTCTTGTATCCAATTTTGCTATCAAAAGCTGGGTAGGTTCCCCACTCAGGCCTGAGGCTCACTCTACCAGAGGTACAGCTGCATCTCTAGCTGCTGCTAGAGACATCCTATCTTGGAGATATGTCAGGCAGCTACTTGGAAGACAGTACACACTTTCACCAAGCATTACTCCCTGGATATTCAGGCCAGGAGGGATGCTCGGTTTAACACAACCGTGCTTCGAAAGCCTATTCCTAAGTAGGTTCTGTCCCTCCTCCATGGAGGTACTGCTGTGTAGTCTGCAATAGTCATAATAAGCAAGACTTCATGTTGTTTGAAGAAAAATTACTCACCTTAGTAATGTTGTTTCTTCTAATGGAGTCTTGCTATATTATGACCTCCCCAGCCTGCCCTCTCAGAACTCCTACTTTGGGGTATGGGGTGGGTAGTCCTCTGTTGGCATTTATTGATGCCTCTTTCATGTTTGGGTGTTGTGTTTATTTAGTTATTTTATCTTAATTTTCTGGTCCACTGACTTGAGTCTTTGTGTTGGGACCAGTAAAAATGTGTTAATATATTGGTAGCCAGTTGGCTAGTGTAGGTTACAGCTTCCACACAGAACCTTAGTGAGTTTTTGCTCGTAAAGATCTGACGGTTTCGGTTTGAAACCAGCCAAACAGAGCTTCTGAACCGAGCTCGTGCTCTAAGCTCCATGCTCTGCATGGAAGTTAACTCTTTCACCTCCGGAGCAGTTCTAAGGCTGGGGCAAACTGCAATGGTCATAATATAACAAGACTCCATTAGAAGAAACAACATTACTAAGGTGAGTAATTTTTTCTTTTGGAGCGCAAGCGGAATTACTCTCGCATATACCTGTAGTAAATAAGAGCTCATGTGCTCTTTCAGAAATGTCTTTCTTATAGACTGCCACACTTCAGAGACATTTAATAAAGTGCTATGTAGTATGTCTAGGCGTTAAAGAAGTTACTAACCTAAAGTGATGGATTTTAAGATTTTCTCTTTGGGAAACATGATTAATGTATTGTTATACAAAATAATGAAAAACCTAAGCATTAAGGACTTACTGGTTCTCTACATCTCGTTAGTGTAGTGACATTAGGGCATTCATGCTTCACTGTCGTGCCAATGATGTCACCAGACTAAGCTGGTGTGACTATCCAGCATGTTTTTAACACTTAAGGGTTAGTATGTCTGTACAGTATGTAGTGTATGGATACACAGCAAGTGCCTCTGCTCCTTATTTTAAAAGTAAGGCACTGCACACACGATCGTAAGGTCTTTTTAAAGGTTATAAGTACAGTGGACAGAGCATCCAGACTGCGCTCTGACACTTTGCTGTCCCAATGGAGTTCCCAGTCACCATTGCGGCACAAGTGAAAGGCATGCGGTATGTACATGCTGGGATACTCAGTCAGGACTCTAGAAGACAGCGAAAAAGGTAACCACTTTATTATTAGCATAGCATGAGCTTATTGATGATTTCTAAAACGTATTTCAGGGCTCTGTAAATCCAGTATTCTTGGCAGAGACTTGTGCTGTGCTACAGTCTGGACACAAACTTTTTAAACTGTTCTGATAGAGTGAAAATCAGTTTTTTTTTTTTGTTTGTTTTTTTAAATAAAACTGAAAACTGTTTAAAGGACATGGTGTGCACCTTGTTAGAAGTAGGGAAGCATTCCCAATGACCAAAAACTATAACTATAACAGATTATTTTTTCTTGTATAGTATTATGTTTCCTTAATATGTAAGATTTAAGTTGTTAACCCTTCTTTGCTGCTTCTGAAAGAGGCAAGAAAGGAAAACACAAAGTGAGGTCACTTTTCGGAAAATTTTGGAACATAGGCCTGGATTTCCAGACGTTTGAATGTAGCACTTGTGGCAGTTCCTGCCACAGCTGCATCACAGAACATATGTGAGAACCATTTAAAACATGCTGATGCATCTACAACACTTTGTTCATTTGAAGAAACCTCACCCAAGGCTATACGTAAGGGTGGTTGGTCGGTAGTTTCTGATGCCAGTTTATACATGGTCTCAGTATACATCGAGACATGCACTTTCCAAACCGGAGCAATTAGAAGCTCCGTCTATACATCAATATAATGGAAAGACCTGCAACTGCTCCCCGCATGAAACGTCACTCTAGGGACAGCCGTGGGTGGTTGTGGGAGCCCTGCTTTGCACGGTGTATTTTGAAATGCCGGCGGAGAGGTATGCAGGATCAACCAGATAAATTATAAATATAAAACATCACAGGACACAGAAAAAAATACTACTGTTCAATAAGTGTTGATCGGGTCCTGCCACACACTGAGGCAGGACCTGTTTTTACGTGGACATTTCCCTTTAAACATTCATTATAGATGTAACTGTATAGTGTTGAGAACTAGCACATTTATTACATGTATTGGAGTGATATGGTACTGTGCCTTTAAGAACACTATTTTTATATGAGGGTCTGTTAATGGTCTGGTGTGTGGGTCTTTTAATGATCTCCTGATGATGCATACCATGTGAAACTGGTAGGGGATCTTTGTGCCACCCGCTGGCTTGTGGAGATGGCAGATTTTATGCTTTGTTTGAACTGAATTAAGGAAGCCTTTTTTGACAGCAGTCTGAGTGGTGCCGGTTTTGTGCATTTGCTATCATCACACGAGGTACTGCCGAAAATCCTTGCAGCTGTTTGTTTCTTTCGCCCCTGGGAAAGAGGGCCTACCAGTTTCTAAACAGTGCCTGTCCAAATGGTTGGCCAGCTGTATTATTTTCTTGTTCCAAAAGAGTGCGCACTGGGAAAAATCGTGCTTAAAGAAACTACTGTGAATGCAAGCCAAAAGTTTCGAGCACAGATAAACCTCAAAAGAAGGATGCCACCATGTAGTAAAAAATTGTTTGGTGCTGTTTTTCAATAAAATTATGTAAAACATTTTTTACTACATGGTGGCATCCCTCTTTTGAGGTTTATCTGTGCTCGAAACATCTGTATTATTTTCTGTTACAGGAAGTATGGTAATGAACTTACTAGGGTTGTCCATGCCCACTCTACCAGAGGCTCGGCCACTTCTGTTGCCTGTTTCTGGAATGTGTCAGCTGCTGAAATCTGTGTTGCTGCCACTTGGGAGTACTGTCCACACTTTCATGAAACACTACAGTCTGAACATTGCCTTTAGGAGAAGGGCAGGCTTTTTTCCCTGGCTGTGCTTCATGGTCTCCAGTCTCAGGTCTGTAGCCTTCAGCCACCCAGACTGTCTGTGTCAGTACTGCTTGGGACTCGTTCCATAGGTGTGGCCTGATGCCAGAGATACTCTCGATGAAGACAGTACAGTATAGTAAGTGGATCTACTGTCTTCATCAAGAGTACAGTGCAGTAGGAGAGTACCGTAAAAAGGCTTCCTTTATTCAAGGAATTTTAGAAACAATAAACTCCCTAATGAAAGGCAAAACTACTGAAATCCAGAGTTCCCTTAGTGCCCAAGGTAGCATCCTCTCTAATCCCCCAGCAATTGCTGCAGGTTTAAATGAATTCTTCACAGACCTAGACAAGTATACCACATTCTTTAACCTCATACTCAACACCGACACCCTCCACACCGCTCTAGTGGATGTGGCTGCAGCCAGCACCATCTCAGACTTGCAACCCTGAAAGAGTGCATGGCTGCTCTCTAATTTAAAATCGGAGAGCTCCCCAGGTCACGATACGCTCGAACCTAAATTCCTCAAACTTGGTGACACAGGGCTGGCTGCATCCGTACAGAATCTGCTTAACAGATCCTTTCTCTCTGGAACTGTCCCAGTGAAATGGAAGGTCGCTGTGGTCATTCCAATCCACAAAGGTGGTCCTAACATGGTAGTTGAAAACTATAGGCCCATCTCCATTCTTTGACCACTGGCAGAGATACAGGAATACATTTTTTACAACCACCTACAAGATAACCTTGAATCCCATCTCTTCCTTTCAACCTACCAGCATGGGTTCAGTAAGAATCACAGCACCCTCACAGCTCTCATAAAAGTATTAGCTGACATGCTCAGTGCAGTGGACCATGGCCTCGTCACTGGTGCCATCTTCATGGACCTCACAAAGGCATTCGACTTGGTCAGTCACAACCTCTTAATACGAAAGCTTTACTTTCTGGGCCTTGATCACAGTGCTCTCACATGGCTCCACAGCTGCCTCTCTAACTGCTCTCAAAGGGTCAAATTGTCAGGAGCCCTCTCGGATTTCAGACCTATAACGCATGGTGTGCTTCAGGGTTCCATTCTGGGACCACTATTATTCTCGCTGTTTATTAATGATTTGCCAAACAACTGTGGTGGTGCCTCAGTCCACTTATACACAGACAACACCATCATCTACTGCTCCTCCTCAGGCATTGGTTGGATAAACCAAAGTCTCTCATCCGACTTCCATACCCTCAAAAGTGGTTCTCAGAAAACCATCTAGTCCTCAATATAAAAAAAGACAAAAAGTATGCTGTTCACAACCCTGCCTCCACACCCCTGCCTCAGCATCCCCTCGTGATCCAGTCTCAGGATGGTAATGCCGTTATTTATATATTAAAGTCTAGGATTAACACCTGTGAGCTGCAAGCTCATTACATAGGTTCCACGTCAAAAGGACTGATAGACATGAGGCAGACAAAAACATGAAGAACTTAAGTGTCCAATCAAATGCAACAGAGTATGAGAACAAAAGACACAATATACAGTAAAGAAACTGTGCTAGTTAATACAATCATAGCAAGACAGAGTACAAAGAGGTACCAGGACAAAAAGCTGCAATATATGGCAAAATGTTGAATACTGCAGAAACTGTACTATTTAGGCATAGCAAGATGGTTTACTGAGAGGTTTAACATATTCATGTTGCTATTCATTCATATACGTGTAACATGTTCATCTCATGTTACTGAGAGGTTCAAAGATAAGTAAACTGCAATAGGAAGCACTGTACAATTGTGTACCTCACGTCACTCAGTGAATCAAGCAGTAGTTCAGAGACAAATGAAGCGGGACGGAGGCAGGATGGGGAGGAGTAAGAGGTACATCCAGGGTATGAATGGGGCCATTAGAACAAAGGAGAGGAGGATGACGGGAGAGGGGTAAAAAGAGGGTTGGGGGGTGAGGGTGGCAGGGAGAGAGGTGGTAGTGGTATTTCAGGAGGAACAGGATGAGGGGAAGGGAAAGATGAGGGATGAGTAGGAGATGCGGGTGGCGGAGAGAGGGGTGAGGTGGTAGTAACATATCAGGAGAATAGGGATGAGAGGGTGGGAGGGGAATGAGAGGAATGGGTGGGAGGTGAGGTGGCAGAGAGGGTGGGGTGACGGTCAAAACAGAGGCCAGAGGTAGTGGGTCAGAAGATTGTATACTCCTAGTGGAAGCAGTCTCAGCTGGCCAAAGCAAGAAAGACTCTGAGTAGTTGCTTGAAGGAGCCTAGCGTTGGGGCCAAGGAGATGTTGTCGTGCAGTGAGTTAAACCAAAGCGGAGAATGATAGGCAAAGGATCTTTGCCCTTGGGAGGTGCGGCAGCGGGGAAATTTGAAAACCTGGTTGACAAGAACTTCTAGTGTGTCGAAGATTGGAGAACGGGGTGAGGAACTCCTGCACACCAGGGGGCATCAGTCCAAGGCCCACTTTTTTTGCAAGTAGACATGTTTGGTACCTTAGCCTGCACTTGAAAGGGAGCCAACGAGCCTGTACGTACATGTCACAGGTATGGGTCAGACGTGCGGAGCCAGTTAGGAGCCGGCAACTTTAAGTACAACAGAGATGCGGCAGAGTGCCGATTTAGAGGCTGATCCATAAATGACAAGCCCGCAGTCTATAAGAGTAACCACAGAGCTATGTATGGCTAATTTGATGGCTTTAGGGGACAGGCAGAATTTGTGCCTGTAAAGGAGCCCTATGCATGAGCTGACTGCCTTGTCAATGTTATCAATATGGATGGTGTAACACAGGGCACTATAAATATGGACGGCGTAAGACAGGGCACTATCAACAGTGACTCCAAGATACTTAAAGTGCAGAAGTAGTTCCAGAGGAGAGACCCTCTTAGTTGGT
This sequence comes from Neoceratodus forsteri, assembly GCA_016271365.2. NCBI lineage: Eukaryota > Metazoa > Chordata > Ceratodontiformes > Ceratodontidae > Neoceratodus > Neoceratodus forsteri. Next base: position 761,980,167 of record CM057456.1, on the reverse strand, counting down.
GATTGATAGAGTGTAGGAGCTATGTTTGTTTTGAGGGTTTGAGAACAACATTATTTTTGTTTTTTTGTAGTTCATTATGAGTTTATGGCTGTTGAACCATCTTTTGACATCAGCAAAGTTTTCCTGGAGCTGCGTCTCCAGCGCTTTATGGTCAGGACCACTAGTGAAGATGACAGCGTCATCAGCATACAACAGAATATGGTCCTGGCAGACAAGAGGGAGTTTGTTTAGGAAGATACTAAACAAGAGTGGGCCCAGAATGGAGCCTTGTGGGACTCCAGAGCAGACAGATAGGGTGTTCCGAGTTTTACCTGCTGTGAGCGGTCGCTCAGGTAACTATCGAATCATGCCGTAGCGTCGACAGAGAGACCAAAGTCAGAGAGCAGTTTAACCAGGAGGGCATGGTTTACCGTGTCGAAGGCCTTGGTTAAATCAATATATGCTGCACCGACAAGGTGGTCTTGGTCCAATGAGCGATGGATGAAGCCTGTGAATTCTAGTAAGGCTGTTGTACTATGCCTGCTCCTAAACCCATGCTGCTCAGTGCATTGCAGTTGATACTTTTCAAGGTATTCGATCAGCTGATCGGCAACTATTCTTTCCAGTGCTTTTGAGAGGGTGGCGAGGATGGAAATCTGGTGGTAGTTCCCGTGCAGGTTGCGGTCACCACTCTTAAGCACAGGTGTTACAGTTGCCGTTGTCCACAATTTCAGGAACTGTGAGTGCCTAAGAGACAGGTTAATAATGTGAGTTGGGGCAGAAGGATCTCCTCTAGAGTGAGTGTGACAAACTTAAGGTTCAGCTAATCACCGCTAAAGTGTGATTTCCCCAGGACCCTGAGGAGGTATTTTCTGGCTTCCAGGGCTGAGATGGCTCTGAAGTAAAAAGGAGGATGCCCTTGAACTCGTCCGTTCGTTCAGATACCTGGGTGTTACCGTAGACCCGTCGCTCACCTTTGAAATCCATGTCAATTTATTGACTAAGGCGATCAACCAAAGACTAGTCTGTTGCATTGTCTCCATCCCCCTCCTATCATTTGCCTCGTGTCAAATAATTGCAATGTCCACACTCGTCCCTCTCCTCTCCTGTGGTGCCCCACTGCTCCTCCCAGTCCAGACCACCATCCTGTCTTACCTCAATCAACTCTATCTAAGGGTAGGATGTTTTGCAGTAGGAGTAGATCCCCAGCACCACCATTACAATGTTCTCTCATCTCTGGGCACCTCTGGAGTCTAAATTCCAATACTTCACCATGTGCCTCATGTTTAAGCTGGTCCACCTTTACACTCCTTCCTGCCTGGGCGACCTCATCAAACTTAGCCCCAGCGTAATCTACGGTCTGCCGTCTTCCCCCTACTGGTTACTTCTAACTCTCAGCTGACAGTCAGCAAAAGATCCTTTGCTTTTTCAGCCACATCCACCTGGAATTCTCTCCTGCATGCAGTTCTCTCCAGCACCTCTCTCCCACAATTTAAACACAATATCTCACATCATCTCCTTGCCCCCTCTCCTTGTTCCTGTATTTGCTGACAGCTTTCCTGCATGAATGGAAGATCTCCCATTGTCTGAATTTACCCAAATCCCACTATGTATGAATGTTAGCCTGAACTGCTATATTCAATGTTTTGCACTTTATTTGACCTAATGTTACTTACACTGTTGTAACACTGTATTTATCCTGATGTAACACTGAACTTGTACCATGGTTGAATATGCCTGTGTTAGCACTAGCCTTGTTAGCCATTGTACTCCCTATTCCTCTGTAACATGTATGTATATGTTGTCCCTGGTCACCCCTGAAAAATGGACAGTATTGTCTCAGTGGGCCTACCCGGTTACCAAAATTCAGTAAATCAACAAAATAAATACTGTACTCTCGATGAAGGCAGTACAGTTACGTAAGAACTTACCGTAACAGTAGATCTTAGAGAGATCTCTTGCATCAGGTCATGCCATACCGCCCCCTTAGCCTCAGGGCTTCTCAATTTCTGTCTCTCTTTCTCCAGGTTGATTTGCCGTCTGTTCCACCTTTCTTAGTGGCAGAAACCTCCAGCTGTCCCTCAGTTCCCCTGGAGGGAGGTCTTCTGCATATGGTCTCCGGCGGGCAAACTGAGGAGGGCGCGGGGCCACCCACGTTTATATAGGGAGGACGTCAGCGTCTGATGTTGTCATGGGCAGCCCCAACTAGTCTACTAGCTAATAAGTTTCTTTGTGGTCCTAGTGATTGGTGGTTGTAGTTCCATAGGTGGTGTCATGTCAGTTGAGAGCGTACTCTCAAGCGCACATCAATTCGGCATCGTCAATTAAGCGATGCTGCTTTCAGCAACTGTAAAGTTTAGCGCATGGGACAAATCAGCACGTGCTTTAGCACAAAATGACATCTGAAACTGCTGCACTGTCTGTTTCTTTATAATAGCACACAGTCAGTAATAGTTCCCGAGTGCCATGCGAAACTCCCGAAGGCTTGTGCCCATATAATCAGTAATAGCAACATCCTTATAATGAGTTTTGTCCCCACTTCTTCACTATATGTTACAAAAATTAAAAGACCAAACACCAGACAGACTGTGTTTGTATCTCCCCACCCACCCTTCCTCAGCAGGTACCGGGTCATAATGTCACGGACTAAATCACGCATGAAGAACCGCACTGACTGTAGATCATACAGGTTTAGAGTGACAGGGGAATATCAGCGATGTGAAAGAATCGCTATCCCCTGACACTCTCCACAGTAGAGGAAGTGGATGTAACCACTGCCATTCGGGTGCTTGGTGGAGCCTCTCCCGTGGTGGAGTGGCTAGAGCACCCAACCTTGTAGTGGATGGGTTGGAGGTTGAGGGGTTTGATTCCTTGTTAGGGAATCTTTTTTGTTATTTTTTGTGTGCCGCGGACAAGTGTGGATAGGGATTTTCTTCTTGCCCCTGTGTCCACACCCCCTCTGAGTTGATTATAATAGTTCTGGGGGGTGTGGGGGGCAAAGCCCCCCCAAAACAAAAAAAAAAGACCTTTTGGGTGTGTGGCAGTCGTGTTGCGGTTGGCATTATGTGCCACCGCTGTGTTGCCACACGCTGTTGTTCGTGCACAGTTTAGTCCATGACATTATGACCCCGTGCCTCCTCAGCATATGCTCCTGAACCTGTTTTTACAGAACCCTTACTCCTCCTGCTCGCATCACAATCCCATGGCCCCAAAAAGAAGACTGCGTGCGCTTTAGCACAAAATGCCATACGAAACTGCTGCACTGTCTATATCTTTAAAACATCACACATAGTCAGTAATAGTTCCCAAGTGCTATCTGAAACTTCTGAAGGCTCGTCCCACATAGTCAGTAATAGTTGTCACAAATGCACTCAGCAGGTCAGGCCTTCTGCTCCCAGAGTGTCAACCTCAGAGCACAATAGTGTAAACAGGTAACAGACAGGGTAACCCTCCTGTCTGCTTTTGGGTCCGAATCACCTTTAGTCTCAAGTTCTGGGGGGATTCAAACTGTGAACCTTATGCTGCCGCACCCAAATGTGCAGGCTCAGCTACGTACCCTCTTCGGGGATTGCTGTACAATCTTTCGCCAGGGGCACCAAGCCAGGCTTCCAAAATGAACCCTTAAAACTCTATAAGAGATCTTAGGTATATTCTTACCTTTTTCCAGTTTAGTAACACCATCAAGCCCTTCAGAACAGCCGTCAGACTTAACCAGGTATACATCACATGCAAAAATAACTTGGAAGACACACCCAGGCAATCTCTTGAAAAAAAAAGATTTTACTAAAAGATGATAAAAATATGAAAAATACAAACACAGAACAGTATATCAAAGAGCATCACAATCACTTAAAAGAAAAACAAGGAAAACTACAGAACAAACTCCTACCAACATACAGTTGGATCTTTTCTATCTAATGTATTACCTCTTTAAGTGCAGTTAGAGAACTGTGTCTCTCTCTAGAGTCCCAAGATGGAAAATATCTCACAGTTCAGATACAGTATAGTTTAAACTGTCTCTCTCCACACCCCTTCTGTGAGTCATCTAGCTCCTCCTTTTAGAATATAAAAAAATACAAACATGATGTCCTATAAGGAGGTATATTAAATAAGGTGACATCAGCAAAAACTAATTTCACAAATTATCAGGCTTTGATCCATCAGTTCCTTTTGAGGTTTACAACCCTGCAATCCATCACCCAGGTGTGAGATAGCTGGCAGGAATCAACTTAATGATGTCCTGTTTCTGAAGTCATAGAATGTATACTTTAGTTTCCCAGCTTCAGAGCAGAACAGGTCATAAAAAGGCCATAAAATGCAGTTTCTCAAGGAAGTTAATTACATTACAGAGATCTCCTGTCAGTGACATCCTGTGGCTTCACTGAAACCTGGGGGGGGGGGCACCCATGTTAGCACAGGCTGTCTTATGTGAGACAATCGCATACTATATTTTTGTATTACAAATGGCATACAATAAACAAGCGTCACATTCCTCCCCACCTAGACTGAATTTGGGAGCTCTATCCCCTGCATGGGATGAGCTTCCCAAGTCAGTTCACTCCTCATATAAACACAACAGGCCATCTGCGTTCTGATTGGTCGCTCCAGCCCTATGTAATACCCTTGCAAGGCAAGACTCCATCTTAATAGTCTACAATTAGTTTTTCCCATTTGGGTCAGCCAAACCAGGGGGTTGTGGTCAGTTTGTACCTCAGAATAATGCCTATATAAGTATGGCTGTGACTTCTTTAGGGCCCACACTATGGCAAGACACACTTTTTCCACAGTAGAGTAAGCCTGCTCCCTGGGAAGTAACTTTTTACTCAGGTACACTATAGGGTGATCTTTTCCTTGGTTGGATGTTTGACTCAGTACTTCCCCAATACCCACGTCTGAGGCGTCAGTCTGGACTATAAAGGGTCTGCTATAATCAGGACTTGTCAATACAGGAGCACTGCACAGTGCCTCCTTCAGTCTGGTAAAGGCTTTTTCACAGGCTGGTTCCCAGGTAATTTTCTTAGGCATCTTTTTCTTTACCTGGTCAGATAGGGGAGCAGCCAGGGCACTGTAATTAGGTACAAATTTCCTATAGTACCCTGCTGTCCCTAGAAAACTCCTGACCTGCTTCTGCGTTTCTGGTCTGGGCCACGCCTTGATCACCTCTATTTTTACTTGGTTAGGGCAGAGCTGTCCCCGGCCTACAGTATCCGCGAGGTATGCCACTTAAGCCATGGCCACCTGGCACTTCTCAGCTTTGACAGTGAGCCTGGACCTTTGTATTGTGCCCAGCACTTCCCTAAGGTGGGACAGGTGTTCCTCCCAGCTGGCACTAAAGATGGCAGTGTCATCCAGATATGCCACGGAGTACTCCTCAGCACTATTTAACACCTGGTTCACCAACCTTTGGAAAGTGGCCTAGGGCGTTCTTCATTCCGAAAGGCATTACTTTAAATTCAGATAAGCCTATTGGAGTGATGAAGGCCAACTTCTCCCTAGCTCTGTCAGTTAACTCTACCTGCCAGTACCCCTTTGTCAGGTCAGTAGTCATAAGGTAGGTCACCCCTCCCAACTTGTCCAGGAGTTCGTCGGTCTGGGGCATTGGGTGGGTGTCTGACTTTGTGACTGCATTCAGTCCACAATAGTCCACACAGAAACGAGTAGAGCCACCTGGCTTGGGCAGAAGGACTACGGGTGAGGCCCAGGGGCTGTGGGATCTCTGGATTACCCCTAAATCCAGCATTTCCTCCACCTCTCTCCTAATGTCCTTTTGGACGGCCTCTGACACCCGATGTGCTGTCCGTCGTATGGGCGTTTGTGTCCCTGTCTCTACATCGTGCATCACTAAGCGGGTTAGTCCAGGCTTGGCATTAAACAGTGGGGCAGAGTCTGCTAAAACCTCCCTTACTTCCTGGATCTTGTCCGGGGCCAGCTGGGGTGACAGTTTTAACTGCCTCCACAGAGGACTCCCTTGCTTTCTTCCAGAAAGTCCAGAAGGGGGTCTCCTTTGTCCATCCCCTCCCCAGGAATACATACTGCAAACACCATGTCAGCCCTATTAGCATATAGCTTCATCATGTTGACACAGTACATTCTTTCTGTATGTCTTCTGTCAGGTAATTCTACAATATAGTTCACGTCATTTACCTTTCTGACTTCTTTGTACAGTCCTGCCCACTCAGCCTGCAGCTTGTCTTTACAGACCGGAATAAGGATCATGACTTCCTGACCCACCATATACGAGCGAGCTCGGGCTCTGCGGTCGTATCACACTTTTTGTTTCTGTTGGGCACCTGCCAGGTTGCTCTGGGCAGTTCCCATAAACTCCTTCAGCCTTTCCCTAAACCTAAGGACATAATCCACTATAGGAGTGCTCTGGGTGGCGTGCTTGCTTTCCCAGTCCTCCTGGATCAAGTCTAGGGGCCCACTTACCCGACATCCATATAAGAGCTCAAAGGGGAAAACACTGTTGACTCTTATGCAGACAACAGGTGGGAAGGTATTTCTCCAGTCCCTCTCATGCTGTTCAGCAAACGCTTGGAGCATTGACTTCAGGGTACCATTAAATCTTTCCACAAGCCCATTGGCTTGCGGGTGATAAGGTGTCGTGTGTCTCTGCACCACCCTACACTTCTCCCATGCACATTTCATCAGGTCCGACATGAAGGAACCCCCTTGATCGATGATAACCTCCTGCGGAAACCCAACACGGGAGAAAATCCCAAGTAAGGGATCCGCCACTTTGTCTGTCCTCAGTGAGGATAGGGTGACTGCCTCTGGGTATCGGGTGGCATAATCCACCACAGTCAGGATGAACCTCTTCCCAGAGGAGCTGGGGGTATTTAAAGGCCCCACAATATCCATTCACACCCTCTGGAATGGCTCCTCCACTATGGGCAATGGAATCAGTGCGGCTTGGGTTTTCTTACCCGCCTTCCCTATTTCTTGGCACTTGTGAAAAGACGTGCAATACTCCTTCACCTGCGGGGTGAAGTTGGGCCAATAGAAATTCTAGGCCAATCACTGCATAGTGCATGCGATTCCCAGATGACCAGACAAGGTAATATCATGTGCAATCTTGAGCAACTGCACACGGTACCCCTGGGGAATGACAAGCTGCCTGCCCATCACCCCTCCCTCCCTCTGTCTTTACAGCCTGAGTATACATCAGTCCATTTTCCCAATAAACCTTATGTTTACCGTCACTTCCCTATGCTCCATCAGAGTCTGCCCAAGCCCTCAGCTTCTCTAGACTAGGGTCACTTTTCTGAGCAGCTGCAAACTCCTGACACATTCCCAAGTCATTGGACAGGTCCCCTTCAGTCTCTAAACTAGGGTCCCTAGCACTGGCATCAGGGCACTCAGGATCACTGTCATCCCTAACCCTCTGACAATGAGTCACCCTTCCTTCTTCGGAGTAACCCTCCGTAGCTGTGTGGTTAACTGCTACTGGGGAAATTTCTACACCCTTTTCATTAGTCTCCATATCAGGAGACACAGGCTGGGGAACCAGCCTCCCAGTGTTTTCCACAATGGCTTCTATGGGGTCCAGGGAACTACAATTTCCCCATCCCGCTTGGCTATGGGTAACTACACACACCATCCCTGTTTGAGATCATTGCCAAGGATGACGTCAACTGCTAACATTTTGGCTACAGCCACCTGTTGCACAGTTCCCCCGTTTCACCCCAGTCTTGGAAAACACTAGCCAGTGGCAATGTTGTCTCCTCACCAGTGAACCCTTGTACAGTTACAAATTTATTGGGTATAAGCTGACCAGGCTCTACCAGTTCCCCTTTACCAGCATCAGGGATGCCCCTGTGTCTCTTTACTCTTGTGTCTGTACACCATTCTGGGTGCATGTGTTCCCTCATGTTCACAGGCATGCTCCCAGGGACACACAACAACCCATTCTTTCCTAGTCCCATTTTGAACATTGCTCGTCCTTTTGGGACATTGTCTGGCTATATGCCCAGTTTCTTTACAAACCCAACATTTGTTTCTTTTCTCAGAAAAATCTTTTCTTTGAAACCTGGGGCTAACTGGTTTCGGTGGAGGCAGGAAGGGTTTTAGCTGCCCAGACGGCGCACTTTTCCCTTTCTGCACTGCCACGCCCACCCCATTCGCTCTCAGAGCAGGTGTGCTCTTGGCATAGCGGTCCAAGAGTTCAGCAGCCTCTTGCACTGTTTTGGGATCTCGGTCCTCCAGCCATGTTTTCAGCTCTGCTTGGCATGCCAAAAAAAACTGTTCTAACAAAATAGCATTTTCAGTTTTATCTACAGAGTTTGCTTCAGTTCCCTCCCACCAACGTTTTAAACATTGATGACGTTTCATGGCTAGCTCCTCGTAGCTCATGTCAGGGCTTCTCCTGAGCTTATGGAATTTAGCTCTGTATGCTTCTGCAGTTAAATCAAACTTTTTTAAAAGTGCAGCTTTAAGTTTGCTGTAATCATCACTGTCCCAATTGTCCATTTGACCCAGTGCATCCCGAGCTTTCCTGGTAAGTAGCAGGGATAGCTGGAAGCTCCAGGACTCTCTAGGAATATTTGCCTGAATACAAACTTTTTCAAAGGAATTTAGAAAGGCATCCATATCCTCCCCCTCTTTAAATTCAGCTATCTTTTTGTAATTTAATTTGCAACCCCGTCTTTTAGTTCCAGTTAAACTCAAGCCACTTACCTGCTCTGGTGCTGGTGGTTGGAGTCATAACTTCTCCAGTTCATGTCACCTCTGGCGCTCACGCTCTTCATGGTCCGCCTCTCGCTGTTCACGGTCCGCTTCTCGATGTTCTTGCTCCCTCTTCTTCTCTGCGGCTCGCTGTTCTCGCTCCCTTTTCTTCTCTGCGGCTCACTGTTCTAGATCCCTCTTCTCCTCTGCGGCTCGCTGTTCTCGCTTCTCTTCTGTCTAGAACTACAACTCCATTCTGTGCAACTCAGTCTGCAGCCTGATTGCTTCTGGCTCCAGAATGCTGGTGACCTTCCCCTGCTGCTGTGGCCCTGGGCTTGCACTGGCCACTGACCCCTCCACATCCAAGGTTTGATCCTTTTCAGTCACAGTCTGTGACTCTCTGCTCTGGGCATCTGCTGCCATCAGGGCATCCATGAGGTTCTGCTTGGTGGCTCTCCCCTCGTGCAGGACTCTTCTGTCCTGGCACAACTGCCTCAAGTAGTCTGCAGTGTGCCCGCTGTAGTTGGAAGCCATCTTCTTCCCTAACAATGGCTACTTTAACTTGCACTTTGAAAAAATAAAAATAAAACAAGTAGGAACTTGACTGTAAGCAAAATGATATTGTTCTGTTTCCTTTTTAAAAATAAATCGCTGCCTTATTTTGCAAGTGAGCTGTACAGTATTAAGCTGACACACTGAACAGTTAAAGCTTGTATTACCAATTTTTTCGTACCGCTGCCAACCAAATCTGTCACAAACGCACTCAGCAGGTCAGGCCCTCTGCTCCAACAGTGCCAACCTCAGAGCGCAATAATGTGAACAAGTAACAGACAGGGAACACCCTCCTGTCTGCTTTTGGGTCCGAATCACCTTTAGTTTCAAGTTCTGGGGAGATTAAAACGGTGAACCTTATGCTAGCGTACTCAAATGTACAGGTTCAGATATGTACCCTCTTCAGGGTTTGCGGTACAATCTTTCGCCAGGGGCACCAAGCCAGACTTCCAAAATGAACCCTTGAAACTCCATAAGAGACCTTGGGTATATTCTTACCTTTTCCCAGTTTAGTAACACCATCAAGCCCTTCAGAATAGCTGTCATACTTAACTACGTATACATCACATGCAAAAATAACTTGAAAGACACACCCAGGCAGTATCTTGAAAAGAAGATTTTACTAAAAGATTATAAAAATATGAAAAATGCAAACACAGAACAATATACCAAAGAGCATCACAATCACATAAAAGGAAAACAAGGAAAACTACAGAACAAACTCCTACCAACATACAGTTGGATCTTTTCTATCTAATGTATTACCTCTTTAAGTGCTGATAGAGAACTGTCTCTCTCTAGAGTCCCAAGATGGAAAATATCTCACAGTTCAGACACAGTATAGTTTAAACTGTCTCTCTCCACACCCCTTCTGTGAGTCATCTAGCTCCTCCTTTCAGAATATAAGAAAATACAAACATGATGTCCTATCAGGAGCTATATTAAATCAGGTGACATCAGCAAAAACTCATTTTCCAAATTATCAGACTTTGATCCACCAGTTCCTTTTGAGGTTTACAACCCTGCAATCCGTCACCCAGGTGTGAGATAGCTGGCAGGAATCAGCTTAATGATGTCCTGTTTCTGAAGTCATAGAATGTATATTTTAGTTTCCCAAATTCAGAGCAGCAGCAGGTCATAATAAAATGCAATTTCTCAAGGAAGTTAATTACATTACAGAGATCTTCTGTCAGTTACATCCTATAGCTTCACTGAAACCCGGGGGCACCCATGGAGCACAGGCTGTCTTATGTGAGACAATCACATACTATATTTTTATATTACAGATAGCATACAATAATCATAACCAGCTGGCCAAGCAGCACATAGTAACCTCCTTATGAGTTTTGTCCCCACTTCTTCACTGTATGTTACAAAAATTAAAAGACCGAACACCAGACGGACTGGGTTTGTACCTCCCCACCCGCCCTTCCTCAGCATATGCTCCTGAACCTTTTAGTACATGTTTTAAAAAATCCTTACTCCTCCTGCTCGCATTGCACTGACATCTCAATGCTAAAATAAGCAGTGCAATGCTTGAAATCAGAAAACCATTCTTACTTCTGTGGCTGTTGCACACCTCGCACTCCCTCCCACTCGACGATGCCTGTTCCATACCTCGCACTACCTCCTGCTCCCTAATGTGTGTTTCATGCCTTTGCACAATTCTAGACTAAGACGTGTGATGCTTCATCTGTCATACATAATGTGTATTTGCGCACGTCACTGTTGTTCAACACAAAACAAACTGAACACTAATTCATTATTACTGTGCCTCATGCTGCCAGCCAGTTTTTTTTTTTTTTTTTATAACGTGGGCTAAAATAAATACTGTAATTGATTATTACTGTGCCAGCCAGTTTGAATTTTTTTTTATAACGTGGGCTACTGAAATGGGTCAGTGCATATTAACTGGGCTCTAAAAAGACTCCAGTTGATTATTACTGTTCCAGCCAGTTTGGATTGGGTTTTTTATAACGTGGGCTACTGAAATGGGTCAGTGCTTATTAACTCAGCTCTATAAAGACTCCAGTTGATTATTACTGTGCTAGCCAGTTTGGATTGGGGTTTTTATAACGTGGGCTGCTCTATAAATGCTGATAAGCTGACAACAGACATGCTAGCTCAGTGCAAAAGAAGAACTTAGAGATGACACTGGAGTATGTAAAGAGTGAAGAGAGCAGACACATGCTGCTGTGCGTGGGATACACTTACCGAAAGAGAAGATAAGTGGTGCTAAAACGTTGTGGAAGTGCTCAATATATCACCGTTCCAAATGCCCTGGACAAGCACATACACTGGATAATGCGGGTGTAAAATGTACCGACCACAGCCATGAGCCTGATGCTGCTGGCCATGCTGTAAGGCTTGTTATTGAAAAAATGAAGTCCACAGTAGCCACAACACACAAGACTATACACACTATCATTGCTGGTGCTACTCAGGGCCTTTCAAATGCGATTCTAACACGGTTGCCAGAGGAGCAGAGGTTGAAAAGGACAGTGCAGAGACACAGAGCAGCCAACTCTGGTGCACCATGGAATCCTGTAAGTCTGTGCCAACGGAAATCCCAACTCCATTCAGTGAGACAAGTGCAGGTGATGCATTCATTTTGTTTGACAGTGGACCAGGAAATGACCAAATATTGCTCTTTAGTACCAGTGAAAATCTGTGCTTCCTCAGCATTTCAACACACTGGTATTTTGACTGCACTTTCAATGCTTCCCCACCACTCTGAGCAGCTGTATAGCATTCATGGGTGCATCATAATAAAGTGCTGCCTGCTGTATACACCCTACTGCCAAACAAGACAAAGCAAACATTCTCACGATTGTTGCAGGAGCGTAAGAAGCTACAAATGGACCTTAGTCCTCGGTCAGTTCTGACTGATTTTGAGCTTGGTGCTGTGTCAGCATTCCAAGAGACATTTCCAGGGACCACAGTGAGGCTTTTTTTTTCATTTCAGCTAGAGTATCTGGCAGCAGGTACAGAGTTGTAGACTGCTACAGCAATATGAATCAGATCCTGAATTCTCACTGAATGTGAGAATGTTGGCTGTTCTGGCATTCGTTCCCGTGCACGATGTGATGAAAGTGTTCGAGAATTTAATGGACAGTGAATATTACGCTCCACATGAGGATTTGCTGCAGCCAGTGCTTGACTATTTTGAAGACGTTTGGGTAGGGAGGCCGTACAGATTTCCTCACAGCCAGTGGAACTGCTATGATGCAACAAACCTAGGCATTCCAAGGACCAACAGTGCTATTGAAGGGTGGCACAACAATTTTGCGACTCCTTGAAGCGCTGATCACCCCACAATCTGGAGATCAGTCGATGCTCTGAAAAAGGAACAGAGCCTGATGGAGGCAATAATGGAGCAATACATTGCTGGTCGGCCACCACAAGAAGGAAGGAGAGTGTACAAGAACTCTACTGAAAGAATACAGCACATATAGTAGTTGCAGAGTACTATACAAGGGAAGTGGTGGAGTACCTCAGAGGACTTGTGCACAGCTTCATGTTTTAACTTGCTTATTAATATTCTTTTAATAAAGTTTATGTATGTGCATATGTGATTTGTTGTGTTTATTCTGAAAGGAGCTGAACTGACATATGAGCTGAATTAAAGGAGCTGAATTGACTCGGGCTGATTTTCACCGGGCTGAATTGACAAGGATTCCCATAGGTGTGGCCTAATGCAAGAGATCCTCTCAAAGATCTACTGTTATGGTAAGTTCTTGCATAACTGTAATTTTTTGTTTTTCTAATGGAGGCATGTAACAAAGGATTTTTTTAAAGTCACCGTATAGAAGATAAGCAACAAAGAGGTGTGTGTGTTTTTGTTTGTTTTTTAATTGGGGGACAGATGACGGCAATAGTTTCAAATACTCAAAACCACCCTAACAGTGTCCCTTTAAACCCATGTAACAGATTGATTTCTCAGGAATTATTGCTTGCGTGAGAAAACAAAGCAGAGCTGAATCCTATGTTAATTTGAACTTGAAGAATCACATACTAAAACTGATGATGGAAAGTAATAGCAGGCTTGGCATATTTTTATACGAATGCTATTGAAAAGATAGTGGCAGAGAATGTATATTGCTTAATGGCAAAGATGGGCTCAGAGCCTGCTGAGCTACTTCTTTATCCAGCTTTAAGAAACGGCGCCATTTACAACTTTATTCCATATTCAATATCAGTGACCCAGAGGAACAGAAATGCTCCCAGAATTCAGAGTTGAATAATGAGCATCCTGTCAGACACATAAATAAAACAGCAGACAAGAGTGAACAGAAAATAAAAATGGTACCATCAAGGGAAGGCTGTAGAAAGCATACAATTACCTTGTATAATGGTATTTGTTATGTTCAGCATTTCAGTGAAAACGGTAAATACACTGAGAAAGCAAACTATAAAGTTTCATAGTAGAAGGTGGATAATTAAGAAATGTGGTCTAAGGACCCAGAAGTAGAAAGTAAGACAGGGATTTTTTTTTGGGGGGGGGGGGTGCTCGGAGCTGCCGTATGCTTGTGGAAAATCTGGTGGAGCCCACTTAGAGGGGACGCTGTTAGTCCCCATAGCCTGCTTTTGACACTCTTTAACTAAAAGTGGGCATTGAGATTGTCATAAACATATAATTAAAGTCTTTGTATAAAACCTGTTATTAAGATTTAGCATTGATAATAAGAGTGCATTAGTATACAGCACATTTCTGGCATTAATGACATGTTAGGAATGTGTTCAACACTACGAATGGAAAGCTGTTATTTTTTCTTTGTTTTCTTTTTGGTGGCGGCATTGTAGCATAGCAGTAAAGCTACTGCCTGCTGTGCTGGCAGCCCAGGTTTGGGAGCTGACGCAGGTTGCATGGGGATCAGCTGGGGGGGGGGGAGAAAAGGTAAAGCAGTCCCAGTGAAGATAAGTGAGACCGAAGGAGGTTAAGCACAGAGAAAGAGACAGAGAAAGAAGCACATGAAGGATAAGTGGCTTGTTCAAAATCAGTAAGAGACTGCTCCACAAAAAAACCCTGATCATGAGCACTCCTGGAGCCAGCCTCCACAGAACCCAGCCATCCTGCTGTGTGTTTGGAGGAGTGTGCAGGGGCCCAGAATGTTCTGGGAGCTTGGGGGGTGGAGCAGGGCTCAACCCCAGGCATCCAATCAGATTTCCGCATTCGTATCTGAGTGGATCTGCAGCTCCAAGTAGAGCAGAAGATTCTGAGATATGGCAGTTCTGCTAGGACTGCCATATATAGTATCCATATAAGGCACAACATTTTGCCTCCTAGCTCTTCATGCCAAATTGGAGAACTTGGGGGGCATTTGGTCTTCACAACTAGCAGGGAGGTCACACTGGGAGGGAGCTAAAGTGCTACTGCAGGTGTCCATCCTGGCATAGCATTGACACACTTCACACAGCCTCTGGACTGTGAAAAATGCCTTGTGAGTCACTCTGATCATGACGCCTGCCCTTTGCCCACCTCCAACCCAGCTTCTCACATATAGTTGTGGGTAGATTAGGATCTGGTGTGGAGGAGCTCTCTAGCTACCTTGTGGTGCAGTATGTGTGCAGAGGGGCTCTCCATGGCTGCTGGCAACCCTCCACACCTACTTGTGAACTGGACACTAAACGATTGTGTGTCAGTGATGGAACTAAAACCTGTACCACTCCATCTTAACTGTTGTGCACTGTAACACTAGGCTACACTGCATAAAAAGGAGAGAAGTGCAGAATTATAAAACATAGTTCTTTCCGGCTAGTGGTGCATCATACTGCTGCATGGGAGGCCTTGATTTGCTTCCCCAGCCTGATTCTCAGGTCCTAGAGGGGTCTAGAGCACACAGTCTGGGGAGGGTGCCACTCAACCCACTGCTCAAGAACTTCCTTTGGAGGGATATGAAGTGGGCTTTGTCACTGAAGATGACCACACAACATATATATATACACACACACACACACACACACACACACACACACACACCTACCTCGTTTTGTTGTGAGCAATCTTATGACATAGGATGGAATATAGTGGTAAAAATGATTGGCTACTACGAAGGATGGCCACCAGTTGGCACCCACATCACTGAGCCCAGCAGCACCTCCGACTCTCCACTCCTGCTGCATGAACAGGCAGTCATGGGAAAAGGCTAGTCATAAGCAGTCAAATCAAGACCTTGCTGTGAGGGAAGGGGAGGTTCCTGTGGGATGTGCATTTGTGTAGGTGGCGGTCCGTCCAAGGAACTCGGGCGGGACAGGGCTGGGGCCAAGTCATCCAGAGTGGCCTGAAAGAGCGATAATATGCAAGGAGAGGTAGATCAGGGGCATATAATGATAATTATGCAAAATAAGCATAACATTCTTCCATTACTTGATTTTAAACAAAGCTACGAGCTGGGATTTGGTTTTCTGTTTCAGTTAAAAAGTTGCATGATATGCCTGTGCAGTATGTAAATCAAGGACAGTGGCCCTTTTGTAGGAGAAACAAAAATTAAATGAACTTATGTTAAAATTAAAGATCTAAGTATGACAGTTACATTTGCTTTTTCCAGTTTGTCCTGTGCTAATGCAGTGTTCCCCACCCCTTTCCTAGTTCTGCTCCTTTGCTACACCGACAATGGCATTTCTAAGCTATACTGGGGTGGTGCACAACTGCTGGGCTACCTAATGAACAGTATACTGATAACACTGCATGGTCCAGGTGGGAGCCAGGAATGCTCAGGTTCTGAGTCATGGAACTGGAATAGTCTAATTCAGACCTTTTTTGAGATTGGGATTGCTGAAAAACAAGGATCAGAATTGGGGGAGCAGCTGATGAGCAGCTAGAGTTGACGTGGATTCCCTGAGCTCTGCCCAACCTGTACTTATAATCTATTTTAATTCTGCTGTTGTAAGCATAAACAGCGTTCATTGATGAGCGAAGACACACTTGACACCACAATGGATGAGTGTTTAATAAACGGTGGCTCCAAACTGCAGCGCAATGGTGCCAAGCAGGGAAAAAAGCAGCAAAGTGGACTGTCTGCAACAGGCCCAGATACAGTTACATTCTCAGCAGCCAAAATGTCAGCCCTGGGCCATACAGTCACAGGCCAGGTTTTAGCAGCACTTGCTCTAAAACTGGGTACCCTCACTGAAAAAATAGCAGATATGGCAACTCAGACTGCTGGTCAAGCTAAAAGGCTGGATGAGGCTGAAAAACACATTTCAGATCTTTAGGATCGTCATGGTAGCCTACCTGAGAAAGTTGCGCACCTTGAAAAAGAGCTAGCGACCCTCACAGAACAGTTGTAGTACCAAGCAATTATCATAGGCACTCTAATTTAAGGCTCTGTGGTTTGCCTAAGGGCAAAGAGGGCGACAGCATAATCAAATTCTGTGCTGAAGTGCTTCCGAAATTGCTAGGCATACAGATCAAAGCCACAGGCCTGAAGATTGAGCAGGTACTGTACATGTGGCTCTTGTGTCCCTACTGCCTGACGACCAGCCACTGCATCAGATAATGTTTCGACTACACCATTTCCCTGACAGACAGTCAATTATCCAGGCTTACCAGAGAAAGAAAGGTTTGATTTATGAAAGCCACCACCTGTACATTACCCAAGATTGCTTTCAGCAGCTACAGAAATGGAGGCGGGCATTCGTGCCTGTGTTGGATGCATTATGAGAGCGGCATCTGGACTTTGTTTTTATATTTACTGGTTAGTGCCAATTAACAACTGCTGGCACAACCTCACAAACTCTGTAATTCACACATTTGAATTATGGAATTCCATAAACCACAGTTTCAAAAACAGCCGCGAGTGCATCTCAGCACCTGTGCGAGAGACTGTCCTCGTGCTGGCTGTTTGCTTGCACTCGCTCTAAAAAACCGCCAGCGCGAATGACAGTCTTCTCGGACAAAAGCAAACTGCGCACACACACAGACACTCTCTCTCTCTCTCTCTCTCTCTCTCCCTCTCTCTCTCTCTCTCTCTCAGAATGGGCAAACTACTTTTTATTTTAAAAAAATATCAGTCTTCTAATCAAGTCACTAAGAAAAGCACCCTGTTTTGGCTACCAGCCCTGCTTACACTTTTCGCCGATTTCGGCAACACTTTCAATTTGGGGTTCTTACAGGAGCAGCTTCTGAACAGCAAGATAAAGTAAAGCCACTTCAGGATACATTTCTCTTTATTTCCAATCACTCTAAGTTTTATCTGTACCATTAATTCATAATTTAGAGGCAATCTGGGAACTTTTGCTGATGGAGCATCTTTCAGTAAACCAAAAAGTGAAAATGAAATTGAAGCCACTCCGTTTTACAAACTAAAGCTCCTTCTTGTCGGGACTCTTGTCTGTTCAATATCTATGCATTTTTGCTTTAATCAGCAAATATGAAAAATAAAACATGGGGAAGTCTGGGAACTCTGATTTTATGCATACTCCCAGTAGGTGATGCCCAGATAAACCCCTTAGGTTTATGGGGTATCACACACCTCAGTATGCATAAAATCCTCGTTAACCACACTTCCCCATGCATTATTGTATATACTGTATACCCAGCTGTGGTCCAAATCAAGGTGGAGGGAGCAACATACTCCTTTTCAGAAGTAGACAAAGTCCAAAAGTTCATGGAGGACTGGAATAGGAAGAACGAGTGCTGATTAGTTAGACTGGACTGGATTTTTTCCCCTCCAATCTTTGAACTGCCAGTGATCCCCTGGACTGTGTAGGAGCTGCGGGATAATTTTTGGGTTTGGTCTGCTGAAATGGACGCTCGAAATGCACAGATTACTAGTTTTTATGCTGTGGCTAATTCTTCAGTAGCACTGCTTCGTGTGCCTGCAGATTGGCAGGAACTAGGGGCCATGCAAGGAAACAGAAGCTGATGCTGGGCACTGCATGAACTTCCCTAAGGGAAGCAGGGAAGGTAGTAAGGCAGGCAAAGGTCCAAACCAAGGAAACACTAGCATGAACAGTAAAAGAAGGGACAAGACTTTCTATAGATACATTAGTGAAAGGAGACAGTCCAGAGGGCGTATTGCTAAGATCAAAGGGGATAAGGGGGAGTGTGTGGAGGAGGACCAAGGAATAGCATCTATCCTAAATAGATGCTTCTGCTCAGTATTTACTTAGGAGAAGGTAGGGCAGGGCCCACAGCTCAGCACCATGGAGACAGGGGGGGAAGGAGGTGTGCACTAGCCCCTTCACAAAAGAAAGGGTCCTACAGGAGCTCACTAAGCTCAGGATGGACAAGGCAATGGGATCTGATGGCATGCATCCCATGGTACTAAAGGACCTAAGGATGGAACTAGCAGAGCCATTAGCAGAACTGTTTAGTGAGTCTCTGAGCACAGGAGCGGTCCCAGAAGACTGGAGAAGGGCTTATGTGATTCCGCTCCACAAGAGTGGTAACAGGGAGTAGGCAGGGAACTACAGACCAGTCAGTCTTACCCCAGTAGTGGGCAGGATTATGGAGGCCCTCCTTAAGGAAAGGATAGAGCAACACCTGGAATCCATAGGAGCACAGGATCCAATCAACATGGGTTTACAACAGGAAGGTCCTGTCAAACTAATCTCATAGATTTCTTTGACTGGGTAACCAGAGTTGTGGACCAAGGCGGTGCAGCTGATGTCGCCTACCTTGACTTCAGCAAAGCTTTCGATACTGTTCTATATAGAAGATTGATTAATAAGCTGGGTAGGGTGGGTCAGAAGTTGGTCAGCTGGGTGACAAACTGGTTGGTGGGCAGAAAACAGAGAGTGGTGGTAAACGGTATACAGTCAGAAGAGATGCAAGTCATAAGTGGGGTACCTCAGGGATCAGTCCTGGAGCCAGTCCTCTTCAATATCTTCATCAGTGATATTGCAGATGGACTGGAGGATAAGGTTTGTCAGTTTGCAGATGACACCAAGATCTGCAACAGAGTAGATGATCCAGATGGGGTGGGCAGAATGAGAAGAGATCTGGATAAACTTGCAAAATGGTTGGAAGAGTGGCAACTGGGGTTTACATAGCAGTGCAAGATCATGCACAAAGGAAGAGAAACCTTGAAGCCACCTATAGGCTGGGAGGGTTGCTGGCAGTCACAGGGGAAGAAATAGACTTGGGCATCATCATCACCGATGACCTGAAGTCATCCAAGCAGACCACTAAAGCAGTATGTAAGGCTAGGGGGATGTTAGGGTGTATTAGTAGGGGTATCACAAGTCAGAAGAGGAAGGTAATAATCCCTCTTTACAAGACACTGGTTAGGCCCCATCTGGAGTACTGCATGCAGTACTGGAGGCCACACCTTCACAAGGACATTAACCAAATTGAGGCATTTCAGAGAAGGGCAACCAAAATGGTGCAGGGACTGCATCAGAAAACATATGAGGACAGATTAACGGAGCTCAATATGTATACCCTAGAGCAAAGGAGGGAGAGCGGTGATATGATCGAAACATTCAAACACCTTAAGGGCATTAACAGGGTGAAAGAGTCTAACATGTTTTAATATTAGAAAAATAGCAGGACAAGAGGACACAGCATGAGATTAGAGGGAGGTCGATTAAGTGGTAATGTGAGGAAGTTATTTTTCACAGAAAGGGTGGTGGATGCATGGAATGGCCTACCTCAGGAAGTGGTGGATGTGAATACAGTGCAAGGCTTCAGACAGGCATGGGATAGGCATAAGGGAGCAGTACAGATGAGTATGAATAGATGGGCCATTGACAGAGTAAAGGCATATGACACATTCATAAGGTACAAAAAAATGGGCAGACTGGATGGGCCTTGCGGTCCTTATCTGCCGTCAACTTCTGTGTTCCTATGTTACTCTTCTGTGTGGGGAGGACTGATCACACAAGTATGTGTTGGGACTGACCGGGTCAGTGTGGGAAGGAGGGGGAGTTGCTGATAGTCCCCATTGTACTAACAAGGAGGGGGGTCTGCTTCTGAAAGGGTTTGGAGGGAAGTCGGGCCTCGCAGGGCATATAGAAACCCCATTTTTCTTAATAGATCTGTACTTGGTTTGGTAAGCTGCAGCTTTCCTGAGATCTTTAGCTGCCAATGGTTTACAGTACTTAAACATGTTAGAGGGGTGGGTCTCCTTATGTGGATCCTCATCTTGGCACTAGCCAGCTATCACATTTGCATGCACGCAGTTGGCCCGGCAGATGCAGAGTTGCCAGAATACTCTATCCCATTAGTGCATTTACTGGGTGGCATTGGTTTTCCGGCAGACTGTGCACTTGTATGCGGGTTTTGTTGCTGGGATATACCTGAAAACACCAGGGGAAAACATTTCTGTTTTCCGGTGATGGAAGCTGCATGTAGACACGGTGGATGTGGTAGTCATTTGCTGCAGGCAAGGTTGTGGTGCTGTCTCTTAACTAGATAGGATGTGCAAAAATGCTAGTATTATGGGGAAATCAAGGTATGACTGCCAAGCATATTCTGAGTGCCAATGAGCCCTGGAGCGAACTATCTTTAGTAAACTTTGGTAGTTGCACAAAAAAGGCCATACACTTGCTGACATGCAAAATTAATCTGTGTGGGTGGCGTGACCTTCCACAATAACTGGGGTGGGGTACAGAGGCACTTTGTCTTTTTGGCTGAGTCATTGAGTACAAACCAGCCACGAAAATATATGTGCGTTTCTCTATGGATGGGGGGGGGTAAGCGGCTACATGCATGAGGCGCATGGCATAGGCCGAATCCTTGTATGAATATGAGCACCTAAACATTTCTGTGCAGGAAACTGGTGAGCTGACAGCTTGGAGGCTGTACAGTAGTGACCGGTGATTTTACTATGGACTTATTTATTTATTAGCTTTTGGTGACCAGGTAAGTGCATTGGGCAGTTGGACCTGCCTATTTTCAAGCACGACCTGGGAGGGTACAGAATACAGAGATACAAAATTACAGGGAGCATAAACAGTAGAAAATGGTACAGTATGACAAGCAGTTACTCTACTGTATTCGAAGCCTTTTAGTTGAATTAATGAAAAGCTGAGGCTCTCGATATTGGAGCCTAGTATAATCTTTTAGCATTCACTGATTAAGGTCCTAATTATTGGCCGGCCCAGTGGCGCTGAGGGTTGAGGCGCTGGACGCCACACCTCGCGCCGACGACCAGAGTTCGGGAGCGAGCTCGAGGCTCGGGTCGGCAGGGTAGGAGATGGATTGGCGCCCTTGGGCAGCTCTCTCTCTGGAGTGGGAGGGATAGGGATGCCCAGTCCTCTGGTGACCCAGTGGGGCCGGAGGCACCATCAGTCGATGGGCTGCACATAAGGGCGTGGCTGACGTAGGCAGGGTTGCCATGTGCCGGCGTCAGACGTGCCCATGCAGGGGGGAGGGGGGATCTTGGGTTCACTACAGGAAAATACCCCACCAGCCCTGGATAGGCGATGGCCCTGCTAGTGCCACTCACACGACCAATGCTGGTTCCCCTGCCACTGCCCCCACGGTCTCCCTGGGTTGTCCTCCCCGACCCGGGGAACCGTAACGAACTTGAAGATGACAGTGGGAACACAGCGGGTGGTAGAGCAAGCTGGTAAGTGCAGTGGCCTGAGAGTTCCAAGCTGGGGGGCTACAAATAGTAAAAAAAAAAAAAAGATCCTAATTATTAGAGTTCTGTGAGAGTAAGGACAGGTGCAAAAGCACATTTTTGCCTGTCTAGGCTTGCCCCCAGATGCTTGGATTTAGTATGATTAATCTCAGCGAGGAGATTTTGTGTGATAACGAGTGTGATTCTCTAAAGGTAATAGTATACTATGGGGTGCTGCCACTAGGTTATTGGGCTGATTTCTCTGTACAGACTCAGTACAGCAGAGTGCGGAACCACTGCGATAGCTGGGTCCAGTCTAATCGCTTCAGATAAGCACTAATGGAGGAGCGGCGAAGTTGACCCCATAGAGGGTAATCTCGGATTTTATTAGTGTCTCTCCTTCTGCTGGGGTTTACTCCCACCCACACAGCTTTGTAATAGGAAATGGTTCATCCCATGAATATGTCATCAAAGGATCCTATGGGTCCTCCTGTAAAGGCTGAAAGTGAAGGGGGTGGCATTAGAAGAAGGGGTAACATTGAGCAAAGTGTGTGTGGGGGGGATTGGGTCAAGTTGAGGCCAGTATGGTTGGATGGCCTCACTGTTCTTGTCCTGTGCCTCCTAGACCCTGTCCCAGATGGGAGTCCCATACTTCTGGGATTCCGGGGAGTTAGGGGGGCGCATTTGGCAGTTGGAGATGAAGGTTTTTTTCTTAGAATGGCAGGATTAGGGTGGGCATACCCTTGCTCTAACCATTCTTGGGTTGAGATTTTCATGTTCCTGTTGTGGCGGGGGATGGATACTAGTTACTTACAAAGGGAGGATGGGGGAGGGAGGAGGAGGACTGTATCTTTGAACTATTCAACAGTGGAGTTTTTCTACTTTGGTCTGCCTGTGGTGGGGGTTGCTTCCCTTTGTATTAGGGGCTTGCCTGGTAGAATGTCAGATATAGTGGGACGACTTAATGTTTCTATTTTTCGTTCTGTTATTTTTACATTGATTCTATGTTGCTGTATTGTACACTGTTGGTTTTTATTACTTGTGCTGATTTGTAGAGATCTTCTTCGGGGGCATCTCAGTCATCCGGTTACACTGTAGGAACCTTCACTGTTGGAGAAGTGGAATTCATACGGAAGATTTTCAGCAGTACAATTGGTGCCATCCACGTTGTAGATGTCAGCCGACGTCAGCAACCCTATATAGGCGTAGGCAGCCCTGCTCCCTCCTCAATTCTTTCCTGCTGTCGACTTGCATGCACAGTCTCCGTGGAAGCTTTGTCGCAGTGTTCGTGCCATTTCGACGTACAACAGTTTTTTCCACTACCCTTTAGATACTTTAGATTTGTGCAGAACTTTGAAGCATTATCTGCTTCGGACTAGAGTCCAGAAAGTCTAAGCAGCTGTTTGTTTCTTTCACCCCAGGTAGCGAGGGTGCTCCAGTTTCTAAGCAATGTTTATCTAAATGGTTGGCAAACTGCATTGTGTGTTGCTACAGTAAGTACAGTAAAGAATTGCCTGGTGCTGTCAAAGCTCTTTCCACCAGAGGCATGGCTACCTCAGTGGCTTATTTCAAAGGTGTCTCAGCCACTGATATTTGTGCTGCTGCCACCTGGAGTACAGTCCACACTTTCATCATGCATTACAGTCTGGGCCTCAAGAGTCTGCGCAGGTTTTGGCAGGGCTGTGTTACATGGACTCCTATCTCAAGTTTATGGAGATCCAGCCTCCCAGACTGCATATCTTCACATGTCATTGCTTGGTACTCATTCCTACGGTGTAACCTGATGACCGAGATACCCCCGAAGAAGATAGAAGTTACGTAAGAACTTACCATAACAGTAGATCTCTGAGGGGATCTCAGTCATCCAGTACATTTTTCACTCCCACCATCCCCGTTTTAGGGGCTTCTGTCTAGGACCTGGCTAGCTGTTGTATCCTATCTTTTATTGAGAGCTGGGACCCTGTGTCTCTCCTCTGTTCCCCAGGGCATGAGCCTTGCTCCCTTCATCTCTGGAGGGAAAGAACTGAGGAGGAAGTGGGGCCGCCCATGCCATCGATGTCAACTGACGTCAAGCAACTCTATTTTGTGGCCCCGCTCCTTCCTCAGTTCTTTTCCCTCCGGAGACAAAGGGAGCAAGGCTCACGCCCCGTGGAACCGAGTAGTGACTGAAAATCTTCCATGTGGATTCCCCTTCTCCAGTGGCAAAGGTTCCTATAGTGTAACTTGATGACTGAGATCCCCTCGAAGATCAACTGTTACAGTAATTTCTTACGTAGTTCTTATGTAACTGTTCTTTACTAGTTCTTGTGATTGTAACTGTTTTCTTGTTTGCACGCGATGCATAGGTGGCACACAGCTTCTTAAGTCCACTTGTGGTGACTGGGTGTTTTCTGTTTCAGGTTGGGTGCTACAGCCTTGTGAGACCCTGGGTCTGGCCTTTGTTAGGGGGTTCCCTCCCCAGGGTGCTATTTGTGTCTTTGCCTTGCAGTATGACAAACTATCTGTTTGTTCCTGGAATGTCCAGGGTATCTTGTCCCCTATCAAACATAAGAAAATCTATACAGTGTTGAGGAGGTGCGGTGTGGGGGTAGCCATGCTCCAAGAAATGCACCTCACCCCGATTGAACATAAATTGGTGAGGTAGTGGGTGGGGCAGTGTTATTCTGCCTCCTTTGATGGGTACAGGAGAGGGGTAGCCATCCTTCTTCATAAGGGGTTGGCGTTTGTTAAGGAGAGAGTGGTGGCAGACACTGCTAATGATAGGCATGTGCTTTACTGGAACCCTTCAAGGGGAGGCCATTACCTTTGGCAATGTTTACGCCCCAGCCAAAAGGGGTCCTGTGTTTTTTGACCAGTTACTGGCCCTATTACAGGAAGAGCAATTTCCAGGGCTAATTTTAGGGGGGATTTTAATTGTGTATTTGACCCTTGTCTGGATCACTTCTCTTCTGACTGTAGATGGAACCTTGCAGTAGAGGGATGGGTCTTGGGACTTGCTGAATTGGATATGGTAGATGCATGATGGGAAGCCAACCCAGGGGCTCAGGAATTCACTTTTTTCTCTAACCCTCACTGTACGTGGTCACATTTTGTCTACATAATGGTGTCATGGGGCTGGTATTGCTGGCTATACAAGATGTCCATTAGTCTCAATGTCGATCTCTCTCTGATCATGCCTGAGTATTAGTGACGCTGAATTTGGGGGGGGGGGATGGACTGGGGCTACTGCTAAAAGATGGAGATTCCCTACTTGCATGTTGTCTAAAGGAAATTTCAACAGTTCTTAACAGATAGAAGGGAGTTTTACTTGGCTACCAATGCTTGTTCGACCCATTCTAAAATGGTTCTGTGGAAGGCGAGAAAAGCATATATGAAGGGTGAGGAGGTGGCGTATATGGCTGTCTTACGCCGGCAGAAGCTGGAGAGGTTGCAACAGCTGGAAGAGGCTGCCAAGAGACTCAAACTGGCAGCTTTTTTTGGGATCCCCAAGATAGCACACTGAGGGAGCTTAAATTAGCTAGGGTGGCCATTAACCAGGAGCTAACCGGTATTGCAAACAGGGCCCTTGTTTATACCAACCAGAAAGTCTTTAAGGGGGCAATAAGCCCAACCCACTATTGGCAAGGTTGGTGAAAAGAAGTAAGCCTAATTGGATCTCGCTGGTCAGGGATGAGACTGGCAAGTTGATGAAAGAGGTCAAACAAATTAAGCAACATTTTGTTGACTTCTATACTAAATTATACACAAGTGAAGTTGCAAAGAGCCAGGAGGAGACGGCTGGGGAGTTTCTAGGATGGCTGAGGCTGCCTAGGCTTTCTGGAGTGCAGACAGAGTCACTAAATAGTCCTTTAATGGTGGAGAAGATTAAGAAGGCTGCTTTGGGATTAGCTGGGGGTAAGGCAGCGGGCCCAGATGGGCTCCCTGTCGAATTTTATAGGTCTTTAGGAGACACCGTATGGAGTCGCATACTTAATATGTTCCAGGAGGCTAGGGAGATGGGAGAGTTGCTACCCAATTGTGGCCTGGCCACTATTACCTTTATACATAAGGAAGGGAAGGACCCCTCACTTTGCTCTGCTTACAGGCTGATCTCCCTCTTGAACAGTGATATCAAGGTGCTGGCCAAGGCATTAGCAAGGAGGCTCGAGATCCTTCTGCCATGCCTGGTGTGAGAGGACCAAATAGGATTTGTAAAAGATAGGCACTCTTATTACAGTGTGAGCAGGTTGTTGGGAGTGGTGGATGTGGTGGCTCAGTGCCTCGGGGGAGGCTGTGTGCTCTTCCTGGATGCTGAGAAGGCCTTTGATAGAGTGGGATGGCATTATCTGTTTAGAGTGCTGGGAAGGTTTGGGCTTGGTAAACAATTTATAGAATATGTTAAATTGTTATATAGTGGCCCCAGACCAAGACTTTTAGTGAATGAGGAGCTCACCGCGGAGTTTAGGTTAATGTGGGGGCACACAACAGGGGTGTCCATTGCCCCCCTTCCTATTTGCCTTAGTGATTGAATCCCTTGTAGTCACAATTCGGGAGGGACGGATATTAGAGTGATTCAGGGAGTTTGGGGTGTTCATCATAAAATCTCACTATACGCAGACGATGTTCTGCTATATTTATCCCAAGCAGAGGAATCCATTCCACCGTTGACAGCTTTGATTGAGGAGTATTCCTCCTTTTCCACTCTAAAATACATTTTGACAAATGTGAATTGATGTGCCTGGGTAAGATGAATGCTCGATGTCTGAGCTGCTTCCAATTTAGGGTTGTGACCTCCCATATCAGATACTTATGAATTTAGGTGGGCAGAATGTTGGATTCCTTGTACAAACTCAATTACACACCGCTACTTGAGCAAATTCTGGGGATCTCTGGAGATTGCAGGGCTTCCCAGTGTCTTGGCTGGAGAGAATTAATGTAATTAAAATGAATATACATCCACATTGTTGTATCCCATTCAGATGCTTCCAGTGGGGCTGTACAAAAAAGACCTGCAGGCTCTGGATAGGGCCTGTGTCAGATATATTTGGCTACAAAAAAGGCCCAGAATTATCCTTCGGAGGTTTAAAAACTCACCCCCCAATGGTGGCCTTAATTATCTAGACTTTCACTTATACCATCTGGTGGCACAGGCTCGGTTGATGACAGACTTGGTCAGCGGTCCGAGAGGAGTGGCATGGGTGTCCCTGGATCAAGATGGGAGGTGACACCATATCATGGCTTATTTAGTGCAGGGCAGATTGGGGGCATGCCAATCTGGTGGCCATGGGAATCCCTTAGTTGAATCTGTAGAGGCATAGGGGAAGATCAGGAAATTCTTGGGAGACGAATCTGAGGTATGCTGTTAGTCCCAATTTATTCCAATCTGGAATTTCTCCTGGGACTCGAGGATCGGAACTTCCAGAGATGGGAGGCCACAGAGGTCCGTTGTCTGGGGATCTACATGATAATCAGAGGTTTATTATTTATCTGGAACTGGTGGAAAGGTTGGAGATCCAGTCCTCTCAGGTCTTTTGTTACATGCAAGTTAGGGATTGGGCTCAGTGCATGGACCGTTTTTGGCCACAGGATTCTTCCCTTTACGATTTAGAATTGGGAGTCTTACAGGCCAGGGTTAATCCTAAGGGGGCATTGTCTAAACACTACTACAACATTAAACTAGGGATACCTGATACATTACTAAGGGCTTGGGCCATGTGGGAGTGGGACCTGGGGGCACTACCAGATGGGGCATGGAAAGAGCTCCGCGAGTCTCATATGGGTCTAGGTATTTGTAATCATTACAAGGAGGCTCAATTTAAATTGTTACAGAGGTTGTACCTCCCTCCAACAGTGGTAAATAAATTGTCCATTCATGTCTCACCTCTGTGAGAGAGGTGTGGCAGTGAAAGAGGTACATACCTGCATTGTTTTTCGCAGTGTCTGGATCTTCTCCAGTTCTGGACTATAGTGGCCCAGTGCATCTTTCTGATAACACAAGTTAGAATGTCAGTAGATCCATGGGGACTGCTCGTTGGGGTGGAAGAGAGGGGTGCAGAAGATTGGGAATTTTGCCCCAGGCCTATTAGGCTTATGTTGATTGAGGTGAGGCATTGTATTCAAAACACGTGGGCATCCCACTCACGCCCTACAATGCAGTTGTGGAAAGATCCTCTTATCCATATGTTCCAGCTGGAGCAACTGACTTATGGCCTGAAGAGTTGGTCGGATAGGTTCGAGCAGCAGCGGGTTAGGTATTTGGATTCACTCTCTCTCCACTGGAACAGGCGGTGATTCGGTTAGGTTAGGGGTGAATAGACAGGTTTGGAGTAGGCTGGAATGACATGTTGGTTGCATATATTTAAAGCACCTGCTTAAGTTGTTGATGCTGTTTGGGGCATGGTTGCTCCCACTTGCAGTCTCCCTCTTGTTTTTTCAGCAAAACTCCCTTTGTCTTGGTAGCTTTGCTGACACGGAACTGGACTTGTTTATTTTTTATTTGTTACTAGGATTACAAATACCTTTGAACCAAGGGTTCTTTTACAAAGGTTCCGCGTCAGCAATGGGTGCAAGCAAAACAGTGGTAAGATACAATACAGGGTCAGGAGGTTAACATAGAAGTAAGCAGAGGTAAGATACAATACAGGTCAGGAGGTTAACTTAGTAGCAAAAGACAGTACATGTGTATAGACTAGCACAGTAGCAAACAGTCAGTGGCAAATGGGTGTGTGTATATATAGCAAGACACAAATACAAATAAAAACCATCCTAGGGGTGACATAAGTGGAGCAAGGGGTGGGGAATAAGAGGGGGAGAGGTGGGGAAAAGGGGGATAGGCAGTCAAGGATTTGACATTGTCATAAGTGCAAGAACAGAAAGATAAGTGCTAGGTAGTCTGGGGTGGAGCAACAAGAGGTAGGGTGAGAGGGAAGGGGAGACAGGAGGAGAGGAGCGGGAGAGGGGTAGAATGGTAGGTGGGAAGTCAGAGGGGGTAGAATGGTAGGTGGGGGTGGGAGAAAGATGGGGAGTAGCAGGGGATGGAGGGGTGGAGAGAAGTGGGGAGGGTAGCGAGGGAAAGGTGTAACAAAGCAGCAAGCCTAGGCAGAGCAGTCATAACTGCTGAGGTCAGTGAAGTGCTGGCGGAGTTTATGTTTGAATGGGCCAATCTTGTTTTCAGCTGCAATTTCAGGGGGAAGGTTGTTTAGTAGCAGGGGGGGCCCTGGTGTGGAAAGCACATTGAGCCTGGTTGGTATGGCAGAATGGAACGATAAATGTTGGTTTGAAGGAACTGTGCGTAAAATGTGCAGTGACTGTGGGCAACATTAGGGCATGAGTTGCAGGGGGTGTGAGGTTAAGACAGATTTTCTTAGCCAGTAGGCAGGTCTGGTAGACAAGTCTACTATTTAGATTGAGCCAATTGGATTGCTTGTAGAGACTTGGAGCTGAGTTTAATTACAGAGTGTTTCCAGTCTTCTTTTGCATGCTTTACATCTTTATTATCTTTCTGTGTATCCGGTACTTGATGTTAGATGTTTGATGTTTAAGTAACTGTATTTTGTTTAAAAAAAAAAAAGTAAGAGGAGAGCTTTACAGATTATGATTGTTAAAGGTATGATGCTGAGACTGTGTTGTACTGTTATATGTTTTTTTATGGAAAAAGTTTACTAGAATAAAAAAAAAAAGATTTGAAATCAGAAGTCAATCAGATTCTCTCCCCCCCTCCCCATCTGTCCTCAATAATAAAAACTAGGTCACAACATCACCCTGATATCCAGTACCACCCTCTTCCCCCCATCCCCAACAGTTAGTCATCCCCAATGCCACATCACCTGTAGGAGATAAAGAATAAATATATTGCTACCCCTTTACTGCCACTGTCATCCACCTCAGTCTGGTTACTGGTACAGGTACTGATGGTCAGCAGCAGAGTAGTGATTCATATGCTCTTTAGACCTATGACAGCATGGTGCTCCCAGTGCCGCCTTCTTGCCTATGGCATGGTGTCAGTTTTGGCAGAGAGAGATGGTGTTCCATAGGGTACTGTGGTGGCGTTAAAAGCCGGGTATATGGCTCAGGTAGGGGCTAGGGTGGAAACGAGCACAAGCCTTCCCACCATCTCAACTGGTTACCATAGACAGAATGACTGAGAGAGAACACACATGTTCGGTCTCATTTATTCTGTCTATGGCAGTAACCAAGTCAGTGGGAGGGCTGTGCCTCTCACCGTCCAGCCCTTCTTGAACCATATAATACCTGGCCGTTTGTTTCTAACACCACTGTAATAGCCAGCAGAGTTGATCACGTCTGTCTCCACCACCACCCACACCCACGCCGTGTCCTAGGCAGCAAGCAAGCACTGGGGACACCATGCTGCCATAGGTACAAGGAGCACTGAACCACCACTGCACTGCTGACCAGTCAGTGCTAGAACCAGTAACTAGACATTGAGGTGGGTGACACTGAGGGTGAAGGATATTTGGCTGCTATGAAGGTGTGATAAAGGGGGATGATTAATTTTATTGTGGGAGAGTCTGGATATCACAGTGACACCAGGGCTCAGTTGTTAGCGTTGGAGATATATGGGGGAATTGGATGCATCATTGGATGTTTGAGATGCGTGGGGGAAATTGGATGCTGTATTTAATTTGAATTTCAACTCAACTTCCGAGTTCTCTCAGAATTAAACTTATCTCTAAATCCAAGTTTTCTCAATTCCAAGAGATGCAAACAGAACATAGTTGTCTGATTCTGGATATCCCCAAATGGGAAATGGTCAGCCAACTCGGATCGTGGCACAGAAACAGATTTCAAGGTGGGATGCAGACATATTTTACCCTTGAAAAATTATAAATGTATAGCATTTGATAAAAAAAAAAAATTTTTGTAGAACTGGAACCCAAAGCCAGCCCAGTGGAGGAGCGGTTGTGCTTCTGCTCCCCACACTGGCAGCCCAGGTTTGGGAACGGACAGGGGTCGCTCAGTGAGCTGGCCAGGTGAGGGAAGATCAAGTGACTAATGGCATCTCTCCATGCTCAGCAGGGAGGGGGGACATGAGGTCCTGGTGCAGAGACTGCCACGTAGTGGAGGCCGGGTGGCAGCGCAGTGGGAGTGCATGAGGGAGTAGGGAGGCCAAGTGGGATACAAACATACCAAATTTGCCAGCAGATAAAAGTGTAGGGATCTATCAAGTCTGCTCAAATGTGCATCTAGCACTCCTTATTCTGCAGCTGCCCTTCCCTCTCACCCTTCCCCTCCCTTGACCCCCCCCTTGCCCTGTTCCAGCCCCTTTTGAAGCAGTCCACTGTTCTACTGGATACCACTTCTGCTGGTAACCCATTCCACCCAGCTACCACCCTCTCTGTTAAAAAAAAAAAAAAGTGTCTCCTCTCCTCCCTCCAGTCTCATATCATGGCCCTGGGTGTCCCTCCTCTCCCTTACTTTGAACAGCCCCTCTGTACCGGTCTTATTTATTCCTTTCATGTACTTGAAGGTTTCAATCATATCCCCCTGTCCCTCCTGTCCTCCAGTGATTACATATTCAACTCCCTCTGCCTCGTATGGTAAGTCCCCTAGCCCCTTGATCATCTTTGTCACCCTGTGCTGCATCCCTTCCAATAACTTAATGTCCCTCTTCAGATATGGGCGCCAGTACTGCACGCAGTACTCCAGGTGTGGTCTAACTAATGATCTATACAGTGGCAGAATCACCTCCCCCCTCCTCGAGGATATACCCCTTACAGTGCAACCCAGCATTTTGTTGGCCTTTGCAGCTACCTTCCTACATTGTGCTGAGTTGTTCATTGAACCCGTAATGAGCACCCCCAGATCCTTCTCCTCCTCCTCCTCCTCTGTCTCGGCTAGCTGCACTCTTCCCAGCTGGTAACTTCTCCGTGGGTTTTTCGCCCCAAAATGCAGCATCTTGCACTTTCTGGCATTGAACCCCAGTTGCCAGGTGTCCGACCAGGTTTCCAGCTTTGCCAGATCATCCTGCAACCTCTACTATCCCCCTATGTCGTCCTCCACTGCTCCCATCTTGGTGTTGTCTGCAAACAGACTGATCTTGCTCTTTATGCCCAGTGATATGTCTGCAATGAATACCCCAGACAACACTGGTCCCAACACCAAGCCCTGCGGAACACCGCTCATCACTACCCTTGGGGATGAGAGCTCCCCACCCACCACCACCCTCTGTTGCCTTCCCTGAAGCCAGTTCACTACCCATCTCACCAGCTTTGCACCCACCCCAGTGCCTTCTAACTTACTTCCCAGCCTCCCATGCGGCACTGAGTCGAATGCCTTACTGAAGTCCATGTACAGGACATCCACTGCATGGCCCCCGTCCAGTTGCCTAGTTGCCCAGTCATTGAACTCCACCAGGTTGGTTTGGCAGGACAACGCCATTCTGTCTGCTGTCCTGTAGTCCTTTGGCCTCTAGGAGGACCACTAGCCTCTCCTTCAGGATAGTCTCCATCAGCTTACCCACGATGGATGTGAGGCTCACCGGTCTGTAGTTCCCCAGTTCATCCGTGGGGCCACTCTTGTGGAGGGGCACCACATGAGCCATCCTCCAATCCTGAGGTACACACCCTGAGTGTAGTGAGGCATTAAATAGGTCTACCAAAGGTCCCGCCAGGACCACCACCAGCTCCTTCAGTACCCTGGTGTGGATGCCATCTGGGCCTGGTGCCTTGTCCACCCTCAGTGCCCTCAAACCCTCCAGAACCCTGCCCTCCGTGATTTCCCCATCTGTTTCTGTACTCCCCGCTGGGGTGCATAGAGAGGGGTGTCACCTGCACAGTGAGGGAGGTGATGTTGCCTCTGTATAGATCACTGGTAAGATCCTGCCTAGAGTACTGTGCCCAGCTCTGGAGACCTCACCTCTGGAAGGACATACAGTGGAAGCTTTCCAGAGGAGGGCAACTAAAATAGTGTAGGGTCTGCATCAAAACCTATGAAGAGAGACTAAGGACCTCAATATGTACACCCTATAACTATTCCTAGCAGTGATACAGAGCGCTGGGGGATGGACACAAGTGCTTTTACACCTGTGTAACATGAACTCAGATAATTCAATCATGCCTTTGAACCTCACATGTTATGATGTGCTTGGGTTTCACCAGACATGAATGGTACTTTTGTATTGGGGCATGGAAGGAGACAAAACTGAAGTGCTGTGGGTGTCTTCGGGGGGGTAACAAGTGGTCTTTGTCCAAAATAACTGTTTTAGCCAGCCAGGTTAGACAGGCAATTAGACAAAAATATATGTAGAATTACTATATGCATAGAGTAGTGTGAAGAACAGTTTGGAAATGTTATGGAGTGGAGCTGGGGCAGGATAATGGCTTGTGGTTCTACTGCCCCCAGCTTCACAAGATGAAATTATCACGGAGTTCTTCACAGGTGCCTATGTATAGTTTGTTAAGGCGACAAAGTCTTGTTTGAGCTGGTCCAAGTACTGTACTTTTGTAATGGAAAATGGTGGAGAAAATTAAGTCATTTCATGTTGTTTTCATGGTCCAAATGATAAAAATCATGGAAATCATATAAAACATAGAAAATGACGGCAGAAGGGGACTGTAAGATCCATCTAGTCTGCCCAAGACTCTACTCCCCTCCCGTAACTGCTACTCAGTGTAATGATACCTTTGTATTTATCCCAAGCATTTTTAAAAGCTCCAACTGTCTTTGCTTCCACCACACCCTGGGGGAGGTTTTTCCAAGCATCGACCACCCAGAAATGACCCAGACCAAATAAATCGCACATGTTCTAGTTACAGGGGAGCTAAGGTCTCAGATATTGCATCCACGGCAAAGGAAATATTGTCTAACGCTGGGGAGAACCCATTAGTGGTCATCCATGCAGGGACAAATGACATCGCCACAACCACCCTAGACCAGCTCAAACAAGACTTTGTCGCCTTGCATAACATCTTGATAGAGCTTGGATGCAATATTTGCTTCTCTGAAATAATACCTGTGTCCAGAGCCACAGACCAAATTAGGAATAAGATCAAAGCAACAAATGAGTAGCTTGGGAAATGGTGCTATAGACAAAAAAAATCACATGTCTCACCCATTGGAAAGAATATCATGATAGACCATCCTTTTTTGTGGGGATGGCCTGCATCTTAGTAGGAGGGGAAGTATGTTGCTAGGGAGAAAAATTACCACGTTCATCAATGATAATTTAAACTACATCCCAGAGGGGAGACTTGGACCATTCCCAAATCTCTAGAAACACTTAACACTCAGCAGTACCAGCAACAATGTAACATCTTATCACTTAATACTAGGTCCCTAAATGTTGCTAAAATGGGCGAATTAGAAATTAGGAGCCATATCTTAAATCTAGGGATTACTGCCATAACCGAAACCTGGGGGAATTCAGATTCCCAATGGTCGACAGAGTTACCAGATTTTAAATGTTATAACAAAAACTGCTCAGATAACAGGAGGGTGGTGGGGTCCGTCTTTATGTCAGAAATGACATCACCTCCTGTGAAGTACATCACCCCATCCTGACAGAAAGCATATGGGTAACCATCCAATTTAAAGGCCAACCTCAAATCTACCTGGGTACATGTTGTTATAGGCCTCCATCAACCGATCTTGATTATTTAAACCAACTAACAAACAAAATTTCATTTATGGCTAACAAGGATAGTACTCTCATCCTGGGTGATTTTAACCTACCAACAATAGACTGGGATTCCCTTATAGGTTACACCCAACATGAGAAAATTTTCCGTTCTTCTATGATTGATCTGGGCCTTGTACAGCTTATAAGGGAACCCACCAGGGGACACAACGCACTAGATTTAGTAATAACTAATACCGGTAGTATCATATCAAACTTCGCAATACAGGACCCCTTGGGGAATAGCGATCATATGACTATTTTTTTTAATACTTCTATATGATCATCAGTCTACCATAAAGCACAAGCAACTTAAGCATTGTGCAAAAGCCAATTATGTGGAAATAAACACTTACACAACATCCAGTGGGAAACAATTCTTCAGCCACTTCAGCTTGGAAGAAGCATGGAACTTTTGGAAAACAACTATTCAGGAACTTGAAAACAAGTATGTTCCTACAAATAATATTTATAACAACAAAATGAAGATCCCCCTTTGGTTTAATAGCACGATAAAAAAAAAAGTCAAATGAAAAAAATAAACTATTTGTATCTTTAAAAAAATGTCCCAACAACAGAAAAGAAGCACGGTTATTATACCAATCAGCAGTAAAAACGCTAAAAAAAAAATGATCTTATTAGCTAAACAGAACCTCAAATTTAAAATAGCACACACAAAGGACTCTCATAAATCCCGCTTTTCTTACCTCAGTGAAAAAAGGGAAACAGGACAATAGGCCTGCTCATCTTTAATGACTCGTCAATAATATCTGATAAAGAAGCTGCTGATGCACTAAACTCCTATTTTTGCTCGGTATTTTCAAAGGGAGACAAACAAATTGTATTTACAAAGCAGACTAGTAATAATTCCGAGTACCTGACCACAACTTCTGACACTAATTTAGTATTAAAAACATAAAAAAAAACTAACCCATGTTCTGATAACCTAAATCCTAAACTTCTAATTGAAACATCTGATGCATTAAACAAACCACTAACTATCCTATTCAGTAAATCTTTAGCTGAATTTTGTGTTCCCTCTGATTGGCTTACCGCCACTGTTACTCCTATCTTCAAACAAGGTAATCGCTCTAAAGCAGAAAATTATCGCCCTATCAGTCTCACCTCAATTCCCTGCAAACTTATGGAGAAAATAGTGAAAATTATTATTGAAACAGAAATACAGTCTCTGAATATAAAGGATAACTCCCAACATGGGTTTAAAAAAGGCCATTCATGTACCACAAACCTCCTTACCTTCTACAACTCCATAAGCCAAAACCTTGACTCCAAAATCCCAATGGATGTTATTTTCTTAGATTACAGCAAAGCATTCGATAGAGTGTCGCATGACATCTTAGTTGAGAAACTCCTAACTTTGGGTTTTTCAAGTAACCTAGTTAGATGGATTGACTGCTGGCTGAGGGAGAGAACACAGAGTGTTAGGATTAATGGAGTGTTATCTGATGCTGGGGAGGTTTCTAGTGGTGTCCCACAAGGCTCTGTTTTGGGGCCTACACTCTTTAACGTCTTTGTTAGTGACATGCAAATAAGCACAGCTAATATATTTGTTAAATTTGCAGATGATACAAAACTAGGAGGTAGGGTGGATTATCCTTTGAACATGAATACTCTAACAGCAGACCTTGCTGCCATCGGCGAATGGGCAAAGGTAAACAAAATGCACTTTAACAATAAAAAATGTTCTGTATTATATCTAGGGAAACGAAACCCACAAAAGACATACACTTTAAACAATATCATTCTAAAAACATCATCCTGTGAGAAAGATCTTGGCATTATGGCTAACACTAAACTCACTTCAACAGACCACTGTAACAAAGTGGCTAATCTCGCCAATGCACTTTTAAGGCATGTAAAACATTCATTTATATCCAAAACAGAAGAATTTATACTCACATTATATAGATCACATATCAGACCATATCTAGATTATGGGTCTCCTTTTTGGAGCCCACACTTGGGTAAAGATATAGATAGAATCGAGCAGGTACAACATCAAGCGACAAGGATTGTCCCCCATCTGGCAAAACTTGACTATAACAGTAGATTACAAAAGACAGGGCTCCACTCACTGGAACAAAGACGTACAAGAGGTGACCTCCTTGAACTGTTCAGAATCTTACAATCACCACTAGTAATGGAACAGTGTGGTATAACCTATTCAAGAAGAAAAACAGTAGCTAGGCTCCACAACAAACAACTTTAGGTTGTAAAGGCTAGGACAAATAAAAGGCTTTACTTCATCTCCATCAGGGCTCCTAGAATTTGGAATAAATTACCATAAGAACTGGTTGATTGTACCAACATTGTTATCTTTTAGAAACAGCTAGACAAATAGCTCTCAGGTTACTCTTTCTGGGACAAATGACCCACTAGTGTGGGGGACAATCTCAGTGGGCTACGGCCTGCTTTTGTCTTGACAACCAAGTTACCCTGTCTGTAAAAAAATAATTTCCATGTGTTGCTCCTGAACTTACCCGCCCCAGCTTCATGTCATGCCCTCAAGTTCTTGTATAACTCTTGACCTGAAAAAAGATCCTGAACCTGTACTCTATTTATATCCTTTATGTATTTGAAGGTTTCAGTCATGTCTCCCATGTCCCTCCGCTGCTCTAAGGAATACGTGTTGAGCTCCCTCAACCTTTCCTCATATAGTTTATGATGCAGTCCCTATACCATCTTTGTGGCTGTCCTTTGCACTGTTTCTAGTCTCTCTGTGTTGTTTCTCAGATGCGACTGCCAGAACTGCACGCTGTACTCCAGGTGTGGTCATACCAGTGACCTATACAGTGGCATTATGACTTCTCTTCTTCTACTGGTAATACCCCTTCCTATGCATCCCAGCATACTGTTTGATGCAGCTTTCTCGCACTGCTTGGTCTTTTTTTAGATCCTCTGTTATGATCACCTCTAGATCTCTCTCCTGCTGTGTGGCCTTTAATTTAACACCCCCCTTCCCATGTAATATTCCTCTTCAGGGTTGCCCCTACTTAGGTGCATGTATTTGCACTTTTCATTGAATTTCAGCTGCCACATTTTTGACCACTCTTCTAGTCTTTTGAGATCTGCCTTCATCCTATCCATCCCACCTGGAATATCAGCCCTATCTGAAATCTTCATGTTGTCGGCGAACAGGCTCACCTTGCCCTCTAGGTCCTCAGATGTGTCCCCAGTGAAGATATTGAAGAAGACTGGGCCCAACTCTGACCCTTGTGGCACGCCACTAGTCACTCATGAAACTCATGAAATGTCACATATCCATTGTGTGTGTTACTAAATTAGATCTTTTTTTTTTTTCCCCTCCTACCTTCTGCTACTGATCACTCTCTTGGAGCTCCCCTCGTAGGTCCCCATGTGCAGCTCCCCTGAGTAGTCTGCCCCTAGAGTATTAACGCTGCACACATACCTGCAGAGCCTCGGATTACCCTCCGGGCAGGGCGGCGGAGATCCCCCATATCTTCTCCTGAACAACGACTGGGAGTGCGTACATCGGAGTCTGCTCTCTTGGGTGCTGCCTCGGGACCGACGCTGAGGCTCATCGCCTAGACCAGGGCAGGATTTTTCCTGATGTTCTGGTGCATCCCCCTAATGTCGGCGTGCAATGGGGACAAGGTTGCCAGCATGCGAGGAGACACACGTTGAAGCCAGTCCCCTGCCAACATCAACCCTTACATGGAACGTCTCCCCAACTGTACTGGCCACCCTGAGGTTCCCCCACCAGGTGGCGGTAATGCAGCGGACAGTACGGTACCTCCCTCCCTGGAGAAGGAGAGCTGCCGTTGGGCGCTCAATCCTTCTCCCTCCCTGCTGACCCCCGTCGACCTGAGTTCGCTCCTGAACCCAGGTCGCTGGTGTGGTTTGAGGTGTGGCATCCAGCGCCTCAACCCTCAGCGCTACCGGTCTGGCTAATTAGATGGTAAAGAAATAGGCTTGTATTTAATAGGTTTTTTAATGTGGGAATGTGTTTTGGAGTGTCCATTGAGTGTGAATGATGTGTTCCCTAGTGATAGGATTGTGTAGTGGTGTGGTTGTTTGCAAGTAAGACCCTGGCCACACTGTACTTCTGAAACTGGTTTAGCTCTGCTGAACCAGTTTAAGAGTGGTGATAATGGTTAGCATTTTTGAAGCACAGTTTCAAACACCGCTATATTATGACAATTAGCAGTTAGCCACAGCGCTTGAACTGCCCCGGAGAGGAAGGAGTTAACTCCAGGCTGACTGGAGTTCCAAGCGCGAGCGCTTTGCTGAAAGCTCTATCTGGCTAGTTTCAAACTGAAACTGTTAGATTCTTTACTCTGCTTCACTGAACAGTCGCTCGGAGATCTGCTCCTTCAGCTCGGTTCATTTCTCGGTTCAAGCAGTGTTTCGGTTCATTTTAACCGGCAATAAGTATTTATTTTACGCATTTCGGTTCAAAGCTCTATCTGGTAAACCGTAAGTACAGGATTTTAAAGTCTGTGTGGAAATTAATTATCGGTTCGGTTTTGAACCGATCGGTTTACAAAAAAACAATTTTAAATAATAGCTTGGGCTTTTAGAGTGCGGTTCCGGTTCTTATCGGTTCTAAAAAACTATCTCTTAAATTGGGTTTTCAAATACCAGTGACACGGTTAGGAACCGATAGGGTGTCTTGCCTGGCACTGCCATTAAAAGGGCAAGTTTTGGATAGGCTGGCATTATGTCTGAGAAACCCAAAGAAAAACCGGGCCCACTGGGTTTCAACACTGTGATGTTTGTGGGAAGCCTTTGCCAAAGGCTGACCCACCATACATTTGTGTTTGTGTCTGGGGGCTGACCACCTCCTATCAGACTGCCAGGTGTGTAGAATTTCCCTGCAGCCACCCTGCAGAAAAGATTGGGCCGGCTCAGGGAACGAGAGGCCAAAAAGTCCACTGACCCGGATGGCCAGCCCGGTCCAGCACCCACTGGACCAGAGGGAGTGCCCTCTGACCAGGGCGAGACTTCCCGGGCAAAAGGAAGGCAACCAGTCCCAGTAAAAAAATCTAAGAAATCAGCAGGTCTGGAGTGCAAGATTGCCTCTCCAACTGCTGCAGAGATAGCTAAAGCCATACAGATTGTCCAGTCACTGTCTCAGGGACCGGCCGAACCACCAACAGCTGGCAAAAGGTTGGTTCGTTCGGTTCCAGTGGTTCAAGAGTATGATGTTGAGGTAAGTCATTTAGGAAGCAAACAACAAAAATTTTAAAAAATCCTCATTCTGTCCCTCCTGTAGATAAAAAAATGGACAGAAGGTATACTTTATCAGGCCCTGATACAGACTTCCTCACTGAGCAGTGTAGTCATGTAGGTGTGGTACAAGCTGCAGCCTGTGACAAGGCTAATATCCCCCTGGCCTCACATCCTTCTGATAAGGATTCCAGGAAGATTGATGCCATGGCGAAAAAACAGTATATGGCAGCTTCTTTTGGGACTCAGGCAGGCAAATTATATGGCTTATGTGGCTAGATATCAGAAATCTAGATGGGATACAGTGTTGCAGTTAGCCAAGCAGGCCCATGGCCAGCGGCTGAGTGAGTGGAACATGTGGCTGCTGATGGCATTGAAGCCTCTAAAGTTCAATTTCATACTGCTGTACATGTTAATGATGTTTCCTCTAGGGTCATGGCCCTTCTGTAGCTTTCCGTGAGTTGGCATGGCTCAGGTGCACTAATCTGTCACAGGATACTCGGTCAAAGGCTATGGATTTTCCTGTGGTGGGAAATTCTCTGTTTGGAGAGCAAGCGGAAAATTATATGAAAAAGATGGATGAATACAGAACTACCTACAAAAGTGCCCAGGCCAAGGAGCGCACGCCACTCCACAGAGGCACACTCCCAGAGGTAGGGCAGGCCTTTCCACAGGCCTTTTATCAATCCAAAGCCTCCTCTGCTTTTGCACAGAGGTTTTCAGAGGCAGAGGTAGTAGGCGCAGGTAAACCATCCCCACCCCTCAGCCTAAGCTACTGCCAAGCAGGCACCCTGATGGGGTGCCCAGGGCCGTCTCCTGTACCAGTTGGAGGCAGGTTGGCTTATTTCAGCCAGAACTGGGTGTCCCTAACTTCGGACAAATGGGTTCTGGAGGTAGTAAGCTAGAATCTGGTTCTCAGCTTCAAACAGTTTCCAAAGATGAGAACCAGACATTTTCCACCTGCAAGCCCTTTAGAGGCCCTTGCTTTGGAAGCAGAGGTCTCTTCCCTCCTAGACTGCAAAGCAGTGGAAGGGGTTCCTCCTTATCACCAGGGCAAGGGGCTGTACTCCAGATACTTTCTTACCCCCAAAAGACAGGGAGAATGGCTGCCCATTCTAGACTTATGAGTACCTGAACAAGCATCTTTTGAAACCAAAGTTCAGAATGTTAACTCTGGCAATGATTTTGCCCTCCCTCAGGCCAGGGACTTGCTAGCCTCCCTGGACCTCAAGGATGCCTATTTTCATGTCCTGATCAGGCCTTCTCCGAAAATACCTCAGGTTGAACTGCCCTCAGGTCACTACCAGTTCAGAGCAATGCCCTTGGTCTTACCTCTGCTCAAGGGTATTCACAAAATGTCTAGCTGTGGTAGTGGCTCATTTAAGAAGGCAAGGGTTGCTGTGTTTCCCTACCTGGGACTGGCTCATTGTGGGTCAGTCCCCAGATCAGGTAAAATCCCACTTGCAAGTCACCCAGCAGCTTCTCACTTCCTGGGATTCCTGCTGAATTTACAAAGTCAGTTCTAGAACCAGTTCAGGTACTAACTTTCATAGGTGCGGAATTGGACCAAAGTTGGCCAGGGCATTTCCCCTCGGAAAGGGTAGAGAAGCTGATTGCCCTGGCATCCTCTTTCACCTGGCTGGTCTCTCGACCAGCAAGGCACTCTGCAACTTCTAGGCACATGGCTGCCTCACAGCTATAGTGCAAGGAGCAAGATTCCAGATGAGAGACATTCAGTTTCATTTGAGGGCCTATTGGTCCCAAAGGAGGACCCCTACCAAATTGGTCCCAGTGACCCCAACTCTGATTCTAGCTCTTCAGTGGTGGCAGGATCAGAGCAATCTAAGACTAGGGGTCCCTTCATTCCCATTTCTCATTCCTCACCCTCACCACGGATGCCTCCTTGCTGGGGTGGGCGCGCATAGGCGACCTTTCCACTCAGGAGTGTGGTCCCCCAGGAATCTCTGCTCACATCAACCTATTGGAACTCAGAGCTGTCTTTTAGCTCTT
The DNA here is from genome assembly GCA_016271365.2 of Neoceratodus forsteri. Lineage (NCBI taxonomy): Eukaryota > Metazoa > Chordata > Ceratodontiformes > Ceratodontidae > Neoceratodus > Neoceratodus forsteri. Next base: position 761,938,626 of record CM057456.1, on the reverse strand, counting down.
CAGGTTTTCTCAGCATCTGTCCAGAACAAAGTAGTTCAGGTCAGGACAGACAATACCACAACAATGTGGTACATCAACAAGCAGGGGCACTCGGTCATCAGCCTTGTGCACCGAGCAATGAAGCTGTGGTCTCTGGCTTACTCCTGACACCTCCCTAGTAGCAGTTCACCTTCCAGGGAAGGACAATGTCCTAGGGATGCCCTCAGCAGGATTTCTCAGGGTCATCACTAATGGTCTTTGAATCCCTAGTGCTGGGGTCAGTTTTTGTCAGATGGGGCACTCCTCAGATAGATCTTTTCAGCCCCAGACAACCACCAACTTCCTCTGTTCTGTTGCAGGCCTCCAGTAATGGGCTCAGTCCCCCTGGACGCCTTTCTGTTGGATTGGGAAGGGAAGTTCCTGTATGCCTTTCCCCCCTTCCCCCTTCTCTTCAGGGTGTTGGTAAAAATCAGATCCCAGCCCTGCAAAGTGATTCTGATTGGACCAGACTGGGCCAGGCAACCCTGGTACCCACTGCTTCTGTCCCTGACAGTCCACCCTCCCCTGGGCCTTCCCAGGGTCCACAACCTGCTGACTTGTGCCCAGGGGAGAGTTTGGTATCCGGACCTCAAATCCCTCCACCTCAAGGCTTGGCTCTTGAGGAGTTAGAATTGCTGATTTACACCTTTCTCACGGTGTCCTTGATATTTTAAAGGCCTCTAGGAAGCCTTCCACTAGGGCCACTTATAATTCCAAATGGAAGGGTTCTCCATCTGGTGTTCTGGGAAGCAAATTGTCCCAGAATCTGCTGATTTGCCCATTTTGCTGGACTACTTGGTCCATCTTAATTCCTTAGGCCTCAGGCCAGCTACCTTAAAGGTTCATCTGGCAGCTGTCTCTGCTTTTATATCAGCAGAAAGCCTGCCTCCTTTCTTCTCACCCTGTGTTTTCTAAGTTTTTAAGGGGTTACTTCACTAACCCTCCTTTTGGGACCCAGCCCTGCCTGGGACCTTAATGTTTGCATGCTCAGTTAATGCAACCCCTTTGAACCTCTGTCTTCAGCAGACCTTAAGTTCCTAACTTGGAAAACTGTTTTCCTAGTGGCCATCACTTGTGCCAGACGCATAAGTGAGTTACAAGCCCTGTCAGTGGAAAAGGATTTTATTTCTTTTCACAGAGATAAGGTAGTCCTCAGGACTAACAGAACGTTTTTACCTAAAGTGGTTTCAGATTTCCATCTTAACCAATCCATCTTCCTTCCAGTATTTTCACTGAGCATTCTTCCTCGGGTGAGAGGAGATTGCACAGTTTGGACGTCAAAAGAGCTTTAAGCTACTATTTGGAGCGCACCAAGGTCACAGGTTCGAATCCTCAACTCTTCCTTACCTATGGCGAGGTTGGAGGGAAACCTGCCACTAAGAGGACAATTGCCAGGTGGATTGTCTCTTGTATCCAATTTGCTACCAAAACTAGGTAGAGAACCCCCTCAGGACTGAGGGCCCATTCCACCAGGGGTACAGCTGCATCTCTAGCGGCTGCTAGAGATATTCCCATTCTGGAAATCTGTCAAGCTGCTACCTGGAAAACAGTTCACACCTTTACCAAGCATTACTCCCTGGATGTCCAGTCCAGGAGAGATGCTCGGTTTGGCACAGCCGTGCTTCAGAACCTATTTCCTAAGTAGGTTCTGGCCCTCCTCCATAAGCGGTACTGCTGTGTAATCTGCTAATTGTCATAATATAGCAAGACTTCATTGGTGTTTGAAGAAAAATTACTCACCTTAGTAATTGCTTTTCTTCTCATGGAGTCTTGCTATATATAATACCACACCAGCCTGCCCTCTCAGAACTTCTACTTGGGTAGGGGTTGGCAAATTAGTCAAGCACTGTGTCATGCCGTTATAGCTCTTTTCCCTTTTCCCTTTTCTTTAGGATTAGGAAAACTAGGTATTTCTGTTTTGGTTGTATGTTGGCCCCCTCCTGGACTTCTGTCTTTTGGGGAGGGCCCAATAACTCTTTGTTAGGTGATATTGTTGTTGTTGTTGTTTCTGTTATTGTTATTCTACTAGTAGGTAGCCATTTGGCTAGTGTGGGTTTTCCCACAGACTTTTGCTTAGTGTTGGCTCCGTAAAGATCTGACAGTTTCAGTTTGAAACTAGCCAGATAGAGCTTTCAATGACGCTCGCGCTTGGAACTCCAGTCAGCCTGGAGTTAACTCCTTCCTCTCCGGGGCAGTTCAAGTGCTGTGGCTAACTGCTAATTGTCATAATATAGCAAGACTCCATGAGAAGAAAAGCAATTACTAAGGTGAGTAATTTTTTCTTTGGGACTACCGCAAGAACTAGTTTCAACAGTGGTTTTAGCTGTAAAGCCGTTCTACATGCAGCGTGGAAGTTTGTTGGTCCTTCAGCGTCCTTCTACCAGAACCTCATGCGTATCCTGTACAAAATGTAGCTGGTTCCTGATTCATAAGGCAAGCAGTTTTTGGGGATATTCCTGCCTGTTCCACCACCTATGAGTGAAGAAGGAATGGGGAGACTTTGGACATCCATGCCACTATATAACAAAAAAAAAACTTTCTCTACTTTGTTTCTCTCGCGGGTCCCAGCTTCCACCAGTGAATAAAAGAAAAATGGGCCATATTGGGCCATTTATTTTTTTATTTAAGTGTTTCTACTCCTCTGACCAGACCGTATCTATTCTGACTCACTCCAGCCCTGTCACCCAACTTCTCCAGGTACTTGCCCGTCCTCCATTCTCTCTGACTTGCCTGCATAGCGTGGCCTTCAGGGCTCCCTCCCGGAACCCCTCTGGAGGGTCCCTCCAGGGTTCAGGATCAGGTGGAGATGGGGACCATGGCTAGTGATGAGGGGCCTTCTGGGGTAGACCCTCATCCAGCACTGGCTAGGGTTTGCTGTCTTCCAATATAGTCACACATCTATAGAAATAGTATAGTCTATCCCAGTGAGGTCCATAGCAAAGCAGCACCAGGCAAGATGCAATGCAGTACCTTGCAATATTACTGAAAAATGCTGCAGTGTGCTGCAAGGAGCAATGTAATTCAGTGGCAATTAAGCCCTTTTGTCATGGGGTATTTTGTGACACGTCATTTACTGCAGTGTACTGCATTGCATCCTGGCTGACTCTGCTGTATACCGCTGTAAGAGTTCCAAGTAGCTCTCCGATGTGTTGTGTGGTTCCGCTGTCACCACTGCTGCATTTGGTGCTGCCCTCGTTAGGGCAGATGGCTTTATAACACTTTTTCAGCAGCCAGAGAAATAGTCAGGGTAAGATTTAAAATCTACAAATGGTACAGTGAATACCAATCACACAACAAAGTTAATACAGTATTCGCAGTATATGTCAAAACTCCACTGCTAAGGTTATTTCTAGCCATCTTATTATCCAACAACCTAAAAAAAATGCTCTTTCTAGGGACATGGATATGTTGTTCATCCACACTTATTGGCAGGTTCCTTGCCGCTTTAAATCTTGCCGGAAGGTCTTCAAGCTGGCTCCTCCCACCCACCCGGGTGGTAAAACTCTCGGCTCCGCCCCATGACGCCAGATCTTCCTTACCGCTTGGAAGCTCAGGTTCCCTCCTTAACGCTCTGCGTTTAAGACTGGTTCCTAATTCTTGAAAGTTGAAATCAAAAGTTTTTGTTAAAAGACTTGGTCTTCTTCTCCTCGCGGCTACGATGGACAAGTCGACTCCGGTTTCGGAGGTGCCCTTTGCGGGCAGAAGATGTCTAGGAGCGGATCCGCACTCCCGTCGTCTACTGCCTGGGCCTTGAGCACGACCATGAGCCTGCGACTTGTGCTCTTCTTTCGGCCTACGTGCTTGAAGACCATGCTGCCCGATTACAACTGGGCGCCCGAGAAAAATTCCACGGTGAAATCTAAAGAGGCCCGGTTGGCAGTGTCATCGGCGTGGTTTCGGCGGATCAGCTTGAGCAGATGATCGCCCTCGAAGAGAGGAGCAGCGAGCGCTTCTACCTCGGCTGCGGCATTTGTCCGCTCTCTCTGGTGCCTCGTGCTCGGCTTCTTTTAAGGAGCTTTGTCTGACCCTCTCGACGAAGGTGAGGGTCCAACTCTTCGGGACCTTTTCCAGGTCCAAAGAGCAAAAGTAAGTCTCTCCGTCGGCGCTCTTGGGGCGGGAAGATCCCCTCCCTACTTGTCAACAGTCAACCGGTCGACCCCTCAACCCGGCCACTGGCTTCACGGTGTCCCGTCAGGCCAGTTGACCCCGAGACTCCGTCCGGCGCGATCGAGGCCACCTGCCGACCCGTTCAGACGAGTTGTTGGCTGGAAAGCTGAAATCCTCTCCCGGTTCCCCGGTGGGAGTTGAGATCCGTTAGCTCGTCTGTGCCTCCGGTTCCGGAGCCTTTGGTGGGATTGTCCGGGCGAGGGAGTGCCGATTCGACACTTCTCCTCACCTTCCCTCGGCCTAGTCGAGACTCTCGGTCTGACATCCTCATGGTCAGCGATCCTGCCACCATAGGCGGTCTCGGTCTCTGGCAGCACCGCGGCAAAGCGGCGCGCCGCTCTTCCTCCCGGACAAGGGAGGCTTGGCTGGGGTTAAGTCAGTCACGAGGAACTCATGTAACAACAGCTCCTTTTGACCAGGAATAAGCCCGACCCAGTCGTCTTCCTGGCCATTAAGTGGCTGTCACGGGCGGCGAAACACCCCTCGTTGTAGCTGAGGGCCTGTTCCCAGGCGGTTGTTTGGCCAATTCCAGCTGCCCCACCGATTCTGGTGGAACCTCCGCCTCCACAGCCATTAATTGGGGCTCCGACCAAAAATTCTCGGTCGGCCTTGGGTTTGCCCCGTAGGCTGTCTGTCACCCTCACTCCCGATAAACCTCGACAGGTGGAGGGTGGCTCAGGCCCGAGGCAGCTCTTTGAGGACTCTTCTGAGTCCGATGATGGTTTCTCCCTCTTCTCCAAGCGCATGGACTTGGAGTCCTCGGGAGGGCAGTCAGTGGATGATAGCCCTTCGTCCTTCTTAGGGTTGCTTCAGCTCATCTCAGAGTCCACGGGGATGAAGCTCGAACCTGTTTCTAAACGGGCCAGGTATCCCCTCACGGAGATTCTGGACCGGGTCTCGGAGGCCTTTCCGGTGGCGAAGCCATGAGTGAGTCGGCCTTGGAACTTTGGCAGCGTCCTGCTTCCTGCCCTACGCCTTCGGCCAGAATGGCCAGGAAGTATGCGGTCCCTACCGGTTGCCTGTCGGTTTTTCGGAACACCCCTCGGCCGAGGTGTTGGTTACCGACAGCGTTTTCCGGCATGCCGGGAACGCCAGGGATGTGGACAAACCTCCCGACAAGGAATCCAAGAAATTGGATTATGCCGGGTGAAAAGTCTATGCTGCGTCCTCTCTCAGCCTTCGTCAGGCCAGTTCGGCCGTCCTCATGGCACATTTTTCTCACGCCCTGTTGGGCTCCCTGGATGAGGTTGTCCCTCATCTTCCCGCGGTCAGGCAGGTGCGGGACCAGGGCAGTGGCCAAACAGCAGCTCCAGACTGCTTTAGACATCGGGGACTCATGTGCCAGGTCTGTGGCGGCTGCAGTGGCCATGCGTCGTCGGGCTTGGCTGAGGATATCCACCTTTACCTCGGATACCCAGCACAAGTTGGCGGATGTTCCCTTTTTGGGGACTGACCTCTTCGGCCCTGGGGTGGAAGGTCACCTGCAGAGGATCAGAAGTCAATACTGCCTTGGACTCGGTCCTTCCGCTCAGAAGGACAAAGGCATAGCCACAGCCTAAGCCCTTTCGTCCTTCTCGCCCTTCAGCCCTTGCCCAACAACGTCAGGGCCAGCAGGCTCAGCTTGGCATCCCAAACCCAAGCTGTCGGCTTCCTCCAACAGGACGCGGGAGGTAGAGCCCAGGAGGGTCCCTCGGCCGGTCCTCCTCAAGCCTGCCCAGTGACGGGCTGAGGGGTGTCGCCCCATCCCTGTCACCTCACCCTGATTCCCCATTGAAGGCAGGCTCAGACACTTCCTTTCCACCTGGTCCGCTGTTACCACGTACAGGTGGGTACTGGAAGGTGGTGGGAAAAGGCCTACCTCTAGAATTCAAGCAGGCCCGCCCTTCAGAGCCGTCGCACCTCGGGGGCCTCGGGAATCATGCAGCCTCACTGGCGGCTCGTCGGGCCGACGCCATCTCCTCCTCCAAGGAGGTGATCACAGAGGTAGAGGACCCCCCTTTAGACCGGGTTCGTGTCCAGGTATTCCTGGTTCCGAAACGGACGGGGGGCTGGCGCCCCATTCTCGACCTACACGACCTGAACAAGTTCCTAAGGTCTCGGACCTTCAGAATGGTCACTCTGGCGCAGATAATACCATCTCTGGAACACGGCGTGTGATTCTGCTCTCTGGACCTACAGGACGCGTTCTTTCACGTCCCTATCCGTCCGTCACATCGGAGATTCCTCTGCTTTCGAGCGGAGGGATCCCTCTTCGAGTTCCAAGCCATGCCCTTCGGCATATCTCCAGCTCCCAGGGTCTTCACCAAATGCATGGCAGTGGTGACAGCATTCCTCTTGGCCGAGGGTCAGGTGTACCCTTACCTGGACGATTGGCTGATAGTAGCCCCCTCCAGACTGGAGGTGGAGCGGTCCAGAGATCTGGCCCTTCAGGTTTGCTCTCAAGTCGGCCTTCTCATCAACGAGGCCAAGTCGGAACTCGAGCCGAAGCAGGTGATCCTGTTCATCGAGGCAGAGCTCGACTCTCTTCGAGCCAGAGCACGGCTCCCAGTGGACAGGGCCGAGGTTCTTACCTCCTTTGCCCAATCATTTCTGGTTGGGCAATCGCTCTGCCGGGACTTCCTGCGCCTCCTGGGTCTCATGGCGGCCTGTACCAGCGTGGTCCGTTGGGCACGCTGGCACATGCGCCCCCTTCAGTGGGGACTGGCCAGCCAGTGGTCTCAACGCTGCGATCCATTGGACCAGCTAGTGATAGTGACCCAGGAGATGTGGAACGCTCTCCAGTGGTGGACCGTTCCATCTCATCTGCAGGAGGGCATCCTGTTTGTCCGACCCGAGCTGACGGTCTCTCTATCGACCGATGCCTCTCTGATGGGTTGGGGTGCCCATCTGGGGGAACACTGAGTGCACGGCCTCTGGTCCCCGCAGGAGTCCCGATGCCACATCAACCTGCTGGAGCTCCAAGCGGTCCGCCTAGCTCTCACCGCCTTTGCTCCATTTCTCCGGGGTCAAGTGGTCCGAGTCCAGACAGACAATACCACGACCATGTACTACCTGAACCGCAAGGGCGGGACGCGCTCCATGCTTCTATGCAAGGAAGCTCTCCGCATTTGGTCACATGTGCGCAGCCTGGAGGTGGATCTCCTAGCCATTCATGTGGCAGGAGCCTCCAACACCCTGACCAATGCCCTGAGCAGGATAGGGGCTGCATCTCACGAGTGGTCTCTCCTGCCGGAGGTAGTACAAGATCTGTTCTCCCACTGGGGCACACCTCAGGTGGACCTGTTTGCCTCCAAGGAGAACGCGAAGCTGAGGCTGTTTCATGCCCGCCCCCTCAGCAGGGCTCGCTGCAGGGGGATGCCTTCTCGAGGCTCTGGACCCCGGGCCTCTTTTACGCCTTTCCCGTATTTCCCTTGATTCACAAGGTGCTTCTCAAGGCAAGGAGGGACAAGGCGCAGGTGATTCTGATAGCCCCAGACTGGCCCCGCCAGTTCTGGTACCCAGATCTCCTCAACCTCAGCTCCAGGCTCCCGAGGCAGCTTCCAGCTCGCCCAGACCTGCTCTCAGTCAATCAGGGGAAGGTGTTCCATCCAGACCTTCAATCCCTGCACCTGACGCCCTGGTTCCTGGCGGCTAGAGTTCCAGGCCTTGGGTCTTTCGGCGAGGTCCTCAATGTTGTTGAGGCGTCCGTAAAGTCGACCAGAAAATGCTCGCCTTCAAATGGAAGAGATTTTCCATTTGGTGTCAGGGTAAGGGCTTGGACCCTTCCTTCTGTTCTGTGGCAAGCATTTTGGGCTATTTATGGTCCCTTTCTAGTCAAGGGCTTAGGTCGATGACCCTAAAGGTGCACCTGGCAGCCATCTCTGCTTACGAGTAGCGGGCCGAGGGCAATCGATGGCGCAGAAGGTGGTCTGGCGCTTTTTCAAAGGCCTTGGTCACATTCCCTCGATGAAGAACCTCCACCTCCATGGGATTTACTGCTGGCACTGGCAAAGCTCATGGGCAAGCCATTGAACCAATGCACAGGTGTGATCTCTCTCACCTGTCGTGGGCCGCCTTCTTGGTGGCTATCCACGTCAGCCAGAAGGATGGGAGAACTCCAGCGCTCTGCATTGAGTCTCTACCTGGTCTTCCACAGGGACAAGGTTGTCCTCGCCCCCACCGAAATTCCTTCCGAAGGTGGTGTCAGTTTCACCTTAACCAGGTGTTGACTCTGCGGTGTTCTACCCCAATCACACCTCGGAGGCCGAATACAGGCTCCATACTTTGGACCCTAGAGGCGCTCGCTTATTATAAGGGCGCCGCAGCTGAAATCGAGGAGAGGTTCGCCAGCTGTTTGTCACCTACGCTGAAGCCGCACCTGGCAGACCTGCAGCCAAGCGGACTGATAGGCAGGTGGGTCACCTCTGCATAGATCTCTGCCTATAAGTTGGCCGGGCATGGAGCCTCCCAGAGGGATAAGGCTCATTCTACCCATCATACTGCTGCATCGGTGGCTGCTTCCAGGGGCGTCCCTATCCAGGAAATCTGCAGGGCTGCTACCTGGAAGTCAGCACACACCTTTATTACCCATTACCACATCGACCTTGAGTCACGCCCGGGATGCTGCTTTGGGGCCTCAGTTCTCCAGTCTCTATTCCTAAGTAGGGGTGTGCGCCTTGCCTCCCTCCTCCCGGAGAACTGCTAGGAGTCTGCCAATAAGTGTGGATGAACAACATATCCATGTCCTAGAAATACAGGTTACTCACCTGTAACAGGAGTTCTAGGAATGGTATATGTTGTTCCATCCCTGTTTCTGACCTCGGCCGGCCGCACAACCTGAGCTTCCAGCGGGCCAGATCTGGCGTCATGGGGCGGAGCCGAGAGTTTTACCACCCCGGGTGGGTGGGAGGAGCCAGCTTGAAGACCTTCCGGCAAGATTTAAAGCGGCAAGGAACCTGCCAATAAGTGTGGATGAACAACATATACCATTACTAGAACTCCTGTTACAGGTGAGTAACCTGTATTTCTCAGACTTCATTACCTGAGTTGCTAAGATATTATCTGGATCACATCTATGAATTGCCCTCAAGTGTTTGCTTATTCATGCTTCCTAACCATATACCCCATATTCGTACTATTGTAAGTGCATTGGGCCAAATATACCCCATGGTCTAAGTTGCAGTTAATACATTCCATCTCAAGGAATTTTTCATTCATGACTGGGTTCTCAAATTCTCCTTTCTGCATTAATGGTGGGCAGAATTTGCAATAGCAACACTTGTGGTTGCACTTTGTGGTTCCCCTCGCCAGTCTTGGCTTCTGTCAGTGATGGGAGTAGAAATGGGCAAAGTGGTAAAAATTGGCTGTGTTAATCCATTTGCCAAGTTGGCAAAACACACGCAGTGCACAGTGCTGAATTTGCAAAGTTTTTCCCAGGTGAAGTGGCCCTTTTTCTGTGGGAAATTACCATAATTAGCTTGCAGAGCCACCACTTCACAAAAACTTCATGGAAACAGTGTCACGTCACATGTATAACTTCACAAAAGCAACAGCGTTTGAAGTTGATGATGCCAGTGAGAACTTCACAGAGTGATTAGCGAATGCAAATTTCACCACTTTGCAGGCAAAGTAAAACTTTGCAGTGTCTTTAGAGGGGGGAGAAGACATGGCCCATCAGGACCATTTTTAAAACTGCCAAGATGATTCCCCTTTCCTATCCAGGTTCCTGCTGGGGAAGGAAGAGAAGACCTGGGTGGTGATCCCACCCCCTTTTTTTTGTTAGTATTTTATCTCCTGTCATCACCTGACATGCCCCCTTCTAGGTCCACCCTGCCCCATCCCCTAGCTTCTCTGGGACTTGCCTCTTGCTGAGATTGTCCTCTGCCCCCGAAAGTGCCCAACCAGTGTGGGGTTTGCGGGGTGGGGGGGCAGGCCGTCATCACGGTTGAGGTCTGGATTTATCCCATCATGGTCTCTCCTAGGGCTCAGAGTGCATGAAATGACACATTGTGAGTGCTCTGCCTCCATGAAGATGCCCCCGTGGTATCCTGTGGGTGGGATTCCTTTTCCTTGCATCTCGTTGTGCAGCCACCCAAATTCCTCCAGGTGGCAGCCGCCTAGCATGATGCATGTACCCCCCTCCCCAAGGAAGGAGAGCTATCCTAAGATGCTCAATCCTCATTCCCCCACCCAGCCCCTGAGTGATCCGTGTCTGTTCTGGAACTTGGGTCGCTGGTGTGGTAGATGGTGTGGCAACCAGTGCCTCAGCCCACCACACTACTCCACTCAACTGGCTGTATTGGGCCCTATTTTAATTTTAAAATGAAACTGTGCCCAGTGTGATTGCCCTCTCTGAGTGGAGACTGAAGTTAAAATAATAATTAAAAAAATAAATCTCCTTAGTTTTCTTCCCCCCGCCAACCCAGGTTCTGCTGGGAAGGTGAGTGTGAGTCAGGCCACTGGACTCTGCTTTAAAAAAAAATAAAAAAATCCCTGATTGGCACTGCCTCCAATGGGACTGGCATATTTTCACTTCCTAGGCTAGCCAGTGTCTGAATTAGAAATAGCACTAAGAAACCACTAGTATACATAAGTAATTTATTAGTGCTATTTTTAATAAGGTGGTGGATGGCCAAGGAGGTCAAAGGAGGGACATGCTGGTTGCCGTCTGGTGGAGAGGTTAAAACAGGGGTAGGCTACTAGACAACAAAGGCATGGGAGCTGTCTCTTGGAAACGGAGAGTGCTTGACATGGGAGAGGATACCACTGAACACCAGGGGCTATACACCATGGAACAAGGTGAGCAGTGTGTGTTACCATGGGATGCTAGGGAATACTTAACAAGGGACAGGGCAAAGGATGGGGTGCCACTAGATAATGGTGCTTGGCACAGAAAGTGCTATGGGAGAGGTTATAATTGTTCCCCCTACCGGTCTCCGTTCCTGCCCATGAGAACAGACTAATGTTGGGTCTCTGGGCCTTTAATGGGGGGTGGTGGGTGAGTTTATCTGCTTTGCTACTCTCCTTGGTCCCATTTTTAATTAAAAACAAGCACTGCGTCACCTGATGGTCAGAAGAAAGTGCATCGTGTTTCTGTGCAGGTGACTGAGGTGCAGAAGCAAGCCTGGGCTGCCCATAATGGTGAAGGACATTGGGCCAAATTGCCCACTGGCTCGAGGATTGGCACATGAGGGAACGAGGAGCAGACATAAAACAGTCTAGATCTGGCATTGGAGATAGGGAGGGATATCAGTCAGTAATCCGAAGTATAAAAGAAAGGGAAGGCGGTCCCCCCCATTGGGATTTCGGAAAGTTACCAAAAAGAGGTACCATAAAATTGGGGATCTTTTTTACAGTGCCAAAAACAGTAGGTGCCCCCAAAAAGGGGTAACAACTGGTAACATGGATACAGAGAAGTCCAGGTTCTGTAGGTCATGGAGTCCTTCAGATGACAATAGTAGGGGCACTTTAGTGTTTTTTTCTTTTTCTATACCAGTGTCTTCTCTAGTGCTGCAGGATATAAATTATGGTTTTAATGGCATAAGAAAACTATGGGTATGTGTGCAGCATTGTAATGCGAAACACTTTTTATTATAGTCATAAAAAAGCCATTTACAGCTCCTATTTTGCAACAGAGTACTCAGAATGCTGTGATACTGTAATTATGTTCTTATATTAATACTGTCTTGCCTTTTTTCTGGTTCTTTGTAGAAGCATACCAAGACGGCAGTTAACCAGTTAAAAAAACAAAAAAAAAAACATATACATGGTGCTTTGAATGAAGAGTTCTGTAGAAGCAATTGAGGGCTCATTTATCAGTGCACGTGCACAGCCTACCTTGTGAATGAAGCCAAGACAGCTCTGTTTTTTTTCTGTTGAATGATAATTATTCTGTGATAGCAAAGATGCATGCACTGAATGTTTCAAACAGCACTGTAATACCTTATTTTTTTGTACGCAGAACATGTTAACTGATTTTGTTTTGTTTAATTTAAAGAGACACTCTCAACTCCACAGGGCCTTTAAAAATGAATGTTTTAAATTAGTTATTGCTTCAGACCCCTGCTTAGGGTCTAGTTTTTAGAAATATTTATTTTCAGGAAAATAAAGCTACTGCAGACTACTGGTTCAGTATCATTGCGTTTTGGGTTTACTATTCTTTGCTTTTTTATTTTAAGTTAGACTTAATTTGGATGCCTTAAACACAGAATATAATTATATATGTGGGACATGTTCAATCTGCCCAAACGTATTTGGTGGTGGTTTCTTGCCTGTGTTATGCACCCAGATGTGGACACTGGTCTTCAAAATGGCCCTTGCCCAGTTGTTCCCCTGAGCACTGTCCTTAGGTCAGTTTTCCCCTTTAAGAGTTATTGATCTTGCACCAAGTCCCTTTAGTGTAGATTTACTCTTACAATACCACCTCTCCTTGGATCACCACTTAAGTGAAATTTGAAGGTAAGCAAAATGTTAAAAACTGACAAGAAATGACCCCTGTGGGAAATCTGTTGATTGCTCCAGTAAGTATAAGCGTAAGAAATTGAGGAACTCTGCAGTGGACATGGGCATTGAAATGAAACAGTTAATAACTTCCAAAACAGATCATGTGGTCTATTTATTGAAATGTCTGTGTGACCTAATATACATCGGTAAAACCTCAAGACAATTAAGGATCAGGATTAGGTGAGCACAAAAGTGCTATTAGGCAAAATGTCCCATTTTCACCTGTGGCAGTACATTTTAATAAGGAGAGACATATGTAACCATGCTTAGGTTTTTTGGTATATAACATGTTAAGATGACTACAGGGGGAAGAGATATGGAAAAACTGGTACACGATAAGCATATTGGATTTTCCAGTTTAAAGCACTGGACAAAATGTATGGGCTGCATGAAGAAATCAACTGGTCAAGTATTTTTTAATATGTGGATCATGAGTTTAATACTGTACTAAAGCATACAAAAAAGTTATACCACACTTCGAGAGTGATAATACTGTCCTTCCGGTCCCATAATAGTATCGTTCGGGACCCGAACGATAGTATTATCAGCCAAGCTCAACAGCGCAAGCACACAACTCCCCAAATCAGTGAACCTGCCAAACATCAATCAACCATTCACAGTCACAACGTGGCTAATCATTGGCCACTTTCTGTCTGGGGGTGGTCAAAACACTTTCAAAAACATGGCAGTGGTCTCTTGCTTAGCGAGAGCGTAAAGCTTTCACTTTACTTCCATTTTTTTTCCCCTAAAAAAACACCACAAAAGGTTTTATGTGGCAGATCCTGTGCTCACCCCAGAAAGCAAAAGGTAGGAGTGAAATAAAACTCTCCATGTCTGCGTGTGGGCGGCAGGGGCAGGACAGAGAGACAGGTGCAGACTGGAAGTGCGGCGGTCAGCTGGGACTCAGACAGTTCTTCATTGAACAGCTGACCGCCCGTAACAAAAGTGCACAGAGAATAAACAACTTGCATTTGCATATTAAAAAAATGAAGGATAGCTCACTGGGCATTACTGGTGAGATACCATCTCAAGGTTCTGGACACTGTAACCTCTCGAGCTTCACTCTCGAGGTTCCTACATGTCCAGAACCTCTTGATGGTATTACTCACTGGTAATACCCAGTGAGCTATCCATTATTCTATTTTTAATTCATAAAGTCCTTATTTAAACAGACATTAGCACTCATGTTAACTAAACTGTCCACTAATAGATATATCTGCTGTATTTGACTCAGTGTGTTTCCTGGTGATCATAACTAAGAAGCAGTACATTAGCCTGCAAATTTATTAGTTAGCTTTGAGTCAGTGTTAGCAGTTAACTGCTCTATAATATAAAGTTATAGTTATATAGTATATTAGTAGACAAATTGGAATTGCAGCACATCACGGAGTTGAACGGTCTTGATTTTGATAGGGTAAGATCCCTCCGTCAGCCACCTGTCCAGCCCCATACTCTAACAACAGCCCACATAACCCTGTACTTCCACGGTCTACCCTCCATGACAGGGCGGTGAGGAGCCCACCCCCCAGCTCAATTCACCTCAAAACGGATCCAGTACGGGAGTGTCATTCGGAGTCGGGGCCTGCGGCTGGTGGCTGCATCACTCCACGCGACCAGGAACCAGTTTCCTGATCCCCCCCCCTTACATGGATGGGGTGTGCAATGACACCGATGGAGGGAGTGCGCACGTGTCTGCACGCACTCCTCCAAGCATCTGCCACATCTGCGTCCCTGGAACTGCAGCAATGGAGCCTCTGCCCCCAGCCTCCACCAGGGAGCAGTAGTGCGCCGGGTACTGGGATCCCCCTCCCAGGAGAAGGAGAGCAATCCCTTGGACACTCGATCCTTCTGCACCCCTGCTGACCCCCGGTGGCCCATGCTTGTTCCCAAACACGGGTCACCGTGTAACGCGAGGTTAGTCGTCCAGCACCTCAGCCCTCAGCACCACTGGGCCAGCTATGGGGTAAGATTTTGATAGAAACAGTAAGCTTAAGATATTTTTTTTCTCTTTTTGTATTTTCAATAATGTAATACATAGAAAGGCAAAATCTCATTGCAAACTTCTTAGAAACTAATTTTACATTTACAGCATGTTTAGGTGTGAAATTGTTACTTTCCATAAGCTTAAGGGTAGTGTGTCCGGGCTCTCCTACCTCCTAGACAGTCTCAGCCCAAAGGTTGGCTCGAATGAGTTACTAGTCCTGGGGGACTTCAACCTTAACTGGGCAGGTCGTAGTGCCCAGCAATATGAACCACTGTTGGCTGGACTGGCCCTAAGCCAGCTCATCTCTGAACCCACTAGGCCCTCTCTCAGAGGCGACAAGGGCTCCATCATCGACTGGGTACTAAGCAACAGAACGGAGAAAGTTATCTCCAGTGGCGTTCTACCTGATGCTATATCGGATCATTCTCCCACCTTCTGCGTATGGGGCAATGCCCCTTCCAAAATCCCGCACAAGGTGATTCAAATGAGGGATTACTCCAAACTCAATGCTGGAGACTTCCTTGAAGACCTGAGGCATACTGACTGGTCTCAGGTCATGGCCACCCATGGCCCTTCAATGGTCCTTGACAACTTTCTAAAATTGTTCACCCCACTTCAAGACAGGCATGCCCCCCTCACAAGAAGGCGAGTGAGGGGCACTGCAACTAAATGGCTCCATGGAGGCCTGAATACTCTCATGAGGCAAAAGGATAAATGCTGGGTGAGGTATAAGAGCTCACTGTCCAGCACAGATCTCCAGAATTACAGGCAGCTGAGGAACTCATGCAAGAGCCATTCGCTCAGCAAAAGTGAATACTGTCAGTCCATTCTGCTCTCCACAGCCAAAATCCGAGGACTTTCTGGCAGAGCATTAAGAAAGTGGTGGGTGGGGCCAGGAGGCGCAGTCGCTGACATGCTCATTGAGGGGTTACTGCAACAACCCCCTCACTGTACCAATGCCTTCAGCGTTCAGTTCACAGACTTGCCTGCTTTACCCAAAATGCCGTACTACCCTGCTGGCCGGGCCTCCTCACCCAGAGGGACAACCCCCCTACTGCCCTTTTACCTCAAGGCAGTAACAGACATGGAGGCCCAGAAGCTCCTTGCTGGTCTATCCCCATACACTGGAGCTGGGCATGACTGCCTGGAGCCCAAGCTGCTGAGGCTAGGGGCATCAGTACTAGCCTGGCCCATAGCCCATGTCTTCAATGCATTGCTCACCTCAGGCATAGTCCCGGACATCTGGAAGATGGCCAAGGTGATACCTGTACCCAAGCAAGGGGACACAAAAGACCTCAAGAACTACCGTCCCATTGCAATCCTATCAGCGATCAGCAAGCTCCTGGAAAAGGTAGTCGCCTCTCAGGTCACCCACTACCTACAGACCCACAGCCTTCTCTCCCCTGCACAACATGGGTTTAGAAAGGAGCATAGCACCTCCACGGCCCTAGCAGTTGTTACTTCGGAGATCAGGTCTGCTGCTGACTGAGGTGAACTGACCGGGGCCATCTTTGTTGATCTCTCAAAAGTCTTTGATCGGGTTGACCACACATTACTGTGCTCCTCTCTCCTGTCACTTGGCTTCTTCTCCCCAGCTCTTGCATGGATCAGTAATTACCTCACGGGTAGGCATCAGTACACCAAATTCAACAAGGTCCTGTCTGAGCCTGCCCAGGTTAACTATGGAGTCCCCAGGGCTCTGTCCTGGGCCTCTCCTGTTCTCTCTCTTCATAAATGAGCTACCCTTGGCTCCGGCTCTAGGGTCCTCAGTGCTGTCATGAGCGACCTACTCATCATAGCCAAATCCAGGACATTGCCACCATTAACACCAAAACTAAACTAGGACTTGACCATCCAAACTTGGTTGCAGGACCATAAACTTGTTATTAACCTACAGAAGACACAGGCCATGCTATTTGGCTCAGCAGCCAAGTTAAAAGCCGCCCCGGATTCACTACAGATCTCCGGGGCTGATGGGTCACCGCTGACTGTTGCAGGCTCGGTCAAGTACCTGGGGGTGACCCGTGACCCGCAGTTGGATATGAACCTGCACATACAAAATACATGCAAGGCCTCAAACTGCAAGCTGGGTCAGGCTTAAAGAGCAAAAAGCTGTCTGTCTCCAGCTGCCCATCTTGCTCTAGCCAGGGGAGTCCTCCTACCCACGTTTTGCTACGGACTAATCACCTTTTCCCACGTTGTAAAAACTAGTCTAGTAAAGTGGGACTCAGCATACAGCAACATATGCCGTTTTGTGCTCTCAGCTCCCCGCCTCACTCACTGCTGTGAGCTTCACACCCAGCTAGAGTGGCTCCCACCGGAAACTCACCGCTCTTATGTCGTGGGCAACTTCATTGACAATATTGCCAGAACTGCCACCCCTCAAAACCTTGTTGAGACCCTTGTTCTTGCTACACCCTCCTACAACCTGCGATCCAGTGGCTCCCATGCCCTCCTGATACCTAAAACCCGCACACAAATGGGTGACTGAGCTTTCGCTGCGTATGCGCCCAGGGTTTGGAAGACTAGCACTCTCTCCTCTCCCTCGCACCAGAGCTTTAAAGCCTCCCTCTGGGGTTTTCTCAAAACGACTGCCACCTGTCTCTGCACTAGACAAACCCGCTCAGCCTGAGATGCCCCAACTAACTGAGATGCTACCTAAATATTACGACTTGGGCAGAGCACAGCTGTGCTCATACTCCTCCTGTTCTCACAGCATCTATAAAAATGGACCATTTAGGCCCACCGGCAAAACAGGGTGAGCACTATAACTGTGCACTCCTTTCTCTCGCACTGGGCCCACTCTATCCCAACTGTGACTCCTCCTTATTCTAACTGCTAGCATTACAACTTGCTGCCTGGAGCGATGAATTCACACTGCACTTCTTCCTACTGACTGCAGTGTTTAATACTGCATTGTAATACCTATTTTTGGTATTGTTGTCTTACAGTGTCCCTGTGTTTTGGTCACTTTATATTAACTCTTCACTACTATTTGCCTGATGAAATCTGATGCTTGTAAAGTTTCTGTCGTGCTAATTCTATGTAATGTAATCCTCCACTTGTATTTGCCTGATGTTCATGTACAGTATGTACCTTGTAATCTCCCGGGTCGCACCTGAAAATAGGCACTTGGCTGTCTAGTGTGCTTATCCGGTTAACAAAAGCAAATAAAATAAATAAGATACTTGGATCTAATACAGGACAGTTTAAAAGTCCCCATGTCTGATGTATCAGCTACAATAGCCAGTGTGGCGTAAGGCATGCCCTAGTCAAACAGCCGTTGTCAGTTGCACGTTGCCTGTGCAAGCTGGGACCAAGCATGGATACACATGACGGTGTATCATGCATGCTGACATCATGACATCACCGCACTTGTCCGTCTGGCAGCATCATGCTTTAAAAGGCCCAGAGTTTGGCTGCATACTTCTTTTAGCCACACATCAGGACTCAACTGTGAGAAGTACAGCAGACCATTTAGGTATACACCTGAAAGACTATTTTCTACTCCCTGAGTGGCTGTTTTTTAATTAAGAGATTCTAAGGAAATGTCCTCTTTGTTTTTAGAAGTGCCAGAGTAATGCTAGCTCACAGAAAGCACCTTCACATAGGGGTCAGTGCTGTAAGAATTAATGAGAGGTTAAACATAAATAAACCTTATAGTATTAGTGAAACGCTAAAGAGACTAAAGGAAACATTTAACTTTTTTCACAGTAGTGAGGGGCTGAAACCATGCTTAATTTCCATTTGGTCTAATAGGATGACATCACGCAGAAGCACTGACCAAGGGCAGAGTGGCAGCAAAGACGTGGGCTGTATGAAAGAAATGTGCCCATAGGATATAACAATATCGGCATAGAAGTAAAAGTTAATAATACAAAATCACACATGCCCCCACAATGCAAAGCATCATGAGCTGCATATGCAAATCACCACAGAATGTTATGCTGGTCCAACTGGACCAGCATAACATTCTGTGGTGATTTGCATATGCAGCTCATGATGCTTTGCATTATGGGGGCATGTGTGAATTTGTATTTTCTTGAAACTTGGTTTCCCAGCCAAATGCCCTTTGAGGTAACCCTTGCCTCAGTGTTTGCGCACAGAGGTTCTTTGTCTTTTGGAAAGTAAATAATAAGGCAAAAGAGAGAATAAAAGTAAACTGCATAAGATAGAGGACCTAGTAGTAGTAAAAATGTTATTCAATTGACAAGCAAAAGAATAGGAGACTCGACTGAGACAAGCTCATTTCCAGCGAGGACCTAGCATGAATAAGCATGTATAGGCGAAACATTGCATAAAGGCCTGTCAGTGGAATGAAAAGTTGGTACTAAGGTGGATTCTCATTCATGATTTCTTTGGAATTGGGTTCAAGTTTGCAGAATTGGCAGACTCTCTCAGACAAAGAACATTATTATTGTTTCAAGTTAGAAATGGGGCATACCAAGTACACTGGAGACCGCTGAAACCAAGCTTAATCCTTTGACCCAGAATATCATTATATTTTTGTTCGCTAAGCATTGCAGTACCCATAGGGTAACCGTTTGTTTACAATGAAGAAAAATTAGATTTAATTGTAATACATTATTAGAACTTTGTGATAACTGAACCTTTAAAAGGCAGACCGTAATAGTTTACCTTGTTCACATCATTTTAAAGGCTTGAAACAAACGGTTAACTTGGATACCAAAAATGTGTTGACTGTAATGGCTTGCAGCTTGATAAGGGTGATCAGCATTGAAAATACTTGAGGTCTGTTGTGAAAATGAGTATATAATGGCTGTTTTTGATAACACAGTAGGGAGTTAATTTGATCACTATATATCCACATATTAAGTTTGGAACTTTATGTGGCAAAGGGAAAAGGATAACTGACATTCAGTGATTTTATTTAAAGGTATATTATTTTGTTTAATTCACAATAGGCTGTATGTTATAATTAGTTAAGGTTCATATCAATCTATTTGAACTTTTTAGAGATATACAACTGGCTATACATGAGTTGGTCCATATTAAATATTGAATATTTATAATGGATAATCTAATGTATATAAATGAGTAGCATAAAAGTAAAAAGTAGGTCAAGTACAGCAACCAGTAAATAATCGCAACATGTATTATTATTATATTGGTACTTATTGTAATATTGTTTTTAGTGGTACAGTAACCCTGAAGAAGTGAACATCTGTTGTGAGGCTGACAGTTAAAATACAAAACAAATATTATACAGATATAGACGTGGTGAGTAAGCCATTATTCCAACATTCTCACTGTGTAAGTAAAACGTTAACCTGTGTAGGGATTCAGACCCTGATCTGCTGGTTCATAGTGCTGTGCCGTACCCATTAGGCTACAGCAGCTGCAGAGTTACTTGGTTGTGGGAGGTATTTTAAGATAGAAGTACTGTAATTCCCCAGGGAATCAAGCACACATACTGCCCTGTGGGCAGTAATGGATGTATTGCTGCCTTGGGGACTACTCTATCTAGACCTTCAAAATGCGGAAGAGACCAACTGTGGGACAAATCCTCAAGTTGTGCAGGTACAAATGCAAAACATGGGAGGTTCATGTATATAACGTTTACTGTTACTGGAGTTTATACAACATCAATGGACAGAAAAATGAGAAGCTAAGAAATCAGTAAGATGCAATGGGGTGTTGGTTGTCACACACAAAAATATGTACGCTCCAGAAGTGTCTCGTCACTTGAGCATCAGAGAAGTGCATTTAACCATGGCTACCAACATCCTGAAGTGTGTTATCACGCTTTTATAAACTGGGTGCCAAGAATGCTGGGCGTTGATTGACACAGGCTAGCAGCTGTAAGTTAAACTCAGTGTAACTCACAGGGGAAAACATATTGGTGCCAGGCTGGCTGCCTATTCAAGTACCACACATTAATGGACACTCGTGCATTTTTATTTTCATATTTGCAACTTTAGGGACTATTTCTAGCCTTAAAAAGTAACATTAAGCTTATATAAAACCAAATTAACTGTTCTGTAATCTATCTTTTTTTTTTTTTTTACCATAAAACCAGTTTTATAAGTGCAATTAAACACTCCATTGTGTGAGTTAGGCTGAGATAACCGCACTGCCAACCAGGGCCTGTAAGGTGGCGACAGTCTGCAGTTGAAGACAAGAGAAATAATCAGCATGTGTCATTTCAGGCCTTGCACAGGAGCTTCACAGTTACAAAAAAATAAAGGTATTGGATCAGTTTTTCATGTTAACTTTATATAGCAGGTACGTATGTGGTTGGGATACAGCATGTGTAGGCTATTAAAATTTGAAATGTAATTTTTAAAGTAATAGCAAGTTAGAGCTGGTAGGTTGTTCACCATACCAACATGTCTGACAGAAATGTTAAAAAAAAAAAAATTGAGAGGCATAGATTAGATATCTAGGTGTATTTCTTTCAGGTTGCCAAAGTAGTGCCTGGTCCATTTGTCACCCTGTAAGGACACAAGCCAGGAAATGTTTTGACTAATCGGGATGCAGCCAGTTCCCTACCCATTTTATAAATGTATTGATAGAACATCAGAAGAAATAAATATTCATTAATTAATTCATCCATTTATCTATCCATTCATTGTTAGCAAGCCTTTTGTTGTACAAATATCTCTCAGAAAACCAGGATGTAATAGACTTATTTGATGGCAAGGTACCTTGATTGGGTCCCCACCTATTGGGTAGTGAGTTCCAGTGTCAGTGTCAGAATTCTGAATTCCTGGCCTCTTCTTGCATAAGGAAGGGCAGATTTAGCTGATGATATTAAGCCAGATACAGTACACTGGGTTTGAGCTACTCGTACATCGATAGAATTTGATGGAGTTCCCTACATTTACTGATGGAGATTCTCTCTAGCCTACTAAGTGGTTGACAGTGGTGCTAGTCTGTTGAGGCTAATAATTCTAATCATGCCACATGATATAAGACATCAGATATTTTGCTTGGTGGACGGGTGCAGCATTTCTACAAATAAAATCCCCATAATGCAGAAGTGGTAGAATGGTTGCATTTACAATCTGAAGTTGTGTTGCCTGCTTTAAAAAAAATCTGTTTTTGTACAAATACCCAATACTTGGCCCAGTTTACCCACAAGATGTTTGTATGTGGGTATCTCATTTGAAGTTTGAATCAAACCAGATGATCAAGTAATTATTGTTGAACACCTGCTTCAGTACTTTCCCATCTAAGATCACAGTGTTCAAACCAGAGTTACAGAGCATTAATCGGGTCTTACCAGAGTGTAGAACTAGCCTGTTCTTTAATAAATATTGTTAGAGTGTATTGAAGTTATGCTGTTACAGATACTGTTGGATAGTTCCCAGATCAGCACAACTCCAGTAAAAAATTGTCATCTGCATAGATATAGACCTTTAAGAACTGTAGTTGTTGGTCTGTCAGGAAAAAAATGTGATCCCAACACAGATCCCTGTGGAACAGCTTTGCTCACGGGAGCAAACTGGATCTAGTACCCTTAAAAGCCACCATCTGGAAACTGAAAGATAGATCTTCCCGGACATAAGTCTCCACCACTTTGACTGAGTCGACCATGAGCATGTCAGGTGACGGTAGGGAGACTTCGTATGAAAGTCCTTTCTCATCAAGGTGACACAACCCCTAAAGAGGTCGCTCACCTGGTGGTTGCAAGAGAACAATCTCCTAGAAGGGTATCCCTTTGCTCCTCTGGATCATCAGATTTCCATTACCACAGACGCGTCCCTGATGGGGTGGGGAGCTCACTGTCAGGCTCTCCACACTCAAGGTACGTGGACTCAGGTCGAGTCCCAGCTTCACATAAATGTCTTACAAATGAGAGCCATCCTTTATGCGGTCCGGGTGTTGAAGGACATTCTCTGTCACAAGAACATTCTCCTTCAAATGGACAACAAGGCAGTGATGTATTACATCAACAAACAGGGCTCACTGTTACCCTTATGCAGAGAAGCGATGAGAGTGTGGGAATGGTGCTTGCAGCACAAGTCTCTAATTCAAGCAGTCTGCCTGCCAGAGTGCAGAGCAGCGACTGGCAGATCGCCTCAACAGAACAGAGACAGATCCTCACGAATGGTCTCGGCCATGGCCGTAGTTCGATCAATATTAGTGGGTGAGAACTCCAGACCTGGACCTTTTGCATCCCCTCAACACAAAACTGCCTCTCTTCTGCTCCAGAAATCCAGGGCCTGGCATTTTCTGTCAGGATGCATTCAGGCTGCAGTGGACAAAACTCTTTCTATATGCCTTTCTGCCTCTTCCTCTAATTCAGAGGTACTTCTCAAGTTTGAATCCAAGGAGACAAAATGATCCTCATTGCTCCCTTCTGGCCTTGACAGATGTGGTTTCACTACTCAACAATATGTGACAGCTGCGCTGAAACCACTTCCCCTTCAGGCTGAACCTCTTGACTCAGGGGCCTGTTGTTCATCCCAACCTGAGGTCGCTTCACATTCACGCTTGGCTCCTGAAGAGGTAGAAGTGAACAGGTTCAATGTCTCTTGCAGGGTTTCAGATATTCTTCTGGCTGCGCAGAAGCCAGCCACTAGGAAAACTTACACAGCCAAATGGAAGCGTTTTTCACTCTGGTGTGCAAATTCCTCTTTGAATCCCTTTTCCTGCCCACCAGATAAAATTCTGGGGTACCTCTTAGACCTCTCAAATTCAGGTCTGCAGTACTCTACAGTCAAAGTTCACCTTTGTGCCATTTCAGCTTATCATGAGCCGGTACTTTCCTTGTCACTGGCTCAGTTACCTGTGGTTAAGAGGTTTCTTAAGGGAATTCTGCATACCAGACCTCCTACAAGACGTCCAGTCGCAGCCTGTGACATTAATCTTGTGCTAGACATGCTCACTCGAAACCTTTGAACCTCTGGCTACCTGTGAGCTAAAATTTCTCACCTGGAAGCGGCCTTCCTGGTAGCCATTACCTCAGCCTGCAGGGTCTCTGAGATACATGCCTTGGTCACAGACCCTCCGTATACTGTGTTTCATAAAGACAAAGTAGTCCTTAGAACCCATCCTAAATTTCTTCCTAAGGTTGTTTCGGAATTCCATCTAAACCAACCTTTGGTCCTTCCTTCTTACTTTGCGAACTTCCAAAATGAAGGAGAACGTTCTCTTCATTCCTTGGACGTTAAGAGAGCTTTACGTTTCTATCTAGATAGAACAAAAGACTTTCGTAAAGCTCAACAACCGTTTGTTTCCTTCAGCGAGACACAGCTGGGTCAACCTGTCTCTATCAGATGTATCTCAGCATGGCTAGTGGCATGTCTTCGCCACTGTTATTCCATGGCGCAGGTTAAGCTGGAGGGCAGAGTTTACGCTCACTCTACTAGGGCGGTCGCGGCATCTCTGGCGGAAATCCGCAATGTGCCCATTGCAGATATTTGCAACGCAGCTACCTGGAGCTCAGTGCATGCTTTCATTAAACACTATGCCCTGGATGTCCATGCCAGACGACATCTTTCCTTTGGCAGAACCATCCTTAACGGACTTCTGTCCTAAAACTGTGAGCTCTTGGTCTCTCCTGCCACCCTCTCAGGGGATTACTAGCTCGGTACTCTCCCATTAGTGTGAATGAGTGGTGGAGACTTATGTCCAGGAAGATATGAAAATTTCGTACCTACCGTAATTCTTGATCTTCTTGGATGAGTCTCCACCACTCATCCTACACCCCTCCATCCCCCGAGTTCACCTCTGTTGTTGGTCTTCACTCCCTCAAATCTTTAAGCTGTGAAGACTTCTTTGTTGACCCTTCTTATACGGGTTGCCCGGACTATCTTATGTCCGGGTTTTGATTAGGCTATCCTTCTAGGTTAGTTCGCTGCACCTCCTCGGAAAAAAAGGTACTGGGCGGTTGGAGGGTCGGCCTTGAGATAGTCGTCACGCCTGAGCTGGGCTAAGCAGTGCCAGCTCCTCGCGGCCCCATCCTGGCCACGGCCCTCCAAGCAAAAGTTTGCTCCCGCTGGGTCCTAGTGCCTCCAGCGCAGTTCCCATTAGTGTGAATGAGTGGTGGAGACTCGTCCAAGAAGATCAAGAATTACGGTAGGTACGTAATTTTCATTTTTTTAAGTCTATTTACCACATTGCTGTCAAATCAGTACAGTTTACTTTTAAGAGTAGGTTGTTATCCAGCATATTATAGGCCCTTGATAAGTCAATATAGATAACTACGTGCAACAGTCCCATTTCCAAAACTGGCAAAAGATCATTATAGACCTACTGTATGTTACTGCTGTGATTGTACAATGCAAGGGACACAAATCAGATTGGTGTCTGTTAATTGAATGTTAAGATACCAGATGACTAGTTAGCTGTTTTGGACTGATTTCTCTAGGATTCTGGATACCACTGCTATTACTGGTACTGGTACTGGCTGGCAGTATAGCCTAGAGGTTAGAGGAATGAGGTGTGAACAAGCTTGTTACATCCAGCAGACTAGACCTGAGTTTGATTCTCACAACCTCCACTTGCATACTGTGTGACTCTGAGCAAGTTACTTAACCACCCAGTGTTCCCAGGTCGCCCCTGAAAACAGGCACTTGTGCCTAGTGGGCCTTACCCGGTTACCAAAGACTAAAGTAAAAATTAATGAGATGGGCCTGTAAGTCTGCAGTGGATCATGGTTACCATTTTTGAAGATTTGGATAACCTGGGCCAGTTTCCAGTGTGATAGGATGGTGCCTGAGGTTAGGGATCAAGTAAATAATGTTGTGAATGGTCTGCATATAGTAGGAACAGCATATTTCAACAACTTTGTTACTTAATCTGTCAAGATAACAAGTGATATCTTTGATTTATCTAACCTCAAGATGTCATGCTATCTTTGCTGTTAGGTACCAGTTGATATGTTGAAGGTTAGGTACATTTCATTTATTTATGTTCTTGGAATCATATCTTTGAGCTAGAAGCTCTTTTACAAAGGTTCCATGTCAGGACAAGCAAAACAAGACAACTAGCATTGCACAAAATAATTGCAGAGTTACAGAGTAAATTAACATATCGGTACATACATAATTTAACGAGCACAAGATGAGGCAGCTACAGTAAATGTTGCATTTTGTCAGGATTGGTAGAAGGAGGGGGGTAGGGATGAGAGGGAGTGAGAGTGAATAGGTGGGAAGGAAGGAGGGAGGGGTAGAAGGGCAGGATAGGAGAGAGGGGTTGAGGATAGAGACAGGAGGGTTAGGTAGAGTAGGCAGGTGTAAGGGGGAGAGGGATGAATTGGAGGGTAGTTGAGAGTTAGGGTTGGCAGTCACAGCTGCTTGAGGAGGTAATGTGTTGGACGAGTTTTCTCTTAAATGGCCCAATCTTAGGCTTGTCGGTTATGGTGGGGGGAGATCATTTAGCCAGCGCGGTGCATGGTAGACAAAGGACTGCTGCGCCTGTGTTGTCCAGAAGAAAGGGACTTGCAGAGATTGTCTGGACATGCCTCTTATCCAGTAGTGATTGGACGCTGGGTTTAGGAGGTTCTGGATAGCTGGTGGGGTAAGGCCAAGGCAGATTTTTTTTTTTGCCAGGAGACAAACTTGGTATTGAACCCTGCCCTTCAGGGTAAGTCAGTTGGTTTAGAAACATAGAAGTTGACGGCAGATAAGGACTGCAAGGCCCATCCAGTCTGCCCATTTCTTTTTCTCCCTTATAAATGTGCCATTGGCCTTTGCTCTGTCAATGGCCTATCTATTCATACTCATCTGTATTGCTTCCTTATGCATATCCCATGCCTGTTTGAAGCCCTGCACTGTATTTATAGCCACCACTTCCTGAGGTAGGCCGTTCCGTGCATACACCACCCTTTTTTTGTAAAAAAAAAAAGAACTTCCTCACATTACCCCTTAATAGGCCTCCCTCTAATCTCGTGATGTGTCCCCTTGTTCTGCTATTTTTCTTATATTGAAACATGTTAGACTCTTTCACCTTGTTAATGCCCTTAAGGTGTTTGAATGTTTCGATCATATCACCTCTCTCCCTCCTTTGTTCTAGGGTATACATATTGAGCCCCGTTAATCTGTCCTCATGTGTTTTCTGATGTAGTCCTTGCACATTTTGGTTGCCCTTCTCTGGACTGCCTCAATTTGGTTAATGTCCTTGTGAAGATGTGGCCTCCAGTACTGCACGCAATACTCCAGAGGAGGCCTAACCAGTGTCTTGTAAAGAGGGATTATTACCTCCCTCTTCTGACTTGTGGTACCCCTGCTAATACACCCCAACATCCCTCTAGCCTTACCTACTGCTTTAGTGGTCTGCTTGGATTATTTCAGGTCATCGGTGGTGATAATGATGCCCAAGTCTCTTTCTTCCCTTGTGACTGCCTGCAACTCCCCTCCCAGCCTATAGGTGGCATCAGGGTTTCTCTTCCCTATGTGCGTGATCTTGCAGTTCTTTGCATTAAACCCCAGTTGCCACTCTTCTGACCATTTTGCCAGTTTATCCAGATCTCTTCTCATTCTGCCCACCCCATCTGGATCATCTACTCTGTTGCAGATCTTGGTGTCATCTGCAAACGGTCGAACCTTACCCTTCAGTCCATCTGCAATGCCACTGATGAAGATATTGAAGAGGACTGGCCCCAGGACTGATCCCTGAGGTACCCCACTTGTGACTTGCATCTCTTCTGACTGTATACGTTTACTACCACTCTCTGTTTTCTGCCGTCAACCAGTTTGCCACCCAGTTGACCAACTACAACCCACCCGAGCCTACACAGCTTATTAATCAATCTTTATGTGGAACAGTATCGAAGCTTTGCTGAAGTCAAGGCAGGCGACATCAACTGCTTCCCCTTGGTCCACCACTCTGGTTACCCAGTCAAAGAAATCTGAGATTAGTTTGACAGGACCTTCCTTTTGTAAACCCATGCTGTCTTGGATCCTGTGCTCCTGTGGATTCCAGATGTTGCACTGTCCTTTCATTAAGGAGCGCCTCCATAATCTTGCCCACTACTGAGATAAGACTGACTGGTCTGTTGTTCCCTGCCTCCTCCCTGCTACCATTCTTGTGGAACGGGATCACATGAGCCCTTCTCCAGTCTTCTGGGACCTCTCCTGTGCTCAGAGACTCACTAAACAGTTCTGATAATGGCTCTGCTAGTTCCACCCTTGGCTCGTTTAGTAACGTGGGATGTATGCCATCAGGTCCCATTGCCTTGTCCACCTGGAGCTTATCGAGCTCTTGTAGAACCCTTTCTTTTGTGAAGGGACTAGTGCATACCTCCCTTCCCCCTGTGTCCATGGTGCTGAGCTGTGGGCCCTGCCCTACCTTCTTTTCAGTAAATACTGAGCAGAAGTATCTGTTTAGGATAGATACTTTTACATGGTCCTACTCCTCACACGCCCCCTTTTCTCCTTTGATCTTAGCAATCTCCCCTCTGGACTTTCTACTTTCACTAATGTATCTACAGAAAGTCTTGTCACCTTCTTTACTGTTTGTGCTAGTGTTTCCTTGGTTTGTGCCTTTGCTGCCTTACTGCCTTCCCTGCTTCCCTTAGGAAGTTTGGAATGCCTCCCTATCTTTATCCCGCTGCGTACCCTTATATTTCCTGAAGGTCAGCCTTTTGGCTCTGACCTTTTCTGCTACTGTTGTTGAGAACCAAAGTGGTTTCCTTCTTCTTTTATACTTCCTTTTCTCTCTAACACAATGGGATGTTGCTTCAAGTATTGCATCCTTAATGCTTGCCCACTTTGCCTGTGCCCCCTCACCTGCATTTCTTCTTGCCAGGGCTAGCTTAACTCTGCTGGCCATCTTATCAAAGTCAGCTCCTCTGAAGTCCCATATTTTTGCCTTGGAATGGGATAATTTAGTTCTAGTGGCCAAATTGAACCATACCATGTGATGGTCACTGGCCCCCAGGCGACCTTCTACGTGGAGATCTGTGATCCTTTCCCTGTTAGTCAGTACTAGATCTAGGCTAGCACTGTCTCTTGTGGGTTGTTGTACCAGTTGTTTGAGGTTCTCCCCCTGCAGGGAATCCACCACGTGTCTAGTTCTGGCAGATGTTCCTACTGGTATTGACCAATCTATATCTGGCATGTTGAAGTCTCCCATTATCAGAACCTCCCCTTTAGCTGTCATGTTTTGAATATCTTCTAACAGTAATGTGTCTATGTCCTCCCCGTGGTCTGGGGGCCTGTAGACTACCCCAGTTTGTATGGCTGTCTCAGTTCCTGTTTTCAGGGTGACCTACAGTTCTTCTGACGCCTTATATGTATTCTGAATTTCTGTAGCTTTGATATTTTCATTAACATATAAGGCCACTCCACCCCCCCCCCTTTTGGCACCTTGGTCTCTTCTGAACAGTACATAGCCAGGTACTGAAGTCTCTCAAGTGTGGTTACTGGTAAACCACGTTTCGTTAATTGCTACAATGTCCAGTTTAGCCTCTGTCATTATTGCCTGCAGGTCTGGGATCTTGTTTCCCAGACTGCGAGCATTGTGTACATGATTTTCCATTGGCCAGATTTCGGTGTGTTAGTTGTTGGGTGAGGTCTGGTGTTTCCCATATGCGTCGCATGGGGAGCTGGACCTTTTTCCTTACCTGATTATGCAAATGAACTGCAAACATGCTGAACTCCTGTTCGACCACTAGCTGAGGGGGGAAGGGTGTTCTTCCTATTCGACGTATGGGGTGCTGCACCCCTCTACCCATTTGCTAGTTTAAATATTCTGCAAAGACGTCAAACTTCTGCCCTAATGCACTGACTCCCTCCTTAGTCAGATGCAATCCATCAAATTTAAAGAACTTTCACTCCCAAAACTGTTGCCAGTTCCCTACAAATTTGTGTCCTTTTTCCTGGCACCAGCCCTTGAGCCACATGTTTAGCTCTTCTATGTCCCCTTCTCTGACCTTCTGTCCATCTGCCCCCCTCTCCTAGACTGGCAGGATCTCAGAGAAGGAGATGCCAGACGAAATGGATGATAGTTTGTCACCCAGCCTGGTCAGGTGTTCCTTGGTCTCCACAGCTGACCGGCTGGCGAGATCATTAGTCCCTATGTGTACCAGGATGTCAATATTTTCTCCTGCTTCCTGAACAATTTTAGCAATGCGGTCAGTGTCTCTCCATGTTGATGTACCTGGGAGACATCTGACCATTAACCCTGGCTGGAGATAGGTATCAACTCCTCGCATCGTGGAGCCTCCTGTGATCAGAAGTTTTTTTGGATTTCCTTTTTGCTTTTTTTGTTTTGGGTGAGTTTTGTTGTGCTAGCTCCTGTGCTGCAGTGTCCTCTGCCCCTTTGTTTGATTTCGGAAATAGAGGCAGATACCGTTTTATAGTTTTTATATGGTTTGTGGAAGTAATATGTTGGAGAGCACCGAGTTATGGGGTACCCGATTTGCCCCTCCTAACCACCTGCCAACCTCCCGGACCAACTACCCTCTGCGGTTGAGGTACTTCTGATGGATGTTGGGGAAATGGCAGGCGGTTCTTATAATATATTTCCTCTTGAATATGCAATTTGAGGTGCGCAATCTCTGCCCTTGCTGCCTGGAGCTGAGCCCTTAGATCTCCTATGGCCCAGCATGTGGTGGTGGTGAGGGGCAGAGAAGAGGGTGGCTGTAAGAGAAGGCAGACTGCTCTGCAGAGGCCTTGGTATGGGCAATGGAGAAGGAGCGGCATCAGTGGAGTAGAGAGAGAGAGTAGGAGGTAGAGGGAAGCAGGAAAGGAGGGAGTAGGGGTAGCAGGAGAGTGAGCCAAACAATAATTTGACAATGAGGGAAGTGCAGTGAGAGAGGTGACAACCTTTATGGGAAGGGAAGGGAAGGAGAGGGAGGTGTACAAGGAGCAGAGGGAACAGGTACTGGTAGAGGAAAAGCAGCTGAAGGTGGAGTCTACCTCCAGGGCAGAGGAGATGATAGTGCCATCTAGGGCAAGAGAGGGGATGGGGATGGGAGATTGGGGGGGAGGTGACGAGGGAATTTACAACTTTTCAGAATTTGGAAGGGTTTAAATTGTTTGGAAATTTGAGATGAAGTGTATGGCTTTGGCCTGTCTTGTGGCATAGATGCAGTCATTTTGGAGCCTGTTAAACCTTAGGCAGTTGATTTGTGAGCCTGAGCCCTTAAACGATACCAGGCAGTCTCTGGCTTGTTAGCGGGAGATAAATTCAGTGGTAACCCAGGAGAGATGGGAACCCCTGACCAGAACTTTGCAAAGTGGAGTGTGTTTATCCCACACTGTGGACAAGTGGGAGTTAAACTTGTTTAGGGTATCATCCACATTGTGGGATGAGGGGATGGAAGATCAGTCAATGTCAGAGGTCAGCTTAGAGGGCAGATAGGTTGAGAAACCTGAACTGGAGCCGGATGATTTTTTTCGGGGGGTGGGAGGCTTCTGCACACAGTAAACCATACAGTGGTTGCTGAGCACCATTGAAGGTGCCTGCACATATAATCTGAGGGTGGAAGCAGAGATCCCCATCAAGGTGGGAATGGTTGGTGGCGGAGGCATTGAATGAGTGGACTCTGAAATATGCTGCTTGAAGTGGAGTAATTCGGTCTGCTGAATTATTCTTTTAGAAGTGGGAAAGGTCCAGTTGTGATTAAAATCACCCAGGATAAGGAGTTTTCCCTAAGAAGCAATGGTTAGGAGAGAGAGGTGATTAGATCAGTGAGGGAGTTGGAGATAAGTGCAGAAATAAATATACTGTGTGTATGTGTATGTATGTATGTGTGTGTGTGTGTGTGTATATATATATATATATATATATATATATATATATATATATATATATATATATATATATATATATATATATATATATATATATATATATATATATATATATATATATATAAGAGGGAAAAGGAGGAGAGTTTGCCAGTCAGAAGTTTGTGAGAGGAGGGTGAGGAGATTTGGTGCTCAGTTTGGAATTGGAGGGGGACAGCAACAAAGATGACAACCCCACCACTCTGTTTAGACCAGTCCTGCCAAAAACTGAAGTAGCTGGATATTGCAGAGTAAGTATCACTGACCCTGGGTGAGAGCCCGGATTCTGTCATGTCAAGGACAGATGGAATGATAGAAAATACCCACAACCTCAAGTGACTGATTCTGGGGAGGAGTCCGCAGATGTTGACGTGCACGACCTGGAGACCCTTGGGGAGGGATGGGACTGCAGGGGAAGTGGGAGGGCTAGGATTTAGCTTTACATCCCCTACCAAGAAGAGAAGCAAGTGGATAATGGCCTTGGGCTTTAGATTATATAACCTGTGACGGGGTAAAGGGGTGAGAGGGAAACGACAGCAAGTGGACAGCATAACTAATGTAGCTTGGAGGCAAGGTTGACAGGTACCAACAAAACTGTACTAAATCGCTGTCTGCTGTGCTCAGAGTAAAAGCGAAGCAGCAAGGGAAAATTTGCACAATAAACTAATAGTATATGGTTAGGGCTTATTGTACACAGAAAAGGGTGGCTTTCAAATTATTGTTGTAGGGCAGTTCAAATATCAAAAAAGTTGTACTATCGATGTGACGTCAGAATGATAGTATAACAACTTTTCAGCCTTGACCTGCCACCTGATTGGGTCACTCAAGGGGCTTCAACGGGAAAAGGTAGCAGAAACATGGCAGCGCGATGTAGGGAGCGCCAATCAATGGACCCTCCTTATTTTGACACAAAGAGCCAAACCTAGCTCGATGTCCCAAAAGTGAATTACTTTTTTTTTTTTTTTTTTGTTTATTTCATTTTAAAAATAAACCATGCTGGCAACAGAAACCTAACACAGAACCCGGAGTTAGCGGGAGCGGGTAGAAGCCACAGCGAGCAGGAGTGGCTAGAGAGGCAGGACCAGATAACACAGAAGTCAGACGGTAACCAGCAACTAAAAAAGAATAACATGCAAAAAAGAAATAACCGGCAACCACACAAAAACATTGGATGGGTGACCATCCACAACTAAGGCTATGTGTCCATCTCATGAGTTAATGACATCATGGAGACCTCTCGAGATCTCTATGATGTCATCAGCACCCTTGATGGAAACACAGCCTTGTTGGGGATAGTCACCCATCCACTAGTCTATATAAACTAGCTGACAGAAAAGTAGTAGTAACATTGAGGACAAAATGGAATGCACATTCGCAATTCAGCAGTCAGTAGGAACTCCAGCAAGCTGCAAAATGGCTGCATTAGTATGGTGAGTAAGGACTCAGGAGGCCTCATCTTGCAAGGGGTTGAGCCATACTAGGGAGGCAGTGTAGTGCAGTGGTTTAAGGCTCTGAGCTGCAAATCTGGTGACATCCAGCAGACCAGACCTGGGTTTGAACCCCACCGCTTCCACTTGCATACTGTGTGACCCTGAGCAAGTCACTTAACTTCCCTGTGCTCCCAGGTCGCACCTGTAAAAAAGTTTTCAGCTTAGTGTGCTAGTCCTGGTTAAATAAATAACTAACTAACAGAAAAAAAAAAAAAAAGTGATTAAGGGCTTTACCCAGATAAGGAGGAAGCCAGGCAGCACTAGAACTGGCAAAAGCAGCAGAAAATTGAAGAACAGTAGCTAATTTTTTTTTTCCTTTCTGTTTTATTCTCAGTTCAGTAGGCCAGGCACTCTTTCAGGCCTGTACAAACCCCTGTATCCCATGCCTTTTGGAGTGGGCACTACTGACTCCCACATACCAACTACGTGTCCTCCTGTATACTGTTCCAAACTTGCTCCTCTGGGTGGGGTTGGGTGAATGGATGTTGCTTGGCCAAAGGAGGAGGATGGGGGCAGCATAGAAACAGTGGTGCTAAGGCAGATGATGCTACTATTCTTGCCCAGATATCTGGGTACCAAAACTGGATGGGAAAAGAATAGTAGCATCATCTGCCTTAGCACTGCTGTTTCTATCTATAGTTTATCGCCCTGTGTATAAAATCTCTCATCAGTGGGGCATGGCCCAAGACTGGAGACCTTTCTTGCCAGTCAGAAGCAGGCTTGGATCATTTCCAGATCCAAACCCCACTTTTTGAGTGGCACTGGCTGGGGCAAAACTGGACATATGATGCCACCATGTCCTATGTAACACAAGTAGCAGGATTTCACCCCTCCATCTGGAGCTGTGTTCTCCCACCTGATTCCCTTCTCCCGGGCTATACTGGGAAAACATTTCATTTCTTTTTTTTTGTTTTGCTGGAGTGTATATTGGATAACTTTGTTTCATTGATTTGTTGGACATATTTTTATGGTGTGGCCTAATTAGAGTTCGGTGGTCGACCAGGGAGAGAAGATGCTATTACACAGGAAAAATATTACATTTAATTAATTAAATTATTGGCAAGAAGTATATAACATTCAACGTAACACTAAACCTGTGTGCTACCATATGAAAAAGTGAGGCGTGTACTGAAAACAGCAAATTGAAAGTGTAGCAGTTGATGAATTACGCACATTACTGTAATGCGATTCAAGACAGAATTTGCCCTGCTAGACGACCCTTTTCCTTGTTCTCAGGGTGTACATTGGCAGCAGCTGATACCATCATCACTGCAGTTTTATAGTTTCTTTAAGCAGCTGATCAAGTGTTTGTTTTTTATCATAGTTTCAGATTGCATTTCTCTCTTAGCTGTCTCGGTGGGGGAGGTGCTTCATTTGCCACCTTCTGATCCTCATTTACATACTACCCAGTAACTTGACATATCGGTACTAATTAGCTACTTCCTTAGCTGTGTATCTGTTGAGGAATCAGGTTAATTATTCCAAAGCATCATATTTTTTGCATTTGATTTTTCTGAAATACATTGCCCTGGCTAATATATGAACATATGAAATTGGCAGCAGAAACAGACCTCATGGTCTGATCGAGTGTGCAGCTAGCCCCTCAACTTGTAGCTGCCCCTCCACCCCCTTCCCATTATCCCTCCCTGTTCCAACCCCTCTTGAATCTGCCCACTGTCTTACAGAACACTATCTCATCTGGTAAGGTGTTCCATTTGTCCACCACTCTTTCCATAAAAAGTCTCCTCATCTCCCTCTTGAATTTTCCCTCCTCCAGTCTCAGTCCATGCCCTCTTTTGTCCCTCCCCCTTCTCATCTGAAGAATCCCTTCTGTGTTGGTCTTGTTTATCCCCTTCAGATGCTAACATACTAAAACGCCAACAGAATAGGCCTAATGGTCTTTGGTGTCTGCTCGTTTGGTCAGCTCCCACCCTGGGAGCTGACCTTGCTGCCCCCCTCCCCTTCTCTCTCTCTCTCTCTCTGGCTTCTCCCTTCCCAGTCTCAGATATTCTCACTGCACTGGACTTTGCTTCCAGAACCCTTCCCCTGTACCTGTACCACCCCCTCTTGAACCCCTCCACCATCTCTGCCTCCACCAGCCCCCTGGGCAGCGCATTCCATGGCTCCACTACCCTCTCAGTGAATAACACCTCCTCCTTTCTCCCGAACCCCCAGCTTCTACACATGCCCACTAGTTGCTTCCCCCTTCCTTCGGAGCACCCTGACTGATCTTCCCCTATTTACCCCCTTCATGTACCTGAAGACCTCTAACATGTCCTCCCCCGGTCCTTTCTCTCTTCCAATGTGTACTTATTTAGCTCTTCGAGCCTCTCCCCATAGGCCCTGTCCCCCAAGCTCCAGATCATTTTGGTTGCCCTCCTCTGGACCCTCTCCAGGAGTTAAATGTCCCTCTTTAAGTTTGGCCTCCAAAACTGCACGCAGTACTCTAGGTGCGGCCTCACCAAGCAGTTATACAGAGGGAGGATCACTTCCCTCCTTCTGGAGGTGATGCCCCTAGCAATGCATCCCAGCATCCTGTTGGCCTTGGCCGCTGCCCTCCTACAAGTCTCCGAGTTGTTCATCTTGACATCCACCACCACCCCAGGTCCCTCTCAGCCGTCGAGACTTGTAGCATCCCCCCCCCCAGGGTGTACAGTTGGCCCGGGTTTCTGGCTCCCAGGTGCAGTACCCTGGATTTCCCTGCATTGAACCTCAGCGTCCACTTTCTAGACCACCTTTCCAGAGCCTCCATGTTCCCCTGTAGGGTCACCATCCTTTCCTCCCCATCCACCACCGCCCCCAGTTTTGAGTCATCCGCAAAGAGACTCCTCTCACTCCTGATACCCTTCCTTATGTCAGAGACGTAGGCGTTGAACAGGAGGGGCTCAAGGACCGATCCCTGAGGGACCCCACTAATGACCCTCCTTGGAGATAAGACTAACCCGCTAACCACGACCCTCTGGGTCCGATCCTGGAGCCAGTTGCCTATTCATCTGATCATCTGGTTCCCCACTCCCATTTCTCCCAGCTTATCCAACAGGCCCGTGTGAGGAACAGAGTCAAATGCTTTGCTGAAGTCAAGAAAGAGGACGTCCACTGGTCTACCCAGTCCAAGGCACTCGTCCCCCAGTCATAGAACTCCACAAGGTTTGTCTGACATGATTTCCCCGGGGACAAATCCATGCTGTCTATCGTCCTGGCACCCCGACTTTTCCAGGTCCCCCCAGCCTCTCCTTGACAATGCCCTCCATCACCTTGCCCACCACCGATGTCAGGCTGACGGGCCTGTTGTTCTCTGCCACCTCCCTTGATCCCCCTTGTGGATAGGCACTATATGCACCACCTTCCAGTCCTGGGGCACCCACCCTGTTCTCAGAGAGATGCTGAAAAGCTCCGCCAGGGGTTTCGCCAGTACATCTGCCAGGTCCTTCAGCACTCTGGGATGTAATTTATATGGCCCTGGTGCTTTCTCCATCTTAAGGGACCTGAGGGCTTCCCTCACTCTCTCTGCTGTGATTTCCGCCTCCGCTACCTCGTCCCCCTGCTTTGCCTTCCCCCCTCCTGCCAGTGATGGCCCCCAGACCCGCCCGATCGATAGTGGTCCCCGCCAAGTTTCACCATCTCCTCCATGTTGATGCAGCCCCATTTTCCTTGATGAAAACTGAGGCAAAGTACTCATTTAGTACCTCAGCCTGCTCCCCCGGGTCTTGTGCCCATCCCTCCCCTGTTTTAATTCTTCTAATCTGCCCCTTCGGCCTTTGTTTTTCCCCAATGTACCTAAAGAACCCCCTTATTCCCTCTCCTAATTTCCCTGGCCAGGTTCTGCTCTTTCCTTGCCTTAGCCGCTCTCAGCACCCTAGTGGAACTTCTGACCATCAGCTCGTACTCCCACCAATCCCTTTTACTCCTTGAGCATTTGAAATGCCTATAGGCTGCCTTCTTTCCACTCACCACTTCCTGAACCTCCCTGGTCCACCAGCAGGGTTTTCGGGCCCTAATGCATTTTCGTCTTACTCTTCCACAGGTGCTGGTAGCATCCTGCACCCCACTCCTGATGATTTCCCACCTACTGTCAGTGTCCATGTCTGGCCCAATCCCATCCAAATGCTCCTTAAGGATCCTTCCCATTTCCTTGAAATCTGTCCCCCTATCAAGTCCCCCTGAAGTCGGTTACCTTCGTCTTTGTGCAGCCTTCTACCCCTCCTAGGTCCAAGCAGAACCAGACTGTGGCATGGTCGTTCCCCACCAACAGGTCCCTTACCTCCAGGCCCCCAATCTGGTCACTGTCCGACAGGACTACATCCAATATCTGTGCCTCCCTGGTTTGTTCCCCCACCTGCTGTGTTAGGAATGCGTCCTGAAAGACATACAACAACCTCTGTTCCCCATCCACCGAGGATGTCATGGTCTCCCAGTCCATTCCTGGCATGTTTAAGTCCCCCATCACCACCATTCTTCCCCTGCCCAATCTGCAGTGTCTCCCAACATCTGCCACCAGCCTCTCCTTCAGCTCTTCTGCCAGCGCAGGGGGTCTATACACCACTCCTATTTTTACTCTCTTGCCCCCCCCTTTGTTATCAAGGTGACCCAAATTGCCTCCACAGTTCCCTCTGCCTCCTCCATTCCTCCTATGCCAATGCCGTTTTTGACTATTATTGCTACCCCTCCTCCCCTTCCCTCCCCTTCCCCCTGTCTTTCCTGAACATGGTGTAACCCTCCAGGTTCAGGTCCCAGTCATGCCCTGCGGTGGCCCAGGTCTCAGTGACCGCTGCCACATCCACCTCTCCCTCAGTTAACATTGCCTGGTGCTCAGGCATTTTATTACCCAAGCTCCTGGCATTTAGCAGGACTACCTTCCGCTTAAAGGTCTCTATCATATCCCGGCCCCATCCCTCCTCTCCTTCAGTGAATACATATTCAGATCTCCCAGCCTGTCCTCATAGGGCTCGCTCTCCAATCCCTGGATCATCTTTGTGGCTCTTCGCTGCACCTCCTTCAACAATCTGATGTCCTTCTTCAGGAATGGGTGCCAGTACTGCATGCTGTACTCCAGGTGCGGCCTGACCAATGACCTATACAGGGGCAGGATAACCTCTGTCATTCTGGAGGAGATCCCTCTCGCAGTACACCCGAGCATTTTGTTGACTTTTGCTGCCACCTTCCTGCACTGAGCAGAGTTGTTCATGCTCCCCGTAATGATCACTCATAAGTCCTTCTCCTCTGTGGAGCACCCCAACTGTACCCTATTCAAGTGATAATCCCTCCCCTGGTTCCTAGCTCTGAGCTGCAGAACCTTGCACTTCTTGGTGTTGAACCCCAACTGCCATGTTTCCGCCCACTCCTGCAGCTTAGTCAGGTCCTCCTGCAACCCCTTCCACCCCTCCCATCAACCACAGCTCCCATCTTGATCATCTGCAAACAGAATGATCTTGCTCCTGATCCCATGTGAGATATTTGCAGTAAAAATCCCAAACAGCACCGGTCTCGGTAGCGATCCCTGTGTTACTCTGCAAGAGGTACCCCCCACCACCACCACCACCCTCTGCTGCCTTCCTTTTACCCAGTTTGTGATCCATTTCACCATCTTTGCTCCTGCTCCCACATATTCTAGTCCCCCCCCCATGCAACACTGAATCAAAGGCCTTACTGAAGTCCAAATACAGGGCATTCACTGCATGACCCTTATCCAGTTCCCACATCACTCCGTCGTAGTACTCTACAAGGTTTGTCTGGCAGGATCTGCCTGCTATAAATCCGTGCTGTTGACCATCATGGAGGCCGTTTTCCTCCAAGAAGCTCACTAGCCTTTCTTTTAGTATGGTTTCCATGAGCTTTCCATCGATAGATGTGAGATTCACTGGCCTAGAGTTTCCTGGTTCATCCTTTGGGTCACTTTTGTGGATGGACACCACATGGGCCATTCTCCAGTCCTGTGGTACACATCCCGTGTCCAGAGAGGTATTGAACAGGTTGGCCAGTGGCCCTGCCAGGATCTCTGCCTTCTCCCTTAGTACCCTAGGGTGAATGCCATCAGGTCCAGGTTCTTTGTCTTTGCCCTTAATGCCCTCAACTCATCTAGTACCTTGCTCTCTTTAATCCCTACATCTGTCGTCCCCTTCCCCCCTACCCACCCCTCCACTCACCTAGGGGTATCTGCCCCCCTTCTCCTGCGTGAATACAGAGCAGAGTATTTGTTCAGTGCCTCTGCCTGCTCCACCCCCGTCCTTCTTAATCCTCACCAGTTAATCCTTGCTCTTTCTTCTCTCTCTGATGTAGTGGAAGAAATCTTTTTTTCCGCTTTTGATTCCCTCCTCATTCTCAGCTTCTCAGACGCCTTGGCCACCCTGACCAGTCTAGTAACCCACCTGGACTTCCCCATGCACGCATTCTTATCTTCACCCCTCCATGATATCATGTACTTTCAAAACGCTGCCCTCTTGGCCCTCACCGCTTCCATAACCTCCTGTGTCAAACAAATGGGTTTCTTTGCCTTTCCCTTCTTGCTTTTCTTCCTAGTGCAAAACTCTGTTGCCTCTATCAGCCCTTCCTTTATGATGTCCCATTTCTGTTCTGCATCCATGTGTGGCTGCATTCCTGCCAGGTGCCTGCCCCAAATTTCCCCTATCTTCTTAGTCTGCCCCCCTAAACTCAATCACCCTTGTACCTGTGCCCCCTGTTTCCCCTCCCCATGTTGAGCATGAACCACACTGAATAGTGGTCACTCCACTTCCAGATTCCTTACAGCTTCTCTGTTATCCAGTACAAGGTCCAAGGTCCTTTCTAACCAAGCTGTCACCTGGACCAGCTGTGTTAGAAAGCTATCTTGAAATGCTTCTAGCAGGACCCACTCCCTTGCACTTGTGGGAGATGGGGTGCCCTACTCCACCCCTGGTAGGTTGAAGTCCCCAATCACTAATGTGCTCCCCTTCCTGCAGACCCTCCTAATTTGTTAATCTAATTCCCTGTCCAGGTCAATCCCCTGAGCCGGTGGCCTGTACACCACATCCATCCTCAGTGTCATATTCTTTGCATCTTGGAACTGCATCCATAGTGTTTCTGTCTTCCCCTTCCTCCTTGCACACTTTATCCCTCCCTTACATAGATCGCCACTCCCCCCCATTTCCTTAGCCCCATCTTTTCTGAATAACTTGAAACCTGGGATCATCATATCCTAGTCCTGGTACTGGGTGGCCAGCGTTTCCATGATGGCCGTATGTCACCCCTCCACCACCAAGAGAGCCTGTAACTCCGCTATTCTATTCCTTAGGTTTCTTGCATTCAGTGAGACCACCCTCAGCCTGTCTCCTCCCTTCCTACCTCTATTCTCCCCCTTATCCTTCCCTGTCGCTTCCCCTGCCTTTACCCATAACTAGGGGTGAGCTCACTAGGCTCCCCTTTCTGGACTCTTTTCTATCAGTGGTCCCTCACCACCCCCTCTAGTTTAATTCCACCTTTGTTGATCTGTACCCCTCTGTTCCCCGTTTTAGTACTCTCTTCCCCTCCCTGCTCAAATGTAAACTGTCCCCTGCATATAGGTCATTATTGCCCCAGGTTCTGCCCCAGTCTGACACTAATCCGTACTCCCCAGTACAGCACCAATCCCTCAGCCACTCATTGAACTTCTCTATCCTTTCTTTCCTCACTGTACTCGCACATGGTACTGGGAGTACATCAGAGAATAACCAGCACTGTATCAACTAACTCCTTCAAAACATTAGCAATCTCTAAAATAAGACATATGTAGGTGCAACTAGGCCCCAACACCTAAACAGCTCCCCATGTACCCACAGGCCCTCTATTGTATAAACTGAAATGTGATGCATAATATGGGACTAGACTAACTCTGAAATGTACAGCATTATAGTATAAGAATATGATGTATATACCTCCCTAAATGTATATAATTCTCCACCTGTTGTCCTACATTGTATATCTCCTATCTATGTACTTGTGTATTGTATATGCATATGACTCGGGACCTCCTTGTGAATGAGCTTGCTCAGCGGAGTCTTTCCTGCAATAAACTTGAACTTGAGAATGCCATCAACCCCCACCTCCTCACTGCCTACCCAACTCCTCAAACCTCCCCTTTACAATCTCTACCATCTCCCCCGCTAAGTCGTTTGTACCCACATGCATCACTATGTGAGGTTTCTCCCACCTCCGTGCGCACTTGAGAAGTGCCTGCCCCAACCTGCCTGCGGTCAACCCCGGAATAGTCTCGACCCAGATACGACTGTGCCTTTCTCCCCTTCTGCCCCATCTGCCTCCTTTCAGTATAGAATCCCCCAGCACTAGTACTCCCCATCTTCTTATCCTGTACCCCATCTCCTGTTTTCGCTGTCCACATTTCCAGAGTCCACACTGCCATGCTCCTTATTACCTCTATCCTCACCATTCGTGACTCCTACATCGTCCCTCCCCACCGTTTCCACCTCTCCTTCTGCCTCGTGGTGCCCATCTCCTCCTTCCTCCTGAGCCTTTGCCTCCACTTACTACCCCTCTGCTCTCCTAACCCCCACCTCCCTTCATCCTCATGGGATTTAGCCCTGCTGTTCCTCTCTACTTCTCCCAGCTACTCCTCTGCAGCGTCCCTCCTATCCCAGCCCCCCCTTCCTCACCCTCTGCAGCTCCTTCCACAGCCCCTGTACCTCCTCTTCTAGTCTCCTCAGCCTGTAACAAATTGGACAACCTCCCAGTTTCCATAGTATAGTCATCCAAACAGCCGCCCACAACCATTAGCCCGCTATCCTCCCTGTGCCTGCCCCCTCACTCCATGGTGCTCACCATTCCATCCACTATTCCAATGTCTCCCACCACCCTTATTCATGCTCCTCCACCCCTCAGTGCGATTCCCCCCATAATGCACCATTGTCCTTCCCTCTATTATTCACACTTAACTTAAACATAGCCTCAATTTCTTATCACACAGTCTTTACAGCAATAACTGGATACCATATGTGACCCTACTAGCTTGCTTCTGAGTCCTTCTTTACCCCATTCTTCCTAGCTTGCTAGCTCAGAAATTCTAGTTAAAACATTTATACATGACCTTGCCAGTTTGAACTTTAGATTTTCTACTTTAAAATATGCAGTTATCCTTCTTCAACCCAAGCTTGTCAGTTTGACTTTCAAAATTGCAACAATAAAACTTCTAAACTTTAAAATCCAGGTAGTAAAAGCTTGAGTGTCTGAACTTTTCACTACCTATTAGCTTTAACAGTTAGTTCATATGGGCACTTTGCAGCTCCCCAAGCTCCTCCCTCACAGCCTCCAAGCCCAACCCCCAGTGCCTTTCCAATATTTAAGAAAGGCTGGCGATTTTGGCGGGGGTACGATAGCAACAGTCCTCCAGTTAAAGAAAGATTTGAACTACTCCCAAACCAACAGCAAACTCACAAAAAAATCAGTTACAGAGTTAAACTCACCCTCCTATCTCTCCCCAGAATGAGAAGACAAACTGGTTTTGTGAACCCTTACAGATTTAAACTGAATTCCAAACAAACTTGATTGGCTGATCTGTCTCTGGGCAAAGAACCCCTCCCCAGCCAGCCAGCAACAGTCCTCCCGGAAATCAGTTACAGAGTTAAAGTTAGATTTACTACTCCCAAACCAACAGCAAACTCACAAAAAATCCGTTAGAGTTAAACTCACCCTCATACCTCTCCCCACAACAAGTAGAATGAGCAGACAAACTGGCTCTGTGAACACTTTCAACAGATTCAAACATAAGTATTAACCGAGATATAAAGTATTATCTTGCAGAGTTGTAGAAAGTGGACAGTGACTGCAGAAAAGACCATTAGTCCATCCAGTCTACCCATAAAACCCTAAAAACAGTATCTATTGCCCATACAGGGTTCTAACACATACTGTCCATCCCTATGTTTCCACCCTGCCGCTACCACCCTGAGCAGTCACTAAATCCTTCAGTCTGTCCCAGCTGTGTTTGAAACCATTGATAGTTTCATTTTCATCAGCTGACAGTTATCTAAAAACTCCACCACCCTTTCAGTAAATAAAACTTTCTCACTTCCCTCTTAAACCTCCCCCGTCAATTTCCACTCGTGACCCCATTTTCTGGATCCATTACTTATCCCAAATAATTCCTCACAATTTACCTTGTTCATTCCTTTCAGGAACTTGAAAGTCTCTGTCATCTCTACCCGCTATAGTCTGGCCTCCCGCGAGTACATGTTCATTGCCTTGAGCCAATCCTCATAAGATTGATTCATTTTGGTCACCCTATGCAGCAGTGTCTCCAGCCTGTTCTTATCTTTCATTAGGTGAGGACTCCAGAACTGGGCACAGTACTCAGGGTGGGCCTCACCAGTGATCTATAGCACGGGGAGTAACACCAGGGCTGTAGACATATTTTTAGTGCTAAACCAAGGCGTCCTGGTGAGTTGGCAGCTGAGGATGGTGGACCGCCCCAGGTCCCTCCCTCCCAAAACAGGACAGAATTACTGGCTACATGCCTGGTGGAGAAGAGTAGAAAAAAAGATTGCACCCAGTCCTTGTTGGTAACTGTGTGGTCAGTCATGGTCCCAGGTGGTTACTGTGTGGTCAGTCACGGTCCCAGGTGGAGTTTTTATGCTGGGGCAGGGGTTCATTATGTTAAATTTGTCATGACTCACGATCACACTCATGAATTCACAGTCTGCTTTGGCAGACATCTAATCTCGGCTCTTGAAATGTATGTGATGCTGCACAATTGCTGCATTTCTCTGGAAATGGCTAAATAAAATAGATATCAGTCTCAGAAACTTGTGTAAATATGTATTTTATCAATATAGAGCAAGATAGGTACATTTTATGGGGTTTTGAGCAAAAATATAAATTTTTGGTAATTGCTAATCAGTTTCGGCCAATTGCTAATCGTTTTTTACTTTGATTAGCGAAGGCCGCTAATCAAGTTTCTGACACTTAATTTATACCTTGTAGTACAATGTCAATAAAGTTATTTAAATGCTGCATGTCTGTACACTTATGTAAGGTGGCGGCTGGCAGTGGAGGTGAGCGAATAGGTAGTACTGGCGCTGTCTCTGGGTCAATGGGGGGGGGGAGGAGATCATGGGAACACTAGACTACAGGGAAAATGTTTTAAAACTAAAACATCAGGTAAAGGGAAATTGGAGTGGAGGGATTGAAACAGGAAGCGCTTGGCATTGGTACAGGTGTTTTTTTTAGGAGATTGTGCACATATGTTAGTGCAGCAGGCAGTAGTTTTTGAGACAGTTGCCTGTTGGTTAGATTATTGCCTGCTGGTAGGATTATTGCCTGTTGCTAGGAATTCTAAGGGTAATAGTGCCAGGCATTTCTGGTTATATGACCTGGTCTTGGTCAATCACAAGGCATAAGCTAGTGTTTAATAAACTAAACTAATATAAACTCCCGTCTACCGTGAATACTAGACTGTTTATTATTTGGATCTGAATAACGAAAGTCAGCCCTTATACTCATTATTCTGATGTTCCTTGTTTTCCTTGGATTAAAAAAAAACAAAACTTTCTCCCTAACCTGGGTGATCAGGGCTGCCCTCCTGACCAGCCAGCACTCTTCCTAGTTGTCTGGTACATTTATAAATATATGGCCTCCCTTTCTTCACTCAAAAATGTCTTTCTAGGGACATGGATATGTTGTTCATACACACTGT
The DNA here is from genome assembly GCA_016271365.2 of Neoceratodus forsteri. Classification (NCBI taxonomy): domain Eukaryota; kingdom Metazoa; phylum Chordata; order Ceratodontiformes; family Ceratodontidae; genus Neoceratodus; species Neoceratodus forsteri. The sequence goes on along the minus strand of CM057456.1, from coordinate 761,894,124 downwards.
CTGGCAGGTATCCTTGCCGCTTTAAATCTTGCCAGAAGGTCTTCAAGCTGGCTCCTCCCACCCACCGGGTGGTAAAACTCGGCTCCGCCTCATGGCGCTGAGATCTTCCTTACTGCTTGGAAGTTCAGGTTCCCTCCTTAACGCTCTGCATATAAGACTGGTTCCTAATTCTTGGTTTTCCAATTTAAAAGTTTTATAGACTTGGTCTTCTATCCCTCATGACTGCGATGGACAAATCGACTCCGGTTTTGGAGATGCCTGCGGGCAGAAGATGTCTCGGGCGGATCCGCACTCCACGTGTGTCTACTGTTTAGGCCTTGAGCACGACCTGCAGGCTTCCAACCTCGCTCTTCCTTCTCAGCCTACATCCTCGAACCGTGCTGCCCGTTTTACAACTGGGCGTCGGCGATTTTCCTCCAGTGAAGTCAAAAGAGGCCGGTTGGTGGTTTTGCGGTGGCGAGCTCGGTGGATCAGCTAGAGCAGATGATCGCCCTCGAAGAGGAGGCGGCGTGGGCCGCATCTTCCTCGACCGTGGCATTTATCCTGCTCTCCCTGGGTTCCTCTTACACAGCTTCCTTTAAGGAGCTTTGTCTGTCCCTCTCCATTAGAGGAGAGGGACCAATGTCTGCTGGACCTTCTTCTCGGTCCAGAAGAAAGACAAAGGTAGAATCCCTCCGTCGACACTCTTGGGGCGGGAAAGGTCCCTCTCTAAGTTGTTGGCCATCGACTTGATCGATCGTTAAACCGGCCACTGGTCTCACAGTGTCCCGTCAGGTCAGTTGACCGAGACTCCCGTTGACACAGTCGAGATCTTTCTCCACCCGTTGGGCGGGTTGTCGACCCGGCCGGCAATCCCCTCTCCCAGTTCCCCGGTGGGGAGTTGAGGGATCCGTGGGCTTACCAGTGCCTCGGTTCCGGGCCTAAAGCGAAGAACCCTCTGAGCGAGGCTGGTTCAATCCCCTCCAGCACCGTCCTCGGAAAGGCCGAGGTTCTCGGTCTCGGACTTCTTCGGTCCAGCCGATCCGCCCGTCGCGGGGCGGTCTCGGCTTCCAGCAGTAGCCAGCGGGCGCGCTCGTCACCCCTCCTCCTCCTTGGATGAGGGAGGCTTGACATAAGTTATGTCGACGATGAGGAGACCTCATGTGGCAACAGCTCCTTCTGACCAGGAACAAGCCGACACCGTCACCTTCCCGGCCATTAAGTGGCTGTCACGGAGTGGCTGAAACAACCCCTCGTTTACCGAGAGCCTGTTCCCAGGCGGTTGTTTGGCCAAAACCAGCTCCCACCGATTCCGGTGGAACCTCCGCCTCCACAGCCGCTGTTTGGGGCTCCATCAAGAACTCGGTCGGCTCAGGGTCTGCCCCATGGCTGTCGGTCACCTACTCCCGATCGCCCTCGGCAGGTGGAGGTGGCTGAGGCCGAGCAGCTCTTTGTGAGTCCGGCGAGCTGTTCCTCCCTTTTCTCCAAGCGAGTGGACTTGGAGTCCTCTGGAGGTCAGTCCTGGGCGACAGCCCTTCGTCCTTCCTGAGTTTGCTCAGGCTCATCTCGGAGTCCACCGGGATGCAGCTCGAGCCCGTATCCAAGCAGGCCAAGTATCCCCTCATGGAGATATTGGACCGAGGGGATTCCCCTACGGAGGCCTTTCCTGTGGCTGAGGCCATTGTGGGCCCAGACTTGGAGCTCTGCCAGTGCCCTGCTTCCTGCCCTGCGCCTTTGGCCAGGATGGCCAGGAAGTATGCGGTCCCTACCGGTTCCCTGTCTGTTTTTTTGGAACATCCCTCAGCCGAGGGGTTATTTACCGACAGCGTTTTCCGGCGTGCCGGAAATGCTAGGGACGTGGACAAACCTTCCGACAAGGAGTCCAAGAAATTGGACTATGCCGGGCGAAAAGTCTACGCTGCGTCCTCCCTTGGCCTTCGTCAGGCAAGCTCGGCCATGCTTATGGCACATTTCTCCCATGCCCTGTTGGGCTCCCTGGACGAGGTAGTCCCTCATCTCCCGGCTGACCTGCAGACCACGGTTAGGCAGGTGCGGGACCAGGGCAGCGCAGTGGCCAAGCAGCAACTTCAGACTGCTCTGGACATTGGAGACTCATGCGCCAGGTCAGTTGCGGCCGCAGTGGCTATGCGCCGTCGGGCATGGCTGAGGATGTCCACCTTCCACGGCGGATACCCAGCACAAATTGGCGGATGTCCCTTCCTGGGGACCGACCTCTTCGACCCTGGGTGCAAGGCCACCTCAGAGGATCGAAAAGTCCAATGCCACCTTGGACTCGGTCCCCATCCGCTCAGAGGGACAAGAGCCGCGGACCGCAACCAAGCCTTTCGGTCTGCCTTTGCGCCTGCACGTCCGCCCAGCACACACTAGGCCAGCAGGCTCGGCCTCTTGGCATTCCAAACCTAAGCCCGGCTTCCTCCTCCAGGAGCAGGAGGTAAAGGCCCAGGTGGTCCCTCGGCGGTCCCTCCTCCAAGCCTGCACAGTGACAGGTTGAGGGGTGTCGCGCCCAACCTCGTCACTCACCCCAGGTTCCCCTTGAGACGGCTCCAATTCTTCCTTTCGCCTGGTCTGCTATTACCACAGACCGGTCGGTGTTGGAAGAGTGATAGGAAAGGCCTGCCTCTGGAGTTCAAACAGCCCCGCCCTTCAGATCCGCTCGCACCTCAGGGGCCTCGGGGTCTGAAGCTCGCTGTCAGCTCGCCGAGCTGACACGCTCTCTCCTCGAGAAGGAGGTGATAAGAGAGGTGGCGGACCCTCCCTCAAACCCGGGTTCGTGTCCAGGTACTTCCTGGTTCCGAAGCGGATGGGGGCTGGCGCCCATTCTCAAACCTACGACCTAAACAAGTTCCTAAGGTCTCGAACCTTCAGGATGGTCACTCTGGCTCAGATAATACCATCCTTGGAACACGGCGTGTGGTTCTGCTCTCTGGACCTACAGGCGCGTTCTTTCCGTCCCTATCCGTCCGTCCATCAAAGGTTCCTTAAGCTTCGAGCAGAGGGATCCTTTCGAGTTCAAGCCATGTCCTTGACTTATCTCCAGCTCCCAGGGTCTTCACCAAATGCATAGCAGTGGTAACAGCATTCCTCTGGTGAGCGGGTCGGGTCTACCCTTACCTGGACGATTGGCTGATTGCAGCCCCTCCAGACAGGAGGTGGAGCAGTCCAGAGATCTGGCCCTCCAGGTTTGCTCTCAGGTCGGCCTCCTCATCAACAGGCCAGAGTCGAGACTCAAGCCGAGCAGGTGATTCTTTTATGGGGCAGAGCTTGACTCTCTTGAGCAGGGCATGGCTCGCGGACAGGGTCAAGGTTCTTTCCTCCTTTGCCCAATCATTTCTGGTTGGGGCAATTGTGCCCTGCCTGGGACTTCCTCGCCTCCTGGGTCTCATGGCGGCCTGTACCAGCGTGGTCCGTTGGGCCTGCTGGAACATGCGACCCTTCAGTGGGGCTGGCCAGCCAGTGGTCCCAATGCTGCGATCCATTGGACCAGCTAGTGGCGGTGACCAGGGAAGTGGGCGCCTCCAGTGGTGGACGTTCCAGTTCATCTGCAGGAGGGCATCCCGTTTGTCCGCCCCGAGCTGACGGTCTCTCTATCGACCGATGCCTCTCTGATGGGTTGGGGTGCCCATCTGGGGGAACACCGAGCGCACGGCCTCTGGTCCCCGTGGGAGTCCCGATGCCACATCAACCTGCTGGAGCTCCGAGCAGTCCACCTAGCTCTCACTGCCTTTGCTCCGTTTCTTTGGGGTCAAGTGGTCCGGGTCCAGACGGACAACACCACGACCATGTACTGTCTAAACAGCCAGGGCGGGATGCGCTCCATGCTTCTATGCAAGGAAGCTCTCCGCATCTGGTCACTCGTGCGCAGCCTGGTGGTGGATCTCCTAGCCATTCATGTGGCAGGAGTCTCCAACACCCTGGCCGATGTCCTAAGCCGGATAGGGGCTGCGTCCCATGAGTGGTCTCCTGCGGGTAGTACAAGATCTATTCTCCCATTGGGGCCGCCTCAGGTGGACCTGTTTGCCTCCAGGAGAATGCGAGCTGAGGCTGTTCCATGCCTGCCCCTCAGCAGGGATCGCTGCAGGGGGATGCCTTCTCGAGGCCGTGGACCCCAGGCCTCTTCTACGCCCTTTCCCCGTTCCCCTTGATGCACAAGGTGCTTCTCAAAGCAAGGAGGGACAAGGCACAGGTGATTCTGACAGCCCTAGACTGGCCCCGCCAGTACTGGTACCCAGATCTCCTCAGCCTCAGCTCCAGGCTCCCGAGGTAGCCTCCAGCTCGCCCGGACCTGCTCTCAGTCAATTAGGGGAAGGTATTCCATCCGGACCTTCAATCCCTGCACCTGACGGCCTGGTTCCTGGCGTAGAGTTCCAGGCCTTGGTCTTTCCGACAAGGTCCTCAAGCGTAGTTGAGGCGTCCCTAAGGAGTCGACAAGAAAATCTCGCCTTCAAATGGAAAGATTTTCCATTTGGTGTCAGAGCAAGGCCTGGACCCTTCCTCCTGTTCCTTGGCGAGGCATATTGGACTACCTTTGGTCCTTTCTCAGCAAGGGCTTGGTCAGCGACCCTTAAGGTACACCTGGCAGCCATCTCTGCTTACCGGGCACCGGGTCAGCAGTCGGCAGGGCGCAGTAGAAGGTGGTCTGGCACTTTTCAAAGGCCTTGATCACATTCCCTCAGGTGCGAGAACCTCCACCTCCGTGGGATCTACTGCTGGTACTGGCAAAGCTCATGGGCAAGCCATTCGAACCAATGCACAGGTGTGAACTCTCTCTACCTGTCGTGGAAGACCGCCTTCTTGATGGCTATTATGTCAGCCAGAAGGATGGGAGAGCTCAGGCGCTCTGAGCCAGTCTCCTTACCTGGTCTTCCACAGGGACAAGGTGTCCTCGCCCCACCGAAATTCCTTCGAAGGTGGTGTAGGAGTTTCACCTTAATCAGGTGTTGACTCTGCCGGTGTTCTACCCCAATCACTCCTCGGAGGCCGAATATAGGCTCCATACTCTGGACCCTAGAAGGGCATTCGCTTACAATAAGGAGCACACGGCTGAAATTCGGGGAGAGGTTCGCCAGCTGTTTGTCACCTACGCTGAAGCCGCACCTGCAGACCTGCAGCCAAGCGGACGATAGGCAGGTAGGTCACCTCCTGCATAGATCTCTGCTATAAGTTGGCGGGCATGGAGCCTCCCAGAGGGATAAGAGCTCATTCTACCCGCCATACTGCTGCATCGGTGGCTGCTTCCAGGGACGTCACTATCCAGGAAATCTGCAGGGCTGCTACCTGGAAGTCAGCACACACCTTCATCACCCATTACCACATCGACCTTGAGTCACGCTGGGATGCTGGTTTTGGGGCCTCGGTTCTCCAGTCTCTATTCCCTAAGTAGAGGGTGTGCGCCTTGCCTCCCTCCTCCCGGAGAACTGCTAGGAGTCTGCCAGACAGTGTGGATGAACAACATATCCATGTCCCTAGAAATATAGATTACTCACCTGTAACAGGAGTTCTAGGAATGGTATATGTTGTTCATCCACACGACCCACCCGACCTCCCCGGCTTCGATGCACAACCTGAGCTTCCAGCGGGCCAGATCTGGCGTCATGGGGCGGAGCCGAGAGTTTTACCACCCGGGTGGGTGGGAGGAGCCAGCTTGAAGACCTTCCGGCAAGATTTAAAGCTGCAAGGATACCTGCCAGACAGTGTGGATGAACAACATATACCATTCCTAGAACTCCTGTTACAGGTGAATAACCTGTATTTTTAACCCTCCAACCCAGACTACATAGTCCTATATAAAACTGGTGAAAAAAGACCCCTTAAGGATGTTCCCTGGTGTGTCGGCAATCCCATGTCAAATTCATAATATTTTACCTAGTACATGATGGGCTTCTAAACATTTAAAATCCACTACAAAAAAACACAAGTTGTCATGCCTGTTTTTAAATTACATGGTAAGACTTGATTCCTCTTTATTGAAAAAGCCCGTAAGGGATCAGATTGTTTTTATGTAGTTATTACATCAATGTTTTGGGTGTCAACATGAGTGTTAAAGAAAAAGTGAAACAAGGACACATCATTTTTCAGGATGTTTGCTTCGTTGTTTCCACAAATGCAAAAATAATGAGTAGCTTACCAATACTATGGCACTATCTTGAACTAACATTCCCAAAAATGGGGGAAATATTTGTATATTTTTATGCATAAAACCATTTCAGTCCCATGGCATTTTCATAAAACTTTTTGATAGATGCAGAATATGGTTGTGAATATAGCACAAGAAAAATACAGAGATCACAGCACTGCTCTTGGTTATATCTGTGTTCAGAGTTGCAGTTTGAGTGGGTCAGGCTAGGACAAAAATAATTGAAAATCCCCATAAAAAGAAAACTTGGGGGGGCATGGCCAACCGCCAAGCAAGGTGCAACAACTCCAAGAGGCTCTGCATTCCTGGAGGGCAATTTGACTAAATTATCTAAAACTTACAGCCTTCAGTTTTATTTAAGTGCTCGCTCTCTCTCAGTCAAAGGAGTAAACTACGCTGAATACAACTATACCAAATCCATGCTGTTTTTGACTACTGCAGATCAGCATGGGGAGAAAGCAGGCAGGTGCTGGTGGAGAGGGAGCCCAGCCAAAAGAATCGCGACTGGGACCCAGCAAGGATGATTACGCACTAGCTTTGGATGGTGAATCTTCTCAGCCTACTAGTGCCGCACTTCTATGGGCCATACAATCTCTGGCCAAGAGGATGGCCGATTTCCATGATCAGCTTAAATCGATGGACTCAAAAATTTGCTAACTCTCGGGTGAGACCAAAGTGGCTGCTAAGATGGCTGACAGAGCTCTAACTATTTTTACAGGCCTGACAAAGAAAACGACTTACTTCGCAAATGGCTCGAGATCTTGGAAAACGCAGTTTGAGAAGGCAGTATCCAAATCCTAGGACTTACAGAAGGCACTGAAGGGGACAGTCTGGCTGATTTTGGAACTAATTGGCCAACTGAACATTATCAATTACCTACAACTCTAGTAGTGCTAAAAAGTTACTGGATGCCCCCTTCCCCATCTGGAGAGTCCACAGTCTTCGACCGACTGATTATCCCCAGCCACGGACTATCTTGGTTAAACTGGGGTGTCATGGAGTGAGATGCAGTCCTATATAAAGTAAGACAGAAGGGACCATCAGAATGGAAGAAGAATAGAGTACAACTTTTCCCCGACCTGAGCTATGAAACAAGGCAACACCACAAAAGTTTTGATGGGGTACACACCAGAGTAAGGCAACTGGTAGTCCAAAAACCTTCTTCTTATGCCAGCCAACCTAAAAATGATGTATGGAGACAAAACTTATCAATTCTCTGACCCTAAAGATGCTGATAAACTCATGGAGAAAACTGAAAAGGAATTTCAACGCAGGGAGCTGGAGTTGGAAGAAGTGGAAACAGAGACTGCATGAGTGACTGTTTTTTCTGTTTGTTTCATGCACAAATGATGGAGGTATGTCTGTGCCAGGAACTGTTTTTATTACAGATCTAGTTGTGGGAACATTGTACATAAATCCACTTTTGGGCTTTGGATTCTCATATTCTGTAACTGTTGGTGACTTATAAGTTGCCCTGGCGATATTTTGCCCAAACAATATGGTAGTGCCACATGGCATCGGACAACATCGCAGGTACTACCTTGTTCCTCCCTTGCCTCTAGGAGCTATTTTCACGCCTTACAGAGTTCAACCAGCACATGCGCACTGGGTATACTAAATGAATATTTCTAGGGATATGGATATGGTGATCTTCTTCAGGGGTATCTTCATCATCATGTAACACCATAAGAACATTCGCTGTCGATGACGGGGAATCCACACAGAAGATTTTCAGCAGTACAACTGGGGCTGCCCTTGCCATCAACGTCACCAACCCTATATAGGTGTGAGTGGCCCCGCTCCCTCCTCAGTTCTTTCCCGCTGTTGACTCGCTTCAACATAGTTGCATAGATCTCTGCAGAAGCTCTGTCACAGTATCGTGCCTTTTTCAGCCTATGGCTTTTTTTTTACTTATATTTAAAAAATCTCTTTTTCAAAGAGACTCCTTCTTTTTGTTTATGTTGAGAGTTAATCGTACTTCTCTCTTCCATTGCTGCAGCTGTGGAAAGAAGATTGCCTCTACAGAGAACATTCCATCTGTGTCTACTGTCTTCGCTTGACCACAGTTTCTGACTGTGAGCTCTGCAAGAAGTTTAACCAAACAACCCTCAGACAATGCAAACAGGCTCTCAAAAAGTTCCTGATGGATCAACAGGTAGCCAGCTCCGGGCAGGGGTCCTCCGGGGTCCTGGCCTCTCAGTCGCCCACTGGTTCTTCGAGTTCCCAGGCCTCCAAGGCCCGAGAAAAGTCCTCGGGGAAAAGTCCCAAAAGAGATGCTCCCCCCAGCGTCGATCTTGCTGTCTGTTGGATCCCCCTCCTTCTGGGGGATCTTCATTGGCTGCTGCTGCTGCTCTGACAAAGAGAACTGTTGTCCAGATCTCTGTGCCCACCACACCCGTACTGACAGTGCCTCCACCCTACTCTCAGGGCACTCAGACGTCAACCTCTGGGTCGTTGGCCCTCTGTTGTCAGCAACAGGTTCATTATCGACTGCTCTCCCATCGAGACTTGCCTCTTCTCCCACTAAGGATACAGGCTCATTGGGTTCTCAGAACACAGCAGGTGGGTCGTCAACACGAGTGCCATCGAATTCCCGTCCGTTAACGTCCACCATCGACTTGAATGAAGTCCTGATTAAGTTCACAAACGTGCTTGTACAGCTGCTGGGTGCCTTAAACAGGCGTTCACCGACATTGTCGACGGTAGCTTCATCACTGATGCCTGTTTGTCGGCCCCGGGAGGCTCCTTGTGGGCCAACACCAGCGCACCCAACGCCAGACCCAGATATTGAAGAGGTCGACGTCAAGGAGGAGTATCACCCAGACCTCATTCTTCCTGATGATGTGGAGGAAGAGGAGGAGGAGGTCATACTCTCTGACAGGTCTACAGCCTCTTCTGTCAGTGCGGAAGGGTGGACAAACTTTATCACGCCCCTCAGGGTCTCCACTGTTATGCTGCCCAGCCAGAGACTGACTCGGTGGTCATTAAGGCAGCTAATGACAGATCTAAGACACCAAAGCACCTTAGTTCCCTTCCCCTAGACAAAGAGTCTTGTAGAATTGACCTCTGGGGTAAAAGGGTTTATGCCTCCTCCACACTAGGTTTGAGGATTGCAAACTATCTGTCACACATGGTTAACTACCAGAATGCCAGTTGGAAGAAGAACAAGGCTGCAGCCCAGGTCCTTCCAGAGGGCACCCAAAAGCAGGACCTGCTTCAGTGCCTCCAAGCAGCTGAGAATGTTAGCAAACACCTCCTCAGAGCTTTGTAAGACATGGCTGACATGATTGCTAGGGCAGCTGCCACGGCATATGCCTCTGCAGGCACTCCTGGCTCAGAGTGTCTGGGCTTGCAGCTGATGTGCAGCAGAAAGTGCTTAATGCCCTCTTCAGTGGTACCAAGCTGTTCAGCCCTGATGTCCAGGACATCATAAATGATCTGCAAGCCTTGGGCAGGGCCCTCAAATTGGTCCACTCCCTCTGTCATACCCAACCAAAGGTAGAGGACAGCCTCCTTTTAGTAAACAGAACAATAGGCCTGGAACAGCTCCCCATCCCAAGAAAGCATGAGCCCAGGCTCCTTCCGCCCCTCCAGTGCTGGAGTGGCGTCCAAATGCCCCAGAAGTGAGAGACCAGCCCTTGCGGCTGGCTGCATCTCTGCCTGACTCCTTGCCGGCCCTCCCTTCTCTGGTCCTGGACCAGGAGGTGGTGGTTCGAGGTCAGTTCTCCCTCCATCTGAATCAATGGAGAACCATAACTTCAGATGCAGATCATAGAAAAGAGTCACATGTTGGAGCTCATCGAGCAGCCTCCAGACACCTCACCTCCACCCTCTAGTTATCCCCCGGCTCACTTGTCTGTTCTCGGGAGGGCGCAGTTCCTTCTGCACAAGCAGGCCATCAAGCCAGTGCCCATGCACCAGAGGAACAAGGGTTTTATTCCAGGATTTTCCTGGTCCCCAAAAGACCCTAAGGTCTGAGGCCTATTTTAGATCTAAAGGACCTCAATCTGTTTGTCCAGTGCAAAGTTCTGCATGGTAACATTGCCAGGCCTAATGCCCTCCTCAAGACACGGGACTGACTGTGTTCACTGAACAAGCAGGATGCTTACCTGCACATTTTGGTCTTTCCTCCTCACAGGACGTTTCTCTGTTTTGCCTTTCAGGGCAAGCATTATCAGTTCAAAGTGCTGCCCTTTGGCTTATCCTCTGCACCACTAGTCTTTACAAAGTGCTTGGCAGCAGTTGCAGCAGCTCTCAGAAGAGAGGGACTTATCTGGACGATTGGCTCCTGAGGGCCCTGTCCAGGGAACAGCTGTTGCTGACCCTGGAGCGAACTCTTCAGCTTTTCCACTCCCTGGACATTACCGTCTGTCACAAACCCACTCAGCAGGTCAGCCCTCTGCTCCCAAAGTGCCAACCTCCGAGTGCAGTCTTGTGAACAGTTAAGAGAAACAGGGTAACCCTCCTGTCTGTTTTGTGGGTTCGATTCAACCTTTGGTCTCAGTTCTGCCAGGGATTCAAACTGTGAACCGTTTGTTAGTGTACCCAATGCACAGGCTCAGATAATTCTGTCTTCAGGGGGCCAGATATCTTTGCCTATGGCACCTAACCAGGTGTACAAAATGAACCCTTAAAATGCTAATAAGGACCTCAGATTACTCTTACCTTTTTCCAGTTTGGTATCACCATTCAAGCTTATGCACAATGTCTGCTTTAACCATATATATTTCGCTTGTTAAAGAAAAGAAATTCAAAGACAGACCAAGTAGGCTCCAAAAATAGAGTTTTACTAAAATAGATAAAAGTATGTTAAACATAAAATACAGAACCATATACCACAAGAACCATACAATCTTTAAAAGAACAAGGTTTTAACAGTGCAATTCCTACCACAGTACTTAGATTTTGACTCTCTCTACCTGTATACTTGCTTAAAGTGCTCAAAGATGTTTCTTTGTCAGAGTGTAGATAAAAGTGTCTCTGAAGGAAAACAGAATCTGTTTAAAAAACTGTCTTCGCCAACCCCTTTGTGTGAGGTCACGTAGCTCCTCCTCTGTTTATGAAAAATCATACACCCAGGATATTTTATCATTTTAGAAGGAAAGTTAAGGTTACATCAGCAGAAACTACCTTTCCCCATGTGACTTCCCCAATCAAGTCTGTAAATTTCCTTTCATCTATGAGCAGTATCCCCTTCTCACACAGACATCAATGCATTTATGTTTTCGCACCATTATGCTGTAACCTGGTTTCCTCCTCTAAATGTCATAAAATGGATATTGATTTCCCTCATAGCAGTTAAAGCTATATTTAACTTAGAAAAACAGGAGATTCTTGATTAAGGCCTTTCTAGTCTGTAATTAGCTTCTGGCCTTCCAGGTAACACCTTGTATCTAAAACCTGTGTGTGAGTGTCAACTCACATGCTGTCTCAGCATCTCTCATGAGAGACTGTCCATAACACATTTTTATATTACAAAAAATCATAGTGTACTCAGAACTGGCTGTCCACATGTCACACCGTCAACCTGCCCAAGTCGGTACTGGTGCCATCCTAAAGGTTGCAGTACATAGGGGTGGTTCTGGACTTGGCACAGGGGAAAGCCTTCCTGTCCCAAAACAGGCGGAGTGCCTCATAGCCAAGCTGGGATGTTGCCCAGAGCCAGTACATTCCTGCCAGGATATATATCAGATTGCTGGGTCTGATGGCAGCTCCCATACCCACTGTTCCACTGGTCAGGCTTCATTTGCATACCCTCTAGTGGACCCTACAGGTGCAGTGGGACCAGCACGTGGACGAGTTAGACCATCCAGTCCTGGTCTCTTTCCCAGTATGCAAGGTGCTGCAGTTGTGGATGGACCCATTGAATCTGCTTCAAGGCATCCCAATCGAAATCTCTTCCCTACATCAGATCCTAACCACAGACGTCTCAGGTCTGGGCTGGGGGGCATGCCTGGATCTCTTCCAAACCCCAGGGATCCTGGTCCCAGTGGGAAGCCTCCCTACATATCAGTGTCCTGGAGATGAGAGCGGTGATCTACACCATGCAAGCATTTCAAGAACACCTTGCTCCAGGTCAGCTGCTGGTGCAGTCGGACAGTCTAAGTATAGTCTGCTCATCAGCGGGGATGACTCATCTGCACCCCTGTGCTGGGAGGCCATGAGAGTGTGGTATTGGGTGCTAGATCAGTCTGATACTCACTGTGGTCCATGTACCGGGAGTACTAAGTACCCTGGCAGACCGTCTCAGCAGGACTCAGTCCAGCATGCACGAATAGGAGCTTCTCTGTCTCATCCGTTGCAGACTTGTTAAACAAATGGGGTCATCCAAAGTTGGACCTTTTTGTGTCCTCACTCAACGCAAAACTGCCCAGTTTCTGCTCGCTAGATCCAGGGCCTGGAGTTTTCTGATGAGATGCGTTGTCCCTGTCTTGGAGCGGGAGGTTTCTTTATGCATTCCCTCCATTTCCTCTGATCCAGAAGGTGCTAATCAAGTTGCAGATGGAGGGGGCCCAGCATGATTCTAGTGGCTCCATTCTGGCCTTGCTAGATATGGTTCTCTGTCCTTCAGCAGATGGTGGAGGAACCTCTGCTCCCACTTTCTCTTTGCAGGAATCTACTGACCCAGGATCAGGGGACCCTGGTCCATCCAAACTTCAGGTCCTCCATCTGTATGCTTGGCTCCTGAAAACACAGCCATCGCCAGATTCAGTGTGTCTAACAGGGTGGCAGATGTCCTAGTGGCCACCCGGAAGCCTCCCATTCGAGCCACATATGTCATGAAGTGGAAGCTGTTTGCCATCTGGGCTGCCGAACATAACTTAGACCCTTTCACCTATTTGGTGAATCATATCCTGGACTACCTGATTTCGCTTGTCTGACTCAGGCCTCCAGTATTCTTCCCTCAAGGTTCATCTTTCAGCTATTTCTGCATTTCATGGGCCCATGGATGGCTTACGATTGCTCAGCTGGATGTCTCCCATACCTTTGGTAGGGGCATCCTGCATCTGAAACCTCTAATCCGTTCTCCTGTCCTGGCTTGGGACTTGAATTTTATTTTGGAAAAATTGACCTTATCTCTTTTTGAGCCAGTTATGGCTTGCGATTTGCCCGTTCTCTCTCTTGGAAAGCACTCTTTTTGGTTGCAATTACTTCCACTCAAAGACTTTCAGAGCTTCAGGCCCTCTGGTGCGAGGAGCATTATTTGATTTTTCACAAAGACAGTGTGTCTTTCGCACAAATCTAAGTTTCTGCCCAAGGTGGTTTCTGAGTTCACACTATATCAGTCTTTCCACCTTTCTGTTTTTTCCTGAGCATGCCAATCCAGGGGAAGCACTGCTCCATATGTTTGATATCTTGAACTTTGAGTACTATCTGCCTAGTACTTAGGGTCCAGAAAGTCAAAGCAGTTGTTTGTTTCCTTTGCTCTGGGCAGAGGCGTTTCAGTTTCTAAAGAATGTTTATCAAATATTTGGCAAATTGCATTGTATTCTGCTACAACAAGTACGGCAAAAGAATTGCATGGTGTGTCAAAGTTCATTCCAGCAGAGGAATGGCTACCTTGGTGGCTTGTTTCTGAGGGGTCTCATCCGCTGACATTTGTGTGGCTGCCATCTGGAGTATAGTCCATACTTTCACCAAGCATTACAGTCTGGACATTGCCTCAAGAGCCCATACAGGATTTGGCAGGGCTGTGTTACAAGGACTCTTGTCTTAAGTTTATGGAGAGCTCTCCTCCCAGACTGCCTGTTTTGCACATGTAACTGCTTGGTACTCGTTCCTGCGGTGTTACCTGATGACTGAGATACCCCTGAAGAAGATAGAACAGCTATGTAAGAACTTACCATAACAGCAGATCTTTGAGGGGCGCTCAGTTATCAAATATATTTTCCTCCCCACCATTCCCCTTCATGGGGCTCCTGTCTAGGAACTGGCTATCTGGTGTATCCAGCTTTTCATTTAGGTCTGGGCACCTCTTTCTCTCCTCTGTCCCCCAGGGCAAGAGCCTAGCTCCATTAATCTCCAGGGAAAAGAACTGAGGAGGGAGTGGAGCTGCTCATGCCTATATGGGCTAGTGGCGACGACAGATATTGATGGTGTGGGGGCCCAGTTGCACTGTTGAAAATCTTCCATGTGGATTCCCTTCACCGATTATGAAGGTTCCTACAGTGTTACCTGATGACTGAGATCCCTCAAGATCTGCTGTTATAGTAAGTTCTTATGTAGCTGTTCTTTTATCCACACTTCTGGCAGTGACCTTTCCCCTTTAAGGCTTTCCAGAATATCTTTAAGCTGGCTCCACCTACCCACCCACCCGGGTTATAACTCCCTCAGAATAGCCCCGTGATGTCAAATCTTCCTTTCCGCTGGAAGAAGGTTCCCTCCTTACCGCTCTCATGCTGAAGAGGCCCTTTGCTTTTATATCTTTGGATTTTCAATAAAAAACTTCATCTTCAGGCTCTTCTTCTCACCATTGACATGGATGATGTGAAGTCTGCTCCGGGATTGTGGAAATATGCCTGCAGGCAGAAGATGTGCCGAACGGCTCCACATACCATGTGCATTTACTGCTTGGGCCATGAGCACGATCCCCAGGCTTACAGCATTTGCCACACTTTCCATCTGTCCACTTTGGAGGATTGTCATGCCGGCCTGTTCCTAGGTCGTCCAGATGATCAGGGCCCATCGGTTAAATCCAAGGATGTTCTACTGGTGGTCTCCGCTTTTGTGGTGTCAGCCATTCAACTTGTGGCATTTGAGGAGGCCACGGCTCAGGCTGCAGCTCAAGCTTCCTCGTCTTCAGCATTTTTTGCCACTCTCCTTGTGTGCTTCCTTTACAGGGATATTCAGAGATGTGTGCCAGGTCCTTCCCACTTTTGGGCAGGGTCCCTCTTCCAAGCACAAATCAAAATCTAAAAATGAGACCATGAAACTGTCTCGTAGTGGATCATGTGAGTGGGAGCGCCTTGGGCCTCCGATTCACGCCGCTTCTCCAGAGGTTCCAGCTTCGTAGATTCCCTCGCCCCATTGTCTTCTCGTTGGGCGGTTGGTCGAGACACAGGTCGATCTTCCAGCTGAGATTCTTCTCAAGCTGGTCGATGCTAAAGAGGCTGATACCTCCTTATCCAGACTCTGGTCCTGTCTTTGACTCTGGGAGGGATGGATCAGTCGGCTGATCTGCTGCCTCTTACTCAGAAGCTTACAGACCCAGAGGTGCCCCAGCTCTTGCCAGCCCCTCTGAGGCCCCATTGGTCCCCTGATGGTCGAGGTCATGGTCCCTACTCTCGATCTCCTGGGTTGAGAGCAGCCTGTGGTAGCGCCTCCCTGCCTTGGTACTTGGGGAAGTGGCGCCACCACTATTTTTTGTCCTCACCGGGTGAGGAGAGGCTTCAGTAAGTTGCGCCGACGCTTGCAAGGACTTAATGTTGCAGCAGTTTGTGTTCACTGGGATGAAGCCTATTTCTGTTTCAACCCCGCCATCACATGGCTTTGCAAACAGAGGTTGATGCTTTCTCCACCTTGGCAGGAGCTGACCCATCAGGTCTCGGCCTCCCCAGCTCTCCACCAATTTGGGTGGAGCCACCAAAACAGCCAAAGACCAGCGTTCAGACTAAGATGCCTTCCGGCCTTGGATTTTTCCCCATGGACTGTTGGTCACTGTCATTCCTGACCGTCCTCACAGGGTCAGCAGGGATTCTAGCATTTGATCACTCTTTGATGGCTCCTTGGAGTTGGAGGGCTGCTCCTTGCACTCGTCCGGTGGACTTTGAGTCAACAGGTGATCTCTCGATGAAGGAAGGCCCTACCTCCTTTATGGGCCTGCTCCACCTTATCTTGGAGTCCACAGGTCTCCAGATGGTGCCTGTTCAGAAGCAGGCACGGAACCCACTACGAGATCCTGGACCAGAGTGATTTTCCTGAGGAAACATTTCCGGTTGCAGAGGCCATTCTTGGCCCTCGTTGGGCTAGTGACAACATCTGGCCTGTAAGTATGCAGTTCCTATCGGTTCCCTTTGTGCTTCATAGAGCACACCTCAGCCGAGGGCTTGTGGCTGACTCTGTGTTCAGGCGCTCAGGCAGCATTGGGCGACATTGACAGGCGCCTGATAAGGAGTCCAATAAACTGGACCATATGACCAAAAAGGTCTATGCTGCCTTCTCTCTAGAAACATAGAAACATAGACTTTGACAGCAGATAAGGACTGCTTGGCCCACCTAGTCTACCCATTTCCCTACCTATTGGATGAGCTGCATATCCTAGGCCTTTGCCAGGCGAGTTTGGCCCTTTTGGTGGCCCACTTCTCCCATGCCCTTCTGGTCATGCTTGATGGGGTTCTTCCTCATCTCCCAATGGACCTCCAAACTGCGGTCAGGCAGGTCTGGGACTGGGGCCGAGCTGTAGCCAAACAGCTGTACACAGCCATGAACATCGGTGACTCACGTGCCCGGTCCGTGGTGGCCATGTGTCACAGGGCTTGGCTGCGAATCTCGACCTTCATGGTGGATACCCAGCACAAGCTGGCAGATGTCCCTTTCCTCAGTACCAACTTGTTTGGCCCTGAGGTCAAGGGGCACCTCATCTGCATTGAGAAGTTCAGTGCCATCTTGGACTCGGTGACATCCGCCCAGAGGGATCCCAAGGGCTCTAAGCAACCAATGAAGAAGCCCTTTCATCCCCTGTCTGTTCTTGCATCCAAACCAGCCCAGCCCCAGCTGGACAGCAGGCTCAGGCCTGGCGACCACAACTGAAGTCTGCGACCATGGTAGTCTTTAAGCCAGGCAGCTGAGGTCCCAGTGGCTCCTCAGCTGGGCACTCCTCTGCCTCCAAGCCTGCCCAGTAATGGGATGAGGGGTGCCTCCGTCATGCTTGTCACGGCTCCCTGGGGTCATCCTGTGAGGGCCAGCTCCACGTTTTCTTTCCGCTGGTCCGCTGTTACCGCGAACAGGTGGGTCCTCGGAGTGGTCGGTCAGGGTCTGCCTCTGAAGTTCGAGGCATACCCAGTCTGCTGAGCTCATGCCCCACAGGAGGCATAGTGTCCATCGACATCCTGTCGGCCCTTCAGGATGACATTGCCCAGCTCTTTGCAAGGAGGTCATAGCTCCTGTACTTTCTGGTGCCAGCAGACGTGGACTTGGCACCCCATCTGAGAGCTGCCGACCTGAACAAGTTCATAAGGCCATGCACCTTCAGGATGGTAAGTCTGTCTCAGATCATACCACCTCTCGAGCAGAACATGTGGTTTTGCTCCTGGATCTTCAGGATATGTTATTTCATGTCCCAATCCATCTGTCCCATCGCTGATTCCTCTGGTTCCGGGCAGGGGATCCTCTGAGTTCAAGGCCATGCCATTTGGCCTGTCCTCGGCCCCAGGGTCTTCACCAAGTGCATTACAGTGGTGTCTGCTTACGGAGGTGCCAAGGGGTCCAGGTCTACCCCTACCTGGATGACTGGCTGATTGCAGGACCCTCCGGGCAGGAGGTGGAGGTTAAGGGACCTGGCCCTCCAAAACTGCTTCTCTCTTGGCCTCCTTGTTAATGAGGCCAAGTCGGAACTCATGCCCTCACAGGTGATCAGTTTCATCAGGGCAGAGCTAGACTCTTGCAGAGCCAGGTCTTGGCTCCTGGTGTACAGGGTGGAGGTTCTCTCCTCCTTTGCCTGATCATTTCGGGTTGGGGAGTTGCACCCTGCTCAGGACTTCTGTGCCTACTGGGATACATGGCAGCTTGCACCAGCATGGTCCATTGGGCCCGCTAGAGAATGTGCTCTCTGCAGTGGGAGCTGGCCTGCCAGTGGTCTCAGTGCAAGGGCCACCTCGACCAGCCGGTCACTGTGATCCAGCTGATGTGGGACGCCCTCCAGTGGTGGTTCCCGGAACATCTGCAGGAAGGTATCTTATTTGTCCAGCCATCCTGATGACCGATGCCTCTCTCATGGACTGGGGTGCCCACCTGGGGGAACACAGTCCACGGGCTATGGACCCCTGAGGAGTCCTGGTGCCATATCAACCTGCCGGAGCTCAGGGCAGTTCAGCTGGTGCTGACTGTTTTTGCACCACACATTCGGGGTCAGGTGGTCCAGATCCAGATGAACAACACCACGACCATGTACTACCTCAACAAGCAGGGTGGGATGCACTCCTTTCCTCTGTGCAGGGAAGCTCTCCATGTGTGAACCCTCGCATGCAGCTTGGAGGCTGATCTCCTGGTCATCCATGTGGCTGATTTCATCAGCCAACTGGTGGATGCTCACAGCTTTGTAAGCGAGGCGTCTCATGAGTGGTCTCTCCTCCAAGAGGTTGTACATAACCTGTTCTCCCAGTGGGGCACCCCTCTGTTGGACCGGTTTGCCTCCATGGAGAACACAAAGCTAAGGATATACTGTGCCCGGCCCCCTCAACAGGGAATGCTGCAGGGGGATGCCTTCTTGAGGCCTTGGACCCTGGGCCTCCTCTGTGCCTTTCCTCCATTTGCCTTGATCCACAAGGTGTTGCTCAAGGTGAGGAGGGACAAGGCACGGATGATCCTGGTGACTCCAGACTGGCCTTGCCAGTTCTGGTACCCCGATCTCCTCAGCCTCAGTAGCAGGCCCCTCGAGTCGTCTTCCTCTCCGCCTGGACCTGCTCTCCATCAGTCAAGGGAGGGTACTCCATCTGGACCTTCAATCCCTGCACCTGACGGCCTGGTTTGTGAGTGGCTAGAATTCCAGGCTTTGGGTCTTTCTGACGATGTCCTCGCTGTAGTCAAGGCATCTCGGAAGGAGTCGACCAGGAAATACTATGCCTTCAAATGGAAGAGGTTCTCTATTTGGTGCCAGGGCAAGGCTGGACCTTATCATGCCCAGTGGCTAGCATTCTTGACTACCTTTGGTCCCTCTCACAGTTGGGCCTTCAGTTGTGACCCTTAATGTGCACCTGGCAGCCATCTCTGCCTACTGGGCACCGCCGGTCAACAGTCAGCAGGAGAATGTGGTCTGACACTTTTTAAAGGCCTTGACCATATTTCCCTCCAGTGCATGAACCACACCACCACCTTGGGGATTTGTTGCTGGTGTTGGCCGAGCTTACGGGCAAGCCATTCAACACTGATGCACAGGTGTGAGATGTCTTACCTGTCATGGAAGACTGCCTTCTTGGTGGCTGTCATGTCAGCCAGAAGGATCAGTGAGCTCCAGGCGCTCTGTTGAGTCTCCTTACCTGGTCTTCCACAGGGACAAGGTTGTCCTTCCCTAACCAGAAGTTCATCCCAAAGGTTGTGTTGGATTTTCACCTTAACCAGGTGATCCGTCTCCCAGTGTATTTCACCAACTATACACTCTGAGGTGAAGCACAGGCTTCCACTACCTTGGACCTGTGGCAAGTGCTCGCCCCTTACATGGAGCGCATGGCTGGTGTTCCGGCAACTATTTTTACCTACGCTAAGCCACACCTGGCAGACTGGCAGCTAAGCGGATGATTGGCAAGTGGATTGTATCCTCGCCGACCTCTGCTATATAGGTTTGTGGGTAGGGAGCCTCGTGAGGCTAAGGCTCATTCCACCTGTCACTACCGCTGCCTCGGTTGCTGCTTCCAGGGATGTCCCTATCAGGAAATCTGCAGGGTGCTAACTGGAGGTCAGCACACACTTTAATTTCCACTACCACATTGATCTTGAGTCATGCCGGGATGCTGGTTTTGGGGTCTCAGTTCTCAAATATTTATTTCTAAAGTAGGGGTGTGCGCCTTTCCCCTCCTTCAGAGAACTGGGAGTCTGCCAAGTGGATAGAACCCTGTATCCACGTCCCTAGAAAAGAAGGGTTACTCGCCTGTAACAGTAGTTCAAGAGTGGCATATGGTGTTCATCCACATTGACCCACCCGACCTCCCCTGGCAAGTGGCACACTGGTCTGGTTTCCAGTGGGCAAGATCTGATGTTACGGGGGCATTGCCAAGGGAGTTACCACCTGGGTGCATGGGAGGAACCAGCTTGAAGACATTCCGGCAAGCCTTAAAGGGGAAAGGACACTGCCAGAAGTGTGGATGAACACCTTATACCACTCCTAGAAGTACTGTTACAAGTGAGTAACCTGTTTCTCACAGAGGGCTATACTTTTTAACATATTCTTTCACACACTGGAGTTTGTGAGACTTTGACACAGATGCTTTAGGTAATTTCTGAGGGAGTTTCCTGGACTTTCAATTAGTTCTTCTTAATTTTACCTGATGTTCCTTTTACTTTTTTAGCAAGCAGGTAGTATCCTTTTTAAATGATGGGTCCTTACAAATGTTGGCCTTCAGAGTGTACACCCAGTGTTATTTTATTCATTAAGCCAAGTGTCTACTAGCTGTAATAAGTTTTCTTAAAGTTTATTCAATTTGACTGTCGTGTATTGCCTTCGAATATGTAGGGTGTGTTTCTAGGGGCTGCCTGTTATGTCTGCTTACCTAAATTGGGTAAAGGGGAGCTAGCCTACAATATAACAAGCATTTGTCAATGCTGAATGTTTCCTAGCATGGTGTATGTGGCAGGGGTGTTAGCTGAATCACAGATTAAGGTTACTAAACAAATCCTCACCTGCTGCAGTGCTTTGCAGTTTTTCAAACTACTGATGACATTATAATAGCCTTGTCGTGCCCTGAAACCTGGTACTGAATTTAAAGAGAAACAGTTAAATCTATACAGAGACATCTAATGTAAAAGTCTAACTGATGTTTAATAAATCAAGTACATAATAGCTTGAGTGAAAATATACAAATTATTTCCATTTGTAAACATTTGGGGCAAAATATTGAAAATGCCCTAGTTATGCTACTAAGTTCAAAATGCCTTTGAAATACATTGAGCCACATACTTGATTTCCTCAGTTAAGTGGTCAGGCGTTGAAGAATCCTGTAGAGCCAGTGTCTTTATCTGTGAATGTAATTTTTATTTTACCATTGTATATAATGAATTGTGCTATACAGTCCATGGTTACACTGTGAGAGCACCTCCTCTGTGTGGGTGGCTCCTTTCCATGTGGACTAGGAAGGATGTGGGGTGGAAGCGCAAGCGATGTAGAATGGGGTGATTGGCAGTGGCAATGTTGAGGGATCTTTCTTGTAATATGGGACAGCTGAGAGACGGCCTAGTCAGAAGTCTTTGAACATATAAGCACTAATTCCGACAGTGTTCTGATATTTCCTCTAGAGGACGGCTCCAGCACTGAACCCTGTGGCACTCAGCTGGTTCCCCTTTCTTCAGATTGAACTCCATTTACGGCGTTTGTGAAGCACTCTGGTCAGGGTGTGCTTTAATTTGTCTTCGCAAGGATACTTCTGATGCGTTATGTGGACCCTAATGTGGCTCGATGTCTTTCAGTTGGGAGGCTCGCAGCAATGCCACATGCCCAGAATACAGCTTGGTACAGGACCTGCCGTACTTTTCAGTGGGGGCACTCCGTCCCCCACACCCTCCAAAGAAAAAGAAAATTCAATGGAATACAGCAACATTAGGAAGTGTTGAGCTGTAGCTCGCTGTACTCAGAGCACCAGGGGGGATGTGGAGATGGAGTGCCCCCACTGAAAGCGCACAGGACCGCATTTCTCTACTGATAAATACAGTTCCTCTTCCTAGTCTTAGGCTCAGACTCCATAAGCAACGAACTGCTGCTATTGTAACTTCAAAAAGCCTTCCCTTACAAAAAAGTAACCTTCTGAAGTATTGCCAGCTCCCTACTGACGCACCAAATAAATTAGTTTTTTCCCGGGGGAGAGGGGGGGCAGAAGCTACCCAACTGAAAGCATGAAAGCTTACCATAAATATGCTAGTCTGAAAATAGACGCGCAACCTGTCCAGAGTGCTTCAGAATCGCCCGTTTACCACCACCCTCTGAGTCCTGTTGCTAAGCCAATTTCTAACCCAGTTTACCACCTTGAGACCTACTCCCAGATTGCCCAACTTGTTTACTAAACTCTTCTGCGGGCTTGTGTCAAATGGCTTGCTAAAATCTAGATCGGCCATGTCCACCGTCCCTCCCTAATCTATTACCCTTGTCACTCAGTCAAAGAAATCTATCAGATTCGTTTGACATGACCTTCCTGTTGTGAATCAATGTTGCCTTGGGTCCTATGCCCCGCTTGCTTCTAGATATTCTACAGTCCTCCCCAGGACGCACCTGGAAACAAGCTATCACAGCCTAGTGTGTTTCTCCTGGTCAAAAGTTACAAATAAATAAATGAACAAAGTTTGCATTCAGACAGACACTAATGTAACTGTGCATGATCCAACACCAGTCTTATGTCAGTACAGCGTGCTCAGCATGAATAAGATAACAGTCTCGTCACAGTCGTGCATCAGTCCTATAGCTCCTTACAGTTTACATAGCAGTGTTAGCAGAACTGAGTAACATGCTGATATTCTAACACCTATACCACTAGAGCAGTGCAAAATACTCAGTCGTCCTTAAGACCCCACAGCTGTAGTACTTTACTCAGTGATCCTAAGGCTCTTACTCGGTTTGTGCTGCAGCACGTAAAGTATCCCGGAGTTGTGTGGTAACATAATTCTACCAAACACAGCACAAACCCTGTCCCCATAACATATACTCTTGAGTTGGTACATCCACACGGATCTCCCAGAGCTCTGTAACATGTACAGTATACTGGAACACCGATCCCACAGTTGGGCCTCACCCTCCTCTACCGTACCTATTGGTAATCTCCCTACCCCGCTCCCATCCCATGCCCTTCCAAATTCCACAGCTATGGCAGCACCGCATCAACACAGGATAGGAACCCCGTTGTCTCTTACTGTGTACCCTCGACGTTAAGCTGGATGATCTCCGTCCGCAGCGGCAGCCACCACCATGGAGAACCCACTACAGTTCCCCACCATCCTCACTCCAGGACCGGACGAGGTTTCACCGGAACAGCTGGTTGGGAGGGAATGAGGGGAGTTGCCTTGACCAGTCTGTTTGAACTGGAGAGAGACGGAGACTGGCCACTCCATGACAGTGGAGGATTGCAAGACTCGCAGTTGCAGCCAGTCGGCCTCTCCAGGCTTCAGTTCCTGGCCAGCAGGTAGCGTGCCTGTGCGAGAGATACCATGGCCACTGCCGTCAGTGTAATGCGCTGGTAGTGCACTTTGCCCCAGCTCTCCCCATGTTGTGAGTGAGAAGCAGCTAGCCTCTTTCAGTTAGGGTCAGCAGTGCAGCAGGACAGGAAATAACCAGGGGGGTAGGGGGAAAGCAGCCGAAAGGACAAGAGCAGCATGGAAGACCACAATGGCACATACACCGAACAGACAGGAGACTAGTACGGAAGGTAGAAAGGGGTGTCCAGGCAGAAACAGGGGATGAAGAAGGCAGGGTAGGAGGTGAGGAGACTACTACAAGTGGTGAAGGGCAGGTACGGTAGGAAAACTGAGCCTGAAAGAAAGGAGGGGAGCTCTGAGCAGGGCATGCACGCAGCTAGCAATGGCTTCGGACGTGCTGATGGGAGAAGGAAGCGGCAGCCCCGAGTGGAGCAAAGAGCCCATGGGAGCCATGAGCATCGCAGGACTGGAGTGGCGGGGGGACAACAGGTGGACCATAATTTTATATATCCTATCTGGTGTTCTGTAAGCTCCCTCTCCCAAGCTGGTCCTGGCCTGCTTCCCTCCCTCTCTATTCAACGCCCCCCAAGCACTGTACATTATAGATCTAAAGCCCAGTACCACCATTATCACTATATGGGGGCACAATAGCTGAACTCTAGGCAGCTCGTTCAGATCCCCACACACACACACACACACTGTCACAGCTTGTTCTGAGCTACGCTTGGCAGGGGAGGGGGGGCGTGCAATCTGCTCTTTCCCACCGCTTCACAACTCAGAACAAGCTGCGTGAGCAGGCATTGTGAGAGTTTGGGGACTGACGGAGCTGCCGAGATGTAGGCTGTTACCCCTCATTAGGAGTGGTGTGTCAAGGCCATCTCCATAGGGCCTATAGTCCATAGCTTACAGAGTCTGGTTAGGGATATGTAAAATACAGTATGGAGATTGGGCCTGGTAGGTGGGGATGGTGCTGAAGACTTGTAAAGGCATCATATGGGACTGTAGGTGACAGGTTAGGGGGATTTGAAAGATATATTGGGTTGGGTTGAGGGGCTGTAAGAGGCCAAGTGTTAAGTAATGAGAAGACCTGGGAGAGGGTGTGCAGGAAATGATTGGGCGTGGGCATGAGACTAGTAAACTAGGTTTTGTGGCAGATTTGCAACTAAACACAGCTTCAACATAATAACATCACAGAATAATTAACCTCCAGGGTTGGCTTATCTTAAGGTACTCGGATTTACCTTGTACCGTGATCCTCCTCGGGTAAGATTAACAGATGGTAACCAACAGCTGTAATTATTAAACAAAACTGTTTTTCTGTTTTTACAATGAGTGTTTTTACAGCTAAAATTCTATGGACAGGATTTTTAAAAGTGTGGACTTGTACACTATAGTCCCAGGGCTCTTGGTAGGATTTTGTGTTCGGGGTCTGGGACTTTCTTTAAAAAGGGGTCCACCATTAAAAGTGGAGTCCCCATTAAATTTTGGATGGTCTGTATTGAAAAAAATATGAGCCATGTCCCCACATTCACGTGTCTCATGAGGTAAGGATCTATACAGTGTGGGTGTGCGCTCCATTGGTTTCTATGGAGGCATTTTTTAACTGCAGTTTTTAATGTTTTAGAGGGCCAATTCAGACAAATTAAGGCCACTGTTCAGCTAACAAGGGACTTGTCAGTTGAGCGGTGGCCGCAATTTATTTGAATTCGCCCTTTAAAACATTAAAAATTCTAGTTAAAACCACAGCTCCCAGAGAAATCAATGGAGTACACCCCACGCTTCTTACAGATTCTTACAGATGTGGAAAGTACTGGGGCATGGCTCAGTGTATGGACTCCGGGCCTCGTAAATGAGTGTCTTGGGGACTGGGGCGGGGGGGGATAAAATCCGAGCATCCCAACACACAAAATGTGCATAAATGACATGGCTACCCGCATCCCCGCTGTATTCATATGCTGGATGTAGGCCATATCCATGCAGATACATCAAGATATGTGTGTACTATTCATAGACATCTGAACACATTTCATTTCTGCTGCAACTACAAGACTCTCATCCATTTGTCAGATGCAAGTGTGGAATTCCATCTGGAAGGTTAGAGCAACTTTTTGTGGGCTAACTTTTCCGGCAGATTTCTGCAGTTGCATGCAAAAATAGGAAACGAGTGTTTGAAAATCTGGCTGTATTTGTTTTACTTTACATGATGCTGGCCCTGTACAATGATTCTCCTCACCTCCCTTAAAAATGAACAGTTCACAATTTGTATCTTCCGGCAAAGTCAGAGGGCCTTTGCCTATATTGCTCCATCCATTTGGAATGAAATTCCTTGTGATACAAGACAGTTGCATTCTGTTAAAGCATTTGCAAATGAATTAAGGATGTTTTTTGTATCACAGTTTAATTGTAATTGTTTTACAGGAGTACCCATCTTCTTTGTAACGAAGACATTTTTAGTCTGATATATTGTGTATTGTATATTTCTACCTGTTCGTTTGTATGCATGTTTCTATGTGGGTCGCACCTGTAAAAGGAACTCTGTTTTCCAGTGTTCTTACCCGTTAAGCGAATAAACAACAACAACAAAGTCATAAATTTGGAATCATGAGTCACGGATTACACATTTGCAGATGGAAATCGAGCTGGGCAGAACTGACGAGTTCTGCTTCCAAGGAATTCTGTGGAACTTAAAGTTTCTGTAGACTTAGGGAATATGTGGAATTTTTCTAAACTGCAGCATTCCTAGTTCCTTTGGGTTCTGTGGGTTCTTCTAGATGATTTGTGGTGCAGCTGTTTGTTTGCATTGAGGTACTGGCTGCATTGGCCCAGTTTTTTTTTTTTTCCCGCCCCCATGCTCGCTGGTCCCCACTCCTTCAGGCCCCTACATGTCCCCCCCTCGCCCCACTATCCTTACCCAGCCCTCCCCTGGACCTCGTATCACAGCTGATCCCGGCGTATCCCTTTGCTGGGTGAGTCCCCCTCTTTGGAGGGGGAAGACACTGGGGAGGGGGATGACCCCAGCACATACTTCTAGGGCCTGGGATGCTGCCAAGAAACAGGAGGCACTCGGGGAACAGAGGGCCATCATCCGGAGGCCAGTGAGCGATTTTCCTGATTTCCTTGTGGTACGTGACGTCTGGATGTCAAGGCAAGAACCGACGTCTGCCATGCACCTCCCAGCAATGACCTGATGTGTTGCCCTACCCCGGTCTCCACCAGCAGTCGCCCAACACTGTGTCACGGCCGGCCCTCCAGTGTCCCGAGCTTGTTCCCGAACCCGGGTCGCTGGCGTAGCAAGTGGAAATCCAACTGCTGCACCGGTGGGCTGGCTAGTTTTGCAGCTTTGATGGCCAAGGTACAGTCAGTATAGGAAAGTCAACTGATCAGGTGTGCCCAAGGTGACAGTGACACAGTGACAATGCTGGGATTTGTAATGTGATCTAGTCGTCCCCCCGACCACAAAAGCACATTGCTGGAGATGCCTTGGTGCACATTTGGTTCAGTTTGAATCCATGAGAGCAATGACTCATGAAATGGCTGAGATTTGTTCTTATGGGCAAGTGTAATACAGTACTTCTGTCACAGAAGATCTCACTGTCGCATAGATATCAATGACTGCTGTCAAGCATCATTCCCTTCTGCTATCCCTTACCTAAAGATACTAGGTAACCAACATGTGCATCTGTTCTAACACAAACCTCTAGTCTCATTTTGTTATTTTTCTTGTGTTTTTTTTAAGCCTTTCTGAGGCGTGTGCAGATGGAGGAGCGAATCGGCTATCCAGATAACAGAAGGAATGCAGGAGAGGTAAGGTGGATGCCATTACTGCAATGCATTTTGATTCATTGCTTGAGAGTTACTGGAAGCCCCTGCCTCATTTGAGCTCTCTCAGGGTGACTGAAAAGTTTATGGTAGACTCTGCCAAGGCTTTTATACAGAAAGCCACTAGCACAGGTGGGATGGCCTGTTTTACCACCCTTATATCCAGTCATCCGTCAGTGTCATTGTATTGTTGACTTCATAAACGCCCCGAGGAAGGTTTGCAGAGACCGAGTGACACGTGTCAGTATTTTATTATGCCCCTATCATTCTAGCAGGGGCAGGAATCAGAGCAGATTCGGAATGACAGAGGGGTCACAATATTGTCAGTCTGTGCAGGAGAGCGTGCTTGGCTGATTTGGCATACTGTGAACCCAGTGAATTTGAAGTGAGATAAAGAGGCTGTAGGTTGCAAAACAAATGCACAGTCTCCATAATTCCAGCATGTAAGGTGGACCCAGACCATTTTCTTTGCTGGCTACCCAGGAGGGTAGCCTAGGTCTCTCAGCCTGTTTACTGCTATGTCCTGGCAGCAGACAAGAGTACAGTACATTTTATAAACATTACAGGATGATAAAGGTGCATTTTATTACACTGTTTAGTACAAGGATAGCCGACCCTGTTCAAACATGAAACTGTAGCTCAGGCAACAAGTGCAACAGTTGAGGGGTACACTTCAAATGCAGCTGTGCTGAGAGTCTGCCTGTAGTTGTCCCACTGACTTGTTGACTTGTAAAGCAAACCAAAGTTAAGTATACGAAGATGGAGTCGGTATGGATTTTAAGCTCTGTTTGAAGGAGGTTTTGATCTTATCAAACTGAATGCAGTATTAAAAATACTACAGCCACACATAATGTTATACAACTTGCATTCGTACCAGAAACTCCTCTTTTTAAAAAAAAAAAAACTTGAAAGTTTGAGTTTTCACGTACTGTAGTACAAAGCTTACAACAAAGCATCAGAATTCATCTCCCAGCCTAGCCAGATCTAAAGTTAGGTCTAGATCCTTGGATTATAGGCTACTGCATGAAGACTTTACATACTGAGACATGGAAATCATACATGCAATTATTTGTGCCTTGGCTATTCCTACCTCCACCACTGGGCTGTACATATGGCACACAGAGTTGGCTTCCAGCATATCCTGTTGCATACTATTGTGCAAACTCAAACTTGTAAGGAAAGAAAGGAATATCAGTCTGCAGCACAATGGCAGACCAATAAACTGAGCAATAAAAATATCCGCTAACAACTGGCGTTTGGTATAAAGCTAAAGACCCTAATAGGATCCATAGAAACCCAATAGTATGAGGCTTGGCGAAGTGTGGGTTGGGGAAACAAAGTGCCGCTACATTCCGTTTTTCATTGGCCCAAATCGGCCGGAGCCTGGCAGTCACGTTTGCACTAAGTTCAGTCCCACATGGTACCACTCGCTCGTGATCATAGTGGCAGCAGGAGCGCGTGTGCTTTGTCTGCAGGAAGAGAGACGTGCTTGGAGGCAGCCTCTGCGACCCTTCCCTCCACCCAGCCGTCGCAGCAGGGACGATTCAGGACTGACAGGTCAGTAAGCATATGGGGTGGGAGACTGACTGTCAGTCCTGGCTGGTGGCTGCGAAGTGCAGCTGAAATTTAAGTGGCAAGACGTGCTGAGGAAAAGCACCATTTCGCTATTGACTTGTCACTGGTTTACAGCGGGCGTTTGTTGTAGCACTCACTGGGCTCTCCTCTCCCAGACGCTCGGCTCACTCGCACAGCAGTGTAGTGGGGCAGAGAAAAGAGATCTAAATCAAAGAGGGAAAAACAGGAGAGACAACGGCTTTAGGTGAAACAGCTGAAGTCTGGGGGAGGGTGAGATTGTGGGGAAGGGAGGAACAAGAACAACTTAATGGTGGGTGAGGTGGGTGTACAAAGGGACAGATGGGGTTGGACTGTATGAGGCTAAACTATAAGACAACAACAGAAACAAAATCTTATAGAAAAAGGAAAAATACAGATGTTTTGTGAAAAGAAAGAGCAAGTCAGTGGAGGGTAGGGGTGAGAATAGATTGTGGGATTAGGGTAGGGAACAACTGTCTGACAGTTTATACAATGCACCCCAAAAAAAAAAAGAGAAAAGCATTTAAATTTACAAGAAGAAAAAAAGAAAGCATTTTGGGAAAGACCGTTTGAACCCTGAACTAAAGCCTCTGGTGGGGGGACTGTGTGAGATTATGGGGATCACACAACTGATTGACAGGCTTGACAGCCCATACCAAACAAAACAAGGAAAATCATTTAAAAGAAAGTATAGTGTCAAAAAATAAGCATTTTGGTAGAAAGACAGTGAATTGAACTGCTGAACTCACCCAGTTGGGGAGGTGACTGTATGTGAGATCGTGGGGATCACAACTGACAGCTTATTATAGTAACCAAAACACAAAAAGAAAAGCATTAAGTAAAATGTACGAAAAAAAAAAAAATCATTAAGAGGAGTCAGTAATTGAAGTTGGGAGGAGAGCGGTCTAGAGAGGGAAAATAGGAACTCAGACTTCAACTCGTACTAATTTAACAGAAAATTTACAAATACATCATTTTTCCTATTTTCCGATGGCCTACATCTACATAGTATTTATGGCTCTGTTCACACTGCAGCACAGTTTCCAGAAATGGTACTGAAAACAAATTCAATCTTACTATTACTATAGTGTTCGCACTGGGTAAGTCGTATCGAGGTTCGTTTTATTGAAATGTTTTTTTTTGTCTGCACTGTGGCGAGATCCGTGTTGAGTGAAGTGTGGTTCAGCAGCATGTTTCCAAGCTGCTTACCATGTTTCACTCGCGGTTAGCAAAATATCTCAGGCTTGGAAGTGGAGTAAACACGGATAGAGAATGAGGCGCTTAGCACTGAACTATAATCGCTTTAATTAGGTAACGTTCAAGAACCGTGTTTAAGCCTAGGTCAGACCAAGGTTTGAACACGGTTCTTGAAAACATGTTCTTGGACTAGCAGGTGAATTAGAAATTTGTCAATCCCTGCTGCACAACCACCTGCTGTTCTCGTGAAGGAGGATAAACAATACCCTGCCCCCACTGCTAAGCCATATTATTCGTCACAGCCTGAAACAGATTATGTGGTAATAATGGCAGCTCATGATAGATTTTTTTTTTCAGATATATTGTACTGTGTTTTACTGCCACAAAACCGATGCATTATATATAGAATAATGTGTGGGTTGGTGTATGTAACCAGAATTTTACACACATACAAGGTGTGGGAGGTTACATAAACCCCAAGAGCGAAGCTCGAGGGGTTTATACAAGCATTACACAGCGAGGATGTGTGTAAAATTCTGGTTACACACACCCACCCATACATTATTTTATTTAATTACTGGTCATCATTTTTTGACATTGTCCTTAAAAAATCAAACAGTGAGAGAGTGTTAAATTGCTGTAAAGTGTTTCTGTTTCAGCAAAGCTTAACATGAAAGCAAAACTTTTTTTGTTTTAAGTGAAGAACATATTTTTCAGTTTGATTTTTTTAAACATTAACTTGTTTTAGAGGTAACTTAATTGAGCTAGATTCACAGCTACTTATTATAACTTTCCAGTTATAACCAAAAATATCAACTGGGCAGTTATAATGCAGAATATAATTCTTATCTGTGTATAAAAAATTGTGACCAGTAATTAAAGAGAGGATTGCATTACATTTAAGTTAAAAACCTGACAGAATATGAAAACAGTACAATATAATGCATTAAGGTATAACAGCTGAAACAATCTGTTTAACAAAGAATGTACTAAATAAAACAACTAACATGAACTATGGAGTTAATTCCAACAGTAAATTATAAATAACTCTAGGTACTTTATGTACATCCCAATTATAAGATATTTCAATACATCATCAGTGGTTAGATCTAAAATCTAGATTGCTGCAGCAAGGAACAGACCGGCTCAGTTCTTCGCATGGTAGGCGGTTTGCTACCCGGCCTGTCTCCATCCGGGGAAGTTAGTTCAAGCACAAGGTGTGATGAGTTCACTCTTTTCTTTGCTGATAAGGTGTCCTCTTGTCAGATCTGATATCTCCTCCAGGGTTGTTCAGTTGGCTGCGAGGTCAAACCGTCAGCGTGAGAGACACCCCTCTTGGAAGGGTGAGTTTAATCCAGTTGAAGTGGATGAGGTGAGTGATATAGTCTCAAAGTTACAGCCAACCTACTGTGAACTAGACCCAGGCCTAACCCAACTTTTGAGTCGATTGTATTAGCTGATTGGACCATGGTTGCTGGAATCGTCTGATGTTCCCTGGGGTGGGGTCTTTCCAGCAGCCTTGAAAGAGGCCTTGGTGAGACCACTCTTGAAGAAACCATCATTGGATCTGGACTGTCTCGCCAACTAGAGGCTGGTCTCAAACCTCCCGTTCTTAGGGAAGGTTTTGGAGAAAGTGGTGGCCGGTTAGCTTGAGACTCAACTCACTTCCTCTGCCATTTTTGAGTCATTTCAATCCAGATTTAGTCCTGGGCATAGTACGGAGACCACCCTGGTGAGGGTGTTGAATGATCTCCTTGGAGCAAGGGATAGAGGAGAGCAATCTGTTCTTGTTCTCCTCGATCTCTCTGTGGCGTTGACACACGTGGACCATGAGGTGTTATTGGACCCCATGGAACTGGTGTGGACTAACTGGCAATGTCATCAGCTGGTTTAAGTCTTACCCCACAGACAGAATGCAGGCAGTGTTGATGTGGTTATCCTCATCCAGCCCGATGCCCCTGCACTGTGGAGTTCTGCAAGGCTCTGTCCTATTGCCTCTTTTGTTCACGGTGTATATGTTGACCCTGGGAGATGTTGTCAGGTGATATGGTCTGGGTTTCTATTGCTGTGCCGATGATACCCAGCTATACCTGTCCTGTGTGCTCAGGAGCCAGATGGCAGTCTCTGTTTAACATCTGCCTGGCCGAGATCTAGGATTGGATGACTCATAACTGGTTATGACTCAGTCCAGACAAGACGGAGGTATTGGTGGTGGAACCAGGTCATCGGCAGGGTGGAGAGGTGCTGGGGAGTGACCCGGGTCTTAGACTGGGTGGCTTGTCCCTGAACCCCTCCCCACGGGTTAGGGATCTGGGTGTGGTACTAGACGATGGCCTGACACTTGATGTTCAGGTGTCGGCTGTCGTTCAGAGTGGTTTCTACCATCTAAAGAACATTGCCCGGATCTGTTCCCTGGTACCGCCTGATGACCTTGCCACTCTGATATATGCGTTTGTCACTTCAAGGTTGGACTACTGTAATGCCTTGTACCTGGGGTTTTCCGGAGGCAACATCCGCCATCTACAGCTGATGCAGAACACAGCTGCAGGCTACTGACTGGTGTATCTAGATCTGAACATTTTATGCCAGTTCTCCGTGGACTGCACTGGCTGCCGATAAGGCAGAGGATTGCCTTCAAGGTCAGATTACTAACCTATGGTCAGAGACTGGACTGTCTGAATGACCTCCTGGTCCCTCACTGCCCGGGTCACCCTCTTTGTTCCTTCGAGGGTGGCCTCTTAGTGGCTCCCAGGTGAAGGCTGTGGCTTTCCGGAGACCATGATTTCTCAGTGGCCATGCCTGCCCCGTGGAACTCGTTCCCAGGGTATCTTAGAGAGGCCCCCTCAGTGGAAGCCTTTAAGAGGGGTCTCAAGATGTTTCTATTTGAACAAGCATTTGATTCACTATAATAAGTGCTTATGCACTATGATGACTGTATTTTTATTTATTAATGCTGTGATCAGTATTTTAATTGTGTTTAGGCTCTGTAATATGGTGATTTTATATATGTTTAAGATCTATGTTTTTATTGTTGTATTGGATTTATGTATTGTACAGGACCCCGAGCCCCCAGGAAGGGGCGCTTTATAAATAAAGTTTATCTATTTATAAAATGCTTAAACACTTGAGCTACCTGCCTCCTGACAAGGCGTCATGGAAATTGGAAGTAATGGGTAAGAGGACATTTGCTTCAGCTGCCCTAGCCCTAAGGATTGCAAACTGTCAGGCATATAGTATATTATTAAATTTCAGAATTACCTTTGGAAGACTACGGCCACTCTGGCTAAAAAAACTGCCTGAGGGCCAGGGCAAAATATTGGCTCAGCAAACAATTGATAATGGATGGGAGACCGGTAAGCATCTCCTCAAATCAGCCTGTGATGTCTCTGATGCTGCTGCCGCAGGCATTTGCATTAGGCACAACTCCTGGCTTAGTCTGGCTGCTTGTTTTTTCCTCTGATGTACAACAGTTGGTAATGAAGGCTCCTTTCAGAGGTAAGCAGTTATTTGATAAGGACAGTGAAAATAGTTTAAGAGCTTTGCAGACTGCAAAAATGACTCTCAGGTCCCTGCACACTTTGAACCCCAAACTCAGAGGAGGGGTCATAGTTCTTTTTCATAGGCCCTGTGCACATCCTGGAAGAGGTTATTCCAGAAGTCCCAGATGTGGATCACTAAGATCTCAGCCCTCTACTTCCCAGGCCCCAAACCTAGCCACTGGTGCCCGTGCCTGACTTACAAAAGGGTCAGATCTTTACTGGCACCCCAGCGCCTTCTGACAGTACTGCCTTGCCTTTGATCTCACTACCCCAAGAGATTCTAGTGGGAGGCTGTATTTTCCTCTTTCTGGAAAAAAGGAAGATCATCACTACAGATACATAGGTTCTGGAAGTGGTTCAGCATTGACATGCACTAGAGCCCTTACTGTTCCGCCTGTTACTCCCCATTGCAAAACGGTACCTCTGGGACATCTTGCCCATCTGCTGGAGGAGGTTTAGTGCCTTCTCCACAAAAGGGCTGTGGAATTAGTTCCTGGCTGTGGAAATAGGTCAAGGTTTTACCCCGGTACTTTCTGGTTCCAAAGTGGACAGGGATTTATGGCCCATTTTAGACGCTAGTGACCTGAACTTGTGTAGAATACAAAAGTTCAGAATGGTATCTCTACAGTCCTTGTTACCCTCATGTTACAGAGGAATTGGATGGTTGCACTGGACATGAAGGATGCTTACCTTCAAATCTAAATCCATCTTTCCCCTACCCCTTTTACCTACCCCCTTAGGTTTATACAAGGATGTATTCCACTGCAACACAAGACAAACTGTACATCTTTAATTGTAAATCTGTATTTTATGCCAACATGTAACTTAGTGTATTCTGTGTTCAATGTCTGCACCTGTAATGTTGTCCAATGTTGTATCTGCACAGTATTTTATTGTCTTGCCCTTCCTGTGACGAGGTACCTTTGTAAATGAGTCCCTGACTCAAAGGTTATAAATCCGACTTGTTCAATTAAATAAATAAATCTGAAAATCTCACAAAGTATCTGTGTTTCATGCTTCAGGGCCCTCTGCAGGAAGGGTCTATATGTCTGCCCATATACAGACGATTGGATATTAAAAGCCCCATCATGGAACGCAATAGTTTGCACACTGTTTCAGATCAGGTAACTGTTTGACCAATTGGACATATTCGTCAATAAGTTGAAGTCTGTCCTTACCCTCTACCAGTGGCTTCAGCGCATTGGAACCATTCTAGATGCGGGTCTTGATTGGGCGTTTCTGCCCTTGGACCATGCCATGGTCCTAGTGGCACAGGCACACCTGGTGATCTCCAGCAATTATGTGTTGGCCCATTGTCACTTAAGACTGATAGGTCTAATGGCCACAGCCATCCTGACAGTTCCGATGGTCCGCCTCCATAATATAAAAATTCCACAGTGGTGTCCTTAGTGCAATGGGCAACTCCTCCTCTCAGTCATTCCCTCCTCCGATTTCCGGACAGATCTGACCTGGAGAAAGGGTTGCCATTCCTGCGGCTGTTCCCCCTTGCTGGTTATGACCACAGATTCCTCAGGGACAGGTTGGGGGGCTCATCTGGGCCCCTTCGGGACCGGGGGCAAATGGGGCCCTCAGGATATGGTGCTTCACAGCAACACTCTGGAGATGAGGGCTGTTCTGTGTGGCCTGCTGACATTTCCCACCACCCTACCAGGGAATCAGCCCTTCACACCAGCAATATGTCTATGATATTATTGTAGCAGTTGACACGGTGGAGTTCGTTCATGCACTCTCTGCAGAGTAGCAGTGAGAGTTTGGCACAGAGTGGTGGAGCACAACATAGAGTATTTCTATCAGCTGTGTTCCTTCCCAGGACCCTGTATGCACTTGTTGATCACCTTAGTCGGTCCAGTTGGTGCTCTGTCATGAATAGGAACTCTTGGACTCTGTTGTGAATTGCCTATTTGAAAAATTAGGTAATCCAGGACAGACCTTTTTGAATTTCCATACAATGCAAAACTGCCACATTTTTGATCGCTTGCTCCAGGGCCTGGAGTTTTCTGGTGAGACATGTTGGCCCTCTCTTGGAAAGGGAGGTTTCTGTATGCTTTTCCCCCATTCCCTTTTCTACAGAGGGTTTTGGTGAAACTGCAGGCCAAGCATGTCACCGTGATTCTGGTTGCCCCTCACTGGTTCAGACAAATTTGGTTTTCACGTCTCCAAGAGATGTCGCTGGAACCTCCTATCCTGCTCCTCTTGCGAGCCAGACTTCTGACACAGTAGCAGTGGTACGGTTCCTGAAGATGTAGAGGTCTTCCACTTTGGGGTTTCCCTGGCGGTGGCTGATATGTTCTTCGAAGCTAGAAAGTCGTCTACACAGTACACTTACTCACAAAAAATAAACATTTTAGGATCTGGTGTACCGGACATGCGCTGAATCCCTTTACATGTCCAGTTCCTAAAATTCTGGACTATCCCCTGTTCCTCAAGGACCCAGGACTAGGGTATTCCTCCATAAATGTCCACATGGCCACTTTCATGTCCTATCTGAGGGTAAGACAGTAGCCCAGTTGGTAGTTTCCCAGAGATTCCTAAGGGGGGATCCTCCTTTTGCTCCTCCCAGTCCAAGATCCAGTTGGCGTGGTACTTTAGTTTGGTCTTGGAGATCCTCACTGCACCTCCTTTTAATCCTGTGGCTACTTGTCAGATGCACTTCATCTCTAGGAAGACACTGTTTCTAGTCACTGTGGTGTCTGCTGGGCATCTCAGAGTTACAGGCTCTGATTCGCAGATCATCCGTTTATTATTTTTACAATGATGGGGTCACATTACACACCATCCTCATTTTCTTCTAATTGTTGTGTCTGAGAGAACACTAAATCAGACCATAGACCTTCCTGTTTATTTTTCCTCTTTCCCCGGATAGTGGGTAGCGTCCTTTGCATATGCCACTCTGCTCAGTGCAGGAAGGCAGCAGCGAAGGCAAACAGGATGCTAGGGTGCATAGCAAGGGGATTACTTGTAGGAGTGGGAGGTCATCTTGCCCTGTACAGGTCCCTGGTGAGACCACACTAGAGTACTGCGTATAATTCTGGTGCCCCAACTTGAAGAGGACATCAAACTACTGGAGGGTACAGTGCAGGGCAACATAAATGATCCTGGGGTTGGGGGACAGACCATATGAGGAGAGAGAATGAGAGAGCTCAATATGTATACCCTGAGAGGAAAGAAGGAGAGAGGGGTATGATTGAGACCTTCAAGTACGTGAAGGGTTTGAACAGAGTAGACATCAGGTGTATGTTCACTCTGAAGGGCTGAAGGAAACCAAGGAATTAAGTTGGGAGGGCAGGTTCAAGAGGGAATGGATGAGGCACTATTTCACAGAAAGGGTGGTGGCAGGGTGGAATGCTCTACCAGAGGAAGTTGTATTGCTTCAGAATGTTGTGGGCTTCAAGAGGGGTGGGACAGATTCAAGGGGAGGGTACAAACCAGGAGGGGGTGTGAGATGGGGGGGAGGGCATATGAGGGAAGGGGCAGCTGCAGTCTAATGGACTGAAGTGCTGCACACTTTAGCAGACTAGAGAGACTGAATGGCATGTATCTGCTGGCAATTTCATATGTTCGTATGCCGGACACCCGTAGGATACTGTGTTAGTACCTGGAACTTACTAAGGATGATAGAAAGTCCTCTCAATTGTTTATTGCTTTTGCCTCTGAATGGCAGGCTCACTGATTTGTAAACAAGGTGAGTCCAAATGACTGGCCAGTTGTATGATGTTTGGTTACCAGAAGCACTGTAAGCAATCCTGGTCCTGCACATGCTCAATCCACCTGAGGGGTGGCTACCTCAGTGATTTGTTTTCCGAATGCATCTGCTGTTGACATGTTGTGCTGCTGCCACTTGGAGTACCTTTCACATATTCACTAAAAACGCTACAGTCTGGACATTGTCTCTCACTGATGTGCCAGCTTTGGCATCATTGTTCTACAAGGCCTCCTTACAGAAGACTACTAAGCAAGCTGAGTAGCCTAGGAGTGGGTCTGAAGGTGGTAAACTTGGTAAGAAATTGGTTAGGGGATAGGCAGCAGAGAGTGATAGTAAATGGAGTTCACTCTGAGTAGGGAGAGTGACCAGCAGGGTGCCTGAGGGATTGGTGCGAATCAGTCCTCTTAATGTCTTTATGAATGACATTGCAGAGGATCTGAGGAAAGTCTGCTTATTTGTGGATGACACCAAAATCTGCAGTAGGGTGGATATTCGGGGTGTGAAAGGATGAACAAACAGAGACCTGGGAAAACTAGAGAAGTGGTCAGGAGTATGGCAGCTGGGTTTTAATGTGAAAAAGTGCAAAGTAATGCACTTGGGGCACAAAACCAGGTGCAGATACAGAGGTGGTGGAGTGTTCTTGATGACCACCAAGCAGGGGAGAGAGACCTGGATTAATCATCTCTGATGACCTGAAGGTGGCCAGGCAATGGAGCAAAGCAGTTGAGAGGGCTAGTGGGGTGTATAGGGAGAGGTAGCACCAGCAGAAGGAGGGAGGTGGTGCTACCTCTGTGTAGATCACTGCTAAAACCTCACTTAGAATACTGTGTACATTTCTGAAGGCCACATCTCTGAAAGGCTATAAACAGAGTGGAGGTGGTCCAGAGGAGAACAGCCAAAATGGCGTGGTGTCTGCATCACAAACCCTACAAGGAGAGAGAGTGAAGGAACTCAGTATGTTCACCCTGGAAGAGAAACAGGAAAGGGGGATATGATAGAAACCTTTAAATAACTCACGGTGGTAAATAAGGTACATGAAGGAAGTATTTTTCACAAAAAAAAATGCACAAGAACAAGGGGACATGCTGTGAAGCTTTGGGGGGGGTAAGTTTAGGAGAGATGTGAGGATGTACTACTTCACAGAAAGGGTAGTGGCTTCTTGGAACAGCTTACCAGCCAAGGTGGTGGGGGTGAAAACAGTGATGGGGTTCAAAAATGCATGGGATATGCATAATAGGATCTTAGTGAAAAAAAAAATGGGAAGGGGGGGAAAGGCAGAGATCAAGCAGGGTATACGGTAATACCGTATGTAGGGAAAAATGGGCAGACTGGGTGAGCCAAGCGGTCCTTATCTGCCGATAAAGTCTATGTTTCCTTGCTCAGGATCAGTAGGTCCTGCTGTCCTCCCTCAGTGCTTGGTACTGCTTGGGAATCATTCCATGATGTGGCTCAGCGGAGGGAGAGAACCTTGAAGAAAATAGAATAGTTACTTACCGTAACAGTAAATCTTTGAGAGAATCTCCTCCATTGAGTCACAGCTATCCATCCCATCTCCCCCGTCAGGTAATGAGTGTCAGTACTGCTTGCTATCATCTACTGTTTTCTCCTCTGATGCCAGTACAGCATCCTTACTCAGGTTTCCTTATCTCTCTTGTTTGGCTGGTTTGGTCCTGGTTGCTTTGGTCCCTGCCGGTCAAATTATCCTCTAAGTTTGTCTCCGGCAGGAACTGAGGCATGCTAGGGATGCCAACATAATAGGCACCAATGGGGCGGTTGACATGTGGGTGACTCCCGGCCTGCAAAGAGCTTCTGATTGGTCCCGATTCCAACAGCTTCCAGTTCCATGATGTGGCTCAATGGAGGAGATTCTCTCGAAGATCTGCTGTTACGGTAGGTAGCTATTCTCTCTTGATTCAGCAAATGCTCCTAGCTCAGTGTATTGTGGGATGCCAGGGACACATCCAGAATGCGTTATTACACTGAAGCCCCATGTGCCTCTGTTCTGCCCACAGCTTAAAATGCAAGTTGTTGCATGAACTTCTTGGGATTGAAATCAACACTTGTGACAAGTGCCTGGTTGCCCTGGGGCAAAAACAAGAACCCCGGGTCCCTTACCTGAAAAAAAAAAAAAAAAAACACTAGGTAAATGCTGTATTCATTAAACTGTTCCCATAATGTGCACCCTAACTCTCAAACCTCCAGTCCACAGCTGCACTGGATGATTGCGTCAGGTTGGCCCAGGACCTCACATTTTTGTTGCAGTCAGTATTTAATTATATAAAACACATTAGTACTTTCAGTTGTGAAATGTATTATGATTATTTTCAGTAGTAGTTTAGACAGTAGTATTATCATGAAAGTGACCCAAATACTGCTATAATGTGCCCTTTGATATTCTACTCAA
Organism: Neoceratodus forsteri; assembly: GCA_016271365.2. Classification (NCBI taxonomy): domain Eukaryota; kingdom Metazoa; phylum Chordata; order Ceratodontiformes; family Ceratodontidae; genus Neoceratodus; species Neoceratodus forsteri. The sequence goes on along the minus strand of CM057456.1, from coordinate 761,854,669 downwards.
AACCTGCCCAGAAAAGCAGCAGATCTTCCAAGAATCAGTCTTCTCCATTGAGTCCCACTTGTGGGTCTGTACTGAAGGCACTAGGACTTTGCAAGAGCCAGAACTTTTTTGGCAGGAGCTGGTGACATGAATGGGTCCTTTACACGAATTACTGTTTGCGCCGCTGGTATACAGCAGCACCAGCCCCTAACTGCCTCAGTTCCTTTTTCCCCACCATCAAGTGTGTATCAGTATCATAACCACTCTCTCCATCAGGACAGAACTTCACTATCTACATGACAATAGCATTCAGTTTTGTAGTTTTACTTTTAAAAATATGCTAGAGTTTGTTATTTTGTGTCAGTTTAGGTAGTTTAACACACAAATATACAGTTTTCTCTGAACCCTACCTCGTGCCAACAGTTGACTATTGAAGAAGGTAGGGAGCCTCAAAAGGCTATTTGCTCCAGCAACGGGTCTGTGTCTGACTGCCACCTCTCTCTAGGTGAGTGCTCTGACAGTGGGCAGTTTTTGGTGCCTGGGGGGATGGACAGTCCTCTGGAGCTGCAAAAAAGAAATAGTCCTGACCCCGTATGTTCTCGGTGTTGGGGTCTTCGCACCGTTCAGGCTCAACCTCACCCCACAAAATGAGGAAGAAAATGCACTGGTCAGGGTCATCCTCTGGTCATTCTGCTGTGAGATACTGTACTTGAGCATCCACAGGCTTGGATTCTTCAGTGTTGCAACCCGTGACATCGGGGCCACACTGGGCTTGAGAGGTCAGTGTCTCTGCCATGAGACGCGCTCTCTCTCTGTCAGTGAGGGACTCCGGTGGGCCATTTTCAGCTCTTATGGTAGTGGGTGCAGCGTACAAGTCAGGTGGTGCCATTTCTGGTGCCAGCCTCTGCCCCCTTGGGGTCAGCTGAGCCGGTTCTCTCTCTCTCTCTCCAGTGCTGCTTGACGTAGGTGTGTGGCTGACTGTGGCTCCAGCCTCTGGGCTGGTGCTGCTGTTGGCACCACTGACATCTGCCCCACTTGTGGTGCTGCCTCTTTCCCCTCTGGGGATGGGGGCAGCCACAGCGCTGCCGCTGGTTCCTTTGAGGCCGGTGGGGTCATTGATGCCCTTATCAGTGCTATGGGCAGTGCCAGGGTCAGGCTTTTTTAGGTCTACTCTGGTGTTGCATGAGCCTTCAGTGTCGGGATCATTCCCTCCGGGACCGGTCTTGGGACTATCCTCGGCACCGTAGCCAGCACTGTTCCCTGGCCTCATCCAGGGCCTGATCCGGTGTCGCTGGTGTTACTGAGGCTGTGACCTGTACTGTCAACTCTTCAACACCCTACATTCTACTACTCTCAGAGAGAGAAGGGAGTATAGATAGATGAGTCAGACCCTGGATTCATCATCTCCTCCAAATGGAGGTTATAAATGTGCCTAATATCCCAGTCTCTTTAGTTTTTCCAGTGAAACTGGCCCCAGAAACACTCCCTGAGGTAGCTTGGAGCTACTGTGGCAGCTGTCTCCAAACAGGTGGACAAGAAATGTGCAGCGCCTAAATCCAATGCCATGTATTTCATTCAGCTAATAGCGGATGCCTTGTGGAGAATGACAAAGCTGTAGTGCCCAAGGAAGTCACTGCACAGCCAACTAACAACAAGTCATGTAGTGTGGACACCATGGGCAACAGGTCTATGCTTTTGCTACCCTGGACATGAGGATAGCTAGTTACCAGGGTCACTTTCGTAAGTATGAGCACACCCTCTGCAAGCTTAAATCTCTGGCAGAGACCCTGGCAGACACACAGGCGTAACAAGATATTCTGCCTGCTCTTAAACAAGGTGTTGAATCTAATGCCCACCAGCTTAAAGCCTCTTTGGATGCCTTTTATACAGCAGCTCGTTCTGTGGCTGCAGGTATTTGCATCAGGTGGCACTCCAGGCTGCAGACTGCAGGCTTCAGCCCAGACATCCAACAACAGATCACGAAGGTGCCTTCGATGGCACTCCTCTGTTTGGACAGCAGGTGGAGCAGTCTCTTAAGGAGTGTAATGAAACCAGAATGACTATTAAGACTTCCGAGCCAGCTCCCTTTAACCCACAAAGGGACAGAGGACATTGCTCTTTTCATAACAAACAGTCCTGTCATGGCAGGGGTAGGGGAGCCCAAAACTGTTAACTCCCATCCTCCCTAGCCCCAAACGAAAGTGCATCTGGAGGCACAGGTGCCAAAAACATCAGTGTCACCATCTGAAATTCCATCCCCAGGTCCACTTCAGCTGCACGTGGCAAACCACTCCTCCCCAGCAGGGGGCACCTGACCCAGTTTAACCATCAGTAAGAATACATCTCGATGTACAGATGGGTTCTCAGGATCATCTGAGAAGCATACTCCTGGGAATTGTTGGACGTCCTTCTAGACAGTCCTCCCAGAAGGCAACTTCCCTTGTCGGCTCACATGTCAGAGCTTGTGGCACAGGAAATTGTGGGCCTTTGAGACACAGGGCAGTGGAAATGTTGCCATAACGAGAAACAGAGTTGTACTACCACTCAAGCATGTGCTCCATTCTCAACCTCAGAAATCTGAACAAATACATGTTGGCTTATTCCCACATAAATGCCCCATTGGAAACTCATAGAATTTTCATTGAATGATTTATTTGATATTGATAAATATATCTTTGCACATTCACTGGGGAGATTTCTTTAACTTGGTTTACCAAGTGTATAGTAATAACATTAATTTCTGGAGAAAATGCTGCTTCAGTTACATCTCTTCACAAATGTTATTCTGGCTTAGATCTTTAGCACCAACAAAATGTTTCTGTCTAATCAACACATGTGGCTCTTTTGGATTGGAGGTCCAGAGGTTTGAAATATGTCTGCCAGTCTTACATGATGAAGGGTTTTTCTTCCTTCCAGGATCCTCAAAAAGAATATGTCTGGCCGGCCCGGTGACGCTGAGGGTTAAGGCACTGGATGCCACACCTCGCACCACGCTGGAGACCCGGGTTCGGACACGAGCCAGGGACGTCAGGGGTCGGCAGGGGGAGGATAGGATTGAGCGTCTGTTGGACCACTGTCCTATCCCTGAGGAGGGATCCAGGGCACCATCGCTCTGCAGCGGTCCCTGGTGATGATCGAGGGGCACTGCTAGAGCAGGCAATACAGGGGTGTAAAAAGGCGTCGGTGCGTCACGTGCCTAGGCGTCGTGCGTTCGCACCCGAGGGACAGAAAAAGCGGAAAATGGAGCAATGCGGGCGAGGCAGCTTGATAGCCGCTCTCCACCGGCTGAAGATGCCTGGATGGCGCATGCCGGTAATTGTTCCTCGTCTGGCACAGGGGCAGTGGGGGGTGCCCCTCTCGAAGGCAGAGCTGCATATGCCAGCTGGTCATGCAGATTTCAGGATCCGAGGTGGAGCTGGAGTGGTGGCTGGAGATAGGCAGGTCAGTGACTGCTCGGGGAGAAGAAAAAAATTACTCACCATAGTAATGTTGTTTCTTCTAATGGAGTCTTGCTGTATTCTGACTTAATGCAGTTAGCCCAAGCACTTGAACTGCCCGGAGTGTAAGGTTAAACTCTATGTAGGAGCATAGAATGTTGAGCTCGATCTCAGTTTTAAACCTCTGTCTGTGGTACTTCTCAGTGTAACAGTCAGTTCTAGGAGCGTGATATGTTGTTCATCCACACTCTTTGGCATGTCCTTTCCTTTAAATCTCTCTGGAAAGTCTTCAAGCTGGCTCCTCCCACCCATCCGGGTGGTAAATACCTCAGCTCCGCCCCATGATGCCAGATCTTCCTTTCCGCTGGAAGAGTCGGGTTCCCTCGTGCTAACTCTAGCCATCGTAGGCCTTGGATTCGTATCGTAGGTTTTTACTGAATTTAACACTCAAACTCATCAGAGTTTTTGATTCCGATAATAGTGCATCGGATATGGAGGACAAGTTGTCCCCCGGTTTTTGCTGGTGTATGTGCGGCCAGAAAATGTCGCGCACCGATCCCCACCTTACCTGCGTGTACTGCCTAGGTGTCGGTCATGACACCACCACCTGTACTTTTTGCTTGGCTTTCCATCCAGCGTCCTCGGCGGCCATGCATTGCACGCCTTAAGCTGGGGAGACCATAGAAAAGGAGCCCGCCAGTGAAATCGAAAGAAGCGAGGTGGGTGGTTTCCGGGCCGCGGGATCCACCGAACAGCTCGAGCAGATGAAGGCCTTAGAAGAAGAAGCTGCCCAGGCTTCGGCCAGACGAAGTTTCTTTGTGCCTCTCAGTCTCGGTTCTTCCTTCACAGATTCCTTCAGGGAGAAGTACCAGTCTCTCCCAACTAGGGGTGAGGCGCCCTCGGGCTCGCACTCCTCTCACCCTCGGAAGAGGGACAAGGATCCAACATCTTTGAAAAGGAGACGTTCCTGGGACCGAGGGAGATCCGAGTCCCAGGACACTGCGACCTTGACTTCGGTCGAGATCTCTTCCTTGGCCGCCAGCTTCACGGATCTTCCATCTGGCCTGGCGGAGACGAGGATCGGCTAATCGGCCAAGATTGTTCTCGAGTCGATTTCACCGACTCCGGTCGATGATTCTCTAGAGAGGACCCTGGTCCTTTCTTTCCCTGATGACGAGACACTTCCTTCGGGTGTCCCCATCAAGGGAATTGATCCAGAGCCTCGATTCTCACCAAGCGCAGTTTTGCCCGATCCTGGTCGACCCTGTCTGTCTCGATTGAGGACTCGGTCTCCTTTTTCGGCGGGAAAACCGAAGAAAGGCCACTGACATTCAAAAAAGAGGCGCTGCCACAGGTCCTCATCCTCCTCGGACGAGGAGAGGCTTCGACGGAAACTCTGACGCTATGAGGAGCTTATGTGGTAACAGCTGATTTTGGCCGGACAGAAGCCGGCTACGCCGTGTACCCCGGCCATTTCTTGGCCTGAGCCTCAAGGGCGATGCGACCCCTTGGATCTGAAATCTTTGGTTCCTCCACCTGTAGGGCTGGCCATTATTCCTAAGCCCTACGGTCTCACCACCGATTAGAGTGAAACCACCATCTAAACAGCCTATCTCAGGGGCTCCCTCAAAAGGACCGTCAGACACTGGACTTCCCTGACGAGTGTCCATCATGGTTACCGTGACTGCCCTCGGCGTGTCGGGGGACATAGGCAGGAGACCGCTGTACTCCAACTCTTCAGATTCGGATGCCACGGTTTGCACTCCCATCTGGGTGATGAGCAGTCACTCTCGGCGGGCCTGGATTAAGGACCTTCCTCCTTTCAGGGCATCCTCTGCCTCATTTCCGATTCCACGGAATGCCCTGAAGTCTATCCAGAAAAGGAGGAGTACCCCTTACGGATATCTTTAAGAGGGGATACCCGATGGAGGCCTTCCAGTGACTGAGGCCATTACTGGTCCAGCCCTTGAGCTTTGAGCATCCAGCCTCCTTCCCAGCACCGTCTGCCTGTTGGCCCGTAAGCTTGTGGTGCCTGTGGGATCCCTACCAGGATTCACGGAGCATCCCTCAGCTGAGAGCTTGGTGACTGCTTCCGTCTTTAGACGTACTGGTAGCTCGGCTGACACAGACCGACCTCCGGACAAGGAGTCCAAGAACATGGACCACTCTGCCCGTAAGGTCTACGCGGCCTCTTCCTTGGGCCTTCGTCAGGCCAGTTCGGCTGTAATCATGGAACACTTCTCCCATGCCCTTCTTGAGTCATTGGATGAAGTACTTCCTCACCTCCCCACAGACATGCAGACCACGGTCAAGCAAGTCCATGATCAGGGCCGTGCTGTTGCCAAACAGCAGCTCCAGATGGCCCTGGGCATCAGGGATTCTTGTGCCCGCTCTTTAGCAGCCGCAGTGGCCACCTGCCGCTGGGCTTGGCTGCAGTTATCCTCCTTTCCGGCGGATACCCAGCACAAGTTAGCTGATGTGCCTTTCCTTGGTACTGACTTGTTCAGCCCTGGAGTGGCAGGCCACCTTCAGCGTATTGAACAGTCCAGTGCCACCATGGGCGCCACTTCTGCTAAGGGTTCCTCGGGCAAGAACCAGCAGGAGAGAAGAGAGAGCCTTTTCGACAGTCCTCCCTTGCGGTCAGGCAGCCCTCCTGTCAAGGAGGTCAGCAGCACCAACAGCAGCAGCAGGCTCAAGCTTTGCGCCCTAGGCCCAAGCAGGGCCCTCAACAGCCCCGTAAAGGAGGCTGAGGCGCTGGTCCAGGAGCTTCCTCCTCCTTCTCTAAGCCTGCTCCGTGTCAGGTTGGGGTTGCCACCCCTACTTCCGTCATGCCTGCCCTGGGTCCTCCCGTGGGGGGTCGGCTCCACCACTTTCTTTCCGCCTGGTCCAATATCACTGCGGACAGGTGGGTTCTAGAAGTGGTCGAGCAGGGACTGCCTCTGGAATTCGAGCAGTACCTGCCCAGCTGAGCCCACGCCCCTTGGGAGGAAAGGATCTCAGCTCGCATGCAGTCGGCCCTTCGGGACGACATAGCTCAGCTCCTCCGCAAGGAGGCGTTGGCTCCAGTGCTGGATCCGGCTGTAGACCCAGGCTTCTTATCCTGGTACTTCCTGGTGCCCAATTGGACGGGGGGTTGGTGCCTCATCCTAGATCTCCATGACCTGAATCAGTATCTCAGGTCTTGCACCTTCCAGACGGTAATGCTGAACCAGATCATACCATCCCTGGAGTGAAACATGTGGTTTTGTTCTCTGGATCTGCAGGATGCGTTCTTTCATGTCCCAATCCATCTATCCCACCAGCGGTTCCTCTGCTTCAGGGTCGAGGGGACCCTGTACAAGTTCCAAGCCATGCCATTCGGCCTGTCATCGGCCCCGAGGGCCTTCACCAAGTGCATTGCAGTGGTGGCAGCCCATCTTCGGCGTCGAGGAGTCCGAATCTACCCTTATCTCGACTACTAGCTTCTGGCAGGTTCCTCCCTTCAGGAGGTGGAGAGATCCAGGGATCTGGCTCTCAGAACCTGCTCTCAGCTTGGCCTCCTGATCAACGAGGCCAAGTCAGAACTTATGCCGTCTCAGGTGATGGGCTTCATCGGGGCAGAGCTCGACTCTTGTCAAGCCAGAGCTCGGCTCCCGGCGGACAGGGCGGGGGTTCTTTCTTCCTTTGCCCGATCATTTCTAGTTGGGCTTCTGCGCCTCCTGGGTTACATGGCGGCATGCACCTCAGTGGTCCATTGGGCCAGGTGGCACATGCGCCCCCTTCAATGGGAGCTGGCCACCCAGTGGACTCAGCGCCATAGTCATTTTGACCAGCTGATCACGGTAACCCAGAAGATGTGGGACGGTCTCCAGTGGTGGACCGTCCCAGAACAGTTGCAGGAAGGAATCCCATTTGTCTGCCCCGAGCCGACGGTCGTCCGCACGACTAAAGCCTCTCTCATGCACAGGGGAGCCCACATGGGGGACAACAGGGCCCACGGGTTCTGGACCCCTGAGGAGTCCCAATGCCACATAAACCTGTTGGAGCTCAGAGCAGTCAGACTGGCACTGTCAGCATTTGCTCCTCAGCTCCGGGGTCAATTGGTTCAAGTCCAGACGGGCAATACCACGACCATGTACTACCTCAACAAACAGGGTGATACGCACGCTCCCGTCTGCTGTGCAAGGAGGCGCTCCGCATCTGGACCCTCGTCAGCCGGTTAGGCGGATCTCCTGGCCATCCATGTGGCAGGAGTCTTGAACCAACTGGCGGATGCTCTCAGCCACCTAGGTCAGACATCCCACGAGTGGTCCCTCCATCCAGAGGTAGCTTACAGTCTGTTCTCCCATTGGGGCAAATCGTTGGTGGACCTGTTTGCCTCCAGGGAGAATGCCAAGCTGAGTCTGTACCATGCCCGCCCCCCTCAGTAGTGCTTGCTGCAGGGGGATGCCTTTTCGAGGCCGTGGACCCCAGGTCTCCTTTACGCGTTCCCTCCATTTCCCTTCTTCCACAAGGTGTCACTCAATATGAGGAGGGACAAGGCAAAGGTGATTCTGGTAGCCCCGGATTGGCCACACCAGTTCTGGTACCCAGATCTCCTCAGCCTCAGCTGCAGGCCCCGGCGACTTTGCACACGCCTGGACCTGATATCATTAAACCAGGGAAGGTCTTCCATCCGGACCTTCAGTCCCTGCACCGTACAGCCTGGTACCTGAGCTAGAGTTCCAGGCTTGGGGTCTTTCTGAGGATGTCTACACTGTGGTGGAGGCATCTTGCAAGAATCGACCAGGAAATGTTATGCCTTCAAATGGAAGAGATTTTCCATTTGGTGTCAAGATAAAGTCTGGACCCTTATCCTGCTCTGTGGCTAACATTCCAGACTACCTTTGGTCTCTCTCAAAGGGGTCTGGGTCCTCGACCCTCAGGGTGCACCTGGCAGCCATTTCTGCTTACAGGCGCAGGCGTCAGCTGACATTAACTGAGCTGCCAGCCAGTGGTCGGGTGCTTCTTCAAAGGCCTGGATCATATCCCTCCGTGCGTGAACCTCCACCTCCATGCGATCTCTTGCTGGTTTAGACAAAGCCCATGGGCAAGCCATTCGAACCCATGCACAAGTGTGAGCTCTCACACTTGTCATGGAAGACGGCCTTCCTGGTGGCTATCACATCAGCCAGAAGGACAGGGGAGCTCCAGGCGCTTTCAGTGGACTCCCCTTATCTGGTCTTTCACAGGGACAGAGTTGTCCTGTGCCCCCACCCGAAATTCCTTCCGAAGGTGGTCTCAGAGTTTCACCTTAATCAAGTGTTGACTCTGCCGTTATACTACCCTAACTACACCTCGGATGCCCAGTACAGGCTCCATACTCTGGACCTGAGACGTGCTCTCTCCTACTGTAAGGAAAGAACGGCAGAAATTCGTGGAGAGGTTCACCAGCTGTTTGTCACCTACGCTGAAGCTGCTTGTGGCAGACCTGCAGCCAAATGGACCATTGCAAGATGGATCACATCATGCATAGGTCTGTGCTATGAGTTGGCGGGCAAGGAGCCTCCCAGAGGGTTAAGAGCTCATTCTGCCGCCATACTGCTTGCATCGATGGCTGTTTCCAGGGACATCCTATCCAGGAAATCTGTCTGGCTGCTACCTGGAAGTCAGCAAACACCTTTATTTCCCACTACCACATCGACCTTGAGTCACGCTGGGATGCTGGTTTTGGGGCCTCTGTTCTCCAGTCTCTGTTTCCTAAATGCGGAATTATGCCTCCCTCCTCCCAGAGAACTGCTAGGAGTCTGCCAAAGTGTGGATGAACAACATATCCACACTCCTAGAAGAACAGGTTACTCACCTGTAACAGTAGTTCTAAGAGTGGTATATGTTGTTCATCCATCTCCCTACCGACTTCCTGGCTTTAGGCATCACCTTGCTTCCAAGCGGCTAAGATCTGGCGTCATGGGGCGGGCAGGTATTTACCACCCGGGTGGGTGGAAGGAGCCAGCTTGAAGACTTTCCGGCAAGATTTAAAGGGAAAGGGACATGCCAAAGAGTGTGGATGAACAACATATACCACTCCTAGAACTATTGTTACAGGTGAGTAACCTGTTCATTCTTACGAGCAACTAACTAGCTGAGTCTAGATATAAAATATAAGTATGTGTGGAAATTGTTTAGAATAAGCCAAAGGCAACAATTTGGGCCCAGAATACTCAAGTCGAGAACCCAAGTATAAAAAGGTAGTGACAACACTAAACAGATTTTATAATACAATCAGAATTAACGATTCACCCACTGATGGGGTGAAGCAGCCCACTTCCCAAAACTAGGTTCTGAGAGGGGAGGCAGGAGGGGAGGTCAGAATACAGCAGGACTCCATTAGAAGAAACAGCATTACTATGGTGAGTAATTGTTTCTTTAAACATGAAGTCTTGCTGTATTCTGACTTAATGCAAACTACCGAGCAGCTCCCTATGGAGGAGGGAATGCGGAACCTGCTTTGGGAACAGGCTGTGCAGTACTGCTGTGCCAAACTTAGCATCACTCCTAGCCTGGATGTCCAGGGAGTAATGCTTGGTGAATGTATGTACTGTTTTCCAGGTGGCTGCTCTGCAGATCTCTAACAAGGGTATATCTCTGGCCGTAGCCAGAGTGGCAGCTTTAACCCTAGTCGAGTGAGCCCTCAGGCCTGAAGGAGTGTTCTACCAATTTGTCATAGCGGAATTGTATACAAGAAACATCCACACCCAATAATTATTTTCATGGGCAGGCTTATTTTCCCAACCTCACCATAGGTGAGAAACGACTGAAGACAGTCATTCCTGTGAGCTTTAGTGTGCTCCATGTAATAGCTAAGAGCTCTTTTAACGTCCAAGCTGTGTAGCCTTCTTTCACCTGAAGAGGAGTGGTCAATGAAAAACACAGGGAGAGACATAGACTGGTTCAGATGAAAATCTGACACCACTTTGGGTAAGAACCTCCTATTAGTTCTCAGGACCAGTTTATCCCAATGGAAGGACATGAAGTCAGGTTCAGCTGACAAGGCCTGTAGTTCACTAATCCTCCTGGCAGAAGTAATGGCTACCAGGAACACAGTTTTCCAGGTCAAGTATTTCAGCTCACCTGAAGCCATGAGTTCAAAGGGGGGCTGCATGAGCTGTGCAATGTAGACATTAAGATCCCAAGCAGGGGTTGGTTCTCTAAATGGAGGGTTTGTATGAACCAGACCCTTGAAGAACTTTTTAAACACATGATGAGAGGCCAGGGAAGAGCCCTTCCCTGCCGAAAGGAAAGCGGAAGCTGCTGCTAGATGAACCTTTAGAGTTGCAGGCCTAAGGCCTAGACCATTGAGGTGAACCAGATAATCTAAGGTTGTGGAGATGCCTGCAGAATCAGGGACAAAGCCTTTCTGAGAACACCAAATGGTAAACCTCTTCCATTTGGAATCATAAGTCTTTCTAGTAGATGGTTTCCTGGAAACCTTCAGGATATCCAGGACTGCCTGAGAAAGATGCAGGTCTGCATATTGTAGCTCTTCAAGAGCCATGCCTTGAGATTGAGAGACTGGAGATCAGGATACCAGATCCTCCCCTGGGAGGAGGACAGAAGATTGGGTCTCTTGGGAAGGGACAGGGGGCAAGACACTGCCAGAGACAGGAGCAGAGGATACCAAGGCTGCCTGGCCCAGTCTGGAACCACTAGGATCACTGTGCAGGGTTTTAAATAATTGATTAGCAGTTTTTTCTTGGGACAATACTAACCGTACAGAAAGCATTTATATAGGTTTTCTAGAAGTGTTATGTTTGTTAAACACAGTGAGTACGTGATATGCATTTTCACAATGTTTTAGAACTTTTATAGACAAAACGCTAATCAATTTTTAGAGTTAAATAAAACCCTGCTGTGCAAGGTTGAGTTCTGATCTTGATCAGGACTGTGAACAGCAGAAGGAATGGAGGGAAGGCATAGAGAAACCTGCCCTTCCAGTTCAAAATCAGGGCATCCTGGGGAACAGTTCCCAGGAGAGGAGGTCTGCAACAGAACAGGGGGAGTTGATGATTGTCCGGGGCTGCAAAGAGATCCATCTCTGGAGTGCCCCATCTGGAGAAGATGATCTGCAGGATGAGAGGATTCAGGGACCATTCATGATGTCCCTGGGATATTCTGCTCAGAGCATCTGCCAGTGCATTGTCCTTCCCTGGAAGATGAACTGCTACTAGGGAAGTCTGAAGAGAATAGGCCAGAGACCACAGTTTCATGGCTTCCTTGCACAAGGCCGAGGACTGAGCACCTCCTTGTTATTGATATACCACATTGTGGTTGTGTTGTCTGTTCTGACTTGGACCACCTTGCCCTTGACTGAATCCGAGAAGCACTGAAGGGCCAGAAACACTGCCCTGAGTTCCAGAAGGTTGATGTGAAGGAGACTCCTGTGGAGACCAAACCCTTGGCTGTCAGGGCCCCAGGTGGCTCCCAACTTAGGAGAGAAGCATCCATAGTCAGAACTACTGAAGGAGTTTGCGGCAGAAATGGGACTCCTTGTCTGAGGTTGTCCTGATCCAGCTACCACTGGAGAGCTTGGACCAGAGTCTGAGTCACTGGAATTAGTATGGTAAGTGAATCCTTTTTTTTGAGACCAGAAGGACCATAGGTGAAACTGAATGAATGTCCCTCATCTGGAATCTTGCTCCCTGCATCACTGCAGTGAAAGCTGCCATGTGGCCCAGAAGCTGGAGGAAGTGTCTTGCTGGGCGAGAGACCTGAGGCCGAAAAGATGAAGCAAGATCCACTATGGCCTTTACCCTTGCCAGGGGAAGGAAAGCTTTTGCTTGTACAGTGTCCAGATCTACTCCTATAAAGGTGAGAAGTTGAACTGGTTCGAGGACAGACTTTGGAAGACTGAGAAGAAAACCCAGGGAACTGAGTAGGTCCTGGGTAGTTTGCAGAGCTGACTTGACCTGTAGAGATGACTGACCCACAATGAGCTAGTTGTCCAGCTGTGGGAAGATGGTGATACCCTGTCTTCTGAGGTAAGGCACCACTACTGCAAGGCACTTTGTGAACATCCTTGGAGCTGATGTTAGGCTGAATGGCATGGCTCTGAATTGGTAATGGTCTGAAGGCAACTCGAACCTGAGGTATTTTCTGTGGAAGCACCTGATAGGGATATGGAAGTAGGCATCCTTGAGGTCCAGAGATGCTAACCAATCTCCTGGCCTTAAAGAGGGAAGGATTATTCCCAGAGTTACCATTTTGAATTTTGGCTTTAAAATGTGTTTGTTCAAATACCTTAGGTCTAGGATGGGTCGCCACTCCCCTGTTTTCTTTGGGGTAAGGAAGTACCTGGAGTACAGTCCTCTTCCCTTGTGTTGAGTAGAAACCTTCTCTACAGCTCTGAGAGCTAGAAGAGAGGAAACCTCTGCCTCTAGGGCAGTGGTTTCTGAGATTGATGCAGTGGAAAAGACTTGGCCCTCTTTCTGGAAACATTTTGAAGCTGAGGCCAGTCCCTGGCTACTACTTCCAGGACCCACTTGTCTGAGGTCATAGACTTCCAGGCCTGGAAGTAGTAAGCCAGCTTGCCTCCTACTGGAAATGGGGAGTCAACCTGGGCTGACACATCAGGGTGTGTGCTTGGCAGGGGCCTTAGACTTGCTTGGAGGAGGAACGAGCAACCCTGCTCATCTCCCTCCTGCCCCTCCCTCTGAAGAACCCCCTCTGTGGGAAGGGAGAGGAGGCCTGGGCTTGGTTAAAAGGCCTGCCCCTGCCCCTAGACTGCTGCTTTTGTGGAGTGGCTTGCCTTTCCTTGGCCTGTGCACTCCTGTATGTGGTCTTGTATTCATTCATTTTTTTTTATGTAAGCCTTTGTTTGCTCCCCAAACAGTTACCCACTACAGGAAAATCCATAGCCTTAGTCTGGGTATCCTGTGAAAGGCTAGTACATCTGAGACAAGCATGTCTTCTGAGAGACACAGATGTAGCCATGACTCTAGATGCCACATCATTGGAGTCCACAGCAGCGTGAAATTGCATTTCCGATGCCTCAGTTTCATCAGCAGCCACCTCCTCCAACTCTTTGGCTAGCTGGGGGGAGGCCTGTTTAGCCAGTTCCAGAACCGTATCCCAGAACCGTATCCCATCTGGATTTCTGGTACCTGGCTGTGTAGGCCATATAATTAGTCTGCCTGAGTCCCAAAGAGGATGCCAAATACTGTTGTTTGGCCATGTCATCCACTTTCCTGGAGTCCTTATCTGGGGGGTGTGAAGCCAAAGGAATGCTAGCCCTGTCATAGGCTGCAGCCTGCACTACCCCAACATGGCTGCTATGATTATAAAGGAACTCCGTAGCTGAGCCTGATAACATATATCTCCTGTCCATTCTCTTGTCCACAGGAGATATTGAATTAGGAGTTTGTAAAATTTTGTGTGTCTGTTTCCCCAAAGACTTATGAAGAGGAATAGACAGCCTTTTGGACTCTAGGATGTCCATCATTTCCCAAAATCAGGGTCTTCTTCCTCCTCTGCAGCTTTAGCCAAGGAAGCTGAGCAGTTTCTGCCACCTTTTGTAAAACAAAGTGTGAAGGGGCTCAGAGAGCCTGGGAGGAGAGACACCCGAGGGCCTGTCTGGAGAGATGTCCGGTTCAGTGGACACATCCAGAACCCCCCTGGTCACCATCACCATCATCATCATCATCATCATAGTCTTAGTCTCCCTCCCACTCCTCATAATAAGCGTCTGGATCGTAATCCGAAGGAGATGGATCCAACCTAACCGACCATCTAACTGGCGGTACCACTTCAGATGGACCCAGTCTAAGTGATTGAATAGTGCAAATCGCTTTGGCTATTTTGTCTGCAGTTGGAGAATGCGATACAGGATCCGAACCGGCAGATTTTCATTTCTTTTTTGAGGGATTGGCCCTCCGGGTCGGCTCTCCTTTTGCCTGAGGAGTTATCGCCTAGGTCAGTAGGCACCTCCTCAGGTTCGGCCGTAACCAAACCGGACTGGTCATCCGGATCTATGGACTTCTCGGCCTTCCTTTCCTTCAGCCTACTTAGTCTTTTTTCTAGAGTGGATTTAGGAAAGTTATTACAGATTTGGCAGTCTGACTTGAGGTGGTCAAACCCCAGACAATAAACACAGATGAGGTGGGGGTCGGCCTTGGCAAAGGCCTCCCCACACTCAGCAGTGTTGAAACCCACTGGGACTGGTTCTCTTCTTGGGTTTCTCAGACATGGCCAACCTACCAAATTACCCTATAGCTGCTTTCAAGCCAGGTAATAAAATAACTGATCGGTTACAACCATGTCACGGGTTTTGAAAAAGAACCAGAAAAAGCCCAGTTCTTTTGAAACCGATCAGTACCGGAACACCACTCTAATCCCAGAATTTTTTTTTTTTTTTAGAAACAAACTACAAGGTCGGTTCCAAAAGAAACCGAGGAAAAAACAATTTCCACACTTTTTTCTCAAATAAACACAATCACTACCTATCTACAACACTACCTGTACCATAGACAGAGGCTGGAAATAAGAAAAAATAACAAATAGGAAGGTTTAAACCGAACGCTTAATTTACTCGAATCGAGTAGAGAGGAAATCGCTGAGCGACTTCTAATTAGATTTGAGTAAAGAATCAGACGGTTACACTGGGAAGTGCCCCAGACAGAGGTTTGAAAACCGAGCTCGAGCTCAATGTTCTATGGTCCTGCATAGAGTTGAACTCCTTACTCTCCGGGGCAGTTCAAGTGCTGGGGCTAACTGCACTAAGTCAGAATACATCAAGACTTCATGTTTGAAAATATGGCATGTTAAAAAAAAAAAAAAAAAAATATGCCTCTCCTAGGCAGGCTTATTTTAGATATTTGCAGGTGAAATCCTATTTGTTGGGGATGGGCCGGTAATTTAAGCAACTCCCAGAACATCCTCCTATGCTATTCGCTTTACTAAAGGATCATCAACAGGGTTCTCTCTGGTCACATTTAATTGGCAATATTTTTATAAAGTTGTCACAGAACTGCTGATTACCTCCTCTCTATTAATTTTGGAGAGATGGAACAAAGAACTGCATCTCCATACATCAACAAAGGTAAGGTTGAAAATATGCCTCAGTAAGTTAGAGGCTCACTTCTTCCTGCGGTGTCGAGACTATTAGTGGAAAGGCGGCTGTCGCTTATTTCTGTGTTCCTGCCATACAGGCAGCTTATATAGGCCCACACAAGGAGAACTGTTGGAGAGGTTGTGGTAAGGCACTCGCTAATCACACCCATATTTTTGGATGTGCTCCTGCTTGACTATATTTTGGCAAGGGGTTGGCGAGACCATAATGCTCTGTTTGTGAAACAGGATCTGCTTACTCCTCAGTTGACCCTTCTCTGTTCCGCCAAGGGCGATCGGGGACACGGTTTGAAACTGTTGTTAATTTTACTGTTGGCAGCAAAAAAACTCTCTTACTAAATTGTGGTTACGGAGGACCACACACACACACAAAATAGTCCAGGTGGGTCGCGTTAGTCAATAACATTTATAGAACCGAGATCTTTATGGCTTCTATGCATGATAAGGTAGCCAAAGCTGAAGAATTCAGGAGGCGATGGGTGATGGGCGAAGCTAATATTCTTCAGGTGAAGCTGCCTCTGGCTGGAAGCTGCAATACTGAATTTAGGATCTGCAAGAAAGCGAGTTGTGCTCACAACAGAGGGAGGTGAACCTTACAATTTACGATTGTCTTTGGTTTGTAGCAGTTCATCAGAAAAGCTAATATTCTTCAGGTGGAGGCTACTTCTAACTGAAAGGTGAAATAAGGAACTTAGAATTATCAGGAAAGACAGTCTTTCAATCAACAGAGGGAGGTGGACCTTGCTTTACTTTTGTTACAGTTGTTAATATTTTCAGTGCAGGAAGAGTTTTAACCCAGAGGGACTGAATACCTTTATTGTGTCTGTCCTTGTGCACAGCTGACTTGATTGGAATTATTGATTGACTGTTTGCATTGCAATATTTGTAATACTGTGAGTTATTCACTGGGCTAAGAATTTGTCATAAGTCCTGAAGTGAGAGCAGGTTACAGGCTGTGTATTTGACCCAGACAGTGCCCCAGGGGGTGGAAACTGTTTTTTGTGTTTAATCTCTGTGTGCCTTAAAAGGCAGTTTTGGGGCTGACTGCTTTCACAGCACAAATCACCAGGCTGTTTTGGGGCTGGGGAGGTTTATCTGTGTCTGACTTGGATGTTTGGATTTTTCTCGGTTTGATTAGCAGGGTATTTTTTCTGTCAAATTGCTGTGTAGGGCATCTTGCTGACAGTAAGACACTCATCGCAGCGGTGGGTCAGAGCTTTTAGCTGATTGTTCCGTGAGGGCACAGTTTAGGCCCAGACCCTAACCACCCCTCACCCCTGGAAATAGTTCCTTTATACCTGGGGTTCTGACATCATTTCCTCAGGAGGGCAAGGTCCGTATCACTGTCATATCCTTCTAACACACTGCACTGACAATATAAGCATACACATTGTATACTATATATATTTCTATATAACAAACCAAACACACACACACACACACACACACACACACACAATAAAAAAAAATTATAAACAAGAAGGTAGACAGACATGTAGGAGTAGTGCAATGTAATGGCTGTGGGGCAGCAGTCTTCCGAGAGTCTTTCTGGAGGCTGAGATGCTTCCCTATTTGCAGACAACTCTCTGCCCTGAGGGAGGAAGTTGCCCGTCTTCAGGCCTCACTGGACAGTAGTAAGGGAACCTCCCCCCAGGCCACGTAGGGGAACCTCCCCCATCCAGGGAGCACCAGAGCTACCACCACTACCTCAGAGGTTGCGAAGGAAGCAGAGCAGTTGGACCACAGTGGGCTCAGGGAGGGTGAGGGTGGTGGAACAGAGGCACACCCAGTCAGTTGTTCCACTCCATAATCCGTATACCATTCTGGGGGACCATAGTTCCTCTATGGATGCACCTGCAGAGGAGACTAAGGAGGTTGCGGACAACTGTCACAAGGGAGGCCCACAGGAAGGAGGCAGAGCACACCACAGGAAGGAAGCAGCTCAGTGGGGACTTTTATTGGGGATAGAACTGGGGAGCAGGAAAACTGAAGTAAGGTGCCTGGCTGGTGCCATGGCTTGAGGGACAGGAAGCGCATCCTCAGGATCACGAGAACAGCTGCAGGAGTCTGAGCTGGTTGTCATTGTCCACCTAGGGACAAATGACTTGGCTCATCATGAGATCAGAGCAGTGCAGGAGGACTTTGTAGAGTTGGGGAGGGGCCTAAGACAAGTAACACACACAGTATCCTTCTCAGAGGTGCTGCCTGTCTATGGCATGGGTGAGGCGAGGGTACTTTGCACCATGTGATTTAATGAATGGTTGAAGAGATGGTGTGGTGCACAGGGATTTGGCTTCACTGGGGACTGGGGTTCCACCTGGAGGGACACCAGCCTATACTGGCAGGATGGTCTGCATCTGTCCAGGAAGGGAACAAGTCTTTTGGGCAATCGGTTTAAATGCTTCATTGGCAAGCTTTTGAACTAGTCAAGGGGGGAGGCACAGATAAGCAGCAGGAAATTCCCAGCCTCCCCCTGCAAAAGAGGGTACTAAATGAGAAAAAGACCAAGATAGAAAGGGCAGTGGGGGATACTGCTACAAAAGGTAAAGCCATCAAAAAATGGAGAGCAATGAGTACCAATGCCCGCAGTCTGGGTAACAAGCTTCCTGAACTACTGGTCTTGATTGAGGAGGAACATCTGGATATTGTGGCAGTCACAGAAACATGGTACACACAGAACCATGACTGGGACATAAACATTCAGGATACACTATCTGCAGGAGGGACAGGGAGGGTAAAGAGGAGGAGTAGCTCTCTACATAAGGGATGGAATCAAAGCAACAGAGCAAAAGAGTAAACAGGGAGGAGAAAGAAGCACTGTGGGTCAACTTGGAGACAGGCAATGCCACACAATCCGCACAGGGTTTGTATACAGACCCCCCCAGGGGGAGGAAATGGACAAGGAAATGATAGAAAGTATACTTAGAATGGCAGAAAAAGGGGAGATATTGCTGATGGGTAATCTGAATATGCCAGATGTTAACTGGAGTGCAGTTGCAGCAGCCACTTCTAAGAGTGGGGTTATTCTATGCCCTAGAGGGGGCATGCCTTAGACAACTAGTATTGGAACCCACTCGAGATGGAGCAATCTTAGACCTGGTTCTCTCAAATGGAGATGGAGAGAGGGTCACAGATGTAGAAGTGGATAGCCATCTGGGAACTAGCGACCATCGAACAGTATGGTTCACAATAAACACAGCTGTAGAGTCAAGCCATACAAAGGCAAAAGTACTGGACTTTAGGAGGCTGACTTTGCCAAAATGGTGAGTGCCTAAGAATGCACTCAGCAAGTGGGCAGGAAGGAGGTGGAAGAACAATGGGGAATAATAAAACTGCCATCACAGAGGTAACAAGCCTTTGTGTGAAGCAAATAAACAAACTATGAGAACCACTATAGTTCTCAAAGGAGGTGGCGGTGAAGGTTCAAGAGAAAAGAAAGCATTCAGGAAGTACAAGGAATCACAGAAGGAACAGGACAGAGAATTGTATCAGTTAAAGCAAAAGGAAGCTGGGAAGGCAGTCAGAACGGCAAAGGCCCAAACCGAGAAAAAGATAGCCAACTCAGTTAAGAAGGGGGATAAAACCTTTTATAGGTACATCAGAGAGCGTAGGAAGACCAAGGGAGGGATAGTGATGCTTAATAAAGGGGAAGGGGTGGGCAGAGGGTGACGGTGAAAAGGCAGAGATACTAAACAAATATTTTCGCTCAGTATTTACAATTGAAGAGGGGGAGGTACCTAAACCAAACAATAGAAACACTCTGGATGCAGAAGTTGATACCAGCCCATTTACAGAAGAAAGAGTTCTAAAAGAACTCTTAAAACTGAAGGTGGACAAAGCAATGGGGCCTGATGGGATTCATCCCAGAATTCTAAAAGAACTAAAGGGTAGAACTAGTGACACCACTGACTACCCTTTTAACAAATCATGAGAGGATGGGGTGGTACCTGAGGGACTGGAGGAGGGCAAGATGTAATTCAACTTCACAAAGTGGAGCAAGGGCAGAGGCGGAAACTACAGACCTGTTAGTTTAACCTCAGTGATAGGGAAAATGATGGAATCACTTCTGAAGGAAAGAATTGTCAAGTACCTAGAGGCCAAAGGGCACAGGACCCAAGGCAGCATGGATTCCAGCGGGAAGGTCATGCTAGACAGATCTAATAGATTTCTTTGACTGGGTGACCAAAGTAGTAGATCAAGGAGGGGCTGTGGACATGGCCTACTTAGACTTTAGCAAGGCATTTGACACAGTCCCACACAAAAGATTAATATACAAGTTAGCCAACCTGGGACTGGGTCCCAAGATGATAACCTGCGTAAAAGATTGGCTGGAGAACAGGACACAGAGGCTAATAGTAAATGGAGTCCACTCTGAAGAAGGGGGTTACTAGTGGGGTACATTGAGGTTCAGTATTAGGACGGTCCTCTTCAGTGTCTTTATAAGTGACATTGCAGAGGACTGGAAGGAAAAGTATGTCTCTTTGCAGATGACACAAAGATCTGTAACAGAGTTGATGCACAAGGTGGGGTGGAAAGGATGAGAAGGACTTGGCAAAGTTAGAGGAATGGTCAAATGTATGGCAGCTTAGATTCAATGCTACAAGTGCAAGGTAATGCACCTGGGAAACAAAAACCTAGGGAAGAGTACACAATGGGGGTGAGATACTAACAACAACAAAATGGAAAGGGACCTGGGGTAGTCATATCAGATGACCTAAAGGTGGGCAAGCAATGTGAGAGGGCAGTAAGGAGGGCTGGGGGGATATTGGGATGCATAGGGAGAGGCATCACCAGTAGAAAACAGGAAGTTGTTATCCCTCTCTACAGACAGCTGGTGAGTCCCCATCTGGAGTACTGTGTGCAGTTCTGGAGACCCAGTCTCCATAAAGACATAGACAGGATGGAAGCTGTCCAGAGGAGGCAACTAAAATGGTGCAGGGTCTGCACGGAAGACATATGAAGAGAGACTTAAGGAGCTTAATATGTTAGCCTCGAGGAAAGGAGGAGAAGGGGACATGATAGAAACTTTCAAGTACCTCAGTGGAATCAACAAAGTCCAAGAGGGTAGCATCTTTCAGAAAAAGAGGTGTGCAAGAACAAGGGGGCACAATTTGAAGATGGGGGTGGCTCAGAGGTAATGTAAGGAAGTATTTTTTCACAGAGAGGGTTGTGGATGCTTGGAACAGCCTTCCGGAGGAGGTTGTGGAGTCAAAAACAGTGGTGGAATTCAGGCATGCATGGGACAGTCGTAAGGCAATTCTAGGGGATGGGGTAGGAAAAAGTAGGCCGTTGGTTAACTAGGATCTGCAGCTTATCCATTAGGTAGGAAAGCGGGCAGACTGGGTGGGCCAAGTGGTCATATCTGCCGTCAAATTCTGTGTTTCTATGTTATCACTAGACACTAATCCAGACTTTATTCCTTCAACTAATACAGGGTTCTGAAGACTGTTTCATATTTCAGATATCTCTAGGGGAGCAGGTGAATTACAGAATCATTGAACTTTACGTGGTAATCTGGGGAGTTGTAATAAGACACCCTGTGAATAGTTCAAGATTTGCTGCATCGTATTGTCAGTTGTATAGGTGGTGCATCTGCTGTTTACTTTATTTTTGTACCCTGCTACAATCTGTTGATGTGCTGCTATTTGTTTTCTTTTACTCTGGATTCTACACTGTGTGATGCATGAAGTACTGTCAATAAAATTTGGATTAAAAAGAAATCTGAACAAATACATGGATAGAGAAAAATTCAAAATGATTTCTGTGGAGAATTGATGCCATCTGCATGACCATTCTCCCGAGACTCCTTTAACTTTAACAAAGCCAACTTTAACTAAATCAGGGAAAACCTCAGGACTTGGAAGTGGGAAAAAGAATTTGAAGGCAAATCACTAAATGAAATCTGGGAGGTATTCAGTGATAAAATCCAGAAGGAAACACTACTTAATATCCCATCCAAACAGAAGTATACATCTAATAGAACCAAGGTGCAGTGGTGGACACCAAAAATAAAAAGATAAACAAGAAGAACAGATTGTTTAAAAATTGGAAAATAAATAACAGGATAAAACTAGAGTCCAATACAACAACATATCTAAAATAATAATAAATATACAAAAAATGCTAAAGCCAACTATGAAAAAACACTGGCAATAAGGGTAAGGGGAATAATAAAGTATTTTATTCCTATACAAATGAAAAAGGCACTCCAAAGGGCATAGGTCCACTTAAGAACCAAAAGGGAGAATTAATATCTGACACCACAGAAATGGCCAATTTAACCAATTCTTATTTTTCTTCAGTATTCAGTAACAAAAATGATATAGCAGGGGTGGATATCACACATAAGACACAACATAGGTCCACTATCACAAAACAGAGACATGGAAACTAGGCTAAAAAATCCAGACCAAAATAAATCACTAGGGCCTGGCGGGCTTCACTTGGGACTCTTAAAATAATTAAGCAAGACAATAGCTCCACCATTAAGATATGTATTTCAGCAGTCGGTGGATACTGGGGTGGCAGTAAGGCTTGGAAAATTGCAACCATATTTCCTATTTTTAAAAAGGGAAATAAATCTAACCCCTCAAACTATCAACCTGTAAGTCTGATGTCAATTCCTTCCAAAATATTGGAAGGAATACTGAAAAATGAAATTTTAAAATTTATGAAACAAACTCATTTGATCAACAATTCTACAACATGGATTTACAAAGGAAGGTCCTGTTGGACGAATATGCTGGCCTTCTAGATAGGGTTGTTAGGAGCTTGGATGAAGGAAGTTCAGTGGCGTATTATTCCTGGATTTCTAGAAAGCATTGATAAACTCCCCACAGAATTAATATCAGAAATGCGGAAGACAGGACTCTATTCCCCATAATAACTTTGGTTCAAGAATGGATACAAAGCAGGAAACAGAGTCTGTATCAGAGAGTCTTTTCTGAGTGGTCCAGTGTGACAAGCGGAGTGCCTCAGGGATCAGTGTTGCAGCCATGTCTATTCAACTTGTATGTTTCCACATTACAAATAAATCTACAAAACGTCTGGCTGCATAAATTCACAGATGACTGTAGGTTGGGAGCAGTGGTTGACAACACCAAAGGGACTTCACCGTTACAAACAGCTTTAGACAGTGTATCAGAATGGACCAACAGATCAAAACTAGCCCTAAATATGAAGAAGTGTGCTGTTACGCATTTAGGAAACATAAACCCATGCATTACGATACCTTAGAAAATCAACCACTAAAACAAACAATTGGTAAGAGACCTGTATCATGGTCTCCAAAGACATGACATTTGCATCCCACTGTAGAAGCATAGCCCAAAGGGAACATAATTCTCAATTGTATATTCAGACACACAGCTTCTAGGAGCAGGGAGGTCATTCTCCCAATGTATACCTCACTGGTAAGACCAGTGTTGGAATATGGAGCCCAGATCTGATCACCATACAAAAAGGGGGACGTGGCACTGCTGGAGAGGGTACAAAGGAGGGCTACTACTGTAGGTCAATAAACAACATGTCAGGAAAGAGCTATGACACACGACTGAGCGAATTGAACCTGTTATCCTTGGAGGGAAGAAGAAAGAGGGGGACATGTGTTTGGTCTAAAGAGCATGGAATGACGATGACCTCTGGGAAAATCTAGGACTGGAATTTAGCGATAACGCGTATACCACTAGGTCCCATCCACTACAATTAAAGACCAGGCAGACAAGACTAGTACATACCAGCTGGTGGTTCAATCTGCGGTGGTTGAGGACTGGAACAGGCTACCACGCGGTGGTGGCATGTAACACAACAAACACATTTAAACTTAAATGGGATGCTTATATCCAGGAAATTGAAACACATTAAAAGGCAATAAGGATGCAAGTCTGTTAGCTCTGAAACATTCCTATGAATCTGTCTCAAACACTCAGTAACCCCTCCCTATTTTTTACATCTTGAATAAGTCCTCAGGCGATTTTGTCTGGGCGGATCATCGGCCCCGAGTCCACTGGTCACTTCTTCAGTTGACAGAGGAGGTGTGAACTTCCTAATTTATTGGGGTACTACAAGGCAGTGGCTATTAGAATGATTCTCTTGTGGCTTAACCTCTCATGTCTTACTACTTAGAAATATATTGAATTTGTGTTAAATTACCTGTTTGACTTTGGAGCCATAGTGTTTACCTCCTTGACTTCCCCTCAGACTTTTGAGCCTTTTTATTTGGCAGGTGGATACCTACGGTCCTGTTTTAAAATCCATGCCTTCCTTCATTGGCTCCATATTTTATTTTGTATGTCTGGTGTCAACCAAGGCCGATTTTCACCATGCGTTTTGACCACACCTTCCAGAGGTAGCATCAGTTGGGTTGTCATACATTTTCAATTCCTTGATACCCAAGGGGTGGTCTCTTTTTCTCATCTACAGTCCTCCCACAATTTGACCCAGTGCAAACGTTTTCGATAGTTACACGCTTGAACATTTCTTTTGCACAAGGGTCCCACCAGGAGTAGACTCCCTCACCCTATGTCCCTGTTCTTGAAGATAATGCTTGACTCACTTAAAGAGTATGTTGGCCTCATCTGATTGGTCAGTTTTATAAAGGCCTGAAGTATTACTAGAGTGGCACCACTCAGTCTATTTTGAATGCTTGGAATGCGGAACTTGCTACGGACATTTCATATGAGACGTGGATACAGTCTATTCCTTCCCTGATGAAAATTTCCCAGGGCCCCATACTGGCGTGAATTTATATGGAAGTGCTGCACTCGATTTTTTAATATGCCCGACAGACCAGTTAAATACCTTCCTGCTACATATGGTCCATGTTGGAGAGGCTGTGGCAAAACTCTGGCCAGTCATACTCACATCTTTCGGCATTGCTCGGTGCTCTCCCCTTTTTGGCGGGAGGTGGAGAACTGACTCACACAACTGATGGGAGATTATTTATTAGAATTTCAGATAAATACCTTTGAGCCAATGTACAATGGTTCCACGTCAGTGTACAAAGACTAGAAGTACAGTTTGTGCGAGATTAGCAGGCAAGCAGTTTGAATACAAAATTCAGTACAGGGTATGCATGGTCTAAAAGCTACAGGTAATATAAATAACAGTTAGAACAACACAATCAGGCATACATTTAAAAATGATGAGTCACAACAAATAATATTTGCATGAATTAAAGCTGCCAGAAGGGCATTGTCAAAGGGAAAGGTTGAGTGGAAAAAACTGATTTGCTGCCAATTCTGCCAGGTAGCATAGGAAAGTGGAAGAGAGAGTGGGTGTAGAGGGGTAACTGGGAGAGAGGTAGAAGGAGAGGTGGGTAGGAGGCAAGGATCGGGGAACAAGTGCAACAGTGGGTGGGGTGAGCAGATTAGAAAAGGGAGAGAGGAAGGGAGTTGAAGGAGGGTAAGGGAGGAAGGTGGTGGACCAGGACTGGGGAGAGAAGCAGGGGTAGATATGGGGAGGGTGGTGGCAGGCAGAGGTGGTGATAGTAGAGAGGTGCAAGGAACAGACTCAACTACCAGGGAGGTTAGGAGAAACAGTCATAGGTGGCTCTGGACACAAGCGTTTGGCGTAGCTTGTGTTTGAACGAACAGAGTGTGCCTGAGTTGGTGAGTTCACTGCCCAAGGAGTTTAACATATTAGAGGCTCTAACTGCAAAAGATCGCTGGCCTTGGGCAGTGCGACAGCGGGGAACAGACTGAGAATAGTTGTCAGAGTTTCTTGTGTAAGGGGGGTGGTTGGCTGGGCTTAAAAGAGACTGAACCCCAGGGGGCATGAGTCCCATCAGTGACTTTTTTGTTAGTAGGCAGGTTTGGAAAGTAATCCTTCCCTGAAGTTGTAGCCAGTTTGACTGTTCGTAGAGGTCGCAGGTATGCGTGCGGTGAGCAGCACCAGTAAGGAGTCTGCAGGCCCTATTCAGTGCTGTAATGATTTGCCATAGTGCTGTAGCTGTGGCTGCTCCATAGATAACAAGCCCACAATAAGTGATGGAGACAATAGAGTTGTGTATTGCTAGCTTAAGGGCGTCAGGTGTCAGGCAGTGTCTTATGTTTATAGAGAAGGCCTATATGGATATTTACAGACTTCAGAATCTGAATTGATATGGCTGGAGACAGAGTAGGGTCCAGGTTATTATACCAAGGTATTTGAAAGTCTGCGTCTGGTCCAGAGTCACGTCCGAGCTGTTTTGATAACCAATTGTTGGTGTCTATGTTTGTTATGTGTGCCATGGAACAGCATAGACTTTTTCGTAATTTAACTCTAGTTTCTGTGGGATCAACCAGGCCTCAACTTGCATGAAACTTTCCTGCAGTTGTTTATCCAAGAGGAGGGTCAGAATTCTTAGAAAATCACTGCACCATCAGCATACAGAATAATGTTTTCATCACAGGCAGAAGGAGACTGTTCAGGAAGATGCTGAAAGAAGGGTCCCAATACTGACCCTTGAGGAACACCAGCCCAGAAGGTAGTTTGGAGGAGAGGTAGTCACCAGTCTTAACTTGTTGTGACGGTTGAGAGATAGCTGTTGAACCATTGTAAAGTATCATGAGAAAGCCCTAAGTTGCCAGGTTGTTCCAGTAGTAATGGATGGTTGACTGTATCGAAGGCCTTTGAGAGGTCTATAAAGGTAGCACCGGCAAGTTATCCTTGTCTAAAGCTAGATGAATGTGGCCTATAAATTCAAGGAGGCAGAGAGGTGATGCTGTGTCCTTTGCAACCGTGTTGCTATGGGCATTGCAAGTTGTATTTCTCCAAGTACTCCACCAGTTGGTCTCACGACAATTTTTTCAAGAGCTTTGGATAAAGGGGTAGGATGGAGTGGGCCTGTAGTTACAGTGTAATGTTCTATCCCCAGACTTGTGTTTTGGGTCACCAGGCCGACTTCCACTTGAGGTGGGAACTGGGAAAGCATGAGGACCAGTTAATAATCTTGGTAAGAGGATGCAGGACATCGTCAAGGGTGAGGGTGATGAGCTTCAAGTCAAGTGTGTCCCCACTTGATCTGGATTTTCTGAGTACCTTGAGGAGGTATTTTTTGGCATCCCTTTCAGTAACTGCCTTGAAATAGAAATGTGGATGATTTGTATCCCGAGTCTGTTGATATTGGGAGGTCGTGGTTTGGTTGATGTCAAAGAAGTTAAAGGGAAGCATGTGGCTGAGGTCAGTGAATGCCAGATTGAAAGTATTGGCAATTGTGGTGGGGTCCAGGGTGTTGTTGCCATCAACTTTCAACATATTAGGAGTTGCTTTGGACTTTTCCTATAACTTCAGGAGACTTTGCCAGAATTTCCTTCCATCCGACTATGAGTTTGATAGGGTGCTTCTGTAGTAGCTGGCTTTTCAGTGTAGATAGCTCTGGTGCAGGCATTCCTGGTAGCCTGTATGCCTGAAAGTCTGCTTGGTTGCCAGAGGCTATAGCACAAGCCTACTAGAGGTCCGAGCTTTTAGTTGGTCTAGGAGTTTGCCTGAGATCCAAGGGTTGTCAAGGCCTTTAATTTTCTTAAAGGGGGCATGGATATCACACGCTGCATTGAACTTCGAGATGAAGTATTGAAGTGCAGCATCAACATCCAAAGCGGTGTCAATCGGGGAACTAGTCTTGTTGTCGCAGGAGTGCCATAAGTGTTGCAAGGTGTCTCTTGATTAGCATCCGACTGTTGATAGTTTTCGCGAGATGAGGCAGTCCTGTCCCTAGAATTGGTGCTCTTATGGATTCCTCTTGGGGATTGTCGCCCTTCCTCCAGAAATATGCTCCACATTTATTTAACAGCTGCTAAAAAGGCCCTTACCTGAGGGGGCTCTAGAGAGCCGATCTCCAGGCAGGACGCAAGTTAGAGCCTCTCTGCAAATCAGCTTGATAAAATTTATAATTTAAGCAGCTTAAGTTACTTAAACATTGAAATAGAAGTAATAACCCTCTACTTAAAGTCAAGAGCTCTCTGGAAATACCAAACTCATGATGGGGAAGCAAAAAGGTTCAACGCCAGGATCGTCTAAAGCGCCAGCAATGAAACCAGCTAAAGCTGCAGAACCTCTGAGCGGTGAGGGAGAGAATACAGCATACACTATGGCAGCACCTCCATGGCATCAAATGTTAGTCACCACGAAGTCGCTAGATGCCAAGATGGGAAAAACACTCATGTCTCAAGAAGCACAACCTGGCGATAAATGAACTTACCGCTACAGTGGCAGACAATGAGAAGCAGTTGATCACCACGTATGCCGTAGTCACTACGCTGACACAAGAAAATGTCCAGCTCTAGAGCAGGCTTGAAACTCTAGAGAATGAAACACGGATGGGAAATGTTCACTTGGTAGGGGTCCTGGAGGGCGTTGAGGGACTGAATCTTCTAGTCTTATCTCAAAGAATGGATGCAGTTATCAATTCCAGTTCCTGAGGACTTGGTTGGGATCCTTAAGGCGAACCAACAGAGTAAACCAAGAGTGAGGCTTGTTGACACAATCTGCCATGCACTGTCCTGCTATGTCTATCTGGGGTGGAAGTAAGAGATATTCTAATTCGGTAGTGAGGGCAGTCTACCCTTTATCCATAAATTACTTTGATGTCAAGTTATTTTCAGCTCTTTCATTCCAGACCTGCTGTCGCCGCAAACGTTTTGATGGGGTAAGACAGAGACTGCATGCCCTTGGAATAACACACTCCTTTTTATTGCCTGCAAGACTGAGGATTACATATGCTGGGAAAACATGGCAGTTTACAGATCCAGCAGATATGGGTCGCTGGATGGAGAAGACAGAGAAAAAAGAGTTTGCCTCTCGGGACATTGTGCTAGAAGAGGAGGCAATTGAAGAGGAGGATTAGGGAAGGGCCTGAACTTGAGTGTTGCTTTCTCTCCCCTTGATAAGTCAGAAGGACATTTGAAGTGAGTGGGGATTGGTTTAATTTGGTCTCCGATAGCACTCGATCCTCACAGAGGTTGGTAGAGGATATTGGACACATTTGGGACAAGATCTGACTGCTGATCACTCGTATCTCTGCTGGGGAGGGGTTGCTTCTTTAGGCAACCCTCCATATTTTCTCTACTTAAAATGTTGGGGGTGGGTGCGATTCCTTCAGATGTATACTCTGTAATACTATAGATGGTTTTTTGTTTTAAGTTTATTGGGGGCTGTTGCTCTATAAGAATGGATAATGATAATTACTTAATGCTGCTAGTTATGTTGGGGAGGCAGCGATTTAGCAGGAGGCTATGACTTGTATTATTATTCCCAGTTTTATATCAAATATGTATCTCTGGATAAATAGGAATCATAAGTGATTGCATTAGATTTTCCCTGTATTTCTACCTGTTATTGGGATATTCCAAGCCATTGAGATGGTTGGCATTAATGGACTCTTATATGGACTATAATTCATGGATACCCCCTATTCCTGTTGCACAAGATTGCGGGGGACAAATATGAATATCACAGATGTAATGTCGTTGTATTGTGCATTTATTGTCCTGTATGAGGAAATGTGTTTACGTATTATACAAAACAGTAAACACAAAGTATATTAAAAAAAGGCCCTTATCTGTCTATGGTATCGACCGACTCCCCCTAAGCTTGCCCAATGGCATTCCATTGTAAGCGATATTTATTATATTGACATATTAATAGCTTGCTGTCATGGCCAGGCAGCTTGTTTTGAACTGTGCTGGCAGACTTGGGTGTTTTACATTTCTGAGGAAGATGATTCCTTTGTGCCATGAAGCCTAATAGTTTTGGGTTTGGGCTTCATCTTAGTGGGGAGGGGTTGGGTTAGGTTAAAGGTTCTTATAAAATGGCAAGAAAAAATCTAGAAATCTCATTGACCAAGAGACATCAGCTGACTGTACATTAAATCTCTTTATACGCACAGTCATCCTGGTCCTAAACCACAGAACTATCTTCCATCAGTCCCCCGTCAACCAGAACTGATCTTCCATTATAAACATGACTGCTGCCTTTACACTGTAAAAAAAAAAAAAAACTTCAACTGGACCCTTAAAATAAAACTACCTTAAATAAAAATAAAATAAATTAATTAAATCTTGTTTCCCTGATCATCTCACCTCCTTACACACATAAACAAATTAGAAACATTAAGTATTATTTATAGTTTTCATTACAACTGTTTGTTTACGAACAGTGGAAAATCCCCCTTCTGTCTTTACCTGCTTATCAGGGAAATCTCTTATACTTGCCCTGACAGTGATATAATTGAGTCTCTGGCTCTAAAACAGGCCTTTGTTGTCTGTGTGTACAGAATGTCAGGAGAGTAACATTCTACAAGTGGAATGGAACAGAATTTTGAATCCCTGTATTCCATGCTAAACATTCCATGATAAACATTCTATGTCTTGCATGTATGGAAAAACAGAAAACAAAAAACAGGATGAAGAAAGTAGGCAATACAGTAATACTTTATAAACAAAAAGAAAAGGTGGGAAAACACAGTTAAATAGGCAGAGGCAGACCAAAGTACCCAAATAATTGCTAATGTTTATAAAAGCATGTACATTTGAATCTCATATAGGAGTTTTCAGGTGAAATCTACCCTCCTTGCCCACAAAAAAGCAACCTGGCTGGTTTAAAGTTTTTTTTTTTTCTTACTAACCTTTCACCTCAATCCTATAGCAGTTTTCCTTTTATGTACTAGACTACAGCACATAAGTAAAAAAAGGAAAATAAAGAGAAGGCTGCCTTCAATGAGTATGTAACTACAGTGTAATGGAAATTGTTTTAAACACTGCTTATGTCTTACAAATTTACAAATGTTACAGTGCATTTATATGATAAAATTTACATGACAGAGAAAGTCTTTATTTTCAACCAACTCTACTAATAAATACTTTTACTGCAAAGTACTGTACTAGTTAACCTATTGCTGACATATCCTAGTTTATGCATTAATAGGGACTACTTTTTTCAGTTTTTAGATGTTTTAGAGGTAACATATTGTACACTCTTTTGAAAATAGTAAATGAGTTTTAATCCCTATCAGAGTACATCAAACTAACTCTTTTATGATGGTGGCCAATTTTATAAGTGTGATAAGCAATTCCAGGGTGTGCATTAAAAGATTTTAATGCACTTCCCAGGGGCGTAAGGACACTCTGCTTTCAGCCTCGTGCCTTAGCACACCCCTTGGGCGTGCATTAAAATCCTTTAATGCACACCCTGTCATGGCTTATTACTTACTTATTTTAATATGGACCTAACATACGGGTTTTATCACATCTGGAGGTATTTTCTATTAAATTGCAGGGCTACTTATACTGTGGGAAGAAATGCAGTGGAAGTTTTTAATGTCAGGCTTACGCTTGTTGTTTTACTTTTATAACTCTGGATAACGCCTGGTGCTAATGGACGAATAGTTCTGTTTTTTCAGAGTTCCCCCATCATTTGTACACCTGTGTATTTTTGTTGCAGTCATTCATTGCTCTGTACTCTGCTGTTATAAACAGTTTAAAATGAAATTATTTCTGTGGGATCTCTGCTACCTTACCTGAAACATCAGGATTGGCTAGCATCACTGGATATGCAGGATGTATACCAGCTAGGGGTAAGCGGACTGTTCATTGTCGAGGCACAGGTAAGGAAGCATAGGAAAAACAGGAGCAGTTGTAGAATTTGCAAAAGTGTTTTATTAGTACTAGCAGTAACATAAAAAATAAAATTGTTTAGAATAACTATTTACAAAGGCAGAATAAACAGAGAAGATCCATCTGAGTTTTCCTTCAATCTCTGTGTGTTTTTTCAAAACATTGCAGATCCTTTTATGTCTGTCCAGGAGCTCATTAAGAAAATTGCATGCTTCTCACAGAATGTTCTTGTAAATTTCCAGTATTCTTGTCAGTTTCGTGGAGGTGCGGACCCTTCTCCACCGCTTCTGAAAAAGGGCTTAAAACTGCTCTCAGGTTAACCCTTGAGTTCCCAATAGCTTTTGCAATCATCTCAAACTATAATTATATTAATTTCAACAGTAACACTATATCATTTCTAAACAAAGGGATCCCAATATCAGTTACATTTCCACATAATGAACTGCATATATTTTGTACCAACAGATATGCAAGGAGGAAAAAGACAGAACAGCAAGTGAAGGCAGAGAATTGCAAGACCATCAGGGTGATCAAGTCCTAGGTCTCACAAGAAAATTTGGTTGTACAACCAGACAAAGGACAGAAAAGGAGAGAATAGAACAGATCCTTGCATTTAAACTCTCCATAACATCTGGGACAGAGTCCTGTTCAACCCTAACATACTGTTTCATAGAAGATCTGGACCCCGGATCGAACCCACAATCCACAGACCGGATAAATATGGACTTCACCATAGAAGTCCAGTTCTGGAGTCCTGGAGAATGCAGTTTCCACAATTTTGTTGTCTGTTGCCTGGGGGGATGTCGTTGGGATGTACAGGGCAAGCACAGCATCCAGTCAGGCAACAGAAGGTCACGAGACGACGTTATCAGCATATATATTTGTGCGCAACCACGCGGCCCAGAAGGAGGAGGAGGAGGACCTGGCAGGAGAGAGAGACTAGAAGGCAAGCACCAAACCCAAAAGCACTACAGTTAGGGGGAGGGAGGGGAGAGATTCCATCGTGGAGGACATGGGGTGGGTAAGTCGGTCGGTTGATGACGGAGGGAGTGTTGGGAGTACGGGGGTGCCATGAATGATTAGTTACATAAAATTCCAAATGAAACTTTTCTCTGCCTCGACAGTAGTAGCTATGTCTGCAAAGGCAGGCTGGCCGCTGGGAAAATGTGATTTGCTATTCCAGATCCAGAGAGGAGAGTGTACTGGGGAGGGGTTCAGAGATTACAGTTACAGAAAATCCCAAATTAAAGTTTTTCTTGGCCTCGGACAGTAGCTGTGTGTACAAAGGTACAGGCTGGCAAAGTCTGACTTGTGCCTTTTCAGATCCAGAGTCTGGGGGTGGTCCAAGATTACAGTTACAGAAAATCCCAAATGAGTTTTTTTTTCTTGGCTTCACACAGTGTAGCTGGGTGTAGAAAAAGGGCAAGCTGGCAAAATCTGACTTGTGCCATTCCAGATCCAGAGGAGAGAGTACTGGTGGCCTAGAGATTAGTTACAGAAAATCCCAAATGAATTTTTTTTTTCTTGGCAGTAAGATGGCAAAATAAATCTTTGTGATGTAATGAGTGGCAAGGGAAAGAGACAGCAGGGTGGCCCACAATAAATGTGACACCCCAAAAATCCCAAATTTTTTTTTTTCTTGGCTTCAGTGCGGCTGTGTACAGTCCAATCACGAATAACGATCATTATCACCTACGTTCAATCTGGATTTCATGTATTAAAAAAAAAACAAACTGTTCAAACAACATACAAGTTAATGTGTCTGCCCTGTGCTGCTGGCTGTGGGTGGTCCAGAGGATAATCTGACTGTGAGTTGTAGCAGGCTGAGTGTTTACAGTACAATACAAGTAAAGTACAAGCACTACACACAAGTGTCATCATCATCACTCATTCCCCATTATTCCTTATTATCATTAGTTTCATAGTATATCACGTTACAAACTTACATTATGTATAAGCATTAACCAACTCCTAATGTGGGACTGTGCTGCATGTGGCTAATGCACCAGATGTGTCTGCATCTCCAGTTCAAATTCTGAGGCACACTTAACAGTTGCTGAATTTGGTCACTTTCACTTAACAGTAAGTATTATAGGAGCCAGTCCGGCAATCTTGGAAGGAAGTGGTGGTGGACTGCTGTGCTGTCGGTGTGCTGTGTATGGTCACAACAGTAAATTTGTTTCTGGTCTGTATGAGTGGGAGTCATCAGAAGGACATCACGTTTCACGTTAGAGGGATCTTTTGCTCCAGAATGGATTAAAGTGTTAGTGAGGCACTTTCTAGTTCTGAGGTGGGGAGTGGCACTGCAAAAGACAGGAATCGGCCTGAAAAGGGAAAACGTAATCAAATCCCAAAAAGGGATTTTTTTTTTTCACATCTAATAAGGTTTTGTCTTCCAAACGAATGCTTTAATCCAAAAAAAGTGACTGTCTAGGATCATTATAATCAGTCCCAAGTAAAAAAAAAAAAAAAAAGTTATGTAGTTAAAAAACTAAAGACATGATGGGTATTTATTTGTTTTTATTTTATTTTCATTTATGACTTTGGTAACCGGGTAGGTGCGCTGATCCCAGGAACCGTTTTCAGGCATGACCCAGGCCTTCATTTAGTGGCACAGAGTTGCATAACAGCAGTGCATAAAACAGTAGACAGATTGACAATAATAACAGGTTACAAGTGTACACTGGGTACAAGGTAGCATAATACATAGCTCCACATGATACAAGGTTTTATAATACATACCTGCAGAGGCACCCAATGGTATGAAACACTTGCATACTATGCTACTGCCAGTCCCTCATCTGAGTCTTCTGAGGATGAACCTGATGAGGGTAATACTGATAATAAAGAAGATGAAGAGGATGCTCAGGTGCAGAAGGTTTATTGGAGGGGATGGAAATTGCAGATGAGGAAGGAACATGCAGAAATGTTTTGGTTGTGGGGGGCAGTGGGAATAAACCAGAACAGGCCCAGGACAAATCTTGGTGGGGGGACCTGGAAAAAAAAATTTAATCTTTTTTGCTCATACTTCTCCTTAGTTCTTCCAATGAATTAATAGTGCATGTTGCTATTTATAAACGGCCAGTCAGCAGGGGTAAAAAGAAAGGAGCATTGGGAACTTCAGCACTGAAAAGGCACCTAGACAGATGTCATAACATTAGTGAGACGGTCAGTTGTGAGTCTCAAAGAGAAGGTGATAATGATAGCTCACTACTCTCAGGGGTAACACCCATAGATGAAAGCAGTGGCAGCCCCCGCAACACTACACCTCCACCACCACTTGCTGACATTCGAAGAACTTCTCCAACTGTTACTGAAAGTGACCATGTGTTCAAAAGCCCTCCTCCTTCAAGGAGACAGCTTACTGTCTCAGAAACATATGAGCGTAAAGCCAGATATGCCTCGACTCACCCTGTTGCTGTTACAGTAACCCAAAAAATTTCTAAAATGATAGCTGTTGATTTGCTACCATATAATGTGATTGAACATGTAGGATTCAGGTGGCTGCTTGAGCACCTGGAACCTCGATGTAGTATACCATCACGGAAATGCTTCTTGGCAACAGGGATTTCCGATCTTTACAATGTTGTATGTAAAAAATATTAAGGCGCTTCTTGTGCGGTGCTGTTGGGAGGGTGGTGCATCTCACAACAGATATTTGAACAAGTTGTCAGCCTGAACCCGTCATGTCTGTCACGGCCCATTGGGCATCTTTTGATAATTCATGTGGGAGTGGGGACAGTGAAGAATCTCAGTTTGCTGTTCTAGGAATCTTTTATTTTTCATCTGAACATACCTCATACAACATCAGTGAAGAGCTCCAAAAACCAATACAGCAATGGCTCACTTCACAGGGACTGTCAGTTGACTTTATAGTTGCAGAATATGGGTCCAACATAAGGAAAGCCTTGGGGGGGGGGGGCTTTGTTCACATCTGCTGCTTTGCGCATTGCTCAAATTTAATAGTTCACAGTTTTCTCTCGATGATGACAAGGAGATTGAGGCTCTCGTTAGCACTGGTAAAAGAGTATGCACTCATTTCAGTCACTCAAGCAAAGCCCGTCACTTGTTTGAAAAAGTACAGCAGGAGCACAGTTTACCTTTGCACAGACTGATCCAAGACATTTCTACTCGATGGAATACAACCTTTTATATGTTCCAAAGGCTGTTGGAACAAAAGAAAGCTGTCAGGCAGCACACCTTGGAAAATAAAATTGATGATGCAGACGTCTATATCGCTCCACCACAGTGGGCCATGCTGGAGTTTCTCATTATACTGCTCCAGCCATTTGAAGAAATCACTAGGGAGGTTAGTGCAAACACAGCCGCTCTGAGCCAGGTGATAACCCTAATAAAAAATTTAAAATTCAGATTGAATCAGATTAGGGAAAAGTTAGAGAAGCAAGACAGTTCCATGATCACACAGGCTGGCAGTGGCACTGACACATTCAGGTTGCCCTCCAGAATACAATCTCTAACGAGACGCATGATCAAAAACGTTGAAGAAGATGACACACTATGTAAAATGCTTCGTTCTAATTACTACATTAAAGCAACAATCTTGGACCCATGATACAGATCGAAGCAACTATTGAGTGATGATGACGATGATACTTGTTTTGAGAGAAACAAACAGGAAATAATTGACGAGGTGCATGCTGTCATGGAACAGAGTACAACAGCAGCACCACATTCAGAATCTTCTTCACGACACAGCAGCACAGCACCAGGTGGCCCATCCTCTGCTGTTGCGGCATTTTCCCTCTTCCTCTTCATCCACTGCGAATCTTCTTCTTCACCACCAGCCAAGCATGATAGCACTGTCCCACAGTCACTTGGCTCAGCTTCATGTCTCTGGAGTCACTTAGAAGATGTTATTGTTACATTTTCATCTGCCTCTTGTAACACAGCCCCAGCACAGACCATTGTTGAAATGTATCTGGCAGAGCCCAATATCAGCTCGAATGCTGAGCCTTTGAAATACTGGAAATCCAAACAAAATATGTGGCCTGATTTAGTAAACATTGCAGTAAAGTACATGAATTGCCCTCCGACTAGTGTCTGTTCAGAACGGTTGTTCAGTTCAGCTGGTAAAATCATTACTGATGCACGATTCCGTTTGACACCAGAAAATGCTGAGCGCCTCACGTTTCTCAAAGTCAACATTCCTCAGTTTAATTTCAAATATGATTCCTGAATAAAACATACAATAACTGCTCCGAGCAGGCCCGATGCACAAAACACTTTCAAGAACTTGTGCCTGCTATGAAAATCTTTTGTGAATGGGGTCTACTACATGATGCTGCAATTAATTGCAACAAGTCAGGTCAGGACAGACTTGGCCAGGCCACTATGAGCAGCACAGAATAGAAAAAAAAAAATAATAACTTCAATGGGTTCAGAGTCCAAATACAGCAAGCAACTGCATTTCATATCACAAACTTACTTGGTGGTACCAGGTACCACTATCTGATCTGTAGGTAGGGTACTGCTGTCTGCTACTACTACAGTCACTTTTGTCATCCACGAGTCATGGATTCGAGTCACTACAACTACTTGTCACTTTTGCCCTCAAAGTGATCCTGACTGTACTGTTTTAATTTTCATGCAGTGCATGCATGGCTTAGCAGATGCCTGAAAGTTCAGAAACTGAATACTCTTTGTATATTTCTCACGTCCCCAATATTTGGCTGCAAATACTTTACAGAAACAAATGCTACTAAATTGAAAATTCATATAATTTCTTTGTGTATGTGTGTGCATGGTATGCTAGCCTGGTTACATCTCGCTTACAGTAACTGGGCTGAGATTATTATATTACTGTATTTTATTTGTGATACTTCTATTACTTGGCAGTGGCTGGCAGCAAGCAACTGTGGAACTAGAAAGGATGTCATTGTGTTGTGTGTCATCAGGTCTTCAGGTGTCAGTGGCAAACCTTTTTATGACTGCACTTGACCAATGCGGTGTGTGATTGGCTGCCTGCCTGTGTGGTAATCACTGTGTCTTTTCATTTTTCTTCTTTAAGGATTTAGCATCCATTCCTCAGCATGTTGATCAGATTCAGCAGAAGTAGCTGTAGTACTAGAAAACATTACCAGGTAGTGTACCATATACCACAGTACATGGGGGCGTTCAAAACAGTTGCATCTTTCACATGGGTAGGCTTTCTTTTTTTTTTTAAACTTCAAGTTTATTTTTGTATCAGATATGATTGACTTTTTTTTTTTATTTAGTTGTTTAACCAGGAGTAGCACACTAAGCTAAGCTTTTTACAGGAGCGACCTGGGAGCACAGGGAAGTTAAGTGACTTGCTCAGGGTCACACAGTATGGCAGTGGAAGCTGTGGAATTCAAACCCAGGTCTGGTCTGCTGGATGTCACCAGATTTGCAGCTCAGAGCCCTAAACCACTGTGCTATACTGCCTGCTATACATTTATCAAGTTGCTAATGTTACAGGCTTTCTATCTGATTAGCAAACCAATCTAAACATTTGAAAATACAGATATATTTCAAACATTTTTAGGTAGATGATGAATCTTCAAATTTTAAAAAACAATTACTGTATATTCCCTTATTCACTATTCTCTTTACTAACCAATTCCAAGAAAAAAAAGGGAAATACTACAGCACAGTATAATGTAAATTTCCAATTAACAAGACAAACATAGGCATCATAGAATTATTTATCCTCTGTTACTATCTGGACCATACATACTACTCTCTAAGTCTCCCTATGGATTATCAACTTGTCTTTGAAGATATTGGTGCCAAGGTGGCCATATTTCAATAAACTTTTCACTTGGCAATCTCAAGATGTAAGTGATTTGTTCCATGGATTTTATTTGGTTCACTCTGGACATCCAGTCTTCGACTGGGGGGGGAGAGTGGGGTCAGCCACCTTGATTTCATGCACTTCAGTGCTGCCATCCTCAACATATGGGCCAATTTATTGGACTGTCTTGAACAAAAAGCAGGGTCGGAAACCTAACACCAGGTCTACCCTGTAAATGGGACCTGCAAACCTGTAATGTTTTGTATAGGGCATGCACTTCTCACCAAAATGGTACTAGTTTTGGACAATCCCAGAACATATGTGTTTGGGACCCTTTGATTTGACAGCCCCTCCAGCACAAGTCTGACTGATGGGGTCCAAATCTTTACTATTGTAGGGTAAGGAAGTATCGCAGTATTATCTTCCAGTGAGACTGCCAGGCTGGAGAACTGGACACCTGCCACCCTCTACACAATCTTCTTTCCCAAATGAGATATTGGGGTGTTCAATTCCACTTCCCATCTTTGTCTTACTTGATTCAAATCCAGTATGTTGGTGCTGATCAAGATTTTATACAGTTGAGAGAGAGGGCGAGCACTGTCTTTAATTGTGATAAAAAAAAAAATAGAAAACATTTTCAAGTTGTGTTTTATCCCTACATATCATTTGTAATCTGTTTATCAGATATAGTATAGTGGCGGACCTGGAGGGATCTAATATGATCCTCCCTACAGAGCTGGAATTTGTCCATCAGCTGAACAAACGACAAACAACTGTTATTGTTAATGCATTGAGCAAATGTTGAAAAACGCTATGCCGCCCTCTGACCTGGGTGGGACAAAAGATGGCTCAAATCTAATCAAGGTTAGAGGACCCAGACTTTCCGGAGTGTGAGTAAGCTTTCTGAGTTTTTTGAGAACCAATAAAGAGTGGCTGACCCACGGATTTGTTACTGAACCTATTATACCTGATGGTATATTATTGGTTGGCAGCGTCCATAGTGCCCAGTCTTTAAGAGATGCTTCTTCTAAGAGGTACCATCCTGAGTCCTCCCTGTGTTTGGCCTAGGTACACAGTTGAGCCCCTCTGGCTGCCAGGAAATCAAAATAAAAATGTGGTAGGGCTGGTCCACCCTTTTCCTGAGGAGCTTGCACAATGTTTGTGGCTAGTCTAGGACACTTGTTGTTCCAAAGGAATCTCTGGGTCACCCTCTGTAAGGCTGCCCAGAATTCTCTGGGGGGTTGCAGTGGGAGGGTTTGGAAAAGAAAAAGAAGCCTTGGTAAGGTGTTCATTTTGAGCACTTGTGACCTCCCATATAATGTTAAGGGTAATAATTGCCATCTGGCCATGTCTGCCTGAAGGTTCTGAAACAGTTTTAGGTAGTTATTTTTGTACAACTGCAACAGGTGCACAGATATGTTAATTCCTAGATAACGGACAATTTGTCTTAGCCCATGCAAAGGAAGCCCTTTTCAATCGCTGTAAGGAAGCCACTCAATACAAGGGTCTTTGATTTAGTGTGATTAATTTATAGCCTGCAAGAGCACCATAAGTTTCTAATGTTTTAAGAAGTACAAGAATTGAGGTCCCTGGTGTGAGATAAAAGGAGGAGTCGTCCACATATAAAGCAATTTTTTTTGGGGATGTGTCCCTCTACCTCCACCCGAATCAGAGGATTTGTTCTGATATCCACCGCTAGTGGCACAAGGGATAGGGAGAGGGCAGCCTGCCTTTTACCCAGCAATAGGGAAACCACTCTGAGAGATGGCCATTCACCTTTATTCTGGCTTCTGGAGCATTGTATAGAGCCCTAATAATAGCCAAGAACTTGTCCCTAAGCCAAACCTCCAAGGGTCTCATCCAGGAACACCCAGTCAACCCTGTCGATTGCTTTCTCGGCATCCATACTGATAACTAGTTGAACATTCTTAGCATTTCTTTGGGCCAAGATTACATTCAACAGGCATCGTGATGTTGGCCTGCAGGTGGCGACCTGATATAAAGCCTGTTTGGTCCCTATGTACCAGGGTCTGGACTACCAGTTGTAGCCAGTCAGCCATTATCCCTGTAAAAATGTTTAAATCCACTGGGAGTAAATAAATGGGTCGGTAAGATTTGCAATCTTCTGGGTTCTTACCAGCTTGAGAAGAACAGAGATGTGGGCCTGGTTCCAAGATGGGGCTGCCCTCTCCCTCTCAACAGCTCATTATAGGCATCCAATAGTATTGGCAACAAGGGGTTCAAGAACTCCTTGTAGAACTCTACCACATACCTGTCCGTCCCAGGGCCTTTCCATTCTTTAAATGTTTGATTTTCTGAATTATTTCTGTATTGGAGATATGTGCTTCAACCCCAGTCTCTGCTCCTCAGTTGAGTGTGGGGAGCTGGAGGTTTCAAATAGAAAGTATTTTCTCTTGGTGGTCTGGACCTCTCTCCACTTGATATAGAGCAGTATAATATTTTTGAAATTGAGCAGTGATAAGGGCAGGGACAAAATTGCTGCATTATCCCTTTCTGATCTTAGCTTGCACTGCTTTCGAGAGGCTCTCTGTTTTAGAGCTGCCATGCCAAAGGTTCCTGCACTGTTGCCTTGTTCATAGTACTTTGTTTTGCCTATCTGAGTTGTCCTTGAGCCTGCAAGTCCAGAATTTTATTTGGTCTAGTTTTAAGCCTGTCTAGCTCTATTTTAGTTTGTTGATCTAAGGTCGTTTGCCGAGCCGCCTGTAACTCAGAGATTTTCTTTCCTAATTCCAGGCGTTCTTTAATTCAAGATTTTTATACCCGGAGGCATATTTAATTATGATGCCCTCATATAACATTTCAGGGCATCCCATCTAACCCTGCTTCTGTGTCTTCTGTTGGATTAAGTTCTAAAATTCTTTAATTGCCTGCTGTATTAAGTTTTAAAATCCTTGTGGTTCAGCAGGCTAGTGTTGAGATGCCAAATGGACTCAGGGGTTCAGAAGACAGTGCTATCTCCAGGGATATGGAAGCATGATCAGATAAAAAAATGTTTTTACATATATTTGCTCTTGTGAGATATTGTAAAGTGTTAGCTGAAATCAGAAATAATCTATTCTGGAATACATCCTGTATTTGGGGGAAACATAATCTCGTTCTTTAGGATGTGTTGAATCTCAGGCGTCCACCAGTGATAACTCTGAGTTTAGTCTAGAAAGAGCTCTGCTGGTTCTGGCGGCCTGTAGTTCTAGAGCCGACTCTGTCCCAATTAAGGTCTAGTACTGAATTTAAGTCCCCCATGAAGATCAGGCTATTAAGATCTAGGATAGAATCCTTAATTATTTTAGTTAAAACCAGTATCCTTTCTTGCTCCTCATTAGGGGCATACAAATTGAGAAAGACACAGTTCTGACCTCTGTACTCCACCATGAGTCTCGCATATCTTCCCTCAGGGTCTAAGTCTACTTGCAAGATCTTAAGTGGGACGTCCCTTCTTATCAATATAGCTGTTCCCCTTCTGTTAGTTTGTTGTTGGTATTCAGCTGCATACACCTTCCCCAACCAACCCCTCCTCAGCTTTCTATGCTCAACCATACTTAAGTGGTTGTTTTGCAAAAACACCATGGTGGCATGTTGTCTTTGTAGTTCTTGAATTATTCTTTTTTTTTTTACTTGCTGGCTCGACTTCAGAGGAGGCCTCGTGCCTCCCTCCTCCTACTACATCCCGCTAGGGCAATCCCCCAAGGTGTTCCATTTCCCTTAGCATCATTTTGCCTATGGGGCCTGGGTTTATACATTTTCCCGATTTTCTCCCCTTAGTTTCCCCCCTTAGGATGCCCGGCACCTTTAGGACTTACGTCCAGAGAGGCGACGTGCTAGTGCATGTCATCCTCTCACATGCCGTACAACGACCCCCCTCCACAACTCCGGCATATCGGAGCTGCCGATTCCCTTCGAGGCCCTGTGCATCCACCAGCTGTCTCTACGGGAGTGTTGGACGCTTCCACGTCCCTGGTAACCACCCCTGAGGGAGGAGAGCATCTACTGGGATGCTCAATCCTCTCTCCCCCTGCCAACCCCTGAGCAACCTGAGTCCGTTCCCAAACCCGGGTTGCCGGCGTAGCGTGAGCTGTGGCGTCCAGTGCCTTAACCCTCAGCACCACCTCTTGAATAATTCTTGACCTTTCAACAGGACTATTTATTCCCCTTACGTTCCAGGAAACTATTTTTAAGTCTGCCATGTTAATATCATATTACTATAACAAATCTTCAGAGGATATCTATGTACCTGTAGAAATAACCTAAATAAGTGAACATATAGCCCAAACAATGTAAACCGGTCATAACTATATACAGACTACCACCTCAGTAGCAGATTAATCATTTGCATAACTTCAAGGTATGTATATACCTATTCCACACCTCTGGACACTTCTACGAGGTGGTAGGAGGCTATATATCTAGCCTCCCCGTCAGAACTAGACCACACAAAGACAAACTATGTGGTGCCCCAGCCAGGTTGTATCCAGTTGCCTCTGTGAATTAAATTTGACCATCGGCCTAAGTCTGACTCAATGATTTAGTTGAAAGGATTATAATTTGTGGTAAGAGGAGGGAGCCAGGCAACACAGCGCCCCGGCAAAGGAGAGTGCCCCCCCCAGGGGCCCAGGACACCCAGAGGTGAATTGCATTGCTCTCAAATCAAGCACTTAAAATAAAATAACTGCCACTAGACTAGGCAAGCGCCTATCCCAGCCGCCTGTGTGACCCATCATCGCCTCCCATGTGAGTACCCCATAACCCCCCGCCCGCTATGCCCCTATTCGCCTCCTGCTCTCTGGACACACCATCTCCAAGTTTGTCAGCCAGTACAGTCCTTGACTTGAAAGAGGCTGAGAGGCCAAGGGGACACTGCCATCCGACTTTCTCAGGTCTTATCTGATTGGGTATCTATTGTCCATATTACCGAGGGGAGTCTATGGGTGCCCTTCAGCACGCCACTCACATTCCCTCTTGTGGGATAAGTTTGTATCTGAAAGATTAGCCCGAAATATAAAGTCCAGTCCTGAAATTTAGCACTGACCTGCCTCAGGTGGCCAGCATCCTCAGGATTAGCCCCAGCCTTCAACCAACTTTTAGAGGCGTCCCATGAGAAATCCAGCTCGGGGCCGAGGGCAGGGCCAGGCACCACCTCAAGGGACTTAATGGTGCCACCTTCTGCAACGGGACCAGCAACCCCCAGTTGTGGCTATAACTTCTGGTCGCCCCCCCCACCAGAAGCCCTCCCCTAGGGAGTAAGCCCCCATCAACCCATCGGATCCAGCTCTGTTAACCAGAACTAGTACTAGTTTAAGATTTGTACCTGTGAAAAAGATTATATATTATGACTGGTTAAACACCACTATTAACGAATGGAGTGTAGTAAAAATCAGTTATGAAATATGCAGTCCACAAATATAATTGGTCCAAACTCTAGCGGATTCCGATTCCAAAATGACCAGTCTGTAACTGTGATAAGGCTCATTAATTGGAAGAAAAACGTAAGTTGCTGAGATTCAAGTTTGCGCTCCTACCCCCGCCCCACTACAGACTGACTCTAAAAGAAGGAAACCTTTAACTTAGGCCCCTTTCCCTCATCAAAGAATGCAGCACCGACATTTTGTAGAAAGGAGAGATAAGCCAATGCAACTTTGTGTACTCAGCCAATGTTGGTTGCAGCCTCCTTGGAAGATGAGTGCATGGGCAAAGCGTCGCTAGAGTTGATGTCCTGAGGGACTGCTTTGTTATACAAACTGTCCCACACTGAATTAGGGTCCCCGCTCTCCGCGCTTCGTTCTTTGTGCCCTTCAATTGCCAGGACTTCTTCAAGAAGGATATGTCTGGTGCTCCAGCTCCCTCTACGGAATGGATATTCCTTGCTTTTTGGTCCAACTGATTGCTTGACTGCTTCCTTGACAACCTTGGCCTTCAGGTATGAAATTTTAATTCTTGCTGGGTATTCAAGTTGTGTAGGGTGTCCGTTGTCTAATGAGCTTGACTACGCTTATATGCCTCTGTCTACGAGCCAGTGTTTGAAGGCATAGTCTGATCGAAAAAGGCTAACATCTCCAAAAGTACCTGTTTCTTGGACCAGGCTACTCCTAGTACCGCTTCCTTGACTCTGTAGTCAACAAAGCCATAATTATGAGCAGCAGTCTAGCTTTGGGATCTTTAAGCTTAGCCACCAAAGACTTGTGTGCACAAATGAAACCAAGGTCTCTGCCCTTTTAAATTCAAGATTTCCTTTAAAAAGCTATCCATGCGACCCGGGTTCGGGAACAGACTCAGGTGCCAGGGGTCGGCAGGGGAAGGGGCTGGATTGAGCATCCGTGGGACTGCTCTCCTCCCCTGGGGTGGGTTGGG
Source organism: Neoceratodus forsteri (assembly GCA_016271365.2). Taxonomy (NCBI): domain Eukaryota; kingdom Metazoa; phylum Chordata; order Ceratodontiformes; family Ceratodontidae; genus Neoceratodus; species Neoceratodus forsteri. The sequence goes on along the minus strand of CM057456.1, from coordinate 761,810,444 downwards.
GATGCATGGTCGCTTGCAGCGCCCCCGTGGAGACGGGAGCACAGCAGAGGATCGCACTAAAGGGAACACCACAGAAAAAGCAGAAACTGCACTGGGATCGGCCAGATGTGGCGGCATGCAGCCAGTGCCCTCGAGCAATCCTGGCAGAGTGACGTCTGCCTCAGCAGCACCCAGGCAAAAAAAATAGTGTGCTGAGTCCCCAGCAGCCTCCCTCTCGAAGGAGAGGGACCCTCCCGCAAAGGGTATGCCAGGCTAACCTGAAAGAAGGCTGCAGATATGAGGAGCAGTTCTGGGGAAGTGCAGGAAGGGTCGCTGGTGGTACTTGGTGGCTTGAAGGAGGAGCAGGTCCCAGTGCGCAACGGAGGGGAAAAAAGAATACACAGAAAAAAAAGCTGTCCATAAATTGAATCATGACACCAGATTCAGTGCCCTCCAGCTGGAGATTATTTTGCCGGTTGCGATTCTCAAGATCTTCTAATTGCTGCTGGAGAGCAAGTTCTCTATGGGGAAGATCTTTCAGTGCTGCATTGTGAATGTCTGAGATATTCGTATATTCTGTCAGTGACTCCTCAAGGTGTTCAGTGCGTTTTGTTAAATCTGTAATACATTGTCTGTCTTCCTTAGCTCTTTGCTCCAGTCTAGAAAGAGTCTCATTCATCTGTTGCAAAGTGCTGCACAGAGTTTTGGAAGCGATTGTAAAATCTTCTTCAGTACTGCTATGAAGCTGCAGGGTTTGGTTGATCAGGTCAACTGTCTCGGTAGGTACACGGCCTGCTGTTGCGGAGACGAAGGTGGAAATTTCAGCTTAGGATGCAAATTAATCACGCCATCCTTATGTTTAGGTTTGGAGGCATGTTGAATTCTTCAATCACTCGATTACTTGACAGGGTATTGGCGTTTGGGAGCTGGATTCGAGGAAGGATCGATTTTAAATCTGTTAGGAGCTCTCAGCTTAGGCTTCCATTGCTAGGCAACGGAACTGGAAGTCCCGGGTGGGCTTTCTTAGTGCTGCTCATTTGATCATTCATATTCATTTCTTTGGCTTGTCATGGAACATTCATCAAAATAATATACACACAGCACCATTAATAAAAAAAAAAGATATCTTAGCTGCCTGGCAGGGCCTGCAGTGCTTGGTGGTGCTATGATATACTGTAGATATTAGCATCTGTCTGTCTGTCTCTCCCAGCACACTCATGTCACAGGCCCGAGCATGATATGCCACCATTACAGGCCAGTCATGAAGGGGGCTAGTAGTGACGGACTGCTTTTTTATTTAGCAGTTTTACTTCAATTTTTATACAAATAATCCATTAAATTATTTCCTGTGGGCCTCTGTGTCAAATGTGAGCTACTTTGGCCACTTTTATGCATTTTTTTTCACATTTTTTAAAATATTGGTCAATAAATCAGAACTAATCAGTATAAATCAGGACTTCACCATGTTTTGGTTCTTATTTAATAAGGGTCAGAATTCACAGAGTTCTCCCATCCCTAATACCAGCACATATTGCTGCACCCCTGCCACCACAAGTGCTCTGGTTCTACATGGAGGGGCAACACTGTCAGTTCTGAATCCTACCCTTTGGGCTTCTCTTGGTGCCACAAGTCTTTACAAAGTGCTTTGCAGTACTCTGTGTACCTCAGAAAGCTAAGACTCCCAAATCTTCCAGTATCTGGACAACTAGCTAATTTCAAGCCTGTCAGGGGAGAGCAGGCAGTAGCCATTGCCTCTCAGTTCCTAGCATCCATGGGAGGCCTTCTAAACCCCTCAAAGTTTCAGCTGGAGCCCTCCCAGGAAATGTTATTCATAGCAGCTGTTCTCGACATAACTCGGGCTTGGGCCTTCCTCCCAGAAAGCAGGCTACGATCAGTCTTGTGGATAGCATACTGCATCATGGAACATAAGACTGTGCAAGCCCTCTTCATGCAACACATGTTGGGCCTAATAGCCTCTTCAGTGTTCACGGCTCCTCTAGCAAGACTGCATATGAGGACAGCTCAGTGGATGCTCAGTGCCCAGTAGTCACAGGAATTGCACCCTCAGAACTACCCCATTCAGATGACCAAACCCCTAGTGAGGTCCCTGACGTGGTGGTCCATGGAGGACGGTGTCCTAGGGCTTCCCTTCTTCCCAAGTCCCACCCATGCCAGAGAGGTGACTCACCACAGATGGCCCCCTGTTGGGGAACCCACTTCCATGGACTCTAGACACAAGGTATCTGGGACCTGTCAGAAACACGCTCACATCAGTGTGCAAGAGATGTGTGCTGTTCTGTATGGTATGAAAGCTCTAGTGAACTTGATCAGCGAAGACAGTTCTCCTCCAGAGAACAAGTCTGTCATGTATTATAACAACAAACGAGGAAGCACACTGTTACATTGTCGACAGGAAGGCAGTAAGAGTGTGGAATGGTGCCTGGAGCAGGGATCCTCTCTAAACAATCTGAGGGTTCCAGAACACTGGCAGATGGATTAAGTGAAAGGGCAGATCCTCACAAGTAGTCACCACCACTGCTTCCAGCCTCCGTAAGCTTGATATACTGTTCCATCGGGCTCTGCGATTCATTACTAAGCACATTTCTGGATCCACCACTGCGATTTGTATAATGAAATTGGCTGGCAACCCCTCTCCACCACGCGGTTTCTTCACTTAGGTACCTGGACCCTCAAAATTCTGCTAAACAAAGTAGCGGGTTACATCTCCTCACTTGTTGACATTTCACATTGCTTCTACTCCCGTAGAAAATCCGACTACATTCTCCTTGATGTACCTCGGACGTGTACCTCCCTTTCCATGGGTGCCATTAGCAACGCCATCCCTTTTGTCATGGAATCTCATCCAGGTGACACTCAGGAAGACCAGTATTGTTTCAATAAATATCTTCAAATCCCTGACCTATAAATACTTTACAGTAGTCTGTCACTGCCATAGGAACCAGTACCCTCTGCCAGGTTTCCAGCACTGCCATCTAGGGTAGTATCCCTCATCTTCTTACACTGTCCTCTCCTACCCTCTCTGGTCCCCCCAGGCCCCTGTTTTTCCCAGTCCATCTTCCACCCTACCAGCCAGGCCATCGATGCCTTGGATTCCCTCTGAACCCTTCATCGCTGTCCAGCACTCACCCTTGTTGCACTTTCGTCCTCTTTCAACTTTCTAGTACTTATCCTTTGCTGCCATTCCCACTTGCGACCCCCATGACAGTCTTTACCTAGCTTACCCCTCAATTCGCTTCCTTACCCACCTGAATTTTTGTATCTTCACTCTACCTCTTTTCGGTCCGCTCTCTCAGGCCATCTCTGGAAGTTACTTAAATCTGTGGCAAGTATTTAGTGTCATTACTGTTACCTGGGTCTTGTTTTCAATATGGATTGGTTCCTTTCCGAATTGTAATTGCCAAACACCATGCCTGGCACAGCATGTTAAGAATTACCTCACTGTATTCTTGCACTATATCTACTATATGTAACTGTCTCAGGCCTTGCATTGTTTACATTTCATGTACCTATTGTCCACATGTCTACTGTTTGCTGTATATATTGTATATTGTCCTTTTATGTACCAGGACCTACTTGTGAATGAGCCTGCTCAGTGGAGTATTTCCTGCAATAAACTTGAACTTGAACACTAAATGCCATGAGATTGCTGTTTGCCAGTGTGGGGCACCCCAGATGTGGACCATTTGCATCCCCACTCAGTGCTAAACTGCTTCAGTTCTACAGAAATTCAGGACATAGCATTTTCTGCCAGGATACATTCAGACTGTTTCTCGCATTCCCTCCAATCCCTATCATCCAGAGGGTGTTGCTCAAACTGGAGCACAGGGGTGGGGGGCAAGATGATTATGGTGGCCCCCTGCTGGCATTGGCAGATATGATTTCCTCTGTTGAATCAACTTTAAGTCCGCAAACTGAGGGTTCTGCCACTCCAGGTGGACTTATTGACCCAGTTAGCTGGTCCATCCCAACCTGCGCTTGCCTCACCTTCAGGACAGGCTCCGGAAGAAACAGAAATGAATAGGTTCAAAGTGTCTCGGATGGTCTCTAGAATACTTTTGGTTGTACACAAACCTTCCAGCAGGAAGACATTACATATACAGCCAAGTTAAAAGATTTTCATCTTGTGCTCAAACCACCAGTGGCCCCTTCAAGTGTCCACTGCATGATGGATCTGAATACTTACTGTAGCATTCCGATGCTGACCTGCAGTATTTCACAGTTGAGGTCCACCTATGTGCTATCTCAGCATACCACAGACCTGTAGGTACCCTCTGCCTTTCACAGCTGCAACTGTTTGAGGTTCTTTAGATGTATTCCGCACAAAGGCCTCCCATCAGGAAGCCAGTGGCTTCCTGGGATAGCAACCTTGTACTGCATATGCATACTTGCATATCCTTTGAGCCTATTGGGACTTGTAACTTGAAATTTCATACATGGAAAGCAGCATTTCAGGTGGCTGTCACCTCTGCATGGAGAGTATCTGAAATTCATGCTTTGGTCACAGATCTGTATACTATTCTCAATAGAGAATTCTCTGTATATAGCCCAAGTTCCTACCTAAAGTAATATTGAGTTCTATCTTAATCGGGCTAAAAATCCTGTCTCCTACTTTGCCAACTTCTAGAATGTGAGGAGGGACCTTCACTCACCAGACGTTAAGGTTCTTGAGATTTACCTGGACAGGACTAAGGACTTCAGACAGTCTAAACAGCTCATTGTCTCATTTGATCCTAATCAAAAGGGACAGCCTGTCACAATCAAGTGCATTTCTGCCTAGACAATAGCCTTCACCACTGCTGTAATAGCTAAGTTAAACTGGAGGCAAGGTACACCCACTCTACCAGAGTTATTGGCACTTCCCTGGCAAAGATATGCCGTGAACCTGTTGGAGAAATTTGCAGAGCTGCAACTCGGAGCACAGTAAGCACCTTTACCAAGCACTATGCCCCAGATGTCCCTGACAGTCAGGATGCCACATTTGGCAGGAGATTTCTGAATGGATTACTGTCCTGAGTGAGCCATAGCTCCAGCCTCCTAGTCTGGGGAATTTTCTTTGGAGCTTGATACTCTGACCTACAAGTGGTAATCAGTGGTGAAGATTGTTTCTTGGAAGATGTAGAAAGTTATGTACATGCGTAACTGTTAACCTTGCAGAATATCTTCATCATTAATTACCACACCCATCCCACCATCCCCGGACTCACTCCAGTATTCTTCTGTTGGTCTTGTACTTAGTTTGAGCTGTGAAAACACTGTGCTACTGGGTTTGGTGGTCCTTTCTTTTTTTTTCTTTTTAATTTACGTTTATTGATTTGGTGTAATTATACATTACATCTGGTTAGACATAAGAAATCATAATGTCTTCCAACAATTCACATTTTAACAGTAACCTTAAATTTCTGCCCCTGTACCTTGTTACATCACTTGGGGGAGTTGATACAAAGATTTAATATTACATAAGTTACTACAGTAATGTTATGTAAAACAATTTGCCTAGTATATCTAGCAGTCTCAAAATATTAGAGTCCTTAAATTGACCATTGCATCCATGAGATAAAAAGAAATGTCCAGTCATCATTGTGCACCCTATCTAAGGTCTAACATCCTGCCCTCACATAATCCCAAATATCTGATGGCATTCCCCCACAAACTCATAAGTTGGCACTTTCTTAATACAATAATTGCTATAGATTCCACTTTAACATCCTCTAATATATAAAAACAGCTTAGGGCAAAATACCCTTGTCTAAAAGAGCTATACATTTCTTAACTGGTAAACAGTAAACTTTGTGTACATTGAAGGGAAATTGAGGTAAGAGCAAAAGAAGGGAACAACAATTTAGAGTAGAGTTAAATCCCCCCCCCCTGGTCAAAGAAAATCTACATGAGCATTATAGCATCAAATTAACAATATAGAGTCCTGAAGTTATAGGAGCACTCAAGTTCACATTCAGTTCTTCAGAATAAAAATGTCCTTGCATTTTACCTCTCTGCCCTCTCCCTACCAATCATTAATGGAGTTAAGGTCGACTTTCCTTCAGTTATTTACTTTGAGAGACACCACACTGCTTGAGCCTGCAATTGGGGATAAAATGAAGCCACTGGTTCACACTGATCTTTCTAGTGCAGCAAACCTACGCTGCTGCATAACATTACTGTATGTTTTTAACTCTTGCTGTACCACAGACTTCTATACACTTACTAAATTCTTACAAGTTCTAAATCTACTGGCAAACTATTGCACCTTTATTTGTGCTGTATACAGTAGTACATTTTTGGTTGTGGTTCTAGTTCCTGTTTTGATTTGCTTGAGCTAACCCGGTCTGACCTATCAGAACCAAAAAAGCTTATCTATGCACTGCTATCTAACAGTAGACCAAAAAACAGCTACATGATTGTTGTTTACTGTTAAATGTCTCACCAAGCAGAGATAATCGGATGCAAAGCCAAACTTTCCATCCATTGACTCTAGGAAGTGGTGTTTGGGTGCAGGGAAGACAGGATGTAATTGACATGGAAATGCACCCTCGAATGATGTCAGTTTAGCCCAGTCAATGCAGATTATTGCTAAGTGGCTCAAGTTTAAGCATTGACATCCCTAAGTTGATTGTTAGCTGCTAGATGTGCTTTATAATGCACACTTTCCGAATACTCAGGATGCTGTACATACAAGTTAAATCGATTCAAACTACACAAGCCAAACTTAATATAACAAAAAAAATATTACTAGTGGACAAAATTACATAAAAATGTAAATTTGCTAAAACTAACTAGCTGGGAAATGCTTGCTCAAATAAATGAGGTTTTAAAGGCCTCCACTGTGTGGGCCGTAGTGAATGCTCCCAGGAAGCAAGTTCCACAGCATTGAAGCAACATAGAAACATAGATACTGTCGGCAGATGAAGGCCTTGTGGCATATCCAGTTTGCTTTGCAGACATTCCCCTCCCACCACCTTGCTGTCCCATTTGCACCCTTCCATTGTGCATATCACACCCCCTTTTAAATCCCCCAACTGTTTCTGCACATACAGTTTCCTTAGAAGCTTATTTCATTCTTGTACCACCCTTTCCATAAAGCACTTACTGACATCCTTTCTGCCACCCCCAGCTTTCATAGTGTCCCCTACTACCTGTGTTTCCAGTCGAGAGCAGCTCTCTGCTGTCTGCCCTTTTATCCCAAAGAGGTTCTTGAACATCTCTATTGTGTCCCACCTCTCCCTCCTGTTCACCGACATATGCATAATGAGGTTTCGTAACTGCTCCCTGTATGACTTCCCCTGCTTTCCATGGATCATTTTGGATAAATGTTGGGTGATGTAACTGCTGGTTATTGAAAACTGGCGTTTTTGTTCCAATCCCCTTTACAGCTGCAGTATACTGCTTAGTCTTCGTATTCAGATATTAATCCATGGCAGTCTTTTGCTACATTGAGGTTTGAATCTTTCACCCATTGTCTCACTTTAAACATTATTAATTTTAAATGGTTTCTACCATAAAAGTGCGAGTGAATAGTATTTCAGCAAATCCAGGCCACTTAGAACCTGAGGGGCTGGATTCTAAAATGAGCCCCATTTGCTTGGTCCTTCATTTAAAAAAATGGTACTTATCTGTGCAGAGCATTGATTTTCTTTCCAGCCATATTATGACCATTATTTAGAAAAAAGCAGTGTATGATATTTTCACTGGAGTTGTTATGTTGGCTCACCACATTTCCACAAATTAGGTGGTCACTGCCTTTTATTACAGCTCCACACTGAGCAAGAAAGTCTGGCCCCAGTCCCTTGTGAAGAGCTGAAATGTAATTAAAAGTCCATAAAGGAATGTAGAAATTCAGGAAAGGCCCATGAAGAGCTGAAGAATCCATCATGCTCCAGACAGAGCTATTTTTATACCTGAGCCATAAAGGGCTGAAAGGAAAGATTATGCTGAAAGCCTGTAAGAGGTAAAATGCTTGTCAGAGCTCCAGAAAGGCTCAGTTTTGACTCTACATTGCTTGGTATTAAAACAAGTAAAAAAAAAAAAAATATTTGTTTCACTCTCATTAAAATACAGTCTCTACTTTCTAGTTCTGAACACCCCCATAGAAAATAAGTCAAGTGTATTATTTTGGCATCAAATTACGGCCCAACAATATTACTTTATTAATCTGAGGCAGTTATCAGAAGCATTTACCTCCCTTCACCCAAGTTTTACTGCGCTGGAGGTTTTTTTTTTTTGTTTGTTTGTTTTTGGTAACTGGATAAGGCCCATTAGGTGCAAGTGTTTCTTTTCAGGGGTGACCCAGGAGCACTGAGGAGGTTAAGTAACTTGCCCAGAGTAACCCACTATGCAAGTGGATGTTATGGGAATCTGATTCGGGTACCACATGCTGGATGTACCAAGGTCATTTCACAGCTCATTACTCTAACCAGAAGCCCCAGAGATGCCTATTTAAAATGCTTGAATGACTGGTGAATAGGACAGGCAAAAAGGATGAGAAATCATGTACTATGAAAAATAAGTCCATGGTTCTTGCATGCTAGTCTGTTAACAGTAGTCAAGGATTTAAAAATGACTAGAAATGAAAGAGGAGGACTTCCGGTGATGCAGTGTACCCAATGGCTGCTTATCTCTACCGCTCCTGAGCCCTGGGTCACATTACTAGATAATTGATAGCCATCTAAGAAATATTTTATGGTTTAAGGGCCTTTTTTAAGCTCTACTCTGCCAGGTATGATGGGGAAAACAAAGAAAAAAGATTTTGCCACAGCATCTAGATGTTCTGTGCTGGACACAGAGGGTCTGCCTACCAGCTCTTTACCGCCCCAGTCCTCAGTACTAACAGCCTCCAGGAAGAGGATTCCAAATCAGAAACTACATCCACTTTTACTAAGGCTGATGGGCAGCGTATGTGCGCATCCTGCATTGGATTGACTCAAACATTTCATGCCTACAAACTGACTTTAAAAACTTGAATCTGCTTTGTAGCCATGGAGACTCAATAGACACCTACAAAATGAACACGCATGCTGGACCATCTTTGGCCTTTCTTCATCGGAGGGAGCAGGAGCTAACTCACAGGGCAGAAGACGCAGAAGCCAGAGCCAGGAGGAATAATGTCTGAATTTTCAGAATTCCTGAGGGCAGTGAACAGGACGACATGGTGGCTTATTTGGAGTCGTGTCTACAACAGGAGCTCTCGCTATCAGAAAATTTCGAGTTTGCAGTAAAGAGGGCTCACCGGGTGGTTGCCCCAAAACCAAAACCAGGGGCTCCCCCAGGTCCATAGTTGTAAAATTTCTGATATGTCCCACAAAAGAGAAGATTCTCTGATTAGCCTGGGTAAGAAAAGACTAAATCTCGATGGTCAAAAGTTTATTTTGACCAGAATTTCAGTCATGATGGTTAAAAGGAAAAAGGTGCTGCAAGTTGTGAAGGCATTGCGGGAGAAGGGCTGAAGCCTTCCTTAGATACTCCAAAAGGCTATTTTATTTATTTATTTATTTAACATTTCGAATTACAACCTTTGAGTCAGTGACTCCTTTCCAAAGGCTCCACGTCAGGGCAAACAGACAATAACAACAATAATTAAAATATTAATGTACAGAGGTGATTACAATAATACAGAAGACATAATTCCATGGATTGGGTAGTTACATTTTGGGGTTGCCATTGCAGCCCAAGTCAGATAGACAATGCACCATTTAAGAAAACTTGAGTACTTTCCAGAAGTGTGGAACAACTTTGCAATCAATGGACCTTGTCTCAGGTTGGATAAACAACCCTGAGTCTGTGTGGCATATTGTGTTTAGGTGCAACAACATGTCTCTGAGTCTAGTAGGTGCATCTTGATGCTGACTTTGAACTGGCTAATGCTTGGGGCTTGTGATATGGATGGGGAGTTCATTGAGCCAGGTGGGTGCCCGATAAGAAAATGACCTTTGGCCTAGCGTGGTCCTTCTAGGGGGACTAAGGTTTGTGTTTTCGCTGGGTGTCTTGGGGTACTCCTGTGAGTGTTGAGTTTTATTAGGGGTGGAGTCCAATGGGTGCAATACAATTGGATTTTCTTAGCCTGGAGGCAGGTGTGGTATTTAACCTGCCTGAGAGCGTCCAGCCAGTTAGCTTTTTGTAGAGCTACATGGTATGGGTTAGCTTATCGCTATCCGTAACCAGACGGCTAGCTTTGTTAAGGGCCAGATTGATTCGTTTTAGTGTCGTGGGGTCAGCTGCTCCATATATTGTTATTCCATAGTCTACCAAAGATAGGACCATGCTACTTACTGCCAGACGAAGGGCGCTGGGTGGGAGGCATTGTCTGTGCCTGAAAAGGGTCCCTAGTCTGGCGTTTACTGAGGCTGAGAGTTGGTCTACGTGCATGTGATAGATCAGTGATGTGTCTAGCGTGATGCCCAAATATTTTAATTGTGATATTTTGGTCAATTATGGTGCCCTGATGGTTGGTTATGTTTAGTTGGGAGCTATAGTAAGGGCTTTGTCTGTGCGAAAAGATCATGGATTTTGTTTAGCTGAGATTTAGTACTAATCGTTGATTCAAGAACCAGTGTTCTATTTCCTGGAAATTAGTTTGGAGATTGTGCTGAAGAGCATTCAGAGTGGAGTCTTTCAAAAGATTACTGCATCTTCTGCATACAGTAGAGCTTACAGTTCCAGGCGCTAGGGATGGCATTCAGGAATAGGGTGAAAGGAGCAGGCCTAGAATTGATCCTTGTGGTACGCCTGCGAATTAAGAGCAGTTTTGAGGATAGAGTGGTATTTATTTTTACTTTGTGTCTGGTCTGTGGTAGTTCTTGAACCGGAGTATGGCATCTGGACCTAGGTTGAGTGATGGAAGTTGGTGAAAAGTAAATCGTGATTAACAGTGTCGAAAGCTTTAGTTAGATCTATGAAAATTGCTCCTGCTAGGTCACCCACGTCGAGAGCTTCATGGATATATGACGTAAGCGAGAGGAGAGCTGTGGTGGTGCTATGACCTGCTCTGAAGCCATGTTGTTCTTGGCAGAGTAGGGAGTGCTTTATCAGGTACTCAGCGAGTTGGTCTGACACTATTCTTTCGAGGGCTTTTGAGAGAGGGGGAAGAATCGTGATTGGCCTATAGTTACCAGAGTCGGTTGGATCACCCTTTTTTAGTAAAGGAGTGATGATTCCCCTTTTCCAGAGAGTTGGGAATTGCCCTAGGCGAAGTGATAGGTTGAATATTTTAGTTAGGTGAGGGATAGTTACATTTAGTGTTAGCCGCAGGATCTTTAGGTCTAAGCTATCACTGCTGTGTCTTTTGTTTTTTAAGGCTTGTGTGAGGTACTGTTTGGTATTATTGCACGAGATAGATTTAAACCGAAAGGTGGGCTGCTGATCTTGGGTGAGGGGTGTGAGGTGACGAGGTGGGTGGGCTAAAGAAGTTTGGAGGGAGTATGTGGCTGTGGTCTGAGAATGAATTATTCAGAGTATTGGCTATTAAGGTGGGGTCTTGTGAGGGGTGCCATTATGAGTTATTTGGGTAGGTATGGTTATCTGATTTCCCATAGTTCTTTGATGTTGCTCCAAACTTGCTCCCTGTGCCCCAGGACTCTGTTAGGGCTTGTTTGTAGTGGTTTGCCTTAGCTAGTCGAATAGCCTTGGTGCACTTATTTCTGGCCTCCTGTAGAGCTGTCTGTCATGGGGACTTTGGAATTGAGGGCTTTATACCAGAGATTGTCTCTATGTAACATGTGGTCTAGTAGGGGTTGTGTTATCCACGGTGTATCCTTTGATTTTATAAACTTTTTGGCAAGGGGCATGTTTGTCACAGGCTGCATTGAAGATATTTATAAAGGAGTGAGAGCTCCATCGATGGATGTGGTGTGTGGACCAGGGACCAGTCACTGGTGGAGAGGCTGTGGATAATCTTGGATATTGCTCCCTGTTTGAGGTGTCTTGGTAAGATAATTTAGGGTGTTTGTGAGGGCTCCTGTTGGACCAGGTGCAGGAGAGAGGAGAGTGGTCACTAAGGACGCCTGGGAGGACTTTGACGCTAGATAGGTGTTTGGGGAGTTTGTCAGGTTGAGATCAAGTGAGCGATGCGCTTGTTCTTGGGTCCCGACGCGTGGGGGTTTGGACAACTTGAGTCAGATCATGTGCAGTTGCTGCCTTTAAAGGGATCTGGTCCTTTTGATAACCAATTTTCATTAAAGTCACCCATTATTATGAGATCATTTTTAGTGGGAAGTATAGCTATATTTGCCAGTATAGAATCAAAGGCTTCTTTCTGGTTGTTGGGTATATAAACTGACATTATATACAGTGGTTTCCCGTGGGAGCCAATTGTAATCTTGATGGTGACTGCTTGGGCAATCGTGTTTGGGTTTGGCAAGGGATTAGTAGTGGCTAAATTTTGCTCTGACATAGATGGCACACCCACCTCCTCTCTCTACCTCCCTATCAGCTCTAAATATGATGTAGTCATTTAGTGCAATTGCGGAGTCAGGGACCAAAGTAGTTAGCCATGTTTCAGATAAGGCAAGGATGTCAGGAGAGTGTTGTGCGACCCACCCTTGGAGAAGAGTTAACTTTTGTGGTAGGCTACGTATGTTTATGGAAGCCAGCATCAGACCTGCATTGCTTGGGTTCTTTGCCATAGTAGCTGAGGCCAGCCCTTGGTTAGGGTGTATATCACCTGCCAATAGTAGTAGTAACAAGAGCGCATGTCTGAGTGCAGTTAGCTGTAGCCGTTTTGTGAGTCTTTTATTGTTGCGTGTACTTTTATTGTTATTTGGAGATTTGCATGGAATGGGGAGTGAATGGATCAGTAGGGCTTTTTGTACATGTAAAGGGAGAGGGTTGGGAATATTGAGGAGGTGTGTGTAGGGTAGTGCAGCTTGGGATGCCTTCGTTAGCTCATTTGTGGTGTAGCTAAGGTTCAAGGTTATGTTAGAGAAGGGATGTAGGTTCATATGGCCATTAGCTAGGAAGTTGTTACTTAGAGGTATAGGTGGGGATATGTAGGAGACCAAAGCTAATGTTAGCATTAATTGGATTAGTTTCATTGGGCTGCTTAACATGATTTAATTTTTTTTCCTTTTGGTTTGTTTTCTTACTTTCCTCTGTTTTTAAACGTGAGCCCCCTACTGTTCAATTGGTATAACCAGCAAATGGAAAAGTGAGCTGATAGGATTTTACGCTCACGTGATGCAGCCTATAAATCTGAGAGTCGACCAAGGGTGGTGGTGGGGGCAGTGGGGAGCCGGTGCGGAGCGCCGGCAGGGCCTAAATCATGCTGGAAAGAGGAGCTGTCCCGAGCTGGTAAGCTGCCTGCCGTAGAGACTTACACTGCAATTCAGGGCTTGAGGGTAGATTCAAACTCGGTCCCTCGTGACCGCCCGCGACTTTGCTTTGGGGGGAGGGCTTCAGGAAAGTGCCCCTCTCGACCTCCTGGGTCCTCGGTCTGTGAACAAGGAGAAAGGGTCAGTGAGCAGGGTTAAATACTAAACTAACAGGGCATTTCTCAAAGGGGCTGGGCTTTGAAAGAGTAAAAGTCAGCTTAGCAATTAAAATGCTGTCTTGCTTTAAACTGTATAGCTCTAGAATCGAGAGATTTTTTCTTTTAAATACTGAATTCACTTTGCTTCTACGGGCGCTTAGCCAGAACTTTTCGATGTTGGGCTAGGATTTTAAAAGTGGTGCCAGCAGGTAAGAGGGAGCCCTGGACTGCAAACAACTCTGGCGTTTAAATTTAAAACGATTATGGTGCCAGAAAAGGCGCTTACAAGTACAGGCAAGGTTTACAATTGAACAAGCAGTAGTAAAACTACAGATTTAAACAACACTGTGGAAATTAGCTGTATTGGCGCCAGAATCAGTGTGAGTCCTCTTTACATTTAACAGTCTCCACGAGTGTGGGGACACAAATTCAGTTTAGCAAGATCCTGCAATGTTCTAAATCGCGCTGGAAAGAGGAGCTGTCCCGAGCTGGTAAGCTGCCTGCCGTAGAGACTTACACTGCAATTCAGGGCTTGAGGGGAGATTCAAACTCGGTCCCTCGCGACCGCCCGCGACCTTGCTTTGGGGGGAGGGCTTCAGGAAAGTGCCCCTCTTGACCTCCTGGGTCCTCGGTACTGCAATTCAGGGCTTGAGGGGAGATTCAGACTCGGTCCCTCGCGACCGCCCGTGACCTTGCTTTGCGGGGAGGGCTTCAGGAAAGTGCCTCTCTCGACCTCCTGGGTCCTCGGTCTGTGGATGAGGGCTGCAGGATGGAGAAGGAGTGCAGATCTTTGATAATTTTCTACAGGCAACCACTGTGCTGGAAAGGCTGGGCATCCAGGTTCCGGATACTATTGGGGAACGAGCGGAACACAAAATAGAAAATTTGCTGTGAGGCATAGCTCCAGGAGGATGTCGCCCCCAAAGAAGAAGAAGAAATGACTCTCTCTTACCTCTCCATGCGGATGTGGCCCAGTGGGTTCTTCCTCGCCAACCCCCTTCTTGAACCCAGGGTCAGAATGAAGGTAGTTTCCTGGTGTTTCACCTAGAGGGTTTTCCGGGTGATGCAGTATCAGACCTTGGGTATTTAATTTACAGCCCTGTTGTGACAGGAAAAATTCTTCATGCAAGCAAGATTTGTGATTAGAGTGGAACTGTTGGGACATGGTGCTAATTCTTATTTTGTATTTAGGGAAGGGACTGTCTCAATGGTGGGTCCCTTAAATGTTTCCCACTGCAATAAACCCATAGCATCCAGTGATGTTCGTGATGGCCAAATGGCTTCTGCTATATGCACTGATGTTGCCTCATTGTTTATGAACAAATCGTTTCCTTCTGTTAGCTCAAGTGTCCATTGTAAGCTAAGCTTTATCATTATTTCCAACTGCAAATGTTAACTATTGGGCAATTTTAAGAATATTGCTGGCTAAGAGGGGTTAAAGATAAAAAAGGGATAATTAAAAGCTTATACTTTTATTTTTGTATATACAGGGCCATCACTAATGTGTGTTGGTTTAAGGTAGCTCTAGTTTTGCTAGGTTTGAGCTACTGCTCTCTAAATCTATTTTCAACTGCAAAGATCAACTATTAGGCATATTTCTAATTATTGCTGGTTAAGAGAGGGGCTAAGGACACAGAGGAGGTAATTAAGAACTTGCTTCTCATGTTACCCACTCTCATATATACTGGGCTGTCAGTACACGTGTTGGTTTAAGATAGTTCTTGTTTTGCTAAGTTTGAGCTGTTGTTTCATGTAGGGTACAAGGATGTTTGCCCAGAGAACTTCAATGTTACTGATTTGTCTTTAAATACCTTTCCAGAACCCCCCCAGATAACTCTGTATATATATTTTTAGGTTCCACAGATATTTTAAGTTGGTAAGGGGGAGGACCTAAGATGGCATTACACGCTCAAGTCTCTGGATCCGGGGCTCGCGGTGGAGGGGCCTGGGCCTTGCCTTATCTGAAGTTCAACTAGAAGGGAAGGCGTAACTCTACTAGCAGTGGCAGGTGGAGCTACCCTTGCACAGTGTGTGCTGTACTCTTCTGTATACCTTTAGAAGACTGACAGTGTCTTCATTGACCAATCTGCGCTGTAGTGGTCATACGAGTGGAGCTTTAGCTTATTACCCGAGGGATCTACTTCCATCGACTTTGCACAAGTCAAATTGACTTTTGAATATCACTTCCTCATTGTTCTCAGTCTCCAGTTGAGGCTAAAGTTACTTCACTATGTGTGTTTAAATATAGGTTGTCTTATATGTCTCTTTTTATTATTTAATTACCTATTCTGGGACCGGGCACTGGGGGTGATGCAGGGAGTGTAATAACCAGGCAGTATCATGGGGTCACTTAATATATGCACTGTGAATGTGAAGGGGATTAATAATGTAGTAAAAAGGGCCAGAATTTTGAAAGAATTGAAAGAATTACATTGTGATGTAGTTTGTCTACAGGAAACCAAATTGTCAAAAGTAGGGCATAATAAGCTGAGAAGATCGTAGGTGGGCATGGCATTTTCAGACTAGCACCCTGCAGTGGCTAAAGCCGGTACAGTTATTTTATTTAAGAGGGGATTACCATTTAGAACTAGGTGAGTCCTGAGAGAGGACAATGGCAGATGGGTTATTATCTCCAGAGAGCTTAGGGGTCAGCCTATACATATAGTGTCACTGTATGCCCCCACTCCCCCGTCTGGAACTTTCTTTGGAGAGTTGTTCTCAACAATGGCAAATCTCTCTCCAGGCCACCTCATAGCGGCAGGTGACTGGAACAGTGTAGAAAACTGCAGTTTAGACAGAAATCCACCTAGCCGGCAGGGGATGGAGGGATGCTCCAGACTCTTGAGAACACTAACTGTGGAATTTGGCCTGGTGGATTTGTGGAGGTGGCAAAATCCCACGGTGAAAAATTATACTTTTTATGCCCTGGCTACTAATGCCCACTCTAGACTGAACAGAATTTATGCTTGGTGATCAGAGGCGCATGTCTTTGGAGAGGTCCGAATTCATCTGGTCTTCTTCTCAGATCATGCTGTGGTGCAAGTGGTAGCGAATTGGGAACCGATAACTACGAGGCGGGGGGGACATGGAGGCTAGACGCTGGTCTATTAGCGGACAAGGCATTGGTCACTTCAGCCATTACCTCCTTAGAGATGGACTTAAAATCGCCCGTGACCCTTCCACATATCAAAAATCGCAGGCAGCCAGGGAGGATTACAATCGACTGATGGTGCACCGCATTCTTAACTCCCTGCGATTCACCAATCAAAGATACTATGAGAGTGGGGAAAGGGCAGGCAAATTACTGGCCTTACACCTCAAAAAATAGGAAATAGACAGATTTATCTCTAAAATTCGTAGCATTGGTAATCCAGGTAAGATTTCGGTTCAACCATCAGAAATAGTAGGGAATTTGTGAATTTTATCCTCGATTGTCTACAAAGAGAGGCAACTCGATCATGAACAGAGTATAAGTAAGTTCCTGGAAACAGTTGAACTCCCTACCCTGATGGAGGTACAAGTCACACACCTAGAAAGACCATTTACTGAAGGGGAACTAAACTCGGTGATTAAATCTCTGAGTTCTGGGAAAGCCCTTGGAACTGATAGTTTTATTGTCGAGTTCTACAAAACATTTAGGAAAGAATTGACTCCAACTCTGTTAAAAATCTGCAATGACGCGCATGTGAAGGGAGCCATTTCTGAAACTTGGGGGGAGGCCATCATTACAGTTCTGCCAAAACCAGGGAAGGACCCTCTCTAATGTGCGAGCTATTGACCCATTTCCCTGTTAAATGTTGATGCAGAAAATCTTTGCAAGACCAATTGGAGTGAGAGAGACTAAAAGGGCTTATCCCAGAATTGGTACACACAGACCAGACAGGGTTTGTCCCAGGCGGCTACATACAAGATAATATTAGTCTATTATTAAATGTGTTGTCAATTGCCACCCCCAACACAGAACACAGTCTTAAGGCAGTAATTTCATTAGTGACGGTGAAAAGGCATTCAATCACCTTGATTGGTTGTTCCTAAACAAGACTTTGGCTAAATTTGGGTTTGGGAACAAATTTCGGGATTGGGTTTCTAACTTGTATAGCAGTCCCAGGGCAAGGGTTAGAGTAGCTGGGGTGATGTCTGAAAGGTTTGGAATAGAGAGGGAACTAGACAGGGTGCCCACTCTCCCTTTGTTGTTTGCTTTAAGTATGGAGCCCTTTAGCTAGGATACGACAATCAAAAATTTATAAAGGATCCGGTGGAAGGGACTGAGGTCCGTGATCTGGCCAATGGAAAAATCATGTACACAAATGCTCAGTCTAGGAAACAAGATCCCAGACCTGCAGGCAATAATGACAGAGGCTAAACTGGACATAGTAGCCATTAGCGAGACATGGTTTACCAGTAACCACACTTGGGAGACTTCAGTACCTGGCTATGTACTGTTCAGAAGAGACCGGGAGGGGGGTGGCCCTTTATGTCAATGAAAATATCAAAGCTACAGAAATTCAGAATACACATAAGGAGCCAGAAGAACTGTGGGTGACCCTGGAAAATGAAAATGGGACAGCCACACGAACTGGGTTGTCTGCAGACCTCCAGACCAGGGGGAGAACATAGACACATTACTGTTAGAAAATATACAAAACATGACAGCTAAAGGGAGGTTCTGATAACAGGAGACTTCAACATGCCAGATACAGATTGGTCAATACCAGCAGGAACATCTGCCAGAACTAGACACATACTGGATTCCCAGTAGGGGGAGGGCCTCAAACAACTGGTACAGCGACCCACAAGAGACAGGACTATCCTAGCTCTAGTACTGACTAACAGGGAAAGGATCACAGATCTCCACGTCGAAGGTCACCTGGAGACCAGTGACCATCACATGGTATGGTTCAATTTGGCCACTAGAACTAAATCATCCCATTCCAAGGCAAACATATGGGACTTCAGAGGAGCTGACTTTGATAAGATAGCCAGCAGAGTTAAGCTAACCCTGGCAAGAAGTAGTACAGGTGAGGCGGTACAGGCAAAATGGGCAAGCATTAAGGATGCAATACTTAAAGCAACATCCCATTGTGTTAGAGAGAAAAGGAATTGCAAAAGAAAAAGGAAACCACTTTGGTTCTTAAAAACAGTAGCAGAAAAGGTTAGAGCCAAAAGGCTGGCCTTCAGGAAATATAAGGGAATGCAGCAGGATGAAGATAGGGAGACATATCAAACTTCCCTAAGGGAAGCAGGGAAGGCAGTAAGGCAGGCAACGGCCCAAACTGATGAAACACTAGCACAAATTATAAAAGAAGGTGACAAGACTTTCTGTAGATACATTAGTGAAAGGAGAAAATCCAGAGGGGTATTGCTAAGATCAAAGGGATATGAGGAGGAGGACCATGAAAAGCATATATCCTAAATAGATACTACTGCTCAGTATTTACTGAAGAGAAGGTAGGGCAGGGCCCATAGCTCAGCACCATGGACACGGGGAGGGAGTGTGCACAAGTCCCTTGACAAAAGAAAGGGTCCTACAAGAGCTCAGTAAGCTCAGGGTGGACAAGGTAATGGGACCTGATGGCATACATCTCAGGGTACTAAAGGAGCTAAGGGTGGAACTAGCAGGGCCATTATCAGAACTGTTTAGTGAGTCTCTGAGCACAGGAGAGGTCCCAGAAGACTGGAGAAGGGCTCATGTGATCCTGCTGCACAAGACTGGTAGCAGGGAGGAGGCAGGGAACTACTGATCAGTCAGTCTTACCTCAGTAGTGGGCAAGGTTATGGAGGCACTCCTTAAGGAAAGGATAGTGCAACACTTGGAATCCATAGGAGCACAGGATCCAAGGCAGCATGGGTTTACAACAGGAAGGTCCTGTAAAACTAATCTCATAGATTTCTTTGACTGGGTAACCAGTGTGGTGGACCAAGGGGGAGCAGTTGATGTCGCCCACCTTGACTTCAGCAAAGCTTTCGATACTGTTCCACATAGAAGATTGATTAATAAGCTGGGTAGGCTCGGGCTGGGTCAGAAGTTGGTCAACTGGGTGGCAAACTGGTTGACAGGCAGAAAACAGAGTGGTGGTAAACGGTATACAGTCAGAGGAGAGATGCAAGTCACAAGTGGGGTACCTCAGGGGTCAGTCCTGGGGTGAGTCCTCTTAAATATCTGCATCAGTGACATTGCAGATGGACTGGTTGGTAAGGTTTGTCTGTTTGCAGATGACACCAAGATCTGCAACAGAGTAGATGATCCAGATGGGGTGGGCAAAATGAGAAGAGATCTGGATAAAGTGGCAAAATGGTCAGAAGAGTGGCAACTGTGGTTTAGTGCAAAGAAGTGCAAGATTATGCACATAGGGAAGAGAAACCCTGAAGCCACCTATAGGCTGGGAGGGGAGTTGCTGGCAGTCACAAGAGAAGAAAGAGACTTGGGCATCTTCATCACAGATGGCCTGAAATCATCCAAGCAGACCACTAAAGCAGTAGGTAAGGCTAGGGGGATGTTGGGGTGTATTAGCAGGGTATCACAAGTCATAAGAGGGAGGTAATAATCCTCTTTACAAGACACTGGTTAGGCTCCCATCTGAGTACTCATGCAGTACTGGAGGCCACACCTTCACAAGGACATTAACCAAATTGAGGCAGTCCAGAGAAGGG
This sequence comes from Neoceratodus forsteri, assembly GCA_016271365.2. Taxonomy (NCBI): domain Eukaryota; kingdom Metazoa; phylum Chordata; order Ceratodontiformes; family Ceratodontidae; genus Neoceratodus; species Neoceratodus forsteri. The sequence continues at coordinate 761,790,340 of CM057456.1, read as the reverse complement.
CAACCAAAATGGTGCATGGGACTACATTAGAAAAACATATGCGACAGATTAACGGAGCTCAGTATATACCCTAGAGCAAAGAGGAGAGAGGTGATATGATCAAAGCATCCAAACACCTTAAGGGCATTAACAAGGTGAAAGAGTCTAACATGTTTCAATATAAGAAAAATAGCAGGACAAGAGGACACAGCATGGGATTAGAGGAGACCAATTAAGGGTAATGTGAGGAAGTTCTTTTCACAGAAAGGGTGGTGGATGCATGGAATGGCTTACCTCAGGAAGTGGTGGATATGAATACAGTGCAGAGCTTCAAACAGGCATGGGATAGGCATAAAGGAGCAATACAGATGAGTATGAATAGATAGGTCATTGACAGAGCAAAGGCCGATGGCACATTCATAAGGTAGAAATAGAAATGAGCAGACTGGATGGGCCTATGGTCCTTCTCTGCCATCAGCTTCTATGTTTCTGTCTCTCTCTATGCTGACGATACATTACTGTATCTTGATGACCAGGTGAGCTCGGTTCATCACATGCTATCCCTAATACAGGAATTTGCTCTATCTCGGGTTCAAGGTCAATGAGACCAAGCCACAAATGCCCTCTGCTACCATGCCTAGGCAAAATGATCTCCCGGGTGGGACCTTTTAAATGGGCTAGTGAAGGATTCCGTTATTTGGGAGTTTGGATACCTGACACGTTGGACAAATTATACAGTTCCAACTATCTTAAATTGCTCCAAGCTATTCAAGTGGACTACAACAGATGGAGAGAACTCCCTCTGACTCTGTCAGGGCAAATAGAAACCATACGTATGAACATATTAACCCGCTTACTTTTTCTTTTTTCAGCTTTACCACTGAAACCCCCTGCCTTGTTTTGGAAAAGCCTGAAGTCAGCTACCTCTAAATTTATTTGGAACCATAAGCCACCAAGGGTTAAATGGCAGACCTTATAGAGGCCAAAAGGGTGGGTGGCTTGGGACTCCCAAACTTTATTAAATATTACTGGACAGCTCAGCTCCAGGTGTTGGACCCTTTATGGGCTGGAGAAAAGCAACCCACATGGACAGAATTAGAGAAACCAACGGTGCCAGGGGTGAATCTGGCAGATATTATTTTTGTGAATCAAGAGGGTTTATTGAACTTATGGGTGACTAACCCTTGGGCGATTAGTACTGAAACAGGTGTGGTCCTGGATCATAAAAAATATGGGTATTCAGTTGTGGTTGTCCTCCCAGACCCCTATTAGAGCTTGTGTGGATTTTCTTCCCAATCAATTGGGTCCAGGCTTTTGTAGATGGGAGAGGGCAGGCCTTTAGCATATCAGTCTGTTATATGATACGCAGAATTTTAAGGACTTTCAACAGTTAGCCAAGGAGTTTGGGCTTACACCTCGAGATCACTTTAGATTTTTACAAATCCGGCATTTTATGGTGTGTAAGAACCTGAGTACCACAGAATTAAATGACCTTAACCCCCTTGTGGAATTTCTTCATCCATTGCTCTCTGGAGGGATACAGGACTAATTATTTCACTGGTGGTCTCATTCTTCTCCTCTAGAGAACCTACTCATGGGGGATTGGAGACTAATTGGTCTAGAGAGTTAGGTTGCTGCTTGGAGGTGAGGGATTGGCAACAAATCTGGTTGGGATTCACTCCACCTCGGCTTCTCCTTTGTGATGTGAGTTTAGATGGAAAGTGAATATAAGATTCTTCTGCACCCAGTTATTACTAAGCACTTTGGTTCCACCACTCAGATTTATGTTGAGGGCTGTGGGGTGAGGGGAACACAATCCATATCTTTCGGGATGTCAAAAATACAAGTGTTCTGAGAACAGATAGTTCAAGAGTTGGAAAAGATATTCCAAGTGCAGTTTCCAAGAGATCCACAGTATTGGTTGTTGAGTCTCCCTCCACCACAGATCCCCTCTAAAGCCCAGATATATTTGTTCCTCATTCTTCTTGGCAGCAGCTCAGAAATCTATCATAAATAAATGGTTGGAGAAAGCCTCCCCGACTCTTGAAATATGGTGTTGCACATGTATTCAGATACAGGAAATGGAGAAATTAACGCTCATTTAAGGTTGAAAGGAGAAAATTTACAGCAAGATGGTTACCCTTTTCCATTATCAAGCAGAGAAGAAAATAAGATGCTGCTTGAGATACTAGCTCAATGTACTAATACCAAAGAAAATTTGCCTGAGGATTCAGGACATATTTCCCCTCATTACGTATGGCAGTGGGTATTGGCCGTGGGTATTATCCTTTCCTTCCAGTTGCAGAATGGGTTTGCCTGATTGACCCCCCCACCCCTTAGGATGGCCCCTGATTGGAAGAGAATTATTGGCCAAATGAAAATTAAGGTTGTAGTAGAGGCCATGCGCCCCTGCACCCTTTCTCACTGATCCTCTATCTCCATAAAGATTTTAAGTCCAGATGAATTGTTGCACTTATCTAAGGGTGAACCAGCTCCAGATAGGTTTTAGTTTCTTTTCTTTGTTTCTGTCCTTAGCTTCAGCTGTGAGTTTTAGGTCCCATGTGTATTTTGTTGTTTTACTTCCTTTACTATTATGTATGCAGTAGTTATATTTTGTTTATTAGTTTGGCCAGCCAACCTCCCCTGAAATTAAAATATAGTTGAGACATAGGTTCTAGACACGCATAATGGAAGGTGCCTGCTGTTTTTTTTTTTGGGGGGGGGGATGATGTCAGTATATCAATTGTGTTCTCTTATTCTTTTGATTATCAATTCCTTTCTTTTCTTATTGTGTTTGTAAGTAATTTACTTTGTGGTAGAGTCTAGTTTGTTGTTGTGTACTTGTTAACTTGTCATGTATGTTACTGTATATTTGAGAAACCAGTAAAATTACTATTTAAAAAAAAAAAAGAAATGAAAAAGGAGTGTCTGGGATATTTATCTGTTAATTGGGTGGGTGCACTGGTTCCAGGGACCGTTTTTGGGCATGAATCGGGCCATCAAGATGAAATGAATGATAAATCATGACATCATTCTTACCCAGTCAGGATGGTTTATTTCCAAACATTCCAGGTACTTTACATGTGTTTTAAGTACAGTTATGAGAGTGCATTGTCGAGTTCTTGGATGAAAGAATTGGGAAGTGAAGGTGAGCAGTTCTGGCACACAAAGGACTTGAGAAGAAATGTTTATAACCATAAGACGTGGGAACTGTACAGTTAAACATATAATAAATTGTGTTAAAGACTTTGTTTAAAAAAATAAATAAATCTGAGTTGAAATGTTTTACTTTGCAGAATGTTAACAAGTCTCCTTTGTGGGAAGTGGACTATGCCAACTAAACTTAGAACTTAAGAATTTTAGAACTGTGTGCATAAGACATCCTCTTATGGTCATAAGTACCTGGAATGTTTGGAAATAAACTGATTGGCTAAGAATGATACAATGGTTCCTCACTATAACGAACCTCGTTACAGCGAATTATAGGATCTTCTTCGAGATGCAGCTCTTGCAGCAGGTTACACCATTAGGATTGAAGCCGGCAGGCATCAGGACCCCACGGAAATCTTCTAGCTAGCAGTCTTCAGCGGGGACCGCCTCCGACGTTGGTCCCGCCCCCGACGGCAGGCTTAGTACATAAGGAGGCGGTCCCGCCAGAATCCACAGTTCTTTCCCGCCGTCGACTTGCATGTCTCGACCCTTCGGTCAGTGTCTAGCGCGCGACGTTTGGAAAAGTTCTTTTTCGCGTTTCTTCAGCAAGAAACTTCCTTTTCTTCAATTGTCTGCCATCTGATGTCCTCACCAACATCCGCGGAGGGCCATCCGCTTAAGTGTGCCTGCAGGAAGCAAATTCCTTCAAAGATCCACACTCAGCCCGCGTGCAGTGCTTAGGCCCGACCACGACACCCGGCCTGCTTTTTTGTCAAGGCTTCAACAGTTGGACCCGATCTGTCGCCAGAAGGCCCTCCAAGCTTACCTTCTGGAAGAAAGATTGAAGGCCATGGAACCTGCCTCCAAGGGAAATCTTCCGAGAAAGCCAAGAGCACCTCGAAAAACACAGGAGAGGTGAGATCTAAATCCTCTTCTAGGGCTCCAGACTCCGCAGCTCCAGCTCCCGGTCCGACCGCTCTCCATCCTGGGCCCGCTCTCAGCCTCCCCCGGTCATGGTCAAGTCTTCTACCGGTTCCTCCATTCTGCTGCCTGTTAAGACCTCCAGGCCTTCTTCTTCCTCGTCTAAGGCCTCGCCGAGGTCAGGGGACTGCCATCACCACAAGTCCGGCTCCCGCCACTCGACTCCCGACGTCCGGTCGGTCTCCTTGCCTCCTCCTCCCCAGCGGAAAACCAAGGAGCTGACCTCGCTTAAACGGATGTCGGATCTGACGTTGGCCCACCCGTCGGTCAAGCATCACCGGTCCCGGGACCCGACGACAGCCAGGCGCCCATCGCCGCCAGGCCTTCTCCACCGCGATGCCGGCTGGGGACCGACGCTGTTCCAGCAGATGAAGGGGACCCCAACGCCACCTACCGATGTCGGCCAGGAGGCGCCACGGAGGAGGAGTCGACCAGCCCGAGGACCAGGCGGTGACCCCGGTCCTGTCAAGCCCCAGAGGGAACCCTCTCCTGAACCAGAGACCCCCGAGGGGCCGACGCCGGGACCCAAAGACCGGCCACCGGCACCCGGCCCATCGTTGGGCCTGAACATTGCTGAGGTGAAGGAGTTATTCGCTTTCTGGTGGGACACTATTAAAAAGGACGTGGTTCCCACACCTCCTCCTCTTCCTCTTCCTCCTCCTCCTCCACCCGTGACTCCACCGGCCCCAGCGCCCCCCACTCCATCCGGGGCAACAGGCCAAGTACCTTCACCTCAGGATCCTGTTGAATCTCCTAGGGGCAGACCATCGGACAAGAGGAGACCTCCGTCCAGATCTTCTTCAGGGTCACCCAGTCCCAAGAGACCCAGAAGACGCCGCTACTCGCCGTCGATGGAGGACTCGGGATCGGACTTCTCGGACAGATCCAGATCCCCTTCTCCCATCAGTGTCCCCTCTCCGGACCCACGTGAGCTCCCAAGATCTCCTCCGGATGACCCATCTTTCTCAGAGATTATGAGGCATATCCAGGAGAACATGGGCTGGGATGCAGAAGACCTTGACCCTGAGAGGCTACGCCTTGTGCGTTATCTTCAGCAAAAGGACCCAAAGCCTGTGGTGGTACCACCCTTGGTGGACACCTTCGTGGACGTCACCAAGGCAGCGTGGAAATGTCTACATTTGCTTCCGGCGATGCCGAAGAAGGCTGACCGCCTATACAAGGCCCCTAGGGAGGACCAGTACTTGGCATCTCATCCTCTGGCTGATTCCCTGGTCATCACAGCCTCACATGACCGGTCCTAGGGGCCGCAACATCTGAGCACCCTGCCACCGGACCTGGAGTCCAAGCAATTGGACGCAATGGGTAGGCGCACGTACGCAGCTGCAACCTGCGCCATTAGGTCCCTCAGTTATCTTACCCACATGGTCCAGTTTCAGAATGCCTTGTGGGAGCAGGGACAGGAGCTGGCAGAAAAGATGCCAGAAGGTGAGCAGAAGGAAGAGCTCCTTCAGCTCCTCCGCACGGGTTCAGACGTGGGAACCCAGGTGCTTCGAGCTGCGTATGCCTCCGAGGACTCCTCGGCCAGAGCGGCAGCCTCAGGCGTGTGCCTCCGGAGACACTCTTGGCTCCATGTCTCCGGATTCACCCCGGATGTCCAGAAGAACATACTGGACGCCCCCTTCATGGCGAAGTTCTCTTTGGTGAGTCCTCGGAGAAGGTCATCACCAAGCTTCAGGAGGCCGGGAAGGCCGTGAGATCTGTCCAGGCTATGTACAGATCCAGGCCCGGTTCCTTTCGTAGGAACCAGAGCCATTTTCGCGGCCGGACTCAGAGACAACAGTCCTGTTCCGGCCTGCAACAGAGGGGCTCCTTCTCCCGGAAGGCCCAGGGTAAGTCATCTTCTGGTAGAGGCCAACGTCCCACCAAGTCGGCCCAACCTGCAGGACCCACAGCCGCCAAAGCATGACTCCTTCCCGGCCCCCACTCCTCAGGATCAACGGGACACCAAGGTCGGGGGTCGTATTGCGGATCACCTGCCAGGGTGGCAGTCGATCACCACCGATAGGTGGGTACTCCAATTGGCCGAAAAAGGCCACTTTATAGAGTTCACAGACAAGCCACCCACAAGGCCTCCTCTGCTCTCCCGCTACTCGGGTCAGCACAGATTGCTTATCAGGCAAGAAGTACTCGCACTTCTGCAAAAAGGAGCAGTGGAGTACGTCCCGGGGAACCAGAGAGGAACAGGCTATTATTCCCACTTCTTCCTGGTTCCAAAGAAAAAAGGGGACCTCCGTCCAATATTGGACCTCGGTGACCTCAACATGTCGGTCGCCTACAAACTGTTCCACATGGTGACCCTGCAGGGCCTTATACCCATGCTGAAGAAGGACGCATTTCTGGCGTCACTGGACATGCAGGACGCTTACCTGCACATCCCCATAGCTCAAGCGCACAGGAGGTTCCTGCGCTTCGAGTTTCTCGGCCACCACTTTCAGTTCCGAGCGCTTCCTTTCAGGCTGTCATCGGCCCCCAGGGTCTTTACCAAGTGCATGGCAGTCGTGGCAGCGTTACTAAAGAGACAGGGCCACTACATGTTCCCATACCTGGACGACTGGCTTCTCATGGCCGCCTCCTGGGAGGTGCTGTTGTTGGCTATCCAGAACACCCAAGCTCTTTTTCAGTCGCTGGGCATACTTATCAACTACGAGAAGTCTCTTCTGGTACCGTCCCAGAAGCTGCAGTTCATAGGCGCAGTTCTGGACACCGTCCAAGGGAAAGCTTTTCTTCCCGAGGACAGAGCGGAACGCATCAGGTCCCTCATCAGGGACCTTTCGGGCAAAGAAGACCATCCTGGCCAGACTGGTCCTTCGCCTGCTCGGACATATGGCTGCAGCCATTCCAACCGTCCCGATGGCAAGGCTCCACATGCGGGTAACCCAGTGGATGCTCAGAGTGCAATGGGACCAGCAAGACCATATGCAGCAGCCAGTCAGAATCACGAGGGCCATGATTTGGGATTGGCAATGGTGGCTAGACCCGGGGACCCTCTCTGTGGGGGTCCCATTTGTAGTGCCGTCCCTGGAGGTAATCCTCTCCACAGATGCCTCAGGGCTGGGGTGGGGGGCACACCAGAACGGGGTGAGGTCTCAGGGAACGTGGACCCCTCAGGAAGCTCACCTCCATATCAGTATTCTGGAGATGAGGGTGGTCCTGTATGCCCTGCAGGCCTTCCAGTCAGACATTCTACCGAGTACTCTTCTGCTTCAAACGGACAATACGGTGGTGATGTATTACCTCAACAAACAAGGAGGTACACACTCCTACCCCCTCTGCAGGGAGGCCATGAGAGTGTGGGAATGGGTCATTCGAGACAGCGCAAACCTGATCGCAGTTCACATTCCCGGAATGGACAACACAGTTGCAGACGGCCTGAGTTGCTCCCGGGCCAGAGTCCACGAGTGGGAACTTCTTCAGGAGGTGGCAGAGGATCTGTTTCATCGATGGGGCACTCCAGAATTGGACTTGTTCGCTTCCCCGTCCAACGCAAAACTGCCCAATTTTTGCTCGCTAGATCCAGGGCCTGGTGTTTTCTGACGAGACAGCGTTGTCCCTCTCCTGGGCGGGCAGATTCCTCTACGCTTTCCCTCCCTTCCCGTTGATCCAGAGAATCCTTCTCAAACTTCACAGGGAGCACGCAACAATGATCTTGGTAGTGCCTTTCTGGCCCAGACAGATTTGGTTCCCGCCTTTGACGCAATTGTCCTGGGAACCTCCACTTCCACTGCCCATCAGCTCCCATCTACTGTCTCAAGAGGAAGGTTCGCTAGTCCACCCAGACTTGCGCTCACTGAACCAACATGCCTGGCTTCTTGAGACATAGTCATTCTGCGTCACAGCGTCTCGCAAGAGGTGGCAGAAGTCCTTTCTGCCGCCAGAAAGCCGGCTACGCATGTGATGTATGCCATGAAATGGCATCAGTTTTGCCTGTGGTCTCAGGCACGCGGTCTCTCCCCTTTAGAATGCCCAGAAAAGTCAGTTCTAGAATACCTGCTTTCCCTCTTTCATTCAGGTCTGGCCTACTCCTCAATTAAGGTTCACCTCTGTGTGATTTCAGCCTACCATTCCCCGATATGCCAACGCACAGTAGCACAACTTGATACTTCTCGTGACTTTTTGAGGGGGGTGCTACACCCTAGACTACCCATTAAGGATCCCGTACCTCCTTGGGACCTACTCTTTGTTCTGGAGCAGCTCACGCTGCCCCCCTTGGAACCTGCCGCAGATTGCGAGCTACGTTTTCTGTCACGGAAAACATTATTTTTGGTTGCTGTTACTTCAGAAAGGAGAATTTCCGAGCTACATGCCCTCATGTGTAAGGAACCTTATTTAATTTTTCACCAGGACAGGATGTCCCTGAGGACGAATCCAAAATTCCTGCCTAAGGTGGTCTCAGCACTCACCCTTAATCAGGACATCGATTTGCCAGTGTACTTCCCCCAGGTACACCAACAGAGGAGAGGCACTGCTTCACACCGTGGATGTTCACCGCTCCTTAAGATATTACTTGACCAGGACCAAACAGCATCGCAAATCCAAGCAGCTGTTTATTTCCTTCGCTGAGAGGAAGTTGGGCCTACCAGTCTCAAAGCAAACTCTTTCTCGCTGGCTTGTCCAGTGCATTTCCTTTTGCTACAACAACAAGCAGAAGCCCCTTCCAGGTACAGTCAGGGGCCACTCGACAAGAGGGGTGGCTACTTCCTTTGCAGCACTGCGAAATGTCTCCATTTCGGGCCATTTGTGCTGCAGCCACATGGAGCTCAGTGCACACCTTCATTAGGCACTACAGCCTCGATATTGCCTCACGGCGGAGAGCCAGTTTGGCCTCGCTGTTCTGCAGGGTCTCCTGTCCTAGAATCAGGATCTCCCAGGATCTCCATTTTATGCCTCCTCCCCAGGGCGTCCCTAGGCGCCATTGCTTGGGAATCAGTCCTAATGGTGTAACCTGCTGCAAGAGCTGTATCTCGAAGAAGATAGTACAGTTACGTAAGAACTTACCGTAACAGTAGATCTTCGAGAACAGCTCTTGCAGCAGGTACCTTCCCGCCACCATTCCCCCTTGAAGGAGGTAAGGTCTAGCCAAGCTTCGTCAGAAAGTCCTCAACCTTGAATGTCTGATGGCGGGTCCTCGGTCTCCACTTCTGATGTTATCCTGCGGCCGGAAGTCTCCGGCGGGAGAACTGGGGATTCTGGCGGGACCGCCTCCTTATGTACTATGCCTGACGCCGGGGGCGGGACCGACGTCGGAGGTGGTCACCGCTGAAGACTGCTAGATAGAAGATTTCCGTGGGGTCCTGATGCCTGCCGGCTTCAGTCCTAATGGTGTAACCTGCTGCAAGAGCTGTTCTCGAAGATCTACTGTTACAGTAAGTTCTTACGTAACTGTACTTTATTACGAATGTCTGCCTTGGCTCCCTTATTACCTATGTGCAAACCATGATTTTTCGTCACGTGCCACTTGTTCTGGAAAACGCCGCCCATGCCTTGTCTTGTACACCTGGCACTCACTGATACGCACAGTCTTACCTGCTGCTCATACCAGGTCCCACCACTGACAAGTTAAAAGGCGCCTTTACTGTATGCCAGTAGATTGAGCTGTCATCATGAGGCGATCCTGCTATACAGTTGACACGAAGCTGGCAGTGCTGGAGGGACTTAAAAACAGAGAAAGCCTCGCTGAGTTAAGCCAGGAAACTGGCTTTTTAAAAATTGATGATCTGCACCTGGAAGAAGCAGGAGGTGTCGTTGCACCAGTTTGTGGCTGAGTGTTCTGAAGGGAATGCTCTAAAATTAAAGAAACTCAGGTGAGCCGATGAGGAAGAGGTGGACAAGGCAACGCAGATCTGGTTTGAGCAGCAGTGCTCCTTTGGTGTCCCTGTATCGAAATAAATTGTCCAGGAAAAGGCAGAGTAATTTGCGAAGGAGATCCATGGCGCTGATTATAAATTCAAATCACCCACAAGCTGGCTGTGGTGCTTTCAAATGCATAAGGATGGTCTGTGTTCCAGGAGAGCAGCAATCATGTGACGATGTCTCAGCCATGGAGTTCCTACCTAAGCTTAAAGAAATCATTCGTGAGGAGGGGTTACCAGCCAGAACAGATCTATAACTGTGATGACACAGGTCTGTTCTGGCGGTGCCTCCCTGATATTACCCTAGCCAGTCATTCAGAGACCAATGCTAGTGAGGGTTTTAAGGTCAGAGAAGACCGAGCCACTCTCATGCTGTGTTGCAATTCTAGCGGCATGAAGAAGTTGAAGCCCCTTTTATAGGGAAGTACAAAAACCCTCGTTGCTTTCATCATTGCAACATGCAGGCATTACCGGTTGAATATTCAAGCAGCTGTAATGCCTGGATGACGTCCCATATTTTCAAAGCATGGTTCTGCAGTCTTTTGTGCCATCTGTCAGAGCAAAAGTTACCACCAAAGGCATTGCTTTTAATAGATCAATGCCTGACTCACCTCCAGCTCCAAAGCAGGTCCTCAGTAAATAAAGAGTAACAGTATAGTACACAAAAGCACAAAACCAAAGCATGAAAAAAGGTAATAGTTTTTTTTTTGTTTTTTTTTTGAACAGTCACTACACACATTGAAGAGGACAATTAATAAACAAAAAATCCCAGACTACTGTATCCTCTTATACTGTACCACAAGCACAATAGCGGCAATACTTGCGGTAGTACAAAGGCGCATTATGGCGTCCCTCGCTATAACAAACAGGTTACAATAACGAATGCATCCTTTGTCTCTAGTCTTGTTCGTTATAGCGAGGGAGCACCATATCATATAATATCCATAAGAGGGTGTCTAATACAAACAGTTCTAAAATTCTGAAGTTGTAAGTTCAATTGGCATAGCCCGTTTCCTGCAAAGGGGTTTCTCTAATTTGCTGCAAAGAAAGCATGTTGATTTAATGTTCAATTCTTTTAAAAACAGAAATCTTCAACATGATTTATAATGTTTATATTTACAGTTCCTGTGTCTGTTATGGTTATAGGAGTTCTTTGAGGCTATCTCCTTCCATTGAGCCACATTATGGAACTGTAGACTGTCGCCATCAGGACCACTGGGAAGGTTTTGCTAGTTGGGACCACCCACTTTGACATGCATTGTCACTGCCTATATAACGTAGGTGGACCCATCATGATTCAATTATTTTTGCTGCCATCAACTGCTTATTAGTTCACTACTGCTGAAGAACACTGCCAAACTTTGCAAGCATCACTAATGTGTCTACTGCTTTATTTTATTTTACTTAAATGATTATGTCACCGACAATGACACTTACCGAAAAGAGTAGGGGAATTTCCCCGATGTCCTGACCAAATTTCCCTCATTCACTAAAATACCACCAACAGCTTAATCTGGTTCAAAGTCAGTTGGCATTCATCTGTATACCCCTCTCCTGGGTCGTGCCTGAAAATAGGCATGATTTGTCTAGTGCACTTACCCGGTTAACAAAAACTAAATAAAATAAAAATAAAGAAAAGGAACTGCTGTTCCACTTTTGTCATTGTGGTAAAGTTAAAATTTGCACAGGCGATGCTCACTCTATGTGCATCCTCTGTCTAGGCATTTCCCACAATGTAAAGGCCTGCAGCTTTTGTCAGAGCTTAACCAGGGTACAGAGGAATCACAAGAAGGCCTTGGAAGTTTATTTAAAATTCCAAGGCAATGGAGGAAAGACAGCATGTGTTGCAGACAGCTTAACCATTGTCACCGGCTCCTTCTCCCCACAGCTTGCCATCAACCTGCCCCTTTCCAAGGTCACTGTTGCCAACTGTAAATTCGTTCAAAAGGAACAGTCTGCTAAATTGGTGGAGAAACACTGCCATGCAGATAAGGAAAAGCAGCGGCATCAATAAAAAAATAACTCTCCTGCCAGGTCCCACTCTCCTCTTAAATGAGATCTAAGACTCTAGGCAAAGACAGATCTCAGGCTAAGTGCTTGGATTCTGTTGCTGCCCCCGCCCCCCAATCATCATCTCCCAGACACCAAGGTTATGATCTGGCAATGGCTCTAATCACCTGTTAGGAGTTTCAAAGCCTGCTATAATATTGGGCATTGTCCTGTTGACTGATCTGTCATCAACAATCCTGTTAGGGTCCGTTGAGCCACAGAGGCTGTTTCAGACAATGTCTGAACACTTTCAAAAGCTTCTGCCACTAGCTCTGCTCTTGACACTAACCCCAACCCCGATGCCAGTAGTACCACCATCGACTTCCTCAGTGACATCAGGGATCTGTGTGCTGGTTAATGTACCTAGCCAAGGGCTCCCTCCATTGATGCCTAGTCCATTGATGGCTCCTCCTGTTCGACCGCCTCCTGCCATAGACCTGCTGCCCATTGTCATCGAGGAGGAGGAGGAGGAGGAGGAGGAGGAATTGAAATAATATTGTGATTTAATGGTGGAGGAATATGAGGAAGAGGATGATGGTGTTCTCCCCCCCCCACGATGTGGTGCGCTCCAGTTCCACTTTATCCTCTAGTAGTAAACTGAGAACAGTGTGCATTACACTCCTATGTCCCTTCCTGAGGATGCCTCCTTTCAGGGTTTCTTTCAGCAGGTCCAGTCTAAGCTGTGTTTTGCTGCCAAGAGGGAAGAGTCCTCTGTGAAGAATCTCTGTGTTTTTGGAGGTCTCTGCTCACTATGAAAGTGCCTCATATCCATTTAGCATTGGAAGATACCACTCTGGCTGATTGGCATCCTCCTTGCACTTTGCCTTCTGTGCCTCGTAAGGCAGTTAAACAATATCCTGACCTTTCGGATAAGCCTTATTATTCCTCTCAACCTGAGATGGACTCTGTTGTTATCATGGCTGCACATGACCGATCTAAAGCTCATAAGCATATGAGCTGTCTTCCTCCTGATAAAGAATTAATTAAGCTAGATGTTATGGGCAAGAGGACATATGCTTTGGCATCCCTTGGCCTCAGGATTGCCAGCTACCAGGTTCCAGAAGGAGGGAAGATGGTAGGAGAAGACTCCTCGGCTGGGCAGTAAGCCTTCTCCTACCACCTTCCCTCCCTCTGGAACCTGCTTCCCTTCCTCCTCTTTCCATGTGTTCCCCATCTCCCTTAGTTACCAGCTAAAACTCCTTCCCGACCCCACTTGCTCCTGTCAGCTGTCTCCCTGATCTTCCCCGTTGGAAGAAGTGAAAAATAAACATATTACATAATGGCTCAGCTGTCGACCATTTCACTCCAACCTTGCTAGATGCTGCAGCACAGTTTTCTATATACACAGGTTTTTTTGCCTTACCGTTTCTTATTTTTCTGACTTACATCGCATTTTGAATTAGAATAGTAAAGGTCGCATCTCCCAACCAACAAACCGGTGACAGTTAGTAGTGTTGAATTTTATTTACGGCCTGGTTTTTCTTTTGATAAATACTGTATTAATTAAGCATGGCATAGCTAGGGGTTGTCACCGTCAGTTAATGTAGCTCTAAAGGGGTGGATCATGAGACACAAGGTGAAACATAGTGTGTTATATGCCACTAGGTTTACATTGACAAAAGTAACCCAGCCTTGGAGTCCCTTAATGTTTGAACAAATCCAACACATATTGCTTTTTTTAATTACTTTTTTATAGTTTAAATTTTAAAAATTGTATATTGGGGTTTACAGCAGTTAATCTACCCCTTTGGAATGTGAGTCAGAAGGCCCCTTTTCCAAACGCAGTTTTATAATTTGTATATATTCCACACACACATATATATATTATGAAAATTGTAATGTACTAGTAGCTTCTGAAATTCAGTAAAACTAAGTGAAAAAAGTTGCACAGCTGTAAGAAAAGGGGGGTTCTACGGTGTCACAGTGCTTCTTATTCACATCCGAATAAAAGTGCTTTATATTTTACTAACTTGTCACTAGCATTCTTTGTCTTGGCAAATGTTGGTCAGTGACATTCATCTACTGTTACAGTATATACCCTTCATGCAACTACCTTTCTGTCTAACTCTGTTATGAAGTAATCTCATCATAGTAGGTTAACAAGTTAATTGTAATTCTAGCTTTTGATTTTGGGCAAGTCCCTCGTGCACTCCTAGTTGAAGGGAAAACTTGATGGAATAATAAGAAGCATTTTGTGCAATACAAAGACCCCACACGTAGGCTACACTGTTCATTGGAGTCATCCAGTCACATGCATCAGACACATTTTCCAAATCCCCTTGTGGTCTGTGCAAGCTTAAGAAACATGAAGCATATCAAGTTGAAAGAAATGTTTTACTTCTAAACGCAAGACTAATTTGTGTTTATAAACATAAGAGCAATGCACAGAACAAGGGAAAAGCCTGTTTGTTAATGTATATTGAGTCGATTTTCAGAGGTTTTGTGTTTGGGATTATAACAGTAATTCACTTCTTTTCAAACCTGAGCCATTGCCATTCAGTATTTTCTTTTTGTGTTTTGCTATGAAGGCATCTAGGTCCCTTTCTAAGGATGCTGTAATTCATTGCCATCTCTGCATATGGGGGAGTATACAATCTGAAAATATCTGCATAAAAAAATACCTGTAATTCCCAGTTGCTAAAAGCTTGACTCCACAGGAGCCTAAGCCTGCAGAATAGCAAGCTGTGAAATAAAAAGGCTCTCCTTTAAAAAAAATTAACTTATATTACTTTATATTTGTATTTTAATATATGAATGTTCAATTTAATAGGTCTGTAAAGCATACAAAAAAAATCCAGTAATACCCTCAAAGGCTTAGTGATAATACTATTGTCAATCACTGGTAATAGTATTGTCAATCACTTTTAATAGTATAGTTTTGTGCTGATAATACGATCGTTGCAAGCTTCAGAAAGTATATGTTCTGCTCCACGTCCTAAGCATGCCTCCTTATTGGCCGCTTTTCCTCTGTGGGTGGGCAGAACAGTTTAAAAAACATGGCGGTCATTCTGTCGCTTAGCGAGGGCGAACCCGGTTCTCCGTGTTATTTTCTTTTCCCGATCAGCAAATTAAAATATCTGGTTGATCCTGCCATTCCACTGGTGAAGAGCAGGTAAGATCTAATTTTTGAAAAAGAGGCAGGTGCCGCAACCGTCCAGCGCGAGCAGTCAGCTGAAGACACTGACAGACAGTGCGGCGGTTCGCCATGACCCACTCCTTAACTGAAGTGGTGAAGCGCCATCTGAAAACCCCAAAAACACTCGGATCCATATATTGAAAGGAAAGTGGTTCCATGTGGAGTTAAGAAGTCAAAGCAATACCATCTCGCAGTTCTGAACATGTAGGAACCTCTCGATGGTATTACTGACCGGTTATACACACAGAACCATACATTATTCTCTATATATTGTAACATTACTACACTAAATCTAATAAAGGTTATTGTGCTTTTCATAACATTTTTGTTTTTATAAAATGGGTCTTAAAACAGCAGTACTAGTTAACAAAAATGTCAGTAATTCTGTTGGTAGCTAAGACGAACCAAAGCATTAATATATCTGATTTCATTGTTGCTGTATTTTATTACTGAGGCAAGAGAGAGAATTTTGACATTTTTAAAAGTTCTTGCTCCTTTGCCAGGTTCACCATCATGGATGTAAGCAGATCAGGGTGGTGCTGTGCTGCTGGCTGTCAGAAAAATGCGCTCGCAGCACCCTGACATATCTGTATTATGAATACAGTGGGTATAGTTAAAATGTGACTTCAGGGCAGTGTTCCCATTCATGCATAAATGTACGTGAATCACGTAACAAATAAGAAATTCACGCACATCTATGTGTGAAGGGAGTACACTGCACGTAAAGAAGCCGCTGTGATTTTTGTAAAAGCAGTCCCATGAGTTCTTTTAAGTGCACCTTGTACTCACGAAATGGTGCGGAGTTTTTTTTCTCCTAGTTGTGAGCTGTCTTCTGATTGGACCACAGTAAGCTTGTACCCTATCAATTTCAAGCAGTCAGAATAAATGGGCATGGCAGACTGCATTGTGTGGGGTGGAACAGAGTATAATCGCGGGCTTCGTGTGCTGGCGCCAGTGAAGCTGTGACTTGCAGATTATATTCGTGAAGGCAGAGAAAGCGCGAGTCCCAAGATGCAACATGGATCATAGCTCGAGAGGTGTGATACATCTGGTGCTTTGTTTCAAGCAGGAGATCTGTTATCAGGTATGCGATATCAAGCGTTGGTGATTTAATTTATTTGGAGCTGCCTTGATTTGTATTCTTTTTTCCCCCGACTACATGTTCCTCCCCCCGTTGCTGGCCTAGTCGGTCATCGCTTCTCTAGCCCTGAAACCTGACACTGGAACCCCTACTGCTGTCCTGCCATCCCAATTGCCTCCCGAGTCCCATTCTGAGCAATACAGTGTGTAGGCCCAGTACAAAGGAAGAGTGAAAGCGTGTCCCTATATAGTGGCCTTGCTGACTGCTGTATAGCTAAGTGCCTGTATGGATGGACACCTTGGAGTACCAGGAGGCTTGATTCGGGAGGTGGGGACCATGCAGCCAGATGGATTCACGTGCTGTGCTGCTTGTTGCAGTACAGAAGTCAGCTCAGAGGGACAGAGCATCAGCACCATGCAGAAGGAGCAGCTCTGGGATCCAGCGAAGGCCCACCCGACCCAGTGTGTGACACTGATCCAGTGACAACAAGCAGGTATGGGGACCTAATTGGTTATGGCCTTCACCAGCCTGGGAGTCGGAGTGCATTAATGTACCCTGCCTGTCTGCCCGACCCCAGCTGTTATGGATCGTCTGCGTCCTTACTAAAATTGAGCTTCATGAATGTTATGTGCCTGTTTATGTATATTTTTAGCAAAAGAGAGCTTCTGTAACTTAGTTGCAGTCAGCACTTGGGACTGGGGTGAGGAATAAAATTGACTAAATTGGTGGCATTAAGAGGGGTGGAATGGCAACAGATGGTTTTTTAGAACTGTAGCACCAAATAGAGGGATCGACGACTCTGATGCAGTGTGCAACTACTTAGAAAAAGAACTATTTAGCACATTAAAATTCTTACCGCTAGAGCTGTTTATTTGGTTTATCCATGAGTATGCCAACATTTTGCCTTGCTGTGTAAGTATTCTGTGGCTGTCTGCCTCAGTCAAAAAATACCAGGTCCCGGCAGTAACGATACAAACTTCATGCTGTTCCCTTCCTGGAGCCCTGATGGCTAGATACATGGGTTTCCCTCATTTAGCTGCTGCTTGAATTCTCTTGCCGTTTTTTGTTTTTGTAGTTTCTTTTTTCAAGTCAATCAATCAAAAACTTTATTTATCCAGGCGGACACCATTGAGCAAGCTCATTTGCAAGGTGGACCTGCGTCACACAAGTCATAAACAAATATACATAGTCATACATACAGTATATACAGACATTGTGACAGTACGTAAAAATAACAATATAAAAAGCAAATAACAGTAAGATCAGGGAAAAAGAGACACAGGGCATATGGTCACATATAAGTGCAGGCAGTATTGGAATACGTGTTGCTAGACCAGAAAAAATAAACTAATAGGAGCAATAGAGACTGTGATACAGGAGGCACCTGAAGATGTATCCATTTTTTTGCATGATAGGTGGTGGGTTAGGCGAGGGAAGTGAAAGCTGCAGAGTCTCAAGAAATAGAGTGCATGGGTGGGGAGTTTGGGGCAGGGACAGCGGGTTCTAAATGTGGCGTGGTACCGAGTACCTACTTGTACCTTATAGCTAAATGGTGTAAGGGTTGGAGGTTTAATGTGGCACTGAATACCCATAAGCTATAGCTACATGGGATGGCTGTGCTGCCGACACAGCTCTGAGAGAACTGGGTACGGGTGATGTCTTAGGAGGCGTTGGCAACCTGGGTGCTGAAGATACATATGACGACAGACTGGGCAACTGTAGAGAATGCAGCATTGAGAGATGGATGCTATTCTGGCTTCGCAGAAGCGGCGTCTGGGTCATCGAGCACCGGAGCAGCTTCTGGTCTGATGACCGCTGGTGTCCAAGTCATTGGCTACTTGGGGTAAGTGAGCTGCGTGCACCGTTCTCAAGGAGCGGCATACAGATGATATAATCGGTGACATAGGCACTGTAGGTGCATGCGACGTCCTGGCTGGGAAGCTAGGGCCTTCACAGTACTAGAAGAGCATAATCCTGTTTATTGGTTCTCTGGGGCGGCTTCGGGGACATCGACTGCAGGTGGCCTTAGATCTTGGGACGTCTGCACTGGATATTCTGAGGGGCAGTTTGGCATAGTGAGAAGGGGGTAGAAGCAAGAGGTGGAAGTGAGGGATGGGATGGGTGGACTGAAAAGCCAATTTGGGTGTACATGGCAAAAAGTGCTCACGCTGTGATGGGTTTACGGCTTTACCACGACTCTAGGTGACTTGAATCCGGGCTTGTGGTCTCGAGTGTCTGATTCTGGGGTGCCGGTGACTGCAGAAAGAGTGGTGGTGGTGGTAGGGCAGAGAGTTCTTGATGGGTGAGGAAGTCTTAGATCGTAGGTGGTGGAAGCAGTGGCATACCTCTCTGATTGCTTTTGCATACAAGTTCTTAAATACTGCAGCGCTTACTGGAGAACTTAGTTTCAATGATTTCTGTATTTCCTTCCAAAGAGTTGGCAGCGAGAAGCTTATGGCCGCTCTCCCAAGGCGCGTGTGGACCGTGGGAATCTTAAGAGAGATTAGAGAGCAGCTTCTTAGGGCGTAGGTTTGGAGCTCGCTTAGGGGCAGTAAGTCGGAAATACAGTGTGGTAGTTTGCAAATAATAGCTTTTAATGTCCATATTGCGGCGTTTCTGCTTCGTCTGTATTGTAGGGAGGACCACCCCACAGCAGTGTATAAGGAGCAGTGGTAGGTAGAAGAGGGGAGGCTGGTGATGAAGCGCAACGCTCTGTGGTAGAAGAGGTCCAGCTTGTATAGGTATGAGGCATTACAGTGACTATAGATGAAGTCAGCATAGTCTAGTAAGGAGATGAAAGTGGTCTGAACGAGCTGTTTTTTTGCTTCAGGAGTCAGAAGGCGGTTTATTCGGTAGAAAAGTCCCAGCCTCTGTTTTAGCTTTTTCATCATGTCCTCCAGGTGTTCCCCAAAGGAGAGTTTGTGATCTAGCCAAACTCCCAAGTATTTAAATTTGGGGACGAACACCAGATTTTCCCCCAGTAAGGTGGTGATGGGGGGTATATTGCCACTAGTCTGGTTAGACTGTAGGTTGCCAGGGGAAAGGATCATTGCCTTAGTTTTTTAAGCATTAAGGAGTAGCTTCTTGTTAAGTAGCTGATACTGAAGGATGTTGAAGTCGTGTTGCAGATCTGCACAAGCAGCTTCAGGTGTTGGCCGGCTTAGGTATAGTATTGTGTCATCCGCGAACAGGTGGATACTGGCTTTTTTTATGCCAAGATCTATGCTGTTGATGTATATGGAGAAGAGTATTGGGCCCAGGATGGAACCTTGAGGGACACCTCTTACTAACGGTTTAGAGGGTGATAGTTCCCCTTCTGCCTTGACCTGCTGTTGCCTGCCTATTAGGTAGTCCTGGAACCATCCAAAGGAGGTGGGGTCTAGACCTAAGGCTTTCAGGGAGGAAAGAAGTAGGGAGTGATTGACAGTGTCGAAAGCCTTGCTTAGGTCAAGGAAGACAGCGCAGACAAATTTTTTGCTTTCAAGGTCAATTTGCCAGTCATTTGTTAACTTGGCCAATGCCGTAACCATGCTGTGATTCGTTCGGAAGCCTGACTGTAAAGGGTTTAGAAAGTTTGTGCTTTCCAGGAAGACTGTAGCTGGGCATTCACTATTTTCTCTAGCAGTTTAGATAATATGGGGAGTAATGAGATTGGCCTATAATTATTTAGGTCACAGGGATCCCCAGATTTGAAAAGCAGAATAATGTGTGCAGTTTTCCATACGTTAGGGAGAGTCCCCTGAGATAGTGACAAGTTGAACAAATGAGTGATGGGCACTGCCAACACATGCCAGGCCACCTTTATGAAGTAGGGGTCTAGCAAGTCCGCCCCTGTGCTTTTTTTGGTATCCAAGTGGAGGAGTAACTCTTCAACTTCTTTTAGAGTAACAGGAGAGAACGAGAAGATAGCATTGGTTAGATTTGGCTCTGGCGGCGGTGTATCCATTTGAGGGTGCAAGTTGCAGGCAGGCGAGTTATCTAAGGCTAATCCAGCTGAGGCGAAATGGTTATTGAATGCTTGCAAGATTTCCTTTTTATCGTTGAGGACATTGTTAAAGGAGATTTTTGAGGGAAGTGCACTTCCTGACGTGTGACCAGAGAGGTATTTTATTGTGGGCCAGAATTTGGTTGGGCAAGTTGAGGCAGCATCTAGCTCTGTGCGGTAGAATTTGGACTTAGCCTCTCTGATTAACCTTGTGCAGGAGTTCCTGGCAGATCTGAAAAGACACCAGTTACTTCATTTATTGGTTGAATTGTTTAACCTGTGGGCATATGAGTTTTAAAGACTAAGCAGTTGCTTCTAGTGTAGTTAGTACAGTAGTCTGTCTCAACAAGTGTGAATCCTTTTAGGATGCATCAAGGATATAAGCTGGAGCCCCCTGTTGCTTCTGCTACCACATTAGTAGCTACCTCAAGAATGAGAGCATGTGCCATTATGCCATGTGCTTCTTACTCTTACCTAATCCCTAGTATTAAACTGGCCACTGACAGCAATACTGATTACTCCTTTTCTACAGTCTGTGCTGTTCCTGTGCTGCTCCCATTCATCTAGTTTCCGTACTTGCAGTATGGATTTACTAAAACAAGTCTGCCTGACTGGCATGTATCTCCCTGCATTTGCTACTGATTTAGTTAGAACTATTACTGTCTGTTTATGTATCACTCTCTTGTATTGCTGCCTTAATTTAATTGTTTAACCAGATAAAGTGGATAGACTACCTTCCTGATTTTTTTCTTGAACCAGACTTGCATAACTTGACTATTATTTAATTTCTGCTGCCTAGAATATTATTTTAAACTGCTGCTATTTAGTCTTATCTGTGTGTACTGTCTACATTTACAGTATGTTTACTACACTACACTAAACAGCAATGAAAACAGGTGTTCTGCTTATGCTGCCATTTAAATTTATAGTACCTCCTGAATTTTTTTTAAAAAGGTATGACGTACCCTCAAAACTAATTTTGTACCCCTGAAAATTTTTGACAGGGTACACTGCACCCTCTGTTGTGGTTGTGGTGGGAACACTGCTTTGGGGGATGGCATTTTTAAAAGATGCTGAGGGCTGCCATCTTCATTGTAAATGTACACACATTATACATTCTGCAATTAAACACTGTATTATAATAGCTGAATGAATCTGAAAATTACTGAGGAAATCTTAGATTACCAAGAATACATTACTGCTAAAAAAAAAAAAAAAAGGGTAGGATTACATTTTTTACTGATTAACTAGCACTGCTGCTTTAAAACTCCAGCAACCTCATCAGCTATAACCGGCCAGGTGACTGTGTATTAAATAGAGAATAACCGATAGGTGTGTGTCTGTTACCAGGGAGTAATAGCATCGAGAGGTTCTGGACACATGAACCTTGAGTGCGAAGCTCGAGAGGTTCTAATGTGTCCAGAACCTCGAGATGCCATTACTCCCTGGTAATGGACACACAAACCTATTGGTTATTTTTTTCAATATAGGGATCCAATGTTTCTTTCTAATGGGTGGTCTACCGCTTCAGTGGAGAACTGAGTTTGTATTGGTCAACCGCCAGACTGTCCTACACTGTGCGCTGAGCTGTTGCTCGCCGGACGGTTCCGCCTGCCCGTTTTTTTTTTTAAATATTCAGATCCTACCTGCTCTTCATGACCGGAACCGCAGGATCAAACAGATATTTTCATTTGCTGAGGGGAAAAAAGAAAATCAAAATGGAGAAGTGTGATGACAGAGTTCGCTCTTGGTAAGCGAGAGAAGGGCTGCCATGTTTTTTAAACTATTCTGCCCGCCCACACAGGAAAAGCGGCCAATGAGGAGGCACACTTAGGATGTGGGGGTAGAAGGTATCTTTTCGGGAGCTTGCAGCGATACTATTTTCACCACAAAACTATGCTATTTAATAGTGATTGACAGTACTATTACACGTGATTGACAATATTATTATCACTGAAGCTTTGAAGGTATTACTGGATTTTTTTTGTATGCTTTACAGACCTATTAAATTGAAGATCCATATATTGAAACAGCACAAAGCATGGTCATCCTGGTACTTAGCCTTCTCACAAATCAGTGCACCAGTCCACAGTCTGAAAAACCTGTTTGGTAGACATTTCTCCTACTCCGTAAATGAGGTGAAGACTACAACATCTGCCTACAAATGTCATAACAGTACTCATTGCCCCACCTAAACACTCCAAGAAAACAAAGCCGTGTCCTCACAGGAGGCTATTGAAATTTCTCTTGTTTTATTTTGCCGCTCTTCTTATAGGAGAACTTTGCTGAACCTGAGTCATTTTTTCAACATAGAAGCTGTTTTCTAAATTCTGATTCCATTATTTTTTTATCTGTATGGGGCCTGGGCCTATTAGTAACCTCAGTGGGTATTTGTGGTGGACCTTTCAGACAGCAAATTTTGGAGTTTTATGGTATTATGTACAATAGCTCATGAAATGCTATTGGTACAATAAGAGCGTTTCACGAGCTAGGTGCAGAAACTCAGTGGGTGGTCAGTGTGGGACATAGACTCTATAATAAACTTTAAAATACTCCAGCATTTTAAATTCAGTGGCAAACACCAAGTAGCGTTGGGATCCTATGTTAAACCACAGAATAAAACAAAATTACAGATATGGTGACCTTATTAACTTATTTATTTGCTTTTGTTAACCGGGTAAGCACACTAGACAGCCAAGTGCCTATTTTCAGGTGCGACCCGGGAGATTACAAGGTACATACATGAACATCAGGCAAATACAAGTGGAGGATTGCATTACATAGAATTAGCACAACAGGGACTTTACAAGCATCAGATTTCATCAGGCAAATAGTAGTGAAGAGTTAATATAAAGTGACCAAAACACAGGGACATTGTAAGACAATAATACCAAAAACAGGTATTACAATACAGTATTAAACATTGCAGTCAGTAGGAAGAAGTGCAGTGTGAATTCATCGCTCCAGGCAGCAAGTTGTAAGGCTAGCAGTTAGAATAAGGAGGAGTCGCAGTTGGGATAGAGTGGGCCCAGTGCGAGAGAAAGGAGTGTACAGTTATAGTGCTCACCCTGTTTTGCCGGTGGGCCTAAATGGTCCATTTTTATATATGTTTTTTTTTTTTTATAACATCAACATACCAAAAGCAAAACTATAAAAACTACAAGTACAGGTGCCTCATAGGTCAGTATTTCAAAACCAAATTTGTAACTAGCATCAAGATTCATTAGGCAGAAAAACTATTTTACCTAACATTTCTTTAATAATTTCTATTCAATATGCATAGCCCGTCGTGTGTTATTGCTTACTTATAATTTTAACTTCTTTTTTCATATTTTAAAATTCGTGTAAATTAAAAAAAAACCAAAAAACAAGGGAAAGTGAGCCCACACACGTGAAAGGCTTGAGCATAAATGTATTGGATGATGTGGATACATTCAGTGCTTGGTATCACATAAAGTGCTCAAAGCGCAAAGGCAGGAAGACAGTTACGGATAGTACCCACTCAGCATTTCAGAGACATGCAAGTTAGCTTACCCCCTCTACTAGTGGCCTTTTATACTTTATCAGTTTAAAGAGTTATTCACTTTTTTTTTGTTTTTGTACCGCATGGAGTCGCTACACAAAGTGCCAGAACAGTTTACAAAAGGTGCAAAAGTTCACTAAAAACAAAATATAACAATTAAAAAAGGTACACAGTTAATCCTACAGATTGCCCAGATGAGAATAACTTTGGAGCATGCATCGAAATAGTACAGTGCACACCCTGTGCATGTGTTATTGCTTAATTATAATTTACCAACCCGGGATTGCTCAGTTGAAACACAGTATTTTTTGTTTAGTGGGGTTCTGCTTGTCCCCAATTTTACTGCTGGTGGACTGAGGAATGGGGAAGCCCATTGATTTGATGAAGATCACAAAGTGAGCCTGTGTTTGGGGAGGGGGGATTTGAACCTGTGACTTCCTGGTTCAGTGCAAGAACTTCTAGAACATGCTTCCTTCCAAGAGTCTTCCAGGGTGAGCAGCAAATCCCATGCCATACAGTGGCATGATGAGTGTTAAATATTATCACTAGACTATCAGAGATCCACTGAAGATTGGCAGCCTAGAGCCTGTTGGTGTTCCATAATTACAGCACTACTGCTACACTCACTGAAAGTCTTCAAAAGGATATTGAGGCCCCCAAAACTGTTGTGCAAAGTTCTTGTTGCTATAACAGCACAAGTGCAGATGCATTGCACCTTGAAATGCCACACACACATGGTCGCTTTGTACAACAAAGCAGTTGTACCAAGTATCAAGACAAGTTCAATAAAATACATAGATGATTTATGACAAAAGATGACAAGAGTCCACTGAGTCTGCCTTGATGTTCCTGTGTTTCAAGTCTGCCCTGTTAGTGCTCCCCCTGCCTTCCTTTTGTTCCTAATTACTACCTTGTAATTTGAACAGGGACTCTTTGTCTTTATATAGGTTTCCTCTGGAGCAGTCAGTTTTGTGACTGTTTGCTACATGCCAGCTGAAGGTGTGTGCAGGGCTTGTTGTTATATCTTTTTTAAATGAAATTAATTTCAACAAACCATAAATGCATTAGTTGGGGTCTAAGCATAAAGCATCAAAAACAGAGAAATGGTATATTACGTAACAAGTCCCCTGAGCCTTGGTGAATATGTGGTGTGATGTTCCTCAGAATTTGAGCAGTCACGCAACACAACGTTGACATTGTCTGTCCAGGCACAGGAAATTGGCCGCACCAGTGCTTGGAGAGTGGGTGCCGAAGTTAGGGCAACACGAATGCTGCATTATGTGATTTAATTAGCGACGAATCAAATTTCTGATCATATAAACTAGTAGTAGTAGTAGTAGTAAATTGCTTTATTTTTATACTAGAGCACTAGTTACAGTTTTTTTAAAAATTGATGGCCTAGTGTGACAGGGAGAACCTTTTCTTAAATCTGTTGCAACAGTTCTTCTATTTCTTAGCCTAATCTATCCTTCACAATTTCTAGTCCATAAGGTTGGCCAGCTATGGGCAACCCCCTCCTCTTTCTTGACTATGCTATAGTGTCCTCTTTGGTTTTTCTGTTCCCTCTCAGGTCCTCATACAGGGAGGTTATTGTGATCACTGAGCTGATGTAAAACAACAGGCTGTGTTCCTCGTTGTTGGATTTAGTATGCAATAGCACTATGTCATAAAATACCTTGCTGTATATACCTTATGTGTATGAAACCTGTGAATGTTGAAAATACCATGGCACTAGGTGTTTTACATAAAGGTAAAAAGTGCTAGGTGACTGTATTTTAGAAATTAAGTTACCGGGGTAGAGATCAGACCCCCCCCCCGTTGTTGTATTAAATGTATGTAAATTACAGATTGTTTGAGAGGCCCTTTTGGTACCATGCACTCCTGCTGTAAACTAAGCCAGTCTGAAATTTCATGATGATTTGCATATACATCCCATGATGCTTCGCATTATTGGTTCATAGGGTGTACGAGTACAGTGGGTAGAATAACCCTTACTGGACTCGACACCGTCACTGGTGGAATTCAGATTTTGTTTCACCTATATGTAGATCTTAATTTGTCTTAAAGGGATCCAAAGTGGTACTTTGTACTACATGCACAGGTAGACTCTTCCAAATATTAACCACTCTTTGTGTGTACCACTTGTTTCTTTTTTGAGTATTATTATGGGTACCTTTTAGTTTTAATGAATGTGATCTAGTGTTAACTAATGATTGATTTCTAATTAGGCCTATTGTTTCAAAGATGGCATCATTATTCATAGCTTTATATGTAAGGCATAAATCTCCACAAATTCTTCTATATTCCATGGAATAAAGTCCGAACTTTTTCAATCTAGATATATAATCATTTTCTTTTAATGCATAAACCCTTTTTGTAGCTTTATGTTGTACTTTTTCTATGAGTTTTTTTATTTCTTATCAAACATGGCGAGACTACAGAAGTACAACATTCCAAATGAGGTCTAACGAGTCTGGTATACAAAGGAATAATTACTTTTCTAGCTCTACTTTTTATATTTCTAAAAATACAGTTTAATGTTTTTTGCCCTTTTTTAACTGCATTGATTATGTGATGATCAAAAGTAAATTCTATAGAAATTGTCACGCCTAGATCTTTTTCCTGATCAGTTGTTTGAAGATCGATGTTATTGACTGTATATGTAAATCAAGGATTATTCTTACCCAAATGCATTACCTTGCATTTTGATTCATTAAACAATAGATCATTTTTTTGACCATTCAACTAAATGATTTAAATTGTTTTGTAGATATATAGCAGATGTAGCGTCTGTTATTATGCTGCCCAATTTGCAATCGTCTGCAAATGTAGCAAGCCAACATGAGTTAGTTAAAGGACTCAGAAGATATCAAAATAGTGAAGAGAGTGGGACCCAACACAGAGCCCTGGGGAACCCCACTTGAAACCTGTCCCCATTCTGACAGATAGCCTTTTACAGAAACCTGTTGAGTACGATCTGATAACCATGCATTAATCCAATTAATAATTATTGGGTTTAATTTTAGGAATTCAAGTTGTTTAATGATTATTTGGTGGGATACTGAATCAAAAGCCTTTGAGAAATCTAAATAAATTATATCCACTGATAATCCTTTATCCAAGGCTTCACTGACAGGTTCCAAAAAATGTAGGTTAGTTTGACATGATCTGCCTTTGACAAAACCGTGTTGAATAATGTCCACATAATTAATGCCTTCTAAATGTTCCATTATTCTATTTTTGAGGATTCTTTCCATTATTTTGCAAAGAACTGCAGTCAAGCTAATTGGTCTAATTTTGCAAAAGGTATTTGCTACCACCTTTATGTAATGGAATCACTATGGCTTTATTCCATATTGGAAGAGTAGTACCAGCTTCTAGTGACCAATTGAACAATATGGTCAGAGGTCCACTCAGTGGTTGAATCAAATGTTGGGGTATGTGTAATGTTGTGTTTCATTGAAACTTGGCTTTATTGCTACTGTCCTTTGGGGTAACCCTTGCTTCATTGCTTCTACACTGAGGTTCTTTGTCTTTAACTTCTTTTTTTTTATTATTTGAACCGCGCCCCCCTATCACCCAAAAACACAAGACAAACATAGGGATGAAGTGATTTTCACTAAAAAGTTAGATCAGTGGGTCAGTAAGTGCTGATTAAGTGCAGAGGAGGGACATTCATAGTCTCAGCTGCATGTTCCATAGACAAAATATAACAAAATATTATGGTTGACACAGGGCTAGGATAGTCAATAAAACACATTTATGCAACCCACCCCCAGGACGCACGTGGAAACAAACTGTCACAGCTTAGTGTGCCTTTCCTGGTCAAAGACTACAACTAAATAAATAAGGATATCAATGAAAGGTTCTCTCACAAAATGGAAGTGCAGGAAAGGAGCAAGCTTCTGGTCAGGATGCTCTTGGAATCTAACCTGTCTCATTATTTGGCGTGGAGACCACAGTGCACTCCTCCACATCAAGCAGCAGATAGAATAACTGGCACACTTGCTTGCTGAGAATGGTTACGTGGGGCCAGCTGATCTGTCCCTACTGCTGCTGTACTATTGCACTGTTGTAGATTGCAGGGAAACTGGGAAGGCCAGTAGTAAAGGTGGGTCCATTCTTGTGCTACTGAAGGGCTGCCTTGACACCCGGTGTTCTGTGTCCCTAGTGCTCTTGTGTTCAGTTGGCTGAATTGTGGCCTCTTCTCTAGACCCTCACCAGTAGCTATTCACCAGTACTTCAAGCAGTAGTGTTACTGAAATTTGAACTTGCTTGTTCACCATAATGTTGTGAATGAGTGCACACAGCAGGTACACAAATGCACTATAGTGGAATCCTGCTATTTGAGCTGAGGGCCATTTATGTCCTAAAGGTTTTCTACTTGTTCTCAGCCTTGAGGTACACGCCGACCCTTACAACTGCTACATGGTTGTTACCAGTGATACTGGCAACAAGAATTTACCGAATGAAATGCCACAGCAATCACTTGTTTTGGACAATTAGCCTGCTTACAAGTTTCTTCCCCTTTTCATGAATTGTGTGTAAAGAGGTAACTGCCCATTGTTCCGTTAAATAACAGTAGGAACTGCTCAGCTACGCTGACCAGCCCTGTAAAACAGAACCCATTGGCAAGGGAGGGGATCGAAAGAGAGAAAAAAGGCTAAAGAAGACGGGGAAAGTAAACTAAGAAAGAAGTGACTAGGAAGGACAGCAAGAAGGCAGCAGAGGCAGGCAGTGAGAGGGTTGAACTTGGACAGAAACCGAGGAGAAAATAATAGAAACAGGAGAGACCATTTAAAAAAAAGACTACAGAAAACAGAGATGGAGACTTAAAAGAGAATAGTCATATGTTAATAGTTACACAGGTGCTGTGGGCTAAATTCATGAAGTCTGCCCTTACAGTTGGCTTTAACATTACTGCAGCCACTTTAGTCAGCACCAGCTAAGTCTGGAAGCTGTCTCTTAGTATCTGTGATGTGATGCATGCTTGGGGAGGGGGTATTGAATCGTTGGGGTATGTGCTGCAGTGGCCTCATACATATGCATGAGCCACTTTCTAGGCCCCCGGTCCTTGCAGATGACGTCATATAGGGGCTACAGCAGCCGTGCAGGACTTTGGCTGTATAGCATGCTATGCACCATGGGAGATCACCCACATGCTAAGGGTAAGGATGCCAGTGAGACCACCACATAGGGACAACCCATGCCAGTTACTGATGGGACAGGCTTCCCAGGTGACTGAGAGCCCATAACACACGTTTGAATGATAATAGGGGATAGGAGGGCGGGTTTATGGGGACAAGTGTATATAGACTGCACACAAATGGAGTGTCAGCATAATAGCCCCCCTGCATATAAATGTGGTCGGGGTAATGTTGTGGACTAGTATGCTGTGACCAAGACTGCACTGTCCCCAGATGGCAGTGTACAGTATAATGGCCATTGGTCAGTGCTCCAGTAATCATTTGCCTTGCACTGTGCTCTGCACCCACTGCATCACTTGTGTACCGAACAGTTAGCATGCATTGAACACCTTCATGAATTTATGCTTCTTTTGATTGAGCGCCTTCTGGGGTTCTTTGAGAGAACTGCAAATCAAAATTGATCAGTTTTTTGTAGAGTACTTTAAAAAAAAATTGGTTGGAAGTTTTGAGAACTAGAAGAAATGGAGAAGAGGGTACGTAAAACAAACAAACAAAAAAAAATATATATATATATATATATATATACAGTATATTATACAGTGGCAAGAAAGAATGCTGGGCTGTGATTGATTGGTCAGTCTGGCACTGGACCCATGATATTATCCTGGCATAACATCACAGATCTAGTCCCAGCACACTCATTACCGCATTAAATGTCAAAAAAAAAAAATCAGTCCACAGCCGTCCCTGCCATTGTCTTCATTACTTTCCACTCCCAGCCAAAGTGAAAGCCGTGTTTCCGATCAGCTGTACACTACTTTAACCCAAAACCCTCACACATTGCACCCAAAACAAAGTTTCCTTCTCTCAGTTAAAAAAAAAAACAACAAACAAAGCCAAGTGAAAGCCATCTTTGTGATCAGCTTCACAACAGTCCCCCGCTCCTTCCCTGCTGCCCTCCTTCTCTCCCACTGCCACAGCCCAGCACATATCTTGTATGTCCCTCATTGCTCTCATTCTTGTTTTATTTTATGTTAGTCATAAATGAAATATGAAAACAAGCTGAGACGTGATCGGCTTGCCGACAGCACGATCGGCTTCACATCCCGGTCCCAACTGCCCATAGTAGGTATTTGAGGGACAGCACGCGGATGTCCCTTTCAGTTAACTGCATTTTTTTTTTTTTGTTCGATTTCTGTGTCTCCCGGTACAAACAGTAAATGAAAGCAACTGCACCGGGAGAACGAACAAAGGACAAACCCCACACATCACTGGCAAGACAAAAACAAATACATTGCCTTCTCTTTTAAAAAAACAAAGAGCACACTGTACTTACACATCAGGGGGCTGGTGCTGGCTTAATTCTATGAGTTTTCATTCTCCCATCAGGACAGCTTCTTTTTTCAGTTATACTTTAAGTGAAAAGTTGCTTTGGTGGTGGTGGTGCCGGGGGGGGGGGGTTGTTAATGAAAAGCTAGTCAGGGGCAGAGAGACAAACAGAAGAGACACGGGAACAAGTTTTGGAGCACCAGCCCTACCTGCAGGAAAAAACTGAATCCACACACATTTTTTTTTCAATGTATACCTACCCATTAAAAAAACAACTAAAATCTACTTTTAAATATATTTTTTATGCTTTTCACACAAACTAGCCATTTGTATAATATGAATAATGTACTCCAGGGTGTGTGTCATGCTTGGATAGCATCACTTCTCGGGTATTGGATGCATTCGACGTGCAACCTCATGCCCAACCACCCGAGGTGTGATGTTATCCCAGCACGACCCACACCCTGTCGTGCATTATTCCATTAATAACGTCTTCAGATGTCTGGTAGTGGCAGTGTTGTCAGACAGATGTAAAGCATGTCCTGTCGTCTGTATTTTGATATGTAGCAACAAACAAGAATTTTAATTGTAGGAATAGGGAGGGAAGAAAAGACATTATACAGAGAAAATGGACAGATTTTTTTTTTTTTGCAAAAAATGCCCTCTTATGAAATTTGTTTAATGTTTGAAGTCCTGCAAGAAGTTGGTGATAATCATATCAGTAAAGGATATATATATTTTTGTAATTTCTGTTTTTGCCTCCCCCCGTGACACACACTGAGCCCAGTCTCCTCCTGATATGAACATATATGAAGAAGCCAGCAGAAGAAGGCCATGTGGTCTATCAAGTCTGCTCATATTGCAGGGTCCACAGCTTGAGCTAATGTCCCCACCCTCCTCCCTCCGCACTCCTATCCTCCTTACCCATGATCCTTACGTCCCCTCTATGCCTATCCTAGTCTCTCTCAAAGCTGCCCACTGTCTTCAACGAGATGACCTCTTCTGGCAGTGCATTCCAAGTGTCCACCACCCTCTGTGAGGAAGTGCTTCCTGACTGCCCTCCTAAACCTCCCACCCTCCAGCTTAAGACTGTGCCCCCTAGTGTTGGGGTTGCCACTCGGCTTAAAGAGACTCTCCTTATCAACCTTATTTATCCGTTTCAAGCACTTGAAGGTCCCAATCATATCCTCGCTCGCTCTCCTGTCTTCCAGGGAGTACAAGTTCAACACCCTCAACCTCTCCTCATGTGCCTTACCCTGCTGGCCCACTATCATCTTTGTAGTCCTCCTCTGGACCTTCTCCAGCAGGTTAATGTCTTTTATGAGGTGTGGGCACCGGTACTGAACTCCATACTCTAGATGTGGCCTTACCAGTGACCTGTACCAAGGGCAGTATAACCTCCTCTCTCCTCCTACTACTGATCCCCCTAGATATGCATTCCAGCATTTTGTTTGCCTTTGCTGCTGCTTTCTTACACTTCATGGAGTGCTTCAGGTCACTAGTGAGCATCACTCCTGGGTCCTTCTCCTGCTCTGATGCAGATACTCGGACGCCACCCAGGTAATACTCTGTACTGGGATTCTTGGCTCCAATATGCAAAACTTTGCATTTTTTGGCATTGAAGCCAGGCTGCCAGATCCTGGACCACCTCCCCAGTTTTTCCAGATCTTCCTGTAAATCTTGTATCCCTTCAGCTGTATCCACTCTCCCACAGAGCTTGGTGTCATCCGCGAATAGGCACATTTTTGCCCTTAATGCCATCCCCAGTGTCATTGATGAAGACAATGAACAACACTGGCCCCAGTACAGAGCCCTGTGGGACCTCACTGGTTACTTGACCCCCTTCCCCAAGGCTGTCCACTGTTCCCCTTACCTGACCAAACTCGAGGTGCCATCCTCTATGGAGCTGTGCTTTGCCCCCCCCCCCAGGTGGGGATGAGCTGGGGGCCTTTCCCTAAAGCATTTCTTGTATTGTAAGATGGCAGATTTTGAGGTCCAGACAGGGAGACCTGGTGCAGCCAGGGGATCGTCATCGGGCTCAGGGCTCTAGATTTCCATGGTTTTCTCCCAGCCATCAGAAGCTGCGTGGTCAAAGACTGCAAGTGTGTATGTCAGCATGTGATGTCACACGCAGCCAGCATGGCTTCTCCCTCCCCCGGTCACACCCTACTGTCCCCTGCATTCGGGACCCCACTACCCTGGGAAGGAGAACATCCTATGTGTTGCTTAATCCTTCCGCCTCGACTGACCCCCGATAACTCTGCTCGTTCCTGAACCCAGGTCACTGGTGTCACAAGCAGCAGTGCTACCACTGCACAGATGGACCAGTCTAAGGATATTGGTTTGTATCTTTTAAATGGTAGATTACACGGTCAGAATTCAGTCATTCTGTGCTGTTTTATTACTTTGATGTTACCACACTAGACTTGTTGTGACCTGTACCACTGTATACGTGTACAGGTTTGACATTTCTAATGTTTTGGGGTGTAGAGACTGGCAGATTGTATAAAAGCCATCCCCAGAAAAAAGAATGATTAAGTTTGCTTGCACATATGCAAAAAAAGTTTAGTTACACTAAATGGCATTTCAGAGGTGTGTCATTACCGAGCACATTGCAGCTCCAACTAGAAGGGTCTCGGCAATCCAGGCCAATGGCCACGTACTGTGGTCATGACAGTGGTCGCTGCTTGCTGGGCAGAAACTTTGTGTAGTTGAAAGGACTGAAGTCTCTCCTAACAGGCTTTGGTCCCTTCATTTGCATGAGCCAGTCAGCAAGCAGCTGAAACTCCACCGTGGTGTCCTCTACACAGGACTGCATGGCTCCCAACAAGTCAGTCATATCACAGATGGGCCAGAAAAAAACTAAGCAGTTTAACCTACCCTTCAACTCTGTTTCTCTGTCCCTGACTGTATCTGTCTATCTGTGGGTGTTTCTATCTATGTGTCTGTCTGTCTGTTTATTAAGCGGACTGGGGTGCCCACCCTGGTACTGCCTCCCCCACCCCCCCGGCCACCCATCCTTCCCAATCTTATGTATTTAAATATAAGTGGATTGGGGTGCCCACCTCTGGTAATGCTTCTCTTGAACCCCCTCCCTGCAGGTCACATGCCCCACTTCCCCTTAGGTGGGAGCACAGGGTTGCCCATCTCCGGTGCCACCGAACATGAGCCCGACACTGGGGTTCCCAATCCCTAGTATCAGAATATCCCTGAAATAAAGACAACCTTCCCTCTATGTTTTATTTTAAATCTGTAAAACAGAAAATGGTCCCTTGCTGATCTGACCCCCCCACGCTAACCCACCACTCCACCCACCTCACAACCGCCACACATCTTCACTCACCTGAACATGTCCCAGGGTGACAAGCCACACTCTGATCGAAGATGTGTCTTGCTTCTGGTACTGATAGATGTAATATGAGACAATAAGGTAAACACGGTTCAGTTTATTTCAATGGAGTTTTGAGCTTTGATGCATAACATTGTCATTTTTGCATATTTTGGTCCAAATTTTCAACATGACCTTTTTTGGACCCACCTCATGACCAGTGGTGGTGGAATTGTGCAAATCAGGCCCAAAGAGTGATTTCGCAGTTGCATTGCGAAATCACCTTTTGGATGGGATTTGAAAAATGTCACCACTCTCATTCATGAGGTGGGGTGATAACACAGCTATGTTGAAAATGTGGAATCGGAATATGTAAAAGTGGCAAAGTTATGTGCAAACACTGACATTTTTCAGTGCTTGCTGGTAACTTTGGTAATTTTTAATATTTTGACTTCAGATTTTCAACATTGCTATTTTTTTCACACCACTTCACAAATGTGACAGTTATCATGTTTCAAATCCTGGCCAAAATGTGTTCTCACACCTGCGATGTGGAATGACATTTCGGTGGCGGGGAATTACATTTTGGCAGCGATTTGAACATTCCCCCCCTACCAGGCACATGAGTTGGGATAATAAGAAGGCTATGCTGAAACTTTGGTATACAAATATGGCAAAATGTCCCAGGGGTGGCACTCTGTGGCCACGGAGGTACGCATCTGTATTTGCCAAATCAAGGAAAAGAATGATCTTACTTCGAGAGGGTTCCTGCAGTAGGTCTTCACATATAGGACTGTGCCCCCTGGTGTCAGGTTCCAATGGCAAACTTGTAGATGGCAATCATCAGCAGGGACCATCCTCGATGTCAGGCGACGTGACATCAGACCGGCTATAAAAGAGGCGGTCCCGCGCCCGCTCTCCAGTTCTTTCCCGCCATCGCCTCAGTTCGTTCAGCCACGAGTTAGAACAGCAATCTAACGCCTGCGCATCAGTTGAAGTTTTTCTTCACTGCTATAATCATTTTCTCAATTATTTTCAACATTTGATGTCGTCTAGACCAGAGAAGAAGTGCTCTAAGTGCAGAGCCCAAATCCCGCACAGGGACGACCATTCCCGCTGCCTCTTGTGCCTAGGCCCCAAGCACAACTCTGAGGAGTGCACTGCCAGGTCTTCAACCAGGCAACCCGGACCAGGCGCAAGCAGACCCTTGAGGTCTGCCTCCTTACCCGACGACTGGCATCGATGGAAAAGGAGCTCCAGGAGTTGAGGGAAAGGTCATTGTCGCTGGCCCCGAGGAAAAAGAAGAGTAAGGAGAAGCACTGGGACAGGAGTCTGTCGCCACGCAGGAGGTCTCCAGAAACTGTGAGTACTACTTCTGGTACCCCGTCCGCCTCTTTGGGCTGGGCACCTTCTCTCCCTCCTGCTGAGGTGAGCGGGCACTTGGGGGTCACCTCTCTTGAGGTCTCTGTTCAGTCTCCTCTCAGCTTGGCCGATAAGTCACCCCTCGACTCTGTCAGTGGGCGCATGGCCCCTTCCGATGAGCCTAGCGGCAGTCTCCTGACATCCTCTAGCCCGGTTAGGTCCGATCAGTCGGACGGCAGACCCTCCGTCACCCACCCGGACCCCTCCACTCTCCCATCGGGTTCCAGTTTGGCCCCCGACGTCAGACAGAGTGAGCTGCATAGTGATTCGTCATCCCACCGGGTTCTTCACCTCAGGGATTCGCCACCTGATCCTGTTTCCTCCCTTCCGTCAGGATCGTTTTTGACCTTTCGTTGGGGTCCCACCCAGAACTACCCCTTCACCAGGTCTTTTGTTGCCTCTGGACAGGAGTCCGTCGCCGGATGAGGATCCGTCCATGGAGCCTCCTCCCTCGGGACCTTCAGGGGCCCTTCCGGATCCTGCGCCACCTAGTGGCCCTTTGGCATCTCCCCCAGTAGGTCCAGATCCTTCAGGTGGTTTCCCAGGGCCAGACCCCCATGTTCTGCCACCGGGCGGCCCGCTGTCGGCTCCTCAGTACCCAATGCCAGGTCACGTACATCCGACACCGGGATATCCTGGGTACCTTTATTATTCTCCTGGATTGCCAGGTTATCAGTACCCTCTATGGCAGTACCCTAGCTACCCGGGCTTCCAGTTTCCTCTTCCTCCGGTGCCAGACCACGAGTCGGCTCCTTCATGGTGGCAGGATGCCAGGTACCAGCTCCTCACCAAGATTAGGCAGTCTGTGGGGGACATTCTCCTGCCTAGGGCCCTCCCTCCGGACAGTAATTCGGTGCTCTAAATGTAGGATCATCTGGGGTAGACCCTTCCATCCCCAGCAGTTCTAAGCCCTCCAACACGGACTCTGATTCTGAGCCTTCGGACCCTCAGTCCCCTGTCGAGGTACCTCCCAAGGAGTCCCCAAAATCTCCTCCTGAGGATCCTTCCTTTGGGGACCACTTATGTACCATTCAGACAGCGAGAGGCTATTCTTCTAAAGAGGTGGATCCCCAGCATAAGAGACTGGCAGAACACCTTGATCTAGCCACCACAGATCCCCTTCCCATCTCCCCCTTGGATGGGCCCCTCATGAGGATCTGGTAACCATGGTATGTCAGCAGCCATCATCTATCCCTGCGGTCTCCAGAAAAACGGATCGTACGTACTATCCGCTGGAAGGAATTCAACACCTCACCACTCATTCGAAGGCTGACTCTGTGGTTATCACTGCCGCTCATGACCGGTCAGCCCAACCAAAACATCTGAGCTGCTCACCTCCTGACAAGGACTCTCTGCAGTTGGACCAGTTTGGCTGGAAGATTTTTTCCTCTTACTCTTGTGCCATATGGTTCCTCAACTATGTCTCGCACATGGGTGCATTCCAGAAGGCATCTCAATCCGAGCTGGAAAGGGACCTTCAGGAGGTCCAGGATGAGACTCTCCAGAAGTTACTGGACAAGGTCAGAATGAGTAAGTCCTCTTGCCGTCATGCTCTGCGTGCAATGTATGACTCAGTGGCTAGAGCGGCTGCCATGGGGATCTGCCTCTGTCACCTTTCTTGGCTCAGGATAGCAGGTTTGGCACAAGATGGCCACTCCTCACTTTTGGACTCTCCTTGTAGGGGTTCCATCCTCTTTGGTGGCGATGCCAAAGATATTATTACCAGGCCGCAGGAGAGCTGACACTCCTGTCGGGATGTACGCTCAGTGTACCGGACGGGACAGTAAAAGCAGCCTTTTTGTCGCCAAAGGAGACAGAATAAAAACTAGGGTAAGCGTCAGGGCAAATGACAAGCCCTTGGTTCAGAAGCCCAAACCCCCCAGGCCAAGTTCCCCAAGCTGGCCTCCGGGGCAAAAGCTCCCCTCCCCTTGGCATCCTGACTCCTGTCCCCTCCTTCCGCTACCTCTGCTAGCCAAGGAGGAACAAGAAGGTCCAGCCTCCACCTGGAGGGGTGGAGGTTCGTCACCGCAGAATCTTGGGTGTTACAACTCATCCAGCGAGGTCACTTGATAGAGTTTTCTGAAATTCCCACCCCTCATCCTCCAGGGCAGTCGTTTTACCCGAGGGATCAGATCACAATTGTCTCCCAAGAAATCCAGGCCCTTCTGATAAGAGGCCATAGAACCCGTCCCTCAAAACCAACTAGGAAGGGATTTTACTCCCACTTCTTCCTAGTTCCAAAGAAGACGGGCGATCTGAGACCGATTCTGGACCTCAGCACGCTCAACCTCTTTGTCAAGTACAAGAGGATTCACATGTTGACCCTTCAGGGGCTTCTTCCCCTGCTCCAGACAAATTCTTGGCTGTGCTCCCTGGATAAGCAGGATGCCTACCTGCACATCCCTATCCTCCCGGTCTACCGCCGCTTTCTCCGTTTTACTTTTCTGGAGAACCATTTTCAGTTCCGAGCACTCTTCTCTGGCCTGTCCTCGGCCCCGCGGGTGTTCACGAAGTGTTTAGTGGTGGTTGCGGCTTTTCTTTGCTGCCAGGGCTTTACGTTTTCCCATACCTGGATGACTGGCTCCTCGCAGCACCCTCTCCGTACAGCCTGAAAGAGTCTCTCTTTCGCTCTGAGCTTGTCTACTCTTCTGGGTGTCACGGTCAATGTGCCCAAATCCCAGCTAGTACCATCTCAATGGCTCCAATTTATTGGAGCAGTACTAGACACAGTTCAGAGCAAGGCTTTTCTGCCATCTGATTGAGCCGAGACTCTAGTAGCTCAAGCCACTTTCGTAGCCCAGGCTCGGTGGATCCCAGCACATGCTGTGCTTTGTCTCTTGGGACTGATAGCAGTGGCCATTTCCACAGTGCCCCTGACCAGACTTCACATGAGGGTCACCCAGTGGTCTCTTCGAGTCCAATGGGATCAGAGGACGGACGACATGAACCAGAAAGTCGTGATCTCCAACAACCTACAGAGCGATCTTCGCTGGTGGCCAGATCTCTCCAACCTTTCAAGGGGAGCCCCCTTCCATTCCCCTGTCCCAACCCAAATCCTAACCATGGACGCCTCAGACTTTGGCTGGGAAGCCCATCTGGGGATGCACAAGACACAGGGGTCTTGATCCGTCCAGGAGCTTCTGCTCCACATCAACATTCTGGAGACCAGGGCGGTTCTGTATGCCCTCCAGGCGTTCCAGTCTCTTCTGGTACCGGGATCACTTCTTACCCAGATGGACAACATGTCCACTGTCTGGTACATCAACAAACAAGGAGGAACTCGTTTGTACCCTCTCTGCAGAGAAGCAATGAGGGTCTGGTTCTGGGCAATTCAGCACAGCCTTTTCTTGACATCAGTCCACATTCCAGGCGTAAGCAACGTTCTGGCGGACAGTCTCAGCTGATCAGTAGCTAGGACTCTCGAGTGGGAGCTAAGGCTAGAGGTGGTCGAAGACCTCTTTCTTCGATGGGGTCGACCAGAGATCTGTTTGCCTCCCCATTCAACACAAAACTACCCAGCTTTTGCTCGTTCATTCCCGGACATGGTGCTTTTTGGCAAGACGCACTGTCTCTCTCTTGGACAGGGAGGTTTCTTTACGCATTTCCTCTCATTCAGAAGGTTCTGGTGAAACTTCAGGAGGAAGGAGCACATTTGATTCTAATTGCTCCTCTCTGGCCACGCCAGATTTGGTATCCTCTTTTGCAACATTTGGCAATGGAACCTCCAGTTCCATTACCGTTATCCCATGACCTTCTGACTCAGGAGCGGGGCACTCTGGTACACCTGAGCCTTCAGTCTCTCCACCTTCATGTGTGGCACCTGTGGACATAGCAGTTTCCCACTATGGTGTATCTTCACAGGTTGCATGTATCTTGGTTGAAGCCAAAAAGCCTTCTACCAAATCCACTTATGCCATGAAGTGGAAAAGATTTTCAATCTGGGCCCTAGCAAGACGCTGGGATCCCTTTTCATGCTCGGCGGCCCAGGTGTTAGAGTACCTCACACATTTATCAGAGACCGGCCTTAGGTACTCTTCCATTAATGTTCATCTCTCTGCGGTGTCGGCTACCACCTCCTGATGGAGGGCAAAACCTTGGCTCAACTGGAGTTTGCCAAAACTTTTCTGAAAGGCATCCTCCACCTAAAACCTCCAATCCGGAATCCCCGGACCTGAATTTTATGCTGGAAAAGCTGACCTTACCTCCCTTTGAACCAGCTTCTAGCTGCGACATGTGCTTCCTTTCCTGGAAGACTTTGTTTCTAGTCGCAGTCACTTCCGCCAGAAGGGTTTCCGAACTTCAGGCGTTCGTCTGTAAGGAACCCTATTTAATTTTTCATAGGGACAGAGTAGTATTTCAGACTAACCCTTCTTTTCTCCCCAAAGTAGTTTCAGAAACCACTCTTAATCAGAGTGTAGAACTGCCTATCTACTATCCCCAGCATTCTAATGGGGGAATACCTGTTGCACGCTCTGGATGTGCACAGGATTCTGAGATACTACACAAACTGGACTAAAGAGGTTCGAAAATCCAATCAGCTCTTTGTAGCCTTTGCTCCCCAGTGCCAGGGCAAGGCTATTTCCAAAATGGACCATTTCTAGATGGTTGGCTAACTGCATCCACTTCACTTACCAAAAACACGGGAAGTCCCTTCCAGGGGCAGTTAAGGGTCACTCCACTAGGAGTGTTGCAACTTCTGCTGCGTTTTTCAGGAATGTGTCTACTGCAGAAATCTGTGCAGCAGCCACGTGGTCGTCTGTTCACACCTTCACTAAGCATTACAGTCTGGACATTGCCTCTAGACGCAGAACTGGCTTTGGCCTTGCAGTTTTACAAGGCCTCCTGTCGTAATTTCCTGTTGGCGACTTCTCCTCCACCCGGATGTACCTCCGTAGTATTTCTTTTGGGACTGCTTGGTATTCAGTCCTATATGTGAAAACCTACTGTAGGAACCCTCTCGAAGTAAGACATTGCAGTTACGTAAGAACTTAACGTAACAGTAGATCTTCGAGAGAGGTTCCTGAAATAGGTCTAGTTTCCCACCCACCTTCCCCCTACTCCTGGAATGTTTCCTTCATTTTCATCCTGCCTAGCCCTTGGGTCTAGAGAGGAAGCATGGTCCTGGGAGTTTTTCACTCCTACTTTTTCTACTTGCCTTTCTCTAGGTCTCCGGTGGAAAAGAACTAGAGAGCAGGCATGGGGCTGCCCCATTTATAGCCGGGCTGATGTCACGTCACCTGACGTCGGAGGCGGTCCCCGCGGATGAGTGCTATCTACAAGTTTGCCGTTGGAACCTGACGCCAGGGGGTGCAGTCCTATATGTGAAGACCTACTGCAGGAACCTCTCGAAGATCTACTGTTACAGTAAGTTCTTACGTAACTAATTTTTTTTTAAAGTGGTGATACGGATGCTTGCCTCCATGTTTGTTGTAGTTAGGGAACATTTTTTAAATGCGTGCACAGTGTTGCTCGTTTCGTAAGGATTAGGGATGGGGTTGGCGGGGACTGTCATTCGATTTCTCATCTAATCTAAGGGCTGTACACAATCACTAGCAAGGGGCAACAACCATCTCTCTCCTTTCTTGCCTGCCGCAGCAGCAAACAAAGCTGGCCAGTGTGGCCGGATGGTTTGTCACATAACTCCGGTTTGGGTCAGTGTTGCATGATAACATTTGTGGAGTGGGGGAAGGGTCTGCAGCAAGAGAGTAGTTGATGGCTGAGCAGTTCAGTCAGGTCACATCACAGTGGGCATTTACAATTGGCTACAGTGTTAGGCAGGGGGTGTGGCTAGCTCAGCCATGGCAGATTTAAATGCCCTAATCTTCTGGGAGGCATTATCATCGGAAGACATAGCGAAGAACGGAAGTGTGAGAAGGCTGACAATGAAGAGGAGGTGGAGGGGTTATTGCAGCAGCACATAGCAACAGGAACCAGGAACAAGAGCAGCTCTGGTTTGAATGCAGCCTGGGAATGCAAGCAATAGAGGCGAGGTCCCAGCCGGCACCAGTTTGGTCATCAGCAGAAAATCCTTGGAGAAAACCCCTTTTACCTAATTCTCCTGATCGGCAGTCACCACTTGACAGCAATCTCACCCTCCAGGTCCCGGTTGGTAGTCATTCTCTGCAGCAACCTCACCTGTGGCGACCTCCATTCTTCAGGACAGCCCATCCCCCCCGCTGCATTCACTCATGCTAGATGTAGAGAGGGGAAAAAAGTTCTGGTAAAGCATCAGAGCTGGTCTTAGAGATCGCTCTGGGAGATAGCTTCTCAAATTGTGAGGAATTAATGCACTTATTTGAGGAAACAAACCAGACTGATGAACATGCAGTACAATATCGATCACATTTTTCTTTGATACATAATTATCTTCCCTCAGAATTGTTAAAGTTTTAAAATAATGCATTACCTTATTTATTTGGTGACTGAACACTGCAAATGTTTTTACTCCAACCAGTGATAACAATACACTGTAGATAGTTTATGGTGTGTTCATCAGTCTGGTTTGTTTTCTCAGATAACTGCATTAATTCCTCACAAATTAAGAACCGGCTCCAGTTCCAACTCTGGAGGATGCTAAATGAATGTTGAATGAATTAAATCTCCTATCTGCATGGCTCTTCTGTTTATAGCTGCAGACTCGGAGTTTCTCTGAAATTAAAGGGGTATCTGATTTAAGGGGGTGTTTTTGCATTTTCCTTGATATGCCTGTATTATAGGGAAATGGGTATAGTAATTTGTGTTCGCTGAATCTGTTCGTTAAAGCCGTCAACATCCAGTGCAATAAATTCATCTGCATTTTTTTTCCTCACTCATCTTGATATCTTCTTATTGTTCAAGATACATAAGAAGGAGAAAAAAAATCTGACCTAGTTCTAACCTACCCAGCCCAGGATCCTCTGTTAAAATCCTAGCTTGCGATATGATTAATCACTGGTTGCTGTCAACTGCTAGGCCTCAATGGGCCCAGAATTTTAGAGCTTGTCCACCTTTCCACTGCTCTGCTAGCTGGTGGTATCACTAGGGGGGTTGGAGGAGCTGTTCTCCTTGTTTGCATCAGGGTGTGTCCAGACTGCCTTTGTCTGAATAAATTACTTTATTTTTATCGTTAAAGTTTAGAAGTCAATCTTTACAACAAAAAGGTCGTCTGCAGCAGAGGGGTTGTTGTGCGTGCTGATTGGTGGTATTACTAGTGTGGCACTGTAGTCCCCATTTTTTGAACCTTCTGTGGCCTTAAACTGACCTTGACCTCTGCACCTCACGCTCACCTGTGTTACTCCACAGATGTCTGCTAAATGCTGGCATCAGTGTGCTGCAAGCAGATGTCTGTTGGGATGCAGAGGCATGGCATGTGGTACCCCTAGGTATCAGTATGCATGTTTGCTCAAAAAGCAGACCTGTCCAGAAATGCGGTGGGGAAATTGTTACACAGATAGCTGTAGTGCAAAGTAAATGCATTAAGTTTACCATCTGTTCATCCTGACAAAGCTTCTGTGAGCCACCTATGACTTGTACTGTATAAATAACTCGCAACAGAATTCCTTGACAACGCCTCTGGCTGCTATTATTGTAATCCTTACTTGCCTTTTGTAAGTTCCACTGTGATGATCCTGTTATGTTTTATATCCTGTTGCACTTATTTCCTGACATGGAACCTTTGCAAAAGAGCCCTCGGCTCAAAGGTGTCATCCGAAATGCAAATAAATACAAATCTATTCATTTATAAGTGGTTTTCTTACATGCGTTGGAGGATATTGACTATATTGGAAAATATATGTGTATATATGAGAAACAAGTACATTCAGAGGCTTCTTAAAAATTATATTTTATGTGTTATACCTTCTATAGCTGAACATATGTGGACTTAAAGTACAGGTAGCTGTACAGCTATATCTTCCCCGTTCCCCCATATATTTCACTCCCATTACCACTCAGTCCTGTTTTTGAATGTGTACAGCTGATGTGTCCGGGGTAGACCTAGTGTGT
Organism: Neoceratodus forsteri; assembly: GCA_016271365.2. Taxonomy (NCBI): domain Eukaryota; kingdom Metazoa; phylum Chordata; order Ceratodontiformes; family Ceratodontidae; genus Neoceratodus; species Neoceratodus forsteri. Next base: position 761,747,377 of record CM057456.1, on the reverse strand, counting down.
TGTATGGTGCAGGTTGTTGGGGGAGACATTCAACCCTCTGCTTCAACAGATGCTGCATCCCAAGCCTCTGCTGGGAGCTAGGCTGGGTCCCAGGTGCTTCCCAGAGTGTTCCAATATTGTGTAATACAACATGATATTTACTCATGGCATTAACTGCAATAATTACATTGTATATTATACTGTCAAAGTATGGGGTATACATGGGAGTATACTGTATATACCAAGGGTCTATACCAAGCTTATATAAGTGCCACAGATTTAAATACATCTCTATACATTTAAAATACATCTAGGTGTCGGCGTGGCTCAGTTGGTAGCACATCCGCCTCTGGACCAGAAGGTCATGGGGTCTCGTCCCATGCTGGATTGGACTTGCACCTAAAAATCACTGGCATCCGAATGCAGTTTTGGGGGTGCTATACTGCTGGGGTGTGCCATCCTTCGGATGAGACGTTAAACCGAGGTCCCTTCTGCCCATCCTGGTGTTGTCCTGGTGGGTGTCCAGGTGGACGTAAAAGAACCCAGGGCACTCTTCGCAAAGAGTAGGGAACATTCCGTGTCCCGCCAACATTCCCTCCCATAAACTGTCGTGCAATTATCCAGGCAGTATGTGGGTGATGATGTGCGATATGGCCGCCACCAAACATTCAGTCACTTCACTACCAGTCTAGCATTGCTTGTAAAGCGCTTTGGGATACAATGTGTATGAAAAGTGCTACATAAATGTCGATTCTTCTTAACAGCATGAAGGTCTGTCAGAACGTATGCAGACGCGGCAATGACATTTCAATAGTCATTTTAAAGTTATTTGTATTTGTTTTGTCAAAAAGTGAACAAAAAAATGTAATGTTCTGCTGTTTTTGCTAGTTGTAAATAAATCTATAAGGTGTCTATAAATGAAACACCACTCATTTTGTAGATAATTTTGTGCTGAACAACTTTCACGCTCACAGTACTGTGCTATCTTTTTTCATTTTAAAGTTATTTGCATTTGAATATAGTTAGTACTGGTACCGAGGCTGAACATTCTAAATGAGTTCCGGAGTGATTGTGACTTATCTACTATGTGTATAAATCTGTGGTGATGCATCTACTATGTGTATAAATGTGAGATTTCACTTTTATACACACACTAGCTCAGATTTATTACATAGGATTTATGTCCACCGCTTCTCGCTGTTGCCGGCTGTAATGTACCCACAGGACCTCGAGATCAGCTTTCTGGGGTTTGTCCCTCCCGAATCAACTCCAACCTGGAGTTGATAATCCTTAGGTTCGGGGCAAACTCTGAAAAATAGTTTCCTGATGGATTTATGCCAACCACAATTTATGGCCTAAAACCCAGTGTGTGTAGTGTTGCGTCGAAAAAAGGTTGTTGCCGTCGTGTCATGGATCCCTGTCAGAAAAGGATTCAGTGTCTTAAACCTTGTAATAACATCCCGAATAAGATGCTCTGTACAACTGCTACAAAACCATAACATGGTTCCTCACTTTATGCTAAAAGGTGGAGGAGGGGGCCATAATTGACTCCTCGTATTTGTATTTAAGGAGTGTGATTTTTTTTTTTTTTTAGGCCAGAAACAAGGAAAGGGGTCATTTCTGCAAAGTGCAGATGAGCATGGGTACCAGTTTTTATAGAAAGTGCCACCACCGGGTGAAATGCCCAGGTTATAACTGAACGTTACAATATTTCAAAGTTCACTTATAACGTCACTAATTTTCAGTATTTTGACTCCAAACTTTCAACATAGCCATTTTTCCATATCACCTCATCAACATGACATGTCATTTTTTTAAATCCTGGACAAGACATGTTTTCACGCTTCTGTTTCAAAATGACATTTCGGCCAATATACTATAAACGGTACCTGTCACGTTTATAGGGCAAATCATAAAATGAGTATCTTGAAAATGTGGGGTCAAAATAAAAAATGATAATTGTGAGCAAACTTTATGTGTAGTGCCTGTTTTCACCTCAGCAGCCATGCTTTGTGCGCTCGTGCCAGTGAGCTGAGTTTGGGGGGTGAGCTCAGTGACCCAGTTGAATGGGGTGAGGGTGGGAGAATGGCAGTGTTATGTGACACCCCCCAACCAGAGAATGAAAGATGCAAGGCTTTCTGCATGACCCTGGGCACCATATAGTGAAGACAGCTGTCCTCTTGGCATAAGGCCCTGCACCTCTCCACCTGTGGGTGGCAGAGTGCCCTGTACATTGCTTGACAGATACACGCTTTGCCCTAGGCATCTGTGGCCATGTTATTCATTTGTTAATTATCACTTCTGTACTATCAGTACCAAACTCCTGCGCACTGCACGCTAATTAATTGTTTATTATGGATAATGTATTATATTCTTTGTAAAAATGTCTCTATGTACTGTTTGTATTCTTCACTGTTTGTTACTCTCTTTCTCTTCACTGTACACTCTGTACCTGGGTCACACCTGGAAACAAGCCTCTGCTCAGTGTGCCTTTCCCGGTCATCAAATTTTAAATAAAATAAATAAAACATACATACAAGCAAACGTTCGGCATTGACAAATGCTTGTTTTTCTTTTCTGAGAGACATCTCATGTTGCCTTGATCCTAACACTGCTGAGAAAGTTATAACAAGAAATTGGTATAGAGAGACAGTGTGATATACGCAAGCAATAATACCTGACAGGGTGGGCGGTATTGGGCAATACAGGACCGCCTAGGGACGTAATGGGAGGGCCTTATAGCCCTTGGAAGGTTTGGTATTGCCCAATACCTCCCACCGTGGAGGGTATTATTGTGCTTAGAAAATGGACCAGTGTACATTGTGTTTTTTAAAAAATAATATTTATGTGGAATGTTAAACATTGAGTTGTTTGATTTTTTTTGTAATACAATAGTTCCTGCGCTTGCATTTGGATGTTGTGTTTTTTTTTAACCTAGACATTTGTTGTACTGGAGCCTCCATAGTTTAATTGGTTTTTATGGTTACTTATTGCCAAACACACTTACAGGGTTTAACTGTTAAAGCTATCCCCCCAAAGTTTTAATTTTGTGCTTCTTTTTTCCTTCTTTTGCTGTTCATGCTGCTGTCTGTGAAGCGCGATGTACCCCCCGGCCCCTGCCGCTCTCATAATCCCGACCATTCAAGTAGATATTTAAAACTTTTGTTTGTGACTGTGTTTTGTTGCTTAGCTGGATTTAAACACAGGATTTACAAAGGTTGGCAAATGGGTAAGTAAGTGAAGCTTGCAGTGGGGAGTTTGAGGAGACTGGTAGAGAGTGCCTTGAGGCCGGTTGTATTGATGGCTTTTAAGGTTTCCGACAGGGAGTGTGGAGAGCTGCAGGCACTAGGGAGTGATAAACTGAAAAGCCGATCTGATGGCTTTCAGTGTCAGTTACATCTTGCTGACATCAGACACATAGGGAGCGCCTGGGGAGAGATGGTTACAGTTATTAATTTTATGTACTTGTGGGAGGTATGGCAGGCAGCACGAGCAAGTAGCATATATGAATTTCGCTGCTACGGAGAGGCACACACTGCCATTTTGAAACCCATGCTGCTGACTGCCACTGACATGAAGCCAATGGGATTGACGGCTTCCTTTTTCCTTTCCCTCATTCTTCTTTTCTTTTTTTATGTTTGCTATTCCTTATATACTTTATTTCAATTTAAAGGGGGGTGCTTGGTCGGCCGTCAACTTGCTGGCTAAGCGAGAGAAAAAAAATGTATTCAATCTTGGAAAGTCGGGAATTGCATCAAACTCCCGAGTAACGGGACACCCTGAATTGGATCTAGTTTTTTACCAGGCTCTATCATAAGTTAATGTACCCCCCTGATATGGCTCTTAGCCAGTCCGAGAGCGTGTAGTGTCTAGCCCATTTTCTAAACTACTGTAGTGCATGTGCTTGTACTACCAAGAGTTTGGAAGGGTCTTGAAGCCTTGTACTGTTCTCTGCTTCCATGCATTTTCTATTTGTACCTTCCTCTTAGATGGCCTTTTTCTCTGATTTTTAGTTAGTGAAACGTAGAATTTGCTGGCAGAGGAGGACTTTGTGGCCCACTCAGTCTGCCCAGATGTTTCCCGCCTACTCTGTCTCTGCATACCCTAACTGGTCTCTGGTGACCCTCCCTCCTCACTATCTATTTACTAATAATCCCTTATGTGTATCCCATGCATGATTGAAGCCCTCCACTGTTTTCGCCTCCCACCACTTCTGCTGGCAGTCTGTTCCAGACATCTACGACCCTTTTCAGTGAAGTAGCATTTCTTCACATACCTCTTAAACCCCCAAAAACACCTCCTGCTGAGGCCCTCTGGTCCTGGTGCACTTTCTCATTTGAACAAGTTTCCTGTTCTGCACCTGTTCACCCCTGTGAGGTACTTGTAGGTCTCTATCATGTCCCCTCTTTCTCTTCTCTCTTACAGGATGTACATGTTGAGATACATCAGTCTCTCTTTTTAGAGCTTCTAGTGGAACCCCTGCACCATTTTAGTTGCCCTACACCGGACTACCACCACCCTGTCAATGTCCCTTCTGAGGTGTGGCCTCCAAAACTGGACACAGTACTCCCAGTGAGGTCTGAACAGCAAGTGATACAATGGCAACACCACCTCCTTCCTCCTGCTGGAAATGCTCCTCCCAGTGCACCCCGTCATCCCACTTGCCCTACCCACTGCTTTTTCACACTGCCCTGCCACTTTGAGGTCATGAGAATGATAACCGTACGATCCCTTGCCTTAGACTATCGGTGCCTCCCCCCAATCCTATAGTCTGTTTCTGAATTCCTATGCTCCAGGCACATGATTTTGCACTTTTTGTCATTGAACCCTAACTACCATGCTCTTGACCACTCCTCAAGTTTCCCAAGGTTCCTGCACATTCTCTACACCCCCTCCTGAGTATCCACCCTATTGCAGATTTTGGTATCTGCAAAAAGGCATACCTTCCTTTCTAGTTCATTTATTATGTCACTTAATAAAGACATTGAAGAGGACTGGTCCCAGAACAAAGCCCTGTGGCATCTCGCTGGTTACTCTCCCATCATTTGAGTGCTGTTAATCAGTTTCTAACCCAATTCACCACTCTGGATCCAACCCATAGGCTGCTCAATTTCTTTTCAGTTTCATGTGCGGCAGAATGTTGAAGGTCTTACTAAAGTACAAATAGGCCATGTGCACTGCCCTCCCTGTTTCATTTCCCTTGTCAACCAGTCGAAGAAGTAAATCAGATTTGTCTGGCATGACCCCCCCCCCCATACACACACACACACACGTTCAGTCCATACTGTCTGTGGTCTTGCATTGCAGCCCATTGGATTCAAGCTACTCAGTCAGCCTTTTCTTTGTCAGGGTATCCATTAATTTCCCCATAACTGAAGTGAGATTAGCAAGCCTAGAGTTGCTAGCCTCCTCCTTGCTGCTGCTCCTATGTAGAGGGGCCATGTCTGCTGTTCTCCAGTCCTCTGTAACCATGCCTGTTTCCAATGAACTTTTGGATAGGACCATCACTGCGGCAACTAGCATCTCCCAGAGTTCCTTTAGCATCCTTGGGAGTAGCCCGTCCAGTCCTGTGGCCTTGTCCACCCTCAGAGCTGCAAGTCTCTTCAGTACTCTTCCCTCTGAAAATGGACTTGTGTCCACCCCCCCCCAAGTTCCTGTTACCCTCTGGTGGTACTCCCCCATGAAGACTGAGCAGAAGTACCTGTTCAGGACGGCAGCTTTTTCTTGGTCCTCTGTGCAGTCTCCCCTGCCCACCTGCTAATGCTTACTATCATTCCCTTCCTCCTCTTCTCACTTATGTATCTGAAGAAAGTCTTAGCCCTATAGCTACCTCTCTGGCTGTCCATTCCACTGTCTGCTACTTTGCTCCCATCACCACTTTTCCTCCTTTCCTCTGTTTTACTTGGTATACCTACCTGTCCTTCTCCCTTTGCATTTCCTTATACCTCCTGAATGACACCCTTTTTCCTTCATCACCTTGGCCACTTCCCTAGAGAAGCATAACAGTCTGTTTTTCCTTCTTCACAAAGAAGCTGGTTGCCTTAAATATGCCCTACCTTATTTTTCCCCACTGTTCCTCTACCCCTCCCTAGCAATCTCTCTCCCTATGAGGCAGTTTCTGAGGCAGTCCCCGTCACCGGATGTGGGTATAGGATAACACAATTTCAGGCAGACCACAAATCAGGTGCATAAAAAAATGCATAAGTGCGTTTGTCATTTTATTTTTATCAAGTAAAATATACAGAAAGCAAAATGTAAGTCAGACAGCTGCTTAGCTTCAACAGTTTCTAAGGTTCTTCTTCAGCCTAGCATGAATCAAACAGTGTGAAAGCACACACTACTAGGAGGTCTTCCACCTTCCTCAGTCAGTATTCAACTGACCACCCTATCTATCCTCTCCTCTCTCAGCACTGAGGTAGGGCTTTTTATAAGCTCACTAGAAGTTGGAAAATTGTCCACTGCTTTTTGATTAACAGCAGACATAACATAAAACTAGCCACTAGGGGCCACTGTCGCTCCATAGAGAACAGTTATTTGGCAGCCACCTGGAACACAGAAGAACTTGTTTACAACATTGGAAAGGTCAGAGCCAAGGTCAGAACATTCTGTGCTCTCGTAAACTCTCCTGCAGGGTCAAATTAGCTCATGCTGTCTGCTGAAAAATATATCTTAGAAGGGGGCTGCTAACATCTAGAAAAAGCAGACACAAGTTTTTGTTATTCTTATATTAAGACAGCACTCTCATTTTGTAACTGTACTCTTAGTTTTATTTTAGGTTAATATGCACAGAAAGCTTTATAAGCACTTCAGCACTTAATTTATAACCAGCCAACCAGCATGTTCGACATTATACAAAGCATGTAAACTGCTTGGGGAATTGGTTTCAATTTATCCCAGGGGTGTCCACTATGACAGGGGTCACCCTGTAAACCCCCCCCATTTCTTTAAACTCTGCCCTTCTAAACTCTAGGACCCTCATCCTCATGTGGTCTGCATCTCAATCAATCACTCAAAACTTTATTTATAAAGTGCCCCTTCCTGGGGGCTTGGAGCACTGTACAATACATAGAAACATAGAAATTGTCGGCAGATAAGGACCGCTAGGGCTATCCAGTCTGCTCATAATCCCTATACTTGTTTGCAGCCTCTGACCCTATCTGGTCAATGGCATTTCACCACTCCTTCCCACGTCTAAGATTCCCTTATACCTGTCCCAGGCATGTTTAAATCCCTCCACTGTGCTCACTTCCACCACCTCTTGTGGCAGACTATTCCATGCATCCACCACTCTCTTTGTGAAGAAAAACTTCCTCACATTTCCCCTTAACCTTCCAATTTCATATCCTGCCCCATCGTTCTTGTACTCCTCCTATATTGGAAGATGTCTCCCCCCTGCACCTTGTTTATGCCCTTAAGGTACTTGAATGTTTCTATCATGTCTCCCCGATCCCTCCTCTAGCGAGTACATATTGACTTCCTTTAATCTCTCCTCATATGTTTTGAGGTGCAAGCCCTGTACCATCTTAATCACCCTTCCCTGGACCGCCTCCACCTTGTCAATGTCCTTGTGAAGGTGTGGCCTCCAGAATTGCACACAGTACTCTAGGTGAGGCCTCACCAATGTTTTATACAGTGGCATCACTACCTCCTGCCTTCTGCTACTGATACCTCTGCCTATGCACCCCAGCATGGCACTGGTCCTCCCTGCAGCCTTTGTACTCTGTTTAGACCAAACGAACAGGTGCGCACTAGGAACAAGATGCTGAACACAGTGAAATGTAGTAACATGCAGTTCCTAAGCTATGGCACTCTCACCCATATATTTCAAACATCACCGAGGCTCTCAAATAGTAAATTAAAACCTTTTTATTTTCAAAACGACAGTAAAATAACGCCTTATTTTACTGTCATTTTAAAAATAGAAACGTTTTTACTATTTGAGAGCCTCTGTGATGTTTGAAATATATGAGTGAGAGTGCCACAGCCTTGGAACTGCATGTTACTCTACTTAGACACCTTTAGGTCATCTGAAATATTAACCCCCAGGTCTCCTTCTTCCTTGGTGATTGTCAGCAACTCCCCCAACTCCATCCTATAGCTGTCCCCTGGGTTCTTTGTCCCTGGTGCATTATTTTGCATTTCTTTGAATTGAACTTCAGTTGCCACACCTCAGACCATTTTTCAAGCTTCCCCAGGTCCCTTTTCATTTTCTCCACCCCGTCTGGAGTATCCACCCTGTTGCAGATCTTGGTGTCCTCTTCAAACAGGCAGACCTTTCCCTCCAGCCCATCTGCAATGCCACTAATGAAGATATTGAACAGGACTGGCCCAAGGACTTATCCCTGAGGTACCCCGCTGGTCACCCCCCCCCCCGGATTGGATCCCATTTACCACCACCCTCTGCCTCCTGTCCGTTAGCCAGTTCCTAACCAAGTTTACCACCTTGTGCCCCGTGCCCAGATTACCCACATTGTTAACCAGCCTTTTATGTGGGACGGTGTCGAAGGTCTTGCTGAAATTGAGGTAGGTGACGTCCACCACCATCACCCCACCACCACCACCCGATTTACTTCGTTCGTCACCCAGTCAAAAACATCTATCAGATTTATCTGACACGACCTTCCTGCTGTGAATCCATGTCGTCTTAGATCCTGGGCACTGTTGGATTCCAAGGGTGCCACTATACTTTCTTTAAGTTGTGCCTCCATGATCTTACCCACTACTGAGGCGAGGCTGACTGGCCTGCCTCTGCCCTACTACTGCTTAACATATATAAAATGAATTATAACACACATTACAGAGCATAAACATACATCAGTTTAGATATATGCTACATCTGTATCTAAGCTTACTTTGAAAGAAATGGGACACTACATACAACAACATTTGCTGATTTGCACGCTCTGTTCATAGACTTGATCATCACTCAAAAATTACCTTGCTCAACGGAGTTTTTTCTGGTAAAATAATTAAACTGGAATTGAAATCACTGCACTTTATACAAAAAATTGGACTGGCTTCTACCAGCTCCACAATGTGAGGCTGCTGTTGGTGATACTGTATTCAGCATCTTAAAAGGGCAGAGGCCTCATTACCTTGCCTGTCTTTTTATGACCTCAATGTAACCCTTACCTGCTAAGGTCAATGGATCTCAACCTTCTTGCCATTCCTAGACAAAGGACCAATATAGGTGTAGCTGCTTTTCAAAACTTTGCACCAAGGGCTTGGAACAATATCTCTCCGGAAGTACGAAAATGTGCTTCCCTCATAGCTTTCTGAAAGGCCATCTGTAATGACCTACTAAGTGCCTACACTTGTAACTGCCCTTCAGAGCTTTAGCGGATGAGTTTGAGCTTCTCACCTATTGCTACAACTAGACCTTGTCTTGTTACATCTGCTACACTGCCTTTGAACAACTTGTTAAAGTTCATCTGTGTCTGATTGTATGTAATGGTATACTGTTCTTTCTGCCACTGACCTTTAACCTGCACTGAATTAAGCATGTAATTTTATTTATGTCTTTCATATAGCTCTGTACCTATGTATGTCATTGTTGATCTGTACTATGTTACTGACTGTGCAATGTCTATGTTATGTATTCTCCCGGATATTACCTGAAACAGACCACATGGTCTAGTGTACTTACCTGGCAAACAAAAACCAAATAAATAAATTTCAGATTATAATATTACTCAAATCACTGACAGCCGCTAGCTTTAATATCTCATATTATACCAAGCTTAATGCTTGCTCTAATATGAATGTCTTGAGCCCCCTCTTTAAAGGCTTCCACCAAGGTGACCTTTTTAAGATAGACCAGAAGTGAATTCCACAGGACAGGTGTGGCCACGGAGAAAGCCCGATCTCCTGACAGCTGCAGCCTTGTCCTGGGAACCATCAGGAGGCCACCCTTGGAGGAACAAAGAGGGTGAGTCAGGCAGTGAGGAACCAGGAGGCCTTGCAGATAGTCCTGTCCCTGACCATGTAGGGCTTTATAGGTCAGCAATCTGACCTTGAAGGCAGTCCTCCACCTTATCGGCAGCCAGTGCAGCCCACGGAGAACTGGCACACTATGTTAAAATCTGGGCACAGCCGACAATAACCTGGCTGCCATATTCTGCACCAGCTGCAGATGGTGGAGAGTGCCTCCCAAAAGCCCCAGGTATAAGGCATTGTAGTAGTCTAACCTCGATGTCACAAAGTCATGTGTTAGGATGGCAAGGTCATCAGGCGGTACCAGGGAATGGATCTGGGTAATGTTTCTCAGATGATAAAAGCCACTTTGGATGATGGTCGACACCTGAGCATCAAGTGTCAGGCCGTCGTCAAGTACCACACCCAGATCCCTAACCTGTGTGGAGCGGATCAGGGATAAGCCACCCAGTCTGAGACCCAAGTCATTACCCTGTACCCCTCCACTTTGCCGGTGATCCGGCTTCACCACCAATACTTCTGTCTTGTCTGATTGAATCACAACCAGTTTCGAGTCATCCAGTCCTATATCTTGGCCAAGCAGGTGTTAAACATAGAGACTGCCACTTGGTTTCCCAGTGCGCAGGACAGGTATAGCTGGATATCATCGGCGAAGCAATGAAAACCCAAGCCATACTGCCCGATAACATCTACCAAGGGCAGCATGTACACCGTGAACAAAAGAGGCGAGAGGACCAAACCCTGTGGAACTCCACAACACAGGGGCATAAGGCTAGATGAGGATAACCCCATCACCACCCTTTGCACTCTGTCCATGAGGTAGGACTTAAACCAGCTAATGACATTGCCAGTCAGTCAACACAAGTTCCATAGGCGGTCCAACAGCATTTCATGATCCACGATGTCAGATGCTGCAGAGAGATCGAGGAGAACAAGAATAGATCATGCTTCTCTATCCCTCGCTCTAAGGAGATCATTAAACACTCTGACCATGGCACTCTCCGTGCTATGCCCTGGTCTAAACCCAGATTGGAATGACTTGAAAATTGGAGAGGAAGCAAGATGAGCCTCAAACTGACTGACCACCACTGTCTCCAAAACTGCCCCCTCCGCACCCATCACGCACTTAGTTTCCACACTCGATAGGTCCAGTACCGCTTGTAGTCCTATTGGAGACAGTCCCCATAAAGGGCAGTACTGGACCATCTCCACAGAAGAAGGACCCTCAGGAGGGACCTCATACATGAACCTCATGGTGCTATGATCTGACCATACCACTGGATGAATCCTGAGATCTACAACCTTAAGCCCCAGTGTGAACACCAGGTCCAACTTGTGCCCACGGGAGTGGGTCGCTGAGGTAATAGCCTATGACAGGCCCAGTGCTTCCATACCTTGGAGGAGGTCACGTCCAAATGAAGCGAGTTCGTCACTGACCCAGGCATTGAAGTCCCCCAGGATCATCCATCTGAGGGACTCCATCACCAGGTCAGCAAAGAAGTCCCCGACCTGCTGCAGGAATTCTTTCTTTCCACCAGGCAAGTGATAAATGAGCAGGATCCTGTAGCCTGTGCCAGGAACCCCCTGTATGGCCACACACTCGAAGGACCTAGTAGAACACATTGGGAGCACTGAGAGGTTCATGCTGGTTTTAAAACAAATGGCCACACCCCCACCTCTGCGATCCTTCCTCGGGCTGGGAATCACAGAGTATCTGGCTACAATCGCTGCCTCCAATATGGGGCCAGCATTTTCATCCAGCCAGGTCTCTGTGATGCAAGCCAGGTCTACCGAGGAGATCAGGTTTGCCATTGTAGCGGTCTTTTTTCCTTATTGACCTGGCATTGCAAATCACAGCCTGGGTCGGATGAGTGGGAACTGCTGGACTGTTGACCACCTGCCCACTCTCTATAGTGGAGCCCTTGGGTATGGGCACAAGACAGGTAAAACCCCTGTCCTGTACCCATTTTGCCCCAGGGTGCCTCCTGGACTTCACTGCCTGGATGGCCACCTCCTCGTCTACCACTCCCACATCCCTCTGCTTCGACCTCCAATTATGTACATCCCTGTGCTTCAAATTACGATTGTGTACAATCTCCAAAGCCCTGCACCTAATTTATACCTCTGCAGGTAGGGAAGGTAATTCAGAAGGTTGGAGGTTGCGCTGCTGGGCTGTGGAGTAGCTGCACCTTGGGAGCCCAAGAAACCGACGCATCCTGACTGTCCAAATAACTAATAAATCAAACCAGACCAAAACTAAAACAGATTTAGCTTACAAATATAATTAACCATTCACTCCCACACTCCAGATTCACACAAACCAACACACATACACACACACACAATTCACTCCAATACAGAATTATTAACCTCCATCCCCTTTAAACCAACAGTTAAAATATCTCGGGCAATCTGATATGGAGAAGTCCGTGGTGCACCAATCATAAACCAGTAACTGCAGTTTATAGTATAAAACAAATATGGGATTCTTATTCCCAAATTGTCAGTCAAAGCTCTGAGAAGACCAAAGGAGCTCTCACTTCCTTCCAATAACTCTGGCCAAGATTGGTTGTTTGTTTTAAATCCTGAAGTCAAAACAACTCTCACAGCCTCCAAAAAATGATGAAAATATTAATTTAGCCCCCTCTTTGGCACTCTCACTGCCAAAGATGGCTACACAATACCTGAGCAAGTAGAATCCTGAAGCCGGCATACATTCGGGCTTGTCTAACAGGCTGAGACACACCGAAGAAAATCAAATCTCTGTTTGAAATTCAACTCCTGTAGTCTGTCATCTTGGCACACTCTATGGCCAAAATACAACCAGTCCCCCATTATGGATGGCGTTCACAATCTGCAAGAGTCTCCACTATAGGCAAGCACCATCCAACCGGGGACTGCAGTTGCTACCCAGTAGTCCACCAAAGATCCAAGTAAAGTCGTCGCAGCGTGATCAGTCAGCTGGCCAAATCCCTAGCCCACAAAAACAGCAAAGTTCACCCAAGGAGCCGTTCCCAAACCTAACACCAAGACTTTCGGGGATTAATTCCTGGACCACACACAGGCTTCTCACTAGAGTTCTTTGAGGCAAGTACGGCAAAGATCCAGGCAAAGTCGCCACAGCGCGATCAGTCTTCTGGCCGACAAAGCCACCAGCCCACAGGAAGAGCAAAGTTCGCCCAAGGAGCCATTCCAACACCCGACGCCAAGGGTTCCAGGGATGCGTTTCAGACCACATGCAGGCTTCTCACTCACAGTTCTTCAGGACAGTCCACCAAACAGCCAGCAACAGAGACCTAGCTCAGGCAAGTGAACAAAGCAGATGTAGTGTTTAAAATGAATATCATGCACCTGGACAACCGGAAGCACCAAGGGAGGTGGTGATGAAATGCAAACCTCCCCACAGTGATGGCACAATACGGGCGCAGGTATTGTGCCACCCATGCAGCGTAGTGTTTTCGTTAGCTGCCCTCCCCGGACTTTAGGATTATCAACCCCAGGTCGAGTTGGTGCGGGTGGGGGCACTAGGAAAGCGGCATTCAAAAAGGACCATTACTGTGAATGTCGCCTTAATGGTCTCTAGTCATGTTTCGCCATCGGAGTGTCGACATGAAGGGGTGCACCGGGACAGCCTTATATAAAAAAACTATCTCCTAATGCTAACTCATTAAAACTCATTCACTATCACTACCCCACCTAACTGTATCACTTGCTAAAATACAACAGACTGCCAAAAATAAAACTATAAAACTATAAAAATACTCTGATGTACAATTATTCCCCCACTTAACGACGGTCAGCCCAGCATGACCGCCATCTTGCAACCTTCTGCTCCTGTCTTTAACTGTGTGGTGATAACAGTTACCTAGGGAACTGCCCAGTGTGATGTCTGCAGTGCTGTCCCTATTTGTAAGTGTCAGATCCAGCACTGCCTCTTCCCTAGTAGGATGCTGCCACGGTGGCCTTGCACAGGTCTAACATGGTCCCTGCCATGCCTAAGAAGGCTGACAAGCTATATGAGGCCGCTTTGGAGAAGCCTTTCTATGCCACCCAACCAGAAACTTTGTGGTCATCAAGGCGGCTCATGATAGATCCAAGGTGCCTAAGCACCTTAGTTCCTTCCCCTCTGACAGGGAATCTTGGATGACTGACCTTTGGGGCAGCAGAACCTTTGCTTTGGCCACCTTAGGCCTCAGGATTGCCAGTTACTTGTCTCACATGGTCAAGTACCAGAACACCCTCTGGAAAAGGGCAGGGCTGTGGCACAGGCCCTTCCTGAGTGTCCCCAGAGGCAGGAACTTCTTGAGTCTCTCCAGGCTGTGGTGGATGTCAGCCAGCATCTCCTAAGGGCCATTTATGATGTGGCTGATGCCACAACCAGGGCTGCTGCCACGGGCATCTGCCATAGAAGGCACTCCTGGTTGAGGGTCTTTGGATTTGCTGCTGATGGCCAGTGGAACATTCTGAACACCCCCTTTGGGGGCTTTAAGCTTTTTGACCCTGATGTGCAGGATATTATCAGTGACCTGCATGCTTCTAGCAGAGCCATTAGGTCTGTGCACTCCGTCATACCCAACCCAGAAGCAGACTGCAACCCTCCTTTCGTAAGGTCTCCCATAAGGCTGGGTCAGGAACCAGATCTCAGAGCAAGTGCAGAGCAGGGCCTGCCTTGCATGCTTCTTCCTCCACCACGGATGCCTCTGCCACAAGTCCCAGAGATGGTGGTGCAGCCCAGGCCGCTGGCTCTGCTTCAGCATGACTCTTTGCCTGACCCCCCCCCGCCCCAGGCCAGGAGGTGGTGATCAGGGGTCATTTTTCCCCTCCATTTAGATCAATAGAGGACCCTTATGACCGATGCTTGGGTCCTGTAGCTAATTGAGCAGGGCCATTCTCTAGCATTTCTGGAACAGCCTCCAGATTTTTCCACCTATTCCCCTCCACTTATCCTCCCAGTCACATTCCAGTGCTCCGGGAGGAGGTGCTCACCTTGCTGAGAAAAGGGCTATAGAACCAGTGCCCAGGCAGCAAAGGAACGAAGGGTTCTATTGCCAGTTCTTCCTCATCCCCAGGCGAACATGGAACTTGAGGCTTATTCTAGACCTCAAAGGCCTGAATTTCTGTATCCAGCACAAGAAGTTTAGGATGGTCACCCTGCAAAGGGCTGCTGCCTCTGCTCAGGCAGGGAGACTGGTTGTACTTCCTGGACATGCAGGATGCTTATCTGCATATCAAGGTTTGCTCCCCCGACAGGCGGTACTTCAGGTGCCTGTTCCAGAAGGAACATTACCAGTTCTGGATATTGCCCTTTGGCTTTCTCCTCTGCACCATGGGTCTTTTTCAGATGCTTAGCAGCAGTAGAGGCGGCCCCTAGGTGCAAAGGCCTGTATGTCTTCTCTTATCTGGGACTACTGGTTACTCAAGGCCCAATCCAGAAATCTCCTGCTGTTCACTCTGGAACATACCAAGCACTTGTTCCACGCCCTGGGGATGACTGTTAACCTGCCCAAGTCTGTCCTGACCCTGTGTCAATGGCTGCAGTACATAAGGCTGATTCTGGACACGGTCTAGGGCAAGGCCTTCCTTCCCTAAGACAGGGTGGAATGCCTAATGGCTCAGGTGCAGTTGGTTGCCCAAAGCCAGTACGTCACAGCCAGGACATTCCTGTGGTTGTTGGGACTGATGGTCACAGTCATTGTCTCTGTACCCTTGGCCAGACTACATATTGGGATCCCCCAGTGGACGCTGCAGGTCCAGAAGGATCAACGCATCAACGATCTGGATCAGCAGTTTCTGGTCTTCTCCCCGTACGCAGAGTACTTCAGTGGACTCCCACAGTCTTCTAAGAGGGGTGCCTTTTCTCACACCTTCTCCCCCAACAGATCCTCACCACAGGTCTGGGTTAGGGAGTGCACTTGGATCCCTTTTGGTTCCAGGGGACCTGGTCTCTGACAGAAGCTTGCCTCCACATAAACATTTTAGTGATGAGGGCAGTTCTGTATGCCTTACGGTCCTTCCAGAGCCATCTCTTTCTGGATCCCCTGCTGGTGCAATCGGACAACCTCCATGTAGTTTATTACATCAACAAGCAAGGGGGGACTCATTCCTAACCCCTGTGCAGAGAGGTGATGAGAGTCTGGTGCTGGGTTTTAGAGCACGGTCTAGATCTAGCGGCTGTCCATGTTCCAGATGACCAAAATGCCTTGGCGGACAGCCTCGGCTGGTCACAGTCCAGAATGCACAAGTGGGAGCTGCTAATGTCAGTTGCAGATGACCTGTTCGACAGGTGGGGTCGTCCAGAGATGGACCTTTTTGTGTCCCCACTCAGTGCAAAATTGCTGCGTATCTGCTCACTAGATCCAGGGCCTGGAGTTTTCTGGTAAAGCTCGTTGTCCCTCTCCTGGAAAGAGGGGTTCCTCTACACATTTCCTCCCTTTTCTGATCCAGAAAGTGCTCATCAGGCTCCAAATGGAGGGGGCCACCGTAAGTCTGGTGGCACTGTTCTGGCCTCTTCGGGTCTGGTTTCCATTACTACAGCAATTGGCTGTGGAACCTCCAGTTCCCCTGCACCTCTGTAGGGACCTGTTGACACAGGCACATGAGACCTTGGTCCATCTGGACATCAAGTCCCTCCACCTGCATGCATGGCTCCTGAGGACATAGCCATTGCTTGGTTCGGGGTGTCTCAAAAAGTGGCTGATGTCCTGGTGGCTACCAGGAAACCCTCCACTAGGGTCACTTATTCGATGGAGTGGAAACATTTTGCTATATGGGCCGCTTCCCATCACGTGGACCCATTCACTTGTCTGGTGAACCAGGTTGTAGAGTATCTCCGGTTCTTGTTGGATGTGAGGCTCCAATATTCCTCTATTAAGATGCACCTGTCTGCTTTATCAGCCTTCCATGTGCCCATTGATGGCCGTATTGTGGCCCATTTGGATGTAGCCCGTACTTTTTTGCGAGGTATTCTACACTTGAAGCTTCCCCTTCATAATCTGGTCACAGCTTGGGACCTGAATTTCATTCTGGAAAGGCTGACTCTGCCTCCCTTTGAACCAGCTGCATCTTGCAAGCTACACGTTCTGTCGTGGAAAGTGTTATTTTATTAGTTAATATTGCTTCTGATTGAAGGATATAAGAGCTACAGGCTCTCGTGTTAGCCACCTTATTTGATTTTCCACAAAGACAGGATGTGTTTGTGCACTGACTCTAAGTTTCTTCCTAATGTGGTGCCTGAGTTTACCTTAAATCAATCTATCTACCTTCCTGTTTATTACCCAGAGCATGCCAGTCCAGGGGAAGCATTGCTTCGTGCTTTAGATGTGCATAGAATTCTGAGTTACTATATATTCCGTACTGAGGACTGCAGAAAGTCTTCTCAGTTGTTTGTTTCTTTTACCCTTGGGAAAGAGGGCATTCCAGTTTCTAAACAGGGTTTGTCCAAATGATTGGCCAACTCTATCACTTCTTGTTACTGGAAGTATGGTAAGGAACTTCCTGGTGTTGTTCATGGCCACTCAGCCAGAAGCATGGCCACTTCTGTTGCATGTTTCAGGAAAGTATCAGCTCCAAATATCTGTGCTGCTGCCACTTGCAGTAGTGTCCACACTTTCACTAAACACTACAGTCTGGACATTGCCTCTAGAAAGAGGGCATGCTTCATCCTAGCTATGCTTCAAGTCCTTCTTTCTTTGGCTTCTGGCCTCCTGCCACCCAGATTGTTTTGTTGGCTGTACTGCTTGGGATGCGGTTCATTGGTGTGACCAGATGAAATAGATATTCTTGAAGAAGATGGAACAGTTATGTAAGAACTTACTGTAACAGTAGATCTTCGAGGGAATCTCTTTCATCTGGTCATGCTGTCCCACCCTTTTTCCCCCATTCTCTGTCTCCAGACTGGTTTTCTTGTTGCTTCAGCCTTTATTATAGCTGGGCACCTCATTTCTCTCCTTGGTTCCCCAGAAGGAGGCATAGCGAGTATGGTCTCCGGCGGGGGACTGAGAATGGTGCAGGGCCACCCACGCTTATATGTAGGGACATCGGCATGTGACGTTGGCATGAGCAGCCCCTACTAGACTGCTAGAAAAGTTTCCATGTGGTCCTGGTGCCTGATGGCTGTACGTTCCATAGATGTGACCTGATGAGAGATTCCCTCAAATATCTACTGTTACAGTAAGTTCTTATGTAACTTATTTTTTGGCTTTTCTCACTGAAATTAGTACTTCTGCAAACTTGTTTCAGAATGGCTTCCTGATATGTTAAATCCACAATGGAGGTAGAGAGTGTAAGCAGTGTCATACTAGAGGCAACTCAGAATTACCCAAGGATGAGTTGTAGAGACTAACAACTAGAAACAAAATGATCAATAATTTTTCTTGAAGTGCACAAATCCAACAGTTGGCAGCACTACCTGTAGGGTACAGTGCAGTTCTCTCTCACATGTTCTGTATGCCATGGGATTTTGTACATCTGTCCTTAGTGCATATTTCAAATGCAGTAGTGGTTTGACTACAGCATATTGTTGCTGGCCAGGATTATACTTTCAATTTTAGAGATTAATGACATCAAACTGATGGTTATTAAATTGATACTGAACACACTTTATTAAAGTCTGCTGAACTTGGAGTGCAACGGAATGCTATGAATTTTTTACAGTGACTTCAAAGGGAGTAAAAACGAATTAGATTCTAGAGCAGCTGTTCTTGGGAAGGGGTACTGCTAGCTTAGGTGTAATAGATGGATGAAGGATTATTATCCTGTAAAAAGCTCCTGGGGAAAACTCTTGAAGTATAAGTTGTGATAGCATAATACTGCTGTAATACCTGGCAGAGCTAACATAATCCCCATGTAAACTCTGAGCATTACATGTTGATTATAATAATGACAAAAACCGGAACTGCAGTTTGATTCCTACTCCTATGATTTCTAACCCTGTAGATAATTCAGACAGTATACTGGTGCCACATCATCTGTCCTCCCACTGAATAGAAGAACCAAATAGATGTTTTGGGGCGCATGTTAAAACAAAACAAAAAACTCAAAGAAAAATGAATGTTTTATAATCATAAAAGGCACTTCAGAAGACTGTATTGTTTTTGCTGGTTGTTGAAGGGCACAGTGCCCCAGGCACTGTACATAGCTTATGGTAACAGCTCACCCTTTTGTGTGTTATTGTTTAATTATTTGTCGCATCTGATGGAATTACTTTATTAGGGGAGAGGGCAGACTAGATGGGCCAAGTGATCCTTTTCTGCCGACAGATTTCTGCTTCTATTGTTAAGTGTTATGTCACAGGTATACGGCAAGAAGGCTATACGTTTACAGTTCAAACATCATTATAGTTCATGTATTATAACATTTTGAAACCAGCTATTGCCATGGTAACATCATTTTTGTTTTGGTTTGCTTTCTGTTCTGAGTTTGTTTTACCTGATATTACAACAGATAACACACAGTACTTTCGTGTGTGTGAAGGCTGTAATTCCATCTGAGTTATGACGACAACATGAACTGTGTTTAGCACTCTTCTGTGCCCGTCCATCAATTCTGACCACAGTGCAATACTTGGCATTTGCCTTGAAATGGATCAGCATTCCTATCTGCCCTTTCCCTTGTAGTGCATAAGATCGATCTGAAGGCAAGTCTCAAGAGGGCTTGAATGATAATGATAACCTTTTTAATTTATTTAGTTGTTTAACCAGGAGTAGCACACTAAGCTGAAAGCTTTTTTACAGGAGCAACCTGGGAGCACATGGAAGTTAAGTGACTTGCTCAGAGTCAAACAGTATGCAAGTGGAAGCTGTGGGATTCAAACCCAGGTCTGGTCTGCTGGATGTCACCAGATTTGCAGCTCAGAGCCTTAAACCACTGCGCTGTACTGCCTCCCAAACCTTGGTGTCACCTCACCAGTTCTGGCATCAGGATCTGTTTTGCCTCCATGCAGAGCGTCTGATCATGACCCCGCTTAAGCCAGACCTTCTCACTTGGTCCAGTGGGAGAATTCGGCATGTGCCCTTGAGCCCTTGCATCTGATGGCATACTTTGTGAGAGGCTGGAGTGTGTCTCTTGGTATCTCAGAGGACGTTCTCGCTGTTGGAGGCATCATGTAAGCCCTCCAGTTAATGGACCTAACTTTTGTAGAAGAGATTTTCATTATGCCAGGAGCATGAACTAGGACCATGGAAAGCCCATTCAGGTCTCATCTTTTTGTGGACCTTGTCCAACACAAGTCTTTGCGCAGCGTTGAAGGTGCATTTGGTTGCCATGTCAGTATATCGAGCTAAAATGGGTTTCCCCCTTCTTGACCTCAGAGTGGATGGCCACTTGTTTTTTCAAAGGCCATGACCATATTTTTCTGCCTCCTTATTCCTCTACCATGAGTCTTGAATCTGATCCTGGTCAAGTCTCATGGAGAAGCCCTTTGAACCTCTGGCAATGTGTGACCTGGGTTACTCTTCTAGAAACTGACTCTTCTTACCACAGGAGTCCTTTAGCATCAGTAACTATTGCAATTAACTGGATACCTAGCACTGCTTCGGAGGTGGAATGTGTGGTAGTGAGTTTTATGAATTAGCCAATCAGATTGAAGTTAGAGAATGTTCTGAGCAGAGAGAGGGAAGGAGGCTCCAGAATTTTTTTTTCTGCTGTACTGAGCAACACTGCCTCTGAGGTGCTCTCTTTCCTGACAAGAACATTTTTTTTTTCTTGAGACTGGTAGCTATTTG
Organism: Neoceratodus forsteri; assembly: GCA_016271365.2. Lineage (NCBI taxonomy): Eukaryota > Metazoa > Chordata > Ceratodontiformes > Ceratodontidae > Neoceratodus > Neoceratodus forsteri. Next base: position 761,726,744 of record CM057456.1, on the reverse strand, counting down.
TTTAGTTTCTTTAGTTTTTGAGTGTGCTGAGTATTTTTTATTAGTTTTAGCAATTCCCCTTGGTTCCTGGGAACCGCATTTTCCCTCGGTTCCTCACGGTTCCCTTTTTCCTTTATCTTTTTAAAAGTTTTAAGTTATCGCGTCTAGTGATTCCACGTTTCCCTTTACTTATTTTTGTTGATTTCAATCAATCAAACTTTATTTAACCAGGCAGTTACATCATTGAGCAAGCTCATTTTCAAGATGGTCCTAGACACAGAGGACACTTTTGCTTACAGTAGACAACGCTTCATACAAAAGTAGACATGGGTACAGGCAGTTACAATATACAAAATCAGTATTTGGATGAATCAGACATGTAAAGCAAGTGCAAATATAGGCATTTAAAGTGCAGCGTATACAGGTTGTAGCTTATAGAGTACAAGTGAGGAGAGGAAGGAGGCACATAGAGAAGGGCAGTGGGAAGAAAGAGTATCAGACACATAGTAGAGAGGGAAAATAGGGCAGCCTAATAGAATGAGGCCCCGCGAAGCTAGTTGATGAGAGGGGGGAGGTGTGGGGGGGTGGTTGCCCTAATAGGATGCTGGCCGACATGGGAAATAAGTGACCCAGGATTACAGAGGTTGAGAGAATCAGTTGAGCGTGGTAAGGCTTTACCTGAAACAATCACACGCTGTTTTCAGGCCTCTATAGAGCAGCCTCCTAAATATAAAATGACTGGGCAGCAGGGAGATTTTAAGTAATTTTTGCATGTTATTCCAAAGCACTGGTAAAAAGGAGCTAATGACAGTGGAGGCAAGACATGTCCTTGTTCGTGGTAGCTTAAGGAGGAGTTCCTTAGTCCATAGGCACCCGTTGAACGTTCAGACAGGTTGCAGATATAGGATGGTGGTTTGTTGGACAAAGCCTGGAATAGCCACATGAGGGCATTTATTTACCTCCTCGTGGAGAGGGATGGCCAATCTAATGTTTGGTACAATGAGCAGTGATGAGTCTGTAAGGGCAAGTCAAGAACAAATCTCAATGCGCAATAATAGAGTGTATCCAGCTTTTGGAGCGCATACTGGGGTCAATGGCTATATAGGAAGCCGACGTAGTCAATCAGGGGAAGAAAGGTTGCTTGAACCAGCTGCTTTCTAGCTTCCAGGGTGAGTAGGCATCTTATGCAGTAGAAAATACCTAGGTGCTGCTTTAGCTTTTTTGTTAACTCACTTAGATGTACACTGAAGGTGAGTTTGTTATGCAACCAGACTCCCAGATATTTAAATGTATCCACTAGCTCTAGTGGTTCATTAAGAAGGGTAATAATCTGTGGGGTCCCAGGTATCCCCGTATTGTGGGATGGAGAAATAATCATAGCTTTTCTTTTTTTTTTTTGCATTTAACAAGAGCTTTAGATTCAGCAGGTTGTGCTGGAGGATGATAAAATCCTCTAGCTCCTTGTATGCAATGTCCAAGGAGGGGTTGGTCGTGTAGAGGACTGTGTCATCTGCAAAGAGATTAACGTTTCCAGTAACCGAGCCAGAGTCGATGCGGTTGATGTAAAGGTCGAAGAGGATGGGTTCCAAAATGGAACCTTGCGGAACGCCTCAGGGCAGTAATTTTAGTGGGGAGAATTCCCCTTGGGCTTTAACTTGCTGTTTATGATTTGTGAGGTAGCAGCGGAACCACTTTACTGCAGCATAGGTTAGACTGATGCTACTCAGGGAATCAAGAAGTATGGAATGATCAACCATATCAAATGCTTTGCTGAGGTCAAGGAAGAGTGCACATATGTGCTGTTTACTGTCCAGGGTTTTTAGCCAGTCATTTGACACTTTGACAAGAGCAGACATGGTACTGTGCTTGGGTCTGAAACCTGATTGGACTGGATTGAGAATTTTCTCACGATCCAAGTACTCCCTTAATTGAGAGTTCACAAATTTTTCAAGTAGCTTGGATAAAACAGGAAGCAACGAAATAGGCCTATAGTTGTTCAAGTCAGTGGGGTCTCCTGACTTGAACAGGGGGATAATGTGCGTGGTTTTCCAACTAGGCGGCAGTTCCCCTTGGGATAATGAGCTGTTAAAGAGATGGGCAATTGGAGCTGCCAGATAACAACCTACTTTTAAGAAGAAGGGTTCAAGTGAATTGGCACCAGTACTCTTTTTGGTGTTCAGCGAGAGGAGCAGGTCCTCCACTTGTTTGTAGGAGACTGGCTGGAACTTGAAGAGGGCGCGGTCGGTAGGGGGGCTATATTTGGTCTAGTAGCTATGCTGGCGGTGCTTGTGGTGCTCAGTTTACTAACAGGTGACGTGTTGAATGCGAGGCCTGCAGTGGCAAAGTGGTTATTGAGCTGATCGAGGATCTCAGACATATCTGTGTAAGAGGTGTTATTTGCTACAATTTTGGCTGGTAGCATGGTGGCAGGGTAATGTCCCTCAACCTCTCTCAGTATCTGCCAAATATTGGTGGAGCAGTTTTTGTTTGCCTCAGGGGCTGACTGGAAGAACCGTTGTTTTTCCAACCTTACCAGTTTGGTGCAGGCATTTCTGGCTACCCAAAAGGAGAGCCAGTCCGCGACTTCCTAGCCCTTTTCCAAAGGTTGTCTCTATGCCGTAAGGCCCTCTCAAGTATTTTTATTGAGGTTCCCTTTTTCAGGCGGTAACCAACGGTTTCACATATTTTTTACCTCAAAAAAGTTGTGGTTCTTTACTGCGAGGGAACTGGCTGTTAGACCTTAATTTTTTTTTTTTTTTACTTTCATCTTTTATGCTCCTACCTCTCCTGCAGTAGCCCCTCTCTTTGGGGACCCAATGCGCCCCTGCATCGGAGCTTCCCCAAGGATCACCAGCCCATATGGGTGCCCCACTCCTGAATCCCGAGCATTCTGGATAACCACTCTGGCTGGGGTGGAGGAGTTCCCCAACTCCCCCTGACCTGTAGCTGAGTGTGCATCTTGTGCTGTTCTCCTCGAGTTCCTCCGGACACCGGCACTGGAACCTGTCTACAGGCGCCACTGCAGGGGTGTTTTCCACTGTGTTTTCTCCCACCCCCTGTGGGTGTCAGTGCACTGGGAGGGACAGTAAGGCAAGGGCACGGTGAGATGTGCCATTTGCTCCGGCCCTCGGCTGATGTCCGTCCCTCCCAACATGTCTTGCTGACTCCTTCTGCACCTTCCACCCGGGTTCCCCCAGGTGGCGGTGTTGCAGCGAGGTCTGCAGTCCTTCCCACCCAGAGAAGGAGAGCAGCTGTCGGGCACTTGATCCTTCTCCTCCCCTGTTTGACCCCCAGAGGCCCATGCTCATTCCTGAACACGGGTCGCTGGCGTAGCATGAGGTAAGGCGTCCAGCGCCTCAGCCCTCAGCGCCACCGGGCCGGCTGTTGGACCTTAGATTAAAACGGTTCAACATTCTTTTTAAGGGATATCTATTTATTGGGCACGTCAGAAATCCCAAAGAAAAGGACTGGACCCACAGGTTTTAAAAATTGTTTAAGCTATCATAGAATTTTAGCTAAACCTGATACTCATGACCTGTGTTTAAAGTGTTTAGGTCCAGAGCATTACTGTGTTCTTTGCTCCAAATTCTGTTCAAAAACTTTAAGAAATAGAGCAAAAAGGCTTAGAGGAATGACAGAAGAAGGATCTTCATCTGGTCCCCAACACAGACCCAGGGCTACCCATGAGGGGGTCTATAAGAAATAAAAATAATGCAGGTGCTGATGAGTCATTTTTAAAGTCTAAGCCTTCTACAAGTTCTGCTGAAGTGCCTTCGAAAACAAAGAACACTAAGCCTGGCACTGATGAAGTGTCTATTAAAAATAAGGCTAAAGGAACTGATGAAGTTCCAAAATCAAAAAATTTAAGAGGTACTGATGAAGTGCCTGGTTCTAATACACTCCCCCCCCCCCCCAAAAACACTGCTCCCTCGGCTGAAGGGGCTGATCAGGGAGATGACAGTGATTACTTCTGTGATGCCCCTTATCACATTTCAGAGGGCAAGGCCCCAGAACCCGACGTATCACCTGATCCTAATTTTGGGGCATCTCCTGATCAGGAGGATATCTCCTTCCTGTTCTCCTTTCTGCAACACGTGGTGGACACCCTTGAGCTTCCCTCTCAAGAGTCCAACCAGGATGGGGAGGAAGACCAGGACTATAGGGAAATGAAAGGTCTTCCCCCTCCTAAAAAGTTAGTTCTCCCTATTTACAAATCTTTCCGGAAGAACACAATGAAAATTATTCAGATGCCCAACTCTGCGCAGGGTGTCGAAAAAAGAGATGACAAAAAGTACCAGTTTTCTAAAACTGATACAGAATTTCTGTTTGTTCACCCCAGTCATGAGGGGATGGTGCAGCAAGCAGCATGTGCCAATGCTGCAGTCCCCCTGTCTTCCCAGCCCCTCAAAAAGATTCTAAGAGGCTGGATTTAATGGCCAGGAAAACGTTTACTTCAGCCTGTCTCCCTCTTCGCCTTGCCTCTTACATGGCTTATACAGCCAAATACCAAAAGGCTTTATGGAACTCAGTCCTAGCCGTAGTCAAATGGGGCTCAGATTCTATGACTAAGGATTTAGTGGAAACAGCTAAAACGGCTCTAGAGGCCACTAAGTATCAGTTCCACATGGCGGATGGCAGCAATGATGCAACCTCAAGGGTTGTGACTCAGGCTATTTCTCTGAGGCATTTTACGTGGCTCAGAACAACAAGTCTGTCACAGGACACTCAGTCCAAAGCCATGGACTTCTCCATGTGACAGAAATGTTCTCTTTGACTCCAGGACTGAGGAGTAAATAAAAAAGGTTGATGAGTTCAAGGCAACCTATCAGAGCAATACAACCAAGACTAGGCCTCAGGTGGCCCAAAAGCCTCAACACAGGAGTAATAGAGACAGGGGCTACTTTCCCAGACCCTTTTACTCCCTTCCCCCTCAGTTTCACCTTTCACATTTTAGAGGTTACTACAGAGGAAGAGGCAGGATGGGTCAGAGGAGAGCTACCTCTACCTCTGCTCTTGCCACCCAGCAAAAGCTTTCACTCCTCAGCCCAGGTCACCTCTCCTCTGCCTGTAGGGGGCAGGCTCTCCCACTATCTCCAGTCCTGGACCCTCATTACGACAGACAAGTGGGTCTTGGAGGTAGTGGAAAAAGGCCTGTCCCTTCAGTTCAAAAAGATGCCAGCCCTAAACGGAACTCGGCTTTCCAAACCTCTAACTGCAACAGAGAGAATTATGTTGGAGATGGAAGTAAAGCATCTTTTGGAAGCAAAAGTAATAGAGAGAGTGCCTACCCATTAAAGGGACAAAGGACTCTACTCCAGGTACTTCCTGACTCAAAAGAAAAACGGGGAGTGGTGGCCTATTTTAAACCTCAGGTTTCTAAACGGGCACTTTCTGAAACCCAAATTCAAGATAGTCACTCTGAAACCGGTGATTCAGTCTTTGCAGCAGGGAGACTGGCTAGCCTCCCTAGACCTCAAAGACATGTACTTTCATATCCCCATCAGGTTGTCCCACAGGAAGTTCTTGAGGTTCAAACTCCCTTCAGGGCACTACCAGTTTGCAGCTATGCCCTTCGACCTGACATCCGCACCAAGGGTGTTCATAAAATGCCTGGCCGTAGTGGCAGCTCATTTAAGAAAGAAGGGGATATCAGTCTACTCATATCTGGATGACTGGCTCATAGTGGCAAAGACCCCATCTCTTCTGGTGGAGGCCCTCTCCCTAACAAAAGACATACTGCAATCTTTGGGATTCATTATAAATCCAAAGAAATATCGTTTGGTACCACCTCAGCTTCTTACCTTCATAGGAGCACAGTTGGACACAGTACACAGCAGAGTCTTTCTTCCTGTGGAAAGAATTCAAAATTTTCTGTCTGTGGCAAACTCTTTTATCCTGGGCCAGCCCAGGTCAGCCAGACATTTCTTACAGCTTCTGGGTCACATGGCATCCATGACAGCTGTGGTCCCAGGAGTCAAGTGCAGAATGAGGGACATTCAGCAGTACCTAAGGTCACACTGGTCCCAAAGCAAAAATTCCCTGTCCAGACTGGTCCCAGTCACAAAAAAACTTTCTTCAGTTTCTGGACTGGTGGAAAGACACTGCTAACCGGTCAGTAGGGGTCCCCTTTCAGGTGTCCTTCCCCTCCAAAATCATCACTACAGATGCTTCTCTTCTTGGATGGGGAGTTCACATGGACGCCTGTTCTGTCAGTGGCTCCTGGGCTCCACAAGAGTCACAGTCCCACAGCAGCCTGCTGGAACTCAGGGACATTTATCTGGCTCACAAAACATTTGCTTCAAAGATAAAGGGACATACCATCCAGATCAGAACAGACAACACCACTGCTATGTTTTACATAAACAAGCAGGGTGGCACACGGTCCACCATCCTATGCCTGGAAGCCATGAGGATTTTGAGCCTAGCCTGTTCCCTGGGAGTCAGTCTGTCAGCCATACATTTCCCAGGAAAAGACAAAACCCTGGCAGATGCCCTCGGTCACATCAACCAGGGACACAGCGAATGGTGCCTGAACAAACAAGTGTTGGCCACAGTGTTCAGGAGGTGGGGCACACCAGAAGTGGACCTGTTCGCCTCTCACCTGAACCATCAACTTCCTCTGTTCTCTTGTAAGACCCCAGCACTGGGAACTCTTCCAACAGATGCCTTATCTCTGGAGTTAACAGGAAAGTTTCTTCATGCCTTTCCCTCCTTTTCTCTGATTTTCAGAACCTTGTTAAAGCTCAGAAATCAACCTGCAACAATGATTCTGTTGGCACCAGGTTGGCCGAGGCAGGCGTGATACCCTCTGCTGATGTCCATGTCCTGCAGCAAGCCTATTCGTCTTCTTCTCAGTCACTCCCTCCTGTCTCTTCCCCAGACAGGGGAGTCATACTCAGATCTGAAACCCCTTCACCTCAAAGCTTGGCTCTTGAGGAGTTAGAGTTTCCGGACACTCAATACTCGGTGCAAGTGGAGAGGATGGAGCGAGTTCAGAGGCGGGCGGCAAGGATGGTGAGGGGCCTAGAGCACTTACCATACGGGTGGGGAGACTGAATGATCTGGGCATGTACTGCTTGGAGCAAAGAAGGGAAAGGGGATATATGATCAAGACTTTTAAATACTTCAGGGGTATAAATAAGGTATTGTAGAGAACCTTTTCCACTTGAAAGGGAGACCTAGGGGTAAGGGGTCATGAATATCGGATCGGGGGGGAAATTTAAGGATAACTTCAGGAAATATTTCTTCACTGAGGGTGGTGGACAGCTGGAATGGGTTGCCAAGGGAGGTGATGGGTGAGAAGACATTGGGGGGTCAAAGAGGGCCTGAAATAAACACAAGGGATTGTTGAAACGGGGTAGAACTACAGCAAAGCCTAGGGGAATCCTAGGCACTCTGGGCAGACTGGGTGGGCTCTGGTCTTTTTCTGTCATCACATTCCTATGTTTCTAAGTGCTGAAGATCCTGAGAATTTCCAAAATGCCTAGTACAAAAAAGACTTATGCAGCCAAGTGCAAAAGGTTTTCCATCTGGTGCAAGCAGAAGCACATTAATCCTTTTAAGGCTTTGATTCTTAATATTCTGGAATACTTGGTACACCTACAGAACTCCGGGCTAAAGCCTTCCTCTTTGAAATTTCACCTGGCCTCTGTTTCTGCTCATCTCTATGGGGGCAAAACCAAGTCCGTATTTTCACAACCGGTCTTCAAATAGTTTTTCAGAAGTCTCCTCCATGTTCAGCCCCCAATCAGGGAGCCTATGGCCCCTTGGAGCCTGAATCGCTGTATTGCCAAGCTTATGGAGCCACCCTTTGAACCCATGGCTGGGGCCAACATTAAGTATGTGACTTGGAAAACTGTGTTTTTAGTGGCCATTACCTCTGCTAGAAGGATCTCAGAATTACAGGCCCTCTGCACTGAGCCCAACTACTTTATTCCTCACAGGAACTAGACTGAGCTCAAGACTAACAGGAAATACTTGCCTAAGGTGGACTCTGAGTTCCACCTCAATCAATCCATCACTTTGCCTGTATTCTTTACGGAGAATTCCACTCCAGGGGAGCAGAAGCTCCATAGTCTGGATGTCAAAAGGGCCCTGCTCTACTACTTGGAGCACACCAAGCAGTCCAGGGGCTCATCCACACAGTTATTCCTCACCTATGGGGAGATAGGTAGAGGAAGGCCAGCCACTAAGAGAACTGTCTCTCGTTCATTGGATAGTCTCCTGCATTCAGTTCTGCTATGACAAGGCTGGTAAGCAGCTCCCTAAGGGCTTCAGGGCCCACTCCACTAGGGATACGGCTGCATCGGTGGCAGCTGCTAGAGACATTCCCCTTCTGGAAGTCTGCAGAGCAGCAACTTGGAAGACTGTGCACACTTGCACTAAGCATCACTGCTTGAATGTGCAGTCTAGATCTGATGCCAGGTTTGGCAAGGCAGTACTGCAGAGCCTTTTTCCTAAACAGGTTCTCTGCCCGCCTCCCATCTGTACTGCTTTGTAGTCTGCAATAGTTACTGATGCTAAAGGACCTCTGGGATAAGAAGAAAAAAATACTCACCGTAGTAATCTTTCTTCCAAGGTGTCCTTTAGCATCAGTAAGCTCCCACCCTTCCTCCCCAGATAATCTCCAGAAGAAGGCTCTGACTTTTGCCTGAAATTATTCAATGTGTTAAACTTTGGATTGCATTTTGAGCAAAGTTTTTATGGTTCTGGTTCTGGTTATTTTATGTGTTTTTAAATCCTATTGGTTATTTCCTGTAGGGCATCTGCCCATTCTACCTTCGAAAAAATTCTGAAGCCTCCTTCCCTCTCTCTCTGCTCAGCACATTGTCTAGCTTCAATCTGATTCGCTAATTCATAAAACTCATTACCATACATTCCACCTCCGGGGCAGTGTTAGCTATCCAGCTAACTGCAGTAGTTGCTGATGCTAAAGGACACCTTGGAAGAAAGAAGATTACTACGATGAGAAATTTTTTTCTTCTGGTTACTTTCACCGTTGCCAAACTGGAGAGTGACTTGCAAGTCCATTTGATTAACCCATCCAGTATTATGTTACTTAAGGACACGGTTGTGCTGTGCATAAATAAGACATTTTTGCCCATGGTGGTGTGAGTTCCATTTAAATCAGACCAGGGAGCTGTCAGTTTCTTTCCCAAGCCACATATTAACCCTGTGTAGGAACTTCTGTACGGGCTGGATGTCAGACGTGCCCTCCTTCTCTAGTTTATTTTTTTTTTCTTTATTTAGTTGTTTAACCAGGTATAGCACACTGAGCTGAAAGCTTTTTTTACAGGAGCGACCTGGGAGCACAAGGAGGTTAAGTGACTTGCTCACGGTCACACAGTATGCAAGTGGAAGCTGTGGGATTCAAACCCAGGTCTGGTCTGCTGGATGTCACCAGATTTGCAGCTCAGAGCCTTAGACCACTGGGCTATTCTGCCTCCTAGTATTGGAGAAAAGAGGAGTTGAGCGGCACCACTTCCCAGTTTTTCATAACCAACATTGAATTGGCCTTTTTTTTTTTTTTTAAATTGATTTTCATAGGCAGTTAATACAGATAAATATCTCATGGCATAGCATATAAGATGAAAATACAATATGGCATACGTCGAATAGTGAATTCAATACCATTTTTTAACCACATTAGAACGCATCCCTAAAACATCACATTGCTAGTAAATGCTAAAAATATACAAGCCATATTGCAGCAGGACTCTAGACCTAGCTAGATAACCTGAAGTCCATGAAGTCCAGTAGGTGCATTTGCATTGGCGTACGTCACCTACTGTGATGAAAAGTGCATGAAACTTATGGTAATAGCTTATATAGTGGTCTCTAATATTCAGATTCCAGAACAGAGACTCAAGATTACTAGCCTAGGCTGGCCTGCTGGTGCAGCTGTACCACTATCACTTGCAATGCCAGCGACCCAGGTTTGGGAACGAGCCTGGGCTGCTGGAGGGCCAGCCAGGGAGAGGAGACTGAGCATCCACAAGACAGCTCGTCTCCCCTGGGGAGGGGGGAGGCCCGCTGCTAGACCGATCTCTGGTGGAAGCTGTGGGGATGGCAGCTTGGTGCCGCTGAAGTATGGGGAGGAGCGTGGTTGATGTTGGCATAAGCCTTGATGTCGCAGCGCAGCCACGTCTCCAGGGGACTCTCGGGAGAAAATCGGGGGCTGGCTAGAGACTGCCATCGACAGAGGAAGGCGCCCCTCACCGAACGACCCACAAGGCCACAGCGGGGACCCGACAAGTACCAGGACCCAGATGACTTCTTCCCAGCCCTGCCTGGGGGCATAGACACGGCTTGATGGGTGTCCGACTGGTGGATTGCGGGTCGGATTGGGTCGCTGGTGGTCTTCTGGCCCCTGAGGGTACATACTGCAAGTTTAAAAAAAAAAAAAAAAAAGATTACTAGCCTGCATTAAGGAGAAATAATAAAAAAGGAACAAACCTTGTCTACTACACCAGAGCTAATACTGTACATTGCATAATTGATAGCTGAGAATAAAGTGATTGTTGTTATTAACAAGCCCAATAAATGCGGAAAATGATGATTACAACACAATTAATGGTTTCAAGGTCTGAGAAAAACTGCTGGGTTAGAAAAATGTTGGGTTATTGTGGACAGTCACATTTACTTATGATTAAATATAGGCAACAGCTAAGCCTCGTGGAGTTTTCCTGCCTTGTGAGGAGTGTGGATCCATGTTTCCATGTAGCAAACTGCGCCATATCTTGTGCCTCGTGACGGCTACCATCCCAAGTCAGCTGTTCTCCACCAAAACCCACAATGGCAGGCTGCAGGAACTAAACTGAAGTCAATTGACAGAACATCGGCCACCCCATCTGTGCCTTCAACACGCTATTATTTTTATTGAAATACGAAAGGGTAGCTGGTTCATTCCACTGGGGTGTCAAACAGACGAGGCATACTGATGAGTCCTGGTAGGACGAAACACGTGTCTATGTCTTCTGTTGACACCCTTTGCAAACTGTGTGAGAGGCCTTTCAGCACCATGCATTTCTGCTTAAAGTTGAACCAGCATAATATTCTGTGGTAATTTGCATATGCAGCCCATGATGCTTTGCATTGTGGAGGCATGTGTGATTTTGTATTTCTCTGAAACTTGGCTTCCCGACCAAATGCCCTTTGGGGTAACCATTGCCTCAGTGCTTGCGCACAGAGGTTCTTTGTCTATTATTATTTATTTATTTGAAACTTTTTTTTTTTCACCACAACCCCAGGAACTCTCTCTGGCAGCCCTCAGTGGCCCAGGTCTCTACTTCCGACTTGAGACTCCCTTACCCCCTCCCCCGCACAGCCCGACACAACCTCCGGATCTGCACCTCCCGGAGAAAGGGCTGCCCTACCCACCCAGGGCACTCTATCTTAGTATAGAGTGTCACAGCTGCATGGGTTGGCCACGGAGAGGAGGGAGCCCGGTGATGGAGTGTGGTCCTGGGGTCGAGGGTACCTTTGCCTATGCAAGGTGCGAAGGAATTTTTCCCTTGTTTCTGCCCCATGCGGAGCGTGGCCGTCAAAGCATCGCTATGCTGCAGCTCCGCCTACATGTGCAGCATCAAACAAGCAGCACCTCTGACCGCCGCCAGAGGTCGCCCATGAGCTTATCGCCTCTGAACCCCTCCTGAAGAGAGAGCAGTCCATTCGGATGTTCAGTCTCTTCCCTTCCCTGCCAACCCTCGATGACTCGGGCTCGTTCCCGAACCAGGATCGCCGACGTGGCATGAGGTGTGGCATCCAGCGTCTCAACTCTCAGCGCCACTTGGCCGGCATTCAGTATGATATTATTATATAACAATCAGTGAGGTCATCGCTAATGCTGCACATAGATCTCGTAACAAGCACTGCCCACCACTCACAACTTAAAACAAACCCCTCAGCCCATAATGGACAAATTCAGCAGCATTTTAATGATACCAGTCTTTTGTGTATCAGTCATTTCTTTCTGCACCTGGTTCATACTAATTTTGGGCAAAACCAGTTAGGATGCGTTCCAGTCGCTTGCGTGCGTCATTTGGATCCAAAAATAAGTATGTTTTCCGAATGTATTCGACTCGTAATTTCATTGGGATTTGCAGCATGCGTGTGACCCCAGGCACTTGGAGTCCTGCCCGCACTGCCTCAAAACACTGCCATGTGGCATAGCTAAGATTAGAAAAACAAAACATTTGAGCACCATCCGCAAGATATAAATGTCCCTTCTGTTTTGCAGCTGACAGGATAGCGTCTTTAACATGAGCCCCTGTGATGATCAAGACAGTTCTGGATCAATCAGGATTTTATGGGTGCTTTCATGGTGACACTCTATGCACCTTCTCAATTTTCCCTGCGTGGACTCTCTTCAAAAGTTGCCCCAAAAGGTCCTGTATAACACATACCAGGTTCTCAGTCTCTACATTCTGTGGCAGGCCAAGCAAGCAGATATTGGCTACGCTGACTCCGTTCTCAGGTTATTCTAACTGCATTCTTATTACCTTGTTCTGAGCTATTATGCCTGAAATAGCTGCCGCTGATATCCTAGCTGGTTCTGTAGCTGCTCGGGCTTCCACCAATACCGTGTCCATTTTTGTATCCTGCAGGGTGAAGCAGTTGGACAAAGTCTCCACCTTTATGTCCAGATCTCTTTTGGCCTACAGCAGTGCACTGTTGGAGGGTTTACGTAACCCCAGCTGGCTTCTCCATGTGATCTGCTCAGCCCCAGCTGGTCTGACGGCTGTCCTCATTTCGCTCTACCTGAGTTATGTGAAGTGGCCTTTTTCAGGTTTCCCATTGTTGAAACTGGCTGAAAATGCTCTGCCGGGCAGCTGTAAGGTCTCTTTATTGTGATAACTTTGGATGATCAACTCAGAGATCAAGGTTTGAAAGTTTGAAAATAATCAGAGTATCTCTGGAGCTCTGATGTAGAGCGACCAGTGCGGTCTGCTGCAGGCTCACCCCCCCCCCCCTCCAAACTACCCCCAACTACTTTTCTGCATTGAGCATTATTTCTTGGGCTCAGGTATGCTGCCTGAGAACATCTGTACCTACTTTCTGTCATATGGCCATTTCTGCTGCTGCCAAGGGAATCCTTATCAGTAAGATTTGCAGGGCTGTTGCTTCGCATCTGCATATGTTTTCATTACCCAATATAGCTCAGACTTCCAGGCTCGCAGAGATGCTGCTTTTGGATCCTCTGCCCTAAATTCTCTCTAGCTGAGCTGAATGCTTGGCCCTTTCCAGCCCAGGTGCTCAGTAGAAAACTGCCTATGTGTGGAAAGTGACCTGAATCTAGGTGCTGTAGCTAATAATCGGCGCAAGTGTAACTTCCTAGAAGGAATCCAGGTAGTTGTAATACAGTTATTCAGTTGTGATTATTGTTCTGACTACAGTACCTAGTTTCAGTTCACTGTCCATACATAGGCATTCTTCCACTGAGGATGCTCAGTCACTGGAACAGTCTTCAAGCTGGATTCCTACTACCATTCAACCATATGGTCCTTTGGCTCCGCCCTTTTGCACGCAGATCTTTTCTTTTAACTGGAAAGAACAGGTCTCCTCCTTCACAGGTCCTGCTAGTGAATTAGGATTGTGCTGATTTTCATGCTTTTTAGCAACTTTTCTCAATGTTTTGCTTCAGTTTTAGACTCTGTTCGGCACCCTTATTTTTGGCTTCCTGCTCCATTGTCAAAATTCATTATGGAACGGAAGGAGAAGCCAGGATTCAGTAGAAGTATTTTGTGCCACCACCCGATGTCTACAACTGATGGACATGATGCTTACGTGCATTGTTTAGACTTGAGCCATGATGTGGCACATTGCTCTTGGTGTCAGGCTATGCACTTGGCATTTGATCACCGTCTGTGGGTGCTGTAGGGCAAACCAACAAAAGTGTGTGCGCCATCCACAGCTAAAGGGTTGGTGGAAGAGTTGTAGGCCAGGAGGCAGAGGGTGTCGGTAAGGATGTTCTGGTTCTGGGTCTTCTGTTGGTGGACGAGGAGTACAGTATGTGCTGGAACATCGACTCCTCGGGGAGGCAAAGGGTTTAAACATACTCTTCGGTCTCTCCACTCCTTCAGGGGTGAGTCTCCAGCTTGATGTTGAACACACAAGAAGAAGAGCCAATGCAGGTAGTGGGATCGCTGTCGATTGGGGGACCATTAATGCTCACCCAGTTGGAGGGTCCATGTTGTTGCTCACCCACGAGTGAGGTTGAATGACCCATGGAGTTTCAGTCTGTATATGGAGTTTCCATTGGAGCATCCAGCTGTGTCGATGCTGGTCGAATTAACAGTCGACCCAGTCGAGGATGAGTCCATCGAGGGAGATTCTCTTTTCACTAAGAACTCGGTGCTGACTGACCCTGCCCAGTAAGGGAGAGTAGGGTCCTTTGAGCTCCCAGCTGGGCTCCACTGATTCAGCAACAGATAGTCTTTCTGGCCCTTGCACTTCCTATTGTTTGGCTGGTACTCAGGGTTACTCCATTGGGGTATCTGGACCCAGATGCTCTGGTGTCATGTTGATCGTTAAGTAGATGTTCAAGACCGGACTGTGGTCATGCTCTTGATCTGTTTCTTGGCATCAATGTCAACATCGCCATTGGCAGTCAACATCTTGTTCTTCCTCAACCTCACTGTGCTCCTGCCACAGATGCTGAGCTCGTCTTTGGTAGGAGAGGGCTGCCTGGTAGCAGTGGGCCTATAGAACGTGTGCCCGGGTTTAGGATCGACCATGCCTTGGCTGTCTTTCTTGAGTTTGCTGGTGATATTTTAGTGACCGATACAGCTGTAGCTGCCACCTCTGTATCCAGTGGTAGGCACTCCCAACAGAGGGCTCTGGGCCTGAGTCTGGCTCCTTCTTTTCATGTCAGTGGTGGTTACCCCATCATAGTGTCATTCACACCCTGTGTCAGCGGCTGACACTCCTCTGTCCTGACTCATATTTATCAGCTCCATGTCAGCAGGTGGATAGGCAGCTAACAGACTCCCTGTGGGGAACCAGTCTTCCTTCACTGCCCCCATCAAATAAATGTCTGTTGCTCTAGACAGTCTAGAGAAGGTTCAGAAGATGGAAAGCTACCCACTAATGGACATTTTCTTTTTTTTGGAACTTAATCTTTATTAGTTTTCCATTTTCAGTTCCATATTACATTGTACTTCATTACAGAAGTCGACAGGAAAACACACAAATAGTTCCATAATAATACATCAGTTACAGGGCATTATATAGGATCATATTTCTCTACATATAGCCTTTGTTTATATTTGTCCTTTTTATATCTTACAGGCTGGACAGAGTACTTGTGCTTTTTCCCAGATGATGAGGTTAGTCAAAAGCCCTCTTCCTCACATATAGCCAGAGGACATCCGGCTCTACTCTAGCCACTTCCCATCCAGCCATTCCTTTCTCTCCGCCAACCAATACCCTTTCAATAAACTAATTCCTGAAGAAACAAGCTGATGTTCTGTGTGCTTCCTATTTCCATCCCATATTTTCTATGTATGCCCTGCACAACAGTTTATTGTACAGACCATACCTTATATTTATATCAAATACCAAGAACATACAAAACGGGGAGTATTTACAAAGTTTAAGGGGTTAATATTAACACACACACACACCCCCCCCCCCAAATCAATAACATTTGCTCAAACAGTTTATGTCTGAGATTAAGGCTGGGTCTTACAGGTGTAGGACGGAGGCCACAGGGATTCTCATCTACCCACGGGACTGAGGGGTGTCATACTCTTTATTTCAACAAGAGTTGTTCTAATATTGGTGTGCCTTTTTTGGTCTCCACATACTCGAAGAAAGGAAACCACCTTGAGTTAAATTGGTCTGTTTGGAGTCTGAGTTGAGCGGTCAGAGCCTCCATTGTCTTAATGCTAATCACATTTGACCACCATGCCGAGTATGACACTCTGTCTGAGGTGAGCCATCACTGTGTGATAGATTTGGAAGCTGCTGCTATCAGTATAATTAATAAGTATCTTTGGGCTTTTGATTTCACTCCGGGAGGGGAGGCCCAGTACCATATGTGGAAACTCTGGTAAGTGTTCTAGCTGCAAAATTTCTTTAGTGGCTGTAATTATCTCCGCCCAATAGTTTCTTATCTTAGGGCAGCTCCAGAAAATATGGAACTGAGAGCCTTTGTCTGGACATCCCCTCCAACATCTGTCGGTTTGGGAGATTCCGTATTTAGAAGAAATATCAGGGGTGATAAAGTATCTAGTTGAGATTTTCCACCTAAACTCCCTCCACACTCCGGAGTTTGTTGTTTTATGTATTCCTTGCCAAATTAAGCTCCAGTCTTTACTTGATATTTGGCTCTTATATTCGGCTTGCCATTTATTTTCTACCACTTGAATATATAAGGAACCAGTGCCTTCCTGTAATGTTTGATGTATATATGAAATTAATTTTTTTGTATCCGCCATGTAACTTTTTTGATATACATCAATGGGGGGGCTGGGTTACTTTGTATAGCACAGGTCCCTGCTGTGTTGGTTATAAAATGTCTACATTGGAGGTATCTAAAAAAGTCTTTGTGGGGAATCTTAAACTCCTCTTGAAGCAATGCGAAGGTTTTAACACCCTCCTCGTTAACCATTTGATGCAAGTATTTAAGCCCCTTGTCTGCCCATCTACCCCAGCAGGGGTCTTTATGGGTGGCTGGGAATTGTGGTAAGTACTTTAGTGGGATATACCTCCATGTGGGGGAAAATGTCTCCCACCATTGCCTTGTCTTAAGCCAGATCCTAAGTGTATTTTTCGTCCAGATGTTACCTGGTACCTCAAGGTCTGAGGCCTTAATTATCCAGGGTAAGAACCTCAGAGGTATCCAAGGGTGAGCTTTTTCCTCTAGTTTGTAGCAACCCCCTTCCTTTCCCGGCTTCAGCATTTTTAATATTGGGGTCGTCTGTGCCGTTGGGTAATACTTTGATAGGTCAGGAACTCCCAACCCCCCTGTACCTTTAGCTTCTGTTATCATGCACCACTTTTTACGCGGGCGACGCCCTGCCCAGATAAAATTAGATAGCTTTCTTCTCAACTCCTGCCACTCCCCTCCATTAATTAGGAGGGGAAGAGTAGAGAACAAGAATATGAATCTGGGCAAAATGTTCATCTTTATTGCCTCAATTCTATTCATGAAGTTAAGAGGGAGATTTTGCCATCTTTGTAGGTCATCAAATACTTTCTCTTTTAATGCTTGGTAATTATAAGAGCGCAGCTTAGTCAGGTCGGTGGGTATGGACACCCCTAAGTATTTAACTTTATCTTTAACCCATTTGAAAGGCAAAAGGTTTTGTAATTCTTTATGCGGGGGCCCATCTAGGCTTAAAATTTCTGTTTTTTCTATATTTACTTTGAAACCAGAAATCTTTCCAAATCTATCTAATATTTGAAGTACTTCTGGGACTGAGGTCTCAGGTTTTTCTAAATATATTACGGTGTCATCCGCATATAAGGAAATTTTTTTTTCTATACCATTAAATATTATCCCCTTTATATCTGGGCTTTCACGAATGGTCTGAGCCAGTGGCTCCATCGTAAGGGCAAACAATAATGGGGATAAGGGGCATCCCTGCCGTGTCCCTCTGTTTATTGTTTTTTTTATTTTTTTTATTTTATTTAAACAGCAGTTTTGAAAACCTTTGAGCCATAGGCTCATTTACAAAGGTACCTTGTCACAGTAAGACAAACCAAAATACACAGTATAGCAGTACAACACATAAGTATAACAGTAAAATTAAGACATAGATACAAACAAGCTGGTACAGGTAGGATGGATGCAAACAATACCAGAGTTATGTCGTCTTAGCCGCTAGTAATAAGCTTTGTCATAAGTATTGAGTACAGCTTTGACTAGTGGCAGTTACAGCATCGGGTGTTAATAAGGTGGTTACGTAAGGAAGTTTTGAAGCACGATATAGTTGGAGCTTCGGAGATGGAGGGGGGCAGTGTGTTGAACCAGGAGGGGGCCCTAAAGCTGAAGGCTCTTTGGCCGTGAGAGGTCCTAGCTCTAGGGATAACGAGAGGTTTTCCCAGAGGTCCGAGTATGAACTAGTGGGACAGCGCGTATGGTGGTGGTCAATCCTGGTGGGAAAGCCCAAGAGGGTCTTTTTGTAAGGGTACAGGTAAGATATTTGAGGCGCCTGGGTGATCAAGTACCAGCGCTTTAGCATACAGTAGACAGGTGTGTGTCATCCTAGGTGCTCCAGTAATTAACCTGCAGACCTTATTCAGAGTAGTGCACTTTTATGGAGTGCGGTCTGATCAGCAGCACCATACACCGGCAGTCCATAGTCCACTAGGGACAGGATAGAGGAGGTGATCATGAAGTCAAGAGCCTCCGGGGAGGCAGTGTTTATACCGATGTAAGATGCCCAATCGGATATTAGTGGCAGTGGCTAGGGCAGCGATGTGTCCATGGAAGGAGAGGAGGGTCAAAATGGATCCCTAGGTATTTATAGGAGCAAACTTGTTTGAGTGGGAATGAGGACCCAGAGTGGATGAGGAGTTTGAAGTTGCAGGACTTGTTTTGGGGATGAGTGAAGAACATGGTTTTGTTTTTTAAGATTTATCACCAATCTATGTTCCTTGAACCAGCCTCGGCTTCAGTGAAGGACTTCTGCAGCAGTCCTGGAGGGCAGTAGGGTTACGACTTGAGGCAAAGATGACTGCATCATCAGCGCAATAGAATGTTCCCCAGCAAGAGCGTGGAAGGGTGTTAAGGTAAAGGAGAATAGTAAGGGGCCCAGAATGGAGCCCTGGGGAACCCCAGAAAAGATGGGACAGATGTCTGAGTAGGTCCCATTAATTTTACACGTCCATGGTGGTCAGACAGATAACTGGTGCACCAGGAGATAGGCCCAGCAGCAAAATCAGAGAGACTAAGGGCATCAAGAAGGAGGGTGGGAGACAGTGTCGAAAGCTTTAGACGCCAATGAAGACAGCACCAGCCAGAGAACCAGTGTCTAAGGAGGAGGAGAAAGTTGGAGAACTCTAGGAGGGCTGTGGGTACTGTGGCCCGCCTGGAAGCCATGCTGCTCAGGACAAAGGACATTGTAGGTGGAGAGGTAGTCAGAGATTTGAGAGGCCACCACTTTTCTAAGGCCTTGGAGAGGAGAGAGAGAATGGAGATCGGTCGATAGTTTCCAGCCACAGTCCTATCACCACCTTTAAAGATAGGGGTGACAGTGGCGACTTTCCAGGCAGTTGGAACCTTCCCCAGGCAAAGAGAGTGGTTGATGAGGCATGTGATCGGGGTAAGGACTGTGTCTAAGACCAGCCGTGAGGATACACGGATCAGGTGTGTCACTGCCTGTACTATTACTCTTGAGGGCAGTGACAAGGTGCGCCTAAGTTCTTGGGCAGAAACAGTCGAGGGAGAAAATAATAGGAAAGATTTACGGCAGGTGCTGGGGAGGAGGGTCAAAAATTTATAGGGAGGATAGGGCTAAGGTTAGTGAATGAGGTGTTGAGGTGGTTGGCTATGAGGGCTGGGTCTGAGGAGATCACACCATTAATGTTGACCTGGTGGGTGAGGGGAGTGTGCACTCCCATTTAACTGTTTAATGTTATCCCAGAAGGTTCTGGGATTCCCCATGAGGCAGTGAGTGAGGACCGATAGTGCTCAGACTTGGTCTTCTGATGGCCCGAGTGCACTTGTTTCGGCGGCAGCATATAACTGCCTGTCATTGGGCGGCCAGTCTCAATGGCACGGTGCCATAGGGTCGCCCTATGTTTGAGCTGGTGGATCAAAGCTGGGGTAACCCAGGGGGCATTCTTCCTTTTAGAACGGCGGGTCAACACTGGGGCAAAGATATCACAGGCATTATTAAAAGTTTGGATAAAGAAGGAGAGAGCTGTGTCGATGTCAGGAGTTGCCTGTATAGGAGACCAGTCAATTTGGGACAGAAGTTCCTTAAGTTTTATCAGTCCACCAGGTATTAGACGCCGCCGGCATGTGGACTGTGCTATGGGTTTGGGGACTGAGGTTGACCAGTGGAATAGAATGGGGGAGTGATCGCTGAGAGAGTCTGGGAGGACTTGTACATTGGGGATCCGATTAGGGGTTGGTGAGCACCACATCAAGCAGGGTACTGGAGCCTCTCTTGGGGTTAGTCCTGGTAGGGTGGGTAACTAGTTGGCTAGGGTCTATTGCAGAAAAGGAGTCTCGGTAGAGGAGGAGGAGGGCTGAGCCAGTTGACATTTAAGTCACCCACCAGAATTTGATCAGCGGAAGGAGGTAGAGAGGTAAGGTATTCTGTAAGAGAGCAATGGCCTGCGTTTGGTCCCTGGGGCACATATGCAGTAGTCAGATAAAGGGGTCCCTTTAAAGGGTCAGGGGTTAGTTTCAGCGTAAGCGCCTGGGCCCCTAGGTCAAGGATCCGGAGTGGGCAGGGGTAGTGCGGGGAGAGATTCCTTGACATACGCTTGAGCGCCGCCTGCCTCCCAACACGGTCGGACCGGAAAAGGGTGAAACCAGGAAGGGAGACTAGGAGTCAGGAGAGGATTTTGACAGCCAAGTCTCAACCAGGGTGATGACATCAGGGTTAATTGATGTGACCAGGCATTGTAGTGAGTCAAACTTTTTTAGGAGGCTACAGATATTCATGGAGACCATGCATAGGCCTGTGGTGCGAGTTGGGGAGCTCCTGGGAACCGGGCCAGGGTTTGGATGAATGTTCCTGACAGGAGTAGTAGCATGACTAACACCTGGCTGGGAGATGATGAGAGGTTTTCTACGATTGACATGAGAGGAGGGAGGGAGGGAGGCTAAGGGAGCAGGGGTGGGCAGGGAGGTACAGGAGGGAAAGCAAGAATAAGAAGACACCCAGATGTGCCTGAGGTGAAGAGAAAGCTAGGGGGAGGGCAGGGGGGACGGGGACACACAGAGGTCCCAAGGGGCAGGAGAGGAGGTTCAGGAGCAAGGGGAGGGAGGGGTGCCAGGGCACAGTGTGAACTAGCAGATGGGTAAGTGGGTTAGTGCACTGCTAGTGGGGATAGGTGGGGATATCAAAAAAGTCTGAATTTGTGCCATTAATTCTGACTCGGGCTGTTGGATCCTTTTAGCATAGGGTTACCTATTTAAGGAAATTGCCCCCCAACCCATCCTTGACATTACCTCTTTCATATATATCCAATTCAACCGATCAAACGCTTTCTCAGCGTCTAAAAATATTGCCATTGGGTTTGTGTTTGGGGGATGTTTATGTGTGATAATGTTAAGAAGTTTTCTGACATTATCCTGTAGGTGTCTACGTGGTATGAATCCTGTCTGATCGGGGTGTACCAACAATTCTATGTGTTGTTGTAGCCTAGATGCAAGAATACGGGTTAAAATTTTTAGATCTTGATTAAGGAGCGAGATTGGCCTATATGATGCACAATGGGACCGTGGTTTCCCTGGTTTTGGGATGACTGTGACCAGGGCCTCTTCACGACTTCGGGAAAGTACCTTCTTCTAGGCTGATGTTACAAATGTGAACTAGCCGAGGTACCAGGATTTTGCTCAGCTTCTTATACCATTCGGCCGATAGGCCATCCGGTCCGGGCGTTTTCCCAGTCGGGAGATCTTGTATAGCTCTCAAAGCCTCTCTTATTTTTTTTTATTTATCAAGTCTAGGATTACAAATACCTTTGAGCCTTGGCTCTTTTACAAAGGTTCCACGTCAGAGAAATACAAATTATGGGAAACATCAAGACAGACATTACAACAATGTGGACATTGCAAACAGAGTACAGATCAATACAGTTCAAGGGTAGCATTGTAACAAGGCAGCCAGCGGCATTTGTCAGAGAAAATAGACAACAGATAAGAAGTGCCAGAGTCATAGGGAGAGGGAAGAGGGGGGGGAGAAGGAATGTAGGAAGGGTGGCGAGAGGGTGAAAAGTGCAGCACTGGGTATACCAAGATGTGAGGGTAGAATCCAGTGAGGAGGGAGGGAGGGGGACAACTAGAGCAGAAAGGAAGTGGAGAAACAAGGTTAGTTGGGCAGTCACAGGAGCTGTTGGTAGTGAGATAGTCCCGAGCCTAGTTTTAAACATACCAATAGTTGGGGCAGAGGAGATGGTTGGGCTGAGGCCATTGAACCAGAGTGGCGCTGAAGCAAAAGAGCGTTGTCCCTGTGAAGTGTGACAGTGGGGACTTTCAGTAGCTGTAGCGTGGATCTCCTAAGGTACCATTTGTTAATTCAGTGCTGTAACAGAGTTGAGACCCCAGAAGGTGCAAGGCCAAGGTAGATTTTTTTCACCATGGAGCAGGTGAGAAACTTTATGCAGTTTGATAGTTGGAGCCAGCCGGTCTGAGTGTACAGGTCACAGGTGTGGGTGAGACGGTGAGCACCAGTGATGAGCCGACATGCTTTATTTAAGGCAGTTGAGAGGCATCTAAGGGTTGTGGTTGTGGCTGAGCCATAAATGATGAGACCATAGTCTATTACAGAGATCACAGAGCTCAGGACTGCAACCTTCAAAGCTTCTGGCGTGAGGTGTGGTCTGTGTTTGTAGAGGAGACCAAGCCGTGTATTAGCAGCTGTAGCTACATTATCTACATGAAGTCCATAGGAGAGATTAGGGTCAAGCTGTATCCCTAAGTATTTGAAGGATCCCACCTGATCTAGAGTGTTCCCCTGGGTGGTGGAGATAGCCAAGTGGTGTAGCTTGTGTGGGTTATGAGAACTGCAGAAGAGCATAGATTTGGTTTTCTTGTCATTGAGGACCAGTTTATGATTAAGAAACCATGTCTCTACAGAACTGAAACCAAGTTGAAGGTTGTGTTGAAGAGTTTCAGGATCTTTGTGAGTGGAGAATACAACAGCATCATCGGCATATAGTATGATCTGCTCAGAGCAGTGGTAAGGGAGGGAGTTTAAGAAAAGGCTAAAAAGGAGGGGTCCCAGTATGGATCCCTGTGGGACACCAGGCGAACAGGCAGGGTGTTAGAAAGAGCGCCCAATTTTTACTCTCTGTGACCGGTTTTCTAAGTAGCTTTTAAACCAGAGAGAAGAGTCAGGTGATAGCCCGGCATTCAGTAGTTGGTGTATTAGTAGTCCATGGTGTACTGTATTGAAGGCCTTGGAGAGGTCGACGAAAACGGCCCCTGTGAGAAGGCCGTTGTCAAGGGATTTGTGCAAAGCTCCAGTGAACTCAAGAAGGGCTGTGGTGGTGCTGTGACCTTTCCGGAAGCCGTGTTGTTGTGGACAAGGTATATTGTATTTATCCAAGTGGTCGGTAAGTTGATCAGCCACGATGCGCTCGAGTGCCTTAGAGAGTGGGGCAGTATAAGATAGGGCGATAATTTGAGTGATCTGCCTTGTCCCCACTTTTATGGACGGGTGTCACGGTGGCTGTTTTCCATAGGTCCGGGAATTTTCCACAGCTGAGAGAGAGGTTTAGGATTTTTGTTAATGGATGAAGTACCTCATCGAGGGTGAGCAACAGAAGCTTAAGGTCCAGGGTGTCGCTACTAGATCTAGATTTAGAGATAGCTGCAGTAATATAGCGGCTAGCTTCATTCAGCCTTACCTTCCTGAAGTAGACGAGGGGATGGTTAGACTGAGGGGCTGAGGTGTTTGGGGAGTAGGCCCTGTTTTCGAAAAAGTCATGGGGTAGAACAGCACTAAGGTCTGAAAAAGCCGTGTTAAAGATGTTTGCGATCACCTTGGGGTCGAGGGTTGGGGATCCATCAACCATTAACATGGCCGGAGAGGTTTTTGGCTGCTTCCCTGTGACATCCTTGATATTGTCCCAGAAAGCATGACCATTTCCCCATGTATTGGTGAGAGCATCTTTGTAATAGGTGGATTTCATTAGCCGTATGGCTTTTGTGCAGGCATTTCGTGCTTGTTTGTAATTTTGGATGTCCAGTTGTTTGCCAGTGGCCCTGGCAACTGCCCAGAGGTGATCTCTTAGTTTCAGCTATGAGAGAAGAGCCGAGGTGACCCATGGGTTAGAGAGAGATTTTGTTTTGCGCCTTTTAGCAGGGTCAAAGAGGTCGCAGGCTTTGTTGAAAATTGAGATGAAGTGATCAAGAGCCAAGTTAACATCTGTTGCTTCATAGATGGGTAGCCAGTCTTGTAGAAGCAGGTGTTGTTTGAGATGTGGAAGTTTTCCACGAGGAAGGACTCTGCTAGCGATAATTTTTGGAGGGGTCTTAAGGAATTTGTTAGACCATGCACACATGACTGGGGAGTGGTCACTGAGAGAGTCTGGGAGAATGGTCGTATGAGAAATCCTTGTGGGGTGAGTGGTGAGGACCCAATCCAAGAGGGTACTGGTGCCAGTCTTGTAGTTAATCCTAGTAGGGGAGTTTACCAGTTGTGTGAGGTTAGCAGCTGAGATGGAGTCTTTATAGGCACTGGCACTCGATGCTAACCAGTTTATGTTGAAATCCCCTAGTAGAATGAGTTCAGCTTCGGGAGGATGAGAGTTGATAAAGTTTAGGACGTCGTTGAATCCATGTTTAGGGTCCCTGGGTGGGATGTATACGGAGACAATAGTCAGGGCTTTATGGTTGGGACCTAGGACGGTTTTTATTGGCAGAATCTGGGCCAAGGCAGAAAGTGATGGAGTTCCTACAGGGTGCCAAGACAGGGAGTCTTTGATATAGATTGCGCAACCACCGCCTTTTTTGGATATCCGGTCCAGCCTGTGGACATTGTAGCCCTGTATTGTTACTGCTGAGTCAGGAACTTTAGGTGTCAGCCAAGATCTTATCTGTGTCAGTCTTCACCATTCATCACAGATGGGTACTGGCGGAGATCAGGACCAGCAGGAACCTTTTTTTTTTAAAGGATAGAGCGGAACCAACGCATTGTCGGCGGCCGTCCTCGAGGTTGTGTACTATGTGGCGCCGAGGATTAGCCGTTAGGGCTGCGTCGACTCGCCTGCCTACCAGTTCTTCGTCTCCGCCATCAAGGTCGCACTGTGGAAGCCATCTGAAGAAAAACTTTTGAAGAAAACTTTATGCCTTCGCCTTTCGTTCGTTCGACAGTCCGTCGGTTACCTGCTAGTTCTAGGTTCTGCCTCCACTCGACGTCACCGGTAAGATCTTTCCTTTTTATTTAAAGTTTGCGACGTCGAGTCTGTTTTTGGTGTTTTTTTCCGTAGGTCATGTCTCGGTTGGAGGGCAAGACATTTTCCAAGGCTGGTCAGCCCCCTATGCGTCGGTGCCCGTGCGGCCGCAAGTATTCCGTTACCGACCAGCATGACCGGTGTCTCGCGTGTCTTGGCCCGCTTCACGACATGGATTCGTGTGACGCCTGCTTCTCCATGGACTGCCGCATCCTTGAACAGTGCGCGTTTAAAGTGGGGCGAGTTCCGACGACTTTCGGGGGAAGGGTTCGCTCTCTCGGCCTTTCCTCTGGGTCCCCTCCCAGTTCTATATGGGCCGAGGAGGAGGGAGCCTCGGCTACTAGTAGCCTGGCCTTGGTCGAGGCCTCCGCGGCGCAGGAGGCCTGTCCCGCTTCCCGGGATCGCGCTGGGAGGCGCCCGCTTACGGGCAATAGCTCTTCGGGATGAAGGCTCCCCGGCAGCCGCCTCACGTCCGGAAGGCCCGGTCAACGCCGGCCGGGTGGTGCCATTGGGGTCGCTCTCGGCGCCATGGGCCCTGTCAGCGCTGTTTGCGCGCTGGCATTCTGATTTGTACTGCCTTTCGTCTTGTTTTCACCGGCGCCGCCCTCGGCGCCATGGTCGAGCACGGTGCCGTGGGGTCTTCGCATCGCCAGTCGGTGTCGCCCTCGGTGCGCGTTGGTGCTCTCGGTGCCGCTTGGCGGCGCCGAGGGCCTAGCGTGTCGTGGTTCGCGCCGAGTCCACCTTCGAGCCGCCGGGCGCCGCTGGGTCTCGGTGCCGCCCGCAGCGCCGAGGAGCCTGGCGGTGTTGTCTGCGCTGAGGTCGTAGCTGGGGCTGCCGTCGGCGCCGTCTCTGTCCCTGGTACCGCCCCTGGTGCCAGTGGACTTGACGGCGCCACGGCTGGCCCTGGCTCTGGACTTTTGGCCCATGCGGCCCTGGTGCTTTCTACCAGCCCCGCTTGAGGGGCTGTGGAGGGCACGGGTGCCACCTCGGCCACTGCTCTGACTGCCGGCCCCCTTGATAAGGTTGCCTTCCCCTGCCCTCCTACCGTTTGGCTTAGGGCCTCAGACTCTACCTCTTCGGAGTCGGAGTCGAGCTCTGAGGCGGACGGGCAGTCACACCCTTCGGGTTTGTCTGCGGAGGAGAGCGAGCCAGTGGTCTCCATGACGAGTCATAGCCAGCCCCCTTCTGAGGAGCGTCAGGTAGTTTCCGAGGTTAAGGTCAGTGGTACTGACCAGCAGGCTATGGTGCGTGCCACCATTGCCATGCAACCTGACCTTGGGGGGGTCCCTCGACCCCTCGGTGGTGGTACCCTCTCAGGTAGTGTGTCTCGATCGCCCAACTTTGGGGCCCATCAAGAAGCCTGCAGGAGGGGAGGGTGCTGCTCCCTGGGTCTCCCCTTCGGGGGCAGCCCAGAGCTGCCAGCTACCTAGGCTGGCCCTCTCGAGGACCAGGACCCTCTCGGACTCTGAGGGATCGAGGGGTGTTGGGTCGGCGTGTCGGCCTTTCTCTGGGGTCCACCCGGGCCCTGGAAGAAGCTACAGTGCGGACTTCCGCCCTTCCCCTTCCGGTTCCTTGAGGGGGTCCAATTCTTTGGAGGCAGGGGACCATCCTTCTGGACCTATACGGCCCTGGTCGCCTCACTGGGGGGATTCTTCTGGGCGCAGCCTTGGCAGTACCAATGTGGTTGTACAGCTGTCGGCTGTGGAGTCTTCCGGGACACCCTTCTCGGGTGTCCATGGTCCGCTCCCTAGCCCTGGCAGAGGTCAGCCGACATCTTCTCTCGGCTCTGCTCCTATCCCTGTGCCACACTCTCCAGCGCTCCCAGGCGTTTTTGGTCCTAGCGGCCCTCTCACCTGGGAGCAGTACAGAGCGGTGGCTGCTCGGTTCCCTGCCTATGTTAGGGCCATGGACAGCCAGGTTTTTCAACCTCCCCCCCGTACAGCCACCCTCAGAATGCATGGTGACCTCCAGCTCCTCATCCCCCTCTTCTGGGGGAGAGGAATCATCTGTCCATATCTCTCCTGCCGCTGATCTCTCCGAGTATCAGCGTTTCCTCGTGAGGATGATGGAGGACCTTCACTTTTCTCCCCTGTCTGTGAGCAATCCTGAGCATGCGGAGCACGCCTTTCTAGGCGATTTCGGAGCGGCCACCCTTGTGGTGCCGCCCTGGCCTGCTCCCTTTCGGGAGGCATCCATGCGTTTCTGGCAGAGGCCCTTCTCCGGAGTTCCTGCCCCTAGGGACCTCAGCCAGAGGTATTGCGCTCCCCCGGAGTCTCCAGGTTCTATGCCTCATCCATGATCGGATTGGCGCACCTGGACACCCCGATGGGCTTCGGCCTCCACACATGACGGCCCCAGATCAAGACTCCTTGGATTTTGACTTCTGGGGAGGAGGAGACCTTCTACTCGGGCACGGTTGCTTCTCTCCATCTCTGCTCATCAGGCCCACTATGCAGCCTACAACAGGTTCTTGTGGTCCGCGCTAGGTCAGATCCTAGCTGCTTTGCCTGACTCGGAGCAAACCAGGCAAGCCATCGCGCTCTCTGCCTGACCTGGAGCTAGCAAGGCACCAAGCAAGGGCATCTTGTCACTCAATGAGGTAGCTACCAGGGTCGTAGAGACAGCGATCTGCACCAGGAGATCGGCGTGGCTTCGCCTTTCCCAGTTGTCACCCTTGGCCTGGCGTAGGGTGATTTGCTCCGCTCACCAGGGAACCTATCTCTTTTCCCGTAGGGCGAGACGACGTTTGTCGGGGCAACTTCCTTCCCCCTCTGGGTGGACCCCGTCTCGCTTTCCCCACTCTCGAGCCTCAACAGGCCCAGAAGGTTCCCCCCCTTAGTGTGTCACCCACTGAGGGCTAAGGGACTCTGTCCCTTAGGGTGCAATGAATCAACCCCCTTCGGGGGGGCTTGGTACTCACCCATCTGTGATGAATGGTGAAGACTGACACAGATAAGATACAAAATACGACTCACCGTATTATGATCTTTCTGTGTATCTTCACCATTCATCACAATCCCACCCGCCATCCCCTGGGGCCTCAGTCTCTGGGTCCTCCTCCTCTGTGCCACCCCTCTTCTTGGGCTGGAAAGTTGGGACACAGGGTAATTTCTTCCTAAGGGTTGCAGCTCGGTGGCACTCCTTCTCTACTACATATCTCCACCCCTATGGGGTGGGAGCTGGTGGTTGCCCTCCTTCTGTTATCCATCTAACTGTTTAAAAAAAAAAAAAAAATTTTCCTTTTTTCACCAAATATCTTTACAGAGAGAGTACTAAGTCCCTGTATCCTGTCCTTCTCCAGAATAGCCGACTCTGCTTTTGGGGTATTGCCAGTTATTCTGTGCCTTGAATTCTGGCACGAAAGCTTTGCTACTCCTTGCAGTTCCTATACAGTCTGGTGATGGACAAGGGTCTTGGGTCCTGGTTACCTCTCACTCTCTCCTAAATTTTCTCCTCCCCCCCTTCCCTCCCTTCTTCCGTTTCCAGAGATTGGGGTCCCTACCCAATCCCCTTAGTCTTACTTCTTCTATGCTGTCCTCTCAGTCGTTATTTCTCCTTTTAGTTCAGTTTTCTCTTCCTTTTTCTGTCCCTTGGACTCTCTTGTCCCACCCTCATCCCTTCCTCTTACCTCTCGGCGACTCAGAACTGGTGAGGCAGGCGGGGAGTCGGCGCCGTAACGGCTAATCCTCGGCGCCCACGTGAGTGCGTTGGCCTCGGGACGGCGCCTAATGTTAGCGCCGAGTCCGCCTTTCCTTTAAAAAAAAAGGTTCTCAAGGGTCCTGATCTCCGGCCAGTACCCATCTGTGATGAATGGTGAAGATATACAGAAAGATCATAATTACGGTAGGTACGTAATTTTTATTTTCCACCACTGCAAGGATGTCAGGGTTGTGTTGGCACATGAAGGCTTGGAGTGCATCCAGTTTTGGTAGTAGGCTGCAGATATTAATGGTTGCAAGGATAAGGGCACCTGGAGTTTGTGTGTGGCCTGAGCTTCTAGGGCCAGGATTGGGATGGACGCTGCCTGAGATGAGAAGGAGGAGGAGTAGGAGTTTTAAGGAGCATAGTCGCAGCTCTTTGAGAGATAGTTTTGATCATTGTTTCCTGGAGTAGAAGTTGCAAGGTTCCAGGCGGTGTCCCATATGGACTGCAAGGTGATACAGTGTAGAGAGGTGGCCACACTTGTTGAGAGTAGTGGTCGGGTTAAGTAACCAGGAATATCCAAACGGTGCACCAAGCACAAGTCTCGAGTGGAAGTGGAGAGTTCCTTGAGTAGCAGGAAACCAGAGTAGACAGTGGCGGGGTGGGGTGGGGTGGCTAGGACCAGGGAGAGAGAAGGGGGGGGGCAGGGCAAGGAGGAGGAGGAGAGGCGAGAGAAAGGCAGAGAGAGCCCACATGACTTACGTACTAGATAAAGAGATAGAGATATAGCCCTCTAGTGGTGAGAGGATATAATCTGCTAATGGAAAAGTCAAAAAAAAAAAAAAGCTACAAATTCACTTCTAATATCAACTCAGAACTTAAAATGACTGTAAGGATTAAACAAATTATTAAACCCTAGCACATAAATTCAACTAGAGACACAGAGGGAGATACAGTAGTTACAGATGTGTTCAGCAGGAGATAGTGTGGGCCACTTGGAAATCAGCTTCCACTGGTACCAAATCCAAAAGTCGGGGCTAGTACCTTGCAGTACAGAGGATTTCTTGCACCGTGACTGGGGCAGAGAGCGCTTCCTGTGCCTTTATGGGCAGGGTTGGTAATTTAATGGAATCTAAAAACGTTACTGTATCTAATCTGACAACCTTCTCTACTTTGTTTTCAGTATATAGCTCTCTGTAGAATGCCCTGAACTGAGAGGCAATATCCATTGGTTTGGACCAGGACTTATCTGGATCTGACATAGCCCTTATAACCGAGACATGCCTTTCGGCTTGTCTTTTACGAAGGCAGAAGGTCAGAAGTCTCAATGCCTTTCCACCCGTCTCGTGGTACTTTTGACTAGAGAATCTAGGGTGTCCCTCAGCTCTTCTGTTCCCCAATTCCTGTAATTCTGACCGGACTTGAGTTAAGTCCTTTAGAATTTTAGATCCTGTGCCTTTCTTATGTATGGCCTCTAATTTAGACAATTTCTCCCTTAGAATCTTTTCTCTGGCTTTTGCTTGTCTTTTCTTGGCCGATGCGTAGCTAATTATCTGCCCCCTAACAACTGCTTTTAAGGTGTCCCACCAAATCATAGGTGAGCAGTTTTCTATAGGCGAATCTTTCTCCAAATTTTCTATTGTTGTAATCATAAGTTTTTTAAAGGATTCCTCATTTAGTAGAGAGACGTTAAGTCTCCATAAGGACGATTTGCCTTCCGGACCAATAGAGAAATTAATGGAAATTGGGCTATGGTCGGACAGGGTAATTGGATGTATTCTAGAGTGCGCAAACAAGTGCAAGTCTGTTTTAAGTGTAAGGAAGAGATCTATATGCGAATAAGAGCTTTGTGCCCCTGAAAAAAAAGTGTAATCTCTCTCTCCTACATGTTGCGCCCTCCATACAGCCACCAATCCGAATTCTTCCATTAATGCTCTGTTTTTTGCTTGCTGCTTTATTAGTGTTTGGTTGCCTGATGAGCAATCTAAATGCGGAGAGGGCACAGTGTTAAAATCTCCACCCACTAGTATCTGGCCCTGGGGTAGATCAGCTAGTTTGTTGAAGACTTCTCCTAAAAACTTTTCTGTACCCACATTTGGGGCGTATATGTTTACCAGGTGCAGCATTTTATCATGTATCAAACACATTACCCTAATAAATCTGCCTTGGTACCCTTCCTCTGTATTTATTTATTTATTTATTTGTAAAATCAGTTTACAACCTTTGAGCCAGAGGCTCGTTTCCAAAGGTACTTCGTCACATAAAGACATACATTGTGTTTTTGGTTACATAGCGTAGGTTTGCAAAACAATAGGTGTTCAACAGAGGCGCCACGTCACGTTGTGGTCAGACAAATACATTTGGGTTACAGGGTACATGTAAGTTGAGAACAGGTTAACACAAGTTGGTATCAATAGTGAGCAATCTAGTAGGTAAACACTGAAACAGCTGGTACTGTCCAGGTTAAACATAAGCATGGTGTACAGGGAAGTGGTGGTGGGGATGGCTAGGTGGAGAGCCGCCCGGAGGGCGTTGTCAAGAGAAGTAGAGGTGGAGGCAGCTTCGAGACAGGAGCAGTTATGAGTGTTGATGATGTGGTTTCGAAGGGTGGTTTTGAACTTAGAGATGGTGGTGGCATTGGAGATGGGGGCAGGGAGAGAGTTAAACCAGGTTGGGGCTCTACAGCAGAAGGACCTCTGGCCATGGCTGGTTCTTGATCTGTGGACCATTAGAGTGGTCTTGTTGGAAGAGCGTGTTGCAATAGTGGGAGGGCTCTGGTGGATGGATGCCATTACCCCAGAGGGGGAGAGCCCGAGTAGGGTTTTTTTTGTGAGGAGACAGGTTTGGTATTGGAGCCGTTCATCCAGGGTAAGCAATTTGGCCTCAACATACAGCTGACAGGTGTGAGTGAGCCTGGGGGCACCAGTAATCAATCTGCAGGCTTTGTTCAGGGTTAAGTGAATTTTTTTGAGTGCAGTGGTGTCGGCAGCACCATACACTGGTAGGCCATAGTCTACAAGGGACAGAACGGATGATGTAACAGCGAGCCGGAGAGCATTTGGGGAAGGCAGGTTCTATGAAGTGGAAGAGAATGCCCAGTCATGTTAGTGGCGGATGTTAGGGCATCAAGTGGTTGTGAAATGTGAGGGCTGAGTCGAAGGTGAACCCCAAGGTATTTGTAGGAGCAGACTTGTTCCAGTGGCTGATTGGTACTTGAAGGATATAGAGTGGGTGGTTGCTAGCTTTGTTTTGGGGTGGGAAAGAGCATAGCTTTGGTCTTTTAAGATTGATGACGAGTCTGCGCCCTTAAACCAGGCTTCGCACTGTTGAAAGACTGCTGTAGGGTGTCCTGGAGGAGATGGGATTGTGGTGGGTGGCAAAAGGACAGCGTCATCTGTATACAGTAGAATTTTGCCAGGGCAAGCACTGGGCAGGGTGTTCAGATAGGCGAGAAGAGGGCCCAGGATGGAGCCTTGGGGACCCCAGAGTGAATGGGACGGGTATCGAGAGTGTGCTATTGATTTTACACACTGCGATCGAAATAGAAGAGGCTTGTGCACCATGCTAAGGGGCCAGCCGAGAGACCAGTGTGGCAGAGTGCATTCAGCAGAAGTGGATGGGAGATGGTGTCGAAGGCCTTTGAGAGGTCTATGAACACTGCACCAGCTAGGGAGCTGGTATCCAAGGAGGAGTGTAGGAAGTTGGAGAATTCAATTAGCACGGAAGCCATGTTGCTCTGGGCATAGAATGTTATGCTTAGCCAGATAATCAGTGATTTGAATGGCCACCACTTTCTCCAGGGCTTTAGAGATGGGGGGGGAGGATGGAGATTGGCCGGTAGTTGTTGGCCGATGACCTGTCGCCCCCTTTGTGAATTGGTGTGATAATGGCTGTTTTCCACGCTGTGGGAAATTGTCCCAGGCAGAGTGACTGGTTAATTAGGCTGGTGAGTGGGGCAAGGACTTCATCTAGCACCAGTCTGAGGATACTGGGGTCCAGTGAGTCATTGCCGGGACTGTTGCCATTCAAAGCTTTGACTAGGATGGGTATGGCTTCCTGGGTGGAAATCTTGGCCAGGTGGAAGCTGGGGCGCTGGAGGATAGGGGGAGGTTGGTTGGGGGGAGGATCAAAGAAATTACTAGGGAGGACTGAGCTAAGGTCAGTGAAAGCGGTGTTGAACCAGTTAGCTATGGTGGCAGGCTCGGTGGTGGTAGTGCCATTTCTAGTGAGCTGGGATGGGGCAGGGGAGCGAGCTGTTCCGTTAAGTTGCTTAATATTATCCCAGAAAGTCCGGGCCGAGCCCCAGGAGGAGGTAAGGGAGGCCTGGTAATGGTCGGCCTTGGCTTTCCTGATGGCCCATGAGCACTTATTCCGGGCTGCATTGTAAGCCTGCCTATCAGACAGACAACCCGTTTCAGTGGCAAGGTGCCAGAGGTTATCCCGATTCCTTAGTAATTGTAGAAGGGCTGGGCTAACCCAGGGTGCATTCTGTTTTTTGGACCGGATTTTGGTGAGGGGCGCAAAGAGATCACAGGCCATGTTGAAGGTGTGAGTGAAGAAGGCGAGGGCAGTGTCAATGTCAGTAGCATGATGAATGGGGGACCAGTTTATCTGGGTGAGTAATACTTTAAGTTTTTTCAGCCCACCAGGGCGGAGGCGCCTTCGAGGGGTGGTCTGGGCTTTGGGTTTGGGATTGGAGACAGCCCAATGAAATAGGATAGAGAGTGGTCACTTAGGAGTCTGGGAGGACCTGGATGTTTTGGATTTATGGGGTCGGTTAGTTATAATAACATCCAGAAGGGTGCTGGTACCTCTCTTAGGGTTTATTCTTGTGGGCTGAGTGACGAGTTGCGTCAGGTCTTGGGCGGCAAATGAGTCTCTGATCGCAGATGAGGAGGTACTGAGCCAATTTACATTAAGGTCCCCAACTAGGATTTGCTCTGCCTTATGGTGGAGGGTTGCCAGGTAGTCCGTTAAAGATACCAGGGCCGGGTGCTGGTTCTTTGGAGGAACGTAAGCTGTGGTGAGATAGAGAGGGCTCCTAGAGGGGTCCGGGTGAGTTTGAGGGCAGAGCCTGGGCCCCATTTACAAGGGCAGGGGGGTGGGAGTGCGTGTCCAAGTATTGTGTCCCTAGTGTAGATTGCACAGCCACCCCTCGCTTGTCTACTCGGTCCTCCCGGTATAAAGGTATAGCCTGGAGGGAAACAGATGAGTCAGGGGTGGTTGGACAGCCATGTTTCAACCAGGGCTATGATGTCTGGTTGATGAGCCAAGGCCCAGCACTGTGGGGTGTCAAATTTCTTCAGCAGGCTGCATATGTTCATGGAGCTACTTGAAGACCAATGGGCTTGGTGGGTGGGTGGGTGGGAGTGGGCAGGGCCTGGGTTGGGATGTATGTTCCCTGTTAGGAGTAGAAGGAGGAGAAGTGCTTTGGTCAGAGGGTGCCAGATGGAGAGTTTACGCCGGGGTGATAGGATGAGGAAGGGGTTTAGTAGAACAGGGGTGGGTAGTCAGCACAGGCAGAGAAGGCTTGTGTGATCAGAGGCGCAAGGGAGCTGGGGGAGGAAGGCATGTCTGGATGGGGGTGAGGTGGAGAGGACATATGGGGTGTGTGGAGGAGGGAGGGAGGAGCAGTGGTAGAGGAGGAGGGAAGACAGGAGGGTAGGTAGGAACACTGGAATAGAGAGGCTGAGGTTAATAGGGACAATAGGGTTGGTGGAAGGCAAGAAGGAGGAGGAGGAGAGAAGAGGCTGGCGAGCAGGGGTGCACATGCATAGTTGGTAAGGGTGGGGGAGCTGAAGTGAAGAACGAATGGGGTACTAGGATGATAGAGGGGAGATAGTGAAAGGTCACTTCTAAGGCTAGTTGCTGCTATGGTGTTGTGGCAGGGTTGGTGCCTGAAATGCACAGGGTAGTAGGTTCAAGTCTTGACCAGGGTAGCAGGAAGGAGCCCAGCCAGTGGCTGTAGCAGCAAGGAGTTGGGTTCAAGGTCCGCTGACACACTCAGATAACACTTTAGCAGTGTCTGAGGGTTAGAGCGTTTTTAGAGTTTTGAAATCCTGCAGTAACAATAGACAGGTGTGCTAGCTGAGTGGTGGGACTGCTGACTTTGGAAGTGAGGGTGCAGGGTTCAAAGCCTGCAAAGGCAGCAAGAGAGAAGTGGTAAACTTATATTTTGGCAGGTGGGGGGGTAAGAGATTAAAAGGGTTAGAAAGTAGGAATAAAATAGGTAGGCAATGTGGTCCAGAGGCAGAGCTGCTGACTCTGACTACAAGGGTACTGGGTTTGAGCACAGCTCAGGGACAGAGTGTAGAAGTTTTTTAATTCAGAGAAGGAGGGAGGAAGGTTAAGAGTTTGAGTAGAGGTGGATGTTGGCCTGGTTCATCGGGTGAGTGGTTAGTCAGTAGACTTTGGACAAAAGGGTACCAGGATTGTTGCTGGCAGGTGCTTAGTGGTAGGCTGATGGGAGGAGTGAGGAGAGTAGGTGGTAGAATGATTCAAAGGGAACTGCAGTGACCTCTAATGGGTCAGCTTTCAAGCAGTGGCTAGGAGGGGTAGAGAGTTGAAAGAGGAGGTAGAGTGGAGAGTGCAGCGACCCCTAGTGATAGGTTTCTATAAGCTGCAAATGGGAAAGTGGACACTTGGTAAAAAGGAGGTAGGTCACGTGATGTAACATGTGACCTGCCAGCAGCAATAAATGAAGCGCCGACCCTGGGTGGGAGGGTGGTTGGGGCGGGCGGGAAGCGCCTCACAACAGTCAGGCTGTAGTGCAGGACACTTTACCTCTTATTGGCTCTGGCAATCCCCGAATTCAGTCTCCGCTGCTGGGCTGAGTTCAGAATGTACTTTACTGATGGACATTTTCAAACAAACTTATTTCCAAGGGTAGCCTTCCCCATTCATTGCCCCTCCCATTCAGAGCCCACTGGTCAGTATCTGGCAGAACCCAGCCTGACTGGCAGACTCCACCACATTGTATTGCGTGTAAGTATGCAAATGCTATTAGAGTTGGTTCCAAATGTGGTGTTCTGTAAGGTAAAGGTGCTGGGTAAGTCAGACAAGCAGCCAGAAAAGGAGTCCAAAAAGCAGGACTATGTTGACTGATGGGTCTATGCAGCTGTTTCCCAAGATCACTTATGCAGCATTGATGGCTTGATATATCCATATGGTCTTTGAGAGGCTTTCAAATTTATCCAACCTGCTTCCTGAAAAATGTCAGACAGATCTACAGAAGCTTCATGATCTATGACTTGTGGTGGCCAAGCACCAGTTGCAGGTGACCCTGGA
The DNA here is from genome assembly GCA_016271365.2 of Neoceratodus forsteri. NCBI lineage: Eukaryota > Metazoa > Chordata > Ceratodontiformes > Ceratodontidae > Neoceratodus > Neoceratodus forsteri. The sequence goes on along the minus strand of CM057456.1, from coordinate 761,690,753 downwards.
CTCTGCTGAGGTGTCAGCATGAGGAGTGGCAGTGGTGGTGTCCGTATGCCAAGAAGCTTGGTTGTGTGTTTTGCCCTTTATGCATGAAATCCAGCAGTGAATGGCAGACCTGCCTTTCACTGGAATGGATGTGTTTGGGGTCAGGGATCTCCTCACACACATTGAAAAATCCAGTGACACCCTGGAGTTGGTGACATCTTATACCATCACCGCAGCAATTCCCCAACGGCGAAGACCAGCACAGTGCCAGAAATTGACAAAATCTGCCTGTCGCTGTGCTGGTCTTTATGCATCGACTGCATTGGTTAAGACTCCGGTCCAACTCTGACTGGGAGTTAGAATCCTAGAGACAGGGTCGAGCAAGCGCCGACATCCCAGTGCCAACAGTCGGCATTGTAGCTGTTGCTGTAGGGGATGTTGGCACTAGCACTGTTGAAACGCTATGGGTAAACCTGGTGAAATCAGTCACTGACCCCCAAACAGCCCAAGCCAAAGCCACAGTGCTTAGGTTCCTTTCAGGGGCCCTATAGAGCCATGCATGGTCAGTGGCAACCTCAGCAGCAAAAGAGGCAGCGGTTCTAGTAACATTGGCTAGCCAAGCCTCCCAATAAGTTGGGAGGGCAGGGTTAGTACAAGGGTATTGGGAGGTTTGTCTGGAGGCCAGTCGACAGGGGCTGCCACCAAGAGCAAGAATTGATAGGTTTGGGGCCCAGTCCCCTCTCCAGGCTGGACTGTGCTGCAGCTCTCAATTATAGGCTGACTCTTCCATTTCCTGCAGCAGAGGTTCACTATTACTTCAGACAAGTGGGTTCTGAAAGTGGTTGGATGAAGGTTGTCTCTGACATTTGAGACTCTTTCATATATCGGTCCCGATCACCATTGGTGGACACCCTTTCGCTGGAGTGTCTCCCCGCACTACATAATGAAGTTCTTTAGCTCCTTGACTGGCATGTGACGGAGCTTGTCCCAGAAAGTCATTCTCAGCAGTTGTTCATGTCAGTGTACTTTCTGGTACCTGAACGGACAGAAGTTGACATTCTGTTCTTGATCTGCAAGTTCTGAACAAGTTCAATTGCAGTCCAAAGTTTTGCATGGTAACTTTACACCAGAGCTTTCCATCCCTGGAGCCAGGTGATTCGCTCTCCTCCCTGAACCTCCATGGTACATATTTTTACATACTCATGCATCCATCATACAGGCTTTCACTGCTTTTGGGTTGACAGAACCCTGTATCATTTCAGAGCCATGCCATCAGCCTGTCATTGACACTCAGTGTTTACCAAAAGGCTATCAGTTGTGGTGGACTTTCTTTGGCGCAGAGGCAACAAGGTATTCCCTTACCTTGATGTCTGGCTACTCATAGGGACTCTGTTGGGGGGCATGAAGTAATCCATGGATCTGATTATCCAGGGCCTCAGCCTAATGGTAAATCTAGGCAAGATCGAGCTCATCCTGACCAAGGTAACTCAGCCAATGCTGGACAACATTCATTGGTGGCTGTTCCCTTTGAACCCCTTGGAGAGCATCCCATTCATCTGAGCAGAACCCACATCATTGATGGGCCAGGGTGCGCATCTGCTGGATCACAGAGCACATGGGTTCTGGTCACCAAGCAGGACACAGCTTACATCAGCCTGTTGGAACTCCATGCAGTACACCTGGTGTTGGCAGAGTTCACCCCACTAGTCAGAGGTCAACATGGACTAAACAACCACCATGTTCTACCTGATCAAACCGGAAGGTGCACACTCCTGTCCTTTCCACTGTATCAGGAGGTTCTTTGGCATAATTTTTGGCTTGCTCACTCCCTCAACACAGTCCCGTTGGTGGTCCATGACACAGGATTGAACAGTCAGTAGGTAGATGCTCTCAGTTGTGTGGGAGAGTCATCCACAAGTGCTCGCTGCACATAGAGGTGGTATCCCAGGTGTTCATAATGGGAAAAATGGTCAGTTGATCTGTTTTCTTCCTGTGAATCCATGAAGCTAAAGCTGTTTTGTGCACATCTCCCTCAGCAGGGCTCTGTGCCGGGGAACATATTCCCCCAGTCCTGGGCTTAGGATCTCCTGTATGCCTTCCCTTCGGTTAACTGTTTCTTGTGAAGGCTGCTCAGAGAAGTGCAGGTCTGGTGCACAAATGTGGGAGGACAAGTCTGGATCGCACAATAAACGTCTGTTAGGCTGTAGGATTATATTACTCCAGTTTATTAAAGTTCCACAGCAGACATATAGAACTCCCACTATCACACCAGTGGGAGTTCTATATGTCTGCTATGGATTTTAATTAATTGGATTGATATAATTCGATAGCCTAATGGAGGTTTATTTTACTATCTCAGTCTGTGAGCTGAACTTTTCGTACTTCTGTCCATTTACCCTAGTCCACAAGGTGGTCCTCACGGCACAGAGGGACAGGGCATCCCTGATTCTGATCGTGCTGGAATGGCCATACCAGTTCTAGTATGTGGATCTTTTCTGTCTCGGCAGCAGACCTCCTTGACTGCTTCCACTCCTATCAGACATGCTGATGCAGTCCTAGGGGATAATCAGGCATGTGTACCTGCAGCCCTTGCCCCCAACCACCTGCTTCATGAGCAACTAGTGACCCAGGCCCTTGGACTTTCTGAAGATGTTCTGCAGGTGTTGGAGGCATCTTAGATGGAGTTGACTCACTTGCAAGTGGGTGAGGTTCACGTATTGCTGCAAAAAACATGGATTGTTGCCACTGTTATGCTCCATTTTGCACATACTGAAAAACTTTTGGTCCTTCTCTCAGGTACATTTGGCCACCATTTCAACATACTGTGCCAAGGCATGGTTGCCACTGGTAGCCCAAGACAAAGTGATCGTCTGGACTGCCTGTTCTCGTATGAACCACTTCCACTTTGGTACTTATTGCTGATGCTGTCATGTCTGACTGGCAAACCTTTTGTGCCTATGAACAAAGGTTGTTTTTTACATCTGTTGTCCGAAAACAAATTTTTTGTCACCGTCCCCTTGGACAGAAGGGTGAGTGAACTCCAGGCAACATCTGTGGATTCATCATATCTGTTTTTTCACAAGGGCAATGTTATTCTACTCTATGGTTCCATGCGGGATTCCTACCCAAGCTAGCACAAGCCTGACCTAATTCAGGTACTCATTCTACCTACTTTTCTTCCTGAAGTCGAATGGCAGAATTTTGTGGTGAGGCTCAACAGACGTCTTATCGTTATTGTGGTTTTTGCATGAGGTATGAGTCAGGAGTATGAATGGTTAGGTTGTGTTTGTATTTATTGGATGAGTCTGGATATGTTTGTGTTAATCAGTTTTTTTTTTTAAATTTTGGGTTGTACTTTGTTTACTGGTGGGAATGGGGTTGGATATTTCTGAGTTTTAAGCTTAGTGCTGGGGTTACAATATGTGCAGAGGTATGGGAGAGGGTAGGTGCATGTACTCTGGTGACAACCTGTGGCATCTCCATCCTTCCAGAGGAGCCCCATTAGTCCTCTCTACAGGGGTCCTCGGCCATGGCAGGGGACTGGGGATCCTCTGAAAGGGGGGGGTGCAATACCTGCAGTGGACATTCTGGGTATGATGTTTGGGGGGTAGGATTGGGGTGGTGAAAACCAGGAGAAGCCCAGGGAGGATCTGGAATCAGGATTGGGATCCACTCAATCTGGTTCTCCTCTCTGAGGCCCTGCCAAATATCAGTGAGCATGAAGTTGTTCAGCCAGCCAGCGGTGCTGCTCCCTTTTCTCCCTTTTGGGCCGTTCTTTGTAATGCGAGGTTTCTGAGGAATAAAACAGCGGTGATGGAGGATTTTATCATGGATTCTTCGGCTGACCTTGTTTGTATCACAGAGACCTAGTTAGGGCAGTGACTTCAGACCTGTTTTTGGAGGCGTCTGTCCTACCAGGTTATTCGGCCAAGGAGGAATCACAGAGGGGGCAGTGTGGCCAGGTCACACTCCTGTTGAAGCTGTAAAGCCAAACGTTGAGTATTTTTGGTGCACTTTAATACAGTTTTGGACACTTATCTGTAGTGTCTTTGCCGTTTTCTTTTCTTGCTGTGGTGTGTGCCGCGGATTCTTTTGTTGGATGTACAGTTTACGGTCGGCCCCCATCCTGGCTGCACCCTTTGGTTTTTGTTTGAGTCCTTATTACACGGCCAGCCTGAAACAGACTCAGTGGTTACAATGGCTGCCCATGACAGATCCAGAGCACCTAAACAAATGAGTTCTCTGCTCCCTGATAAGGAATCCATGAAGCTAGTTGTGATGGGCAAGCGAACGTGTGCCTCTGCCTCACTAGACTTTCGTATTGCAAACTACCAGGCTCACATGACAAAGTATCAGAGTAGCCTGTAGAAGGTTGCCAAAGCTGCAGTTCAGGCTCTTCCTGAAGGAAGTGGCAAGAATGAGTTAATAAAAAATCTTAATTCTGGAGCTGAGGTTGGCAAACACTACACTCTGCACATGATGCTTCTGATACATCTGCCAGGGTGGCCGTCACTGGTATTTGCATGAGATTGAATTCTTGGTTCAGGGTTGCTGGGTTTGCAACTGATGTGCAGCAAACAGTTCTGAATGCCCCTTTTAGAGGCACCAAATTGTTTGGCTATCATGTGGAAGAGGCATTAAGAAGCTGTCAGGTTTCTAAAATAACTTTAAGATCAGTCAGATCCCTGTATCCCATGCCTGGTAGGGGTCATGGTAGAGGATCCTTTCATCAGACTGCTGACAGAGGTGACTGTCAAGCCTACTGTGAGCAAGGCTGGTTTATGGGCGGTGGAGCTTTGCCAGGTTCCCCACACCCAGCTACCCATTTTTAAAGCATCAAAGGTCAGTGGAGCTCAGCACAACTTCAGTCAGATTGCCCCCACACCACGATTGCCTCCAGAGGTGGTTGTAGAGGGTTGTTTCTCCCTTCATCTGACACAATGGAGGGAGATTACTGTCACAACCCCACTCAGCAGGTCAGGCCCTCTGCTCCCACAGTGCCAACCTCCGAGCTCAGTATTGTAAACAGTTAACAGAATAGGGTAACCCTCCTGTCAGTTTTGTGGGTTTGAATCAAACTTTGGTCTCAAGTTCTGGAGGGATTCAAACTGTGAACCTCTTGCTAGTGTACAGGCTCAGATAATTCTGCTCTTCGGGGGGGGCAGATATCTTTCGCCTATGGGCACCTAACCAGGTGTACAAAATGAACCCTTAAAAACTCTATGAAAGACCTCAGAATAAACTTACCTTTTCCCAGTTTGGTAAAACCAGTAAGCTTTGTACAGTGTCAACTTTAACCATATATGCTTCACTTGTCAAAGAATTTCAAAAGCACACCAAGTAGTCTCTAAAAATAGAGGTTTACTTAAAATAGATAAACATGTAAAATGTAAAACACTGAACCATATGTCACAAAACATACAATCTTTTTAAAACAATAAGGTTTAAAAAGTGCAAATTCCTACCAATAATACACTTAGACCTGTCTACCTAATGTATTCTTATCTTCTTATACTGCTGTAGATGTTTCTCTTTTCAGAGTCCAAACATGTGGGTCTGTAAAGGTCTGTTACAGCATAATTAAAACACTGTCTTGACTGTGCCTTCTCCATGATGTCAACCAGCTCCTCCTCTGTTTATTAAAAATTATGCAATCAGGATGTCTTGTGTCAGGAGGTAAATTAATAGGTGACATCAGCAGAAAAAACTTGTGTCCCCATATGACTTCCCTATTAAGTCTGTAATTTTCCAAGTCCTTTCTTTCATCCATGAGCAGCATCTTCTCTCAAGGACATCAAAGGACCTTTTATGACTTCGCACCACAGTGACATAACCTGTATTCTTTTTCTAAACGTCATAAAAGTTTATGATTTTCCAGCTACAATTAAGCTAGATAAACAGGAGATCTTTACTTTAAGTCTCTTCTAACCTGTAATTATCTCCTGGCTTTTATCTTTTAGCTGAAACAGTATGTCTCGTGAGAGACACTCAGTAACACATTTTTATATTACAAAAAGCATAGATTAATCCGAACCAGCTGTACAAGCGTCAGTTACCACAGACGAATCGGTTTTGGAGATCATTGCAAAGGGACATGCTCTGAAACTCCTAGAGACCCCTGCAGAGCACCTTCCACCTCTTTCCAGTTATCCTCTAGGAAATGTGTCTGTGCTGAAAGAAGTGCAAGTTTTGCTAAACAAACATGCAAAGAATAAAGGATTCTACTCCAGATACTTACTGGCCCCCAAATGGACAGGAAATCTCAGACGTGTGTTAGATCTGAGAGACTGAAGCTACATAGAATACAAGAACTTTTGCAGGGTCTCTCTGCGAGTTTTGGTTCCCTCGTTGGAAACAGGGCACTGGATTTCCTCCTTGGATATGAAGGATGCATACTTTCGTGTCAAGATCAGGCATCATCACAGATAGTATCTGAGATTTGTACTGGACAGGGAGCACTGTCAGTCCAGAGTATTACCCTTTGGTTTGTTATCTGCGCGACAGGTCTTCACCAAATGCTTGGCAGTGGTGGCAGCAGCCCTCCACAGGGAAGGCCTGTATGTCTTCCCATATTTGGACAACTGGCTATTAAAATTCAGCTCCAGGAGCCAACTCTTGTACACCCTGTCCTGAACAAGGCAATTGTTTGAAGACCTGGGGGTTACAGTGAATGTGCCAAAGTCAGTACTGACTCTATGCCAAAGGCTGCAGTACATAAGTGCTGTCTTGGACAAAGAGCAGAACTATGTGTTCCTGCCTCTGAAGGGGGCAGAACGACTCATTGCTCAAGCACAGCTGTTATACAGCAGTCATCAGATCCCAGCCAGAACATTTCTATGTCTGCTGGACTCATTGCAGGAGCCATTGCAACTTTGCTGGTGGCCCACTTACAAACCAGATTGCACATAAATGTCCTGGAGCTGAGAGCTGTCTTATACAAACTCAAGGCTCCTGAGCTTCTGACTCCGGGTCTTCTGTTTATACAGACGAACAATGTCAGTGCCTTGCATTATATAAACAAACAAAGGGAGACTTACACCGCAGACAACGCAAAACTGCCATGTTTTTGCTCGCTCACTCCAGGACCTGGAGTTTTTTTGGTGAGACGCATTGTCCCTCTCCTGGAAAGGGGGTTTCTGTAAGCAGTCTCTTCCAATCCATTAATACAGAGAGTGTCACTGAAACTGCAGATGGGGGTGTGATCCTCATCCTCACTGCACCACTATGGCCTTGGCTAAATATGGCATCCACTGTTTGAACAACTTGCAGTGGAGCCTCCAGTAGCTCTGCTTCTGTGCAGGAACCTGTTGTCACAGGACAAGGGGGCTCTGGTCCATCTGGACCTGAAGTCCCTGCATCTGCATGCCTGGCTCCTGAATACCGCCATTGCATGGTTTGGCATGTCATCTAAAGTTGCTGATGTGCTGCACCAGACGTACATATTCTTCGAAGCAGATGCGTTTCACTTTGTGGGCTGCTTCAAACATCTGGACCCATTCACTCGTCTGATAAATGCAGTGTTGTAATACTTGCTGTCACTGTCAGACTCTGGTCTGCAGTATTCCTGACTTAGGGTGCATTTGGCCGCTATATCAGCTTCCCATTCTTCTACTGATAGGCGTACAGTTGTCCATACTGAATGTCTCCCATACATGTTTGAGTGGTGTTCTGCGCATAAATCCTTCCATTCGTGAGCTGGTCCTGCCTTGGGACCTGAATTATGTTCCTGAAAATTTACTTTGGCTCCTTTTGAACCAGCCGCGAATTGTGGCTTACACTTTCAGTTATGGAAAGTGTTATTTTTAGTTCAGCCATGTCTGTTCGAAGGATTTCAGAGCTACAGACTCTTATGTGTGAGCCTCCTTATTTGATTTTCCACAAAGACAGAGTGTCTTTGTGTGCCTCCCTCCTTGACATCTGTCCTTAGTTTTTGAAGCTTTAATAACTTCTCTTTTGGAATCACTTTCTAAAGGTTCATAATTTTGATGGTTGCAGTGGGTGGAGCCTTGCAGACATTTTGCTTCAAAAAGGGACTCTGCATTACTTCAAAGCATTCTTTCCCACCGAAGAACATGTTGGAGTTGCAGCACAGTCTGCTACGCCAGGTAACAAAGTCCCTCCCCCAAAACAAGAAAAAACAAAGTGTGTTTCCTTTGCAGTTGCAACACCTCTCCTGCTACACAGATCAGTCATTAGTTCAAAATTCCTTTACATAACATCCCAGTTCTGTCTGTAGGCAATAATGTTTCCTCCTAGGTTTTAAATTTCACACACACACCACTGTGTTTAAAGATCATGTGCCACATAGTTGCTACCCTTATTTTTTCTGTAATGAGCACTCTAGTACCATTCCTTGTGTTGCTGTGAATTATTTCTGAAAATCTTAACTACAACAAGTCAGTAGTGTAATTTGTAATTGATCTTGATTGGCCTGCTCTTTAATAGCCCTAAGCAGTCATGCTGTTCCTGTGCCTCTGAGCCAGCACGTGGGAGTGCTGATGTAATTCCAAACTCGGAAGCACTTTCCAGCCTGTTAGAGTAGTAGTGTTATGTGTATGGTAGCAGTTAGTGCTATGAAGATTATAACACTTAGACTGAACCCCAAGACGTATGTTGCTGCTAAGTTATTTGAAATCTAATGCATTCCATTCATTTTACTGTGAGACGAATCCATTTGTCTGGGCCATTTGTTTAACAATGGTTTTTCACCTTTCATTCAAGTCTGCTGTAATGGTCCCTGTCCTTTCCTTCCTGCTTTCCCATTTCACCTATTGACGGCGGGGGGGTTCTGCAGTGATAGCCTTTACTTCTACAGATGAAATAGTAGCCTCACGGACGTGGCAGTGTATCCATTTTGCTATACAGATCAGTAAGCATGAACACCTGAAATACATGCAAATAGAAGTAGGCTGTCACCCAATGTAAATGTTTCATCACAGCGATCCTACATAATTGTGGTTCCCTGTGCACAGTATGTAATGGAGTGTTTACCAACTATTATTCCACAGTTTTATGTGGTATTTGTGGCTATCCTCAAGTGTCAGTGTGGTCTGCTTCATTGCTTTTAGTGTTCATATCAACACAATGCTTTCCCCCTTTTAGTTGTCACTCAGTGGGAAGAGAGGCTGTGACAGTATGTCTCGGACCTTTTTTCCTTGCATCTTTGTTGCTGGCTACTTTTTTCCTTTCCAGAGACCTTGGTCCTAAGAGTACAACATAAAAAGCTGATTTGTAAGACTTTTCCATCCTTTGCTGTGCAGTACATTATGGCATAGTATAGAGGGTTGTGTATGAGCAGTCATATATAACAAGGATATTCTTGTATCGAGAGGTTTCCTTGGTAACAAATGACCTCGAGAGCGCAGCTCGAGAGGTACTCTGTTACCAAGGGAACCTCCAGATACAAGAATTTCCTTTTTTGTGTATGACTGCTATACATAATCTTTTATAGTGTATGGGTCGTCATTGCATAGAAAATCACACAAACCAGCTGGAGAAGACAACATAGAAATGTTAACATTTTCTTTTTAACTTGACACAGTGTGCTGCAGGTGTTACTGCAAGTTCAAGTTTAAAAAAACAAAACAAAAAAACTTTGTTTAACTGGATTGAGGAAAGCAACTATGTGGCAGCATTCCAAGTTGTTATGCTGCAGTAGTGACATAGCTAGTGCAGCATAACAGCTGTGATGACATAGCTACTGCAGCATAACAATCCATTCTAGTTATGAATTTCTATCCATAACAACATTCTACCATACACTGTAATTAGCTTTCCTAGTGAGTATATCTAGATGTTGTTATATGCATTATGCTGTACTAAACGATCATTGTGAAGCTAAGGAATTGATTGTTCTTTATGATAAGTACTGCTGCCAACTGTGCTTTTCCTCATTTCTGGGTGATCCATATGCATATGCTACTAAAGAGATGGAGAGCTGGACTGGGAGGGAGCCATCAGTTTGGTGAGATCACCATCACTTGTGAGTACCACTTTGTGACAGTCACCCATAAATGCACAATGTTGGTTCATGTGGACCATGTTCTTTCTTGTGCATTATTTATTATCTTGCATACAGTGTGAACAGTTACTTACAATCACTATGCACCATGTACTGTCAGTGTACTCATGAAAGTACAACTCCATCAGCGGTGGTAATTTTTTTTTTTTTGAAACTCAAGTTTATTCAGAAAAAGTGATGAATTACAGAGTACACTGGATTTTCTTTACAGCACAAGAGTCATGGATTGATTTTCTATACATAAATAATGAAAGAAAAGTCATTTGCGTTTTACCCATACACCATGAGCCAATTAATCTTAAAACGGGCAAATTCTAAAGTAATGAAATTCCAGAGTAATACCTCTGCCTAGGTAATAATACAAAGACTCAACTTTATACCTCACACTGTAGCCTGGTTCGGCCCTAGAGCCATCTTGTAATTCTAGAATATCAAAATGTATATGATAAATTTGTAACATACAACTTGCACTGCTCAAACTTGGGCCATGGAACTAAGTGTGTGAAACCTCTAACTCAGGGAGGATGTGGCTGGGGCTGTCAGGATTCTCAATGAAAGAAGAAAAATAGAAGAGAGAGAAGACAGAGGAGTTGGTCCACCGCTGTCTCATCCTCACAACTTCCCACCCTCATCTGAATTCGCCTCCCTATGCCTCTCTTCCCTGAGGAGCAGGTGGGCTGTCAAGGTCTCATTCTCAGAAATATTGTTCACTTGGTTCCACCATTCCTCAAGCATTTGTGGGGGGTCTTTTTTTAACCAGTGGGAAGTTATACATTTTAGTGCTGCTGCTGAGAGCACCAAAGCCAGCCACCTATGGGAAGGTGGCAAGTTTATCCTGGTAGGAAAGCCCAACACCCAATCTGTGAACCCATCCATTATATCCAGGTGTAATCTGTTGGACTGTGACCTTTATCTCGGTCAAGAAGTGATTGAGCTTAGGGCACTCCAAAAAACATGACTGTGGGACCCCCAATGCGTGCCAACAATCCGCTTGGTGTTTGTACAAAATGCATTCAACCATGAGGGCAGAAGAAACAAACTAAAATTCCCTCCATGTAGGGGAGGAGGTCACCCATCAACCGACCTTCAGTCTTCAGAGCCAGTCTTCCAAGGAAATCTGACATGGGACCTCCCCTCCCACGCAGACTTAACCCCCTCTAAGGTACAGGATTCGCTGGGCTGAGCAACTTGTATAACTCAGAGATGTATCTCATTTTCACATTTAAAGTAACCACCTGAGAAAGAAAGTCCTCCCAGGGATTTTTTGGACTACTTAGAAGGGCCTCGTGGTTGGCACTCTTAATAAAATGCCAAACCTGAAAATATCTATGAAAATCTTGGTTTCCCAGGTGGTTTTTAGCTGCTGGAATGACACACAAGAGCCCTGCTCCAGAAACTGAGCAAATCTGGTAAAGCCCCTAAGCTCGCAACTGGCGTAACCTTATTTATTTATTGAAATGTTTCACCAGGAAGGCACACTGAACAACAAGTTGCTAGTCTCCTGGTACAACCTGGGGTGGGGGTACTATTGGATGAAGAATTAGACATGCAGTTTAACATTTACATATCCAAGAAATTAAACATTCAGTTACATTTGTAACGACATACTGTTAAAAAATATCATAACTAATCTTACAGTCGCATTTGTGACAAAACATACAGTTAAATATATCATACCTGTGGAATATGTATTTAATTACAAGTGGCATATCTGAGGAACATAGTACAGAAATTTAATGTAGCCTTGGAGCCAACTCCTTGCAGAAATGGATCACGGTTAAGAGGCAGATTATTTAAAAATTATTGAATGAGTGAGGTGCAGGGGTGGAACATCAATGAGGGTAGAGGGGTAGACAGGGGGAAACCAGCTGGGGGAAGGCGAGGATAAAAATGGGGGGAACATTACCGGAGAAAAGTGAGCAAAAAAAAAAGAATCCAGTTGTTAAGGGCATGTTAACACAGGGCTAGTGCAATCTGGGAGCACCTCAGACAGAACAAAAAGTGCAAGTTACTAGCTCAAGTGAGCTAATTTCTTTGATTAAGTGCAGGGGGATAGAGAGGGGGCAGGAGGGAAGTGGGGGTAAGGGATAGTGTATGGAAGGACGAGTCATACCTGGAACTGGCCCCTTCAGAGTGTGGAGATCGCTGCCAGTGGTGGAATGAGGCGAGGACTTAGAATAAGGGGCAGGAGTAGGCAAGGACAAGTTGGGTAGAGATAGTAGAGGGGATGGTAAAGGAAGGAGGAGGAGGAGGGGGTGGGAAGATCTTGCTTCTGGCTAGGTCTCTTCAGGATGCTGAGAACCCTGCTGGAGAGCAGAGTCAGGCGAGGACGAGATAGAGAGGATCGAGGGGAAAGGGGAGGGAAGGAAGAGTCATTTCCCAGTACTGGACCCCTCCAGGATGCTGAAAACCCTGCCAGGGCACAGAACTAGGTGAGGACAAGTTGGGAAGAGAGAAAAGAAAGGATGAAGGAAGAGGAGGGAAAGAAGAAGCTTGCCTAAGACTAGGCCACTCCAAGATGCTGAGAACCCTGCCAGAGCACAGAATCAGGTGAGGACTAGTTGGGTAGAAAGGATAAAGGGGGAAGGAGAGTGAAGGAAGAGTAATTGCCCAGTGCTGGGCCCCTCCAGAATGCAGAGAGCCCTGCCAGGGGATAGAATTAGGTGAGGACAAGTTGGGCAGAGGGAATAGGGGGATAGAAGAGGAAAGGAAAAAAAAAAAGGAGCCAGGGAAGAAACCAATCTGAGAGTAGACAATGCCAGGGTGCTAAGAATCCCAACAGAGGACAGATTTAAGCGAGGAGGAGTTGGGTAGAAAGGAGAGAGGGGGAGGGGAGGGGAAAGACAATGCTTGCTCAGTGCCTGACCCATCCAGGATGCTGAGAACCCTGCCAGAGGTCAAACCTTGATCAAGATGTGGGGGAATGCAGTCTGGATGATAATGAATAAGGGACAAGGGGCCCACTGATGATGTAGAGGCCAGGAGATGTCTAACCTGGCCCAGTATTTTCAGCGTATGTTTTATCCAGGGGTTAGTGATCACTCCATCATGAGCTTTCAGGGTGTCTGACAAAGCCAACGTGAATGGGGGCTGACCCGTGCAGTCCCCGTCCTCTATCTCATACCATCCAGAAGACTGGCACTGCCTTGCCCAGGTACACACCACCGTCGTCTGGCTGGCAAGGTAGTATCTTTGCAAGTCAGGCATCCCCAGGCTTCTCCGATGCCTGGTATTTTCTGAGAGATAAGGTGTCTTCTTCCCTCCCAAACAAATCTGCTCAGTCCACCATTGACCTTTTGCCAAAAAGATAAAGGGATGGGTAGCGACAGGGCAGCAAACAAGAAAAGAAATTTTGGTAATAAATTAATTTTAATAGTTAGTTCTGCCCACTGCTGACAGTGGGAATAAAGACAATCTGGCTAAATCCCCCAGTATTTCACCCCAAAGTTTCTTGTAGTTAGCGTCAAAAAGATTAGAAGCTGCGGTACTTCTGACAGATGGTGGTGACCAGTAGAACATCATCACTGGTACTGATAATTTCATGCCAGATGTGGAAGTGCACCATAGCTGACACATACAGATTTACAGTTGATGAAATGCACAGTAAGTGGCACACTGGGGGAGGGGGCGGTAGGAAGCCGGGCTAATCAAAACTGCCCACCCCCACAGGATAGTGCAGTCAACATGGAGGACCATAAAGTTATGATATCGCCAGGTAACTAAACTCATAAAGGGGGAACAGCGGAGGACAGGGGGAAAGGGTTTAAAAACAGGAAGGACAAACTGAGGAGGCAAAATGGCAAAGGGGGGGATGATAATAGAAATGGCAAAACATTGAAGACCATGCATACTAATGCCCGCAGTCTAGGAAATAAAATCTCAGACCTTTAGGCCTTGATGACAGAGGCTGACGTGGACATTGTAGCTCTTACTGAGACGTGGTATGCTGGAAACCATGACTGGGATGTAGTAATAACAGGTTATACTCTGTTTGGGAGAGGCAGGAAGGGTAAATGGGGGACTCTTTATATCAGGAGGGTATTAGAGTGACTGAGATACAGAGAATGCAGTGTGGGGCAGTGGTACTGTGGGTCACCCTTGAGCCAGGCAATGGCACAGCTATTCGCACGGGGGGGGGGGATATACAGTACAGACCTCCAGCACAGGGAGAGGAGGTGGACATAGTTCTTGTGGACTCCATCCACGCAATGGCAGATAAGGGGGAGGTGCTGCTGGTAGGTGATTTTAGTCTGCCAGATGTGCATTGGAACATCCCAGCGGCTGCCTCAGCCAGGAGCAAGGACATTCTGTATGCCATGCTAGGGGCAGGCCTCAGGCAGCTAGTGTTAGAGCTCACCTGGGAGGGTGCAGTTTTGGACCTGGTACTCACCAATGTGGACAGAATTGCAGAAGTGTGGGTGGACGGGCACCCAGGGTCCAGTGATCATCACACAGTATAGTTCAGTATGAGTACAGTAGCAGAGTCAAGCTACACAAAGGCGAGGGTACTGGATTTCAGAAGGGCAGACTTTAATAAGATGGGGATATGTCTCAAGAATGCACCAGCAGGGAGTGACGAATTTGTGGGGGGGAGGCGCTCAGGAGCAGAGAGACCATCTGAAAGGAGCCATTGTGGAGGCGACAAACCTTTTCATTAGGCAAGTAAACAAAGGCAAGAGAAAGAGAAAACCACTATGGTTCTCAAAGGAAGTGGTCAGGAAGGTAAAGGCAAAAAAGATGACTTTTAGGAAGTACAAGGAAACACAAAAGGTGGAGTACAGGGTAGTGTACCTGAATAAACAGAAGGAGGCAGGGAAATCGGTCAGGAGCGCAAAGGCACAAATGGAGGAAAAAATAGCACAGGAGGTAAAAAGGGACAAGACTTTTATAGGTACATGAGTGAAAACAGACCTCAACTGTACCGCTTTTGCGGTAGACACCGTGATTTTAAGTCTGGTAACGGATCCCGCCTGGACTGTGACTGTACCGAATTTCAGATTGCCTTCTCCTAAGTTAAACAGTTTAATAATTTTTCTCCCCCTGCAGTGTCTTTATTTTTTTGCCGGAGCACTCAGCCGGCACAGTCCAAGGCAGGGAGCGTCCCGTCCCCATGGTAACTACCAGATTGCTGCCCTTATTGTGGCACCGCCGGCAGAGGGCTCCTCGATGCTCACTGTGACCTCCGGAAGCACAGCTGTCAGTGCTAGTTTGCTGTGCAGCCCCAGCATTTGCCCTTTCCCCTGCCGTCTTTACTGGTAGGACCCGAGTGTCAGTGAGTCAGGAGATAACTTCTCGTGACCAGAGTCCGAGCCATGGTGGAATAAGTGGAGCGATTGTCCTTTTAAAATTGAATAATTAAAACCTGCGGTCCGATGGGGTCGGGTCACTCACCACCCTCACTGGCGCAGTGAGTATCAGAGCTGAGCATGACGGTCATCACTGGAGGCACGTCAAAGAAGTTGAGGAGTACCAGTCATTTGACTGCACATGTCTCCCGACGGACCATCCAGGCATCTCTCTCTCTCTCTCTCTCTGCAGGTGATGACAGAAGGGTGGCTGTTGTGACAAATCTCTGCCATGGCCAGGTAGTATTGATGCTCAGATTGCTTGCGCTGGCTGGGTAGTTGACACTTCGGAGGGGGTAGTTCTGCCACTGGTTTGCTTAAGGGGCTGCCTGGGGGGGTTACTAGTTCTACCAAGTTTACTAAGGGGCTAGGGGGGATTCTTTTGCTGAAAAGGGCTGTTTATTATACAGAAAACTGGAATGCAATACACTGAGCCACGTTGCTGTTAGACTGAGTGTGTCCAGCTCCTGACAGTCAGTGGAACGGCAACATAAAAATACGTCATGTGATGTGGGTATAAATTTATGTATAAGGGCACAGATTTTTGTAAGACTGCTGGTGTACTGTGTTTTGTCAGCTGAGACTTACCTGTGACAATAAAATTAATTTATGCTGTACAAAACAGGGGAGGCTGAGCTGTAGAGTCTAATAATTCTGAACCTCCCTTGTGACAAATCAGGGACAAGGCGTAAATGATTAGGGACAAATGACCAAAATCAGGGTCGGACACATTTGAAAAAATAATAATGTATTAACCCCTGTGTGGTGCTACTCAAAGGGCTACCGTAATGGGCCCTTGGAATACTCATTGGCAAAGGGGGGGGGATAGACAACCCCAGTTCCCCCCACTACAACACAGAAGTGTACTGTACCTGTTTTGATCTGTGAAAAGAGGAAAAACGGGTTGGATTGTAAGGCTTAAAGGGGAAGGAGGGGAGTATGTGTAAGAGGACCTGGAAAAAGCATCAGTACTGAGCCAGTATTTACTATTGGCCTCTGATATACTGTTTCACTGTTGATGCGTGTTGTGGCAAAAAAATGCTTTTTCATAAAGCTAGAAACTGAACTATGCAATGTAGGCATTGCAGTGAGGCAATAGCAGAGTTCATTTTCATAGGAATTCGATTGCCCACATTTAAAAATAAACATAATTGTCTCAGTGAAGATGCAGTGATAGCGATGCATTGAATCCATGGGACCGTGGGTCACACATTGTGTACTTGTCAATATACCACAGTACAGTTTATTAGTGATGGCTGATGTTAACTGCTGTTATTCTTGTTGTGATGTGTAAGGAAACAATACAGTTTCATCAGTAAAAAGTGAACTTTGAACCTGACATAACTGTTGTGATCTTTCAGATGCTTGGTACAAAAGGAAGCATGACATTTCTAAAGTCTTGGTACCATACTGGTAAGCTGTGTGAGAAAAGCCATACGCAGACAAAACTCAATACACGCCAGATGTCTGCAGTTTTGCTAGCAGCAATGTGTCAGCATACAGTGAGGTGTGCATGGCTGGTACATGGCGCTGCACCAGGTGCAGCATCGTTCGGCATGTGAATCTCATCCTGAGCTTGATGTTGGACTTCATGCATGGCAGGTGGGCCCCCAGGTGTTACGTGACAGGAATACAGCCAGCATATTGTGGCTGACCCTGACACTAGGTCTGTTGATGTGACCTTGGCCTGAGGACAAAATTGCTCATGCTGTTACCTGCCACACCCCAACGTGGCAGCACCATCCAGCGATGCAGTATTCACGTCCACAGCACATGGCGCACTTCCACCACCTCAGAACAGGATATCACAGCCGTGGTTTGATATTACACTTGGCAGGAGAGGATTGAGGTGAACCTCTAACGAGCACATCCAGTGTGTTAATTCATTGCCCCAACAGTGCGTCTGGAGGACACTGAGTTATTGTGTATGGGTGTGGAATAAGGTTGAATAATGCTGTACATATTTGAACATAGCAACCATCACTAAATTAAAGAGTGACGCAGGGGTTGGATTATGGTGTAGAGGTCACGCATGGAAATTTGGATGAGAGACCAAACTGTGCTATCTGTAGAGAAGGCACCAGGGTGACACTTCCATACCAATGTGAAAAGGCCAAACATTTGAAAGATAATGGTAGCGTACTGTGGTTATGTCACTGTTAATCCATTTCTGTCAGTAGACATGACATATACCATTTAAAACTGAAAGCAGAAGCATGCCCCATTTCTCCTTCCCCCATTCCTACCCACTAATATACTCTCCCTCCTGTCTTTCAGGGTGTTCATATTGAGTTCTTGTCGTTTCTCCTTGTAGGGCTTTTGATGCAGACCCTGTAGCATTTCAGTTGCCCTTCTCTGGATTGCCTCCACTTCATATGTCCTTTCGGAGATGTGGCCTCTAGAACTGTACACAGTATTCTAGGTGAAGTCTTACCAGTGATCTGTACAGAGGCAGCACCACCTCCCTCTTTCTGCTGGTAATACTCCTCCCTATGCACTCAGCACTCCCCTAGCCCTCCCAACTGCTTGGTTGCACTGCTTGGCCACCTTTAGGTTTTCAGAGATGGAGGAGGGGCAAGATGGCTGCCAGGCTGGGCGCTGTCTACAGGGGCTCTGAGTGAGCCCAAAACTCTCTCCTTTCTTTCCCCTATATTGGCTGTTTATTGCAAGTTTGTTATTGTGAGTGATTTTAGGAGATTCTGCTTCACTCTAGTATTAAAAACCCTGTAATTGTAGCGTCCAAAGTAAAGTTTAAGCCATTTTATTATGTTTGCTTGCATGCATGTGCTAGAAACGTAGTGCCATCATCCGAGTTTTCGGAGGTGTGGCAGCCGTCTTCCAATTCAGTCAGTGTGTTTACAGGCACGGTCGCAGTTCTCCAATCAACACTGCAGTTGTCTATGACAGCAGTTGAAAATGCAGTGCCGTACAGTTGAAAGGGAGAGCTCCGCTTCAGTGAGCAGCGCTCCCCCTACAACTTACCTCGCCTATCGATTTTGCTGAGGCCATAGGTCTCAAAATGATGATGGTCAACATTTTAAGCCTGCCTAAAAAACTTGTACAGCTGCAAGCCTGGGCTGCACACGTTAACCCTGACCTTATCATAATTACTGAGTCGTGGTTAAAAAGACAAACACTGATCAACAAATATCACTGCAGGGCTACAATTTATTTAGAGCAGAATAGAGTCTAGAGGTGGGGGTGTGGTTATCTACGCCAAATCTAAGTACTTGGTCACCAATATTAGTTGCAAATCTCTAGCCAAGGAATTTGAGTTAGTTTCGCTGAGCCTTCATCTCCCCTCCTCGGAATGTATCACTATCCTAGGTGGCTATAGACCCCCGTCTGGTGGTGATGAAGTCCTTAATCTTTTGAAATCCATGTTCGTAGATGCAAAAACTGAAACAATATTTCTAGGAGATCTAAATATGGACTGGCTGTCACCTAAATCACACGGCCTCAAATCCCTTTGTGACGAGCTAGGTCTTGGGCAATTAGTCAGTGAACCTACTAGGAACAACACTCAATACTGCCAACAGTTCCATTCTAGATGTGGTACTAACCACCCATCCACACAAAATATCTCATTCGGCAGTGTTTCACAACGACATGAGCAATCATGGAATTGTTGCTTGCATAAGATCTCAAATTAAGACCCGGCCGCAGCCCATCTTTATAACAAAAAGATCCTTTTGCAAATTCAGTGCAGTAAACTTCCTATCTGACCTGAGCATGATCAGATGGCAAGATCTCTACCTAGCCAAAGATGTCAACAAGGCAGCTTACATCCTTAATGACAAACTCACTGCAATAATAAATAAGCATGCCCTTTCATCAAAGTAAAGTGCGGAACAATTCCAACCCCTGGTTCACCTTGGATCTCAAGGCAGCCCTTATAGCTCGAGATAAGCTCTGGGCTAAAGCTAGACATTCCAAAGAATCTTCGGATTGGCAGGCCTTTAGAACAGCCAGGAATAACTGTGTGAAAAACTCGCTCTGCTAAAGCTAACTATTATATTTCTACTCTCGAACAAGCTAAAGGTAACCTCATAAAATATGGAAGACTATCAAAGCTATAGAAGATGACCCATGGCCCCCTCTGTCCCAACAAGATAGTTGCAAGTGGCAAGATTGTGGAAAACAAGTCCCTAATCCTGGAGGAACTTAACTCCCACTTTGCCACAGCTGGATTAGCTTTTAACTCGTCACCTTATGCTGGTGCTGTGTGAGCCAGCATACCCTCCCCCACATCTAGTTCCTGCACCCAGCCCCTTCCAACTGCGCGAGATAACTTATAAAGAAGTAGAAGATTCTCTTCTTAACTTAGACACCAAAAAAAGCGCAGGGGACGATGGCTTGGAACCCTTTTTCCTAAGGTCAGGCTACGCCCATCTCACTGCCCCAATTCTCCACATCTTCAATCTTTCCATTACATCTGCTACTGTGCCGTCCTGCTGGAAATCAGCACATATCCTCCCTCTATTTAAATCTGGTGACCCATGCGATGTAAACAACTTAGGCCTATCTCCATATTGCCTATCCTTTCTAAAGTTCTCGAAAAACTGATCCATATTTAGTTAAATCTCACTTGAAACCTCTCTCATTAACCCAGCTCAATCTGGCTTCGGGCTAATCATAGCACAATCACTGCACTAGCAAAAGTAACCAATGATTGATCTCTGCTATAGATGCTAAGAAGGTAACTGGTGCAGTCTTTTGGACCTCAGCAAAGCTTTTGATACTGTTGATCACAAACTATTAGTAAATTGCCTTGCAAAGTTGGGTGCCACATGCCATACTACCCAGTGGTTCTCTAGCTACCTAACTGGAAGATTCCAAAAAGTAAAGGCGGAAGGCTTTTTTTCTGCTGCCTTGCCAGTTGCAAGAGGAGTCCCCCAAGGATCCATCTTAGGCCCTATCTTGTTTTCTCTGTACAGTAATGACTTAGATGCTAACTTATCTACGTTCAATCTGCACTTTTTTGCAGATGATACTGTGTTGTATACTTCTGGCTCATTGTTATCTGAAGTCAAGGGAGTGCTTCAAGCGGACTTCGGACAACTTGAGCATAATCTAATAAAGGCAAAGCTTCTTCTCAATGCTAAGAAGACTAAAGCGATGATATTCTCCCGCAGTGCTGTCACAGGCCCCCCCAATACCCTTGCCCAAGACTTCATTGTCACCATGCTAAACGAGCCTCTGGAAGTTGTAACCAAATTTAAATATCTAGGTATCCGGATCGACAATAAATTATCTTTCAATGACCACGTCGAAGATGTTTCTAGAAGGTTAAAAGCAAGGTTAGGTTTCTTCTACAGAAATAGGCCACTTTTCCCCCCTTGAAACTCGAAACAAGCTTGTACAGGCCACTTTTCTCCCCCTACTCGACTATGGCGATGTAATCTATTCCTCTACCACTCTTGCAAATCTAAGTAAACTGGACATCCTTTATCACCGTGCGTTACGGTTCATTACCAACTCCCCTTACAATTCGCACCACTGTGACTTATATGCAGCTGTTGGTTGGACATCCCTTACTACTAGACGCCTGCTCCATGCTGGGCTATGGACTCTTAAACTGCTCCTGCAGAAATTGCCAAGCTATCTCTCTTCCCTTATTAGTATCTCACAAGTATACTCGTTAAGAAAATCTGACTTTATTATGCTTGACATACCAAGGACGCGGACTTCCTTTGGTAAACGTGCTATTGCATATGCCCTTCCCTCCATTTGGAACCAATTACAAACCGTGACTGAAACTATACTAGCACAGTTTCAATAACTTCTACAAATCGCTAAGTTCAGCCAAAATAAAAGACACCTGTAACTGTCATTAAGTCTCTTCCTTCCCCATGTGTGCCATATTTATCCACTGGTAAGGTATAATTGATTTGTCATATTAACTGCTTTCCTTCGCCTTCTACTCCTGGCTTTATCTATGCTTACGCTCCACTGCTACTCTATCAAATCACTCCTCCCCCCCATATCAGTTGTAGACTGTTGTTTGTTCTAGCTGCCAAAATATATGTATTGCACACACCAGTCATCATGTTTCATTCATCAGTATGCAACCTATAAGTCGCTTCCCTGTCTCATATCAGTGTTTACCACCTGCGGTCACCCTATGTGGTACCCTTGTATGTATATCCAGCCTGTATCATGTAACGTGCATTTCATGTATATACTGTTATTACCTATCTGTGTTTGTACTTTAAGTGTTTATGTCACAGGACCTCCTTGTGAATGAGCTTGCTCAATGGAGTTTTCCTGCAATAAACTTGAACTTGAACATGACGCACACATATTGTGTCATCATCCCCATGCACATGCTGTATGGCCGGCAGGGCCCAATCCTGTCAGCTCCACCCAAAAAAAGCTTTCCATGTGCACGCTGGGAGCCCACCCCAGCGTGGCTGCGCATCTATGTGTCAATTGCGTCCCCATGGCTCCAGGCCCCCAACAGCGCCTTACAGCTGCCACGCTGGGCACAAGTCTTATGGCCGACAGGGTGCCCAATCCCCGTCGGCTCAGGCCCCAAACAGCCTTCCAGCTGCCATGCTGGGAGCCCACCCCAGCGTGGCAAGCGTCCGCTCGTCTTCCTTTAAAACAAAAAAAATCCTGTAAACAAGAAGCGTTCTCTGGCGGTCTCCCAGCCACCCAGCCCCACCAGCCACCCTGCCTCCCCACCCCCCTCACCCCCATCCCACCTCTGGAGCTCGGTGCGATGATCTTGATGGACTGGAACACGCCTGCACTCTTCAAAGCCGACTTGAACTGAGGAAATGCCGGTAAGCTGTATAATGCAATAAATAGGGTTTTTTTAAACTTTAATGCATATCTCGGGCATTTTGTGGAATTTTGGCAGCAAATTTTCAACATGGGGTTTTTGGGACCCCTCCTTATGAATTCTTGAACTGTCATGGTGTTAATCGGGCCCGAAGGGTGATTTTGCAGTCACTGCACAAAATCACCTTTTGGGACTGATTAACAAAACAACAGTGCCAGTGTTCATAAGGTGGGCTGTCAAAAGCTTATGCAAATTGGTGAAAAATTCCTAAAATGATGTTTATAAGCGTCGTTACGCAGTTCCTCGCCTTGCGCTTGTAAGTTCGTGAATTTTAATATTTTCCTCCGAATTTTCAATATTGCCATTTTACCATACCTACTTATGAGCAGTACAGCTGTCATTTTTCACATCTTGCCCAAAATGTGTTTCACATGTAGCTTAATAATGGCGAAGTCGGTGCAAAATCAATGTTTGGGACACATTAAGAAAATCACAGTGACACCGTTCATGAGCAGAGGTCTTAAATGGCTATGTTGAAAATTTGTAAAATTCTAAAAATGACTGTTTTATGATGCTATGCCAGTTCCTACGACACGTAAGTTTGCAAATTTTTAATATTTGCACTCCAGATTTTCAACATTGCCATTTACCACACTCCTTATGAGTAGTACAGCTGTCATTTTCACATGTTGCCCAAAATGTGTTTCCCTGCATGTAGCGCACAATGGCGCAGTTGGTGTGCGCAATCAATGTTTGGGACAGATTAGGAAAATCACAGTGACACTGTTTATGACCAGAGGTGTTAAAATGGCTATGTTGAAAATTCGGTGAAAAAATTCCTAAAAATGACTGTTTTAGGAGCACACGTAGCGCAGTTCTTTCACACTCTTACAAGTTTGCGGATTTTTAATATTTGCATGCCAGATTTTCAACATTGCCATTTTATTACACTTCCTTATGAACAGTACAGCTGCCATTTTTCACATCGAGCCCCAAAATGTGTTCAAACCACATGAAGTCTTGCTATATTATGACAATTGCAGTTTGTCCCAGCCTTAGAACTGCTCCGGAGGTGAAAGAGTTAACTTCCATGCCATGCATGGAACTTAGAGCGCGAGCTCGGTTAGAGAAGCTCTGTCTGGATCATTTCAAACTGAAACTGTCAGATTCTTTACTCCGCTCACTGAACAGTCGCTCTGGAGATTCCTCCTACTGCTCGGTTCATTTCTCGGTTTAAAGTTTTTCTTGGTTAAATTCAACCGCGATTATTATTTTAACATAAACCGATCGGTTCAAGCTCTGTCTGTGGTATTGTAAGTAATAGACAGGTTTATTTCTGTGTGGAACTTGTAAATGTTTATCGGTTCGGTTTGAACCGATCAGGTTGTTTTGAAACTTTATTCTGAAGCTTTTAAAAGCTTTTTAGAGTGCGGTTCCCGGTTCTTATCGGTTCTAAAAAAAACAGATTTCTTTACGGTTTTTTCCAAGACCCGTGACACGGTTGGGAACCAATAAGGGTGTCTTGCCTGGCACTGCCGAAAAAAGGGCAAGTTTTTGGTTAGGCTGGCATTATGTCTGAGAAACCAAAAAAACCGGGCCCACTGGGTTTCAACACTGTAGTGTCTGTGGGAAGCCTTTGCCAAGGCTGACCCACACACCATGTTTATGTGTCTGGGGTTTGACCACCTCAATGCAGACTGCCAGATTTGTAGGAATTTCCTGCAGCTACCTAGATAAGAGAGTTGGTAGGCTCAGGGGCGAGAGCAAAAGTCCGCTGACCGGATGGCCAGCCGGTTCGGTGCCAACCCGAACCGGAGGAATCTCCCTCTGACCAGGGCGAGACTTCCTCGGGCAAGCGTAAAGCTGACTCAGAGGAGCCAGTTCCAGCAAAGAGAACTAGAAAATCAGCAGGTGTGGAGTCAAAAATTCCTTCTCCAACTGCTGCAGAGATAGCCAGAGCAATCCAAATTGTCCAGTCACTTTCCCCGGTTCCGTCCGAACCGCCACTATCTGGCAAAAAGTCGGTTCGGCCGGTTCCACCGGTTCAAGAATATGATATAGAGGAGTTTTATGAACCAGAGGAGGGGGAGGATGATTATGAACAGTGTGAATGTGACTTTGAAAGTCTGGATGTGCCCATTGAACCGGACATCTCCTCAGACAGACCTTTAGGAGAATCTCCCCCTAGGCTTTCTGAGTCCCCTTCTCATTTTCTGTTTTATAAAAAAGTTGCTGAAACCCTCCAGCTCCCTTTGGAGGAAGCTGTGGATGAGCAAGAGGAGCCTGACTTTGTAGAGATGATGGATATCCCAGAGTCCAGGAGATTGTCTATTCCTTTACATAAATCCTTTAGGAAACAGACAATAAAAATTTTAAAAGCTCCTAACTCTGTGCCTCCTGTGGATAAAAAGATGGACAGGAGGTACACTTTGTCAGGTCCTGATACAGAATTTCTTTCACAGCAATGCAGCCATGTTGGGGTAGTTCAGGCTGCAGCCTGTGATAAGGCTAATATTCCCCTGGCTTCACATCCTCCTGACAAGGACTCCAGGAAGATTGATGCCATGGCTAAAAAACAATACATGGCAGCGTCCTTGGGACTCAGACAAGCAAATTATATGGCTTATGTTGCAAGATACCAGAAATCTAGATGGGACACTGTCATGGCTTTAGCCAAACAGGCCCCTGGCCAGCTTGCCAAAGGAGCTGGAGCAGGTGGCTGCTGATGGTATTGAGGCATCTAAGGTGCAATTCCATGCTGCAGTGGATTCTAATGATGTATCCTCTAGAGTCATGGCTACATCTGTGGCTTTTCGTAGATTGGCTTGGCTCAGGTGTACTACTTTGTCACAGGATACCCAGGCTAAGGCTATGGATTTTCCTGTGGTGGGAAATTCTCTGTTTGGGGAGCAGACAGAGAATTATATGAAGAAAATGGATGAATATAGAACCACTTATAGGAGTGCACAAGCCAGGAACAAGCCACTCCTCAGAGGCAGCCCCCAGGGTGAGGCAGGCCTTTTCACAGTCCTTTTACCAAACCAGGCCTCCTCTTCAGCCTATGCTCAGAGGGTTCTTCAGAGGAGAGGCAGGCGGGATACAAGCAGGCCTGCTCCCACCCTCAGCCTAAAGCCCCAAACAGGCACCCTGATGGGATGCCCAGGGCGGTTCTCCATTACTGTAGGGGCAGGCTGGCTTGCCGTCCAGGACTGGGAGTCTTTAACATCAGACAAGTGGGTCCTGGAGGTAGTAAGCCAGGGTCTGATTCTCAGCTTCAAAAATTTCCAAAGATGAGAATCAGATCTTTCCACCACAAACTCCTCTAGAGACTCTTGCTTTGGAAACAGAAGTCTCAACCCTCCTGGCTCTCAGAGCTGTAGAAAGGGTTTCTCCCCTACACCAGGGCAAGGGTCTGTACTCCAGGTACTTCCTTACCCCAAAAAAGACAGGAGAATGGTGGCCCATCCTGGACCTAAGATATCTGAACAAGCACCTTTTAAAACCAAAATTCAAAATGGTGACTCTGGGAATGATTTTACCCTCCCTAAGGCCAGGGGACTGGCTAGCTTCCCTGGACCTCAAGGATGCCTACTTCCATGTTCTTATCAGAAGCTCCCACGAAAGTACCTCAGATTGAACTGCCTCAGGCCATTATCAGTTCAGAGCAATGCCCTTAGCCTTACCTCTGCCCCAAGGGTATTCACAAAATGCCTGGCAGTAGCAGTTGCTCATTAAGAAGGCAAAATTGCCATCTTTCCCTACCTAGACGACTGGCTCATTGTGGTCAGTCTCAGACCAGGTCAAATCACACCTGCAAGTTACCCAGCAGCTGCTTGCCTCTCTGGCTTTCTTCTCAATCTTCCAAAGTCAGTTCTGGAACCTGTCCAGGTACTCACCTTTATAGGTGCAGAACTGGACACAAAGCTAGCCAACCTTCCTTCCCCTAGAAAGGGTAAGGACCCTGGTGGCCCTGGCCTCCTCCTTCACTCTGCAGGTCTCTGCCAGCAAGGCATTTCCTACAGCTCCTAGGACATGGCTGCTTCCACAGCTGTAGTGCAAGGAAGCAAGATTTCAGATGAGGGACATTCAGTTCCATTTGAGAGCCTTTTGGTCTCAAAGAAGAGATTCCCTATCCAAGTTGATCCCAGTGACTCAAACCCTGATCCAGGCCCTTCAGTGGTGGCAGGATCAGAGCAATCTGAGACTAGGGGTTCCCTTCATCCCTATATCTCATTCCTTGACCCTTACTACAGATGCGTCCCTTTTGGGATGGGGCACTCACATGGGCGACCTCTCCACCCAGGGATTGTGGTCCCCTCAGGAGTCTCTGCTCCACATCAATCTGTTGGAACTCAGAGCTGTTTTTCTAGCACTTCAGGTTTTTTCTGCATCTGTTCAGAACAAAGTGGTACAGGTCAGAACAGACAACACCACTACAATGTGGTACATCAACAAACAAGGGGGCACTCGGTCTTCAGCCTTGTGCACCGAGGCAATGAAGTTGTGGTCTCTGGCTTATTCCCTGAACACTTCCCTCATAGCAGTTCACCTCCCAGGCAGGACAATGTCTGGCAGATGCTCTCACACAGGATTTCCCAGGGCCATCACGAATGGTCACTGGATCCCCGAGTACTGGGATAGTTTTTGCCAGATGGGCACACCTCAGATAAATCTTTTGCAGCCCCAGACAATCATCAGCTTCCACTTTTTGTTGCAGGCCCCAGTGTTGGGCTCAGTCCCCTGGATGCCTTTCTCCTCGATTGGGAAGGAAGTTTCTCTATGCCTTCCCCTTCCTCTCCTGTTCAAGGTGCTAGTCAAAATCAGGTCTCAGCCCTGCAAGATGATTCCTGATTGCTCCAGACTGGGCCAGGCAGCCCTGGTACCCACTCCTTCTGTCCTTAGCAGTCCATCTTCCCTGTGTCTCCCAGGAACCACAATCTGTTAACCTGTGCCCAGGGAGAGTTTGGTGTCGAATCTCAAATCCCTCAACCTCAAGGCCTGGCTCTTGAGGAGTTAGAATTGCTGACCTACACCTTTCTCAAGGTGTTCTCGAAATCTTGAAAGCTTCTAGGAAGCCTTCCACTAGGGCTACTTATAACTCCAAATGGAAAAGGTTTTCCATATGGTGTTCTGGGAAGCATATTTCCCCGGAATCTGCTGATTTGCCCATTGTTTTGGACTATATGGTCCATCTTAATTCTTTGGGACTGAGACCAGCTACCCTGAAAGTGCATTTGGCAGCTGTCTCTGCTTTTATTTCAGCAGTGAAGCCCTCTTCTCTTTCTGCTCACCCTGTATTTTCCAAGTTTTCAGGGATTGCTTCATACCAATCCACCATTCAGGGACCCTGCCCCTGCCTGGGATCTTAATGTTTGCATTGCTCAGCTGATGCAACCCCCCTTTGAACCTCTGTCTTCGGCAGAGCTTAAGTACTTGACTTGGAAAACTGTGTTTCTAGTAGCCATCACTTCTGCCAGGCGCATAAGTGAGTTACAAGCTTTGTCAGTGGAGACTGACTTTATTTCCTTTCACAGGGATAAGGTAGTCCTCAGGACTAACAGGAAGTTTTTGCCTAAGGTGGTTTCAGATTTCCACCTTAATCAATCTATTCTCTTCCAGTGTTCTTCACTGACCATTCCTCCTCTGGTGAGAGGAGGTTGCACAACAGATGTTAAGGGGCCTAAGTTACTACATGGGCGTACCAAGGGTCACGGTTTGACTCCCTCCAACTATTTCTCACTTATGTTGAGGTTGGGAAAGGAAACCTGCCACTAAGAGATCCATTGCCAGGTGGATTGTCTCTTGTATCCAATTTTGCTATCAAAAACTGGGTAAGGTTCCCCCTTCAGGCCTGAGGGCTCACTCTACCAGAGGTACAGCTGCGTCTCTAGCTCCTGCCAGAGACATCCCTATCTTAGAGGTATGTCAAGCAGCTACTTGGAAAACAGTACACATTTTCACCAAGCATTACTCCCTGGATATCCAGGCCAGGAAGGATGCTCGGTTTGGCACAGCCGTGCTTCAGAGCCTATTCCCTAAGTAGGTTCTGTCCCTCCTCCATGGAGGTACTGCTGTGTAGTCTGCAATTGTCATAATATAGCAAGACTTCACGTGGTTTGAAGAAAAAATTACTCACCTTAGTAATATTGTTTCTTCTAATGGAGTCTTGCTATATTATGACCTCCCCCCCAGCCTGCCCCTCTCAGAACTTCTACTTTGGGTATGGGGTGGGCAGTCCAGTGTTGGCACTTATTGATGCCCTTTTTATGTTTTCCACCCCTTCTTTTTCTGGGGTGTTTGGGTGTTGTGTTTTATTTTATCTTATCTTATTGTCTGGTCCCCTGACTTAAGTCTTGGTGTTGGGACAAGGAAAATGTGTTTATATTTAAGTAGCCAGTTGGCTAGTGTAGGTTACAGCTTCCACACAGAACCTTAGTGAGTTTTTTGCTCATAAAGATCTGACAGTTTCAGTTTGAAATGATCCAGACAGAGGTTCTCTAACCAAGCTCGCGCTCTAAGTTCCATGCTTGGCATGGAAGTTAACTCTTTCACCTCCGGAGCAGTTCTAAGGCTGGGACAAACTGCAATTGTCATAATATAGCAAGACTCCATTAGAAGAAACAACATTACTAAGGTGAGTAATTTTTTCTTTCCGCACATGTAGCGCACAATGGTGCAGTCGGTGTGCAAAAGCAATGTTTGGGACAGATTAAGAAAATTACAGTTACACTGCTCATGAGCAGAGGTCTTAAAATGGCTATGTTGAAAATTTGGTGACAGAAGTCCATAAAATGACTGTGTTACGAGTGAGCATTGCGCAGTTTCCACGCACCCTCGTAAGTTCATGACTTTGTAATAGTTTCAGTCCAGATTTTCACCAGTGACTTTTTTCCACACTTCCTTATGAACAGTACAGCTGTCATTTTTCACAACATGGCCGAAATGTGTTTTCACACTTTCAGCGCAGAAATGCGTGGTCGCTGTGGGAAATCATTGTTCGGGACAGATGAAGAAAATCACAGTGACACTGTTCATGATCGGAGGTCCCAAAATGCCTGTGTTGACAATCTGCTGTAAAAAATCCCCAAACTAATTACATTACGGATGTGCGTTGCACAGTTTCTATGCACGCTCGTGACTTCACCAGTTTTTTTAATATTTTCACTGCAGATTTGCAACACTGCCATTTTTTACACCTCCCCATGAACAGGACCGCTGTCATTTTTCACACCCTGTTCGGAATGTGTTTTTGCACCTGTGATGCTAAATGCCGTAGTCGCTGTGCAAAAGCAGCTTTCAGCTAACAAACTGATATTGCCACTGTTCATGAGGTGGTGGTCACAAAAAAAACATGTTGAAAATTTGGAGTGAAAATACCAATGAATGGCTGAGGCGTTAGGGTTTCCGACCATAACACCCCTTCCTGTAGAGACTGACAGGCATCAGGGGTGTGACTTGGGATTCTCGCCTGTAATGCTCATAACATTCCACACCCTGCAGCCAGTGAGAGGCATCGAGGTATGCCTTGGGCTCTTCGGCCCCAAAGTTCACCCCATTCTCCTATACCGCACCCATCTCACCGTATTTCCTGATGGAATCGGGTGCACATAAGGGCCAAAGACCTCAAGGCACACCGTGACACTTGTCGGTGTCTGCAGGGTAGGGTGTGGTGAAATGACGTGGCCGTTATGCCCGATGACCCAAAGGCACACCCCAATGCCTGTCAGTCTCTGCAGGGTGGTGGTGGGGTTGGCTTCAGTTCAGTACTTCACTGCCATTCCTATTAAGCAGCTCTCTAACTCCTACACTACCAGTGCCAATGCCAGCAAGCAAACATTCGGCATTGACAAATGCTTGTCGTTTACTTACCTCAGCGGCAGAGCTAGAGGAGGAGGGCAGTCACCCCCCTGGCTACTCCATTGTGAGTAGTGGTGTCCAACCACCATCTTTATTCACTGTTTTAGTGCCCATTGTGGAGCCCATGACTGACTGAATCCCCCCCCCCAGCTCCCAAATGCTCCCAAACCTGGCTCCGCCACTGACTTACCTGTATCATTTATTTATGTTAGTTATAAGTAAGTCATTAGTTAAAGTCGAGGCATATGGTTTAAGGTTAGGCAGGATCGGGCAGTGAGCTAGCACAGGAGTTACCTTTTTTGGTTTTAGGGAGGGTCATTAACGTGCTGCTGAGGAGCCTCTCCATTTTATTAATTGCCGTTTGCAGCAGGTTAGTGCTTGCTGTTATTGTCATTTTGTTGCGGCGTCCCTCTGCTTATTGTTAGACCTGACAGCAGGAGAGTTTTCCTGGAAGAACGGTGTGTTGTTGATACCCGGCAGTAAGAGAGCCTACCTGGAGGAAGCAGTTGTTGGCTGGATCAGTAAGCTGGGCGCTGAGATTACTGTGGCGAGTGTGGTCAGGTATTTTGTTGCTCTGACTGGACATGGTAAGTGTGAAGTAGATGTGGTGTTTGTGCTGGCGGCAGTTCCAGGTGATCCATGGCTGTGACTGGTGAGGATTGATAGCTGCGGGGTCCAAGTTGGCAGCACAGGTAATATCAGAATTGACAAATTAGCAGACAAAGGGGATTTTGTTTTAGTGTGCTCGAGCAGCTCATAGAATACCTGCATCTAGCAGTTTTACAGCTCTCAGGACTCGGATGGTGAGAGTGCTGTTTCTTGGTCTTACCTGAACTGCTTCTCTCCCAATATTGGTGAGCAATGCTGGACAGCGTCTCCCTTTGAACCGTCTGAGATTTCTGCCTTTACCAGAGCAGCTTAATGTACCATCTGCACCCGTTTTATAGCCCTCAGGATTCGAGTGATGAGAGCACCGTTTTCCTGCTGTGGTCAAGTCATCAGTCTCTGCTTTCTTTCCTCCAGCATTGGTGAGACCAGTGTTGGAAGGCATCTCCCAGTGAACTATTTGGGACTCTTTTTTTTATCTGTAGCTGAACTCTTTGGACATTTCATTTGCAGTTGATTCTTTGGACATTGCTCCTCAACAGGAGCTGAACTCTTTGGACATTGGTCCTCAACAACATATTATTGGGATTTTCCAGCTCTATTATTATTTTAAGTTTTATTAAAAAAAAATCCTGGTTGGGGAAGTGAGGTTTAGGTAGTCGATGGGTGGATGTTGTTTGGTTTGTGTGGGTTAGGGTTTTATTTGTATTAGGCTTGGCTGATTGGTTGATTGTGTGTATAGTTACAGGATGGATTAGGGATTTTATGTTATTTTGTTTTAGCGTTGATTTTAGGGGAGCATGGGGTAATTTAATGTATTGGGCTGATAATTGTGGAAGAGGATATGCATAGGGTTCAGACATCATAGGATCACATACTCAGGATCCCTGCTGCTGGACCTCCATCCTTTCACTGATTCTCCTTTGTCATCTATGACTATTAGGCACTGTAGGGAGTTGGGGATTGAGTGACGGCAGAATGGTAGGCGGTGAGGTAACTGGGTTGTAGAAGGAGAGAGAGTCACATTGGGGTAATCAAGACCAGGAGGCGCCTGTGTCAAATTGGGACCTTGGGAGAGGCCACACATGTTTGGTGCCCATACCCAGGGTTTCTACTGGACCAAGCGGGCAGGTAGCCGTTGGACCAGCAGCCTCTGCTGGTCCCTTTTGGACAGCGTTGTGTAATGCAAGATTGATCAGAAACAAGCACGCAATTATGGTGGACTTGATTTAGTTGGTCCATCCGGCCTGCATTACAGAGACCTGGCTGGGAGACGATGCTGGTCCAGTTTTGGAGGCATCTGCCCTGGACAGGTTCTCCGTAGTACACTGCCTGGAGAGGGAACATAGGGGTGGGTGCATGGCCATCTGTTTTAGATCTGACCTGAACTTTTCTGTGCACCCAGTGGGACCTACTTTGTCGTTTGAATGCATGGCCATGTGCGGGCTTCCAGGTGCAAGCTGCAGAATCCTTTTTGTGTCCCAGCCTCCGGGGCATGAGAAAGAGTTTCTGCAGGAAGTTGTGGACTTCTTCACAGAGTTGGAGCGTTGGAGTCACCCAGGTGGTTGGTCCTGGGTGACTTCAGTAGTTGGATCGAAACAGTCGCAGTTTGGACATGACTTCCCCCAGCTAATGACATCGCTGGGCTTTGCACAAGCAGTTGCTTCTGTGGCCCATAGCCAAGGTCACACCTTGGACCTTGTATTCTCACTATAGCTTGAGATAACTGATCTCAAGATTGATCCAGTCATCTGGTCAGATCACTGCGCAGTGCGGTTCTCATTCGCCCCCTTCCCTTGTGGAGTTGGTATGCTACTGCCCTTTAATGGGATTGTCGCTGGAGGGCCTAATGGTGGTAATGGACCACTTGGTAGTGAGTGTTGCCTGTGCAGTTAGCTCGAGTGAGGTGGTGATGGCCTCTAAGAGGGCTGTCACCTAGGTGCTCGATTCTGTCACGCCGGTCCATATACAACCTCTCTCCTCTCGCTTGATGTCCCCCTGGTTTGATGGGGAGCTCAGGGAGATGAAGACCAAATGTCAGAGACTGGAGTGTTGTTGGTGTAAATCGTGGTCAGAGGAGGACAGGCTGGCTCTGTGAACTCACTGTGGTGAGTATCGGAGGGCAGTCTCCCATAAGAAGGTATTTTACCTGTCCACTGCTGCAGGGAAGAACAGACTCGACTCTTATGGACTGTGGACAGGCTGCTTCATCCTGCCTGCCTACAGCTGGTTAGAGAAGTTTCGGCAATGAAGTGCGAGGAGTTCACTTTGTCCTTCTTTGACAGATTGTCCACCATCTGTGCTGTGATTTCCTCAACCAGGCTATTTCAGCCCAGTGGTGGTGCGTCGAATGTCTGAGAGCACTCCCTTTGCCTGGAGCGAGTTTAGACCAGTGGGGGTGGAAGAAGTCTGTGAGGTGATTTTGAAGCTGCAGCCCACATACTGTGAACTGAACCCAGGCGTGACCTATCTTCTAATGGGATGCATCGAGTCCCTTGGCCCAATGTTCGCCAAGATAGTCTGGTGCTTGCTTTTGGAGAGACTATTTCCTGATGCCTTGAAAGAGGTGCTAATAAAGCCCCTTCTAAAAAAAAAAAAAAAAGAAAATCTCTAGACCTGGCTGTCTCTGTGAATTATAGACCAGTCTCTAACCTTCCCTTCCTGGGTAAGGTTATTGAGAAAATTGTGGCTCTGCAGCTTGAAGGCACACCTCATGGTCTTTGATATCTGTGAGCCCCTCCAGTCAAGATTTAGGTCCAGACACAGTATTGAAACTGCATTGGTCAAGTTGCAAAATGGCCGGCCCGGTGGTGCTGAGGGTTGAGGCACTGGACGCCACACTTCGCACCATGCTGACGACCTGAGTTTGGGAATGAGCTCGGGCGCCAGGGGTTGAGCAGGGGAGGGAGAGGATCGACCGTCTGATAGACTGCTCTCCTCTCCCTGGGGAAGGATCCGGGATCTCTCCGGTGCAGTGGAGACCCCAGGTGGAGATCAGGGTATTGCTAGCACCAGAGCAGCTTAGAGGGAGGAGGGTGGCAGACGTCTGCAGCACAGCCGTGCTGACGTCATTGCATGTCTGCGCTTCTGGGGGGAAAAACAAAGAAAAAGGCTTACCGTGCTGGTAGGCAATGACGTGGATCAGTGGCAGAGCCCCATGCACAATGTCTGGCCATCCGTCCTGGTGCTTCCGGTCTCCCTCCACCTCTCCAGTCGCTCCATCAGATTGTGGATAAGAGCGCTGGATGAGTTGGCCGTCCCACTCTGGGGGGCTCAGAGCCAGGGGGTTGTGGCCGGGGGAGGTTGGAGGGAGAATTGGGGCAGGTTGAGCACCAGAGTAGGAGGCTTCAGGCGGGCAGCAGAGCTCCATCGTGTATCCGCTCCTGAGAGAGTCTGGCAGGGGTAAGTGATAAATAAATGGTACAAATAAAGAAGTGCAAAATGATCTCCTCAGGTCTAGAGATAGAGGGGAGCGGTCAATACTTGTCCCCCTTGGTCCCTCATCAGCATTTGACACTGTAGACCATGCAGTGTTGTTGGGGCGCCTGAGGGGGCTATGTGGACTCATTGGCACTGTCATCAGCTGATTTGAGTCCTTTCTCACAGGCAGGATGCAGAGGGTGGTGACAGGGTGGTCCCTGCTTTGTGAAGTTCCCCAAGGGGTAGTCCTCTCACCCATGTTGTTCACAGTGTACATACTGCCCCTGGGTGAGATCATTAGACGTTACAGTGTGAAGTTTCACTGTTATGCAGATGATACCCAACTGTATATGTCTTTTGTGCCTGGGACACATGGTACAGTGGCAGTCTTAAATAAATAGCTGGCTGAGATCCAGGACTGAATGTCCTTTAACTGGTTGAGGCTCAGCCCAGGTAAGATGGAGGTGCTGGTGATCAAGCCTGGCCTACAGAGTGTGGTGGATGCTACGAGGACTGGAACAGGCTTGATGCTTGGTATGGTCCCTCTTCTGGCATCCGAAAAGGTGAAAAATCTGGGCATGATCCTAGACAGCAGGTTGATTTTCTTTTTTTTTTAGAAATTTAAGTTCATTAAGTTTTCGAATACAAAAGAAATGAGCCAACAATACATTAAGGAAGACATCTTAAGGAATTAACAAGGAAAAAAAGAAGGTTACATATAATCAGGTTAACAAAACACCCAAAATAAGTATAGACACCCAATGTACTCTAGACCAATGCAGTCTCGAAGAAAAAGAAAACCCCAACCCCCACCCCGGAGAGTTATCCTAGCGAAAGATAGGCCAAAACTAGACAAAAAAGTTAGACAGGGGGACTATCTGCAGTCTGGAAACGAAACACCCTGGAGGGGTTAAGCTGGTATATGAGACTAAAAATAGGGCCAACCGGGGGCATGACTATACTAAGTAGAGTGCATTCAACTTGCCCCATTTCCGAATGAAAGACCCCGGGTTGTGCCTATAACTAGCAATAAATTTCTCGGTATTGAGGTTGAGAGACAACTCCCTCAGCCACTCTTGATAAGTAATAGTAGCCTGGTCTAACCAATGCCTGAGGACCAGTTTCTTAACAGCCATTGAGATAAGTGCCATGTGGTATTTACGCCCATCACCGAGATGGCTGAATAATCACCCAAAATACATATATCAGGAGGAATAACTCTTTCAGACCTAAGAGCGGGTTAAGACTGTCTCTAAGAGCATCCCATAAAGGGCCACCTTGGCACAAGCCCAAAAATATGCAACAAGTTCCTTCGGCAACCCCACATCTTGAGCAGAGACTAGACTCCTGCTTCCCAAACCTGGCCAACTTGACTGGTGTGTAATAGAGATTATTTAAAATATAATACTGGGTTAGTCTGTGGTTATCCTGGGATAAGTAACGATACACATCCTTCCAAATTGAACCCCAGACAGGGATAGAACACGAACCTGAGAGAGACCAGATTTTGGAACCCTCTAAGGGAATGGGGAAAAGGTCATCTAACAGTTTATTGTAGATAATAGAGATGCTTCTACGCGAGTCAGCCGCCTCCTGAACCTTAGCAAGAAAAGGCCTTAATTTAGATGGAGAACGAGTGGGACCCAAGGTTTGGAGAATCAGGTGTCTCAGTTGAAAAACTTTAAAAATAAATCTCTGAGGGATGTGAAGGGACTTTAAAATACCATCCGAATTGAGGAGATTGTTCTGGTCGTACAGAGACTCCACAGACAAATTTTGTAGCTGCAGAAGTCAGTCCTCAGCTGTGCAACTACCCCCAATTTTAAGGTTAGGATTCATAACCAAGGGCTGGGCTGAATCTTTGGACAGGAGGAGATTAAAGAAATTCCAGCATTGAGAAATAACTCTAATGGACAGGCCAATAGGGGACTCACGAATGACCGGGGGAAGCTTGGAGAACGGAAGCCAAAAAATACGAGAAGGGCTCAGACCCACCTGGACTAATAAATTTACCTCAAGCTGTTGCCAAATGGGTAGAAAGGTGGAAGACTGAGTATTAGACAGCTTCCCTAATCTAGCCAGATGGCTTGCCCAATAGTACAGCAAGAAATTGGGTAAACGAAGTCCCCCCTTATCTCTGGGCGCAGTAAGCTTGAGGAAGGCTCTACGAGGCTGTTTCCCCTTCCAAACAAAATTAGACAGCGCTGAGTTAACCTGAGCAAAAAACCACCTGGGAAGCCAAATATTAAGGTGAGTCAGGGGGTATAATAGCCGGGGCAGAATATTCATTTTGATGATATTGATACGCCCCCAGGTGGAGAGAGGCAACCGCTGCCAACGATCGAGGTCATACCTAATTCTCCTGACCGCATTAACTAAGTTGAGCTCCTTGGCCAAACCCTCACCCCTGGTTACATGCACCCCTAGGTATTTAAAGGAACCAGTAACCCATTTCATGCCAAACTGCACAAAATCCGATTTAAAGGTGAGAGAGTTGACCGGGAATATGACCAATTTGGAGACATTCAGCCTATAATTAGAAACCTGACCAAAGCGGTCAATAATTTGAAGGACATGAATTAAAGAGTGTACAGGATCGAAAGGTATAACAATATATCTCAGCAAAACCGATAAAGTTAGGGGAAGTTGCACAAGGGTACAGCCCCTGATTTGCGATGAGCCTTTAATACTCACAAGCAATGGTTCCAAGTATAGGTTGAATAAGTAGGGGGACAGGGGACAGCCTTGCCGGGTGCCTGCACATAGGGGAAAACTGGAAGAAAATACCCCGTTGCAATAAACTTTGGCCGAGGGGATTTGTAAATAGCCATAATCATTTGAGTGAAGGAGTCAGGGAAGCCCATTTTCCTCAGGGTAGCCCATAAGAAGTCCCAGTTCACGCGGTGAGGCTTTTTCTGCGCCGAGAGCAACAAGGACCATGGATCAGGAAAGGTGCAGGATGCCTGAAGGACATGGGCAAGAGTTCTCAGATGGTCAGCAGATGATCGCCCTGGACAAAGCCAGCCTGTTCGGGCTCAGCAAATGCTCCCAGACCGATTTGATTCTGGACGATAGAATTTTGATAGATTTTAATATCATAGTTGAGAGAGTATTGGACGATAACTGGCAGGGTCCGAGGAGGCTTGTCAGTTTAGGAATCAGAATAATTATTGCTTCTAAAGAGAGGGGCTCAGACTCGACCGCAGAAAACAGGTATTCGTAAAGCTTAAGCAACATAGGGGATAGCTCTTTGCAAAACATCCTGTAGAAGGAGGAGGGGTAACTATCTGGACCAGGGGCCTTTCCTAGAGGCAGGTCATTGATTGCCTCTTCAACCTCACCCAGGGTGATAGGAGCAGAAAGCACATCACAGTGGTGAGGCCGAAGGGACGGGAGCTTAATGTTATCCAAGAATCGCTCCGCCAGCTGAGCCTGCGACGCTGTGGAGCTGGTACCATAGATGTCTCTAAAAAAAGCTTCAAAAATATGGGCAATCTCCCTAGGTAATGACTTAGAGGTGCCGTCCTGAGCTTTGAGTGCCGGAATTAGACGGGAACCCTCTACTTCTTTCAACCTCATCGCCAGCATCCGGCCCGATTTCTCCCCCTGATCGATATACCTAATCCTGGACTTGAAAAGAGCATACTCCGCTTTGTCACGGGTTAAGTCATTGTATTCATTCCTGAGTTTGATGAGAGACGACAAATTAGCTGGGGAATTAACGGAGAGAAATTGCTCTTTGGCTAATCTCAACCGGTTAGACAGCGATCTGGTTTTGGACTCCCTAACCCTTTTCCTAGTAGCTGCAATCTTGACAAACTCCCCTCGAAGGAAACATTTAAAGGAACACCACAATACATCCACACGATGAACGGAACCTTGGTTCAGGTCGAAATACATACGGATCAAATCCCTGATCTGGGAAACAGAGTGTTCTTCCTTCAGAATTTGCGTATTGAGTTTCCACAACGTGTCGCGTTGGCCCCGGATACCGGGAGAAACTTTGATCCAGACCAGAGAGTGATCTGAGATAACTATCAGTTCGATACCTACTTGAGAGATACAGCTCATTAGTGAGGAACTGACAAGGATGAAATCGATTCTCGACCACGTTTGATGCACCTGGGAGTAAAAGGAATAGAGCCGACTGTCGGGATTGAGAAGGCGCCAGGGGTCACAGAGGCCCAACAAACTAATAAAATCAGAGAGGGCAAGTTGGGCAGGGGACGCTGGTCTAACTGGTCTATAAGTTTTATCAGATATATTGGACGGGGCAACATTCCAGTCGCCCCCTAAGATAAAAGGGGAGGGTAGGTTTCTGCTCAGGATATCTGTCAGGGATATAAGGAAGGATGGATCGCCCTCCACCGGGGCATAAATCGCCCCAACCACTAAACTACTATTATCTAACTGACCCTTGACCAAAACATATCTGCCCTCCTGATCAGTAATACACTCCTCTGCAACGAATCTGACATAGTGCTTAATCAGGATTGCCACCCCCCTACTAGCTTGCAGACCTGGGGCAGTAAAACCTGAGAAAAACCCAGCTACGTAGTTGCTTGTCCTCAGAGGCGCCAGATGTGTTTCCTGTATAAAATAATATCTACATTGAGCAGGGCACAATTCAGAAAGAACTGGCGCCTCTGAGGGGTCATTGATGCTCTAATATTCCAGCTGGCAATTTTAACAAAGCTCAATGCCATGCTAGCTTAACTAATGGAAGGTCAGGCACCAGGCAACACCAGACTCTACAGATAGTATCCAAGAAAGAAAAAAAAAAACCACAAGAATGGCCCAACCATAGTAAGATGCACCCTGAGTGAACAACCTCCGAGGCCCCTCCCCCAAAACCCATGGAAAACAGACCCTAAATATAACAGTGCCAACACTCCCATAGAAAACAGAACCCTGGGATCCCTATGCCAGGGAAACAAAGCCCAGGATACACTAAACCGAAAAAGTAGTCAAACCCCCCACCCCAATTAAGAGACCCTGCAGCAAACCCAAAATACCCCCAAACTATATACAAACCGGCCTTCAGTAACAGGTAAGCCATGCACCACTGCAGAATGAGCTTTGAAGGAGCGGTCCCCAGGGCTGACAGTACACCGACTCCTGCAAAATAGCCCTGACTAAAGACCTGGATAAGAAAGAGCAACAGGGAGCAAAAACCTAGAGCAGGCATGGTACTCTCAAAAAACGGTTGTGGGACTGCATCTCAGCACCACACCCCCTTCACACCCCAGCCAGAAACGAGACAGAAAGAAAGGAAAAAAAAAAAAAGGGAAATATTAGAAAGCCAATAGCACCAACATGTTGAAAATCCCAACCCCCGAAACTAGACTGAAAAGACCGTCTTACACAACCACACCAACAACTATCACAGCCCAATTGACTTGGTGCCTAAGTGATACTCTTCACCCAGGAGCGGACCCACCGCCCATATATATCCCACCACACCAAAACAGGTAAAATAGAGACGTGAGCAAATAAATCAACGGGGAGCTTGTGCCCAAATCAACCAGGTGGTCACCGCACTAACCGGAAGGGAAAGGGGGAGGGAAGAGCGGGTAGGACCCCACCGGTGCCACAGTAAAACGGGCCCAATAGCAACCCGACCAAAACCGAGGTTCCCACCCCCCTTCCTCGCACACCCAGGCGGAGGCCCCATCTCCAGAAGGCCCAAGCCTCCACCTCAAACCCAATGCCGCCTCGACCCACACGAGAGGCCGACACCCCATGAGAAGCCAGAAGCGGACCTGACGACCCAGCAAATCAAGGCTAAACAATCCATGTAGGCACAGAAAAAGAACACTATCAACACTAAAAGTTCAGCATAAACAGTCAGCCCGATTTAAAGAGATCAGGCAGCTTCCTGGTGAGTTCACTTTTGGCTTGCTCCGGAGACTCGAAGGTGGTCCAGGCACCATCATACCTCTCAACTGTCCCTGATTTTCAGGGATGTCCCTGATTTTGCCTCAAAATTTTACTCTGTCCCTCCTAAAATTTGTGTTTTCATGGCTAAACAGTAGAAATTGTAAGCACAAAATAATGTCAAGCATTAAAGTTACAGTTGTGTTCTTGCTTAGAAAATGCATTTTGCACTAAGCCCCATATTCTACCAGCTTTCTGGGTGGATATCTCTAATTTTGAAGATGTGTCCCTGATTTTGGTCCTTTGTCCCTGATTTTTTTAAGGCTTGTCCCTGATTTGTGAGGCAGGAGGTTGAGAGGTATGGGCACCATCAAAAAAAACCTGGAGCCTCGCGGGATAGTTCACACGGAAACGGTGACCAGCAGCAATCAGTTTGGAGACCAGCGGGTGGAACTCTCTTCTCCTCAGTCTAATTTCAAAAGGTAAGTCCTAGGAAATCCTCAGCGTACGATTCTCCCACATGACAGCCTGCAGGCTCTTAACTTTCAATAAAATGTGCTGCCTTTCCAGGTAACTTAGCATTTTATTAAAATGGGTCTAGGCGAGGATCCAGGTGCAGGCTTAGGCCTGAGAGATCTGTGGGCACGCTCGATGTGGTAAGAGGTATGTGGAGAGGACCCACGATCTTAGTAAGGAGTTTTGCACGAAAGACAGGATGTCAGGGCCTCCTCACTCCCTCCGTAGTCCCAACACCAGAATGTTGTTCCTCCTGCTGCGCCCGAGATCCTCCGCCTTCAGCTTCAGTTTCGCTACTTGTTGCTTGAGCATCGTTAATTCAGGTTCACATTTGGCCTTCCAGACTTCCAATGAACTGATCCTGGCCTCCGAATCACCAACCCGAATCGTAAGGGAGGCGAGGTCCCCACGCATTGATTTGAGCTCTGCCGAGATCTCATGCAGCGTTTCACGGAAAGGAATCAGCTCCTGTAAAAACCGGTCTTTAGTGAGCGGGCCAGATGAGACACCTGAGGAGCGGATTTAAGCGCTAGACCCGCGGATTGAGGTTCTCGATTTTTAGCAGCTTTCGAGGGTAATGATTGGCGTGTGCTTGCCCCAGCGCATTTCATCTCGGCCTCCATCGTCGCGTCACCGCACCTTGGTGAGAAACTTACTGGAAAGGTAACCGATCGCCAAAATAAAGTGACGGTGAACTCTGTGGGGATTAGGGTAATAGGTAGCTCTTCAGAAAAAGTTGACAGAAAACGGCAAACAACTAGATTGTCTGGCTGAGAGGGGAGAGCGAGTAAACTACGCTGCCATTAAGAGCACCGCCCCACGTGACTCCCAGCAGGTTGATTTTCAAGGCTCAGGTGTCATCTGTTATCCAGATTGGTTTTTACCATTTCAGGAATACCACCCGGATTAAAGCCTTAATCCCCCCAGATGACCTGCAGTCACTATTGCATGCTTTTGTGGTGTCCAGACTTGACTACTGCAATGCTCTCTATCTCTGGGTTAGTGGAGGGGTCCTGTGCCACCTGCAGCTGTTGCAAAACGTGGCAGCCAGGTTGCTGATGGGCCTCCCGAGTTCCTATCATGTGACCCCAGTTCTGCACGGCCTGCACTGGTTGCCAGTAAGGTGGAGGATCTCCTTCAGGGTGGGTTTACTCACCTATAAGGCCCTGTACAGTATGGGGACAGGCTAGCTGCAAAACCTTCTGACTACTGCCAGCCCCTTGCGCTCTCTCTGCTCTGCCGAGGAAGGCCACCTAGCAATTCCCAGCACCTGACTAAAAACATTGAGTTATCATGCCTTTGAGGTGGCGGCACTTGTCCTGCAGAACCCGCTTCCAAGGTCGTTGAGGGAGGCCCTCTCAGTGGAAGTTTTTAAACTGGGTCTAAAGGCACACCTTTATAGAGAAGCCTTTGGGATTTAGTACTTTTCTCCCTTTTATTCGTTGTTTGTTTAATAACAATGTTTTTGTATGTTTTATGCTACCTATAATTCTTTCTCATCTGCCTGTATTCAAACAACATGAAGTCTTGCTATATTATGACTAATGCAGTTTGTCCCACCATTAGAACTGCTCCGGAGGTGAAAGAGTTAACTTCCATGCAATGCATAGAACTTAGAGCGCGAGCTCGGTTAAGAAAGCTCTGTCAGGGATATTTCAAACCGAAACCGTCAGATTCTTTACTCCGCCTCACTGAACAGTCGCCCGAGACTCCTCCTGCTGCTCGGTTCATTTTCTCGGTTTAAAGAGTGTTTTCTCGGTTAAATTCAACCGCGATTTTCA
Source organism: Neoceratodus forsteri (assembly GCA_016271365.2). NCBI lineage: Eukaryota > Metazoa > Chordata > Ceratodontiformes > Ceratodontidae > Neoceratodus > Neoceratodus forsteri. The sequence goes on along the minus strand of CM057456.1, from coordinate 761,648,564 downwards.
TTATTTTAACTGCAAACCGATCGGTTCAAGCTCTGTCTATGGTATTGTAAGTAATAGATAGGTTTTCTGTGTGGAACCTGTAAATGTTTATCGGTTCGGTTTGAACCGATCAGATTGTATTTAAACTTCATTCTGAAGCGTTTTAAGGCTTGTTAGAGTGCGGTTCCCGGTTCTTATCGGTTCTAAAAAAAAGAGATTTCATTACGTTTTTTTCCACGACCCGTGATACGGTTGGGAACCTATAAGGTGTTTTGCCTGGTACTGCCAACAAAAGGCAAGTTTTGGTTAGGCTGGTATTATGTCTGAGAAACCCAAAGAAAAACCAGGCCCACTGGGTTTCAACACTGTAGTGTCTGTGGGAAGCTTTGCCAAGGCTGACCCACACACCACATGTGTTTATTGTCTGGGGTTTGACCACCTCAATGCAGACTGCCAGATTTGTAAGAATTTCCCTGCAGCTACCCTAGATAAGAGAGTTGGTAGGCCTAGGAACGAGAGGCCAAAACGCCTGCTGACTCGATGACAGCCCGGTTCGTGCCAACCAACTGGAGGGAGTGCCTCTGACCAGGGCCAGATTCTGGCAAACATAAAAGCTGACTTGAGGAGCCAGTTCCAAAGAGAACTAGAAAGTCAGCAGGTGTGGAGTCAAAATCCTTCTCCAACTGCTGCAGAGATAGCCAGGGCAATACAGATTGTCCAGTCATTTCTCACCTCCTCGAACCGCCTACTATCTGGCAAAAGGTCGGTTCGGTCGGTTCCACGGTACAAGAATATGATATAGAGGAGTTTTATGAACCAGAGGGGGGAGGATGATTATGATCAGTGTGAATGTGACTTTGAAAGTCTGGATGTGCCCATTGAACGGACATCTCCCCAGACAGACCTCTAGGAGAATCTCCCTCAGGCTTGCTGAGTCCCTTCTCATTTTCTGTTTTATAAAAAGTTGCTGAAACCCTCCAGCTTCCTTTTAGAGGAGGCTTTGGATGAGCAAGAGGAGCCTGACTTTGTAGAGATGATGGATATCCCAGAGTCCAGGAGATTGTCTATTCCTTACATAAATCTTTTAGAAACAAACAATAAAATGTTAAAGCTCCTAATTCTGTGCCTCCTGTGGATAAAAAGATGGACAGGAGGTACACTTTGTCAGGTCCTGATACAGAATTTCTTTCACAGCAATGCAGTCATGTTAGTAGTTCAGGCTGCAGCCTGTGATAAAGCTAATATTCCCTGGCTTCACATCTTCCTGACAAGGGCTCCAGGAAGATTGATGCCGCCAAAAACAATACATGGCAGCGCCTTTGGGACTCAGACAAGCAAACTATATGGCTTATGTTGCAGGAGATACCAAAAATCTAGATGGGATACTGTCATGGCCTTAGCCAAACAGGCCCCTGGCCAGTTTGCCAAGGAGCTGGAGCAGGTGGCTGCTGATGGTATTGAGGCATCTAAGGTGCAATTTCATGCTGCAGTGGATTCTAATGATGTATCCTCTAGAGTCATGGCTACATCTGTGGCTTTTCGTAGATTGGCTTGGCTCAGGTGTACTACTTTGTCACAGGATACCCAGTCTAAGGCTATGGATTTTCCTGTGGTGGGAAATTCTCTGTTTGGGGAGCAGACAGAGAATTATATGAAGAAAATGGATGAATATAGAACCACTTATAGGAGTGCACAAGCTAAGGAACGGCAAGCCACTCCTCAGAGGCAGCCCCCCAGGGGTAGGGGCAGGCCTTTTCACAGGCCTTTTTACCAGACCCAGGCCTCCTCTTCAGCCTATGTTCAGAGGGGGTTCTTCAGAGGGAGAGGCAGACGGGGTACAAGCAGGCCTGCTCCCAACCCTCAGCCTAAAGCCCCTGCCAAACAGGCACCCTGATGGGATGCCCAGGGCCGGCTCTCCATTACCTGTAGGGGGCGGGCTCTGTCCCAAGGGTATTCACAAAATGTTTGGCAGTAGCAGTTGCTTATTTAAGAAGGCAAAAGATTGCCATCTTTCCCTACCTGGACGACTGGCTCATTGTGGGTCAGTCTCCAGACCAGGTCAAATCACACCTGCAAGTTACCCAGCAGCTGCTTGCCTCTCTGGGCTTTCTTCTCAATCTTCCAAAGTCAGTTCTGGAACCTGTCCAGGTACTCACCTTTATGGGTGCAGAACTGGACACAAAGCAGGCCAGAGCCTTCCTTCCCCTAGAAAGGGTAAGGGCCCTGGTGGCCCTGGCCTCGTCCTTCACTCTGCAGGTCTCTCGACCAGCAAGGCATTTCCTGCATCTCCTAGGAACATGGCTGCTTCCACAGCTGTAGTGCAAGGAGCAAGATTTCAGATGAGGGACATTCAGTTCCATTTGAGAGCCTTCTGGTCTCAAAGAAGAGATTCCCAATCCAAGTTAATCCCAGTGACTCGAACCCTGATCCAGGCCCTTCAGTGGTGGCAGGATCAGAGCAATCTGAGACAAGGGGTGCCCTTCATCCCTCTATCCCACTCCTTGACCCTTACTACAGATGCGCCTCTCTGGGATGGGGAGCTCACATGGACGACCTCTCCACCCAGGGGTTATGGTCCTCTCAGGAATCTCTGCTCCACATCAATCTGTTGGAACTCAGAGCTGTTTTTCTAGCACTTCAGGTTTTCTCTGCATCTGTTCAGAACAAGGTGGTACAGGTCAGAACAGACAACACCACTACAATGTGGTACATCAACAAACAAGGGGCACCGGTCGTGCCTTGTGCACCTAGGTGATGAAGTTGTGGTCTCTGGCTTATTCCCCGAACACTTCCCTCATAGCAGTTCACCTCCAGGCAAGGACAATGTCCTGGCAGATGCTCTCAGCAGGATTTCCCAGGTCCATCACGAATGGTCACTGGATCCCTAGTACTGGGGATAGTTTTGCCAGATGGGGCACTCCTCAGATCTTTTGCAGCCCCAGACAATCATCAGCTTCCACTTTTTGTTGCAGGCCCCAGTGTTGGGCTCAGTTCCCTGGATGCCTTTCTCCTCGATTGGGAAGGAAGTTTCTCATGCCTTCCCCTTCCCTCTCTTGTTCAAGTGCTAGTCAAAATCAGGTCTCAGCCCTGCAAGATGATCCTGATTACTCCAGACTGGGCCAGGCAGCCCTGGTACCCACTCCTTCTGTCCTTAGCAGTCCATCTTCCCCTGTGTCTCCCCAGGAACCACAATCTGTTAACCTGTGCTCAGAGGAGAGTCTGGTATCCGAATCTCAAATCCCTCAACCTCAAGGCCTGGCTCTTGAGGAGTTAGAGTTTGCTGATCTACAACTTTCTCAGGGTGTTCTCGAAATCTTGAAAGCTTCTAGGAAGCCTTCCACCAGGGCTACCTATAACTCCAAGTGGAAAGGTTTTCCATATGGTGTTCTGGGAAGCATATTTCCCGGAATCTGCTGATTTACCCACTGTTTTGGACTATATGGTCCATCTTAATTTTTAGGACTGAGACCAGCTACCCTGAAAGTGCATTTGGCAGCTGTCTCTGCTTTCATTTCAGCAGGAAGCCCTCTTCTCTTTCTGCTCACCCTGTATTTTCCAAGTTTTTAAGGGATTGCTTCATACCAATCCTCCATTCAGGGACCCTGCCCCTGCCTGGGATCTTAATGTTTGCATTGCTCAGCTGATGCAACCCTTTTTGAACCTCTGTCTTCGCAGAGCTAAGTATTTGACTTGGAAAAATTGTATTTAGTAGCCATCACTTCTGCCAGGTGCATAAGTGAGTTACAGGCTTTATCAGTGGAGACTGACTTTATTTCCTTTCACAGGGATAAGGTAGTCCTCAGGACTAATAGGAAGTTTTTGCCTAAGGTGGTTTCAGATTTCCACCTTAACCAATCTATTTCACTTCCAGTGTTCTTCACTGACCATTCCTCCTCTGGTGAGAGGAAGCTGCACAGCTTAGATGTTAAGAGGGCCCTAAGTTACTACATAGAGCATACCAAGGGTCACAGGTTTGACTCCCTCCAGCTATTTCTCACTTATGGTGAGGTTGGGAAAGGGAGACCTGCCACTAAGAGATCCATTGCCAGGTGGATTGTCTCTTGTATCCAATTTTGCTATCAAATCTGGGTAAGTTTCCCCCTTCAGGCCTGAGGGCTCACTCTACCAGAGGTACAGCTGCGTCTCTAGCTGCTGCCAGAGACATCCCTATCTTAGAGATATGTCAAGCAGCTACTTGGAAAACAGTACACACTTTCACCAAGCATTACTCCCTGGATATCCAGGCCAGGAGGGATGCTCGGTTTGGCACAGCCGTGCTTCAGAACCTATTCCGTAAGTAGGTTCTGTCCCTCCTCCTTGGAGGTACTGCTGTGTAGTCTGCATTAGTCATAATATAACAAGACTTCATGTTGTTTGAAGAAAAAATTACTCACCTTAGTAATGTTGTTTCTTCTAATGGAGTCTTGCTATATTATGACCTCCCCCCCAGCCTGCCCCTCTCAGAACTTCTACTTTGGGTATGGGGTGGGCAGTCCACTGTTGGCACTTATTGATGCCCCCTTTTATGTTTTCCACCCCTTCTTGTTGGGGTGTTTGGGTGTTGTGTTCTGTTTATTTTAGCTTATTTTTTCTGGTCCCCAGACTTGAGTCTTGGTGTTGGGACCAGAAAAATGTGTGAATATTTTAGTAGCCAGTTGGCTAGTGTAGGTTACAGCTTCCACACAGAGCCTTGGTGAGTTTTGCTCGTAAAGATCTGACGGTTTCGGTTTGAAATATCCCTGACAGAGCTTTCTTAACCGAGCTCGCGCTCTAAGTTCCATGCATTGCTTGGAAGTTAACTCTTTCACCTCCGGAGCAGTTCTAATGGTGGGACAAACTGCATTAGTCATAATATAGCAAGACTCCTTTAGAAGAAACAACATTACTAAGGTGAGTAATTTTTTCTTCTGTACGGTGCCCTGAGCCTCAGGGAAAGGGTGCTTAAGAAATAAGACCTTACTTACCTTACTATTACGTCCAGATCTCTGTTCTGCTTGGTGGTCCTCAGTAACACTTCCCCCATCTTCAGTTATTTATTTGGTTTATTTGACAATGGTTTTTCCGTAAGTTCCACGATGACATTCAAACATTTTCTTCTACTTACTTTTGGAAGTTGTGATGGTTTTCTGTTGATAAGTTGTGCTGAATATTAGGTTTAGTTATTTATCTACAGAGTTTTACCAAGAAAAGCATGCATCAGGTAATGCACACTGCATTTTGCACACATCAGATCAAATTCAGTTGACTGGCTGTCATGTTTGTTAAACTCTTATTAATGCTATTACTCCAGCGTGACTGCAACGTTTATATAAAGTTTACAAAATGACTAACCTTTATTTTAAAAAAAAAAAAAGCTGTGCTGATTACATGTATATTTTTATTAACATTTATTTAATCCATGAAGGTGGAACGGAGAACATATACCTTGTTTTCGGTTGTGACTAGGAGAGTAGGAGATTGAGTACCCTGAACAACAAGCATACATTAGAAGATTCAAAAGGACTTCCGGTGACGTCACGCTCTCCATGACAGCCTAAAATGGTAGCTCCCGCCGTAGCCGGTAAATATCCTCCTTATTTACAACTTATTAAAGGCAAGACTCTAAAGGATCCAACACGGAGGTGAAATAATGTCGAAGCGAGGGGAGAGGGCTATAAAGAAAAGCCATGCAGCAGCGGATGAAGGAGGATTATCAGATTCGGGTAGCGAAGCGTCGCAGGCCTCCGCGACCTCGAGACATAGTGCAGACAATCCGGAACAGCCACCGCTAGCGTCGCTGCAGCGACAAATGACCCTGGTCCTCTCGGAGCTGCGTGAGTTCAGAAATGAGTTTCACATTACAACTGCAGCCCTGCGGACCGATATAGGGAAATTGGAAAAGCAGCAGGAACAACTGGAGCAGCAAGTTACAGAGTCTGACGCCAGGATAGATAGGTCTGAATGGGCTATTGCCCAACTAAATCAAAATCTGCAGACCCTGCAAGAGCGGGCCGAGGATGCGGAGAGTCGAAGCCTGCGCAATAACATACGGATCTCAGGGATCCCGGAAGGCGAGGAAGGTGCCGATCCCCTTGGATTTGTCCGGAAAATGCTGCAGCAAATATTGAAAGTCCCTGAGGAGGCTGCTTTAGAATTTGAGAGGGTACATCGCACGCTTGGGCCCAGGCCCTCCGAAGCTAGGCCACGACAATGCTGGTGCGATTCGGTTCCAGGAAAAGAGCAAATACTGCACATGGCTTGGAAACAAGGGCAGGTTCTCTACAAAGGGCAATGTCTCTACTTTGAGAACGACTTGCTCCTGAGGTGATGGCCAAGCGTAAGGCATACACCCCGATCCTAAAAGCACTCAAAAATGCTGGTCTGCGTTTTCGAACCCCATACCCTGCAAAGCTTATCGTCTTCCACCAGGATGGGCAGCTCGTTTACAACGCGGCAGAAGAGGCGACGGAAGGACTCCGGAAAAAAGGGATCGAGATAATGAAAGCAGTCAGTCGTCCCCCACGCGAGTCTTTAGCAGCAAGGCTATCGCAACAGGCCTGGAAAGCAGGTCAGAGGGAAGCCAGGAAGAAGCAAGGTGCTGAAGCGATCTGGAAGATTGTTGATTCCCTGCGAGAGCAGACTCGGGTGTCCACCTGATCTCCGCATGGTCACCTCTGAGTGGAACTCTTAATATAAGGCTGCGTGAGAAGGTGCCGATAGAGAAGAGGCCACAACTGCACTAAATAGGCCCTGACGGACTGAAATGATGGGACACTATAGTTAGCTATCTCGGACACTCTGCTTGCCTTGGTTGAAATGCTGTACCTTACTATACGTGTTCACTAACCGCTACAGATAAGTTTTGGTTTTTGATTACTAATCCATACAATTGTCATGTCCTTTATTATTATTAACCTTAGTTTCTGTCAGTTGGTCACTTAGAGGCGCTAACATCCGTCTTTTTCCCTCCATGCAGAACCAGACCTATACTCCCAAGAAGGGCATGCAGATTCGGTAAGGGTAAGAAATAGGCATGTAGGGTCTGGCCCTCTTGAGTTTTATATTGGCGTGCGATAGGCCACTTAGCACATGGTGTTAATAATGCCCCTTGATAAATCTGAGAGAGCAATTACTCCTATGCAGAGATGGGTATAAGCACTGAGAGGGACGTCGGAAGTTGGGTGGCGATGCGGGTGTTGGGTGGTGGGCTGAGCTCTAAGGTTTGAATTAAGTAAATGGGAAGCAACGAGTAAAATATGATGGTTAGCCCTGGTAATTAATGGGACAGGCTGGGCTGAGGGTAAGGGGCGGTAGCTCGATCCTGAAGCCCTATAGAAACGTGGGGTGCCTCTCTGATCTTGTTCCACAGTAAGGAAAAGTGATGTTCAACAACGCTAAACCACCCTGATCGCACCCGCCTCATTACTGAGCCCACAGTGACATTTGGGGCACCTTGGCGCTCTAGACTATTCATGGACCTGCTTATGAGTATAATCTGCAGGAGTGCTCGCTAGAATGCTCATAAGGATTATGCGCCCTCTCCTAGGCAAGCAAGCAGGGGCATTTGGAGGTACCTGTGAGGACATGCTGAAGCAGTACTGTAGGATGTTGGGATGTTGTCCCAGCGGGAGTGGAAGTGGTCTGCGGTTGCGGGCCTATATCTAACTGGGTGGATGGCGGTGTGGGAGGAGGAAAATAAGGGTACTGCTCTTCTCCTCGCAGTAATACGCTCCCAAAAAGACGGCTAACAGGCTGGAGAGTGTAGCTAACCATACCCCTTCCCCCTTCATCCTGGGCACTAGATAAGCCTTGGGGTATTCTTATATCGGGGCATACCCCTCCTTGGTGAGGATACCTCACTGTAGAGAGTTAAGTGAGCTCTCTGACTCTGGAAGTTTTGGTTACCGTTTCTTGTTCACAGTTAGTTTAGTTCTAATGGAATTACCTGTAGGGATTGCTACACAGCAGAAAATGTTAGTTTACTGCTTTACAGAGCAAATGGTGGTTGCCATTAGTTATTTCTGGTTATTTGAGTGTTGTCAGTTTAAAGGCAACCAGTTTCTAGCAACAAAAAGTTATGTTAAAAACGAATGCTGCAGCTATTGCTTATCTGAATGTCAATTGTGTCTACTTCATTATAATACGGGGGTGTGGGGGGATTGGTGGGGGGGGCCCCCTGGATTCCCGATGGTATGCTTACGTCAGCTCCCCTAATCATTGAATATGGTCATGGATAAAGTCCTTTTGAAACAGTTGTCCTGGAATGTGAATGGGCTTACTTCCCCTATTAAGAGGTCCAGGGTACTTTCACAAATAAAAAAATGGAAAGCGGATCTTGTCTATTTGCAAGAGACCCACTTAAGTAAAGAGGGGCACTTGAGATTGGGGCAGCTTATGAGGGGTGAGATATATAGCTCTACTTTTAAAAGAGGCAGAAGGAGGGGGGTGGCTATAGTGATTTCGCAGCACCTTTGGCAGCTGCTAGATAAATGGATTGACCCTTATGGGCGCTTAGTACTTCTTCGGGCTTCATTGGAGAAACTGAAGTTACTCTGGCAAATATATATCTCCCGGACTCCCCAGTGAACGAGGTTAGAGGCCTATTGACAGAATCATACAATTCTCCAAAGGTGTATTAATGCTTGCAGATGACTTTAACATACTACCTAATCCCGAACGGGACTCATCCAGTTTTAACACTCCCAGAAAAACCCCACAGCAGAGGTTTTTAGGTAGGTTTTTAGCGGAGGTGGGCTGGTCTGACACCTGGCGACACTTGCATCCAAATGCCAGGAATTATACGCACTTCTCGGCAGTGCACCATATGTATTCGAGAATAGACCTCTGCTGCACCCAAGTAGAGCATATCGACTTAGTGGTGGGCTCACATATTGGGGATATTTCCCTCTGTGATCATGCGCAGGTTACCACTACATGGAATCTTAAAATACAAAGGAGGTGTACGCAGTGGCGACTAAACTTTTATCATTTAAAGTCTAAACAGTTTAAGGAATTTCTAGTGGATAAGCTGGCTGAGATAATGGTAGATAATTCTAGCCCTGAAACCTCTCCAAGTATGTTATGGGACACAATAAAAACAGTATTAAGAGGGCATCTCATTAAATACACCACTTTACAGGCGAGCGCCCGTAGGCAGCGAAAGGCCAGTGTGGAAGATACCTTACATTTTCTGCAAATGGCACATAAGCAGGGTGATAATTCGATACTTCCGCAACTTAAACAAGTTAAGCTGGAGCTAGGTAGGTTGGCTTTACAGCAAACCGAAATCGCCCTAACTTTTCTCCGACAGAGATACTATGAGGTGGGACCTAGGGCTACTAGACTATTGGCCTACCAACTCAGAAAGCAGAAGAAGGCTTCCACTATAAACGTTATTCGCCACCCAGTCGATGACAGGCCTCTTCGCAAACTTGAAGATATAGTGGGTGCGTTCACTGAATATTATTCTACCCTTTATACCCCAGAGCATCCCGTAGCAACGGAATCAATAAGGGATTTCCTACAATCTATTAACCTCCCGAGCATCACTACTGAACAGGGAAACCGTCTGGTCAGCCCTATTACAATGCAGGAGCTAGTCAATGCTCTAACGCGGGCGAAATCCATGAAGGCCCCCGGACCCGACGGTTACGGAACTGAATTTTAAAAGTAGCTAGGGTCAGCTTCTACCTACCCTACTTGACCTTTAATTCGGTTTTGGAAGGAAGTCCGCCTCCCACTTGGTCCTATGCAAATATATCTGTCGTCCCCAAACCAGGTAAAATCCTCGCTGTGTGAGTCATATCGTCCGATCTCGGTCTTAAACTCAGACTATAAGTTATTTATGGAATAATTGCCTGTAGATTAGAGTCGGTATTAACGTAAATAATACACAAAGATCAAACCTGGTTTGTATGTTGGGCTATAACTACAGATAATATAAAGAGAACTTATCATATAATACGCAAGATGAATACTGGGGAATACTCATCTGCCCTGGTCAGTCTAGACGCCGAAAAGGCATTCGATAGAGTGCTCTGGCCATTCTTGTATGCAGTTATGGAGAGAGTTGGGCTTCCCAAGGCATTAGTCCGTATGATTGGGAACATTTACTCCGCCCCGAGGGCTTGGGTTAAGATCATGGGTCACCATTCAGGTTGTTTCTCACTGCATAGGGGTACAAGACAGGGGTGCCCATTGTCACCCCTCCTGTTTGCCCTTTTCATGGAGCCGTTAGCGCAACTCATTAGACAATCTCAGGATATCCAAGGGATCGAGATGGCTGGAGAGGAACACCGCATAGCTCTTTATGCAGGTGATGTGCTCCTCTACCTCCGGGACCCGGCGAAGACCCTCCCAAGGATTAATGGGTTGTTGGAGGCTTTTGGGCAGGTATCAGGTTATAAAATTAATATTTCAAAGACCGAGATCTTGACATTCCAATATTCCCGGACCAAAATATTAAAGAGCAGTTTCTTGCAGATGGGGCCAAGGTAAAATAAAATACTTAGGGGTAACCCTAACTAAGGATCTGCAAGATTCCTTCCAACATAACTATACACCGTTCACTAACCGATTAGGAAGACTTAGCCAGCTGGAGCATGCTCCTCTGAGTCTGGTCAGAAGAATAGATGTAATTAGGATGGTGGTTCTACCTAGGGCCTTGTACCTTTTTAACAACATCCCAATTAGTATCCCACGTAAAGTGTTTGCAGACTGGGAAAAAGCCATATCACGGTTCATTTGGGCAGGTCGCAGACCTAGAATTAGGTTGAGCATTTTATCTAAGCAGAGGGGTTTGGGGGGCCTTGCTCTCCCAGATCTCCGTCGATATTACCAGGCTGCGCAGCTAGCGCATATTGTTGCTAGGCAGCTGGCGATAGTTGAGCCGCACTGGGCAGACATTGAGCAGGGTATCGTATATGACTCAGAATATTATGCTATACTCTACCAAGACCAGTTAACTACCAGAATGCACAATAAACTTTCCCCAGAGCTGCAACATAGAATGGTTGTCTGGAAATAGATTAAGAGACAGTTTACGATCTCCCCTTACATATCACTAATATGTCCTATATCCGCCCTTCCAGAGTTTCAACCTAGGAAGATGGACCATGTATTTGGGCTATGGAGCAGATATGGCTTGAAATATCTGTACTAAATTGTTACAGAGGGGAAAATCTGGTCATTCCAAGAAGTTCAGACAAAATTTCACCTACCTAACACGCATCATTATAGATATTTGCAATTGCGACACTATTATGAGACATTACCAGAAGGGGTGCGAAACCCAGAGCAATGGCCACCACTGATCACCATGCTGCAGTCTGTGCTAGCTAACCCAAGCCATAACCATTTGGTGTCTGCCTTCTATCAGGCTTTGAGTCTGAGCCCCCTGGTAGATTCGGTAGATTTCCAAGGAAAGTGGCAGGAGGAGCTGGGCGTGCGCATAGAGGATAAGCAATGGGATCAGGCCTGCCGCCAGGCAGCCTATACCTCTAGCTCACATCAATGGAGGGAGTACGCATGGACATTTTTGGTCAGGTACTTTAAAACTCCGGAGATCACAAGTCATTATGCCCCAGGTTGTTCTGCCTCCTGCTGGCCTAATTGTAGGGGGAGTAGGGCACATCTCACACATGTAATGTTCTCCTGTCCTAAGTTGGAGCCATTTATTCGCTCACTAGAGACTGACCTTCAAGAACTATTTGGTAGGCCTTTTCAATTGACCCCGCAAACATTTATCTTACTAATTCTCCCCGAAAACCTTAAGGATCGGGACACCCGTTACCTCCTAGCTATACTACTAACTGCTGGTAAGAAGGCTATAACTAAAAAATGGTTGTCTCCTAGTATCCCCACGTTACTAGACTGGTGGACGTTTCAAAGCAAATCTATCACCTAGAGAAGATAACACATAGCTTAAATGGAAGGGAAGAAAGATTTAGAGTCAGGTGGAATAGGTGGCTTTTGTATTATATGTTGAAGGACACAACTTTTGTGCCGTGAGAGGGGGGAGGCTTTCGCCCTCCCCATCCCCATCCCTGCATGAATGGGATTGGTCTTAAGGGGTCTCGGGTCCCCCCCCCCACCTAGGCGGCCCGGGAATGGGTTTGGTGAATTAATTGAGGTGCTGTATCATTTAAGCTGTACATTGTGTAAATTGATCTCTTAAATGTCTGTCTGGCATTTAGGATCTAATGAGCAGCAGGTAAAGAAGCCAAGGAATCCCGAACCTGGGCCAAGTTGAAGCTCCCAGGTTTGACCTGAACTTTGAACTTTATCTGCCCTGGTATTTCGTTATATGCTTTAGTGAACATTCTGTGTATTGTGAATTTATGGAAATAAGTAAGTACCACCGCTTGATTTCTTGATTTTTAATGCTGGACACAATTGACTGTAAGTGAAAATGAAATAAAGATGATATTTTAAAAAGAAGATTCAAAAGAAATAAAAGAACTCAGTGTGCAGATGGGATAAGCGAGGAGAGCATGTAGTAAGATACAGTGACTTAGTAAATGAAGGACCTAAAGTCCATTTCAGCCTTAGTCTGCAACCTCTCCCTTGCTTTGTAAGAAGGGATCAATAGAAATAGAGAATTACATTCAGAGGCACATGTGAAGTCACTGGTACACCAAAATTACATTTGGATGCGCGAGTTATATAGTGCAGTAGGACCACATCAACACAGCAGTGGCGTATAAAGTGCATTGTAACATGGCATGAACTGTGCACCTCTGAGGGAGCAAGCCGATAGGGCTAGGGCAGTCGCGAGGCGGCAGCGAAGCGGGTAATGCTTGCTGGCATATGCGTGCCGCTTGACAGTACGCTCGCAGCCAGACCCTGCCTAGCAGCACTGGCTCCTGTGGGGAAGCAAGGAGGAGGCGATGGCGGGAGCCTGGAGCCCTACTAGGAATCCGGCGGCGATAGATCGGTGAGGGGGCGAAGCGTGACCCTCCGCGATCGCGTGCCACCGGTCACCGTGCATGGCACAGTGAACTTCTGTGGGACCACCCCGCCGGCAATGGGAACCACAAGTCCCGGTCAGATGATCACAGCGCAGACCGCCCCGGGCAGCATCATCCACACAACAGGTGCATGGCGATGCAGCTGGACGAGTATCCCGGGGGAGCAGGAAGTCAGAGCGACCGAGATGCACAGCGCAAGGCCAGCGCTCCTCGGTGCCGCGGAACTCTGCACGGCAGACCTCCCACTGCGGGCATGACCACAATACCCGCACGAAAATCTGCACAAGACGCACAGGTCTCTTAGCTGGCCCCCTCCGCGCCACTGCATGGACACTGTCTGTGGACCACATCAGTACATATGTCATGTGTTGTAGCGTTTTCTCAAAGTGCATTCAAATTGTCAGATGTTCTCACCGCCTCCGCCAGTTATTCCGTAGCTGTCACAGTGGGCCCCCTTGACATCCCTCCACCAGTCGCCGGCCCATGTTACAAGCGCATTAAGCCACTCCGTCGGTGTGCTCTAATGCGATTGATGCATGGGGGGGGGCAGACCTCGGGCCCCCCCCGCCGAGCACACCTCCGTCGTGGCTTAATGCCTACTTAAATCACCTCTGAACTCCAGGTCACCCATGCAGAATGACTGGGTCCTAGCAAGCTTATTTGGTTATTAAAAAACAAATAAATATATGCAGTGTATACAGGCAGGTTCAAAGGCTAGAGCTTGACAGAAATCTGGGAAGGAGATAAGCTAGCAACGGAAGAGGCAAGAGAGGACAGTGTAGCCCCACAGCTTCTGTTTAAAGCCTTGGAAGCTGCAGAAGCTAGTGATTTCTGAAGAGGTTATTCCAAATGTGGTGTAGTGTGTAGCCTAAAGCAGCCTTCTTTCTGCAACTCTCTGGGTCTGCAGAAACCTAATCAGGTAGGTAGTGTTTTGTCTGTTTTTGTTTTTTTTTTTTTTTTTTTTTACTTTTCATTAGAGAAAAATGCAGCATCATAGATGTTTTAGCAATAATCCCCAGTACAAATAAATATACATTTTAACTTGAAAGTTGGTACATCACTCATATTTTCTGATAATAATGATTTCAACTTGTTTAAAGGAGTAGTACAGTCAGAATTTGCAAAAACATATGTTGTGCAGAGTGTTTTGCTTTGCGCTAGTGTGTCCTTCCCTTTGTCTGCTATTAGGATTTTTTTCTAAATTAGGGAAGGACACACTAGGACTACACACACAAATCAAAACACACCGTCCAACATACATTTTTGCAAATTCTGACTGTACTACTTGTTCAATTACAGATACTGTGTATGCAAAAGTCCATGCTTTACAGCATTGGACAGTGCAGGACAGTGTTTAAAATTAGAAGATACCTTCTTCCAAGGCATTCACTACTGGTTGCCAAACTAAAATATATCATCTATTTTTTCTCAGGTTATGATAGTGGATTCTCTCCATATTCACTGACTCTAAGAAAAGTCTCTTCCCACCTGTGCACATTTATTAGCGTAATGTTAATCAGTTTCCTAGTGGGACCATTAGGGATATTGTGGACCAGTGAGGTGCCAAGATTGCAAATTTCGCTTTCTGGCTAGAAATTCAGGATTAGTATTTTATTTCAAGAATCAAAAAACAGCTGTCCAGAATTGATGTGTAACCCCTAGATGGCGCTATCCCAGGGGCTACTACCCCTGCCTGATTTGCCACTAACAGGTTGAGGGGCCTGGATCCAATGGCGGGTGCCTCCACCCAGAGGTCAGGGTTTGCAATAGTTAAACTAACTTGGTCACAGCCCTCTGGGACACTGCAACCCCCCTTTCTTCCCACTAGTGGCCCACACAATATATCAGAATTACCTTCACAGTATACACTTACCCCAGGACTGGTTCCGCACTGGGACCTCCTGTGAAATGAGATACAGTGCAACAATCATAGTACAGTACTTTAACATAGACAAATACTCAGGCAGTATAACTTTGCTGAAACAAGCAGCCTTGATTTATTTAGGGGATATAACAAGGACAGGGGAAATCAGGTTAATTAGCTTATCACTCTAATAATCTACCTATGGCTCTGTGCACAGGCCTATCCCTATCAGTTATTGTCCCTGGGTACCCAAGCCCTAGTGGCTAGTCCAAACTGTGGCAGCTGGTAGGGGCCTTTCACACAGAGAAAAGGAGAATTAAACAGTCAGCAGTACAGTAATTCCATTTGGATTTA
Organism: Neoceratodus forsteri; assembly: GCA_016271365.2. Taxonomy (NCBI): domain Eukaryota; kingdom Metazoa; phylum Chordata; order Ceratodontiformes; family Ceratodontidae; genus Neoceratodus; species Neoceratodus forsteri. Next base: position 761,633,420 of record CM057456.1, on the reverse strand, counting down.
ATGTGGCAATTCAACAGGGGCGACCTGAATTAGTACTCACGACCTCCAAATAAGATAGGATCCTTCAATGTCAGCAGGGCTCACTTGAGGTACACAAACCTCTTCACACATCCATATAAAAGAAAGCACTATACCAGGCAGGCTGCATCTGTATCCCGATCGCAATTACTGCACAATACCGGAAAACACATAGCAGATTCAGTTCCTGACAGACCGAGTGCAATTTTCAGCAATTCTTCCAGTCTTCTACAGGGTGAGCCTGGTTTCTACTCTTCAGAGATCCTTTGATTCTTTTCACAGGACGGATTCAGTCCTAACAAGCTGCAGACCGGAACTCTGGGCCTTAACACGCTTTTTGACTAAAACTGCACACTGAACAAGCACAGGCCCTTCCTTCTTCACTGCCAAAGCTCAACTGAAACTCCAACCGACAAAACCGGCACTTCCTTTGAGTTCCTCCCAGTTCTTGACTGGATTGGCTGTCACTCACAATAGACTGCTGCTGTTGGTCCAAAAGGTGCTGAAGTCTAAACTACATCTCCCAGAGTCACTGCTCATACAATCCTCTTGTGGCTGGCTCAGATTATGAGTCCAATTTCTGATCTGGCCCAAGGCACCATTTTAGAGCTAGCTTACCCACACTGATTGGTCCAGTTCAGCAGTTCAAAACTAGAATGGGGAACTAGCAGACACAGTTCTGACTGCAAAGAAAGCAGGTTAGACAAACTGTAATTTCATTATTACTGTAAATGATTTCTGGCAAACAGTTACATCTTTCAGATAGGTTCCTTTGCACTCTAGTGACTGCAAAATAGAGTGAATTGGCAGCAGCTTGAGTGGTACTCAATCAAAGAAACACACAGTCCCCATACAACTAATTATGTCTGCAAGCAGACAGCTCTTAAGAGACAGTACCAGAGGTTCTAAAACACTCACTGATAAATGGCTTAAACGCCAAACACCATTCAGGCTTGGAGCATTCAAGCAAGCTCCTGGAAGTCTTTTGGGAACCCCCATTTGCAGGGGTTACACCCTTCCTGGTCTGGGAAAGCTTGACGTCCAGGCCAAGCAAGTACCCTCCATAAGTTTTAACTGCAACCGCATACATTTGCATTAGGCTCACACATGTAATCATCAGTCAATATATCATTTTACCAAGAACACATTTCTGAAACATTGCAGTACGTCACTCTACACAGTATTACACACACATTGTACCATAACTCAAGTTATTACCTCTTGTACATGAAACCTGAAGAGAGGGGGCCCTTCCCTATCAGTTACCTTGGGGCTGGACGGGCAAGGGCACCATACTTAGAGGGCAACACAAGTAACTTGGAGTTAGCACTGACGCTCAGTTTGGGCAATGAGCTCGGGGACACACACTCCTTTATGGACAACATTGAGAGGCAAATCCACAGGCCTCCCAAGGGAATCATAACTGAGGTGCACCACAGGCTTTACAGCTCGACCAGTCTTTCTAGGGGGAACTGTTACAGTCTCTGCACTCTGAGCCTCATTTTCAGCATTGTCCTCACTTGTCAGGGGAGTCTCCCTGGGGGTAGAGAGGCTAGAACTTGGGGCACTTTCAGCTCCAGGAGTTACAGTTTCTGAGTCCACAACATTTGGCTTGCATGGAGAGCTTTCGGACACTGGCAGTGGACTGTCAGGGCACTCAAAATACTCTTCTTGTTCGGGTGTATCACCAGTCTGCCCCAATCTATCATTTTCCTCCCCTGAAAACTCAAACAGTTCAACCATGCACAATGATTCCATTTCATCTGATCTGATGCTTTGCACTTCACTTTCTGGGAGCATTGGCTCCAGGGATGAAGCTGGGGCTTAGACAGTCCAGAAGGCCCAGCTTTGTCTCCAGTATTGACTAGGGATTGCCCCAAACAATTGACTCAGTTCGTAAGAAGGATAGTATTCAAAGTCACTCACTTTCTTCCGATATGGACTGACAGTCATGCTCAACTGGGACTTGTGGAGGGAACACTTTAACTTTGCTTCTGTAGTGCAGACTTTCTTGATCTTTTCTTAGCAGCAGTTCTAGTCACTGGTCCAGAGGGGCATCTTCTAGGGGCTCAGACTCAATTAAGATTTGTCCAATGGGCAGTAAATGATTTCTATGCATTGTTTTTACATCTTTTGAATTATTCTCAGGCCTTACTTTGTACACTGGCAGATCATCTAGTTTGCCCACTACAATGTGAGGAGATGGTGCATCTGTCAGCAATCTTGTGCTTGCCATGCAGTCCCAGATTTCTAGCACACCCGATCTCCCTCCTGGAGTCTCCTGTGTCACCTTTATCATACCTTTCTTTGTTGGCCAGATTTCTTTGGCAGCCATGGTTTGAGCCAGTTGGTACGCATGAGTTAGCTGGGCCTTTAACTTTGCACATACTGTAAATAGTTGTCAGCTTGAACCCCATCAGGAGAGACCCCAAAACACACATCTACTGGTAGTCGAGCTTTCTTCCAAACATCAGGCGGTAGGGGAGAATCCAGTGGCATCACTTTTGGTGCAGTTATAAGCATGTACCAGGGTGCTAATTTGTTGGCTCCATCTAGGCTTGTCCTTTGGGTGCAGGGTGCCTAGCATATCTAGCAAAGTGTGGTTGAAACGTTCAGGCTGTGGGTCCCCTGGGGTGGTAAGGAGTGGTTCTGGACTTTCGCACTCCCCACAGAGAAAGCATCTCTTTGATCAGACGACTCTCAAAGTCTCTCCCTTGATCAGAATGGATTCTTTGTGGAGCCCCATAGTGAACAAAAAAGTTTTCTACAAGTACTTTGGCTACAGTGGATGCTTTCTGGTCTTTGGTGGGGAAAGCTTGGGCATATCTCGTGAAATGGTCAGTGACCACCAGCACATTACTGATATTTCTTTGATCTGACTCAAACTTGAAAATCAATACAGACCAGCTCCATGGGTGCACTGGTGGTGATGTTAATAAGGGGCAGCCCTCTGGGGCAAAGCTTTCCTCTGTAAGCAGCGACTACAAGTTCGAATGTGTTGCTCCACATCAGCCCCATCTTAGGCCAATAGAATCTGGATCTCACCAAGTCAAGTGTTCTGTCTATACAAGGTGCCCATGTGGTTGTGCAAGGACCTCAGTACTGAGTCTCGAAAGGCAGTGGGCAGCACTAGTTGTTGTTTGTCTACTTGTCCCCTCTGTCTACTGTTTCTCTGTATAACAGTTTATTGATCAGTTTCAACTTAGGACCTTCTTTGTATAACAGTGCAGTTCTCAAATCAGTGGAGCGTAATTTGGACACATCTTTTCCTGCATAGAGGGCTTCTAAAGCTGCTTTGATCATGGGATGCGGATTGAGCCTCATGAATACTGTCATTGTCCAGCTGAGGCAGTGCACAATGTCTATTGCAGAAAAGTGGCAATAAGCAGCAGGTATGCAATTCTCAGAGGCTCCCAAGCAATCCACCATGCAGTCCACTGTGTCCGTGGACATTTGTTCCTCCCTGTCAAACTTCCGGCAGAGTGCCCGAATGTCAGGTTCTGCAATCGGACCCAATCATTCTGGGGAACAGGCCTCCGGGAAGAGCATCAGCATCTATGTGGTTCAGACCTGCTCGGTATTCGGAGCATAGTCATATGTAGATAATGCAGAAAGCCACCTATGGCCAGTGGCATCCAACTTAGCTGAGGTCTGCACATAGGTCAAAGGATTATTGTCAGTTTTTACTAGTATTTTAGCCCCATACAAGTACTCATGGAATTGGTCAACAAAGCCCACTTCAAAGCTAGGAACTCTAACTTATGTACAGGATAGTTCTTTTCGGATGGGGTCAGGCTTGTACTGGCAAGGCCACTGGTCTCAGGCCATTCTCGTGCTCTTGGTACAACACAGCCCCAACCCTTGCAAGCTAGCATCAGTGTGCAGGACGTAAGGTTTTCTTGATCGGCATAGGCCAGCACTGGAGCATGGGGTAAGTTGATATATGATCTCATGAAAAGCAGTCTCACAATCAAGAGTCCAGCGGACCTCAAATACTTCACTTGGATGAAAATACACTCTTTCAGTCTTGAGGACACTGACTTTTGGTATTTTTGTGGGTTGGGATACCCTTGAGTAAGGTTAAGTAAAGGCGGATACTCTTGAATAGTCCTTGATGAAGGCATGATAACCACAGAATCCCAGGAATCTTTGCAGTTCTTTTAGATTTTGGGCTGTGGCCAGGTGGTCAAGGCCTCAACTTTACTTGGGTCGGTCTCTATTCCTCGGTGGATACTATGTGTCCTACATACTTTACTGATGTTTGAAAGAATTGACACTTATCAATGGACAGTTTAAGGCCAAAGTCCTCCAGTCGGTCCAATACCTTAAATAATCTGCTCTCATGTTCCTCCAGTGAGCTGCCAAACACAATAACATCATCTAGGTATACCAGGCACTCTAGTAAGTTCATGTCCCCACTGCACGCTCCATCAATCGCTTGAAAAGTGGCTGGGGCACCTGAAACCCTTGAGGCATCCTCATGAATTCATAGAAGCCAAGCGACAGATAAAGGCCGTCTTCTCACGGTCCTCTGGGGCCATCGGGATCTGGTAGTACCCACTCAGAGATCCAGCACAGAGAACCACTTGCTCCCGCTTAGGCAGTCCAAAGCATCCTGAATGCGGGCATTGTGTACTGATCAGGATAGTCCGCCGGTTTAAGGTGCGATAATCCACACACATCCTTACTGTTCCATTCTTTTTCCTCACTACCACAATGGGGAAGCAATAAGGGCTTCTGGATTCTGTATTACACAGCAGCTAACATCTCTTGCAGATGCCGTCTCACATCATCTATGTCCAGCAGGTGCCAGGCGTGAGACCTCTCACGAAATGGTCTTTCGTCATGCAGCCGGATATTGTGCTCAGCTCCTGCACGCATCCTACATCCCATTCCTTTAAAGAAAACACCTGGTCTCTCTGGGCAAGCTTCTCACTGATCCTCACTTGCCATTCAGCTGGCAGCGGAGTCACGAAATCAAACAAGTCAGTGTTACTCTGTCATTCTTCCTTGAACTCTTGCTGCTGGGTAGCACTGCAGTGTCTGCACAATGCACATTAGCCAGGATGCAACCTCTATTCACTCGAATGTCTCTTTCAGACACATTATGAACTTGGACCATTACCCTTCCGGCATAAGCATGGGCTCTAGCGGGCAAAATACTAGGCTTGACCAGCAGTCCCTCTGGCAATTTTCCATCGCCTGGTGCATCCAACATTAATATTTTATTCTTAACATCCTTTCTGATACGGACCTCTCCCTGTAAGGTACACTGGGCATTTGGCGCCAGGATCAGAGACTCAGGATCCTTCTTCCATACAATTCCGACCGGTTCCTCTGGTTCTGTTTTTCAGCATCTCTGTGCCTCATAGGCCTTCTTAATTAAAGCCGGAACTCTTAAAGCTCTACTAGTCTTTGACCCCTGTTTTCATAACACAACTGTGCCAGCCTTCCGAACATATGAGCATTTGTTCCAATCAACAAAGGGACACCATCATACAGTCCAGTGGGGGACACACTAAGGCTAGGGTCTCTACTTGTTCGCCACTCCAGCCACGGAGGTGGGGAAAGACAGCCAAATTCGGATATACCGGAATAGGGGTAGGCCTTCTCACTTAACCTCCATACATGCAGTCCTTCTAATGGTTGTAAGGGTACGCCTGACAAATGCTTCTGATACCAATCCTGGAACATAATTGTCACTTGGGAGCCACTGTCTAATACAGCTCTTGTAGACACTCCATTCACCTTTACAGTGGTCTCCATGGAGGGACCCACTATTCTGGACCAGTCTGAGAGGCGGTAGTGGGGCCTGGGCAACTGACCTTGCCACAAAGGACGTGAATTAGCATTTTTGGTGCCTCACTGGGATCATGTCGCACCTCTTAACCACTGATTTCTTCTCAAGCTCTCCTTGTAGCCTGTAGCAACTTTGTCAGTGTCTTTTGGGACTGGCATTCCCTTTCATGTGCCCATCTTTCCCACAATTATAGCAAAACATACTTTTGGAGTTTGAGCTGGCCGAGGCGCCACACTGGGAGCCAGGGCGGGTATTACTAACTGGAAACCTGGGTGCCATCTCTGTCTGCGGCGTGATAAGCATTTGGAGACATCTCGTCAGTTTCTCCACTTCCATGGTCAAGGAACCGAGTTCGGAGCTGTTATCAGCAGGAGATACATGGGTGGGTACCCCACCCCATAGCAGATGCAGTCGGATATAGGTCAGGGCCTGTACTTGCAGGCGTGGCCTTCATAAAGGGACTGTTTTGAATTCGGATCTCTCTCAACAGTTCGCCCATTGTGACATATCTTTTCCTTGTCAGAGCACTCATTGACTGCCAACCTCTGCCCCTGAACTTCACTTGATGGGTCACCTCAGTCACTCGGTCGAGCCGCAGCTATTGGTGCAGGTCCCTCCCGAGGTCGCCTTTTTCTCAGCTCCGAATTTCTCTCATTAACTCATCATAGGAGGGTGGGATTCCAGTCGATCTGCCAGGCGTAATTGAAGCAACAGCAGTTCTGAGAAGGGGGCAGACTTAAGGATCCTGTCCATCCTGGTTCGGTCCAGTTCAATCGCTGGCAAACTACCTTTTCTGAGGCATTCTTGCAACAATTTTTCCAGCGAGATACATACACAGACAACAACTCCCTTGGTACTGTTGTGCATCTCTTACTCTCCACCATAGGTCCTCATCAGAATCTGGGCTCCATACACATTCTCCAAGGCCTCAAGGTAGCCTGTGCAGTCGCTTCAGGGTTACGGGTCTGCTTAGCACGGATGGTAGCCAGGGCAGGACCTCGGAGGCCTCACTAACCCTCTTTCGCTTTTCGCCTTCCGAGCATTGCCATTCTAGCACTTGGGGGGCAACATAGTCTATCCAGGTCTCCCAGTCATCCTCCCTTGGGGTGGGAGGTGCCAGAGAAGATCCTCAACCTTCGGTAAGAGTCGTGACTAATGGCAGGTGCAGAAATAGGAGTCTGCATTGGTTCAGCCACCATTACGGGCACTGGAGCGGGAGAAGGTGTTGGGGGAGGAACACCCCCAGGTGGCAAGAATAGTTTCTTCAAGTCCTCCACAGTTTTCTCTCCCAGCAACCATTCAGCAAATTTCTCCTCAAAGTTTCAGATAGTGGTGGGGCTGATTCTCGGTCTTTACTGTCCTTAGTTATCATCTCCAGCAGTGAGGGCTCCTCTGGGGTAATGGTCTGTGGCACTTTGGAGCTATCTATGGGATCCTTAAACTCTACTAGGGCCAGGAAAGTGTGGTGAGCAGATTAGCATGCCACCCACCACCACAGGGTTTTGTAAACCTTCCACCTTGGAAAGTACTCCCGCACAGTGTCCGTAGTTGATACCCAGGGGATGTCCAGGATAAGCATAGCATTTTGGGGTCGATCTCCTCCCCGTACACCACTCCACCAGCCGTGCACAGCCACTTCTGTCGGGTACCCATTTTTTCTTAACAGTGGTTCGTGAATATGGCCACTAGAGGACACACAATCCCAGCGGTGAGCCTCCAAGATGTAACCCTAGATGGCGCTTATCCCAGGGGCTACTACCCCTGCCTGATTTGCTACTAACAGGTTGAGGGGCCTGGATCCAATGGCGGGTGCCTCCACCCAGAGGTCAGGGTTTGCAATAGTTAAACTAACTTGGTCACAGCCCTCTGGGACACTGCAACCCCCTTTCTTCCCACTAGTGGCCCACACAATATATCAGAATTACCTTCACAGTACACACTTACCCCCAGGACTGGTTCCGGCACTGGGACCTCCTGTGAAATGAGACAGTGCAACAATCATAGTACAGTACTTTAACATAGACAAATACCTCAGGCAGTATAACTTTGCTGAAACAAGCAGCTCTGATTTATTTAGGGGATATAACAAGGACAGGGGAAATCAGGTTAATTAGCTTATCACTCTAATAATCTACCTATGGCTCTGTGCACAGGCCTATCCTTATCAGTTATTGTCCCTGGGCACCCAAGCCCTAGTGGCTAGTCCAAACTGTGGTAGCTGGTAGGGCCCTTTCACACAGAGAAAAGGAGAATTAAACAGTCAGCAGTACAGTAATTCCATTTGATTTAATGTGGCAATTCAACAGGGAGCGACCCTGAATTAGTACTCACGACCTCCAAATAAGATAGGGTCCTTCAATGTCAGCAGGGCTCACTTGAGGTACACAAACCTCTTCACACATCCATATAAAGAAAGCACTATACCAGGCAGGCTGCATCTGTATCCCGATCGCAATTACTGCACAATACCCGGGAAAACACACAGCAGATTCAGTTCCTGACAGACCGAGTGCAATTTTCAGCAATTCTTCCAGTCTTCTACAGAGTGAGCCTGGTTTCTACTCTTCAGAGATCCTTTGATTCTTTTCACAGGACGGATTCAGTCCTAACAAGCTGCAGACCGGAACTCTGGGCCTTACACACGTTTTTTGACTAAAACTGCACACTGAACAAGCACAGGGCTCCTTCCTTCTTCACTGCCAAAGCTCAACTGAAACTCCAACCGACAAAACCGGGCACTTCCTTTGAGTTCCTCCCAGTTCTTGACTGGATTGGCTGTCACTCACAATAGACTGCTGCTGTTGGTCCAAAAAGGTGCTGAAGTCTAAACTACATCTCCCAGAGTCACTGCTCATACAATCCTCTTGTGGCTGGCTCAGATTATGAGTCCAAGTTCTGATTCATCCAAGGCACCATTTTAGAGCTAGCTTACCCCACACTGATTGGTCCAGTTCAGCAGTTCAAAACTAGAATGGGAACTAGCAGACACAGTTCTGACTGCAAAAGAAAGCAGGTTAGACAAACTGTAATTTCATTATTACTGTAAATGATTTCTGGCAAACAGTTACATCTTTCAGATAGGTTCCTTTGCACTCCTAGTGACTGCAAAAATAGAGTGAATTAGCAGCAGCTTGAGTGGTACTCAATCAAAGAAACACACAGTCCCCCATACAAACTAATTATATCTGCAAGCAGACAGCTCTTAAAGAGACAGTACCAGAGGTTCTAAAAACACTCACTGATAAATGGCTTAAACGCCAAACACCATTCAGGCTTGGAGCATTCAAGCAAGCTCCTGGAAGTCTTTTGGGAACCCCCATTTGCAGGGGGGTTACAGATGCAAAAGAGTACAGATGACAGTGACATGTGGAAGTGTACCAATGTCAGAGGAACATCTGTTACAATAAGGAGGAATATAAGAATTCAGTTTACTGGGAGAAGATATGGGGTATACTGTGGTACATGTGAAAAATGTAATACTGAATTTGATTCAGGGGGTTGTTTGATGACTTTAGAGAAGTGGATATTAGGGCCCATTTTTCATCAGAAAGCAGTACTTGTAATTCTTTCTCCCAAGACAGTTTAGTATAGTCTAACTCACTCAGCTTGTTAAGAATAAGTTATAGATTTTTGAAACATTTCTTTTTCTGAATAGTAACTTCCTGAATAGTTTAAAACAGGGTAGTGTAGAAAAGGCAGGGGTATACTTAATAAGTACCTCTGTTCAGTCTTCACAAAGGACAGCTTAGTCCCCCAGGGGAAGGGGGGGGATAGGTGGGGGTCACAGTTGGGGAGATCAGAATTGATAGGGTGAAAAAGGGTTTACAGACCCTGAAGGTGGACAAGTCCCAAGACTGGACGGCATACACCCAAGGGTTCTGAGGAATCAGCGGATGTTCTTGCGGGCCCCCTAGTAGACTTCAGCAATTCCATAGAAATGGGAGTGGTACCTCTGGCCTGGAGAATAGCAGATGTAGTGCAGCTACACAAAGGTTGGCCGAAGGACAACCCTGGCAGTTATCGGCCCCTAAGTCTGACCTCAATAATGAAGAAGCTCATGGAGACCTTTCTGAAGAAGTCTGGTAAACTTTCTGGATGAAAATGGACTCCGTGATGATAAGCATCATGGGTCTGTGTCAGGACAGTCTTGCCAGACCAACCTAATTGAGTTCTTTCATTGGGTAACTAGGATAGTAGACAAATGCCGAGCAGGGGACATACTTTATCTAGATTTCTGCAAAGCCTATGACTGTTTTCCCTATGGAAGATTGATTAGTGAGCTGGAGGACTTTGGAGTAGAGGAAAAACTAGCTAGGTGGGAAAAACACTAGCTAAAAGATAGAAACCAGATGGTGGTAATCGAGGGCAGAGTCTTGGATGCTAGACCAGTCACTAGCAGGGTCCCACAGGTCTTGGTGCTCAGTCCAGTGTTATTCATCAGCGACATTGCAGATGGGGTAAAACGCAAGATGTGCTTCTTTGCTGATGATACAAAGCTCTGTGAGAGAGTCGACACAGAAGAAGGGAGACAGGACATTAGAGATGACCTGGCTAAATAAGAGAAATGGTCAAATGTTTGGCAACTGGGATTCGTCTTGAGGGGTTATGGGATAACAGAAGGACCAGACACCAAACTTCCGTTTCAACACACGATCTATGTGTGATGTTTATTCAAAATACAGGAGATAACTTTCAGCAGTGTCATATCTCTTCTTCAGTACATCAGTTTACAGCAACAGACTCTGTATGTCCTTCCTCTTACTTAGCCAGCACTCACTGCTCTCTGATCTAACTTATCTGTTGAGATTTAGCCTCCCCTATGCGGACCTTGTTTGCTTGGGTGGTGGGGGCTCAAATAAAAAAAAAAAAAAGACAAAGAACCTCCGTGCAGAAGCACTGAAACATGGGTTACCCCACAGGGCTTTGAGAATAAGCCAAGTTTCAAAGAAACACAGCATCACACATAGTTCCATAATGCAAAGCATCATGCGATATATGCAACCCACCATGAAATTTCAGACTTGTTCAGTTTACAGCAATTTCCATGCATTTTAAATAGCACAACTAACTTAATTTTTATCATACAGTCCTCTAGTAACTTCTTACCTTTATCAAAAACATCTAGTACCATGGTATTTTCAACATTTACAGGTTTTATACACATAAGGTATGTACATTAAAGTATTTTATGACATATTGTCATTGCATACTAAATCCAACAACGAGGAACACAGTCTGTTGTTTTATATCTGCTCGGAGGTCACAACAGTAACCTCCCTGTACAAGGACCTGAGAGGGAAAATGAAAATTAAAGTGGATACTGTAGCATAGTCAAGAAAGGGAAGGGGTTGCCCATAGGTGGCCAGCCTTATGGGCTAGAAATTTTAAAGAATAGATTAGGCTAAGAAATAGAAGAACTGTTGCAACAGATTTAAGAAAAGGTCAGTCCTCAACAGTGGCAGGAGCTCCCTGTCAAAATTCAACGCACAAAAAGTGTGAGGTAATGCACTTGGGGTGAAGAACACAGTAAACAAATACTTGCGGGAGGGGGGTGCAGGTCACCAAGTCACAGAGCTCTGTGGGAGGGAGATTCAATATGGCCACTGCTGAGTAGGCTGATTCATGACAGAGCTTGTGACCACTGTCCAAAATATGTGTTGAACCCACTCCTTTGGGGATTAAAACGGAAAGATAGGGATTCATCCTCCCCTAGTGATATGTCATTTGTGAGATATGGTCCACTGGACAAGTTTTTTTTTTTTTGAGTTAGTACACCGTGCCTGGGACGTGAAGAGACACAGGCTGGAGCCGCAGCAAAGCTTGCTCTCCCCCAACGGCAACTTCAAACATAGCAGAACCTCTGCTGCAGGCTAATATGGCCAAGAAACTTCATTTCTTCAGAAAACGGCAATGTCAACTCTCAAAACAGGATATGGAACGATTAAAAAAAAAAAAATTGTCAGAATCTGAATCAACCCAGATAATAGAGCAAGTTATAGGTGGATTACCTGAAAATCTAGGTGAACCGAGCAGTCCCAGTCTAATGAAGGGACAGACAGCTGGTGAAGTCTGGGAAATACAGATGATCTATGCTTTGGAAAATGTGAGTTTATGGATGGCTAAATTGGATATAAGCTTTACAAATACAGAGGCAAACTTACGTGAGTTAAACAAAAAACATACAGTTATAGAAACCGATCTCCAAAAAGCTAAAGAGGAGTTGTGTGAGGTTAAGAAACTGATTGATATTTGTGAAGCCAAAACTACAACCACGGACACTAGAGTTACTACCACAATACTTGGGCAAAATGCAATTAGCCACAAATTAGAAGCCTTGGAAAACGCTAATAGATCTAGAGACCTGAGGATCCTTGGCATCCTTGTTCATTTGACTCCAATTATTCTGAGCTTAGAGATCTGGTGAAGAACATTCTGGAGGAGACATTTCAGTTACCAGAGGAAAACCCACCTATTATTGTGAAACCATACAGAGTAGCAACGAAAAACACCCCCAAATGCCCGGATAGCTCAGTCGGTAGAGCATCAGACTTTTAATCTGAGGGTTCAGGGTTCAAGTCCCTGTTCGGGCGCATGGTTTAGAGACTGAGAGAGCTTAATATGTATACCCTTGATAAAAGGAGGGACGGGGGGACATGATAGAAACTTTTAAGTACCTCAAGGGAATCAACAAAGTCCAGGAGGGTAGCATCTTTCAGAAAAAGAGATGTGTAAGAACAAGGGGGCACAATTTAAAGTTAGAGGGGATGGCTCAGGGTAATGTGAGGAAATTCTTTTCACGGAGAGAGTGGTGGATGCATGGAACCGCCTTCCTGGAGAGGTTGTGGGGTCTAAAACAGTGGAGGAATTCAAACATGCATGGGACAGACATAAGGCAATTATAGTGGGGGGTTGCAGGAAATAGGCTGTTGGTTAACTAGAATCTGCAGCTTATCCAGTAGGTAGGAAAGTGGGCAGACTGGGTGGGCCAAGTGGTCCTTATCTGCCATCAAAGTCTATGCTTTAAAGCCTCCTATACTAGTGCAGTTTGTTTTTGAGACAAATCGGGACTCAGTTATAAAGTTAGCTCGTATTCGAAAGAAGCTGGAATCTAGAGGTGTTAAATACCCCATATTTCCTGATTTTGCTATAGCTACACAGCTGAGATGATGATTTTTAAATTTAAGAGAAGATGTGTTGGCTATAGGGGCGAGTTTCACCCTACAGTCCACGGCAAAAGTAAAAATAATTTACAAAAGTCAGACCTATATCTTCTTTGACCCGGATCAAGTGACTAAATTCTTACGATCACATAGTTCTGAATGACGTGATTCCGATTTGTTAGCAGCTGCCTCTGAAATGGAAGAGAGTATTGCCGGAGAAAATGAGAAAGAATAAAATTATTGATATGGATCACCAACCTCTAAATATCAAATAGGACTCTATTGTAAGAAAAATGTTTTTTACTCTTTTCATTTTCCTATTTTGAGATAACTAAACAACATACATTAATGCAATTAACGTTATTGATTGCCAGCATGTACAGACTAAAGTTAGAACCTTGTGACAACCAATATTCATTTTAAGCAACTACTGAGTGCAACCCTATTATATTAGAAAAAATGACGACATTGAATCTCCGCAGATGGGGACTGTAATTACTTTATGCAGTTGTACTTTATTCTTTTCTGTTTTGTTTGTTTTCTTTTCTTCCTTATTATTTGCAAAATGTCCATGTATCTGAATGAATGTATTTAGATAAGTAATAAAAATAAATATTTAAAAAAAAGCTTTGTGGGAGAGTCGACACACGGGACATTAGAAAGGACCTGGCTAAACAAGAGAGATGTCAGATGTTTGGCAACTGGGATTCAATGCCAAAAAGTGTGAGGTAATGCACTTGGGGCGAAGAACACAGAAAACACATACTGGAGGGGGGTGCAGGTCACCAAGTCAGAGGAAAAGAAATACTTGGGTGGGATTCTTATGAGTGAACTGAATCACTCAGCATACCGCACGAGAGCAGCGGCCAAAGCAAATCGGATGCTAGGATGTATTGCCAGGGGTGTAACCAGTAGGGAGATGGAGGTCATCCTGCCACTGTACAGGTCACTGGTTAAGCCCCATCTGGAGTATATTTTGAGTACATTGTGGAATATTGGAGCCCTTACCTAAAGAGACATCAACTTACTAGCGATGGTACAGAGAAGGGTGATAGGGCAGGCCTTACAAGGTGAGACTCAGAGGTCTTAACATATACTCTCTCTGGTGGATAGAAGGGAGAGAGGTGACATGATCAAAACCTTTAAATACCTTATGGGTTTCAGCAGAGTGAATTCTCAGGGTCTCTTTATCCTTAACAGCAACAGGCCCACTGGGGGCATTGTCTCAGACTGATAAGGGTGGTGGTGAAGTGGAATGAGTTGCTGGAAGAAGTCGTCTTCCTGAAGACTGTAAACAGCTTCAGGAGAGACTGGGACTGGGTAAAAGGAAAAACTGCTTTTGGGGGGGAATGGGGTCGGATGTTGATGGGGAGGGAGAAGTGGCTAGTGGGAAGGGGTGGTGGCTACCTCAGTAGATACTTTGGAGTGGTCTGCAAAATCTAGCAAACTAGATAGACCAGAAGACCTTTTTCTGTTGGCTGTTTTTGTATGCTCGTATGTAATGCTGACTTGGGAGATAATTTTATGTTTGGGCCTAAAGATTTTATTGACACAGACCTGACTTGAAGATAAAAAAATATATATATATATATATATATATATATATATATATGTGTGTGTGTGTGTTTCCCCAAGTTATATTTTGTTTGGGATTTGTTCAAAAGACTAATATATCAATGTTTTTATTATTGCACTGTTTAAGAAAATTAGCCTGTAGTATACAGTAGGGAGGAAGTAATCATTTCTTACAGGAGAATACAGAGAGCTACTGTTAGTGGTTTTCAAGACTGTTCTTTTACTTTAATCCAGGTATTGAGAGTGTTTTCTAAAAATATGTTTCCTGAAATGCTACTTAATATATTGGCAGCTGGTAGGCAGTGCTTGTACTGGAGGTCAGTATGCTATTTCAATTGCATAGGGATTTGCCAAACACATATTTATCATCCAGGATTTTTTTTGTTTTGTTATACATAGGCTGGGCTGACTACATCTTGGGGATGATTACCAGCATGCCCCAAATTATGTATACCTGGGTTGGTACACAAACAGACTTTCTAGTTTTTAAATAACCTTTTATTCACTATTTCAGCTGATAAATAAGGTTTAATACTGGATGCAGTTTTTATTCGAGTCAAATTTATTTTGGTAAATGCTAACAACAAAAGGGCATTTTAAACAAGACAAAAATATGGTTTTAATGAAAGTAGCTTTTGTTAAATTGCATTAGTTATCATTCTTCTCACTCGCTCAGCATTAAAATGTGTAGTACTGACCTTTAACATGCAGAGCAAATGGCCAGAATGTGGAGCACATTTCTTAATTTAAAGAATAACAAGCTGAAAAATAATGGCACCATATATTTCATGTTAAATAATGTTGCTGTGAAGATATTTGGATTTTTTAATATGTTCTGTATACAAAAATAGCTGCACTGTTGTGTGGAACATCAATATATCTTTCTGGAGAAGGAGGAAATGTACAGTAGGTGCAAAATGAGTATGTTTAGCATTTGAGATGTAGGTTGCTAATTTAGGTTTTCCTTGTGATGTGTGAAATGTCAGTGTCAGGACTTGGGAGCAGCTTCAGGTTTGACATGGCATGCAGCTGGTCTAGACAGGTCAGGAAACTGAAATAAACACCCACAATTAATGCGGTGTTCCAAGAAACAAACTATTTTTTATGCTTGTTAGCTGATGAGCATAAATGCCAGTTTTCAGAAGCATCAACTACATATTTAAAACTGTCTGAAACAAAATATAAATAGAATAAAGGATGAGGTGGTGCGTGTAACGAGAAAGTTTACCCCCCCCCAGCTGTTAGATGCTACATAAACCACAAGAGCGAAGCTTGAGGGGTTTATTAAAGCATCTAACACAGGGGAGGGGGTTAAAGTTTGAGTTTACACACACTATCCCATATTTTATTTGATATAATTGCTGGGTCTCCCCTTTTTCGCCACAGCAATTATATAAAATACTAGGCGTTCCAGTGCGGCTGCGCTCCGGTTCCATTTTTGGCTGGTCCGCACGTTTGTCTTGACCCACATTATAAAAATGTTTTAAGATGTTTTTTACCGCCTTGTTTTGGAAATGAGCTGTTTGTTGTTTTTTTTTGTATATTCTTTTTTCCGCCCTCCTCATGCTCGCAGGCCCCTACTCCTTCAGGCTCTGAAAGTCTCCCGATAGTCCCTCTTGTCCTAACCCGGCCCTCCTCCAACTCCTCGTATTGCAGCCGATCCCCAGGATATCCCAGTGTATCCCTTTGCCCGGCGGGCCCTCCTCCTCCTGGGGGAGAGAGGGATGACCACAGCACACTGTTCTTGGGGCCCGGGGATGCTGCTGTGGAGAAGGAGGCCCCGGGAAGGCACTGGAGGCAACCGGGGACAGAGAGCCATCATCCGGTGGCCAGCGAGCGGTATTTCCGTTTTTCTGGTGTACCCCCTTCATGCGATCCCTCTGTGCCTCCGGTCTCCACTGGGGGCCACACTGCAGAGCGATCATGCATCCCTAACTCTCCCCAGGAGAGGAGGGCAGTCCTATGGACGATAATCCTAACTTTTCCCCTGCCGACCCCTGGCATCAGAGTCCATTCCCGAACCCGGGTCGCCGGCGTGGTTCAAGGTGAGGCGTCCAGTACCTCAGCCCTCTGCGCGAGCTGTTTTTGTAAAAAGTGACTTGCCGCCGAGTTCCATAGGCGGTTCACTTTGCAAGTAGAAGTCGAGCGGTTGGGAAGCGAGGAACTGCGTCTGGCCAAATTATGGCACGGTTCTCATCGGGAAAAGGGGAAGACCCATTGATTATAATGTAATAACACATGTGTAAATACACTGTGTTAATAAATGTGTACAGAACCATTAGAAACATGTGCATTCATTTTTGTTCAATAGTAATTTTTTAAGTCTGACTTTAGAAGTTTTCAGCTAGGAACAATTTACAGCTTCAGTTGGCAGTAAATTGCAGAATGAAGGAGCTTTGAACAGTAGGGGTCCTTGGCCAAAAGATTTTTTTAAACAGTGGAATTTTAAATGTTATTTTACCTTGCGATCTGGTACCTTGTGTATTAATGGCCTGCTGAATAGTGAAAAAACTTTATTAGAAAGTTGATCAACTACTGTAAAACATGAAATTTTCGCTTTAAAAAAATGTTCACAGTTTTCACTGAAGCACTAATTGCGTGAAAACAAATTTGTGCTAATTAGCACTTTTAGCATTGTTTTCCATTTTCATGAATGGAGTGATAGTGACTTAGAGCTAAAATAAATGTATGCAATTGTTGCATTTGTGTTTGTGTTACAGTTATTTTGCATGCATTTGTGGAGCATGACTCTCATTTTTAACTTACATTTGTCTTCCAAAGAAAGACAGCTAGTGGCTTTATACAGGGCACAATGGTGAGTTAACCTTGAAAGGTTAGTAATAAAATGGCTAATACTGTTGTAGGGTTAGTCTTCCTTTCGACAGGACACTCATTAGTTGCAGTATAGAATGGTTGCCCATAGTCCAGTACAGAAAATAGTAGGCTATAGGCTAACAGCCTGCAGGACTCCAGAACCAAAACATTTTGTACCTTAAAGAGAAGACCCAGTCTTTCGTGAATTAACCCAGTAACATACCTTAATTACTGGAATAGGGTATCTGGAAATTTCAGCGACAAGAACACTGCGGCACAAAACCGCACGGTCGAAACACCAGTATAGCGCTATATCTGTAGCTACTTTCACTTCCTACTGTTTGCTGCATCCTCGATGATGTTTATAAATAGTTTGGGGGGTGTGGGGGGGTTAAGCCCCTTGTGTAGGGGTGTGGGGGGGAGAAGACCCCCACAATGCTCCCTGCTGCGTGTCCCTTCCTCCCAATGCTGTGTGTGAGGCTCGCAGTTTTG
This sequence comes from Neoceratodus forsteri, assembly GCA_016271365.2. NCBI lineage: Eukaryota > Metazoa > Chordata > Ceratodontiformes > Ceratodontidae > Neoceratodus > Neoceratodus forsteri. Next base: position 761,615,561 of record CM057456.1, on the reverse strand, counting down.
CTGTTACACAAAACTGCCTTGTGCTGCTTTGACTGCGCAGCATTGTGCCGTGGTGTTTTCTCGGTGCTGAAATCACAGTAAACCCTGGAACAGTAGGTTTTATTAGGGAACTTGGGCAGACTGGGTGGGCCACTGGTCTTTTTCTGCTTCATTGTCTATGTTTTATGTTGCCATCTAAAATGGGATTCAAACGAAAGAGTACTGTATTAACCCAGTATCATATTTAACAAGGGGTTCACATAAAAGAGTACTGTATTAACTCAGTAGCATACATGTTCTTGCATGTGGTAGAGCAGTAATCTACACTACCACATGCAAGAAGGCTCAAAGTTAGTGCTTTGTTAGGGTAAAAGGAGTATATAATAACTGGGTTGACCTTTTTCCCATAAGGAAACCGTGGTGTAATTTGCCATTATGAAAGAGTGTTTATAATGGCAAACGTATTCAGTTCCCCTCACTCAACATGCTAGCCGCAGCTCTTCCATTCTGACTGCTGGCCAGTCAGAGACTGAACCACCACGCGGACTTGGCGGTAAAAGTGATTAAAAAAAAAATACCTAGAGTTAGGAAAAAAACATAACTTTTAGCTTCCGACAGAAACAAATAAAAAAAAGTTTAAATAAACAAAGGCGACTGCAGATCGCGCACTGAAACCTAACGGACTGCAGTTGCACAGGAATTACTTTTTATTTAATATAGTTGCTGTAGCAAAAAAGGCAGACCCTGTATTATATAGTGGAGTGGGGTGGTAGCTGAAACCCCGAAGTTTACACACACCTCCGTGTTAGATGCACTTCACAACCTCCTTGAGCCTCGCTCGTGGGGTTTATGTAACATCTAACACCTTGGGTGTGTATAAACTTCTCGTTACACACACCACCCCATACTTTATTCTATATATTAAAATTTTTGCTGCTGCTGATGGTGTTTAAAAGACAGTTTTCTAAAATGCTAATAAAATATTACAGCAGCACATATTTTTGTATGGAGGAGGCAGTCTTTTTAATACAAATGGCTAGACGCTGTATTACAGCTACAGTTTTAACATTGTTATTGTGCATTTTTTCTGTCATTATGTGATTCTGTGGAGATAGTTACTCCTTCTGCTGATCTGCAGAGCTTCTAACATGTCCCAACCATACTTCGGCTGAAGGTCCGGTGGCAGATTTGGTGGTTTGGCAGATGGGCAACATCGGAAATATTAATAAGCCCCCTGACAAGGAGTCCATGAAACTGGACCATGCGGCTAAGAAAATCTGTGCCACCTCCTCCCTCGGCCTTCAACAGGCTAGTTCGGCCGTCATGATGGCAAACTTCTGTGCTATCGTGGGAGTCTTTGCCCAGGTTCTTCCCCATCTCCCTGCGGACCTGCAGTTGACGATCAGGATGGTCTGGAACCAGAGAAGTTCGGTTGCCAAACAGCTCCAAATTGTCTTGGACATCAGCGACTCCTGCGCCAGATCTCTGGCTGCTGTAGTCGGCATGTTGCACCAGGCTTGGTTGAGGATCTCTACCATTATGGTAGATACCCAGCATAAGCTGGTGGATGTCCCCTTCTTGGGTACTGACCTGTTTGGGTCAGGAGTGGATGGTCACCTTAATCAGATCGAGAGATCCAGTGCCACTCTGGGTTCCATTACATCCTCTCAGAAGGACCCTAAGGGCCAGTAACAAAAGAAGAAGCCCTTTAAGTTTTGGCTCTGCCTGTAGCTCCTCCATCCAGACTGCCGCTGCCCCAAGCAGGGCAGCCCAAGGCTTAGTGGCCCAAGCCTAAGTCTGCTGTTTCTGGCTTGAAGAAGTACAGAAGCCAGGGAGCCATGGCTGTCCCAGCAGCCTGTGCAAGAGTGTCTGCCAAGTCTGTCCAGTGATGGGTTGGGGGTGTCACTCTCACTCCCATCTTGCTCCAGACTTGGTTTCCCTTGGGAGGTCGGCTCTGCCACTTCTCGTATGCCTGGTCTATCATCACATCAGACAAATGGGTGCTCCACATGGTGGGGTTGCGGTCTGCCTCTAGACTTTGAGGTTTTCCTGCCCTTCTGAGCCCATGCCCCATGGGAGGCCATGGTGTCCAAAGACGTGCTGTTCACCCTTCAGGAGGACATTGCTCAGCTCCTTCAGAAAGGTGCTGTAGCCCATGTCCTGGATTATACAGCCCGGTCCGGGCTTCATCTCCAGATATTTCCTGGTTCCAAAATGAATGGAGGGCAGGCGCTCCATGCTGGATCTTCACAATCTCAACCAGTACCTGAGAAAGCACAAGTTCCAGATGGTCACCCTGATATAAATCATTCCATCCCTAGAGTGGGACATGTGGTTCTGCTCTCTGGACCTCCAGGACTCCTCAGTTCCACTCAGAAGAGGTGCTGTATGAGTTCCATGCCATACAATTCAGCCTATCCTTGACCCCAAGGGTCTTGATCAAGTGCATAGCAGTGATGCCACTATTTCTGCGGTGCCAAGGGGTCCAGGTGTACCGTTACCTAGACTGCTGATCACTGGTTCGTCCTGGGAGGAGGTAAAGCGGTCCAGGGATCTGACCCTCCAGACTTGCTTGTCCTTGGGTCTTCTTGTCAACCCAGCCAAGTTGGAACTCCACCCCTTGCAGGTCATCCACTTCATAGGGGCAGACCTCAACTCCCTTTGGGCCAAGATCTGACTCTCAGTGGACTAGGGCAGCGGGTCTTACCTCATTTGCCCGATCATTTCAGGTTGGACACTCCGCACCCTGCCTGGGACTTCCTGTGGCAGCTGGGGTACATGACTTCCTGCACCAGCTTGGTCTGGTGGGCCTGCTGGCAGATGTGCCCCTGGCAGTAGGGGCTGGCCCACCAGTGGTCTCAGTGCCTTGGACACCTCTACCAGCCGGTCATGATGATACTGCCGATGTAGGATGCCATCCAGTGGTGGCTCGTCCCAGAACATCTGCAGGAAGGAGTCCCGTTCATCCGCTCAGAGCCTTTGGTCACTCTCATGACTGATGCGTTTCTGATGGGATGGGTAACCCACCGGGGTCCCATAGGCTATGGACCTCAAAGGAGTCCTGATGTCACATCAACCTGCTGGTGCTCCGTGCAATGCATCTTACTCTGATGGCCTTCCCTCCATCACTTCGGGGTCAAGTTGTGCAGGTCCAGCTGGACAACACCACGACCATGTACTACCTGAACAAGCAGGGTGGGACACACTCCCTCTGGTTATGTTGGGAAGCCTTCCATACCTGGACCCTCATACGCTGTCTGGACGCCAGTCTCCGGGCAATCCATGTGGCCAGTGCCTCCAACCAGCTAGTGGACGCCCTCAGCGGAGTGGGTGAGGCATCTCATGAGTGGTCTCTCTATCAGAAGATAGTCGATCATCTGGTCTCTTGATGGGGCACACCCCTGACCAACCTGTTCGAATCCCCAGAGAATACGGCGCTAAGGCTGTTTTGAGCCAGCCCCCTACAGTGTGGATCACTGATTCACTGATGGTGGATGCCTGTGTGAAATCCTGGATCCCAGGCCTCATGTACGCCATCCCTCTTTCTTTCCCCTGAACCACAAGATGTTGATCAATGTGTGGAGGGACAAGGCATGGATGATCCTGATCGGTTCAGACTGGCCGCGCCAGTTCTGGTACCCCGATCTCCTCAGCCTCACTAGCAGACCCCCGTGATGCTTGCCTCTCCACCTGGATCTGCTCTCTTACGCTCAGGGGAGGGTTCTCCACTCAGTCCTTCGGTCCCTGCACCGGACAACCTGGTTCCTGAGCAGTTAGAGTTTCAGGCTTTGCGTCTCTTTCCAGCAAGGTCCTTCATGTTGTTGAGAGTCCTCAGAAGGAGTTAACTCACCAGAGCTACAGTATGCCTTCAAATGGAAGAGATTTTCCATTTGGTGTCAGGGCAAGGAGCTAGACCCCCTGTCTTTCCATGTGGCTAGCATTCTGGACTATTTGTGGTCCCTCTGTCAGCTGAGCTTTTGGTTGTTGACCCTCAAGGTGCACCTGACAGCCATCTCTGCTTACTGGGCATGGTTCAGTATGCAAGCAGTTGCACAGGAGATGGTGGTCAAGTGCTTCATTAAGGGTCTCAACCATTTGTCCCAGTCAGTGCATAAACCCGCATCAGTTTGGGACTTGTTGCTAGTACTAGTGATGCTCATGGGAAAGCCATTCAGATCAATGGACAAATGTCACATCTTCCACCTGTTGTGGAAGACCACCTTCTTGGTGGCTATCACCTCTACCAGAAGGATCAGTGAACTACAGGCACTCTCAGTGGAATCTTCATATTTAGTTTTCCACAAGGATGAGGTTGCCCTGCACCCCAATCCAAAGTTCCTCCCAAAGGTTGTTTTGGAGTTTCATCTTAAGCAGGTGATTAGCCTCTTGGTGTACTTCACCAACTCAACCACAGAACTGAGCACAAGCTCCACATGTTGAACCTGTGGTGAGCATTCGCCTTTTACACTGAGCGGGCAGCTGGAGTTCAGGGAGAAGTTCGCCAGCTCTTTGTCACCTACGCTGAAGCTGCACCTGGCAGCTAAGCAGACTAGCAGGTGGATGATCTCCTGCATTGACCTCTGCTATAGGTTGGCTGGTAGGGAGCCTCCTGTGCGGGTTAGGGCTCATTCCACCAGATATACCACTGCCTCAGTGGCTGCTTCCAGGGATGTTCCTATCCAGGAAATCTGCAGGGCTGCTACCTGGAAGTCAGCACACACCTTCATCTCCCATTACCACATCGATCTTGAATCACGCCGAGATACTGGTTTTGGGGCCTCATTTCTCCAATCCCTTTTTCCCAAGTAGGGATGTGCGCCTTGCCCCCTCCTTCCGTAGAACTGCTGAGAGTCTGCCTAAATGTGGATAGTGCACCATATCCACATCCTTAGAAATGAAGGTCACTCACCTGTAACCATAGTTCTAGGAGTGGTATATGGTGCAGATCCACACAGCCTCCCTTGGCAAGTGGCACACACATCCTTGCTTCCAGCATGCAAAATCTGATGTCATGGGGTGATGCTGGGGAGGATACCACCCGAGTGGGTAGGAGGAGCTTAGCTTGAAGACCTTCTGGCAAGAATTAAAGGGAAAGGAAGAGCTGCCTAAGTGGGAATGTGCACTATATACCACTCCTATAACTACAGTTACAGGTGAGTAACCCTCATAATCATGCTGGTTACATTAGTCTTTAAAAGCATAGACCGTTCTAACGCTTGCCAGTTACAAGCCAATTGCCATACTTTCTCCCCTGTCCAAAATCTTTGAGAGAATAGTGTCCGATCACCTTATCTCATACCTTGAAAAATTCCCAAACAGCATGGATTTCGGAAAAAAACACAGTGCCAATGCAGAACTAATTTAGTATTCCAGTTTCACCCTTGAGGACCTTGACAATGGAGACAAGGCTGGTGCCATCTGTATCGACTTGACAAAAGCCTTCGACTGGGTCAGTCATAAGTTATTTATTTATTTGTGCCACATTCAATTGTATGTACTACTGCTGTGCCTGTATGCTCTGCATCATTTGTATCTGCTGCATATGTATTGTATATATATCTCGTTCATTGCTATTATACTTTTTGAGCTAAGTGATTTGTAACTTAATCTATTAACACTCTATTTTATTTTCATTGCATTAACTTATTGTAAAAGTGTTACATGCAGCTGGGCAAGCACTGGGATGGCGGTGCTACTCAAAAATAATGATACTTGTTGAAACTTCATAGGTGCACTCACCCCTTCTGAAAGACCACATAAGCTGCTGCTTCTTAGTGCAATAAAAGTGTTTATTCAAACAACATGAAGTCTTGCTATATTATGACAATTGCAGTTTGTCCCACCATTAGAACTGCTCCGGAGGTGAAAGAGTTAACTCCATTCCATGAATGGAACTTAGAGCACGAGCTCTAAAGAGAAGCTCTGTCTGTGTAGTTTCAAACCTGAACTGTCAGATTCTTTACTCCGCCTCACTGAACAGTCGCTCGGAGATTTCTCCTACTGCTCGTTCATTTCTCGGTTTAAACAGTGTTTTCTTGGTTCGATTCAACCGAGAATAGTTTTATTTTAACCGCAAAACCGATTGGTTCAAGCTCTGTCTGTGCTATCGTAAGTAATTTCATTTTTTAATTCTGTGTGGAACTTGTAAGTTTTATCGGTTCAGTTTTGAACCGATCAGCTTGGGTAAAACTTAAAGTTTTTAAACTTGAGACTTTAGAGTGTGGTTCCCAGTTCTTATCGGTTCTAAAAAAAACGGATTTCATTACGTTTTTTTCCAATACCCGTGACACGGTTAGGAACCGATAAGGGTGTCTTGCCTGGCACTGCCGTTAAAGGGCAAGTTTTTCTGGTTAGGCTGGCATTATGTCTGAGAAACCCAAAAGAAAAACCGGGCCCACTGGGTTTCAACACTGTGATGTCTGTGGGGAAGTCTTTGCCAAGGCTGACCCACACACCACATGTGTTTATTGTCTGGGGTTTGACCACCTCCATTCAGACTGCCAGATTTGTAAGAATTTCCCTGCAGCCACCCTGGAAAAGAGATTGGGCAGGCTCAGGGGCGAGAGGCAAAAAGTCTGCTGACCGGATGGCCAGCCGGTTCGGTGCCAACCGAACCGAGGAGGGTGCCCTCTGACCAGGCGGGAGACTTCCTCGGGCAAGCGAAAAAGCTGGCTCGGATGAACCAGTTCCAGTAAAGAGAACAAGAAAGTCAGCAGGTTTGGAGCCCAAAATTCTTACTCCAACTGCTGCAGAGATAGCAAGAGCTATTCAGATTGTCCAGTCACTTTCTCTGGTTCCGTCCGAACCGCCACTATCTGGTAAAAGGTCGGTTCGGTCGGTTCCATCGGTTCAGGAATATGATGTTGAGGAGTTTTATGAACCAGAGGAGGGGGAGGATGATTATGAACAGTATGAATGTGACTTGGAGGGTCTGGGTGTGCCCATTGAACCGGACATCTCCCCAGACAGACCTTTAGAATCTCCCCCTATGCTTTCTGAGTCCCCCTCTCATTTTATGTTTTACAAAAAAGTTGCTGAAACCCTCCAGCTTCCTTTGGAGGAAGCTGTGGATGAGCAAGAGGAGCCTGATTTTGTAGAAATGATGGATATACCAGAGTCTAGGAGATTGTCTATTCCTTTGCATAAGTCATTTAGGAAACAAACAATAAAAATCTTAAAAATTCCTAATTCTGTGCCTCCTGTAGATAAAAAGATGGACAGGAGGTACACACTGTCAGGTCCTGATACAGAATTCCTTTCTCAGCAATGCAGTCATGTTGGAGTAGTTCAGGCTGCAGCCTGTGATAAAGCTAATATTCCCCTGGCTTCACATCCTCCTGACAAGGATTCCATGAAGATTGATGCCATGGCAAAAACAGTACATGGCAGCTCTTGGGACTCAGGCAAGCAAATTATATGGCTTATGAGCAAGGTATCAGAAATCTAGATGGATACTGTTATGGATTTAGCTAAACAAGCCCTGGCCAGCTTGCTAGTGAGCTGGAGCAGGTGGCTGCCGATGGCATTGAGGCTTCTAAGGTGCAGTTTCATGCTGCTGTGGATTTTAATGATGTTTCCTCTAGAGTCATGGCCACATCTGTAGCTTTTCGAGGTTGGCCTGGCTCAGGTGTACTAGCTTGTCATGGGATACCCAGACTAAGGCTATGGATTTTCCTATGGTGGGAAATTCTCTGTTTGGGAGCAGACAGAGAATTATATGAAGAAGATGGATGAATATAGGACTACCTATAAAGTGCCCAAGCCAAGGCGGCAAGCCACTCCTCAGAGGCACACCCCAGGGGTAGGGGTAGGCCTTTCCACAGGCCTTTTACCAAACCCAGGCCTCCTCTGCTTATGCTCAGAGGGGTTCTTCAGAGGCAGAGGCAGACGGGCATGGGCAGGCCTGCCCCTCAGCCCAAAGCACCTGCCAAGCAGGCACCCTGATGGGGTGCCCAGGGCCGATTCTCCTTTACCAGTAGGGGGCAGGTTGGCTTACTTCAGTCAGAACTGGGTGTCTTTAACTTCAGACAAGTGGGTTCTGGAAGTAGTAAGCCAGGGTCTGGTTCTCAGCTTCAAAAAGTTCCCAAAGATGAGAATCAGGTCTTTTCCACCTGCAAACTCTTTAGAGACCTCTACTCTAGAAGCAGAGGTCTCAACCCTGTTAGCTCTCAGAGCGGTAGAAAGGGTTCCTCCCCTACACCAGGGCAAGGGTCTGTACTCCAGATACTTCCTTACCCCAAAAAAGACAGGAGAATGGTGGCCCATTTTAGACCTCAGATATCTGAACAAGCATCTTTTGAAACCAAAGTTCAGAATGGTAACTCTGGCAATGATTTTACCCTCTCTAAGGCCAGGGGACTGGCTAGCTTCCCTCGACCTCAAGGATGCCTATTTTCACGTCCTAATCAGAAGCTCCCACGAAAGTACCTGAGATTCGAACTGCCCTCAGGTCACTACCAGTTCAGAGCAATGCCCTTCGGCCTTACCTCTGCCCCAGGGGTATTCACAAAATGTCTGGCAGTAGCAGTGGCTCACTTAAGGAGGCTAAGGATTGCTGTTTTTCCCTATCTGGATGACTGGCTCATTGTAGGCCAGTCCCCAGAACAGGTAAAATCTCACCTGCAAGTCACCCAGCAGCTTCTCACCTCCTGGGCTTCCTGCTAAATCTACCAAAGTCGGTTCTGGAACCAGTTCAGGTACTCACCTTCATAGGTGCAGAATTGGACACAAATCTGGCCAGAGCTTTTCTTCCCTTAGAAAGGGTAAGGAACTTGGTGGCTCTGGCCTCCTCCTTCAATCTGCAGGTCTCTCGACCAGCAAGACACTTTCTGCAGCTCCTGGGGCACATGGCTGCATCCACAGCTGTAGTGCAGGGAGCAAGATTTCAGATGAGGGACATTCAGTTTCACTTGAGAGCCTATTGGTCTCAGAGAAGAGACCCCTTTCAAGTGGTCCCAGTGACCCAAACCTTGATCCAGGCCCTCCAGTGGTGGCAGGATCAGAGCAATTAAGACTGGGGTCCCTTCTTCCCCTTTCTCACACTTTGACCCTCACTACGGATGCTTCCCTCCTGGGGTGGGGAGCCTACATGGGCGACCGCTCCACTCAGGGAGTGTGGTCCCCCCAGGAATCTCTGCTCCACATCAATTTGCTGGAACTCAGAGCTGTCTTTTTAGCTCTTCAAGCGTTTTCTGCTTCTGTCCAGAACAAAGTGGTACAAGTCAGAACAGACAATACCACAACAATGTGGTACATCAACAAGCAGAGGGGCACTCGGTCTTCGGCCTTGTGCACCGAGGCAATGAAGTTGTGGTCTCTGGCCTATTCCCTGAACACTTCACTCATAGCAGTTCACCTTCCAGGAAAGGACAATGTCCTAGCAGATGCTCTCAGCAGGATTTCTCAGGGCCATCACGAATGGTCTCTGGATCCTCAAGTACTGGGGATAGTCTTTGCCAGATGGGGCACCCCTCAGATAGATCTTTTTGCAGCCCCAGACAATCACCAACTTCGAATGTTCTGTTGCAGGCCCCCAGTGTTGGGCTCAGTCCCCCTGGACGCCCTTCTCCTGGATTGGGAAGGGAAGTTTCTTTATGCTTTTCTCCCCTTCCCTCTCCTATTCAAGGTGTTAGTAAAAATCAGATCCCAGCCTTGCAGGGTGATTCTGATTGCCCCAGATTGGCCAGGCAGCCCTGGTACCCACTCCTTCTGTCCCTGACAGTCCATCTCCCCTGTGTCTCCCAGGAATCACAACCTATTAACCTGTGCCCAGGGAGAGTTTGGTATCCGAACCTCAAATCCCTCAACCTCAAGGCCTGGCTCTTGAGGAGTTAGAATTTGCTGACCTACACCTCTCTCAGGGTGTTCTTGAAATCCTAAAGGCTTCTAGGAAGCCTTCCACTAGGGCTACTTATAATTCTAAGTGGAAAAGGTTCTCCATTTGGTGTTCTGGGAAACATATTTCCCCAGAATCTGCTGATTTGCCCATTGTGTTAGATTACATGGTCCATCTTAATTCTTTGGGCCTGAGACCAGCTACCCTGAGAGTTCATTTGGCAGCTGTCTCTGCTTTTGTTTCAACAGGAAAGCCATCTCTCTTTCCGCTCACCCTGTATTTTTGCAAGTTTTTAAGGGATTACTTCATACCAATCCACCTTTTGAGGATCCTTCTCCTGGGACCTTAATGTTTACATTGCCCAGTTAATGCAACCCCTTGAACCTCTGTTTTCTGCAGAGCTAAGTATCTAACTTGAAAAACTGTTTTCCTAGGTGGCTATCACTTGCTAGACACATAAGTGAGTTGCAAGCCTTGTCAGTAGAAACTGACTTTATTTCTTTCCACAGGGATAAGGTAGTCCTCAGGACTAACAGGAAGTTTTTGCCTAAGGTGGTTTCAGACTTACATCTTAACCAATCTATCTCCCTTCCAGTGTTTTTCACTGAACATTCCTCTTCTGGTGAGAGGAGATTGCACAGTTTGGATGTTAAGAGGGCCCTAAGTTACTATATAGAATGTACCAAGGGTCACAGGTTTGAATCCTCCAACTTTTCTCACTTATGGTGAGGTTGGAAAGGAAACCTGCCACTAAGAGATCAATTGCCAGGTGGATTGTCTCTTGTATCAATTTTGTTATCAGAAACTGGGCAGAGATCCCCTTCTGGCTTGAGGCTCATTCTACCAGAGGTACAACAGCGTCTCTAGCTGCTGCCAGAGACATCCCTATATTGGAGATATGTCAAGCTGCTACTTGGAAAGCGGTACACACTTTCACCTAGCATTACCCCTGGATGTCAGAGCTAGGAGGATGCTCGGTTTGGCACAGCTGTGCTTCAGAGCCTATTCCCTAAGTAGGTTCTGTCCCTCCTCCATGGAGGTACTGCTGTGTGTAGTCTGCAATTGTCATAATATAGCAAGACTTCATGTTGTTTGAGGAAAAAATTACTCACCTTAGTAATGTTGTTTCTTCTAATGGAGTCTTGCTATATTATGACCTCCCCCCCAGCCTGCCCCTCTCAGAACTTCTACTAGGTATGGGGTGGGCAGCCTAGTATGGGCACTATTTTGCCTTTTTATGTGTTTTCACCCCTTCTTGGGGTTTGGGGTGTGGTGTTTTTCTTTTTTCCTTATATTTCTCTCATATTGTTAAATTATACTATTAGTTCTGGTCCCTGACTTGAGTCTTTGGTGTTGGGAACAGCAATGGTGTTAATATTTAGGTAGCCAGTTGGCTAGTGTAGGTTACAGCTTCCACACAGACCTTAGTGAGTTTTTGCTCAGAAAGATCTGACAGTTCAGGTTTGAAACTACACAGACAGAGCTTCTCTTTAGAGCTCGTGCTCTTAAGTTCCATTCATGGAATGGAGTTAACTCTTTCACCTCCGGAGCAGTTCTAATGGTGGGACAAACTGCAATTGTCATAATATAGCAAGACTCCATTAGAAGAAACAACATTACTAAGGTGAGTAATTTTTTCTTACAGTGTCAGCCCCTCGCCAAACTTACGTTTCACACACACCGATTCATCAGAGATAACATTGATTACAACAGTTAGTGACTTTTTACAGTTAAGAAAATAAGAAAATACCTTTAGCCAGTCAAATTACTTCATTTGATTTTTGAATTAATTGCTTGTCATATAACTGATTACATCACAATACTATGGTGTTTCATTCATAAATTCAATGGTGAAGAAGTCATGTGGCTATAACCTAGTGATACTATCAACGTAATTTAGTAAAATACTATCAACTTCATTCGTAAAATGAAAATATAAACAAGCTCTTGATTGCTTAGCATACACATTCATGAGATGAAAGTAATCTAAATTCCTGGGTGCTTTCTCCAACTGCCCATAAGGTTCAGATTAAACTTCACATGCTTTATGTGATTACGACTCCTTGGACTGGTGTGGTCACTTGCAGAACCTACAGAAAATACACACATAACATGAGTGTATCAATGCAAGATGTAATGAGTTATAGAGTCATAGGATACAGGTCATGGAGAGGGGGCTGTGAGGAGAAAACGTTTTTTCACATAGTACATCATCAGAAATACTTAATTTACATTTCAGCAAGAATAGATTTACTTCAAAGTTACCATTAAGGCCAGGGGACTTTTAATGCCCCGAGCCTGAATATCCATTCTTGCTCTTTACAATTGAGTGCATTTTCCAGATCCCCTTCCCTAATGTTTTTGGGAATACTTTCTATTCACATAGCATTCACCTTGTGAGACTCTTTGTTAGGTTGTGAATTAATGTGCACTGCCATAGCATAATTAATGTTGTTGTTTTTTATTGCAAGTGCATGCTCATTGATTCTAAGTCTGAGTTTCCTCTTAGTTCTTCTTACATAAAATTTGCCACATGAACAGGATAGTAGGTAGACAACTGCTTCAGTGTTGCAGTTAATCTCGCCTCTTACTTTCTCTTGTTTGCTAGTTTTATTGTTGGCAAATTCTTTCTGGTTAGCCATCATATAGCACGTGCTGCTGTGCCTTTTTTAAGGAGATAGCTGTGCACCAGACAGTCCCTAAGGTTCATACCCCTTTTGTATGCTATCCTTAGGAGTTTTTCAAATGGCATTTTCCAAGGCTGGCCCAATACTAGAATCGCCCCATATGGCACCCTGTGTCACAAAGGTCATAGCTTGCTCACCTTTTTTCTTTGTAAAAGTGTTTGTACACTTATATTATGCTGTCATTATTGTATTTCTGTATCTCCCTTTTTTTCCTTCCTTTGGGTCACCCCAGAAAAAGGGACATTCTGTCTTGGCAGGCTCATCCGGTTACTAGAATTCAAATAAATAAATGAGCAAGCTCCTTCTCAGCAAACTGTGTGGCCTAGGCATGTCACTAGACATAGTCAGCTGGTTCCAGAGTTATCTCACTAATCGTGCTCAGCGCGTGAGGAGAGAGGGCTCCTTGTCAGAGGTTAGGACTGTATCCATTGGCATTCCTCAGGACTCCATTCTGGGTCCCTTACTGTTTAGCTTATTCATAAACCACCTGCCTGATGCCTGTCAGTCTGCAAATATACTTCTCTTTGCAGGCGATGCTGTCATCTTTTCCAGGAACCCCGACCTTGGCAGCCTCTTCTCCACCCTAGGTAATTTTGAGGCCCTTGAAAGATATTCTCCCATAACAAATGGATTCTAAATTACAAAAAATCTTAAGATCATGCTCTTCAAAAGCCTGCAAATGAAGAAAAAGGTACCCCCTTGTCATCCTCAGTGACCTGGGACTTATACATGAATAGGTGGAGACCTTTAAATACCTAGGGGTGATCCTGGATGATACCTTATCTTTCACCCCCCTCCCCCCGTGACCACCTTGTGTGCACAGTAAATGGAAGACTGGGTGCCTTGTACTCTAACTGGATCAACCTCACTGCTGATGCTAGATGCCTCATAGTGGCAAGCTCAGTACTGTTGCTAATAGACTATGGCCTCCCTGCCTGTGACTCAGTACATATCAAATTTATTCTGAGAACAAAGAGTTGTCGCTTTGTGTTTGGGGCACACAGGTGCACCCATAGCTGCACCGTCTACACCCAAACTAACCCTTACCTAGCAAAATTAGGTTCCAAACACTTCTGCTAGCCAAGAAAGCACTACTTGACCTAACCACCCCCGGCCCTAACTCACTGCTGCCAGTCTTTACAGCCCACAGAGTATGTTATGTTACCCTGTAATCTCTGTCGCTTACCATGAAACCTTTGTAAAAGAGCACTCCTGATCAAAGGTATTTCTCCAAAATTTTAGGATTTTCAATAAATAAATACATTTTTATATTTTCACCCCTAAACCATCTGCTAGAACAGATCTCTTCTTGTATACTGTATGTTAGGGTACTGCTACTTTAATCTTTGACATTTATCTCTCATGTTTTATCAGGGAATAAATTGCCAGTTCCATGACATTTTTAATTGGGACTTTAAAGACCTGTGTACCCTGTGAGTGATGGAGTTGAATAAGACCCTCTCCCATTTGTAATGCAGAAAGAGTTAAATGCAAGGATCTGTTCTATCCTATCCTTTCCTTTTCTGTCTCTTGTCTGTCTGGTTGCACCACCACATTTTCTTGTGAGTCCTAGGGACTGATCACTCCGACGGTTTCGCAGTTCTCTGCCTTCACTTGTTATTTCTGTCTTTTCTTCCCCCTTGCATATCTGCAGGTATAAAAATATATGTGAATCTTTGTGGAAATGTCACTGATATTGGGATCCTTTTTTTTTTTTAAACTACTTATAGTTATACTGTTGAAATGATTGCAAAGTATATTTGGATCTGAAAAGGTTAACCTGAGAATGCTGGATGTAAAATCTCTGCAGAGCTGGCTACAAGAGGTCAGTTCTGGGTCACAGTGTTCTTTTTGCAGCACCTTGTGAAACTGACAAGAACACTGTGTGAGAAGCAGATTGTTCTGTTAATGAGCTCCCTGCAAAGACTTGTTATAAAAAGAGCTGCAGTGTTTTGCAAGAGGAAGAGACAGAGACGGAGATTGGAAATTGAGAAGAAAAATTCAGAATAAGGACTTTGTCAGGGTGTTCAACCCTGCTCAGGTTCTTGGTGGCAGTAAATCAACAAGAGAAACAGACAAGCAGCATATTCGGTAATAAACTTGTTTATTACACAGAGTCAGACATTTGCCCTAAAAAACAGGTCTTACCGGTAGACATTGGGAGCCAAGAGTTTCCCAATACCCCCGTGGATTTCCATTCTCCCGCCACTCTCCAAGGCTCTCGAGCGGATTGTGGCTGACCAGATCGTGGAATACTTTAATTAGTACCAACTTCTATGCCCAGAGCAACATAGGTTCCAGGGGCAGCCACAGTACCATCACAGCGCTACTCAAATTTACCAAATACATCCATAATGCCTTAGACCAAGGCCACCTTGTAGGGGCAGCCTTCATTGACCTATCAAAGGCATTTGATACGGTTCATCATGCGCTCCTCCTAAAGCAGCTATCTGGCATCAGACTCGCACTTGAAACTATGAACTGGTTTAGGAGTTACTTGAGCTGCTGCTCCCCAGCAAGTCTGGGTTAGGGAAGTGCTATCAGACAGCCAACCTGTCTTATCTGGTGTACCACAAGGGTCCATTCTGGGACCGTTGCTGTTCAGTGTTTTCTTAAATAATCTCCTGGCCTCCTGCCATTGCCGCATGCTCCTATATGCTGATGACGTGGTAATTTTTACCAGCAATCTGCACCCTGAACTCCTTGAAACTGAACTCCAAAATGGCTTTGCATCGGCAGAAAACTGGTTTAAACAGCAAAGACTGGTCATGAACTATAAAAAAACAAAGACCATGCTGTACTCGACAGCCCAAAGCAAGTAAAACAGCTACCCCTGGCAATAAGGAATGACAGCAGTGACACACTGGAGCTTGTCTTGCACTTCAAATACCTGGGGGTTACAGTTAACTCCTCCCTGTCCTTCTCCCAGCATATTGATATCACTGCAAGAGCTATTAATACCAGAATTGGAATCCTGTACCACCACAGGCATTGTCTAACCCATGAAGCTTTAAATCTGGCAATCAGCAGCTCAGTTGTCTCCCTCATAGACTGTGGGCTGGCCTTATACAGTACTGCTACCAACACGGCGCTCCAACAGATCTCAGTTGCCTTAAACAAAGCCTGCTGCCTACTCTCAAATGCACCAAGACTCATACACACCTGTGAACTTTGTGCTCGGGCTGGCTGGCTGGCTTCAACTGAATGACAGAATCAGGTATCAAACCTGCCTTCTTGCCAAAAAAGTCACATTAAATCTGCTTCCAACAGGGGTGCAGAACCTGCTAACACTGCCTATGAATACCAGACAAACCAGAAGCTCTGCCACTCAAATTTTCCAAGTGTCCAGATGCCGCACTACCATGGTACAGCATGCATTCTCACACCATGCACCCCTCTGGGTAAATGCACTGCCCTTGATGTCTCTGGCTCCTCAACGATTGGCTCTTTTAAATGTAGACTGCACCAGCACCCCTTTGATACAATTAAGTAAAATATTTATTTTTATACAGGAAAAGGTCACAAGTTACACATCATTGGGTCTAAATAACCCATTTTCAAGATGGTCCTGTGTATGTCATGTTATCTTAAATATAAAGACATATTAGAAACATTATAAAACAGATAATCTCTTTACATGATGACCTTAATTCAATACTGGTTATTACTTCTATCATTTTTAAAAAAAACACTCTTCAGATAGGACTTCAAGAGTCTATATTTTACAAAAATACACAAAAGAATAAAAATGAGGTTTAGGTGGTTTGGATAATTATTTCTGACAAAGATACAGTTTATACAAAACATCCAAACTAGCTCCATTGGAACTGGTACTGAGATATTATTTCAGTTGTTCATATTAACATCTACAACTAAGATCCAGAGTCTGTTTCAATGATTTAATGAACAATTTAGTACTTTGAAGCTGTTTTTGTTTGTGTTCTATAGGTTCCCACAGTTTAACTTTTGCAACAAAGGTCATATTGTCATACCTGTTATTTATATTTGTTTGGACATATTTACTATTTAGCCTTCCCAAGTTATAATTTGATTCTTTTATTTTCAATTTATCTAATATGTATTGGGGCTTTCCACTCTGTATCACTGAGCTGCATGTGCCCCCGCTAAGGCTCTGCACGCAGCAGTACTCTGTCTCTAGCACTCATCTTTGCCTCTGTCATGACAGGATAGTGAAACTGTAGCACTTCGCCCACCTCCCTACCCCCCACCGGCTCTGCCCCTTGTCCCTGGACCTCTCCCTACCCCCCCCCCGCCTTATGTGCTCTGCTCACCTAGCTCTCCCACTCCCATTGTATCCTTCCCTGTCCTTGTCTGCTTATTTTCTTGACATGGGCATACATTGTACAATGCCTCAACATAGCTAGTGCTTTGTTTGTTTTCTGTAATCTCCATGAATATCTTTCTCAGTATTTGTATATTTGTGCAGAGTATTGTACCTTGTTGTCTAATGTATCTGGTGTGGAACCTTTCAACATGCATCCACTCACAGGTATTATCCAACAACTCAATAAATAAATACAAATAAATTAAAAAGGTCTCTGAGGGGATACGTAATGCAGTAACTTATATACTTAGATAATATCCATGCCAACTATTACATTCGTAATATGTTAGATATACAAAACAAGTCCTATTGGCCAAAAGTTAGGTGGCTCCACAGTGTTAGCTAGCGATATACAAAATGTGTAAGATCAGCTAAAAATGAGAACAAAGAACTCATAGAGAATACATAAAGAGGTAGCAAAGAAAGTGAAAGCCAAAAAGATTGCTTTCAGGCAATACAAAAAGACACAGGCAGAAGGGGATAGGGAGAAGTACCAGGAGAAACAAAGGGAGGCAGGGAAGTCAGTAAGGGAAGCCAAAGCTCAGACAGAAGAACACATTGCAAAATCAGTGGTTAAAGGGGACAAAACCTTTTACAGGTACATAAGTGAAAAAAGAAGGACAAAGGGAGGGATAGTGAGACTGAAGGGAGGATGGGAGCCGTGGAGGATGACAACAGTAAAGCTGACATATTGAACAGGTATTTCTGCTCAGTCTTTACTAAGGAAGAGGGTAATGGGTCTGAAGGAGTACAAGGGTGAGAATGGTGCAGAAATGGACACAAGTCCCTTTACACAGAAAGGGTCCTGAAGGAACTGGAAGTAATAAGAGCTGATAAAGCAATGGGGCCAGATGGGTGCACCCCAGGGTCCTTAAAGAACTAAGAGAGGTGGTAGCTGAACCTCTGGCTATCCTGTTCAGCCAATCACTGAAACAGGGAGGTACCCAAAGACTGGAGGACAGCAGATGTAGTCCCCTTATACAAAAGTGGGAACAAAGAGGAAGCAGAGAACTACAGACCAGTCAGCCTCACTTCGGTAGTGGAAAGATCATGGAAGCACTACTGAAGGAGAGATTGGTGGAACATCTGGTTGTCAATGGACTACAGGACCCAAGGCAGCATGGTTTCACCAGGGGGCGGTCATGTCAGACCAACCTCATTGAATTTTTTGACTGGGTGACTAGGGAGGTGGATCAGGGAGGGCAGTGGACATGGCCTATTTGGACTTCAGCAAGGCCTTGACACTGTGCCACATAGAAGACTATCACAAACTGGGGAATATGGGTGTGGGCAGGACAGTAGTGTGGTGGGTAGGTAACTGGCTGGGTGGCAGGACACAGAGGGTGGTGGTAAATGGCTGTCACTCCACAGAGGGAAGAGTGACCAGTGGGGTACCACAGGATCAGTGCTGGGACCGGTCCTATTCAACATCTTCATCAGTGACATTGCACAGGATATAGAAGGCAGAATTTCACTGTTCGCTGATGACACAAGCTCTGTAACAAATGAAGACACACCAGAGGAGTGTAGACAGAATGAGAAGGACCTGCAGAAACTTGAAGAATGGTCAAGGGTTTGGCAGTTGAAATTCAATGCAAGAAGTGCAAGATAATGCATATGGGGCACAAAACCCTGGCACAATATATCAGTTGGGGGTGAGGATATAGCATGCACCAAGCAGGAAAGGGGTCTTGGGTTGTCATCTCTGGTGACCTCAAGGTAGGGAAACAGTGTGACAAGGCATCAGGTAAAGCAAATAGGATGCTGGGATGTATAGGCAGGGGCATCACCAGCAGGAAAAGGAGTTCATAATTCCGCTATACAAGACACTAGTGAGGCCCCACCTGAGTACAGTGTACAGTTCTGGAGACCATACCTACGTGGGACATAGACAGGGTAGAAAGGTTCAGAGAGGGCAACAAAGATGGTGCATGGGTTGCATCACAAGTCCTATGAAGACAGGTTGAAGGAACTGAACATGTACTCCCTGGAGGAGAGGAGGAGAGAGGGATATGATAGAGACATACAAGTATCTTACAGGGAGGAACAGGTGCAGGAAAACACTATTTTAGCGAAAAGATGTTTCAGGACTAGAGGGCATGGGATGAAGTTGGAGGGAGGGCGATTCAGAGGAAACATGAGAAAGAATTTCTTCACCCGAGCAGGTGGTGGACAAGTGGAACACCCTGCCAGAGGAAGTGGTGGGGGCTGAAACAATCACGGGATTTAAGAATGCATGGGATAGACATAAAGGAATTCTAGAGGTCAGGGGTAAGGGGAAATAGACTTCTAGGAAAACAAACTGAACTTACAAGCTCAAATGGGCAGACTAGGTGGGCCATAGGCCCTTATCTGCCGACACTGTCTATGTATCTATGTATAAAGATGCGGTGTTACATAAATCTGCATGATGGCAGTGTTGGCTATACAATAACTTCTCAGAAGAATAGACAGCACATAAGTGTATTCTTGGCATAATATTTGCAATGCATTTCTAGCAGTGAATATATATGTCCCTGGTTAATTATTTTTGTACAGTAAGTACCAATGCCCTATATGTTAGTGATAATCACGCATAGCATATAACATATATTGTCAGCGGTGCACAGTGGGTGCCCAATAAGGGTGTGGGGACCAAATATAACCACTCTGTTTTCTATGTTTGTACTGCCCTTGTAAATAGTTATACTAAAAAATTTTCTTATTTATTTTGCTGTTATTAAAAATTAAATTCTATTTGCAAATTTTACAACTGCTCCTGGTTTTCCTATGCTTCCTGACCTGTGCCTTGATGACAGACCCGCATAAAATTGTGCTAGTGGTTCCATGGGCCACAGTGGCGTCATTTGAGAAACGCTATTCCAGAGAGGTGGTAGTTTTCAAGATGCATGTGGTGTAGGTACCAGACTAGAGGACCTTGGATAAAAAAAACTGTTTCCCAGTAGACTGTAGTATGTAAAGTACAGCATTTTTGTGGTTTTAAGGCATGTTGATACGAATGTCATTGAAGTAAAACCTGGTTATTTTACCAGCTTAAAAACAATGTTTTGGGACTTTGGACTTGCTGAGCAGTTGGGGATCGATGAGAGTCTCCACTTCTCCCAGCTACAACCCCCCCCCCCATGATCGCCGTTGGGTACAGCCACCAAACCCCTCCGGCACGGGGAGCACTGAGTCGAATGACAGGCAGCCCGCCCACCTCTTGGTGCAGGAACCAATTGCCTGAGCCACTTTTTGAACCTGTCACAGACACAGGACCTGCTCTGCTTAAAAGCCCACTTTTGACTTTCTCTCCATTGGACTTGCTGTGCGATTGGGGTCAGAGAGTGTCTGCACTTCTCCCTGCTTTGACTCTCCTCCCTCTGCAGTCGTCACTGGATATGGCCACCAGATCCCTTCAGCACTGGGAGCACCAAGCTGAATGCCAAGCAGCCCCGCCCACCTCCTGGTCTGAGAACCAATCACCTGAGCCACCAGAAGAGGTGTGCTTTTTGAACCTGCCGTAGACAAAGGACCTGCTCAACTTCAAAGCTGATTTGTGACTTTTTTCTCCATTGGACTTGCTGAGCAATTGGGGTTCGGAGAGAGTCTCCATTTCTTCCAGCTGTAACACCCCTCCCCACGATCGCCGTTGGATACAGCCACCAGACCCCTCTGGCACTGGGAGCACTGTGCTGAACGGTGGGCATGCCCGCCCATCTTCTTCAGAAAAAATTAAATACCTTCTGTGACTATAATCCCCCTAAGAGTGGTATAAATGAGTTAATGGATTTCATACAATACCTGACCCCTGAAAGGGGAAAAATTAATTTCTTCTTCTGGGAGATTTCAATCTTGATTGGCTAGGAAAAACTCTGGTACGTTTGATGCCATACTTGGGAAGCTCCATCTCTCTCAGCTGGTCTACTGCCCCAATAGGGTATTTCCAAATAGCACTCACCAGTCTCTCATAGACTGGATTCTTACAAATAGAAAAGAACGGGTTCTAACTGCAGGTATGCTTCCAGACTCCATCAGTGACTGCTCGACAATTTTCTGCATCTAGAATGCACGAATCCAGAGGCCCCCACCAAAAAGAAATACTATTTAGGGATTTTTCTAAACTGAATTTAGGGGCCCTAAATGCTAATTTACATCAAACTGACTGGTCCCCACTATATCAGAGATCTGACATGGATAATGCCTTCAGTTCTTTGTATCTACTATCTCGGCCTTTCAAGACAAGCATGTTCCCCTCATAAAGCGAAGGATTAGAGGCACAGTGACAAGAGGGCTGCATAGTGACCAACTAGCAGCCATTAAACTGAGGGACAAAACCTGGGCCATATGTAAAAGTTCAAAGTCTTTGGCTGACTGGTTAGACTAAAAGCGACAAAGAAATAAATGTAAACAAGCATTTGTCCATGCCGAATGTTTGCTTGCTGGCATTGGCAGTGGTAGTGTAGAAGTTACAGAGCTGCGTAATAGGAATGGCAGTGAAGTATTGAACTGAAGCCAACCCCACCACCACCCTGCAGAGAGTGACAGGCATTGGGGTGTGCCTTTGGGTCGTCAGGAATAACGGCCACGCCATTTCACCACACTCCACCCTGCAGACACTGACAAGTGTCACGGTGTTCTTAGGGTCTTTAGCCCTTATCGCACCATTCCATTAGGAAGCTCGTGTTGGATGGGTGCAATATAGGAGAATGGGAGGAACTTTGGGGCAAGAGTCCAAGGCATACCTCGATGCCTCACTGGCTGCAGGGTGTGCAATGGTATGAGCATTACAGGCAAGAATCCCAAGTCACACCCCTGATGCCTGTCATTCTCTACATGGTTAGGCGTTATGGTTGGACACCCTAATACCTCAGGCATTCGTTGGTATTTTCACTCCAAATGTTCAACATGGTTTTTTTGTGACCCCACCTCATGAACAGGGGGAATATCAGTTTGTTAGCCGGAAGCTGCTTATGCACAGCGACTATGGCATTTAGCACCACAGGTGCAAAAACATTCCGAACAGGTTGTAAAAAATGACAGCTGTACTGTTCATGGGGAGGTGTAAAAAATGGCAATGTTGCAAATCTGCAGTAAAAATATTTAAAAAAAAAAATGGTGAAGTCATGAGCGTAGATAGAAACTGTGCAACGCACACCCGTAATATAATTAGGTTGGGGATTTTTTTACAGCAGATTGTCAACTCTGGCATTTTGGTGCCTCCGATCATGAACAGTGTCACTGTGATTTTCTTTATCTGTCCCGAACAATGATTTCCCACAGCGACCACGCATCTCTGTGCTGAAAGTGTGAAAACACACTTCGGCCATGTTGTGAAAAATGACAGCTGTACTGTAAATAAGGAAGTGTGGAAAAATGCTACTGGTGAAAATCTGGACTTAAAATATTACAAAGTCATGAACTTATGAGGGTGTGTGGAAACTGCGCAATGCTCACTCGTAACACAGTCATTTATGGACTTTGTCACCAAATTTTCAACATAGCCATTTAAGACCTCTGCTCATGAACAGTGTAACTGTGATTTTCTTAATCTGTCCCAAACATTGCTATACGTCCACAACAGCACCATTGTGCGCTACGTATGCTGAAAACACATTTAGGCGACATATGAAAAATGGCAGCTGTACTGTTCATAAGGAAGTGTAATAAAATGGCAATGTTGAAAATCTGGGTAAAATATTAAATTCGCAAACTTATGAGCATGCATAGGAACTTGTACACGCATCCGCTAAATAAACAGTCATTTTTAGGAATTTTTCACCAAATTTTTAACATAGCCATTTTAAGACCTCTGCTCATGAACAGTGTCACTGTGATTTTCTTAATGTGTCCCATACATTGATTTCGCACATCGACTGCGCCATTGTGCGCTACATGGGCGGAAACACGTTTTGGGTGAGATGTGAAAAATGACAGCTGTACTACTCATAAGAAGGTGTGGTAAAATGGCAATATTGAAAGTCTGGAGTGAACAAGCATTTGTTAATGCCGAATGTTTGCTTGTTGGCATTGGCAGTGGTAGTGTAGAAGTTACAGAGCTGCGTAATAGGAATGGCAGTGAAGTACTGAACTGAAGCCAACCCCACCACTACCCTGCAGAGAGTGACAGGCATTGGGGTGTGAGTTTGGGTCATTTTTAGGAATTTTTTCACCAAATTTTCAACATAGCCATTTTAAGACCTCTGCTCATGAATAGTGTCACTGAGATTTTCTTAATTTGTCCCGTACATTGATTTCACACACCGACTGCACCGTTGTGCGCTACATGGGCGGAAACACGTTTTGGGTAAGATGTGAAAAATGACAGCTGTACTACTGCTAAGAAGGTGTGGTAAAATGGCAATGTTGAAAATCTGGAGTGAAAATATTGAAAGTTTGCGAACTTACGAGCGTGCGTAGGAACTGTACAACGCCACTCGTAAAACAGTCATTTTTTGGAATTTTTGCACCAAATTTTCAACATGGGTTTTTTGGTGCCCCTTCTCATGAATGATGTCACTGTCATGGCGTTATTCGGGCCCGAAGGGTGATTTTGCAGTCGCAAAATCACCATGATTGAAGCTCTTTATACATGTTTAATGACATCATTCATGAAAGAATAAACACCCATGTTGAAAATTGTCAAAATAAATAATCTACAAATATGCCAATAAAGTTGAAACCCCCTATCTAGCCCATTATACAGCTTACGGCATTTCCTCAGTTCGCGGTCGGCTTTGAAAGTGCAAGTGTTCCGGTCCACCGAATCATCGCGCGAGGTCCGGAGGTAAGTATAGAAGTGGCGAGGGGTGAATGAAGGCAAGTGCGCAGTGGGTGGAGTGCGGGTTGTGGGAGGGTGTGTTGGGGAAACTCAGTGGGACCGTTTTTATTTTCCAGGTTAAAAAAAAAATTGGCCGGCCGGGGCGTTTGCCACTGGGGTGAGCTCCCAGCGTGGCACAAGGCAATGAGGGGCCTTCAACCCGACGGGGATTGGCACCTATCGTCATGACATTTGTTGCCACGCTGGGGTGGGCTCCAGCATGGCACCTTGTATGAGGGGAGAGTAAGCAGGCGGGAGATTGGGCACCTGTCGTAGATAGTATCGGGGAGAGAGACAGTTAAGTCGATGGGGATTAAACTTACGTCGGCCTAAGGCTACATTGGGAAGCTTTGGAGGCGCAGCACAAGCCAACGGGGATGGGCACCCCGTCGGCTATCGTGTGTGCGGGGAGGGAGTTTGTGTGTGTGGGGAGCTGCGCAGGCAGGCGATATCTTATCGCTGCTCACTCAGTGTAGCTCCCCTTTCAACTATGCCACTGCATTTTGGAGCTTGTCATGACAGCTCCAGCATGCGACCAGCTTACAGAAGACGCCTGCAACACACTGACTGAATTGGAGGAGGAGGTGACACACCTCGAAATCTCGAGATGATGGCACTATGTTTCTTGCACATGCGTGCAAACAAGCGTAAAAATATTGAAAATCTGTGAACTTACTGAGCGTGCCTAGGAACTGCATAGCATACGCTTTCGTAAAACAGTCATTTGAGAATTTTTCACCAAATTTTAAAATTGGCTTCTTGAGAGCCCACCTTATGAACACTGGTAGTATCGTTTCATTACTCAGTCCGAAAGGTGATTTGACGCAGTGACTGCGAAATCACCCTTTGAAACGAATAACACCAAGACAGTGACAGCATTCATGAGAAAGAGTCCCAAAACCCCATGTTGAAAGTGGTGCAAAAATTCAAAAAAATACCTACGATGATGCAACAAAGTTGAAAAACCCTGTCTATCCCATTATACAGCTTACCAGCATTTCCTCAGTTCGTAGTGGCTTTGAAGAGTGCAGGCGTGTTTCCCAGTCCACCAAAGATCGTCGCCCGAGCTCGAGGTAAGTATGGGGTGGGGGTGGGGGAAGCAGGGTGTGCAGTGGGTGGGTGTGCGGGTTGTTGGGAGGGGCAGGAAGACTGCGTGGGACTGTTTTTTCTTTACAGCTATTTAAAATACAAAAAGCGCAGCGGGGGCGTTTGCCACGCTGGGGTGGGCTCCCAGCGTAGCTCAAGAATGGCTGGGAGAGGGCCCTGGAGCCCGGCAGAGTTAAGCACCCCATCGGCCATAACATCTATTACCACGCTAGGTGGGCTCCATGTGTGGCAGCCATCTACCAGGGGTTGAGGACAGTGGAGCCGGCAGAGTTGGGCACCCCGTCGGCTATACTGATGAGTTACCATGCTGGGGTGGGCACCCAGCGTGGCATTGAAAACTTTGGGGAGGCACAGCACAGCCGGCGGGGATTAGGCACCCCATCGGCTATAGAGTATGTGCATGGGGGGAGCAGCACGCAGTATGCGTGCGTGCGTTTCTGTGTGTGTGTGTGTGTGTAGGGGGAGCTGCTCATGAGCAGGCGATATCTTATCGCTGCTCACTGAAGCGTAGCTCCCCCTTTCAACTGTATGCCACTGCACTTTGGAGCTTGTCATAGACAGCTCCAGCATGCATTGGCGGACAGGGGCCGCGCCTGCCAACACACTGACTGAATTGGAAGAGGGGTCCCCGTAACCTAAGGACTGCTACCAAAACTGAGGTACTGTGCCTACTGAAGACCCTCCCAGTTTGCAGTAGTGCGGGGTCTGATGGGCTTTTATCCAGGTTCCTCAAAATTGCTTCTCCTCTCATAGCTTCACTGGTCAGGAGGCTGTTCAACTTGTCCCTTTCAACTGGGGTAGTACCTAAACTCTGGAAGACTGTCAGCGTGGTACCTATCCATAAAAAGGGTGATACCAAGTGTATGGATAATTACCGCCCCATAGCCATCCTATCTGTGCTTGACAAGTTACTCGAGAAACTTGTGGCCTCCCAGGTAACAGAACACCTAAAGCAGTATAACTTATTATCCCCAGCTCAGCATGGTTTCAGGTATGCACGCAGCACATCTACTGCCCTCATACAATTTACTAATGATGTCAAGATGGCACTGGATAAAGGCATGCTTACAGGGGCTGTTTTCATTGACCTAACCAAGCCATTTGACCTTGTATGCCACACCTTGCTGCTTTATAAACTGACCACTTCGGGTTTCTCATCCGCTGCTACTGCCTGGGTTGCAAACTACCTCACTGGTTGGCAGCAGAAATTAATAAAGTAAAATTTGACTTGTCGCACACTAATGTTGGAGTCCCTCAAGGATCCGTACTAGGTCCTTTGCTGTTCATTCTGTTTATCAAAAATCTGCCCACAGTGGCTGGCACTTGCTCAACCCTGCTTTATGCAGATGACATAGTACTGTACTATAGTGCCACAGACATAGCTGGCATCAACTTGAAGTGAAATGTCAATTTTGATTCCATTCAGTCCTGATTAAATAACAATAGACTCATGAACACCAAAAAAACACTAGCTATACTGTTTGGCTCAATTTTATTTTTTTATTTTATTTAGTTTTTGTTAACCGGGTAGGTGCACTAGCCATAAAATGACTATTTTCAGGCATGACCCGGGAGAATACAACAAAAGGAGAACAGTTGAACAACAGCAACATGGGTACAATAGTACAAATAAAGGAACAGTACAGCAGGACCTCCTGGGTGAAGAACCTCCAGCAAACTAGAACAGGTCTTAATCTTCGGTGCAGAACCTAGGAGCATGGCTTTCGTTTTCTTTTCATTTAGTACAAGCTTACGGTCTAGTAGCCAGTCTAAGACCTTACTGAAGTCTGAAGTAAGTGATGTGTTTATGCAGGCAATACTAGAAGAACTAGTGTAGATGATCAGGTCATCAGCGTAGAGAATAGCTGAGCAGGATTCCAGGACCTCAGCTGCATTGTTGATAAAAATTGAGAACAGAAGGGGCCCAAGGATAGAGCCCTGGGGGACCCCAAGGTTGATAGTAGACATGTTGGACAGGAGGAGTTAAATTTGACAGCTTGCGACCTGTTTGACAGGTAGCTACAGAACCAGTCCACAACAGGGGTGAGAAATGGAATTTATGGAGAGTGGAAGAAGCAGGGATGGTCAACAAGGTGAAAGCCTTAGTGAGGTCAATGAAGATGGCACCTGTGAGTTTTCCAGAGTCCATGTTGGACAGAATATCAGTAGTTAGTTGAAGAAGAGCCGTGGTGGTGCTATGGCCTTTTCTGAAACCATGCTGAGTGTCTGAGAGGAGATTGTGCGTGTAAGGTAGTCAATGGTCTGTGATGCAACTATTTTCTCTAGGATCTTGTTAGGACGGAGAATTGCTATAGGTCTGTAATTGGCCATGTCCTTTGGGTCACCTTTTTAAAGACAGGCGTTACTCTTGCAGATTTCCATAGGTCTGGCACAGTGCTATGGATAAGAGATAAAGTGTAGATTCTGGCAATCGGAGAGGCAATGAGTGGAGCAGCCAGCTTAAGAAGACGAGGTTCCAGTGAGTCAGAACCAGAGCTGGTATTGGCAGATATGGATCTCAGTAATTTCAGAACTTCCGCTCTTGATATAGCCTTGAAATAGAATGGTGGGCGCTGGAGGAGCATCATACGATAGGGCAGTATGGTTGTCTGATGGTAGTGTGGTAGGTAGATTGGAGTGCGATCCACTAGGTTGTAAAGCCAAGGTATAGTATGAAAGATCAGAGAAAAGATTGTTAAAACTGTTTGAGATGGTCCTAGGGTCATTACAGTGTACCCCATTTATGATCATTTCATCAGGAGTGACCGACTGCGAGGTACCGAGAAATGTTTTGACTTGGGCCCAAAATTTCCTCGGGTCGCAGGCTGAGCTTTGTAGAAGGTCCTTGCAGTATTTGCTTTTAGCAACTCTAACTTGTCTCTTACATCTGTTCCTTAGTTCACAATAGACAATAAGATCTGACTGTAGGCCAGTTTGTTTGTAGCGAATCAAAGTTTGTCCCTCTGGTAGATTAGCAAGGAGGTCTTTATGCAGCCACCTAGTCTGTTTCCTCTGACCCTCCTAGTAGTCTTGGGGCATGTTTATATTGAATGGTAAGAAATTAATTTATGAATATCTGTAGAGCAACCTCCACATCCTTTGTTTGATAGATACCTGCCCAGTCGATATTGGAGACAACATAGAGAAATGCATCCTGGTCAATATGAGCTAGATTTGTAAGCGTGATTAGTCTTGATGGAGAGATGGAGGCAACCATAGATAGGATACAAAAAGTGGGTGAGTGGTCTGTTAGTGCATCTGCAAGGATTCCTGCTTTTGACACATGTTCTACACGGTTAACCATCACCCAGTCTAGGAGTGTACCCG
The DNA here is from genome assembly GCA_016271365.2 of Neoceratodus forsteri. Classification (NCBI taxonomy): domain Eukaryota; kingdom Metazoa; phylum Chordata; order Ceratodontiformes; family Ceratodontidae; genus Neoceratodus; species Neoceratodus forsteri. The sequence continues at coordinate 761,587,482 of CM057456.1, read as the reverse complement.
TTTGATGGGATGACGTGGCTCTAGTTGCTTCAGAGATCAACTGGTGAAAATTATAACTAAGCGTGAGTGATTGCAAGGATATTTGATTCAATATTCAATACCTAGAATCGGGGCGTGTCCCTCCGCCCTTACTATATACTGTCAAGGGAGCTCCCTGCCAGAAGTAGTAGACTCCTTCAAATACCTTGGCGTCACCTTAGACCCTGCATTGGATTTTAATCTGCATTTGTCAACAACATGTAAAACAGTGAACACGAAGCTTGGGCTCGCCTATAAAGTCAGGTATGCCCTAACTGCAGCTGCTAGGCTGGCTGTAGTACTGGATGTCCTACAGCCTAGTCTAACTTATGGGCTAGTACCTTACTTGGAGGCAAACAAAGGGGTGTTAATTAAATGGAATACATGTTACAGTAACATTTGTCACTTCACTCTTTCTGTGCCCAGGCTTACCCATCACTGCGCCCTCTGCTTGAATCTGGGTTGGCTATCTCCATCTTCTTATCGTCTTTTCACCACTGGCTGTACCATTGATAATATTAACTGAACTGGTACACCAGCTACCCTGGCCAACATGGTAAAGCACGCCTCACAGGCCTACCTTTTGCAGTCTATGGATCGGTCACTACTGGTTGTCCCAAAATGTGCTACTAAGTTGGGGGAACAGGCTTTCTCAGTATTTGCTCCCAAGCTCTGGAACTCCTTTCCAGTGCTTCTAAAATACTCTGTTACACCAGGTTTTTTAAAGAGCAGGTCCCTACTGTTGGAGTTGCTACTCTCCCCCAGCCCGTTTAATGCCTTACCTTATCAGTAGCGAGCTGCTGAAGTTTGGCATAAATAGTCCATGTGTGCTAAAAGTTATATCCCTCATAATGTTGTAAATCTGTAGGCTGTCCAAAAAAAGTCCGACTTCCCTGTCCGAAAAACACACCCCCACGTCGGCCCACGCAGCCCTGTTTTGTGATGTCACAAAACGAAGGCTGTCTGAGCACGCCCCATTCAGTTCTATGGGGCTGGAATTTTCAAAGATATTTATACTGTTTACTGCTGGAATTTTATTATATCAAAGCGATCAGTCGACTAATAGGGGCCCAATTAGTCGATCGATCACTTTGATATAACAAAATCCCAGCAGTAAAGGGTATAAATATCTTTGAAAATAAAATTAAAAAGATAAAAAAAAAAACGCAGCTACCGGCAAGTCCCACTAGAGCCACGACAAAAATGGACAGAACAACAAGCAAACAGTCGGGTATCACAGTAAAGTGACAAAAAACAGGCCTGTAAGCTAGGTCTCGATAAAAAGCTTTAATTGTATTCACAAGCTAAAAGCGGCAGCCAGCACTCTTGCCCCATATGCAGACATACGTTTCACATCGAAAAGCAATTTTTTCAATGCGTAACCAACACCACAAAAGACCCACCTTAAATAGGTAAGATCCTTAAAGGCATAGTATCCAAAATCACTATTTACAGCAGTGCAATAATACAATATTCATAAATAACACCATAAAACAGCTTATAAAGTGCATGCAGTTACACCATCATATAGAAAACCCTCCTGAATACATCAAATACCCCTATATATATTCTCTAACATAGAAATGGATAAATAGAAAAATAAACCACTATCATATTGTCAGTGAAAGATACAGTACATATGTGTAGAAAAAACTGATCCAAAGTTCTACTGTTTTGATATAGAAGTCAGATAATTCAGTAATTTACTGTACTATTTTAAAAAATGAACAGTACTAAACATGGCATTTAAGCCCTTTGACCTATGTGCCCCCAGAATACATTGCCATTTACTTTCTGCTTACAAGATCCTGTTGTTCAAATCCCCCCCCACGGATGTTTAATACTACTTTTTCAAGTCCTTGAAATCTGAAGAAATGTCCAGTGCCTTTTTGCATCACATGCACAGCTAATGCATTTGTAGCATCTTCGTTTATAATACTTCTCAGGTGCTCTGCGATTCTATTTTTAAAAAGTCTCTGAGTTTTCCCTACATAGAAGTCTTCGCAAGTACATTGTGCCAAATAAACCACATTAGCTGTAGAGCTATTAATAAAGTCATGATTAATATACTCTTTTTCTGTTACTGGCTGTTTAAACACAGTACCTGGATGCACACGAGAACAAAATGTGCAGTTCCCACATTGAAAAGTCCCACCTGGTAGTTCAGATCTGATGTGGCTACCTGGAGGTTTAAACAGGCTACTGGTCACGAAATCAGCAATATTCTGTCCTCTTCTATAAATCATCCTGGGGGGGGTACTGCAATGTGTTTGGTTAATTTTGGTTCCAGCTTCAATATATCCCAATGAATGTCTATTAAGAATCTTGGCAATCATAAAACTCTGGGTTGTATAATCTGTACTAAAATTAATAGCTGTAAGGTCATTCTATTTACCAACTTTTGTCCTTCCTTCTAAAAAAAATTTCTCTATCCATTTTATCAACAGTTCTTTCTGTCTGTAACAAGTCTGATCTGTTGTATCCCCATCCTCAAATTTATTAACTGTTTCACATCTTGTACATATTATTCTGGCGCATATGTGTTTCTTTTCAGACGCATCATCTGGCCTTTCAGAATGTTTCGGGGGATATGTCTAGGATGACAACTGTTGTATAACAGAGAATTTCTGGTCGTGGGTTTAGTATATAATTCAGTGTTCAACCCACTCTCATTGTTTTTAAAGATACTGTGGTCTAGAAACTCGATTTCAAAATCTCCTGTTTCGAGAAAAACAAATTTACATTGGTAGACTCAAGGTAGGAGACAACATGCTCCAGCACATCCAAGGCCCCCCTCCGCACAATGAATATGTCGTCAATAAAACATACATAAAATACAAGATGTTGTTTAAAGGGATTTTGTTCTGATACAACATGTACTTTTTCCCATTGCATGAGGTATATATTGGTGTAATTGGGGGCAAAAGAGGCTCCCATAGCAGTCCCCTTTACTTGTAAGAAAAAAGTATGATCAAAAACAAAAACATTATTAGTCAAAACCAATTCAGTCAACCCAACCAAACATTCAATAAAGAAATTGGAATAATCTGTACATTCACACAGGGAGGTTCTTAAAGCCTCTAACCCCCGCCCCCCATGGGGGATCTTGGTGTATAAAGCACCAATATCCAAGGTAGCAAGAAAATCTTCCTTTTGTACTTCCAAGCCTTTAAGTCAAGAGATAACATCAGTAGTGTCTCTCACATGTAAGGGCCACAAAGGAACTAGATGTTTTATATCTTGATCCACAGATTTTGCTAATGGTTCAGTAACTGAACGAATAGAGGCCGCAATTGGTCTAGCAGGGAGGGTCCCTTAAATCTTTGTGGATCTTAGGGACCCAATTAGTCAATCGATCACTTTGATATAATAAAATCCCAGCAGTAAAGTGTATAAATATCTTTGAAAATACCAGCCCCATAGAACTGAATGGGGCTCGCTTACACAGCCTTCATTTTGTGACATCACAAAACAGGGCTGCGTGGGCCGACGTGGGGGCGTGTTTTTCAGACCGGGAAGTTAGTCTTTTTTTTGGACAGCCTACAGATTTACAACATTACGAGGGATATAACATTTAGCATACATGGACTATTTATGCCAAACTTCAGCAGCTCACTACTGATAAGGTAAGGCATCAAACGGGCTGGGGGAGGCAGCTACTAGGAAGCTGCTCTTTAAGAAAGAATTTTGTGAGTTCCTCCTGTTTGATAAGTACACGTGTAATCGATAAATAATATTCATACTTGACTTTATCTTTCTGCCACATGACTATGTAACCCCTAGATGGCGCTATCCCAGGGGCTACTACCCCTGCCTGATTTGCCACTAACAGGTTGAGGGGCCTGGATCCAATGGCGGGTGCCTCCACCCAGAGGTCAGGGTTTGCAATAGTTAAACTAACTTGGTCACAGCCCTCTGGGACACTGCAACCCCCCTTTCTTCCCACTAGTGGCCCACACAATATATCAGAATTACCTTCACAGTATACACTTACCCCAGGACTGGTTCCGGCACTGGGACCTCCTGTGAAATGAGATACAGTGCAACAATCACAGTACAGTACTTTAACATAGACAAATACCTCAGGCAGTATAACTTTGCTGAAACAAGCAGCTCTGATTTATTTGGGGGATATAACAAGGACAGGGAAATCAGGTTAATTAGCTTATCACTCTAATAATCTACCTATGGCTCTGTGCACAGGCCTATCCCTATCAGTTACTGTCCCTGGGTACCCAAGCCCTAGTAGCTAGTCAAACCGTGGCAGCTGGTAGGGGCCCTTTCACACAGAGAAAAGGAAAATTAAACAGTCAGCAGTACAGTCATTCCATTGGGATTTAATGTGGCAATTCAACAGGGAGCGACCCTGAATTAGTACTCACGACCTCCAAATAAGATAGGTCCTTCAATATCAGCAGGGCTCACTTGAGGTACACAAACCTCTTCACATTTATATAAAAGAAAGCACTATACCAGGCAGGCTGCATCTGTATCCGATCGCAATTACTGCACAATACCGGGAGAACACACAGCAGATTCAGTTCCTGACAGACCGAGTGCAATTTTCAGCAATTCCTCCAGTCTTCTACAGGGTGAGCCTGGTTTCTACTCTTCAGATATCCTTTGATTCTCTTCAGGGACGGATTCAGTCCTAACAAGCTGTTACACAAGCTGCAGACCGGAACTCTGGGCCTTACACTCGTTTTTGACTAAAACTGCACACTGAAAAAGCACAGGGCTCCTTCCTTCTTCACTGCCCAAGCTCAACTGAAACTCCAACCGACAAACCGGGCACTTCCTTTGAGTTCCTCCCAGTTCTTGACTGGATTGGCTGTCACTCACAATAGACTGCTGCTGTTGGTCCAAAAGGCACTGAAGTCTAAACTACATCTCCCAGAGTCACTGCCATACAATCCTCTTGTGGCTGGCTCAGATTATGAGTCCAAGTTCTGATTCGTCCAAGGCACCATTTTAGAGCTAGCTTACCCCACACTGATTGGTCCAGTTCAGCAGTTCAAAACCAGAATGGGGAACTAGGCAGACACTGTTCTGACTGCAAAGAAAGCAGGTTAGACAAACTGTAATTTCATTATTACTGTAAATGATTTCTGGCAAACAGTTACATCTTTCAGATAGTTCCCTTTGCACTCCTAGTGACTGCAAAATGGAGTGAATTGGCAGCAGCTTGAGTGGTACTCAATCAAAGAAACACACAGTCCCCCATACAAACTAATTATGTCTGCAAGCAGACAGCTCTTAAAGAGACAGTACCAGAGGTTCTAAAAACACTCACTGATAAATGGCTTAAATGCCAAACACCATTCAGGCTTGGAGCATTCAAGCAAGCTCCTGGAAGTCTTTTGGGAACCCCCATTTGCAGGGGGGTTACAACTATTTTTGCAATTATTGTAATTGTAGTCTCAGTTCTGACATCTTTCTACTGCTCCTTGTTTCATGTTCTTGCTGTATTTTCCAGCCCACGTTGTTACTGTATATTGTGTCCCTGTGATGCTGTTCATTTATTGTCTGTAACTCTCCTGAGTCCTGCCTGAAAATAGGCAATACTTATGTGTAGTGCACCTACCTGGTCAACAAAAAATAAGTAAATAAATATCTTCACTATACTTAAGACAAATATCATTCTGTCACCTAAAATCTACATGACCATAATGTTTATGTAATAATGGATTGGCTCTGGTATCGGTCAGAAGTCAGCCCACGTAATTTCTGCATCAACCTAGTGGGGCATCATGCTATTTTGATACAGAGAAGGTCTCAGTATTTGTGTCATGTGGCTTCACACTTGTTTGCTACAGAGGAAGTCACAACTGACCAGTCACCCATGTGGACACCATTACAACAGGGGTATTCAGTTACATCCTCTGGCGTGCCACACAAGCCCTTGTCAACACTGGCGGGCCACACCAGAGTCTATACCTGCCTGTCCATCCTTGCCCTCACACCGGAAAAGCACTGCAAAGCATGCACTTAATCACATCAGTCACTGACCCTGCCACAAGCATCTGATGAAGCATCCGATCCAAAGTGCACTGAGGTACTCCCCAAATGCATCCTCCGACCCATGACGAGACAATTATATATTTTAATGAAAACAACCCAACCAACTACGCTATATGCATGACAGCGGGGAAATCAAGGAAAAACAAAAGTGCATCCTGACAAGAGCCCCCCCCAACCAGTCTGTGCCCTTGCACAGCCCATCAGTCCCCATCAGTCAACAGAAGCAATGCCACCTCCTTCACAAAGCCTACAAGGAATCTGCCCTGCTGATCACTTTCCCCAAGTGCAACGTCCTACTCTGTCTGTCCCTTTCCTCCTCCATCTCTCGCTATTTGCATCTCTCCTATTCTCTCTCTCCTGTTCTTATTTTCACTGCCTTGCATTAGGGAGCAGCTGACCATCTTGCAGGCTAAAGAAAAGGCCGCCGCAGGCCAGATTTGGCCCATGAGCCGCCAGTTGAAGAACCCTGTGTCACTCTGACTGAAAACAACTGTAATAATTTGTCGGCTTACTTGCGCTTTGAATACAGACCCTAAATAAATTTATAAAATGGGTAGGCTAAACTAGCCAATCAGAGATCAAGCTCACCATGCATGGAATATGTTTCATGCATGGGTAAAAAAAAGATGGCAGTAAAAAGGCTAAAATCACTAAGCCTTAAAACGTTTGCATTTAAAAATGCCGCCATTGTTGTTTCCTCGCTAAAAGCAGTCTCCCCTACTTATGCTACTGCAGTTTGCATCCTATAAATGTGAAAGTACAACAAAAATTACAGTACATATTTTGTAAACTGCTAAGACAGTCAGTTTCCTTCCTGCGCTCCGTTCTGAAGTCGCCCACAAAATCTTTTTTCCACATGTTCGAGGATTTCTGTTTTTTGGGATGTTGTGGGGAATATCAGTTGTGTGGCGATTACAGAGATGCACAAGATGACTCCTCCCAAAGAACTGACAGCCCACCTTAAAACGCACACCACCACTTTACAATGATGGTAGGTTGTTTGGCATCCTAGAAATGCACACACGTTCAATACACAGCAGTCTGAGGACCCCAGCACTGGCTGCCCTTCCTCTCCAGCCTGCTACCATACCCCATTGCTCCCTGGTACGACCCAACTCATGGATTCGTGCTGCCCTGCTGCTTCCCAACAGAACGAGACAAACGGAGCAGCTTAAATTTTTTTTTCTTTGGCTGACCCACAGTGCTCCTCATAGCAGCCTGTAATTAAGCGACTAACAGTACAGACGGGCCGGTACCTCCTTTCCACCTTCCCATTGGCTGATGTACCGCCGCCCTGCGCAAACTTTTAGTATTATAAATCAGTGGGGATTTTGTCTTTGTCCCACTAGTTATGCAGCTGCTCAGCAGTATTTCTGGTCTCGTCCAAAATTGTGTGTAGTTAGAGTTTATTTCGGAAGAACAAACCTTTGAGTCAACCTGCTTTACAAAGGCTCCACTTCAGATGGAGAATATCTTCATACCATAAGCACACACACACACACATATATACACAGTAGAGAGCATCCACTTTCCAAAGAGCTAGAGACAGCAGGATGACGTCATTTTGTAGTAGGCAGAAAGACTATTTTATCTTAAATCAGCATAAGTAAATGCTGTTTACCACTTATAAAAATACATTTTCTAAGTGTAAAAAGTTGTTTTTAAAGTAGCCCATTTTATAAGCGCAATAAGACAACTCCAGGATGAACATATTTTACCGCACGCCAGGGGCTAAAGGCACTCGGCCAAGGCCTCGTGCCTTATTACACACCTGTCCGTGTGGTAAAATATGTTCCATGCACACCCTATCATGTCTTATTGCTTACATAACTTTGGTGACTCTTTTTTTGTTGTTTTTTTACACCCCCTCATCATGTTTTTGCCTTTATAAACTACACAAGCTTTTTCAGGTGGTTTATAGGGTAAAATGCACCTTGGGTGTGTTCAGAGAGAAAATAATTTATTTATTTAGATAGTTTTTGTTGACCAGGTAAGTGGGCTGGACAAATTCTGCCTATTTTCAGGCACAAGGAGGATACAGATGAATGCCAACTGACCTTGGACCAGATTAAGCTGTTGGTGGTATTTTTAATGAATGGGGGGACATTTGGCCAGGGCACCATGGAAATTCCCTTACTCTTTTCGAGAAGTGCCATGGGATCTTTAACATCCACTTGAACTACCACCAGAACAGGCAGATGGGACCTCGGTTTAACATTTCATCTGAAAGACGGCACCTTAGGAGTGCAGCACGCCCTCATGCAGCACTACAGTGGTCGGTATTGGGATTTAACCCAAGTGCCTGGTGTGGGGATAGAACCCACAGCCTTCTGATCTCCCGACCTCAGAGGCGAGTGTGCTACCTGCTAAGCTTGACACTGACATGCCCTTGAGTAGATATTTACATTTCACTAAAAGAGTCAGATGGCTTCTTCACAGTTCCTGCTGTGTTAATTGGATTTCTACTTTTATTTGGTGCTTTTGCATCCTTTGCACACCACTTCTATGCTGTCCCCTGATTCTGCTAGATCTAGGGTTGCCACCTCCCAAGTACAAAATACCTGGACATCTAACCAATAAGGGCCAAGGGTCTGAGGGTTTTAGATGCTCTGTGGTGAGTTTTGGGGCTTTTATTGAAGAAAAAAAACACTTTTGTCATGTCTTTTCTACCTCTGACTCCAGGGGAAAAAAATATTTTCCTCTGAAGTCATGGGTGTGAGAATCTGACTGGCCAAATGGAGGTCGGGGCCACTTGCTTCTTTACCCAGCCCTTAATCCCCCTCCGCCCCACACACTTCTCCAAAATAGCCATTTGTGTTGTTTAGCTGAGGCCTTTTGTTGAAACTGGTTCTTTGATTGACTAATGTCAGTAATGTGGCTCTTACAAACTTCAAATCTTCCAGCTAACAATGCCTAAACAGCCCCTGCTTGACCTGAAAAAAGGACTACTGCACAGTACAACTTCACTTGTCATTTGTCATTGTCAAAGTGTCACCCCCTCCCCCACAATGAAGCCTAAGGCGCCAGAAATTCTTTTTAGCTTTACTTGACCACCAAATCAAAATGACAGTCATTCAAAATCAACATAACTTTAATTTATTCATAAAACTTGCCTAAGTTGCCTTTAAGTGCCACTGCTAGAACAAGTGGAGGGTGGTTTGTGGAGCCTGGAGGAGAGGAGCAAAGCAGCTTCAAGCCCGCAAGAAAGGAAGTAAGTGCTGGAATGGCTGGCCTGGGCTGGCGCTGGCTGAGCAGAGCGGCTCTGAGCGGAGGTCCAAGGAGAGGGAGGGCCTGCTGTTAGAGTGATGAATGCTGCCCCCCTGGCTGACTGCAGTGGTGGAAGGACAGGGTTGAGGAGCGCCATCGCGTGATGCCAGGGCCCAGGCTACCTTCCTACCATCAGGGCTGCAGCCCTTGAAGGTGTAGGAGTGACTTGACTCAGCGAGGAGCTGGGAGGTATTTTTTATTTCCAGCCAGGCGGGCAGTGGCAGGTGCACTTGGTCTCAGGCTGCAGGCAAGTGGGCAAACTGAGTACAGCACACTGGAGGAGACTGGACGGAGTGGAGGAGAGCCAGGAGAGGCTGGATCAGAGGATTGCTTACAGAAGACACACGCGCTCATCACTCACAGCAGCTCCAGGAGGTCACTGAGTGTACACAACAGCACCGCGACACAGATGCAGCCAGCAGCCTTGACCCCCTCCCCCCTGTTGCCTAGTGACAACAAACATGCTAGGATGGGACCGTCGGGACAACACACTGACTGGCAGCTGGTGGCCGGTGCTCCGCAGGTAAAATTTGGGCAGCAAATAAGGGAGAATTTCTGAGAAATGTCATTGTGTACTTTAAATTACATTAAACAGTTACTTTTCTACAGCGAAACCAGGACTTTTCCACAGTATACATAATTTTACAGTCAAAAACCAGGACTTTGAATGTCTCGGGCTGATTTTCACATTTCCTGGGACAGGGTACTTAAAAATGGGATGATCTCGGCAAAACAAGGACGGATGGCAACCCTAGCTAGACTTTTTACTCTCCTGCTTCCAGTTCCATAGAAACATAGACTTTGACATCAGATAAGGACCGTTTGGCCCACAGTCTGCCCATTTCCCTACCTTTTGGATAAGCTGCAGATCCTAGATAACCAACAGCCTACTTCCTCCTAGCCCCCACTAGAATTGTCTTATGTCTGTCCCATGCATTCTTGAATTCCCTCACTGTTTTTGACCCCACTACCTCCTCTGGAAGGCTGTTCCATGCGTCCACCATCCTCACTGTGAAAAAATACTTCCTCACGTTGCCCCTGAGCAGTCTCTTCTCTATCTTCAAATTGTGCCCCCTTGTTCTTGCACATCTCTTTTTGTGAAAGATGCTGCCCTCTTGGACTTTGTTGATTACCTTGAGGTACTTGAATGTTTCTATCATGCCACCCCTCTCCCTCCTTTCCTCTAGGGTATACATATTAAGCTCCTTTAGTCTCTGTTCATATGGCTTCTGGTGCAGACCCTGCACCATTCTAGTTGCCCTCCTCTGGACTACCTCCATCCTGTCTATGTCCTTGCGGAGATGGGGTCCCCAGAACTGCACGTAGTACTCCAGATGGGGTCTCACCAACTGTCTGTACAGAGAGATAACAGCTTCCTGTTTTCTACTGGTAATGCCTCTCCCTATGCATCCCAGTATCCCCCCAGCCCTCCTCACTGCCTTTTCACATTGCTTGCCTACCTTTAGGTCGTCTGATATGACTACCCCCGTCCCATTCCATTTTTGTTGTTAGTACCTTCCCCCATTGTGTAATCTTCCCCTGGGTTTTTTTTCCCAGGTGCATTACTTTGCACTTCTTTGCATTGAATCTAAACTGCCATACTTTTGACCATTCCTCCAACCTTGCCAAGTCCCTTCACATCCTTTCCACACACTTCCCTCCCTTGTGTATTAGTCCTGTTGCAGATCTTTGAGTCATCTGCAAAGAGGCATACTTTTCCATCCAGCTCCTCCACAATTTCACCTATGAAGACATTAAAGAGGACCGGTCCCAGTACTGAATCCTGCGGTACCCCACTACTAACCCCCCTTTCCTCGGAGTGGACTCCGTTTACTATTATCCTCAGTGTCCTGTTGTCCAGCCAGTTTTTTACTCAGACTACCACCCTGGGACCCTCTCCCAGGCTGGCTAACTTGTTTGTTAGTCTTCATGTAGGATTGTATCAAATGCCTTGCTAAAGTCTAGGTAGGCTACATCCACGGCCCCTCCCTGGTCTACTACTTTGGTCACTCAGTCAAAGAAATCTATTAGATTCATCTGACATGATCTTCCCACTGTGAATCCATGCTGCCTTGGGTCCTGTGCCCTAATGACCTCTAAGTACTCAACAATTCTTTCTTTCAGAAGTGATTCCATAATTTTCCCTACCACTAAGGTAAAACGAACAGGTCTGTAGTTTCCTGCCTCTGCCTTGCTTCCACTTTTATGGAGGGGAATAACATCCACCTTCCTCCAGTTCTCAGGCACCACACCATCCTCCCATGATTTGTTAAACAGGGTAGTCAGTGGTGTCACTAGTTCTCCCCTTAGTTCTTTTAGAATTCTGGGGTGAATCCCGTCAGGCTCCGATGCTTTTGTCCACCTTGAGTTTTAGGAGTTCTTTCAGGACCCTTTCTTCTGTGAATGGACTGGTGTCGACCCCCCCCCCCCCATCCAGAGTACTTCTGTTGTTTGGTTTTAGGTACCTCGCCCTCCTCTTCTTTTGTGAATACTGAGCAAAAGTATTCATCCAGGATCTCTGCCTTTTCACTGTCACCCTCTGCCCACCTTCTCTCCCCTTAATTAAGCCTCATTATCCCTCCCTTGTTTTTTTTTTTTTTTTTGCTTCATAATGTACCTATAAAAGGTTTTATCCCCCTTCTTAACTGAGTTCACTATAGGCGCTTTTACACACAGGTTTATGTTATGGAATAACTGTTACGAAACAGTATTCCGTTACATCCTTTGTATAAGATGCATTGTTCGCCTCTTTAGTGAGCGTCAACTCAAACCGCAATCTCTGCTTCATGCGGTTTGCACCAATGTGTTTCGTTTCATCTGGCTGTGTAAAACAGCCATTCCGGTAGCACTGCAGAAACTGCCATTAGAGCAGCAAACTCTGGAGGAGCCGAAACAAATGGAGGCGGATTGGCCGGAATACTCGCAGGGTGTAAAAGGAAACAAGAACGCAACAGAGTACAATGGTGCCACACAGGTAACGCTTATTTCGTTTTAAAAACCTGTGTGTAAATGTGCCTCATCTTTTCCTCTGTTTGGGCCTTTGCTGTCCTGACTGCCTTCCCTGCTTCCTTCTGCTTTAACTGATGCAGTTCCCTGTCCTGCTCCTTCTGTGATTCCTTATACTTCCTGAATGCTATCTTTTTCTCCCTAACCTTCCCGCCACCTCTTTTGAGAACCGTAGTGTTTTTTTTTCCCTTCATTTTGTTTTGTGTCACACAAAGGCTTGTTGCCTCTGTGATGGCAGTTTTGATTTTTCCCCATTGTTCCTCCACCCTTCCTTCCTACCTACCTACCCATTTGCTAGTGCATTCCTTATGCACTCCTCCATTTTGCCACACTCAACCCTCCTAAAGTCCAGTACCCTCACTTTTGTATGGCTTGACTCTATGGTTGTGTTTATCATGAACCACACTGTTTGGTGGTGGCTTGTTCCCAGAAGGCTACCCACTTCTAAATCTGAGATCCTTTCTTCATCCCCATTTGAGAGTACCAGGTGTAAGATTGCTCCCTCCCGAGTGAGTTCCAGCGCTAACCATCTGAGGCATGCCCCCTGTAGGGCATCGAGAAGGACCCTGCTCTTGGATGTGGCTGCAGCAAATGTGCTCCATTTAACATCTGGCATATTCGGGTCCCCCATCAATAATATCTCCCCTTTTTCTGCCATTCTAAGGATGCCTTCTATCATATCCTTGTCCTTTTCCTCCCCCTGAGACGGGGATCTGTAAATGGCACCTGTGCGGATTGTGGTGTCATTTCTTGTCTCCAAGGTGACCCACAGTGCCTCCTCTTCTCCCTGTTTACCCTTTAGTTGCATTACTTTGATCCCGTCCATTACGTAGAGAGCTACTCCTCCTCCTCCTCTTTTACTTTCCCTGTCCCTCCTATAGATTGTGTACCCTAGTATGTTGACATCCCAGTCATGGTTCTCTGTGTACCATGTTTCTGTGACTGCCACAATATCCAGCCATCCCTCTTCCATCAAGGCCACTAGTTCAGGAAGCTTGCTACTCAGACTATGGGCATTGGACCATTGATCAGCAGTGCAAGAGAGAGGCTTCAGAAGATGTATGGCATGTGGTTTCACCACCTCCATTACAGATGGACATGATTTGTCTGTTAATTGACTGGCATGCAATTACAATTTCAAAACATTTGTTTATGCCAGCGGATTTACCCAAAGTCATAGTAAGATCATTTTTCTCATGCTAGAAAAGATAAGTGGGTTAGTTCTTATTTCCGTATTTTGGCAGCGTTGGGCACCAAAACCAGGCTGGAAACAAAGATCTGGAGCTTGAGAGAGCTGGAGAGCCGTTCTATCAGTATCCTCACTGATTCATCTGCTCTGCAGGTTGTGATATAGGGCATGACATGCAGAGTCAGGGGTCCAAATGCTTCATCAAGTTCCCATTGCCAACCAAGGAAGCAGAAGAAATATCAGCATTGTCAATACTGATCCCAGAGTCACTCTGAGTCTCAAGGCTGCTGTCCAACTCTCAAGTCGTTTGCAGTCCCGAAAGAGGAAGTCAGCATCCCCACATACTGCTCTGGTGGATGACCCTCTGCTCTTGTCTAGCAAGCTGCTTTCTGGACTTTCATGCCTTCTGATGGTCTTGACTTGACTTCATTCAGGGGTCATCTTACCTGAACTGATGTGAGACCAACCATAGTTGGCAGTCAGATTACCTCTACCAAGTTTGGGCTAATGCCAACCACTGTGTCCACTGCAATGCTGATCAGTTTTAGCTTCAGTTGGTCCACTGTGTCATCTAGTTCCACTGGCTCTGCTGACAACACTTTGCCAAGGCAGACTGAGGTCTTGATCCAGATCTTGACCTCATGAGTTTCAAATGTTCAAATGCTCCTGACATTCATCATCCTCGCCATCTTTGCCCTCTGGCTGTCAATATCGACTTTGCAGATTGTGTAGTTTAACCTGTATGTAACTGTTCCTGCTTGGGTATGTTACCCTGTTGACTGCTGCTGTCCACCCTCAGACATCCTTGAATATGCAGTGCTGCATCTCAAGGGGTTATCCCAGCTGGAGCTTTTTTAAATAAATTAATAAATACATTTGCAGATGCTTGAACAATCCACTGAATGGGATGTGCAAGCTGCGGTCCTAGTGGCGTTCCCATTTAGCTTTGCCCATCTTGGTCTCCATAGGGTCATAACGAAGATTTGAGGAGCCCCTAGTGCATGCATGGGCTTCCATAAGAGAGGCTCAGCACCATGCACAGTTGCAGTCATGTATCCAGAGCTCTTGGAGCTACTGGCTGTCTAGGCAGGGTTGCCTATAGAGGTGAAGCCACTCCTGTCCATCCTAAGCTGAAGGCCCCCAACTGTATGCCCAAGGCCCAAGCTCAGGGCTCCTAGGCTATGTCCTGTCAGTGACAATGGAGTCCCTCTCCCCCAGTGGAGCAGATATTGACTTTAGAAGAGGTACCCAAAGGTGTATAGTGTTGCCCTCTGTTTGGGAGGGGAGATACCAGGTTCATTGATTTTTGCAATCCAACATGGAGGATCCTGATGTGTCACTGACATCTCAAGCTAGACAGACATTTTCTGCAGTTTAAATCTGTGGAAACCATGGCCGGGGGTAAAATGTCCATGTAATAGCCACATCATTGCAAAATAGACTGTAATGATAAAGTGTGTTTTTTGATGTTAAGTTCGGGAGTTTACAATATGGTAGCCTCTCAATCATTGTAAACTGCTTAAGTCAGTATTTAGTCCAGCAGTGGCTGGTTCATGAATAACACAGTTCAAAAATTAGACTTTTGACTGGCTTTTGGCTTTTTCTCCCTTCTATAACTTTTTTGGAATGAGTCTAAGTTGATCTTGGTATAGGGTCTTGTTATATTGGTTGAAAACAGAAATGTAAAATTTTGGTCTGTCAGTTTTGTACTTCCCTCGAAATCATAATACTGGGCTTGAACAAAACGAGCAAATTCTTGACTTTATTTATGAACATTGTGGCCTCTATTCACCAACCTCCGTAGCACGCTGTGGATCACGTGAACCACCCCGTGTACAGCCCTATGTGTGAAGAACGTGCATATCATGCCTAAACGGGATACACAGCTGGGCTATGCAGTGTAGGTAAGCATGGTGTGCGCACACCCCAGAGCAGGGCTGTGTGGATGCATGTAGGGGCATATCAGATGGACACATGCTACACCTGTGGTGTAACACATATGTACATTATTTACCCTGATATGAAACATGCACAGGCCGTGGCATAGTTAAACCAGACAGACCCTTGCCATAAACAATGGAGCATACCCCCAACAGCTGCCATCCCACAGTTATGTACTTGAACGTGCACTGCATTTGAACCCTGTCCCCTTCCCTTTGTGGCACACATGCCACAGAGGTGAATTGATGTGATGAATAGACCTATGCCGGACAATGGCCCTGAGGATGTAGTGCCATGTTCAGTGTCCCCTATGGGAATGCATTGAGGTTACACCACCAGAAGTAGGAGTGGCAGCCATTGTCGGTACCACACTGAATGCAGTGACCCTAGTGCAGGCCATGTGTCCCCATCACCCATCGGTGCACTCTGAGATGTATGGTGGTGGGCTGTGGATGTGCTGGGGGCATCCACCGGACTTGGGAATGGGTCCCACACCCCACATGCATACTGTGTCCCAAGGCACGACACGAGCCCCTGATGAACCCAGTGACAACTGGGCCATACCGCACAGTAGACAGTGAACGTGTGACACGTGTACCCCGCGCAGAACCCTGTTGTTCTGCCATGAGGTGTAACAACCCCAGGATAGCATACATACTCCAGTCACACCCTACCACCTATGTCCCCCAAAGGGAGTGTGCCCCTATATGTAGACAGCCAATGGGCCATGGCAACCCTGTGCCTACATACAAACTCACTTGATACAGAAAGCTTCAAAACTATATGATATTTTATGGCAACAGAAGGCCCCAGCAGGGCTACACAAATGGTAGCACACACAATTTAAACAGTGAAGCAGTATATGTGGTGGAGGCATGCCAGTCATAAAAACATGGCAGCATTATGCATTGGTGTTGTCACAACAGGGGAGGTGTCTCTAATGGTCCATCTAGTGATCACAGTTTAAACAAATGGTCCTGAATTTAAGTGGTGGCCCTCTTTCAAACACTGACCCTCCACAAAGTGTCGCAGCAAGTCTGCCAGTGTCCAAGTCATCACTGATGATGTAGGCCATCTTAGTGGCTTGTGCCACTACCCCCCGTGGCTGGCTAGAAATAGTACTGGGGTCCGGCTTGGTGTAGGGCTCACTGATTGAGTCCATGACATCCACCGCATGCCTTGTTCTGTTGCCCTCGATGTCCTGGTGCAGTATATAATGTTTCATGGGTGTCAGCTGCTCATAAACGGTGCCCATGAGGTACCTGGCATGCACACGGGCCTCAAGGAGATCCAGCAGTGCATTGTCCTTCCCCAGCCCATGCTTAATGCAGATCTTTTATATGGCCTCCTTAGACTGTCAGTTCTTTCCAATTCCATTCAATCTCGTCCCAGAGCACATCAGAGACGTAGGGATAGGGGTGTGTGTGTATGGGGGGGTACTTCTGCTTCACCTGACAGTGCATCATCCTCTCTCCACTCGGGACCACGGGTATCAATTGTACATGGCCCCTTGAGGCCTGACCCGACGGCAGCCACTCTTCCTTGTGATACTCGAGGAGGTGAGATGTGGCCTTTTCTGTAGCCCCTCAGTTCTCTTCAAACAACATGAAGTCTTGATGTATTCTGACTATTGCAGTTAGGTCCTGCCTTTCAACTGCCCCGGAGAACAAAGAGTTAACTTTCCATAGCCAGCATGGAACGTTCAGCGCAAGCTCGGTTGAAGCCCCTGTCTGCTGTTGTTTAAACTCCAACCGTCAGATTCTTTACTCTGCCTCACTGAACAGTCGCTCCGGAGATTTCTCCTTTGCTCGGTTCAAAAAAGTCGGTTAAAGTTTCATTTTTCGCTCGGTTTCTACCGAATTTCTGCTACCGAATCTGTCGGTTTAAGTCTCTGTCTGTGGTACCATGAGTACTAGATAGGTTTTACATTTAGTTTCTGTGTGGAACTTGTAAATTTGAGCAGTTCGGTTTAAACCGATCAGTTTGTCTAAAAAGTTTTGAATTTGTTTAGAGTGTAGTAACGGTCCGCTTCGGTTCTAAAAAAACGGATTTAATTACATTTTTTTCCATTTAATTCCAGAATACGGTCAGGAACCGACAGGGAGTCTTGCTCTATGGATTGCCCAAAAAAAGTAGCATTTTGGATAGGATTGGCCATGTCTGAGAAACCCAAGAAAAAACGGGCCCACTGGGTTTCAACACTGCAGTGTCTGTGGGGAAGCCTTTGCTAAGGCTCATCCCCACACCACCTGTGTTTATTGTCTGGGGTTTGACCATCTTGATTCAGACTGCCAAATTTGTAAGAGTTTTCCCAAAGCTACCCTGGATAAGAGAGTAGGTAGACTGAGGGAAAGGGAGGCTGAGAAGTCCACTGACCCGGATGGCCAGCCTGGTTTGGTTCCGACCAAACCAGAAGGAGTGCGCTCTGACCAGGGCGAAACTTCTTCCGGCTAAAGGAGAGCTGATTCTGAGGAGTCAGTTCCAGTTAAAAGAAAGAGAAGAGAAAAATCATCTGGTTCGGATCCACAAGTTCTTTCTCCGACCGCTGATGAAATAGCCAAAGTGATAAGGATAGTGCAGTCGCTAACTTCGGTTCTGGCCGAACCGGCACCATCTGGCAGGGGCTCGGTTTGGTCGGTTCCCCCGTTTCTGGATTATACTTTAGAAGAATTTTATGAACCGGAGGAGGAGGAGGGAGAGTATGAGGATGATGATGATGGTGATTATGAAAGTCTGGATGTGCCTATTGACCCGGACATCTCCCCAGACAGACCTTCAGGTGTTTCTCCTCCTAGGCTTTGAGTCCCCTTCCTATTTTGTTTTACAAGAAAGTGGCTGAAACCCTCCAGCTTTCAATGGAAGAAGCAGTAGAGGATCAGGAGGAGCCTGATTTTGTTGAAATGATGGACATCCTAGAGTCCAGGAGGCTATCTATTCCCCTCCACAGATCTTTTAGGAAACAGACATTTAAAATTCTAAAGACTCCTAACTCCATACCTCCTGTGGACAGACGAATGGACAAGACGTATACCCTTTCAGGCTCAGACACGGAGTTCCTTTCTCAGCAATGCAGCCATGTTGGGGGTAGTGCAGGCTGCTGCCTGTGATAAGGCAAATATTCCCTTGGCATCACACCCCCCAGATAAGAACTCCAGGAGGATTGATGTCATGGCAAAGAAGCAGTACATGGCAGCATCTTTGGGACTCAGGCAGGCTAACTATATGGCCTACACAGCTAGATACCAGCAGTCCAGGTGGGACACTGTGCTGGCTCTGGCTAAACAGGCCCCTGACCAGCTTGCCAAGGAGCTGGAGCAGGTGGCTGCAGATGGGATTGAGGCATCCAAGGTGCAATTTCATGCTGCTGTGGACTGCAATGATGTTTCATCCAGAGTCATGGCTACATCTGTGGCCCTTCGGAGGATGGCTTGGCTCAGATGTACTAGCCTATCACAGGATACCCAGGCTAAGGCCATGGCTTTCCCTTTCATTGGTAATTTTCTGTTTGGGGAGCAAACAGAGAACTACATGAAAAAGATGGACGAGTACAGGACCACCTACAGGAGTACTCAGGCCAAAGAAAGGCAAGCCACTCCTCAAAGGCAGCACTCCAGGGGCAGGCCCTTTCAAAGGCTTTTCTACCAAGCCCAGGCCTCCTCTTCTGCTTATGCTCAGAGGGGGTTCTTCAGAGGGAGAAGCAGACGGGGAATGAGCAGGCCTGCTTCCACCCCTCAGCCTAAAGCCCCTGCCAAGCAGACACCCTGATGGGTCTGCTCGGGCCAATTCTCCAATACCTGTAGGAGGCAGGCTGGCTTACTTTGTCCAGGACTGGAAATCTCTGACATCAGACAAGTGGGTCCTAGAAGTAGTAAGCCAGGGACTGGTTCTCAGCTTCAAAAAATTTCCCAAGATGAGAACTAGATCCTTTCCACCTGCAAATCCATCAGAGACCCTTGCCCTAGAGGCAGAGGTTTCTTCCCTCCTGGCTCTCAGAGCCATAGAAAGGGTTCCTACCCTACACAGGGGCAAAGGATTGTACTCCAGGTACTTCCTAACCCCCCAAAAAACATGGGAATGGCGGCCCATCCTGGATCTAAAATATCTGAACAAGCACCTTTTAAAACCAAAGTTCAAAATGGTGACTCTGGGAATAATTCTGCCCTCTCTAGGGCCAGGGAACTGGCTAGCCTCCCTGGACCTCAAAGATGCCTACTTTCACATTCCCATCAGGTGCTCCCACAGAAAATACCTAAGGTTCGAGTTGCCCTCAGGCCACTATCAATTCAAAGCAATGCCCTTTGGCCTAACATCAGCCCCAAGGGTGTTCACAAAGTGCCTGGCAGTAGTGGTTGCCTTCCTAAGGAGAAAAAAGATTTCCATCTTCCCATATCTGGACGACTGGCTCATAGTGGGTCAGTCCCCAGACCAAGTCAAGTCACATCTGCAAGTAGCTCAGCAAGTGCTCACTTCCTTAGGATTCTCCTCAACCTTACAAAGTCAGTTCTCGAGCCAGTACAGCTCCTCATGTTCATGGGTCGGAACTGGATACAGTAAGGGCAAGAGCCTTCCTTCCCCTGGACAGGGCAAGGACCCTTATGGAACTGGCCTCTTCATTCACCCTACAGGTGTCTCGACCAGCAAGGCATTTCCTTCAGTTTCTGGGCCACATGGCAGCTTCCACAGCAGTGGTCCAGGGAGCAAGATTCCAGATGAGGGACATTCAGTTCCATTTAAGAGCCTTCTGGTCCCAAAGAAAGGATTAAACACCAAACTAGTCCCAGTGACCCGAACCCTGATCCAGGCTTTGCAATGGTGGCAGGATCAGGACAATTTGAGACAAAGAGTTCCTTTTGTCACTCAGTCTCATTCACTGATACTCACCACAGATACTTCCCTGCTCGGCTGGGGAGCCCACCTGGGGGATCTTACCACCCAGGGACTGTGGTCACCTCAAGAATCTCTGCTTCACATCAATCGCTTGGAACTCAGAGCAGTGTTTCTGGCACTGCAAGCCTTTTCCAAATCTGTACAGAACAAGGTGGTCCAGATCAGAACAGACAACACCACCACCATGTGGTACATCAACAGGCAGGGAGGCACTCGGTCTACGGCCTTGTGCACAGAGGCAGTGAAGTTGTGGTCCCTGGCCTATTCCCTGCAAACTTCTCTGATAGCAGTTCACCTCCCAGGGAAGGACAATGTCCTAGCAGATGCTCTCAGCAGGATATCTCAGGGCCATCATGAATGGACCCTAGATCCCCTAGTTTTGAAGGTGATTTTCTCGAGATGGGGCACTCCACAGATGGATCTTTTTGCAGCCCCAGACAATCACCAACTTCCTCTCTTTTGTTGCAGACCCCCAGTCTTGGGCTCAGTCCCCCTGGATGCTCTTATTCTGAATTGGGAAGGGAAATTTCTGTATGCTTTCTCCCCTTCCCTCTCCTGTTCAAAGTGTGAGTCAAGATCAGGTCTCAACCATGCAAAGTGATTCTGATTGCTCCAGACTGGTCCAGACAGCCCTGGTACCCACTGTTGCTGTCCTTAGCAGTCCACCTTCCCCTGTCTCTTCCCAGGATTTACAACCTGTTGACATCCTCTCAGGGGAGGATTTGGTATCCGAACCTCAAATCTCTCAATCTCAAGGCATGGCTCTTGAAGAGTTAGAGTTTGCTGATCTGCACCTTTCTCAAGGGGTTCTGGATATCCTTAAGGCTTCTCGAAAGCCTTCCACCAGAAAAACTTACAACTCCAAATGAAAAAGGTTCACTATTTGGTGCTCTAATAAGCATATCTCTCCAGAATCTGCTGGGTTGCCTACAGTTCTGGACTATATGATCCATCTTAATGGCTTAGGACTTAGGCCAGCTACACTTAAAGTGCATCTGGCAGCTGTTTCTGCCTTCTTGTCAGTAGGCAAGCCCTCTCCTCTGTCAGCCCATCCTGTGTTTTGTAAGTTCTCCAAGGGATTGCTGCACACCAGTCCCCCCCTTTAGGGACCCTGCTCCTGCTTGGGACCTTAATGTTTGCATTGCTCAGCTTATGCAACCACCCTTTGAGCCTTTGTCCTCTGCAGAGCTTAAGTACTTGACTTGGAAAACTGTGTTTTTGGTAGCCATTACCTCTGCCAGGCGTATCAGTGAATTGCAAGCCCTGTCAGTGGAGCCTGATTTCATCTCTTTCCATAGAGATAAAGTGGTCCTAAGAACTAACAGGAAGTTTTTGCCTAAGGTGGTTTCAGATTTCCACCTTAATCAGTCTGTGTGTCTCTCTGTTTTCTTCACTGACCATTCCTTCTCTGGAGAGAGGAGGCTGCACAGCTTGGATGTTAAGAGGGCCCTCAGCTACTACATAGAGCGCACCAAGGGTCACAAGTTTGAGTCCCTCCAGTTGTTCCTCACATATGGAGAGGTTGGTAAGGGCAAACCTACTACTAAGAGATCTATTGCCAGGTGGATTGTCTCTTGTATACAATTCTGCTATGAAAAACAGGGTAGAACCCCACCCTCAGGCCTGAGGGCTCACTCTACTAGAGGTACGGCTGCTTCCCTGGCTGCTGCCAGGGATATTCCTATCTTAGAAATTTGTCAAGCAGCCACCTGGAAAACAGTCCATACATTCACCAAGCATTACTCTCTGGATATCCAGGCTAGGGTGATGCTTCGGTTTGAAACCTGATAGTACTTCAGAGCCTATTCCCAAAGTAGGTTCTGTCCCTCCTCCATGGAGGTACTGCTTGTAGTCTGCAATAGTCAGAATACAGCAAGACTTCATGTTGTTTGAAGAAAAATTACTCACCTTAGTAATATTGTTTCTTCTAATGGAGTCTTACTGTTATTCTGACCTCCCGCCTCCCCTCTCAGAACCTGGTTTTTGGGATGTGGGTGGGCAGGAGCAGTGTTGGCACCCTAGGGGTGCCCCCTTTTTTACCCTCCTTTACTTTGGGTGTGTGTTGTGTTTTGTTTTTGGGGTTTCCTGACTTGAGTCTTTGCTTTGAAACCAAAAACCTTTTTTTTTTTTAATAAATTTAGTTGCCAGTTGGCTAGTGTGAGTTTTACAGTTTCCACACAGAACTTCTAGTGAGTATTGCTCGTAAAGATATGACGTTTGGAGTTTAAACAACAGCAGACAGGGGCTTCAACCGAGCTCGCGCTGAACGTTCCATGCTGGCCATGGAAAGTTAACTCTTTGTTCTCCGTGGCAGTTGAAAGGCAGGACCTAACTGCAATAGTCAGAATGCAGCAAGACTCCATTAGAAGAAACAACATTACTAAGGTGAGTAATTTTTTCTTCCCGTACTTATGGTGCCACATTTCCTAACCTTTGATGCACTGCGTTTCCTGGCCCATGGTCACCAGATGACCCCGCAGGAGGCAGCACTACCTCAATAATCCTAACAACCACTGAGCGAGATGTCTTGGCTGAGGCTTGCAGGGTCACAGGGGTGTCCAGATTGGCTTTCCAATACTGTGGTTCCTGGGAGCCTGATTCCATGGATGTGCCATTCCATGGCATGAGCTACCCCCCTAGATCTGTTCTGTGAACCCCACGTGTACCATCCAGTGTCAGTGACTCAGCAGGTAGCACACTCGCCTCTGAGGCCAGGAGATCAGATGGCTGTGGGTCCTGTCCCCACATCAGTCACTTGGGTTAATATCCCAAATACTGACACGGTAGTGCAGCATGAGGGGGTGCTGCACTCCTGAGGTGCCGTCTTTCGGATGAGATGTTAAACCGAGGTCCCATCTGCCTGTTCTGGTGGTAGTTCAGGTGGATGTTAAAGATCCCATGGCACTTCTCGAAAAGAGTTGGGGAAAATTTTATTAGAGAAAACTTAACAGCATACAACTAAGGATAATAAACAACAAATGTCAGGGACAAACCTAAACAACTTGTACAATTCTTGGAGTTCCTAAACCAAACAGAAGGGGAAAAAAAATTATCCACTATCTTTCATAAAAGGAACATTATTCCACCGGATGCCCGAAACTTCACAATACATGTGTTGCTTTTCAAACATACATTGTTTATGCAATTCTTGCTCAATAATATTTATAACAGTACAAGGATCCTGATACATTTGTTGCAAAAGAAACTTGCATTGCATTTGCCGTAAAATGAATTTTATAAAGGAAAAAATGAGCCAAATCAGCCCATCATCCGACCCCATCCTACGCAAACTAAAAACCCAACCACCTCTTCGTATGTTACTTTCCCCAACATAAATTGTACCACTTTTGTGCCAACTGTGTCCACATTTCCTGAACAAATGGACACTGAATAAGAAAATGTACCATAGTTTCCTGCTGTGCACTGCAGCTAGAGCTTGGGCACATACGTTCTTCCTGACTCTTGTGTTTAGCATTACCCTTTACATATAACCTACCATGGGAACTAAGCCACATTATATCCCATAGTCTCGGTGGGATGTATGGATCTTTTAAAGAATCCAGTATCCAAGTGAAATAAGTGTGAGGTATATCATTAAAATCGGTATGTGTTACATAAGTCTGTGCCTGTATTGTATCATACACTAATTTACTAGTATGAAAATGTTTGATGGACGGTGACAACTTCCATTTCTTAAGTTTTACCACGGCTGGCCCAAAAAAAACAGTTTGTCTTTACCTGAGATTTTAATACCCCATGATTATCCCACACCTGGTAAAGGGGTTCTGGCTATCTCTGTGCATATAACGTCCAGATAGCCATACTAGGTCTAGCAAGATCCGGCAGATTCTTGTGGAAATAAACACTAAAATAAAAAGCAATGGGATTTAACAAGTTCAAACCCCCTTGTTCTATTGGTAAATATAAAACGTCCCTCCTGATAGGATTTAAACGATTTACGCAAATAACCTGAAAAAAACAAACTCAAAAGTGACGTTTCCAAGGCCAAAGGAATGGAGTATGTAACACTAAAAAATTAAAAAATCGGAAGCAAAAATGTCTTTACTACCGCTACTTTTTCCTTTTTAGTTTGTTGCCAAGTCCTCCAAAGAGCTACTTTAGAGGTAGCCACCTCCAGTTTTTCTGACCAGTTTAACAGCCCATTATCTCCCCTTCCAAACCATACCCCCAGAACCTTAAAGGGATCTTTGGACACCTTTATCCCTTGAAAAGACCACATCTGAGGGGTAACTTCACTAAGGGGATAAATAACAGTCTTCACCTTATTTACCCTAGCTCCAGCAACAATAGAGTACCTTTCTACTAGTTCCAGAACCCGTACCTCCGACCCCTGATCTGCAATAAACACACAGACATCATCTGCATATGCAGCTACTTTAGCCTCCAATGCCCCCTCCCCCCCCCCAGTGGGCTCAATACCCCTTATGAGTGCATCTGTTGTATGAGCCTTAACAGGGGGTCCAAACAAAGGACATACAACAGGGGGCTCAACGGGCACCCCTGCTGAACTCCTCGCGTAATGTTAATATAAGAATCTAACCCCCTCATTAACTAATGGAATTGTTACCGCTTTCCTATAGAGCAGTTCTAGCCATGCAACAAAGGTATGTGGAATCCCATAACTTTGTAACACAGTGGAAATAAATTGATGGGGAACCCTGTCAAAGGCCTTCTCCTGGTCCAATGACATATACCCACTGAGAGCATCCTCCTTCCCTTGTTCAGCTAGTTCCCGCACTAATAACAGGTTTTGCTCAATGGAGCGTTCTGGCACTGAGCATGTCTAGGCCACTGAAACTAAAGCAGAAGCTATCCTCACCAGTCTGTTTGTGAGTATTCTCAATAATATTTTGTAGTCCACATTCAATAGGCTCAGAGACCTCCAGTTGTCTGTCAGACTTGTCCCCTTTTTTACATGAGGATTTGCACCACAATACAAAAATGAAAATCCACCTCCAGATGATCCAATACCCAATTATAAACTACAACTAATATTTCACTTAATTGGTCTGTAAATGTTTTACAAAATTCTGTGGGTAACCCATCAATCCCAGGTGCAGTATCCGTTTTCAATTTATTATTTGCTAGGTCAACCTCTTCTTTAGAGGTAGGTTCCGTAAGTGCGTCCGCACATATATCTGGGGTTGTTGGAGTATTGAGAGTAGAAAGAAACTCTGTTAATACTTGATCCTCAATTTGGGAGGCAGTATACATTTCAGTTAAATAACGGGTTACAGTTTCCAAAATCTCTGGACCAGTAGACACCTTAATTCCAGCAACATTTTTTTACTGTCGCCAGGAACCTATCCAAGGCTCTTTGTGTACAATTTTTTAAGGTGTCTCCAAAGTCTGATTTGCCAGGATAACAAATTCTGTGCTCATTTAACAAGGAGGTTGCTCGAGAATACTGTAATACCTCCATTTCTTTCTTTAAATTGTTAACTTGAGCCATTACGTTAATGTGTTGTATGTTAATTTCAGAATAGACTTTTGCAAGTTGTGCACGAAGACTAAGGTATCGTTTATAGCTGTTGATCCTATGACATGTAGAAAAACACTGAAACAGAGGTTGTAACTCCCTTTTAGTAACCACCCACCAGTGACTAACATCCTCCACCAAACCAGCAACAGACATTCTTGACAATAAAAATTCTCTGGTACGCCTTAACAAGGCTTCCTCACACCGTAAGGAAGTGTTGAGTTTCTGGTAACTCATCCCATGTGGGGAACCTGACTTGTCCCCTAACACCAAAACTAGAATTACATGATCAGATGTCTCTAAAGGAATTGTGGTTGCTTGATGTAAATTTATATACCTCTGAGTAAATATGAAATCAGTCCTTGTGGAGAGACTCCCCCTGTGATATATGTGACCCCCCTGTGGATGTAAGGTCCTGTAAGTGTCTTGTAAGTTGCATTGAGCAATTATAGACCTAAGGCAATTGGAATCATAAAAAATCTTATCGGTCACAGACCCTCTATCCTGACTAGACACCACACAATTAAAGTCTCCTCTCCAAAGAATTTGTTTGGTGAAATATAAAAAGGGTTTTATCTCATTAAAAATGTCCACCCTATCTTTCTTCCTAAGCGGGGCATAAATTGTTATAAGTCTCCAAGCAACATCTTTATACACAAAATCTAATAATAAAGCCCTTCCTGGCTTAATATCAACCAGCTTTAAAATTTTAAATCCATCACCCCTAAACAAAACTCCAACCCCATCACACACATCGATCCCAAAGGAAAAAAAGGAGGGGCCCCAGCACCACAATTTCTAGCAGCTCTTACCAGAAGTATTAAGCCTAGTGTCTTGTAATAAATATATATCACAGTGCAGATCATTTAAGACCGAAAGAGTAATCAACCATTCGTCTTGCATTCTTAAGACTAGTAACATTAATCGTAGCAATGTGCACAGGTGAACTAATTCCTTGGGAAGAAGGGAATGTTATCTAGGGTGTTTTTTTTTCAATCTTGTACTCCTCCTAGCCCTAACACCCAATTTCTTTAACCTTTCCTCATTAGCTACGGTACACTGTGGATCTTCCTCTGAGTCAGAGGAAAGAGGGTCCAGAGAAGAAGCTTCAGAATCCCCACCTGGTTCAGACTCTTGCGAACTTCTAGTCAAAATCTCATATTTATTTGGGAGAGGAATCTCCCCTCCAGGCACATAAGCCTTAGCCACTTTGGATCGGGGCCTAGATTGCCTAATACCTCTCTTTTTGGGCAGACCCTAAACAGTAAGGGGGGTATTTCTGCATGTTCCTGCTCTACCTCAGTGTGAACTGGGGGCTCCACAGCTGCAGTGTCCACGCCTTGGTATATATTAGTCTCCTCAGGAACAGTGCTAACTTCCTCCTGCCCACGTTCAATGATCACAACAGGAGGAGAGGGAGGGGGGATCAGAGGTAGTGGAAGCGGGATCAGCTGGGGCCTGATCAAAATGGGACCTATCAGATTGACCTGCAGGAGGTTTCTATGAGGCCATATCCTTCTTCTGGGCCTCTCAGATAATAGTCTCCTGACACGGACGATCCATGCAGTTATGTGTGGCCCAGGGACGGGCTCGCTATGCATGGCCAGCCTGTACACATAAGTTACATTTTAATTCCTCATGGCAGTCTGCTCTATTATGTCCAAAGGTGACATAAATTAACACCTCAGCCTGTCACAGGCCGAACTGAGATGCGTGTAGGACCCACATTTAAAACAGGCCTTTGGCTGGCCAACATAAAAACAGTGCCCCCTATCCCTGTCCAAAAATAGACTGTTCAGTAAATGAACTGGCCCCAGGCAATTATTTCGTAGTCATACTTTACACTTCCACCCCCCATTCCACAAATGCTGTTCATCAAATATTGGTTGGAGAAGACCCAATACATCACACCTCTGTTGCATCCAGTGTGTAATATCATGAACAGCTACGGTTTCATTTCTAAACAGCAGTGTAACATATTTAATGGTCGGTTTCGTTACGGGAATGGCCCTAAATGGTAACCATAAGGCTGAGTATCTCTGGGATTCATATTTGGACTAGAAACTGTCCAAACCCTGGGAATATTAAAATTGACATCATATAAACTTGCCCCGGAAACATGGACCAATGCATGTATTTCATTAGAAAAAAACCAGAGAATTTTTCAGTAATTGTCTTCCCATGTATAAGCGGTCTGGTGCAACATCTAAACCTCCTAGATATCTTAAATGAACGCATTGCGTCTCTCTGTAGGGGGGACGGCGCAGAAAAGGGATCTTTTTCCTAAATTTCTCCCATTTTGATCTGTATTTTTCCCTATAATCAAAGTGCTACTGTGGAGGGCCTTGTTCGGCCTCGATTCTGTCTCCCCATTCTGTGGGCCAGTCAGTAGGCTCTTCATCTTCAGATGAAGAATCAGAATTCATACATAGAGGCAGTTCTTTATCCAGTGCATCCTGTGGTGCCTCGTGTTGTGCAGTAGCACCAACAGTAACCTCAATGTTCATGTCCTAACTGCTGATGACCCTAGCAGGAGAGTTTTCACCTGTGGACTGCCCAGGGATCTGACTATGAGCAGGGTCACGAATCCAAGTTCCAGCTTCACCCCTCTTCCATCCTGCATTTTGTAAGGAATGGGCCAATGAATGAGGAGATCTCTCCTGCCTTTTTAGGGAGTGGTGTATCATTCTCTCTCCCTTTTCTTAAAACGAGACCTGACTTTTCGGCTATCTCAACAACAGTAGTGGGTAAATTTCCAGTACTTACTGAACAGCCCTCAGCGTCCACGATAGTGTGCGTTTCAAACATCTTCATAGGCAGAACCGCTTCTGTCAACTTCGGTCCCGCAGTCGCTGACTCAGACGAAAGGAATTCCTTTGATGTAGGTACGTCACAGGGCGTTCTGCCAAGGGCCACGGCTGCAGTCAACAAAACAACTTACTCACCAGCTAGTTCTTTCAGTAAACATGCCGCACTTCTTGCAACTTGCGGGTCTAAGTTCTCCGTTACTTCCATAGCTTTTTGCTCACCTCCAGACCTTGCTAACGCCATTTCGTTCAGTAGCATGTAGCATATCATAAACCAAGGTTCTATTTTGCTGCAATAAACGTGACAACCATACTTCATCCGAGGATAGTAAACCAGAACTTGAAGTGGTCGGCTCTTGAGGTATTTCAGCAACCAAATCTTCTAATTCCATAGCGTTTTCGATCTCCTATGCTGGACCTGTGGGTTGGGAGATCTGCACACCCACAGGTGCACCAGCAGAATGAGCTTGCATAGCATCAGCCTCCATGGGGACAGCGCCCCCTAGTAAAGGGTAAGAGAATTTCCCTGGTGCCCTAGCCAAATCTCCCCCATTCACTAAAATATGACCAACAGCTTAATCTGGTTCAAGGTCAATTGGCATTCATCTCTATCCCCCCGCCCAGGTTGTGCTTGAAAATAGGCAAGAATTTGTCAAGTGCACTTACCTGGTCAACAAAAACTAAATAAATGATATCCACTTCCCTCTTCTGCACCCAGTGGTTTTGGTGTCTCAGGTGGGGGCATTGATAGTGGTACAGGCCTCTGCCTCACAAGGAACCACCTGGTCCAGGCCTCCACCTCTGATACCTCATACTTTTCGATGGGAACAGCCCCAGACACTGTTGGTTTCCATGGTGTAGTCCCAGTAGGTACTCTGCACCTCTTTCATAGGTGTAGCGGTCATGCACCTGTGGGGCAGGGTCCTTGCTTGTCTCAGTCTTCAGCAGTCATTCCAACGTACCTAGAGGTACTGACACCTCTCATGTGCGTCTCCACTCTCAGCCATTCCGACACCCCTGTAACAAGACACAGAAATTAGTGTCCAGCTCCTTGTAAATTTTACCCTGCCTTTCCATACGCATACAACATTTTCACTTATACTTTGTTTAGTTAGACAGGACTGCTGCTGTGCATCAGCTGGCATATATTTTTTACTATATATGCACCCATTCCATTGTTCAATATATCTTGTATCTGCCTTGTGACCACCTGGTGGATGGCATTACCTGTATAACTTAACTTTAGCTAACTTCTGTGTGGCATGCTTGGTGTGGTGCACAAAACAGTTCCTTACTTTCCCTTTCATGCTCGCCCCCTGCCCGTACCACACAGCCACTTCACCAGACATGTTTCCCTCAGCAGTATCCCATACAGTCCTGACCATTTATGATGTGGAAAGGATATTCACCAACAGTCCTCCACTGCGGGCACAGCTTACTGTCCTACATCCATCACACTCACGGTATTGGGATCACCCCGAAGGTTTTGTTCTACCGACCAGTCATTCAAGTGGTGATTGCTGTGATGTGCATGTGGTAACTCACCCGCTCCTGAACTTGCGCTCTGTTTGGTTCCCTGCTTGCACCCAAGATGCCCAACCACATACAGATTCTGTGCTTGTCACGTTTCAGGCGTGAAGCGCCGAGGTTTGAGAGTGCTCACTGTTGCTCTCTAAATAAAGAAGATGGCAAGTACCTTTTGAGTTTGCTGCATTTATTGCAATAATTTTGGACTTTGGAGTGCAGTTTGTGTTCTAATCATTGCATCCAAGATGTCTGCCCAGTTGCATGAGCCATTTGGG
The DNA here is from genome assembly GCA_016271365.2 of Neoceratodus forsteri. Taxonomy (NCBI): domain Eukaryota; kingdom Metazoa; phylum Chordata; order Ceratodontiformes; family Ceratodontidae; genus Neoceratodus; species Neoceratodus forsteri. The sequence continues at coordinate 761,557,044 of CM057456.1, read as the reverse complement.
GTCTCCATGCATTCTACACACCCTTTGGATTGGCAGTCCTATTACAGACAGGGACCTAGGGTGGGTGGTGACAGTCTTTGCATACTCATGGGGTGGGGCATACTCCTGGGCATGATTTCTGATTACACCCAATTACAGTCTTCCCTTTCAGGGTGATTCACGTGGTGGTATTCCTCACACTCGGCGTGTGGGGTGGTGGCCTTAGGCCGTGGTGGGTGTGGCAGCCCAGACACCATGCCCTGGGCCAGGTTGCAAGTGCAACACATGGGACAGTACTGCACTCTTGTACTGTGACATGTACATAACGTCGGTACACACAGTTAATTGTGCACATACCAGACAGGTGTCAGCAGTGCAGCATGGAAGGTTTATTCCTCCATTTCTCATACTGCGGCAGGACATGGAACAGTGGCATGGATAACACATTGCTGGGTTGGCACCCATGGCTGTGGCAGTATATGGTCCACATTTCTATTTCCATGTCTGCAACTCCACGTGCACACATACTTGTGGTTGCATCAGAGTTCCACGTGTCTGTGGCAGTGTGGATCACCTATGTAGTGGGGTCAAGGGCTGTCTACCTCTGGTGGACCCACTCATGCCCTGCTTCATACCCCTCCAGCATGACGCTGTGCACATTTCTGTCTGCACGAGGGGCTGTTGATGAATGCTGTGTTTTGCAACAACGCACCCTCTGCTACATGCCATTCCAGCATATGTGGCTGTGTTGTGAACAGTTCTCTATAAGACTAAGAGATGGCATGGGTGATGGTAGCAGTGTCCAGTATAGGGTATGCACTTTGCTTTTTGTTTGTGATTACTTTTTAATACATATATATATATAATTTTTTTTTTTTAAGCTCGGTAAATTCTTTTTACTTACTTTTTTCACTCATGCATTTAACTTCCTGATGTAATAGATTTTTTACTGGTCCCAATGGTTCTTTCACACTACAGAACAGTGTTCTTTGAAATGTTTCTCAATTTATTATAAATTGTTTGCTAAGCATTTAAAAACTTTCAGTGGATACTCTACTTTTTAGCTAAATTCTCCAGTTTGCTTCATTCCTGGTGTAAACGGAGGCAGTATAGCGCAGTGGTCTAAGGCTCTGAGCTGCAAATTTGCTGACATCCAGCAGACCAGACCTGGGTTTGAATCCCACAGCTTCCACTTGCATACTGTGTGACCCTGAGCAAGTCACTTAACCTCCTTGTGCTCCCAGGTCGCTCCTGTAAAAAAGCTTTCAGCTTAGTGTGCTATACCTGGTTAAACAACTAAATAAATAAAAAATAAAAAAAATTATCTATCATCCAGTTGTAGATTTATACTCCAGAATTAACTATTGTTTATCAAATACACAGTACTTGTTCAACTTTGTCGTCAAGACACAGGTCAGAAACCTAGGAAAACCAGGAGCAGTTGTAAAATTTGCAACAAGAGTTTTATTATTAATAACAGTAAAATAAAAAAATAAATTGTTCAGAATAACTATTTATAAGGCAGTAGAAACATAGAAAACATACAGGGTCCTTTTGAGGTTTTTCTTCTGTTTCCAGTCTCAGTCTCTCAGTCTCTGTCTGTCTTTTGCAAAACATTGCAGCTACTTTTTATAAGTCTGTGCAGGAGCTTGTTAAGAAAAAAAGCATGCTTCTCACTCAGTTTTCTTGTAAATTTCCAATGTTCTTGTCAGTTTCAGGTGCAACCAAAAGAACATTGTGACCCAGAACTAACCTCTTGTTTACATCTTCTGCAAAAGGCTTAAAAATGTCATCTCTGGTTAACCCCCTGAGTTCCAAATAGCTTTGCAATCATTTCAGTGGTATAACTATATACAGTTTTAGCTTTGCAATCATTTCGGCAGTATAACTATATACAGTTTTAAACAAATGAATCCCAGTATCAGTTACATTTCCACAAAATGATTCCCATAAATTTTTATACCAGCAGGTATGCAAGGGGGAAGAAAGGACAGAACAGCAAGTGAGGGTAGAGAGATAGCGAGAGGCATTGAATTGCAAGACCATTGGGGTGATCAAGTCCTAGGTCTCACGAGAAAATCTGGTTTCGCAACCAGACATAGAAGACAGAAAATGAGAGGATAGAACAGACCCTTGCATTTAACTCTTTTCTGCATAACAACTGGTACAGGGCCTTGTGCAACCCTGTCACATACCTCCCACCTTAAGAAGGAACCTGTTTTACAAAAGCAGGTTGCCAAAACTTTCTTTTAATTATCTTCTAGCATTAGCTGATACTGTTACAGTTCAGTGCATATGCAGCATGGCAAACAGAGAAAATCAAACTCACACATTTTTCAGCCTTCAGAATTCTCAATTTCAGATCCATATTTTGACAAAAAATCAGCACTGACATTCTCTTTCCCAGATTTGTGCATCACTTTAAATTTAAATGGCTGCAGTGCCAGGTACCACCTGTGATTCTGGAATTTTTATCCTTCATTTGGTTAAGCCAACAGAGGATTGTGATCTGTTACAAGTACAAAGTCAGCTCCTAGTTAGTAAAACTTAAGGGTCTCCATAGCCCAGTTTGCTGCAAGGCATTCCTTTTCAATGGTGGAGTACCTTTTTCTCTATCGTGCAATTCCTTACTTATGTACAGAATAGGATGTCTCTTTCCCATCTATATGCTGGCTCAAGACTGCACCTAGGCCTACCTCTGATGCATCAGTCTGTAAAAAAAATTGTTTCTCAAAGTCTGGGCTTCTTAAAACAGGGGCTGAACATAATGCAGCCTTAATGGCCCGAAAAGCTTCATCACACTCTGGAGACCATTTCACATTATTCTGGTACCGTTTCTTTGTGAGTTCAGTAAGGGAAGTAGGTAACTCTGCAAAGCTGGGAAAAAATCTCCGATAATAACCAGCCAACCCTAAAAATTATCTGGCATGTTTCTTTGTGTTGGGGACAGGGCTGTTAGCTACAGCTTCTATATTGGAAACCTCTGGCTTGACTTCTCTATTTCCCAGAATATAGCTCAAATATCTGCTTTCCTGCATACCTAATACACACTTGGTAGAATTAATTGTCAGACCTGCCTTTTTGATTGATTGGATAACTGCTCGTAGGTGTTCCAGGTGGCTTTTCCAATCTGGACTATACACCATGACATCATCCAGGTATGCAGCACAATAACCAGTATGAGGGGATAAAATTACATCCATGTAATGCTGGAATGTAGCGGGAGCGCCATGTAAACCAAACAATATAATGGTGAACTGATAGAATCCTATAGGAGTGGCAAATGCAGTTTTGTCTCTGGATTCTTTAGCTAGGGGGATTTGCCAGTAACCCTTGGTGAGATCGAGGGTACTGGTCACTTCCCAGTCTGTCCACCAAATCATCTATTCTGGGCACAGGATAACTGTCAAATTCTGACACTTGATTAAGTTTCCTAAAATCAAGGCATATTCTTAGACACCCTCCTTTTTTGTTTACAGTCACCACTGATGATGACCAAGCACTTCTCGATTCTTCTGTGATACCCAGTTCTTTCATTTTTTGTATTTCCTTAACCACGTCCGCTCTTAACTGCTCTGGTAATCGATATGTCTCTTGTCTAATAGGGCGAGCATTCCTTGTCACTATTACGTGCTCAACCCTTTCTGCTTGGCCTGGTACTGTGGTAAAAGTACTGTTAAATGTCTTTAGCAAGTTATGAATTTCTGTAGTTTGTTCAGAGGTTAAGGAAACATTTACTTTTACAGTATCAGAAGTAACAGTCTGTTCAAGTTTATCATAAGCTACATCAATATCTTTATCAGTTTCTGGTAAAACTAGTAAAACAGTTTTTGGTGTTTTTTTTCAGCCTATTTCTTGAGAAGGTTAGCATGGTATATTTTGGTAGGATTCTTCCTATCAGTGGTTTCAATCTCATAGTTAACTGTGCCAGTACGTTTAAGCACTTTATAAGGTTATTTTCTGACTGGGGTTATCTTCCCATGTTTCTTTTATTACATCTAGGGGCCCTCTAGGTTGTCTACCACATACTTCTCAACTGTCCCTGATTTTCAGGACATCCCTGATTTTGCCTCTGAAGTTTACTCTGTCCCTCATCAAACAGTGGGGGTTGTAAGCACAAAGTAACATCAAACATTAAAGTTACAGACTTGTTCTTCCTTAGAAAATGCATTTCAAAATAAGCCTCTTATTTTACCGGCTTCCTGAGTGGATAGTACCAATTTTGAGGATGTGTCCCTGACTTTGTTCCTTTGTCCCTGAATTTTTTTTAAGCCTTGTCCCTGATTTATGAGGCAGGAGGTTAAGAGGTATGGTCTCCCATATAGCATTTTAAATAGTGAAACACCTGTTGATGCCTGTGGCACTTCTTTGTAAGCAAAAAGCAGGTAAGGTAAGTATTGGTCCCAGTCTTTCCCCTTTTAAAACCTTTTTAACATGCGTTTTAGGGTTTGATTAAAACGCTCAACAGGACCGTCTGTCTGAGGGTGATGGGGCTGGTTCTTATGCCAGTGATACCTAATAGTCTGCACAGCTCCTTAAGTAATGCAGCACCAAAATGACTACCCTGATCAGTAACAATCTCTTTAGTTATGCCCACCCTGCTGAAAATTTTGGCAGGCTCTCCTGCCACTTTTGGGGCTGTGACAGTACGCATAGGAACAGCCTTTGAGTATCAGTAGCATACTGCATACTACCAAAATGAATCAATTTCCCTTTTTGCTTTTGTCTAAGGGGCCAACCACATCCATTGCCATTCTCTTAAAAGGTACATCTATCAAGGGTAGGGGCACCTTGTCTTTTTTTTAGTCACTGGAGCAACTTTCTGAAACTCTGCACAAGAACTGCAATAGGTAGCAACATCTTCATGAATTCCAGGCCAGTAAAATCTGTACAGCAGTCTGGCAAGGGTTCAGTCCCTCCCCAAGTGACCAGCCATAGGACTATCATGTGCTATCTGTAACAACTCAGATCTAATTTTGTGGTATAACCAATTGTTCTATCTGGTCCTGTGTCTGAGGTTTAATCCAAACTCTGTACAGTAGCCCATTACATTTTTTTACATAGGTTCACCCTGTTTTGGTTTCACCCCCAGTTTCTTAAAATAACCCTGGAGAGAAACATTGTTAGTTTGTGCTGAAAGAAAATCACGATCAGTGATCAGTTTAGTTTCAGCATTTTGATGTGTTAACCCCTTATGTCCATCAGTCTTTTGTTGCCACTGTTTCTTCAGGTGTTGTCTTTCTTTCCTGGATTTCTGGATCTTGGAGCTGTGCTCTAACAAGTGCAAATCAAAATCAGTGAAAGGGAAAGAGTCCCCACCATCTGAGATTGTCTTTGCCTGAGCTCTTGTCACCACAGCTGCTGAAACATCAAGGTTTACTCCCTTTTTGATTAACTCAGTAAATCCTGGAAAGTCATTTCCAATAATCACAGGTACAGGTAACTTAGGTACTACCCCACTTTCATTTGGTGTGACACCCCATTAATAGTCAGAGTCACTTGACTGCTGGGATAGTATTGAGTATCCCCATGGATGCAGATGGCACCAGTACCTGGTCCTTTTGGACATTGTTTTCCCTAGCACTTCAGTATGTACTAAAGTCTGTCTGCTTCCTGAATCCATAGGTCCCTTCACAGTCTTATCTCCCATCTTCACATCTGTTAAGTACTTGCCCCAGTTTGCAAAAGACAAATCTGCTCCAGTGTCACTCTTTTTAATGCGGCAATTTCTTGCAATATGACCTGGCTTATTACAGTTATAGCAAATAAAGTCTTTGGGTGCAGATTTGTTACCACCACCAGAGTTCTTATCAGACTTGGAGTTTAAATGTGAAAAATAATGTATTACCGGTGCTTGGCTGTTACCTCGCTGCTGTGATGTCTGTCTGGCCATTTGATAGTCTTCAGCCAAAGAAACAGTCTTTTTGCCACTTTCCGGTCAGTGTTCTTTTACCCAAAGCTGCACATCTGTAGGCAGAATGTTGATAAATTGCTCCATGGCAAATGTGTTGATGATCTGTTGGTCTGTTTTGCCCTCTGGTTGGAGCCATTTTATTAGGAGTTCTCTCAGTTGGGTGAAGGCTTCTCGAGAATTGTCGACTGAGACATACTTCAGAGACCGAAATCTTTGCATGTAGATCTCTCCTGAGATGTCATACCTTTTCAGGATTTCTGTTTTCACCAGGTCATAGTTTTCTGACTGTGCAGTGTCCATATTGCTGTAGGCAAGCTGGGCTTTCCTGTCAGATAAGGTACCAGTCTGACTGCCCATTGCTGCTTTGGCCACTAGCAGGCTGCGGCAACCCTTTCAAAAGTTGTGAGGTATGCTTCGATAATCATCGGAGGGACACAACTTTGTAAGTTTAAAGTATTTCAAGTTGCGTGTGTCTTGTTGCTCATCTGGATCTGTGTCAGATCCTCTGCTAGCCTGCAAGGCATCCAGCCACCGCTGTTCCTGTCGCTGCATCTCTTCTCTGCTTCTCCATCTATTTTTGTTGTATAGCCCACCATTTGAAAAAGGCAGTCAAGCTTTCAGGTTCTGTCACTGCCTGTTCTTTTTCTGGTGCTGGCTAAACCGTCTCAGTTTGGACTTTTGTTTCTGCTTCTAGTTTGGCTACCATTCTTATGATAATCACTCCTGGACTTGCTGCTGCAGAATCCATACCTTTCTTCTATGTTTCCCTGGTACTAGGTCTAGTACCCACGCACAACACTCCTGGCATACAGTTTGCACGGCATAAATCCCACTTCTAAAACCATCTGTTGTCGAGGCACAGGTCAGGAAACATAAGAAAACCAGGAGAAGTTGTAAAATTTGCAACAAGAGTTTTATTATTAATAACAGTAAAATAAAAAAATAAAATTGTTCAGAGTAACTATTTATTTACAAAGGCAGTAGAAACAGAAAACAGTCCTTTTGAGGTTTTTCTTCGCAATTTCTTCTCAGTCTCTGTCTTTTGCAAAACATTGCAACTACTTTTTATAAGTCTGCAGGAGCTCGTTAAGAAAAAAGCATGTTTCTCACACAGTGTTCTTGTAAGAATCCAGTGTGTTTGACAGCTTCAGCAGGTGCAGCAAAAAGAACATTGTGACCCAGAACTGACCTCTTGTTTACATCTTCTGCAAAAGGCATCTCAGGTTAACCCAAATGAGTTCCAAATAGCTTTGCAATCATTTTAACAGTATAACTGTATACAGTTTAAAAAAAAAAACTGATCCCAGTATCAGTTACATTTCCACAAAATGATTCATATATATTTTTATATTAGCAGTTTTGCAAGGGGGAAGAAAAGACAGAACAGCAAGTGAGGGTAGAGAGATGGCGAGAGGCAGAGAATTGCAAGACCGTCAAGGTGATCAAGTCATGGGTCTCATGAGAACATTTGGTTGCACAACCAGACAGAGAAGACAGAAAAGGAGAGGATAGAACAGACTCTTGCACTTAACCCCTTCTGCACAACAACTGGGACAGGGCCTTGTTCAACCCTGTCACAAATCACTATAGGATTTCTTTATTAACAAGATCCCAGACCTAGTGGCCTTGATGGCAGAGGAAGACCTGTACATTGTCGCAGTCGCAGAAACCTGGTACATGGGAAACCATGACTGGGATGTTATACCAGGGTACACAGTCTTTAGGAAAGACAGGGAAGGCAAAAGGGAGGAGGGAAAGCAAGGCACTGTGGGTCACCTTGGAGATTGAAAATGGCACCACCATCCACACAGCGGTTATCTATAGACCCTCCAGCGCAGGGGAGGAAATAGACAGGATATTAGTAGAAACCATCCACAAAATGGCAGAGAAAGGGGAAGTGTTGGTGGTAGGAGACCTAAATATGCCAGAAAATTAACTGGAACACCTATGCAGCAGCCACTACCAGGAGCAGAGACATACTGGATGCCTTGCAGGGGGCATGCCTCAGACAGCTAGTGGTGGAGCCCACCCATGAGGGAGCGATATTGGACCTGGTGCTCACCATTCGTGACAGAATAACATGTATTGGTGGGCAGCCATCTAGGGTCCAGCAATCGCCATACAGTGTGGTTCAAGGTGAAGACAGTAGTGGAGTGAAGCCACACAAAGGCAAGAGTCATGGACGTCAAGAGGGCCAACTTTACAAAAATGGGGGAATGCCTCACGAAAAACATGGCAAAGGAGGAGGGGCAGTAGATGAACAGTGGGAGAACCTTAAAGGTGCTATAGCAGAGGCAACAAGCCTTTGTGGGAAGCAAGTTAGCAAAGCAGAAAGAAAGAAAAATACGCTATGGTTTTCAAATGAAGTGGCAGAGAAGGTTAGAGAGAAAAAAATGGCATTCAGAAAATACAAGGAAACATCAAGAGAGGCAGACAGAGAACTGTATCAGGCAAAGCAGAGGGAGGCGGGGAGAGTAGTCAGTAGCGCAAAGGTGCAAACAGAGGAAAGAATAGCCCAGACAGTAAAAGGAGACAAAACCTTCATTAGGTACATTAGTAAAAGAAAAAAAGGCCAAGGGAGGGATTGTGAGGCTAAATAAGGAAGGGTGTGTGTGTGTGTGGAGGGGGACCTAGAAAAAGCTGAAATCCTGAATGAATACTTCTGCTCAGTATTCACAAAAGAAGGGGACGGGAGGGACCACAATTAGGCAATAGAAACACTTAAGGAAGAGGGGTGGACACCAGGCCATTCACAGAGGAGAGAGTCCTTAAGGAACTCTCGAAACTAAAAACGGACAAGGTAGTGGGTCTGGATGGGATATATCTCAGAATATTAAAAGAACTTAGAGAGGTGTTAATGACACCACCGACAGCCCTATTGAGCAAATCGCTCGAGGATTGAGTGGTACAAGAGGACTGGAGGAGGGCAAATGTGATGCCCTTCCACAAAAGTGAGAGCAAGGTGGAAGCTGGAAATTACCGGCTGGTCAGTGGTCAGTTTGACCTCAGTGGTGGGGAAAATAATGGAATCATTGTTAAAGGAAAGGATTGTGGAATATCTTGAGGCCAGCGGGGCACAAGACCCGAGGCAACATGGATTCACAGCAGGAAGATCTTGTCAAACAAATCTGATAGATTTCTTTGATTAGGTGACCAGGGTAGTTTATCGGGGAGGGGCGGTTGACATGGCCTACCTAGATTTTAAGCAAGGCATTTGATACCGTCTCGCACAAGAGGTTAGTAAACAAGTTCGGCAGTCTGGGAGTGGGTCCCAAGGTGGTAAACTGGGTCAGAAATTGGCTGAGCAATAGGACACGGAGGGTGGTGGTAAACGGAGTTCAGTCTGAGGAGAAGGGTGTAAACAGTGGGGTGCCACAGGGTTCAATGCTGAGGTCTGTCCTCTCTAATGTCTTCATAAGTGACATTGCAGAGGAGCTAGAAGGGAAGGTATGCCTCTTTGCAAACACTAAAATATGCAATATGGTTGACACTCCAGTGGGGATTGGAGAAAATGAGAAGAGACCTAGGCAAGTTGGAGGAGTGGTCAGGAGTGTAGCAGCTTAGATTCAATGCAACGCAGTGCAAAATCATGCACTTGGGGCACAAAAACTCAGGAGAAGAATACACGATAGGTGTGTGGGGGGGGTGGGGTACTGTCAAACAAACTGGAAGGGGACCTGGGGTAGTCATAACAGATGACCTTAAGGTAGCCAAGCAATGTGAGAAGGCAGTGAGGAAAGCCAGTGGGATGCTGGGGTGCATAGGTAGAGGTATCACCAGTTGAAAACAGGAGCTGACGATACCAATATACAGGCAATTGGTGAGACCTCGTCCAGAGTACTGTGTTCATTTCTGTAGACCACATCTCCATAAGGAAATAGAGCAGAGGCGGTCCAGAGGAGGGCAACAAAAATGGTGCAAGGACTACACCAAAACCATATGAGGAGAGACTTAAGGACTTCAATATGTATACCCTGGAGGAAAGGAGGGAGTTATAATAGAGACGTTCCAATACCTCAAGGGGATAAACAAAGTTCAAGAGGGCAGCATGTTTCAGAAAGAGAGATGTGCAAGAACAAGAAGTCACAATATGAGGATAGAGGGGGAAGACTCAGGGGCAACGGGAAGGAGTATTTTTTCACAGAAAGGGTGGTGGATGCATGGAACAACCTCCATGAGGGGGTCGTAGGGGCAAAAATGATAGGTGAATTCAGGGATGCATGGGATAGACAGAAGGCAACCCTAGTGGTAGGAAGTAGTAGGTAAGCTGCAGATCAAATAGAATCTGGAGATCTTACTTTGAGAGGGCTCTTGCAGTAGGCAATAACCATTAGGACTGAGCCAACAGGCGCTAGGACCACTCGAAAAACTTAGCTAGCAGTGTCTGGTGGGGGATCTCCCTCCCAGCGTCACGTGGCAAATGTCAGCCCGGCGCTGTATAGTGGGCGGTCCCCACGCCTGCCGTCCAGTTCTTCCCCTCTGTCGACCTGCGCACGTCCGACTTCGCAGAATGCTGCTGTCGACTGCCATTTTCGATAAGTATACACTTTTCAACTTTCTTATTTTCTTTAAAAAATCCTGTAATTTGTCATCTGATTGCATGTCTTCTCCAACTCCTTTCGAATCACACAAGAACAAGTGCGTCTGTGGCAAGCAGATTCCTGAAAAGGATGGTCATACCTCGTGTCTCCTGTGCCTTGGGCCTGACCACAACACTAAGGACTGTGAGGCTTGCCAGAAGTTTAACCAGTCCACATGGAAACGCCGTCAGCAAGCCTTGGAAGCCCACCTTCTCAAGCAAAAACTGGCTTCCATGGAGAAGGAGCTGCAGCAGATGTGGAGCTCTTTATCTTCACGGGGAGGATCTTCTGGCTCCCACAAGCGGAAGAAAAAGAAAGACAAGGAGAAGCACCAGGACTGGGATCTGTCTCCCTCCAGGCCACGGCTCCCTCCGAGAACCGAGGCCGATGAGTGGCCTTCCTCCATCAAGATTACTGCTCCTCTGACCAAACCTGCTCCCACCTCTTCAGGACAGCCCTTGGTCCCCCCGCCTCAGCTAGTTATGGTCCTGGCGGGGACCTCTGGGGATTTGAAGGCTTCCTCCACTCTTAGGCCATTCAGATCTTCCAGGTCTGAGCCAAGTGGTTTGGCTGGTAAGTCTGACACCAGTTCCACTGACGTCTGCACAGCCCCAGCTCTTACGTCAGACTCCGCCTTGGGGTCCGACATCAGTTCTCTGGACCAGTGCCCGCTGCCGCTATGGCCGCAGCCATCCCGGGAGGAATCCCCCTCTCGGGATGCTCCTTTGTCACCTCCGGTGGGCCCATACTCTCCTTCACACCTGGAGCTGGAGGAGCTGCTGCTCGCTGACACAATCAATCATCAGCACTGGGCGGCACTTCCCCGGACTCCCCAGAGACATTCTGGCCAATCCTCCATCTGGACTGCCTCCTCAGCCCCAGAAACTAGATGCTGGAACTCCCCCCACAGGACTGCAGTCAGCTTCCCTGCAGCCTCCTCCTCCACAGACTGAGTCATCTGGTGCCCCCTAGGGGCTGCAGCCTGGGCCCCTCAGCCCCACCGTTGGGTCCTTCGCCAGGGTACCCGACGCCAGGCTACCCTGTGCTGGGTTACCCTATGCCAGGGTACCCGATGCCAAGATACCCGTCGCTGGGGTACCCAACATTGGGATATCCAACATCAGATTATCACACGCCGGGATTCCCAACGCCAGGCTGACCTGAGAGCTCCCCCCTCCCTGCTCATCCCCAGCCACAGGTGGATTATGATGCCCTTTTTCAATCCTGGTGGAACAGGGCCAAGGTTCATCTTGTCTCTGCGTTAGAACAACGTCAGCCAGTCGTGGCCTCTACACTGTCCCACCTGACTCCTACTCCTCTCTCTCTCTCTTGTTGAGACTCATCCCTCCACTTCGGGCCAATGTTTGGTGTTTCGATGGTGGGGGACAGGAGGACCGGAGCTACAGAACCTCAAAAGGAGGTTCCCCACCTGTGTCTCTGGACAGGAGCCCTTCGTCGGACTTAGAGTCTGATACGTCCTCCTCAGCCTCATCCTCAGGCTATGAATCCCCTCTGCCGGAGGCTGCTAAACCCAACAAGATTCCCAAGTCTTCCCTGGAGGTCCCTTCCTTTATAGAAATCCTTAGGAAAATACAGGAGCCCAACAGATAGAAGACCGAGGACCAAGATCCTCAGCGTAGAAGACTGGCGGAGCACTTTGATTTACCAGAGCTGACTCCGCTCCTCATTCCCCCGTGGATGGGGCCACATGACTATTTAACCACCACCATTTGGCAGCAACTGTCATCTGTAGGAGCTGTTACGAAGAAGGCAGACAGATTATACCTTGCCCTGGAGGGTAAAGACCACCTCAGCGCCTACCCTAAAGCTGATTCGCTGTTCATTAACGTGGCTCACGACCGCTCTGCTAAGCTTAAGCACATGAGTACCTCCCCTCCAGATAAGGAGTCGAGGCAACTGGACCAGTGGACGTAAAGTTTACTTATCCCCCACATTGGCACTGAAGGCTCTGAATTACCTAGCCCACATGGTGTGGTACCAGAAGGCTATCCTGGGCCAGCTCAAATCTGAGTTTGAGGCCTTACAAGATTCTGAGGCCAAGACTAAGATCGAGCAAACAGTTAGGATGGCGGAGATCACCTGCTGTCATACCCTACGAGTAACCTGTGACGCTGTTGATGCTTCTGCTGGCAGCACTGCAACGGGTGTCTGCTTACGTAGACACTGGTGACTGTGGATGTCCAGATTCGCCCAGGATGTTCAAGTCTCCATCCTGGACGCTCCCTTTTGAGGCTCGTTTTTCTTTGAAGGGAGACATCAAGGATATACTCACCGAATTGCAAGAGAGTGGGAAAGCCCTCTACTCTGGCAATCACAGTACCGACCCAATACTAAACCCCAGCAGCCTTTTCATCACCAACAAAGGCAGTAGCTGGCCAAGCGTCAGGGCAAACATCGGGCTCACTCCTTGGGGCCCCACTCCCCCAGCCAGATCTCAGAAAGACTTCAGGGGGGCGCTCCCCAACCCTCACGCCGCCTCTTGACTCACGGACCGCCCCCCACCCATATCTGGAGGAGCCAGTGGGGGCAGATTCACCAGCCATCTACCCAGATGAGAGGCGATCACAGTAGACTCATGGGTCCTTCAGCTCATACCTCAAGGTCACACATTGGAATTTGTAGAGAGACCACCGGAAAATACCCCCGGTCACTCTCACTCCCCGAAAGGTCACATCCCGCTCATCAGAAAAGAGATTGAGGCTCTGCTGGGAAAGTCAGCAATAGAGCCCGCTCCTCAGAGCCAAGTTGGAAGGGGGGTATTACTCCCACTTCTTCCTGGTGCCCAGAAAGACAGGAGAGCTTTGTCCAGTACTGGACCTCAGCACGTTCAGTCTGTACGTAGAGTATGAGAGATTCCGCATGCTAACCCTCCCAGGTCTACTGCCACTGCTTCAACAGGGACAGTGGCTCTGTGCTCTGGATATGAAGGATGCGTATCTGTATATACCTGTCTTCCCAGCCTACTGCTGCTTCCTCAGGTTTTCCTTCCAGTGGGAGCATTTTCAGTTTAGAGCCCTCCCCTTTGGCCTTCCTTGGCACCCAGGGTGTTTAGCAAGTGCCTAGCTGTGGTGACAGCGGCATTGTGACGCCAGGGTTATTATGTGTTCCCATACCTCAGTGATTGGCTCCTGTCGGCTTCGTCGAGGGACAGCCTGGAAGCCTCTCTGTCAGCTACTCTGGCTCTGTTCCACCAAGTGGGAGTTACGGTGAGCTACCCCAAGTAACACCCTCTTAGTGCCGCCAGTTCATTGGAGTGGTGCTAGACACAGCCCAGGGTCTAGCCTTTCTCCCTTTGGACTGGGCGGAAACACTGCAGATGCAGGCCATGCAGGTGGCTTCCAGCTGCTGGTCCACGGCCATGTCAATCTTACGCCTCCTGGGCCTTATGGCAGCAGCTATTCCCACTGTACCTCTAGCCAGACTCCACATGCATGTTACGCAGTGGACACTTCGAGTGCAGTGGGACCAGAGGTCAGATGACCTAGAGCACAGTGTGCTGGTTTACAATCCCATGAGACAGGATGTCCTCTGTTGGCAGGATCTGAACAATCTCTGCCGGGGGGAAGGGGCCTTTCCAGTCTCCCCCTCCTGACCGGACCATAACGACGGATGCCTCTGGTCAGGGCTGGGGTGCTCACTTAGGGAATTGCAGGACCCAGGGAACCTGGTCTCAACGGGAACTTTTCTTGCACATCAACGTGCTGGAGATGTGCGCAGTGTTGTATGCCCTTCAGGTCTTTCAGCCGCTTCTCCTTCCTGGCTCACTGTTGGTCCAGACAGACAACTTGTGTAGTCTGGTACATCAACAAGCAAGGAGGCACGTGGTTGTACCCCCTATGCAGGAAGGCTGTGTGTGTTTGGAATTGGGCAGTTCAGCACTGCCTTCAGCTCACGACTGTGCATGTCCCGGGGTATCCAAAATGTCCTAGCGGACACTCTCGGCCGCACTCTGGCAAGGGCACATGAGTGGGAACTGAGGTAGTCAGTGGCCAAAAACATCTCTTAACCTTTGGGGTTGCCCAGATCTAGATCTGTTTGCCTCCCCATACAATGCAGAACTACCCAGTTTTTGCTCACGTATTCCCGGGCCTGGTGTTTTTTGGTGAGACGCGTTCTCTTTGCTAGACAAGGAGGTTCTTGTACGCCTTCCCTCCCTTCCCACTACTGCAGAGGGTGCTGCTCAAGCTGCAGGCGGAGGGGGCTCACATGGTTCTGATAGCCTCATATTGGCAGCGCCAGATTTAGTTCCCTCTGCTCCAGCAGTTGGCGGTGGAGCATCCGATTTCTCTACCCCCTCTGCCACGATCTCCTAACCCAGGAGCAGGGCACCCTGGTTCATCCAGGTCTCGGGTCTCTTCACCTTCATGCGTGGCACATTCTGACATAGTAGCCTCGTGCTTTGGGGCCTCTTCTAGAGTCACTCGGGTTCTTGTGGAGGCCAGAAAGCCCTCTATGAGGACCACATACGCTATGAAGTGGAAGAGATTCTCTGTTTGGGAAAACTCTGAGGGTAAGGACCCCTTTGCATGCCCTGTCCCTCAGGTCATGGAGTACCTCTTGCATCTCTCTGACCTGGGACTTGGCTATTCCTCACTGAAGGTACACTTGTCTGCCATTTCTGCCTACTGTCCTCCACTAGAAGGCAAGACCTTGGCTCAGTTAGAGGTTTCCCACATTTTCCTTAAGGGTATCCTCCACTTGAACCCCCCAGTCAGGAACCCTGCTCCTCTGTGGGATCTGAACTTCATACTTGAGAAACTCACTTTGCCTCCCTTTGAACTGGCCATGAGTCGTGACCTGCATGCTCTATCTTGGAAAGTGCTGTTTTTAGTTGCCATTACTTCTGCTTGAAGGATTTCTGAGTTTCAGGCCCTTACGTGTAAGGAGCCCTATTTGATTTGTCACAGAGACCAGGTGGCTCTGCATACAAATTCTAAGTTTTTACCAAAGGTGGTTTCAAACAACATGAAGTTTTGCTGTATTATGATTATTGCAGTTAGCCCCAGCATTCAAACTGCCCCGGAGAGTAGAGGGTTAATTTCGATGCTGAGCATAGACTGTTGAGCTCGAGCTTGGTTCAATCCTCTGTCTACTGCACTTTGAAGTGCAGCTGTCAGATTCTTTACTCCGCCTAACTGAACGGCTGCTCTGGAGATTTCTTCTTTACTCACAGTTAGAAAGTCGGCTAAAGTCCTCAGTTTTACCAATTATTTTTTCGCAAGTTTCAGTTCAGATCTCTGTCTGTGGTACAGTAAGTACTAGGTAGTGAACTAGACTTAGTAAACTTGTGGAATTGTTAAAATTGATTTTTCGACTGGTTCGGCTGAACCGGCTGTTTAGTGATTTATATATTCTGTTTTTGGTTTTAAACTTAGAGTGTGGTTACCAGTCCTTATCGGTTTTAAAAAAACTGCATTTTCTTGTGGTTTTTTCCAATATCCGTGACACGGCGAGAAACCAATAAGGGTGTCTTGCCTGGTTGTTTGCCAAAAAAAGGGTAAGTTTGTGGTTAGGATGGCTACGTCTGAGAAACCCAAAAGAAAAACTGGGCCCACTGGGTTTCAACACTGCAGTGTGTGTGGGGAGGTCTTTGCTAAGGCTGATCCCCACACCACCTGTGTTTATTGTCTGGGGTTTGACCACTTCGATTCAGACTGCCAAATTTGTAAAACTTTACCTAAGTCTATCCTGGAAAAAACATTAGGTAGGCTCAGGGATAAGGTGGCCGTGAAGTCCACTGACCCGGATGGCCAGCACGGTTCAGTTCCGACTGAACCTGAGAGAGTGCCCTCTGACCAGGGCAATACTTCTTCAGGCAAGAGGAGAGCCGATCCTGAGGGATCGGTTCCTACAAAAAGAAAAGAAAAATCGTCTGGTTCGGATCCAGACCCATTTTCCGACCGCTGAAGAGACTGCCAATGCGATAAGGATTGTAGAATTGCTTCGCCCTGTTCCGTCTGATCCGGCGCCTTCTGGCTGGCGCTCGGTTCGGTCGGTTCCTCCGGTTCAAGATTATGCCCCTGAAGATTTCTATGAACTGGATTTTGAGGGGGGTGAAGATTATTATGATGATGATGACGACAATGATGATGGTGTGGGAGGTCTGGTTGAGCCCATTGAACCGGACATCTCCCCTGACAGGCCTTCTGGTGTTTCCCCTCCTAGGCTTTCTGAGTCCCCTTCCCACTACATGTTTTACAGGAAAGTGGCAGAAACCCTCCAGCTCCCTGTGGAAGAAGCTGTAGCAGAACAAGAAGAACCTGATTATGTGGCGATGATGGACATCCCAGAGTCCACGAGACTGTCTGTTCCCCTTCATAAGTCTTTTGGGAAGCTGACACAAAAGATTTTAAAAACTCCAAATTCTGTACCTCCTGTCGACAGAAGGATGGACAAAAGATGCACCTTATCAGGTTCAGGTACAGAGTACTTGTATCAACAATGCAGCCATGTTGGGGTTGTGCAGGCTGCAGCCTGTGATAAGGCTAATATACCCTTGGCTTCACACCCCCCAGATAAAGATTCTAGGAAGCTGGATGCCATGGCAAAGAAACAGTTCATGGCATCCGCCTTGGGACTCAGGCAGGCTAATTATATGGCCTATGCAGCCAGGTACCTGAAGTCCAGGTGGGACACTGTACTGGCACTGGCTAGGCAGGTCTCTCCCCAGCTAGCCTCGGAGCTGGAGGGGGTGGCTGCTGACAGGCTTGAGACATCTAAGTTACAGTTCCATGCTGCTGTGGACTCCAATGATGTGTTATCTAGAGTCATGGCTACATCTGTGGCTCTTCGGAGAATGACTTGGCTCAGATGTACTAGTCTCTCATAGGACACCCAGGCTAAGGCCATGGATTTCCCTGTGGTGGGTAATTCTCTGTTTGGGGAGCAGACGGAGAATTACATGAAAAAGTTGGATGAGTATAGGACCGCCTATGGGGTGCATAGGCCAAGGAAGGCAGGCAGCTCCTCAAAGGCAGCAGGCTGAGGGCAGACCTTTTCATAGGCCTTTCTGCCAAGCACAGGCCTCTTCTCCCTTTCCTCAGAGGGGGTTCTTCAGAGGGAGAAGTAGAAGGGGGATGAGCAGGGCTGCATCCATCCCTCAACCTAAGGCTACTGCCAAGCAGACACCCTGATGTGTCAGCCTGGGTCGACTCCCCCATTCCTGTAGGAGGCAGGCTGGCTTACTTCGTCCAGGACTGGATGTCTGTTACCTCAGACAAGTGGGTCCAGGAGGTGGTAAGCCAGGGGCTGGTTCTCTGCTTCAAGAAATTTCCAAAGCTGAGGGCCAGATCTTTTCCTCCTGCAAGCATCTCTGAAACCATTGCCCTAGAGGCAGAGGTTTCAACTCTACTAGCTCTAAAGGCTGTAGAGAGTTCCTACATTGCACAGGGCAAGGTCTGTACTCCAGGTTCTTCCTTACCCAAAAAAGACAGGGAGTGGCGACCCATCCTAGACTTAAGATACCTGAACAAACATCTTTTAAAACTAAAATTCAAAATGGTGACTCTGGGAATAATCCTTCCCTCTCTAAGGCCAGGGGACTGGCTAGCCTCCCTGGACTTAAAAGATGCCTACTTTCACATTCCCATCAGGTGCTCCCACAGAAAGTACCTCAGATTTGAATTGCCTTCAGGCCGTTATCAGTTCAAAGCTATGCCCTTCGGCCTGACATCAGCATCAAGGGTGTTCACAAAATGCCTAGCAGTAGCAGTGGCCTTTTTAAGAAGGAAAAATATTTCCATATTTCCATACCTGGACGACTGGCTCATTGTGGGTCAGTCCCCAGATCAAGTCAAGTTAGACCTTCAAGTGACTCAGCAAGTGCTCACTTCCCTAGTATTCCTTCTCAATCTTCCCAAGTCAGTTCTCGAGCCTGTACAGCTCCTCACCTTCATTGGGGCAGAGCTGGATACAGTCAAAGCAAGAGCTTTTCTTCCCCTGGAAAGGGCAAGGGCTATTGTAGAGCTGGCTTCTTCATTCCACCTTCTGGTCTCTCGGCCAGCAAGGCACTTCCTTCAGCTTCTGGGCCACATGGCAGCTTCTACAGCAGTGGTCTAAGGGGCCTGATTTCAGATGAGGGACATTCAGTTTCACCTGAGGGTCTTTTGGTCTCAGAAGAAAAATTCTCTAACCAAACTAGTTCCAGTGACCCAGACTCTGATCCAGGCTCTCCAGTGGTGGCAGGATCAGGGCAACCTCAGGCAAGGAGTCCCATTCATCACTCAGTCTCACTCTGTGGTCCTAACCACGGATGCTTCTCTATTGGGGTGGGGAGCCCATCTGGGGCTCTCACAGCCCAGATACTGTGGTCCCATCAGGAATCCCTTCTTCATATCAATCTCTTGGAACTCAGGGCGGTCTTTCTGGCCCTGCAAGCTTTCTCTCATTCAGTGCAGAACAAGGTGGTTCAGGTCAGGACAGACAGCACCACCACCATGTGGTACATCAACAAGCAGGGAGGCACTCGGTCCACAGCCTTGTGCACGAAGACATGACATTGTGGTCCCTAGCTTATTCTCTGCAGACCTCTCTGATAGCAGTCCACCTTCCAGGGAAGGACAGTGTGCTAGCAGATGCATTAAGCAGGATATCCCAGGGCCATCACGAATGGTCCCTGGACCCTCTGGTATTGAAAGTGATTTTTTTCAAGGTGGGGCACTCCAGAGATAGATCTCTTTGCAGCCCCAGACAATCACCAACTTCCTCTGTTTTGTTGCAGACCCCCAGTCTTGGGCTCAATCCCTCTGGATGCTCTGATTTTGAACTGGGAAGGGAAATTTCTATATGCCTTGCCTCTACTGCTCAAGGTTCTGGTCAAGGTAAGGTTGCAACCTTGCAAAGTGATTCTGATTGCTCCAGACTGGGCCAGGAAGCCTTGGTACCCCCCTGTTGCTGTCCCTAGCAGTTCATCTTCCCCGTCTCTTCCCAGGAATTACAACCTGTTACCCTCCTCTCAGGGGAGGATTTGGTGCCCCAATCTTCGGTCTCTCAATCTCAAGGCATGGCTCTTGAAGAGTTAGAGTATGCAGATTTGCATCTGTCCCAAGGGGTTCTGGATATTCTCAAAGCTTGCCACCAGAAAAACTTACAACTCCAAATGGAAAAGATTCAGCATTTGGTGTTCCAAGAAGCATATATTCCCAGACACTGCTGAATTGTCTACAGTTCTGGATTATATGATTAATCTTAATGGCCTAGACCTCAGACCAGCTACTCTCAAAGTACATTTGTCAGCTGTTTCTGCTTTTCTGTTGGCGGGAAAGCCTTCCTCACTGTCATCTCACCCTGTATTCTGTAATTTTTTCAAGGGATTGCTTCATACCAATCCCCCCTTTAGGGATCCTACCCCTGCTTGGGATCTTGATGTTTGCTTTGCTGAGCTTATGCAACCCCCTTTTGAGACTTTGGCCCAGATATTCTAAAGGGTTGCGCCATGCGCAACAGTGTTGCGCCATGTGCACTCACTGATGTGCCAGCCGATATTCAAAAGGGAAAGTCGTAGCACAAATCCCTATCGCCCGGGCGCATCAATGTAATATCTGGGTGCAGGTGGGGGGGGGCGTGCCCATGCATACTCTGCACAGCCCGATATTCAGCCCAGGATGTGCAGAGCCATGCATGCGCAACCCCTACCTGCGCCAGCACAAAGTTGATCCAAAAAAATAAGGAACAACGGATGGCCACCCACAGGTGAGCTGCCGCATTGCAGGGCGCAACACAGCAGCTGCCACCTGTGGGTGGCCACCTGAGCTCCGGCTACACCTCCGTGGTGGCGCCCCCATGCCCGATTGCGGGCATCAGTAAAAGACAGTATAATCCAAAGTCCCTGGTGGTCCAGTGACCACTGCCCGCCTGATCACGGGCTAAGTAAATAAATGAGAAATCCAATATCCCTGGTGGTCCAGTGGACCTATCTGCCCGATCGCGAGCTAAGTAAAGTAATGATATTTCCAATATCCCTGGTGGTCCAGTGGACCTGTGTGCCCGATCGCGGGCTAAGTAAATTAATGATGTTTCCAATATCCCTGGTGGTCCAGTGGACTTGTGTGCCCGATCGTGGGCTGCAGTAGAATTAATCGAAACCTATCATCCCTGGTGGTCCAGTGGACCCCCTCGCCACCACCACTGATCCCACCGCCCTGCTCCCCAGTCAGCGGCGGGCAGCAGCAGCCACCCGCCCGCCGCCCGCCGATTGACACGTTGGTGGGCTGTCGCCCGATGGTCCTACAGCGTGAGCCAATGGTCGTGCAACCATACTATACTACACATTCCAGATATGTGAATGGATCCCATTCACATCTGGAATGTGTAGTACGGATGTTGCACGCCCATTGGCTCACGCCATGGACCAATGGGCATACAGCCCTACCGACGGTGGCAGGCGGGTGGTGCTCCGCCGCCCGCTGACCGGGGGCAGGCGGTGGATAAGTGGGAGGGGGTCCACTGGACGACCAGGTCCGTAGGTTTCATTAATTTACTGCAGCCCGATCGGGCACACAGGTCCACTGGACCACCAGGGATATTGGAAATATCATTAATTTTACTTAGCTGACAGTACACAGGTCCACTGGACACTAGGGATATTGGAATTATCATTACTATTTAGCTCATGATCGGGCGATAGGTCCACTGGACCACCAGGGATATTGGATTTCTCATTTATTTACTTAGCCTGCGATCGGGCGGGCAGCGGTCCGCTGGACCACCAGGGATTTGGGAAATTTATTTATTTACTTAGCCCGCGATCGAGCAGGCAGTGGTCCACTGGACCACCAGGGATTTGGGAAATTTCTTTATTTACTTAGCCCTTGATCGAGCGGGCAGCGGTCCACTGGACCACCAGGGATTTTGGATTATACTATCTTTTACTGCAGACCACGATCGGGCTGTGAGGCACATTGCCGCGCTGCAGGGGGCGTTGGTCCCCGATGGCTGCTGCCTGGCAGGGCGCCAGGCGCAAGTCGCTGGGGATCGGCGCACCTGCATGCAAATGGGGCCTTAATGACATGCAGATGGCTCCCTTTGCGCCTTGCATACATTATGGCCCCATTTGCATGTCAACCTTTGAATATCATGGTTGCTGCACCTTGCGCAATGGAACTTGCGCTAGCGCATCCCCATGCTCCACTCTGGTGCTGGCGCAGTGCCACTGCGCCACGCGCACTGCGGGTGGCCAGGGTGCGATATTCAACGATGCTGAGCCATGGCACAGCTCTGTTGAATATCGCCTGTCAACGCCTCTGGCTGAGCCCTGAGGTTGCGCCACAGCCTGACACAGTTTGAATATCTGGGCCTTTGTCTTCAGCAGAGCATAAGTACTTGACTTGGAAAACTGTGTTCCTGGTAGCTATTACCTCTGCCAGGCGTATCGGTGAATTGCAAGCTCCGTCAGTGGAGCCTGATTTTATCTCATTCCATAGAGATAAAGTGGTCCTTAGAACTAATAGGAGGTTTTTACCTAAAGTGGTTTCAGATTTTCATCTGAACCAATCTGTGTCTCTCCCTGTGTTCTTCACTGGTCATTCTTTTTCAGGAGAAAGAAGTTTACACAGTTGGGATGTTAAAAGAGCCTTAGTTACTACATTGAGCGTACTAGGGCTCACAGGTTTGACTCCCTTCAGTTGTTTCTCACTTATGGGGAAGTTGATAAGGACAAACCTGTCACTAAGAGGACTGTTGCCAGTTGGATTGTCTCTTGTATTAAATTGTGCTATTAGAAGCTAGGCAAAATACCTCCCTCAGGCTTGAGGGCTCATTGAACTAGAGGTACAGCTGCTTCCCTGGCTGCGGTCAGGGATATTCCTTTGCTAGAGATATGTAAAGCAGCCACCTGGAAAACAGTCTACACATTTACCAAGCATTACTTCCTGGACATCCAGGCTAGGAGTGATGCTCGGTTTGGTACAGCAGTACTGCAGAGCTTATTCCCAAGGTAGGTTTGATTCCCTCCTCCATGAAGGTACTGCTTGGTAGTCTGCAATAGTCAGAATACAGCAAGACTTCATGTAGTTTGAAGAAAAAATTACTCACCTTAGTAATTATGTTTCTTCTAATGGAGTCTTGCTGTATTCTGACCTCCCTCCCTACCTCCCCTCTCAGAACCTGTTTTTGGGAAGTGGGCTGGCAGGTGCAGTGTTGCACCCCAGGGATGCATTTGGGTACTCCCTCCTTTTAGAGAGTGGGAGCGGGTTATATTGTTAATTTAACAGTCTTAAGTTGTTCACTACCTGGTTTTTGATTTTGAATTTCTTGACTTGAGTCTTTTGGGGATCCAAAATATTTGGTTGCCATTTGGCTAGTGAAAATGTTACAATTTCCACGTAGTAGTTAGTATTAGCTTGTAAGAATCTGACAGTTGCGCTTCAAAGTGCAGCAGACAGAGGCTTGAACTGAGCTCGAGTTCAGTGTCCTATGCTCTGCATAGATATTAACCCTCTACTCTCCGGGGCAGTTTGAGTACTGGGGCTAACTGCAATAGTCAGAATACAGCAAAACTCCATTAGAAGAAACATAATTACTAAGGTGCGTATTTTTTTCTTCTGAGCTTACCTTGAATCAGACCATACACTTGCCGGTGTATTACCCTGAGCATTCCGATCAAGGGGAGGCCATTCTATACACATTGGATGTGCACAGAATTTTGTTATTACATGAAGCAGAGGAAGTCAGTCCGCAGAACTGATCAGCTTGTCGTTTCCTTTGAACCCAAAAGAGATGGTGCAGCAGTTTCAAGGCAATGTTTATCCAGATGGTTGGCAAACTTCATTTTGTTTTATCATCAGAAGTATAACAAACCACTTCCAGACGAAGTTAAAAGGCATTCAGCCAGAGGCATGGCTGCATCTACTGCTTGTTTCAGAAATGTCTCTGCCACAGATATCTGTGTGGCAGTCACTTGGAGCTCTGTCCACACCTTCACTAAGCATTATAGTTTGGACGTTACCTCTAGGCGTAGGGCTGGCTTTGGACTAGCCATCCTTCAAGGCCTTCTGTCTTGGACCCTACCTACTGCACACCTTTTCCTGCCTCCTGTGTTCAGTCTTTGCCTGACTTGCACTGCTTGGGACTCAGTCCTAGTGGTTACTGCCTACTGCAAGAGTCCTCTCGAAGTAAGTTAGTAGTTATGTAAGAACTTACCGTAACAGTAGATCTTCGAGAGGCTCTTGCAGTAAGCAAGGCTTTCTCTTCCTCCTTCCCCCTGCTGCTGCTGCTGCTTTAAGCCTTTTCTTGGCTCCAGGAGCCCACTCCTCCTTCCTGTTGCACCTTCTTAGGTCTCTGGTGGGAGAACTGGAGGGTGGGCGTGGGGAATGCCCACTATATAGCGCAGGGGCCGACGTCGGTCACATGACGCCAGGTGGGTGATCCCCACCAGACATTGCTAGTTAAGTCTTCCATGTGGTCCTAGCATCTGGTGGCTCAGTCCTAATGGTTACTGCCTACTGCAAGAGCCTCTCTCGAAGATCTGCTGTTACGGTAGGTTCTTGCATAACTGTACTTTTATGCAGTAGGTAGGGAAATGGAGCATTTCTGATGTTACAGTGGTTTTAAAAAATGTCTGAAGTTTTACTGTTTTACGATGTTATTGTAAAAGCACTTTGGTACCTGTCTGAATTGCGCTTACAACATATAGAGTTTATTATTATTATTATTATAAGTGGGCAGACTGGGTGGGCCATGCGGTCCTCATCTGCTGTCAAATTCTGTGTTTCTATACTTGACTTTTTTACCACTATTTACTTGATCAAACTTACAATCCCTCTACCCTTAACCCCCAATGTAAATACTGTGCAGGTTTCCCTCGCTACTAACATCAGCAAAGGACTCCACAGGGCGGACATCAAAGGGCTGCAGTGCAGGAAAACAGAAGCA
Organism: Neoceratodus forsteri; assembly: GCA_016271365.2. Lineage (NCBI taxonomy): Eukaryota > Metazoa > Chordata > Ceratodontiformes > Ceratodontidae > Neoceratodus > Neoceratodus forsteri. The sequence continues at coordinate 761,532,681 of CM057456.1, read as the reverse complement.
AGCAGGGCTGGGTCATATCACAATGTTGAAGGCTGGTGACATTGCAGTACTACTCTTCCAATGCATGGATATTATAAAGCTATGTAAAAACAAAATGTATATATTTTTTTCCATTCCTTGTTTATTCTCCTTTTGCCCTAGCTGACCCACATCGGGCAGGTCATGCCAGTCCCCTTTCCCCGAGTTCTACCTGCACCACTCTGTTCCCCCAGCCAGGGCTTGCGCCCCCCCCCCCATGGTGTTGGTGGGGGTCATTACCTGCACCGGGGCATGGATCTGGTCAGTGGTAGTGCCTGGGCTGTTGGATGCGGGGCCATGGGGTAGCTGCAGTCATCCTGTCGGCCAGGGGCATTTCTGCCTGTTTTTCTCCCCTTTCCTAAGGTCAGCGCATGTGTAGTGGCTTGTGCATGTGGTGTACAGCCATTATATGTACTGTAACACCTGGCACTCCGAGAGGCAGACACATGCTGTACCACCTAGCCTTTTAAGTGGCAGGGAAGCAGTGGAGTGCACTCCCCCCCCATCCCGAAGGAGGAGAGCTGCCTGTGGACACTGAATCCTCCTTCCCCTCGCTGGTCCTGAGTGACCCTGGTCCATGCCCAAACCCATGTCTTCTGGTGTGGCATGTGATGTCTCTGCCCAGCAGTGGGCCAGCGCAAAGCAAAATTCATGTAACTGGGCACGTTTGCTCATTTGTATTTTCTGGTCCCACTGCATTTATTTCTGCTACATGAGCTTTCATGTTTTTAATGTCTTCATAAGTGACATTGCAGAGGGACTGGAAGGAAAGGTATGCCTCTTTGCAGATGACACAAAGATCTGCAACAGGGTTGATACACAAGGAGGTGTGGAAAGGATGAGAAGGGACTTGGCAAGATTGGAGGAATGGTCAGAAGTATGGCAGCTAGGATTCAATGCAAAGAAGTGCAAAATAATGCACCTGGGAAACGAGAACCCAGGGGAGGAATACACAATGGGGGAGGTAGTAACAACAACAGAAAAGGAAAGGGACCTGGGGGTAATCATATCTGATGACCTTAAGGTTAGCAAGCAATGTGAGAAGGCAGTAGGGAGGGCTGGGGGTATACTGGGATACATAGGGAGAGGCATCAGCAGCAGAAAACAGGAAGTTGTTATCCCTCTGTACAGACAGTTGGTGAGGCTCCATGTGGAGTACTGTGTCCAGTTCTGGAGACCCCATCTCTGCAAGGACATAGACATGATAGAGGCAGTCCAGAGGAGGGCAACTAAAATGGTGCTGGGTCTGCAAGAGAAGCCGTATGAGGAGAGACTAAAGGAGCATAATATGTATACCCTTGTGGAAAGAAGGGAGAGGGGGGACATGATAGAAACTTTTAAGTACTTCAGTGGAATCAACAAAGTCCAAGAGGGTAGCATCTTTCAGAAAAAGAGACGTGCAAGAACAAGGGGACACAATTTAAAGATAGCGGGGGTGGTTCAGGGGCAATGTGAGGAAGTATTATTTCACAGAGAGGGTAGTGGATGCATGGAACAGCCTTCCTGAGGAGGTTGTGGGGTCTAAAACTGTGGGAGAATTCAAGAATGCATGGGACAGACATAAGGCAATTCTTGTGGGGGGGGGGGGTTGGAAGAAATAGGCTGGTTAACTAGGATCTGTGGCCTATCCTGTAGGTAGGGAAATGGGCAGACTAGATGGGCCAAGCGGTCCTTATCTGTCGTCAAAGTCTATGTTTTCTATGTTTCAGTTCAACAACACCACGTAAGCATTAAGTAAGAGTCTATTTGGGACTGTGCTAGTCAGTCATACCCACTAAGGTGTGTGCTAGTAGTGAACCCTATACATAGGTTGTGAACATTTTCACAACTGAAAACTGCGGCTAGTGTAAGTTTTTAACAGATTTCAGTTATTAAAAATTGAGCACAACATTCTTTTAAACTATGCAAGTGTACTGCATAGTTTTTTTTACTTCTTCTTTGCTATTAACCGTGTGTGTGTGTGTGTGTGTGTGTGTGTGTGTGTGTGTGTGTGTGTGTGTTTGGGGTGGGGGGATCATTTCCTGAAATGAGAATGAGTTGCAGATTCAGTTAAAGTAACAAATCATCATCTTTGCTTAGTGTTTATAGAATTCGTTGATTAGTGTTAGCTGAAGAGCTGATTAGCGCCTTTATAGTATTTAAATAGTGCATTTTAATGCTAATACACATACTTCAGCTCTTGTTTATTAAGCAGCCATGTGTGAAGAGGACCACATCTCGCCTAGAACTCACAGTTGCAGTGCCTTGGCATTTCATTAAGTGGCTCAGAATAAGGAGAAATCTGCCCTGGCAGAGTAATATTCTAATAGTGTACAACGCAAATGTGTATTGGGGCCCAAGGTCAGAAACTCTGTTTGAAAGGTTAATTAAGTCTGAAAGAAAGGTATTATGTTGTAATTAAATAGTAATGAATGAGAGCCTTGAAGTATTCAGTGAATAATGCAAAACAATGAGGCAAAGCAGAAATCATCTCCAAATTTATTATTTTATTACATATTCTATTATGAAATACCCTCGGGCATCAGTGTAATTTTTATCCCTCACCTTGCCTGTGACAGCAGGGGGAATAAGCGGTCTGTTCTGCCATGTATACATGCAAGCCCAATCTATCTCGAGAGTGGTTTTGCCGAATTTAATAACACACTTGACGCACTTTAGGAAAGCTTGATCAGAAAGCACAACTCTTTCCAAATTATGTAGACGTTAAAGTAGGGTATTTCTAATAAAGTGTTATCCACTTCCTAATGTTCCCTGGAACAGGTTTGCTATAAGTTCATGCCCTTTCATTTCATACCCTGATTCTATGTAAAGTTTAGATTGTATGCTTCATTTTATTTTATCTGTCGCCTACCTTAAGCTTCTTTTAAGGCTCTGGGGGGAAAGTTTGAATGTCATTGAAGATTGCAGTAAAGCTTTCTCACCATAGTAATCAGAAGAGCAATATTGCTCGCAGACTGTGGAATATTGTGCCGTGAAATCATAAAAATATATTTTTAGCATTGCATACTGCTGTACTGTAAAGTAGAGGTAGAAGTAGAAAAGTTTATTTTTAATTAGGCTACTGAGACAGGACCTGTTTGCAAAGTCATCCTGAAATCTTTATGTTCCACTATACAGCTAGCAGCAGAATTCAATTCACAAAACATTTAACATTTTAAAAATGAAAAACAATTTAAAAACACTCACATGAATATTTAACTCAGTTCAATTTAGATGCAAAACCTTTCACAGCTTCCTCTGCCCTAATTGAAGAGGATGATTTCTTTTTTTTAAATGGAATGACTGTGATAAAAACTTGCGCAACAGGGATCTAAAAATATTGATCTTTCAGTGATGCTACAAGTCTGGCTGTACCTGTGTAAAAACATTTCTCTCTTCTCTTTTTTTTTCTTTTTCATTTAGTATGCTTTATCACCTGATCACCATGCCTACCCCTGTTTGCCTCTTCTCCCCCAGCCCTGTCACCCTGCTGTCCCTGGCAGTTACCTTGCTGACCCTTGCATTACCCCACAATTTACCCCCTGTGGCGGAGCCCCCGGGTTTCCCAAGCTTGGGAGGAGTTTAGCTCAGTTACGGGTCAGTGGGTGGGTGCAGGGCCTGTGAGGAGATGAAGCTTCATGCTGGGGGTCCTGGTTTTCTGGTCCCCAACCCTTGCATGCTCAGCAAGAATGGCGACTTGACATTTGCACATCAGTGGATGCGCTGACATCTTTCACCCGGAGAGTTCCTCACACCTGCTCCCAACCTGCGCCACCACCTATGGTCACCTAGGTGGCGGTGTTGTGGTGGAGCAGGCTACTCTCTCCCCCCAGAGGAGGAGACAATCTATTAGAATGCTCAGTACTCCTCCCCCCTGGCTGACCTCCGAATGTCCCAGGTTCATTCCTGAACACGGGTTACTGGCATGGCAGCAGGTGGGGCATGGGTGCCTCGGCACTCCACGTCACAGGGCCAGCTGTAAAAACATTTCATCGCTTTGTCTAGTTATGAAGCTACCACTTACCACTGTAAGAGAACATCAATGAGTAATTGACTAAATTGTCACTAAGATTGACCAGTGGCACGTCACTTCAGCGATTCAGTTATAGCAAAGACATCTCAGTGATGCCAGTTACGAGTACAGTCACAGCACAAGGGACATTATAGCGACTGCAGCATCTGAGCGACAATACAAATCAATGAATGGTAAACAGCACATTACAATATGAGCAATTAAGGTGCTGCTACTTACCCCAGTGTCCATGGCGTCAAGGTGTTAGAATCTTAGAAATGGGGGGGACACCTCGAACCAGGCCGACGACCCGGGTTCGGGAACGGACTAGGACGCCGGGGGTCGGCAGGAGAAGGGATAGGATTGAGCGTCCATAGGACTGCTCTCCTCCCCTGGGGAGAGTTAGGGACGCATGATCGCTCTGCAGCGGCCCCCGGTGGAGACCGGGGGCACAACAGAGGGATCACATGAAGGGGGAACACCAGAAAACAGAAATAACGGTTGCTGGCCGCTGGATGGTGGCTCTCTGTCTCCGGTTGCCTCCAGTGCCTTCCCGCGGCCTTCTTCTCCATGGCAGCATCCGGGCCCTAAGAAGAAGTGTGCTAGGGTCATCCCTCTCCCCGGTGCCTTCCCCTTGGAGGAGGGGTCCGCCCGGCCGAAAGGATATGCAGGATATCCGGGGATCAGCTGTGATACGAGGAGTTGGAGGAGGGCCAGATTAGGACAGGAGGGCTATCGGGAGACTTGCAGAGCCTGAAGGAGTGGGGGCCTGCGAGTCTGAGGATGGTGGAAAAAAGAATATACAAAAAAAAAAAAAGAAATGGGGCTATGGGGGCACAGCGCCCCCATGGGGGGTGCAGCCCCCTGCATCACAACAAGCAGAGAAGAATGGCTGAGGTGTGGATCACCCAGCTGATGTCTGGAGCCGTTACTGCTAGGGGTCGGAGACACTACAGGGATCTGACCGAGAGAGTTATGCAAGTCATCGGGGAGTACAGTCATCGTCCCAGGATGGAGACTATCTGTTGGGGCTTACATATACTTCCCAAATGCAAGTGTAGATAGTGGTAGAAATAGTTGCTGAGTTCGCTAACATGCAGTGATCATGTATTTCGGCGAAATAACAAATCACTGAATTTGGATTCGCTATTGTGTACTTGCTGAAATTGTCATTCAGCAAAACAGATTCGCTGAAGTGACATGGAACCAGATTGACCAGGTAGGCTTTAAGCTTGTTGGCCATGTAGCAGCTAAGTAAAGAATAACTGCAGTTAGTTTGGCACGGTGGCGCTGAGGGTTGAGGTGCTGAATGCCACACTAGCAACCCAAGTTCGGGAATGGACCTGGGTCGTTGGAGGTCGGCTGGGGAAGGAGAGAATCGAGCATCTGGAGGACTGCTTTCCTATCCCGGGGGTTGATGACGGGGATTTCCGATGTAGTAGCGGCCTCTGGTGGAGACCAGGGGTGGCACTAGCGCCAGGATGTAGGAGGGGCGGAACGACGGCAGGCTCCAGCGGTGTGAGACGCCGAGGTATGGCTGCTCAGGACGCCATTGCACGCTGTGTCCCGGGTGGAACCACCGAGCAAAGGAAAAATGGCCCTATCCCCGGTAGGCGATGGTGGGTCCATGGAAGACACACCCACGCCCAGCGCCGGGTCCTATACACAGTCTCTCTGGTGGTCTGCCAGAAAACCTGGATGCCCCACTAGATTCATAGATAGGATACCAGGTAGGAAGGTGTCCCACCCCGGGGGATTCAGAGCTGGGGGGTGGGGTTGGACGAACCGGGTGAGGCAGAGAACACCACACCGTAGAGATGGAGGGAGACTTCAGGCGGGTGGGAGAAAGCGCTGCTGAGCGACCACACCAGAGAGAGTCCGGGTGATATGAATACAGTGCAGGGCTTCAAACAGGCGTGGGATAGGCATAAGGGAGCAATGCAGATGAGTATGAATACATGGACAATTGACAGAGTAAAGGCCTATGGCACATTCATAAGGTAGGAAAAAATGGGCAGACTGGATGGGCCTTGCGGTCCTTATATGCTGTCAACTTCTAGGTAGGAGGATAAACGAAGCCAAGGGAGGAAAAAAAAAAAAGAATTGCAGTTTTCAACATCCAGTAGCATGACATTTACAGTCGTGCAGGGAAGGAGTGCATGAACTGAAATATATGGCATTTGATCATAGTCCCCTGAGCCACAGAGGTGGAACTAGAAATCTGGTTCTGGATCAGAAAGAATCCATATTGATTTTCTGTTTCAGAACTTTAAAACCGAATGGTTTTAATGACATTATGGAGTGGAGCCCTTTTCTGGAATAAGATCCTTTTCTTTGCGGTCCGAGAGGGCACAGGACTTTATACAGGAGACCAAAAAAGGTTTTTCTTTTAAAAAAATTATTTTTGAATATTTTTTATTTAGTTCATTTTTCAGTTAATCTTTTCATATTTTTTGTAAGTTTAAGCAACTTGAATAAGAAATAATGACATCCAGTTTGTACTATAGATTTTTTATGAATGGGTTAGTATGTTTGGAGGTATTTACTTTCAAATTGGATGCCAGTGTATTGTCCTGAGCCTTGTTAAAATAGCAAATAAAGTGCTTGGTATGAATTGTCCCGCATGGTCAAGAAGAATTTATTTAAATAAATCTGTTACTCTAATGTAGATCTTCGCTCATATCAACCATCGTCTCAGGTGCAGAAGGAAGGGGGGGAGTCTGTGTAGCATCACTGAGCGATGCTAGGCAGACTGTCAGAGGTCTCCAGAGGAGCTCATTGATGTTATACAGACCAGCCCCCCCTTCCTCACACACCTCAGACTGCTCAGCTGATGCAACAACTTCTGTGTTTTTTATTAATACCCAGTTACAAATACCGTTAAGTATTGGATACTATTCATTATTAAGTCCTGAATAACAGGCCATTATTCATGGTATTTGGTAAATAATATTCGTTACCCACAGAGCCCAGCAGAGAATCAGGAAAGATTTAAAGGTGCAGCTTTCTACAGTATGTACAGTTTCTTTGTACTTTATTTTTACAGTTTACCCAGGATAGCCCAGCTGAACTGTAACCTCTTGTTTCCAGTGGAGTCCGGCTTCTACCCATTTCTGCAGCTGATTGATGAAGTACTAGTATAGGGAAGTTGTTTGGCCTAGTGGTTACAGCCCACAGAATACATAATATATATATATATATATATATATATGTATATATTTAGTTAATTTATCCTCCCAGTCCCTGGCGGCGGTACTTCCTGTCGGATCCCCCAGCCCCGTCCCCCGCTCACAGCTCATCCTCCAGCTGCCCCACAGCTTTCCCCGTGGTGGGGCAGCGGGGATCCCTCAACCATCTCACACAAGGATCCGGTGCTGGAGGTATGCTGCTGCCAATCTCGGGGGCGGTGCCTGTGGGGATCAACTGCCATGAAGTGCGCCAGGACCTCTTTTCCTCCACTTTTTTCCCCCAGCCGAGGACGTGCAATGACACCACAAGGACCGAACGCGCACGCTTCCGTACACATTCCTCCGAGCGTCTGCCTCACCTTCCCCTGCTGTAGCCTCAGTGCACCAGCCCCCAGCTTCCGCTAGGAGCCAACAGTGCATCAAGTGCTGGTGTCCCCCCTCCCTGGAGAAGGAGAGCAGTCCAATGGATGTGCAGTCCTTCTCCTCCCCTGCCAACCCCCAGTGGCCAGTGCTCGTTCTCGAACATGGGTCGCCGGCGTGGCATGAGGTAAGGTATCCAGCACCTCAGCCCTCGGTGCTGCTGGGCCAGCTAGAATACATAATATTTGTGTGTGTGTGTGCGCGTGCGCGTGCGTGCGTATACACACACACACACACACACACACACACACACATATACATATGTATACTGTGTAGTTTTTCTCACTGCTGTATTCTGAACAATGTTTCAAACAACATGAAGTCTTGCTATATTATGACATATGCAGTATAACTCCAGGTTAGAACTTCTCCGGAGGTGAAAGAGTTAACTTCCATGCAGGTCATGGAATCTTGAGCGCGAGCTCGGTTGAACACTCTGTCTGTTGAAGCTCAAACTTAAACTGTCAGATTCTTTACTCCACCTCACTGAACAGTCGCTCCGGAGATTCCTCCTGCTGCTTGGTTCGTTTGTCGGTTTAAAGTGTAATTCTGGTTTATTTTACGAGAATTTAACGCAATCATCGGTTCAAGCTCTGTCTGTGGTATTGTAAGTAATAGATAGACTTATTTATTTTCTTCTGTGTGGAAATTATAACGTCTTTTCGGTTCGGTTTGAACCGATCAGAGAGGTTTAAAATTACCTTCTAGTCCTTTAGAGTGCGGTTTCTGGGTTCTTATCGGTTCTAAAAAAAAGCGGATTTTATTACTGTTTTCCGACCCGTGACATGGTAGGGAAGCGATAAGAGAGTCTTACTTGGTGGATTGCCATTAACGGGCAAGTTTTGGTTAGAGCTGGCACTATGTCTGAGAAACCCAAAGAAAACCCGGACCCACTGGGTTTCAGCACTGTGGCCTCTGTGGGGAAGGCTGCTAGGCTGCCCACACACCACTTATGTTTATTGTCTCAGGGGTTTGACCACCTCAATGCAGACTGCCAGATTTGTAAGAATTTTCCTGCTGCCACCGTGGAAAAAGAGTTGGTAGGCTCAGGAAAGGGAGGCCAAAAGTCCGCTGACCGGATGGCCAGCCGGTTCGGTTCCAGCCGAACCTGAGGGAGTGCCTCTGACCAGGCGATGCTTTCGGGTAGCGAAGAGGCGGCTCTGAGGCAGTTCCAACTAAAAAGGCTAGAAGGTCAGCTAGTTTGGGGCGAAAGTTCTTTCTCCAACCGCTGAGGAAATAGCCAAAGCTATTCAAATTGTCCAGTCTCTTTCCCCAGTCCCATCCGAACCGGCACCATTAGGGAAGCGCCCGGTTCGGTCGGTTCCCTCGGTTCAAGATTATGATTTTGAAGATTTTTATGATCCGGGGGAAGGGGAGGAGGGGTACGAGGATAGTGAGTGTGATTTTTGAAAGTCTGGATGTGCCCATTGAACGGACATCTCTCCAGACAGACCCTCAGGAGTATCCCTCCCAGGCTATCTAGTCCCTTCTCATTTTTGTTTTACAAGAAAGTTGCTGACACTCTGCAACTCCTGTTGAGAAGCTGTTGATGATCAAGAAGAGCCTGATTTTGTGGAAATGATGGATATTCAGAGTCTAGGAGACTGTCTATTCCCTTGCATAAATCTTTTAGGAAACAGACAGTAAAATTCTGAAAACTCCTCATTCTATCCTCCCTGTGGATAAAAGGATGGACAAGAGGTATGCTTTATCACGCTCTGATATGGGTTCCCTATCCAGCAGTGCAACCATGTGGGGTAGTGCAGGCTGCAGCCTGTGACAAGGCTAATATTCCTCTAGCCTCTCACCCTCCTGAAAAGGATTCCGGAGGATGGATGCCATAGCAAAAAGCAGTACATGGCAGCATCTTTGGACTCAGACAGGCAAAGTATATGGCATACACGAGCTAGGTACCAGAAATCCAGGTGGGATTCTGTCCTGCCCTAGCAAAACAGGCCCCTGAACAGCATGCCAGGGAGCTGGAGCAGGTGGCTGCGGATGGTATTGAGGCATCCAAGGTGCAATTTCATGCTGCTATAGACTCTAATGATGTTTCATCAAGAGTTATGGCTACATCTGTGTCTCTTAGCAGAATGGCCTGGCTCAGATGTACTGCCCTGTCTAGAGGATACCCAGTCTAAGGCTATGGATTTTTCCTGTTGTGGAAATTCTCTGTTTAGGAAGCAGACAGAGAATTATATGAAGAAAATGGATGAGTATAGGACCACCTATAGGCGTGCACAGGCCAAAGAAAGGCAAGTCACTCCTCAAAGGCAGCATGTCAGGGGCAGGGGCAGGCCTTTTCATAGGCCGTTTTTACCAAGCCCAGGCCTCCTCTTCTGCTTATGCCCAGAGGGGGTTCTTTAGAGGAAGGGTCAGAAGGGGTTCTAGTAAGCCTGCTTCTACCCCTCAACCCAAAGCCCCTGCAAAACAGGCTCCCTGATGGGGTAGCCAGGGCCGATTCTCCACTACGGTAGGGGCAGGCTGGCTTACTTTGTCCAGGACTGGAGTCTTTAACATCAGACAAGTGGGTCCTGGAAGTAGTAAGCCAGGGACTGGTTCTCAGCTTCAAAAAATTTCCGAAGATGAGAGCCAGGTCTTTTCCACCTGCAAACCCATCAGAGGCACTTGCCCTGGAAGCAGAAGTTTCTTCCCTCCTGGCTCTCAGAGCCGTGGAAAGGGTTCTACCCATACACCAGGGCAAAGGGTTGTACTCCAGGTACTTCCTTACCCCAAGAAAGACAGGAGAATGGTGGCCCATTCTGGATCTCAGGTATCTAAACAAGCACCTTTTAAAACCAAAGTTCAAAATGGTGACCCTGGGGATTATTTTACCCTCTCTAAGGCCAGGGGACTGGCTAGCCTCCCTGGACCTCAAGGATGCCTACTTACATGTTCTCATCAGAAGCTCCCATCGAAAGTACCTCAGATTCGAACTGCCCTCAGGCCATTACCAGTTCAGAGCAATGCCCTCGGCCTCACCTCGGCCCCAAGGGTGTTCACAAAATGCCTAGCAGTAGCAGTTGCTCATTTAAGGAAGGCAAAGATTGCCATCTTTCCTTATCTGGACGACTGGCTCATTGTAGGCCAGTCTCCAGAGTAAGTCAAACTACATTTACAAGTAGCCCAGCAGCTGCTTAGATCTCTAGGTTTCCTTCTCAATCTTCCAAAGTCAGTTCTGGAGCCTGTCCAGCTTCTCACCTTTATAGGCGCAGAACTGAACAAAAAAGAAGCCAGAGCCTTCCTTCCTCTGGAAAGAGCAAGGACCCTGGTGTCTCTGGCCTCCTCTTTCACCCTGCAGGTCTCTCGACCAGCAAGGCATTTTCTACAGCTCCTGGGGCAGGGAGCGAGATTTCAGATGAGGGACATTCAGTTCCATTTGAGAGCCTTTTGGTCTCAAAGGACAGATCCCTAACCAATTGATTCCAGTGACTCGAACCCTGATCCAGGCCCTTCAGTGGTGGCAGGATCAGAACAATCTGAGACAGGGGTTCCCTTCACTCCCCAGTCTCATTCCTTGACCACTTACTACAGATGCATCCCTCTTGGGGTGGGGAGCTCACATGGAGAGCCTTTCACCCAAGGGCTGTGGTCCCCCAGGAATCTCTGCTCCACATCAATTTGCTGGAGCTCAGAGCAGTTTTTCTAGCACTCCAGGTTTTTTCCACATCTGTCCAGAACAAGGTGGTTCAAGTCAGAACAGACAGTACCACTACAATGTGGTACATCAACAAACAAGGGGGCACTCGGTCTACGGCCTTGTGCACCGAAGCAATGAAGTTGTGGTCTCTGGCTTATTCTCTGAACGCCTCCCCAGGCAGTTCGCCTCCCAGGCAAGGACAGTGTCCTAGTGGATGCTCTCAGCAGGATTTCCCAGGGCCATGACGATGGGCACTGGATCCCCTAATTACAGGAGGTAATATTTGCCAGATGGGGCACTCATAAATAGATCTCTTTGCAGCCCCAGACAATCACCAACTTCCCCTTTTTTGCTGCAGGCCCCCAGTGTTGGGCTCAGTCCCTCTGGATGCCTTCCTCCTCAGTTGGGAAGGGAAGTTTCTCTATGCTTCCCCCCTTCCCCTTCTTTTCAAAGTGCTAGTCAGAATCAGATCTCAGTCCTGCAAGATGATCCTGATTGCTCCAGATTGGGCCAGGCAGCCCTGGTACCCACTCCTCATGTCCTTAGCAGTCCACCCTCCCTATGTCTTCCCAGGAATCACAACCTGTTAACCTGTGCCCAGGAGAGTTTGGTATCCAGAACCTCAAATCTCTCAATCTCAAGGCTTGGCTCTTGAAGAGTTAGAGTTGCTGACCCACGCCTTTCTCAAGGTGTATTGGATATCTTGAAGGCCTCTAGGAAGCCTTTCCACCAGGGCTACCTATAATTCAGAATAGAAGAGATTTTCCATATGGTGTGCTGGTAAACATATTTCCCCAGAATCTGCTGGTGTGCCACGATCCTGGATTATTTGTGCATTTGAATTCCTTGGGGCTGAGACCAGCTACCCTAAAAGTGCACTTGGCAGCTATGTCTGTCTTCTTGTCAGCGAGTAAGCCCTCTTCTTTATCAGCTCACCCTATATTCTCAAGTTTTAAAGGGTTGCTTCACACCAACCCCGTTCAGGACCCTGCCCCTGCTTGAGGATCTTAATATTTGCATTGCTCAGCTTATGCAACCCTCTTTTGAGCCATTGTCTTCAGCAGGCTTAAGTACTTGACTTGAGAAAACTGTGTTTCTGGTAGCCATCACCTCTGCAGAGCATAAGTGAGCTACAAGCCTTGTCAGTGGAGCCTGATTTTATCTCCTTTCATAGAGATAAGGTGGTCCTCAGGACTAACAGGAAGTTTTGCCTAAGGTGGTTTCAGACTTTCACCTTAATCAATCCATGTCTCTTCCTGTAGCTTCACTCACCATTCCTCCTCTGGTGAGAGGAGATTGCTGATTTAGATGTAAAGAGCCCTTAGTTACTATATAGAAGCGTACCAAGGGCCACAGGTTGAATCCTCCAATTGTTCCTCACTTATGGTGAGGTTGGTAAAAGGAAACCACACTAAAAGATCCATTGCCAGGTAGATTCTCTTGTATCCAATTCTGTATTACGAAAAACTGGGTAAGGTTCCTCCCTCAGGCCTGAGGGCTCACTCTACCAGAGAGATACAGCTGCGTCTCTGGCTGCTGCAGGGACATTCCTATCCCTAGAGATATGTCAAGCAGCTACCTGGAAAACAGTTCACACTTTTATTAATTACTCCTTGGATGTCCAGGCTAGGAGTGATGCTCGATTTAACACCAGCTGTGCTTCAGAGCCTATTTCCCAAGTTGGTTCTCATCCCTCCTCCATGGAGGTACTGCTGTGTAGTCTGCATATGTCATAATATAGCAAGACTTCATGTTGTTTGAAGAAAAAATTACTCACCTTAGTAATGTTGTTTCTTCTGATGGAGTCTTGCTCTATTATGACCTCCGCCCCCAGCCTGCCCCTCTCAGAACCTCTGTTTCTAGGGACATGGATATGTTGTTCATCCACACTGTCTGGCAGGTATCCTTGCCGCTTTAAATCTTGCCGGAAGGTCTTCAAGCTGGCTCCTCCCACCCACCCGGGTGGTAAAACTCTCGGCTCCGCCCCATGACGCCAGATCTTCCTTACCGCTTGGAAGCTCAGGTTCCCTCCTTAACGCTCTGCGTATAAGACTGGTTCCTAATTCTTCGAAATTTCAAAATTAAAAGTTTTTTGCTTAAAAGACTTCGGTCTTCTCTCCCTCGCGGCTGCGATGGACAAATCGACTCCCGGTTTCCGGAGATGCCCTTGCGGGCAGAAGATGTCTCGGACGGATCCGCACTCCACGTGCGTCTACTGTCTAGGCCTGGAGCACGACCCGCAGGCCTGCGACCTGTGTTCTTCCTTTTCGGCCCTCGTCCTCGAAGCCGTGCTGCCGTTTACAACTGGGCGTCAGCGTTTTCCTCCGGTGAAAGTCAAAAGAGGCCCGGTCGGCGGCTTCGCGGCGGGCGGGCTTCGGCGGATCAGCTCGAGCAGATGATCGCCTCGAGGAGGCGGCGCGGGCCGCTTCTACCGGCTGCGTTATTTGTACCGCTCTCTCTCTGTGCCTCTTATTCAGCTTCTTTTAAGGAGCTTTGTTTGACCCTCTCTACTAAAGGTGAGGGACCAACTTCTGCTGGACTGTTTTCTCGGTCCAAAAAGAGCAAGGGTAAGTCCCACTGTCGACGCTCTTGGGAGAAGGAAAGATCCCTCTCCCCGAGTTGTCGGCTGTCGACTTCGGTCGACCGCTCGGCTTCGGCCACTGGTCTCACAATGTCCCCGTCAGGCCAGTTGGCCGGGGACTCCGTCGACAAGATTGAGATTTTTCTCGACCATTGGACGGGTTATCGGCAGGAGAAGCAGAAATCCCTCTCCCAGTTCCCCGTTGGAGTTGAGGACCCCATTGGCTTGTCTGTGCCTCTGGTTCCGGACCTTTGGTTGAACCCTCCGAACCGAGGGTGCGATTCCCAGCACCTCCCGCGCGTCCGGGGAAGCGGTCGATGCTCGGACTGCCAGCGGTCCAGCCGATCCCGCCCGTCATAAGGCGGTCTTGGTCTCGCACACGGCAAGCACCGCCGCGCTCGTCCTCTTCCTCCTCCTCGGACGAGGGCCGACACAAGTTGCATCGACTGATATGGGGACCTCGTAGCGACAGCTCCTTCTGACCGGGAATAAGCCGGCGCGTCGCCTTTGACCATTAAGCTGTCACGGGCCGGCGAAACAACCCCTCATTTCATCCGAGGCCTGTTCCCAGGCCGGTTGTTCAGCCAAAACCAGCTGCCCCACCGATTCCGGTGGAACCTCTGCCTCCACAGCCGTTAGTTGGGGCTCCGACCAGGAATTCTAGGTCGGCTCAGGGACTGCCCCATAGGCTGTCTGTCACCTCACTCCCGATCGACCTACCGGCAGGTGGAGGTGGCTCAGACCGGACAGCTCTTTGAGGGACTCTTCCAAGTCCGAAGACGATTCTCCCTTTTCTCAAGCGAATGGACTTGGGAGTCCTCAGGAGGACGATCGGTGGGCGAGATAGCCCTAAATCCTTCCTGGGATTGCTTGGCGGCTATCTAAAGGTCCACGGGATAAACCTAAGACCTGTTTCTAAGCGGGCCAGGTATCCTCACAGAGATTCTGGACCGGGGATTCCCCTCGGAGGCCTTTCCGGTGGCCGAGGCAAATGGGCCCATGAGTCCCAATGTCGGCCTCTGCAGGCCTCAATCCCGATCAAGAAATAACCCACTAAGGTTCGACAATCAGCAACAGCTTCAAATCTAGCAGCTTCTTCTACCCTCGCCTTGACCAAGATGGCCAGGAAAGCAAATTCCGGTTCCTTGTCTGGTTTTGAACACCCCTCAGCCGAGGGTTGAATTCTGACAAGCGTTTTCCGGCGTGCGGAAACGCTAGGGATGTGAACAAACCTCCCGACAAGGAGTCCAAGAATTGGACTATGCCGTGCGAAAAGTCTCGCTCGTCCTCCTCGACGCCCATGAGCCAGTTGGCCGTCCTCCATGGCACATTTCTCTCATGCCCTGTTGGGCTCCCTGGGCAGTCGTCCCTCATCTTCCAGCGGATCTGCAGACCACGGTTAGGCAGGTCTTGGGACCAGGGCAGGGCAGTGGCCAAACAGCAGCTTCAGACTGCTTTGGACATTGGGGACTCATGTGCCAGGTCTGTGGTGGCCGCAGTGGCTATGCGTCGTCAGGCTTGGCTGAGGATATCCACCTTCACTTTGGATACCCAGCATCAGTTGGCGGATGTCCCCTTCTTGGGGACCGACCTCTTCGACCCTGGGGTGGAAGGTCACCTGCAGAGGATCGAGAAGTCCAATGCTACCTTGGACTCGGTCTCATCCGCTCAGAAGGACAAAGGCTGCAAACCACAGCCTAAGCCCTTTCGTCCTTCTGCGCCTGCGGCTACGTCCGGCCCAGCAGCGTCAGGGCCAGCAGGCTCGGGCTTGGCATCCCAAACCCAAGCCGGGCTTCCTCAACAGGAAGCAGGAAGGTAAGAGCCCAGGAGGTCCGGCGGCGGCCCCTCCTCCAAGCCTGCCCAGTGATGGGCTGAGGGGGTGTCGCCCCAGCCCGTCACCTGCGCCCCCAGGTTCCCCGTGGGAGGCAGCTCCGGCACTCCTTTCCGCCTGGTCCGTTATTACCACCGGAGAGGTGGGTGTTGGAGGTGGTGGGAAAAAGGCCTGCCTCTGGAATTCCAAGCAGGCCGCCCTTCAGAGCGTGTCGCACCTCGGGGGAGGCCTCGGGGTCCGCAGCTTCCTGTCAGCTCACCCCGAGCCGACCTTCGCTCTCCTCCTCAAGAGGTGATCAGGAGGTGGCGGACCCTCCCTCAGACCCGGGGTTTATGTCCAGGTACTTCCTGGTTCCGAAGCGGACGGGGGGCTGGAGCCCCATTCTCGACCTACACGACCTAAACAAGTTCCTAAGGTCTCAAACCTTCAGGATGGTCACTCTGGCTCAGATAATACCATCCCTGGAACCCGGCGTGTGGTTCTGCTCTCTGGACCTGCAGGATGCGTTCTTTCACGTCCCTATCTGTCCATCATCGGAGATTCCTCCACTTTCGAGCAGAGGGATCCCTTTTCGAGTTCCGAGCCATGCCCTTCGGCCTGTCTCCAGCTCCCAGGGTCTTCACCAAATGCATAGCAGTGGTGACAGCTTTCCTGCGGCGTCGAGGGGTCCGGGTGTACCCTTACCTGGACGATTGGCTGATAGCAGCCCCCTCCAGACAGGAGGTGGAGCGGTCCAGAGATCTGGCCCTCCAGGTTTGTTCTCAGGTCGGCCTCCTCATCAAGCAGGCCAGAGTCAGACTCGAGCCAAAGCAGGTGATTCTTTTCATCGGGGCAGGCTCGTCTCTTCGAGGCAGAGCATGGCTCCGGCGGACAGGGCCGAGGTTCTTACCTCCCTTTGCCCAATCATTTCTGGTTGGGCAAGCCAGCATCTGCCGGGACTTCCCTCGCCTCCTGGGTCTCATGGCGGCCTGTACCAGCGTGGTCCGTTGGGCACGCTGGCACATCTTGTCTCTTCAGTGGGGACTGGCCAGCCAGTTGTCCTGGCGCTGCGATCCATTGGACCAGCTAGTGGCGGTGACCCAGGGATGTGGAATGCTCTCTGGTGGTGGACCGTTCCAGTTCATATGCAGGAGGCATCCGTTTGTCCGCCCGAGCGGCGGTCTCTCTGCTCGACCGATGCCTCTCTGATGGGTTGGGGTGCCCATCTGGGGAACACGAGGCGCCTGGCCTCTGGTCCCCGCGGGAGTCCCGATGCCACATCAACCTGCTGGAGCTCTGAGCGGTCCGCCTAGCTCTCACCGCCTTTGCTCCGTTTCTCCGAGGTCAAGTGGTCCGAGTCCAGATGGACAATACCACGACCATGTACTATGTAAACCGCCAGGGTGGGACGCGCTCCATGCTTCTATGCAAGGAAGCTCTCCGCATTTGGTCACTTCTGCGCAGCTTGGAGGCGGATCTCCTAGCCATTCATGTGGCAGGAGCCTCCAACACCCTGGCCGATGCCCTGAGCCGAATAGGGGCTGCATCCCACGAGTGGTCTCTCCTGCCGGAGGTAGTACAAGATCTGTTCTCCCATTGGGGCACACCTCAGGTGGACCTGTTTGCCTCCGGGGAGAGCGAGCTAAACTGTTCCGTGCCGCCCCCCTCAGCAGGGCTCGCTGCAGAGGATGCCTTCTCGAGGCCATGGACCCGGGCCTCTTCTCGCCTTCCCCATTTCCTTGATACACAGGTGCTTCTCAAAGCAAGAGGGACAAGGCGCAGAGTGATTCTGATAGCCCCAGACTGGCCCCGTTGCACCAGATCTCCTCAGCCTCAGCTCCAGGCTCCGAGGCAGCTTCCAGCTCGCCGGACCTGCTCTCAGTCAGTCAGGGAAGGTGTTCCATCCGGACCTTCAATCCCTGCACCTGGCCTGGTTCCTGAGCGGCTAGAGTTCCAGGCCTTGGGTCTTTTCGACGAGGTCCTCAATGTAGGAGGCGTCGCATGAGTCGACCAGGAAATGCTATGCCTTCAAATGGAAGAGATTTTCCATTTGGTGTCAGGGCAAGGGCTTGGACCCTTCCTCCTGTTCCTTGGCAAGCATCTTGACTATTTATGGTCCTTTCTAGGTAAAGGGCTTAGGTCGGCGACCATAAGGTGCACCTGGCAGCCATCTCTGCTTACGGCGCGGGCGGGAGCAGTCGTGGCGCAGAGGAAAGGTGGTCTGGCGCTTTTTCAAAGGCCTTGATCACATTCCCTCCGATCGAGAACCTCCACCTCCGTGGGATTTACTGCTGGTACTGGCAAAGCTCATGGGCAAGCCATTCAAACCAGTGCACAGGTGTGAACTCTCTCATCTGTAGTGGAAGACCGCCTTCTTGGTGGCTATCCATCAGCCAGAAGGATGGGAGAGCTCCAGGCGCTCTGCATCGAGTCTCCTTACCTGGTCTTCCACAGGGACAAGGTTGTCCTGTGCCCCCAACCGAAATTCCTTCCGAAGGTGGTGTCGGAGTTTCACCTTAACCAGGTGTTGACTCTGCCAGTGTTCCACCCAATCACACCTCGGAGGCGAATACAGGCTCCGTACTTTGGACCCTAGAAGGGCTCACTTATTATAAGGAGCGACAGCTGAAATTGGGAGAGGTTCTGCCAGCTGTTTGTCACCCACGCTGAAGCCGCACCTGGCAGACCTGCAGCCAGCAGGATCGATAAGCAGGTGGGTCACCTCCTGCATAGATCTCTGCTACAAGTTGGCGGGCATGGAGCCTCCCAGAGGGATAAGAGCTCATTCTACCCGCCATACTGCTGCATCGGTGGCTGCTTCAGGGGCGTCCCTATCCAGGAAATCCATGGGGCTGCTACCTGAAGTCAGCACACACCTTCATCACCCATTACCACATCGACCTTGAGTCACGCCGGGATGCTGGTTTTGGGGCCTCGGTTCTCCAGTCTTTATTCCCTAAGTAGGGGTGTGTGCTTTGCCTCCCTCCTCCCGGAGAACTGCTAGGAGTCTGCCAGACAGTGTGGATGAACAACATATCCATGTCCCTAGAAATACAGGTTACTCACCTGTAACAGGGAGTTCTAGGAATGGTATATGTTGTTCATCCACCACGACCGACCTCCCGGCCTCGACTGACAACCTGAGCTTCCAGCGGGCCAGATCTGGGTGTCATGGGGCGGAGCCGAGTTTACCACCCGGTGGGGTGGGAGAAGCCAGCTTGAAGACCTTCCGGCAAGAATTAAAGCGGCAAGGATACCTGCCAGTGTGGATGAACAACATATACCATTCCTAGAACTCCTGTTACAGGTGAGTAACCTGTATTTTTGGGATGTGTGTGGGCAGTGCAATGTTGGCACTTCTTTGATGCCCACTTTATTTCACACTTCTAGGGTGCTTAGGTGTTATGCTTAAATTTTCCTTCTTGAATCCCCCGACTTGAGTCTTTGTTTTGGGATCAAGAACAAAAAGGTGTTTTTGTAGTTAGTAGCCAGTGGCTTGTGTAGGTTTATGGCTTCCACATAGAACCTTAGTGAGTTTTTGCTCGTAAAGATCTGACAGTTTAAGTTTGAGCTTCAACAGACAGAGTGTTCAACCGAGCTCGCGCTCAAGATTCCATGCCCTGCATGGAGGTTAGCTCTTTCACATCCGGAGCAGTTCTAACCTGGGGTTATACTGCATATGTCATAATATAGCAAGACTCCATTAGAAGAAACAACATTACTAAGGTGAGTAATTTTTTCATTTAGTTGTTAAGTTTTGGAAACTACAAAAATATTTAAATAGTGGTTACAACACGTAACTCTTTATCTAGAGACCTGGGTTTGAATGGCAAAACCTAATGACTTTTACTTGCTGTGTGACTGAGCACATCACTAAGCCCTCCTATGCTTAACCAGTCAGTAATATCGCTAATCAGTCTCTGTGCATGTTTAATCTCTGTGTGCTGAACACAGCAACAACTTTTTATCTCCTTCCTTGCCTGGATCTTAAAGGGCATTGGGAAATCGAAATTCCTTTTCTTAAAAGAATCAAAATAATGTAAGAAGAATATAAATAACTTACTGTGCATGGAATAAATCATTTCTATTCTACACAGCAAACATCTCAGCTCTAAGCAAAACATGGAACTGGGTTTACATTTTATTACGGCTGTATAGTGAGAGCTATGCTGGCATAGCTGAGAAGGGGGCTCAGGGGCCATGCCAGATATGAAACGCAGCACAGCTGGCTGCTTCCACTGAGTGGAATTGGAGCACATCTGTTTGCGTGGTCTCCATTGAGTGCAGTGCGCTTCCTTCTTCTGCTCCCCACTGCACTATTTTCTTCCTCTGTAACTCTAAGTGTGTGTTCCATGCCTCCGTGGAACAGCGTTTTCTGAAACTGCACAGCATCCTGTCAGACCACAGACAAGGAACTCGGGAGAATAACAGTACTGTCAAGCCTCCATGGGGTGTTAACAATCGAATGTGTGATTTGGAAATGCAGCACTTATTCATATCTCGTTTCATGACTAACTGTGAAACATATACAAACAGGTACAGACCGGTGGACAGGATACCCTTGTAAGAAACACTAAACTGCAGAGCAAGTGACCAAAGATCCACTCTCAATGTTCGACTGAGTAAACAGACATTAAAATGTTTTTCCTTGGTTGGTACAGTTAGGGAGAGAGATGGCGCAGAAATCAAGACTGCTGAACAATGTACTAGTGACCCCCTCCCACCGCACAGCACCGAGCAGCTACAGCATCAACCCAAAAGCACAATTTTCCCCTGCAGCCAGCCAAACCACCAACAGTCAGCCCAGCGCATCTCCCCCCTCATATCTCCATCAGCCACCAGCTCCCTCCAGGCCACTGCTTACCTTCATTGTTCTGTGCACTACCTCCACCAGCTCCTCCTGGGGATCTGCCCAGTGGACTGCTGCTCAGAGTCTTTGACAGAAAACAAACAGCTGCAGCCAGCCACGGAGGAGCAGAGAGCTGTCGGGGCTTTATAACCCCTCAAACTAGTTAGTGAAACACACCAGCTGCCATAGTAACCGCTCCCAGCTGCTGCACGGGCTCACATCGCTGCCCCACTTGGAATAAGGGCACATGGAGCCTCGCAGCAGCCCATCTTAGGACCCTGAGTACCACTGCCACAACAGCAGCTCCATTTATTTCCCTGTCGGCTCCTACGGTAAATGAACACGGCAACAAAATGAAACTGCCAGCAAAAGAGAGTGGGGGGGGGGCTTAAAGCCCCAATAGATCTCTGGTCCTCCGTGGCTGGCTGTAGCCGTTTGTTTTCAGTCACAGACTCTGAGCAGTGGTCTGACAGGCAGATCCCCAGGAGGAAGTGGTTGAGGTAGCATTTGTAACCCCCTTGCAAATCGGGGTTCCCAAAAGACTTCCAGGAGCTCGCTTGAATGCTCCAAGCCTGAATGGTGTTTGGCATTTAAGCCATTTATCAGTGAGTGTTTTTAGAGCCTCTGGTACTGTCTCTTTAAGAGCTGTCTGCTTGCAGACATAATTAGTTTGTATGGGGGGACTGTGTGCTTCTCTGTTTGAGTACCACTCGAGCTGCTGCCAATTCACTCTATTTTTGCAGTCACTAGGAGTGCAAAGGAACCTATCTGAAAGATGTAATTGTTTGCCAGAAATCATGCAGAGTAATAATGAAAATACAGTTTGTCTAACCTGCTTTCTTTGCAGTCAGAACTGTGTCTGCCTAGTTCCCCATTCTGGTTTTGAACTGCTGAACTGGACCAATCAGTGTGGGGTAAGCTAGCTCTAAAATGGTGCCTTGGACGAATCAGAACTTGGATTCATAATCTGAGCCAGCCACAAGAGGATTGCATGGGCAGTGACTCTGGGAGATGTAGTTTAGACTTAGGCGCCTTTTGGACCAACAGCAGCAGTCTATTGTGAGTGACAGCCAATCCAGTCAAGAACAGGAGGAACTGAAAGGAAGTGCTCGGTTTCTCTGTTGGAGTTTCAGTTTAGCTTTGGCAGTGAGAGGAAAAACCCTGTGCTCCTTCAGTGCACAGTTTCAGTCAAAAACGTGTAAGGCCCAGAGTTCCAGTCTGCAGCTTTGTAACTGCTTGTTAGGACTGAATCCGTCCTGTGAAAAGAATCAAAGGATCTCTGAAGAGTAGAAACCAGGCTCACCCTGTAGAAGACTGGAGAAATTGTTGAATTGCACTCTGTCTGTCAGGAACTGAATCTGCTGTGTGTTCTCCGGGTATTGTGCAGTAATTGCGATCGGGATAGAAGCAGCCTGCCTGGTATAGTACTTTCTTTTTACCATATAAATGTGTGAAGTCTCGTGGAGCTCAAGAGTAGCCCTGCTGACGTTGAAGGACCCTATCTTGTTTGGAGGTCGTGAGTACTAATTCAGGTCGCTCCTGTTGAATTGCACATTAAATCCAAATGGAATCACTGTACTGCTGACTGTTTAAACTAATTTTTCTTTTCACTATGTGAAAGGGCCCCTACCGGCTGCCACGGTTTGGACTAGCCACTAGGGCTTGGGTACCCAGGACAGTAACTGGTAGGGATAGGCCTGTGCACAGAGCCATAGGTAGATAGTAAAGTGATAAGCTAATTAACCTGATTTCCCTGTCCTTGTTTTATCCCCTAAATAAATCAGAGCTGCTTGTTTCAGCAAAGTTATACTGCCTGAGGTATTTGTCTATGTTAAAGTACTGTACTGTGATTGTTGCACTGTATCTTATTTCACAGGAGGTCCCAGTGCGGAACTAGTCCTGGGGGTAAGTGTATACGGTGAAGGTAATTCTGATATATTGTGTGGGCCACTAGTGGGAAGAAAGGGGGGTTACAGTGTCCCAGAGGGCTGTGACCAAGTAAGTTTAACTATTGCAAACCCTGACCTCTGGGTGGAGGCACCCGCCATTGGATCCAGGCCCCTCAACCTGTTAGTGGCAAATCAGGCAGGGGTAGTAGCCCCTGGGATAGCGCCATCTAGGGGTTACACATTCAAAACAGTGAAGGTAGGCGGTGGCCTGGAGGGACCTTGGCTGATGGAGATGAAGGGGGAGATGCGCTGGGCTGGCTGGGTGTGCTTTGGCCGGCTGTGGGGGGGGGCCGGGGTTGTGCTGTTTGGCTAGAGCTGCAGCTGCTCGGTGCTGTGCAGTGGGAGGGGTTTTCTAGTACATTGTTCTGCACTCTCATTTTGGAGCCATCTCTTTCCTCGACTGAACAGACCAAGAAAAAATGTTTTGATATCTGCTTGCTCAGCTGACCACTGAGAGTTGATCTTCAGTCACCCACTCCACATTTTAGTGTTTCTTAAAAGGGTATCCTGTCCGCTAATCTGCACATGCTTGTGTATTTTTCATGGTTAGTCATGAAACGAGATATGAATAAGTGCTGCATTTCTGAATCAGGCATTTGATTGTTATGCACTGAATCAATAGTAAACAAAAGTCAGCTCAGTAAAAAAGCAGCTTGTTCTGCAGATGTTGACCAGGACAAGGTGTGATAATACAAAGACTAGTGTGTGTGTGTGACTATGCACTACAATTCAAAGCACACATTAATTGTATATCCCTTGTCAGATTAATGCACTAGCAGTTGTTTTGGCTGTGGCCAGAATTTGTTTACCTAATGAATGATATGGGAAACCGTTTCCCCTGGTGGTTGAGCTTCACATCTTTGTTCAGTTTAGTATAATATATAACACTTTGTAATGTATTTATTTTTATTTTATTTTATTTAGACAGCAGTTTGGAAAACCTTTGAGCCATAGGCTCATTTACAAAGGTACCTTGTCACAGTAAGACAAACGAGAATACACAGTATAACAGTAACTTAAGACTGCAATAAGTACATAGATACAAACAAGCTGGTACAGGTAGGATTGATGCAAACAATACCAGAGTTATCTTGTCCTTAGCAGTTTAGTAGTAACCTTTGTCATAAGTATTGAGTACGGCTTTGACTAGTAGCAATTACAGCTTCGGGTGTTAACAAGGTGGTTCCGTAAGGATGTTTTGAAGCATGATATAGTTGGAGCTTCGGAGATGGAGGGGGGCAGTGTGTTGAACCAGGAGGGGGCCCTAAAGCTGAAGGCTCTTTGGCCGTGAGAGGTCCTAGCTCTAGGGATAACAAGAGAGGTTTTCCCCAGAGGTCCGAGTATGAACTAGTGGGACAGAGCAGTGGATGGTGGTGGTCAATCCTGGCGGGGATAGCCCAAGGAGGGTCTTTTTTGTAAGGGTACAGGTCAAATATTTGAGGCGCTCGTCAAGATCAAGTACCAGCGCTTTAGCGTACAGTAGAAAGGTGTGTGTTAGCCTAGGTGCCCCAATAATTAACCTGCAGGCCTTATTCAGAGTAGTGCGAATTTTATGGAGTGCGGTCTGATCGGCAGCACCATACACGGCAGTCCATAGTCCACTAGGGACAGGATGAGGGGTGACTGTGGGGCGAAAGAGCCTCCGGGGAGGCAGTGTTTATACCGATGTAAGATGCCCAATCGGATATTAGTGGCAGTGGCTAGGGCAGCGATGTGTCCATGGAAGGAGAGAGAGGGTCAAAATGGATCCCTAGGTATTTATAGGAGCAAACTTGTTCGAGTGGGAAGAGGGACCCAGAGTGAATGAGGAGTTTGAAGTTGCAGGACTTGTTTTGAGGATGAGTGAAGAACATGGTTTTATTTTTTAAGATTTATCACCAATCTATGTTCCTTGAACCAGCCCTCGGCTTGGTGAAGGACTTCTGCAGCGAGTCCTGGAGGGCAACAGGGTTACGACTTGAGGCAAAGATGACTGCATCATCAGCGTACAATAGAATGTTCCCGAGCAAGAGCATGGAAGGGTGTTAAGGTAAAGGAGAATAGTAAGGGGCCCAGAATGGAGCCTGGGAACCAGAAATGATGGGACAGATGTCTAAGTAGGTCCTATTAATTTTTACGCGCAATGAGCGGTCAGACAGATAACTGGTGCACCAGGAGATAGGCCAGCAGCAAAACCAGAGAGACTAAGGGCATCAAGAAGGAGGGGTGGAGACAGTGTCAAAAGCTTTAGAGAGGTCAATGAAGACCGCACCAGCCAGAGACCAGTGTCTAAGGAGGTGGAGAAAGTTGGAGAACTCAAGGAGGGCTGTGTTGGTACTGTGGCCGCTCTGAAGCCATGCTGCTCAGGACATAGGGCATTGTAGGTGGAGAGGTAGTCAGAGATTTGAGAGGCCACCACTTTTCCAAGGCCTTGGAGAGAGAGAGAATGGAGATTGGCCGATAGTTTCCAGCCACAGTCCTATCACCACCTTTAAAGATAGGGGTGACTGTGGTGACTTTCCAGGCAGTTGGAACCTTCCCAGGCAAAGAGAGTGGTTGATGAGGCGCATGATCGAGGTAAGGACCGTGTCTAAGACCAGCCATAGGATACACGGATCAGGGTGTCACTGCCCGCATTTACTACCTGAGGGCAGTGATATGCGTATTTAACTTCTGGCAGAAACACGGCGGAGGAGAAAATAAGGGTG
Source organism: Neoceratodus forsteri (assembly GCA_016271365.2). Classification (NCBI taxonomy): domain Eukaryota; kingdom Metazoa; phylum Chordata; order Ceratodontiformes; family Ceratodontidae; genus Neoceratodus; species Neoceratodus forsteri. The sequence goes on along the minus strand of CM057456.1, from coordinate 761,507,548 downwards.
AGTAAGATTACGGCAGGTGCTGGGGGGAGGAGGCCAAAAAATTTGTAGGGAGGATAGGGCTAAGGTCAGTGAATGAGGTGTTGGGTGGTTAGCTATGAGGGCTGGGTCTGAGCGATCACGCCATTAATGTTGATCTGGGAGGGTGGGGGGAGTGTGCACTCCCATTTAACTGTTTAATGTTATCCCAGAAGGTTCTGGGGTTCCCCATGAGGCAGTGAGTGAGTACGATGGTGCTCAGACTTGGCCTTTCTGATGGCCAGAGTGCATTTGTTTTGGGCGGCATATAACTGCCTGTCACTGGGCCAGCCAGTCTCAGTGTGCAGTGCCATGGGTTGTCCCTATGTTTGAGTTGGTGGATCAAAGCTGGGGGTTACCAGGGCATTCTGCCTTTTAGAGACGGAGTCGACATTGGGGCAAAGCTATCACAGGCATTACTAAAAGTTCGGGTAAAGAAGGAGGAGCTGTGTCGATGTCAGGGAGTTGCCTGTATAGGAGATCATCAATTTGGGACAGAAGTTCCTTAAGTTTTATCCAGTCCACCAGGTATTAGACGCCGCGGCATGTGGAGTGTGCTATGGGTTTGGGGACTGAGGATGACCAGTGGAATAGAATGGGGAGTGATCGCTGAGAGAGTCTGGGAGGACTTGTACATTGGGGATCCGATTAGAGGCGGTTGGTGAGCACCACATCAAGCAGGGTACTGGAGCCTCTCTTGGGGTTAGTCCTGGTAGGGTGGGTAACTAGTTGTGTTAGGTCTATTGCAGAAAAGGAGTCATGGGTAGAGGAGGAGGAGGGGCTGAGCCAGTTGACATTTAAGTCACCCACCAGAATTTGATCAGCGGAAGGAGGTAGCGAGGAAAGGTATTCTGTAAGAGAGGCAATGGCCTGCATTTGGTCCCTGGGGGGCACGTATGCAGTAGTCAGATAAAGGGGTCCCTTTAAAGGGTCAGGGGCTAATTTCAGCGTAGGCGCCTGGGCCCTGGAGTCAAGGATGGGAGCAGGCAGGGCTAGTACAGGGAGAGATTCCTTGACATAAATAGCGTGGCCGCCGCCCCGTCTCCCAACATGGTCAGACCGGAAGAGGGTGAAACCAGGAAGGGAGACTAGGGAGTCAGGAGAGGATTTCGACAGCCAGGTCTCAACCAGAGCGATGACATCAGGGTTAATTGATGTGACCAGGCATTGTAGTGAGTCAAACTTTTTTAGGAGGCTACAGATATTCATGGAGACCATGCATAGGCCTGTGGTGCTAGTCGGGAGCTCCTGGGAACCGGGCCAGGGTTTGGATGAATGTTCCCTGACAGGAGTAGTAGCATGACTAACACCTGGCTGGGAGATGGTGGAAAGGTTTTCCCTGATTGGCATGAGGGAGGTTAAGGGAGCAGGGGTGGGCAGGGTGGTACAGGAAGGAAGGCAAGAATAAGAAGACACCCAGGTGTGCCTGAGGCGAGGAGGAAGCTAGGGGAGATCAGGGAGGACCGAGACACACAGAGGTCCCAAGGGGCAGAGAGCAGGTTCAGGAGCAAAGGAGATAAGGGGTGCCAGGGCACAGTGCGGAGTAGCAGATGGGTAAGTGGGCAAGTGCACTGCTAGTGGGGATAGGCACAGGCAGAGCGTGAGGCAGGGCCAATACATTGTGGTGAGCAAGATCCAAGGGAAGTAGTACTGTACAGGTAGGAGTAGGAAGTAGCGAGGGAGCATAGGTCCCTCTAGTGGCCAGCAGGTATAACCTGCAAATGGGAAAGTGGGGAGGTTCTGGGCAGCAGGACGTGATGTCACCGGATGTGATGTCACAGGGGTGGATCCTTAAACTGACAGCACCGCCCTGCAGGCGTCCAGACGAAGAGAAAAGGCTCTCTTTACTTTGAAAGTTATCAGGCTGGAAATTCGGCTTCCTCAGCTCCTCAGGTGAGCTACTTGTGTTGCTTGTTCGTCCCGAGTGCCTGCCGCGGTCGGCAGAGAGCTTGTAACTGCCTTATTGTACTGCTCCTGTTTTCTAAACCGCGAATCAAAGCAGAAAAGGTAAAATCCTGCAGACAGCCCAACTCTGATCCAAAGCTGTCCCGTGGAGTGGAATGGAGTACTGGTAAAGGGTCTGAATTTTTATTTATTTATTTAAAAAATTGATGGCCGAAAAAGGTACACTGACCTGAGACTCATTTCCAGGTGTGACGCAGGGGAAAGGGTGTAGGGTTAAATGTACTGATGGTATGGTATGTAACAGTACAGGCACCAAGGTAGTGCATAGCAAAAAAAAAAAAAGTGTGGTATATCTAGAACAGAACTGTACCATGTTAGCATTTGCCTTGCTGGCATCTCCATGTGGGGCAATCACATTTATGGGCTATTTGGTACATTTTTTCACAATAAATATATGCTTTCTCCCCACTGTTTCTTTCTTATATCCATCACCAGACCCTTCTTCTCTCACCCTCATCTGTTTTCCCTTCTCTTCTCTTCTCTTCCCTTCCCTTCTCTTTCTTTTCCTTTTGGATTCTAGCCTCTCATGTATGTTTAATATGTGCTGTACCAGTTTACTGTATGAGTTCAGTTATGTGCCTATCAATTTGAGCCTGTAGTAAAATGTTTTCTTTCATTAGGCATTGGTGGTCTCTATCTGACACCCACTGTTTGATTTGAGACACATGGGGCCTGATTCACAAAAGTACTGAGAATGCCACAAGCCCCAGGCGCGCTGAGCGTATGGCGCATGGGGCTTTCGACATTCTTTATCCCATGTTCCCATTGCCGTAAGTTAGACAAGCCTTTTCTGGTCTAGCTTGCAGCAACTTCGGGAACCCTTTTTACAGGACTTGTGCCAAATATTTGGCGCAAGCTGCCATAAATCGGGTGAACTATTGTACGTGCTCCTGATCTTTTTGAATTGGACGCAGTGTGCGTCAGAGTGGTTGGCGCAGCTGTGCCACCACACAGGTTGGACACAGGGCTTGATGCAAGCCATACATTGCCCTTTATGAATCCAGCCCATTGTCTCTTTGTCCTGCTTGTTGTTCTAATTTTTTTAAAATACTGTAAATGGGTCACCTGACTGAGATAACATGAAGCTTGGCGCCACATTGTAGCAAAAGTTAACACTGTTAGCAGCTTTTAGTAAAAGTGGTTTAAACAGCAGAACAGTTTTTTTTACTGTTTTGTAAAAAAATCTTCACATTCTGTTCACTAGTATTTATTGCACCTTGCTCTTTGGCCATCACTGTTTGCATGGGCAATAGTTAATCACTCAGTATGTCATTGATTGTTGTTTCACGCATTTATATAGCTATTTGATGCTTGTATAAAATCACTATTTTTTGTACTAACACCCATATTCCTCTTTTTGTGGGGGATGGCCTCTTATTCCTCCGTTCGGAGGTCTGCCCATGCCCCATCTGCGTCCCCCTCATGCCCAGGCTTACCCCCATGGGCGGGGCCACTGGGAGGGCTTCCCTCCCCAACTGTAATTATAGGCTAGGCCCAGCTTACCCCCAGGTTGGGGCCACGGGAGGGGGACTTCCCCGGCGGACATGTAAGGCAGTTGACTATGGCAGGGGCGTCATGCCAGGGGATGTAAATTTGTTGTTACTTATTTTGCATGCCGATAACCGGTGAGAACATACAATGATGACCAGCGTCCCCCCTACATTCTGGCCAGCTGTGCTGCACCCTAGTCTCCCGCCAGGGACAACAAAGTGCCAGACCCTCTCTGGGAGAAGGAGAGCAGTCCCATGGATGCTCGATCCTTCTCCCCCAGGCTGGCCCTCCAACTTCCAGGTCCATTCCCAAACCCAGGTTGTCAGCATTGCAAGCTGAATTCTAACCACTGCGCTAGTGGGTTGACAACACTTGCCTTCCTGATGAAGCCCCATTAGCAGGGTGCTACATAGGGGGTGTTAGCACAGTGTTCTGTACAGAATTTGGCAGTAGAGCTCATAAGTACTTCGAATGGTGTGTGCTCTGCTTTTCTTGTTTTTATTTTATTTATTAACAGGTGATGTTAGCCAGAGTACCAGGGGGTAGAGCAGCAGAACAGAAGCCATGGCACTCACCTGGCGGGGAATTGGTGCTTAATTCCTTTTATTAAAGTGTCTTCAGTACAGCAACAGCAAGATCCACAATGGAGCGGTTGTCTGATACATTTCACATAAGTATGGTGCTTATCAAAGGCACGGCTCCGAAGTTTTGATGCAGTAAATAATGGTGGGTCCTGTTAAAGGGACAGTGTCCACATATTCAAAAGCTGTCAAGCCAGGGGGCCAGATGAAACCACATGACTACAAGTGAAAAGCATCCTCTCAACCTCTCAGCATTAAAAATCATAGCACTGGCCTTCAAAAATCATAGCAAAGGGTCTGAATGTGGAGCACTTTCTTATTTTAAACAATCTTATGTCTACAGATAGTGGACCCCATATAGTAAGTGATAAGGACTATTTCTATCAGCTTAGTTCAAAGATTTTATACTTTGTGTGTCCAGAAATAGCTCTAACATTATGAGGAACATCTGTAAACTTGTGAGGAGCAAGGGTAAATTTGAGTGTGAAAATCATAGCGCTATGCCGAATTCTTAGCAGTTGAGAGGTGTGGTGAAAAGTGCTTACTATAAATACACAAATGCAGGAATTAATGGCTAGAGAAAAAGCAGTAATCTGGTCCCCTGGTTTGACAGCTTTTGAATATATGGACACTGGGCTGATTAAGTCAGGATTATACAATAGCAAGAAAGAATCTTGGACTGTGATTGGTCAGTTTGGGGCTGAACCCATGGCATTTTCCCAGCATGACGCCACAGGTCTACTGTCATCATTATGGCCACTACTCTTCATCCCTTTTTTTGCATCTCCTCTTAAGAAACAAAAATATTTTTCCACTCTAATAAAAACATTCTTTAAAATAATTTTATTTTATATATAACAATGAGCCATTGTATAATAGGAATAATACACTCCAGGAGTGTGTCATTTGAGATAGCATAGCCTGGGGAAGGCATTGGGCCTTTTCGGCCTCTGACCTCATGCCCAACCCCTTCAGGCGTGGCGTTATCCCAGCATGATACACACCCTGTCATGCATTATTCCTTTATTATAATACAACAAGCCATTGTATAATAGGAATGATGCCTGACAGGGTGGGAGTTTTGCTGGGATAACATCCCTTTTCGGGTGTTGGACGCCCTCGGCTGGTGGCCTTGGGCCCAACCACCCGAGGTGGGATGTTATCCCATCATAACTCCCACCCTGTCAGGTATCATTCCTTTATTTTCACTAATGACTGCCCTGAGGTCGATCTCCTTTGTTGTTTGGCTTACGCTGACATCTCCAATCCATTACTCGGTTTTGGTGTTCTTTGTACCAATATGAATAACCGCATTTTTTCACTTTGAATTTGAACTGCCAGACCCTGAACATTTTTACAGCCTCTATAGATCTATTTCTGTTACTCCCGCCTACATGTCTACCCTGCCACATATCTTTGTGTCATCTGTGAACACATTAATCTTTCTTAATATGTTCTTTCAAATGTCCCAGATGAACACATTGAAGGTTGCAAGTTCAGTTGACAACCTCAGTGAGGCATTTCCAGTCAAGTGTACGGTACAGATAATCCCTGATTTTTACCCAAGAGCAGGTTCCGCTCCCTGTCTTGTATGCAAACATTTACCCCATCACACTAATGGTAAACCCCTGGTGACCCAGACCTGCTGCAGTACATCTGATACCTCTGCAAACACTTTTGAAGATTTGTGTAACCCCTAGATGGCGCTATCCCAAGGGCTACTACCCCTGCCTGATTTGCCACTAACAGGTTGAGGGGCCTGGATCCAATGGCGGGTGCCTCCACCCAGAGGTCAGGGTTTGCAATAGTTAAACTAACTTGGTCACAGCCCTCTGGGACACTGCAACCCCCCTTTCTTCCCACTAGTGGCCCACACAATATATCAGAATTACCTTCACAGTATACACTTACCCCAGGTCTGGTTCCGGCACTGGGACCTCCTGTGAAATGAGATACAGTGCAACAATCACAGTACAGTACTTTAACATAGACAAATACCTCAGGCAGTATAACTTTGCTGAAACAAGCAGCTCTGATTTATTTAGGGGATATAACAAGGACAGGGGGAAATCAGGTTAATTAGCTTATCACTTTAATAATCTACCTATGGCTCTGTGCACAGGCCTATCCCTATCAGTTACTGTCCCTGGGTACCCAAGCCCTAGTGGCTAGTCCAAACCGTGGCAGCTGGTAGGGGCCCTTTCACACAGAGAAAAGGAGAATTAAACAGTCAGCAGTACAGTAATTCCATTTGGATTTAATGTGGCAATTCAACAGGAGGCGACCCTGAATTAGTACTCACGACCTCCAAATAAGATAGGGTCCTTCAATGTCAGCAGGGCTCACTTGAGGTGCACAAACCTCTTTACACATCCATATAAAAAGCACTATACCAGGCAGGCTGCATCTGTATCCCGATCGCAATTACTGCACAATACCCGAGAACACACAGCAGATTCAGTTCCTGACAGACCGAGTGTAATTTTCAGCAATTCCTCCAGTCTTCTACAGGGTGAGCCTGGTTTCTACTCTTCAGAGATCCTTTGATTCTTTTCACAGGCCAGATTCAGTCCTAACAAGCTGCAGACCAGAACTCTGGGCCTTAACACGTTTTTGACTAAAACTGCACACTGAAAAAGCACAGGGCTCCTTCCTTCTTCACTGCCAAAGCTCAACTGAAACTCCAACCCGACAAAACGGGCACTTCCTTTGAGTTCCTCCCAGTTCTTGACTGGATTGGCTGTCACTCACAATAGACTGCTGCTGTTGGTCCAAAAAGGCACTGAAGTCTAAACTACATCTCCCAGAGTCACTGCCGTACAATCCTCTTGTGGCTGGCTCAGATTATGAGTCCAAGTTCTGATTCGTCCAAGGCACCATTTTAGAGCTAGCTTACCCCACACTGATTGGTCCAGTTCAGCAGTTCAAAACTAGAATGGGAACTAGCAGACACAGTTCTGACTGCAAAGAAAGCAGGTTAGACAAACTGTAATTTCATTATTACTCTAAATAATTTCTGGCAAACAGTTACATCTTTCAGATAGGTTCCTTTGCACTCCTAGTGACTGCAAAAATGAAGTGAATTGGCAGCAGCTTGAGTGGTACTCAATCAAAGAAACACACAGTCCCCCATACAAACTAATTATGTCTGCAAGCAGACAGCTCTTAAAGAGACAGTACCTGAGGTTCTAAAAACACTCACTGATAAATGGCTTAAATGCCAAACACCATTCAGGCTTGGAGCATTCAAGCAAGCTCCTGGAAGTCTTTTGGGAACCCCCATTTGCAGGGGGGTTACATTTGGAACAAATATTTTTAATTTCTGTTTTGAATTGCTTGAAATCCTAGCAGCTGATAATTGTTTGACTGCCTATAAAATGAATGCCATTAATGTGTAGTTTATCAAAACTAGGTCAGACGCAGCTAATTATACAATACTGATTAATAGTAATGCTCCCTCATGTCTTCTAGATTTATGATGACAAGTGGTTCCTCTTTAACTAGATGCAGAGTGTTGCCAAATTCATTCAGTGCATGCAGATTCGTAGTATGATGGGGTAATTGCTTGCATATGATCAGCATTTGGGGGAATCACAATATGCACATGCTGGAGGACAGGAGGAAGCTGCATAGATTTGAGGAAGAGGGGTATTTGATCTCTGGGTGCTGGTGTCCTAAATTTGGACAAGAACAAATACATAGGCAGAGGAGTCCCCGGGAACAACTAATAGTGGAGAAATAACAAAACTAAGAGACTCGACTCCTGAATTCACATGCATGCTTAAATGCTTTATTTCCTTAAATTTGCCACTTCAGAAAGTCCCATCAGTGACCAGCATTTCATGAATTGGTTCCACGTTGGCTAGGTTAGGTGGTCACCTGTATTTTAGAACAGAGAAATCAAATATTAATATGTTCTGTAATATCTAACCATTTCAATCCCACCAGCATTCATCATTAGCTCTGGTGTGATTCACTTATCCTGTAAAATAGGTAGTCATTTTTTTAAGTTCATTCAGCTTTTTTTTTTTTTTTTAAAAAGGAAGAAAAACTCTTTGGTCTGTCCCTGTCTTGCCTCAGCTGAGAAGGCTGTAAAACTGGGCACAGTAATGTAGGTGTGGTTTTCCATGTCTAATGTTTATGTGGAAAAAAGGTGCTCTTTAAACAAGCTAGCTAAAGTAGCAAGGCAGCCAGGATGTTGAGGTGTATTGGGAAGTAATTTGATAGCAGGAGAAAGGAGGTATTATCACCTCTCTGTAGATCACTGGTAAGACCACACCCAAGTTACTGTGCCTATTTCTGTAGCCCTCCCTCACTCGAGGTAAGATGGGGACAGGCCGGAGACGGTGCAACATGAAGTAGCAAAAATGATTCCCAGCCTGCAGAACAGATTGTACAAGGATCGGCTTAGGGCACTGAACATGCACTTACTGGAGGCAAGAAGGGAGCGTGGTGATATAATAGACCTTCTTCTAGTTCCTGAATGGTATTAACAAGGCAAACTGTGAGGAACTGTTCAACCGGAATAGTGAATCCAGACCTCAGGAACATTAGTGAAAGCTGGTGGGAGGGAGATTCAGAAGAAACATGAGGAAGTTCATTTTACAGAGAGTGGTTGATCTGTGGAACATCCTGCCAGCTGACGTGGTGGGGGCCAAGACCATTAACGGCCTCAAGCACTGTTTGGACAGAGTTAAAGGCTTAATAATCACCAAGGGGGGTAGCATGAACACAAATCCCACATAGACACTAGCCCTTGGGGTTAGGATAGGGTATTATGAGCAGACTAGATGAACCAATGATCTTTTTCAACTATCAGCTATTATGCTTCTGTGTTTCAATCCCCAGGACAAGTTCTGATGCTTGAGAGTTGTTAATCAGATCGGCCAGCGGTCCCACTAGTGCCATCCCTACCTTCGTCAGTACCCTAAGGTGGAACCAGTCTGACACACGTTACCCTGTTTATCTTCAGCTGCCTTAGTTCTTAGTACCATATCCCATGTAATAAGCCCAATGTCTAACACCTGCCTGCTGACCTTCGTTGGTGTGATGGAGCACTCCAGAAGTGGACCCACCTCCATCGTGAACAGCAAGACAAAGTACTTGTTCATTTGGTTTGCCTTCCCAGAATCCTCAGCCACCCACACCTCTCCCTTCTTTAGCATTTGTTTGCCCAACTTTGTCCCCTTTCCTCAGTATATCTAAAGAAGGTTTTATCATGTCCTTAATACCCACTGCAGGTTTGAGTTTTGCCTTGGCTGTGGCCCTGTAAGTGCTACCCCACCTCCCCCAGTCAGTCCTAATAAGCTTCCCTGCTCTTTGCTGTCTGCTGCTGTTTATACTTTTAAAGGGCTGCCCCTTTGCCCCTACTGCTTCCCATGACCTCCTTGGAGAATCAGATAAGCTTCTCGTGCTTCATCACTTTATCCACCATTTTCAAGCAGCATTTGGAAACTTCCAAAGCTGCACTTTTAATGGCATCCCACTTACCTCCAGCCTTTCAAGAGTACTCTTTGAGATGAACATATAGGAGTTCCATCATTCTCCAGATGTTTACTTTTCTGAAATCTAGTACCTTTATCGTGGTTCTGGAATGTTGAGCCCTAAGGGGTATTTTAAAATCACATGATGTTGTGATTGCTGGTTCCCAGGGGGGGCCAAGACCTGCACTTCCTCCATAACATCCTGAGCTGAGAGCACCGGATTGAAGGTAGTTTTATCGCTGGTGATGTACTGACAAGCTGCAGTGGAAAGCAGTCCTGCAAGATGTCCACCAACATCTCTCTTTGTGTGCTCCTAGCTCTGGGTATGTCTCAGACGATGTCTGGCATGTTTAGGTTACCTCCGAGTATCACTTTCCCCATCCCTGTAGATGTCCTGATTTCCTCTTTGAGGAACCTGTCTCCTGCCTCATTCTTGTTTATGGGTCTGTAAACCACTCCCAGTCTGATGCCCCCCCCCCCCGAGTCAGCTGTGTCTATAGTGTTACCACCCCTCCCTTGCACCCAGTGGAATGCTCCTATGGGAGGCACTATAGTGCAGTGGTTTAAGGCTCTGAGCTGCAAATCTGGAGACCTGGGTTTGAATCCCACAGCCTCCACTTGCATACTGTGTGACCCTGAGCAAGTCACTTAACTTCCCTGTGCTCCCAGGTCGTACCTGTAAACAAGCTTTCAGCTTAGTGTGCCACTCCTGGTTAAAGAATTGAAAAAAAAAAATTCCTAACATACAATGTAAACCCTCCCCCTTTCCTAGTCTTTTTGGAAGAAGTGTACCCTGAGATTGACAGGCCCCAGTCATGATTGGTTGAAGCCCACATCTCTAACAGCTTTGATGTTCTCCTTACCTGCTGTCACCGCCAGTGCCTGAAGTGCCCTCCTCATGTTTACAAGGCTCATAGAATTTAAGCTGACTATCCTCCATGCTCATCTTCTGCTCCTGTTCTGATCCACCTTACTTCCTTGTTTGATCTGTTCCTGTTTCTTTCCTTTCGATGTATATGAAGGCTCTCTGCTGATTCTTGTGGCTCGGTCCCCTAGTCGGGTGCTTGCTTGGCCCATTGTATTTGCCACCCTGTGTAAGGAACCACAAGTCTCAGCTTCCCTCTTCCTAGTTCAAAATGCCTAATTATGTATGTATATTGCACCCCCCATGAGTCTCCTATCCCAGAAGTGACCTCAGTATCCCACAAACCTAAACCTTTCATAACTACGCCAGCCTCTCAGCCATGACTTGAATGCCTCTATATTCTGCTGCCTCTCAAGTCCCTTATCCCACACCGGTAGGACCTCCAAGAAGAACGCTGATCCCACTTCTACCCTTAGCTTGCCACCTAACCTGCAGAAGCTGTCCATAAGACCCACCAACTCATGGCTGGCCAGAACATTTGTTACCAAGTGGGAAATCACTTTAGGCTCCTACCCGTGTGTGCAAGTATGCCCTCTATCCTGAGGGCCCCACTCATAGAAAGATAGACAGTGATGGCAGAAAAAGACCCATGGTGCATCCAGACTACCTTGGTTCCCTAAATCTCTGGTATCATTCTTGGAACCTAATGTTCCCCCAGGGTACTAACCCTCCCGGACTTCACTCTAGTTAACTTCCCTGGTCATGTCAGCACAGGCAACCACTACTCCCTTCATTCTATCCCAGGTCTGTTTGAACCCCCTTACTCTTCTTGCTCCCTCCACCTCAGCTGGCAGACTGTTCCAGATCTCCTCCACCCTTTCTGTAAAGAAGTGCTTCGTCACATCTTTCCTGAACCTTCCACCTGCCAACTTCCACTTGTTACTCCGTGACCTTGAGTTTGTGCTAAATAATTCTCTGCAGCTCACTTTAAATTCCTTTGAGGAATTTGAAGGTCTCAATCATATTGCCCCTCTCCCTTCTGATTTCCAGTGAGTACAAATTTAGTGCCCTGAGGTGCTCCCCATAGGATTTACCCTGCTGACCCTGAATCATCTTGGTCACTCTGTGTTGCACCGTCTCTAACCTATCCTTGTCTTTTCTGCGGTAAGAACTCCAGAACTGGGCACAGTACTCCAGGTGAGGCCTCACCATGACTCTGAAGAGGAGTAATATCACCTCTTTTCTCCTACTGTCAGTCCCCCTCCCAATGCATCTCAGCATTCTTTTGGCCTTACTATTGGCCTTGTTGCACTGACTAGTTTGTTTAAGGGAGTTACTCATGATAAATCTTAGATTCTGTTCCTCATCTGTAGTGCTAAGTTTCTCCCCTACCATCCAGTACTCCATCATGGTCCTTGCTGAAGACCATGGTAGGTACCTGACTACCCTCCTTCCTGGCTGTGTATGCCCACCATCTTCTCAGTACTAGTAATAATTGAATTCCTGACCACCATAACCATCCGAGCTGTACCCTTGGCTTCTTGCCCCTGCCCTCCTAGATGTTGACTTTATAACAATTTTTGGAGTCTGGGAAGTGATCAGTGTTTAACCTCTTTTGGGGGGTGTTGACTGGGCCGCCATCTCCAGTGGGGGAAAAACAGTTGTCTGTCATGTGACCTGGGCTGCCTTCACCACCTGAAGGTCTTGGTCTGTCCCCCTTCCTCCACTATCAACTATCCTCTGTCCCCCAGGACCTAGGTCACCTTAGGAGTGGGGAAAGAGCAGGTAGCCACAGTTCCCATTCCATTCTGTTGCATACTGTAGCAGGCACATTTTGTCCTGCATCCCTGGTAGCTGCAAATTAAGAGTGGTAAATCTTCTGTGTGGTAGTCATGCACCATGCCTCTAGTGTCAACATAATCATAGAGTACAGACCAGTTTGGAAAGTAATTTAATTCGAGCCTCCTATGCTTGATCAGTCCATTATTCCAGATGTGGTGGTTCTTATTTTCATTATTAATTCTATTCTAAACCGGTGAAGGTACACATCTGTTTTTTTAATGTTCATGTTCTTTTACTTTGTGGTGTTGAAGCTTCAAGGCAGTTATTGGGGGATACACTATAGGCCGGTTCCCCTGCAGTCACAGAGAGTCTCCAGGGCATCTGTTGTTGAAGAAGTTTATGAAGCACTGTTTGCTAATGTCAAGTTAGTGACACGGCACAGCATATTGTGTTGTCTGTTTATCCATGGCACCTCCAAACCTTACCTTAGGGTTATGTATGCCTGATAGGATGCTGATGCACATGTGACCTAAGATAAAGTTATGGTCTGTCCTCCAAGCCCCTTCCTGTTTCCTCGCATCTGCAGTCTTCGATGTGTATCTGTTTAGGCTGCAACACTTCCTCCAGGCTCCAGTGCAACTACAAGACAGGAGAAGGTAGTTAACCCTATTAGATATATTTTTGGCACAGACAGTACAGTACTTATTCCACAGGGGAGGAACTTAAAGTAGGTTTCCTCAGGGTGGAATCAGAATATGCTCAGACTATGCTATTTAGAGCAGTTTGATTCAGCATCTAGCAGTTTAAATCAGCATGTAGCTTGTTACTGCGTCAACTAGTATCAGTTTTTGAAGGATAGCATTAGTCAGAGTGAAAGCAACAGTTCCAGTACAGGACTGGGATCTGCACCGCTGGTATTTATCAAAGTGCCAGTCGTCCTAGTGGCAAAACTCAGAGAGGAGGGCATTCACATTATCCTCTACCTAGACGATTAGCTGATCTGAACCAGGTCATACCAGGAGTTGGAGGCAGCAACCGAACGAACACTACAATCCCTGAGAGACCACAGCTGGGTGATCAATCTGACCAAGTGCTGTCCCACGCCGTCTCAAAGCAGCGAACACTTGGGAACACTCATTGATACCAAGGCGGGACTAGTGAGGCCTACAGAGGCACACATCACCAAAATTATCCAGCTGACAATGCAACCCATAACAACAACCGAGCCAACAATGGCACAAATATCCCAGTTGCTGGGATGCATGTCCTCATTCATCGATCTGATACCCTGGTCAGGGTTCCATATGCGCCCGCTACAGATGCTGCTACTCCAGTACGGGCCACCTACCGAGGAGAGCATGCACCACAAAGTAAAACTGTCCTACAAGGCCAGGTCATCCCTGCAGTGGTGAACAAACACATACCACTTGAACAGGGGAAACCCGCTAGAAATAGTACACGATGTCACCATGGACACCGGCACCAGTCTATGGGGCAGGGGGGCAACTCTGGGGCACAGGACAGCCCAGGGCAGGTGGCGGCCCCAGGAAAAGAAGTTACCAATCAGTGTGCTGGAATTGCGAGCTATTCGCAATGCCCTGATATCATTTCAACCACAGATAGAACAATTATCCATCCTAATACGATTGGACAACAGGGCAGCAGTAGCATACATCACCAAACCGGGGAACCAGGAGCATAGGGTTGATTCAGGAATCGAATGCAATACTAATCTGGGCCCAACGACATCTGTCACAACTGTCAGCCATACATCTAGCGGGGAAACTAAACACCACAGCAGACTGGCTGGAGCAGTTACATCCCGGAGAATGGCAACTTCACCCAGACGTAATGGCTCAGGTTCAGAGAAAATGGGTCAGGATAGCCATAAATCTCATGGTGACAAAAACAGACAGAGAAATTCTGCACACTTCACCCAACAGGGGACCCAATAGTTCCTTAAATGTCTTGTATATCTCAGCAGGCAAGCCGGCAGGGCCGAGAGCCTTACTCGTCCTCAGGGCCTGAAGGCCCGCTAGGATCTCTCCATCTCCCAGAGGGGAGTCCAAGAAATCCCTCTCCTCCTGTGTCAGCCTCCGTAAATTGAGATCCTTCAAAGAAACCGTTCAAACAATTATCAATATTGTCCACCAGTTCCTGGGAGTAGAGGAGGCTGTAACATTTTTTGAATTGGTTGGCTATACCCTCATGATTGGAGACCTAGTCCCCTGCTGCATTTTTTAACCTAGGAATATTCCTAGAGGTGGCTTCTTTTAAAATTTGCCAGGCCAATAATTTACCAGCTCTGCCCCCCGACTTGTAAAACCTCTGGCGGAAGTATCTGAGCTGTCCCTCTATTTTTTCATCTAGTATTCTGTTTAACTGTTGTCTAGTGCTGTCTATTTCTTGTTTGGTCTCTGGGTTTAAAGCTATTTTGTGTTCTACTTCCAAGTCCCGTAATTTGGCTTCCAAGTCAGCTATCTCTGCTATACATCTCTTCTTTAATTGAGAGGCATATTGTATGATTTTGCCTGTCAGGTAGGCCTTCAGGCCATCCCACCAAATACCTACTGTAGTTTCCTGCCTCGGGTTGTGGTGCGAGTACTCCTCTACCCCCTCCTGCACCTTCTCCCTGAAATCAGGTTTATTCAATAAGGAGACATTTAATCTCCAAGTGGAATTCTTCACTTCAGGGGTCATGCAGAGCCTTAGCCAGACCATACCGTGATCTGAGAGTGTCTGGGCCTGGATTGAGGCTTTCTCCACTTTATGTGCCCATTCCTTAGAAACAAGTACCATATCGATCCTGGAGTAGGCACCATGAGGGGGAGACCAACAGGAGTAGTCCCTCACCCTTGGATGTAAATGCCGCCAAATATCCAGGAGGCCCATGTTTCTCATGAGTCTAGCCAGGGTTCTCGCTGCTCCAGAGGGTGGTCCCCGATTTACTACCAGATCGGTCTAAAGTCGGGTTCAACACTAAATTAAAATCCCCCCTACAATTAATAACTCACCTGAGGGAAGTATCACCCTGAGAAGCAGTTTCTGTAAAAAAGCCTGGTTCTCTGGGTCAGAGTTTGGGGCATATACATTTAGTATTGTGCAGGGGTGATTTCTATCACTACCCTTAACTATATGAAATCTCCCTTCTTCATCGGCCTCAAAGCTTTCCACACTAAAGGGACATTACATGTGTATTAAAATAGCAACCCCCCTTCTGTGCAGGTGTGCCAGATACGGAGCAGAGAAGACCTGACCCACCCAGGCCCTCCTCAGCTTCACACTCTCCTTGGAATCTAAGTGTGTCTCTTGCAGTCTGCTTAAGTTCATTGATAACTCGTTTTGTCTTGATCGGACTGCCCCTTCCCCGGACATTATAAGTCACAATTACTCCTTCAACCATTTCTACCCCATTTCCATCTGTCCCCCCTGTTTGCCTGATATCGAGTCTCCCCAACTTGCCCTAAACAGCAGTAATTGAACATGAAACCAACCACTTTCAACTTATGAACATAACTTCCAACTTTTTCTGAGCACCCTGCCCACTTTGTCGGTGGTGTTAAGCTAGCTGGTTGTGGCCCAGTCCATGTGAGCCATGCGCACATTCTGGACTTTGTGGGTAACTGGCTTCTAAAGCTCTGCTGGCCCCAGTAGTTACTCGTCCTCCTCCTGAGGATGCCTCGCCCAGCCCCGTTTTTTCCCCCTCTTTTTTCTTTTAGATCTTTCAATCTCCAGTCACCAGTGGAGTCGGGATCTTTCTAGCTACATCTCCCCCCCAAATAGCTGTATGCGTTGGGGAAAACCAGAAATATCTTTCCGATGCCATCAGAGAGCAATGGGAAAGAGAAGCCTCAGATCAAATATGGGAGCAGTAAACTTGTGTGGCCTCCTTCCGCCTACCAGAGTGCAGGATGCACCTAATTCCTGTAAGGGTTTAGTGCTTCTTCTCCAGGGTCAGGGAAAAGATGCCCCCAGAGAGCTGGATATATCACCCGGAAGTCAAGTCTACCATAGGTGAGGGCCACCATAGTTTTATGGACGCACTGGATCAGGTCGTCAGGAGACCCAAGACAAGGCCTTCCTTTGTAAGGGCCCACGCCCGAGCTCTCAATTATCCAGAGCCCCAAAGCATCGATCCTCCCCTAGCTATCCTCTAGAGATCGCTCCCCCCCCCCGATCTATCCCCTTTCTGGTTTTGTAACGTTTTCCCCAGCAATGTGATTATCTGGTGTCCCCTGTATCTCCCCCCAATAAACATTCTCCCATTATTATCATGGCAGTGAGTCTGCCCTTCTGAAATAGAGAAGGGAGCAAATCAGTCCAAAAAGAAAGGATATGCTAGAGTCTGTTCAGGTTCTGCCGACACCATCACCTTCTCTCACATTTGTCGCCGCTTCAGTATTCTTGTCCAGTTCTGTCTCCTTTAGCCTCTGCGAGTCGCTTTCACTACCTTTCTGTCTTGTGTTTCTCCTTCGCTTCCATGTCTCTCTATCCCTCCATTTGGACTCGGGTGAAGCAGTGTCTGGTCTGCCGAGAAGGTCTCCTGGAACCCTCAATTCCATCAAGGTAGGACGGGCCTCAGCCAATGATCTGAAAAATGCTGGGCCTTTGGGCATGAAAATTTTTAACTGCGCAGGAGCAATTAAGTGCATTCTGATAGTCTTAGCGGCAAGCCATTTTTTGATTTCCAGTAAGGCCCTTCTCTTTTGTTGCTTATAAGGCATGTAGTCATGGTCGAAAAACAGGCGCGTGTCACCGAAGAGTACAGACTTTTTGGCCCAGGCCAAGCACCGATGTCTTGGTGTGGTAGTCCAGAAATTTCAGAACAGTGGAGCGAGGAGCGGCCTTCGGTCCCACTGGTTTTCTCGCTAGAGCTCTGTGGGCGCATACAATATTCAGGGGCTGGTCTTTAGGTAAGTCCAGAAGCTCTTTTAAAAAGCTCTCGAGAAAGGCCTCCATCCGGTCCCCTTGCTCCGTTTCCTCGGGAACTCTGTAAATCTGTAGATTGTCCCTGCGGGACCTTAGCGTATCTTAGCTAAGTCATCTAACTTCTCCATCCATTCTCTGTCTCTCTTTAAGAGATAGCAAAGTGCTTCCTCATGTTCCTGGACCTCATTGTTAGTGTCAGACGGGCCTACTTCAAGCTCCCCCATTCGATGGTCAACCGCTGCTATTTCCGTTTTGGCCTTTAAAACAGTTTGCTCCATTTTTAGCATAGTCCCATTAATTTTCTGGAGCTCATGGCACAGTTTCCAAGAAGTGATGGTGAATTCCTCCTCATTTTCTTCCTCTGCGTACGTAACTGGCGAAGCAGGTGGATCTGAGGCCTTGTTCTTTCCCTGCTGCTTAATTCTTCTCGAGTCTGGTGCTGGAGATGGTTTTAGGTATTCGAATAAACTTTCCTTCGCATGACCATTCGGCAGCATTTTTAGGAAGAGCTTGCTTTAGTCTGTAGATTTGCCTTCCAGGGGGGACCAGTGGACTCCAGAAATCAAAGAAATTATTGTTTAAATTAACCAGGGGACGGAGCTCCGCAAAATTAGGAACGCATCAGGAGGAAGGTGGAATCGGAAGTCCGCACACACAGTTTTAACAAGCATTTGTCAATGCTGAATATTTGTCACTTGCGTTGCTGTTGTACCAGGTCTTGCTTGTACAGATTTTTACTATATATTTACCTAGGATAGACCACATGAGATGTAATATCTTATTTTCAGTGATGTCTTGCTTCTACACATTTTTACAGTTGTATTTATCCAGGATAGGCCAACTGAGAGGCAGTATCTAATTATCAGTGTGCTCCCACAATTTTGACCCCCAGACTTCCAACAGTCTTTTTATGACCTGATGTTATGATCAAGACAGGTGGAATTTTTTAATCCCATCCAAAGGTGGTGATTTCGCAATGTGACTGTGAAAACAGGTTTTGGAGATTTGAAAAAT
The DNA here is from genome assembly GCA_016271365.2 of Neoceratodus forsteri. Taxonomy (NCBI): domain Eukaryota; kingdom Metazoa; phylum Chordata; order Ceratodontiformes; family Ceratodontidae; genus Neoceratodus; species Neoceratodus forsteri. The sequence goes on along the minus strand of CM057456.1, from coordinate 761,489,423 downwards.
GATAGCTGTCATTTTCAGGAGGTGAGGCAATACAAGGGATATGTTGAACATTAGGGGCAAAAATCTGAAAAAATAAAATTATGAGTAAACGTTGGAACAATTCAACGTTTCTTCATAACTTAGTTGGTTTTTTTTTCACATTGACCCCGACTTTTCAACATAGTCTTTTTATGATCACTTCTTCTGAACACGACAGGTGTCATTTATAAAATAGTGGCTGAAATGTCATTTTGCGCCACAAGTTTGAAACACATTTTGGCCAGGATTTGAAAAATGACAGCTGTCACATTCATGAAGTGGTGTGAAAAAATGGCTGTGTTGAAAATTTGGTGTCAAAATATTGAAAATTGCCAAAGTTATGATCGTGCATTGAAACATTTCAATGTACGCTTGTAACTTTTGGTTTTCAATATTTTTACCTCAGATTTCCTCATAACTTTCTTGTGACTCCACCTCATGAACAAGGGTGGAGAAAATTTTCAAATCATGCCCGAAAGGTGATTTTGCACCAAAAGTGCGAAAGCATGTATTGGCCAGGATTTGAAAAATGCTAGCTGTCATGTTCATGAGGTGGTGTGAAGAAATGGCGAGGCTGAAAATTTGAGTCAGAATATTGAAAATTACTAAAGTTACGAGTGTGTGTTGAAAAAAAATTTCAACATATGCTTATAACTTTGTTTTTTTTTTTTATATTTTTACACCAAATTTTCAACACAGCCTTCTTATGTCCCCTACTCATGAACTAGGAAACAGAACATTTTCAAATTCTGCACAGAGACAGCAAAAATCACCTTTCGCGCTGGATTTGCCTATTTTCACCACCCTTATTTATGAGGTGGGTCCCAAAAAGGCCATATTGAAAATGCTGGGAAAATGTTAAAAAATGACGAAGTTATGAGGACAGGTTTAAAATCCATTGAACCACATGCCTGATATCCTTAGTTCTTGGTTTGTCACTAAAGAATGAAGACATGTCTGGTCCAGAGAGGATTACAGCCTTGGACTCCCAGTAGGTAAGTAAGGGCTGCGGGGGGGGGGTGCTGATTGGGAGAGGGTAATGGCAGCAGCAACAGAGATCGATGGACACTTTTCTTTTTTACAAGATGTATAAAAATAAAAAAAAAATAAAAAGACTATGAGGAATGGTTTTATTTATTTCGGGTACCGACACTGGGGATTGGGCAGCCCAGTGCTGGCGTCATGTTTGGTGGCACCACGGGTCCCCAGTGTCACACAGTGAAACCGAATGGGATGGGGGAGTACTAGCTGGCATCAGGGATTGGGCATACCGGTGTCAGAAAAAAAAAAAAAAATGATGGGGGGTGTGGAGTAGTGGGTGTCAAGTAGGAGGTTCGGAGTAGGGTTGTCAGAACCAGTTCTAAAAAGATTAGAGCCCTCTTAGAACTCAGGGGTTCAAGTTCTAATTTAAAACAAGAACACCCATGAGTTGTAAATATTAAGTGTTCTAAATACTAAATAAAATGTTTTTTCTGTTCAGACATTTCAAAAACAGGTGATGTCAGCCTGGGAAACAAACTAGTTATTGGGAATTACATCCCAAAATGTTTTAGAAAGAGACAATATGAGAATGTGCTGCTCATATGCAGATGTACCACACACGTGGAACTGTGACATTTGGCATTTGCACTTTGAAAGGCACAATGAGTTTCTCTTTCTTGCATGTGCAGTGAAACAATATTATTGCTCTGCTAAGAGGGCAGGGCATTTATTTGTTTTTTTTTTCTTTTCTCAGTATCTTTATCTGTTCTTTTTCTTCAGCCTATATACAAAGGCATTTGCGTTGTAAAGAAGTATAGAGCCCTAGAACTAATTGCAAAGTTCTATACCAGTACCAGAACCCAGAACTTCAATGGGTTCTGACAACCCTAGTTTGGAGTGGGCGAAGGTAAAGGCAGTGGCAACAGACATCGATGGATATTTTTCTCTTTTATAGAGTATATAAAAATAAAAAAAGACTACGCGAGACAGTTTTCTTTATTTCAAATACCAATATCAGGGATTGGGCACCCAAGTGTCGGTGTTATGTTTGGCGGCATGGGGGGTAGGCTCACAGGTGTCACACAGTGAAGAAGGGTGGGTTGGGCACCCCAGTGTTGGAAAATTAAAAAGGGGAAACAATAGGAAATGGGAGGGACACTTGGTAGAGGGTGGGAGGGATTGTTTTTATGTTGGGGGGGGCTACAGCAGGCTGATCATGATACTAATCAGCCCTGCTTCCTGGGCGATTTATGCAGATCAAAGGGAAGAGCTGCCTTTTGATTCTGCTAGCTCTTTTCTTTGAACTACATGAAGTTTCCAACCAGCAGGACTAGAAGAGTGTCATGATCAGCCTGGCTGTTGATTGGTTTGACACTGTCGAGCCACTTGCAGACTGCCCTGCATTGAACTGACAGTGGCACACCTCTCAAAACCCACTATCACACCAGTATGTTCACCCTTGCGCAAGCAGATGGGTGAACATAAAAATCAGTGTTCTAAAGATAACATAATTTTTACAATGATATTGATTAGTGTGGTTGTTTTATGAGAATGTGTTGGATGTATCAGGTGGCAGGACCAGTTTCATGTTTCCGTATGCCGTAGTGCTGTTTTCATTCATCAGGGATGGGGCTGCATGTCCGTGCATAGCCTTGCCCTTTTTGAATGCAGTGTGGCATGAGTTTGTTTTCTTTATATCCCTATAACCACCATTAGCCAGCCATATTAAATAGTGGCCTGCTTACTTTAAATTAGACACTGGGGTACCCAATGCCTGGTGCCAGCTAAATGTATATTATTTTGAGAAATACTAACACTGGGGTGCCCTCCTGGTGCGGGTTTGTCCCTCCCCATTTTGTTTTTGACCCCTCCGCCACAACAGTGCCAGTACCAGGATTCCCAATCCCCAGTGTTGGCATACTGCAAAGTACCAACCCAGCAGTCTGTGACACTGGGGTGCCCCAAGAATGAAGGAAGCTGATGTGGGGGTGCCTAATCCCCCAGTGTCAGAGATACTTTACTGTACCTGCAGTAAAGAAAACCATCCTACTATGTCTTTTCCTTTTTTTGGTCTGCATTTTAAACCCTGAAATGAAAAATGGTCCTCCTTTGTCTGCTGCCATCCCCATTCCCCACTCCAGCCCTCCCCCAATTAGCACGCACCCCCCACAACCCCCCTTAACAAGCCCGTGGCCCAAAGCCATAATCCTCTCTGGACCGGAGACACGTCTTCACTCTTCAACACCGGACCGGGAACTGAGGAAAACAGGTATGTGCCATATAATATATTTCAACGCATTTTGAACTTTTAATCATAACTTTGTAATTTTTCAATATTTTTAGCCCAAATTTTCAACATGCCTTTTTTGGGACCCTTCCTCATGAACAGTGATGGTGAAATTATTCAAATCTGGCCCGAATGTGATTTTATGGAACCTGCATGAAATCATCTTTTGGGCAGGATTTAAACATTTTCACTACCATTGTTCAAGAGGTGGGGTTATAAGAAGGCTATGTTGAAAAAACAGGGTGAAAATATTAAAAAAGACAAAGTTATGAGCATGTGTTGATTTTTTTTTTATTTTGACACTCGCTCATAACTCTGGTAATTTTTAATGTTTCAACTGCAAATTTTCAACGTAGCCATTTTTTCAAACCATCTCATGAACACGACAGCTGTCATTTTTCAAATCATGGCCAAACATAACTCTGGTATTGTTTGCATCAGTCCTACCTGTACCAGCTTGTTTGTATCTATGTCTTAAGTTACTGTTATACTGTGTATTTTCGTTTGTCTTACTGTGACAAGGTACCTTTGTAAATGAGCCTATGGCTCAAAGGTTTTCCAAACTGCTAAATAAATAAATAAATAAATAAAATGTGGTTTTGCACCTGTGGCACAAAATGCCATTTTGGCCAGGATTTGAAAATTGTCACCTACTGGGTTCATGAGGTGGGATCTTAACTATGAAGATTATGTGGAACATTTGGGATTAAAATATTGACACTATGTTATAATTGTTCTACACATACTCATAACATTGGTAATTTTCAACATTTAACACCAAATGTTCAACATAGTCATTTTTTCACACCACCTCATGAGCATGACAGCTGTCATTTTTGAAATCCTGGCCAAATGTGATTTCAGACTTCTAACATGAAATTACATTTTTTTCAGTATTTTATTAAATGGTGCCTGTCATGTTTGGATGGAGGGGGTCATAAAAAGACTCTGTTGAAATTTTGGGGTCAAAATGTTACCACAAAAAGAAGTAACATTGTTAGCAGGGACATCCATTGGCCCAGTGGAGACACGTTGCCTTCCTGTGCCAGTGACCTGAGTGTGGGTGTGAGCTCAGCGAGCCAACTTAATGGGCCAAGGCTGGGGAAGGTGCTGTGATGTGCAGCACTGGCCCCAGCCTGGGGAAGGACAGAGCAGTGTTCTGGCACACACATGCATGTCAAGGCCTGACGGGCCCATGCACTGGCTATCTCCAGTATTCTGTTTATTTCATATTGTGTAGGTCCCAAAGGGACCTGCCTTCGTGAATGAGGATATGATTCCACAATCAGAAAAATCACAATCTTATTTTCTTATTCTGTTTATCCTCTCGTCCCTGGCTGTCCCTTCGTCCCACCACTCCACCCAGCCCTGTCACCTCAACTTCACCAGGACGTACCTCTCCTGCAGTTCCCCACAACTTGCCCTCGATGGCGGGGAGGCCTCTTGACCCTCCAGAACCAGACCCAGATGGTAGGGAGGTGCCTGGGTCGTCAGGTGTGGGACCTGCGGCAGATGGTGTTCTTCCTGCCTGCCAGGGCTTTTCCTGTTTCTGTCTCCCTGGAGGCGTGGCATGCTATGACATCAGGGCACACCATGCACCATCTGCCCTACCTCCAAGCTACTGACTCGGGGCTGTCTTTCCACCAGGGGCCAGGCAAGCACTAGGATGTCTCCCCCCCCCCCCCAGAGGAGGAGAGCAGTCCTCTGGATGCTTGATTCTCGTCCAGCACCCAGTGTCACAAAGCGATAGCGCTACCACTGCACTGATGGCACAGCTAAAAAGAAGGGAAATTGATTGAAAAAGACTATGTCAATACAGACGTTAGGATTGAAGAATGCAAGGCACACAAAGTAAGAAATGAAAAACATTAGAGTTTTAGGTCTTTGAAATATTGGTGAATCAGTGGTGGGGTCTTTCTTTGGGTTGTTAACTCTAATGCCCCCCCCTTGAGCAAACAAGGTTAAACGTGCCCCCTTTTCTTCACGCAGGGCCCTGCGTGAAGAAAGCTATGACAGATTCTGTTGGCAACATGTGGCAAGACATACTTTTCTACCTTTGCAGAGTGTATCACTATGAAACACTGGCTTGGAGCTGTACCTTATGCTTTGGACAGGAGGCTATGGGCTTGGGGGGGTGGGGGAGCTTTCAGGTTGACAACCGCAACAAAGACCCCACCACTGATTCGGCAATACTCTGGGACCCAAAACCCTAATGTTTTTCATTTCCCTACTTTGTGCGCTTTGCATTCTTCAGCCCTGATGTCTGCATTAACGTAGTTTTTTTGTAATTTATATATATCTGTAAATGTTGCTGTAGGGAAATTTGGAGACCTTGGCTACATTTGTGAAGCACAAGTGAATGTATTAATAATCCCAGTGCTGCCTTGTGTATCAAATTCTGTGTCAGGTCTTGTAACAAATGCACACGTTATAGTCCACCTTTATCACTCCACTAAAGCATGGAATTGCAAATGTAAAAGATACCCATTCAACAGGGTTAATTTATAAAGTCTGTCAGCTGTATCTACTTGGTCTAGACAAAGGGCTTCTTTGCCTTCTAATTGCTGTTGAAGGGCACAGAGAATGAATGTTAAACAAAACTGTCTTTTTTTTTTTCCTGTAGCAAACCTGAGCTCCAGGTCAGACAAGCCTGTCACTGGCTCCTCGGCTGCCTTTTACCTTGCTGTGTTGGCAGCCAATTGTAATTTAATTGCAAAAGCAGCATTTGAAACTCTGGCTTATTTAGAAGGAAGGAAGATTTGTGTTCTCTATGCTAATTCTTTGGGACCCTTTCATTTAAATCTGAAATTGCTAGTGTTGCCTCACAGGGAGGTTTTATTGGCTGTAAATGAAAGTTGAAAGCTCTCATTTTGCAGTCCTTTAAATAGCTCCAGGATGCAGTTTGGCTAGAGGATATGTCTGTAGTATCTGAAGGTCAGCAGAAATATGAAGAAAAACCTGGAGAGTTGAATAGATAGCAGCAATTATTAACGGTCTAATTTTTGTTTTAAAATAACACGAACACATCTACAAACATAGAAATGTAGAAACTAAGGGCAGAAAAAGACATAGTGGCTGATCCAGTCTGTCCGACCCTACCTGCAGTATAATATGAATATCCTAGTGGTCACTTCACTCCCCCTTCCCCATGTCTTCCTCCCTGCTTATCCTCACCGGCCCCATGTGTCTTTCAAACCACCTGATGAAATCCCTCCACTGATTTTGCACAGACCATCCCCTCCAACAGCCTGTACTACTTATCTACCACCCTCTCTAAAGAAATACTTTCTGACTTCCCGGGAGCATTGCAACTCACTTGGGCATTGGCCTTGTGACTTCTAATTCACCCTAGGTGTACATTAATTATCTAGAAACATGTGCCCTGTAGTGGCATATTGATTACTAAACTTCAGTCTGAAGATCTTGCTGTTTTATTTTTAACAGCTGGCTTCAGTACTGTACTAGGCACTGTGATGTCATCAGTATTGTGAAAGCTGCTCTGATTGGTTCAGTATTCCGCTGTAATGATGGTAAACCTTAAGACTATACCTTGGTACAACAGTACCAACATATTTTTGATGTGTTGCTGTTACTGATGTCACTCACTAGCCAAGACTTCTTTTTTTTATCTTGTAATTTTCATCCCCACTCTTGGGGGGTGTGTGTGTGTATGTATGTATGTATATATGTCTATATATACAATATAATATCTGTGTGTGTGTGTATGTATGTATATATATTTATGCAATGGGGTAGACAGAAACAAGTGCTGATAGATCCATTTATCAGACCAACTATATGTATAAATGTAAAATCTTTTAAATGTATACATATAGTAAGTACGACATCATAGATTTATACAGCTAGTAAGTACATCATCACTGTGCCACTCCCACTGCCTGCCGGCTGACACTACTTACAGCTTTTGCTTTCACTTCTACCCATAGTGGCATAAATATGCCTGTCTTCGCTCCCCACCACTATTTTCTGTGCAAGTATTTCAGAGCCTGTCTTCTCAACTCTTTCCCATGCATTTAGTTTTACAGGTCCCTGCCTTTCTGAAACACACCACACCACCAACCGCAGTTCTCCATTTCTCTTGTCTCTCACCAGCTTAACTCCCCGCTCCTTCTTTCACAACATCAGGACACCGGAGACCAGAAACTCACTGCTCCCTCCCGGCCCGTAACTCCTTTTCTGAACACGCAAGCATCCTGTGCTTTCATAAATAAAAATAACATTCTGTCAAACGGCAGCTGCCAACATGTTGCATTCCCTTCCACATAGTGTCAACGCATTGACTGACCCTCGCTAATTCCAGTCACCATCTTGTTTCACATTTTTTCGAAGTGCCGAATCCTCCAGCAATCAGTTCTGACATTTACACACTCACATGGCGTAATTACATGGCATCCATAACTACAGCCACAGCAACCACCTTCAGAAAGGCGCACTCACCTGGCAAAGCACTAAATAAAGCCAAACAATTATAATAAATGCTCGTTTTTGAAACGTATAACCTTTTTCTAAATAAAACACACCTGGCATACCGTATTGCATAAATGAGATTTGTGATGGGGACCTTGTGTGATAACATTACAATAGCCAAGTGCAGCACTGAAGCCGGCAGTTGAAACGAAACAGAAACAGTTCTATCTTTATACGAAGAGCACATTTAAAAGGATAACTAGTAAACTGAGCTATAAAATGTTTTTATTTATATTTGGTGACTGGGTGGGTCCACTGGAACTAGAGGTCCCTTTTTCAGGGGCGACCCAGAGTTACTTACAGGCAGGGGTTCAGACAGTGAACAAATTCTCTGGAGATGGAAAGGGGTTGCAGGGAGAGGCAGATGACAACTTAAAATGCAACAACCGGTTTATTCAAACAGAAGTGCAGGGGTTTGGCCACTGTAGATAATGACAACAGGCACACTGAAGGCACTGTACTTTAGGAACCACTATACTTTGCAAACTTTCTTTACTGTACAGTATCTTTCTGTGTCTATAACCCCTATAACTCTATGATATTACTGTGTTTCTATAGTCATTATAACTCTATGGTAACTGTTTCTATAATCGCTAAAACTCTATGGTATTCCTGTTACTATTAACACTACTATTACTATTACTCTGTCACCCTGGCCAGGGGTTGTTAGTGTGTTTTGAGTTAACCCTTGTTGCAGCTGTGAAGAGGTGATGTGAAGAAAAAAGGTTACTTAAGGGAAAGAACTTTCAAGGATGAATGCGCCACACAGGGCGAAGCACAAACTTTTCCAAGGACTTGGAAGCACTTGAATTAGAAGCGGGGATCAACAGAGGAGGCTTCTCATCCCCAAAGAACAGACTTGTAGCCCAGGACTGGTCATGCCAGACTGCTAGGCCAAATGCACTTGAGAAGAAGTAGGATGGATTAATGAACACAGAAAGAAAGATGGGTGCCTGGTACAGGTCCTCCCAGACCACCAAGCAGGAAGTACAAGGAATTTGGCGATCAGTGGAAGGTAGGGGCAGACTGCTGATCCCTCTTGAAGATGGACGCTTTATCCCCAGGACCCTCAGGGCATTGTTGAAAGGTCAGGTCAGACTGCCAACTAAGGTTGTCAGGAACTTCGGATCCAGTGATAGACGTCTGCCAGCTTTCGTCATCTTTAATCTTGCAGCTTTCGTTGTCCTTGGTCTGTCAGCTTTCATCATCCCTGAAACAACAAAATCCCACCCCACTATGAATCTGAGCCCTAACTACTCAGCTGAGGCAGCTCCTAAACTGACTTGGGTTTTCCTTATCAGGGTAGAGGCATAGCAATGCAGGTAAGTTGAACGGAGCCTGGCCTAAATGTCGCCTAACTCTAGCTCAACGGCCGCCCACTAGGATAATCCAATAGGTCGATGAAAAACACAGCAGTCTGTTCACAGCAGCAGTGGAGGAAGATTACGTAATTTGGTAGTCAGGATGCAAAAGTCAATAGCAACTGGTCATTGCAGGTAATAGGACTCAGTTTAGGGTAATTGCAAGATGATAACACAGTTAAGGGCCATTGCAGGAACTAGATGCGGCTCAGGGCAGTTGCAAGGCACCAGATGCAATGTGGGGCAATTGCAAGGCAGTAACATAGTTAAGGGGCAATTGCAGGTACTAGATGTGGTTCGGGGCAATTGCAAGGCACCTGATGCAGTTCAGGACAGTTGCAAGGCAATAACACAATTCAGGAGCTGTTCAGAGCACTAGACGTGGTTCTGGGCAATTGCAAGGCATGAGATGCAGTTCAGGGCCTTTGCAAGGCAGTAGCACAGCTCAGGAGCAGTTGCAAGCAGTAGATGGGGTTCAGGGCAATTGCAAGGCACCAGATGCAGTTTGTGGCAATTGCAATAAATTAATATAGTTCAGGAGCAATTGCAGGCACTAGATGCAGTTTTGGGGCAGTTGCAAGGCACCAGATGCAATTCGGGGCAATTGCAAGGCAGTAACACAGTTCAGAAGCAATTACAAGCGCTAGATGTGGTTCAGGGCGGTTGCAAGGCAGTAACACAGTTGTGGGCCAATTGCAGACACTAGATGCGGTTTGGGGCAATTGCAAGGCAATAACATAGTTCAGTAGAAATTGTAGGCACTAGATGTGTTTCGGGCAATTATACGGCACCAGATTTAGTTCGGGCAGTTGCAAGGCAATTACACATTTCTGGGGCAATTGCAGGCACTATATGCAGTTTAGGGTAATTGCAAGGCAATAACACAGTTCAGGGGCAATTGCAGGTGCAAATGACAGTCCGGGACGCCAAAACACACTGTTCTATACATCTTTTGCAATAGCAGTACGTTTAACCCCTTCAGTTGCCCCAATATTCCCCTGGGAAAACTGCCTTGATAAATATTTATGCACCTTCAGTAAGGGCTGCTGCCTTGCCCCTTTAATTCCCCAAGAGGCTGCACTTTTAAATATTTATTTATTTCCGCTAGGGCCTGATGCTCTTAGTTCTGCCCCTGCTCTTCTTTAGCTCTGCCTGTGGGAGCTCTTCTCATAAATATTTACATTTTATATTTATTTTAACAAATTCAGGCAGTCAGCATGTAGCTGCTGGTGCGACTGCTGACTTACTGCCCTGGCCTGGGGTGAAGACTGGACGGACTGAGAGGCGGGAGGCTTGCTGGCAGAGGGAGGGCTTAAAGAAATTGATTCGGGCACTGTGCCTGGGGGCCTTGTGGTCCTCTCCCCGAGCTTTGCACGATATGGCCGCTGCTCAGTCGCACTACCAGACGGGGGGAGCAACTTTTTTCTTTCAACCGGGCCACAAAAATAATAAACGGAGCTGAACAAAGCCCACACTGCAGTTGGGAGGGGAACAGGGACTGCCGCTACACTTTGGATGCTGCACACAACACTGGACACGATGGCAACACTGAGGGACGAGAGGTGGGCCACAGGTAAATCCTTAAATCACTGCTGCTGACCTTTGTCCCCTCTCTCCCTCGCACCACAGCCAGTGGACGACTTTTGTCTTTTCAAAGTGCCTGAAAGCACTCACTTCGGGCTTTTCTTGTGCTGCCTCCACCACAGCAACACCCCACCGCTTTCCTGACCACAGCTCAACTGCCAGCACTTGCTAGCATTCGGGACACCGTGTCCCTGACAAACCCAGCTGCCCTACAAAAGTCCAGCACCAGCTGGGCTTTGAAAAATTCTTCCCTGGTTTGTGTGTTTTTCCTGAAGGGGGGGGGGATTCTAGAACAGAGCAGCAGGTGGCCAGGGGACAGCAAAAGGAAAAAAAACAAACTTATTTATTTATTTAATTCTACCCACTGCCTGGCAGTTGTGGAGGGAGATGCATTACAATGGGGGCCCCACACACTACCCTATTACTGGTACTTTGGGGGGGGGACATTATCCTGAGGGGTCCCTGTGCTGTCTCTGTACCACCCCTTGATGCCCACACTAGCTGGGGGACCCTAAGCTTTTATTTAAATTAATTTTACTCTTAAACCCCATACTTTGGGGCACTACAATAAGAACAAGGCAGTCCATCTACGATAGTAAGAACAGTGACAGCTTTCAAGTAGAAAGTTTTTCAGTCCCTCCTTAAAACCCTGAGGGAGGAGGAGGAGTTTTGCAGCTCAGCAGGAAGAGTGTTCCAGAGAGAGGGAGCAGAATAATGACCTCTTACCTGTATTTTTTTTAATCCTGTGTACTTCAAGCAAGTAAAAGTTTGAAACCAGGAATAAACGCTGTTCAGGCTTGGGAACTAATAAACCAGAAAGGTATGGAGATAAAAATTGTGATGAACTGGAACACTAGGCAAAAAAGGGGGTGCATCATTCTCCCCTCCAGAGAGGGCCAACTCAGGGAGGAGAGGACCTTGCAGTGATGCTTCCTGGGAGAGGCCCCAGCTGCAAAGCAGCTCATTTTGTTGTACAGAACCTTGAGCCTGGTAGTCTCGGAGCTCCCGAGGAACTGAAGCATAGGGGGCACCATATAGTAGGGTGGAGAGGAAGACATAGTTTGCAATGGCAAGTCTAGATTCAGGGATGAGAGCATTACCAAGGTGCTATAGTAGACCAATTTTGTAGTGTATAGGTTTGGTGATTTGATCTAAATGAGGTTTAAAGGTGAATTTTTGGTCGAAGTAGCCCCCAAGTACAGTACTTCATTTTGTCAGCCACTTTTATTTGTGCACCAGATGAGGTGGTAAGCGAGAGCAGGTGTAGCCAGTCTGAGCCAAGGTGCTTAGGGCCAAACAGAACCACCTTTTATTTTTTTGTTTGCTTGTTTTTTGCATTTAGGACAAGCCTGTTGTCATAGAACCATTTCTCAAGTGTAGAGACAGAAGAGGCAGACTGGGAATGGATCAGTTTACATCAGTGGAGCTTCTATAGAGAACTGCATCATCTACATACAGAAGTAGGTTCCCAATAGTGGATAGGCAGGTCATGAATAAATATAGAGAAAAGCAGGGGACCCAGGAGAGACACTGCTGTGGACACTATTGGTAATCGGCTTCAGACAGGAATGGGTGCCATGCTATTTAACTTCCTAATAAACGGTTGGTCAGGTATTGTCTGAACCATTTTAGTGAGGGGCAGTCGAAGCCCATGCATTACAACCTGTCGAGGAGTAGACTGTGATTAACCAACTCAAATGCTTTCATGAAATCAATAAAGACTGATCTGGTCACACTCTTTTGTCCATGGCATCCAGTACATATGTAGTCAGTCTGATCGGAGCAATGCTAGTACCATGGTGTTTTCTGAAACCACGCTGCCAGTCAGTAAGTAGGTGGTGCAGCTCCAGGTAGTCTGGAATTTGACTGCAGACTAATCTGTCGTGTACCTTATCCAGTGGACTAAGCCGGGAGATGCGGTGGTAGTTTTCCACCAGATCCTTACAGCCACCTTTATACACAGGAACTACCACCACCATGTTCCATTTTTCATGGATTTTACCTTCAAGGAAGGACCTATTGATGAGCAAGGTACCAGGAAGTGCAGTAATCGGGGCTGCTATTTTGAGTACCCACTAGGCTGGGTTCCAAGTTGCTAAAACCGGCCACACCACGTGATTTATTACGTTTTGGGAGGGTGTACACTTCCTGTTTCTGGACATGTCTGGTATAGAAACAGGGTTGCTAGACACTTGTGATATCCTGACCCATAGGTGGGAGAGGAGATTAAATGGAGACAATTCTGAATCTGGTTAGATCAGTGAAAAAACAGTTGAAGGCATTAGCAGTGAGCTTGGGTTCACTGATGATATGGCCATTAGCTACAGTAGCACCTTATATTCTTCTTAATAACCAAATATATCCCCGTGAAGAGGATGTGACAGTTTCAGATACTCCCATAAGCCCCTGTTCAACAACAGAGAAGGCCTTCTGACCTCAATTGTGGAGCTTTACTAAAGGAGTACAATTTTAATTTGCCATCTTCTCCCCCCACTGCCCTTTCTGTACCATTAACTTGCCTTCTTCAGCTTTGCCAGTTAAATTTAGTTCAGTGGGAACTGGCACTGTGGACCTGGCTTATGAAATCTACAGTTAGGTAAGCTCTGGATCCCAAGTATCAGTCCTGCTTTTAAACTAGAGCCTGTTGCAAAGAGAATTCTAAGAAGTGCTCCACATAATGGCATTCAAGAGTAATGTACTCATCGTTTTTGACATTTGGTGAGTAAAATAAAATTTTGATGAGTAAAAGTGCTTTAAATTCAGAAAAACTGCTCTTTTTGAAGTATCTTTGGAACATTTCCAAGGGTTGGGATGAGTATTGGTACATGTCAAAAAACTGTTATAGTATTTGTTGAAAATTGGTACGTAAAGGAAAGAAAGGGAACATTGTTTAACCAGGAGCAGCACACTAAGCCGAAGCTCGTTTCCAGATGCTACCTAGGAGCACAAGGAAGTTAAGTGACTTGCTCAGGACCACACAGTATGCACCTAGGCAACTGTGGGATTCAAACCCAGATCTCCAGATCTGCAGCTCAGTGCCTTAACCCACTGTACTATACTGCCTCTTCACTTTTTACCAGATCCAGTAAAATAGACTAGTACTCACCTAATCTGGAGCACTGATTGTTAGTATACAGTAATATCTTGTAATAGACATTCCTTGGAACGGATAAAATAGTTTAAAGGTGTAGTCTAAATAATCATAAAACCCACAAAAGTGATAGTGCTCCTTTAGAGTGTCCTGATTGGCAGGTCAGCCCTTTCAGAAGTGCAACTTCATGTTCTTTGTCTTTCATCAGTTTCTTTTACTTAGTATACAAAACTTTGAACAAGCAGAAGTTGGGTAAGATAAAAAACTCTTTCTTCTCTTAAATTATGAATTTATTGTTGTAGCTTGCCAGTATTACTAATGCTTTGAAAAACCCTTCTGTTTCCTTTCTGAAGTCTAAATGTTAGGATGTTTCTTCACAGCCAGTTGAGTGCAGCTGTTTAATTTTTTTGTGATTTGGACAGGTGTTGCGGTGCTCAAGTTTACAGTACTGGAGCTGGTGATTAGACATCAGCTGACAACCTCCCTTATTCGATCATCTGCTGATTTTCATTTCCTGTCTCTGAAGACGCCATCGTCACACTCCTGATTGCTATGATTTCTTCACTACTGTCTCAAACCTCTTGTATGGTTTGCCTTAACATATTTGTATCTGTGAATTCCCTGTCAAATGTACATCCTTATGAAAATGTATTTGTTTTTATGGCATTACTGTGTATAAGCTCAAGGCATGATAAAATAAGTGGGTTCACATTGCTACTTGCAACCCAAAAATCAGCAATAGCAAAATTAATTTCAATCTTGATTAGCAGCATTGCTAATCAGTTTGCCAGACCAGGTTGGTCTTTTTTTTTTGTTAATCCTCACTGGTGGTGGTGCTGTTCCCCACTACCACAGCACTACACTGGTTTGAAGGAGACCAGACAATGTCTAATTACTGGCTGCTGTTTCCACATGGACCCCTTTCTGTTCACCGCATTTTCTCTCCTCTCGGGGTCGAAATTGGCACTGGCCCACTAGCAGAATATATGTAGGTTTTGTATCGAGCTAGTAAGATTTTCCTTTAACTAGCCTTGCAGGCTTGTACTGAAGAAGGTAACATTTCAGTAAGTATACCAGATGGGCCAGAAGGAAGGTCTGTTGGCTACTGAATTTTCCCAGCCACTAGCCCTGCTGGCTAGTGGCTGCTAAACTTAATTTTGACCCCTGCTCCTCCTTCGTGCAGCAACAGTACGAGGTAGCACCTCCTCCGCACGCAGCTCCATCAGCCTGCAGCAAAGTGAAATGCAACACACCTGAAGACCGCGTCTGGTAACTGTATCCTTTAAAGGAGGCAAGCAATATTCATAAATTACCCATCCCATAAGCCTTACCCCTGATTAGGGGTTTGTAAATAGAGTGTTCTTTTCAGTGAAGTTTAACTTACTTTATTTCATTTTGTAAAGTCTGCGTTGCCCGCAAAATGGCATATGCTCTGTGGTGCCATTTTGTGACTAAGTGCGGCACCGCACTGCTCGGCTCCAATACAAGTGTATTTACAATATCGGAAATGGCACCACAGAGCATGTGCCATTTTGCTCAACACTGGACTTTACAAAATGAAATAAAGTAAGTTAAACTTCACTGATAAGCGCTCAATTTGCAAAACCCTAATCAGGGGTAAACTTTCTGGAAGGGTAATTTATGAATATTACGCTTCTCCTTTAAAAAAAAAAAAAGCTAGACAGTCAGAAAAAAATGAACAAGCGTTTGTCAGTGCCGAACACTGGTTGCTTGTTAAACAATTTAACAAAAAAGTTTAATGTTAGAAACATAACTGAACCTTGTATGTATTTCGGTGTGATGTCTGAAAGGCGTTAACATTTGTCGAATGTAAGTCAGCTCTCTGCACATTGAGCTCAGTTCGATCCGTTATCACTATACTCCCCACAAGGGGGTGATTTCTGCATTCCACAACGGGTTTTATTTTTGCACTGTAACTTGGACCCGGTTTATTTGAATGCAAAGGTAGCAACTGTTACTTATACAATTACATGAACTTACAGGTACTTATAGTAATTGCTGTGTGTGTGTGTTTGTGCAAAAGTGTGTGTCTGTTCTTCTTACAATACATAGTATAAATAAATTAAGTCCAAAGCTGAACTCAGTCTGTGACAACTGGTATGCAAATGGCACAATACAATATGTAGCCAAGGATAAATGGTAATTGAGGCACATGGCAAGTTACAATATGTGAAGCTTTTGCTCTTTTACAACTCAAGTTGGTAAAAAGTAAATTACTTTGCAATTTAAAAAAACAAATCTTAAGTTCTAGGTTTGCAATTCACTACGAAGGCAGAACTAGCCAGTGAGATCAGCAAACTGGATCTACTGAGCATGGATAGAGCTATAGTATTCTATTTTGTGTAAAAGGGTAACATTCCTTAGCAAGTTTCAAACAAATTATGTTTACCTCCCTGCAGAAAGTGTGTAATTCTTACTATAATAGGGCTAGAAAAGAACCTGCATTTCAAAAGTGAAATTGCCATGAAATTGTACGTTTACCCCAGTTAATATAGTTCACACAAAAATATTTTTTCTCAAACCGACTGTGCCCAGTCCTGTTCAAATTAGACTCTAGCCCACACCCTTTGCCTACCTTAGTCCTCGTGCAGTTGTCGGTTCCAGTAGCAAGACGTGTCTTCAATCGGAGAGTGGATCTCAAACCTGGGACCTGTTCAGGGTGTGTGGGGATGCACGGGGGGGGGTCCTGAGTAGGAGTTGGGGTGTGCTGATTGGCGAGGGACCGTTTTCTTTATTTACAGAGTTAAAAAAAACATTGAGGGACCATTTTGTTTATTCAAGTGTAGCTTGCAAAGTGATGGTGAGGGGTGCCACATAACACCAGGGAATCTAAAATGGAGTAATGGAGATGGCTGCCAAGTGCCCTCACAGCACCCAGGGCATGCGTTAGTCCACATTATCAGCATACCCTGGACTGTGTTAATGCACTTATTACATGGTGCTTCTGACAGAATAATCTCATTAGATGGTGGCCATCACCTGTCAGTGTGATAATCCACATTATCAGCATTGTCAGGGTGATAAGGTCCACCAAAGTAGGGATCAAGGGGCAGAACGTCCCGGTTTCTCATGTCAGGTAGCAAAAACCAAAAGCAGCCATTTGCAAAATGGGCTTAGCGTTGCAGGATTGCCTCTGTACCAGATCTGTGCTGGGATGCTGTCGTGCTCAGTCCCCACACGGTATTGAAACTGGCAGCTACCTGTGTTGTGGCACTCCAGTGTTTGTAACAGCAAAGCTGCTGTCTGTGCTGGCAGCAGATGTGTCCTGTCAGCGATCAGTTGCATGAGGCCCCTCCTGCTATCCATTTGACACCCCGACATCTTCATGCTGTATCACATCTGATGATGCCCACCCATGCATCCCGCGGATCGTGAATAGCCCACGCATCAGTGACCCCTGAGGTAGCTACGGGTCGGTGCAGAGGCACACAGCATGCACCTGCCCACTGTAGTAGCCCAGTGTTCCTGTCTCAGGTCTCTGTCTACCTGCCCAGTGGACATCGGGACACGTGACACACACTGCATTAGTGGCCAGCACTTAAGCCCCAAAACTGCTTCTTAAGTTTTTCCACAGTAGTGTCCACTTTTGGCTGTCCAAACAAGTAAGTATTTCTAGCATATCTAAGGTGTAGTTTGGCTGGCATCTGAAGGTTGTCCACCACTTCTAACTCCTGCAAACACATTCGTACCTAATTGAAAGCTTTCCTTTTCTCTCGAGTCACCTAACTTAGGTTGCAAAACAGATACTGTAAAGTGATGTTTATCCTATAAATAATAATGCCCATGTTGCTCCACTTGTTTAAGAAAACTGCCTTTTTCACTCCGCTGGGCAGTGAGTACCATCATGCTACGCTCCCCATGCTACGTTCTGTGGCTGCAGGTACTGGGAGTGAATTTGAAATATGGCAGAAAGCGCAGGTGCTGTCAGTGTCACAGTGACAGGGAGAGTGAGAGAGAGAGATACTGAAATGGGACTGTCACGCTTTCTGAACAGCTCCAACCCGCTGTCAATACCGCATCATTAATGTCAGTGGCTGCAAATGGTCTGTCCCCTCTGTCTCCCGTGGCTGGCCCCTACTAAGCTGTTCTGTAAAGTCATCCGGCAGAGTGTGTGTAAGTGGAGAGAGAGAGAGAGAGACTCATCCCTGGAGCCCCCAGAGCACCAGCCAGCGCCACAAGCAATTGTGTGTGCAGCCTTCCTGTATGAACGTGGAGTCAGGCAGGGGCTGCACAGAAGAGATCGGCAGCGAGCCACAGAAAGCAAGTGAGAGGCACAGAGAGCAAACAAGCCACTGTTATGCAAGATTTCCCCTTTCAGTCCACAAGCCGATCAGCTGTTTGCTGACGTGGGCTTCATGCAAATCAAAGGACTGAAGCCCTCTCTAATTCGAGCAGCTTTGGGCCTTTCGAATACATGACCATTCAGCCCACCTAGCAGAGGGTTATGTCAGGACCACACCGAGTGGTCATTGGCATAGACTGCTGAGCCCATCGCGAGACCCTGGTCTTGTGTACTGCAGTGGGCTCGGCAGTGACCCCCGCCCCCAGAACCTCTATTGCAGTAATTGTTGTCTTGCGCATGCGCGCAACCAACATAAAAAGTACATAGTAGAGTTAGTCGGGGGGGGGGGGCTGTATGCAAAAAGGAACAGTGCATCAGTCGATTGAGGCATGCTGCATAAAAGACAAGCAGACCAGCACACAAGGAGGAAAAAGGGGTGAAATAAAGGAGGTGAGTCCTTTCCAACTAGACTAAAAACATTGCTAAATGTGCAGCCCGCTAGCACAGTAGTAGTACTACCACTCATGATGCCGAAGATGAGGGTTCAGGACCGAACCCAGGTCATCAGAGGGATGGTCGGGGGAGGTGAGCTGAGTGTCCCAGAGGACGCTCTCCTCCTTGGGGGGGCAGTCAGTCTCCACTGTGCTATTGCCACCTGTGTGGCAATGCAAGCAGAGCCACGAACTGAGGGTGGATGCCAGCAGGCTCTGCATGCACACGGGGAGCATATCTCAGTATCCATACAGGGAGAATACCAGAAAAGAGAGCACCAGCTTCAGCAGGAGGATCTCTACCCCTCGCTGCAGGCCCCACACCACTAACTGTGGTGCTGTCCCTCAAGCGCCTTCCCAGTATCTATCAGGAGGCAAAAGGGGGCCCTATGGATGACCCCACCCATGGGGGGGTAAGCCGGGATTGTCAGAGGGGAGAGGTAAGTCCCAGAGAAGGCGGGTGATGGGGCTGGAGGAGTGGGTAGGACAGATGGGGGCCGGCTAGCAGTAGCAGAAAGCATACTAAATGCTATCCTCGTGGGTATCCAGGTGGAAGTAAAGGAATCCAAGGCACTTTTCGCAAGAGTAGGGAACTTTCCCTGGTATTCTAGTCAACATTCTCCTTCCTATAAAACTGGTTCCTGCAAATGTCCAAGGCTGTGTGTGAGTGTTGATGTGCAAAGTGGCTGCCACTATGTTTCGTCACATCATTACCAATCTAGCATTGCTTGTAAAGTGCTTTGGGATACAGTGTGTATGAAAAGTGCTACATAAATTCTGATTGTTATTCTTCCTAAATTAAAAAAAAAAATGCTCCTCCAAACTAGCTGATTGCTAATCAGTTTTATTTTTGATTAGCCATGCCGCTTATCAGCTTTCTGAAACTATTTCATGCCTTGAAGCTTAGCAGCTAGTTTCTATTATGCCTCTATTTCGTGACATTTTTGTCTAGTACACAGTGGATTGGTATTTAAATGGAAGACATATTATATAGTAAATGAAATATGGTATTGTGGTTTATTCGTTTGTGCCAATTTAGCATCGTATAAATAGCAGCATACATAAAAGCTTACAGCTCTGGGACACAATTGCTTTAGCTCTGCAGAGTGCTGGGCAAGCTGCTGTCATTACCTTCACTGTGTAGTTACAAAATGAAAGAACTACTGTGCTTCGTAGTGAGATGGGGGAAAAACTGTTTTCTTTTCTGAGCAGAAGCCTTATCTGGTGTGCCTGGAGGAAAATGTAAATAAACAAAATGTAAGAACTTTTGTGAGAGGGGTATAACTAACTGTTCCAAAGATATTTTGAGGTTATAGTGGCTTTTCACCTGCATGAATGCTGCAGCATATTGGGTTGGTAACCAGTGAGAGTAGGGAGTTCTAAAGATCCTAAATACCAGTCTAGTGTGTCAGTGACGGTATGCCACTTGTTTATAAGTTTTATCTAATTAAGTTTAAATTATTTTGTTTATTTATTTATTGTTTTACCATAAAAAAAAATCCATTGAGTAAAACCCATTTTCAAGGATGCCTCAGGGAAAGCAATCACGTTACAGTAATAAAAACAATAGTATAACAAAATCTAGCCACAGCAGACATGGCTGCAGCCACGATCACTGAGCACACAGTGGAACAGTCTGCCACATCCAAGATGGCCACCAATGCCAGTGCGCATGTGTAGTGAAGTCGTGCATGTGCATTGAGTGGCAACAAAAGTAGTGCGCCGGTGGGGGCGGGGGATTGGTGAGCAGAGTGTTTTGGAGTTCCAGAATGATCGTACTGCAGCTCCAAAACTGATCTTCGGTGGCAGTCCGGTGGCTCGTCTTTAGACCTTGCTAGACGGCTGCAGGCTCCACCCACTGCAGCCATAAAAATGCATTACTGTACTGAGTTAACTATTACTACAGCAGAAAGGCAAGTACAGTATATACAGCAGGAACTGTAACAGCTGGAACTATACAAGCAGTTTTGCAGCAGCAAGGTAGGCAGGAGTCCACCAGAAAGGCAGAGGCACTAGCCAGCGGTACACCATTTGTAAATGTTATTCTGGTCTACCTTGTTTTTTTGTAGATCCACATTTATTCATGGCTAAAGTTGTTCTCCCATACAGCTTCCAGTTGTGATGTAGGCTG
Source organism: Neoceratodus forsteri (assembly GCA_016271365.2). NCBI lineage: Eukaryota > Metazoa > Chordata > Ceratodontiformes > Ceratodontidae > Neoceratodus > Neoceratodus forsteri. The sequence goes on along the minus strand of CM057456.1, from coordinate 761,468,688 downwards.
ACACATGGCAATGGAATTACTGAAGAGCAAAAGAAACTGCTGCCACCAAAGCTGAATTGTGTGGATGACCAGACCAGCATCCAGGAGCTCAGGGTGCACACAGTGTATGTGGGCGTGGATGTAACTGCTGGAGTTTTAACTGTGCCTTCCTCAGAGGATGGTATAGCCAAAATGTCAGCTTTTTGGTGTGTGCCCATGTTGTGTGCACATCCCGAGTTCCCTGCTGCCAGTCTGGTCATCCAGAACTTTGTCCACAAATAAATATGGTCCTACAGAAAACAAGGTGAGCACAATAACGTTTACAGGTGGTGTTCTGTTGGTTAGTGCTCTGCCTTTCTGATGGGCTCCTGCCTACCTTGTAGCTGCAGTTGAATTTCTGTTAGCAGATGGCACCAGCTCAGAAACTCCAGCGAAGGAGTAGAGCCCCTCATCTGTGACATTGTTTGATACAAGTGTGTTTGCCTGACAAAAGGAACCAGGTATGTGCTAAGTGCAGTTTGGACCCTGTATTACTGAATACATATAAGGGCATATAAATTGTTAGGTCAGAAGAGAAATGGTACAGTGCATTTCGGTTTGACACCCGTGCCTCGCTAGTAATACGAGTCTGTATTGTAATGCCCTGTTACCTAGTTTATTTTTTTCTTTAAATTGTTCACATGGGTAGCTGTTATATTGCTGATTTGCTCAGTCTTTGTGCCCTATGTTCCCTCTCCCCCAGGCTGCACCTGGGAATAAGTCCTGGCTCAGTGTAACTTTCCCTGTTACCAATTTTCAAATAAATAAAACCTCGACCAGCAGTTTGAACATATTGACAACTCATTGTGAACACATAATGAATTATTTTGTGACTGAATTCTTTCTTACTTTTAGTTAGTAATCTCCAGTTCTTGAAAAAGAGATTAACTCGAAACTTGAACTGTTTCATAGCTCACAAACCAGAATCTTCAGTGACAAAAGTAGAGAAAAGAGAACATGTAACATTAATGACAATTGGGGATCATACAAGGTACAGGATAGCCACTGCTGTAGCAGAGAACACCAGGAATAGCCCAGTGCACTGATCTCCCTGAATCTGTGACCTACAGTACTGACAAAGATTGTGTGTACTGTACAAGGAAGCCAGCCCTATGTATAGTATCAGCTGCATTTGGGATCTCCTGTGGTTAGATTTTTAGTATATGATGATTCTGCTACCCTTACAGTGTCTGTTTTGCAAATTCACACATCCTCACACGCTAAGAACTGTTGGGAAGGCGAGGTCAAAGTGGTTTTGCTACCCCTAGGATGAAAACAACGGTTCCTCGTCTGGGCTCTTTTTATGTTTACTTCTTTAAATGTTTGAGTTTGTTTCTCTTGTTTGGTTAATGTCATTTTGGTTAATTTTAAGGTTACTTGTGTCAGTGGCCTGTAGGGTTGCCGTGCTTTCTTTTTCTCTGCCGATGGAAAAGGCCTGTAAATGGCCAGTACTCACAGCTATGCCTTGTCTGGTCTGGTAACATGCACTGTAATGCTGTTGGTCCCGACCAGCAGACTTGGGTGTCCCTAGTGCTAGCCACTTTTCTCTTGCTCTTACTTTGGCCCACTTAAATAAACAGGTGTCTGCAATGTCATGTCATTTGCTGCTAGTGACTTTGAACTAGCTGTGGAATGGAACACCTTGGCTTTCACCCCTGTTGTGAATACTGATCTGGTATGGCAGGCCTGGCCTTGCCTGAACTGTTTCTTCTCCTGAGATGCTTCTAACTCACCTATCATACTTCTTTTTTATGGCACTGACCGCAGCACCATTCAGGCTGCATGTGTTACCAAGCCAGTTAGCGCTTCAGGAACCCTTTTTCCCTCATTTTCTTGTTTTCTCCTGTTTCCTATCTGTAGCAGACTCGTCAGCCTGACCCAGATTTCAGCCTAGCTTTAATCTCACTGCTGCAACCCCAGCCACTGCAAATGAAGAGTAGTAGAAGAACCTCTTGTGTGCCCAAAACATTTTTGTATTTTCATAGAAACAGCACAGGGTCATAAAGCTGCAGCGAAACCGTACAAACCAACAATGCTGCACATAGAACAGTGTGTGACAAGACAGGATCCGGAAAGAAAGCCACCCATACAAGAAACCGCACACAAGATACGGCCCAGCACACTATGTTTTATTTTTCTTGACCGGACACTGCACCGGCAGCTTCCTAGAAACTTTTCCAGGTGAGATTACTGCGACGGGGTAGCGGTTCTCACCGTACGCTGACCTACCCCTGTTGCTGTAGAATCTTTCGTGCTTTAGGCAGCACTGTTTCATGTGCTGTTTAGTCAGCGCTATATTCACCTGGTACCCATGGAAACACAGACAGTGACAACAGAAAAAGATCCCCAGGTCCGTCTAGTCTGCCCAGAGTTCCCTAACTGCCCTGGGGCCTACTGTTCATGCAGAGTTTAATCCTTCCCAGTCCACCCCCTGCTTCCATCTCTACTGTTGTCAACCTGAGCATCCACCAAGTCCTTCACTCTGTTCTAGCCATGCTTGAAAACATTTATGGTCTTAGCACCCATCGACTCCACCACCCTTTCTGTAAAATAGAACTTCCTCATGTCCCTCTTAAACCTTCCCCCTGCCAATTTCCATACTATACTCCTCCTCTATAGTTCCTGGCAGTTCACCTTGTTTATTCTCTTCAGGAACTTGAAAGTCTCTATCATATTCCCTATCTCTCACCTGATCTCCAGCGAGTACATGTTCAGTGCCTTCAGGCAATCTTTGTAAGATCTGCCCTGTTAGCCCTGAATCATCTTGGTTTCCCTTTTGGCTGAATTGACCTGTCTTCAGTACAGCTACCTTTTCTCCAATCTTTTATTCAAAGAGTAAACTGGCACACTTCAGCAGGACACCAGCTGCTTGTGCCTGCGCCATTGGTTGTTGTGCTCCATGGTTTTCCACTGTCTGTTAAAAATTCATTGGTCTAGCCGGCCTGGTGGTGCTGGAGGTTGAGGAGCTGGATGCCACACCTTGTGCCGTGCCGGCGGCCTGGGCTCGGGAATGAGCCCCGGCTGCCAGGGGTCGGTAGGGGTGAGAGTGGATTGCGTGTCCGTAGGAGTAGAGTGGGTTTGTTATCCTGCCTACTGATCGCCCTCTAGCAGAGACTGGAAGAAGATGATACAGATCGGGAGGCGCATACCCAGTGCATCTACATCGGGGGCAGGGAGAAAAGTGAAAAATGGAGATGGCAGGCTCCGTGATGACCCCAGCTGCACCCACGCTGAACCCTGAAATCCGGATGCTGGCTTTCCAGGAGAGGGGGAGAAAGTTGATGCTCCTCGCCCCCTGCCCTGTCACGGGGGGGGGGCAACCCATGAGGAATTTCCCGGGGAGGCTTGGTTCGCAGTGCCAGGGCCGGAGAGATGAGCTCCCCTGAGGGGAGGAGCCATAGCCGCCTGCCCGCTCCCCCCATAAAATTCATATGGGAAAAAAAAAGATTTATTGGTCTGCTTGCCATTCAGCCAGGCTGCAAATGCTACATTCAGGTAAAAGCTCAGACTGGACCTGGGCTGTCCCATTCCTGTCCAAGTGTCTAATTACTGTACTAGACGAGTGGTGATATGGAGCTTGAACATCAATGCACTTCTGATGGAGATCCAGTGAATGAACAAAAATAAAGCTTACTTTCAGCCTTAAAGGGGAATGATTAAGCAATAACAACCAAGAAGCCGGTAATTTCCGAGGGATTAACGACCGGTTGGGGGGATGTGGTGGCACGAGTCTCAGTCAAGGGCAATCTCCCTCCAGCCGCTCATTAATCCAAGGAATTGACTGGCTTCGAGGTGGTTGTTGCAATTATAAGTCTAATCACAATAGCAACTTTCGTTTTTTCATTTTATTTCAGTTTTAGTTGTGTGGTGCAAGCCGTGCATGTTACACAGGGTCAGTTTGCAGCTGGGTCGGTCATTTCTAAGACATTAATGACCGATCCAGTAGCCAATCAGGAGCCTCACTAGGCTCATAAATAATTAATGAGACTTATAATTGTGTTTAGTAGTAGCTGACAGCAGTCCAGAGATTTTGATGATTAAGTCGGGTTTATAGTACAGTAATACTACTTTTACACTATGTTTAGAACTTTGTGATGTCACTGCCTGTGATTACATGGTCAGTCTGATCCGAACTGGATTACTGAGAAATCTGATTACTGAGACAGATTATGCAGATCCATGTAAATATGAGAATTCTTATTATGATCAGATTACATGAACTTTCAGAAATCTGCTTCTTATAGTGTACCTGGGTGCTCTTGTTCGAATGTAGTTGCTGACTTATGTAAACAAGTCTGGTAGCATTTTCAGATTGTTGCCATGTTTGCACATGCCTGTTAGCATGAAATGTCCCCCAGACTGTCTGGTGAGCACAAATCAATATTGTGACAGAAAGGGCATAATAAAGAAAAAAAATGAAAGATCTTCTCCAAATACAGTAGTATTGTTTAAGATTATTTTCCAAAGTTTTTACAGGCAAACGAAAGCATAGAATTTGTCAGCAGAAGAGTACCGCCTGTCCCACCCAGTCTGCCCAGATGATCTCTACCTAGTCTGCCACCCCAGACTCTAACTGGTCTCTAGCAATCCTCCCTCCTCCCCGCCTATTAACTAATATTCCCTTATGTCCATCCCACATATGTTTGAAGCCCCCTACTGTTTTCACCTCCATCACTTCCACTGGCAGTCTGTTCCAGGTGTCTCTCTCTTTCAGCTAAGAAGTATGTCCTCACATCCCTCTTTAACTGCCCCCCCACCTTCCAGCTTCAATGCATGCCTTGTGGCCCTGGTGCTTTTCTTCCTTTGAAAGAGACTCCACTTCTGCACCCTGTTCGCACCTGTGAGGAACTTTTGGGTCTCTATCATGTCCCGTTTCACTCTCCTCTCTTCCAGAGTGTACACGTTGAGATTCCTCCGTCTCTCCTCGTAGAGCTTTTGGTGCAACCTCTGCACCATTGTAGTTGCCTTCCCCTGGACTGCCTCCAGCCTGTCTGTGTCCTTTCTTTCTTTTTTTTTTCATAGAGATTTTTTCCTCTGGAGCCCTGGCAAGCGGCTACGGCTCTCCTGGCGGAGGGACTCTCTCACCGCTCCTGCACTCGCCACTCCCCGGTAGCTCCCCCATAGGTTGCCCCCTGCAGCGGGGCCAGGAAGGAGGTTGCCTGCTTCTCCTCTCTCCCAGAAACTCAATCCAGAAGCCGGGGACAGCCTTCAGGAGCGGCTGACCATCATCGAGCCTGCCAGGCTCTTTTTTCCTCCATTTTTCCCGTCCCCCCACCAACGTGAGGATGTTGGACTGAGCCTCCTGACCCGTACTGCCCTCCAGCTATTGCCAGAGGGCAGTCAATGAGCAGGACAAGTCCCCCCCACCAAGAGAGGAGAGCAGGCCTTTCGACGCTTAGTTCTCTCTCTCCCCTGCCGACCCCCGGTGGCCCGGGCTTGTTCCTGAACCTGGGTCGCTGGCATGGCGTGAAGTGTAGCGACCAGTGCCTCAACCTCCAGCGCCACTGGGACGGTTCAGTCTATGTCCTTTCTGAGGTGCAGCCTCAAGAACTGTACACACAATACTCCAGGTGGGGTCTCCCCAGTGAATGATACAGTAACAACCCCATCTCTCCCGCGTACTTGGAGATGCCTCTTCCAGTGCATCTCAGTACCGCACTGGCTCTACCCACTGCTTTCTCATACTGCCCTGTGACTTTGAAGTCATCAGATATGCTGCTTGGATAATATGATCCTTAAGATTCCCCAGTGTCACACATCCCTGGGTCAAAGAGCCTTTGCCCACCGGGCCCCCAAATGGATCAATGCTGTACCTCCAGACTTGTTCTCAGAAACCAAGATAGGCACTTTTAAACGAGAGCTCAGGAGCTATCTTGTTGCTAAAGCCAGCTCTGACTGCTTTCAGTAGACCATACAGTCACCTCACCTGTTTACGGCCTCAACTGCCTCATCCTCCCCCTTGCTCCCTTCCATAAGCCCCACCCCTCCAGCCTTCACCCCTCCCTTCTCCTCATTGCCTCTCCCCTTCTCGTAACTGCTTCACAAGCCTCCACTGCTCTACTACTCTATGTAATGCAACCTCCCCCATTCCGTGACGTGACCCACCTCAGACTGATAATCCTTCTAATTCCTGGCACATGCCTTACCTTTAGGCTCTACCGAGGCTACTACTCTTTCTCCCCTGCAACTTTCCACCCTGTACCCTATCTTCTGTTGCCTCCTCCCTCCCTGAACTGACTCCTCTTGTCCTCTAGCTGACCCCAGTGAAGCAACTTTCCCAGGACACTCATTATGCATGTCTACCTAACGTCTTTATGCTCTTAAATGTATTTGTATTTATCCTTTGTTACTGTATTTTACAATACTACATGTATAACCATGCTTGTGTTATGTCTGTACCCTGTTTGTCCTAATCACTGATGTGGAACCTTTGTAATGAGCCTGTTCTCAATGGTGTCTCCTAGATCACAGTAAACAAATAACTCCAAAGTCCCTTTCCTGCTCAGTGACTGACAGTACTTCTCCCCCAATCCAGTACTCCACTGCTGAGTTCCTATGCCCTAGGTACATAAAGTTGCACTTTTTGGAGTTGAACCCCGACCACTTTGTTTTTTACCACTCCTGAAGTGTCCCAACATCCCCCCAAAGCCTACAGGAAACATGAAGGGTTGTTTTTTTTTGGGGGGGGGGCATTGTTTGTTAGGCGATTACATTTACATGTACAAGATGAATGTGTATGTGGAAAAGTGTTATATATATACACACATACATACTTGTTAAATTGCCTAAAAGAGAATGGAAACATGTTTTTAAAATGAGACTGATATCATTCTTTCTAAATTTAGTGCCTGCTTTAACCCTTTGTTTTACATATGAAATAAGTTCTAATATTGCTCGGACCAGGTTTACAGCAGTATTCTCTGACGTCGTCGACTGCCTGTTGTCCCTTAAGATCACTGAGCAGTGTCTGCTCTACAGTATGCTAGTTCATTTTCTTCACAAGAAAACAGTGAGGAACAACATGGGGGCTGGGGTTATATTATACTGGATGGGACAGTGTTCATGATGATGTTTGGAAGGGGCCCTAGACTACTGGGAGAGATCAGTGGTGAATATGAATATCTTAGCCAAGCAGTGGACCAGCCACCAGGGGTTAGGATGCGGGGAATGACTAAAGTATTATTGCATGTGCCCTCTGCTTTTGTTCATGGCATAGTGCCAAGCAAGTGGCACTGCAAATACACAGAAGTCCATAGGTATCAAACTCCTTGTGTCAGCATGCACAAACTTTGTTTGTAAACATTAACATACTGTATGGTGGCCCTCATTTGCATTAAAGCTTATTAACATGAAGGACTCTTCCCACATTGACTAAGATAGACTTTAGTGTATAGTTGGTAAGTGTGGGCCACAACAAGGAGTTTGCTGGCCTCCGGTTTCTTATTTCCACACTTTGTGACTGAGAAACCGGCACACACAGTGTTTATCTATATCTTTGTAAATTCTTATTTTGTTTTATGCACTGCTGAACACTACTGTATATTAACATGAGGAAAGTCATTTTCAAAAATAAACATATTAGTTAATAAAATAAGCAATAAGCCACAACAAGGTGTGTGTGTGAAAGGATGTTAATGCACATCCAAGGGTAGTGAGGTACTAGGCCACAGGCTGTTACCCACCGAGAAGTGCATTCATACCCTTTAATACACAACCTGAAGTGGCTTATTGCACTTGTAAAGTGGCTCACTGCTACGTTGTATATTATATAAAGTGAAACATTTTACATTTTTTTTTACATAAACCATTTTATTTTTTTAAATTTATTCTTTTACTCCCCCAAGCCACTAGCCGCCCGGTATTTTCAGCCCGGTCACGGAACCACGACTTCCACCCCTCATATCGGCCACTGGGTCCCTCCGAAGCCCCGTGGCTTTCCCCCTACGGCGGGGCTGCGGCACTCTCCCTGCACGCCGCAGACCTTCAGATAGGTCGGAGGGCCCTAGCCTGCGGGGTTAATTGAAGCCGTGGCAGGGCTTCATGTAGGGTGGCTGATGGCTGTTCTTTTTCCGTTTTCTGGGGAAGGCGGGGCCGTGCAGTGACATCCAGCGTCTGCCCCGCCTCCTATCTGAACTGAGCGCCGGTAGCTGTGCGACTCCCAGCCTCCGCCAGGGGTCCCACATGTGCCGGATACTACCCCACCCTCTCCCTGGAGAAGGAGAGCAGTTCATAGGATGCTCTGTCCCTCTCCCCCTGCCGGCCATCCAGCGACCCTGGTCCATTCCCGAACACAGGTCACTGGTGTCGCGAGCAGAAATCCAATCGCTGCGCCGACGGGCTGGCTACATAAACCATTTTTTTAAAATATCTTTTAAATAAAATATTTACATGAAATAGTACCTAATCTTGTAAATAATTAGATCCTGCACCTGACAGTACAGTCCCAGGAATTTAATGCACGGTCAAGTGACATGTCTCAGACAGTGAAGTTTCTAGATTACTTCTTGCCATTTTGTAATGTTTATTTCCTGGCCTGGTGGCACCAACTGGTGGTGGACTGCACCACCCTAAGAGAAACATTGACTTGTTTGTGGAGCCTGACTCCCCTTTTCTGAGCCAGTAGGGAGTGGGGCCCAATGCAGAGCCATCATTTCTTGATCCCAGGGGAAGGGGATGAGCGCTTCATTACATGCGTGCATCTTATGATGGGAAGTCGTGGGCCCTAAACATCATGGGAGATGACAAGCTGTTGGCTGCCATCCACTAGTTGGAATGCTTGGCCAGTGGCACAGACTTTGCTTGGGGAGATAATACCTGTAAGTAAAACTACTGCAAACCACCGCTCCCACAAATATGACAGTGCCCCACACACACACACCAATGCCACAGAACCTGTCTTACTATTAAGGACACTTTTCTGTGGCCAGCAGTTGTGGACTGGACATTGGGGCCATACTGGGGGGAGGGGAGTGAAAGTTATTAAAATTTTTGTAGTACCAGGTTGGGCATTTGGGAGACTAAACAAAACAAACTAGCACACTCAGTGAGCATCAGAGACGAAGTTTGCTGCTTCAAATTTGTATTTACCAAACTGACAAAGACGAAACACAAACTGGAACTCAGGCTGGATGACCCACCGCCTTGACCAGGGCTCTTTGTTGGCGGGGAGGAGCATTTGGGAAAGACTTGGTGTCTCTGGGAGTCACTGGTTTCTAGTTGCTAGCACAGCAGAATGATATGTAGAGTGGCATGGATTCATATTCCAGCTAGGACACATAATTTGTTTTTACTTTGTCTATAATACATACGTGTATGTGTGTGTATATATGTGTATATATATATATATATATATATATATATATACACACACACACACACACACACACACATATATATATGATATATATACATATGCATATATACATATACATGTGTGTGTGTGTGTATATATATATATATATATATATATATATATATGTGTACATATGTATATCTATATACACCATGGTCAAAAGTTTTAGAACACCCCATTTTTCCAGTTTTTATTGAAATTTAAGCAATTCAACTACAGTGAATAACCTGAAATGGTACAAAGGTAGTGGTAAACTGCTAGAGGTTAAAAAAGTTTAGATTAGCAAAACTGCTGTAGAGAAATTGCAAAGAAAGCCAAGGTGTCAGTGAGTACAGTTTCCTACACCATCAAAAGGCACTTGGAAACTGGAGGAAACTCTGACAGGAAGAGGTCTGGCAGACCAAGCTACAACAGAATCAGAAGACAAGTTTCTGAGAGTCAACAGCTTGCATGATAGGTGGCTCACAGGACAACAGCACAGAGTGACTGGCACCCTGAACCAAAGGGCTACCACAGCATTTTGCAGCCATGCAATACCCTCTGGTCTACGCTCTAGTTGGTCAGGGGTTCATCCTACAGCAAGATAATGACCCAAAACATACCTCCAGGCTATGTCAGAACTACTTCGAGGAAAAGAACAAGACGGTAGGCTTCAAATCATGGAATGGCCAGCACAGTCTCCAGACTTAAACCCCATCGAGCTGGTTTGGGATGAACTGGACAGAAGGGTGAAAGCAAAGCAACCTACAAGTGCAACACATTTGTGGGAACTTCTGCAACAGTGTTGGGAAGAACTTCCCGAACAATATTTGATGTCCATTGTAGGAAGAATGCCACGAGTGTGTTTGGCGGTTACAGTATATCTGCAAAAGGTGGCTACTTTGATGAGTCAAAAATTTGGATTAATTTTGTTAAAAAAGAAATCATAGAATCATTTTGTTTATCTCCAATTGTTTATTTGTTCTATGCTTTAATTTCAGAGTACATTGAGACATTAACCTGCGTAAAGTTCAATAAAAACTGAAAAAATGGGGGTGTTCTAAAACTTTTGACCAGTAGTGTGTGTATATATATATATAATGGTACTGTGCTACCATAGTTAGGGTTGAGGAGCCATTTCTATGTTAAACCCAAAATTTTGCACCTTAATAATTTTGAAACCGTTTGACGGATTTGGCTGAAATTTGGAATACACAATCAAGAAGCACTGGCCTTGGCACTGGCCAAGTTTGTACCAGTCGGATACAAAGCTGCGGAGTTATTAAGCGTGATCTGGCGCACATTTACGCTTTTCTGGAATTCTGTGGTCGTCTGCACAGGTCGCACGGTTTGCGCGACCGGCCTGAAATCTTCAGGGAACATACGGCCGGGTCCCTGATTGTGCCTTTCAGATTTGTGAAAAATATTAAACGGTTCAAAAGTTATTCAAAAACAATTTCCCATTATAAGTCAATGGGAAAAGTTAATAAAAGTTCAACACTTTTCAATGCATTTTACTTTCTCAAATGGGCCTGTTACTTTCCAAATCGGCCATTTTGTTTTCAGTTGGTGATTAGAAAACGCTTGCAATTAAATTTGGGACCCTCTAGCAAACTAATTCTTTTTGTATTCACCTAGTCGGACCCTGAGGATGCTAGCCATGTCTTTATTTTTGGGTAAAACACCCCAGAAATATATTTTCAGATTTCTGGAAAAAGTACTTTCATAAAGTACTTTCGTGCTCCGCAATGTCATAGAATGTTTCTAAATTTATCGACAGTAGTTTTCTAGTCTGTGGAAAATGACAGCAATTCTTTGGCACTGCGCTGCAAAAGAACGGTTGGGAGTTTGGGGCTGAAATTTGGAAGGAACGCAGCCAACATCTCACAGATGTGCCTGTCAGTGTTGTGTTGAAAAAATATTACATGGCGGCAAAGTTACAGCACTCCAAAGTTGACATTTTTTCCTATAGGATAACATTACGGCGCCCGACGCATTACAGGAATCCTTTGGCACCCTGCTGCAAAATAACGGTTTGGTCTTTTTTCCTGAAATTTGGAGGGAAGACAGCCAACAGCCCACAGATGTGCCTTTCAGTGGTTTGATGAAAAAATATTACAGGGAGGCAAAGTTATGGCGCTCCAAACTTTCTTTTTTCCATAGGATAACATTACGGTGTTTCGCGCCTTTCAGGGCCCGTATCTCGGAAGCGGTGCGAGATACAGACTTTTAAGTCAGAAAAACAAAACTAGCCAGTACAGTCATAAGTCATAGAACTTTTTAAATTTTTTTCTACGTCGACGGCTCCTGAGATATAACCTATTTAGTATTCCAAGTCCTCATTTCCTGCTCCGATACCCGTTATTATGCATACATTCTTTGTACTCACTGTCTTCTCTATGCAGGTTTTGGGAAAACCAGCCTCTGCGCTTACATTACTGTTGCCGTTGCCCTTTCCGCTTGGCGGTTCCATTTCACTTACCGCTGACGCCTGGCGCCACCATGCGTATCCTTATGCTTTCATTTGCGCTATGCTTTTGTTATTTTTGCCATTTGTGTCTACAGTACTGTTTCTCGTTCTGTTTCACTTTGTGTCACCATGCTCATTGACATTTCCGTTTACAGGCACCATGTTACTATGTGACAACACATCATGTGGCAGACCGTTCCTGTCTACGCCACCGTGTGTGTTACCCTTTCTGTTCTCATTCGAGCTTGCGTTACCATGTGCGCCACTGTTATCGCTTCTGTTTGCGTTGCTGTTCCTGTTACTATGCCACAAGACGGGCCTCGCGCTCCCGCCGCTGCATTACAGTCACTATTTCTTGTCATTATTCTCAAAAAGAAGGGAAATTAGAGGCAAAAAACTCAGTTTAATGCATTAGTTAGGGTTGTTCCACAGCGACAAAAGTGAGGAAATTCGGTGTTAGGGTTGAAAACCCCCCTTGGACCGCCCTGCCCACCCCCAACCGCATTAGTGCGCATTGGGTCATCGGTCCTAACTCTCACCCCATTCTCCTATACTTGCTGCTTTACACACGTGATGGGGTGAGAGTTAGCTGATGACCCCAATGCTGGTTGGGGGTGGGCAGGGGATCCAAGGGGTTTTCAACCCCAACACCGAATTTCCTCACTTTTGCCGCTGGAACAACCCTAACTAATGCATTGAACGGAGTTTTTTGCCTCTAGTGTGTGTGTAGAGATGTGTGTGTGTATATATATATATATATATATATATATATATACACACACACACACACACACATACAGTATCTGTATATCTGTAATATGTTACCCTTGTGATATAAGTGCCAAAGTCACCTAATGCTTAAGGAAGTAGGCCCTTGTGACCTCTATCAATCTCAGGTCCTTCTGGTACCTAGCCTCTGGAGTCCCCATTCTGTGTCTGGAAGGCTGTGGAAGTGGGACCACTGTGGGGCAGATATCTGCATGTTGGGTAACTGAGCAGCATATAGGTGTAAGGTAGTCCCCACACTGCAGTATCTACTACAGCACACATTTCTAACAGGTATTAGTGTGGCTCAGTTGGTAGCACATCCACCTCTGGGCCAGAAGATCATGGGTACTAGTCCCACACTGGGATTGGACTCGTACCTAAACACTGGCACTCAAGTGCGGTATTAGGGGGTGCTATAGTCTTGGGGTGTGCTGTCTTTCAGATGAGACATTAAACTGAAGTCCCTTCTGTGCATCTTGGTGTTGTCCTGGTGGGTGTCCAGGTGGAAGTAAAAGAACCCAAGGCACTTTTCACAAAAAGTATTTTTATTTAGGGAAAAGAAAATCATACAAAAATATACTTCAATACAGTAGGGAAAAGAAAATCATACAAAAATATACTTCACCAATACAGTAAGTAAGTGTAAATCAAAAAACTGGGAGAGAGAGAAAAACAGTATAATAACATTAATACAGTAAAGACGTCCCCAATAATTTCTTGGAGAAAACACAACAACAAAGAACGGTGTAATGCAAGGAAATATACTTAACCTTCAAAACAAACAGAAAAGAATGTGGGTAAACATAAGTGAAAAGTGCTTTTATTTATATATATATATATATATATATATATACATATATATATATATACATATATATACACATATATACACACACATCCGGGGGGAAACGAGGAGAAAAAACTATTCCTGGTTCACATATCTTCTGGAAACAGGTGGTCTATCTGAGTACATCACTATCTGTAATCCATAACATATTTTGCCATGCAGTCCTTACAAAAACAGTATTTTTTTTTACTTCTGAAAAATAAATTGTTTGTAAATCAGATGTTGTCTTTGCTATCAGTTCCACCTGTGTAATTTGTTTTTTCTGCAATGAATATAAGCATCTGTAATTCCATGACTGCAAAGATGCTGGAGACTGTCCAGAGAAGGGTGATTTAAGATGGTACAATGCTTGCAACACAAGACTTATGAGGAGAGATTAAGAGACTTCAATATGTACTCTGTGGAAGAAAGGGAAAGAGGGGACATGATAGAAACATTCAAGCAACTCAAGAGTATAAACAAGGTGCAGGGGGAGACATTTTCCAATACAGGAGGAACACAAGAACGAGGGAGCATGACATGAAATTGGAAGATTAAGAGGGAATTTGAGGAAGTTCTTCTTCACAGAGAGGGTGGTGGAAGCATGGAATGGTCTGCCTCAGGAGGTGGTGGGAGCGAGCACAGTGGCTAGATTCAAGCATGCTTGGAACAGGCATAGTGGAACCACAGAGGTACAGCAGTAGATGGGCCAGACGATCCATATCTGCTGACAATTTCTGTTTCTATGTTTCTATATAAGGTGCTTGTATACCATTTTCTCCATATACAAGGGTAAGCTCCATATATTGTTGGGTATTTTGCTGGGCTCTGTTGGACACCCTCTGACTTTATGATCTAACAAACCCTTAGTTACCTGCAGGGAAAAGTAGCCCTTTGGGGAATGTCAGGAGATTACTGCACCATAACCAAACTTACAATATCCCTCTTATAGATTCTAGGAATAAAAAAGAATAATAATAAGAAACGGAAGCAATAATAAAAGCAATATAAGGTTCTTTTGTTGTCCTACCAACTTGCCTGTAGGACAGTCATTATATATTGCATACTAACTATATAACATATGCACCTGGGAGTCCGTCTTTTTGAGCACTGCAGTGTCACGCAGGGTCTGCCTGCAATTTTCTTGGAGGGGGGCATGGGGAAAGGGGTTTTATATCCTGATAAGATCTTAGTCTGGTGATGGATAGCCAGCTCATGCGCATGTGATGATCGCACTTACTATTACTTTTATTGGTCAGTTTGGGGGGGCAGCAGAGTAGCATCTCAGTTGCCCTTTTGAATGCTGCAATTGTAGCATTCTACTCATAAGAATATGCGTATGTCAATGATGTGTTCTTATGGATGAAACATTTTTGTAATGTATCATAATGCTCTCTGAAAGGTCTGTTCATATAATTATTGCTGTGTTTGCACATGACACCTTAGCTACAGAGGGTGCTCTTGGGTAAATAAATTATTATATTTCTGACATTATTGCAGCAAAATAGCAGTGCAGTTCTAGCCTAGAATATCATTTGTGGTGTTTTCTCTCTCCCCTACAGGATCATGTAGGGTAAAGGTTGTGCTTTAGAAGCAATGCAGTTTCAAAGCTTGTATCTAGGTTCTATGTAAGAATAAAGAGTCACCTAACCTTATGTGTATGTAAACCTACAGTATACTAAACTTATGTAGATGTTCCCTAGCTATATGTGTAAGTCCCTAACTCTATACCTAATGTGTGTCCCCCCCCACCACTGTGTCTGTGTGTGTGTGTAAGATGCCCCACTTACGGCTGTCGGCTGTGTACTTGTGTGTCATCTGCATGGCATGAGCATACAGGTAATCTTGATATGCCTTGTGCACGTGATATGTGTGTGTGGGTAAGCTTGTAGTCATGACATAACTTGCATACGTCATGTGCTTGTGGATGAGTATATTCTTACGTCCCCCCCGTTACCTGCAAGCATACAGGTAACACAGAATGAAGAAAGAAGGAAAAAGAATTAGTGAGCAGGAGAGTGGGTAGACTGGGTAGTACAGAGAAACTTGAGTTGAGATCTATAAATGTTGACAGTTTTACAGAGACAAACAGTAGTAATAAGTATGAAAATAAGAAAAAAAAATGTGAACAGTAACAACATACTTTAAATGTGAACTGCAACCATGTGTTGGTAAGTTCAGTGTGTGTGTCTGTATCCTGAAACATCGTTTTTAAATGAATCCTCTGTTTTCTGAACAGTATTTCTGATTCGAATAATGTGGGTTGGATATTCAAACTGCGCCCAAAAAGTGCACAATAGCAGGAACAAGCACAAGTCCATTGCGCCCATGCGCAATAGACACGATATTCAGAAAAGGAGCAAGCCAAATTGCGCAAACAGCCAACATCTGAATATCGCACAACTTGTGCCATAGCGCAACTAGGAAGGGGAAGCTGAGCAGATACGATGCGCTATAGCGCAACAAGGGCTGCCCAGCTGAGCAGCCCAGAGGCGCCACAGTGCAAGCAGGGAGCCCCCCAGCAGCAGGGCAATGTAGCTGCACAACCAGGGAGGTAGGTAGGGGCCCACCACCCATGCCACAGATGGGCACAGGAACACACTGCAGAACTGACAGTGCACCCACACCCCAAGCACAGCACAACTGGTGGAGGGATGGAATATCCACTGGCCCATGAGGATAAGCAAACAAAGCACAGCTGGGCCATGGTGCCCCATCACACCCACTGGCAAGCTGAGACTGCCACACAAGGAGGGTGGACCACCCCATGGCACAGCAGCCCCCCCCGTGCACAGCACACCCTGCACTGTGACCCCAAGACACCCCCCATGAGCAGTGACCATCACTGCAGGAATCCCCATGCATACCCTCCCCCCCCCCACTGTCACACTGCAACCCCGTGTACCACAGAACCATACAAGCCAGACCCACCATGAGCACCCAGCAGTGGGTGGCAGCACATGGCAATGCAAAAACGGCAGACACAGTGCCAACACGCACAATCCCCCTGAGGCACAGCTGAGATACCGAGCATGTGTCGCCACAAGAGGTACCCCACACGGGAAAGGCCTGCCCCTGACACCACCGCCATTGATACAGCACCCTGCACAGTAGACAAGTGTCACAGCGCGACCCACCACGAGCCACAGCAGCCAGCACAGACACCCACAGTGCTGCGTGGAAGCATGCAGCACACCGGATGCAACACAGTGCAGGGGCAAACACACACCCATACTCTCGGGGACACCAACACAGGGACGCAGTAGTGTGGCAACCAAGCCCCCAGTGTGAGCCCATGTAAACTGTGCACACATAGCCTGCAGTCCACCATGGCACAGGGGTGATACCTACCCTGTGCATGAACTGTGGCCCTGTACGCCACCAGCATATGCCTGGATCACAAGTCACAGACAGTGGTGCACAGCCCCTGCAACACTCACAAGCCACAGCATGGAGGTGGGACAGCAATTGCGGAGGCCACAGTGTCACCCAAGGCAAACATGCACCACACCAGTGACAGGAGGCAACCCAGCATTAGGACGGTCACAGTGGATGACCTGCAGGGACAGCCACCACTGACAAGGCAGCAGACCCGCAGGCCACAGACATGCAAGGGTGTCAGCTGCACAGGCCAAGGACAGGTTGACAGGGGCACAATGGACACAGAGCAGGCACCATGGACCACTGCACACAGTAATGCAATGCATAGAGAACAACACACACCACAGATACCGACTGATAGCCACTCCCACACCAGAGACACTTCCCCACGCACACACACACATACCCATGACTGAACCACCCCAGATGCCATACACACCACTGCAACTGAGCACCTATAGCCAGCTGCAAATCAGAGACCACCACAGTATTCATATCAAAATTACTATATTCAAAAAATATAACAACTATATACATATATAATATATATACAAACATGGGGTGGAGGGACAGGAACAAGGTGAGGGTGGGTAAGGGGCAGGGGTGAAAAAATGGGAGAGGGAAGGTGGGGTTTGAGGGTCGGTCAAAGGGGGGAGGTTGTTCTTGGTCACTGGCATCCAGCCTGCTCCTTCACTGCCTGGGGCCATTCCCGGGGTCGCCTCCTCCTCCTTACCCCATGCCGATGGAGATCCTGTAGGATGGCAAGGGATTCTGCTGCCACGCGAACCAGATCCTGGATGGACTGCTCGATCCTCAGGAGTATCCGCACACCTAGGACAAGGGATCAGAGTCAATGGGTGTGACTGTCCATCCCCCTGCAGCCCACCCATCATGCATGGCATACAGCCATGTGCCACGCTCCTGTGATGGTGTGCACCCACCCACAGTGACTGTGTGCACAAGACATGCCCAACCAGGCAGCAACAGCCATGTGTACCACTGCACACACACACACCGCCCATGTCCAGCACAGCACAACCAAGGCCATACAGTAACGTGGCTATGCGGTGGGCAGACAGTGCCACAGCCATGTGCCCAGCGCACGCATGGACCACCATTGATGCACTCCCAGACATGCAGTGCCACTGGACAGTGCCGATTGTCACATGTTGCGTGCTTGACAGTGGTGTCCATGGATGGTGGCCATGCCCTGCTCCCCACCCTGTCACACAGCATGCAACAGCAATCATGGTGTCATGGCACTCACCCTCATTGGGTTGTCGCTGGCGTTGGAGTTGGTCCCCGACACGCTCCCGTTCAGCGTTCACCACCCTCTGCTGCTGCTCCGTGGCTCTCCTCCGCTCTGGCATGCCTGTGGGAGACAAAAGGAGAGAAACACATCAGTACAAACCCAAAGCATATTCCCCCTGCCCCAATGTGTGTGCCCACCCACCCAGCCAGACCCATCTATCCTATACCCTGTAAACATCGCCACAGCCAACTCTAGACCATCCTTCCCCTATGTGCTGGACACATAAGACAGTGTTACCCATATGGACCATACAGGTGTGTACACGTATCGCCCACCTGGACGAGGCACCACGCCCCTCCTGGCACGCAACCACAGACGTGCCAGTCGCTCCGGCTCCCTCTGTCTCAGGTCCCCATACCGGTGCCTGCACTGCTCAGCCATCCTCCTGTGGCCAGTGGCCACCTCCAGGTCATTGGCCACCTCTTGCCAGACCTGGGTCCTGGTCCTGTCCAGTGGCACCTCAGCAAACAGTGGGCCATAGTGTGGCTCCACAATGGCCACAAGGTTGGCCAGCTCAAGGGCACTCCACTGAGGGGCTGTCCTGCGTGCCATCTCTGTGCTATAGTAGGCAATATGCGCCTGCAGCGCAACCCCACTTGGAAGTGCTGCGCAATACATCGCCGCCATTCCCTATCGCGCTGTTAGTACAGTGCCACCATTCCTTATCGCGCTGTCACCGAACAGCGCGATAGAGCTGCAGACATGCCAGACGTATAGCGCCAAGGGGGCAAAGGTTGGGCACAGGGTCATGGGTCTCTGGCGCAAGGTCACGCACAGCGCCATCGGACGTCTATGCGTCTAGCATGATTGGTCGCCTGTGTGCCATTGCCACTGCGAACTATTGCACAGTTGTGCCACAGCGCCATGTAGTGACCCTCTCCGTAGTGCCACTGGCACAATGGTGGCCGTGCCCTGAATTGCCTACCGCGCACAGCACGTCATCAGTGCGGCAGACGCCTGCGTAAGCTACCTGGGCATGCGCAGTGCGGTGTACTACGCAGCCACAGAACTGCACCATTGGCTCAGCACGTTCAACCCTATTGCGCTAAGCGCAACAGCGCGATATTCAGCCGTCGTATGCATATCATCCGATCAGCCATTCAATGGCGCAGCAGCATGATTTGCATGTCATTAAAGTTGCTCCACACCTAATTTGCATGGATTGCACTATTAAAATGCGACACTGTTCTGCAGTGGCCATATTCGGTTACTGCAGTTGATAAGTGAGTTGCATGCTGTGTGGTGTTCTGGACTGTGGTCTCAGGGACTTGCTTTGTACTGCACAATCACAGGTAACCACTGTCACCCATACAGGCTGAATAATGACCGAGAGTGGACTGGGTGAGGAGGACGATGGTGGGCAGAAGAGGAGGCCCAATTTTACTAAGGTCGGTGGGCGAGGCACTCTTCGGCGCTCACCTGGACTGGGGAGCCACTGCTCAGTGGATGACAGGGCACCCTCAGGCCCGTGCTGCTGCATGGGAAGGGTGGCACTGCGGCCAACTCCGCATGGCAGCCACCAACACTCTGTGCAGGAGTGTAAGAAGAAGATGGCACCTACAGAGGAGGGTGAAGAGAAGGTATGCCATCAGGCGGCACGTGCTTGCAACAGGCGGGGCCAGCTGAGGTGATGCAGCTGACTCGCAGAGGACAGGCTCGGCTGCAGCTTGCAGCGTGAAGTGCCATTGAGGGCGCTCCAGGAGGTGGCTTCCAGATAGGTGGCAGCCCATCACTGCATGGTACGCCACGGTCTGTGGGGGTGATCACATGCACGAACATGTCCTTACTTTCTTTTACAGATCCTGCACATCTGCAGGGGTCAGCGGTGGAGGGCCTGTCCACTGCGGACAGCCATCTGGAGTTGGAGGAGGGACCATCCACCTCCGCAGGTAGCCGGCGTGCATTGCAACAGTGGGTCCGCCTGGCTGTCAACACTGATGTTGAGACAGGTGTGGGGGAGGCCCTTCCTGTGTCTCAGCGGTCTAGCATCTAAGCATGCTGTGGCTGTGGCACAGACCTGCACCATTAATGATGCAACGACCATTATGGGCAGTGACATGTGTGTGTGTCACGGAATGGACACACAGCAGGCCAGCACACACCCATGGACCTGGCTGGTTCCGACGTGTGTGCCAGCATGTCCGCACAGTCCCAGGCTGCGCCTGTCAGCACCGGTGGCTGGTCAGGTCAGTGGCACTGTTGCAGCCACAGCGGTGGAACAGCCAATCCCTTGAGCACAGCAGATGGAGGGGCAGCAGCAGCAGTCACCCACCAGGACTGGGGGTACAGGGTTCAGCGGTGCCGTCTGTGCACCGCCTGTGGACTTGCCTATACCTGGTCCTGGTGAGCAGCGCCCACCCCCAAGGGGGTGCTCAACATCAGGCCCTTCCATACCGCGGGACAGGTTGCCGAGGTGGCAGACGACCTCTTTGACGAGCACACCCACCTGCTGCAGGCATCAGTACAGCAGCAGATGCGGCTTGCAACATCCATGGAGGCACTGTGTGTGGCTCTGGAGTGGGTCGAGGAGCGACACAGCAGGGACACCAATAGGATCCTGTCATGGATTGACCATTTGCGGGAGGATGTGACCGCTGCCATTGACAGGCTACCACAGGCGTTGGTTGTTGTCGTGGCCACAATGGGCACACAGTCAGGTGCCCATGTGTCGCTCACACCGCGCAGTTCGCTATCCACTCCCCGTTCCCGGTGTCATGTGACACCCACCCTGTCGACGGGTTCAGCTGTAGGCATCCTGAGCACTCCTGGTGCAGGTTTGTTCGGTGTGCTGCAGACAGACACCTGTGTGGGCACGGTCGCATTCACGCAGTGGAACCCCTGGTGGACCATCGGTGCCACCCCATGAGGCCCGTGCTCAGCCTGCCAGTGCTGCTGGGTCTCGGCGGGGCCGCCCATGCTTCCGAGGCGGACGTGACACTGTGCCGCAAGACTGACCTGTCTCCCAGTGCGGGCCCTGTCTGGTGCTGCCCTGTGTGCATTGTGTGTTTTGGTGGGCAGTGCATCGGTGGGTACCCAGCCCTACATGCAGACACACGGTCCACCTGCACACCCTCCCGACCGCTGTCCATAGGTGTGTATGCATGATGATGCCTGCATTGCACTGTACACCAAAGTGTGATGGTGCCCAGCATCTTGACACACACACACACATAGACAGTCAGTGGACATGGTGTCCTGTGGACATGTGTGTTGCTAGTGTCTGTGTTCCGGCTCTGTTTTGCACCTGACCCCTGTGCACTGTGTGCCTATTGTGTGTGCGTGTGTGTGTGTCCGTCCATGTGGCATGTTACTGTTCACCTCCCTGATTGTATGTATGTGCTTCTGTGCCCTGCCACACTTGCCTTGCCATGCACCCCTGGTGTTTCCATGTGTGTATGTGGGTTTGCCTTAGCCACTGGTGGCTGCACATGGCCCCATGACTTACCTGTGTTGGCTGAAGTGCTCCTCTGTGATGGTGTCCGGTGCAGGCTGGGCCAGCCGGATCAGTTGGGGTCCCGTCGTCAAGTGGGGCTGCCCATCCCCATCATCACTGGCATCACTGTTGTCCCTATCACTATCCCCCTTCACGCCTGTACAGCTATCCCACAGTCTTTGGCCATAAGCAGCAGGATCAACAGGATAGGAATATCGCACAGGCCTTTGAGGGCTATACTGTAGGGCACTGGCAGAGGTGTCAGGCAACGAAAGCGCCTTCAGCATCCCAAACACCCGCTCAGTGATTGTTCGTGTGGCGGCATGTGCCTCATTGAGCGCTTCTCGATGGGGTCAGTGGGCCGCCCGGTAGGGTGTGAGCGCCAGGACAGGAGGGTATCTACTGTCACCAGGTGAGATAGTGGAAGCTAGTGTCTTGTTCAGGCTCAGACTGCTCCTAACCCTGTGTGCCACACCCATGGCACTCTGTGGTTTACCCCCTTGCCTACGCATTTGTCAGTTCTACATGCATACCACCCACTAGATGTCCCGTGGGATGTCCCCACTTTCAATCGATGGCACAGTGCCAACTGGTACCATATGAAGGAATCATGTGCTCTAGTGGTGGCACAGGGGCATTGGATGATGCCCACTGGCATCGCAGACCACCCGGCAGTTGACACCGCATGCTCCCTTCCACCATGTGGTGGCCCCATCGGGGCCAGGTGGCGTAAATGGCCACATGGGTGCAGTCTATCGCCTCTAGCACGCCAGGCATACATGCTACCCTGTGGAACTCCTGTATGTTTGCTGTGCACTCCACGTGGTGCTGGGGAAATGGATGCTCTGCAGCATGTGGCAGCAGTGCGCTGAGGAATTGGGTGAGGATGCGACGGGCCGACTGTGTTATGCCTGTGGTGTCCCCTGTTGGTCTCTGGAAGGTACCCGTGGTGCAAGGTTGTTACGGCTGTTACCTTTGTCTCCACTGACAGAGCATGACTGTCCGTCGTGGTGCCGCATCACATCACTGCACAGCTCACAGAGCCGCTTCAGTATTGCCCTGTTCAGGTGGTACCAGCCCACAGTCTCGACATCTGAGTACAGCTGCAAGCTGGTGTGGGCTCGGTACACTTGTTGAGGGCTTACTGCCGACGGGCCCTTCCCATGGCCACGCCCCCTGCAGCAGATGCCTTCTCACCCCCCCATTACAGCTTCCATGTGGAAGGTGGCACGTCCATGTCCCTGGCTTGTGTTCCCTCCCAGCTGTTGTTGCTTTGTTCCCCCCGCTGTCCTGACTGCTACCTCCACTGCACCGGGTACACCGACTGGCCTCTGCTCTCTGTGGCCCCACTCACCTTCCCTTGCCCCTATTCTGTCCTCATGTTTCCCTGGCCTGCCCTCTTTGTCCCTCTTGCTCTGTCTCTCTCCCTGCCTCATGTGGCTTCCCTGTAGCGTTCTTGCTCCTTTTTATTTTAGCTCATTTCCGCTATGGCGCAACTTCCGCCTGCTCCACTGTTGCACATTGCGTAAGTCTTTTGAACATCGCACTGCGCACTTTATGCATGGTTCCACCCCCTTCGGTTGCGCATGCCTTCATTATCATTGTGCTGTTTCTCAGCATGTTTTTCAGTGGCACAGCTGCCTCCTGCTGAATATCGCAGAATGGCGTATTTTCTGACTTGCGCTGGCAGAACCCTATTGCGCAACCCTTTTGAACATTCGACCCTGTGTGTCTTTGCTGTTCATTAACCTTTTGACACCAAAGTGCAATTGATCTATATGAACATTAAAAACTGGTAAATATTGGCTTGTATATTTTTTTATGAGTGAATTTAGTATCTATAGAATCCTGGTCATGGAGGGGGGTAATGACTGTGTGGCCAGTAACAGTGCATTCATGGGGTACAAAGCGGAAATTGGGTGTTGTCACATTACAAACCATATTGTTATAAACATAAGACTTATGATTGGTAACTACCCAGTAGAAACCTTCCCAATTGTAGGTAACTCGAACTTTAGGTACAAGCCATTTGGTAAGTTTGATGGGGCACAAAATCGAGGAGTTGGTGAGTTGAGTAGAAAATGGAATTTCAGCAGCCTTGAAGAAAGCGTTGCTGCTGTGCTTGATTGAAGTCTTGATTGAAGCGACATCTGAAGAAGTGTTTTCTTTGCTGAAGTCAGGGATTGCCCGTGCCTCAGGCTTGTCTTTATGTATGGTACCCTGAGTATTAGCATTGTTGTGGGTACCAGTGGTGGCTGGCAAGGAAACAGTGTGCTGGTTTCTATCAGTTGTATCAAAGTTTACATTGGCTTGATCAGTACAGTAGATGACCCTTCTCTGAAGTCTGGTTTGTATCTGCAATACATCACACCTGCACAGAAAGTGGCAGCCCTTTCTGGTGCATCAGTCCGTATGAGGGGCTACCCAGGCATTCAGGAAATGGTGATGAACAAGGAGATCTGGCAGCTTTACCCATTCTCGGAAGATGTCTTTTTCCAAGTGATTGTACCAGTTTATTAAATACTGCAGTATCCTTATTAAATATAGGCAGTGAAACCGTAAATGTAACAAACATCTTTTTTTATATCACAGTCATGTCTGCTAGAGCAGGGGCCCTGGTTGGGGTGCACTGTAACATAATCAAGGTTTGTAGCAGTGGCAGTGGCAATTGTGACCGCATGATCCATGCTCTTCGTAGTATATGCTATATTGTCACAGTGGGGCCATACGTCTGTCATTAATTAGATCTGGGACCTTACCAGTTTCTAAATCTCATAAGAGATTTGTAATAGTGGTGAGTGCAAATCTTTCATAAGCAGAGCAAACGATTTCCCTACCTATGTGGTGCTGTCTAGCCTCTCTATTATTAAAGTGTATTAACTGTGTTAACTTGTGTCTGGTCTGATTGAAGATCCTAGCAATAAAGTGCGTGTTATATGTGGTGAACCTTTCTTCTTGTGCGCTAGACTGACAATGCTGTGTAGCATAGGCTGTGTTACATCTTGGTTTAATTTACTATTAAATAATTTAGCATGCCCCAGTTTTGGTCAAATTGGCCTGATTTCTGAATAGATAATTTAGTCTCCAAAATGCCTGTTGCAGACTCTAAAAATATCTGTCACACCAAGAAGACCTAACCCTCTCTTTTCATGTTTAGGTCTGAACATCCCATGGTGTTCTGTAGAATACTTCCCTGCTACAGGGTCTTGAGCTTGTGTTTGACATGCTGTCATAATGTCAAGTAGTATTGCTGTATGACATTTAGAATTGTCGGTTTTGGAGCAATGACCGAAATCGACCATGTTACAGTTAGATAAATTTAAAATTACAAGCACATGCATATCATTTACATTAATAATTAATACATCTGGAATAGAAATAGCAGGCCACTTTCTGGGCTCTGTGTAAAGTATAGGGCAGTTTTCATGATTTTTAGAAGCAGTTTTAGAAATTACAGTAAGTTAAATAGATTCAGTAAGAATAGTGGCCAGCTGACAAAGTCTCTTCATTGTGGGTGTTGTAAACAGGCAAAAAATTGGAATTTGCCATAACGGTAATGTTATAGAATTCAGCGTGTTGTAAATGTACATTTTGGATTGTTAACGTTTGACTAGAAGCGATTTGAGTGTTTGACCAGCCTTTGAAAGTTCCTTTGTGGAGGCAGGCCACTTTAAGAGATTTACCATTTAAAAGTACATTAGAATCAGTGAATGTTCACATACTGTCCAGCTGCAGAACAAGGGGGTTAAGAGCTGTCACATTGACTTGTAGACTGATATTAGAACCTTTATGTGTTAGGCAATAAGATTTGAAAATTAACATTTTAAAATAAAAAATGTAAAAGGGGCTTAGAATGGATGGCTGGAGGTCAAGGGGTCAACCAAAAAGATGAATTGGGGCAATCTTCTTTCCTTCCCGGGGTCATCTGGGACTTTCTCTGGAGCATCTGGATCTGAGCCTGGGCCTGGGATTGACTTCACCTGGACAGTAACTGGAAATGGGCCAGGTCTCGGTTCTGATTATGGGGGTGGAACTGGATCCTTCTGGTCGGGGTCTCCTTCCAAGGTGTAGACATCTGGGAATGATCTCATGGTACTGGAACAGACGTCCCCCTCTGGTCAGGTTCTTGGAGCGGACCTTCTTGACCCAAGCATGGCAATAGGGTCACAAGTAAGTAGGCCTGGAATAGGCCTACCCAGAATCGCCTTCCATCTGTGGATTCTGGCATTAATTATTTCTGATATCTAAATACAGAAAACAGGTCATCTGTTAAAAATACATGTCCTTTCCCCAATAAGTGGGGAAGGGGTTATTTTTATTTATTTATCAAGTCTAGGATTACAAAAACCTTTGAGCCTTGGCTCTTTTACAAAGGTTCCATGTCAGAGAAATACAAATTATGGGGAACATCAAGACAGACATTACAACAATGTGGACATTGCAAACAGAGTACAGAGTAATACAATTCAAGGGGTGCATTGTAACAAGGCAGCCAGCGGCATTTGTCAGAGAAAATAGACAACAGATAAGTACCAGAGTCATAGGGAGAGGGAAGAGGGGGGGGGAGAAGGAATGTAGGAAGGGTTGGGAGAGGGTGAAAAGTGCAACACTGGGTATACCAAGATGTGAGGAATCCAGTGAGGAGGGGAGGAGGGGACAACTAGAGCAGAAAGGGAAGTGGAGAAACAAGGTTAAGTTGGGCAGTCACAGGAGCTGTTGGTAGTGAGATAGTCCTGGAGCCTAGTTTTTAAACATACCAGTTGTTGGGGCAGAGGAGATGGTTGGGCTGAGGCCATTGAACCAGAGTGGCGCTCAATAAGCAAAAGAGCGCTGTCCCTGTGAAGTGTGACAGTGGGGGACTTTTAGTAGCTGTAGCATGGATCTCCTAAGGCACCATTTGTTAATTCGGTGCTGTAACAGAGTTGAGACCCCAGAAGGTGCAAGGCCAAGGTAGATTTTTTTCACCATGGAGCAGATGAGAAACTTTATGTGGTTTGATAGTTGGAGCCAGCCGGTCTGAGTGTACAGGTCACATGTGTGGGTGAGACGGTGAGCACCAGTGATGAGCCGACATGCTTTATTTAAGGCAGTTGAGAAGCATCTAAGGGTTGTGGTTGTAGCCAAGCCATAAATGATGAGACCATAGTCTATTACAGAGATCACAGAGCTCAGGACTGCAACCTTCAAAGCTTCTGGCGTGAGGTGTGGTCTGTGTTTGTAGAGGAGACCAAGCCGTGTATTAGCAACTGTAGCTACAATATCTACATGAAGTCCATTGGAGAGGTTAGGTCAAGCTGTATCCTAAGTATTTGAAGGACCCCACCTGATCTAGAGTGTTCCCCTGGGTGGTGGAGATAGCCAAGTGGTGTAGCTTGTGTGGGTTATGAGAACTGCAGAAGAGCATAGATTTGGTTTTCTTGTCATTGATGACCAGTTTATGATTAAGAAACCATGTCTCTACAGAACTGAAACCAAGTTGAAGGTTGTGTTGAAGAGTTGCAGGATCTTTGTGAGTGGAGAATACAACAGCATCATCGGCATATAGTATGATCTGCTCAGAGCACTGGTAAGAGAGGGAGTTTAAGAAAAGGCTAAAAAGGAGGGGTCCCAGTATGGATCTCTGTGGGACACCCAAGCGAACAGGCAGGGTGTTAGAAAGGGCGTTCGCAATTTTTACTCTCTATGACTGGTTTTCTAAGTAGCTTTTAAACCAGAGAGAAGAGTCAGGTGATAGCCCGGCATTCAGTAGTTGGTGTATTAGTAGTCCATGGTGTACTGTGTCGAAGGCCTTGAAGAGGTTGACGAAAACGGCCCCTGTGAGAAGGCCGTTGTCAAGGGATTTGTGCAAAGCTCCAGTGAAATCAAGAAGGGCTGTGGTGGTGCTGTGACCTTTCCGGAAGCCGTGTTGTTGCGGACAAGGTATATTGTATTTATCCAAGTGGTCGGTAAGTTGATCAGCCATGATGCGCTCAAGTGCCTTAGAGAGTGGGGGCAGTATGGAGATAGGGCAATAATTTGAGTGATTCGTCTTTTCCTCACTTTTATGGACGGGTGTCACAGTGGCCGTTTTCCAAAAGTCCGGGAATTTTCCACAGCAGAGAGAGAGGTTTAGGATTTTTGTTAATGGATGAGTTACCTCATCGAGAGTGAGCAACAGAAGCTTAAGGTCCAGGGTGTCGCTACTAGATCTAGATTTAGAGATAGCTGCAGTAATATAGCGGGCGAAGCCTATTCAGCCTTACCTCCCTGAAGTAGAAGAGGGATGGTTAGACCGAGGGCTGAGGTATTTGGGGAGTAGGCCCTGTTTTCAAAAAGTCATGGGGTAGAACAGCACTAAGGTCTGAAAAAGCTGTGTTAAAGATGTTTGCGATCACCTTGGGGTCGAGGGTTGAGGATCCATCAACTATTAACATGGCCAGAGAGGGTTTTGGCTGCTTCCCTGTGACATCCTTGATATTGTCCCAGAAAGCACGACCATTTCCCCATGTATTGGTGAGAGCGTCTTTGTAATAGGTGGATTTCATTAGCCGTATGGCTTTTGTGCAGGCATTTCGAGCTAGTTTGTAATTTTGGATGTCCAGTTGTTTGCCAGTGGCCCTGGCGACTGCCCAGAGGTGATCCCTTAGTTTCAGCTGTGAGAGGAGAGCCGAGGTGACCCATGGATTAGAGAGAGTTTTTGTTTTGCGCCTTTTACCAGGGGCAAAGAGGTCGCAGGCTTTGTTGAAAATTGAGGTGAAGTGATCAAGAGCCAAGTTAACATCTGTTGTTTCATAGGTGGGTAGCCAGTCTTGTAGAAGCAGGTGTTGTTTGAGATGTGGGAGTTTTCCACGAGGAAGGACTCTGCTCGTGATAATTTTGGGAGGGGGCTTAAAGAATTTGTTAGACCATGCACACATGACTGGGGAGTTGTCACTGAGAGAGTCTGGGAGAATGGTCGTACGAGAAATCCTTGTGGGGTGAGTGGTGAGGATCCAATCCAAGAGAGTACTGGTGCCAGTCTTGTAGTTAATCCTCTGTATACTTATAACCTTTGAATAGCTTCAACTGATTTGCATGGCACCATTTTTCAAATGGCTGTGTTCCTTTTTGGCTTAAATGTTCCTAGGTATTCAGTAGTGTGGGACCCTGCTCCTGAGATTTTGAGTACATATCTGGTATGCTACAAGTAAGTTCAGTAACATGGCACTATGAAACCTAGAAGTGTTGGTACTGGAGCAGTATCTAAATTCTGCCACATGATAATTGGTGAGATTTAAAATAACAGGGACGTGCATGAATTGTACATTAATATACAGGGGTACCTGGGAGTGATAATGCAACCAGGCCACTAGTTGGTCGGTGTTTTTGTATTGGACATTGAGTGTATTTTTTCCTTTCTTTGGAGAACAACAGTTGGAAAAATGACAGTGCTAGCAACAGAATGAAATGCACAATGCTGTCTAATAGTACCGTTTGGAAAATGAGCACAAAAATTTGGGTTTATGAATGCAGTGTGCGTTTATAAAACTGTGTGTTATAGACAGGGTACCATTAGGTGGAGCTTGTGTATGTTTAAACAAAAAACAAACTAACTGTAAACAACAAATGGATTATTTTTAGATGTTTCTTTTCTGTGGTTTTGGAGAGATATTGGTATACTTCCTTTATTTCTTGATCTGCCGACTCTGGCTCAGTCAGGTCCAGAGGGACTTTTGTTGTTTGCAGCCACCATAGGCGTTGAACTGGAAGGGGGCATGATTCATATCCTCCCACCCTGAGCTCCATCTTTTGCTCGGGTATTGTAATAATGGAAGGGTTTATGCGTGGATTGGCCAGTGCTTGAGCAGAGGCCAGACAACAAATCAGTAAATTGTGTAATAGTTTTACAGATAGGTCAGATGACACTCTATTGACAGTAGGGGTTGTGGACATTTAACTACAAAAGTGTTTTAGCAAATCGTATTTGGTTAGCACCTTAAAAGGTGCATGTTGAATAGATACTGATGGGTGGTCCTAGAGTATCACAGTGTTTTTCAAATTTTTAACTGCATTACATTTTAAAGTGGCCTGCACCACACATTACCAGAGGTGGTTTCTAGGGTATTGAGTGTTGTTGCCTCCCCCCCACCAACCTTGGAAGGGTGAATCGTATGTCTTGCTTCAGTCCCTGGCTAGAGGGACCCTTTTCTTCCTGATGAAGGAAAATAAAAACACAACACAAAGAGCAAGGTCAAGTAGGCAGCAAGAGGGCAGCAAGGAGGGCTGGGGGGATACTGGGATGCATAGGGAGAGGCATCACCAGTAGAAAACAGGAAGTTATTATCCCTCTGTACAGACAGCTGGTGAGACCCCATCTGGAGTATTGTGTGCAGTTCTGGAGACCCAATCTCCGCAAAGACATAGACAGGATGGAAGCTGTCCAGAGGAGGGCAACTAAAATGGTGCAGGGTCTGCACCGGAAGACATATGAAGAGAGACTTAAGGAGCTTAATATGTATAGCCTCGAGGAAAGAAGGGAGAGGGGGGACATGATAGAAACGTTCAAGTACCTCAAGGGAATCAACAAAGTCCAAGAGGGTAGCATCTTTCAAAAAAAGAGGTGTGCAAGAACAAGAGGGCACAATTTGAAAATAGAGGGGGGGCAGCTCAGAGGTAATTTAAGGAAGTATTTTTTTACAGAGAGGGTTGTGGATGCATGGAACGGCCTTCCGAAGGAGGTTGTGGAGTCAAAATCAGTGGTGGAATTCAAGCATGCATGGGATAGTCATAAGGCAGTTCTGGGGGATGGGGGTAGGAAGAAGTAGGCTGCTGGTTAACTAGGATCTGCAGCTTATCCAGTAGGTAGGGAAATGGGCAGACTGGGTGGGCCAAGCGGTCCTTATCTGCCGTCAAATTCTATGTTTCTATGTTTCTATGTATAGGCCATTCTCTCTGCAATAGATTAGTATTGTTTTTTTTTTTTAATGCTGCTGCATTAGCCTTATACTGATGTATGCCTTTGACTACCACTACCAACTGTGCCATTGGCAGGGTAGAGGGTGTTGTGGCTGCAAGCCACACCTTACTTGAGTTCTAAAAATCTAATACAAATTAAGCAGAATCAAAATAGAGATAAAAAGGTGTCCCTTTTTCTCTCTCGGTTTTTAATTATATGCCCCCTTGAGTATCTCATGGGCACAGTAGGTTAATGAGTTTGTTAAAAAAAAAAAATAGTTCTAACATTTTTCCTTTAGGTAGTTAAAACTGCGTAGCAAGTGGCCTTGCCTTTTTTCCCCCTTGAGCTGTAAAAATAAAGTAGCTTGTTATAGATGCTGGGGCATTAGAAAATCCATGTCTTCCCCCCAATTGCCTTGATTAGCAAGGGAATCACATGTGAATGGCGCTGGGAATAAATAAATAAACTGTGAGGATAATGAACCTTGTGAAGGAAGATCATGTACAAGGGTTGGCATTTCGTTTTTAAACGATAAGTCAGAGTTAAAAAAAAAGGTAACATTTTAAAAATAACTAGCTAATGTGTGTTTT
The DNA here is from genome assembly GCA_016271365.2 of Neoceratodus forsteri. Taxonomy (NCBI): domain Eukaryota; kingdom Metazoa; phylum Chordata; order Ceratodontiformes; family Ceratodontidae; genus Neoceratodus; species Neoceratodus forsteri. Next base: position 761,437,645 of record CM057456.1, on the reverse strand, counting down.
TGAAACACATGCATAAAAGGGAGAAAGAATATTGTTTAGCCAGGACATGCACACCACACACCATGTCCGAGCTTTTGGGGTATGTAGTATGGGAATCCAAGGCGGTCAAGTGACTTGCCAAAGGTCACACAATGTGCTCGTGAGGCTGGAGGCATTTAAACCGAGGTTACCAGGTTTGTATCAGAGTGCCATTGATAACTGCATTATACTAGAAGTCCACAGCGGGTATATGTCTCTCATGGCAAACATTGTATTTGGCAAAAATTAACATGGTATAAAATAGTAAACTGTAAAATGAAGTAACTTATTAAAATGTGGGGCCTTTTTGTTTTTAAAACATAATGCTTTGTTTACATATTAACCATACAAAACAAAATACAGGAAAAACCATAATAGCATTAAAAAAAGTGCTTTGAAAGCTTTAGCTTTGGATAATGAAGGTTCAAGAGAACACAGCTGTGTTATCAGCTATTTAGTTACGCCTCCTGGCCTGGCTAGCTGCCATGACTGATGACGTGGTGTTAGGCTGACGTATCAGTCATATTTGAAAAAAAAACATTTTTATTTTTGAAAGGAGAGAAACCAAAAAAAAAACCTTTTAAAACCAATGAAGGCATCTCAAGCTGCTATCAAACAACACTTAAATTGCAAGTTCATTGTACAGACTTAATCTTTCTGTGTCATACAGCAGACCATCACTAACTCCCTTTCACATACAACTCAAACCAATTACAACATCCTTTAAGCACTTTCATTTATTGCACATAAATTAACCAATCCTCTCTAAACAAGTCCAATTATAAAAACAGAACAATTTCTGAATAGGGATTCTCCCCATATCTTTCTAGGGACAAGCTATATTAAACAGTATACATATTAAACAGCAGCGGAGGCAGCTGAGCCCTCCTGCACAGGCTTAATCTTAATTAGCTCACATATAACCTTGATGCTGCAAAATCACATAAACTTCTTCATTGTCTTTTTTTTTTTAACCAAGTAAAAAAAAACTTTTCTCTGCATATTTACATAGCACGTTTGAAAACTGCTAGTTTTCAGAACATTTAGATAAAACAAGAAAGAAAACCAAACTTATTTTTTACAGCTTGTACTGTGTCTATATAATGTATTTTGTTTTGCTCTGAGCTTATGAGGCTCATGAGCTAGAAAATAATTTCGGCATTGGATCCATCGGATAAATAGCAGTGGGATCCCATAGGTGCCTAGTACATGCCAGAGGTGATTGTGATTCACTGAGTAGAAGGCTTACCGCTGATCTAGGGCCAGGACAAAACCGTCTAGGTTGTGTTTGCTGCCCCTTTCAAAAATTTCCCGTAAGAGGATTAAATTTTCCTTCGCTGAGTGTTCTGTGATGGAACAAGTTTGTGCTGGTGTGATGAGGGACTGGGCTGCTAAAGCTAATCTGTTTTGTAATATTTTTGTCAATAATTAAAAATCAGTATTTGATTAACTGATGAGTTGCCAGTTGGCCAAATTGTGTCTATCCCCCTTTTTAAACAAATATATCAAATATCCTGTATTCATGGATATGGGGATATTTTGTGTCTGTAAAAGGGCCATGAAGACTATAGCCAATTCTGGTGTTAAATCATTTCTGAATAACTTATACAGTTCCCCTGTCAGGCCAACCAGGCCCAGAGCCTTCCCGGGCTTTAGTGAGGAAAGAAGCTTCAGGCACTCTTGATTATCTTCTAAATATTCTCTTTCATTTGCAGGATAAGCATGCCCTTCATGTCAGAAAGAGAGTTAGACACAGTATCACAAAATGGCTACATCGTGACCTGCTTTCCCTCTTGAAAACCCGTGATAAGCCCTGGGGTAAATGCAAAGCCTCTAAGGAATTGTCGGACTACCATGAATACCGGCAGCTTTGCAATTCCTGTAAGAAAGCCATTCAAAACGCCAAGAGTGAATACTACAAGACCGCTCTCCTATCCTCTGCTAGGGATCTGCGTCACTTCTGGCGTATTATTAAAACCGTGGTCGGGGATTATAGCCGGTGTGACACCACAGGTATGATTATTGATGGTAGAAATTGCAACATTGCTACCACCATTGCCAACACCTTTATCAAGCAGTTCTCTGATCTCTCTGCATACACCTCCCTATTCACCACTGACAACAATGACCCATCCACCCCTAACCGTTCCACCCCCCCCTCCACAATCACTGTCTTGCCCTCCCTTCTACCGCAAAGCAATCTCAGGAAGGGAAACCTACAAGCTTGTTGCTGGCCTTTCTCCATGTATGAGTGCTGGTTACAATGCCCTTGAGCCTAAACTCCTCAAAATTAGGGCACCTTTGCTTGTGCTTCCAATTTCCCATATTCTTACCCTCTCCCTCACCACTGGAATTGTCTCCACAACCTGGAAAGTAGCAAAGGTTGCTCCTGTTTTCAAACAAGGTGACCGAAAATGCACATAGAACTATCGTCCTATAGCCACCCTATCTGCCATTAGCAAGATTCTGGGAAAGGTGATGGAAGTGCAGTTGCTGGACTACCTGTCTAAACATACCTTGCTGTCACCTGAGGAGCACGGATTTCATAAAGGACATAGCACTGATACAGCCCTTGTGAAAGTTACATCTGACATTAGGATTGCTATGGACCATGGTATGCTGACTGGGGCCATCTTCATCGACCTTGCAATGGCCTTTGATCTAGTGAATCACTCCTTACTCTGTACTAAGCTTCACTCCCTCTGTATTGTTGGTCCTGCCCTAAATTGGTTTTCGAACTATCTCACAGACAGACTGCAGCTTGTTAAGTACAAGAAACCTCTATCGGAACCTGTTCCTGTCACTATTGGTGTCCCTCGGGATCTATCCTGGGCCCTATCCTATTCTCTCTTTCCATCAATAACTTCCTTATGGTCCCTACCCATAGCACCCCAACCCTCTATTCCGATGACCTGGTCCTCCTTGCTAGCTTGGGTGATATCCGTGTCATAAATCACAACCTACAGGCTGATTTCATCAAACTCCAAAACTGACTCCTGGCAAATAAGCTTGTGCTGAATCTGAAGAAGACTCGACTCATGCTCTTTGACTCTTCTGCTAAACTCAAACAGTGCCCTGTTCCACTCAAAGTCCTAAGCCTTGATGGTGCCCCTGTCAGTACTACATGCTCCTTTAAATACCTGAGAGTCACCCTTGGCCCCCAGTTAGACCTGTCCCTACACAGCCAACATGTCTGCAGGGCCACAAATATCAAACTTGGACTTGCATACCAGGCTTGTGGTTCTTTACTGACACTGCACGGCTTGCCCTTGCTAAAGGCTTATTCCTCCCCTTCCTCAGTTATGGCCTGATAACCTTTTCTCTCCTGCAAAAACCAGCCTTGCAAAATGGGATGTGGCCTATAATAATAACTGCTGCTTTGCCCTTGCTGTCCCTCGACTCACCCATCATTGTGATTTATACAGTCAACTGTGCTGGTTGTCCCTGGGTAATTATCGCTCATTCATCCTGAGTTGCTTTATAAACAAAAATGTCTGCAGTGGCGGGGGAGTGGCCAGTGGCCGAGCTTACAGCAACGATTTAGTGGCACTCTGGAGAAAGCAGCCTAATGTACTATTTTATATAAAATAACCTTTAGAACGAACTAAGCATTTGACATTAAAAGAAAATAGAACTTCAGTGGAGACTGGGGAACTAAGTCTGATGGTGATAGCGGTGGGGAATTTTAAGCTATGGGCAGAAGCAGTAAAGCGACAGCTGAAGAGGGGGGAGTCCGAGCAAAAGGTTCAAAGCCAGGAACCAGCATGGACGCAAACGTGGGGATAGGTGAAGAATCATCTTCCCAGCCATCAAACGTGGCACTGTTAAAAGCAATCCAAAAACTGGACCAAAAAATGGAAGACTTCACAGCTCAATTCAAGGTCCTCGACACAAAAGTGAGTGCGCTCAAGGACGAGACCAGAACTGCTACAAAATCTGCGGCAATGGTGATGACTATTTCAACAGGTCTAACAAAAGAAAACGTGGTGCTCCGGCAGCGCCTTGAAAATTTAGAGAACTTGTCCAGAGTGTCTCGTGAGGATCTTAGGAATACCTGAAGATGCTAAGGGGGAAGACTGCATGAGTTTCCTTAATACCTTCTTTAAAGAAACTGTGCAGGTTCAAGAAGATCTTTTTATGGTTAAAGCCTTCAGAATCACTCCCCACGGTGGAAGAAACCGCACAGTTACCAATCAACTTCCCCCTAGAAAGCTACTTGTGGTGTTCGGGATTGTTCGGGATAAGGACGTTGTCATTGCCTAGGCAAAGAGACGGGGCTCTGTGGATAGGAAGGAACCAAAGTTCACATTTTCCCAGACCTTGGCTACGCCACTAGACAGTGCAGAAAATGTTTTGATGGCATCAGGACACGCTTGAGTCAGCTGGGGATACAACATGCCCTGCTAATGCCATTGAGCCTTAGAGTCACCTATGGAGAATAGTCCTATCAATTTACTGACTTAGGGGAAGCTAATAAAATGGTAGATCGCATTGAAAGAGAATTTCAAGCAAAAGAAGACAACTCGGACAATGACTCTGGGGATAGTGAGTAACTTCACGGGACTTTGTCATTTGTCACAGAGTTAATCTTAAATATGGGTCTTGATCGCTGATAAACAGTTACTCTAGCTAATAAGAATTTTAGGTGTTACACAGTGTTACCTTTTAATATAATTGTTTTGTCTGAAAGGGTTGGGGTTTTAGATACTGGGTTACAGCGGTTCAAAATGGCCACTCTTGCGTTTGAATAGGTCTCTTGTACCAAGGCCATTTCTCTCTCACCCCGAGGACTGTTTTTTGGCACCTTGGAATACTCAGTCACGTGCAGTCGTTAAGTTCCAAGGTAACCTAACCATAGCTATACTAGGGTCTGATCACTGAATGTTTGTTCAGAATGCTTTTTGTTTTAAAAATGTTCTAAAAGCTACAGGTTTAAAATTTCAGTGGGCTGTTGGGGAGCGAAGCTGGATAACAGACCTAAAGATGATGTATGAGGGATGTTTTACCATTAAATGGGCGCACGAAAAAGTTAATTAAAAACGATACATTGGTATTCCCTGCTCATGGCAGCACAGGTCTTTGTAAAATTGATGTAGGGATATGTATACATATGTTAGCAATCCCCCCCCCCCATTGTGGTAACATTATATAGGGGCTTATCCACTCCTTACTGTTAAAATGATGTAATGCATTATATAAATGCCTGTACTACTTCTGTAAAACTACCTATGAGGGTAGTGTACTGTGTACTATATACAGATATACTAGTAAAAATAAAGCTCAAAAAAAAAAATGTCTGCAATACCATCCCACCTGTCCTATCCAGTCTCCTTCGGCTGGCTCTGCCCTCATACCAGCTAAGATCTGTTGACTTGCACCCTCTCCTTGTCCCAAAAGCGTGTACACTGTCAGGTGATTGTGGCTTTGCTGTTTGTGCTCCTAAGCTCTGGAATGCCCTACCTGCAACTATCAGATATTCCCCCTTCACATTCCATCTTTAAGAGCTCCCTCTGGTTACACCTGAAGTCTGCCTCAGCCTGTAACTGTTCCTAGGCTGCCTGACATCCCCTACCCCTGTTTTTGCCGAACCTTGTGTACAACCACCTCCTTCATGGTCCCCTGCCTCCCCCTGAACCCTAGTATGGGGATATTATCTGCACCACATGCCCCTCACCTCAGCAATTACCCTTCTTAGAATAGGACAATTTATGCCTGTAGTATCTCCATGAAATGTAATTTTTCTTTGCTTGTTCCTATCCTTGATGTATGTGCTTACCCGTTTCATCCAGTACCTGTTTAATTGTAACCCTATGCTCATTGCTTGTATTTTACATTATTGTTAATCATTCTCATTGCTTGTATTTTACATTGTCAGTCCATTACACTGTTTGTAACCCTATGCTCATTGCTTGTATTTTACATTTTTGTCAATCCATTACACTGTTTGTAACTCTATGCTCATTGCTTGTATTTTATATTATTGTCAGTTCATTACACTGTTTGTAACCGTATGCTCATTGCTTGTATTTAAAATTTTTGTCAATCCTTTGCACTGTTTGTACACCTTGCTCTTGTAATCTCCTGGGTCACACCTGAAAATAGGCATGTCTTTGTCTAGTGTGCCTACACGGTCAAGAAAAGCTAATAAATAACTGTCAACTTCTGAAGGTGAGATATCTTGGGTCAGGGTGTGGGCTGCTGCCTCCGAGCAGGTAGGGTTGGGGAAGCTGCTGAAAAATTGGGCTCTATGGGAATCATCTATTTCTTTTTTTTTTCTGTTTATTCTTTTAGCCCTGCCTGCCGCCTGGTGTATTCAGCCCGGTCATGGGCCACGGACTTCTGCTGCCCCAAATCGGCCTCGGGTCCTCCGATACCTGTGGCTTACCCCCCACGGCGGGGCTGCAGCACTCCCCTTGCATGCCGCAGACTTGTAACTAGGTCGGAGGACTGGCCTGGAGAGTACATTTGATGCCGTAGCAAGCTTCATTAGCGCGGGTTTGGCAGTAGAGTTTTTTCTGCTCGGGAGGCGGGTCATGCAATGACGCCTCGCCTGCCCCGCCTCCCTGTACAAGCCAGTGCCGGTAGTTGTGACTCCCGCCAGGGGTCATCCATGCTCCGGCATATTCTTCCCCAGAGAAGGAGAGCGTCCCTAGACGCCCATCCTTCTCCCCAGCCGCCCTCCAGCGATTTCCTGGTCCATTCCCCGGACCCGGTCACCGCATCGCATGTGGAAATCCAACTGCTGTGCCGACGGGCCGGCGGGAATCATCTATTTCTGTTTGGAGTAGAGTAGAGGTGTGTTGGACCACTGCTTCCATTAGTTGTCTGGGATAGTACAAATCTTGTTTTGTTGGTCCACCAGGGTGTCAATCGATTTTTTGGAGACTCTTTTTCTACAACTATCGTAGGGACAGATAGTTCCTTTTTTCCCTTACATTCCGAATTGCTGTTGTTTCTGCAACCCAGCTGCTTGTTGTGCATGGACTGTGACCATAGACTCTTTTACTCCTCTGATTTGGTCAGTATATACTAGACCTGTGGTTCTGCTAAGGCACATCCGTTTCTGGAGCTGATTTTGGTTTTGTAGGTATGCGTGATAATCAGTGTCTTGGGAATGTTTACTAAGGGATTTCAGCAGTAGTTGCCAGTCATGTTTAGTGTCCTTCCACCAGGTGATGGGGTTGTCATAGAGAACAGGAACAGACTTCCTGGCTACTCAAAACAGTCAGATCTTTTGAACTATTAATGTCTGGGACAGTGGAGAGGAATTAAGTTTCCGGGTCCCTGTGCCTTGTGGCCGCTGTCCCCCATGTATAAAGTCAGGATGTTATGATCCGAGAATTCTACAGGAAAAACAGCAGCTGAGTGTAAATTTAGGGTTCTGGAAACAAAGATAAAATATATTCTTGTGGCCAAATGGCCTTTTTGAAAAGTAGGATCTGACCTTTGATAGAGTGAATGCTAAGCATCTTTTAGGGTTGAAGTTTTAATAATGTCCGATTAATGAGGCATATCACAATATACCTTTGTCATTTTGGTTTGTTTGCCTCTATCCAGTAAAGATAAGCCACAATTAAAATCCCCCCCCCCAAAAAAAAACACAAGTACGTGCAGAAAACAAGTATGGCTGTACTAGATGAAATAAGACAATGCGCTCTGCTTTCGTTTGAGCTGCATATACATTTATGAAGCAGTATAGCTGGCCATTAAGTTTAGTGTCCAGAATTAAAGCTCTGCCTGGTTGTAAGTCAATCAGTTTAATCAGGGTAAGGTCCACATCGTGGAATAATATCCCTACCCCTGAGCAGGTAGCTTGGCCCTAGAACCAATAGGAAGGACCAACATATATCTCTTTTACTGCTGTGGTGATTTCAGGGAGTGTGTGCAGTCTGGAATCTTGCACAATGATGATATTTGTTTTTGTAGCTTTAAGGTGAGAAAAGACTACGCTCCTCTTATGGTGTTTTTTTAAACTATTGACGTTAATAGTGCTGATAGATAGTTTAAGTGGCATGGGGTGGGAAATCAAGGAAGAAGGGGGCATATTGGCTGACCTAGGTATTCAAGGTGGCTTTCTCTGCTTAACTTTGGGGCGTCTTATTCTTTTGTCTTTTGCTACAGGGGTTGTATATGCTTTGGGCTGAGACAGTTCTATGTCCTTCGGAGTTAGGTCATCTGTGTCAGTGGCTAGGTCCAGGGCTGATGAACTGAGGGAAGATTCATCAGACTCATTGCCTGACGCATCTGACCGGGTGTTTAAGGCCTCATATTAGTTCGTAAGTGGTACTGGGGTTGTTTTAGAATCCTTAAGTGGTGGAGGCTTTCTGCTATTTCGTCTCCTTAGGGTCATCCTGTCTCCTGCTCTTTCTTGTGTGGTGGATGGAGGGGGGCATGCCTCCAAAGGTAAGTGAGGTGGAGGCCTGTCCCTGGACTTTGGTAGGAATGGTTGCAGGGGGTTCAGTGGTATGGGGGTCCTGGACATCCATATGGGGGGCTAATTCGTTGGGCGTTGTGTCCATGGGATTGACCTGTTGTGTTTGGACAGCTTTTTTTTTCCTTTTAATTCACCTTCAGTCCGAGGCATCTCTCAAAGGTGCCTACTCAGCTCACCCCCTGCTACTCTCCACTGAGACTCCCACCAGTGGTCCCCTCCTAGAGAGACTTCCCAGCCTCCAGGATCTCCCCCCGTGGGAGGGTCCGCCACTGCTACCTTGGCGGCGTCTTTCTGAGATTAGAGGGTCTGTGTTTCATAGGTGGCACCTGGGAACCACTTGGTATGTCAGTCCGGCATTGGGGATGTGTGGGTTGGCTTATGAGGCCCTTGTCGCCTCCTCCGTCGGTCCTCCAGGGATTTTTCCTTTTTGTTGCCTCAGGATTGCGGATGTGCCATGACGTCATGGCAAAATGTGCCGAAGTCTGCCGACGCCCTTCCTCTACTTATTATTGCAGCGCCAAGATCCCTCGTTGTGCTCCTGAGCTCCCCTTAGGAGCCATGAATGCAGTGCGATTCCCCAACCTTCCCCAGGGAAGGGAGAGCTGTCCTCTGGATGCTCAATCTCTTCCCTCCCCTGCCGACCCCCAACGGCCCGGGCTTGTTACCAAACCCGGGTCACCAGTGTGGTGTGAGGTGTGGCCTCCAGCGCCTCTACCCTCCGCGCCACCGGGCTGGCCTGTTTGGAAGCTTGGGGTGCAATTTCATTAACCTTGGGTACAGGGACCTGCATGGGTGAGGTCTGGGGGCAGGAATAGGTCTAGACGTGTGGGGCACCTGATTCACTGTGGCACACTGGGCTTTAGAAACCTAAAGCCTCTGTTCAGAGATATCATCTTGGTTCTCCTGGTTGTGGACTGCATTAGGGCAGGATGTACTGTATAAGTGTGCCCAATGGTATTACATAAATTGCAAATCTGAGGGCTACTGCAGTGGCCACTAGTGTGACCCAATTTGTTGCATAATGTGCATTTCAACTGGTTGCGTAGGCTACTGAGATGGTTTGTGGAGCCACACGTATTGCAAGCCTTTCGTTGACCTGCACAGAATAAAAGCCCCTATCACGGCCAATAAAAAAAAAGTTAAGAAGATGCTGGAGGCCAGAGTCTGTGGAGTGGAGAACAACCCGTATTCTCCATCCTCCTGTCAATATTTGCTCGGTGTCAAAGATTGCCTCAGGACAGGAGTCCCCTGTACTGTGCAGCATTGTTTCAGCCAGTACATGAGGTTTGTCACCCTGACTCCTTCGTTCCTAAAAAGCACAGTAATTGTACAGAAAGTTGATCTGGTCAGGGGGATCATGTCAAAGGGCGTCCATAATGGAGTCATTTTAAGTGTCTGGTATTTCTGCCGAAATTTCTCTAGACCAGCATTCAGTTTGAAAGTGACGTCGAAGGAGGTCTCCTCCGAGATATGAATGAGCGTGTATACCTTTATTGCTAGGAAGCCCACGGAGCCTTTCAGGAGGGAGCGGGCAACAAATACACGATCTGGTGGGGAGTCCAAGCCCCCCTTTATAATGAATACGAACAGCATTATGCCGATTGGCAGGATAGACTGGGGTATGAGATAGTGAAGCATAGGGTCGTGCTAAGGACTGTGGAGTGGGGGGGGTGCTCCAGCACCTGAGCCCGCTCAGGGGGTCATAGGTGTATCATCTGCTGTTACTGAGGCAGGGGTAAAGTTTGTTATTGAAGAAAGGCTCTGTTTATCTCCTTTGTCAGCATTTTGAAAATGCAGGGTGGGATTTTGTGTCAGTTGAAGGTCTGCTGAAAGTAACATGGTTGAGTTTGCTCCCACGCTGATAGCTCCCATTTCTGAATCTGAGACAATCTGTGCATTTACAGCATGCACAGTTGCTTGAATGACAGTGTTGTTACTAGACATGTAGGAGGTTTGCTTTTCTCGGGGTATCCGAATAGAAGAAAAAACAGACACCCATTTGCCAGTGTCATTGTTCTTGGTCCAGCCTGCAGCTTTCAGGGCTGTTTGTGCGTACCAGGCTTGTGGGATAAGTGATTCAGGAGTAGACTTCGGAAACTGACTTTGGCCAGCTACACTGGAAGTCGTTTGTGCCATTCCGGATGGTTTTCTGCTATCAGTGTCTCGTTGGCCGAAGACAAACATAGATGGATCCCAGTTAGTCTCATTAAAAGGAATAGAAGAAGCTGCACCATTGATTGTTGTCTTGGAGGTAGCGGGTGTAGAGCAGTCTAGAGGCGGAGTCGTAAGCGGAACGCTATTGCAGTCTGTTGTTTCTGGCAGTATGGTTTCCTGGCAGCGCCCTGGGTGTAACACCGCTTGTTCCCTTTGGTTCGCAAGTGCAGTCGTCAGCAAGAGTTTCCGGTGTGTGAATCGGGCTTCCTCCACTTTCCAACAGACTGGATTGGGTAGTCGGGAAGAACATTCTTCACGGGTCCCGTTTGCCCAGGTCCCTGGTATGCTGCAGCTAGTTCCTGGTATGTGGGATTTTGGCAAGGGTGTCAGTAAGCTTTTGTCCTGCTGGTTACTTAGGGTGGCTCCCCTAGGGCTGCATTTTATTTCTGAAACTTGTTCTGTGGGCACAGTACTCTTGGTCGGTCAGTCAAATTCCATCTGTCCCAGTGTATCATAATACTGGTCGGTCTCTGTTAGTGCTGAGACCGGGAGAAGACTCGCTCCCCAGCCTCCCAAAGGTCCATGCTCTTCGGTGCATCGCCTGGACTGGCCATTGTTGCAGATGCCCAGCGGTTCCCCCTACTGGCGAGTAGAGGACTTTCCCTGGTGTCTTGGCCAGTATTCCCTTCCCATGAAACTGGTTCATGCAGTTGTCCAAGGCTGTATGGGGGTGTTGATGTGCAGTATGGCTGCCACTACACGTTCAGTTACTTCACTACCCATCTAGCATTTCTTGTAAAGCACTTTGGGATACAGTATGTGTGAAAAGCGCTATGTAAATGCTGATTCTTCTTCACACAATTACCACATATCCCAGTATCTGCCCAGAACCACCACAAACCCCAGATTTTTGTAGTTACTGGCCATATCTCTACTGTGGGACCAGTTCTGAGTAGAGTGCCCCAGGGTTCAGTGCTAGGTCCAGTACTTTTTCAAATTTTTATTTCTGATATGACAGCAGAAGTTTTCTCATGGAGTATAAAATATGCAGATGATACAAAAATTGGTGGTCCGTGTGACAGTTTATATAACTGTTGTAGTATTTTTATTTATTTATTTATTTAAATCTCGGATTACAACTACCTTTGAGCTAGGGGCAGCTCATTTACAAAGGTTCCATGTCAAAGGAAAGGGTTACAATAACGTTGGGAGTTATAGACAACATTCATGGTATCAACGGAGGTACAGACACATTCATGGTATCATTGGAGCACAGCAAGTCAACTGGTAACGTAACTAAGTGGGAACAGTGCTACACACTCAAGATTACAAGCAAGCATAGAAAACCATAAGGTACATTTGAAGCAACATTGCTAATTAGAGGTGGGGAGGAGAGGGGAAGAGTAAGGAAGGGGTAGGGGAGATGAGAGGGCAGAGTCCAGATAGAGAAGGAAAAGAAAATATGGCAGCCAGAGGCCTTGTTGTAAGGTGAGGAGGAGGCTAAGGTGGGAGAAGGGGTAAAAGAGGGGAAAAGGAGGGCAGATGAAGGGGAAGAAGATAAGGAAGAGTGGGGACCAGAGGGCCTGGACAGGTCCAGGAAGAGGGGGTCAGTGGGATAACAGCAAGGAGGGGGTGAGGTAAGGGAGGAGGTGGCAGGGGAAAAGGGGAAACTGTTCTGTCAGGAGAGGTGAAACGAAACAGGAAGCCAAGTAAGCCTCAGAGAGTGAAAAAAGTGGTATAAGGGTGTCTGCAGAAGTGGGAAACTAGGTGTAATAGTCACAAGTGCTTTCGGTTAGGAGATGCTGACGAAGCATAAGTTTAAATTGGGACAGACTAGAAAGACTGCTCAGTTGGTTGCTTAGATTATTAAACCACAGGGGGGCTCTGTATTGAAAGGATCACTGGTATTGAGCAGTCCGACAGTGGGGTACTAGGAGGTCAGAAACTGAGGTACATGTGTGTTGGGTCTTGGGGATTTGTTTAGCAGGCAACCAATGCTCGGGGGGTAGTAATCCTAGTAGAGCTGTTTTGGACAGGAGGCAGGTTTGATATTTGATCCTGTTAATTAGTTGGAGCCAGCCAGCTTGAGCATGTAACTCACAGGTAAGAGTGAGGCACGCAGCACCCGTAACTAACCTACAGGCTTTGTTCAGAGCCACTGTGAGTCATTTAAGAGATGTGGAGGTTGCAGCACAGTATATGATTAGACCATAATCAATGATCGACGGGACCGAGCTTTGAACTGCAACCTTCAGGGCTTCTTGGGTAAGACTTCGTCTGTGTCTGAAGAGGAGCCCATTTCTGGTATTAACATCTGTGGCAACATTTTGAATGTGAGGCACAAAGGTAAGGCAACTATCCAGGGTTAGACCTAGGTATTTGAAAAGCTGAGTTTGTTCATAAGCGTCTCCGTGGTTGTTGGTGATAGTGAGTTGTTGGGCCTTAAACTTATTCCGAGAGGAAGAAAACAGCTGGACTGTAGTTTAGCACTAGTTTGTGATTATTAAACCATCTCTCTGCTTCTGTGAAGCCTTGCTGAAGACTGTTTTCAAGAGCGTTGGGATCCAGGTGGCTAGCAAAGATGACCGCGTCATCTGCGTAGAGGAGAGTATGCTGGTTGCAGACAGCTGGAAGGTCGTTCAGGAAAATACTGAACAATAAGGGACCCAGGATTGAGCGTTGAGGTACCCCTGATCGGACAGCCCTGTGCTCCGAAACTACATTTGATATCCTCACCCTCTGCAGTCTGCCACTGAGGTAGCTTCCGAACCATTTCAGGGTGTTTGGGGCAACACCAGTTTTAGAGAGTTGGCCAAGCAACAGTGTGTGATTCACTGTGTCAAAGGCTTTTGTTAGGTCAACAAAGGCTGTACCTACAATCTTGCCTTGATCGATTGCCTGTTGTATGAAGGTTGTGAATTCTAATAATGCTGTGGTAGTACTGTGCCCCTTTCTGAAGCCATGTAATAGAAACATAGAAACATACACTTTGATGGCAGATAAGGACCGCTTGGCCCACCTAGTCTGCCCATTTCCCTACCTAGAGGATAAGCTGCAGATCCTATTTAACCAACAGCCTATTTCTTCCTACCCCCCCCCCACAAAAATTGCCTTATGTCTATCCCATGCATTCTTGAATTCTCCACGGTTTTAGACCCCACAACCTCCTCAGGAAGGCTGTTCCATGCATCCACTACCCTCTCTGTGAAAAAATACTTCCTCACATTGCCCCTGAGTCGTCCCCCCTCTATCTTCAAATTGTGTCCCCTTGTTCTTGCACATCTCTTTTTCTGAAAGATGCTACCCTCTTGGACTTTGTTGATTCCACTGAGGTACTTAAACATTTCTATCATGTCCCCCTCTCCCTCCTTTCCTCAAGGGTATACATATTAAGCTCCTTTAGCCTCTCCTCGTATGGCTTCTCTTGCAGGCCCTGCACCATTTTAGTTGCCCTCCTGTGAACTGCCTCCATCCTGTCTATGCCCTTGCGGAGATGGGGTCTCCAGAACTGGACGCAGTACTCCAGATGGGGTCTCACCAACTGTCTGTACAGGGGGATAACAACTTCCTGTTTTCTGCTGGTGATGCCTCTCCCCAATACATCCCAGTATCCCCACCACCTTCTCACATTGCTTGCCAACCTTAAGGTCATCTGATATAATTACCCCCAGGTCCCTTTCCATTTTTGTTATTGTTACTACCTCTCCCCCCCCCCAATTGTGTAATCTTCCCCTGTATACAGAATGATCTTGATAAAATCATGCACTGGACAAAAAAAAAAAATGGGACATGGTGTTGAATTGAAAGAAATGTAAGGTGATGCACCTGGGGAGACATAACCTGGAGTATGACTATATGATGGTCACGTACTCGGAAAACTAAGAGTGAGAGGGATCTGGGAATTAACATGGGAAATGAGTTGATAACAAAGGAACATGTGTCAGATGTCATAAAATGGGCTAATCGAGTTGTATATACGATTAAACGAAACATTGTATCTAGATCAAGTACAGTTTTGATGCCTTTGTACAGATCTTATGTACATCCTCTCCTGGAATATTCCTCTTGGATATGGAACCCCTATAAGAAAGGGGAGAGGACCAAATTGGAAAAAGTACAATGCAGATATACTAAGATGGTCCCAGACTTAAAAGAAAAAGTATACGAAGACAGGCTCCAATCTGCTGGTCTTATATCCTTAGAAATTCGCCGTGCTCGTGGTGTCTTATTATTATTATTACTAGTGTATGATATTATACATGAACTCCAATTGATGTGTGATTTAGGTATCAAATTTAAAGATTCAACTAGGGAAACTAGTGCTCATCCCCTTCAAATTAAGGGAAGACGATTCCGTTCCAATACCCGAAAGTACTTTTTTACCAGCAGAATAGTAAAACAATACAAATGAACTTCTGATAGAAGTAATTATAGCAAACAGTAAAGTCAGTTTTAAGTGCAAATTGGATGGACTTATCATGTCAGGGAGCTCATTAAGTCACTTTACATAAAGATGAAGCATTAATGGGTTAATGCCCCCTTGCTTCTATACCTGCCTTAGTATGACTTAGTATTCTGCCCACAACCACTACCATACTTCAGCATTTGCTCTACAAATTGACTTGCCTTGTTTTCTACTCACAGCTGTTACACCCCAGTACCTACCCATAATCAGCTCACACACCAGTAGCTGACTCTATACTACTCTTCAGTGAAGTGAGGATTAGTTCAGGAATGGATAATGGATATGTGGTACTTGTTGAGCAAATACTGGAGTGTAGTGGTTGTTGTGGAGCAGATACTGGTATACGGGGTGGTCTACACAGATACTAGGGTGTGGTGTACTTGTGTGACAGATACAGGGATGAAGTGTAGTTCTAGGGACATGGATATGTTGTTCATCCACACTGTCTGGCAGGTTCCTTGCCGCTTTAAATCTTGCCGGAAGGTCTTCAAGCTGGCTCCTCCCACCCACCCGGGTGGTAAAACTCTCGGCTCCGCCCCATGACGCCAGATCTTCCTTACTGCTTGGAAGCTCAGGTTCCCTCCTTAATGCTCTGCGTATAAGACTGGTTCCTAATTCTTCGAATTTTTGAAATTAAAAAGTTTTTGCTAAAAAGACTTCGGTCTTCTTTCCCTCGTGGCTGCGATGGACAAATCGACTCCCGGTTTCCGGAGATGCCCTTGCGGGCAGAAGATGTCTCGGACGGACCCGCACTCCACGTGCGTTTACTGCTTGGGTCTTGAGCACGACCCGCAGGCCTGCGACCTGTGCTCTTCCTTTTCGGCCTACGTCCTCGAAGACCGTGCTGCCCGTTTACAACTGGGGCGTCCGGAAGAGATTTCCTCCAGTTAAGTCAAAGAGGCCGGTTGGCGGTGTCCATGGCTCGCTGACGGATCATCTCGAGCAAATGATCGCCCTCGAAGAGGAGGCGCGGGCGCTTCTACCTCGCTCTGACATTTGTCCGCTATCTCTCGGTGCCTTATTGGCTTCCTTTAAGGAGCTGTGTCTGACCCTCTCGACAAAGGTGAGATCCAACTTCTTCTGGACCGTTTTCTCGGTCCAAAGAAAGACAAGAAGTAAGTCTCACGTCGGCGCTCTTGAGGCAGAAAGATCCCTCCCTAGTTGCAGCCGACCGTCAGCAAGTCAACCTGAAGCCCGGCCACTGGTTTCACGGTGTCCATGTCAGGCCAGTTGACGAGACTCCGTCGGCGGTGAGATTTTCTCGACCCGTTGAGAGAGATTGTTAACTGAAGCTGAAATCCCTCTCCCGGTTCCCCGGTGGAGTTGAGGATCAGTCAGCTCGTCTGGCCTCGGTTCTGGAGCCTTGCGGTGGAATCGTCCGAACGAGGGGTACCGATTCCGACACCTCCCGCACCGTCGGCCTTGCGAGAGTTCGATCTTAGGCGTCTTGCTGTCAGCCGATCCCGCCGTCATAAGCGGCCTCGATCTCGGCACAGCGGCAGCGGCGCCGCCGCTCTTCCTCTTCCTCCTCCTCGGACGAGGAGCGGCGCAAGTTCGTGCGTCGAAGGTACAAGGAACTCATGTAGCAACTCCTTCGGCGGAATAAGCCGATGCCGTCGTCTTCCCAACCATTAAGTGGCTGTCAGCGGAGTGGCGAGACAACCTTATTTTTAGCGAGGGCCTGTTCCCAGGCGGTTGTTGACCAATTCCAGCTGCCCACCGATTCGGTGGAACCTCCGCCTCCAGAGCCGTTAGTTGGGGCTCCGACCAAAAATTCTCGGTCGGCTCAGGGACCCCCATAGGCAGTCTGACACCCTCACTCCGATAGACCTCGGCAGGTGGAGGTGGCTCAGGCCAAAGCAGCTCTTTGAGGACTCTTCTGAGTCGAGGATGATTCCTCCCTTTTCTCCAAGCGAATGGACTTGGAGTCCTCAGGAGGACAGTCGGTGGGCGATAGCCCTTGCGTCCTTCCTCGATTACTTGGCTCATCTGGAGTCCACGGGATGAAGCTTGAACCCGTTCTAAATGGGCCAAGGTATCCCCTCAGGAGATTCTGGACCGAGGATTCCTACGGAGGCCTTTCCGGTGGCCGAGGCCATAGTGGGTCCGGCCTTGGAGCTCTGGCAGCCCTAGCTTCCTGTCCTGCGCCTTGACCAGGATGGCCAGGAAGTATCACGGTCCCTACCGGTTCCCTATCATTTTGAACACCCCTAGGCTGAGGGTTGGTTACCGACAGCAGTTTCAGCGTGCGAGAACGCTAGGGATGTGGACAAACCTCCGACAAAGATCAAGAAATTGGACTATGCGGTAAAAAGTCTATGCTGCGTCCTCTCTCGGCCTAGCCAGGCCAGTTCGGCCGTCCTCATGGCACATTTTTCTCATGCCTGTTGGGCTCCCTCGGATGTGTCCCTCATCTTCCAGCGGATCTGCAGACTACGGTCAGGCAGGTGCGGGACAAGAACATATTGAAACAGCAGCTCAGACTGCATTAAATATTGGGGACTCATGTGCCAGGTCTGTGGCGCTGCAGTGGCTATCGTCAGTAGAGCTTAGCTGAGGATATCCACCTTTACTTGGATACCCAGCACAAGTTGGCGGATGTTTCCTTTTAGGTACTGACATCTTGACCCTGGGGTGGAAGGTCACCTGCAGAGGATCGAGAAGTCCAATGCTACCTTGGACTCGGTCTCTTCCGCTCAGAAGGACAAAGGCCGCAAACCACAGCCTAAGCCCTTTCGTCCTTCTGCGCCCGCGGCGCGTCCAGCCCAGCAACGTCAGGGCCAGCAGGCTCGGGCTTGGCATCCCAAACCCAAAGCCGGAGCTTCCTCCAACAGGAAGCAGGGAGGTAAAGGCCCAGGAGGTCCCTCGGCCGGTCCCTCCTCCAAGCCTGCCCAGTGACGGGCTGAGGGTGTCGCCCCCAACCCCGTCCACCTCACCCAGAGTTCCCCAGTGAGAGGCAGGCTCCAACACTTCCTTTCCGCCTGGTCCGTTATTACCACGGACAGGTGGGTACTAGAGTGGTGGGAAAAAGGCCTACCTCTAGAATTCGAGCAGGCTCCGCCCATCAGAGCCGTCGCACCTCAGGGGCCTCGGGGTCCGCAGCCTCACTGATCGGCTCGTCGGGCCAGACATCACTCTCCTCCTCCAAAGGGGTGATCAGGAGAGTGGGATCCTCCCTCAGACCAGGGTTTGTGTCCAGGTACTTCCTGATATCCAAAGCAGACGGGGGCTGGCGCCCATTCTCGACCCTACGGACCTGAACAAAGTTCCTAAGGTCTCAAACCTTCAGGATGGTCACTCTGGCTCAGATAATACCATCCCTGGAACACGGCGTGTGGTTCTGCTCTCTGGACCTGCAGGACACATTCTTTCACGTCCCTATCCATCCGTCACATCGGAGATTCCTTCGCTTTCGAGCGGAGGGATCCCTCTTCGAGTTCAAACCATGCCCTTGGCCTGTCTCAGCTCCCAGGGTCTTCACCAAATGCATTGCAGTGGTGACAGCTTTCCTCTGGTGCCGAGGTCCCAGGTGTGCCCTTACCTGGGGCGATTGGCTGATAGCAGCCCCCTCAGACAGGAGGTGGAGGCGGTCAGAGATCTGGCCCTTCAGGTTTGCCCTCAAATCAGCCTTCTCATCAACGAGGCCAAGTCAGAACTCGAGCAAGCAGGTGATTCTGTTTATCGGGGCAGAGCTCGACTCTTGAGCCAGGCGGCTCCAGCGGACAGGGCGAGGTTCTTACCTCCTTTGCCCAATCATTTCTGGTTGGGCAATGCCTCCTGCCCAGGACTTCCTCGCCTCCTTGGTCTCATGGCGGCCTGTGCCAGCGTGGTCCGTTGGGTACACTGGCAAATGCGCCCCCTTCAGTGGGGACTAGCCAGCCAGTGGTCACAACGCTGCGATCCATTGGACCAGCTAGTGATGGTGACACAGGAGATGTGGGCAGCTCTCTGGTGGTGGACCGTTCCATCTCATCTGCAGGAGGGCATCCCGTTTGTCCACCCGAGCCGGCGGTCTTTCTGTCGACCGATGCCTCTCTGATGGGTTGGGGTGCCCATCTGGGGAACACGGCGCCCGGCCTCTGGTCCCAGCGGGCCCGATGCCACATCAACCTGCTGGAGCTCCGGCGGTCCGTCTCTAACCTCCGCCTTTGCTCCTTTTCTCCGGGGTCAAGTGGTCCGAGTCCAGATGGACAATACCACGACCATGTACTACCTAAACCGCCAGAGGCGGAAGCGTTCCATGCTTCTTTGCAAGGAAGCTCTCCGCATTTGGTCCACTCGTGCACAGCCTGGAAGCGGATCTCTAGCCATTCATGTGGCGAGCCTCCAATACCCCGATACCCCTGAGCCGGATAGGGCTGCATCTCACAGTGGTCTCTCCTGCGGAGGTAGTACAAGATCTGTTCTCCACTGGGGCACACCTCAGGTGGACCTGTTTGCCTCAGGGAGCAAACCGGCTGAGCTGTTTCATGCCCCCCCCCCCTCAGCAGGGCTCGCTGCAGGGGGATGCCTTCTCGAGGCTGTGGACCCCGAGCCTCTTCTACGCCTTTCTCCCATTTCCCTTGATTCACAAGGTGCTTCTCAAAGCAAGGAGGGACAAGGCGCAGGTGATTCTGATAGCCCCAGACTGGCCCTGCCAGTTCTGGTACCCAGATCTCCTCAACCTCAGCTCCAGGCTCCCGAGGCAGCTTCCAGCTCGCCCAGACCTGCTCTCAGTCAGTCAGGGGAAGGTGTTGCATCCGGACCTTCAATCCCTGCACCTGATGGCCTGGTTCCTGAGTGGCTAGAGTTCCAGGCCTTGGGTCTTTCCGACGAGGTCCTCAGTGTTGTTGAGGCGTCCCGTAAGGAGTCGACCAGGAAATGCTATGCCTTCAAATGGAAGAGAGTTTTCCATTTGGTGTCGAGAGCAAGGGCTTGGACCCTTCCTCCTGTCCTTTAGCAAGCATCTTGGACTATTTATGGTCCTTTCTAGTCAAGAGCTTAGGTTGCGACCCTAAGGGTGCACCTGGCGCCATCTCTGCTTACAGGCAGGGCGGGGGCAGTCGGTGGCGCAGGAGAAAGGTGGTCTGGTGCTTTTCAAAGGCCTTGATCACATTTCCCTCCGATGCGAGACCTCCACCTCAAGGGATTTACTGCTGGTGGCACAAAACTCAGGGCAAACCATTCGAACCAATGCACAGGTGTGAACTCTCTCACCTGTCGGGAGGCTGCCTTCTTGGTGGCTATCCGTCAGCCAGAAGGATGGGAGAACTCCAGGTGCTCTGCATTGGGTCTCATCCCTGGTCTTCCACAGGGACAGGATGTCCCTGCGCACCCCACCAATTCCTTCCGAAGATTGGTGCGGGAGTTTCACCTTAACCAGGTGTTGACTCTGCCGGTGTTCTACACCAATCACACCTCGGAGGCCGAATACAGGCTCCATACGTTAGGACCCTAGAAGGCGCTCGCTTCATTATAAGGAGCGCCTGCGGCTGAAATCGGGAGAGGTTACGCCAGCTGTTTGTCACCTACGCTGAAGCCCACCTGGCAGACCTGCAGCTAAGCGGACGAGCAAGCAGGTGGGTCATCTCCTGCATAGATCTCTGCTACAAGGTTGGCCGGGCATGGAGCCTCCCAGAGGATAAGAGCTCATTCTACCGTCATACTGCTGCATCAGTGGCTGCTTCCAGGGACGTCCCTATCCAGATCTGCAGGGCTGCTACCTGGAAGTCAGCACACACCTTTTTACCCATTACCACATCGACCTTAGTCACGCCGGGATGCTGGTTTTGGGGCCTTGGTTCTCCAGTCTTTATTCCCTAAGTAGGGGTGTCTTGCCTGCTCCCTCCTCCCGGAGAACTGCTAGGAATCTGCAGACAGTGTGGATGAACAACATATCCATGTCCCTAGAAATACAGGTTACTCACCTGTAACAGGAGTTCTAGGAATGGTATATGTTGTTCATCCACATGACCCTACCGACCTCCCCGGCTTCGACGCACAACCTGAGCTTCCAGCGGGCTAGATCTAGCGTCATGGGGTGGAGCCGAGTTTTACCACCGGGTGGGTGGAGGAGCCAGCTTGAAGTCCTTCCGGCAAGATTTAAAGCGGCAGAGGGGTGGGGAACCAGATGATCAGCTGGATAGGCAATTGGCTCCAGGACCGGACCCAGAGGGTCGTAGTTGGTGGGATAGTCTCATCCCCAAGGAGGGTCATTAGTGGGGTCCCACAGGGATCAGTCCTTGGGCCCCTTCTGTTCAACGCCTACGTATCTGACATAAGGACAGGAATCAGGAGTGAGATGAGTCTCTTTGCAGATGACTCGAAACTGGGGGCGGTGGTGGATGGGGAGGAGGGGAGGGTGGCCCTACAGGGGGATCTGGAGGCTCTGGAAAGATGGTCTAGAAAGTGGAAGCTGAGGTTCAATGCAGGGAAATGCAAGGTACTCCACCTGGGGGCCAGAAACCCAGGCCAAGTGTACACCCTGGGGGGGAAATGCTACAAGTCTCGATGGCTGAGAGGGACCTGGGGGTGGTGGTGGATGTCAAGATGAACAACTCTGAGACTTGTAGGAGGGCAGCAGCCAAGGCCAACAGGATGCTGGGATGCATCGCTAGGGGGATCACCTCCAGAAGGAGGGAAGTGATACTCCTCTGTATAACTGCTTGGTGAGGCCGCACCTTGGTACTGCGTGCAGTTTTGGAGGCCACACTTAAAGCGGGACATTAACCTCCTGGAGAGGGTCAGAGGAGGGCAACCAAAATGATTTGGGGCTTGGGGACAGGACCTATGAGGAGAGGCTCAAGAGCTAAATATGTACACATTGGAAGAGAGAAGGGACCGGGGGACATGATAGAGGTCTTTAGGTACGTGAAGAGGATAAATAGGGGAGGAACAGTCGGGGTGCTTCGAAGGAAGGAGGAAGGGGCCACTAGAGGGCATGGGTGGAAACTGGAGGGGGGAAGATTCAGGGGAGAAAGGAGGAGGTGCTACTTCACTGAGAGAGTGGTGGAGCCATGGAATGGACTGCCTAGGCGGCTAGTGGAGGCAGAGACAGTGGAGGGGTTCAAGAGGGGGTGGGACAGGCACAGGGGAAGGGTTCTGGAAGCAAAATCCAATGCAGCAAGAATATCCGGAACTGGGAAGGGAGAAGCCAGAGAAGGCGAGAGGGACAGCAAGGTCAGCACCCAGGCTGGGGACTGACCAAACGAGCAGACACGAAAGACCGTTAGGCCTATTCTGCTGGCATTTTAGTATGTTAGTAAGGAACCTGCCAGACAGTGTGGATGAACAACATATACCATTCCTAGAACTCGTGTTACAGGTGAGTAACCTGTATTTTCTGATCCGGTACCATGGGGTTGGTTTATTAAGGGACAGAAACAATAGTGAGCGTAGGCTGAGTGTAAATACATTGATGGGTAGTTGCAGGACAGATAGTGGGGTGTAGTTGTTAGAATAATATTGGATAGTTTTGAAGCTAATACTAGAGCATGGATATTTGTAGGGCAGATACTGTGATTTGTGATGGATACTGTACTAGTTTAGAGCAGATGCTGGGATATGGGGCACTTGTGAGACAGATATATGTATAAGGGGTTGTCACTGGGTAGGTACCATGGTGTGGGGTAGTTGAGGGCAGATGGGGTAGTAAAATATAGTGGCAGGGCATATATTCTGGTTGGGTAGTTGTAGGGGAGAATGCTTGATAACGCAATGACAGTGCATGTGTTTATGAGGTCAGTTTCCAAGAACCCCATGTTGAAAATTTGGAGCCAAAA
Organism: Neoceratodus forsteri; assembly: GCA_016271365.2. NCBI lineage: Eukaryota > Metazoa > Chordata > Ceratodontiformes > Ceratodontidae > Neoceratodus > Neoceratodus forsteri. The sequence goes on along the minus strand of CM057456.1, from coordinate 761,414,814 downwards.
TTCAAAAAAGTGGCAGAGATATCCACCTAAGTTTAACCCCCTTCCCCCATTGATACCATTATAAAGCTTACTGGCATTTCTTCATTTTGCAATTTGGCTTTGAAGAGTCCAGATGTGTTCCCCACTCCTCCAAAGATCGCAGCACTGGACCTCAGGAGGTAAGTACTGGGTGGGGTTGGGGTGTGGGAAGATGAGGTGTGCAGAGGGTGGGTGCAGGTTGGGAGAGTGGGGCGCCGCATACAATGAGGGACCGTTTTCTGTTTTTCAGGTACAGAAAAAAAAATAACATTGTGGACGGTTTTCTTTCTTTACAGGCTAAATAAAACAAATGTTGGGCACACTGGAGTGGGCTCCCAGTGTGCCACACAATGGGCAAGGAGGGGTGGAGGAACATGCTGACAGTCGGCTTTCTGTGAGCAGCGGCACACTGGGGTGGGCTCCCAAAGTGCCACACAGTGTGGGGTGGGGGGGACATGCCGATACAGGGATTGCACCCCCGATGTCAGCTTTGTTTGGGGATTGTGTGGCGGTGAGCTGCCGCCATGTTTATTGAAATGTTTCACCAGGAAAGGCACATACAGGAGGTGTGTCATCTGTGCCGCTGCACGACGAGCTTGTCTCCAGTTGCAGTGGCACATTTCTTTTAATTTGGCAGCATTTTACATAAATCTTGCATCAGCGCTAGCATGCTGGCTAATTGGGGAATGAGGGATGCACTCACTAAAGTGCGCCCTGCATTCGCCAACACTGACACACCTCTGCATTTCTGCTACTGCCACAAGACAACATAAGAACAAAATGTTATCTAAAATAGTTAGGTGGAATGAAATTCTTTATAGTACTAACAAACAAAAGCCAATTTCATTTGAGATAACAAAAAAGAGAGAAAGCAGGGATGCTGTAAACAGCAAGTCTTTTGTAAACAAATTTATAAGTGTTAAAATGCATTCAGATCACATCTGAACTGCCATTCAAAGAGTTGCATGACAAGATGCCTTTTAAAAATGTATAATTTGTCATCCCTTTATGTAGGAAAATTGTGATAATTGCTGATGCGTAGAGGGGCGATTAGCCCACTCCAAGATAGCTGCTATATTAACTACTGTTGAAGGGGAGTTTGTCAATATTTAATTACATTTATATTTTATTCCATGTAGACATCAAGTGCCATTCAAAGATTTTTTTTTTTAATGACAAGAGGCTTTTAGAACACTTGGTTAACATTGCAGTCTGGCAATACTGTGATAATAAACTGTTGTTTTTAAAGTAACTTAGAATGTCAGAGTGTCAAGCAATTGTGTACAGAAATAATACAGTACCAGCCATGTTACACCATTTTAAAACAGTGAAAGGACATCTTTAGCTACAGGACTTGCTCCTTGCCTATAGAATACATCAATTTCTCTTATTTAAATTAATTTTTAGGAGCTTCTGGTTAATGCTCTGTCCTTTTATTTCTCCAGACCTGGCCATACTTATCAACCTTTTCTGCATACAAAACCAGCACTGGCCTTTAAAATGTGTAAAGTAGGTTGGAATGCATAACATATTTTTAGTTTAAAGAACAATATGTTTAGAAATAGTGGGCAACAAATATTTAATGTTCAGGACTGTCTCAATTCAGTTAGTTTGCATTTTTAATAGTTGGCATGCCCGTAAATATCTCAAACATTATGAGGAACATTTATTTATTTAGATTTTCGTAGCCCAGGACCGTTGGTAGGATTTTTTGGGGAGGGCCGGGGGGTGTCTTCTAAAGAGACTCAGACCTCTCCTGTATGTGTCCATTATTTAATGTCTCTCACATAGAGAGAAGCCATTTTAAGTAACTGACATGCCCAAGAGGAGTTGCCGGTCAAGTCCAAGTTTACAAAAGTGAGCATCTTATGCAAAAGTACATGATTTACAGAATTCCTGACTAGCAATGTCATTAACCACCCACTGCATGGGAATTATTGTGATGTCATATGAAAGATTTGTATTTTGTTTTACACAGCTCATCTTAAAAAATAAGGTCATCTCCACGTACCCCCTTCCCCATATAATGTTATGGCTGCAGTTCTCCCATGCCAGTGGGCAACGTACATGAGGGCACAAGGACAATGTCGCCCATCACAATCGCAGGTTGTCATTGTGCCACCCAAACATACAGTGCCCAAGGATCATCCATTGGAAAACTTGAGTTTTGCAGGGGGCTTCCCCCAACCCTGACGCATGGGGGCTATGCCTCCCACACACCCCGAAACTCAATATAATAACCAACTCGGGGGTGGGCATACCGTAAAGGGCAAGACAAAGGTGTGGATGCTGAAAACGGTCTTGGTGAGGGACACTGTGAAATCCAGCACACCCCTGTCACTCACAACCTTCTTTCGGTGCCCACATGATGGCTTCCTAATAACGGCGCCGTCACAGCGGCACACCAGTGGCAGCTAGGTGCAAACCTATTCATGACATGTAAACAAAGTGGAACAGATTCAGAACTTTTCGATGTAATTTCATCAAATTATGTTTTCCCCCCCAAATTATATCTTTTGTTTGGCTACTATAATCTACATTGAGTTGATCTCTCTCGCACCATGTAATTTTCACAGTCTCTCACTTGGCAGGCTAGCAGGGCCATCTTACAAGGTCAGTCATTCTGGTGACAAGAATTGGAGACTAGGGTGGATGGCCAACACAGTCTATTGTAGCAGCTCATTCTTTTCAAACAACATGAAGTCTTGTTATATTCTGACATATGCAGTGAGTCCCAACCTTCGAACTGCTCCAGAGGTGAAAGAGTGAACTTTCCATGCCAGGCATGGAACGCTGAGCTCGAGCTCGGTTGAAACTCTATCTGTTGTTCTTCAAACTCAAACCGTCAGATTCTTTACTCCGCCTCACTGAACAGTCGCTCCAGAGATTTCTCCTTCTGCTCGGTTCATTTTGTCGGTTAAAGTATTGTTTTTCTTGGCCGAATTTAAACTGCAACCAGTCGGTTCAAGCTCTGTCTGTGGTATTTGTGAGTACTAGATAGGTTTACATTAATTCTCTTCTGTGTGGAACTTGTAAACGGTTTATCGGTTCGGTTTGAACCGATCAGGTTGTTTAAAATATCTTAATCTGTGATTTAGAGTGTGGTTACCGGTTCTTATCGGTTCAAAAAAAAACGGATTTTATTACGTTTTTTCCACGACCCGTGACACGGTTGGGAACCGATAAGAGGGTCTTACCTGGAGGATTGCCATAAACGAGTAAGTTTGGTTAGGACTGGCACTATGTCTGAGAAACCCAAAAGAAAAACCGGGCCCACTGGGTTTCAACACTGCAGTGTGTGTGGGGAACTCTTTGCCAAGGCTGACCCCCACACCACCTGTGTTTATTGTCTGGGGTTTGACCACCTCAATGCAGACTGCCAGATTTGTAAAAAATTTTTCCTGCAGCTACCCTGGAAATGAGAGTTAGTAAGCTCAGGGAAAGGGAGGCCAAAAAGTCTGCTGAACTGGATGGCCAGCCCGGTTCAGTTCCAACCGAACCAGAGGGAGTACCCTCTGACCAGGGCGAGACTTCCTTGGGCAAAAGGAGAACTGACTCTGAGGAGTCGGATCCAGCAAAAAGGACTAGGAAATCTGCTGGTGTGGAGCCAAAACTTTCCTCTCCAACCGCTGAAGAAATAGCCAAAGCAATTAAAATTGTCCAGTCGCTTTCCCCAGTTCCGACCGAACTGGCACCATCAGGTAAGTGCCCAGTTCGGCCGGTTCCACCGGTTCAAGAGTATGATTTAGAGGAATATTATGAACCGGAGGAGGGGAAGATGAGTTTGAGGAGAGTGAATGTGGATTTGAAAGTCTGGATGTGCCCATTGAACGGACATCTCCCCAGACAGACCTTCAGGAGTGTCTCCTCCTAGGCTTTCTGAGTCCCTTTGCATTTTATGTTTTATAAAAAGTGGCTGGAAACCCTCCAGCTCCCTATGGAGGAAGCTGTGGATGATCAAGAGGAGCCTGACTATGTGGAAATGATGGATATCCCAGAGTCTAGGGAGACTGTCTATTCCCTTGCATAAATCTTTTGGGAAACAGACATTTAAAATTCTAAAACTCTCACACTATACCTCCTGTGGATAAGAGAATGGACAAGAGGTACACATTGTCAGGCTCTGATACGGAGTTCGTTTCACAACAATGCAGCCATGTTGGGGTAGTGCAGGCTGCAGCCTGTGACAAGGTAAATATTCCCTTGGCTTCACACCCTCCCGGACAAGGACTCCAGGAGGATTGATGCCATGGCAAAGAAACAGTACATGGCAGCATCCTTGGGACTCAGACAGGCAAATTATATGGCTTATGTTGCTAGATATCAGAAATCCAGATGGGATACTGTTATGGTTCTAGCAAAACAGGTCCCTGGCCAGCTTGCCAAGGAGCTGGAGCAGGTGGCCGCTGGTGGTATTGAGGCATCCAAGGTGCAATTCCATGCTGCAGTGGACTCAAATGATGTGTCATCAAGAGACATGGCTACATCTGTGGCACTTCGGAGAATGGCTTGGCTCAGATGTAGTAGCCTGTCACAGGATACCCAGACTAAGGCCATGGATTTTCCTGTTGTGGGTAATTCCCTGTTTGGGGAGCAGACAGAGAATTACATGAAGAAAATGGATGAGTATAGGACCACCTATAGGAGTGCACAGGCCAAAGAAAGGCAGGCCACTCCTCAAAGGCAGCTTCCCAGGGGCAGGGGCAGGCCTTTTCATAGGCATTTTTACCAAGCCCAGGCCTCCTCTTCTGCTTATGCCCAGAGGGGGTTCTTTAGAGGGAGAGGCAGACTGGGTACAAGCAGGCCTGCTTCCACCCCTCAGCCCAAAGCCCCTGCCAAGCAGGCACCCTGATGGGGTTGCCAGGGCCAATTCTCAGCTACCTGTAGGGGGCAGGCTGGCTTACTTTGTCCAGGACTGGGAGTCTCTGACATCAGACAAGTGGGTCCTGGAAGTAGTAAGCCAGGGACTGGTTCTCAGCTTCAAAAAGTTTCCAAAGATGAGAACCAGATCCTTTCCACCTGCAAATCCACCAGAGGCACTTGCCCAGAGGCAGAGGTCTCTTCCCTCCTGGCTCTCAGAGCCGTGGAAAGGGTTCCATCCCTACACCAGGGCAAAGGGTTGTACTCCAGGTACTTCCTTACCCCAAAAAAGACAGGAGAATGGCGGCCCATCCTGGATCTCAGATACTTAAACAAGCACCCCTTTAGAGCCAAAATTCAAAATGGTGACTCTGGGACTTATTCTACCTCTCTAAGGCCAGGGACTGGCTAGCGTCCCTGGACCTCAAGGATGCCTACTTCCATATTCTCATCAGAAGCTCCCCTGAAAGTACCTCAGGTTCGAGCTGCCCTCAAGCCATTACCAGTTCAGAGCAATGCACTTTGGCCTCACCTCTGCGCCAAGGGTATTCACAAAATGCCTGGCAGTAGCAGTTGCTGCTCTAAGAAGGCAAAAAATTGCCATCTTCCCTTACCTGGACGACTGGCTCATGGTAGGCCAGTCCCCAGACCAAGTCAAATTACACCTACAGATAACTCAGCAACTGCTCACCTCTCTGGGTTTCATTCTGAACCTTTCAAAGTCAGTTCTAGAGTCGGTCCAGCTCCTCACCTTCATAGGCGCAGAGCTGAACACAGAGGAAGGCAGAGCCTTCCTTACTTTGGACAGGGCAAGGACCCTGGTCTCTCTGGCCTCCTCATTCCCCCTGCAGGTGTCTCGACCAGCAAGGCATTTTCTACAGCTCCTGGGGCACATGGCTGCTTCTACAGCAGTAGTGCAGGGAGCAAGATTTCAGATGAGGGACATTCAATTCAATTTGAGAGCCTTTTGGTCTCAAAGGAAAGACCCTCTAACCAAATTGATCCCAGTGACTTGAACCCTGATCCAGGCCCTACAGTGGTGGCAGGATCAGAGCAATCTCAGACAAGGGGTTCCTTTTGTCACTCAGTCTCACTCCTTAATCCTTACTACAGATGCACCCCTCTTGGGGTGGGGAACTCACATGGGCGACCTCACTACCCAGGGGTTGTGGTCCCCTCAGGAATCTCTGCTCCACATCAATCTGCTGGAACTCAGAGCAGTTTTTCTAGCACTTCAAGCTTTTTCCAAGTCTGTTCAGAACAAAGTTGTACAGGTCAGAACAGACAACACCACCAAAATGTGGTACATCAACAAGCAAGGGGGCACTCGGTCTACGGCCTTGTGCACCGAAGCAATGAAGTTGTGGTCTCTGGCTTATTCCCTGAACACCACCCTTACGGCAGTTCATGTCCCAGGCAAGGATAATGTCCTGGCAGATGTTCTCAGCAGGATTTCCCAGGGCCATCACGAATGGTCACTGGACCCCCTGGTCTTGGAGGTGGTATTTGCCAGATGGGGCACCCCGCAGATAGATCTTTTTGCAGCCCCAGACAATCACCAACTTCCCCTTTTTTGCTGCAGGCCCCCAGTGTTGGGCTCAGTCCCTCTGGATGCCTTAGTTCTCAATTGGGAAGGGAAGTTTCTCTATGCTTTTCCCCCCTTCCCTCTCCTGTTCAAAGTGCTAGTCAAAATCAGATCTGAACCCTGCAAGATGATCCTGATTGCTCCAGATTGGCTCAGACAACCCTGGTATCCACTCCTACTGTCCTTAGCAGTCCATCTTCCCAGGAATCACAACCTGTTAACCTGTGCTCAGGGGAGGGTTTGGCACCCGAACCTAAAATCTTTTAATCTCAAAGCCTGGCTCTTGAAGAGTTAGAGTTTGCTGATTTACACCTCTCCCAAGGTGTAATGGATATCCTGAAGGCGTCTAGAAAACCTTCCACCAGGGCTACTTATAATTCCAAATGGAAGAGGTTTTCCATATGGTGCTCTGGAAGGCATATTTCCCCAGAATCTGCTGATTTACCCACAGTCCTGGATTATATGGTCCACTTAAATACCTTGGGGCTGAGACCAGCTACCCTAAAAGTGCATCTGGCAGCTGTGTCTGCTTTTATTTCAGCAGGTAAGCCCTCTTCTCTTTCAGCTCACCCTGTATTCTCCAAGTTTTTCAAGGGATTGCTTCACACCAACCCTCCATTCAGGGACCCTGCCCCTGCTTGGGACCTTAATGTTTGCATTGCTCAGCTTATGCAACCTCCCTTGAGCCTTTGTCTTCAGCAGAGCTTAAGTACTTGACTTGGAAGACTGTGTTTCTGGTAGCCATCACTTCTGCCAGATGCATAAGTGAATTACAAGCTTTGTCAGTGGAGCCTGATTTTATCTCCTTCATAGAGATAAGGTGGTCCTCAGGACTAACAGGAAGTTCTTGCCTAAGGTGGTTTCAGATTTCCACCTTAATCAATCTATATCTCTTCCAGTGTACTTCACTGACCATTCCTCCTCTGGCGAGAGGAGGCTGCACAGCTTTGATGTGAAGAGAGCTCTTGGTTACTACCTAGAGCGTACCAGGGGTCATAGGTTTGACTCCCTCCAACTGTTCCTCACTTATGGTGAGGTTGGTAAAGGGAAACCTGCCACTAAAAGATCCATTGCCAGGTGGATTATCTCTTGTATCCAATTTTGCTATGAAAAATTGGGTAAGGTTCCTCCCTCAGGCCTGAGGGCTCACTCTACCAGAGGTACACCTGCTTCCCTGGCTGCTGCCAGGGACATCCCTATTCTAGAGATATGTCAAGCAGCTACCTGGAAAACAGTTCACAATTTTACCAAGCATTACTCCCTGGACATCCAGGCTAGGAGTGATGCTCGGTTTGGCACAGCTGTGCTTCAGAGCCTATTTCCTAAGTAGGTTCTGTCCCTCCTCCATGGAGGTACTGCTTTGTAGTCTGCATATGTCAGAATATAGCAAGACTTCATGTTGGTTGAAGAAAAAATTACTCACCTTAGTAATGTTGTTTCTTCTAATGAAGTCTTGCTATATTCTGACCTCCACCCCCCCCAGAACCTCTGTTTTGGGATGTGGGCAGTGCAGTGTTGGCACTTAGTAGTTTCCCACCTTGTAGTTTTTCACCCCTCCTTTCTTGGGGTGATTTGGTGTCGTGTTTTTCATTTTTTGGGTCTCCTAACTTGAGTCTTTGTTTTTTGACCAAAAAAATGTGTTCTTATGTTTAGTAGCCAGTTGGCTAGTGTAGGTTTACAGCTTCCACACAAGACCTCGGTGAGTTTAGCTCATGAAGATCTGACGGTTTGAGTTTGAAGAACAACAGACAGAGTTTCAACCGAGCTTGAGCTCAGCGTTCCATGCCTGGCATGGAAAGTTAACTCTTTCACCTCCGGAGCAGTTCGAAGGTTGGGACTCACTGCATATGTCAGAATATAGCAAGACTCCATTAGAAGAAACAACATTACTAAGGTGAGTAATTTTTTCTTCTGACCCAGCACTTGTTTTTATGAATTGAGAAAGTTGATTTGGCCCTGCAAATGACTGTGGTGGGTGGCTCGAGCTATATCATGCTGCTGTGTCTGCAGCAGACTTGGACCACTCTGGTGCATAGCAGTAAGCAGGCTGTTGCATACAGATACATTTTTGTTTCATGTATGCAGCCTCTCTCTGAGTGTGGCCACAGTGGGCAAGTCTGCCGCGGTCGGGGACAGAAGGCAAAGCAGGCGAGTCTACTATGGGGTGGGAACAGAAGGAAGGAAGGAACAGTGCAATGCAAGACGGGGGGGGGTCACAAAAACTTAACAGGGGTTGTGGCAGCAAATAAAAAAATGGTGCTGTACCCATGTCAACCCTGCTTTACATCATGATGTTTTTCCTCATGGTGAGCTATACAGACATTGTCTTGATATCCCCTCCTAGTTTACCAGACGAGCTTCATTACCCTGTTTTGGTTGGCTGTTGGTTTGATTCAGGGCACTTGCTAACAAAGCGCAAGAGGCAGGGAGGGGTTGGGGTACACAAACTGCCCATTTACATTTTCCAGGTGGACTGAAGGCGTGTCACTGACAAGCCTTCAGTTCATCTGGGGAAAAAATTTAAATGGCCAGTCATATTTAGTCTTTAACTGCAAGCATTTTATGTTCAGGTCAGTTTAAGGGGGAGGAGGTTGAACCATACAAACCCCGTCTGGCAATGGACATGTAACCAGGTAAGTATTCAAGGCAATAAATGCCTGTTTTCTGGAATGATCTAGGATGAACAGAGCGAACAACAAAAATACATTGGTGGTAGAAAAAACTGACAAAAGTCAATAAGGCTTTCCAGAGGGAACATCAGTAAATCTTTGTGGAGCAGGGGTAAATTTGGGTGTAAAATGCGTAGTGCTATGTGAAATATATCGCAGTTGACAGCTATGGACCTGGTTTTGAATCCAGATCAGGCACGTGGTAAATTTAGTCTCTAGTGGAACCCCATTGTCTCAGTGTCCTGCACTTCACTCAGAGATGCACAGTGGGAAATAAGTATGAATAGTCAGCCTGTCATCTAGCTGGCCATGTTTTGCTTTTATTCTAGGAGCCTGCATGTCACTGAAATGAAGTGAGGAGTTCCTTTTCCTGCATCATCTTGTTCGGGGTCTATCCTCCTTGCCTGGTGCATCAATGCAAATAAAAGTCACCAGAGAGGCACAGTCTCAACTGCTTTCCCAACTAGCAGCCATGTGACTTGAACTCTTACTACACCTGGATATGGGTAGTTTAAAATGTATTCAAGTTATGTACCCTTTCCAGTGTGCTTAGCTAGCCTACATTTTTATTTCACACTGGATTTGACCTAGGGTGCAAAGCTGAGAGGCAGCTGTCACAAACCCACTCAGCAGGTCAGGCCCTCTGCTCCCACAGTGTCAACCTCCGAACGCAGTCTTGTGAACAGGAACAGAAACAAGGTAACCCTCCTGTCTGTTTTGTGGGTTCGAATTAACCTTTGGTCTCAAGTTCTGGAGGGATTCAAACTGTGAACCTCTTGCTACGTACCCAATGTACAGGCTCAGATAATTCTGCTTTTCGAGGAAATGCCAGATTTCTTTTACCTATGGACACCTAACCAGGTGTACATAATGAACCCTTAAGCACTCTATGAAAGACCTCAGATAAACCCTTACCTTTTTCCCAGTTTGGTATTACCGTTATGCTATTGCACAATGTCACTTTAACCATATATGCTTCACTTGTCAAAGAAAGAATTTCAAAGACACACCAAGTAGTCTCTTTAAAATAGAGGTTTACTTTAAAATAGATAAAAATGTAAGATGTAAATACAGAACAATATATCACAAAACTATACAATTACTTAAAAAAAAAAAAACAAGGTTATAAATACAAACAAAATCTCCTACCACAGTACACGTAGACTTGTCTTTCTAATGTATACCTTCTAACAGTGCCTGATGTTGCTTTTTCAAACATGTATGTATCTAAATATAATACAGACTACAGTTTAAAAACTGGCTTTGCCAACCTCTTTGCATGAGGTCATCTAGCTCCTCTCTGTCAGAATATAAAAATTATACAAAACAGGATGTCTTATTAAGCGGGAGGTAAATTAGATAGGTGACATCAGCTAAAACTCATCTCCCCATATGACTTCCCAATCAAGTCTATGATTTTCCAGTATCTTCTTTCATCCATGAGCAGTTTCCTGCTTCACAAAGATATAACAGAACCTTTTTTGACTGTCGGATCTCACTGAGGCGTAATATGCTTTGTGACACCAGTCAATTAACTGACCTTCCTGAGGACGTCATAAAATGGATATTTCGGGTCTTAGCTTCAAACAACCCAGATCCTAAATAGGGCTATAAAATGCGTGTTCTTGGAAGTTAATCCCATCACAGAGATCTGCTGTTTAACATATCCTGTCTTTTGAAGTGAAACCTGGGGGGGGGGGATCCCAAGAGCACAGCATTTCTCATGACAGACAATCACACTACATTTTTATATTACAAAAAATCATAGAGTAATCAGAACCAGCTGTCCCAGCGTCACAGCAACATCTTGCTTTTAGTGGGGTCCTGTGTCTACCCGATTGTTAAACTGCAGATCTAAAGTTCATGGAGGCCAAGGAGTTTCCTAAAGGTCACATGGCGAGCCATTAGCCAAGAAGCCAGAAGGGGAAGGAAGCATATTAAATTCAATGCTTTACAGTAACTGGTAATTGCTATTTTTCTTTTAAACTTAGATTGTGGGCTTTTAGTGACACTGTACTTTCTTTGTTGTCTTTACTTAGAATTGTTTTTGTGCTGTTGAAAATTTAAAACGTAGTGGTGGTGTATTTCTTTGCTGTCTTTAATTGCTGCAAATTTTCGCCCCCCCCTTCCCTTCCCCAACTCTTAATTATATGCCCTGTTAAATCTGATTGACAGGAGCTAAACACAGGGTATAGTAATGGGTGTGGAGGAGAGGCATAAGGGTGAAGAAGCTCACCCTTAGCACAAGTGTTTGATTCATTTATTTATTTCTTGGTTTATTTTCTTTTTTTTTTTTAAGAAAAGTATCTGAGGATCAGTGGCAGGATTTCTAGGACAGTAAATTAATAAAAAGGGAACTAGGAGAGCTTCAGTAGCAGACAAGTAGTGGAATAGCAGTATAATTGCAGTATAATGTGGGGAGTAGTTCAGTGCAGTGGCTGTGGGGTAGCCATATTCAGGCAGACCTTCTGGACACTGAGGTGCTGCCCTATCTGCATGCATCTCTCTGGACTGTGGGATGAGGTAGCCAGACTCAGAGGGAAGTAAACTGGGTCAGGAGTACCATCACCCCTATCCAGAGACCACCCAGTCCAATGCAACTGCCTCAAAGGATGCCGAGAACGAGGAGCACTTGGATAACAGTGGGCTCAGGGAGGGTTAGAGCGGTCAGGCAGAGGCACATCCCAGATCCTATTCCACTCAAGAACTCATATGCCACACTGGCAAACGGGGACAACCTAATAGAGGTACCCAGAGAAGTGGAAGGAAAGGATGTGGAGGTTAGCCAAGGAGGTGACCTCAGTGGGGAAAGCAGTGGACCCCAGAGGAGGAGGAGGAAGCGAATCCTGGTGGGGGACTCCATCATAAGAGGGATCCAGCTAGGAACACAGGAGGGGGAGGACAAGGAGGTGAGGTGCTCACCAGGTGCCACGGCATGGAGGGATGGAAGGAAGATCCTGGGATCACTGGGAAGGCAAGACGGAGGGTGAGCTGGATGTCATTATCCACCTAGGTACTAATGACCTGGCAAATGGGGAGCCAAAGGAAGTTCAGGAAGAGTTTAGGAAATTGGGGAGGGTCTCAAGCAAGTAGCTACTTCTGTCACTTTCTCAGAAGTACTACCTGTGAGAGGCAAGGGAGACATGAGGTGCATGCACCAGGAACTTTAACTCATGGTTGAAGAACTGGTGCTGTGAGGAAGGGTTTGGATTCATTGGTGACTGGGGACCCACCTGGAGGGATGGAGGTTTGTTCAAGCCTGACGGCCTGCATCCATCCTGGAGGGGAATCCAAGCACTCAATGATAAGTTTAAATGCTACATTGACAAGCATTTAAACTAGGAAAGGGGGTGCAGGCCAGCAAGGAGGGTACCTACTTGCTCACCTCCCACAGCTAGCAGTGGAACCAGTGAACCAGAGGAGTGGCTATCTCTACAAAGCAGTGTGCAAAAGATGGAGATTAGCGCCCAAGAGGTGGATAGGCAGAAAAGGGGCAAAATTCAGCAGAAGGGCAGACAGCAAGGAGAACCAGGGATAAAGGACAACCAAGGAAGGGGCTGAGAGAACAGCAAAACAGTCTAGGGAGGTCAAATCATGGAAAGTCATGTGCAAATGCCAGGAGCCTTAGCAACAAGATGGAAGATCTGAAGGCTGTCATGGTGCAGTCAGACCTGGACATTGTGGCCATCACTGAAACCTGGTGTAAAGATAACCACGACTGGGAGATGGCCATACCTGGCTGCAACATATTCAGAAGAGACAGAGCAGGCAGGAAGGGAGGAGGTGGCACTGTATGTGAAAAATGACATAAGGGCCACAGAGATCCAGGAGGAACAAATGGGGAGAGATACGTGGGTTAAGCTGGAAAGGAAGATGGGGCCAGCCATCCCGCAGAGGTGTGATCTATAGACCACCAGCCCAGGAGGAAGAAACAGATAGGGAGTTGATGCTAGCCATCAAAGGATGGCAGACAAGGGTGAGTAGTACTGGTTGGAGACTTCAATATTCCAGACGTGGACTGGAGCATCCCAGCAGCAGCATCAACTAGAGAACAGATTTATCCTGGACTTCCTTCAGGGTGCCTTCCTCAAGCAACTGGTCATGGAACCAACCTCGGCAGAAGGCAATACTGACCTGTGCTCACAAACAGGACAGTGTGTTGGTGGTAACAGGGTAGCACCTGGGGAACAGTGACCACCAGTCATTGTGGTTTGAAATCACAGAAAGAGCAGAACCAAACCACACAAAAACACGTATCCTGGATTTCAGGGGGGCAGACTTTGGGGAAAATGGGGAGATATTTGAAAGAGGCATTAATGGGAATGGGGCAAGAATCAGGAGTTGAGGAACAGTGGGCAGTATTTAAAATGGGGATTACAAGAGCAACAGAATTATGCATTAAGCAGGTTAGCAAGAGGAAAAGGAAGAGGAGACCATTATGGTTTTCCAAAGAGGTAGCAAAGAATGTGAAAGCCAAAAAGATTGCATTCAGGCAATACAAAAAGACACAGGCAGAAGGGGATAGGGAGAAGTACCAGGAGAAGCAAAGGGAGGCAGGGAGGGTCAGTAAGGGAAGCCACAGCTCAGGCAGGAGAACACATTGCAAAATCAGTGGGTAGAGGGGACAAAACCTTTTACAGGTACATAAGTGAAAAAAGAAAGGCATAGGGCGGGATAGTGAGACTGAAGGGGGAGGATGGGGGCCACATGAAGGATGACAACAGTAAAGCTGACATATTGAACAGGTATTTCTGCTCAGTCTTTACTGAGGAAGAGGAGAGTAATGGGTCTGAAGGAAGTACAAGGGTTGAGAATGGTGCAGAAATGGCCACAAGTCCCTTTACACGGGAAAGGGTCCTGAAGGAACTGGAAGTAATAAGAGTTGATAAAGCAATGGGGCCAGATGGGGTGCACCCCAGGGTCCTTAAAGAACTAAGAGAGGTGGTGGCTGAACCTCTGGCTATCCTGTTTAGCCGATCACTGGAAACAGGGGAGGTACCCAAAGACTGGAGGATAGCAGATGTAGTCCACTTATACAAAAGTGGGGACAAATAAGAAGCGGGGAACTACAGACCAGTCAGCCTCACCTTGGTAGTGGGGAAGATCATGGAAGCACTACTGAAGGAGAGATTGGTGGAACATCTGGTTGTCAATGGACTACAGGACCCAAGGCAGCATGGTTTCACCAGGAGGAGGTCATGTCAGACCAACCTCGTTGAATTTTTTGACTGGGTGACTAGGGAGGTGGATCAGGGGAAGGCAGTGGACATGGCCTATCTGGACTTCAGCAAGGCCTTTGACACTGTGCCACATAGAAGACTTATTACACAAACTAGGGAATATGGGTGTGGGCAGGACAGTAGTGTGGTGGGTAGATAACTGGCTGGGCGGCAGGACACAGAGGGTGGTGGTAAATGACTGTCACTCCACAGAGGGAAGAGTGACCAGTGGGGTACCACAGGGATCAGTGCTGGGACCGGTCCTATTCAACATCTTCATCAGTGACATTGTGCAGGACCTAGAAGGCAGAATTTCACTGTTCGCTGATGAGACAAAGCTCTGTAATAGAGTAGACACACCAGAGGGTGTAGACAGAATGAGAAGGGACCTGCAGAAACTTGAAGAATGGTCGGAGGTTTGGCAATTGAAATTCAATGCAAGGAAGTGCAAGATAATGCATATGGGGCACAAAAACCCTGGCACAATATATCAGTTGGGGGGGTGAGGATATAGCATGCACCATGCAGGAAAGGGATCTTGGGGTTATCATCTCTGATGACCTCAAGGTAGGGAAACAGTGTGACAAGGCAGCAGGTAAAGCAAATAGGATGCTGGGATGCATAGGCAGGGGCATCACCAGCAGGAAAAGGGAGGTCATAATTCCACTACACAAGACACTAGTGAGGTCCCACCTGGAGTACAGTGTACAGTTCTGGAGACCTTACCTACGCAAGGACATAGACGGGGTAGAGAAGGTTCAGAGGAGGGACACAAAGATGGTGCATGGATTGCATCACAAGTCCTATGAGGACAGGTTGAAGGAACTGAACATGTACTCCCTGGAGGAGAGGAGGGAAAGAGGGGATATGATAGAGACATACAAGTATCTTACAGGGAGGAACAGGGTGCAGGAATACACTATTTTTATAAGCGAAAAAGATGTTCCAGGACTAGAGGGCATGGGATGAAGTTGGAGGGAGGCCAATTCAGAGGAAACGTGAGGAAAAATTTCTTCACAAAACAGGTGGTGGACAAGTGGAACACCCTGCCAGAGGAAGTGGTGGGGGCTGAAACAATCACGGGATTTAAGAATGCATGGGATGGACATAAAGGAATTCTGGAGGTCAGGGGTAAGGGGCAAGAGACTTCTAGGAAAACATAAACTGAACTTACAAGCTCAAATGGGCAGACTGGGTGGGCCATAGGCCCTTATCTGCCGACACTGTCTATATATCTATGTGCTCAGAGCTTTAGTCCACAGCCACACATGCCTTCCTCAGCAGGAATGTTAATTCTGTGAAAAAGAGACAGGTACCAGTTCAGTAATGTTATTTATAACATGGGTTGCTGAAAGTGAGTGAAAACATGGGATCCCATTGGTTGACTCCCTGTGTGTGGGTGTTGATTAATCCCCAGTATACACACAGCTGGTGTGAAGGGGCGGCAAGCAGCATCAGTGGGCAGAGCGGCTCTTGTTATATTATTCTGATGCCAAAAGTGAAAGGCAGCCATTATTTCAGCCAGAGCAGTGCTGGAGAGAGTGCACAGCGAAGTGCAGCATAAATTAACTGTGTACCCTATGTTTTGGGATCACATGTTTTAGTAACTGTCAGCAACCTACGTTTTGTGATAATTCTGCCCACGCCATTGTATGGATCCCTTCCCCACCCACCTGCCCCATGGATATCCGTTCACCCTGCGCACAGTGAGGTCCCATGTGTGTCTGTGTCATCCTGTCAGGACCACGTTTGTCTGAGAGGGAATGACGACAAGTAGGCAGAGGATCACCATGTGGCTCAGGAGAACCAGGAACTTGACTTGCATGGCGGCTGTAGTTATCGGTGGTTGTGCTCTTCTTTGGGAGGGAGAGCATGTGAGTGACAGAGACATTCAGCAAAACAGCAGTGCTTCTTTTTGTCGCACTGTTCAGTGCTTAACACATTGGTTTCTGTGTCTGGTGCGGGCCCCCGTGCTCGCCCAGCCGACTGCTCACCCACCAGCCACTGCTAGCCATTCACTTACATTTCTTGTTGGCCATGCAGTCTTCTCCTGTTGCTGTAACGCGGTTGTCCCCATTGTTAGGTGCTGGTGTCAGTGGCCTGGAGCCCAGCGAGAGAAAGTCCCCGAGGCAGTTCCCGTAGTCTATGTGTCGAGTAGTGTTTTCCGTGTCGCTAGTCCCGTTTATTAGAGTGCTAGTGTTCAAACAACATGAAGTCTTGCTGTATTCTGACTATTGCAGTTAGGTCCTGCCTTTCAACTGCCCCGGAGAATAAAGAGTTGACTTTCCATGGCCACCATGGAACGTTCAGCGCGAGCTCGGTTGAAGCCCCTGTCTGCTGTTGTTTAAACTCCAACTGTCAGATTCTTTACTCCGCCTTACTGAACAGTCACTCCGGAGATTTCTCCTTTGCTCGGTTCAAAAAAGTCGGTTAAAGTGTCGTTTTTCACTCAGTTTCTACTGAATTTCTGCTACCGAATCTGTCGGTTTAAGTCTCTGTTTGTGGTACCGTGAGTACTAGATAGGTTTTACATTTAGTTTCTGTGTGGAACTTGTAAATTTCCGCAATCAGTTTAGTCTTAAAAAGTTTGTGAAATTACTTAGAGTGTGGTAACCGGTCCGTATCAGTTCTAAAAAAAACAGATTTAATTACATTTTTTTCCAAGACCCATAACACGGTCAGGAACTGATAGGGGAGTCTTGCCTGGCAGATTGCCGAAAAAAGGGTACGTTTTGGATAGGATTGGCCATGTCTGAGAAACCCAAGAAAAAAAACCCGGCCCACTGGGTTTCAACACTGCAGTGTGTGTGGGGAAGCCTTTGCTAAGGCTGATCCCCACACCACCTGTGTTTATTGTCTGGGGTTTGACCACCTCGATTCAGACTGCCAAATTTGTAAGAATTTTCCCAGAGCTACCCTGGATAAGAGAGTATGTAGACTGAGGGAAAGGAAGGCTGCTGACCTGGATGGCCAGCCCGGTTCGGTTCCGACCAAACCAGAAGGAGTGCCCTCTGACCAGGGCGAAACTTCTTTGGGCAAAAGGAGAGCCGATTCTGAGGAGTCAGTTCCGGTTAGAAGGAAGAGAAAAATCATCCGGTTCGGATCCAGAAATTCATACTCTGACCGCTGATGAGATTGCCAAAGCGATAAGGATAGTGCAATCGCTAACTGCGCTTCCGGCCGAACCGGCACCATCTGGCAGGGGCTCAGTTCGGTCGGTTCCCCCGGTTCCGGATTACACTTCAGAAGAATTCTATGAACCGGAGGAGGGGGAAGGAGAGTATGAGGATGATGATGGCGATTATGAATGTCTGGATGTGCATATTGACCCGGACATCTACCCAGACAGACCTTCAGGTGTTTCTCCTCCTAGGCTTTCTGAGTCCCCTTCCCACTTTGTTTTACAAAAAAGTGGCTGAAACCCTCCAGCTTCCAATGGAAGAAGCAGTAGAGGATCAGGAGGAGCCTGATTTTGTTGAAATGATGGACATCCCAGAGTCCAGGAGACTATCTATTTCCCTCCATAAATCTTTTGGGAAACAGACAATTAAAATTCTAAAGACTCCTAACTCCATACCTCCTGTGGACAGATGAATGGACAAGAGGTATACCCTTTCAGGCTCGGACACGGAGTTCCTTTCTCAGCAATGCAGCCATGTTGGGGTAGTGCAGGCTGCTGCCTGTGATAAGGCAAATATTCCCTTGGCATCACATCCCCCAGATAAGGACTCCAGGAGGATTGATGCCATGGCAAAGAAGCAGTACATGGCAGCATCTTTGGGACTCAGGCAGGCTAACTATATGGCCTACACAGCTAGATACCAGAAGTCCAGGTGGGACACTGTGCTGGCTCTGGCTAAACAGGCCCCTGACCAGCTTGCCAAGGAGCTGGAGCAGGTGGCTGCAGATGGGATTGAGGTATCCAAGGTGCAATTTCATGTTGCTGTGGACTCCAGTGATGTTTCATCTAGAGTCATGGCTACATCTGTGGCCCTTCGGAGGATGACTTAGCTCAGACATACTAGCCTATCACAGGATACCCAGGCTAAGGCCATGGATTTCCCTGTCATTGGCAGTTCTCTGTTTGGGGAGCAGACCGAGAACTACATGAAAAAGATGGACGAGTACAGGACCACCTACAGGAGTGCTCAGACCAAGGAAAGGCAAGCCACTCCTCAAAGTCTGCAGTCCAGGGGCAGGGGCAGGCCTTTTCAAAGGCCTTTTTACCAAGCCCAGGCCTCCTCTTCTTCCTATGCTCAGAGGGGGTTCTTCAGAGAGAGAGGCAGGCGGGGAATGAGCAGGCCTGCTTCCACCCCTCAGCCTAAAGCCCCTGCCAAGCCGACATCCTGATGGGTCTGCCAGGGCCGATTCTCCAATACCTGTAGGGGGCAGGCTGGCTTACTTTGTCCAGGACTGGAAGTCTCTGACATCAGACAAGTGGGTCCTGGAAGTAGTAAGCCAGGGACTGGTTCTCAGCTTCAAAAAATTTCCCAAGATGAGAACCAGATCCTTTCCACCTGCAAATCCATCAGAGACCCTTGCCCTAGAGGCAGAGGTTTCTTCCCTCCTGGCTCTCAGAGCCATAGAGAGGTTCCACCCTACACAAGGCAAAGGATTGTTCTCCAGGTACTTCCTAATCCCCCCAAAAAACAGGAGAATGGCGGCCCATCCTGGATCTAAGATATCTGAACAAGCGCCTCTTAAAACCAAAGTTCAAAATGGTGACTCTGGGAATAATTCTGTCCTCTCTAAGGCCAGGGGACTGGCTAGCCTCCCTGGACCTCAAAGACGCCTATTTTCACATTCCCATCAGCTGCTCCCACAGAGAGTACTTCAGGTTCAAGTTGCCCTCAGGCCACTATCAATTCAGAGCAATGCCCTTTGACCTAACATCAGCCCCAATGGCGTTCACAAAGTGCCTAGCACTAGTGGTTGCTTTCCTAAGGAGAAAAACATCTCCATCTTTCCATACTTGGACGACTGACTCATAGTGGGTCAGTCTCCAGACCATGTCAAGTCACATCTGCAAATAACTCAGCAAGTGCTCACTTCCTTAGGATTCCTCCTCAACCTTCCAAAGTCAGATCTTACTTCGGGAGGGCTCTTGCAGTAGGTAATTACATATAGGACTGACGCTGGCAGGCGGCAGGACCCCACGGAAAAATTTCTAGCCTGCCTTCCAGTTCTTTCCCACCGTTAGCTCGTGCAGCGCCTCACGGAAAAGTTTGTGCTTCGTCAGCCCTACCTTTGTCGTCTTTTTACCGAAAAATCACTATTTTTTCGACTAATGTCAGTACTAGCGTCGGTGTATGTCGTCCCC
This sequence comes from Neoceratodus forsteri, assembly GCA_016271365.2. NCBI lineage: Eukaryota > Metazoa > Chordata > Ceratodontiformes > Ceratodontidae > Neoceratodus > Neoceratodus forsteri. The sequence goes on along the minus strand of CM057456.1, from coordinate 761,395,143 downwards.
TACACCCTCCGAACACAAGAATAAGTGTGATTTGTGCGGTGCCCAACTACCGCACAAGGACGGCCACTCCCTGTGCCTGTTCTGCCTAGGCCCCGGTCGAGAAGTGCCAACACAGCCTCAGTTTCAACGCGACTACCCGGAAAAGGCGGCAGCAATCCGTGGAAGCCCATATTCTAAAGAAGAAAATGAGTTCTATGGAGAAGGAGCTCAGAAAACTGAGGCAGGTGTCCACTTCCCCCAAAGGTCATCGGAAGAAGAAGGAGAATGAGAGGCACCGGGACAAGGGCTCCTCTACCGCATCTCCCTCGGGAGTCGCTGGGATACAGGTAACATCCCTCCGGGGGATCGCTCCTCGTCGGCCGCCTCGGAGGTTTCCGATGGGGCGTCGGCCCGCCCGTCTGGCTCGTGCTCGGGCCTTGTGGGCTCCTCCGGGCAGTTGGAGGCCTCCGCCCCTGGTTCGGCCACAGGCTCACGACCTACCACTGTGGGCGACTCTGGTAAGCCGGGCGTCAGCTCCTCTGACATCCGCCCAGAGAGGGCCGGTAAGTCGTCCGACCCTCCAGGGCGATGCGCAGCCTCCACCCCACCGGATCAGGCCGGTCCCTCTACCTGGCCTGCCTCCGGTGATGGCTCTCGTAAGCCGGACGTCGGCTCCTCTGGCGCCCGCTGAGAGCTCGCCACTAAGCCTCGCGTTGGCTCGTCCGTTGTCCGGCCAGCGAAGGAACCGACGACAGACCCGCCCCCCCACGTCCGTCGTATCCACGTTTGCTGCCATCTGGGGAACCAGAGTCTCCCCAACCCGACCCCGGGGACTTTTCCCCTCCGTCCCCAGGCGAAGCTCGGTATCCTTTGCCTCCGTCAGTCGTTCCTCTACCTGGAGTGCCGGACCTGATGTCGGCTCCCCGGACGTCGGCTCTGACGCCGGCCCCTCCGACGTCGGTACCTCTGGTGCCAGGGCCTCCGCTGTCGGCCCTGACATCCGCCTTACCGACTCTGGGAGACATTCCGCTCCCATCGGGCCCTCCGGGCTCTCCACTGTGGACCCACCCGTGAGGCGTCCGGCTGGGCCATCTGCTCCGGCAGCCCCCCGGCTCCCGGGTATCCTCCGTCCTATTCAATGCCAGTGTACCCGGGACTGCAATATCCAGCGCTGCAGTGCTCTACGCCACATTACCCGACGCTGGGCTACCCGCAGCTGGGTTTTGGATACGCTCCATATGGTTATAACCCGTATCCTTATCCCCCACCTCCTCCTCCTCCACCGCCCTCACGGCTGCCGGTAAACCTGCAGGAGACTCTGGCCTCCTGCTGGGCTGAGGCCCAGGCTCAGCTCACCAAAGAGGTGAGAAACGCCTTACGGCGACGGTGCCTTCCCAGGTTCCTGTACGTCCGAGGCGGCACATTCCCTCACCACCTCCGGACTCCAGGGTTCTTCCGTCTGGAGCCAGAGAAGGGCAGGACGCACATCCCCGGGGACTTCCCAAAGGGTCCGTTCCTCCCCCGGGTCGGGAAAGGGAGTCTTTCTCTTCTTCATCCTCCTCTTCACCCTCGGACTCCTCAGACTCTTCTGACGGTTGCTCCGAGAGAGATGACGAGCCTCGCTCTCCGTCGAAGCCCAGGCCAAGGACTCCTCCGAAGTATCCTTCTTTTACAGAGTTGCTTAGGAAAATCCAGGAGGTTCATCAGTGGCACTCCCTTGAACCAGATCCTCAGCGTCTGAAACTCGCTGAACATCTAGATCTGCCCGTGACAGCTCCTACCTTGGTGCCACCCTGGATAGAGCCTCACACCGACCTTGTTACCTCAATATGGAAGCAGCCGTCAGCCTTAGCCCCACTTCCTAGGAAGTTGAACCGGCTATATCAGGCTCCAGAGGGTGTTAATTTCCTTGATTCTCACCCTCGTGCTGACTCGGTCGTGATTAGCGCCGCTCACGGCCGGTCAGCGAACCCCAAACATCTTAGCTTGTCACCTCCTGATGGGAGAAAGATTTACGCTTCCTTCACACTGGGGATCGGGGCCCTGAACTATGTTGGCCATATGGGGGACTACCAGAAGGCTGTCCTGACTCAGGCGGAAGCCAAACTGGACTCCTTGCCTGACTCCCAAGTCAAGCAGCAGTTGGCTGATCTCGTCCGTTCTGCTCATTCAGCCAGTCGACACATGCTACGTGTGATATACGATGCAGTGGACACTGCTGGGTGGAGCTCAGCTTTCGCTGTAGGCTTACGGCGTCATGCTTGGCTCAGTGTGTCGGGTTTGGTCCCGGAGGTGCAATCTGCTATCCAGGAAGCGCCCTTCCGGAGTCGGTGCTGGGGGTGATGTCAAGGACATCATTACCCGATTTGCAAGAAGAAGGGGCGGCTCTGAAGTCAGTTGATTCCATGTACCGTCCCATCAGCAGCAGCGGCCGTCCCCTTCATGACGGGTTGGCCAAGGCAAAACCCCAGGGAAAGGCGGCCACAAAGCGCGAGGCTCGCTGCTGTAACCGCCCCCCACCTAAAAGCAGCGGTGCTGCGCTGCGGCGCTGCCCCACCATGACTCCTTTCTCTCCCTGCCTCCGGACTCCTGGAGGAACCAGTAGGAGGAGGTTTTCCCTCCACCTTCCAGGATGGGAGGATAACCACAGATTCTTGGGTGCTCCAGCTCGTGAAGGACACTCCATAGGTTTCTTCAGAACCACCCGCCACCCTCCTCTGAAGTAAATACGTATTCACAGGAACATCTTCTCTTGGTCCAGGAGGAAATCTCGGCTCTTCTGCTGAAGCAGCGATAGAGACTGTCCCCCTTCATCTCTGAGGGCGGGTTACTATTCCCATTTCTTCCTTGTCCCAAAGAAGACAGGAGATCTCAGACCAATTTTGGATCTCAGTTCCCTGAATCTTTACGTAGAGTACAAAAGGTTCAGGATGCTCTCTTTACAGAGCCTTCTGCCCCTCCTCCGGCTGGGTCAATGGCTTTGTTCCCTGGATATGTAGGATGCTTATCTGCACAATCCCATTCGCCCATCTCATCGCAGATACCTTCGTTTTGCATTTCAGAGGGACCACTACCAGTTCAAGGCGCTCCCGTTTGGTCTATCCTCGGCTCCCCCGAGTATTTACCAAATGCCTGGCAGTGGTGGTGGCCTACCTGCATACCAAGGGAGTTCAGGTTTTCCCGTACCTGGACAATTGGCTCCTAGTGGCCTCGTCCAGGGAGGAACTCCTGCGTTTCCTCTCCCTTACCCAGCAGGTTTTTGCCTGCCTGGGTATTACCATCAACCATTCCAAGTCTCATCTGGACCCATCCCAGAGGCTACAGATTATTGAGGCGATCCTCGATACAACCTTGGGCAAGGCCTTCCTGCCTCCGGACAGGGTGGCCACCCTTCAGACCCAAATAAGTCTGTTGTCCGACCATGGGATGGTCTCTGCAGTCGGTCCTTCGCCTTCTCGGGCTCCTGGCGGCTGCTATCCTGGCACGGCTAGCCCCCGACTTACATGAGGATTTCTCAGTGGACTCTACGCTCTCAGTGGAATCAGCTAGTGGACTACTTAGATCACTCGGTTCTGATCTCCTCGCCGATGATGAGAGACTTGCAATGGTGGATGGTTCGAGAGAACCTGTTTCGGGGAGTTCCTTTCTTTCATCCTCCCCCCTCCCAGATTCTAACCACAGATGCCTCAGCCGAAGGTTGAGGAGCCCCTCTAGGCCCTCATCGGACCCAGGGCTCCTGGTCCAAGCTAGAACAAGCTCTCCACATCAGTGTGCTCGAGCTTCGGGCAGTGTTGTGTGCTGTCCAAGCCCTTCACCAATACATCCTTCCTGGCCACCTAGCTGTCCAGATGGACTACATGTGCGTGGTGTGGTATATCAACAAGCAGGGAGGGACTCTGTCCTACCCTCTATGCAGGGAGGCAATGAGGGTTTGGGATCGGGCAACACAACACGACCTTCACCTCACAGCGATTCACGTTCCGGGAGTAGACAACACCCTGGCAGACAAGCTAAGTTGCTCTTCTGCTCTGACTCACGAGTGGGAACTGGACCAAGGGGTCCTAGACAATATCTTCCAACTTTGGGGAATACCACAGGTCGACCTGTTCGCATCCCCCCAAACGCAAAACTTCCCATCTTCTGCTCGCTCGTTCCAGAGCGAGGCACTTTTTGGAGCGTTGCTCTGTCTCTAGACTGGAAGGACAGATTCGTCTATGCCTTTCCCCCAATTCCACTTATCCCACGAGTCTTGCAGAAACTAGCTTCAGAAGGAGCGAGAATTATTCTGATTGCTCTTTTCTGGCCCAGGCAAATCTGGTTCTCTCTTTTACAACAATATTCAGAGGATCCTCCTCTTCCTCTATCTCGAGATTTGCTGACCCAGGATCAGGGGACCCTGGTCCATCCAGGCCTCAAATCCCTTCAACTGCATGCATGGCTCCTGCAGACCTAGCCCAATCCTGTTTTGGAGCGTCTCCCAAAGTGGCGGAGATTTTAGTGGAGGCCAGAAAACCCTCCACCAGATCCACTTATGCCATGAAGTGGAAAAGATTCACTATTTGGGCCGCTTCCAAGAACGTGGAACCTTTCTCCTGTTCAGCGGGGCTTCTGCTGGAGTATCTACGTCATCTGTTTGACCTAGGTCTCAGCCATTCCTCTCTGAAGGTACACATGGCGGCCATTTCAGCCTATCATGTTCCCTTCGCAGACAAGGCTTTTGCTCAACTGGAGGTCTCCAAGACCTTTCTCAGCGGGGTCCTCCATCTGAGGCCCCCCATCCGTACTCCTGCTCCCCCTTGGGACTTAAACTTTGTTCTCGAGAAACTTACTCTTCCTCCCTTCGAACCTGCGGCTTCTACGGATTTGAAGTTCCTTTCGTGGAAGATGCTGTTCTTGGTGGCCATTACTTCGGCTCGAAGAATCTCGGAGCTCCAGGCCCTGATGTGTAAAATCCCCTAATTGATTTTTCACAAAGAACGAGTTGCTCTTCGCACAAATCCTAAGTTTCTACCTAAAGTAGTAGCAGAGTCTACCTTAAATCAGTCCATAGAGTCACCTGCCTTTTTTACGAAGTACTCTAATCAAGGGGAGTATTTACTCCATACTATGGATGTTCACCGGATTCTGAGATACTACACCAACAGGATGAAGGATCTCAGAAAGACTGATTAGTTGTTTGTCTCTTTTGCTCACAAAAGGGAAGGTAATGCTGTTTCCAAGCAATGCCTGTCTTAAGTGGTTGGCTCATTGCATCACTTTCTGTTATGACAAATACAACAAGACCCTCCCGGGTCAAGTCAGAGGCCACTCCACAAGAGGAGTAGCTGCCTCTGCAGCTTGTTTCAAAAATGTGTTTGTGGCAGACATCTGCGCTGTCGCCACCTGAACTTCTGTCCATACCTTTACGAAACACTACAGTTTGGATGTTGCCTCTCACCGTAGAGCAGGCTTCCGGCTGGCTGTTTTGCAAGGCCTCCTATCTTGAGACTTGCACAACCAGAACTACCTTTGGGAGTAGTTTTCTCCTCTTCCTGGTGCCTCTCTTTGTTCCAGACTGTTGGGATTCCAGTCTATATGTAATTACCTACTGCAGAGAGCCCTCTCAGTAGATAGTACAGTTACGTAAGAACTTTCAGTAACAGTAGATCTTCGAGAGAGGCTCTTCTGTAGGTAATACCTTCCCGCCCTCCATACCACTAGGCTTTTTCAGCTCCTTTTCCATTGAGGGAAATATCTGCTCCTCTCTCGTCCGGCCTCTTTTGGCCTGTGGCTGGAAAGAACTGGAAGACGGGTGTCCGGGACCGCCCCCTTTATACCGACATCTCCTGACGTGGAGGCAGTCCCATGCCAGGGACTGCTAGCTATAAATTTTTCCGTGGGGTCCTGCCACCTGCCGGCGTCAGTCCTATATGTAATTACCTACTGCAAGAGCCTCTCTAAGATCTACTGTTATGGTGTTCTTATGTAGCTGTACTGAGTCAGTACAGCTCCTCACCTCAAGGGGCGGAGCTGATAGAATAAGGTCAAGAGCCTTCCTTCCTTTGAACCGGGTAAGGACCCTTTTGGAACTGGCCTCTTCATTCACCCTTCAGGTGTCTCAACCAGCAAGGCATTTCCTGCAGCTTCTGGGCCACATGGCAGCCTCTACAGCAGTGGTCCAGGGAGCAAGATTTCAGATGAGGGACATTCAGTTCCACTTAGGAGCCTTCTGGTCCCAAAGAAAGGATTCCCTTACCAAGCTAGTCCCAGTGACTCGAACCCTGATCCAGGCTTTGCAATGGTGGCAGGATCAGGACAATTTGAGGCAAGGAGTTCCTTTTGTCACTCAGTCTCATTCAGTGATACTCACCATAGTTGTCTCCCTGCTGGGCTGGGAAGCCCACCTTGGGGATCTTACCACCCAAGGGCTGTGGTCACCTCAAGAATCTCTTCTTCACATCAGTCTCTTGGAACTCAGATCAGTGTTTCTAGCACTGCAAGCCTTTTCCAGATCTGGACAGAACAAGGTGGTCCAGATCAGAACAGACAATACCATCACAATGTGGTACATCAACAAGCAAGGAGGCACTCTGTCTATGGCCTTGTGCACAGAAGCAATGAAGTTATGGTCCCTGACCTATTCCCTACAAACCTCTCTGATAGCAGTTCACCTCCCAGGGAAGGACAATGTCCTAGCAGATGCTCTCAGCAGGATATCCCAGGGCCATCACGAATGGACCCTAGATCTAGTTTTGAAAGTGATTTTCTCGAGATGGGGCACTCCACAGATAGATCTTTTTGCAGCCCCAGACAATCACCAACTTCCTCTCTTTTGTTGCAGACCCCCAGTCTTGGGCTCAGTCCCCCTGGATGCTCTGATTCTGGATTGGGAAGGGAAATTTCTGTATGCTTTTTCCCCCTTTCCTCTCCTGTTCAAAGTGTTAGTCAAGATCAGGTCACAACCATGCAAAGTGATTCTGATTGCTCCAGACTGGGCCAGACAGCCCTGGTACCCTCTGTCACTGTCCTTAGCAGTCCACCTTCCCCTGTCTCTTCCCAGGAATTACAACCTATTGACATCCTCTCAGGGGGAGGATTTGGTATCCGAACCTCAAGTCTCTCAATCTTAAGGCATGGCTCTTCAAGAGTTAGAGTTTGCATATCTGCACCTTTCTCAAGGGGTTCTGGATATCCTTAAGCCCTCTCGAAAGCCTTCCACCAGAAAGACTTGCAACTCCAAATGGAATAGGTTCACTATTTGGTGCTCTAATAAGCACACTTCTCCAGAATCTGCCGGGTTGCCTATAGTTCTGGACTATATGGCCCATCTTAATGGCTTCGGACTTAGGCCTGCTACACTTAAAGTGCATTTGGCAGCTGTTTCTGCCTTCTTGTCAGTAGACAAGTCCTCTCCTCTGTCAGCTCATCCTGTTTTTTGTAAGTTCTTCAAGGGATTGCTGCACACCAATCCCCCCTTTAGGGACCCTGCTCGTGCTTGGGACCTTAATGTTTGCATTGCTCAGCTTAAGCAACCTCCCTTTGAGCCTTTGTCCTCTGCAGAGCTTAGGTACTTGACTTGGAAAACTGTGTTTTTGGTGGCCATTACCTCTGCCAGGCGTATCAGTGAATTGCAGGCTCTGTCAGTGGAGCCTGATTTCATCTCTTTTCACAGAGATAAAGTGGTCCTAAGAACTAACTGGAAGTTTTTGCCTAAGGTGGTTTCAGATTTCTATCTTAATCAGTCTGTGTCTCTTCCTGTTTTCTTCACTGGCCATTCCTCCTCTGGAGAGAGGAGGCTGCAGAGCTTGGATGTTAGAAGGGCCCTCAGCTACTACATAGAACGCACTAAGGGTCACAGGTTTGAGTCCCTCCAGTTGTTCCTCACATATGGAGAGGTCGGTAGGGCAAACCTGCCACTAAGAGATCTATTGCCAGGTGGATTGTCTCTTGTATACAATTCTGCTATGAAAAACTGGGTACAACCCCACCCTCAGGTCTGAGGGCTCAGTCTACTAGAGGTACAGCTGCTTCCCTGGCTGCTGCCAGGAGATATTCCTGTCTTAGAAATTTGTCAAGCAGCCACCTGGAAAACAGTCACACATTCACCAAGCATTACTCTATGGATATCCAGGCTAGGAGTGATGCTTGGTTCTTCAACAGTACTTCAGAGCCTATTCCCAAAGTAGGCTCTGTCCCTCCCTCTATGGAAATTGCTGCTTGGTAGTCTGCAATAGTCAGAATACAGCAAGACTTCATGTTGTTTGAAGAAAAAATTACTCACCTTAGTAATGTTGTTTCTTCTAATGGAGTCTTGCTGTATTCTGAACTACCCCACCCCCCCGCCTACCTCTATCAGAACCTGGTTTTTGGGATGTGGGTGGGCAGGAGCAGTGTTGGCACCCTAAGGGTGCCCCTCTTTTTCACCCTCCTTTACTTTGGGTGTGTGTTGCGTTTTGTTTTTGGGTTTCCTGACCTGAGTCTTTGTTTTGAAACCAAAAAACCCTTTTAATAAATTTAGTTGCCAGTTGGCTAGTGTGAGTTTTACAGTTTCCACACAGAACTTCTAGTGAGTATTGCTCATAAAGATCTGGCGGTTGGAGTTTAAACAACAGCAGACAGGGGCTTCAACCGAACTCGTGCTGAACGTTTCATGCTGGCCATGGAAAGTTAACTCTTTGTTCTCCGGGGCAGTTGAAAGGCAGGACCTAACTGCAATAGTCGGAATACAGCAAGACTCCATTAGAAGAAACAACATTACGAAGGTGAGTAATTTTTTCTTACTGTTCGCCCTTCTCCTGTCCTGGCAGAAGTTTGTCCCCAGCACTGTAAGCAAGACAGAGCACTGCATGGTGATCACAGCACAGGGAAAGAGTGAGTGTGGTGGACAACAGGAGACAGAGAAAGAGCTGTGAGTCCCCCGGAATCGCATTTGCTGCAAAGTCTTTTGTGCATCTCTCCTGTCCCGTGCCTTCTTTGCAGAGTGTTGCAGTCACTAAGCGGTTCCCACCCCGAGGTGCCAGTGAGTGTACAAGTCGCGGGATGGTGCACCGAGAGAGCGATCAAGTCAGAAAGAAACAGAGGAGAGAGAGAGGGAGACAGAGAGAGACTGAGGTGGCGCGGCACAGAAGGCAGTTGTTGTCAGGGCTAAGTTATGTAGTGTACTTGAGAGAGACGGAGCACTGTTAGCCGGTGACCAAAAGGCAGATAGTAACAGTAACAGCCAGTGTTTGGGCTCCCTGTGTTGTTCCAGCTCCCAGTATTGTGCAAGCTGCCTCTGTGGTTGGGGAGGTGGGACGCTTGGCATGTTGTACGCACATTACCAGAGAGTTTTTTGCAGAAGAAGTGTCAAAGATCATATCACCAGTGTATCTGTGTCATTTCTGTGTGCATAACAGCAGTGAAATGTACAATTTTTGTTTCAGACTATTTTGCAAGGTGGCAGGATACAGTCCCTTTTTTGCTGTTTAAACAGCAAAAAACACCTTTTAGGACTTTTTTTTGTTTAAACATAACCCATGTTATAAGCGTAATAACCCACTCCTGGGTGTGCTGTTATTGGGGATTAACACACTCCCTAGTGCTGTGAAGACACTCGGCCTGTGGTCTTGTGCCTCATAACGCACCCAGGTGTGTGTTACTCCCCAATAACAGCACACCCTCTTGTGGGTTATTGCTTATGTATTTCTTTATCATTGTTTTGACATTTCATGAGTTTTTATGTTCATGTACCTTCTCCTTCCTTCCCTTCCTCACGTCCCCCCTTCATCTGTCAGTTTTGATCACAAGGGAAAAGACAGAAACTTAAGACACTGCCTGGGTTCAGGAGAAATTAAGGGAGTTATAAGACTGGGAAATGCTTAAAGGAGAAGGGAGGATGAGGGAAATAAAGGTTAGTAAGGTTCAGAGCAGGGAATCTTTGGAAAGGCTAGATGGACTCCAGGGCCCGGATATTCAAACTGCGCCAGGCTGTGGCACAAGCCTGGGTGCAGCTCAACTTAGTTGCGCAGAGGTGTGGCCTGGGCGATATTCAACAGAGCTGCGCTATGGCTCAGCAGCTTTGCATATCGTACCCTGGCTTCCCCCACTGTGCATGGTACAGTAGCACTGCGCCAGCGCAAGTGGCCAGAGTGGAGCATGGAGATGCGCTAGCGCAAGTGCCATTGCGCCATTCACAGCACCTGTAATATTCAAAAGGGGACATGCAAATGGAGCCATAATTTATGCAAGGTGCACATGGGGCCATTTGCATGTCATTATGGCCTCATTTGCATCCCATTAGCATGCAGGTGCGCCGATCCCCGACGACTTGCGCCTGGCGCCCTGCCAGGCAGCAGCTGTCGGGGAACCGACGCCCCCTGCAGCCCGATCGCGGGCATTTGTCAGAAAAAATAAATCCTCAACTAATATCTCTGGTGGTCCAGTGGACCGCTATGTGCCCGATCGCAGGCATCGGTATAATTAACCGCCCCCCCCGTCCAGTATCCCTGGTGGTCCAGTGGACCGAGTGCTGCCCGATCGTGGGCATCTGGTTAAATAACCCCCCCGGTCCTATATCCCTGGTGGTCAAGTGGACCGATCGCTGCCCGATCGTGGGCATCTGTTTAAATCACCCTACCCCCCGGCCAATATCCCTGGTGGTCCAGTGGATCTCACTGTGCCTGATCGGCGGGCATGTGTAAAACATAAAAATGTCCTATTACCCTGGTGGTCTAGGGTATCCCCTCCCACCCGCCCACTGGGCCCCCTGCCCGCTCCCCGTTCAGCGGTAGGCGGCAGCACCCACCGCCCGTCGACTGACAGCTCGGTAGGGCTGCACGCCCATTGGTTCTGGCGTGAGCCAATGGGCGATGCCAGCTCCTCATACTACACATTCCAGATATGTGAATGATTAATTCACATATCTGGACTGCATCAATACAGTATGAGCTGTGTGCCCATTGGCTCACGCTGTGAACCAATGGGCGTGCAATACCGAGCTGTCGAGGCGGTGAAGCGGCAAGCGAGGTGGTGCTGCTGCTGCCGCCCGGCTGATTGGGGGAGCGGGTGGTGGGGCTCAGTGGGCAGGTGGGGAGGGGAAGTGGGGGTACCTTAGACCACCAGGGTAATAGGACATTTTTTATGTTTTACAGATGTCCGCAATCGGGCAGAGTGCAGACCACTGGACCACCAGGGATATTGGCGGGGGGTGATTTAAACAAATGCCCATGATCGGTCCACTGGACCACCAGGGATATTGGACGGTGGGGGTTATTATACCGATGCCCGTGATCGGGCACATAGCGGTCCACTGGACCACCAGGGATATAGGACTTTTTTTTATTTAACCAGATGCCTGCGATCGGGCAGCACTCCGCCTACTGGACCACCAGAGATATGGGGGGTTATTTAAACAGATGCCACGATGGTGTATGGGGGACTCCGCCAGGTGCGGCAGGAACTCGGGTGGCCACCCACAGGTGGCAGCTGCGTGTTGCACCCTGCAAGTGGCAGCTCACCTTTGGGTGGCCATCATTTGTTCCTTTTTGGGGCTTAACTTTGTGTTGGCGCAAGTAGGGTGCGATGCATGGCTCTGCACATCCCGGCTGAATATCGGGCAGTGCAGGTTATGCATGGGCACCCCCCTCCACCTGTGCCTGCATACATTACTGATGCGCTCCGGTGCATCGGGACGTCAGCGCGACTTTCACTTTCAATATCGCGCCGGGGCGCTTCAGTGGGCTGTGCATGGTGCAACACTGTTGCGCCATGCGCAACCCTTTTGAATATCTGGGCCCAAGTCTTTTTGTCTCCTTCACTATGAGTCTGTGTTTCTACATGTGATAGAATTCTACATTTATAATACCAATATGCAAGTTTTTCTGTTCTATTTTTTGTTGTTGTTGTTAATAATGGTGTTTCTTTAAAAAGAGATGTTTAATTCTACCTAAATTGCTTCACTGCTGAGTGAGAGCCCAAGTGGATAATCTCATAAATGCACCTCCTGTTGTACCCCCAAAATTATGCAGCTCAGATAAGTGGTTTTGAAAGAAACAGAATAATTAATTAACAGTAGTCTTTGAATCATTTAGTCCTGTGAATTTTGTTTTGTTTCTGGCTACCTTTTGATGTATGTGACTTGAAGATAACAGTGAGTCCTCTGAAATCGCACTTGCTGCAAAGTTAGCAGTTCCATCTGGATTTAGACTCCCTCCACATCCCACTCACTTTTATTTGTGGAAGTAAAAAACATTTTTATGAACTAATTGTTTCTGTTGCCTCTTTCACTCTATTCACAGCTTTTTGCCTGACTTTATCTGTGGAGACTTGGATTCCATTCGACCAGAAATCAAAGAGTTTTATAAGGGCAAGGTAAAAATGAACACTGTTCTACAGACCTATTTATTAAGAAATCAGAATGACATTTTTTAAAGAATTGTGCAATCAAACATAGCCCATAATATGTATGAGCAACCCCTTCCATTTTTAAGAAATGCCCTTTAAAAATATTTTGATGAGTACTGATACTCTTTCCCCACTGGGAAATGATTTATAGGTGCTTCAAGCTGAGCTGTTTTTTCCACGTGTGAAACAGTTTTATTCATAAAAATATTCTATTCAACGAATGTCAAAAATGGTGAGCACATTACTCTTGAATGCCAAAGTTATCTGGAGCACTGGGGACAGGTGTTCCTACCTTGCAGTGCTCAACCCGAGACTGGCCTGTTTGGTGCTAAGTCTCAAGTGATATGGGTGTGAGAGCAGCTTTGGAGACAAAGAGTGCGAGATGAACAGAGAAGAGTAGTCTGGGGCTGGATGTCACTCTGAAGGCAGAGGGTGATGGACAGACATACTTAAAGAGCAGCTGTCGCATTTGAAAAAACTTTGGAAAACATAAGAGTTGGAAACAATTCAGCTTGTATTTCACATATCTTCTATAGATTTCTCCTTGTCATTATTTGATACTCAAGGAATCCCCAAAAAACAGAATCTTTATCCCTTAGAGCTCATCTGCCTCTATAACTTACTCCCTACTTGACATCATAATGCTCTGTTGTGCCATCACAGTCTGCTGCTGTGCAAATAACTGTGATGTCACAAGCACAGTATTATGACATCAGGTTAGGAAGAAGCAATAGGAGCTGATGAACTCTTCAGGAACAACCCTTCTGTTTTCATGCAGATGACCTCAGTAATAAATAATGGAGGTAAGAAATACAGAGCTGATGAGAAGTGTAAGCTGTTTTGTGTCCAAATATTATGTTCCGCAGAGTTCTTCTTGAGGCGTCGGTGGCCCTTTAAGACCATTTTACTCCAAGGATCTGGGACCCAATCTATTAGCAATCACCATATACTGTATATTGCAGTATTTAGAGGGACATCTAGGAAGGTGTCGGAACATGGGAGACTTCTCCTTCAAAGAAGAGAACCTTGATCACCATCTGTCCTGAGGACAGTCCCCTCATGAAGCCATGAAGGGAGATCCTTTTGGAGGGGGGGGGGTCATTGAAAAGGAGCTTGTGCCATAAACGTGGCACACAGACATGAGAGAAGTGAATGGAGCAGAAGTACTGGTCGTAAGGTAGGAGATCTGCGTCTTTCCTGGAAGCCTCTGACGTCCCAGAGATGGGTACTCTGCGTGGGGGGATACCCTACGGCTAGGAGGCCCAATGCCTGGCCCAATCCTGAAGTGTAGCCAGTATGGGAGTAGCTGGCCATGAATGTCTTTGCTCTCATGAGGGTGGAGTTTGTAAGAGGTTAGTGTACATGTAGTATCATAGACCATATCTGCTTTGCCTGATATATAGTGAACTTATTTCGTTCTGACCAACTTTCACAGCCAGGTGCCCCAGCGGGATGCTTATTCGTCAAAACACAGATCTCTACAATCATGAGCAAATGTGAGAGACTGTCAAAATCCCTGAACAGCGGGAGGACATGTAATGTGCCTGCTAGGGGTGAGAAATGCTGAATGTAGGAGTGCGAGAAGGTGAACATGCAGTCCAAGAGATGAGCAGAGGATTTCATCTGAGAGTGGTACAGAACCCTGCTGCAGATGTGAGCTGAGGCTGAAACATGCCTAGTGCCACATGTAACTTGTAATCACTGACAGATGAGGCAGCAAAATGACTTGTATGCAAGGTCATAACTGAAACAGAGCATCTGGGCCCCCAGTTCTGTTAATTAACTTGAACAGTATCTCAGTGTGTGCTTTTTGCCATTATTGCCAGCTGGACCACAGGTCCAAATCAGGTGGGAACACTTGGGAGCTAGGAACCTAGAGTAAAAAAAAAAAAAAAAAAAAAATAGCAAGAAGGGGCCTCTCCCTTAGAGCATTGCCACCCAAAGACAGGGAAAGGTCCCATGTACAGTGTTGCTGGGGGCAAATGGGAAACCCAGAGAGCTAGGTGACATGCAAAAAAAATCCCTTCTGTGCAGCAGCTGGAGCAGTTCGTGGTTACTTGTGGGATGAGCAGCTATAACCCTGACCTTGCACACCAGTTTGTCAAACTATATGAGCCAGTCAATATCTAATCTTGTGTTGGGGGAAGGAGGAATGAAAGCAGTTATTGCAGTACCAGTATGAAACTGGCAAGTATATGCTTCATGCAGTATGTGTGCCAAGCTACATAGAGCCAGAGAGGCTCTAAGCTCTGGGGCATTTGTCTGCTGTCTGCTGTCTTCTGTGTTAATAGAGAAACATTAGATCTTCAAGGTCATATCCCTCCATTGAGCTACATCATGGAACTGTAAGCCGTCTGCGTCAAGACCACACAGAATATTTTGCTAGCATCGACCACCCACATCGATGTGCATCGTCACTGCCTATATAACGTTGCAGCCCCATTATGCCTCCATTCTATCTACTGCCATCAACCATTCATTGGTCCACCGCTGCTGAAGAACGCCGTCAAACTTTGCAAGTATCAGTAATGCTTCTACTTCTCTGTTTGTTATTTTAATACTTAATCGTTTATGCCACTGTCAAAAGAAAAGTAGCTTTTGTTATATTATCAATGCAGTAAAGTTAAGATCTATAAAGATGACAACCGCTCCATGTTCATTTGCTGCTTCGGGCTTTCTCTCAATGTGAAAGCATGCAGCATTTGCCAGGGCTTGAACTGGGCCACTTGGAGACATTGCAAGAAGGCCTTGAATGTTTATTTAAAGCTCAGGGCAGTGGAGGAAAAACTGCGCATGTCGCTGGTGGCTTCATCGTTGTCTCCCATTCTGTCTCTCAGCAGCTTGCCGGCAACCTGCAGTTCCCCACGGTCAGCAGCGTTGGCCAATGATTCTTCCAAGAAAAATGATAAATCTGCGAAGTTGATGGATAAATCCATCCAGAGAATGACAAGCACAGGTACAGGGAAAAGGATGCCTCTCCTGTACAGTCCCACTCTCCTCTTAAGAAAGACAGATCACAGGCCAAGGCCTCGGGTTCTGCTGCCCACCCCCCAACCATCTCTCAGACACCAAGGTTAGGGTCTGGCACAGGCTGTAATCCTCTGCTGGGGGGACTCGCAGCCAATTCTGCTGTCGGGGGGGGCACTGTCCAGTCCATGGTACAGTCATTGATGAGCTCATCGGGGTCTATCAATGTGCATATGCATCTGACCCCGTCATCTATGCCTACCATGTGACAACATCACAGCTACCACAATCGACTTCATTGACGCAGGAGTTCCCTCTGCTGCTCGCTGTACTGAGCAAGGACTGTCCTGTCGATGCTTAGTCTATCAATGAGTCCTCCTTCACAGGCTCCTGTGGTCATCAACCCGCTGCCTGAGATCGTCGACGACAAGGATGAGTTGGATACAATCCTGAGTGTATGGAGGAGGAGGTAGAAGAAGGTCTCTCTGAACCACCTTGATGTGGTGAGCTCCAGTTTCACTTTTTTTAAATTGAGCATATTTTATTAAATTTTGTAATGTGACATTAAACAGACAATAGACAAACACAACATGGTAAAAATAGACTTTGATGGCAGATAAGGACTGCTTGGCCCACCAGTCTGCCCATTTCCCTACCTATTGGATAACATACATACGAATATACGAAAAAGCCAGCAGAAGGTGGCCATTTGGTCCATCAAGTCTGCTCGTATTGCAGGGTCCACAGCTTGAGCTAATGTCCCTGCCCTCCCTCCCCACTCCTCCCATCTTCCCTACCCATGATTCTTACCTTCCCTCTATGCCTATCCCAGCCTCTCTTAAAGCTGCTCCCTGTCTTCAACAAGATGACCTCTTCTGGTAGCGCATTCCAAGTGTCCACCACCCTCTCTGTGAAGAAGTGCTTCCTGACCTCCCTCCTGAACCTTCCACCCTCCAGCTTAAGACTGTGCCCCCTTGTGATATGGTTGCCACTCAGCTTAAAGAGACTCTCCTTATCAACTTTATTTATCCCTTTCAAGTACTTGAAGGTCCCAGTCATGTCCCCTCTCTCTCTCTCTCTCTCTCCTGTCTTCCAGGGAGTACATGTTCAGTGCCCTCAACCTCTCCTCATATGCCTTGCCCTGCTGACCAGCTATCATCTTTGTAGCCCTCCTCTGTACTTTCTCCAGCAGGTTAATGTCCTTTTTGAGGTGTGGGCACCAGTACTGCACTCCATACTCTAGATGCGGCCTTATCAGTGACCTGTACAAGGGCAGTATAACCTCCTCTCTCCTACTACTGATCCCCCGTAGCTATGCATCCCAGCATCTTGTTTGCCTTTGCTGCTGCTTTCTTGCACTGCATGGAGTGCTTCAGGTCACTAGTGATCATCACTCCCAGGTCATTCTCCTCCTCTGATGCAGATACTTGGACTCCACCCAGGTAATACTCTGTCCTGGGATTCTTGGCGCCAATATGCATAACTTTGCATTTCTTGGCATTGAAGCAGAGTTGCCAGATCCTGGACTACCACCCGAGCTTTTCCAGATCTTTCTGTAGGTCCCTTATCCCTTCAGCTGTGTCCACTCTCCCACAGAGCTTGGTGTCATCTGTGAATAGGCACATTTTGCCTTTAATACCATCCCCAGTGTCATTGATGAAGACATTGAACAACACCGGCCCCAGCACAGAGCCCTGTGGGATAAGCTGCAGATCCTAGTAAACCAACAGCATACTTCCTCCTACCCCCCACAAGAATTGATTTATGTCTGTCCCATGCATTCTTGAATTCCCCCACTGTTTTTGGCCCCACGACCTCATAAGGAAGGCTTCTTCCATGCACCTACTACCCTCTCTGTGAAAAAAATACTTCTTTACATTGCCCCTGTGCCGTCCCCACTCTGTCTTCAAATTGTGACCCTTTGTTCTTGAGCATCTCGTTTTCTGAAAGATGCTACCCTCTTGGATTTTGTTGATTCCCTTGAGGTACTTAAATGTTTCTGTCATGTGCCCCCTCTCCCTCCTTTCCTCGAGGGTATACATATGAAGCTCCTTTAGTCTCTGTTCGTATGGCTTCTGGTGCAGACCCTGCACCATTTTAGTTGCCCTCCTCTGGACTGCCTCTGTCCTGTCTATGTCCTTGCGGAGATGGGGTCTCCAGAACTGCACGCAGCATTCCAGATGGGGTCTCACCAACTGTCTGAATAGAGGGATAACAACTTCCTGTTTTCTACTGATGATGCCTCTCCCTATGCATCCCAGTAGCCCCCAGCCCTCTTTACTGCCTTCTCACATTGCTTGTCTACCTTTAGGTCATCTGATATGACTACCCCCAGGTCCCTTTCCATTTTTGTTGTTGCTAATACCTCCCCTCACATTGTGTACTCCTCCCCTGGGTTTTTGTTTCCCAGGTGCATTACTTTGCACTTCTTTGCATTGAGTCTAAGCTGCCATATTTTTGACCATTCCTCCAACCTTGCCAAGTCCCTTCTCATTCTTTCCACCCCACCTTATGTATCAGCCCTGTTGCAGATCTTTGTGTCATCTGCAAAGAGACACACTTTTCCTTCCCGTCCCTCAGCAATGTCACCTATAAAGACATTAAAGAGGACCAGTCCCAGTACTGAACCCTGTAGTACCCCACTAGTAACACCTCTTTCGTCGGAGTGGACTCCATTTACTATAACCCTCTGCTTCCTGTTGTCCAGCCAATGTTTTACCCAGACTACAACCCTGGGACCCACTCCCAGGCTGGCTAACTTGTTTATTAATCTTTTGTGTTTGACTGTGTCAGATACCTTGCTAAAGTCTAGGTAGGCCATGTCCACAGCCCCTCCCTGGTCTACTACTTTGATCACCCAGTCAAAGAAATCAATTAGATTCGTTTGACATGACTTTCCTGCTGTGAATCCATGCTGCCTTTGGTCCTGTGCCCCACTGGCCTCTAGGTACTCAACAGTTCTTTCTTTCAGAAATAATGCCATCATTTTCCCTACCACTGAAGTCAAACTAATAGGTCTGTAGTTTCCTGCCTCTGTCTAGGCACCCACTTTTGTGAAGGGGAATTACATCCGCCCTCCTCCAGTCCTCGGGTACCACACCATCCTCCCATGATTTGTTAAAAAGGTTAGTCAGTGGTGTCACTAGTTCTCGCCTTAGTTCTTTTAGAATTCTGGGGTGAGTCCCATCAGGCCCATTGCTTTGTTCACCTTCAGTTCTAGGAGTTCTTTAAGGCCCCTTTCTTCTGTGAATGGACTGGTATCAACCCCCTATGCAGAGTGCTTCTATTGTTTGGTTTAGGCACCTCCCCCTTCTCCTCTTTTGTGAATATAGAGCAGAAGTATTCATTCAATATCCCTGCTTTTTCACTGTCACCCTCTGCCCATCCCCCCTTCCCTTCATTAAGTCTCACTATCCCTTCCTTGGTCTTTCTTATCTCCCTAATGTACCTATAAAAGGTTTTATCCCCCTTATTAATTGAGTTGGTTATCTTTTCCTCAGTTTGGGCCTTTGCTGTTATAACTGCCTTCCCCGCTTCCTTCTGCTTTAACTGGTACAGTTCTCTGTCCTGCTCCTTATGTGTTTCCTTATACTTTCTGAAAGCTACATTTTTCTCCCAAACCTTCCCCACTACCTCTTTTGAGAACCATGGTGTTTTTTTTTTTCCTTCATTTTGTTTTGTTGATTTGCTTCACACAATGGCTTGTTGCCTCTCTGATGGCTGTTTTGAGATTTCCCCATTGTTCCTTCACTCCTTCTCCTTGCCTGTTTGCTAATGTTTTTCTGAGGCACTCTCCCATTTTACCAAAGTCAGTCCTCCTAAGTCCAATACCCTTGCTTTTGTATGGCTTGGCTCTTTGACTGTGTTTATTGTGAACCACACTGTTTGGTGGTCGCTTCTTCCCAGATGGCTACCCACATCTAAATCCGAGATCCTTTCTCCATACAGAATTATGAACATGTCCCATCTCACCTCCCCCCAGTAGGCAGTAATACACAGACTGACAGGTTCATACATAGGGTTGCCACCTGTCAGGTTTTTTACCTGGTGATCAGGTTTTCAGGGTCCCTATCAGGTAATCTGGTTTTGCTCTGTGCTGGTCAGCTTTTTAAGCCATTTTGAGCGCTCACATACTTTTGAAACAGCTTTTGTTGTATCATGCATTGTTTCAGCTGCATGTCCAGGTTACAAACAAGTTCTGTTGTCAGTATAGCCCTTTGTTTGTGAAAGCAGTCAAACTGGGAGATGTAAAGTATGGCCATTAACAACATTAGCACATATTTAACCTAATCATTTTCACTGCATCTTAAAGTGGCATAGCAACAAAGCTGCCCCCACCTTTTGTAACAGTAACAGAGCCAGTTGTCTTCCACTTTCATTTGCTAAATAAATAAATACACAAGTAAATAAATAACTAGGAAGAATCTAGTAAAGTAACTTTAACAGGTACAGTAACATTTGTGTTGAACTGTTGCTTTAAGCCTTGTCTTTTATTGGTATAACAAATGGCTTTCTAGGAGGAACAATGTATGATGAGTCATGAAAAGGGGTGGGGCTAGAGGTGGAGCTTAGGATCTGGTTTTTGCTTCATTCAAAGGTGGCAACCCTATTCATACAGTGGAGGCAAATCTGTCTTATCACAAGCTCTGGAGAACTTAGACATCACTATAAAGCAGAACCCCCTTCCCAATACCCCTCACACAAGAATCTTTCAGAAAATACAGATGATCTTCGAGGATATCTCTTTCATCAGGCCACACCTTTGGAACTTATAGTTGCCAGGCACTAGGACCACACGGAAACGTTTGCAGGCACTCTGCCAAGGGCCACCCATGATAATGTCAGCATATACATCAATGTGGGCAGCCCCTCCTCAGTTCTTTTCCCACATCAATCTAAACTTGACGAACCACCAAGGAAACATTGCTGCATATTGCTGCCATTTTATTTCTTTATTAATCACTTTTAGAGTGATTTTTGTTGACATGTATGTCATTGAAAAAGCCTTCTAAACTTTTATGGTACTGCAAGAGCAGAGAAAAAATCTACACCTGCGACTCCCCCGATATCTTTGTCTGCTGTTTAGGCCTATGCCACAATGTGAAAGCCTGCTAAATCTGCCAGGTGTTTAACTCTGCAACCAGGCGATGCCAAGAAAGGGTTTGAAGAAATGCTTGCTCTAAAAGACTGTGGCAAGAGTGGAGAAGGAGCTCCAACAGAAATCTGCATCACTGGCTCCGTCAACCAAGTCACGATTGTTGAAATCCCAGGAGAAAATGTCTGGGAGTCACAGACATAGGCACCACGATGAGGAGAAGACTTCCCAGCGTGCTCCAGGTCGCCCCTGTGCCATACGGTTACAACTCCCTCTTTGATGCTGTCTGCCCCCCACACCATCGACACAACACCAGGATCAATACTAGGCATAGGCACTACTGGGCCTAGTCGACATCGGGGACTCAGCCTCCCTCTTTGACTCCTCCAATTGCTTGTCGACCAAAGGGGTGCCTACCTCTCAGGCAGTTCTCATTTCTTTCTCAGACCTGATCAGGCATCTACTGCTTGGCGTCCCTGTTCCAGGGGGTTCCTCGACGGGGACTCCTGCTAATCCCCCATCGACATGGCAAGGAACTCCCTTGCTACAGCCACCTCCTCTGCCGCCGGTGACATCACAGGCATGGTCCCTCATTCTTGTTGACCTGGTTGACAATGAATATAAACACAGTCCTGATCTAATGATGCAGTAAGAGGAGGATGAGGCTGAAGGTTATGTTGAGAGCCAATATGAACTTGGCACCAGCTGTACAGTCGCCACATGCAGTGAAGACTCTGTGGTGAACACACCACAGCCCTTCCGGAGGACCCTACTTTTTTCACCATGATGCAGCCAATGCAGGCTGCCATGGGCTTTGCATTAGAAGAGCAGGATGCCTCTAAAATAACCTGCTGGAGTTCTTGGAGCTCCCAGAATCTCTTACCATTGTGGTGCCTCCTCTGCTAACAGCCTTAGAGGATGCCACCTATGCAGCCTGTTATAGACCAAACAATATACAAGCTGTTCCTAGGCAAGAAGATAAAATGTATTCCTGTACCCTGTTTTTACCTGTAAGATATTTGTATGTTTCTATCATATCCCTCCTTTCGTTTGGGGAGTACAAATTCAGCCCCTTAAGCCTTTTTTCATAGGACTTTTGATGCAGTCCCTACATCATTTTGGTTGCCCTCCTTTGTACCGACTCTACCCCATCTGTCCTTTCAGAGATGGGGCCTCCAGAACTGGACACAGTATTCGAGGTGTGGTCTCACCAGTGACCTATACAGAAGTATCACTACATCCCTCTTGCTGCCGGTGATTCCCCTGCCTATGCAGTCTAGCATCCTTTTAGCCATCCCCACTGCCTTGTCACACTGTTTAGCTGCCTTCAGGTCATCAGAAATAATTACCTCCAGGTCCCTTTCCTGCTTTGTGACTAATTCCACTCCTTCCAGTTGATAAGTTGCCCCCGGGTTTCTGTGCCCCAAATGCATGATTTTGCATTGAAACCCAGTTGCCAGACCTATGACCATTCTTCCAGCTTTTTTTAATCATCCCTCATTCTTTCAAACGTGTCTCTGCTCTGTTGCAGAGCTTTGTGTCATCTGCAAACAGGCATATGTTCCCTTCCAGTCCCTCTGTGATGTTGCTAATAAATATATTTGTAACCCCTAGATGGCGCTATCCCAAGGGCTACTACCCCTGCCTGATTTGCCACTAACAGGTTGAGGGGCCTGGATCCAATGGCGGGTGCCTCCACCCAGAGGTCAGGGTTTGCAATAGTTAAACTAACTTGGTCACAGCCCTCTGGGACACTGCAACCCCCCTTTCTTCTCACTAGTGGCCCACACAATATATCAGAATTACCTTCACAGTATACACTTACCCCAGGTCTGGTTCCGGCACTGGGACCTCCTGTGAAATGAGATACAGTGCAACAATCACAGTACAGTACTTTAACATAGACAAATACCTCAGGCAGTATAACTTTGCTGAAACAAGCAGCTCTGATTTATTTAGGGGATATAACAAGGACAGGAAATCAGGTTAATTAGCTTATCACTCTAATAATCTACCTATGGCTCTGTGCACAGGCCTATCCCTATCAGTTACTGTCCCTGGGTACCCAAGCCCTAGTGGCTAGTCCAAACCGTGGCAGCTGGTAGGGGCCCTTTCACACAGAGAAAAGGAGAATTAAACAGTCAGCAGTACAGTAATTCCATTTGGATTTAATGTGGCAATTCAACAGGGAGCGACCCTGAATTAGTACTCACGACCTCCAAATAAGATAGGGTCCTTCAATGTCAGCAGGGCTCACTTGAGGTACACAAACCTCTTCACACATCCATATAAAAGAAAGCACTATACCAGGCAGGCTGCATCTGTATCCCGATCGCAATTACTGCACAATACCCAGGAGAACACACAGCAGATTCAGTTCCTGACAGACCGGTGCAATTTTCAGCAATTCCTCCAGTCTTCTACAGGGTGAGCCTGGTTTCTACTCTTCAGAGATCCTTTGATTCTTTTCACAGGATGGATTCAGTCCTAACAAGCTGCAGACCGGAACTCTGGGCCTTACACACGTTTTTGACTAAAACTGCACACTGAAAAGTACAGGGCTCCTTCCTTCTTCACTGCCAAAGCTCAACTGAAACTCCAACTGACAAAACCGGCTCTTCCTTTGAGTTCCTCCCAGTTCTTGACTGGATTGGCTGTCACTCACAATAGACTGCTGCTGTTGGTCCAAAAGGCACTGAAGTCTAAACTACATCTCCCAGAGTCACTGCCCACAATCCTCTTGTGGCTGGCTCAGATTATGAGTCCAAGTTCTGATTCGTCCAAGGCACCATTTTAGAGCTAGCTTACCCACACTGATTGGTCCAGTTCAGCAGTTCAAAACTAGAATGGGGAACTAGCAGACACAGTTCTGACTGCAAAGAAAGCAGGTTAGACAAACTGTAATTTCATTATTACTCTAAATAATTTCTGGTAAACAGTTACATCTTTCAGATAGGTTCCCTTTGCACTCCTAGTGACTGCAAAAATTAAGTGAATTGGCAGCAGCTCGAGTGGTACTCAGAGAAGCACACAGTCCCCCCATACAACTAATTATGTCTGCAAGCAGACAGCTCTTAAGAGACAGTACCAGAGGCTCTAAAAACACTCACTGATAAATGGCTTAAATGCCAAACACCATTCAGGCTTGGAGCATTCAAGCAAGCTCCTGAAGTCTTTTGGGAACCCCCATTTGCAGGGGGTTACCACTTCCTGGTTTGGGAAAGCTTGACGTCGCGTCCAAGCAAGTACCCATAAGTTTCAACTGCAACCATATATATTTGCATTAGGCTCGCACATGTAATCATCAGTCAATATATCATTTTACCAAGAACACATTTCTGAAACATTGCAGTAGTCACTCTTTACACAGTATTACATACACATTGTACCATAACTCAAGTTATTACCTCTTGTACATGAAACCTGAAGGAGGGGCCCTTCCCTATCAGTTACCTTGGGGCTGGATGGGGCAAGGGCACCATACTTAGAGGGCAACACAAGTAACTTGGAGTTAGCACTGATGCTCAGTTTGGGCAGTGAGCTCTGGGACACATACACTCTTTATGGACAACATTGAGAGGCAAGTCCACAGGCCCCCAAGTGAATCATAACTGAGGTGCACCACAGGCTTTACAGCTCGACCAGTCTTTCTAGGGAACTGTTATAGTCTCTGCACTCTGAGCCTCATTTTCAGCATTGTCCTCACTTGTCAGGGAGTCTCCATGGGGGTAGAGAGGCTAGAACTTGGGGCACTTTCAGCTCCAGGAGTTACAGTTTCTGAGTCCACAACATTTGGCTCGCATGGAGAGCTTTCGGACACTGGCAGTGGACTGTCAGGGCACTCAAAATACTCTTCTTGTTCGGTGTATCACCAGTCTGCCCCAGTCTATCATTTTCCCCTGAAAGCTCAAACAGTTCAACCATGCACAATGATTCCATTTCATCTGATCTGATGCTTTGCACTTCACTTTCTGGGAGCATTGGCTCCAGGGATGAAGCTGGGGCTTAGACAGTCCAGAAGGCCCAGCTTTGTCTCCAGTATTGACTAGGGATTGCCCGAAACAATTGACTCAGTTCGTAGAAGGATAGTATTCAAAGTCACTCTCACTTTCTTCCGATATGGACTGACAGTCATGCTCAACTGGGACTTGTGGAGGGAACACTTTAACTTTGCTTCTGTAGGTGCAGACTTTCTTGATCTTTTCTTAGCAGCAGCTCTAGTCACTGGTCCAGAGGGGCATCTTCTAGGGGCTCAGACTCAATTAAGATTTGTCCAATGGGCATAAATGATTTCTATGTATTGTTTTACATCTTTTGAATTATTCTCAGGCCTTACTTTGTACACTGGCAGATCATCTAGTTTGCCCACTACAATGTGAGGGAGATGGTGCCATCGGTCAGCAATCTTGTGCTTGCCATGCAGTCCCAGATTTCTTAGCAATACCGATCTCCCTCCTGGAGTTCCTGTGCTTTCACCTTTTATCATGCCTTTCTTTGTTGGCCAGATTTCTTTTGGCAGCCATGGTTTGAGCCAGTTGGTACGCATGAGTTAGCTGGGCCTTTAACTTTTGCACATACTGTAAATAGTTGTCAGCTTGAACCCCATCAGGAGAGACCCCAAAACACACATCTACTGGTAGTCGAGCTTCTTCCAAACATCAGGCGGTAGGGGAGAATCCAGTGGCATCACTTTGGTGCAGTTATAAGCATGTACCAGGGTGCTAATTTGTTGGCTCCATCTAGGCTTGTCCTTTGGGTGCAGGGTGCCTAGCATATCTAGCAAAGTGCGGTTGAAACGTTCAGGCTGTGGGTCCCCTGGGGGTGGTAAGGAGTGGTTCTGGACTTCTCGCACCCCACAGAGAAAGCATCTCTTTGATCAGACGACTCTCAAAGTCTCTCCCTTGATCAGAATGGATTCTTTGTGGAGCCCCATAGTGAACAAAAAGTTTTCTACAAGTACTTTGGCCACAGTGGATGCTTTCTGGTCTTTCGTTGGAAAGCTTGGGCATATCTGTGAAATGGTCAGTGACCACCAGCACATTACTGATATTTCTTTGATCTGACTCCAAACTCAGAAAATCAATACAGACCAGCTCCATGGGTGCACTGGTGGTGATGTTAACAAGGGGCAGCCCTCTGGGGCAAAGCTTTCCTCTGTAAGCAGCGACTACAAGTTCGAATGTGTTGCTCCACATCAGCCCCATCTTAGGCCAATAGAATCTGGATCTCACCAAGTCAAGTGTTCTGTCTATACCAAGGTGCCCCATGTGGTTGTGCAAGGACCTCAGTACTGAGTCTCGAAGGCAGTGGGCAGCACTAGTTGTTGTTTGTCTACTTGTCCCCTCTGTCTACTGTTTCTCTGTATAACAGTTTATTGATCAGTTTCAACTTAGGACCTTCTTTGTATAACAGTGCAGTTCTCAAATCAGTGGGCGTAATTTGGACACATCTTTTCCTGCATAGAGGGCTTCTAAAGCTGCTTTGATCATGGGATCAGCGATTGAGCCCGCCGAATACTGTCATTGTCCAGCTGAGGCAGTGCACCAATGTCTATTGCAGAAAAGTGGCAATAAGCAGCAGGTATGCAATTCTCAGAGCTCCCAAGCAATCCACCATGCAGTCCACTGCGTCCGTGGACATTTGTTCCTCCCTGTCAAACTTCCGGCAGAGTGCCCGAATGTCAGGTTCTGCCAATCGGACCCAATCATTCTGGGGAACAGGCCTCCGGGAGAGAGCATCAGCATCTATGTGGTTCAGACCTGCTCGGTATTCGAGAGCATAGTCATATGTAGATAATGCAGAAAGCCACCTATGGCCAGTGGCATCCAACTTAGCTGAGGTCTGCACATAGGTCAAAGGATTATTGTCAGTTTTTACTAGTATTTTAGCCCATACAAGTACTCATGGAATTGGTCAACAATAGCCCACTTCAAAGCTAGGAACTCTAACTTATGTACAGGATAGTTCTTTTCGGATGGGGTCAGGCTTCTACTGGCAAAGGCCACTGGTCTCAGGCCATTCGTGCTCTTGGTACAACACAGCCCCCAACCCTTGCAAGCTAGCATCAGTGTGCAGGACGTAAGGTTTTCTTGGATCGGCATAGGCCAGCACTGGAGCATGGGTAAGTTGATATATGATCTCATGAAAAGCAGTCTCACAATCAGGAGTCCAGCGGGCCCCAAATACTTCACTCGGATGAAAATACACTCTTTCAGTCTTGAGGACGCTGACTTTGGTATTTTTGTGGGTTGGGGATACCCTTGAGTAAGGTTAAGTAAGGCGGATCACTCTTGAATAGTCCTTGATGAAGCGCACGATAATAACCACAGAATCCCAGGAATCTTTGCAGTTCTTTTAGATTTTTGGGCTGTGGCCAGGTGGTCAAGGCCTCAACTTTACTTGGCCGTCTCTATTCCTCGGTGGATACTATGTGTCCCACATACTTTACTGATGTTTGAAAGAATTGACACTTATCAATGGACAGTTTAAGGCCAAAGTCCTCCAGTCGGTCCAATACCTTAAATAATCTGCTCTCATGTTCCTCCAGTGAGCTGCCAAACACAATAACATCATCTAGGTATACCAGGCACTCTAGTAAGTTCATGTCCCCCACTGCACGCTCCATCAATCGTTGAAAAGTGGCTGGGGCACCTGAAATCCCTTGAGGCATCCTCATGAATTCATAGAAGCCAACCGGACAGATAAAGGCCGTCTTCTCACGGTCCTCTGGGGCCATCGGGATCTAGTAGTACCCACTGCGGAGATCCAGCACAGAGAACCACTTGCTCCCGTTTAGGCAGTCCAAAGCATCCTGAATGCGGGGCATTGTGTACTGATCAGGGATAGTCCGCCGGTTTAAGGTGCGATAATCCACACACATCCTTACTGTTCCATTCTTTTTCCTCACTACCACAATGGGGGAAGCATAAGGGCTTCTGGATTCTTGTATTACA
This sequence comes from Neoceratodus forsteri, assembly GCA_016271365.2. Classification (NCBI taxonomy): domain Eukaryota; kingdom Metazoa; phylum Chordata; order Ceratodontiformes; family Ceratodontidae; genus Neoceratodus; species Neoceratodus forsteri. The sequence goes on along the minus strand of CM057456.1, from coordinate 761,367,789 downwards.
CCAGCAGCTAACATCTCTTGCAGATGCCGTCTCACATCATCTATGTCAGCAGGTGCCAGGCGTCGAGACCTCTCACGAAATGTCTTTCGTCATGCAGCGGATATTGTGCTCAGCTCCTTGCACGCATCCTACATCCCATTCCTTTAAAGAAAACACCTGGTCTCTCTGGGCAAGCTTCTCACTGATCCTCACTTTCCATTCAGCTGGCAGCGAGGAGTCGCGAAATCAAACAAGTCAGGCGTTACTCTGTCATTCTTCCTTGAACTCTTGCTGCTGGGTAGCACTGCAGTGTCTGCACAATGCACTTAGCCAGGATGCAACCTCTGTTTACTCGAATGTCTCTTTCAGACACATTATGAACTTGGACCATTACCCTTCTGGCATAAGCATGGGCTCTAAGCGGGCAAAATACTAGGCTTGACCAGCAGTCCTCTGGCAATTTTCCATCGCCTGGGCATCCAACATTAATATTTTATTCTTAACATCCTTTCTGATACGGACCTCTCCCTGTAAGGTACACTGGGCATTTGGCCAGGATCAGAGACTCAGGATCCTTCTTCCATACAATTCCGACGGTTCCTCTGGTTCTGTTTTTCAGCATCTCTCTGTGCCTCATAGGCCTTCTTAATTAAAGCGGAACTCTTAAAGCTCTACTAGTCTTTGACCCCTGTTTTTCCTAACACAACTGTGCCAGCCTTCCGAACATATGAGCATTTGTTCCAATCAACAAAGGGACACCATCATACAGTCCAGTGGGGGACACACTAAGGCTAGGGTCTCTACTTGTTCACTACCCAGCCACGGAGGTGGGGAAAGACACCAAATTCGGATATACCCGAATAGGGTAGGCCTTCTCACTTAACCCCATACATGCAGTCCTTCTAATGGTTGTAAGGGTACTTTGACAAATGCTTCTGATACCAATCCTGGAACATAATTGTCACTTGGGAGCCACTGTCTAATACAGCTCTTGTAGACACTCCCATTCACCTTTACAGTGGTCTCCATGGAGGGACCCACTATTCTGGACCAGTCTGGAGAGGCGGTAGTGGGGGCTGGGCAACTGACCTTGCCACAAAAGGACGTGAATTAGCATTTTGGTGCCCTCACTGGGATCATGTCGTGCACCTCTTAACCACTGATTTCTTCTCCAGGCTCTCCTTGTAGCCTATATGCAACTTTGTCAGTGTCTTTTGGGGACTGGCATTTCCTTTTCATGTGCCCATCTTTCCCACAATTATAGCAAAACATACTTTCTGGAGTTTGAGTTGGCGGCGCACACTGGGAGGCAGGGCGGGGTATTACTAACTGAAACCTGGGTGCCATCTCTGTCTGCGGCGTGATAAGCATTTGGAGACATCTCGTCAGTTTCTGCACTTCCATGGTCAAGGAATTGAGTTTGGGCTGTTATCAGCAGGAGATACATGGGTGGTACCCCACCCCCATAGCAGATGCAGTCGGATATAGGTCAGGCCCGTACTTGCAGGCGTGGCCTTCATAAAGGGACTGTTTTTGAATTCCGGATCTCTCTCAACAGTTCGCCCCATTGTGGCATATCTTTTCCTTGTCAGAGCACTCATTGACTGTCAACCTCTGCCCCTGAACTTCACTTGATGGGTCACCTCAGTCACTCGTCGTAGCCACAGCTGTTGGTGCAGGTACCTCCGAGGTCGCCTTTTCTCAACTCCTCGAATTTCTCTCATTAACTCATCATGGGAGGGTGGGGATTCCAGTCGATTTGCCAGGCGTAACTGAAGCAACAGCAGTTCTGAGAAGGGGCAGACTTAAGGATTCTGTCCAGTCTGGTTCGGTCTAGTTCAATCGCTGGCAAACTACCCTTTCTGAGGCATTCTTGCAACAATTTTTCCAGCCGAGACATACACAGACAACAACTCCCCTTGGTACTGTTGTGCATTTCTTACTCTCCACCATAGGTCCTCATCAGAATCTGGGCTCCCTACACACATTCTCCAAGGCCTCAAGATAGGCCTGTGCAGTCGCTTCAGGGTTACTGGCCCGTTTAGCTACGGATGGTAGCCAGGGCAGGACCTCGGAGGCTCTCACTAACCCTCTTTGCTTTTAAGCCTCGAGCATTGCCATTCTAGCACTTGGGGGCAACTATAGTCTATCCAGGTCTCCCAGTCATCCTCCCCTTGGGGGTGGGGAGGGTGCCAGAGAAGATCCTCAACCTTCGGTAAGAGTCGTGGACTAATGGCAGGTGCAGAATATAGGAGTCTGCATTGGTTCAGCCACCATTACGGGCACTGGAGCAGGAGAGGGTGTTGGGGAGGAACACTCCAGGTGGCAAGAATAGTTTCTTCAAGTCCTCCACAGTTTTCCCTCCCAGCAACCATTCAGCAAATTTCTCCTCAAAAGTTTCAGATAGTGGTGGGGGCTGATTCTCTCGGTCTTTACTGTCCTTAGTTATCACTCTCCAAGCAGTGAGGGCTCCTCTGGGGTAATGGTCTGTGGCACTTTGGAGCTATCTATGGGATCCTTAAACTCTACTTAGGGCCAGGAAAGTGTGGGTGAGCAGATTAGCATGCCGACCCACCACCACAGGGTTTTGTAAACCTTCCACCTTGAGAAGGCACTCCCTGCACAGTGTCCGTGATACCCAGGGGATGTCCAGGATAAGCATAGCATTTTGGGGTCGATCTCCTCCCAGTACACCACTCCACCAGCCGGTGCACAGCCACTCTGTCGGGGTACCCATTTTTTCTTAACAGTGGTTCGTGAATATGGCCACTAGAGGACACACAATCCCAGCGGTGAGCCTCCAAGATGTAACCCTAGATGGCGCTTATCCCAGGGCTACTACCCCGCCTGATTTGCCACTAACAGGTTGAGGGGCCTGGATCCAATGGCGGGTGCCTCCACCCAGAGGTCAGGGTTTGCAATAGTTAAACTAACTTGGTCACAGCCTCTGGGACACTGCAACCCCCCTTTCTTCCTCACTAGTGGCCCACACAATATATCAGAATTACCTTCACAGTATACACTTACCCCCAGGTCTGGTTCCGCACTGGGACCTCCTGTGAAATGAGATACAGTGCAACAATCACAGTACAGTACTTTAACATAGACAAATACCTCAGGCAGTATAACTTTGCTGGAAACAAGCAGCTCTGATTTATTTAGGATATAACAAGGACAGGGGAATCAGGTTAATTAGCTTATCACTCTAATAATCTACCTATGGCTCTGTGCACAGGCCTATCCCTATCAGTTACTGTCCTGGGTACCCAAGCCCTAGTGGCTAGTCCAAACCGTGGCAGCTGGTAGGGCCCTTCACACAGAGAAAGGAGAATTAAACAGTCAGCAGTACAGTAATTCCATTTTGGATTTAATGTGGCAATTCAACAGGAGACCCTGAATTAGGTACTCACGACCTCCAAATAAGATAGGTCCTTCAATGTCAGCAGGGCTCACTTGAGGTACACAAACCTCTTACATCCATATAAAAGAAAGCACTATACCAGGCAGGCTGCATCTGTATCCCGATCCGCATTACTGCACAATACCCAGGAGAACACACAGCAGATTCAGTTCCTGGACAGACCGAGTGTAATTTTCAGCAATTCCTCCAGTCTTCTACAGGGTGAGCCTGGTTTCTACTCTTCAGAGATCCTTTGATTCTTTTCACAGGATGGATTCAGTCTCACAAGCTGCAGACCGGAACTCTGGGCCTTACACACGCTTTTGACTAAAACTGCACACTGAAAAAGTACAGGGCTCCTTCCTTCTTCACTGCCAAAGCTCAACTGAAACTCCAACTGACAAAACCGGCTCTTCCTTTGAGTTCCTCCCAGTTCTTGACTGGATTGGCTGTCACTCACAGTAGACTGCTGCTGTTGGTCCAAAAGGCACTGAAGTCTAAACTACATCTCCCAGAGTCACTGCCCATACAATCCTCTTGTGGCTGGCTCCAGATTATGAGTCCAAGTTCTGATTCGTCCAAGGCACCATTTTAGAGCTAGCTTACTCACACTGATTGGTCCAGTTCATAGGTTCAAAACTAGAATGGGGAACTCAGAGCACAGTTCTGACTGCAAAGAAAGCAGGTTAGACAAACTGTAATTTCATTATTACTCTAAATAATTTCTGATACAGTTACATCTTTCAGATAGGTTCCTTTGCACTCCTAGTGACCGCAAAAATTATGAATTGCAGCAGCTCTAGTGGTACTCGGTAGCTACACAGTCCCCCATACAACTAATTATGTCTGCAAGCAGACAGCTCTTAAAGAGACAGTACCAGAGGCTCTAAAACACTCACTGATAAATGGCTTAAATGCCAAACACCATTCAGGCTTGGAGCATTCAAGCAAGCTCCTGAAGTCTTTGGAACCCCCATTTGCAGGGGTTACACCCTTCCTGGTTTGGAAAGCTTGACGTCCTGCCACAAGGCAATTTACAAGTTTCAACTGCAACCATATATATTTGCATTAGCCTTATACGTAATCATCAGTCAATATATCATTTTACCAAGAACATATTTCTGAAACATTGCAGTACGTCTCTTTACACAGTATTACATACATTGTACCATAACTCAAGTTATTACCTCTTGTATGAAACCTGAAGAGAGGCGCTTCCCTATCAGTTACCTTGGGGCTGGATGGGGCAAGGGCACCATATTAGAGGGCAACATAAGTAACTTGGAGTTAGCACTGATGCTCAGTTTGGGCAGTGAGCTCTGGGACACATCACCCTTTATGGACAACATTGAGAGGCAAGTCCACAGGCCCCCAAGTGAATCATAACTGAGGTGCCACAGGTTTTTACAGCTGACCAGTCTTCTAGGGGGAACTGTTATAGTCTCTGCACTCTGAGCCTCATTTTCAGCATTGTCCTCACTTGTCAGGAGTCTCCATGGGGGTAGAGAGGCTAGAACTTGGGGCACCTTTCAGCTCCAGGAGTTACAGTTTCTGAGTCCACAACATTTGGCTCTGCATGGAGAGCTTTCGGACACTGGCAGTGGACTGTCAGGGCACTCAAAATACTCTTCTTGTTCGGTGTATCACCAGTCTGCCCCAGTCTATCATTTTCTCCCTGAAAGCTCAAACAGTTCAACCATGCACAATGATTCCATTTCATCTCGATCTGATGCTTTTGCACTTCACTTTCTGGGAGCATTGGCCCAGGATGAAGCTTGGGGGCTTAGACAGTCCCAGAAGGCCCAGCTTTGTCTCCAGTATTGACTAGGGATTGCCCTAAACAATTGACTCAGTTCGTAAGAAGGATAGTATTCAAAGTTACTCTCACTTTCTTCCGATATGGACTGACAGTCATGCTCAACTGGGACTTGTGGAGGGGAACACTTTAACTTGCTTCTGTAGGTGCAGACTTTCTTGATCTTTTCTTAGCAGCAGCTCTAGTCACTGGTCCAGAGGGCATCTTCTAGGGCTCAGACTCAATTAAGATTTGTCCATGGGCAGTAAATGATTTCTATGTATTGTTTTACATCTTTTGAATTATTCTCAGGCCTTACTTTGTACACTGGCAGATCATCTAGTTTGCCCACTACAATGAGGGAGATGGTGCCATCGGTCAGCAATCTTGTGCTTGCCATGCAGTCCCAGATTTCTTAGCAATACCCGATCTCCCTCCTGGAGTTCCTAATGCTTTCACCTTTTATCATGCCTTTCTTTGTTGGCTGATTTCTTTGGCAGCCATGGTTTGAGCCAGTTGGCACGCATGAGTTAGCTGGGCCTTTAACTTTTGCACATACTGTAAATAGTTGTCAGCTTGAACCCCATCAGGAGAGAATCCCCAAAACACACTCTACTGGTAGTCGAGCTTCTCTTCCAAACATCAGGCGGTAGGGGAGAATTCAGTGGCATCACTTTTGGTGCAGTTATAAGCATGTACCAGGTGCTAATTTGTTAGCTCCATCTAGGCTTGTCCTTTGGGCAGGGTGCCTAGCATATCTAGCAAAGTGCTGTTAACGTGCTCAGGCTGTGGGTCCCCTGGGGTGGTAAGGAGTGGTTCTGACTTTCGACTCCCACACGGGAAAGCATCTCTTTGATCAGACGACTCTCAAAGTCTCTCCTTGATCAGAATGGATTCTTTGTGGAGCCCCATGGTGAACAAAAAGTTTTCTACAAGTACTTTGGCCACAGTGGATGCTTTCTGGTCTTCATTGGGAAAGCTTGGGCATATCTAGGAGAATGGTCAGTGACCACCAGCACATTACTGATATTTCTTTGATCTGACTCCAAACTCAGAAAATCAATACAGACCAGCTCCATGGGTGCACTGGTGGTGATGTTAACAGGCAGCCCTCTGGGGCAAAGCTTTCTCTGTAAGCAGCGACTACAAGTTCGAATGTGTTGCTCCACATCAGCCCCATCTTAGGCCAATAGAATCTGGATCTCACCAAGTCAAGTGTTCTGTCTATACCAAGGTGCCCTGTGGTTGTGCAAGGACCTCAGTACTGAGTCTCGAAAGGCAGTGGGCAGCACTAGTTGTTGTTTGTCTACTTGTCCCCCTCTGTCTACTGTTTCTCTGTATAACAGTTTATTGATCAGTTTCAACTTAGGACCTTCTTTGTATAACAGTGCAGTTCTCAAATCAGTGGAGCGTAATTTGGACACATCTTTTCCTGCATAGAGGGCTTCTAAAGCTGCTTTGATCATGGGATCGCGGGATTGAGCCCGCCGAATACTGTCATTGTCCAGCTGAGGCAGTGCACCAAATGTCTATTGCAGAAAAGTGGCACAAGCAGCAGGTATGCATCTCAGAGGCCCCAAGCAATCCACTATGCAGTCCACTGCGTCTCAGGGACATTTGTTCCTCCCTGTCAAACTTCCGCATAGAGTGCCCGAATGTCAGGTTCTGCCAATCGGACCAATCATTCTGGGGAACAGGCCTCCGGGAGAGAGCATCAGCATCTATGTGGTTCAGACCTGCTGGTATTCGAGAGCATAGTCATATGTAGATACTGCAGAAAGCCACCTATGACAGTGGCATCCAACTTAGCTGAGGTCTGCACAGGTCAAAGGATTATTGTCAGTTTTACTAGTATTTTAGCCCCATACAAGTACTCATGGAATTGGTCAACAATAGCCCACTTCAAAGCTAGGAACTCTAACTTATGTACAGGATAGTTCTTTCGGATGGGGTCAGGCTTCTACTGGCAAAGGCCACTGGTCTCAGGCCATTCTCGTGCTCTTGGTACAACATAGCCCCAACCCTTGCAAGCTAGCATCAGTGTGCAGGACGTAAGGTTTTCTTGGATCGGCATAGGCAGCACTGGAGCATGGGTAAGTTGATATATGATCTCATGAAAAGCAGTCTCACAATCAGGAGTCCAGCGGGCCCCAAATACTTCACTCGGATGAAAATACACTTTTCAGTCTTGAGGGACGTTGACTTTTGGTATTTTTTGTGGGTTGGGGATACCCTGAGTAAGGTTAAGTAAAGGGCTGATCACTTTGAATAGTCCTTGATGAAGCATGATAATAACCACAGAATCCCAGGAATCTTTGCAGTTCTTTTTAGATTTTTGGGCTGTGGCCAGTGGTCAAGGCCTCAACTTTACTTGGGTCGGTCTCTATTCCTCGGTGGATACTATGTGTCCCACATACTTTACTGATGTTTGAAAGAATTGACACTTATCAATGGACAGTTTAAGGCCAAAGTCCTCCAGTCGGTCCAATACCTTAAATAATCTGCTCATGTTCCTCCAGTGAGCTGCCAAACACAATAACATCATCTAGGTATACCAGGCACTCTAGTAAGTTCATGTCCCCACTGCACGCTCCATCAATCGTTGAAAAGTGGCTGGGGCACCTGAAATCCTTGAGGCATCCCTCATGAATTCATAGAAGCAAGCGGACAGATAAGGCCGCTTCCTCCTCACGGTCCTCTGGGGCCATCGGGATCTGGTAGTACCCATCATGAGATCCAGCACACAGAGAACCACTTGCTCCTGCTTAGGCAGTCCAAAGTATCCTGAATGCGGGCATTGTGTACTGACTAGGGATAGTCCGGTTTAAGGTGCGGCAACTCCACACACATCCTTACTGTTCCATTCTTTTTCCTCACTACCACAATGGGGGAAGCATAAGGGCTTCTGGTTCTTGTATTACACCAGCAGCTAACATCTCTTGCAGATGCCGCCTCACATCATCTATGTCAGCAGGTGCCAGCGCCGAGACCTCTCACTGTAATGGTCTTTCGTCATGCAGCCGGATATTGTGCTCAGCTCCTTGCACGCATCCTACATCCCATTCTTTAAAGAAAACACCTGGTCTCTCTGTGAGAAGCTTCTCACTGATCCTCACTTTCCATTCAGCTGGCAGCGGGAGTCGCGAAATCAAACAAGTCAGGCGTTACTCTGTCATTCTTCCTTGAACTCTTGCTGCTGGGTAGCACTCAGTGTCTGCACAATGCACGTTAGCCAGGATGCAACCTCTGTTTACTCGAATGTCTCTTTCAGACACATTATGAACTTGGACCATTACCTTCTGGCATAAGCATTGGGCTCTAGCGGGCAAAATACTAGGCTTTGACCAGCAGCTCCTCTGGCAATTTTCCATCGCCTGGTGCATCCAACATTAATATTTTATTCTTAACATCCTTTCTGATACGGACCTCTCCCTGTAAGTTACACTGGGCATTTGGCACAGGATCAGAGACTAGGATCCTTCTTCCATACAATTCCGACCGGTTCCTCTGGTTCTGTTTTTCAGCATCTCTGTGCCTCATAGGCCTTCTTAATTAAAGCCGAACTCTTTAAAGCTCTACTAGTCTTTGACCCTGTTTTTCATAAACACAACTGTGCCAGCCTTCCGAACAGTATGAGCATTTGTTCCAATCAACAAAGGGACACCATCATACAGTCCAGTGGGGGGACACACTAAGGCTAGGGTCTCTACTTGTTCGGCCACTCCAGCCACGGAGGTGGGGAAAGACAGCCAAATTCGGATATACCCGAATAGGGTAGGCCTTCTCACTTACCCCATACATGCAGTCCTTCTAATGGTTGTAAGGGTACTTCTGACAAATGCTTCTGATACCAATCCTGGAACATAATTGTCACTTGGGAGCCACTGTCTAATACAGCTCTTGTAGACACTCCATTCACTCTTTACAGTGGTCTCCATGGAGGACCCACTATTCTGGACCAGTCTGGAGAGGCGGTAGTGGGGCCTGGGCAACTGACCTTGCCACAAAGGGCGTGAATTAGCATTTTGGTGCCCTCACTGGGATCATGTCGTGCACCTCTTAACCACTGATTTCTTCTCCGAAGCTCTCCTTGTAGCCTATATGCAACTTTGTCAGTGTCTTTTGGGGACTGGCATTCCCTTTTCATGTGCCCATCTTTCCCACAATTATAGCAAAACATACTTTCTGGAGTTTGAGCTGGCGAGCGCCACACTGGGAGCCAGGGCGGGGTATTACTAACTGGAAACCTGGGTGCCATCTCTGTCTCTTGGCGTGATAAGCATTTGGAGACATCTGACCAGTTTCTGCACTTCCATGGTCAAGGAATTGAGTTTGGGCTGTTATCAACAGGAGATACATGGGTGGGTACCCCCCACCCCGTTGTGAATGCAGTGAGGATATAGGTCAGGGCCCGTACTTACAGGCGTGAGCCTTCATAAAGGGACTGTTTTGAATTCGGATCTCTCTCAACAGTTCGCTTCATTGTGCATATCTTTTCCTTGTCAGAGCACTCATTGACTGTCAACCTCTGCCCCTGAACTTCACTTGATATGGGTCACCCCAGTCACTCGGGTCGTAGCCACAGCTGTTGGTGCAGGTACCTCCCGAGGTCGCCTTTCTCAACTCCTCAATTTCTCTCATTAACTCCATCATGGAGGTGGGATTCCAGTCGATTTGCCAGGCGTTAATTGAAGCAACAAGCAGTTCTGAGAAGGGGCAGACTTATGATTCTTGTCCAGTCTGTTCGGGTCTAGTTCAATCGCTGGCAAACTACCCTTTCTGAGGCATTCTTGCAACAATTTTTCCAGCCGAGGACATACACAGACAACAACTCCCCTTGGTACTGTTGTGCATTTCTTACCTCCACCATAGGTCCTCATCAGAATCTGGGCTCCCTACACATTCTCCAAGGCCTCAAGATAGGCCTGCAGTCGCTTCAGGGTTACTGGGCCTGTTTAGCACGGATGGTAGCCAGGGCAGGACCTCGAGGCTCACTAACCCTCTTTCGCCGCCCGAGTACTGTCATTCTAGCACTTGGGGGCAAATATATCTATCCAGGTCTCCCAGTCATCCTCCCTTGGGGGTGGGGAGGGTGCCAGAGAAGATCCCTCAACCTTCGTAAGAGTCGTGACTAATGGCAGGTGCAGAAACAGGAGTCTTGCATTGGTTCAGCCACCATTATGGGCACTGGAGCAGGAGAGGGTGTTGGGGAGGAACACCCCAGGTGGCAAGAATAGTTTCTTCAAGTCCTCCACAGTTTTCCCTCTCCCAGCAACCATTCAGCAAATTTCTCCTCAAAAGTTTCAGATAGTGGTGGGGGCTGATTCCCGGTCTTTACTGTCCTAGTTATCACTCTCCAAGCAGTGAGGGCTCCCTCTGGGGTAATGGTTCATGGCACTTTGGAGCTATCTATGGGATCCTTAACTCTACTAGGGCTAGGAAATGTGGGTGAGCAGATTAGCATGCCGACCCACCACCACAGGGTTTTGTAAACCTTCCACCTTGGAAAGTACTCCTGCACAGTGTCGTGTTGATGCCAGGGGGATGTCCAGGATAAGCATAGCATTTTGGGGGTCGATCTCCTCCTTAGTACACCACTCCACCAGCCGTGCACAGCCACTCTGGGTCGGGTACCCATTTTTTCTTAACAGTGTTCGAATATGGCCACTAGAGGACACACAATCCCAGCGGTGAGCCTCCAAGATGTAACCCTAGATGGCTGCTATCCCAGGGCTACTACCCCTGCCTGATTTGCCACTAACAGGTTGAGGGGCCTGGATCCAATGGCGGGTGCCTCCACCCAGAGGTCAGGGTTTGCAATAGTTAAACTAACTTGGTCACAGCCCTCTGGGACACTGCAACCCCCTTTCTTCTCACTAGTGGCCCACACAATATATCAAATTACCTTCACAGTATACACTTACCCCCAGGTCTGGTTCCGCACTGGGACCTCCTGTGAAATGAGATACAGTGCAACAATCACAGTACAGTACTTTAACATAGACAAATACTCAGGCAGTATAACTTTGCTGAAACAAGCAGCTCTGATTTATTTAGGGGATATAACAAGGACAGGGGAAATCAGGTTAATTAGCTTATCACTCTAATAATCTACCTATGGCTCTGTGCACAGGCCTATCCCTATCAGTTACTGTCCCTGGGTACCCAAGCCCTAGTGGCTAGTCCAAACCGTGGCAGCTGGTAGGGGCCCTTTCACACAGAGAAAAGGAGAATTAAACAGTCAGCAGTACAGTAATTCCATTTGGATTTAATGTGGCATTCAACAGGGAGCGACCTTGAATTAGTACTCAACGACCTCCAATAAGATAGGGTCCTTCAATGTCAGCAGGGCTCACTTGAGGTACACAAACCTCTTCACACATCCATATAAAAGAAAGCACTATACCAGGCAGGCTGCATCTGTATCCGATCGCAATTACTGCACAATACCCAGGAGAACACACAGCAGATTCAGTTCACTGACAGACCGAGTGTAATTTTCAGCAACTTCCAGTCTTCTACAGGGTGAGCCTGGTTTCTACTCTTAGAGATCCTTTGATTCTTTTCACAGGATGGATTCAGTCCTAACAAGCTGCAGACGGAACTCTAGGCCTTACACCACGTTTTTGACTAAAACTGCACACTGAAAAAGTACAGGGCTCCTTCCTTCTTCACTGCCAAAGCTCAACTGAAACTCCAACTGACAAAACCGGGCTCTTCCTTTGAGTTCCTCCTAGTTCTTGACTGGATTGGCTGTACCACAATAGACTGCTGCTGTTGGTCCAAAAGGCACTGAAGTCTAAACTACATCTCCCAGAGTCACTGCCCATACAATCCTCTTGTGGCTGGCTCAGATTATGAGTCCAAGTTCTGATTCGTCAAGGCACCATTTTAGAGCTAGCTTACCCCACACTGATTGGTCCAGTTCAGCAGTTCAAAACTAGAATGGGAACTAGCAGACACAGTTCTGACTGCAAAGAGCAGGTTAGACAAACTGTAATTTCATTATTACTCTAAATAATTTCTGGTAAACAGTTACATCTTTCAGATAGGTTCCTTTGCACTCCTAGTGACTGCAAAATTAAGTGAATTGGCAGCAGCTCGAGTGGTACTCAGAGAAGCACACAGTCCCCCATACAAACTAATTATGTCTGCAAGCAGACAGCTCTTAAAGAGACAGTACCAGAGGCTCTAAAAACACTCACTGATAAATGGCTTAAATGCCAAACACCATTCAGGCTTGGAGCATTCAAGCAAGCTCCTGGAAGTCTTTTGGGAACCCCCATTTGCAGGGGGGTTACATATTAAAGAGGGTTGGACCTAGTACAGACCCTTGCAACACCCCACTGCTCACCTTACCTACTCAAGAGTGGATGCCATTTACCACCACCCTCTGACTCCTATTTCCTAGCCAACTCTCTACCCATTTAACAACTTTAGTCCCTACTCCTACGTTCTCCAGCTTGTTTACCAGTCTCCTATACTGAACAGTGTTGAAGGCCTTTCTGAAATCCAGGTAGACCACGTCCGTAGCTCTTCTCTGATCCACTTCCTTGGTTAACCAGTCAAAGAACAGGATCAGGTTAGTCTGGCAAGACCTCCCCCTGTGAACCATGCTGCCTCGGATCCTGTAGACCACCAGCAACAAGGTATTCCCCAATCCTTTCATTCAGTAGTGATTCCATTACTCTGCTCACCACTGATGTCAGGCTTGCAATTTCCTGCCTCCTCCCTATTTCCGCTTTTGTGGAGTGGGACTACATCTGCTCTCCTCCAGTCCCTCGGTACCTCCCTTATTTCCATTGACTGGTTGAACAGGGCTGTCAGAGGTGCAGCCAGCTGGTATGCCAACCTGACGGTGACACCAACACAGCAACATATCTTGTTGCTGGCAAAATTGACACTTTGCTGATAGGTCGCTGTGTTGGTGTGCCCGAGACAGGGGCACACTGTCTCCCGGTCCTGCAACCCCACCCGAATCAACTCCAACTGGAGCTGATAATCCAAAGTACAGGAGGTGTGGGGAGCAGAGCCCCCCTATGGAAAAACAGGATCAGGAGACATATGGGATTTATGTCTGCTGCAGCTTGCGGTCGACATAAATCCTGTCGCTGAGATGCCGGTCGACAAAAGTGTTGTCGAACAGGCATTGTAGAACCCAGCCAGCCCTCCCTAAGTTCCCTCAGTATCCTGCCTTGTCCAATTTTAATTGTGCTACTTCCTTAAGGACTCTGTCCTCTGTTAAGGGACTGATGTCCACCTTCTATCCCTAATGCTCTTGTCCTTTACCACTGGCCCATTTCCCACTCCCTGTTCCGTAAATACTGAACAGAAGTATTTGTTCAGAATGTTTGCTTTTTGATGGTCCTCTGCCATGCACATCCCTCCTTCTCTTTTCAGCCTTACAATTTCCTCCCTTGGTCTTTCTTTTCTCGCTTGTGTATCTAAAAAATATTTTAACCCTCTTTTTATTGATTTTGCAGTATTTTCCTCTGTCTGTGCTTTTGCGCTCCTAACTGCCTTCCCTGCCTCTCTTTGTTTCTCCCAGTAACCTTCCTTATCCACCTTCTTCTATGCTCTTTTGGGTACAGTACCTTTCAAATGCCTTTTTTTTGCTTTGACTTTTTCCACTACTTCTTTCAAGAATGATAATGGTCTCTTTTTCCTCTTGCTAACCTGCCAGACACGTAGATTTGCAGCCTTTTCAACACCTTTTTTTTAATTTTTGTCCACTATTCATCGACCCCTCCCCCAGTTTCCCTATCCCTGCCAGGATGCCCCTCAGGCATTCCCCCATTTTCTTAAAATCAGCTCTCCTGAAGTCCACTACCCTCGTCTTTGTGTGGTTTGATTCCGACCCCATTTTTATGTTAAACCACACCATGCAGTGATCACTGGCCCCCAGGTGGTCCCCACTGTGACATCAGCAGTCCTGTCCCTGTTTGGTAATACCAGGTCCAGTAATGCCCCCTCATGAGTATGTTCCATAACTAGTTGTCTGAGGAATGTCCCTTGCAGGGAATTCAGGATCCCCCTACTCCTGGCTGTTGCTGCAGTGGGGAGGCTGCAATCTGCATCCGGTAGATTGAAGTCTCCTGCTAACAATACCTCTCCCTTGTGAGACATCCATTGGATTGTTTCCAGCATTTCCTTATCTACCTCTTCTCCCTATGCTGGAGGTCTGTAGATCACTCCTGTGTGAATGGTGGCCCCTATCTTTGTCTCCAGGGTGACCCACAATACCTCCCTTCCTCCTTGCTCCCCCTGTATTTCTGTATCTTTTATGTGGTCTGTTACATAACAGGCTACTCCCCCCCACCTACCCTGTCCTTCCTGAGCAGAGTATAACCTGGTAGTGCCAATTCCCAGTCCTGATTTTCATTGCACGAGGTCTCTGTGATGGCTACCAGATCCAGGTCTGCTTCCGCCATTGTGCCTCTAGGTCAGCAAACTTGTTGCTCAGACTTCAAGCATTTGTGCACATGGCTCTCCAGGTTGTGTTGTCGCCCTCCTCCTTTTTCCCACCCTTATTTCGTCTACTATATTCTTCAGTTATAATCATAGATACATAGACAGTGTCGGCAGATAAGGGTCTATGGCCCACCCAGTCTGCCTATTTGGCTTGTAAGTTCAGTTTGTTTTCCTAGAAGTCTGTTGCCCCTTACCCCTGACCTCTAGAATTCCTTTATGTCTATCCCATGCATTCTTAAATCCCGTGATTGTTTCAGCCCCCACCACTTCCTCTGGCAGGATGTTCCACTTGTCTACCACCCGTTCTGTGAAGAAATTCTTTCTCATGTTTCCTCTGAATTGTCCTCCCTCCAACTTCATCCCATGCCCTCTAGTTCCGGAACATCTTTTTCGCTTAAAAATAGTGTTTTCCTGCACCCTGTTCCTCCCTGTAAGATACTTGTATGTCTCTATCATATCCCCTCTCTCCCTCCTCTCCTCCAGGGAGTACATGTTCAGTTCCTTCAACCTGTCTTCATAGGACTTGTGATGCAATCCATGCACCATCTTTGTTGCCCTCCTCTGAACCTTCTCTACCCTGTCTATGTCCTTACGTAGGTATGGTCTCCCAAAACTGTATACTGTACTCCAGGTGGGGCCTCACTAGTGTCTTGTATAGCGGAATTATGACCTCCCTTTCATTACTTCTACCCCTAGCTTTCATTTTTATTTGCTTCCTTTATTGGTGTTACTCCCCCCAGTATTCTCGTTGATCTTGTGAACTTGTTGGGGGGAATGTTGTCTCCCTGCCTCCTTCCACCTCCACCCTTAGCTAGTTTAAATGCTTGCCAGTGTAGCATTTAATCTGTTCACTAAGGACTACGTCCCCTCTCTGGATGGATGCAGTCCGTCACCCTTGTACAGGCCCTCATCCCTCCTGGTGGGTCCCCAGTCCCCAGTGAAGCTGAACCCCTCCTCACTGCACCAGTCATTCAACCATGCGTTGAAGTTGCTGGTGCAGAGATTCCTAGCCTCCCCCCTTGCTGTAGATAAGCAGCACCTCCAAGAAGGTCACGGAGCTTGCTACCTACCCAAGGCCCCTCCCCCACTCCCTTAACTCCTCCTGCGCTCTGCCTATCCCTGCCTCATCCCTAGCCAGGTCATTTATCCCCAGATGGACAATGACATCCAGCTCCCCCTCCTAGCTACTGCCCTAGCGATCCTCTGGATCCACTCTCCATCCCTCCGAGCTGTGCCTCCAGGTAGGCACTTAACCTCCCTCTCCACCTCACTGCCTTCTCCATTCCTCCAAGCTGTGCCTCCAGGTAGGCACTTAACCTCCATCTTCACTTGCTACCTGTCGCCAAATCCACTCCCCTGACTATATAGTCCTCCACCAGGAGTTGCTTCCTCCTTCTCTTGGGTCCTCTGCCACTCACCCTTGGGGCTCCATTATGGGGGACCTGCTCATCCACCCTGGTTACAACTTTGGGTGTCACTGTGGGACCTTCCCTGTCCTCCAAAATACCATAGGAGTTCTTTAGTTGCACTGGATGGGAGATGTGCTTCTGTCCCACCAACCTCCCTCAGCCCACCATAGTCCATCCACTCTTCCTGCTAGGTAACCTTTGAGGTAATGGAGGCAGACTTGGTTCAAAGACTAGTAACCTCTGCACTCAGTCCAGAGAGGTGCCTGCTGATGGGGTAGCCCACAGCATCCAGAAGGTCCTCCTGAAGATTGCTCCCCAACAGCCACTACTGTACATTGCACCACTCCCATCATCTACCCTTCTACACTATTTTTTCTCTGTTATGTTTTAAGGAGGCCCCCCCCTTTTTTTTTTTTTGCTTGCCCTATATACAGGGTGTTGTACCTCTTCCCACTTAACTGTAGTTAGACCACAGACTCACCACAAATTACAGAGCACCGTCTGGATCCTGTTGATTTCTCCTGTACCTGGTGTACCCCTTCACTAATGAAGCCAACCCTTCACTAATTGATCTAGGAGCTAAATACAGGTAATTACCCCACAATGGACAGAAGCATGTACACGCTCCAATAATGTTTTCTAACACCAGGTTAGGTATTACACAAACAAGTTTACTCACTAGTGTACTTGTACACTTACATTTTTTTTTATTTTGATCAGCCCCGGAAAAATAGGATAAGACCCTTAAAACCCAGAATGTAAGCCCTCAATTCTCCCAGTAAATGCTCTCAGAATATATGCCTCCAGTGCTCGCAGTAAATAAGCACCAAGTGTACACCAAATTTCACTTATCTGATTGATGTCTGCCCCTCGTTCACTGCTCGCGTTGTTCTTCTGTATTCTCATCACCCAGAACTCTTACTGCAATTCCTGGGCATAGTTGTCAGTTTTTTTCTGGCCTGATAAACTGATTGGGTGTACTGTTTTGTGTGGAGTCTTGCGGTGTCTGATTCCCGATTCAGGAATGCTGCCGAGTCTAGTCATCTCCCTGAGCAAACAAGAAAACGCAGCCCTCCAAAAAAAAAAAAAAAACCTGTGGCATCCACTGACCACAACTACAGGCACTCCAGTCGGCAGCAATCTCTCAGTGGCGTTTGTTATTTATAATAGAACAGACATGTTTTTGAATTTTTTTGTTTTAATGGATGTAGTGTCTGTCCCGTCAAATATTTGCTACAGTGCATGGCAGTTTGGCAGTCTAAGGCCACCAGTTTCCTTAGGGCCCGCTAATTTACTATATGTGCTCCTGGCAGTCTTTCCTTGACAAATGAATGAGGCTATGGTGGAGTGCAGTTGGTAAAACCATTTCAAGGGCATACCCAGAGGGTAGAGCAGCTGGGGCAACAGGTTCATTTACACAGCATTAATCCTCCCCCACGATGACAGGAGGAAGGTAGTCCATCTCTGCAAGTCTATTGAGGAGGCAGTATAGCGCAGTGGTTTAAGGCTCTAAGCTGCAAACCTGGAGACCTGGGTTTGAATCCCATAGCCCCCACTTGCACACTGTGTGACCCTGAGCAAGTCACTTAATTTCCTTGTAATCCCAGGTCACATCTGTAAACAAACTTTCAGCTTAGTGTGTCTCACGTGGTAAAAAAACAAAACGTAAGGTGACAGTTTTAATAAAACTGTCTAAATCCTGGGCTATACAGTCTGTGTTTCTCCCAGCTATGCATATCCCCATGTACGTGAAGTGTTTGGCCTCCCACTGAAGACTCATAGCTAGGGTGTCTGCTTTGACCACTAGATTGCTTAAGGGGATCACACAAGTTTTATTGATATTAAGTTTATATGCCAAGAGCATGTTAAGTTTGGAAATAATTTCCAAGACAGTCAGGAGCGAGTCCTGTGGGTTGGTTAAGTGCAACAGAATATCATTGACATACATGGATAGTTTAAATTCCTATTGTCTGATTGCAGTACCTTTCACTGTCTCAAATTGTTTAATTGTAAGGGTCGGGGGCTCTTAAGCATAAGTTAAAGGCATCAACGATAGTGGGTAACCCTGTTGCATGCCCCAAGAGAGCTGGATAGGTTCGGACAGTACTCCATTACACACTACTGTAGCAGAAGGAGAGTTATAAAGCACTGGAACCCACTGCGTGAACTCTGGGGATATGTTGTACCACTTTTCTATGGCTAATAGGTACCCTCAAGCCACTCTATTGAAAACTTTTTCTGCGTCCAGAGAGACGGGGACCACTGGTGCCCCTGCCCACTCTGGACGCAGCAGCAAGACAGTGAAATTTCCTGAGATGGTCACTAGAGACACTGCCTGCCATAAATCCAACCTGTTCAGGCCCTAGCAGCAAGTCCCAACTGCCCAGTCTGACCGCCAGCACTCTCATCAGGATTTTGATGTTGATATTGATTAATATCAGCCCATAACTACGTGCTGGTGTCTCATCCTTTCCAGATTTCAGGATGAGAAAATTCCTGGCCTCAGATAAAGTTAAGTCAGAATTCCCCTTTTTATACATCTGGTTAAATAGTCGTGTCAGCTGGGGAGCTAATTCAGAGACATGGGGCTTAATTCTCATAACAGGTGGAATGCTGCACGCCCCGGGTGCGCTGAACACACGGCGCATGGGGCTTGCGGCATTCCCTGGCTGGCAGTTGGAATTCTCAGTCCCTTGCAACGCATGCCATGAGTTAGACCAGCTTCTGCTGATCTAACTTTGCACCATTCCTGGGACCTTTTTACAGGGTTTGTGCCAATGTGTGGTGCAAGCCACCATAAAAAGGGTACAGTGTCCCAAATGTGCACGACTTTCAAGAGTGGGGTGCAGATGCGTTTGATGCAGCGCAGGGTTTGACGCAGAGCTTGTGCAAGCCGTGCAGCAACCCTTTGAGAATTGAGCCCATAGTGTTTTAAAGAATAAGAAATAAACCCACCTAGGCCTGGGGCTTTTTCTGTGCTCATGCTGTTAATGGCTCCCCACATGTTCTCCTCAGTAATTAGCCCTCTCAGCTTAGCCTGCCTTGCCTCGGGGCAATTGTAATGTGCCCAGAAAATTTTGTATGACCCTATCAATTTCTACCTACCCTTGCTCATCCATATACAATGCTTGGTAATACTGTCTGAATATGTCAGTCATTTCCCTAGCATTCGTGACCAGTTTGTCTGATCCTGCTGGCTTAAGTCCCCCAATGCAGTCTTGATGAGTGTATACTTTTTCCATTTCCAGATTTTTTTTTTTTTTTGCATAGAGAGCCATTTTAATAATTTTGGTTTAAGGCACACTGGTTAAGTACAAATGTTGTTTAAGAGCACACTTTCACACTATTAGCATACTATCACTCCAGTAGTACTTGTTCTTGATAAGTGCACAGTGAGGTGCTAACAGTTGAAAAAAGCAAACAATTTGGTAACTACTCTGATAAAGGTTAATGCAGTACAAAATTGGAAAAACTTCACATGTCCAGAACCGGAGAACTCCATTACAGAACCTAAAGATGGGAGGCAAAAAACAGGGAAAATCGCCTCTGCTAGGAGTGAGGGCAGAACATGGCAGGCAGTGGTAACAAATGTCAGGAACCTAGCGAACAAAATCCCTGGTCTCATGGCGACCATGGCTGAGGGTCGTATGGACTCAGTGGCTGTGACGGAAACCTGGTTTACAGAAAGTCGTGGATGAGACATGGCAGTCCCAGGGTACAACCTGTACACAAGGGACAGGAAGGGGAAAAAAAGGGAGAGGGGTAGCTGTATATGTCCAGGAGGAAATTAAAACCACAGAGATTCAGGGGACCCCTAGTGAGACTGAAGCACTGTGGACAACAGCTGAGACAGGAAAAGGGTCAGCCATTAGGGTAGGTGTTATGTGTAGGCCCCCCCCCCGTCACAAGAGGAAACTGGGGACAAAGAACTAATAGAGACAATCCACAAAATGACCGACAACGGCGAAGCAATAATAGTAGGGTACCAGTTAAATCAGAAGGAAGTGGGGAAGGCAGTCAGCATATCAAAGGCTCAAACCAAGGAAAAGATAGCCAACTCGATTAAGAAGGGGGATAAAACCTTTTGTAGGTACATCAGGGAGCGTAGAAAGGCAAATGGAGGGACGGTGAGGCTTAAAAAAGGGCGGGGGGTGGGCAGAGAGTGACAGTGAAAAGGCAGAGATACCGAACAAATACTTTCGTTCAGTATTCACATAAGAGGAGGAGGGGGAGGTACCTAAACCAAACAATAGAAGCACTCTGGATAGGGGGGTCGATACCAGTCCTTTCACAGAAGAAAGTGTCCTAAAAGAACTCCTAAAACTGAAAGAGGACAACACAGTGGGCCCTGATGGGATTTACCCCAGAATTCTAAAAGAACTAAGGGGAGAACTAGTGACACCACTGACTACCCTTTTTAACAAATCATGGGAGGATGGTGTGGTACCCAAGGACTGGAGGAGGGGGGAGGATGTGATTCCACTTAACAAAAGTGGGAGCAAGACAGAGGAAGGAAACTACAGACCTGTTAGTTTGACCTCAGTGGTAGGGAAAATGGTGGAATCGCTTCTGAAAGAAAGAATTGTTGAGTACCTAGAGGCCAGCAGGGCACAGGACCCAAGGCAGCATGGATTCACAGTGGGAAGGTCATGTCAGATGAATCTAATAGATCTCTTTGACTGGGTGACCAAAGTAGTAGACCAGGGAGGGGCTGTGGACGTGGCCTACCTAGACTTTAGCAAGGCATTTGGCACAGTCCTGCACAAAAGATTAATAAACAAGTTAGCCAGCCTGGGAGTGGGTCCCAGGGTGGTGGCCTGGGTAAAACATTGGCTGGACAACAAGACACAGAGGGTAATAGTAAACTGACTCCACTCCAGAGAAAGGGGGGTTACTACTAGCGGGTACCGCAGGATTCAGTACTAGGTCAGGTCCTTTTTAATGTCTTTATAAGTGACATTGCGGAGGGACAGGAAGGAAAAGTATGCCTCTTTGCAGACTACACAAAGATCTGCAACAGGATTGATACACAAAGGGGGGGTGGAAAGGATGAGAAGGGACTTGGCAAGGTTGGAGGAATGGTCAAAAGTATGGCAGATTAGATTAAATGCAAAGAAGTGCAAAGTAATGCACCTGGGAAACAAAAACCTTGGGGAAGAGTACACGGTGGGGGGGAGGTACTAACAACAAAAATGGAAGGGGACCTGGGGGTAGTTGTATCAGATGACCTAAAGGTAAGCAAGTAATGTGAGGAGGCAGTAAGGATGGCTGAGGGGATACTGGGATATACAGGAAGAGACATCGCCAGTAGAAAACAGGAAGTTGTTATCCCTATGTACAAACAGTTGGTGAGACCCCATCTGGAGTACTGCGTGCAGTTCTGGAGATCCTATCTCTGCAAGGACATAGACAGGATGAAGGCAGTCCAGAGGAGGGCAACTAAAATGGTGCAGGGTCTGCACCAGAAGCCATACGAACAGAGACTAGAGGAGCTTAATATGTATACTCTTGAGGAAAGGAGAGGGGGGTGACGTGATAGAAACTTTCAAGTACCTCAAGGGAATCCACAAAGTCCAAGAGGGTAGCAGCTTTCAGAAAAAGAGATGTGCACGAACAAGGGCACAGTCGAAGATAGAGGTTGACGGTTCAAGAGCAACGTGGGGAAGTGTTTTTTCACGGAGAGGGTGTTGGACGCATGGAACGGTCTTCTGGAGGAGGTCGTGGAGTCAAAAACAGTGGTGGGATTCAAGAATGCATGGGCCAGACATAAAACAATTCTGGTGGGGGGTAGGAGGAAGTAGGCTTTTGGTTAACTAGGATCTGCAGCTTATCCAATAAGCAGGGAAATGGGCAGACTGGGTGGGCCAAGTGGTTCTTATCTGCTGTCAGTCTATGTTTTTGTATTCTGGAGGATTTCAATTTGCCAGACATAAACTGGAGTACTTATACAGCACTGTCAACAAGAAGCAGGGACTTTATAATGACCCTGCAGGGGGCAGGACTGAGGCAGCTTGTTGATTCTCCAACCAGAGGCAAAGCTGTCCCGGACTTAGTTTTAACTAACAGTGACAGGGTAAAGGAGGTTGAGGTAGGGTGCCATCTAGGCAACAGCGACCACTGTATGGTCGGCTTCAAAGTGAACACAAGTGAGGACAATAGCCACTCCAAGATCAGGGTTTTAGACTTCAGAAAGGCAGACTTCCAGAAAATGAGAGCCAGTCTAGCAGAGAGTCTTAGGCACAAAGGAGGGAAATAGGTGGAAGAAATGTGGCAGAACCTCAAGGGAGCTTTCACAGAATTAACTGATCTGTGTGTCAGGAGAGTGAGTAAGGCAAATAAGAAAAGGAAACCCCTCTAGTTCTCCAAAGTGGTGGCTACTATAGTAAGTGAAAAAAGAAAGGCTTACAAGAAATTTAAGGTATCAAAGAAGGAAGAAGATAATGAAACGTATAAGGAAGCTCAGAGGGAAGCGGGGAAAGCAATAAGGAAGGCAAAAGCCCAGATTGAATTAAGGACAGCACAAGGAGTAAAAGGGGGAGACAAAACCTTTAGGGAAAAGAGAAAAACCAAGGGGGTAATAGTAAGACTAGCAGCTGCAGGAGGACGTCTAGTAGAGAAGGACAACGAGAAAGCAGAAGTCTTAAACCAGTACTTCTGTTCTGTGTTCACTGAAGAAAACGCAAGGGATGGATCAAACCTACAAAGTTGTAGCACCCAGGGAACAGAGGTTGATACTAGCCCCTTCACAAAAGGTCAAGTCCTGGGAGCCCTAAATAAACTGAAGTGAACAAGGCCATGAGGCCAGATGAGATTCACCCAAGAGGTCTCAGGGAGCTGGGGAGTGTACTGGCTGCACTCCTAGCAGAACTCTTCATCAAATCTCTGGAGAGCGGGACAGTATCAGAGGACTGGAACAATTCTACGGTGGTCCCACTTCACAAATCAGGGAGCAAAGCGGAAGCTGGCAACTATCAGCCAGTGAGCCTCACCTTGGTAGTGGGAAAATTGATGGAAACACTGCTCAAACAAGAGATAATAGCATATCTGGAAACCACTGGACAACAGGATCCAAAACAGCACGGTTTCACAGGAGGTAGATCATGCCAAACAAACATGGTGAACATCTTTGACTGGGTTACAAAGGCAGTGGATCAGGGAGCAGGGGTGGATGTTGTCTACCTGGACTTTAGTAAGGCCTTCAACTCTGTCCTGTACAGAAAGCTAGGTAGAGGCAGTCTCTAAAAGGATTACTACTGGAGGGGGAGCTAGCTTCCGCCAGCCAGGAACATGACCTAGGAGTCATAATATCAGAGGACTTGAAGGTGGGGAAACAGTACAAAAAGGCGGTGCTAAAGACCAGTGGCATGCTGGGTTGCACTGGGAGGGGAATCTCAAGTCGAAGGAGATAGGTGGTACTGCCACTCTACAGGGCACTTGTACGCCCTCACATGGAGTACTGCATACAGTACTGGAGGCCGCACCTCAGAAAGGACATAGACAGGATTGAGACAGTGCAAAGGAGAGCAACAAAAATTATTCAGAGGCTGCACCAGATGGCATGCGAGGGTAGGCTAAGGGAGCTCAGTATGTACTCCCTGGAACAAAGGAGGGAGAGGGGAGACATGTTTAGGAACATAGGAACAGTGTCGACAGATGGGGACCGCATGATCCATCTAGTCTGCCCATCTCCCTATTTAGACTACACCCTGATGTGTCCACAGTGTCTGTCCCATGCAAGTTTGAACAGGCGTACTGTCTTGGATTCCACCACCTCCTGAGGTAGGTTGTTCCATGGGTCTGTGACCCTTTCTGTAAAGAAGTACTTCCTGAGGTTGCTTTTGAACCAGTCTCCCACCAGACGGAAGTTGTGCACCCTTGTACGCGCATCCCTGTTTTGCTGGAAGAGGTTTCTTACTTGTGTTACATTGATTCCCTTAATGTACTTAAAAGTTTTGATCATGTCCCCTCTATTTCTTCTCTACTCAAGGATGTACAGATTTAGTTCCCTGAGTCTTGCCTTGTAGGGGTCATGCGACAGTCCATGCACCATCTTTGTAGCCCTTCTCTGTACTGCCTCCAGGTGATCTATGTCTTTTTTGAGGTGGGGCCTCCAAAACTGACCGCAGTACTCTAAATGTGGTCTCACTAAGGACCTGTAGAGAGGAATGATAACCTCGCTGTTTCTACTTGTAATTCCCGACCAATGCAGCCAAGGATGCCACTCGCCATCTGTGTTGCCTTTTCACACTGTTTTCCAACCTTTAAGTCATCCACAATGACTACTCTGAGTTCTCTGTTTGTCTTTATCTCCTCTAACTGATGCCCTCCCAGTGTGTACCTTATCCGTGGGTTTCTTTTTCCTATGTACATAACTTTGCACACCTTGGGATTAAACTTCAACTGCCAATCCCTAGACCATTCCTCGAGTTTTTTCAGGTCTGCTTCCATACCTTTCACTCCCTCCTGTGTGTCTACTCTGTTGCAGGGTTTTGTGTCATCTGCAAACAGGCAAACCTTCCCCTTCAAGTTGCTTGCAATATCCCCGATAAATATGTTAAAGAGGATAGGTCCCAGCATAGACCCCCGTGGAATGCCACTGGTCACTTTGCCTTCCCTTGATAATGATTCATTGACAAGCACACTCTGCATCCTATCTTGTAGTCAGTTGGTGATCCAGTTCACTGTCTTATGACCGACTCCTGTTTGCTCTAATTTGTTAGCTAGCCTTCTGTGGGGGATGGCGTCGAAGGCTTTGCTGAAGTCCAGGTACACAGTGTCCACTGCGCCTCCCTGGTCGACTGCTCTGGTGACCCAGTCGAAAAAGTCGATCATATTGATTTGACAAGAACGTCTGTACTACTGTGAAGCCATGTTGCCTGGGGTCAGTCTTTCTGTTGTCCTCCAGGTACTTCACTATCCTCTCCTTTAGCAATGACTCCATACTTTTCCCTACCACCGAGGTCAAACTGACCGGTCGGTAGTTTCCTGCCTCCTCCCTGCTTCCACTCTAGTGTAAAAGTACTACTGTTGCCCTTTTCCAGGCTTAAGGTATTATTCCACTTTCTAGTGACTTGCTGAAAAGCTCAGCCAGTGGTGTGGCAAGCTCTTCCCGAAGCTCCTTCAGTACCCTAGGGTGAATGCTATCTAGCCCCATTGCTTTATCTACCTTGAGCCTATTCAGCTCTTCTAGGACCCTTTCCCTTGTGAAGGGTCTTGTGTCTGCTCCTGTGGTGTTGTGTACTGACCTACTTAGTGTAGGACCCTTCCTGTTGTCTTCTATGGTGAAGACGGAGCAAAATAAATCATTTAGTATCTCTGTTTATCTACCTTTATATCCCTATGCGCATTTGGAGTTACCTGGCTCCTTCGTCAGGAGGCCAGGTAACTCCAAATACGCATGTAGATTGTTTTGTAGAGGAGTTCATCCGCACTAACTGCACTTTGAATTTGTGTATTGCACATTAAATAGATATCCAGCACTCCTGTGTGCCAACCTGTGAATCATATATGGGGTCCAAAATGTAAGCGTCCTGCAGAACTAGGGCAGTGAACTGACCCCCATAACATCTCATTGTCAGGTGCAGTCCCTCCCCATTCCCACGATGCGGAGCAGGGGCCTCCCACAGTCTTCTCAAGGGACACTAGCACAATTCTTTGCCGAACGATCATCAAGCAGGTGGCACAAACCTTAATCCAAATCCAGTTCATGCAGTTAGTCCACAGCCTGCCTGCACCCAAGCGGCGCTTCAGTGTCTTACTACATGCAAATGGGGTGAGTGATAGAGCGAGGCGGGAATATGAGGTGAGAGGGGGAGCCATGCTGCTGGTTGATTGCAAATAAGTAGGAAACCTTCCTGCTCAGTACATCAAGGGGCTCCGAGTACTTACACCATACTCAGAAGAAACATTTGGTTATGCACCCTTGTGACCAATGGCTCAGCCAAACCAGCTGAGTCTACTTTAGCGCTAGCAGCATAACCTTTCCACCATTTTAATTTAGTGCATAGTGTTCCCTCCTGCCTGCCTCACCCAAGCGCTGGGCAATAAAACTATCTGAAACACTCACTCCATAGTCCTCATTAAATCTGACGTACCCTCATCTTCAGACTCTAGTGATCCAAAGGAAAGGAAGTCTGATGCTCAATTCAGATCTGTAAACCTAAACAACAAAAAATCTTGCTTACTAATCAGTTGCTGTAGCGAATCTGCTCTGCCTCCTGACTGTCCCCTTGATGAAGGGCCCCTCCAGTCAGCTGGAAATAAGTTTGGAAACAGACCCAGTAGCTCCTTCTTAGCCTGGTCTGCAGAGGCAAATTGTTTGTCCCCATCTTGTGTAGCCACAAACAACTTAGCCAGCTACAGGACTTTAAACTTGATGTGGACTGCATACAGCCTGGATTTAATCTTTTGATAAGCGGGTGTTTTTTTAGCGTACCTGCTGGCTCAAATCTTGAAATAACAAGAGCCGCATCGCCTCCACCTGGATTTCTTTCAGTTCTCATTCCTTGGACGAAATATGTACTTTTTCCAAGTAGTTCGACAGTCTTCAAATAATTGTCCTTGGTCATTCACCCTGGGGGAGGATGTAGAGGGCTCGGTGAGCCTGTTCTATTATGTACGCTAGGCCATTCAGAGAGGACCCGCCACTTTCTAAAACAGTTTTTGAACAAAGGTCAGTGCATTAGGACCCTCCGCTTTTTCAGGTAGTCTGACCAGAACAATGTTGTTTTTCCTGCTGTGACTTTCCTGGTCCTCCAGCCGCTCCTCTTGTCTTGCCACATTTCTGCGGCTGGCCAGTAATTTCAGCTTCATTTTTTTCCTGGTGATCCTCAGCCGAGCTCACCCAGGCCTCAGTATCTCCAACCCGTCTATTTAATTCTTCAAGCACAGGTTTAAAAGTCTTCACATCACTTGCTCAGTCAATCAGCAAATCCTTCAGGGCACCCAGGTCCCTAAGAAATCTGTCAAGTGTGAGAGGTTCTGCTGCGACTGTCTCAGGTGAAGGCAGGATGAATTCAGCCGGTGTCACTTAGGTTAGGGCCTTGTCTTCTCTTGGAGTGGCTGCGGTGTTGCAAATGGCCCTTCTAATTCAACCTCTGGCTCCATTTCTTCCACGATCTCAGGCTCAACAGCTGCCACAGACATTGTAGAAATATCTATGCAAGATGCAAAAAAGTTAGGATTGTTGGTCATTTGAAGGGATTGTCGTTTCATCTCGTCGGAGGTGTCTTCACCTGCTGTTACTCAGATGAGCACATCACGAGTCTCTGCTGTAGTTCCACTTTAACCCCCCTGCAGTGAGGAAAGTGTGCAGAACACTCTGTAGTCCACTCCTGAGGATGCTTTGTATAATGTTTTCCTCAGACATGGTCCAGTCTAAGCTGGGTTTTGTTGCAGAGAAAGAGGATTCCTCTAAGAGAAATCTTTATGAATTCTTTGAGGTGTCTTCCTCCTCTCCTCTGATTGTACCTCCTATGATCCAGTGTTGGAATTACAGGGGAGCTTGCTAGGGCTTGGCACCGGTAGCTCTGAAGAGAGCCCTGGTAGCTTACACATCACTGCCACTGACTTGTAATGGGAAAGGGGGCTCGATTTAAAGATAGGACCTTTATGCCCCCCCCCAGCTGCCAAAACTCATGAAGTGTAATTCCAACACTGCTGCTATCCATTTTGCTGTCGAGGATGCCACACTAGCTGCTTGGCACAGGCCTCGTGCTTTGCCAGCTGTGCCCAGGAAGGTAGACAAACCATATCCTGCACCTTCTGTAAAGCCCCAGTATTCCTCTCAACCACAGACAGATTTAGTGGTGATAATGGCTGCTCTTTACATGTCTAAGGCTCCTAAACACATGAGCTCTCGCCTTCCTGATAAGGAATCCAGGAGGCTTGCTGTCATGGGAAAGGCTGGCAGTGTAGCATGGAGATTAGAGTAACAAGCTGTTCATGAGAGGTCTGCACATCCAGCAGAGCTGGGTTTGATTCCCACAACCTCCACTTACACAGCGTGATTATTAGAAAGTCACCGTACCTCCCCAGTTCTCCTGCATCACCCCTGAAAACAGGGTCTTATGCCTAGTGGGCCAAACCAAAAAAAAACATTGCTTCAACGTCCCTTGGGCTCCCTTTTACCAATTACCAGGCTGATAAAATTATATGTCAGAATTGCCTGTGGAAGTCTATGGCTGCAGTGACAAACAAGCTACCAGATGGCCCTGGCAAACAGTGGTCCAGTAGATTGTTGTCAATGTCTTGGAGGCTGGTACCTGTTACAGTCAACTCAGAGACAGCTGCTTGTGTAGCTGCTTCTGACATTTACCTGCATTTTTGCTCCTGGTAGTATGTTTCTGACTTTGCCTCTTGATGTCCAGCAGTTGGTACTTAGTGCTTCTTTAAAGACAAACAGCTTTTCAGCACCATTGTGGAGTCTGCCCTGAGGTACCTCCAGATGTCAAACATTAGCCTGTTGTCCCTGGATACTCTGAATCCTGAGCCCCGGGGTGGGGGGTAGGGACCAGGGTTCCTTTCGCAGACCCTATGCCAACCCTTGTAGGGTTTACTCTGAGGGTCCCGGCTGTGCCTCTCAGTGACTCCAGGCCTCCCCTCAGGCCAGTTTGCCTCCTTGTGCCCATGCCAGGTTCACCAAAAGTGCAGGTATTGGCTGATGCCTCTGACCTCCTCCTTTCTCCAGCCCTACAGCTCATAGAAACACAGAAGTTGATGGCAAATAAGGACCACAAGGCCCATCCAGTCTGCTCATTTTTTCTACCTTATGAATGTGCCATAGGCCTTTACTCTGTCAATGGCCTGTATATTCATACTCATCTTTATTGCTCCGTTATGCCTATCCCGTGCCTGTTTGAAGCCCTGCACTGTATTCATATCCACAACTTCCATGGTACCCTGGTGTGTGGGGGAGGGCCGTATCTCCCTCTTCCTGCCAAAGAGGAGGGAGATTACAACAGATGGTTAGGTGCTGAACGTGGTTCAGTGAGGACACTTCCTAGAACTCCTCCCTGTCCCTCTTACCCATCTGTCACCCTCCGGGACATCTTGCCCTCCTTCTGGAAGAGGTTCAAACCCTCTTAAGCAAAAGGGCCATAGAGCCTGACCCAGTTGCCGAAATGAACCTGAGCTGTTATTCACAATACTTCCTCGTACCAGAATGGACCAGAGATTTAAGACCTGTCCTAAACCACTAAGGCTTCAACCTGTTTGTCAAGTGCAAGCAGTTTTGAATGGTCTCCCTGCAGTCCCTCTTTCGTTTGGTCCTGTGTGGCGATTGGATAGTTGCCCTGGATGAAAAGAATGCTTACCTCCATATCAGAATCCACAAGTTCCATAGACAGTACCTGCAGTTCATGCTCCAGGGCTCGCATTTTCAGTTTTCTATCTTGCCCTTTGGTTTATTGTCCACACTGCATGCCTTTACCAAATGCTTTGCAGAAGTTGCAGCTGCCCTCAGAAGGGAAGGTTTCCATGTCCTCCCATACATCAACAATTGGCTTCTGAAGGCCCCGTTGAGGGAGGCTGTAGTTTACACACTGTTCCGCACCAGACAGCTATGCAAGCAGTTGGGAATTCTGGTCAGTGAGCCAAAGTCTGTTCTCACTTTGTGCCAATGTCTCCATTACATAGTAGCTATTATGGGCATGGGGTTAGGTTAGGCATTCCTTTCCTTGGTCTGTGCTATGGTGCTGGTTGCCTAGGCTCTGCTGATCTCTTTCAGCAACTATGTCTTGGCCAGATGTCTCTTACAGCTGATAGACCTCATGGCGGCATCCATTCAGAAGGTCCTGCTGTTGTTTCTGCATATGAGGATTCTGCTGTGGTTCCTCTGTGCCCAATGGGATCAGCATTCCGACAAGTTGGAGTGTCTTATAGAAGCGACCCCTCTGTTCCATTGCTCCCTGCTCTGGTGGTTGTACTACTTCAACCTCGAGTTAAGATTCCCCTTTCTCCATCCATTTCCTCTTCTGCTGATGACAACTGACTCCTCCAGTTCAGGATGGGGTGCCCATTTGGGCCCCTTCCGGACTCTGGGCCATTGGTTCCCTTTGAATACAGTTCTGCACAGATACATTCTGGAGATGAGCAGTGTTCTGCTTGGCCTTTAGATCTTTGTCACCCTCCTTCCAGGTCATCAGTTGTTGACCTGTACAGACGTCTCCATGACATACTAAAACTGCCGAGGCAGTGTCCACATTTCTGCTCGCTCGCTCCAGGGCCTGGAGTTTTTTGGTGAGACACGTTGTCCAGCTCTTGGAAAGGGAGGTTCCTGTATGTCTTTCACCTGTCCCCTCTCGTACAGAGGATTCTGGTCATGTTCAGGGCTGAGTCGGTCACCCTGATTCTGGTGGCCCCAAACTGGCCCTGGCAAATTTTGGTTCCTTCTGCTTCAGCAGTTGGCAGTGGACCCCCTTTCTCATTCCTTCTATGAGTGGGACTTCTGATGCAGGAGCAAGGTGCTCTGGTACATGCAGATCTTTGATCTCTGCACTACCACACCTGGCTTCTGAGGACATAAAGCTCTCCTGCTCTGGGGTTTCTCTAGGTTTTCTCCGGTAGTTGCTGCTGTTCTTCTGGCAGCTTGGAAGCCATCTACTTAGTACATCTACTCACAAAAATGGAAACATTTTATGGTATGGTGTACTGCCTCCAGCTGGACCCCTTTGCGTGTCCAGTCTGTCTGCTAATGGGCTACCTCCTGGCCCTTACAGACTCTGATATTCCTCCTTTAATGTCCACTTGACCATGGTGTTGGCTTTTCATGCCATCACTAACTGCACAGCAGTGGCCCATCTTGAGGTTTCTCACAGGTAACTCAGAGGAATTATACTTTTGCACACCCTTGTTCCATGATCCAGTTCCAGTGTGGAATTTTAATTTGGTTCTTCTCTTTAATTTCAGTCATTTCTGCACAGTATAGTGAGACCTGGGCTCGGGTC
Organism: Neoceratodus forsteri; assembly: GCA_016271365.2. Lineage (NCBI taxonomy): Eukaryota > Metazoa > Chordata > Ceratodontiformes > Ceratodontidae > Neoceratodus > Neoceratodus forsteri. The sequence goes on along the minus strand of CM057456.1, from coordinate 761,336,790 downwards.
AGGTTAGGTAATGAGGGTAATATCTCAGGAAAGTTCTGGATCAATAAAGGAGTATATCAGGGCTGTCTTTTAGCTCCTATTTTAGTTACAGTCGTGGCCAAAAATATTGGTGCCCTTGCACTTTTTCAAATAACTCACAATTTCCCTAAACATAAGTTTTAAATTAACAACAGTACAGTATTTGGTCTCCACAATTCCTTATTTCTCTGTTAATATTATAGAACCTTTGTATTTGATTCAGAATTTAATATATCCTTTTAAATCAGAAAATGAAAAGAAATGTCATTGACAAAATTATTGACACCCTAGACTTAATATTTGGTAGCACAGCCTTTGGTCAAAATAACTGCAATCAACTGCTTCCTATAGCCATGGATGAGCTTCCTGCACCTCTCTACTGGCAGTTTGGCCCACTCTTCTTGTGCAGACTGCTCCAGTTCTCCCAGATTTGAAGGGTGCCTTCTCCCAACTGCTGTTTTTCCAGATCTCTCCACAGGTTTTCAATGGGATTTAGATCTGGACTCATTGCTGGCCACTTCAGAACAGTCCAGCGTCTTGTCTTGAACCATTCCTGGGTGCTTTTTTGAAGTGTGTTTGGGGTCATTGTCCTGCTGGAAGACCCATGACCTTCGACGGGGACCCAACTTTCTGACACTGGGTTCAACATTGCACTCCAAAATGGCCTGGTAATCTCCAGATTTCATGATGCCATGCTCACGTTCAAGGCACCCAGTGCCAGAGGCAGCACAGCAACCCCAAAACATCACTGAACCTCCTCCATGTTTGACTGTAGGGAAGGTGTTCTTTTCTTTGAAGGCTTCGTTTTGTTTTCTGTAAACATAGAGATGATGTGCTTTACCAAAAAAGCTCTAATTTGGTCTCATCTGTCCACAGGACATTCTCCCAGAAGGATTTTGGCTTGTTCAGGTGTGTTTTGGCAAACCCCAGTCGGGCTTTCTTATGTGTCTCTCTCAGCAGTGGGGTCCTCCTGGGCCTCCTACCATATAACCCCCTTTCATTGAGTTGGCGACGGATGGTGCGAGTTGAAACTGTCGTACCTTGTGTCTGAAGGTCAGTTTGAATCTGGCAGTTGATCAAGGTGCTTTCTCCGCCATTCGAACAATCTTGCGCTGCAATTTTCGATCAAGTTTTCTCTTGCGGCCACGTCCAGGGAGGTTGGCTACAGTGCCATGGGCCTTAAACATCCTGATAACATTATGTATGGTGGAAACAGGAACATCAAGGTCTCTGGAGATTCATTTGTAGCTTTGAGATTGTCCATGCTTGGCTACAATCTTCTGTCTGACCTCCTCAGACAATTCTCTGGCTGTCTTTCTTTTCTCTGTGCTCATTGCAGTACACACAGTGACACAAAACAGCAGAATGAGTCCTTTTCTGTATTCAAACTGGTTGAATGAGTGATTTTTATATTGCAGGCACCTGCAACTCACAACAGGTGAGTTCAATTCCAAAGTGAAGGAGAATCACCTGCTTGAAATCTAATTATTTCGAACTGCTTCTAAAAGGTGCCAATAATTTTGTCCGGGCTATTTAAGGATTTCTGTGTGGAATAAGCTAAGACTTAGTAATTTTTTCTGTTTTTTGTGTTTTATTCCACTGCAGACCAAAGAAATACATATGTGGATACCAAAATATTTTTTTAATTTCAACAATTTTCTGGAAGGAATGGTGCATTATTAGAAAAAACTGCAAGGGTGCCAATATTTTTGGCCATGACTGTATTATCTACATGGACAGTTTGCTATATATTATTGGATTGGAGTCATCTAACTCACCCAAAATTGCCACCTCAGTTACTCCATCCCTGGCCTGCAGATGATCTAGTTCTTGTGGCTGTGTCCCCTGCAGGACTTCAAAAGAAACTTGACTGTCTAGCCAAAGAATCGTTAAGATTATTCTTGTCAATCAATCAAGACAAAATTAAGATGATCCTTAGTAAGGGGATTCATTTAGTACTAAGAAATGGAGACTTGGAGATGTGTACATTAGTACTATCAAAAAATATGTCTACTTGGGTCTTACTATATCCCCTAATGGCTCATGGCGTACACATGTTGTGGATACTAAGATTAAAATAAATAAAAACACTCAATAGGTTTAAAATAATTCAGTCTTAGCCATGGAGGTAATAGTATTAGACCATTAATTCAGGCCACTTCCTCAAAACTAACAATGCAAGCCTTTTATGCAGCTGAGATATGGGCTCCCTACATCATCTCAGATTCAGAAAAAAGTCCGACCCTTTAAAACATCCTGGGCCTTATTAAATCTGTCCGAATACCTTGTGTTAGGGCAGAGCTTGGACTTGACAGCTACAAAATGCAGGCTGATTCTCGTATTCTAGGATACTGGATACAATGTAATAGAGCCTTCTCCAGATAGCTTCATATACATTTGTTTGGGAGAAAAAGAAACATGGGGAAGTCTGGGATGTAACAAGTCTCCCTGGCTTCTATATGTCCACCTATTAATAAGGCTATAGAAGGTTGATTATTTATATAAGTACTTCCAAAAAGGTATATCAGCTCTAAATATAAAAAATACTTAAGGAACAAAATTAGGAGCTATAACTAAGAGATGGATCTGGAGGTTATTAAAAGTTCCAGATTTTCCCCTTGATATGTGACAAATGATATATATACTTTGGCTATATATTTTATCTGGATTGTATCTGAGATCCTAAGAGGAGTGCTTATATAACTTGTAAATTTGAGACCTTTCTAGGCAGTGTACGCTCTGCGAGATTTGCTAGTATTTCAAATGCTGAGGACACCTCCTTTTCCTGCCTTCTGGGAGATGGAGAAAATCTATATCGTGTTCTATTCAGATGCCCCGGTATGACAAAACTTGCAACATATGAATATATAGCATATGGAGGGAACTGACCTATATCCCGGTTGACCCACTGAATGTTTTATTTATAGTTCAAGATGAAATTATCATAAATAAACTTGCAAAGTATTTTTGTATTACTAGAAGGGTCAGGAAATGTAAGCTTTTTAGATATTAGGGTATTTTATGTATTTATTAGGATCTAATTGTATTTTTTTTTATATACGTTCAAGTTATTTATCATGTTCTTTTATGCAAGTATTTGATTTTTTTTCCGTAACTTGTTTATTAATTTTCCACAGTAATACAAAGTACAACAAAAAGGAGAGAAAAAAAATTAAAAAATAATCTCACATTAAACACAGACAATAAAAGATAGTTACTACAGTAACCCAACAATTACCCATTACCCCTTCTGTATAACCTCTGCCCACAATACCCCCTCCCCTGTTAGTACCCCCCTGGATTACTCCACTCTAATCAACAGTTACATTAACAAGACGAGAACAAAAATAAACTAACAATAACATAGTCTAATCAATTGTGCAGGCTGTTAATACATTAATAATAGGTTTATCTTCCATATTATATCCTCTCCCACTCATTCCCCCAGGGTACCACTCCCCCTTTCCCTGATTCATCCTTTATATTTACCTCCACTTCCCGTTCAAGTTCCCTATCATTTCATTCTATCCCTGCAGGCCTTTTCTCAATGTGCTCATCTCTCCTGGTGGCAGTGTGGCCATAAATGTTTCCCACACCTCCCAAAATTGATCCTCTCTATTTTTGTTCACTTAATATAATCTTTCCAGACATAGTACTTGCAGACACATATTTTTCCATGCTTGAATCGTGGGCACTTCATTAGACACCCATGTATTTAATATGCAGTGTCTGGCCAAAATAACCAAAATTCGTACGCATCTTGGAAGGGGTCTCCAGTCCTCATCCTCTGAAACATCCACCCCGAACAACATGATCACTGGGTTCTGATCTATCTGCCTACCCCACACCCTACCAACTTCCCTGGCTATGGCTTCCCAAAACTGTTTTAAGATTGGGCATTCCCAGAAGCAATGCATATATGTTCCCCGCTCCACCCTGCACCTCCCACATAGAGGGGATATCTCAGGGCGGAATCTATGAACCATACTTGGAGGGCAATAGAGTCTATGTACGAACTTGTATTATGTTTCCTGGTATTTATTACCGACTAATAATCCTTTATGGAGTTGCAATAGTAGGCCCCAGCCCTGATCTGGTATCATCCTCCCCAGATCTCTGTTCCATCAGGCCCTAGTTTTACTGGTATAGTCAGGCATGCATTGCCGCCCTATCCTTGCCGCTCTTCCTGTTACTCCACCCGGCTCCATCCGTGTACCAAGAACCATTGTTTCTACCTGCTCCAAGGGGGAGTTGTCTGATCGGCTTCTCACTATTGTTTTACCATAATTACTTGCTTGTAAGATTTGAAACATCCCTGCCCCTAGGCATTCCCCGAGCTCGACTCCCGTCACTATCTGCCCTTTTCTCCACATATCTTTTACACATTTTAAACCCTTTTCCTCCCATACCAGGAAACTTTTATCTTCTAGTCCTGCCAAAAATCCAGGGTTCCCCCTAATTGGTAGTAAAAGTGTTTCTTCCCCAGATCTCACTCTGAACCATTTCAACAGCTGTTCCCAGCCTTCCAATACTGACATCACTAGTGGGTTCGGGTTCGCCTGCCTACCACATGCCTTCTTACCTCCCCCTCCCAGGAAAGCTGATACTCTTACCACTCCTTCCCCTTCCTCTAGGTCTAACCACCCAGCTTCTGTTGGTCTATTTACCCAGTCACCTATAAATCTATAATGCATGGCTAACGCATAATTTTTTAAATTTGATAGATTTAATCCACTCTTATCCCCCTCTGCCTGTAATTGACGAAAACTCACCCTTTGTCGTTTCCCCCTCCATAAGAAGCCTACAAAGGCTTTATCCACCTTTTCATATCTGCCTTGTTTAGCCCCATGGGCAGCATTTGCATCAAATACAAAATTCAAGGTAGAGTGTTCATTTTTATAAGATTTATGCGGCCTAACCATGATACAGGCAGATTCCTCCATCTTCTTAGTTCTTCTTCTGTGCTCTGTATCATTGGTCCATAGTTTAGCTTATACAGCTGGTTTAGGTCATGCCCAATTCGGAGTCCCAAATATGTAAATTCCTTTTTCACCTTTTTAAGACCCCAGGCTGTGTTTTCGAATCCACTTTCAGTTTCTCCCCACGGCATTATTTCTGATTTGTGGAGGTTTATTCTATATCCCGAGAAGGCCGCAAAATTCCCCATCAGCTCTAACAACGGAGGAACTGAGTTGGCCGGATCCCTAGCATATAGTAACATATCATCCATGTATAATGTAATTTTGAGTTCCTTACCCGACTTCCCAATCACTCCTTTAATGTCCTTGGAATTTCTAATTGCAATCGCTAAAGGCTCTATAGCTAGTGCGAATAATAAAGGCGAGAGAGGGCAGCCCTGTCTGGTACCCCTTTGAAGTGAGAATTTCTTTTGTTAATTTCCCATTCACTAACACTCTTGCCTCAGGGGCTCTATACATACTTCTGATCCATCCGATAAATCCCTCCCCTAACCCATACATCTGGGGAACCTTCAACAAATATGCCCATTCTATACAATCAAATGCCTTCTCGGCATCCATCGTTAGAACTGCAATATTCTTTTGTCCACGTGAGGCTCTCCATACTACATTAAGCAGTTTTCTCATATTATGATATGAGCTCCTCCCTGTGACAAAACCTGTCTGGTCCGGGTGAACTAATTCCGGCATGAGCTGGTCCAGTCTCCTTGCCAGCACCTTAGCCAGTATTTTAGCATCACAATTTAGTAATGAGATCGGTCGGAACGAGGAACACTCCTGCCCATCTTTCCCTGGCTTTGGTACCAAACAGATGACTGCCTCTCTAAAGGAGACTGGGAGATCTCCCCCCCCCCCCAACTTCAGAGAACACTTGATGTAGCAGATCCACCACCTGTTCTTTCATTGTTTTATGAAATTATATAGGAAATCCGTCCTGTCCACTGGCCTTCCCTTGCTTCAACTCCTGTATTGCTTGTCTAATTTCCAGATGCTGATCTCCTCCCCCACCCCCAGCTGCCTCCACTGTTGATCAGTTATTTTGGGCACTCTGACCCCCGTCAAGAATTGCTTTGCTAACTCCTCTGTCCCGGCACATTCTGCCTGATAGAGCTGTTGGTAGAATTGTTCAAATCTATCCCTAATTAAGGCCTTATCCCTCAGTATCTTTCCTTCTCTGTTTTTGATTTCTGTTGTGTGTACACAACCTTCTTCCTTTTATTAGTCTGACCAGTAGCGAGCTAGATCTGTTCCCCCACTCAAATAACCTACTTCTAACAAACAGTCCTGCCACCCTTGCCTCCCCCAATAGGAATGCATTTAGCGTCTCCCTTGCAACTTTCAAGCGTTGCACCCTCTCCTCCATTGCTCTTTCCACCACTACCCTCTCCAGTGCTTTCACCCTCCCCTCTAATTCTACCCTAGTGGCCTGCTTTCCTTTTTTATACTGCGCAACAAACTTAATTATGGCTCCTCTAATGAAGGCCTTCCCTGCTTCCCAAAATATGCCCAGGGATTCCATCGACCCCTCGTTAGTCTCTTTATAAAATTGCCACTGTTGCCCCAGGTACTCCACAAATTCTTTATTACCTAACAGGTACCTCAGGACCCTCCCTCTGCTCTTTTACCTCAAAAATCATCTGGACCATAGCATGGTCCAAAAGGATAATAGGGCTGTGTTCCACCTTTCGGATTCTGTCCAGCCGCTGTTGGGGCATATAAAAGTAGTCTATCCTAGACCTTATTTTATGTGGGTTCGAGTAAAAGGTGAACCCCTTTTTACCTGGATACAAAGCCCTTCAACAGTCGATCTTATCCATATCCAATATTCCCTCCAACCAATGTTTCAGCCCTCCTCTATGCCTATTCTTTCCCTCTGAGTGATCCAGGTCCCCTTGCATAACTGCATTAAAATCCCCACCCAGAATTAACCCCTCAAATTGTTCTCACATTAGAACATCTAGGACTTCCTGATAAAAGGCCGGGTCAAATACTGAAGGGGCATAGACACAACCAAATGTTATTTTTTCACCTGAGAGCACCCCTTCAACAAAGATGTACCTTCCTACCCCCTTGTCCGTTATCATCCTTGTGCAAGTGAATGGAAGTGCCTTGCCTATCAACACCGCAACTCCTCTTTTATGTGAGCTGTAGGATGACGCATAGCACCACCCCACCCACCCTCTTACCAGTTTCTGGTGTTCTTGGGTGGTCAGGTGCGTTTCTTGCAACAATGCCACCTGAATGCCCTGACGACGCAAGGCTGTTGGTATACTAGTTCGCTTAATTGGCGACGTGATCCCCTTCACATTCCATGATGTGATCCCCACTGTTTTTAACTCACTCATTTATCCACTATGCCTCTCCCTTCAGCCTCCGTCTTACTTCCACCCCATGGAAAACATCACACAATCCCCTCTTATCAGTACTTATTGCAATTTCTAATAACCTATTACTCTTTATGATTAATAAAAACAAAAGATATTTCTAGCACTGCAAACATATAACATATATACAAACAGCAACCCCATTTCCAGGTACACCCCCCTCCCTTCCCAAATCCCCCAGAACATCCCCACCCATATTTACACATTCTGCGTACTATACGTCCCCCTACCATTCAACTCCAAGAACAGTCCTACTTTGAGTCTTGTAGACGTCCCAGTCCCCCCCGCTTAACTATTTTTAATTAACAACGCCCCTTTATTAATCAAAAGACAGCCTTCCCTCAATTATATAACAATCAACATTTCAACCAGCATATTAACTTGGTGACAATCATCCCGCTGTCAACAGAACCCCCTCCCCCCCAACGCAAGCAGCCATCCCAGCTTTCCTATTTTGGTATTACAACTTAACAGGTAATTTAGTTTTTAATTATCCCCGAGCTGTAAGTCCCAAAAACAGACTTGCAAACACCCACACAAGTTGCAGAGGCCCCGGGGGTGCCGACGCTGCTCCACAAACTTACACAGCGGCAACCCACCCCCCAGACCCCCACTTACCAGCCATGGAAGACACATCGACTCAGAGGGCTATATTGTGCTCTTCATTCAGCAGGACACCCAACTCCCGATACTCCTCCCGCCATGTGCCAGTTCAATAATTCCTGCGCCACAGCTCTCTCACGAATATGCGCACAGCCAGCCTCTTGTACGTTGGGAACATATTCTTCGGTGCTCTGCATCTCTTAATCGCCTCCATCTACGCTAACCTGATAGCTGCTTCCGAGAGGTGGCACCATACAGCTGTCAAACAACCGAGGGGGAGTAGAAAACAGCAGGAAATTACCGAAGTCCTTCAGAAAGAAAAAAAAAGCGAACAGGTAACAGATACTCCTCCAACTCCAAACGGTCCAAAATGCTATTCAAACAACATGAAGTCTTGCTATATTATGACAATTGCAGTGAGTCCCCATCTTCGAACTGCCCCGGAGGTGAAATAGTTAACTTTTCCATGAAGCATGGAACTCTGAGCGCAAGCTCGGTTAGAAAGCTCTGTCTGTTGTGCTTCAAACATAAACTGTCAGATTCTTTACTCCGCCTCACTGAACAGTCGCTCCGGAGATTTCTCCTTCTGCTCGGTTCATTTGTCAGTTTAAAAAGTGTTATTTTATCGGTTTTTAGTGAAAATGAACTGAAATTAAACCACAACCAGTCAGTTCAAGCTCTGTCTGTGGTAACGTAAGTAATAGATAGGTTTGACATTGAAATTTCTGTGTGGAACTTGTACACATTTATCGGTTCGGTTTGAACCGATCAGGTTGTTTGAAAAATTGCTAGTCCTTTTTTAGAGTGCAGTTACCGGTTCTTATCGGTTCTAAAAAAAAAAACGGATTTCATTACGGTTTTTTCCACGACCCGTGACACGGTTGGGAACCGATAAGGGTGTCTTGCTTGGTGAATTGCCATAAACGGGCAAGTTTGGTTAGGCTGGCATTATGTCTGAGAAACCCAAAAGAAAAACCGGACCCACTGGGTTTCAGCACTGTAGTGTTTGTGGGGAAGCTTTGCTAAGGCTGACCACACACCACATGTGTCTATTGTCTGGGGTTTGACCACCTCAATTCAGATTGCCAGATTTGTAGGAATTTCCCTGCTGCCACCATAGAAAAGAGAGTTGGTAGGCTCAGGGAAAGGGAGGCCAAAAAGTCCGCTGACCCAGATGGCCAGCCCGGTTCGGTACCATCCGAACCGGAGGGAGTGCCCTCTGACCAGGGCGATACTTCCTCGCGCAAACGAAGAGCTGGTTCTGAGGAGCCGGTCCCAGCAAAAAGGACTAGAAAGTCAGCTAGCATAGAGCCAAAAGTTCTCTCCCCAACTGCTGAAGAAATAGCTAAAGCAATTCAAATTGTCCAGTCTCTTTCCCATCCGACCGAACCGTCACCATCAGGTAGGCGTTCGGTTCGGCCGGTTCCACCGGTTCAAGTTTATGATTGTGAGGGGAAGGGGAATATGAGGAGAGTGAATATGGTTTTGAAGATCTGGATGTGCCCATTGAACCGACATCTCTCCAGATAGACCTTTAGGGTTTCTCCTCCCAGGCTTTCTGAGTCCCCTCTCATTTCATTTTTATAAGAAAGTTGTTGATACTCTGCAGCTCCCTGTTGAGGAAGCTGTTGATGACCAAGAGGAGCCTGACTATGTAGAAATGATGGATATTCCGGAGTCTAGGAGACTGTCTATTCCTTTACACAAATCTTTTCGGAAACAGACAGTAAAAGTTTTAAAAACTCCTCACACTATACCTCCTGTGGATAAAAGGATGGACAAGAGGTATACCTTATCAGGTTCCGACACTGATTTCCTCACTCAGCAATGCAGCCATGTGGGGGTAGTGCAGGCTGCAGCCTGTGACAAGGCTAATATTCCCCTAGCTTCACACCCCCCTGAGAAGGACTCCAGGAAGATTGATGCTATGACAAAGAAACAATACATGGCAGCATCTTTGGGACTCAGACAGGCAAATTATATGGCTTATGCTGCTAGGTACCAGAAATCCAGATGGGATACTGTGCTGGCTCTAGCAAAACAAGTCCTCTGACCAGTTTGCCAGGGAACTGGAACAGGTGGCTGTGGATGGTATTGAGGCATCCAAGGTGCAATTTCATGCTGCAGTGGACTCTAATGATGTTTCATCAAGAGTCATGGCTACATCTGTGGCTCTTCGAGAATGACCTGGCTCAGATGTACTACCCTGTCTCAGGATACCCAGTCTAAGGCCATGGATTTTCCTATTGTGGGCAATTCTCTGTTTGGGGAGCAAACAGAGAATTACGTGAAGAAAATGGATGAATATAGGACCACCTATAGGAGTGCACAGGCCAAGGAAAGGCAGGCCACTCCTCAAAAGCAGCTTCCTAAAGGCAGGGGCAGGCCTTTTCATAGGCCTTTTTACCAAACCCAAGCTTCCTCTTCCACCTATGCCCAGAAGGGATTCTTTAGAGGGAGAGGCAGATGGGGTACAAGCAGGCCTGCTCCCACCCTTCAGCCCAAAGCCCCTGCCAAGCAGGCACCCTGATGGGGTTGCCAGGGCCGATTCTTCTCTACCTGTAGGGGGCAGGCTGGCTTACTTTGTCCAGGACTGGAAGTCTCTAACATCAGACAAGTGGGTCCTGGAAATAGTAAGCCAGGGACTGGTTCTCAGCTTCAAAAATTTCCAAAGCTGAGAACCAGATCTTTTCCACCTGCATCTCCATCAGAGGCACTCTCCCAGAGGCAGAGGTCTCTACCTCCTGGCTCTCAGAGCCGTGGAAAGGGTTCCTCCCACACCAGGGCAAAGGTTTGTACTCCAGGTACTTCACCCCAAAGACAGGAGAATGGTGGCCCATTCTGGATCTCAGATACTTAAACAAGCACCTTTTAAAACCAAAGTTCAAAATGGTGACTCTGGGAATTATCTTACCTTCTCTAAGGCCAGGGGACTGGCTAGCTTCCCTGGACCTCAAGGATGCCTACTCCCATATTCCCATCAGAAGCTCCCATCGAAAGTACCTCAGGTTCGAGCTGCCCTCAGGCCATTACCAGTTCAGAGCAATGCCCTTCGGCCTCACTTCTGCTCCAAGGGTATTCACCAAATGCCTGGCAGTAGCAGTTGCCTACCTAAGAAGGCAAAAGATTGCCATCTTTCCTTACCTGGACGATTGGCTCATAGTAGGCAGTCCCCAGAAGAGGTCACTTTACATCTTCAGATAACGCAGCAACTGCTTACCTCTCTAGGTTTCCTTCTGAATCTCTCGAAGTCAGTTCTAGAGCCTGTCCAGTGTCTTACCTTCATAGGCGCAGAGCTGAACACACAGGAGGCCAGGGCCTTCCTTCCTCTGGACAGCGCAAAGACCCTAGTCTCCCTGGCCTCCTCATTCACCCTGCAGGTCTCTCGACCAGCAAGGCATTTTCTGCAGCTCCTAGGACACATGGCTGCTTCCACAGCAGTTGTGCAGGGAGCAAGATTTCAGATGAGGGACATCCAGTTCCATTTGAGAGCTTTCTGGTCCCAAAGAAAGGATCCTCTGACCAAGTTGATCCCAGTAACTCGAACCCTGATCCAAGCCCTACAGTGGTGACAGGATCAGAGCAACCTGAGACAAGGGGTTCCTTTTTGTCACTCAGTCTCACTCCCTAATCCTTACTACAGATGCATCCCTCTTGGGTTGGGGAGCTCACATGGGCGACCTCACCACCCAGGGTCTGTGGTCTCCCCAGGAATCTCTGCTTCACATCAACCTGTTGGAGCTCAGAGCAGTTTTTCTAGCACTTCAAGTTTTTTCCAAGTCTGTTCAGAACAAGATTGTACAGGTCAGAACAGACAACACCACTACAATGTGGTACATCAACAAGCAAGGGGGCACTCGGTCTACGGCCTTGTGCACCGAAGCGATGAAAAGTTGTGGTCTCTGGCTTACTCCCTGAATATCTCCCTTATGGCAGTCCACCTTCCAGGCAAGGACAATGTCCTGGCAGATGCTCTCAGCAGGATTTCTCAGGGCCATCACGAATGGTCACTGGATCCCCTGGTCTTGGGAGTAGTATTTGCCAGATGGGGCACCCCGAAGATAGATCTTTTTGCAGCCCCAGACAGTCACCAACTTCCCCTTTTTTGCTGCAGGCCCCCAGTGTTGGGCTCACTCCCCCTGGATGCCTTAGCCCTCAGTTGGGAAGGGAAGTTCCTCTATGCCTTCCCTCCCTTTCCTCTCCTGTTCAAAGTGTTAGTCAAAATCAGATCCCAATCCTGCAAAGTCATTCTGATAGCTCCATATTGGGCCAGACAACCCTGGTATTCACTCCTACTGTCCTTAGCAGTCCATCCTTCCCTGTGCCTTCCCAGGAATCACAATCTGTTAACCTGTGCCCAGGGATGGGTTTGGTATCCGAATCTCAAATCTCTCAATCTCAAGGCTTGGTTCTTAAAGAGTTAGAGTTTGCTGATTTACACCTTTCCCAAGGTGTAATGGATATATTGAAGGCCTCAAGGAAGCCTTCCACCAGGGCTACTTACAATTCCAAATGGAAAAGGTTTTCCATATGGTGCTCGGAAAAGCATATTTCCCCAGACTCTGCTGATCTACCCACAGTCCTGGATTATATGGTCCATCTGAATTCTCTGGGGCTCAGACCAGCTACCCTGAAGGTGCATTTGGCAGCTGTGTTTGCTTTTATTTCAGCAGGTAAGCCCTCTTCTCTTTCAGCTCACCCTGTATTCTCCAAGTTTTTCAAGGGATTGCTTCACACCAACTCTCCATTCAGGGACCCTGCCCCTGCCTGGGATCTTAATGTTTGCATTGCTCAGCTTATGCAACCCTCTTCGAGCCCTTGTCTTCAGCTGAGCTTAAGTACTTGACTTGGAAGACTGTGTTTCTGGTAGCCATCACCTCTGCCAGACGCATAAGTGAATTACAAGCGTTGTCAGTGGAGCCGGATTTTATCTCCTTTCACAGAGATAAGGTGGTCCTCCGGACTAACAGGAAGTTTCTTCCTAAGGTGGTTTCAGATTTCCACCTCAATCAATCTATCTCTCTTCCAGTGTACTTCACTGACCACTCCTCCTCTGGTGAGAGGAGGCTGCACAGCTTAGATGTGAAGAGAGCCCTTAGTTACTACATAGAGCGTACCAAGGGTCACAGGTTTGATTCCCTCCAACTGTTCCTCACTTACGGCAAGGTTGGTAAAGGGAAGCCAGCCACTAAAAGATCCATTGCCAGGTGGATTGTCTCTTGTATCCAAGTCTGCTACGAAAAGTTGGGTAAAGTTCCCCCCTCAGGCCTGAGGGCTCATTCTACCAGAGGTACAGCTGCTTCTCTGGCTGCTGCCAGAGACATTCCTATTCTAGAAATATGTCAAGCAGCTACCTGGAAAACAGTTCACACTTTATACATATTACTCCCTGGACATCCAGGCTAGGAGTGATGCTCGCTTTGCCACAGCTGTTCTTCAGAGCCTATTCCCTAAGTAGGTTCTGTCCCTCCTCCATGGGGGTACTGCTATGTAGTCTGCAATTGTCGTCATATAGCAAGACTTCATGTTGTTTGAAGAAAAAATTACTCACCTTAGTAATGTTGTTTGTTCTAATGGAGTCTTGCTATATTATGACCTCCCTCCCTGCCTGCCCCTCTCAGAACCTCCGTTTTGGGGTGTGGCTGGGCCTTACAGGGTTGGCATTCATTTATGCCCACCTTGTTGTTATTTACACCCTCTTTTGGGGTTAATTGGTGTTGTGTTTTTCCTTTTCTAGGTCTCCTGACTTGAGTCTTTGTTTGAGACCAGGAAATGTGTGTCTAGGTTAGTAGCCAGTTGGCTAGTGTAGGTTTACAGCTTCCACGCAGAACCTTAGTGAGTTTTAGCTCGAAAAGATCTGACAGTTTATGTTTGAAGCACAACAGACAGAGCTTTCTAACCGAGCTCGCGCTCAGAGTTCCATGCTTCATGGAAAAGTTAACTATTTCACCTCCGGGGCAGTTCGAAGATGGGGGACTCACTGCAATTGTCATAATATAGCAAGACTCCATTAGAAGAAACAACATTACTAAGGTGAGTAATTTTTTCTTTCAGCCTCTGGCAGTCCCTTCTCTCGTCATGAGCATCTCTCATATGGCGTCATCCAGCTGGCCCCTCTCAACTTTTCTTCAGGTCCTCTACAAATGCGGCAGCCCTCTCTGGCTCCCAAAATGAGAAAGTAGCTCCCTCATGCTTAATTTTAATAGTCGCCGGGTACAGCAGAAAACAGTTCACCTTAAGCTCCCTGAGCTGTGCCATTATAGGGTTAAAAGCTCTCCTTTTCTTAAGGACCCTGTTGGAGTAGTCTTGAAACAGATATAGCCTCTCCCCCTCGTGCTTGACTTCTTTCAGGCTCCGGTACGCCCGCAACATCTCCTCCCGATCCTGATAATTATGGAAACAAAAGATTTATTTATTTATTTAGCTTTTCAAACAACATGAAGTCTTGCTATATTATAGACATTAGCAGTTTGTTCCAGCTCTAGAACTGCCCCGGAGTGAAATGGTTAAAACCATTCCAAAAAAGAATTTTGGCACGAGAGCAGCTCTATCTGTGTCATTTCAAACTTGAACTGTCAGATTCTTTACTCCGCCTCAGTGGACAGTCGCTCTGGAGATTTCTCCTTCTGCTCGGTTCATTTCTCGGTTTAAAAGTGTTTTCTCGGTTGGATTTAACCGAGAATAGTTTTATTTTAACCGAAACCGCTTTGTTCAAGCTCTATCTGTGGTAACTGTAAGTAAATGAAGGTTTTGTCTGTGTGGAACTTGTAAGTTATCGGTTCGGTTTTGAACCGATCAGTGGGTTTAAAATTCATTTAAAACTAAAAGTTACTATTTTAGAGTGCGGTTCCCGGTTCTTATCGGTTCTAAAAAAAACGGATTTATTACGGTTTTTCCAATACCCGTGACACGGTTAGGAACCGATAAGGGTGTCTTGCCTGGCACTGCCGTTAAAAGGGCAAGTTTTTGGTTAGGCTGGCATTATGTCTGAGAAACCCAAAAGAAAAACCGGGCCCACTGGGTTTCAACATTGTGATGTTTGTGGGGAAGTCTTTGCCAAGGCTGACCCACACACCACATGTGTTTATTGTCTGGGGTTTGACCACCTCCAGTCAGACTGCCAGGTATGTAAGAATTTCCCTGCAGCCACCCTGGAAAAAAGATTGGGCAGGCTCAGGAACGAGAGGCAAAAAGTCCGCTGACCGGATGACAGCCCGGTTCGGTGCCAACCGAACCAGAGGGAGTGCCTCTGACCAGGGCCAGACTTCCTCGGGCCAAAGAAAAGCTGGTTCTGAGGAACCAATTCCAGTAAAGAAAACAAGAAAATCAGCAGGTCTGGAGTCCAAAATTCCTTCTCCAACTGCTGCAGAGATAGCAAAAGCCATACAAATTGTCCAGTCACTGTCTCAGGGTCCGTCCGAACCACCACTATCTGGTAAAAGGTCGGTTCGTCCGGTCCCAGTGGTTCAGGATTATGATATTGAGGAATTTTATGAACCAGAGGAGGGGGAGGAGGATTATGATCAGTATGAATGTGGCTGGGAAGGTCTGGGTGTGCCCATTGAACCGGACATCTCCCCAGACAGACCTTTAGAATCTCCCCCTATGCTGTCTGAGTCCCCATCTCATTTTATGTTTTATAAAAGGTTGCTGAAACCCTCCAGCTTCCTTTAGAAGAGGCTGTGGATGAGCAGAGAAGCCTGATTTTGTAGAAATGATGGATATTCCAGAGTCTAGGAGATTGTCTATTCCTTTACATAAGTCTTTTAGGAAACAAACAATTAAAATTTTAAAAGCTCCTAATTCTGTGCCTCCTGTAGATAAAAGATGGACAGAAGGTATACATTGTCAGGCCCTGATACAGAATTCCTTTCTCAGCAATGCAGTCATGTTAGTAGTTCAGGCTGCTGCCTGTGATAAAGCTAATATTCCTTGGCTTCACATCCTCCTGACAAGGATTCCAGGAAGATTGATGCCATGGCAAAAACAGTATATGGCAGCCTCTCTGGGACTCAGGCAAGCAAATTATATGGCTTATGTAGCTAGGTATCAGAAATCTAGATGGGATACTGTTATGTCACTGGCCAAGCAGGCTCATGGCCAGCTGGCTAGTGAACTAGAACAGGTGGCTGCTGATGGCATTGAAGCCTCTAAGGTTCAGTTTCATGCTGCTGTGGATGTTAATGATGTTTCCTCTAGGATCATGGCCACATCTGTAGCTTTTCATAGGTTGGCCTGGCTCAGGTGTACTAGTTTGTCACAGGATACCCAGACTAAGGCTATGGATTTTCCTGTGGTGGGAAATTCTCTGTTTGGAGAGCAGACAGAGAATTACATGAAGAAGATGGATGAATATAGGACTACTTACAAGAGTGCCCAGGCTAAGGAGCGGCAAGCCACTCCTCAAAGGCATGCCCCCAAGGGTAGGGGTAGGCCTTTTCACAGGCCTTTCTACCAGACTCAGGCCTCCTCTGCCTATGCTCAGAGGGCTTCTTCAGAGGCAGGGCAGACGAGGGTGGGCAGACCTGCTCCCACCCCCAGCCTAAAGCTCCTCATGAAACAGGCACCCTGATGGGGTGCCCAGGGCCGATTCTCCTGTACCAGTGGGGGGCAGGCTGGTTTACTTCAGTCAGAATTGGGCTTCTTTAACCTCAGACAAGTGGGTTCTGGAAGTAGTAAGCCAGGGTCTGGTTCTCAGCTTCAAAAAGTTTCCCAAGTTGAGAAGCAGACTTTCTACCTGCAAGTGCTTCAGAGACCCTCGCTCTGGAAACAGAGGTCTCATCCCTGTTAGCTCTCAGAGCAGTAGAAAGGGTTCCTCCCCTGCATCAGGGCAGGGGTCTGTATTCCAGATACTTCCTTACCCCAAAAAAGACAGGAGAATGGCGGCCCATTTTAGATCTCAGATATCTGAACAAGCATCTTTTGAAACCAAAGTTCAAAATGGTAACTCTGGCAATGATTTTACCTTCCCTAAGGCCAGGGACTGGCTAGCCTCCCTGGACCTCAAGGATGCCTATTTCCATGTCCTAATCAGAAGATCCCATCGAAGTACCTCAGATTCGAACTGCCCTCAGGTCATTACCAGTTCAGAGCAATGCCCTTCGGCCTTACCTCTGCTCCAAGGGTATTCACAAAGTGTCTAGCAGTGGCCCACTTAAGGAGGCAGAGGATTGCTGTTTTTCCCTATCTAGATGACTGGCTCATTGTAGGCCAGTCTCCAGAACAGGTAAAATCTCACCTGCAGGTCACCCAGCAGCTTCTCACCTCCCTGGGTTTTCTGCTAAACCTACCAAAGTCGGTTCTGGAACCAGTCCAGGTACTCACCTTTATAGGGGCAGAATTGGACACAAAGCTAGCCAGAGCCTTTCTTCCCCAGAAAGGGTAAGGAATTTAGTGGCTCTGGCCTCTTCCTTCACTCTGCAGGTCTCTCGACCAGCAAGACACTTTCTGCAGCTCCTGGGGCACATGGCTGCATCCACATCTGTTGTGCAGGGAGCCAGATTTCAGATGAGAGACATTCAGTTTCACTTGAGAACCTTTTGGTCTCAGAGAAGAGACCCCCTTTCCAAGTTGGTCCCAGTGACTCGAACCTTGATCCTAACTCTCCAGTGGTGGCAGGATCAGAGCAATTTAAGAGCGGGGGTCCCCTTCATTTCCCCTTCTCACGACTTGACTCTCACTACAGATGCTTCCTTCTGGGTTGGGAGCCCACATGGGCGACCTTTCCACTCAGGGAGTTTGGTCCCCAGGAATCTCTGCTCCACATCAATTTGCTGGAACTCAGAGCTGTCTTTTAGCTCTTCAGCTTTTTCTGCATCTGTCCACGACAAGGTGATACAAGTCAGAACAGACAACACCACAACAATGTGGTACATCAACAAACGGGCACTCGGTCTCTCGGCCTTGTGCACCGAGGCAATGAAGTTGTGGTCTCTGGCCTATTCCCTGAACACTTCCCTCATAGCAGTTCATCTTTCAGGGAAGGACAATGTCCTAGCTGGTGCCCTCAGCAGGATTTCCCAGGGCCATCACGAATGGTCCCTGGATCCTCAAGTGCTGGGGATAGTTTTTGCCAGGTGGGCATCCCTCAGATAGATCATTTTGCAGCCCCAGACAATCACAAACTTCCTCTATTCTGTTGCAGGCCTCCAGTGCTGGGCTCAGTTCCCCTGGATGCCCTTCTTCTGGATTGGGAGGGGAAGTTCCTCTATGCTTTCTCCCCCTTTCCTCTCCTATTCAAAGTACTAGTCAAAATCAGATCTCAGCCTTGCAGGGTGATTCTGATTGCCCCGGATTGGGTCAGGCAGCCCTGGTACACACTTCTTCTGTCTCTGACAGTCCATCTTCCCCTGTGCCTCCCCAGGAATCACAATCTGTTGACTTGTGCCCAGGGAAGGGTTTGGTATCCGGACCTCAAATCCCTCAACCTCAAGGGCTGGCTCTTGAGGAGTTAGAGTTTCTGATTTACACCTCTCTCAGGGTGTTCTTGAGATCCTAAAGGCTTCCAGAAAGCCTTCCACTAGGGCTACTTATAGTTCTAAATGGAAAAGGTTTTCCATTTGGTGCTGGGAAAATATTTCCCAGAATCTGCTGAATTGCCCATTTTGTTGGATTACATGGTACATCTTAATTCCTTGGGTCTCAGACCAGCTACCCTGAGAGTTCATTTGGCAGCTGTGTCTGCTTTTGTGTCAGTGGGAAAGTCATCCCTCTTTCCTCTCATCCTGTGTTTTCCAAGTTTTTTAAGGGATTACTTCATACTAATCCTCCTTTAGGGAACCGCCCCTGCTTGGGACCTTAATGTTTGCATTGCCCAGTTAATGCAACCCCTTTGAACCTCTGTCTTCTGCAGAGCTTAAGTACCTAACTTGAAAACTGTTTTCTAGCGGCTATCACTTCTGCCAGACGATAAGTGAATTGCAAGCCTTGTCAGTGGAGACTGACTTTATTTCTTTCCACAGGGATAAGGTAGTCCTTAGGACTATAGGAAGTTTTTGCCTAAGGTGGTTTCAGATTCCATCTTAATCAATCTATCTCCTTCCAGTATTTTTCACTGATCACCCTCTGGTGAGAGAAGGTTGCACAGCTTGGATGTTAAGAGAGCTCTAGTTATTATATAGAGCGTACTAAAGGTCACAGGTTCGAATCCTCCAACTTTTCCTTACCTATGGTGAAGTTGAAAGGCAAACCTGCCACTAAGAGATCAGTAGCCAGGTGGATTGTCTCTTGTATCCAATTTGTTATCAGAAAGTGGGCAGAGCCCCCCTTGGTTTGAGGGCTCATTCTACCAGGGGTACAGCTGCGTCTCTAGCTGCTGCCAGAGATATCCCTTTATTAGAGATTTGCCAGGCTGCTACTTGGAAAACGGTACACACTTTTACCAAGCATTACTCCCTGGATGTCCAGGCCAGGAGAGATGCTCGCTGGCACAGCTGTTCTTCAGAGCCTATTCCCTAAGTAGGTTCTGCCCCTCCTCCATGGAGGTACTGCTGTGTATTCTGTTAATGTCTATAATATAGCAAGACTTCATGTTGTTTGAAGAAAAAATTACTCACCTTAGTAATGTTGTTTCTTCTAATGGAGTCTTGCTATATTATAGACCTCCCCCCAACCTGCCCCTCTCAGAACCTCTACTTGGTGGGGTGCGGGCAACTTAGTGTGGGCACTACTTATGTCCTGTTAGCATTTTGTCCCCTTTGGGACTTTGGGGGTGTGTATGTGTACGCGTGTGTGTGTTTTATTATACTTATGTTCCATTTTTCATTTTATTAGAATGGTGTTAGTATTTCTGGTCCCCTGACTTGAGTCTTGGGTGTTGGGACCATCAATGGTTGTTATTATTTAGGTAGCCATTTGGCTAGTGTAGGTTACAGCTTCCACACAGACCTTAGTGAGTTTGGCTCTGTAAAGATCTGACAGTTCAAGTTTGAAATGACACAGATAGAGCTTGCTCGTGCCAAAATTCTATTTTGGAATGGTTTTAACCATTTCACTCCGGGGCAGTTCTAGAGCTGGAACAAACTGCTAATGTCTATAATATAGCAAGACTCCATTAGAAGAAACAACATTACTAAGGTGAGTAATTTTTTCTTGTTAACCAGGTAAGTACACTAGACAAGACAATTGCCTATTTTCAGGTACGACCCGGGAGAGTAGAGGAATTACAGATGAGGTACATAGGATGACATGATATAGTTTAGGAACAGCAAGTAGGACAAAAGTGCGCAACAAAATTACAGGAATTAGGCATTTTACAGTTCGAGGGCAATATAACATAGATTGAGGTAGACTACAAGCCAGCAGTTTAGTTCAGATATAACCACAGCAACCACTAAGCGCAGTTGAGAAAGGCACAGTTACGGTTAGGGCAGCAACACACCATCTACAGCATACGCCCCATTTTCAGGGGAAATATCCAGGGTAGGGGGGCATAATGTGCGATCATGGGGGCTTTGGGCATCCACAGGCTGAGGTGAGTTTGAGGTGACTCCATAGGGAGGAGCGCAGGCAGCCCTGTGAGGGGGCAGTGCGGATCTGGGCCAGGAGGGCTTTCCAAAGTCTGGGGGCACAGGCTGCAAAGTCCCTATCACCCATTTGGGTCCGGGTGGTGGGTACCTAAGCAGGGCAGCCCCCTGAGAGGATAGGATGATGAGGCAGCTGGGGACAGTATTTTCACCAGCCCCGGGGGGGGGGGGTGCCAGTGCCAAGGACCTTGCCCGTGAAACACCCTAGGACATAGTCAATATGGTTAAGATGGGAGAGCCAGTTAAGTTTGCTGTATAGATCACAATGGTGGGTGAGACGGGAGGCAGCCAGAGCAAAGCGGCAGACATTGTTGTATGCAGTAGTCCACCTTGCTAGATGGACTTTTGTGGAACGGCCAAACAGTAGCCCATAACAGAGCAACGGGAGCAGCACCTCTCAGGCAAGGGCAACTCATGCCACTGGGGTAAGGTTGTTTTTGGCTCTGTAGGCCATACCCATTTTGCTGTTGACATTCTTGCATGTGATCTGGATATGGTGGCCAAGGTCCAGCTGTGGGTCCAGGGTCACCCCGAGGTATTTGAAATTGTCCGTGACAGCGATTGGGGTGCCAGCAGTACCTGGTACACAGAACCTGATGGGGAGGCCTTGATCTTGGCCTGAGACCCAAAGAGCATGGCCTAGGTTTTTTAAGATTAAGGACCAGCTTGAGGGCTTACATCCATGTCTGATTGTTCACCAGGTCCTCACTCAGATGGCAATTGATGACCCCCATTTCTGTGGAGTGTGTCAGGATGACCAGGTCATCAGCATATAGGATTGGCTTGCAGTGTATAGTGACTGCCGGGAGATTGTTTACAAAGATGGAGAATAGCAGGGGCCCCAGGATAGAGCCTTGGGGGACACCCATGGATACCGGAATAGGACCTGAGAGCTCCTTGCCATATTTAACCAGTTGCGTTCTGCCGTGTAAATAACTAGACAACCAGCTGAGCACAGCCGAAGATAGACCATGGGATCTAAGCTGTGTGGTGAGCATGGCATGATCAACTAGATCGAAGGCCTTGGATAGGTCTATAAAGATAGCCCCCGATAGCTTGCCTTGGTCCATGGCTGCCCTGATCCATGAGGAGACAGTGACAAGGGCAGTGGATGTGCTGTGCCCTTTCCTGAGCCCATGCTGTGTGTGGGTGTCAGTAGATTATGGGATTGCAAGTGTTCCGAGAGTTGCCCTGCCACAACTTTTTCTAGAAGTTTACTGACCGCTGATAATATGGATATCGGGCGGTAGTTCTCTATTAATTTGGGGTTTCCCTGTTTAAGGATTGGTACCACCCTGGCTACCTTCCATATGTCAGGAATAACACCTGATGACAGGGACAGATTGAAGATGTGTGTCACCAGTGGAGCAAGCCATGGTGCACCAAGGCTGAGAAGCCGCGGTTCCAGCTCATCCTGGCCAGCACTCGAGAAAGGGGAGAGGCCCGAGAGTAGTCTCTGCACCTCATTTACCATCACTGCCCTGAAGTGGAAGGGCAGATGGGGTAGTGGTGGCGCTGAGACCTGTACAACATTCTCCCCACCACCCGGGGGGGGAATGACGAGGTGAAGGCAGAAAGGTCTGAGAAATACCGGTTAAAGGCATTAGCGATAGTCACCGAGTTGTTGCAGCTGGCACCATCAATGGTCATGTCAGTGGTCTCAGCACTCTGGGAACCGCTAACTATGTTTTTAATGTTTCTCCAAAACCTCCTGGGGTCCCTGGCAGAGTTCAGCAGGGCGGACTTGCAAAACTCACTCTTAGCCGCCCGCCGCTCTTATACTCCTTTTGCACTCATTTCTGAGTTTCCTGTAGTTCTGAAAAACCGCCTGATCTGCCGTGGTCTTGAATTTTGCCCAGCACTTATCTCTGTGCTTCATGAGGGCCAGGAGGCTCCCATGTAGCCATTTTGAGGCCGAGCCCCTCACTCTCCGTCTAATGAGGGGGGCGTGTTTATCCTGCAGGGCCCTGAGAGAGATGAGGAGGTGATTCACCGCAGATGGGGAGTCCTGGCCGGTCCATACAGCTGATCAGTCAGTGTGTTGGGTATCATCAAGAAAGGCGCCAAGATCAGATCTGGAATAATCTCTGACCTGAATGATTTTGTGCGGAATTTTCAGGGGCTGAATTTTGTACACACAGTACACTGGGGAGTGGTCTGAGATAGTCTGGAAGGATGCCCGATGAGCAGATTATTTTTGACCTGGTGGTTAGGATCCAGTCCAGGAGGGAACTTGCACCACCATAGGGTGAGCACCTAGTAGGATCCTTAATTAGCTGCGATAGGGAGAGACCCGCAAGCAGTGGCTCAAAGGCTTTGGTATTGCAACCCAGCCAGTTTAGGTTAATATCACCATGGATGATTAGTTCATTTTGTCGGGTCACAGTGCCCACAGTGTCAGTGAGGCCGGACAGTCCCTGTATGCCCCCCTTAGGAGGATTGTAGGAAAATATTATATGTAGTTTTTTGTTCATCCCAAGCAGCAGTACCATGTGCAGCGCTTCACAGGGTGACTGCCCTGTCTGTTGTTCAGGTATGACTGATAGGTTGAGGTGGCTCCTGTAATAGACCAGGATGCCACCCCCCCTTTTTCCCAGGACGATCCTGTCTAATAAGATCATATCCAAGGAGGGCGCGCACAGAATTTGGTGTGGCAGGTTTGAGCCAAGTTTCTGTTATGCCAAGGATGTCAGGGCTGTGATGTGTGACCCAGTCCTGAAGTTCTGTCAAATTAGGCACAAGGCTACAAATGTTAAGATGGGCAATTTTTAGCCCTTTGATCATCGTCCAGCCTGCCGCAGAGGCAGAGGTTTGACCTGGTGGTCCAGGGTTTGACTCAGTGGCACCAGCTAGAGCTAGGGTCACCAGTACAAGCCAAAGGAGATGCCTCAAGGGAAGGGAGCCCTCCTTGGCCGGCGATTTGCAGCCATAACATTTGACCATTCAGGCTAGACTCAGGAGGCACCTAAGGTCAAGACTGCATGGAAACCAGGGTGGGGGTTTGCCTGCAGCTAATATGTTAGAGAAAGTGAAATCAGACCCCATCGGCTGGATGCTTGTGCACCAGGGCACTCCCATTATAGGAGTCCCTGTTCCAGAAGACCAGTGGATGCCTTGTCCGGAGAGGATCCACAAGGCGGGAATGCCTATGAGCCGCAGGGAGTGACACTTTCATTGCTTGTTGCACCTGGTTCCCCATGTCGAGACAGTAGTCCGACACTAGATAGTATGGGATTAGGATGACATTCTGATAAAATTGAGATAGGCTAGCAATCAATACATAGGGCTTGGACTGTGTACCCTTCAGGGTACACGCTGGATGCCGCTGGCTGTCCAGCAGCTACTGTCCGCTTACTCAGGTTTAATAGCCCACCTTGAGTAACTGATAATGGTTAAATCAAAGCTCACCCTAACCGGACAGGTGGGTTTAGTCCGTGCTGCAGAACTATGGTTAATTAGGCTGTCTCTTCCCACTTGTTGGTACAAGTAGTTAGACAGGGAAACAGAAAAGAAAAAGAAAGACCCTGGGCAGTGCAGCAGCAGGTAATTAATTATGCTGTCCGCCTACACCTGTTCAAAAAAAGGTTAATATTGCACAATGACAGGGTAAATGTAGTACGTCAGTGTGGAAATACTTAGGCTGACAATCCCACTAGTAAGCAGTAATCATAGCACTGGAGGCAGTCAAGTTTAGGTCTGTGCAGTGAAAGGCATAGATTAATATGGCAGGCTGTCAATATAACTGTGCAGTACAACAGTGCTGAATTGATTAGTCTAGGACTCCCTATAATAGGCATTAATTATACAGGCTGGCATTTCCACTAGTATGCCCTCATAATTACACATTGAAAAAACAAGCCAGTATGTTCCTGTGCCGAGAAGAGTATTAGGTAGACTGTCCACAACACGTGGACACTAGTAGGTCAAGCTGGGTAGCCTACACTTCTCCCTGACAGTACCAGAGTCCAAGCGCCCTTAAGAGCACAGTTTTTTACGTCAGGTTGGGTCTCGCCTGACTCTAATTGGACCCGTGTTGCTGGAGGCGTGGCTACCGGGCATTTAAGGGGAGGAGGGAACGGGGTAGGTGGGCGGGTGGGACGAAAAACAAGACCAGAAGATTCAGCTGCCTCTTGTGCAGCTGCCGCCCAGCCCCTCCGAGGTTCTCTGCTGAAACAAGCTGAAGCCGACGACTTCAGCTTTTCATCGGGGGAGGTCCGCCCGGTTGCCCGGCTCCTCGACCCAGAGGTTCTGAAGCTTTTTTCTGGTGCGGGGAGGGGGGGCAAGAGCCACCCGCTCCCCCGTCGGTCCAGGAATAAACAAGATTCGCTGGCAAAAATTGCTTTCGGGACAGCCTTTTAAGTCCCTGGCTGCCCGAGCGTCACAGTTCTTTGTGGCCAATGGGCGCAGCTACCTGTATTCAAACGGCAGCTCGGCGCCAACAGGGGTTGAGACCCACGATCTGGGACCAAAGGGCTTGCGAGGTGAAAAACAAATCCAGAAGATTCAGCTGCCTCTTGTGCAGCTGCCGCCCAGCCCCTCCGAGGTTCTCCGCTGAAACAAGCTGAAAGCCGACGACTTCGGCTTTTCATCGGGGGAGGTCCGCCCGGCACCTCGACCCTGAGGTTCTGAAGCTTTTTTTCCGGTGTGGGGGGGAGGCAAGAGTCGTCCGCTCCCCCGTCGATCCAGGAATAAACAAGATTTGCATGATCTGTCTCGGGGGCTGCCCCGCAGGCGGCCTGGCTGTCACCGCTCTGTGACCCCTCTCCAGCTTCAGTTTCCCTTTCTTCAGCTTCATGCCTAACAGATTTGGTAGAGTCTCCGCACAAAAAGATAGCACGTTTGATCCCTCTTTTCCCTCCGGGAGTCCCCGTAGTCTCAGATTAAGACGTCTGGTATAGTTTCTTGGTAGTCATGTTGTTCCGTTAACTCCTCAAGCTCTTTCTCTAATTTTGAAACTCGCGCCATCAGGGGTTCCATGTCGTCCTCAATTTTGGATATCCACTCCTCTGCTTCCGTTACTCTGCTAGCTTGCCCTTTTAACTGCTCTACCATATTCTGCAAACGGCTTTCTTTATTTTTTGCTCCAATTTGCTCCATTTACTTTCTAACACCTCCAGGACTTGTTCCGATACTTCGCAGCTCAAGACCGCCATTTCTGTTGCTGAAAATGAAATCGGACCCACGGCCTCCAGAGCCTTCAGTGCTGCTCGTTTTCCCTGACCTTTGGATGCTGACCGTTGGCCCTTTCCCGGAGTTGGTATTAAATATTCCTCCATGATATATTCACCTTTTCCCCTACTGTCTTTCTGCTGATCTTTTTCCACTTGGATGATGCTAAATATAAGTTTTATTTATAGCAGGGACGGGAGCTGCGGGAATCCACGTCTTTACAGATGGCTGCTTATTAGCGCCCCCTTGATGGTTTTAATGGTAATGTCATGCGCTGATCCAATAAAGCTTTGAACTTGAACTTGGTTATGGACACATTTACCGCGCCTCCCTTCGAGCTTGCTGCTACTAGTGAGCTGCACTTCCTCTCTTGGAAAACACTATTCCTAGTGGCTATGATGTCTGCTAGACATGTTTTTGAATTACAGGTTCTGGTTGTAGAGCCTCCTTTTCTTATTTTCCACAAGGATCAATTTACCTTTCATACCAGTCTTTGTTTTCTGCTGATGGTCATTGCTGAGCGAACACTAAATCAGACTATTGACCTTATGGTTTATTTTTCGACTCCTTTGGATAGTGGGGAATGTCATCTGCATACGCTTGACATCTGTCGGACGTTGCGTTGATACTTTGATTGTACTAGGGATTGTAGGAAGTCCTTTCAGCTATTTTTGGCTTTCTGACCTGGGGGGGGGGCTCCCCTATTTGTAAGCAGGGCTTTTCCAAATGGTTGGACTGCTGCATTTCTGTTACCATAAGCGCGGTGAGCAGCTTCATGGTCCTGTCCATACTCACTCCATCCATGAGGTGACTTCTTCTGTGACTTGTTTTCACAATTTGTCCACTACTGAAATAAGTGCTGCAGCTACTTGGAGTACTGCTCCTATATTTACTAAACACTGCAGTCTGAACATCGTCTCTTGTGGGCACGACGCCTTTGGCCTTATTGTCCTGAAAGGCCTGCTTACTTTGGGGTATTTACATCCTTCTGTCTTCCCTCGGTGCTGTGGTGCTGCGTGGGAATCATTCCGTGATGTGGCTCACTGGAGGGAGATGTTCACAAAGAAGATAGAATAGTAGCTTACCATAACAGTAGCTCCATGATGCCGGCTCTCCTCTTATGTCTTAATTTGGCATATTTACTTGGGTTTCCATATTCTCTCCTGTGTGCCTGGATTGGACCTGGTTGCTTTGGTCCCTGCCAGGCTGATGATCCTCCAGGCTTCTCTCCAGCAGGGGACTGAGGCATAGTGGGGCTGCCCACATTATATAGGCGGCGACGATACACGTCGACATGGGCGGCCCTAGCTACCGAAAGGTCCTGCGTGGTCCTGATGCCAATGACTTACAGTTCCATGATGTAGTACAATGAAGGAGACTGTCTCAAAGATCTACTGCTGCGGTAACTAACTATTGTAGGTAACTATTCTTCTATTCTTTACTGCACTTTGAGTCTGTGAGTGTGCCATTGCTTTGTTGTTTTGGTTATGTTTCAAGGGAACTCCACTCCATTTCTCTTAAATGCCACCTGCAGTGACGGAAAGACTTTTTGGCAAGATGGCCACAAAATCATAGACAGTAAATCATGTCTACAGAGGTTCTGACAAGACTTCAGCTTTTTCAAGGGGTAGGGGGAGAACAGGGCCGAGTTCAGACTTGTTGTGGGCAGGTAGGTCTGTGAACTCCAGATGGATACATATTGAAGAGACGATAGTTACCCTTCTGCATATATACATACATACATACATACATACATACAAGGGCCTGACTCAAAATATAGGGCCTGACTCAAAATATACAATTTATCTTCAAGTGTGAGGGGGGAGGATCATAACTCAGAAGTGACAGAGCCATAAGTGAGTTATGAAAGTCCTGTCTCCTCACAAGTGATCATAAGCTGCTTTTTTGAACCAGACTATTGCTTGTTCAGTTTATACAACATTAGTATACTAGTTATAACTTTCAAACCTGCTGTTTGTTTGAAGATTGAACAGTTTCTCTTTGATTTTAACTGATGGATTTAATACTGTACTACCCAACTGTAATGTCATCAGCACTGTGAAAGCTCTCTCTGATTAGTACTATTCTGCTGGAGCTGACTCTCATGATATCAATTATGGCAAAACTAACAAGATAGCATTATACAGTATCTTAAGGTTGGCTTCAAAGATATCACTTATCTTGCGATTTTTATCTGCACTGGTGTTATATGTAGAACAGTTACAACAGATACATGGTATACTGAATACCTTCTGCCAAAGTATTCTTAACACTTGCAGTGCCATGCTCTGGTACAGGGAGATAAAGAAACCTGGGTGTAAAGAATGTCGCAGTTTCATCTTAATTAATGTTCCTAGAACTATGGAATACACAGTGGGCTGACTCAGAATTTGTCATTTATCGTCACATGTGGGGGCAAGGACAATAAGTCGTGAGTGAGAGAGCCATGGGTGAGTTATGCAGGTTCTATCCCCTTACAGGTTATAATAAGTGTCTTATTCTGAGTCAGTAAACTGTGTCCAGTTTATACTATGTATTTGAAACTGTAAAACTTTAAAATCTGAGTTTTTTGTAGATTTGATGGTTTCTGTATGATTTCACTGCTACGTTTTTAGCGCAGCAGAGGCCAGAGAGATGTCATTAGGCATTGTTAAAGTTGCTCTCACGTTGGTTTATGGTGCCTTGTTGACCTGTCTAACATGAGAATAAACGGCCTAGGAAGGATACATGAGTTGTCTTCATTTAGAATGGTTCAGTGAATAAAATAATTTTTTCAGTAAGGTTTAACCTTCACATATATTGGGTAAATAGATTTATACTTAGTAGCAAAACAAGCTAATTCTCTCAGAATAGAAAATGATAACGTTCCAGTATATTCTAAATGGGTAGAACAGCTCAAGGACATAATTTTAAGAAAAAAACCTTGTCATATGAGGAAAATAATTTACTGTTCTTAGAAATATGGCAGGCAGTGATTGAAGCTTTATCAGCATAATACAGGGGAATGAAAAAATTACCAGGGCCTTATTGAATGGCATGATTCTCAACAACCACCATCACTGTATATTTGTGTTTTTGTGTATAGTCTTGTGCTGTGTAAGGATGATTGTACGTTTTTGTGACATTACTTATTCATAGGAATATGATGGTTGAATTCATTATTTTTTCTTTCCAAAAATGAGAAAACATACTGATTGTTACTGTAGATTATATAAAAAGCCTGTACAGATTTATGTCTTTACAGAATATTTGACGTGATTGTTTAATTTGTACTTTCAGCAATAAAATGCATACAAAAATCACATCTACGTTTAAATATGTGGGTTGAATTCATTAATTTTTGTCTTTCCAAAAATTAAAAATAAATACATTTATTAAAAATACTTTAGCTGCAATGATTGTTTTAGGGATGTGGATATGTTCTTATCCACACTTGTTGGCATGTCCCTTTCCCTTTAAATCTTGCCGGAAGGTCTAAAAGCTGGCTCCTCCCACCCACCCTGGTGGTATATGCCTCGGCTCCGCCCCATGAAGCCAGATCTTCCTTTCCACTTAGAAGATACAGGTTCCCTTCTTACGCTCTGCGTTAAGTAGGCCCCGGTGCTCAAAACTTTGGCTAAAATACTGAAATTAAAGCTTGTTCTAGTATCTCCTTGACAGTTCGTTATTGTGACTGCAGTGGAGGACAAGTTCTCACCTGGGTTCCGCCAGTGTCCCTGCGAACAGAAAATGTCCTGCACCGATACGTATTCTACGTATGTCTACTGTGTGGGCCATGCGCATGACCCTCAGGCCTGCGATCTCTGCCCTCAGATGCTCGACGATCGCCTTACACGTCTTCAACTGGGACGACCAGAAAAACTGTACCTGCCGGTTAAATCTGAGAATGCCCATCGTGTGGTTCCTGCTGCTGCAGGATCTGCCGACCAATTGGAGTAGATGAAAGCCTTCGACGAGGCGGAGGCAGCTTGTGCTGCCAAACAGTCCTCCACATTGTCAGTTTTTGTTCTGTTCAAACTGGGCACCTCATTCTCTGGTTCCTTCAAAGAGATATGCCAGCCGCTCTCAACTAAAGGGGAAGGCTCATCGGGTTCGCACACCTGCCGGTCCCGTAAAAAGAACAGAGAGCTGAGAGAGGAATCTTCCCATCGACGCTCTTGGGACAGAGAGAGATCTCAGTCACAGGAGTCTTCTATTTCGACTTCAGTTGAAATTGCGGCCTTGGCCGCTGGCTTCACTGTACCCCCATCAGGCCAAACAGCTCAGACGCGGTACGATGACCAAGTCAAAATTATCATCGACCCATTGTCGACTGGTGAGGCTGACAATTCCTTGTTTAGGACTCCGGTCCTACTGACCGAGGAGGAGACACAGCTAGCTGGTGCTCCACCCTTGGTTCCGGTCCCTGATCTGAAGGAGCCACAGTTCTCCCCGGCTCCTTCCGAGAAGCCCCGGCGGTCCCCCTGGTGGTAGTCTTCTAGATATCTGACCTCCTCAACTGAGAGGCCGAGGAAATCCCATGAGCGGCACTTAAGAAGCGGCGACATCGCCATTCATTCTTGTCCTCCTCGAGTGAGGAGAGGCTTCGGCGCAAGGTGCGTTATTGCTACGAGGATCTCATGTGGCAGCAGCTAATGATCACTGGTCTGAAGTCGACCCCGGCTTCGACTCCGGCCATCACCTGGCTGTCTCCCTTTAGGCCGACTCCTCCGGAGCTGGGCAACACAGTTCCTCCGCCCGTGGAGCCAGTAAAGACCCTCCCGGTTTGGCCAAAGCTGGCCTCTCCACCTATTCTGGTGGAGCCACCATTTATGCAGCCTTCCTCGGGGGCTCCTGCCAAGGAGTCTCGACCCAATCAGGGTCTCTCGCGCAGGCTGTCAGTCACCCTCACTCTCGACTGTCTGCGGCGGGTTGAGAGCGACTCAGGTGGTCGGCCGCTTTACCCAGACTCGGGGTCTGAGGATTTGGACCTTCACTCGCATCCCTGTGATGACAACTCGATGAGTCTGTCAATGGAGGAGGGCACCATGTCCTTCATGGGCATCCTCCGTCTCATCCCCAAATCAACGGGGATGCCGTTGGAACCCATTGAAAAATGGTCTGAATACCCCTTGACTGATATCCTTAGAAAGGAGATTCTCCATTTGAGGCCTTCCCAGTGACCGAGGCCATAGTTGGTCCAGCCCTGGAGCTTTGGCAGCACCCAGCCTCCTGCCCTGTGCCCTGTGATAATTGAGTCCGTAGACCTGGCAGCTTGTAAAAATGTATCTCTGATCGATGGATTGGCTGTTACCAACAAAACTGCCCTGGGAGTGTCAGTTCTCGGTCCTGCTGCTCATGGAGAAATGAGGTAGGCTTTGTATTTAGGCTTTATATGTAGGCTTTGTTTGTCCAACAATTGTATCCCGAGTAATGTTCAAAGCATCAGGAAGCCAGTCTTGCAAAAACCCTAGCAAGTCGCCGTCTTCACTCCCCTCTGGTAGCCCAACAATCTGAACATGGGGGACCCTATTAGTGTTTTCTAAGGCCTCTTAGTGATAGCGCAGCTGAGCATTTTCCTGCACACATAATACATTGTAATGAAAACATAATGGACAAAAGGAAAAATTCAAGCTAAGGTGGGAACATTCAGAAGAAGATACAGTACAGTAAAGTTTTTACAGCCAGAAGCTGGCTCAAAATTACGAGTCACAGCAAGTTCTGAGCAATCCATGAACCAAAGTCATAAAAGTATTAAATTATGCACATATTTATAGGACATGAGCACTACAAAACTACAAAAATTGCCCAATTTTCTGTGAAAGTCTGGGAAGTGGTGTCTAATTGTATGCGGTGCATGTTCCAGTTGTAGCATCACATGCACTGTAATTCTCCATCTGAAGATCAGAAGAGGTCTCTGATCTTGCCTAAGGTAAAATCAGTCTTTCAGCTGCTAAAACAGCTACAGAAATAACAAACCTGCTGCCAGCAGCAACACTTTTATCAAACAAGTTCCCAACAATGCATAAAGGGGATGCAAAATATTTGGAGGGCCTCAACAATCTATCCAAATTGTTATTTTTTTTTTTAACTTTCTATTTTCTCCTCCTTACCCCCCAGACTCACATCTTGAGAGCCTCCTATGTGCCCCCCGCGACTGACCTCACCTGAACTCGGAGGTTTCCCCATGGAGCCGTGGTTATATCCTCTCAAGTGGTACTGGGCGGGCCAGGACACCCGATATCTTGTTGTCTCGCCGGATCCCCTGGTGGTCAGGCAGGCAGTCGCAATCAGGGCAGGCACTGGAGCTCCGTCTACACATGCTCCGGCGGGGCTTTTTCCCTTTTTCTCTTCTGTGTGGTGCGAGCCCTGATGTCAAGGCGTTACACCAATGTCCACCACACAGCTCCCATTGAGTCTGTACCCTAGCAGTTGCCGACTCGGCCTCCGCCCGAGGTCAGACAAGCCGCAGATCCTGTCCCTCCCTTCCCCCTGGAGAAGGCAAGCAGTCCCTGGGACGCTCAAGCCTTCTCCCCCGGCTGGCCCTCCAGTGACCCGAGTCCGCTTCCGAACCTGGGACACCGACATCGCAAGCGGAAATCCAAACGCTGCGCCGACGGGCCGGCTCTTCTTTTCTTTTTTTTTTTTTTTAAATAGGTTTTTATTTGTCTCTGTAAATTGTTGTTACTGTAACAAAATATGTAGGGCACTGCTCTGCCACTTAAACTCTGTGCACTATAATTGCTTGTACTGTGATCACATCTTACCCAGTTCTGTACTATTTGTATTGTATTACTTAATTTCTTGAACATGGCTGCTTCAGCTCCCCCACGGTCGGCCGGCACCCAGCCAGTCACCTACCAAGACCAGGACACCCGCCTGCAGCTCCTTGGAAGCTGCCTGCCCTTGAACAGGGCTGCTTCAGCTCCCCCACGGTCGGCCGGCACCCAGAAAGCCACCGACCAAGACCAGGACACCCGCCTGCAGCTCCTTGGAAGGTATGGGACAGCGCAGCCAATCGGAACACGGGTGCTTCCAGCAAACCCACTCTGATTGGCCAGGACTTTTCCCCTACTATAGACACCTGGCACTTTGTTAGATTTTCGATAGAACTAAGCACATTTCAACTGTGTAATAGACGTTTTTCAACTGTATTAGCTGGATTGTAATTTCTACTACTGTTTTAAAGTGCTTACACGCCTTCTGTCTGACTGCTCTTCCTGCAGCACCCCCCATCCAAGCACTCTGCCTTGGCTTCTATAAGTCTAACTACCTTTGTCTTACTAAACTGCTCAGATCTAACCCACCTCTAGAGTAGTAATAGAAGTTGTTCCCCCCCAGTGGCTAGTTTTTCATTAGCAGGTTGTACAGTCCTGCCACTAGAGGGATTCTTGGTCTTCTACATAAATCACTGTACTCATTCGGGGCAATATGGCCTGCATTATCATTCTACTTCTTTCCCAGTGCTGCTACAAGGGGTGGTTGTAGTTGAGGTTCCCCTAAGCTTCACTCAACAGGCTGACAACTTCCTTAAAACTGCCTGTGCGACAGCTCTGCAGCTGAAAACAGGAAGCCCTCAGTGTCTGCCATCCACCCTTTAGACTCAAGTCAGATAGACACTAAGCACCCTGTTACTACCTACGCTACGCTGTCATACCGATAGGTACCGATAGAATCCTCTGCAGATTGCCAGCACGCCTGGGCACCCTTGATTGCTGCGGCACTGCCCTAGGGGGATTGTGATTGGTACGCCCGCTTGCCTGCTTTGCTCTGATTGGGGCACCTTCTCTATAGCCTGTTACAGTGTTCACTTCTTAATTCTGACTTCTGAGCTCTCTCTGACCTGAAATTTTCTCCCACCCCACCACCCACCTCTCCCAGGCCTCCTTTAAATACACTCATGATCCGCCTCCTATATCATATTACTGCTTCATTGGCCTAGTTTCACTGCTGCCAACCTATGATTGGTATCTGAGTGTGGCCAATAAGACTGCCCTGTGTGAATATCTCTTGAGCCCCGCCACTAACTAAGCTGCTCCTGCTCTCCTTGTTCCCCTTTCTGTTGTATTTTCTCATCTAGGTTTTAAGTGAGTACCTAGGTGGGCAAATTACTTGCCTAGAAAATTTGCATTAATACAAATCACGAGACCACTCAATCTGGGACCATGGCTCTCCTTATTGTGTTTTTATTGCTCCTAAGGTGCAGAGTTCTCAGCAATACAGTGCAATTCGAAGTACCTCAATGCAATTCAGTTCTCTAATGTACCTTATCAATACCTAATGTTATAACGGTCTACCGTGCAGACACTATGTCATTCTCCTCTCCTCTTTTAGCCTATTCCCCCCGGTTAGCCTACACCCCCTTGCTGCTGTCCTCTCCTATGTCTATTCAAGCACTTACATTGATCACGATAAACTGTCATTACAGTGGTGCCGCCTCTTGAGCAGCACAATATGGGTTACCGCGAAGAAATAAAAAAGCAGTCTCCATTCTTATAAGCTCCTTAAAGAAAGTTATACTTCTGCTTCTCCTCTGCTCAGGAAATGTGGAGCTCAACCCTGCCCCCCCCCAACTTACCTCGCCTATCGATTTTGCTGAGGCCACAGGTCTCAAAATGATGATGGTCAACATTTTAAGCCTGCCTAAAAAACTTGTACAGCTGCAAGCCTGGGCTGCACACGTTAACCCTGACCTTATCATAATTACTGAGTCGTGGTTAAAAAAGACGAACACTGATCAACAAATATCATTGCAGGGCTACAATTTATTTAGAGCAGATAGAGAGTCTAGAGGCGGGGGTGTGGTTATCTATGCCAAATCTAAGTACTCGGTCACCAATATTAGTTGCAAATCTCTGAGCCAAGGAATTTGAGTTAGTTTCGCTGAGCCTTCATCTCCTCCTCGGAATGTATCACTATCCTAGGTGGCTATAGACCCCATCTGGTGGTGATGAAGTCCTTAATCTTTGAAATCCATGTTCGTAGATGCAAAAACTGAAACAATATTTCTAGGAGATCTAAATATGGACTGGCTGTCACCTAAATCACATGGCCTCAAATCCTTTTGTGACGAGCTAGGTCTTGGGCAATTAGTTAGTGAACCCACTAGGAACAACACTCTAAATACTGCCAACAGTTCCATTCTAGATGTGGTGCTAACCACCCATCCACACAAAATATCTCATTCGGCAGTGTTTCACAACGACATGAGCGATCATGGAATTGTTGCTTGCATAAGATCTCAAGTTAAGGCCCGGCCGCAGCTCATCTTTATAACAAAAAGATCCTTTTGCAAATTCAGTGCAGTAAACTTCCTATCTGACCTGAGCATGATCAGATGGCAAGATCTCTACCTAGCCAAAGATGTCAACAAGGCAGCTTACATCCTTAATGACAAACTCACTACAATAATAAATAAGCATGCCCCTTTCATCAAAGTAAGGGTACGGAACAGTTCCAACCCCTGGTTCATCTCGGATCTCAAGGCAGCCCTTATAGCTCGAGATAAGCTCTGGGCTAAAGCTAGACATTCCAAAGAATCTTCGGATTGGCAGGCCTTTAGAACAGCCAGGAATAACTGTGTGAAAAAACTTCGCTCTGCTAAAGCTAGCCATTATATTTCTACTCTCGAACAAGCTAAAGGTAACCCTCATAAAATATGGAAGACTATCAAAGCTATAGAAGGACGGCCCATGGCCCTCTCTGTCCCAACAAAGATAGTTGCAAGTGGAAAGATTGTGGAAAACAAGTCCCTAATTCTGGAAGAACTTAACGCCCACTTTGCCACAGCTGGATTAGCTTTTGACTCGTCACCTTATGCTGGTGCTGCGGTGAGCCAGCATACCCCTCCCCCTACATCTAGTCCTGCACCCAGCCCCTTCCAATTGCACGAGATAACTAGAAAGAAGTAGAAGATATCTTCTTAACTTAGACACCAAAAAGCGAGGGACGATGGCTTGAAACCCTTTTTCCTAAGGTCAGGCTACGCCCATCTCACTGCCCCAATTCTCCACATCTTCAATCTTTCCTTTACATCTGCTACTGTGCTGTCCTGCTGGAAATCAGCACATATCCTCCCTCTATTTAAATCTGGTGATCCATGCGATGTAAACAACTATAGGCCTATCTCCATATTGCCTGTCCTTTCTAAAGTTCTCGTAAAACTGATCCATATTCAGTTAAAATCTCACTTGGAAACCTTCTCTCTCATTAACCCAGCTCAATCCGGCTTCCGGGCTAATCATAGCACAATCACTGCACTAGCAAAAGTAACCAATGATTGGATCTCTGCTATAGATGCTAAGAAGGTAACTGGCGTAGTCTTTTGGACCTCAGCAAAGCTTTTGATACTGTTGATCACAAACTATTAGTCAATTGCCTTGCAAACTTGGGTGCCACATACCATACCACCCAGTGGTTCTCTAGCTACCTAACTGGAAGATCCCAAAAAGTAAAGGCGGAAGGCTTTTTTTCTGCTGCCTTGCCAGTTGCAAGAGGAGTCCCCCAAGGATCCATCTTAGGCACTATCTTGTTTTCTCTGTACATTAATGACTTAGATGCTAACATATCTACGTCCAATCTGCACTTTTTTGTGGATGATACTGTGTTGTATACTTCTGGCTCATCGTTATCTGAACTCAAGGGAGTGCTTCAAGCGGACTTCGCACAACTTGAGCATAATCTAATAAAGGCAAAGCTTCTGCTCAATGCTAAGAAGACTAAAGCGATGATATTCTCCCGCAGTGCTGTCACAGGCCCCCAATACCCTTGCCCAAGACTTCATTGTCACCACGCTAAACGAGCCTCTGGAAGTTGTAACCAAATTTAAATATCTGGGTATCTGGATCGACAAAGTTATCTTTCAATGACCATGTCAAGATGTCTCTAGAAGGTTAAAAGCAAGGTTAGGTTTCTTCTACAGAAATAGGCCCTTTTCCCCTTGAAACTTGAAACAAGCTCGTACAGGCCACTTTTTCTCCCCTACTGACTATGGCGTAATCTATTCCTCCACCACTCTTGCAAATCTAAGTAAACTGGACATCCTTTATCACCGTCGTTACGGTTCATTACCAACTCCCTTACGCTTCGCATCACTGTGACTTTTATGCAGCTGTTGGTTGGACATCCTTACTACTAGGCGCCTGCTCCATGCTGGGCTATGGACTCTTAAACTGCTCCTGCAGAAATTGCCAAGCTATCTCTTCCCTTATTAGTATCTCACATAGTGCATACTGCTAAGAAAATCTGACTATTATGCTTGACATACCAAGGACGCGTGGACCTCCTTTGGTAAACGTACATGTATATGCCCTTCCCTCCATTTGGAACCAATTACAAACCGCATGAAACTAACTAGCACAGTTTCAATAAACTTCTACAAATTGCTAAGTTCAGCCAAAATAAAAGACACCTGTAACTGTCATTAAGTCTCTTCCTTCCCTGTGTGCCATATTTATCCACTGGTAAGGTATAATTGCTTTGTCATATTAACCGCTTCCTTCCCCTTCTACTCCTGGCTTTATCTATGCTTACGCCCACTGCTACTCTATCAAATCACCTCCCCATATCAGTTGTAGTCTGTTGTTTGTTCTAGCTGCCAAAATATATGTATTGCACACACCAGTCATCATGTTTCATTTATCAGTATGCAACCTGTAAGTCGCTTCCTTGTGTCATATTAATGTTTACCACCTGCGGTCACCCTATGTGGTACCCTTGTATGTATATCCAGCCTGTATCATGTAATGTGCATTTCATGTATATACTGTTATTACCTATCTATGTTTGTACTTCATGTTTATGTCACAGGACCTCCTTGTGAATGAGCTTGCTCAATGGAGTTTTCCTGCAATAAACTTGAACTTACACATGTATTGGAACTACTTGCTGTCCCTTAACCTTTTGTGTCTGTTTTGAGTTTCACCATGTTTTGTGCCATCTTTATGGCCCAGGTTGTGCCTGAAACGGTCTCTGGGATCAGTGCACCTACCCGGTTAACAAATCAAATAAAAATGAAGGTTTTAAGCAGGTTGTAATAGATACTGCCGTACTGTACCAGTATTGTCTGCTTGACTGTTACAACAATAGAGAAATTAAAAATCTCCCCCAGACTGGTACTCTAAGGATATCAAATCTCTCTGCAGAACCATACAATTCATCAAAGTATTTTAGACTGCAGTGTGTCTGAGAGGCTGTCCCCAACCTTGGACCAGTAGCCCTGTAATGGGACATACGACCAGAACGTTGGGTAGTATCTGAATTTAGGGATCCACATCTAGGGAAACTCCCATCTGAACCTTGATGGAATTTAGCTAACCTATGGGAAGCCTAGTATGCATCCTGGATAGAAAAGTGTATTGCATCTGTTAAAGGGGCTACTCGTGGGGATTCTTACAGCATCTGCCAGTACTGATTCCCAGTCTTGATCATCCCAAGATTGGTTCAGAGTTTTGTCCATCTGGCTCTAGTCGAGACATTGGTTATTTTTGCCTGTCTTAACAAAAGTGGCATATAATTTAAATATAATGACACGCATCACCTGTAACTTGACTGTGCCTATTGTTAAACTGTGTTGCTGATTGTCTCGCATTGCTTGTAACTTGCCTGTGCCTTATTGCTGTACTGTATTTCTGATTGTCTCATGTATGTATGTCTTTGTCTTCCTTATGACGAGGTACCTTTGTAAATGAGCCTCTGGCTCAAAGGTTGTTAAACTGATGTTAAAATAAATAAATAAATACCATCCCCCGATCCAGAGTGCCAGCTGATGAAGTGGGTTCATCCAAAGTCAGAACTTCCCACCAATTGTACCAGACACTGGTGCATTTGCCAGTGTTTTAAAATGTGTGTTGAAGGGAGATCAGACTTCAGTTGGAAACTGCTGTCTTTGAAGACGTGTGGTGAAAACATATGGTCCTAAATAGGCATCAGAGCCTCTATGTCCTGGCGACACTACATAACAGTGGACCTTATACCAGAGTTTATTTAAATGAAGGAGGACAGGAAAATATTTCAGCTCTTGTTTACGAGCTTGGCAAGTCATAACCTAGAAATATGTAAGTCTGGGTTTGTGAGTGAGTGCTTTAGGAATATTTGTGGATGGATGTGAGAACCCCAGAAGAAACCACGATTTCAACAAACTCAGCTGTGTCACCCAGTAATAAATCTTCAAATCTGGAAGACCAAGACCCCTGTGAAGATAACGCAAAGTAAGTTGTCCATACTGCACCCTGGGTGTTTTATTGAACCAAATCCATGAAGAAATACTGGAGCAAAGCTGTCGAAAAAATCCCTCAGTTACAGAAACAGAAAGAGTTTTGAACAAATATAGAACTTTGGGTTAAACAGTCATTTTGATCACATTGATGTGACTTAGTAGAGGAAGTGGAAGATCCATCCATTTCAGGAACTCCTCCTCTACCCTAGAGAGAAGAGGCGGGTAGTTAGCCAGTGTTAAGTTAACTTTATTTTAAGTAGCCTTCTACACATGTAATTACAGTACCTGGGGACTTAGTTTCAGTTTCTAGTAAGGGGGAGTTTTTGTGAGTGAGCACTTCCTGTGGCTGTAGTGGAAGGTCTGTAAGCTGTTATCACTGGCCTATCTAGTAATAAAAGGGTCTTTGCTGCGCCCCTGTACAGTGTCTTCTGGAGTTTTATTTGAACATTGGTAGCAGAGGATGGTTAGCAATTACAGGGTCCCGCCTGCATTTGACGAGAAAAGGGCGTATGAAAGCTGGAAAAATGAAGTTGGAATATGGCAACGTGTTACCGAACTGGAGAAAAAAAAACAAGCGCTAGCGGTTGTACTTTCGCTTGAGGGTAGAGCGAGGGACATTGGATTGGAAATTTCAGCAGTAGATTTAAACAAAGATACGGGAATGGAGACGTTAATCAGAGCACTTGATGATGTGTTTCTCGAGGAGAAGGATCTGAATTACGACGCATATACTAATTTTGACTGGATTGCTAGAGGCAGCTCAATGTCCATGACAGACTACATTATTGACTTTGAGCAAAGGTACACTGTCATGCGCAAACAGAATATGATTCTGCCAGATGCTGTGCTAGCTTTCAAGTTGTTAGATACTTCATGCTTAGATGTGAAGGATAAACAGTTGGCTTTAACTGCCTGTAAAAGCCTGACATTTGCATCAATGAAGTCAGCATTAAAGAGGATTTTTGGCGATAAGACATCTATTGTGCCAGTCATAGAGGAAATTCACGTGGGTCAAGATGCAGCGTATTTCACTGAGCAAAAGAAAAAAACAGGATAGCATGGCACACTATCAAAACGACCACAAGAGGGCGCCATTGCCTGGCAAAAATCCATTGGATAGATATGGGAGAAGATCAAAATGTGCCATTTGCCAAAGCACTTATCATTGGGCCAAAGATTGCCAGCACAAAAATGAATAAGTGAAGTTAATAGAGGAAAAAACAAATATAGATGAAGTAGAGCAGTGTAACATCACATTGTTTTCAAAGGAGTTCGCTACTGATGCAGAGGTATTTATGGTAGAGTCTTTAGGATCTGCAGTCATTGATACTGCGTGTACACGCACAGTCTGTGGAGAAAAATGGCTAGATAGCTATGTAAGTGAACTTAGACAAGATGTAGTGCACAAGATGGTAGACATACCAAGTTGCAGAGCTTTCAGATTTGGAGATGGAAGAGTTGTGCATTCTATCAAGAGTTAAAATCCCAGCAAAAATAGGTCAGACAAAATGTCACATAGAAATGGAGGTTGTCCCTGCAGATATTCCTTTGTTGTTAAGCAAAACTTTCTTAAAGAAGGCAGGGGCAGTGCTAGACATTAGAAATGACAAAGCGGTGATGTTTAAACAACCAGTCATACTTGAGCTTACTACTTCAGGACATTATTGTCAGCATTCTAGACAAAGACATTACAGATAGTCCATGTGAAAATGAGATTTTAACAGTGACAGAGAACATGTCCACAGATGAAAAGCACAGAGTTTTGTTAAAACTTCACAAGCAATTTGGACATGCTTCAGTTGATAAGCTTCAGAAATTACTGCGAAGTTCTGGTAATAATGATAAAGAGAGTGTTTCCATTCTACA
The DNA here is from genome assembly GCA_016271365.2 of Neoceratodus forsteri. Taxonomy (NCBI): domain Eukaryota; kingdom Metazoa; phylum Chordata; order Ceratodontiformes; family Ceratodontidae; genus Neoceratodus; species Neoceratodus forsteri. The sequence goes on along the minus strand of CM057456.1, from coordinate 761,296,052 downwards.
ACAGATAGTGAACAGCTGTGAGACATGCCTGAGATACAGCAAACCCAAGCCCAAGCCTGCTGTTGGGCTACCAGTGGCTTCCAAGTACAATGAACAGTGGATGTGGATCTTCATGAGCTAGGACCAAGTGTGTGGTATCTTCACATAATTGATCACTTCACACGTTTCAGTGCTGGAGGCATTGTGACTACAAAGAAACCTACTGAAATTGTGAAGCAGTTTATTCATTCCTGGGTAAGTGTGCATGACCCACCTAAAAAATTATACAGTGACAATGGAGGAGAATTCAACAATGATGAAATCCATGATATGGCAGAAAATTTTAATACAGAAGTAAAGACAACTGCTGGGTACAGTCCGTGGAACAATGGACTTTTGGAACGACATAATTTAACACTCACTGAAATCCTATTGAAAGTAAAAAAAAAAAAACGAATCAATGTGATTGGAAAACAGCCCTAGATTGGGCACTTATGGCAAAAAACTCAATGCAGAATGTCCATGGCTACAGCCCATACCAGCTAGTGTTTGGACAGAACCCTAATCTTCCCTCCATGCTGGTTTATAAGCCACCTGCTTTGGAAGGGACGACTATGAGTGAATGGGTAGGACAGCATATTTCAGCATTGCATGCAGCGAGGAAAGCATTCGCTGAAGCAGAATGCTCAGAGAGAATTCGCCGGGCTTTGCGTAAACAACTTCGTCCTACAGATGAAAAATATGAGACTGGCTACAAAGTCTGTTACAAACGCATGGACTGTGCAGAGTGGAAAGGACCTGGTGTCATCATTGGTCAGGATGGCGTGGTAATATTTGTGAGACATGGAGGCACCTATGTGCGGGTGCATCATTCAAGGTTATGGAAAGTGAATAACGAGGAAGTTGAAGGAGCGGTGGCTGACCATCAGCATGCTACATAAAAGGTCGCAGAAGGTGAGACAGATTTACCAGATGCTGAACACAATGACGTGGACACTATGAGTGGCACAGACAATGATGAAGTAGAGGACTTCACCAATGACCCAGGAAATACTGATGAAGTGGACATTTAACAACCCCATGTGTCAAGACAAGACGGCTGTGTCAATCTAAAACCTGAACAAATTGTTAGATATACAGACAGAGAAAGTGGGATTCCATGCACAGCAAAAGTTCTTGGACGTGCAGGAAAAGTTAAGGGGGAAAAACAAACACTGGTACAATTTACACTACTTGGAACCCTCTGCCATTTCAGATACAGCAGGGTCAGTTGACTTGTCACGTGTAGACAATCTTCACATCGAACCTATGGACAACCAAGTGCAACACTCTGAAGATGATGTACTAGTTACAAAGGAAGTATCTTTTTGATTATGCAAAACAAGATGAGCTCAGTAACTGGAAGAGCAATGGAGTGTTTGACGTAGTCAAAGACAATGGACAAAAGTGTATTTCTACAAGGTAGGTTTGTACCCTAAAAGAAACCTCGGATGGAATAGTTCCAAAAGCACATCTGGTGGCCAGAGGTTTTGAGGAACTTGACAATAAAGAACTTCCAAAAGACTCACCAATGTGTGTCTCAGAGTCCTTAAAATTGCTTCTAACTGTAATTTGTCAAAAACAATGGAGACTTCATTCCATGGACATTAAATCTGCTTTCCTACAAGGAACAGAGTTGTCTCGAGATATTTACATCAAACCTCCACCTGAAGCTAAAGGTGAAGGAACACTGTGGAAACTTAAAAAGTGTGTCTATAGTCTGGCAGATGCATCTCTGTACTGGTACAACAAAGTTAAAGAAACTATGCTGAATACAGGTGGAAAAATGTCACAAGTGGATCCTGCCATCTTCTACTGGTTAGATCAAGATAGCAATGTAGCTGTAGTGCTTGCCTGCCATGTTGATGACTTCATTTGGGGTGGCTCACATAACTGTGCCATAACAGTAATACCACACTTAAGAAATGTCTTTCAGACTGGCCGTGAGGAGCATGACAGCTTTTGTTACGTGGGCATGGAGTTCAATACAGTTGATAAAATCATACAGTTACAACAGCAACACTACATACAAAATCTTCATCCCATCCACATGGATTCCACAAGAGCATTACACCGTGATGATCCTCTCACTGAAAGTGAAAAGGATCAAGTGAGGTCAAAGACTGGCCAAATTCTCTGGGTTGCTAGACAGAGCAGACCCAATGTCATGTTTGATGCTTGCAACTTGGCGTCTAACACGAAACAAGCCACTGTTCAAACCATACATGAGGCAAACAGAATTGTTCGAAAACTGAAATCAGAACAAGTGACTTTGAAATTTCAATGTTTGGGAAAAGATGCCTCCTTAAAATTGGTAGTTTTTAGTATTGCATCACTAGGCAACCTCCCGGATGGGGGTACTCAGGGTGGTCACCTGATTATCTTAATGGGTGAGGAAGGACGCTTTTTCACCACTTTCCTGGCAGTCAAAAAGGATAAGAAGAGTAGTCCGGTAGTTCTGCTGGGGAAACCCTTGCTTTGGCTGAGGGAATTGACAATGCCATCTTTCTGGCAGTGCTCTACTCAGAGCTCACTACCGGTGGTACCAAACACATCTTACCTGTGACATGTGTTGTGGACAATCATTCACTAGTTGACGCTATCAAGTCGACCAATTCGGTTTAAGAGAAAAGGCTTCGTCTTGAAAGTAGTGGCATTAAAGAACTTATCCAGGCCAATAGGGTCCAGTGTGTTCTCTGGTCTACCATGAAGGAACAACTGGCTGACTGCTTGACAAAAAAGGGAGCATCGGCTCTTGTGCTTCTAAAAGCACTCAGTAAAGGGATGTGGCAGCTTGAGGAAGAAGACACTTTAGCCACGTGGACATTAAACTTTGCTATTATAAAAGGAGGGGCTAAAATTTAAGTCTTTAAAGAAAAGAGGGAGATTGTTAAGTTAATTTTATTTTAAGTAGCCTTCTACACTTGTAATTACGGTACCTGGGGACTTAGTTTCAGGTGCTCCAGTAAGGGGGAGTTTTTGTGAGTGAGCACTTCCTGTGGCTGTAGTGGAAGGTCTGTAAAATGTTATCACTGGCCTATCTAGTAATAAAAGGGTCTTTGCTGCGCCCCTGTACAGTGTCTTATGGAATTTTATTTGAACAGCCAGAAAAAGATTTTCATACTTGAGGGTAATATTGATACCAAAATATTTAAACCTTGTCATTGTCCACTGGAATGGCAGAGAAGCCTGAAGTGCATGATGATCATCAGAGGACAAAGGCACAGCCACTGACTTTCCCCATTTAAGTTTCTATACTGAATGAACTCCAAAACTAGTGATTAAAATTAAGAATTTGGGAAGTGACTTAACCGGATGTGGAATTGTAAACTACATATCAGCATAGTGAGATAAAACACTTTTGGTATCTCCAAACTCCATACCATATATACTGGAATGCATTCTGATTGTTTGAGCCAGAGGTTTTAGGGTGAGATTAAACAAGAGGGGGAGATAAGGGGTAGCCCTGCCTAGTGCCCCAGGTCAGGCAGAAGGGAATAGAGACAAAACCATTTGTCTGAATAGTAACCTGTAGGCATTGATACGAACATATGAAATTTGCCAGCAGATAAAGGCCTAGAGGTCTATCAAGTCTGCTCGAATGTGCAGCTAGCACCCCTTATTCTGCAGCTGCCCCTCCCTTCCCCTTCATTAGCCCTCCCCCTTGTCCTGTCCCATCCTCGTTTGAAGCAGTCCACTGTTCTACTGCATACCACTTCAGTAGGTAACGCATTCCACCCAGGCACCACCCTCTCTGTAAAAAAGTGTCTCCTCATCTCCTCCTGAACCTTCCTCGCCACAGTCTCATATCATGGCCCTGGTGGCCCTCCCTCCTTACTTTGAACAGCCCTCTGTACCCGTCCTGTTTATTCCTTTCATGTATTTAAAGGTTTCAATCATGTCACCCCCGTCTCTCCTCTCCTCTCCTCCAGTGAGTACATGTTCAACTCCTTCAACCTCCTCTCGTATGATAAGTCCCCCAGCCCCTTGATCATCTTTGTTGCTCTGCGCTGTACCCCCTCCAGTAACTTAATGTCCCTCTTCAGATACAGACGTCAGTACTGCACGCAGTGCTCCAGGTGTGGTCTAACCAATGACCTATACAGTGGCAGAATCACCTCCTCCCTCCTCGAGGATATACCCCTTGCAATACAACCCAGCATTTTGTTGGCCTTTGCAGCTGCCTTCCTACATTGTGCCGAGTTGTTCATTGACCCTGTAATGAGCACACCCAGATCCTTCTCCTCCTGTGTCTGGGCTAGCTGCACTCCCCCTAGCTGGTAACTCCTCCTTGGGTTCTTCATCCCAAAATGCAGCACCTTGCACTTTTGGCATTAAAGCCCAGTTGCCAGGTGTCTGACCAGGTTTCAAGCTTTGCCAGATCATCCTGCAACCCTGCCATCCCCTAGGTCATCCACCACGGCCTACCTTGGTATCATCAGCAAACAGACTGATCTTGCTCTTGATGTCCCATGATGTGTCTGCAATGAATATCCCAAACAACACTGGTCCCAACACCGAGCCCTGTGGAACACCGCTCGTCACTGCCCTTGGGTGTGAGAGCTCCCCACCCACCACCACCCTCTGTTGCCTTCCCTGCAGCCAGTTTCCTACCCATCTCACCAGCTTTGCACCCGCCCCTGTGCCTACTAACTTCCTTTCCAGCCTTCCATGTGACACTGAGTCGAATGCCTTACTGAAGTCCAGATACAGGACATCCACTGCATGGCCCCTGTCCAGTTGCCTAGTTACCCAGTCATAGAACTCGACCAGGTTGGTTTGGCAGGATCTGCCACATATGAAGCCATGCTGTCTGCTGTCCTGTAGTCCTTGGCCTCTAGGGAGGGCCACCAGCCTCTCCTTCAGGATAGTCTCCATTAGCTTACCCACGATGGATGTGAGGCTCACTGGTCTGTAGTTTTCCGGTTCATCCTTGGGGCCACTCTTGTGGAGGAGCACCACATGAGCCATCCTCCAGTCCTGAGGTACACACCCCGAATGTAGTGAGGCATTAAATAGGTCTGCCAAAGGTCCTGCAGGACCTCTGCAAGCTCCTTCAGTACCCTGGGGTGGATGCCATCTGGGCCTGGCGCCTTGTCCACCCTCAGTGCCTTCAAACCCTCTTGAACTCTGCTCTCCATGATTTCCCCATCTGTCACCACTTCCCCCTGCTTCTGTCATTTCTCCCACCTTGGGTGTCACCCCCCTCTTCTCTTTAGTAAATACTGAGCAGAAGTACTCATTTAGTGCTTCTGCCTTATCGCACCCTGCTTCCACCCAACCCCCCTCCTTCCTAATCCTTACTATGTGGTCCTTACAGCTCCTTTTCTCCCTGATGTACTTAGAGAAGTTCTTCTCCCCCTTCTTAATGCCTTGTGCCAGCCTGAGTTCTGTAGACGCTTTGGCTCCCCTTACTGCCCTTGTCACCTCCTTCGATTCTGTCAAGTACTCCTCCCTGTCCTCCCCCCTCCCTGTTTTCTTGTACTTCCTAAAGGCAGCTCTTTTCCTCCTTACCTTTTCCATGACCTCCTTGCTCAACCAGCTCGGTTTCTTAGCCCTAGCCTTCTTGCTTTGGGCTTTGCAGCAGGTTTTGGTTGCCTCCACTATCCCCAGCTTTATGAGCTCCCACCTCTGGTTAGTGTCCATACTAGATTGAATTCTGGCCAGGTACTCTTTTACCACTTCCCCCATCCTCCCAAAGTTGGCCTTCCTGAAGTCCAGCACTATTGTGCCAGATTCCACTCCTTCCTTGCCCATATCCAATGTGAGCGATACTGAGTGGTGGTCACTCCCTGACAGTGGTTCCTCCACTGTAAGTTCTCTCACAAAGTCCCCATTTGCCAGCACAAGGGCATCAGCAGGAAGAGGAACTTCTCCCATATCCAAACCCCTTCAGAGAAGCCTAGTTGATGCAGTCAAAAGGTTTCTCTGTGTCGAGTGAGACCAAGACTGAGGAGTGCAAAATCTGGGGGGAAAGAGAGAGCACCTGGGAAACCAAAGAAAGATTTGGCACAGCATTCCTGCCCTGTAAAAACCCAGATTGGTCCGAGGCAATTATCTTTTGAAGGTTAGGCTGGAGTCACATAGCCATCAGTTTAGATAAGATCTTCACGTCACTGTTAAGTGAGATAAATCAATAACAGTACACTACCTCATTTCATCTTACTGGCTTCAGGATCAGAGTAATCCATACATCATAAAAGGGAGTGGGGAGGGACCCTTGTTCCACCACTGCTAAAAGAAATGTTGTCAGAGGCCACAGAATTGCAGATGCAATCCTCCTGTATATAAATGAACTAGAATTCTGTTGAGACCTGGAGCTTTTCCTGACAGCAACTCACTCAAGGCATGCCTCACCTCAGTGGCTGAGAAGGGGCCCTCCAAACTAGCTGTGTCCTCCTCCGCAGAAGATGGCAATATAGTAGAGGAAAAATTGAAAGAATCCTGCAGGGATGTGCCAGGTAACGGGTTACCCGCACCTACAGTACACAGCATCTGAAAATAGTTTACAAACTTCTGATATAGAATTCCTGCCTCATCTTGCATCCTCTGCATGGCATTCGCCTAGCTCTTCATCAACAGCTGCCAGGCCCAAATCTTCCCACTTCTGTTGCCATGCTCATACTAGCAGGAATGGAAATGAGCATAGACACGCTCAGCTTGCTGCTGGGTAAGTTGTGCCAATGATTCTTTAATCCACAAAAAAGATTTATAATGTTCTTTGCAGTGTTTCTCAAATGAGGCCACCATGACCACATACGGCTACCAGCACAATTTTCTGCAGCCACAGAGTTCTTTAGAGCCCTACTTACAAAAGAAATTGAATGGGTAATTTTTACTTTTTAAAACACATTAGAGAAGCTGGCCCGGTGATGCAGAGGGCTGAGGTGCTATAATATGCCTTGCCTCTCCCAGGCCAGCGACCCAACTTTGGGAATGCGCTCAGGCTGCTGGGGTCCACTGGGGGAGAGGGCTGGGAAATGATCAGGTGGCTGCCTGGCAGCTCTTCTCTCCTCTCCCGGGTTGGGATGGTGAGCCGTCCCAGCTCTTGGCTGCCACCAGCTGGAGACCTGCTGGTAGCAATTGCACTTGGGTGGCTGGTGGAAAGCTGAGTGAATGGAACATGTCTGACGGTTCCAGAGCGCATGCGCACCTCCATGTGCATACACCCTCTGTGTTTGCTGTAGCCCTAGGGAGGAAGGAAGACCTTGGTGGAAAATGGAAGGGGGACCAGGCTTCATGAAGCCCTTCCTGAGGTGCCACATCCCACACTGCCACAGCACTGGGGACATCTGGATGAGAATCTTGGGGGGCAGCCCTCCTTCCCCAGGCCTCACCATGGGGGGGCACCACGGGGTACGTAACCCCAGATGGAGAGAGGTAGCAGGCTGGCCGACGGAACCTGGGGACAGGGCTGAAGCAGCCGCCCAGTCAGCCTTGGCAGCATAAAAACCTTTATATAGATAATTGCTTCTCATTCATGGCTTCATCACTCATGAGATGTCAACAAACCAACCATTTCTCATGAAGATCAAATGATATCTTAAGTCAGCCCATGTCATATTGCCGTTTAGTCACAGGGAGCCTTTTCACAGGATGGATGTGATGAGTTTGCTCGGTTCTTTGCCGATAAGATTGGCTCCATCAGATTGGAGATCCGATCAACGCCCTCAAATGGGCCTTGCAGTGATGGGCAAGAGGTTGCAAGCACTCGGCCTGTCTGGTCTGACTTCAACCAGTTGGTGATCATGGACATTGTGCAGGTCATCCAGGGACTGCAGCTGACCTACTGTAGTTTGGATACGGGCCCAACACGCCTCCCTGTGGGGTGTGTTGAAGTCATTGGCCCATTCCTTCCTGGGATAATCCAATGCTCTCTAGAGACAGGGGTGTTTCTGGACCCCCTGAAGGAGGCGGTAGTAATACCACTCCTGAAGAAATCTTCTCTAGATCCGGACTGCCTAGCAAACTACATGCCTGTCTCTGACCTGCCTTTCATGGGAAAGGTTATGGAGAAGGTGGTGGCAGCACAAGTGGATGACCATTTGACAACTCATGATGTCTATAATCTTCGCCAATCCAGTTTCAGGAAAAGGCACAGCACCGAGACCGCCCTTGTTTGGGTACTTAATGATCTCCTGATAGCGAGAGATTGTGGGAGCGGTCCATTCTAGCTCTCCTCTGTCTCTCTGCGGCATGTGACACTGTGGACCATAGGGTATTGTTGGAGTGCCTATGGTTCCACTGCGGACTGTCTGGTACAGTCCTCAGTTGGCTTACATCGTTTCTCACTGGCAGGACACAAAGTGTGGTGCCAGGGATTTATTCCTCGGCCTTTCTCCCCCATTATGTGGGGTACCGCAGGGCTCCAGCTTATTCCCCATGTTGTTCGCAGTGTACTTGCTGCTGTTGGGGGACATTATAAGGCGGTATGGGCTGAATTTTCACTGCTATGCAGATGGTACTCTGCTCTACATGTCCTTTGTACCCGAGAAGGGTGGGGCCGTCTCGGTCTTCAACAACTGCTTCTCTGAGATTCAGGGTTGGATGAATACCAGTTGATTGAGGTTGAATTTTGACAAGACAGAGGTGCTGGTAATAGAGCCTGGTCGTCAAGGCATGGGGTTGCAAGCGGGTCAGTTATCCGGGCTTTGCTCGGAGGTGACCAGCTGCTTACCTCAAACCAGGTGCAAAATCTGGGCATTGTGTTCAACAGTGGCCTGACATTAAAATTTCAGGTGTCAGCCGTCATAAAGACCTCATTTTACCATCTGAGAAACATCGCTCAGATTAAGCACCTGGTGCCGCCTGGCGATATGCCAACTCTGGTTCATGCCTTTGTAACCTAACGCATAAATTACTGCAATGCCCTATACCTAAAGGCTACCAGGGGTTGCTATCCTCCGATTGCAGCTAGTGCAGAATGCAGCAGCCAGCTTGTTGATTGGCTTGTCAAGATCTTGCCACATCACTCCTGTGCTCCATGATCTGTACTGGCTGCCAATACATTGGGAGATCAACTTCAAGGTCAGATTACTGACCTATAAGGCCCTACACGGTCAGGGACCTGGCCACTTGCAAGATCTTTTGTGCCCCTACCACCTCCTCTGCCCACTCCGTTCCACCAATGAGGGTTTGCTAGAGGTTCCCAGGGTCCGTTTAAAGACTTCTGGGGTGCACACTTTTGCGGCTTTGACCCTACGGAATGCTGTACCTTGTCGGATTAGAGAGTGCCTGACAACTGACAGTTTTAAGACTGAATTAAAAACATATTTGTTCAGCCAGGCATTTGCTGGGGAGAGTCTAGCCTGACTATACCACCTTCTGTTTTTATGTTTATTAAGTACTGATATTTTATTAACTTTAACTTGTTTTTAGTATGTCAAGTGCTTTGGTCTCTTTGGAATTGTGCTGACGAATAAAGTTTGATTTGATTTGATATGTAAAACAGAAACACATGGGAGATACTGTATATTTCAAGGGAAAATACATCAGGGACTTGATTTAATGTATTCTGTGTGAAAATAAATTTGTTATCCAGAAAAACAATGTATCAATGATCCCAAACTCTTGTATAAACTCTCATCGAGTTTGTCACTATTCTGTTAGGGTGCCCAGTATTGGGATCACAGATGTAAAGCAAGTGGTGTGAAAACATCGCTTGTACTCTGTCCTTCAGGGAATAAACTTAACTTAAAGTAAATTGTTGTGCAAAATATGCTTTACTATGCTTAAATAATGTTGCCTCATACCACAGCTCAAACACTGAACACAAAAGCATTCAGCAGTACATTACCATGAATTTTTGACTCACGGCTGAGAGGGTGCAGTACTAAGACAGATATAGCTTTATTCTAGAGCAGGTGATGAAATACTGTAAATTCATGGTATGCGAGTATAACGGGTTTAGGTGTGAAACAAATCAGCAGTGAGGCCATCAGTTAAGTTTTGGTGGATGCACTTTGAGGCCACCAGATTTTGGGTACGGGGAACTGTACTGTAGGATTTCCCTTACGATATGAGGTAAGGGATTGCGTTTCTGTAGTGGGATCCTGAATCTTCACTCCTAACATCCGCCCTATACCCTTTTCCACTTGAACATGTAGGCAATTACCTGCTCTCATATAAAAGTCTTGAGGCAGTCCCAAAAAAGCCCTTGATTATAACTGCCCCCTCATTTTCCAGCAGATATTGTTTAATTGCTTCTAGTAATTGAATATGAAAGCATGTGTCAGTGAGTACAATGAGGTCTATCTTCCAGACCTTTTCCTTCATTGTTTCATTAGGGAGAGAAAGCAATATTTTTAAGGAGGCATGATGAGAAATAAGACTAGGAAAATACTATGCAGTAGTTACTTCTGGCATCATTTCTTTAATACAAATGGTCTGTCTATCCTAGTATATGTATGGTGCACTAGAAAGGAAAAAGAATGATCCCTTGCCTGTGGGAAGGAAGAGTGCCGAATATCCACAAAGCCTAAGACAACACATTGCATGTAAGATGTTTTGCAGCTCTGGAAAGCGAGAAAGGCACCATGGAGGAACGATCCAGGATTAGATCAGTTACCAAATTGAAGTCCCCTCCTCCCTCGAATATTCTGCCCCTCTGACCTACCAATAAAAATAACAGCTGTTGATAAAACCCATACAGATTAAGAAAATGGATATGCGTCCCATAGAGAGTATCCGAGAGTAAGACCCATCTCCTGGAGTTATCCCTTTGTTGAGAAAGTATGACACCCCTTCTAACTAAAATGGCCACACCCTTGGCCAGTGAGGTGAATGAGGAGAAGAAAACCTGCCCCACTAATTCATCCACTAATTTCGTATGCTTCTTTTCTGGCAAGTGCGTTTCCTGGAGGAGAGCAATATCTACATGCAGGAATTTGCAATGAGATGGCCTTCTCTTCCTCTTAACGATATTACTGAGGCCCTTAACATTCCAGGAAAGTATATGGAATGATGTCATTGGATCCTGGGTGTTGGTACTGCCCTGTGATTGGCCCAGAAAGCCTGCTCACCCCACAAGAATACCAAAATAAACTTTATCGAAAGACCATGACCAGACTGCACTCATCCACGGACCTGTGATTAAAGCAGCCCCCTGAAACCTGATATCAAGGCCCATCCTCCATCTCTGAGAGAACTGATGATCTTCTCCAAGGATCTCTCTCTCTCCATTGAGCCACAACATGGAACCGTAAGCTGTCAGCGTCAGGACCAACTGAAAACTTCTGCTAGCAGGGGCTGCCTACATTGACGTACAGCGATTCCACCTATGTAACTTGGGTGACTTCATCATGCCTCCATTGTTTCCCCTGCCATTAAACGTTCTTCAGTCCAGCGCTATTGAAGAATACCATTGAACTTTGCAAGTATCAGTAATGCTTCTACTTTGTTTTTTGTTTTAAATGTAAATAAACATTTATGCTGCTGATGAAGGACAAGGAACCACCGTTTGACTACCGTCATTGCAGTTAGATTTATAAGGACAACGCTCATGGCATGTGCATCTGCTGCTTAGGCGTCTCACACAAAGTGATGGCCTGCAGCATTTGCCAGGGTATTAACGAGGCTACATAGAGATATTGGAAAAAGGCCTTGGAAGTTCATTTACAATTTCATCCTATGGAGGACAAACTGCATCTCATGGAGGACAAACAGCATGTGTCACAAGCTGCATTGCAGTTATCACCTGCTCCTTGTAGCCACAGCTTTCCTTTGACCTGCCAAGCTTTGTGGTCGACAGTGCTGCCTGCAGAATCGTCAAATAAAGACAAAAAAGACAAGGCTGCTAAGTTGGCAGAAGAACACTGCCGTGCTAACAAGGAAAAGCAGAGCGTAGTGAAAAAGTTGTCCCTCCTGCCATGTCTCTGTCTCCTCTCAAAGACAGAGGAAGTCTGTAACAAAGACAGCACCTAGGCTAAGTCCTCTGGTTCTGCTGCCTCCCGACTGTCTCTGAGACACAAAAGTCAGGGTCTAACACTGGCTGTAATTCCTCAGTGGGGGAATGGTAACCAGTTCTGCTGTCGGCCTCTGTCCTGTTGACAGATCATCAGTCATTGCTGAACCCATCAGGAACCGTCGACGCGCAGCTGCTGTTGCAAACTATGTCTGAACTTTTTCTTTATTTTTTTTGTACTTTCTGTTTATTGCTTTTAAATAAAACAATACAGTTAGTAATCTCATGCAAGAGAATAGGTAAAAGACAGTAGGTACCGTTGATGTAACATTTTAAACTCTTACAATCTTGTACAGTAGGAATTGGGGGATAAAACAAAAACAACATAGTACCATGGACAGTCCAAAGGTAATGCCAGTTGCTTCATGGCGTAGGTCATAGTCCATAGGGAAAACAAACAAGGGAGCTTTACACACTAACCAGTAGTGCTGTGTTACCTAATAGCAGTTGGATGTAACATGAGATTCAGACCCTCTTCGTCCCTCCTCACTGCCAGAAACTATATAGTCCATACTATTTAACAAGGCACTTATTTCAATTTCAGTGGGGAACCACTATATTCTGCTACCTAAATAAAACTACTCCAATAAGAGCAGGAGCCTCCGGGAAATAAATGGGGTGACTGGTTACAAATACAATAAAAGTAGAGGAAAATAATACTTATGTCCAGCAAGCCCCATCTCCCAAGAGGAACACCAGCCCCCATTTCAACAGTAACATCGAGTAAACTTTTAATTAGAAGCAGTAATTTTAAGAAAACAAGATTAGAGTCAATCTTTAGTTCCCTTCTGAATCCGAACTCTCCAGCTCTTAATTGCTTAGGTAGGTGTGCTTGAAATTCAAATTTAGACTTCTCGGCCCACCGGCCAGCATCTCCCAGATCGCTGAATTGCCACATCTTTTTCCCCGTTGGTCACCCTCAACTGGGCAGGCAGAAGAAAAGAATGCTCTATCCCCATATGCGTAGTTTTTGGCGCACCACATCGACTTGCTTGTGGCGGGTGTGAGTTTGGAAGGACAGATCGGGGAAGAATTTGACATCTAGTCCTTGTACTGTCAAAGGATAAGCCGCCCTTGCAGCATTGATCAGCATGTCCAGAATTTCTGGGCTGATTGTTTTTAGTACCACAGTATGGGGGGTGCTGGAAACAGAAGGCCTTACCCTGGACGTAATTAGAAAAGCCTGCTGCAACTCGGACCATTCAAAATTTTCTAGAAGGCTCAAGGTTTCAGTGAGCCATTGTTTCAGGTATGTGAGAAGGTTCATCCCTTCAGTGCCCTCAGCTACGCCTACTATGCACACATTTCCTGCATGAAGTGTGTTCTCAGTTGCCTCCATCTGGCCTCTCAATTGCTATTTTTTTTTTTCATAAGCTGGGCTGCAGTGGTTTGCGCTAACAAGGAACGTTTGTCTGCCTCTGCTATTGAAGAAGAAAGTGCGATAATGATAGCATCATGCGTTTCAAGCCGGGTAAGGTTCTTTTCTATTTTAGCATCCGTAGCTCAAACTGAATCTAGTATTGTCTGCCATGGTGGTTCTTTACTGCCTGAAGAGGTAGCGTGATCCAGCAAATCTGTTCCCCGACTCGTGTTAGTGTTCGACGCAGCAGGCCGCTGAGATCTGGAGGCTTGGGGCAATACGTCTTTATTGCATCCCATAGTCAATTTTGGTATCGATGGGTAGCTAAGGGACTTAGGAAACTGAGGAGCCCTCCTAAAATTATCTTTGGTGCCTCGAAATTCTAATATTTTTGGCTATTGTGGAAATGGAAGAGCAGAGCAAATGAAGGTGCTTCCTGCCACGAAGCTGGCTTTCTGGCGCCCCCTATGTCTGAACTTTTTCAATGGCTCTTTCCCCAAGCTCCACCGTCATTGCATATTCTGTCACCCCCACCTGGTCTACCACCATCGACTGCATCAACACTGCTGGAGGTCCCCATGAAAGTTACTAAGCATAGCCAAGGGATTCTTCCATCAATGCCTGGGCCATTGATGCTGCCTCCCATGCAGCTTCCTCCTCCTGCTGCCAACCTGCTGCGTAGTCCCATCTGTGAGGAGGAGGAGCTGCAATATAATTCAGATTTAATGGACAAGGAATATGAAGATGAGGAAGAAAGACCTTTTGATGTGGTGGGCTCCAGCTCCACTTTATCCTCTTGCAGTGAGGACAGTGAGCATTATATACCTAGTTCCCCTACTGAGTATGCCTCTTTTCAGGGCTTTTTCCAGGGCAGATACAGTCCAAGCCGGGCTTTACTGCTGAGGAAGAAGATACCTAAAAGAAAACCCTCTATGAATTATAAGAGGTTTCTTCACTGCCTTATGTTGTTCCTCCAGTCCATTCGAATTTGGAGGATGCCACTATGGCTGCTTGACGTAGTCCTGTTGCTCTTCTGGCTGTAACCCATAAAGCAGATAAGCAATAGTCACCCCGCCCGACAAGTCTTATTATTCCATACAGCCTGGAATGGATTCTGTTATTATGGCTGCCCATGACACTTTGAAAGCTTTTGAAGCACATGAGTTCTCTTCCTTCTGATAATGAATCAAGGAAGTTGGATGTTATGGGCAAGAGGATATATGCTTCTGTGTCCTTTGGCTGTAGGATATCCAGCTACCAGACGTATATGATTTAATATCAGAATAGCCTGTGGCTGCCATGGCCAACAAAGCCGCCTGATGGAACAGACAAAACTGAAGTTCATCAGACTTGCTCATGGTCTGGAGGCTGGTAAGCACCTCTTACGGCTGGCTTATGATGTCTCTGGGGACTGCTTCTGGTGTTTGCCTGTACCACCACTCATGGCTTTGAGTGGCTGGCTTTGCCATTCATGTCCAGCAGTCAGGCCTTCATGCTTCCTTCAGAGGTCAGTAGCTTTTTGGCACAAATTTGGGTCTCCTTTGTGGGACCTACAAATGTTTAAAATGACCTTAATCGAACGCCGCAGTTTGGGGCAAGGGCTTCGTTCATAGGTCCTATGTCTGTCCAGGTCGAGGCTTTTCCAGAGTTCCCAGTTGTGGCCATACCTCTGTGTCCTGATTTGTTTGGTGGGGACATCCCGATTTCAGCCCCACTGTCCCAAGGTACCAAGTGCCTGCTTTATTATTCCGCATTTGAATGCTGCTCGGGGTTCAGCTTCCTACTTTTCTTGTCCAGTTGGTGTCTGATGTCCGACAACAGCGAATTGGATGTGCTCATCCTTTTGATGTGCTCTGACATGTGAGCAGTGCAAAATTTGAACTAAGAATACAGAGGCTGTCAGCCTGTTTCACACCAGTGCCAGACCAGGTAATTTATTACCTGCCTACCCTCAGATCAATTTCCACACACTTGAAAAGGTGCCCACCGGCCCCAGCCTTTCCTATCGCTGACTGATTACTTCCAGTCAACATTTAGAGAGCCTGACTGACCACACAATCAGCCTTGGAGAGAGAGAGAGAGAGAGAGAGAGAGAGACCTCGACCAGCCTGAGAAGCTTAAGCAGTGGACTAACAACTGATGGCAGCCAGCAGCACTAAAGCTAGAGTTTTTTAAAGTTGTGTAAAATTCACATTTTGCAGCTGCTACAGCAAGCAAGATTCAGACAACCAGGAATAACTGCACACCAGCCTAAGAGGAACCCTTTTTCCTGGTAGCCAGAAAAGTAACTCTGGTAAGCAAAACCGTGAATGAATTTTGAATGTGAACAGATCAAAAATGATTTTTTTTACTGTATTGTAAAAAGTATTGTATTGTATAGATAAGCTAGCTGGTATTGATGGAATAAAGAATAGGGAAAACAGCCAACAAGGAGGAGGATAATACTGTGAAGTAGGGTCGCTGGTCAGGAAGACTAAGGTAAGAAGCCTGAGCCATGAACGAATGAAGAGATCAATTTCTGAGCAAAATCTTACATTTTGTTTTTTGTTATTGTATAATATTGCATTGTATAGCTAGCTACTGATCTTTGGTTATGCAGCCTCAGATAAGCGCTACAGGAGAGAATGGTATACATTTTTTTAATTATACTTTTTTTTAATTTGTGAAGGGGCCTGCATCACTGAGATCTACTGAGCTAGAAATCTGCAGAAAAAGCCAGCCCGTCGGCATAGCGGTTGGATGTTCGCTTGCGACGCTGGCGACCCAGGTTCGGGAGCGGACCCGGGTACCCGAAGGGCGGGGCTGGGGAGAAGGATTGGCGTCCCTAGAACTGCTCTCCTTCTCCAGGGGGAAGGTTGGGGAAATGTCCGGGGCTCGACCGACCCCTGGCAGAGGCCAGGGGTACCGCAGCTACCAGCATTAGACAGTGCTCAGAGGGGCGGGACGGACGCAGGTCGTCATTGCACGTTCCCACCCCCCACATACAGGGGAAAATAAAACCGAGCTGTTGGCCGCCCTCCTTGATGCCAGCCCTCCGCTCTGATTAGCCTCCAGGATGGCCCCTCCTTGCCCTATCCCGTCGCCGTGGTGCCGAATTGGGGGAGATCGGTGCCGCGGCCCTGCCCTGGGGGGCAAGCCAGGGGGTCCCAAGGTAAGGGAGTGTCTAATCTGGAGGTGAGAGCAAGGGTCCGTGACCTAGCGGACCTCTGGGCAGCTGGCGGCCACAAAAAGCACACTAAATTAAGAAAAAAAAAAAGAAATCTGCAGAAAATGTACTGCCTTTTGTTTTAGGGAGCACAGACTCATGCATGCCTACCTACCTTCTCCCTACAAACCAGAAAATAGGGATAGCAACAAGGATTGTCCAGTAGTAGTGAAGCAGGGAGAAGGCAGGCTTTCCAAAGAGCCTGACTTTACCAGGCTTCAAGTTCCAGTCCCAGAGAACACAGATGTGTTTAATCTTTGTTCCCCTCTCAACTTATGTCCTTCAAAGAGACAGAAATGGAGAAGTGTCTTAAGCTTGCTTGTTTTACCCCCTAAACTTTAATGTCTCCAAAGAAAGTTTTTACAGGGTTCACCTCCAACATCATTAGCATCATACAAGTATTCACCTCTAATATCATTAGCATCAGAAAAGTATCACGGAAAAAGGATTGCTGTTAAAACCACAGATGTGATGTAGACACTTGTCTTAGTGTTATTTTTAGGGACTTTAAATTACGTAATTCTGCTTATTTAAAAAAATTGTGATCACGTTATGTTTCTGTTGGACTCGAAGTGGAGGCTTTCTATATATAATTGTTGGTGCCTCTATGCAGTCCTTGCTGTGCTTTTGAATAATTTGTATTTGTTTGAAAAGGAGCTGTAGCTCAACTGCAGAAGTACTTATGGATATCGAGGAAGCCAAAACTATTTCTACTTTGTGCTATATGTGTTTGTGTGTTGTGCTTGACTGTTTACTTAAATTTGTTAATTTTATTCAGCATTTCGTGGAGGACAATGGTCTGTGTCAGTTGCGCTATATGCAGACGTGTATAATTTTATCAGTTTGTTTCTGTTGTGGAGCTCTGCACTCCTCCTCAGTGTCTATATATTTTTTTTTATTTCACACAGAGGGCATGTGTCGGTCTCCTAGATCAATTAAATTGATAACACATCATGACCGTGCCAACTAATCCTAAGCACCGTAGCATACTGGCTTGGTTCTAAAGCTACTTAGTTGGTTTGCTAGGATGAAACACATGGCCTTGTGAAAAAAAAATTATCTTGACATGAGGAGATGGACAATCCTACGGTGCTTTAACTTTCACCTGCTTGGCTGCTTGCTTGCTGTGGACCTGCACCTGAATGAGCAGTTGTATTTTAACTGTAGCTTTAAAACTGGCAGCAGCAGGATAGGAGACAGCAGGGTAGGATTGTGAAGGATTATTTGTGCTTCTTGCTGGAAGCTATGGCAAATTCCTGTAATTGCCCCCATATAATTTATTGTGTCAGCCCCCCCCCCCAAAAAAATATTTTGTATGTTTCATTGCTTCTGTCTGGTTGCATGGGGCTTTGTAGTACTGTATGCTGCATTGCTGTTTGTTCACTGACATTTTAAAAGGTATTGCTTAACTGTAATTATGCTAATTGCAAACATGTTCCGGCGGGGGGGGCGCCGGGGGTGTTAGTCCGATGTGTGAAAGTTGGATTGAGAGTATAATTTATGTGTGTTCAGACTCCAGGTGGGTTTTGGGCCATTTAAAGTTGCTTTGCCATTGGGAGTATAGAATTTTAGTCCAGTGGCAGCGTACAAAAGTTGGGTAAAATTCACTGTTTGAATAATTTACAGACCCAACTCTCACAAACTGTTGCTTACTGGACTAGAATCCCCCCACACACACACACATCCATAGCAGAACAGTTTTAAATGCCTCAAAACCCACCTCGATGAACAGATGCACAGGTCGAAGTTTCTGTTTCATACAATTGACCAAATGACTAATTTTGTTTGTGGAAAGAGATTGCCCAACCATATCAGCTTACTGCAAAATTATTGTTTGCCCAAACCACACATTCCCCCCCCACACCTTTCTTCACTCCGAGACAATAACCACACCATGTTGAGATTTAAATGGCCACAGCCATGTGTTTATTGACCAGTTGTGATTACAGGATTGATGTGCACATAAGGGAGTTGCTCCTCGGTTCATGTCCCTAGCCCTCCGCTCCACAAGGGAGAAAGGTCCCCGTGCCAGCCTGTCCCCCCCTCCGGCAAGGCTGCATCCTGGAGTACTTGAGTATTCTTTGTTCCAGAATGGGAAGCCTTGCGCCATGCATCTGGCCACGGTTCTCAGCATTCTCCCCCCACCCCACCCATCTAGCACCAAAGATCTCGGTCCCAGTGCAAAGAACCCCCTGAGAGCTTGGTTCATCCTGGGGCACGTCCCTGGTGAACTTGGCCCGTCGGGCTGGGTGCAAGCTGCAGCCCCTTTGGGAACGGCCATAAGAGAGGTCTCACTCAGTCCATGCCGGTCGCTGGTGCCCCCAACTTCCGATCCAGTCAGACCCAGCTCAACCTTAGGCAAACCTTGGAGACACTTCTCCGCTTACAAAGACCCTGTGACATTAACACTACCACCACATCCCAGATGGCCGAATTTCCGAGATCCTTGCTGGAGGAGGCAAAAAACCCTCCTGTAGTGGGGAACAAACCCCAGGAAATGTTTTCTGTAACCCCTGTCAGCGGTTTCCCTTGTAGAAGAAGAAGAAGAAGAATCAGCATTTAAATAGCGCTTTTCATACATCCCAAAGCACTTTACAAGCAATGCTAGGCTGGTAGTGAAGTGACTGAATGTGTGGTGGCGGCCATATCGCACATCATCACCCACACACAGCCTGGATAATTGCATGAACCAGTTTGTGGGAAGGGAAATGTTGGCCAGGACATCGGGAATGTTCCCAACTCTTTTGCGAAGAGTGCCCTGGGTTCTTTTACTTTCACCTGGACACCCACTAGGACGGGCAGAAGGGACCTCGGTTTAACATCTCATCCGAAGGACGGCACACCCCAGCAGTACAGCACCCCCCAATACTGCACTCGGATGCCAGCGATTTTTAGGTGCAAGTCCAGTCCCGGAGTGGGATGAGAACCCACGACCTTCTGGTCCAGAGGCGGATGTGCTACCAACTGAGCCACTCTGACACCTGTCTTGTAAAGGGCAGTGATCTCACACTATATTTTATGGGCGTGGTGGGTGGGTTTACTCCTAAGGAATGGTGCAGCAAAAAGGGGCTTTCGGACCCTTGCAGCTCCTTTCAAGCCTTCCCTGCATCTCTCCACCCCTACTATGGCTTTCTTATCCCTAACCCAGCTTACCAGGGCCAGCCCTTTAACCCCCCCCAGCACCAACAGGGTTTCTATCCCCAGCTCACCTAGGCCAGAGGTGATGGAACTGAGGCGGGGATAGGTTGGCCACAGGCTTTCCAGACCCCTTCTGTTGTCACGGAGGATGGATGTCGGCAGGGAAGGGAGGTAGCCCAGGTACCAATCCCCCTTCTCCCTTGATGCCCATTGGTTAACCACCTTCCTTCCCTCTGAGACAATAACCACACCATGTTGGGATTTAAATGGCCACAGCCATATGTTTATTGACAAATTGTGATTACACAGTTGATGAGTGCAGAAGGGAGCTTCTCCTTGGTTCATGGCCCCAGCTCTCACCTCCTGCTTTGCAAGTGAGAGAGCTCCCCACCCTAGCCTGCTCCCCTCCCTCCCCAGCGCTGCATCCCGGGGTACTTGAGTATTATTCTAGAGTGGCAGAATGGGAAGGCTTGCACCCTTCCCCAATCTGGCACCAGAGATTGTGGGCCTCCAACGCGGATTCCGGCCCCTCAGGGGCCTAATGCAACAGACACCCCCCAACGTAAGCATGTTGCAGATCCCTGTATGGTCCCCTGTGACCTCCGGGTCCATCTGTGCTGGATGTAAGCCACGTCCCCTGGGTACACCTGCAAGAGAGGCCACAGTCTGCGCCAGGTGCTGGTGCCCTTTCCCCAACTTCCAAGCCAGGCAGACCCATCTCAACCTGAGGCAAACCTTGGAGACGCTCCCTGTCTGCCACAAACCTAATCAGCGATCAGGTCCCCCACAGCACATCACAGTATAATCAGAGCTATAGCCGCTGCAATGTTCCTGCTAAATAAGTCACATCCCAGTTCAGACAGGTACCCCACAGCACGGTAGAAGCAGAGCTATTGCCACTACAGTGTCTTTGCAAAATAAGTCACATCCCAAGTCAGACTGGTGTATGCCATCAGGGCAAAATAGATCCAGAGAGTTCAACGTGATCTGATCGTGGTTGACCACACCATCAGGCAGTCACCTCATAAAAGTTCCTATATCCCCATTTATTTTTCTTCTGGTCTTGTCCATTGCTTTACCATTGCAAACTCCTTGCCACTATTTGCACTGTATGATGTGCGACCAAAATATCTTGGCCCTTGGCAGGCTGCACTGTAGCTATATCATCCTTCATCATATGCAACAAGGTAAGGGATTTCACAATGCCCAAGTCATTTCCGCCCAAATGGATTATCAGGATATCTGGGTGTGGCTCTCTATGGCACTTTTCCCGCAACATGGGACCCAGCTAATCCCAATGCATACCCCAGTGCTCTAGCCAGTGCTTCTCAACAGGAGAATTGCTGAAAGTCAACACTAGTCCTCCGGCTCAAAACCGCTCCTGAACCCCTACCTAATGGATGAGAGTCTCCGCAGATCCACACCCGTTTCCCAGCTCCCTGCCAACCTGCTTAACAAAACAAAAACACATTTGAGCATGTGTGGGTGTATACACCATCTAACTGCTTGGGATTTCCATCTGCCTAATCCTTTTGTTTCTGCCTGCAATATATCTCTGCTAGCCCCGCACTTGACTGCCCCTATCTGTAGTGAATGAGTACCATACTCACCTGCATCTTCTCCCTCTAAGTGGAGGGCCTTGTTAAACAGCCTTGTGAACTGAAACTGGGTCAGCAGTGACCCGTCCCTGCACCTAATGTAAGTCCTACCATTGTCTTGTGTCTCTGCCTCATATCTAGCTAGTGCCCCCTTCCGAGCTTCCATCGTCATCCACCCCAGTCCCTAGCTCTAGCTCAAGTGCCCGGGGCTGCTGATCTTTGACCTCCTAATGCGTACCGGTGCCTCATCCCCTGACAACACCACACCTCCCACATGCAGGCCCCTCCTAGACTGATCCTGTCTCCTAGCTGCCGTGACCTCTGACACTGAAAGGCCCAACAGAAGGTCAAAAGAAATGCCACCCAAAACAGCCGTGCCTCTTGGAACTCTATGCACAGCATCAGCAGGACCTCAACCAAGCGTTCAGGTGCCTGCGGCTTCAACGGCCTTCTCCCATCCTGAGCCTTGGGTTGTATCCTGCCCCAGCCCTCTAGTAGTTTCCAGATCCTAAAAGCCTGTGTAAATTCTTGCACCCCCATTACTCTGCTGAACCAGCCAATGCCTGACAGATGGCGGCTTTCTGCCACTGGTGAGCTACCCTCCTCCTTCAGGGCTACCATGAATTAGCGCAGCTGCAAGTTCTTGGATCTTCAAGAATTCCTGTACTCCTCTCCTATGTGTTTTCTGAGTACTGGGAGCAAGGGATTGGCACATTTACACCTAGTTGCTGAGATCCCCAGGTTCCACAGGAACTGTGGTATTTCTTTTTGCGTATCATCTGCTTCGGGAGCCAGGGTCCGTAAACGTTCCCACTGCAAATGAAATAAAGCATCAGCTATACTGTTGCTCTTCCCTGGTACGTGCCTAGCCCTAAAATGTATATTGTATAGTAAGCAACTTAAGACAAACACCCAAAGCAGGTCCCTGACGGGATCTGCTGCCCCCTGCTGCTGATTGATAATGTGTACCAGCCCAGTATTATCTGACCAAAAAAGTACTTTCTTATCCCTTAGTTGCTCACCCCTCATATAACCAGTGCTATGACAACTGGAAAAAAAATCCAAAAAAGTGATATTCTTGGGCAGGCTCTGGTCTACCCATGATGCCGGCCATGACCCTGCGAACCAGGCCTTTTGCAGGTATGCCTCGAACCCTTGGCCACAAGCTGTGTCCATAAACAGTTCTAGGTCCACATTAGACACCTTAGCCTCTGGCCAGGCTGTCACCCCATTAAATTCAGCTAAAAAGGTCACCCAAATTGCCAGATCCTCCTCCACCGAGATAGGTATCCTTTTCCTGTGGTGAGGCTGTTGGATCCCAGCTGTAAGTTTCGCCAGCCATCACACAAAGGCCTGACCCATTTGGATGGTTTGGCAAGCAAAATCCAAGTGACCTAGGAATTGCTGCACCTGCCGCAATGTCATTTTCTTAGCTCCCTTTGTCTGGGCAACCATTAGCTGCAGGGCGTAAACTTTATCTTTTGGCAGGTTACAAATCATTGTCCTCAAGTCAGTTTCTATCCCTAGAAAGGACAGCACCATGGCTGGACCCACTCTCTGGTCCTGTGTGAGGGGCACACCAAATTCCCAACAAACTCCCTCTAAGGCCCCTAAAGTCTGTTTACAGGTGTCATCGTCTTGTGGCCCCATCACCAGAAAATCATCTAAGTAGTGGACATTCCCCTTCCCGATGCTGTTTGCTCAATTACCCAATGCAAAAAGCTGCAGAATTTTTCAAAATATGTGCACGCAATGTCTCACGCCATCGACATACATTTATCTACATAATATTGTCAACTTTCATTCTCAATAAGTTAAGATCTGCTGGGTGATCTGGAAGAGGCCGGAAGGCAGATTCCATATATGCCGTCATCATGAGCGCTTCCTGACCAAACCTCACAACTTTGCTCACCACCCTGTCAAAGGATGCGTAGTGAACTGAAGTCAATGCCGGGTCAGTAAAGTTGTTCATAGACCCACCCTCAGGAAACAGTAAGTGGGTAACCATGGGTAACTCATCCAGAGTGTTCTTGGGGACCACCCTCACCGGCAATACCCTAAAATTTTTAAGGGCGGCTCCATGAATGGGCCGGCGATTCTTCCCAGCTGCATTTCCTTTTCTGTTTTTTCCTGCACCACCCTCTAGTTGTCTCTTGCCAACTTCAAACTGGGTGCCTCAAAGTCCTGGTGAGGACCCGAGTATGGAATCCTAAAACCCTCTGTGAAGCCCTCTAACAATAAGATTGTGTCCTTCTTGTTGAAGTATTGTTGTAACCACCAACTCATTTTATTGACCCTTATTGGCGTTTCTGCCAGTTCCAGGACTCCCGTTCTTAGTGGGTGCATTTTTGTTTTGGCTCTGCCCCGCTCCCTTCTTGCCTCCTGAGCACTGCGTGAAGGGGTGTGACTTACCGCATGCAAAACATTCGTGAACAAACTTTCATCTTGATTGTGAGCATGATCCCTTATTGTACCGAAAACCAAGGTTCCCCACCCTGCCTAGCTTCCCCGATTCTTTACTCCCCACCCCGGGTCAAGTTTAACGGGGAGGCCACAATCTGTGCATTGCACGGATGCCCTGTCTGTAATCATGTCCGCCCACAGGGGCATATCTACCTGGTCCCATTCCTATTCCAGGTTCTTATGTAGGTGAAGATTGAAGACCTTGTCTTAGTGAAGCTGTGCTGATCCCCCCCCCCGGGCTGCATGTACTCTCATTACCCAAGACCAGTGGCTTAGGAGGCCGCAGCAAAGCTCTGGCTTATCGCGACCTGAAACTTACATATAAATTAGGAACCCCACTGACCAATTCTCAAAGTTCCTCTCAACATGGGGCTTCTTGCTGTCCTTACTCTTGTCACTCTTCTCACCTTCCTTTGTGTCACCTTCCTCCCCTCTGTGCAACAAGCTGAACACATCTACAAATTCTCTGCGGCAGATGGACGCTCTCGTCTCATCCAATAAATGTGCCCCCCACTTACTCATCCACACTGGAATACTTTGGCACCACTTCCTTCTCTCCTGCAGCTCCACCCACGCCACCCTTTCCTTAGCCTGCTAAGATGGAGGCTAGGTTCTTTAGAGCCCCAAGAATCTTATCCATCTTGCTGTCTTCCATACCGGCCCCATTGGCCCTGCTGTCCTTGTCCTCCGAGTTGAACGAGAATTAGTGGTATCTGCAGTCATGGGTCCACCCTCGTGGCTTGTTCAGCTTCCGACACACCACTCGACTTAGGATCCAGCCCGATCCGCTTGAACCTCGGGGCCATCAGCTGAGGATGTGGGTAGTGGCCTCGGGGCCTCCTCCTCTTTCTGTGTATCACGGGCTTATTCCCTCACTCCTCCAACTCCTAATCCATATCAACCGCTGGGTTTCTTGGGTAGCTGGTGTCTTGGCCTCTGCTGTTTGACTGGGTCCAAGAGTCGTGAGATGTCTCTTTCCAGATCACTCTCCTGGCCCTTTGGATCCTTTATGGGGCAAGGCCTGTGCCTCGAGCCTTTTTTCACCCCCTTGGGTGCCTACTGTAATCCCCTTTCCCGCTGCCCCTGGTTGCCCTGGGGCCACTTGGGCCTTGGGCTTCGGGGGCCTTCGCCCTCATCAGAGATTGAGTCTGCCTCCAAGCGACCCTGGGGCGGGCCCATTGGTAAGCCTGACAACACCTGTAAGTGTGCCCTGATATCATTGTGACCAAGATTTTTCTTACCTCCTAGCTGTCATCCATGTCATGGGCTCTGGTCCTTGTTGTGCTTCCGGCAAGCCACTGGAGTGTTCAGGCACGCTTCCAGCTATGCTGTTACTTTGGTCTCCACCATCCTTGCCAGCTCTGCTAACAGGGCTTTACGGCTTCGACTATGTGTTGCACCTTGGCTTGCCATCACTTCTGAAGCTGCTTCCCTAGGCCAACTAGGTCACCTTGGTTACCACTCCCTGCCCTGGCCTCTAACTTATCCTACCTCCTGAGCCAGGCACTCCGCAGGTCACCTGCATCGACTGGCCATTTGCCTCTCAAAATTGTAACAACTATTTTTGTTCCTCCCCAGATTTGTACCACTGATCCTTTGTCTGCTAAGAAGACACACATGCAGTATACCACTGAGCTGCAGCTTTATAGGCAGTTGACAGGGCACTCCTCCTTATCAGGACCTCCCCTCGCCTAAGGAGCTACTGAGGACCATGCCACCCACAGGGACTGTAACTCAGAATGCCCCCTTCCTTAACTTATTAATTTTTATTCTTTAAGCTCTTCTCTCTCTCTTTTTTTTTTTTTTTTTTGTGTGTGTGTGTATTGTCTATACTGTGGCACTCGCTACCACGCTCTGGCCTGCCAACTTCCAGAGCTAAAGAGGACCTCCCAATGCTGGCTGCTCAGGTACTTTTTTTTTGCAATTCTAATTTGTTAATTAACCGGCTCCTTCTGTACAAAGCTGCTTATGGCTGTCCATTAGCAAACTAGGTAGGTAGCATCGACAGTCCTCCACCTCCATCTCAGCAGTGGTTAGGCAACTACGCTTTCTGAAGTTGAGCTTCCATTTTTATTAAACCCACAGCTAGCACTCCCAGACAAATAAAGAAACTTCTTTTAGCCTCCATTACATGGCCACCAGTGCTAGCACCCGAGAGAGGAATGAAGTGAGCTCCACATGCCCCATTACCACGCCTCCCAGGTGAAAGGTTAAAGGTGTTTGCTGGTAAATTTTAAGTAATTTGCTACTAGTCACCAAATATGCAAGTGGTGACTGTGGACTCAACTCCGCTCTACGAGCATGGAGGTTGGAGCTCCTAACCGCTGCACTATACTAGCTCTTGGCACCACGTGGCCTCCCATTACCCACCCGGTCACGCAGACTGAGCGCATGTCCCTCACCTTGCCTGCCCTACAACCTGCCCCTGCGAGACCCCTTCTGGAATTAAACCCTGTTCTCCTGCTTCAAAGGTTTTTCCACAGAGACTGCAGTACCTTTGGGAAGCTTAGTGGCACACTAACCCTGCTGTGCCAAACAACCTCTAAGGGCCTGAGTGGCACGCTGCCTGGAAGACCGAATTCACCCAAGTTTGCCCGGTGTCCCATCACCATGTCACAGCTCAGTACTCCAGCTGCTAGGCCACACTGCCTACCTGGATGTGGCGCACTGAACACACCACCACTCGCTGCTGACCTGACACCGGAGGAGCCTTGGAAGTGGTGTGATCCTGAGCACGTTGCCACTTGCTGCTATCTGACACTGTAGAAGCTTTACTTCTGAGGAGTGATGCAGGGAAAAGGGGCTTAGATTGACCCCAGGTCTTAATCTCTCGGCCTCATGTCCTTCTGGAGCTCACTATCCATTTATTTTGAGCAGTGACCTTTTACTCTTCTTTGCATCATAGGGGCATGTTTGTTTGCAATGCAGAGAAAGCTGTTGATGAAGTAATCGAGAGCAAGAGCAGCACTGGGGAGATCTGTTATGGGACCCCAGTGGGTGACTATTTAGGAAAGAAGCCTCATCAAATTTGGAGCAGTCATGTTTTGGGATGAGGATTAGGAACATTATTTTTCCAAATATAGAAGACTGGGTTGTGATCACTAAGAGAGTTGGGTAATAACCCTGTCAGGTTTGTTTAATAGGACCCAGTTGAGGAAGGTGTGATTACCAGTTTTAGTATTCAGTCTAGTAGGTTCGCAAATAATTTTCATGAGGTATAACTCTCTGACAGGGCAGACTTGTATCCACTATGGCCAGCAGTTAGCCAGTTAAGATTGAAGTCCACAAGCAGAACTCTTCAGTCAGATTACTGGTGAGGGAAGTTGGAGCAGGGATAGGCACACTAGGAGGATTATAAATGCATCCTACATAGAGTGAGACTTTACCCCAACCAAGGATAGGTTCACAAATAGGGCCTCACAAGGCGAGTTCTCCAGGGCTAATAGAGTAGGACCCCACCTCCTTTTGTACTTACTCTGTTCTTCCTGTAAACAATAAAGCCTGGAAGCTCAATTTTATGAGTATGGACTGAGTTTTTAGCCAGGATTCAGAGATTCCTAGGATGTTGGGGGAATAGAGGTTTGCCCAAGCTTCAAGCTCGTGTATATTGGGCCTAAGACTGTTAATGTTCATATGTATTTAAGTCCCCTAATTGTGGTTCAGCAAGGATCCATAGGGCATGACACCATGCAGTTTGGTGGTATACAGCCCGAGTTTGATTCTGTGGGCCCAATTCACAAATGGTTGCGTCCGCCGCAAGTCCTGTTGTGCCGAACATACGGCACTGAGGGGGCTTACAGACATTTGGTGCCAATTGTAATTCTGGATTGGTGTGCCAGACACAGCAAGTTAAATCAACTCTCCTCTACTCTAACTTTGCGTCCAAGGGGGATCCAGTTCACGGGGCTGCTTTAAGCTGCCGTAAAATGTGGAAAAGGTCACAAATGTGCCAGCCCTTCTTGAATCAGGCTGCGTTGGGCCAAAGTGCTTTGGCACAGCTGCGCCAAACACTGTGGATGACGCAGGGCTTAGCGCAAGTCCTGTGTCATCCTTCATGAATTGGGCCTAATGTCTCTGGATAGCAGTAGTAGGATTAGGAGCTTTAGCATGGTTAGGCGGTCCAGAGACATTGCCAAGGACATTATGCTGAACTGCTGTGGTAACTAGAATAGCTTATGACAGTTGCCATTTCTATATAGCCCATGCATAATTAGCAGGGCTAGGATAACACTTAGTGCAGGTCCCAAATTAAAGGACTGTTCTTGCTCATTATAATGACCATAGCAGGGAGTTAAAGGCCCAGCAGCAACTAGATCAAAGCAGAAAACCTTGAGATGTATATTAAGGTGTGGGCAGCCCCCTTGAGGGTCATGCTTAAACCTGAGAATACCTCCCAGCTAACAGGGTGAGGCAAGGAGGGCAATGCAGTTAGGTATCTCTGCAGTTAGGCAAGGAGAGCTTCGCCACCACAGGCCAGGGTGGGTGTAGATAGCAAGATGATATAGAACTTACTGCACAGCAACCTATGCTGGCAAATGACTATGGCACAGTAAGAATATTCACTCTACCCAGATGGTGTGTAGCTAGGAAACTGCATTAGCAGTTGACCTAGTTAAGGACAAAAAAATATTTAGTCCACACAGCTAGGGTGTAGCTAGGAGTGCTGAGGTAGAAGATATTCCTAAAGTGAGACATGGATACTTTTTCACCTTGAAACAGAGTGACTGGCAGTGAGGTAACAGATAAAAACACACAGCAGATTACCTAGCAGTGGTAAAGGCACTATAGAGCAGGAGAGCTAGCAGTATATACTAGCAGTAATCAGCTAGTAGTTAAATAGGTGGAGGAACAACACATTGCAAGTTATGCTAGCAAACGAGAAGGCTCTGTGAGTAGCCTAAGGTGGCGCTATCCCAAGGGATACTACCCCTGCCTGTGTGATTAATTGCATGTTGAGGGGCCTGAGCTCGTTGAACGGGTGCCTCCACCCGGAGGGTAGATTTAACGGTAGCGTAGCTGCTCTGGGTACAGCCCTCCGGGACACTGATACCCCCCTCTAACCCCTCTAGTGGCTTACACTGATCAGTAGATAAGTAATCACAGTTAACATCAAGATACAATATTGAACCCTCTTTTGGCAAACATACCACATGGGCTGGATCAGCTGCACTGCCCTGGAGACCCCCTGTAAAACAAGACCTGGAATAGAACAGTGTAAAGGCAATACAGTATCCCCTCCACAAAGGTACACAATGGCCAGGTTAAATGCAAAAAGAATAGAATCTGATTTATTCAGGGGACATGGAAAAGGGTGGGGCAGCAAGCTGGTATTTGATTTCAGATCTGATTTAGTCAGGTTAAACTTGCATGCACTAAGAGTCCCTCTAGCACAGTCACACACACTCTGGGTACCCAGTTGTTATGCAAGCTAGCCTGAAGCGTTGCCCGGGGTAGGCCGGCATTGCAGCTGTTGTTGGGGCTCTTAGGAAAGAAAACAACATGCACTTTAACCCACAGTTTGTAATGCAGAGCTGGATGGCTCAGTCTGAAATGATCAACCAAAACAATTAAATCAGATGACACACCAATGATTTGAGTTTTGTTGCCGGGTGCTACCCTGATGTTTACTCACACTACCCAGACCAGGATGCAGGATTGACGAGATGAAGACCTCAGAATGGAGGGCAGGTTTGCCACGGGAAG
This sequence comes from Neoceratodus forsteri, assembly GCA_016271365.2. NCBI lineage: Eukaryota > Metazoa > Chordata > Ceratodontiformes > Ceratodontidae > Neoceratodus > Neoceratodus forsteri. The sequence goes on along the minus strand of CM057456.1, from coordinate 761,266,605 downwards.
CAGGGCCCACACGACGCAATGATGTTGAGCAGGGAGCCGAATCCCAGAGTGGGTCTTTTGCCGGATGAATCTCTGCGGCATGAGTGGCAATCTAGGCCAAGATGGAGAGGCCCAGACCTGGTGAACAGTTTGAATTTTAGTCCAGTTAGGTGCTGGATGCAGCGTCCAGCTCGCGTGATACATTCAAGGGTGTGGGGAACCAAATCGTGACCCACACTACACACTCAGCACACTTATAGTAAGAATAGCCAAATACCACATTTTTGATGACAGTCCGGTTGCAATTAGGCAGTGTCTCTGTGCAAAGTGTACGCTCTGAGGTTCTTTTCAATTCCTGAAAGGCCAATCGCTCCAGGAGCAAGTCTGGGGTCCACACCAGGTGAAATTCACTCTCATAATTCAGAATTCTGGTCACAACAACAGCAGTTTCGGAAAGAATTTGATATTAGATTACAGACTTTTTTTTTAAGTTTTTATATTGCAGCTTTATTTTCTCTACTGCTGCGGTACGATCAGTGGGGGCATCCAGCTGCCAGCTTCCCCCACCCGGAGGGCAGCAGGCTCACTCGTATGATGGGTGGTCTGGTACGGCCGCTCCCCGACCCGCTAGGAGGTCCCCCTATACCTTTCCAAGCCTATACCAGACCCACCCCAGCGCGATTCCACAACAGACCGCCGGGCAGTATAAGCACAGCTATCAAGCTGCTGGCTTGCACCCAGCCATTTTTCCTCCACTTTTTGTCCCTTGAAGTGCAGACGTGCAATGACGTTGGAGGTACAACGTGCCGACGTCTGCTGCACTCCACCCTTAAGTGCACCAGCTCTAGTAGTGTCCCCAGTCGTCACCGGGGTCCGCTACAGAGAGGTGGGATCCCATAACTCTCCCCGCGATAGGAGAGTAGTCCTCCGGATGCTCGATCCCATCCATCCCCTGCCGATCCAAGCGCGTTTCTGAACCGGGTCACCAGCGAGGTGTGGTGTCCAGCATCTCAACCCTCAGCGCCACCGGGCTGGCTTAGATTGTAGACTTCTTCACACAGGAAGATGGCAGCAGGCAGGCCAGACACAGCCTTCCCGCCGATTTCCCGTGCTACCACACAGGAGTAGCTGCTCGGATCACTCGAGCTGTTCACTCTCTCAACTCCAACTACACAGTGGCACACTGCTGCAGGCAGCTCTGGGCTTTCCCAGTGATCCAAAAAGTTTGGTTAGTTAATCCATCTGTCTGTCACAGAAAGGGCTCCCCCTCCAGGTCCATTTAGGCGCCAAACAGTAAAAACTACAATTGCTACAGAAATCCACTCCCACAAGACCTCTAGGGACAGTCTCCATTTTAAGGTCCCCTGAGGTTCCAATTGGCCCAAACTGGCAGTCCAGGACAAAAATGGTGGCTTTTAGCAAAACAGTCTGTGCTGCAAAGGAAAGCAGGTTAGAGAAACTACTATATCATTATTACTAAAACAAATAATCAGCAAGCAATCACAGATCCTAATAGGGTTTCCTCTGTGTACTTAGCGATGGCACAATGAAGCAGCTGTAACACAGCCCGGGTGGAACTCGAGCCTGAAACCACTCGGCCCCCACCCAGTGCAATTATAATCTACAAAATAGATGCCTCCTAAAGAGACAGGCACAGAGGCTAACAGGGCAGTCGCATGCAAGCACATTCAGGCTGTTTAGACATAGAATACCGTCCTGGCAGTGGACATTAGGCAAGCCCAGGAAGACATTTTAGGGACCCCCATTTGTAGGGGGTTACACTAGCAATATTTATGACACTAAACAATTAGTGCAGGGAGCTAGCTATACCAAACTTCTAGTAACACACTGTTAACAGTCTGAGTTCAATTGTGTTACATATGTGACATACAGAGAGAGTGCTATCAAGCCTAGTATACCAACATCTTCATGCAGTTGGATTTAGAACATTGCAGCACCTGTGGTTGTTAAAATTCCTTATCATGATTATTGTCAGACTGCTTTTTTCTTAGAAGAAAATTCATACAAGCGAATACATTTAAACAATCTAAATAAGTCTACTTGGACAGCAAATTTGTCAGATTGTTTGTGGGATAAAGTTCAACCCTTTACGGAGGACAAAAATCTGAACAGGGGTGAGAATTAACTCTGATAGGTGAGAATTAACTCTGATAGGTGTTATTACTTCTTTTGTATCTTCGAGTTGTTTCGAAGACTTCTTTTCTTCTTCTCCCCTTTGTCCCCCCGCGTATTTTCCTCCTTTTTCTGCCCCTGTCCAGTTGCTTTCTGCTTTTCTTTTTGGTGGTTTCCAATGACTCTTTGTCTAAAAAAATCACTGGAGTTGTAGGGACCCTCCCCAACATCAGCATGTCCTCCAAGTCACTATTGTTAGCCTCCTGTATAGTCACTTTCGTAGTTTGTCTTCACAAGGCTTTGAATTATTGCATTTACCTTTTCCACTGTGCAGTGCTAAGGCACTGTACATAGTATTTTGTAACATGATTGTATTGCTGTATGTATTGCCTCCCCTCGAACCACTCCTTTCTGAGCATTAACTTGCAAGCAGTGACACAATCAGGGTCACTTTGCTCACTCTATACTGGTATTTAAGGGAGTGCATTACCACCAATACTTCGCCCCTAAGACTACGGTTGAAGCGCCGGGGTATCTAGTGGCTTTTTTGCACACCTGTACCTGTTCTCCATTTAGTTTGTGATAGCCACATTTAAAAATATTTGGGTTTGCATTTCAACCTTGTGTGGAGTGCTTTCCTTCACAGACTGTGTTCGTAGCTGTGAGTGTCTGGCTCTCTTGTGCTTTTTCTGTGATAATTTGGGGAGTTAGCAACTCCCGCCTGGCACTGGACTCTTAAATCCACCAGTGCACACTATTTCCTGGTTCAAATGGTGTCGATTCTGTTGGGTAGGGCAGCTTTTTTTTAGAGTTCAGATTTCCCACTCTGAGATGCTCCACCCACTCCCTGATTGTTGGCTTTTGATTGGTGAAGCAAGGAGGACAGGGCTGATATAAAGGGTCCTGTCTTCTCGGTCCTCCTTGGTGAGGCGGCATCCATTGGGGGGGCTGGATCGCACTCCCTTCTAGACCCCTTTCTGAGCAGATCCTCTTCCTTCCAAAGAGGAAGGAGAACTCAACAAATGCTTGGGTGCTGGAAGTGGTTCAGCAATGACAAGTCCTAGAGGGCCTCTCTGTCCTTCTGGTACATCCTCCCTTTCCAAACTGTTACCCTCCAGGACATCTTGCCTACCTGCTGGAGGAGGTTCAATACCGCCTCCACATGAGAGCCACAGAGCCTATCCCTAATGCAGAAATGAATCAGGGCTACTGTTCCCAGTATTTCCTAATACCTATGCGGATAGGAGCATTACAACCAATCCTAGACCTTCTGGGCCTCAACCTGTGTTTTGTATTTTAATTTTTTATTTGTAAGTTACAGGCAAAACTTACAATAAATTGATACACAGAGAGATATATGAATTGAAAAGCAGTACAGTTCTCTTGGAAACTTGTAGACACTCTCCCTTAAGATACATGATGGGGGAAATACCAGGAGTAACATTAATTTCAGCTATTTAGTAAAAGCTTTACAGGGTGTTACATGGCGCTACAGGGTTAATACTAGAGGACAGAATAATATTGATTCCTAGTTTACAATGGTGGCAAAAAGGCCTTCAATATCCCACATGTAACAATTCAGTTATTATAGAGTTAGAACTTTTACCACAAGGGTGAAATTAGAGTTTACCAAAACACAAAATTTAATGCGCAACTATACAACCTGAACTAGAGAAAGAGCAGTGAATAATCCCGCACTGCAAACATAGACATGAAATGTATTGATAGTGGTTAGGTACCTTGAAAATGATACCCCCGTCTCTCCACATCTCTCTCTCTCTCTCTCTCTCTCTCTCTCTCTCTAACACACAACCATAACTTCTACTAAGAGGCGTGCACAGAGTCAGTGAACAAGGGGGGCCAAAATCCTCACAATACTAGGAGGTCTGGGGGTATGCCCACCCCCTCAGCAGGAAAATTTTTTAAAACTTCATTGTAAATGGTGCATTTTCTTGCATTTTACAGCCAAGTAAGAATCAGCTATTGCCCAGGACGGAACGTAGTCCTTAACCTTCTAGTTATAGCAGTCACACAGCAGCCAGCCTCTCAGTCCTGCCCTCACCATTCCACTCTCTAAGGTTGGACTCTGATGGAGAAGCAAGTTAAAACATAGAGGATTGTGTTTAAGCAGTCATACGTAACAAAGATATTCTTCTATCGAGAGGTTTCCATGGTAACAGACGAGGTACTCTGTTACCAAGGGAACCTCAAGATACAAGAATTTCCTTTGTTTGTGTATGACTGCTCATATACAATCTTTTATAGTGTATGGGCAGTCACAGCATAGAAAATCGCACAAAACCAGCTGGAGAAGACAACAGAGAACAGAAAAGTTAACACTGTCTTATTTTTTTTTAACTGACACAGTGTGCTGCAGATGTTTCTGCAAGTTCAAGTTTAAAAAAACAGCAACTTCCAGCGTAACTAGATTGAGGAAAGCAACTATGTAGCAGCATTCCAAGTTGTTATGCTGCAGTAGTGACATAGCTACTGATGCATAACAACTCCATTCTGGTTACAGATTTCTATCCATAACAACATACGACCTTACACTATATTATTTTTACAGGTTCCGGAACTTGGACTATCAGATCATCAGAACAAATGGACCCAGGGTTGATAGTACTAGGCCACCGCAGTGTGACACTTAAATGGCTCTGCAACTGTATTTTGGGTATCTACTTGCAGAGATCAGTAAAAATGTTTAGAAAGTAGATACTTTACAAAGGATATTTAGTGTTTTGAATGTGATAAGAATCTAACCCAAGAGTGGCAGTTGCTCTGCTGAAATCATCCAGCTACGTAGGTGGCCAGTCCGACACTTGCTTGTGGCAGTATTACAGAGTATGAACAGGTGCATCAACAGCCAGTGTCAACTTGCACAGAGTTAGGTGGAATGTATTTTTACCCCCATCTCCCACAAAACTATCTAGTTGGTAAAGGTCAAAATACACAAGAGTTTCTTGTAGAAATCTGAGAAAGAGTTAAAAGCTTGTCACATCTGATGGCAGAATCCATAAAAGTGGCATAACGCGTGATGAGTTTTCAAGGAGCTGTTGTCTAACAGTGGGACCTTATTTTATTTTTAGTCTTGGTCATCCTTATTTTAGATCTATTTGTGTGACAGAATACTTAACATGGGGAAACACCACTTTTTTTAGGGCAACATTTTCTCTAAAGCAAAGTGGATCGTAAGATTGATCAACTTTATTCTTAGAAAGCACAGTTTAATCCCCATATGCATTAACACACATTAAACAAGCATTTGTCAATGCCGAATGTTTGCTTGCTGGCATTGGCATTGGTAGTGTAGGAGTCAAAGAGCTGCATAATAGGAATGGCAGTGAAGTATTGAACTGTGAAGCCAACCCCACCACCACCCTGCAGAGACTAACAGGCATTGGGGTGTGCCTTTGGGTCGTCAGGCATAACAGCCACGCCATTTCACCACACCCTACCCTGCAGACACTGACAAGTGTCATGGTGTGCCTTGAGGTCTTTGGCTTTTATGCTCACCCCATTCCATCAGGAAATACAGTGAGATGGGTCCTGTATAGGAGAATGGGGTGAACTTTGGGGCCTTAGAATCCAAGTCACACCTCGATGCCTCTCACTGGCTGCAGGGTGTGGAATGGTATGAGCATTACAGGCGAGAATCCCAAGTCACACCCCTGATGTCTGTCAGTCTCTACAGGCTGGGGCGTTGTGGTGGGAAACCCTAATGCCTCAGGCGTTCGTTGGCATTTTCACTCCAAATTTTCAACATGGGTTTTTTGTGACCCCCACCTTATGAACAGTGGCAATATCAGTTTGTTAGCCAAAAGCTGATTTTGCACAGCGACTACGCCATTTGGCACCACAGGTGTGAAAACACATTTCGAACAGGATGTGAAAAATGACAGCTGTACTGTTCATGGGGAGGTACAAAAAATGGCACTGTTGAAATTCTGCAGTGAAAATATTAAAAAAAACTGGAAGTCACGAACGTGTGTAGACAATGCACAACACATACCCATAATGCAGTTAGTTTGGGGATTTTGTACAACAGATTGTCAACTCAGGGATTTTGGAACCTCCGCTCATGAACAGTGTCACTGTGATTTTCTTACTCTGTCCCGAACAGTGATTTCCCACAGCGACCACACATTTCTGCGCTGGAAGTGCGAAAACACATTTCGGTCATGGTGTGAAAAATGACCACTGTACTATTCATAAGGAAGTGGGGAAAAATGCCAGTGGTGAAAAACTGCACTGAAAATATTAAAAATCCATGAAGTTACGAGGGTGCGTGGAAACTGCGCAATGGTCGCTCGTAACAGTCATTTTATGGACTTTTTTCACCAAATTTTTAACATAGCCATTTTAAGACCTCTGCCCATGAACAGTGTTGCTGTGATTTTGTTAATCTGTCCTGAACATTGATTTCAAGACACCGATCATGCACAGCGTATATGGCGGAAGCACATTTTGGCTGAGATGTGAAAAAGGACAGCTGTACTGCTCATAAAGAGGTGTGATAAAATGGCAGTGTTGAAAATCTGGAGTGAACTTATTGAAAATTCACAAACTTACAAGCGTGCGTAGGAACAGGGCAATGCATGGTCGTAAAACAGTCATTTTGAGGAATTTTTTCACCAAATTTGCAACATAGGGTTTTTGGAGGCCTACCTCATGAACTGTGATACTGTCGTTTCGTAAATTGGTCCTGAAAGGTGGTTCCGCGCAGTGACCGCAAAATCACCTTTCCGGGCTGATTAATGCCATGACAGTGACAGAATTCATGAGGTGGGGTCCCAAAAACCCCATGTTGAAAATTTGGTGAAATAATTCCCCAAAATGCCTGAGATATGCAACCAAAGTTGAAAAAAACCCTATTTATTCCATTATTCAGCTTACCGGCATTTCCTCAGTTCACGGTCGGCTTTGAAGAGTCCAAACGTGTTCCCGATCCACCGAAGATCATTGCACCGGACTCGGAGGTGGGGTGAGGTGGGGGTGTGGGGAGGTGGATGCACAGAGGGTGGGCGCGGGTGGGGAGAGGGGGACAGGACAGTCAGCGAGGAAGGTTTTTCTTCAGTTTTTTTTTTAATTGGCAACGCGGAGTTGTGCCACACTGGGGTGGGCTCTCGGCATGGCAGCTGGAAGGCTGTTTGGGAGGTGGAGCCGACAGGATTGGGCACCCCTGTCGGCCATAAGAACTATTGCCATGCTGGGTGGGCTCCCAGTGTGGCACTAATCTTGGGGGGGCTGGAGCCGACGGGGATTGGGCACCCTGATGGGTTGTTAGACTGCTGCCACGGCTTGGGGTGGGTTCCCAGCGTGGCACCTGAACTCTGTTGTGGGGGCCAGCACAGCTGATGGGGGATTGGTCACCCGGTTGGCTATACAATGTGTGCGTGGGGGGGGAGCGCATGAGCATGCAATATGCGTGCGTGTGTGTATGGGAGGTGTGCATGAGCATGCGATATCTTATCGCTGCTCACTGAAGCGTAGCTCTCCCTTTCAACTGTACAGCACTGCATTTTCGGATCATGGCACTATGTTTCTTGCACATGCGTGCAAGCAGACATATTACTAATGCTGATCTCATCTTCTTTAATCCCTGCTTACAGAGATTTTATTTTTAACATCACCGATGGCCAAACCTTTCACAGTGTTGACCCAGAGTCCCAGAAGGGTCGTGAGATGGGCAGGGGACTCAGTGGAGCTGGGCTGTGAGCAGGATAATGACGATCAAGTGAGGGTCTGGTTCCAACAGGTGCACGACCCACAGGACCCCAACCATGGATGAGCAGGACCAGAGCTCCTCTACTATTCGGTCCACGAACCCATTTCCTCCTGAACTCCCGGGGTCTCTGTGACCGGGAGCTCCTGCCACTCTTGAGGACCGACCTTTCCTTAAATGTGTTGCAACAGTTCTTCTATTTCTACGCCTAATCTATCCTTTACTGTTTCTAGTCCATATGGTTGGCCACCTGTGGGCTCCGCTTCTCCCTCCTTTGACTATGCTACAGTGTCCTCTTTGAGTTTCCTTTTCCCTCTCAGGTCCTCGTACAGGGAGGTTATTGTGGTGACTTCAGAGTATATGTAAAAAAGGTTGTGTTTATTGTTGGATTTAGTATGTAATAGCACTGTGTTATAAAATACCTTAAGGTATATACCTTATGTTTATGAAACCTGTAAATATTTAAAATACCATGGCACTTGGTGTTTTGATAATGGTAAAAAGTACTTGGTGTCTATTATAGAAATTAAGTTAGTTGTGCTGTTTAAAATGCTTTGAAATTAATGTAAACTGAAAAAGTCTAAATGTAATGGTGATTTGCATATGTCCCATGATGCATTGCATTATGGATGTATGTATGATGTTGTATTGGGCACCCCCGTTAGCTATACAGTGTGTGTGTGGTGGGGGGGGGCGCGCATGAGCACGCGATATCTTATCGCTGCTCACTGAAGCGTAGCTCTCCCTTTCAACTGTACAGCACTTCATTTTCGGATCATGGCACCATGTTTCTTGCACATGCATGCAAGCAGACATAAAAAGGAAAATACAGTAGACTTGAATGAGAGCTGAATACTGTGAACAGTACAATACCAGACTTTTTATCGTTCATCTTTTAAGAGAAAGCTAAACAGCGCATAGAGTTATTAATTCCTTTCCCAACCCCAATTCCAAGTGTAATAGAACTGGCGAATATTGCCCTGGTGATTATAGACATTCATCTATAGGAGACGTCATGAGTTCTAGAAGAGATTTCATTCATTTGGAACTCAGTGGGGGATGCTTGGTTGTCACAGAATTGCAATTGTTGCGATTTGTGTAAAAACGTATTTTTGTACCAGCATGTCTGACTTTTAATATTGAATGTTAAGGTACGCTTCTCTCTTTGTATTTCTTCCTAGTGTACTTTTCTAGCAAAAGATACTAAGTGCAGATTGCATGTTTATTTTTATTGGTCTTCCATTGGGTTTTTGTACAGTGTGAACAATTATAATAATAATAATAAAAACAACACTAGATCTGGCATAACCTTAACATCCGATTCCCCGCAGCAATGTACATTTTCAGCACATACCAATTATAAATGTGCACTATCCTTCCTCTGCTCTGTTCAGTCCTCCACACAGTCCAGTCGGGTCACGGATGCTGCTGTAGTCCGTGTCAGTAGCAGCAGACTCAGGATCGGTTTGCCCCAGGAGTCTTGGGATCAGGATGGATAACATAGAAACATAGAAGTTGACGGCAGATAAGGACCGCAAGGCCCATCCAGTCTGCCTGTTTTTTCTACATTATGAATGTGTCATATGCCTTTGCTCTTGTCAATGACCTATCTATTCCTACTCGTCTGTATTGCTCCCTTATGCCTATTCCATGCCTGTTTGAAGCTCTGCACTGTATTCATATCCGCCACTTCCTGAGGTAGGCCGTTCCATACATCTACCACCCTTTCTGTGAAAAAGAGCTTCCTCACATTACCCCTTAATCAGCCTCCCTCTAATCTCATGCTGTGTCCTCTTGTCCTGCTATTTTTCTTATATTGAAACATGTTAGACCCTTTCACGTTGTTAATGCTCTTAAGATGTTTGAATGTTTCGATCATATCACCTCTCTCCCTCCTTTGCTCTAGGGTATATATATATTGAGCTCTGTTAATCTGTCCTCATATATTTTCTGATGCAGTCCCTGCACCATTTTGGTTGCCCCTCTCTGGACTGCCTCAATTTGGTTAATGTCCTTGTGAAGGTGTGGCCTCCAATACTGCACTCAGTACTCCAGATGGGGCCTAACCAGTGTCTTGTAAAGAGGGATTATTACCTCCCTCTTACGACTTGTGATACCCCTACTAATCCAACCCAACATCCCCCTAGCCTTACCTACTGTTTTAGTGGTCTGCTTGGATGATTTCAGGTCATCTGTGATGACGCCCAAGTCTCTTTCTTCCCTTGTGATTGCCGGTAACTAAGGGTTTGATAACTACTAGCTTCTGGCAACAGATACTACTCAGTTCCACCTCATTCTGCACTGTCAAATCCCGTGTGCAGATGAAAACTGAATGCTCTGTCATGCGCAGATAGCAAGGCTGGACCATGCAAGACAGGACAGCATTAATCTTTTTTTTTATTTTTTTTTCACCAACGGACACGCGGCACGGGACTTGCATGTTCTGATGGTTGCTTGGCAACAAACAACTAGTTAGTGTAAATTAGAGTGCCAAGCCCAAAACCCGGACAAAAGAGCTTTTAAAGGAAAATCCACCCAGACAAAAAAATAATAATTTTTTAACTTTGGTTAGAGGATGCGCTTTAGCAGGAGGGCCGAGGCCAGGGTTGCCCCCCCCCCCCGCGCATGCCTATGCCCCTACTGTTCTGTAACATTTGTAAGGGTATTCAGCCATGAGTGATGTCCAAGTGTCTGATGTCCATGAAAGGATGATCCACTGGCCTAGAAAACAAGTGGTGCTTAAGATAAAGGACCAGCGCCATTACTCCACCATGCGGTTCGCGCCTCCACCATGAATTTCTTTTTTTTTTCTTCCGGTAAGCACTTCATACACTGGAGCCCTGGCAGGTGGCTACAGCCCTCTGAATGGAGGGACACTCTCTCTCTCCAGTCCCGTCGCTCCCATACTAGGCAGTCCCCGGTAGTTACCCTGCAGATTGCCTCCCCACCATGGGGCCAGGAGGAGGTTGCCGGCTTCTCCCCCCTCCCAGAGACTCAATCCAGGGACCACTCCCAGGATTGACGGACCATCATTGAGCCTGCCAGGTTTGTTTTTCCTTTTTCATCCAGCCCCCCTCTTTTCCGACGTAAGGACATGGGATCAAGCCTCCTGACCCGTACTGCCCTCCAGCCACCACCAGAGCACAGTCAACGAGCAGGATGACTAGTCCCCTCCTCCCGAGAGAGAGAGAAGAGCAGTCCTCTGGATGCTCAATCCAGTCCCCCCCCCCGACCCCTGGTGGCCTGGGCCCATTCCTGAACTTGGATCGCCGGCATGGTGCGAGGTGTAGCGTCCAGCACCTCTGTGCCACCGGGCTGGACTCCACCATGGATTTCACATTTTCAGCACACGTTCCAGCAATTGTGCCCCAAACTTAAACTGTAAACTGCGGCAAACATGCAAAGGATATGAAAAAGACTTATCATTGTGCAACCATCAATTATACTTCAATATATAGTTTCAGGTAAAAAGTTTACAGTTCTTAGGAGAACAACTGTTCAGTGAAAGAAGACTCTCACCTCCCCGTTTCTTCTTCTTCCTACGAGACTCCTTCTGTCCTGGCCATTTCAGCTTCAGTGCAGCTCTTTATCTTTCCAACTTCAGCTGGATCATTAAAGAGGTAGGTATGGCCATTTCACAACACCTCCAATTTAGCTGGAATAAGAAGCTGTTGCTGTATTTTTAGGACATGTAAGGACATCTGAATCCTATCGAAGACTTTTCTGTGTTGCCTTGTGGAGTAGGAAAGATTTGGGAAGTGTGGAAGCTCCGCATCTCCATAATGGAGTTGTCTCCTTCTCTTACCTAGTGCAAGAATCCTGTACCAAACTCCAACACCGTTGCATACCACAGGCAGTGTTCTAGGCCCCAGACCCCTGTCGCTGCTGTCTGGGGAGTGATATGGTATGCTTTCTCCAGGACCATAATTGGTTCATCTTTGGCCAACCCCAAGATTTATGGGAGCATCACTAGCACCAAGTTCAGATGGTCCTTACCCTCAGCCCATTCGGGAAGCCTGATGACCGAATATTCTTCTGTTTAGTTTAGTTTTCCACATTCTCAGGTCTTTGTTTAAGCAGGGAGTTTTCTCTTATCAATTTGGTAGTAGTGTCTATTGATTTGAGGGACGCTCCTTCTGTACACTGCACAGTCTGTTCTGTTCCATTGAACTGGGTTTCAAATATGTTAACCTGTGGAGTTAAGGCATGTAACTTCTTGTCCATGTCTTGGGATTGTTTTAATCAGTTTTGTAAGGGTCGAGTTCATTGTGCTAAGTGACACCTCATTTGGGCCAGTGCCACTTCCCTTCGAAGCTCCATCTAACTGCTGCGGCCTGCCATCTTTCTTTTTTTTTGTCTGCACACCACCCCCTCTCCACTGCCCTTACTGCCATCTCCCACCCCGCTTCCCCGGACTTATCGTCCTCTGCAGATACCTCCTGGCATACTCCCCAGGGCAGAGCCACGGCACCAGGCAGACATGTCAAGGACAGGACAAGGTATCAGCAGGGGGCACCTGCCGACATTGCCTCCCTGGCTTACCCCCAGGGCGGGGTTCTAGGCTGGCTGGAACTATGGACTTCGGCATTGGTCAGCGGAGGGAGAGCTGGAGGGAGCGATCAGGGCCAGGGCGGGCATCATTATGGGTGGCGTACAGTTTTTGTATTGGTGTTTTTCCCCTGGGACAGGGACGTGCAATGACATCACGCAACCGCCCTGCCCCACTCACATAACGGTGCTGGTATGGAGGTACCCCCAGCCTCTGCCAGAGGTTCACGTTGTGCTTGACACTCCCCCCCCTCCAGGAGAAGGAGAGCAGTTCCAGGGACACTCAGTCCTTTTCCCCAGCCAGCCCTCCAATGTCCCGAGTCATTCTTGAACCTGGGTCGTCAGCGTCGCAAGTGGATGCCCTGCCCCTGTGCCGGTGGGCTGCGCCCTGCCATCTTGTAGCAGTGATGATTTAGGTTTGAAAAATTTTATGGGGGCCGCAGTATTCCTCGGTTTACCCATCCTCAACCTTTTGATGCTAAACGCTGTTGATAGATGTGAAATGGTGTCAGAATATTAAGTTAAGGGACACTGTCAACCCCCTTAGGCCTCAAAGTGTCCCTTGTTTAAAAAACACATTTTATGATTGCTAACATTCTGTAAAGATTGCTAATGTAGCTAGCAGTTTGATTCTGATTATTTTTTTCTTTTAAAAAGTGAAAAACAGACTGTCCACCATACTGGTGTTACCTCACAAAGACAGGTTTGATGAACTCCCACTGCATCTTTCCTGGACTTAGGAACACCCCCAACACAGTCCAGCCACTCATGATGCATTGGGAGTTAAGGTGGCTACTACCTCATGAGTAACTGCACTGTTTGAGGGTGCTTCTGGTGTTTAGGAAGTATTCAAGAATAGAGTCAGGATTTGAAACAAAATGAAAGTTGTTTATAACTATACATTAGCATGCATTTCAGGCCTGTTAAACAAGGAGACAGACAAAACAAACAGCAGCATTAATTAATTTTAGAGAAGGTAAGCAATCATAAAATGTGGGATTTTATCTAGAAATAATATGATGCAAAACAGGTTGACAGTGTCCCTTTAAAATAGTTTTTTTTTATTGAAAAATAAGGTTCAGGCCCTTGGGAGCTCTATAAAGATAGAGTGTCTGGTCTGATCTGCCAAGCCACACCCCCTGGGTCTAAACCTGTTTACAGAATGCAAATGGTTCTGCATGGTCTTCGTCCAGTCCCTGTTCCCTTTAGTGCTGCAAGGTTTTGGATGTGTGCCCCGGATATGAAGTATGCCTATTTCTATATCAGGATCCATGAGTGCCACGGAAAGTACCTGTGGGTTATGCTCCAGGGCTCTCTCTGTAAGTTTGGTGTATTGCCCTTTGGCTTATTCTCTACACCACACACCTTTAACAGATGCTTTACACTGGTTGCAGACTCTGCCTGAAGGGAGGGCCTCTATGTTTTCCCATACTGTACGCTGAGGATTGACTTCTGAAGGCCCCATCCCAGGAGGAAAGCATTTACACACTGTTCATACTCAACAGCTTTTTGAGCAATTGGGCATTCTAGTGAATGAGCCAGTCAGTGCTCACTCCTTGGCAATATTACCAGTACATAGAGGGGGTTCTAGGCATGTGGGTAGGCCAGGCATGTCTTTCTTTGGACTGTGCATTAGCATTGTTTGCCCAGGCTCAACTGGTCTGTTCCAGCACATCCACTATGTCTCAGCCAGATGTCTCTTACAACTGATAGGCCTCATGACTGCTCCTGTCCTCACTGTCCCACTGGTGCATCTGCATATGAGGTTCCACAATGGTTCCTCTTTGACTAGTGGGCTTAGAAGTGGGATGAACTGCAGTGTATCATACAGGTGGCTCCTTCATTTCGCTGCTCCCTGCCTTGGTGGTTGGACCTCTCCAACCTGGAGAAAGGGTCTCCCTTTCTCTGTTCTTCTCTTCTTCTAGTGATGATTTAAGAAGTCTCCAGAACTGGCTGGGTTGCCCATGTGGGTTCCTTCTAGACTCTGGGTCAGTGGTCCCCCTTAGACATGGATCTCCCCAGCAACACTTTGGAGTTGGACCGTTCTACCTGGCCCACAAACCTTCGTTGCCCTCCTTTGGGGTCACCAGTTGTTGATCCATATGGACAACATTTTGGTGATGTACTACATCAACTGCCAAGCCATTGTTCAATTGTATCCTCTCTGCAAAGATGCAGTGAGATTCTGGCACTGGGCCATGGGACACGAGATGTTCCTGATGGCTGTCTTTCTGCCTGGTACCCTCAGTGTCCTTACTGATCACCTTAGCAGGTCTCAAATGCTTGGCCATGAATGGGAGTTATTGAACTCAGTTGTGAACAACCTGTTTGTGAAATGAGATTGCCCAGCCATAGACCTCTTTGCGTATCCATACAATGCTAAACTGGCGCATTCCTGCTTACTTGCTACATGGCATGGAGTTTTTTTGGTGAGACATGTTGCCTCTCTCTTTGAAAGAGAGGTTCATGTATGCCTTTCCTCTGTTTTCTCTGATATAAAGGGTTCTGGTGAAGTTGCGGGCAGAGTCGGCCACCCTGATTATGGTTGCTCTGTACTAGCCCAGATAAATTTGGTTCTCTCGACTTCAGCAATTGGCAGTAGAACTCTATCCCACTCCCACCACAGGCAGGACTTCTGTCTCAGCAGAAGAGCTCTCTGGTGCATCTAGATCTTTGATCCCTGCATCTTCACACCGTGTTCCTGAGAATGTAAAACTTTTCTTCTTTGGGGTATCTCTCATGGTTACAGCTATTCTACTGGCAGCTCTCAAGCCATCTCCTAGGTACATCTACTCTCAGAAATGGAAATATTTTACAGTTTGGTGTACTGCACATCAGCGGGACCCCTTTGTATGTCCATTCAGTCATGTTATCGATTACCTCCTGTTCCTTATGGGCATGGGCCTTGGATATTCCTCACTAAGGGTTCCCTTGGCTGTGTCCTGTCCCCTACGGACACAGGCCTTGGATATTTCTCAATAAGGGTTCCCTAGGCTACGGTGTCTGCCTTTAGTGCCCTCATCGACAGCAAGATGGTAGCCCAACATGAGGTTTCCTGCAGGTTCCTTAGAGGGTTTCTGCTTCTTCACCCCCACTCCAAGATCCAGTTCCAGTGTGGGACTTCAATATAGTTCTGAAGACCCTTACTGCATCACTCTTTGAGCCTGCTGCTTCTTGTGACCTGCGTTTCCTCTCTTGTAAGACATTGTTGCTTGTGGCAATGACCTCTGCAAGACATATTTCTGAATTGCAAGCTCTGGTTGCAAAACCACCTCATTTTTTTTCCACAAGGATCAGGTTACCTTGTGTAACCATCCTTGTTTTCTGCCTAAGCTTGTTTCTGAGTAGACACTAAATCAGACTATTGACCTGGTTTACTTCTCAGCTCCCATGGATAATGGGGAATGTAATCTGCACATGCTTGACATCGGTTGGACACTGCGGTAGTACCTTGAACATACTATGGATTGTTGGAAATCCTCGCAGGTGTTTGTTGTTTTTACATCAAGGGTAGTGTGCACACCTGTTTCTAAGCAGGGCATTTCCAAAATGTTGGCCTGCTGCACTAAGTTCTGTCACCAGAAGCATGTTAAGCAGCTTCGTGTCCCTGCCAGTGCTCACTCCACTCATGGCTTGAGTACTTCTGTGGTGTGTTTTCACAGTACGTCCACTGCTGACATCTGTACTGCTGCTAGAGTACTGTTCACACATTTGCTAAACATTACAGTCAGGACATTGCCTCTGGTAGACGTACCAGATTTGGCCTTATGGTCCTGCAAGGCCTCCTTACGCAAGGTACTTAGATTGTTTTTTCCTCCCACAGTGCTTGGCACTGCTTGGGAATCATTCCGTGATGTGGCTCAGTGGAGGGAGATATCCTTGAAGAAGATAGAATAGTTACCTACAATAACAGTAGATCTTAGAGAAAATCCCCGCTATTGGGCCACAGCTCGTCCTTCCTCCCTCCTTCCACTTTTTCAGGTGGCTTCCGTTTGTCCTGCCTGCTCTCACGGGCTGGTTGTCATGTTTGGATTACTGCATTATAACGCTCAGGTTTCCATATCCTCCCCTATGTGCCTGGTTTGGTCCTAGTAGCTTTGCTCCCTGCCAGTTCAATGATCCTCCAAGCTTGTCTCAGAGACTGAAACATATAATTTGTCAGCAGATAAGGATCGCTTGGCCCAATTAATCTGTATAGTTTGTCCCTGCCTGTACTGTCAACTGCAGAATCTACTTGATCTCCGGCAATCCCCCCCACCACCACCACACACACACACACTTTCCAACTAAGATTCCTTTGTGCCTATCCCATGCATGCTTGAAGACCACCACTGTTTTTGCTCCCACCACCTCTGCTTGTATATTGTTCCAGTGCACCTTCTTTTCTGGAAAATACTCCCCTCCTGTACAATGTCCACCCCTCTGAGGTACTTATAATTCTCTATCATGTCCTCCCTCCCCTCCTGTCTTTCAGGGTGTACATGCTGAGATTCCTCAGTCTCTCTCCTCATTGGGCTTTTGATGCAATCCCTGCACCATTTTAGCTGCCCTTCTTTGGACAGCCTCCACCCTGTCTAAGTCCTTCCTGAGATGTGGTTTCAAAAACTGGACATAGTACTCCAGGTGGGGTCTCACCAATGACTGATACAGTGGCAACACCACCTCTTTCTTTGTGCCATTGAGTCCCCTCTCTGTGCACCCCAGCATTCCACTGGCCCTGCCTACTGCCTTGTGGCACTGCCCCGCCATCTTGATGTCATCAGATATTATAACCTCACGGACTCTTTCCTGCTTTGTGACTGTCAGTACTCCCCCCCCCCCCCCACACACACACACACTTTTATGCTATCCCTGGGTTTCTGTTCCCTAGGTGCATGGTTTTGCACTTTTTTGCATTGAAATCCAGCTGCCATACCCTTGACCATTCCTCCAGTTTTCTCAGGTTTCTACTCATCCCCCAACCCCCTAAGCCTGGAGTATCAACTCTATTACAGATTTTGAGTCTCTGCAAAGAGGCAAACCTTCCCTTCCAGCTGTTCTGCAATGTAGTTTATAAAGACATTGAAAAGGACAATCTGAGGTATGGTGGGGAGGCCCCAGCCTGCAAAAAAAGTTTCCAGGTGGCCCTTATGACAACAGCTTACGTTTCATGTTGTGGCTAAGTAGAGGAGATTCTCTTAAAGATCTACTGTTACAGTAAGTAACTGCTTTTTCATAACAATGTTTAGAATTAATATTTGCATAGTAAAAAGTATCTGAAGCCTGCTAAAAATCATAAAACCACAGTATGAAGCTAAAGAGAGGCAACAGTGCCATCTCCCAACTCCCAAGAAGCTCCTAAACTAAAACAAAATACAGTAAACAAATCTTCACAGAGAAATCTAAAAACTAAAATATTAGGCCTCTCTACAAGAATACGGAATTTACGCTAGAAAAAAACACTCAAAAGGAGCAAACTAAACCAAAGGGGGGCCGGGAGACGCTCTTGAGGAAAACCAAGAGGGGCGACGGGATGGACCAGTGAGACACTTCAGTGGAGACGTTCACCAAGGCTAATATGCACAGTCACTGAGCAACCTGCTTAGGATTGATGGAGAAAGGGAAAGGCGGGTTTATCAACCCGTAGATAGAAAGAGGAAGTAACTAATGAACTGTAAGAACCCGGATTACCCTTACTTAGGGCTAAAAGAAAAATGTAGCCTTCCTTAGGGAAGGGGAAGAAAGAAAAAAAGTGGGTAGAACGTCAGAATCCGGAGCAGCAAGGGACGAACTCCCAAGACTGCATATCTGTATACTGATCCTAGTACAGTGCATCCTACTTAAAGGCATACCTGATAAATGCGTATCCCACATAAAACACATAGAATTTCCAAGTCCTGATTTTTTTTTCCCTTAAACTTCCTATTTAAAATATAAAGGATCCCTTTTACCGCCCAGCAGTCCAGATCTTTTTCCCCTGTAGGTAGTTTTTACGTTTTTTCCTTTTTCACCTAGTCCCTGAGCCTGCATGTCCTCGGCGTGATGCACATGGAATATGCGTCGCCCTCTGGACGTCCCACCCTACTTGTCTCTTCGTTCGCCTGCCACCAGACCACTATCCGGTGGCGGCAGGATTATAGGTGGGCAGCCCCCCCAGGAGAGGAGAGCCAACACTTGATTCTGCTCCTCCCCACCCCCCTGTGCTGGCACCTCGATGACCCGAGGTCATTCTCAAACCTATGTCGCCGGGGTAGCCCGAGGTCAGGCGACCAGCGCCTCAGCCCTCAGCACCGGCCTAACTGTCTCAGATTTTAGGGACATCCCTTATTTTGCCTCATAAATGTACTTGGTCCCTCCTATAAATGACATTTCTGTCACTTAAAAGTAGGAATTTGAAACTCACAATAATGCCAGAAAACACAACATAAATCCAGGCATTTGCTTTAGTCTAGTTCTTCATCACAGAATGCTTTTTACACTAAGCCATGTACTGTAACAGCTTATATAGGTAATATTGGATGGGCAGCTATGCACAGCCAGTGTGTTCTGCCACAGAGGGTTTCTGATTCCCTCTGACCTTGAGAGTGAAGTTCATGAGGCCCGTGGGGAGCAGAACCCTGAAGTGGCAGAACACACTGTTTGTGCACAAAGTTGCTCATCCTGTATTTTGTATAGTGTGTAGTATTATGAGAAATGTGCGCATGGCAGTTCTTTCACTTTAAGAACAAAGTTGACTTGTGTATTCTCTAGAGGTTTTAGAATGCTGTTGTACCACAGAAGGGTACAGTCACATTCCATGACCTTTAAACTGTGGTACAACAGCATTTTGAAAGGGGGTGGAATTCTATACAGAACAGTGCTCTACTATACACAATATTACTGTTTTAAAACTTTGTCCATGTTTTGGTCGTTTTTCCCTCATTTCATTAAGCCTTGTCCCTGATTTCTGAGGCAGCAGGATGAGGGGTATGACCCAAATAAATTTATTTATTTGAGTTTTGGTGATTGGGTAAGTCCACTGAGACAATACAGTCCCCTTTTTTAGGGTTGACCCGGGGTCTTGGTAAATTGCAGAGAGGCAATTGAAGGAATACAGTGGTACAAATACAATGGCAGCATATACAATGGCAAACATTGAGATTCAGAGAAAACAATGGCAAATATAGAGATACAGCATATAGGTATTTACAAAAATGTGACAAACAAGGAATAAGTACTTCAATAACAGAGTTTCAAGGTATATACAATAGAGACTTAAAGCAGCAACTACCAGTGAAGGGGAGGAGGGGGAGGGGAAGGTGGCAATGAGGAAAAGGAGGGAAAAAGGACTGAACGCAGGGATTGTGGTGCAGCACAGGGCTCAGGCAGGGATAGGAATTAGAGGGGAGGGAAGAATGAATCATCAATGGAAGGAGGAGCAGGATACAGAGACTGAGAGAGAGGCATACAGATTAGACTGAAACATGGGGAGAGAGGAGCAGGAGAGGACAGAGGTGGGAAGGGAATTCCAGTCTGATATCACTGCAAACGAGAAAGACCTATGGGCAGCGGCTAGTTGTAGTTTCGAAATAATGAAGTGGGAGTGAGGCAGATCGGAAGACATGGGGAGCTTGTCTTAGTTGTATCGTCTCACGGAGAGAAGGAGGCAGGCATGAATTTGTGGACGAGCTTGAAGATGAAGCTCAGGGAGGAATACCTCAGTTTGTCTTCATAGGGTAGACAGCCCAGAGAGGAGAGGACGTCACAGTGGTGAGAGTGGGCATTTGCTCCCAGGGCAATCCTCTCCACCCTATGGTAGACCTGGGTTAGAAGAGACAGGGAGGAGGAATTTGAAGAGAGCAGTAAAGGAGATCCATAAGTTAGGAGTAAGAGAAGAGTCGCAGTAGCTATCTTAAGGCAGGAGGCAGAGGAAAGGAAGGGACGGATGCGATAAAGGAGTCCAAGTTTCTGGTAAAGGGATTTAGAAATACAGGAGACATGCAGGTAAAAGGTGAGTGCAGTGTCCAAAAGGATACCCAGATATTTGAAGAACTGGACACACTCAAAAGTATTACCATTGATGGAAGCAATGCCAAGAGGGAGGAGAGGAGACTTGATGGAGGGTCAGTGGGCAAATACCATACTTTTAGTTTTTCTTTGTGTTAAGAATGAGGTGATTGAGGCTGAACCAGTCCTTAAGGGATGCAAAGTTGGATACAAGCTCTCTGTTAATTAGATTAATATCTGGGGAGGAATAAAGGAACCTGAAGTCATGTAGTGAGGGCAGGTGTGAGCCCAGCAGGCATTTGGGGACTGATTTTGAGGGACCTGAAGGAGAGGAGCACCTGGGGGCCTGGCAGTTTGATCATAGAAATTACCTTGCTGAGGGTGGTGTTCTCCTTGGTAATTTGACAGCTGGCTTCCTCAAACAGAGTCACAAGAAAGGTGATATGATCCTTAAGGCCCCATCAAAACAAATTCAGCTTCACCTTAAATGATACTTTGTGCTCTATGGTGTGTTCATGGACTGCATTTTTGAACAGTTGTTTTCCTCATATAGTATGTATGCTTTCTCCCTGTGGGTTTGTCTTGTTTAGTTGCTGTATTTTCAAGGAGTTTGTTCAGTTGCAGATCCATGCTGAACCTTTATGGAGATGAAAGCCACGTCACATAAAGCTCTGTCCCCTTGAGTCAAGCTGAACCAGCATGACTCAGGATAAGGGGTAGGTGTCCGGATTTACATCAGAATAAGTTCACCCATCCTTCGCTAGAATACTAATGTACAGGTCCTTGCTGCTTGTGGAGGCCCTCAGTGTGCATCCTGGCACTGTCAAGATTATGAATCCAAAACTGCTGTACCTCATCATCATGTGGACTTTGATCGTTCAAGCAGAAGCCTTGCTTATCCAAAGTGTTCCTCTTCCCTGAAGTGGGCAGACGGGGAACCTGGTAATACTGCCTCTTCACTGACAACTGTCAGGAGGTGGAGGTCTGTGGATACATAGATACATAGACAGTGTTGGCAGATAAGGGCCTATAGCCCATCTAGTCTGCCCATTTGAGTTTGTAACTTCAGTTTATGTTTTCCTAGAACTCTGTTGCCCCTTACCCCTGACCTCCAGAATTCCTTTGTCTATCCCATGCATTCTTAAATCCCGTGATTGTTTCAGCCCCTACCACTTCCTCAGGCAGGGTGTTCCACTTGTCCACCACCTGTTCTGTGAAGAAATTCTTCCTCACATTTCCTCTGAATCGTCCTCTCTCCAACTTCATCCCATGCCCTCTAGTCCTGGAACATCTTTTTTGGTTAAAAATAGTGTATTCTTGTACCCTATTCCTTCCTGTAAGATACTTGTATGTCTCTATCATGTCCTCTCTCTCCCTCCTCTCCTCCAGGGAGTACATATTCAATTCCTTCAGCCTGTCATCATAGGACTTGTGATGCAATCCATGTACCATCTTTGTTGCCCTCCTCTGAACCTTCTCTACCTTGTCTATGTCCTTACGTAGGTAAGGTCTCCAGAACTGTACACTGTACCCAGGTGGGGCCTCACTAGTGTCTTGTGTAGTGGAATCCATGACCTCCTTTTCCTGCTGGTGATGCCCTGCCTATGCATCCCAGCATCCTATTTGCTTTACCTGCTGCCTTGTCCCACTGTTTCTACCTTGAGGTCAACAGAGATGATAACCCCAAGATCCCTTTCCTGCTTGGTGCATGCTATATCCTCACCCCCCCAACTGATATATTGTGCCAGGGTTTTTGTGCCCCATATGCATTATCTTGCACTTCCTTGCATTGAATTTCAACTGCCAATCCCCTGAGAATTCTTCAAGTTTCTGCAGGTCCCTTCTCATTCTGTCTCCACCATCTGGTGTGTCTACTCTGTTAGAGCTTTGTGTCATCAGCAAACAGTGAAATTCTGCCTTCTAGGTCCTGCGCAATGTCACTGGTGAAGATGTTGAATAAGACCGATCCCAGCACTGATCCCTGTGGTACCCCACTGGTCACTCTTCCCTCTGTGGAGTGACAACCATTTACCACCACCCTCTGTGTTCTGCCGCCCAGCCAGTTACCTACCCACCACACTACTGTCCTGCCCACACCCATATTCCCTAGTTTGTGTAATAGTCTTCTGTGTGGCACAGTGTCAAAGGCCTTGCTGAAGTCCAGATAGGCCATGTTCACTGCCCTCCCCTGATCCACCTCCCTAGTCACCCAGTCAAAAAATTCAACAAGGTTGGTCTGACATGACCTCCCTCTGGTGAAACCATGCTGCCTTGGATCCTGCAGTCCATTGACAACCAGATGTTCCACCAATCTCTCCTTCAGTAGTGCTTCCCTGATCTTCCCCACTACCGAGGTGAGGCTGACTGGTCTGTAGTTCCCTGCTTCCTCTTTGTTCCCACTTTTGTATAAGGGGACTACATCTGCTGTCCTCCAGTCTTTGGGTACCTCCCCTGTTTCCAGTGATCGGCTAAACAGGGTAGCCAGAGGTTCAGCCACCACCTCTCTGAGTTCTTTTAAGTACCCTGAGGTGCACTCCATCTGGCTCCTTTGCTTTATCAACTCTTATTACTTTCAGTTCCTTCAGGACCCTTTCTCGTGTAAAGGGACTTGTGTCCATTTCTGCACCATTCTCACCCCTTTTACTCCCTTCAGACCCATTACCCTCCTCTTCCTCAGCAAAGACTGAGCAGAAATACCTGTTCAGTATGTCAGCTTTACTGTTGTCATCCTCCAAACGGCCCCCATCCTCCCTCTTCAGTCTCACTATCCCTCCCTTTTTCTTTCTTTTTTCACTTATGTACCTGTAAAAGGTTTTGTCCCCTCTACCCACTGATTTTGCAATGTGCTCTTCTGTCTGAGCTTTGGCTTCCTTTACTGACCTCCCTGCCTCCCTTTGCTTCTCCCTATCCCCTTCTGCCTGTGTCTTTTTGTATTGCCTGAATGCAATCTTTTTGGCATTCACTTTCTTTGCTACCTCTTTGGAAAATCATAATGGCCTCCTCTTCCTTTTCCTCTTGCTAACCTGCTTAATGCATAATTCTGTTGCTCTTGTAATCCCCGTTTTAAATACTGCCCACTTCCTCAACCCCTGATTCCTGCCCCATTCCCCTTAATTCCTCTTTCAAGTATCTCCTCATTTTCCCAAAGTCTGCCTCCCTAAAATCCAGGATATGTGTTTTTGTGTGGTTTGGTTCTGCTCCTTCTGTGATTTCAAACCACAGTGACTGGTGGTCACTGTTCCCCAGGTGCTCCCCCATTGTTACCACCATCACACTGTCCCTGTTTGTGAGCACAAGGTCCAGTATTGCCTTCTGCCGAGTTGGTTCAATGACCAGTTGCTTGAGGAAAGCACCCTGAAGGGAGTCCAGGATAAATCTGCTCCTAGTTGATGCTGCTGCTGGGATGCTCCAGTCCACGTCTGGAATATTGAAGTCTCCAACAGTACTACCTCACCCTTGTCTGCCATCCTTTGGATGGCTAGCATCAGCTCCCTATCTGTTTCTTCCTCCTGGGCTGGTGGTTTATAGACCACACCTGTGTGGATCATACTTGTACCTCCCATATGCAGATTTGATCATTAGGGCTGGAATCCTGACCTTACTTTTCCTTCTGCTATTAACTCATAATTCCAATTTCACCAAGTACCCTCCAGGTTTGCAAGGCACCCTCCAGTTTCGCCAGCTGCCTTCCAGTTTCTCCAGGTGCCCTCTAGTTTCAACAGGCATTCTCATGGCCCACCATCCAGTTCCACCATGCACTTTCCAGTTTGATTATCTACCTTCCAGATTCATCGGGTGCCCTCCAGTTTCACTAGGCATCCTCCAGTTTTACCCTGACTAAGTAGAGGCAAACTCAGATTTATTGAATGTGCTTTCTTATCCACTTAAAAGGATACAAACATCACATCAGATGTTCTCATCCAGAAGGGATGGTGGAGCTAGATTAGCCTGCAGCTTCCCTCTAGTGGCCAAAGAGAAAAGACGTCGAGTGTGACCTCACCATTAGTGGGAGGGGGACTTTTGTGCATGGGATCAGCAAGCCCGCTGAAAGAAGATACTGTAAGTAGCTGGGGAATAAAGGCATATGAAAGCCATCCTCACTCCCATCTGACAAGGAATGTGACCCTGTCTTCCAATGACCAGGATGAGGGTTGAACCTTTTAACCTTTACAGGAGGGGTTTCAGGTGTTTTAGCTGGGCAGATGTATTAACAATAGTGCCTCCACCTGGGGAGGCTCCTTGAAATACCTGCTGGCACTCAGGAATGATGCCCCCAGGAAACGGTATATTTAATATTCCCACAAATTCCCCCCCACCGTGCAGTAGCAGTGACCAAGCAATAAACAGTACACGAAGGCAAAATATAAACCAAAGGTAAATATTACTTTGTGAAGGCAGGAACCAAGCCTCTGGGGAAAGAAAGGGAAGGGTTACACAAAGCAATAAACCCCACCCAGCTGGACTGTAAAGAATTGCTGCTGCCCAAAGGATTCCATAGCCTAGCTACATTATTTGGACCCAAACAAACAGAAAAGAGAAATAAATAAGTGTCTTAGCTGAGATTTGAAACCAGGCCACTCAAATACCATTTTGGTTGCTCTACCAGCTGTGCCCCAAAGGCAACTGTAACCCTGGACCCCCAGAAGCAGCTTTCCCTTTCTGTAGTGCACAGCCTGGTGCTACACAGATAGTTACAGTTTCTTGCTTCTGTTTTGGTTCCATATATATGCACACCGCACCCTGGTGAATAAAAAATTTAATTAAATTATTTGGACACAGCATCCCTGAACAGATTTAAACACAGCCGGGAATACTCACAATATCCCCTTCCCTCTCCCCCCATCAGTCTCACACAGACATGGCTAACTGGTACACAAGTAAATGCCTGCTCAATATCCCAAGAGTGCTCACTCAAATGTTACTGGGGTCCACAGCTGTTTTGTTACAGACTCAGCACATAAAGTAGAGGAAAGTTACTGACATGCACAATTACTGAGCTAAAAATCTAAGAAATTACTATTTGCAATCCCAAAACAAGGCCCAGCGTCCTAAAGGCATATCTTCTGCCTGGGCAGTTTCTAAGCAGTCTGGCCAAGGACTTCTGTCTCCCTACTACCCTGAGTAACTACCTAAGGAAGAAACATTGCAGGGCCATGACCTGGATTCATTACTCACGGTTAGCAGACCTAGATAGCATGTCCAATCCAGTCTGCAATGTGTGGTCATGATCGCAATCAGCAGACGTGAACTTCAGAAGTGCTGCCATGCCAAGCAGACAGAGCCCCGTTCTCTCTGTGCCTGCCTAGTCACTGCTGCAGCGGTTCTGGATGGGGACTGGGGAGTAAAGAGAGAAACTTCCATCCCTGCTTATATGCTAGGGGGTCGGAGGAGCCTAAGGTAAGCCCCAAGCCTGGGTGGTTTTAAGGTAGCCTGGGTACCATTCTAGTTTGTGGCCTGCTTAGGTCTGCCATCTGGTTGTGGCAATGTCCCTCAGTGCCGCCACTTCAGTGTGATTAGCAAAACAATAACCAAACAATTGCGACTATTGTTTGGATACTGTTTTTGTAATAGTGCTTTGCTGCTGCATGACAAGATTCCCATGGATTGTTGCAGTGCAGCAGAAAACACAATGTGGGTTGGCACTGTGTGAATAGATTTTAAAAAATCTCCACAGACGGCAGCAGTCCCTTGACATATACACTCAGCAGTTTTAAGCACTGTATTGCTTATGTGTTCACCAGTCAATTTTTTTTTCAACTTCTTGCAGGGTTGCGAGGTGACAGTGACATCAGACCAAGACTTCACCGACTTCACCAAGTGCCTCCAGCTTCTCCTTGAAAAGATGAAAGAAAAAGAGTTACAGGTAGAGCTACTGTTTTGCTCAATGTCTCTGCTATATGTTGTATCTCGTGCCCTATTGAAATCACTGTAAAAGCAGATAATACTCAGACATGATGTGTTCGCTTTTTGTTAGCAGGTTGCTCATTAGGGGTTTTCATACACAGTGATTTATGAAGCAGCTTTTCAACAGTGGTCTTAATGATTTTTTCCACAAAAGAGGGCTTGTTTTATTTATTGTTTTGTGAAGTACCCATCTGCTTTCTGTGATAACATTGTATCTAGCCAGTCTT
Organism: Neoceratodus forsteri; assembly: GCA_016271365.2. Classification (NCBI taxonomy): domain Eukaryota; kingdom Metazoa; phylum Chordata; order Ceratodontiformes; family Ceratodontidae; genus Neoceratodus; species Neoceratodus forsteri. The sequence goes on along the minus strand of CM057456.1, from coordinate 761,240,124 downwards.
ATGACAAAAAAAAATTCCTTGATGTCTCAAACGCACAGGACAGATTTCTCTGAGAATTGCATTCATTGATCACACATACCATTGGAAAAGTGGGACCGGTGAGAGAAAGTGCATAAATACACACAGTATTCCCACAAGTACATTGTATCTGATGTCTCATCATTGCTTAGGCACTTAGTTTCACTGGTTGACATTAGCTGGACAGTGCAAAATTGCTGTTGCCCAGAAGATTCCGTAGCCTAGAGATATGTTATTTGGACCCAGAAGCCGTGAAAATATTTAAACGAGTACATGGAATTGTGCTTCATAATTTTAGGCTTACATACACTGTCGAGGTACATGGTCTCACAACAAAGTACAGGGAAAAAGCCGTGTTCTGTTGGGACTCTGCCTGTCTTGTCTGTTTGGGATGGGGGGGGGACTGTAACAATTTGACAGGGCAGTTGTACTCCACTTTTTGTAATGTCCATTACTTTTTGTCATCGGATGGTTGTTCACAGTTGACAGATGCTGGGAGTACACAGACATTATCTGGATTTCAGTAAGGCCCTTGATCCCTCCCAGTAGTGTGGTGAACAAGATGTGCAGTTTAGGGGTTGGGAGAAAATTAATGAACTAGGTAGAGAACTGGCTGGAAGGCAGAACTCAGAGTGGTTGTAAACGGTACTCACTTCAGGGAGGAAAGAGTGACAAGTGGGGTACCCCAGTGGTCAATACTGGAACCAATACAATTTAACGTCTACATTGGGGATATAGTGGATAGCCTAATGGGAAGGTGTGTCTATTTGCAGACGACACAGTGATCTGCAATAGGGTGGATACTCCATGGGGGTGGGCAAATGAAGGAAGATTTGATCAAGCTGGAGGAGTGATCAGTGGCAGCTGGCCTTCAGTGTAAAGAAATGCAAAATAATGCGCTTAAGGATCCCAAGGTAAGATACTCACTGGGAAGGGAGGAGCTTGAGGTAACAGAACAGGAGAGAGACCTGGGGTTAATCATTTCAGATAACCTAAAGGTGGCAAACTATTGCAACAAGGCAGTGGGCAAGGCAAACAGGATACTGGCATGCATAGGGAAGGGTATCACAAGTAGGAGGAGGGAGGGAGGTGATTATGCCACTGTAGAGGTCCATAGTCAGACCACACCTGGAGTATGGGGTACAGTTCTGGAGACCATACTTAAGGGGAGACATAGAGTGCAGAGGGTGCAGAGAAGGGCAACCAAAATGGTACAGGGCATGCAAATGAGATCATGTGAAGGAAAGCTGGACGAGCTAAACCTGTACAAACTGGAAACAAGGATGGAAAGGGGGGATATGATAGAAACTTTTTTTTAATACTTTTGTAACCCCCAGGGGGCGCTATCCCAAGGGCTACTCCCCCTGCCTGACTTGCCGCTAACAGGTTGAGGGGCCTGGATCTGATGGCGGGTGCCTCCACCCAGAGGTCGAGGTTAAGACAGTCTAAAATGACTTGGTCACAGCCCTCTGGGTCACTGCAACCCCCCTTTCTTCCTACTAGTGGCCCACACAGGTCAATCACAGTACCCTTGCAATATACACTTACCCCCAGGCTTGGTTCAATCAGCTGGCTCTGGGGACCGCCTGTAAAGTAAGATGCAATTAGACGATAACCACCTGTATAGTAATTACACATAGACACACAGGTCAGTCAGTATACCTTTGCAAAATAACCAATCTGATTTATTTAGGGGGAAAGAACAAGGACTGTGGGGGAAATCAGGTTAATTAGCTTACCACTCTAGTGAGTATATAAATATGTCTGTCTAGGGCACTGTGCACAGGCCAACCCTATAAGTCACTGTCCTTGGATACCCAGGCCATAGAAGGCTAGCCTCTCGATGCAGTTGGTTGGGGCCCTGTCGCAGACAACAAACACTTGATTCCTAATAGGATTAAGTAGAGGCGGTAGACTCAGTTCGTGTAGCCGAACAAGCAGCCAAACAAATATTGCCCTCACTATGAACATCTGACAGGGAGCTACCCTGATTTAGTACTCACAACTCCAGCCAGGAAAGCACTCTCACACCTCTTGCAGGCCTGAGCCTGGAATTCAGACACTTCTCCACACATTTATATGAAGAGCAGAGGGGTACCATACCAGGCAGCTGCTGTATGATTCCGATTGCTTTCACTACAGAACACCGGGCCCAAACGATGCAGCTTCACTTTCCTGACAGACCGAGCACGATTGAAGCAGATTCTCTGGTCCTCTACTGGGTGAGCCTGGTAGGTAGCTGCGCTTTTGCACAGCCTCCTCTGACCGCTGCCTAGTGGATTTAGTCCGACACTTGCTGGCGTTCAATCCGCCGAAATCTGGCCTTCCACATGCACTTCCCGCGTGAAAGCTCAACAGCGCAGGAGCCCAGAGCTCCTTCCTCGCTCACAACCACAATGACTCTGCCCCTTTGGCAGTTAGGGCAAGGACTCTCAGTTCAGGCGCCACCCGATCCCATTGGTGGGCTGCAGATACCAGTCACTTAATTCAGTCCCCATTTGTGCAAAAAGGGCGCCGTAGCCCAGAACTTCATTTCCCAGAATCACTGGCTGTATCCCCTATGGTCAGCCGGCTCCAAAATGAGTCCTGATTCTGGTTGGCTCAAATGGTCTCCATTTTAGTGTCTCCCCCCCCCCTTCCCCATTGGCCCATCTCAAAAGTCCAGGTCCAAAATGGAGGGGCCAAACACACAGAGTCCCAGCTGCAATGAAAGCAGGTTAAACAAACCGTAATTTCACTAATACTTTAAATAATTACAGCCAAACAGTTACATCTGTCAGATAGGCTCCCGGTGTGCTTTTCAGCGACTACAGAATGGAGCAATTACACTGCAGCTCAGGTGGGATTCGAGCAGGGAAACACCAGTCCCCCCATACAAACCCGCTAGAGCCTGCGAGCAGGCAGCTCTTAAAGAGGCAGTACTGGAGACTTTAAAAGCACTCACAACGGCCACATTTTGGGCGGCATTGTGCCGAACACCAGTTAGGCAAGGAGCTAATAAGCAGCTCTGGGAAGGCTTTTAGGGACCCCTATTTGTAGGGGGGTTACACTTTCTTTATCTCCCCTGTCCTGGGCGGCACTCTGTCTCACCGACACCCCAGCCTCGTACCCCCAGCTCGCAGTGCACCTCCTTTCTTCCCCCACAGCTTACCCACTGTGGCAGGGCGGTGGAACTCTCAACCCGCCAACAATGGATAATGGTTCTGGAGGTGCCGCCTATTCACGGGAGCAGTGCCTGTGGGGGTCGGCTGTCATCCAGCTGCCCAGGACATTTTCTCCTCCGGTTTTTCTTCCCCTGCCTCCCAGAGGCACAGCAATGGGCGTCCGCAATGGCCAAGCTGTGCGCGCTTCCACCTTCAGCACACCGGCCGACTGCTCCGCCCCCATTCGCCTGTTAGGGGCCCCGGGCACTCCAATACTCAGCTGCTGCTAGGTGTCAGGTGTACTGGCCTCCATGTCCCTCCCTCCCCGGGAGAAAATAGCTGTCTAGACGCTCAATCCTCTCCTATCCTGGCCGACCCCTGGCGACCTGCTCGCACCGCGAACACAGGTCTACAGCATGGCAGGAGGTGTAAGGCATGATGCCTCAGCCCTCCATGCCACCGGGCTGGCCATGATAGAAACTTTTAAATATTTAAAGGGACTAAACAAGGTGAGGGAAGGGTGCATCTTCAAAATGAGAGAAAACACTACAACTAGGGGACACAGCTGGAGGGAGGTAAATTCAAAGGAAATGTGAGGGGTCAGTACTCCACTGAGAGGGTGTTGGGTCCCTGGAATACGTTGCCAAAATGGATGGTGGAGGCAAACTCAGTGGGGGAGTTCAGGAGGGCGTGGGATTACTACATAGGAGTGGGATAGAGAGGGAAGGGTATGAAACCAGTTTAAATCAAGGTGACAGGATGCTGCAAAGGGGGAGGGGGGGAGAGAAGGGAGGGGAGTAGAGGAGCCATTACGGAGGGAAAGTGGCAGACTTGATGGGCCAATGGGTCCTTTTCTGCCAACAGATTTCTATGTTTCTGTTACTTTATTTACTGAATCTTGTGATTACCAGGAATAACCCATGGGATAGTGCCCCTTTTACACAGGTAGCCCCAAGAGAAAGAAAGCAGAAGCATACAAACATAAGTTACATACCATGCAGTTTCTTAATGATCGCAAGCAAGTACAGTAGTCAAATAGTGTGTACAATAATATAAATAACTCAAAAAACTTTTAAATAAATAAACGTGATCGCGCACCACTCACTGTACCCTAAGTGGACCACAGCCGCACAGCAACTTCTTTTTTAATTTATATAATTGCTGAGGCAAAAAAAAGGGAAAATCTAGCAATTATATAAAATAAAATATGGGGTGGTGTGTATAAACTTAAATTTACACACACCCTCAGGGTTAGATGCTTTCACAAACCCCTTGAGTTTCGTGCTTTGGGGTTTATGTAGCATCTAACCCCTTGTGTGTGTAAACTTCTCATTACACACACCACCCCATACTTATTCTATTTATAATCAACTGTCTCGAAACATTCAGTTATTATAGCCCTGGGTGGTGTGCTATCTGGGGGATCCCTGTCCGACTTTGATTGCCTTAACACTGTGGAGGGAATGCGCTCTAGTAGTTAAGGCAATGTAATATCTACCATGACAACAGGCAGGGGAGGCAGGTTAATGAAACCAACAAAAGCGTGGACCGTCAGCAAGTATATAATGCTTTGCATCGTTCCAGAAACCCTGTGCAGCAGCAACAGTTCAGGCAAAGCTTCTCCATGAAACCAGGTCTTTAGGGCACCATGGAGTTCTAGCTTATTTACATAGTCAGCCTTCCATTTCACTTCCTTGTTCAGTGCTCTGGAGGGAAGGCTGAGGAATCTGCTGTTTTGGAGAGTGCATGGCAAGACAAGACAAGACTAGAACTTGATCTTGCATAACATTTTCCATACAAACTATATCCTAAAGGAATTAAAAATCCAGAAGTGGGAGGGGATAGCTTGCTGCTGCCATTAGGTGCCCAGCAGAGACATTCAAGCAGCTTAAAGTAATACTAGAGATGTAACGGAGAGGTTAACACAGGGAGGTTGCATGATGAGCTTTCCTCTGAAGTCTCCCAGATTCAGAGGGATTTTTCCTCGTTTTACCATTCAGAATCCAAAAGATGCTGCTGTCCACTAAGGTTTTAAACAGAAATTCATATTATTTGTTGATGCTTTAACAATAAATCATACTAAAACACTAGGTTTTGCAGAGCTTTGAGCTTGAATCTCTGTTTCTAATGATGTGACTCACATTTAAAGGGCCAGAGTTCCACATTTGGATGACAAAAGGTTGAGCTGTATGACATTCTAGTGGGATTCAAATGTGGGCCTCCAGGTTCATAGCACAGTGTTCTAACCACTAGGCCACACTGTCTCTATGTTAAGTGACTTGAGTGCACAGTGCTTTCAAGTTCTGGAAATGTAATTTGGGGAAGTAGAGTACATGCCACGTTTCTGGTCCCTGATACCATTCTCCCTCCCTGTTGTGTTTTTTTATGCCTCCCCAGTATGGTTTAGAAATCTATAAGTGAAGGAACTTCTGGTTCTATTTACCCGCTGCTGAGGCTGGATCAGTACCATAGCTTAGTTCTTGACATTCCTGTGCTTGGAGTTCTGGTCTGTTTTTGCGGTCCCACCAGCACTCTTGCACCTCATTGCACTGCCTTTTGTCCCAGGGACGGGGCAGTGCTCAAAGATAGCGGGAACTGCTTATTTAGCTACCACAACTAATTAGGGCATTTTGGGTTTTTTTTGTGCTTTGAATGCTGGTGGAGGGCTCTGCCTTCTCCCCAACCCAATGTATACTCCACTGTCTTGTTTTGTCCCTCAGTCTTTTTCAACTTCAGATTAACCCTCCCTAATGAGCCCAAAGACCCAGCCTTCTTCATGCACAGTGTGAGTGTAGCACACACCTGGATTCAGGCCTACGGTAGAGAAAGCAGTCCTGCTGAATGTTTTAGGTTGTCCCTCATGCCTTGCCTTGTTACTGTGGTGAGACTGCAGTCTCACTACAGTAACAAGACAAAGCATGAGGGACTACCTAAAACATTCAGCAGGATTGCTTTCTCTACCATAGTCCTGAACACCCGTATACCATACTGAAAAATATGCATTAGCCCAATAAAATATCTGTTTCTGCAAGGATTATTATGGCCATGCATGTTTGTGTGTTCTTCTCTGTTGACAAAGTACCAATACATAGCCCTTACCCCATCCTCTCTCAACATTTTGTGAATTTCTGACTCAAATCTTCCAATCTCTATATCAAACAAAATCTGTGTACCATGACCTGGTCTCATCCATTAGTGGACCAGGTTTATCACACTTACTTAGCCCATGAACAGAGAATTAATAGCGGCAGACCACCATAACTAGACAATCGCTCCCCCTCTGTTTCTCCAGGGGTACAGAAAGCACTTCTAACAATTAATGCAGGAGATCACAAGCCACGTTTACACGGCTGCAGCACTTTACTTTTTTTGCACTCCTGTGCAGCCCTGCCTTCCCACACTGATCCCATTGCTTGTCTACCTGGCCCCTCTCAGTGCCGATGCTAGCTGTGCTGAAGAGGGGCTGTGAGTCTGGGGGCCAGGTGGGAGGATGCTGGAAGCATCCACTGTGCGCCAGAGTGAGCGGTGCGGCCTATCCACATGGCATGGCTGCTTACACTGCTCATTCCGGAATGTGTCCCCAGTGGTGCAGCAGTTTAGGGAGAGGAGCAGAGAATGGCTTACCGTGATCTGGTGTTCACACAGCTGCAGTTGCACCGCAGCAACCTGAATGGTCGGATTGCTGCAGTGCAATTGCGGTCATGCAAACTGCCCGATATAATCTTGAAAGTTTCAGTGTATACGGAGGAACATTATGCCAGCGTAGTATAATCCAGTGGCTAATGCTCTTTTAGGCTGTAAATCTGGAGTTCATTTATTGCTTTGTGTCCTCATGGAGGACCCTTTACAGAGCATAGTATGTTTTGGGTGTGGATGTGATTCTGAAGTTTTTTCTATATGATATTCATGCCAGCGGATTAAGAAGGATTTGATATGGAGCAACAGAAATTACTGTAGCCCCAGAGACGTCAAAGAACTTGTTGTATAGGACCTTGGCCACCCCCCCTCCCCCATTCACACACACACACACACTGGAGCCCTACCTACCTATCCCATCCCTGGCAGTCTAGCAGCCCCCTCCCCCCATCACTTAATCCCTGTCAGCATTGTAGAACTGTATTAAACCCCTTCCTTGGCAGCTTAGTGAACCCTCCTCTATCTCCCAATCCCTGTCGGTATTGTGAGACTGTACTAAAGTTCTTTCCTTTCATTCTACTGGACCCATTCCCTCACCCATTCTGGTAATGTGGAAATGTGCTGAAACCTGTCACTTGCAGTTTAATGTTACCTCCCACCCTGTCACTGTCAAAGGTCCCCCCCTTTCCCTGTCCCACTCACTGAGCACCTCCCATCAGCCCCTGACTCGCCCATCCATAGGTGAGTCCCCATCAGATCCTCAGAAACTGAACAGCACCGACGTTCAGCTCACCACTTTGACCAACCAACATCTGACGGGGAATGAGTGCATACATAATGTAGAAACAGCTGTTTCTACAGTACGCGTACATTCAATCTCTGTCAGTCAGATGAAAGCCAGCTTAGGTTGTAAGCGGAGGAGCTGTGCCTTTTTCTGTCTGACGACCACCTGATGGTGGCTCACCAATGGTTGGATGAATGGGTGAGTCCGGGACTGATGGTGGTGAGGATGCTTAGTGGGTGGGTCTGGGGAAGGGGCCTTGACAGTGATCTGGAGGTGGGTAACACTCGACTGCCAGGGACTGGGTTCCACAATACCAGACTGAGTGAGGGGAGGGATCCACTAGGCTGTCAATGAAAGGCTTTAGTACAGTTCCACAATAGAGAAAGGGATCAGGGGAGGGAGGGGGTCCACTAGACTGCCAGGCAAGGGCTTTGGTACAGTTCCACAGTACAGATGGGGCTCAGTTGAGTGATAGGTCCACTCAGACCGCCAGGTAGGGGCTTTAGTACAGTTCCACAGTACTGACATGGATCTGTTGAGGGAAGGATGTCCAGTAGACTGCCAGGGTTGGGATCTTCAATATTTCATAGTAAAATCATAACACAGTACCAAGATCAGTTGTGGGTAGGGGACCACTAGACTGCCAGGGTTGGGATCTGCAGTATAGCTCTGTTGCAGCAGAGATGTAAAGAGTGGAAGTAGGTGTTGCTAGCACCTGTGCTGCCAGGGAGAGTGGGGGTCATACCCCACAGTGCATGTTGATAAAAGCAGAGTTTGATAAATGTTAATTAGTGCTGCCATGGTAGCCTATTAACACTTAAAAAATTCTTTGACTACGTAAGCAATAAGACACGACAGGGTGTACATGGAACATATTTTACCACATGGCCAGGGGCATAATGAGGCATGAGGCCTTGGCCGAGTGCCTTTAGCTCCTGGCGTGCGGTAAAATATGATCCTACTTCGCGAGGGCTCTTGCAGTAGGTAATTACATATAGGACTGACACCGCGGCGGCAGGACCCCACAGAAAAATTTCTAGCTAGCAGTCCCTAGCGGGGACCGCCCCATGTCAGGTGACCGGGCGTCATCGGCGTCAGTATAAAGGGCGGTCCCGGACATCCGCCTCCAGTTCTTTCCGGCCGTCAGCTCGTGCAGCGCCTCGCGGTGAAGTTCCTATCGCTCAGTCCTGTTACTTCGTCGGTTTTTCCGAAAAGTTTCAGTATTTTGTATTTTATATTTTCTATCGTCAGGTGAACGTCGGTATATGTCGTCCCCTTCAAAAAATAAGTGCGACTCGTGCGGCGCCCAACTGCCTCACAAAGACAGTCACTCCCTCTGCCTTTTCTGTTTAGGCCCCGACCACGCGGTCGACAAGTGTCCGCACTGCCTTCATTTCAACGCGGCCACCCGCAGACAACGTCAGCAGTCTCTCGAAGCCCATCTCCTCAAGAAGAAGATGTCCGCGATGGAGAAAGAGTTGAAGAAACTTCGGCAGGCGTCGACCTCCCCTGAAGGGCACAAGAAGCGGGACAAGGAAAGGCACTGGGAGAAGGCTTCCTCCTCTGCAACTCCGGCTGGAGTCGCGGCCAAAGTAATGTCCCCTCTGGGGGATCGCCCGACGGCAGCCTCCAAGGCTTTGGAGGAGGCGTCGGCCCGCCGTCGGGTTCGCGTTCGAGCCCGCCGGGTGCCTCCGGGCAAAAGGAGGCTCCAGCCCCCAGTACCTCCGCAGGCTTGCGGCCTACTGGTGCGGGCGCCTCCCATAAGCCGGACGTCGGCTCCTCCAACGTCCGCCGGGAGAAGGCCGCTAAGACGCCCGACCCTTCGGGGCGGCGCACGGCAGTGTCTCCATCGGACCGGGCCTCTTCTCATCCTCGGCCCGTCTCCATCGAGGACCCCCCAAAGTCGGACGCCCGGCTCCTCTGGCACCACATGAGATCGGCCCCTAAGTCACTCGTCGGCTCTTCCCGACATCTTGCGGGCCTCGGGCCCTCGGCCAGACCCTGCCACATCTGCCGTACCAGGTTCCCCGCAGCCTTCGCTGCCGTCAGGGGAGCCAGAGTCCCCCCTGCCTGACCCCAGGGATTTTTCTCCTCCATCCCCGGACGAGGCTCGGGATCCTGGGCTACCGTCCGATCCTCCTACAGAGCCAGATCTGACGCCGGCTCCCCTGATGCTGGCTCCGACGCTGGCCCCGGCGCCAGCTCCCCCGACGCCGGCTCCGACACCGGCCCCGCCGACGCCGGTTCCGACACCGGCCCCTTCGATGCCGGCGGGGGATATTCCCCTTCCATCGGGCCCTCCACCCCACAGACCTATCACAGTTGATCCGCCCATGGAGTTCCCGACTGGGCCGTCTGCTCCGGCAGCTCCTCCAGTGCCTGGGTATCCGCCGTCCTATCCGATGCCGATTTTCCCAGGTCCACAGTATCCTGCGCCGCAGTACCTGGCGCCGACTCCTCCGACGCCGCAGTACCCTGCTCCGGTATTCCCGCAGCCGGGTTACGGATACTCTCTTTACGGTTTCCATCTGTACAACTATCCCCCACCTCCTCCTCCACCGCCCCCCGGGCCGCCGGTGGATCTCCAGGAGACTCTGGCCTCCTGGTGGGCTGAGGCCAAGGCTCAGCTTACCAAGGAAGGTGAGAGCCATCTTACGGCGACGGTGCCATCCCCGGCTCCCGTACGCCCCGGACGGCACACTCCCTCTCCGCCTCCGGATTCCCGGGCTCTGCCCTCGGGATCCAGAGAGGGGCAGGACACGCATTCAGGGATCCCCCCTAAGGAACCTGTTCCTCCCCCTAGATGAGTCAGGGAGTCTTACTCTGCTTCGAATTCTTCTTCTTCTCTCTCGGACTCTTCGGAGGCCTCCGATGGGTGTTCCGAGAAAGACGAGCTGCGCTGTCCATCCAAGCCCCGGCCGAGGACTCCTCCGAAGTCTCCTCCAGAGGATCCTTCCTTCACGAAGTTGCTCAGGAAGATCCAGGACGTCCATCAGTGGTGTTCCTTAGAGCCAGATCCTCAACGGGTTAAACTCGACTAACATCTGGACTTGCCCCTTATGTCTCCTACTCTAGTGCCACCCTGAATCGAGCCTCACGCCCACCTTGTTTCCACTATTTGGAAACAACCGTCGGCTTTAGCCCCACTTCCTCGGAAGTCCAACAGGCTATACCAGGCTCCGGAAGGTGTAGACTTTTTAGACTCTCACCCCCGTGCAGACTCGGTTGTGATTAGCGCCGCTCACGGCCGGTCTGCACACCCAAAACATTTGAGCTCGTTTCCCCCGGATAAGGAATCTCGCCTTTTGGATCAGTATGGAAGGAAGATTTATACTTCTTCCACACTGGGGATTAGGACCCTAAATTATGTAGCAATATGGGGGATTACCAGAAGGCTGTCCTTACCCAGGCGGAATCTAAGATTGACTCCTTGCCTGACTCCCAAGTCAAGCAGGAGTTAGCCGACCTGGTCCGATCTGCTCGTTCGGCCAGTCGTCATATTCTGAGGACGACCTACGATGCAGTGGACATCGCAGGACGGAGCTCTGCATTCGCCGTAAGTCTTCGGTGTCATGTATGGCTCTGTGTGTCAGGTCTGGTCCCGGAGGTGCAGTCAGCAATTCAAGAAGCACCTTTCAGGGGTTCTGTGCTTTTCGGCGGTGATGTCAAGGACATCATCACTGACTTGCAGGAGAAGGAGGCGGCCCTTAAATCTGTTGATTCAATGTACCGTCCCCATCCCCCACAGCGCCGTCCCTTTCGCAGACGCAGCCGGCCTCAAGCGAAACCTCAGGGAAGGCGGGCCACTAAACGTTGGGCTCCACAGCTGCCAGGCCTCCGCCGCCCAAAAAAAAGCAACGGGTGCCTCAGCTGCGGCGCTGCCTCACACCACCTGACTCCTTCTCTCTCCCACCGCCTCCGGATGCCCCGGAGGAACCGGTAGGAGGGAGATTCTCCTTCCACCTTCCGAGTTGGGAGAGGATAACTTCGGATTCATGGGTGCTTCAGATCATAGCAGAGGGGCACTCCATAGAGTTTCTGCAGAAACCTCCATGTCACCCCCCCTCTGAACTCCTCTTACTCAAGGGACCATCTTCCTTTGGTCAGGGAAGAAATCTCTGCTCTCCTTGTGAAGCAGGCTATAGAGCCCATCCACCTCACCTCCACGGGACGGGTTACTATTCCCATTTCTTCCTTGTACCAAAGAAGACGGGAGATCTCAGACCTATTCTCGATCTCAGCTCCCTGAACCTATACGTGGAATACAAGAGGTTCAGGATGCTCTCCCTTCAAACCCTCTTGCCCCTGCTTCGGCTGGGCCAATGGCTTTGTGCACTGGATATGCAGGATGCGTACCTGCACATCCCCATTCGCCCTTCGCACCGAAAGTACCTCAGGTTTGCGTTCCAGGGGGACCACTACCAATTCCGGGCACTCCCTTTTGGTCTTTCCTCGGCTCCCCGAGTCTTTACCAAATGCCTGGCGGTGGTAGCGGCCCACCTGCGTACTTTGGGAGTTCAGGTTTTTCCCTACCTGGACGACTGGCTCCTGGCGGCCCCGTCCAGGGAGGAACTCCTGCATTTCCTCTCCCTCACCCAGCAGGTTTTCACTGGCCTGGGTATCACCATCAACCAGTCCAAGTCTCACCTGGATCCTTCTCAGAGACTCCAGTTCATCGGGGCAATCCTCGATATGACAATCTGCAGGGCCTTCCTGCCTCCGGACAGGGGGGGCCTCCCTCCAGTCCCAGATTTCCCTTCTATCGGAATACAGGAGGGTTCCGGCGAGGTCGATGCTCCGTCTACTGGGGCTTATGGCGGCGGCCATCCCGATGGTTCCTCGCGCGCGCGCGCCTCCGTATGAGAATCTCTCAGTGGACTCTCCGCTCTCAGTGGGATCAACGGGTAGACGACCTAGATCATCTGGTTCTGATCCTCTCACTGATGGTAAGAGACTTGCAATGGTGGATGGTTCGAGAGAACCTATTCCGGGGGGTCCCCTTTTTTCATCCTCCCCCCGATCAGACTCTGACCACGGACGCTTCAGGCGAAGGTTGGGGAGCCCATCTGTGTCCTCACCGAACCCAGGGCCTATGGTCAAAATTGGAGTTAGTTCTCCACATCAATGTGCTCGAGCTTCGAGCAGTGCTGTATGCTCTCCAGGCCCTTCACCAATACATCCTTCCCGGTCACCAAGCTGTCCAAACGGACAACATGTGTGTGGTGTGGTACATCAACAAGCAGGGAGGGACTAGCTCCTACCCACTGTGCAGGGAAGCGATGAGGGTTTGGGAATGGGCAATGCTTCACAACCTTTCACCTCATGGCGATCCATGTTTCGGGAGTTGACAATGTCCTGGCAGACAGGCTAAGTTGCTCGTCGACTCTACCACACGAGTGGGAACTGGACGAAAAAGTTCTAAAAAGCATCTTCCAGATTTGGGGGACTCCTCAGATAGACCTGTTCGCCTCCTCCCAAAACGCAAAGCTTCCAACCTTTTGCTTGTTTGCTCCAGAGCGAGGCACTTTCTGGAGCGACGTTCTGTCTCTAAGCTGGAAGGACAGATTCGTCTATGCTTTTCCCCCAATTCCTCTGGTCCCTTGTGTGCTGCAGAAACTTGCCTTGGAAGGAGCGAGAATGATTCTGATCGCTCCTTTCTGGCCCAGGCAAATCTGGTTCTCTCTTCTACAACAATACTCAGAGATTCCTCCTCTTCCTCTTCCTTTATCTCCAGGATTGCTGACCCAGGATCGGGGGACCCTGGTCCATCCGGGACTCAAGTCCCTTCAACTTCATGCATGGCTCCTGCAGACCTAGTTCAATCTCACTTTGGCGTTTCTCCTAAGGTGGCCGAGATTCTGGTGGAGGCTAGAAAACCCTCCACTAGGTCCACCTACGCCATGAAATGGAAAAGATTCTCCATCTGGGCTGCGTCCAGGAATGCGGAGCCCTTTTCCTGCCCTGTAACCATTCTCCTTGATTACATGCGTCATCTTTTCGACCTGGGTCTCAGTCACTCCTCTTTGAAAGTCCATATGGCGGCTATTTCAGCCTACCATGTCCCTTTCACTGATAAGGCATTTGCCCAACTGGAGGTATCTAAAACTTTTCTCAGAGGGGTCCTTCATCTCAGACCCCCTGTCTGGACTCCAGCTCCTCCTTGGGACTTAAACTTTGTCCTCGAGAAACTTACTCTTCCCCCCTTTGAGCCTGCGGCTTCCGCAGACTTTAAGTTTTTGTCGTGGAAGCCGCTCTTCTTGGTGGCCATTACTTCCGCTCGTAGAATTTCCGAGCTTCAGGCCCTGATGTGCAAAATCCCTTATCTGATTTTTCACAAAGAACAAGTCACTCTTCGCATGAATCCTAAGTTCCTCCCGAAGGTGGTAGCGGAATCTACCCTAAATCAGTCTATTGAATTACCTGCCTTTTTCACGCAGTACTCCAACCAAGGAGAATACTTGCTCCACACCATGGATGTTCACAGGATTCTGAGATACTACACAGATAGGACGAAGGATCTCAGAAAGACTGATCAGTTGTTCGTCTCTTTTGCTCACAAAAGAGAAGGCAATGCTGTTTCTAAGCAATGCCTATCAAAATGGTTGGCCCATTGCATCACTTTCTGTTATGACAAGTACAACAAGACCCTACCGGGTCAAGTCAGAGGTCACTCCACTCGTGGAGTAGCAGCTTCTGCGGCTTGTTTCAAGAACATGTCTGCGGCAGACATCTGTGCTGCCGCCACTTGGACTTCCGTCCATACCTTTACTAAACATTACAGTTTGGACATTGCCTCTCGCCGTAGAGCAGGCTTCGGGTTAGCGGTCTTGCAAGGCCTCCTTTCTTGAGACTTGCAAGGTTTCTTTGCTACTTCTTGGAGTAGTACCTCCTCCCGTGCCTTTCTTTTGTTCCAGACTGCTTGGGATTCTGTCTATATGTAATTACCTGCAAGAGCCCTCTCGAGTAAGATGGTACAGTTACATAAGAACTTACCGTAACAGTAGATCTTGAGAGAGGCTCTTCATGATAAACTCTGCCCTCCTCCATCCCCTAGGCTTTTTCCGCTCCTTTTCCATTGAGGAAAATATCTGCTTCTCTCTCGTCCGGGCCTGTGGCGGGAAAGAACTGGATAGCAGGCGTCCGGGACCACCCCTTTATACTGACGTCGGCCACCTGACATGGGGGCGGTCCCTCGCCAGGGACTGCTAGCTAGAAATTTTTCCGTGGGGTCCTGCTGCCAGCCGGCGTCAGTCCTATATGTAATTACCTACTGCAAGAGCCTCTCTTGAAGATCTACTGTTACGGTAAGTTCTTACGTAACTGTACTTTCCATGCACACACCTGGAGTGTCTTATTGTGCTTATAAAATGGGATCTTAACTTTATTTTACTTTTTGCAGTTAGATAAAGCATGCTTGTATGTAGAAAAAAGATTTTATGTTTCTAATCCAGGATAAAATAGTTCTTCCGCGGACATTGTTTAAATATTCATGAGCTTATTTGCATATTTGTGGCTGCTGCTGCCTCTCACTCTCTGTCTACATTGCCACGGAGCTCTGAAGGTATGTCAGCTGTCTGTCGCTCTCGCTGACACCATGCTGTGGCAAAAACAGAAGCTAAAATGAGAGACTGAGGAGACTATGTGTTGCTGCCACTGTGTCTCAGTTTCTCTGCCGGTCGCAAACTGCTGGCGATGATAGACAGAGCACACTGACTGTTGCTGCCGCGCTATCACGCTCTCTCCCAGTCACAAACTGCTGGACCGAAATGAAACCAAAAGAATATTCCCATAAACTTTTTTTTTTTTTTTACTAGCGTGGCAAGGTGTGAGCGCAGTTGCTAGCCGAGACAACATTTCTGTTTATCTACTGTGATGAGGTGAGAGCATGGTTGGGGAAAGAATAAGCAGCATTAGCGAGAGTAAAAAATGGCGGCATTCAATAAACCAACATTCTAGTGGCACACTGATTATGTGATGCGGTCCTGCCTTTCAGTACTAGTTCTAGGAGCGTGGATATGTTGTTCATCCACACTGTCTGGCGTTGTCCCTTTCCCCTTTAAATCTTGCCGGAAGTCTTCAAGCTGGCTCCTCCCACCCACCCGGGTGGTAAATACCTCGGCTCCGCCCCATGACGCTAGATCTTCCTGTCCGCTGGAAGATACAGGTTCCCTCGTGCTACTTTGCAGTACCATAGGCCCTGGAGTCAAATTGACGGTTTTCGCCGCACTTACTTGCCTTAAAACTTGTTAGAGTTTACGATTCAGATCCGCACGCTTCAGATATGGAGGACAAGTCGTCCCCCGGGTTTCGCCGGTGTTCTTGTGGACAAAAAATCTCTCGCACCGATCCCCACCTCTCGTGCGTCTACTGCCTAGGCGCCGTGCATGATACTTCGGCTTGCACCATCTGTTCGGCCTTCCATCCCACCGTTCTGGAAGACCGCCAGAAGCGCTGCCAAGTTGGGAGACCGAACCGCAATCCACCCGGTGAAATCGAAGGGAGGCCAGGTGCGGCTGGGGATCTATAAGCAGCTCAAACCAGATGGCGGCCTTGAGAGAGGAAGCTGCCCAAGCTTGACCAACGAGAAGCTTCTTTGTACCGGCTCAACTGGCTCCACCTTCACGGGGATCCTTCCGGGAGTTGTGCCAGTCTCTCCCTACTAAGGGTGAAGCGCCTTCGGGCTCACATTCCTCCCGATCCAAGAAGAAGGATAAGAATCCAAAATCATCTTCTTCTACCGGAAGAAGACACTCCTGGGACTGAGAGCAGTCCGACACTCAGGAGCAGGGGGTCTCGACCACGGTCGAGATCGCCTCCTTGGCTGCCGGCTTTTCGGACCTTCCGTCAGGCCAGGGCACCGAAGCCAAGGATACGGCAGAACCGGCCGAGATTTCTCTCGACCCAATCGAGCCGTTGTCGCCGATGCCTGTTGGCGACTCTTTGGAGAGGACTCCCATTCTCTCCTTCCCGGCCGAGAGACCGTCCTTGAACGCCGATCAAGGGACAAGAGCCGGAACCTCGGTTCTCACCGAATCCAGCTTCTCCCGACTGACAGAGCCGACGCCGTCGGTCTCGATCAAGGAGTAGGACCCCGTCGGTCGGAAAACAGAAGAAGGGTCACAGACACTCCCAAAAGAGGCGTGCCACCGTTTCTCATCCTCCTCGGATGAGGAGAGACTTAGACGGAAGCTCCATCGACATTATGAGGACCTCATGTGGCAGCAACTTATTTTGATGGGTCAAAAGCCGTCTGCTGCGGCTGTACCGGCCATTACTTGGCCCCAACCTCTTCGGCCGACATCGACTCCCTCGGTTCCGAGGACTCCGGTTCTCCCTCCGGTGGGACCGGTGCGCATTTCGGCTCGGCCTGTTACGGGCTCCCCACCAATTTTGGTGGAACCACCACCAAAACAGCCTCAGTGAGGGGCTCCCTCTAAGGAGGACTGACCAACTATAGGCCTGCCCCATAGGTTGTCCATTACGGTCACTCCTGATTGCCCTAGTCGCATTGAGGGGGACTTGGGTGGAAGACCCTTGTATCCGGATTTCTCGGATTTGGATACTACCGGCCTTCACTTACATGATGAGCTGTCAGTGACAGGCCTGGAGGAAGGGCCTTCCTCCTTCCAGGGCATCCTTCGACTCATTTCGGAGTCCACAGGTATGCCTTTGCAGCCCATTCAAAAGAAGGCAGAATATCTTCTCACGGATATTCTCAAGAGGGGGGATACCCCGACTGAGGCCTTCCCAGTGGCCGAAGCCATAGGTTGCCCAGCACTGGAACTTTGGCAGCGTCCAGCCTCTTGCCCGGCTCCATCTGCCCGCATGGCCCGCAAGTACGCGGTGCCCATGGGGTCCTTGGCGGGCTTCACTGAGCATCCCTTGGCAGAAAGCCTTGTGACTGCCTCAGTGTTTAGGCAAACGGGCAGCTCTGCAGATACTGACCGCCCTCCGGACAAGGAGTCCAAAAATATGGACCACTCGGCCCGGAAGGTTTACACGGCATCATCCCTAGGTCTTCATCAGGCTAGCTCAGCAGTGATCATGGCACATTTCTCTCACGCCCTTTTGGGGTCGCTTCATGAAGTCCTCCCTCATCTCCCAGCAGACATGCAGACCACGGTCAAGCAGGTCTGGGATCAGGGCCGTGCTGTTGCTAAACAACAGCTCCAGACGGCCCTGGACATTGGTGATTCCTATGCCCGTTCACTAGCTGCCGCGGTAGCCACTCGCCGCAGGGCTTGGCTGAGGTTATCCTCCTTTCCCTCAGATACTCAGCACAAGCTAGCTGACGTGCCCTTCCTTGGCACCGACCTCTTCGGTCTGGGAGTGGCAGGTCATCTACAGCGCATTGAGCAGTCTAATGCCACCTTAGATGCCACCTCTGCTAAAGGTTCTTTGGGCAAGAACCAGCAGAAGCGCAAGAAGAAGTCCTTTCAGCATTCTTCCCCTGCGGTTAGACAGCCCTCCTTCCAGGGAGGTCAGTAACAGCAGCAGGCTCAAGCTTGGCGCCCTAGGCCCCAGCAAGGTCCCCAACAACCCCGCAAAGGAGGCCGAGGTGCTGGTCCAGGTGCCTCCTCCTCCTCCAAGCCTGCACAGTGACGGGTCGGGGGTGGCCTCCCCTGCACCCGTCACGCCAGTTCTGGGTCCTCCCGTGGGGGGCCGGCTCCGCCACTTTCTTTCCGCCTGGTCCGATATCACTCCGGACAGGTGGGTTCTGGAAGTGATCAGGCAGGGACTGCTTCTAGAGTTCGAGCAGTACCCCCCCCAGCCGGGCCCGTGCCCCACGGGAGGAAAGGATCTCAGTTGGCGCTCAGTCGGTCCTTCGGGATGACATTGCTCAGCTCCTCCTCAAGGAGGCGATAGCTCCAGTGCCGGATCCTCCTTCAGACCCAGGCTTCGTCTCCAGGTATTTCCTGGTGCCCAAGCGGACGGGGGTTGGTGCTCTATCCTAGATCTCCACGACCTGAATCGGTATCTCAGGTCTCGCACCTTCCGGATGGTAACTCTGAACCAGATCATACCATCTCTGGAGTGAAACATGTGGTTCTGTACACTGGATCTTCAGGGCGCATTCTACCACGTCCCAATCCGTCCGTCCCATCAGCGGTTCCTCTGCTTCACGGTCGAAGGGACCCTGTACAAGTTCAGAGCCATGCCGATCGGCCTGTCATCAGCCCCAAGGGTCTTCACCAAATGCATCGCAGTGGTGGCAGCCCATCTATGGCATCAAAGGGTTTGCATTTACCCCTATCTAGATGATTGGCTCCTGGCGGGTTCCTCCCTACAGGAGGTGGAGAGGTCCAGGGACCTGACCCTCCGGACCTGCTCCCACCTGGGCCTCCTAATCAACGAGGCCAAGTCAGAACTTGTGCCCTCTCAGGTGATGGGCTTTATCGGGGCAGAGCTCGACTCTCATCAGTCCAGAGCTCGGCTCCCGGCAGACAGGGCGGAGGTTCTTTCCTCCTTTGCCCAGTCATTTCTGGTTGGGCACTTGTGCCCTGCCCGGGACTTCTTGCGCCTCCTGGGTTACATGGCGGCGTGCACCTCAGTGGTCCGTTGGGCCAGATTGCACATGCACCCCTTCAATGGGAGCTGGCCGCCCAGTGGTCTCAGCATCAGGGTCTCTTCGACCAGCTGGTCACGGTCACCCAGAGGATGTGGGATGCTCTCCAATGGTGGACCATCCAGAGTCATTTGAGGGAAGGAATCCCGTTTGTCCGCCCCGAGCCGATGGTCGTCCTTACGACCGATGCCTCTCTCATGGGCTGGGGAGCCCACATGGGGGACAACAGAGTCTACAGGTTCTGGACCCCCAAGGAGTCCCGATGCCACATCAACCTGTTGGAACTCAGAGCAGTCAGACTGGCACTGTCAGCTTTCGCTCCTCAGCTCTGGGGTCAAGTGGTTCAAGTCCAGACGGACAATACCACGACCATGTACTACCTCAACAAACAGGGTGGCACGCACTCCCGTCTGCTATGCAAGGAGGCGCTCTGGATCTGGACCTTCGTCAGCCGGCTGGAGGCGGATCTCCTAGCCATTCATGTGGCAGGAGTCTCGAACCAACTGGTGGATGCTCTCAACCGCCTAGGCCAGACATCCCATGAGTGGTCTCTCCATCCAGAGGTAGCTTACGATCTGTTCTCCCGTTGGGGCAAACCATTGTTGGACCTGTTCGCCTCCAGGGAAAACACCAAGCTGAGGCTGTTCCATGCCCGCCCCCCTCAGCAGGGCTCGCTGCAGGGGGATGCCTTCTTGAGGCCGTGGACCCCAGGCCTCCTCTACGCCTTTCCTCCATTTCCCTTGATCCACAAGGTGTTACTCAAGGTGAGGAGGGACAAGGCGAAGGTGACCCTGGTAGCCCCAGATTGGCCACGCCAGTTCTGGTATCCAGATGTCCTCAGCCTCAGCTACAGGGCCCCGGAGCAGCCTTGTACGCGCATGGACCTGATATCGTTGAACCAGGGGAAGGTCTTCCACTCAGACCTTCGATCCCTGCACCTCACAGCCTGGTTCCTGAGCGGCTAGAGTTCCAGGCTTTGGGTCTTTCTGAGGATGTCTACACTGTGGTGGAAGCATCTCGAAAGGAATCGACCAGGAAATGTTATGCCTTCAAATGGAAAAGGTTTTCCATTTGGTGTCAGGGAAAGAGCCTGGACCCTTATCCTGCTCTGTGGCTAACATTCTAGACTACCTTTGGTCTCTCTCCAAAGGGGGGTCTTCGGTCATCGACCCTTAGGGTGCACCTGGCAGCAATCTCTGCTTGCCGGGCGCGGGCCGATCAGCCGACATTGGCACAAGAGATAGTGGTCGGGTGCTTTTTCAAAGGCCTGGATCATGTATCCCCTCCGGTGCGTGAACCTCCATCTCCGTGGGATCTCTTGCTGGTTTTGGCAAAGCTCATGGGCAAGCCATTCGAACCCATGCACAAGTGCGAGCTTTCGTATCTGTAGTGGAAGACTGCCTTCCTGGTGGCTATCACGTCAGCCAGAAGGACAGGGGAGCTCCAGGCGCTTTCGGTGGACTCCCCTTATCTGGTCTTTCACAGGGACAAAGTTGTCCTGCGCCCCCACCTGAAATTCCTTCCGAAGGTGGTGTCAGAGTTTCACCTTAACCAGGTGTTGACTCTGCCGGTATATTACCCTAACTACACCTCTGATGCGAGTACAGGCTCCATACTCTGGACCTCAGACGTGCTCTCTCCTACTATAAGGAGAGGATGGCGGAAATACGGGGAGAGGTTCGCCAGCTGTTTGTCACCTACGCTGAAGCTGCTTCTGGCAGACCTGCAGCCAAGCGGACTATTGCAAGATGGATCACATCATGCATAAGTCTGTGTTATGAATTGGCGGGCAAGGAGCCTCCCAGAGGGATAAGAGCTCATTCTACCTGCCATACTGCTGCTTCGGTGGCTGCTTCCAGGGACATCCCTATCCAGGAAATCTGTCGGGCTGCTACCTGGAAGTCAGCGAACACCTTTATTACCCATTACCACATCGACCTTGAGTCACGACGTGATGCTGGTTTTGGGGCCTCGGCTCTCCAATCTCTTTTTCTAAGTAGGGGGTGTGTGCCTTGCCTCCCTCCTCCCAGAGAACTGCTAGGAGTCTGCCAGACAGTGTGGATAAACAACATATCCACGCTCCTAGAAAAACAGGTTACTCACCTGTAACAGTAGTTCTAGGAGTGGTATATGTTGTTCATCCACACGCACCCACCCGACCTCCCGGCTTAAGGCGCACAACCTGGCTTCCAGCGGGCTAGATCTAGTGTCATGGGGCGGAGCCGAGGTATTTACCACCTGGGTGGGTGGGAGGAGCCGGCTTGAAGACTTCTGGCAAGATTTAAAGGGGAAAGGGACAATGCCAGACAGTGTGGATAAACAACATATACCACTCCTAGAACTACTGTTACAGGTGAGTAACCTGTTTTTATTACCCATGCATGAAACAGAGTTCATGCATGGGTGGCTGGCATTCTGATTGGCTGATATAGCCCATCCATTTTATAAAGTATGTGTCTGCATCCTGTATGCAAGAGGGCACCCTTATTCGCATGGGTGCAGTGGTGCATTCTGCACATCAGTGCTATCCACTGTGTGCAATGCTGGGTGACCCTTTGTATATAGTCTCCTCCCCATCCAGACAGGGTAAGTCTGGTTAGCACAGCACTATACCTGTTAGCGCCAAGCTAGCCTTCATAATACGGGGGTCACTGTGTGTCTCATTGTACCTCTCCCTTAAAGTAACATCCTTCGCATTTAGTATTTACGAAGTTATTTTACCTTAATTTGTTTTTGTTCATGTGGAACTTAAGCACTAATTAGAAACCTTCACACAATATTTAGATTTTGACAATTGTGCTGCATATGGATTTTGAAAATTATAACATAGCTGGTAATTTTTTCAAAACCTTTGTGAACGATTACTGTGTAAATGTGTTGTGAAAGCTATAGTGTAGGACATAGATTTTCAAACCGAAGTGCAGCATGTAGATTTTATAAACTGTAGTGCAGCATAAAAAATTTGAAAACTCAGTGCAGCACATAGGTTTTGAAAGTTTAGTGCAGTATGTAGATTTTGAAAACCATAGTGCAGGGTGAATATTTTGAAAACTGTTCTGTAGGCGTTCACAATATTCATGCAGCAGGTACATTAAAAAATTATAAGGGATTTCTGTGCAAACATTTTGTTCTTCAATTAAAGATATCTAGGCAGGTTTGAGCAGACTAGATGGCCAATATGCTTTCCTCTGTTGACATTTTGTACATCTGTATATCTAATTACTACCTCGCTCAACTTCTGTTAACATTTTGTATTATTACCTGTGAATTGTATTCAAGGGCGGCTTGTATTGAAAAAAAAAATTTTCAAGTACTAATACTGTAATAAAAATGTTACACATCCTGCATTTGTTTTTGGTCTACTTCATATCAAAATAAGCATAACAAACATCAACTAAGATAATAAGTTAAAAATACAATAATTATCCTGTTTACAGAGATAAGTCAGAACCCTACCTACCATGTTTTGTCTGACATGACTTCATCCCTGACTAGAATCTGCGATTTGTATTTGAAGGTAGATTTTATTAAATGTATTCATTTTGACTTCCAGCTTGTTTTATATGGGGGGGAAGGGGGCTTCTGTTTAATGAAATACAATAATTAGTTTTTGTTTTAAATTCAAACAACATGAAGTCTTGCTGTATTCTGACTATTGCAGTTAGGTCCTGCCTTTCAACTGCCCCGGAGAACAAAGAGTTAAACTTTCCATGGCCAGCATGGAATGTTCACCGCGAGCTTGGTTGAAGCCCCTGTCTGCTGCTGTTTAAACTCCAACCGTCAGATTCTTTACTCCGCCTCACTGAACAGTCGCTCCGGAGATTTCTCCTTTGCTCGGTTCAAAAAAGTCAGTTAAAGTGTCGTTTTTCGCTCGGTTTCTACCGAATTTCTGCTACCGAATCTGTCGGTTTAAGTCTCTGTCTGTGGTACCGTGAGTACTAGATAGGTTTTGCATTTAGTTTCTGTGTGAAACTTGTAAATGTCGGTCAGTTTAGTTTAAAAAAAAGTTTGTAAATTTACTTAGAGTGTGGTAACCGGTCTATATCGGTTCTAAAAAAAACGGATTTTATTACGTTTTTTTCCAAGACCCGTAACACGGTCAGGAACCGATAGGGGAGTCTTGCCTGGTGGATTGCCGAAAAAAGGGTAAGTTTTGGATAGGCTTGGCCATGTCTGAGAAACCCAAGAAAAAAACCAGGCCCACTGGGTTTCAACACTGCAGTGTGTGTGGGGAAGCCTTTGCTAAGGCTGATCCCCACACCACCTGTGTTTATTGTCTGGGGTTTGACCACCTCAATTCAGACTGCCAAATTTGTAAGAATTTTCCCAAAGCTACCCTGGATAAGAGAGTAGCAAGACTGAGGGAAAGGGAGGCCGAGAAGTCCGCTGACCCGGATGGCCAGCCCGGTTCAGTTCTGACCGAACCAGAAGCAGTGCCCTCTGACCAGGGCGATACTTCTTCGGGCAAGAGGAGAGCCGATTCTGAGGAGTCAGTTCCGGTTAAAAGGAAGAGAACAGATAAATCGTCCAGTTCAGATCCAGAAATTCATACTCCGACCGCTGATGAGATAGCCAAAGCGATAAGAATAGTGCAGTCGCTTACTTCGATTCTGTCCGAACCAGCACCATCTGGCAGGGGCTCGGTTCGGTTGGTTCCCGTTCTGGATTACACTTCAGAAGAATTTTATGAACCGGAGGAGGAGGAGGGAGTATGAGGATGATGATGGTGATTATGAAAGTCTGGATGTGCCTGTTGACCCGGACATCTCCCCAGACAGACCTTCAGGTGTTTCTCCTCCTAGGCTTTCTGAGTCCCCTTCCCACTTTATGTGTTACAAAAAAGTGGCTGAAACCCTCCAGCTTCCAATGGAATAAGCAGTAGAGGATCAGGAGGAGCCTGATTTTGTTGAAATGATGGACATCCCAGAGTCCAGGAGACTGTCTGTTCCCCTCCATAAATCTTTTGGGAAACAGACAAAATTCTTAAGACTCCTAACTCCATACCTCCTGTGGACAGACGAATGGACAAGAGGTACACCCTTTCAGGCTCAGACACAGAGTTCCTTTCTCAGCAATGCAGCCATGTTGGGGTAGTGCAGGCTGCTGCCTGTGATAAGGCAAATATCCCCTTGGCATCACACCCCCTCAGATAAGGACTCTAGGAGGATTGATGCCGTGGCAAAGAAGCAGTGCATGGCAGCATCTTTGGGACTCAGGCAGGCTAACTATATGGCCTACACAGCTAGATACCAGAAGTCCAGATGGGACACTGTGCTGGCTCTGGCTAAACTGGCCCCTGACCAGCTTGCCAAGGAGCTGGAGCAAGTGGCTGCAGATGGGATTGAGGCATCCAAGGTGCAGTTTCATGCTGCTGTGGACTCCAATGATGTTTCATCAAAAGTCATGGCTACATCTGTGACCCTTTGGAGGATGTCTTGGCTCAGATGTACTAGCCTATCACAGGATACCCAGGCTAAGGCCATGGATTTCCCTGTTATTGGTAATTCTCTGTTTGGGGAGCAGACAGAGAACTACATGAAAAAGATGGACGAGTACAGGACCACATACAGGAGTGCTCAGGCCAAAGGAAGGCAAGCCACTCCTCAAAGGCAGCAGTCCAGAGGCAGGGGCAGGCCTTTTCAAAGGCCTTTTTACCAAGCCAAGCCTCTTCTTCTTCTTATGCTCAGAGGGGTTCTTCAGAGGAGAGGCAGGCGGGAATGAGCAGGCCTGTTTCCACCCTCAGCCTAATGCCCTGCCAAGCAGACACCCTGATGGGTCTGCCAGGGCCGATTCTCCAATACCTGTAGGGGGCAGGCTGACTTACTTTGTCCAGGACTGGAAGTCTCTGACATCAGACAAGTGGGTCCTGGAAGTAGTAAGCCAGGGACTGGTTCTCAGCTTCAAAAAATTTCCCAAGCTGAGAACCAGATCCTTTCCACCTGCAAATCCATCAGAGACCCTTGCCCTAGAGGCAGAGGTTTCTTCCCTTCTGGCTCTGAGCCATAGAGAGGGTTCCTACCCTACACAAGGGCAAAGGATTGTACTCCAGGTACTTCCTAACCCCCAAAAAGACAGGAGAATGGCGGCCCATCCTGGAGCTAAGATATCTGAACAAGCACCTTTTAAAACCAAAGTTCAAAATGGTGACTCTGGGAATAATTCTGGCCTCTCTAAGGCCAGGGGACTGGCTAGCCTCCCTGGACCTCAAAGATGCCTGTTTTCACATTCCCATCAGGTACTCCCACAGAAAATACCTCAGGTTCGAGTTGCTCTCAGGCCACTATCAATTCAGAGCAATGCCCCTTGGCCTAACATCAGCCCCAAGGGTGTTCACAAAGTGCCTGGCAGTAGTGGTTGCTTTCCTAAAGAGAAAAAAAGATCTCCATCTTTCCATACTTGGACGACTGGCTCATAGTGGGTCAGTCTCCAGACCAAGTCAAGTCACATCTGCAAATAAATCAGCAAGTACTCACTTCCTTAGGATTCCTCCTCAACCTTCCAAAGTCAGTTCTCGAGCCAGTACAGCTCCTCACCTTCATAGGGGCGGAGCTGGATACAATAAGGGCCAGAGCCTTCCTTCCCCTGGACAGGGCAAGGACCCTTATGGAACTGGCGTCTTCATTCACCCTTCAGGTGTCTCGACCAGCAAGGCATTTCCTGCAGCTTCTGGGCCACATGGCAGCCTCTACAGCAGTGGTCCAGGGAGCAAGATTCCAGATGAGGGACATTCAGTTCCACTTAAAAGCCTTCTGGTCCCAAGAAAGGATTCCCTTATGAAACTAGTCCCAGTGACTTGAACCCTGATCCAGGCCTTGCAGTGGTGGCAGGATCAGGACAATTTGAGACAAGGGTTCTTTTGTCACTCAGTCTCATTCAGTGATACTCACCACAGATGCTTCCCTGCTGGGCTGGGGGCCCATCTGGGATCTTACCACCAAGGGCTGTGGTCACCTCAGGAATCTCTGCTTCACATCAGTCTCTTGGAACTCAGAGCAGTGTTTCTGGCACTGCAAGCCTTTCCAAATCTGTACAGAACAAGGTGGTCCAGGTCAGAACAGACAACACCACCACCATGTGGTACATCAACAAGCAGGGAGGCACTCGGTCTATGGCCTTGTGCACAGAAGCAATGAAGTTGTGGTCCTTGGCCTATTCCCTGCAAACCTCTCTGACAGCAGTTCACCTCCCAGGGAAGGACAATGTTCTAGCAGATGCTCTGAGCAGAATATCTCAGGGCCATCACGAATGGACCCTAGATCCCCTAGTTTTGAAAGTGATTTTCTTGAGATGGGGCACTCCACAGATAGATCTTTTTGCAGCCCCAGACAATCACTAACTTCCTCTCTTTTGTTGCAGGCCCCCAGTCTTGGGCTCGGTCCCCTTGGATGCTCTGATCCTGAATTGGGAAGGGAAATTTCTGTATGCTTTTCCCCCCCTTCACTCTCCTGTTCAAAGTGTTAGTCAAGATAAGGTCACAACCATGCAAAGTGATTCTGATTGCTCCAGACTGGGCCAGACAGCCCTGGTACCCCTGTTGCTGTCCTTAGCAGTCCACCTTCCCCTGTCTCTTCCCAGGAATTACAACCTGTTGACATCCTCTCAGGGGAGGATTTGGTACCCGAATCTTTGGTCTTTCAATCTCAAGGCGTGGCTCTTGAAGAGTTAGAGTTTGCTGATCTGCATTTTTCCCAAGGGGTTCTGGATATCCTTATGGCTTCTCGAAAGCCTTCCACCAGAAAGACTTACAATTCCAATGAAAAAGGTTCACTATTTGGTGTTCTAAGAAGAATATTTCTCCAGATTCTGCTGGGTTGCCTACGGTTCTGGACTGTATGGTCCATCTCAATGGCCTAGGCCTTAGACCAGCTACACTTAAAGTGCATTTGGCAGCTGTTTCTGCTTTCCTGTCAGTGGGCAAGCCTTCCCCTCTGTCAGCCCATCCTGTGTTTTGTAAGTTCTTCAAGGGATTGCTGCACACCAATCTCCCCTTTAGGGACCCTGCTCCTGCTTGGTACCTTAATGTTTGCATTGCTCAGCTTATGCAGCCCCCATTTGAGCCTTTGTCCTCTGCAGAGCTTAAGTACTTGACTTGGAAAACTGTGTTTTTGGTGGCCATTACCTCTGTCAGGCGTATCAGTGAATTGCAAGCCCTGTCAGTGGAACCTGATTTCATCTCTTTTCATAGAGATAAAGTGGTCCTAAGAACTAACAGGAAGTTTGCCTAAAGTGGTTTCAGATTTCCACCTCAACCAGTCTCTCCCTGTTTTCTTCACTGACCATTCCTCCTCTGGAGAGAGGAGGCTGCACAGCTTAGATGTTAAAAGGGCCCTCAGCTACTACATAGAGAGCACCAAGGGTCACAGATTTGAGTCCCTCAGTTGTTCCTCACGTATGAGAGGTTGGTAAGGGCAAACCTGCCACTAAGAGATCTATTGCCAGGTGGATTGTTTCTTGTATACAATTCTGCTATGAAAAACTGGGTAGAACTCCACCCTCAGGCCTGAGGGCTCACTCTACTAGAGGTATAGCTACTTCCCTGGCTGCTGCCAGGGATATTCCTATCTTAGAAATCTGTCAAGCAGCCACCTGGAAAACAGTCCATACATTCACCAAGCATTACTCTCTGGATATCCAGGCTAGGAGTGATGCTCGGTTTGGCACAGCAGTACTTCAGAGCCTGTTTCCAAAGTAGATTCTGTCCCTCCTCCATGGAGGTACTGCTTGGTAGCCTGCATATGTCAGAATGCAGCAAGACTTCATGTTGTCTGAAGAAAAAATTACCCACCTTAGTAATGTTGTTTCTTCTAATGGAGTATTGCTGTATTCTGACCCCGCCTCCCCTCTCAGAACCTAGTTTTTGGGATGTGGGTGGGCAGGAGCAGTGTTGGCACCCTAGGGGTGTCCCTTTTTCACCCTCCTTTATTTTGGGTGAGTGTTGTGTTTTGGGATGTGTTTTGTTTTTTGGGTTTCCTGACTT
The DNA here is from genome assembly GCA_016271365.2 of Neoceratodus forsteri. Lineage (NCBI taxonomy): Eukaryota > Metazoa > Chordata > Ceratodontiformes > Ceratodontidae > Neoceratodus > Neoceratodus forsteri. The sequence goes on along the minus strand of CM057456.1, from coordinate 761,212,000 downwards.
GAGTCTTTGCTTTGAAACCAAAAAATTCTTTTATATACATATAGTTGCCAGTTGGCTAGTTTTGAGTTTTACAGTTTCCACACAGAACTTCTAGTGGGTATCGCTCGTAAAGATCTGACGGTTGGAGTTTAAACAACAGCAGACAGAGGCTTCAACCGAGCTCGCGGTGAACATTCCATGCTGGCCATGGAAAATTTAACTCTTTGTTCTCCGGGGCAGTTGAAAGACAGGACCTAACTACATATATTAGAATACAGCAAGACTCCATTAGAAGAAACATTACTAAGGTGAGTAATTTTTTTCTTCTGGCACACACTAACCCACAAGAGGGACGCCACATCACAAATTCTAAAATGGCATTTTATTCAAAACCAAACCAGGCTCCAGCCTGACATGTTTTGGATTATTCATCCTTCTTCAAAAGCTGTTGGACCTGTCCACAACAGTGCTTAATACAGGTGAACAAAAACACAGGACCAAGTGACAAAGTAGTGACATCATAAAGAAGTGATTGGTTAAAAACGTGAAACCTTCTTACATCTTTAATAGTTAAAATGCTTTTATATATTGAAAACTTAAGATGCATAAAGTGCTTATATATAAAGATCCACAACCATTTCACTTCTATTGGATACAAAATACTGAACCATAATAAATAGAAAAAAAGGGAGGGGAGGGGGGATGAGGGAAAAAGGGAGGGAAAAAGAGAGGAAGAAGAAATAAAAAAAGAAACAAAAAAGAATAAGAGGCAGCAGAAATATCTACTGCACCAGATTACACCATACACATGTTGTTTTAAACGCTTTTAAACTTCTTTCAACAAGACCTTTTTCATTTATTAATATATCTGTTATATAATATTTAGGATAACCAGTCTTGTTCTTGAAGAGACAGATATTCCTTAAAGGAATGAGAAAAAAGGGTGGGGGGAATTAAAGGGGGTGGGGTGAAAGGGGGTGTTTGTGTAGAAGGGAGAGGAAGTGGAGGAGCTGGAGAAAATTCAGTTTCATTACACTAGCCATCTGACTTTTAAAAACTCTGGTATACACAAGCTGACACAAAATCCTTCAATAATACTGACTAGCTTCACTCAGAACTTGATAGGGACATTTTTATACTTTGTTTTCTTTTAAGGTAGGGATGAATGTCTAATTGTGAGTTTAGTCCTGGCTCTTGTGTCGCATTTAAAGTGATAATCCAGAAATTTTTCCTAATCAGCAGAAGATTTTTAAAGCCCAGGCTTCTTGATACTTTATCTGCTGCTGTAAACCAAAATGTATGTGCTAAGGGATCACTTGCCATGCTTGTGTGCAGAGCTGTGTCGTATGTGATGTCTCCCTTCAGAATAACCCGCATATGTTCCCCAACCCGAGTTTTAAAACTTCTTTGGGTTTTCATATAAAAGGTTTCACAGCTACATTTAGCCAGATAGATTATTCCCCCATATCACAAGTGATGCATGGTCGGTTTGTGTAATTCCTGTCTGTACTGTAGCTGCTAAAAGTTTTCATGGGTTGGACATAAGGGCAATTTATACATCTCTTACATCTGAAACACCCGTGGGGCAGCTGTAGCCAGGTATTTCTTTTGAGTATCAGTGAAGTGACTATGTACTAAGAGATCTCAAAGTGTGGGTGCCTTCTTATAGCACATCCTAATGGGGAGTCTCAGTTACTATTTTTAAACCTGGTTCTGCTGACAAGATATGCCAGTGTTTGTCGAGTACATTCTCCTGCCCTTTGGCTTGTGTCAAACTCCTCAGTCTTTAAGGTGCTGAGAACCGAGCCTGGGAGCAGTACTAGGCAAAGATGGTGGAGTGGAGGAAAGATGAGAGAAAAGTGGAGAAGGGGTGCAGGGAGGAGGAGAAAAGGAGAAAGGAGGGGAGGTGGGTGCATGGAGGGAGATGTATGCCAGGTACTGGCCACCTGCAAGATGCTGAGAACCAAGCCAGTTGGCAGGGCTGGGCAATCAGGGAGGAGAGGAGGGGGAGGGGGAGGGGTAGAAGTAGAGAAGTAAGAAGTAAAGAGGGGGGTCAGGGAGGGAGATATATACCAGGTACTGACCCTCCTGGAAGATGTTGAAAACCGAGCCAGGGGCAGGGCTGGACAGTGAAGGTGCATGGAGAGAGAAAGGGGGAGGAGAGGGGGGTAGGTGTGAATATTATGAGGGAGAGTGGCAGAGCCGGGGGTGAGTAGGAATAGGGAAGAAGGGTTTCTGGGTAAAAGAGGGGAAGTTAAGGTGGATTAAAGCAGGAGCAGCTTGAGGAGAGGTAGCTGTGCAAGGCAGATCTGAGTGAGCGTGAAGAGGAGGAGTGACGTATTTGAGGGGGAGAGAGTTCCAGACTTTAGGGAAGTGATAGGAAAATCCATTTTGGCCAGTGAGTGTGGAGCGGCAGGGGACCACCAATGTATGAGTGTCAGTGGATCTAAGGAAGTGGGAGGGTGGAGTAGGGTTAGAAAGGGATGAGGAGAGGTGGGGGGGGGGAGTTCCCCAAGCCAATATTTAGAGGTGATTTTGGCGCAATGTGAGAGACACGTCTGTTTGTAAGCGGGGAAAAGGCCAGTGCGTGATAGAGATCACAATGGTGAGTCCGGGAGGGGGGCATCCAAGGCAAATCGACAGAAGGAATTAAAGAGGATGTCCAATCTGGTAAGGGAAGATTTGTGACCAGCACCATAGACTACATCATAGTAGTCATAAATAGGGAGTATCATCTTCTGGATAAGTTCACACCTAGCCGTAGGAGGGATGCAACTACAGTTCCTGTACAGGGCGCCGAGCTTGAGGTGCAGTTTTTTCAGGATGGCATCAATGTATCCAGAGAAACTGAGGTGCTGGTCCAGCCATACCCCAAGGTATCTGAATGAGGAAGTGTCCTCAGTGATTGTCCCATCCAGGGTGTGGAAAGAGGGCAGATGGGGGTAGCCTGGAGAGTCTCTGCCTAGTGCCGAAGGTCTTGGAGACTGTCTTCTTGGCATTTAGAAAAAGCTGATGGGAAGCAAACCAGAGTTGGACCTGGTGAAAGTCCGGCTGCAGAGTGGTGCAACATCAGAGGGGCATTTGCCGGAGGTAAACAACACAGTATCATCAGCGTACATGTGAATAGAGGAGGACAGGGAGCAGACTAATGGAAGGTCGTTTAGGAAGATGGAGAAGAGTAAGAGACCGAGGACAGAGCCCTGTGGGACTCCGGTGGTGATAGGGAGGGGAGGGGAGGGGAGATAGTCTTGAACCTAGACAGATTATGTTCTGCCGGAGAGGTAGTCTCTAAACCAGTTAGAGGCAGGTGCAATGCAAAGAAGTGCATTACTTTGCACTTCTTTGCATAGAATCTAAGCATATGCAAGGGTGTATTTTTTCATGGTAGAAACATAGACTGATGGCAGATGAGGACTGCTTGGCCCACCCAGTCTGCCAATTTCCCTACCTGTTGGATAAGCTGCAGATCCTAGTTAACCAGTAGCCTACTTCCGCCTACCCCCACTAGAATTGCCTTATGTCTGTCCCGTGCATTCTTTTTTTTTTATTCAAACTTTATTAAGATTTTCTCTAATATAGCCTGACATGTACAGATCATGCAAAATACAATGGCAAAGACAATCATACACATGTCAAGCCCCTCCATCCCTCCCCCCTCCTCCCCACAACTTTGCATTGATGAATGTGTCTAAAACCACATACTAAGCCCTTGACACCATTTCCAAATAGAACAGTTTTTCTACTCTGTTGACAATACCCCAGACCCAGGAGTTGGCCTTACCTGTGGTAAGTAAAGAGTCTTGAGACCCTCCCATTTTCTCTTGTAGGAGGATATGGAGCTCCACATACTGGCTCTAGTATGTTCTATTCTGAGATTAAATAACAGTTCCTGTAACCATTCTGTGTAGGAAATGTTGTTGCTATCAACCCAGTGCCTAAGAAACAGCTTCTTTAATGTTAGAGATCATTGCCATATGATAACGCCTGATCCGGACTGGGATTTGTGAAAGGTCTCCCAGAAGTCAGATCTCTGGAGTAAAGAGATCCTCCAGTCCCAAGAGGGTATCTAATCTGCTTTTGATTTCTTCCCACATTGCCTTAATGGGCAGACACTCCCAAAAGATGTGTCTGAGCATCCCTTCCTGTTGGTTACAGCGGTTACACATAGAGGTAGGAAACCTGCCAACTCTGTGTAATTTAACCAGGGTCCAGTACATATCATTTTAAGATTTGATACTTATTTTAAACGTACAGTAGTCTGTCTCGGGTGAGATATGTATGCATATCCTTCCAGAACAAACACCACCTATCTTTTGATTCTGGAAATTGGTTCAACCAGTATTTAGGGGCAAGGTACTGTGCATCCAATGATTTTGTCAACAGAGATATATATACAGAAGAGATACTGTGTGGGATTTACCACAAACCAGGCCCAGGGATTCTAACCGTTCATCTCTTTCTATATCTATGTTTAAGGTATTGGAGAATTGAATCAACAAGTGCCTTAATTGATATACTTTAAAGGCCTGTCTCTTGTCTATATTATATTGAGTAAGGATTGAGGCTGAGGTCAGGCACTGACCCCCCTGAAAATGGATCACTAATTCTGAGGTGTTTAAGTTGGGGGATCTATTTTGCCAGGATCTGGCTACCGCCTATTTTAAGGTTAGGGTTACCAATTAGTGGTTGTTGATTACTATTAGTGTTTTTATATCTGAGGAAGAAGCAGAGTTGTGTGTGTATTCTGACTGAAACAGCAATGGGTGTATTAACCGTAGTACTGTAGGTAAAAGTTTAGGAGGAACATATAACATAGTAGCCGTGGAAATTCCTGCCTTATCAAACAGTTCCATCTCCAGAGTCAACCAAACTGGAACATACAGATCGGAGGCGTCTGACCCTTGGGGAGAGAGCCACCTTAAGTATTTACCTGCCTGGCTGGCCCAGAAATATATCCCAAAGTGCAGAAGGCATAATCCGCCACACAGCTTGGATGCTGCTAGCTTATTATAGGCCTGCCTATGTGATTTCCCTCTCCAAATAAACGAGGAAATAATAGAATGCACTTTTTTAAAACCACACCAAAGGAATCCAGGAATTTAACATGCTTAGAGGGTAAAATAGTCTCGGGAGGACATTCATTTTGATCAAATTAACCCGACCCCATAATGAGATAGGGAGAGACTGCCACCTGTTCAGGTCTTGCTGAATATTAAGGAGTAAGGGATCCAGGTTAAGTTTCCTCATCTGGATCTCCCCTCATGATAGTATTGGCCCTAGATATTTGAGAGTGTGAGGGCACCATTGCAGCCCCAGAGGGTCAATATTTTGTTTGGTGAATTTATGGTTCAAGGGGAAAACTAAGGTTTTGCTTAGATTAATTTTGTAGTTGGAAACTGCACTATATTCACTAATTATGGAAAGGGCCACGGGGAACGACTGCACTTGATGGAGTAGATGAAGAAGAAGAACATCATCCGCATACGCCGAAAGCTTGAACATTTGGGAGTCCACCTGAATTCCTTGAATGTCTTCGTGGTCCCGCAACATGGTCAATAGGGGTTTGAGGTAAATGTTAATCAGGAGAGGAGAGGAGAGCCGGCCCACTGGGGCAGCGGTAGGGCTACCGCCTCAGAAAAGCAGTGACCCGGTTCGGAATGGACTCGCTGTTGGAGGGTCGGCCGGGGAGGAGGATTGATCACCCAGAGGCTGCCTCTCTTCCTCCGGGTGGCTGAGTTGCTTGTTCGCACTCTACCGCCACCTGGGTGACCAGAGGTGGCGGTGCAGTGGGACAACAAGTAGAAGGGGGGATGTTGGCCAGGGCCGGAGCGTTCTGCGCCCCCACTGTGTGGTGTTGCCCTCACGGCTTCCCAAGCGTGCTGACATCCTGTGGGAGGACCAGAGAAACAGGAAAAACCCCACAGTGCTCCCTGTAGATGGAGCTCCAGGCCCCAATCCCAACACCCCTGCCGGCACCGGTGACAGCATCCCCGACGATATACAGACACGTCAGGGTGGAGGAAGGGGGCCCCGTCCCATACCCGCCTGGGTGGTATAACCAAGGCTCCATGGGAAGATGGACTGCACCAGGCATCCGGACAGACAAGCAGGGATGCACAAGGCCATGGGAGTCTCCCGGAGGAAAGGAGGCACCGCGGCGAGCAAGGGGCATAAAGAGAGAATAAAAAAACAAAACGGGAGAGGAGACAAGGGACAGTCCTGGCGTGTACCTGAATGAAGTGCGAATCCACTTGAGAAATCACTGTTACAGTAGATCCAGACTCTAGGGGACTGATATAAAGATGAGACCCATTCTATAAATCTGGCAGGGAATCCAAATTTGGCCATGGTACAAAACAGGAATTGCCAGTTAACCCTGCCACAAGCCTTCTCGGCATCCAGGGAAAGCATGCCAGCTGGGACCTCTGAATCCCTGGGTGCTGAGAACATGTGGGACGGTTCCAGAAATGGTCTGAAGAGTGTCGGTTCATCATAAACCCTCCTTGGTCGGAGTGTATAATTTGGAGAAGTGCAAACTTGAGCCTGTTGGCTAGTAGTTTCGCCATGATCTTAATGTCGCAATTTAGTAAAGAAATGGGTCTATAACTTGAGACTTGTTCTGGATCTTTACCTGGTTTGTGTAAAACTATAATTAAAGTTTCCGAGAGAGTTGTCAATAGGGTTTGAGTTTAATATCCACTCAAACAGCTGGGATAACCAGGGACAGATCTGTTTACTGAATGTTTTGTAAAAATTAGGAGAATACCCGTCCGGTCCTGGAGCCTTGTCCGAGGCCAGAGCAGATACAGACTCCAAAATTTCTGCCTCAGTAAAAGGGGCTAAGAGCCTCTCCTGAGCTTCTTTTGTCAAAGAGGGGAAGGATATTGAGTCAAGGAACTTGTGCACTACCTCTACCCTCAGTAGATTAGACATGGGACTGTATAAGTCGGAGTAATATTTAGCAAATTCTTCTGTAATTCCCTTGGGAGTGAGATGGAGAGAGCCATCTGCCTGGGATCTAATACTTGCCACTATTGTAGAGGACTCCATATTTTTCAGCCTTAAAGCCATTAAATGGCTGGCTTTTTCCCCCAATCTATGTATTTTGTCCCCATTTTAAGGATGGCATATTCTGCCTTTTCCCTGAGAAGGGAGCAATACTGATCCCGCAACCCAATTAAGCAAATCCTGTCCCCTTTGGATGTGTACGATGAGAGGGACCTTTCCAGATCGCGGATTTCTGTCACAAGAGAAATAGCTTTTTGTTCCCTCTGATGCTTCCATTAGGAAGCTAGTTTGATAAAGATTCCCCTTAGAACACATTTTAAGGCCACCATTCCAAATCGAGCCGCTGAGTAGAATTCAGATTTACCGCCGTGTAGCTCTCAATTTCTTGGATGATACTCTCTACTAAGGACTGCTCCTTAAGGAGTTGATTATTCAGTTTCCAAATTGACTCCTTAGGGATGTCAGCTGACATGGAGAGGGAACACCATGTTGCGGAATGATCCGAAATTACACCAGGCTCTATCTTTGCCTTTAGTACCCCTCCCAACAGGGATTGACTAAGTAAGATGTAGTCGATTCTGGACTGGGATCCATGTACCCCAGACTGAAAATTATATTCTCGAACATCTAGGTAGAGGAACCCTCCAAGGGTCACGTAGCCCTAAATGGTCGGTCAGATCCCTGATGGCCTTCTGGGCCGGCGACATACCCCTTTTCTCTGGAGTCAGATTTATCTAAATCTGAGGAGAAGGGGAGGTTCCAGTCTCCTCCCAATATGAAGGGGTGGTTAATCAAAGGGGCCAGCACCTGTAAAATTTCAGTGAAAAAAACAGGTGTATCTACATTGGGGCAATACACACTCCCCAGTACTACAGTGGTCCTTTCCAGGAGATCTTTCACAAAAACATATCTGCCATTTCGGTCACTAATAGTGACTTCAGACGAAAACAGGACATTCCTTGCTACCAGTATGGCCACTCCTCTGCTTTGAGTGCTGTCCCCCACTGCAAAAACTTGGTCGACAAATTGCCGTCTAAGGAGATTACCTTCCTGCTCTAATAAATGCGTCTCCTGCAACAGGGAGATATCACTCTTAAGTAGGTTAAGGTGTTTCGACACCTGGTATCTCTTCACCTTATTTCGAGCTCCATGGATATTCCATGATGTAACCTTCCTAGGATAAGCCATCATTACTGATACCTGAAGGTGCCAATGGGTGCCATGGCTTGGAACTCATGCTAAGAATTTCCCTACCTATGTCACCACCATGCCAAGTCGTCCCCCCCCACAGAGATACCAAGGATTCTTCCCCCTAGTGTTTCTAACAATCCAAGATACCTTCCCTCCGCCTTCCCTTTGAACCCCTTGACAAAACAATCTGGATTGCAATATCAAGGAACGCTCCCCATCCTCTAACTTCACAGTACATGATGTCCTCCCCAAAATAGCTCCCTCCCCCACCATCAAACCCATTAAGTTAGCTTTTGTACTGAGAAGTATCCCACTAGGCAGTACATGATGTTATTAGGAAACTTCTACCCACCCGGGGAGACATTTTCCCTAGTGCGGACCTCATTTAGTTTTGAAGGGATATAAGCTCATTTTCCTGTGAAGGGTGTTGCCCGCTTGTGGTTCTCAGCCCAGAATCTGCGACTGAAAATAGTTCTACTCCTGTATGGTCTTACAAGACCTAAGGGGCTCCCAGAGTAATACAGCCAAAACGTACTCTCGCCCTCCAGCAAGGCGCTAGCGGGGCGTTTTCTATTTCTGGAAACCAGTATGCACTCTCATGAAGGCGAGCTTCCATCCCTTAAATATCCCTCCCAGTTAACATCAGTATGTTCCCCATATTAACCTCGTGTCTTGTCTGTGACTTAGCAATTTATAGACAAACACTCCGAGTTCTCCTCCAAACATACGGAGGGAGTGGATACCATAATGACCCGTAAACATTTGCCACCAGTGTCTGGATGTAAAACCATCCTAAAAGAAAGGGTACTGGGTTAAAGAAGGAAGTGAATAAGGAAGGGAGAAATCCCCCCTTAAATTTAACATGTCACATAACTACCCCCATTGCTGGGGCAAATACCCACAAATTGAAATGAAAACCAAACAGTAATCATTCAGATTCTGTCCCATATCTATTATACAAAACAAAATGACAGCTGCACATTTGCAGTATCCCCTTGAGTTGCTTGGACAAATGATGGCAGCTAAACTCATGAAAGCAGAGCTGAGTGTAACCCCTAGATGGCGCTATCCCAGGGGCTACTACCCCTGCCTGATTTGCCACTAACAGGTTGAGGGGCCTGGATCCAATGGCAGGTGCCTCCACCCAGAGGTCAGGGTTTGCAATAGTTAAACTTACTTGGTCACAGCCCTCTGGGACACTGCAACCCCCCTTTCTTCCCACTAGTGGCCCACACAATATATCAGAATTACCTTCACAGTATACACTTACCCCCAGGGCTGGTTCAGGGATTGGGACCTCCTGTAAAATAAGATACAGTGCAACAATCACAGTACAATACTTTAACATAGACAAATACCTCAGGCAGTATAACTTTGCTGAAACAAGCAGCTCGGATTTATTTAGAAAGAATATAACAAGGACAGGGGGAAATCAGGTTAATTAGCTTATCACTTTACTCATCTACCTATGGCTCTGTGCAAGGCCTATCCCTACCAGTTACTGTCCCTGGGTACCCAAGCCCTAGTGGCTAGTCCAAACCGTGGCAGCTGGTAGGGCCCTTTCCACAGTGAAAAGAAAAATTAGTTTAAACAGTCAGCAGTACAGTGATTCCATTTGGATTCAATGTGGCAATTCAACAGGAGGCGACCCTGAATTAGTACTCACGACCTCCAAACAAGATAGGGTCCTTCAATGTCAGCAGGGCTACTCTTGAGCTCCACGAGACTCCTCACACATTTATATGGCAAACTGCAACAGACAAAAGTCCTTTAATGGCAGCAGGATTCACTTGAGCTAACCAAGCCTCCTCACACATTTATATGGTGAACAGTAAGTACTATACCAGGCAGGCTGCTTCTCTATCCCGATCGCAATTACTGCACAATACCCGGGAGAACACACAGCAGATTCAGTTCCTGACAGACCGAGTGCAATTCAGCAATTTCTCCAGTCTTCTACAGGGTGAGCCTGATTTCTACTCTTCAGATATCCTTTGATTCTCTTCACAGGACTGATTCAGTCCTAACAAGCAGTTACACAAGCTGCAGACCGGAACTCTGGGCCTTACACACGTTTCCCGACTAAAACTGCACACTGAAAAAGCACAGGGCTCCTTCCTTCTTCACTGCCAGAGCTCAACTCAAACTCCAACAGACAAAACCGGGCACTTCCTTTGAGTTCCTCCCAGTTCTTGACTGGATTGGCTGTCACTCACAATAGACTGCTCCTGTTGGTCCAAGGTGCGAGTCTAAACTACATCTCCCAGAGTCACTGCCCGTACAATCCTCTTGTGGCTGGCTCAGATTATGAGTCCAAGTTCTGATTCGTCCAAGGCACCATTTTAGAGCTAGCTTACCCCACACTGATTGGTCCAGTTCAGCAGTTCAAAACCAGAATGGGGAACTAGGCAGACACAGTTCTGACTGCAAAGAAAGCAGGTTAGACAAACTGTAATTTCATTATTACTGTAAATGGTTTCTGGCAAACAGTTACATCTTTCAGATAGGTTCCCTTTGCACTCCTAGTGACTGCAAAAATTGAGTGAATTGGCAGCAGCTCGGTACTCAATCAAAGAAACACACAGTCCCCCCATATAAACTAATTATGTCTGCAAGCAGACAGCTCTTAAAGAGACAGTACCAGAGGCTCTAAAAACACTCACTGATAAATGGCTTAAACGCCAAACACCATTCAGGCTTGGAGCATTCAAGCAAGCTCCTGGAAGTCTTTTGGGAACCCCCATTTGCAGGGGGGTTACATGAGTGTTCGGTAGCAGCCTTGAACTACCCATGCCTTCATACTAAGAGAACCAATTTATCCTTGGATCACTGAAATAGGGAAACTTTAGGAGTCAGGTACCACATAATTACTGCATTAATAATTTCTTCGACCCTAAGACCCCGTCTAGAAGAGCAAATGCTCACTAATAAAAATCAAACCACTGTAATCCTGGGGGGGGGAGTAGAACATCAAGCCCCCTTTACTTTAACTTTTGAACACTGAGTTTGTGCACCAAAGTAAACACTTAATAGAGAAAGAAGCAGTCTCCTGTGGAAATAAAAAATAAATAAACATTAGACGTCCAGCACTCTCTAAAATATAGACTCTTGACTTGAGATCCCAGGGGGAAAACCACTACGCAGTGGGATCAGAAACAGCTTGGAAAATCCCGGGTGCACTTAAAACCAAAGCAAGTGTTGAATACATTGCTCGATAAGCCTGTTTGACTAGTTCCAGAGCCCGAAAATAAGTCTGGCAGCTCAGGAAGACATGCAGGTATTTTCTGTCACTCCAGGAACATCTTCATTACATACTCACTGTGGCGTAACCAGAAACAGCAACTGGAAAACATGGGCCTCTCAGGAGAACTGTTCAGCCATCATGGAACAGGTTAAGCATCACTTTTTTCAGCTCCACTTCTGCTTGCTTCGCATCTTTGCACGTCAACCATTTACCATCTATGGAGACCTGAAGGTTGGCTGTATATATCATATGGAATCAAATGTTTGTGGACAAAAGCTTCGCCAAAATCTCATGGTAGGCCGCCCGCTTCTGGCGAACTGATAATGGGAGGTCTTGAGCCATTCTGATTGGCGAGTCTTCCCATTGCACTTCCTTCATCTCCTTGACCTTTGCCATCAGATGCTGTCGCTCCTGAAAGTTTAGAAATTTAAATATGAAGGTCCTAGGCTGAGCCCCTGGAGGAGGCATTGGTCTTAAAGCGCGATGGGCCTGCTCAATTATGTATTCAGTCCAGAAGGATGAGGGTCCTGCTAACTTGGCAACAAACTTTTGTGCAAACAGGACCAGGTAGAAGCCTTCTTCCTGTTCTGGAAGCCTGATGATAACCACGTTGTTGCGGCGGCTCTGTCCCTCTAAATCTTCCACCTTTGCTTCCAGTTTCGCAACTCTTTGCCTGGTGGCTGCCATGGCTGGATCAACTTTGTTGACTTTCTTCTCTAAGGAGGTTACTCTGGTCTCACAATCCCCGGTTCGCTGTGTTAAATCGTCCAGGGCACTAGTGATTGCCTTCACTTCCTCTGTTAGTGAGTGAACCTCTTCCCGAATGGGCGGAATTCCTCCAGGAGTCTGTCTAGGGTAAGGAGGGTCTGCTCCTGAGTGCTAGACGACTGCCAAGCTGTTGTGCCTGCTTGGGTCTTTGCCTTCTTTGCGGCCTTCTCCAGCGTGTTAGACGGTGTGTGACGCAGGAGTGCAGATCGCATCTTTGCTTCCATTCTACTCCTTTTCTCCGCAGGATCGGTCGGATTGGATGCACCGTAAGTTCCCCCAACAGTTCTTACAGTTTGACAGCGAAAATCTTAGATTTTATAGTAAAGTTTGATGGTTTTGGAGGAGGGAGTAGCGGGAGCGCTCAAGAACGCAGCTACTCAGTCAGAAACATCACGTGATCTCCGTCCCATGCATTCTTGAATTCACCCACTGTTTTTGACCCCACTGTCACAAACCCATTCAGCAGGTCAGGCCCTCTTTGATCTCTGGGCAGTTCCTGTTCCCAGCCCATATCCAAAGACCTTTACAACTCTGCAGTTTTTTCACCTAGATGTCATATAGCTTCTTAACACCAGTTGAAATTAACTGTTCTTCCTCTGAAGATGTCATAAAATGTATATTTTAAGTTACTAGCTTCAGAGAATCCCAGCTCGTCAACAAGGCCATAAAATGTAACTTCTTGGAAGTTAATCACATTACAGAGCTCTGCTATTTAAATGAAACCTGGGGGGGGGAGATGTCATCCCAGGGTCACAGGATGCCTCCTGTGAGGTTACATACCACATTCTATATTACAAATCATAGAGCAATCATAACCAGCTGGTCAAGCGTCACACCCATGGCCTCAGGAAGGCCATTCCATGCATTCACCACCCTCTCCATGAAAAGTACTTCCTCACATTGCCCCTAAGCCGTCCTCCCTATATATTCAAATTGTGCCCCCTTGTTCTTGCACATCTCTTTTTCTAAAATATGCTACCCTCTTGGACTTTGTTGATTCCCTGGAGGTACTTGAAAGTTTCTGCCATGCCCCCCCCCCTTTCCTCGGGTATACATATTAAGTTCTTTTAGTCTCTCTATGTATGGCTTCTGGTGCAGACCCTGCACCATTTTAGTTGCCCTCCTCTGGACTGCCTCCATCCTGTCTGTGTCCTTACGGAGATGGGGTCTCCAGAACTGCACACAGTACTCCAGATTGGGTCTCACCAACTGTCTGTACAGAGGGATAACAACTTCCTGTTTTCTACTGGTGATGCTTCTCCCTATGCATCCCAGTACACCCCAGCCTTCCTTACTGCCTTCTCACATTGCTTGCCTACCTTTAGGTCATCTGAAATAACCACTCCCAGGTCCCTTTCCATTTTTGTTGCTGTTAATACCTCTCCCCCCCCCCCAAATTGTGTACTCTTTCCCTGGGTTTTTGTTTCCCAGGTACAGTACTTTGCAGTTCTTTGCATTGAATCTAAGCTGCCATACTTATGACCATTCCTCCAACCTTGCCAAGTCCCTTCTCATCCTTCCCACCCCTTCCCCTTGTGTATCAACCCTGTTGCAGATCTTTCTGTCATCTGCAAAGAGGCATACTTTTCCTTAAAGTCCCTCCACAATGTCCTATAAAGACATTAAAGAGGACTGGTCTCAGTACCAAACCCTGTGGTACCCCTCTAGTAACCTCCTTTCTTCGGATTGGACTCTGTTTACTATTATCCTCTGCATCCTGTTGTCGAGCCAGTTTTTTTTTTACCCAGGTTACCGCCCTAGGACTCCCTCCCTGCCAGGCTGGTTAACTTGTTTATTAATCCTTTTGAGGGACTGTGTCAAATGCCTTGCTAAAGTCTAGGTAGGCTATGTTCACAGCCCTTCTCTGGTCTACTACTGTGGTCACCCAGTTAAAGAAATCTATTAGATTTGTGTGACATGACCTTCCCACTGTGAATCCATGCTACCCTGGATCCTGTGCCCCGCTGGCCTCTAGGTACTCAGCAATTCTTTCTTTCAGGAGTGATTCCATCATTTTCCCTACCACTGAGGTCAAGCTAACAGGTCTATAGTTTCCTGCCTCTGCCTTGCTCCCACTTTTGTGAAGGGGAATCACATCCACCCTCCTCCAGTCCTCAGGTACCGCACCGCACCATCCTCCCATGATTTGTTAAAAAGGGTAGTCAGTGGTGTCAGTATTTCTTCTCTTAGTTCTTTTAGAATTTGGGGATGAATCCCATTGCTTTGGCCACCTTCAGTTTTAGGAGTTCTTTCAGGACCCTTTCTTCTGTGAATGGACTGGTATCGGGGGCCCAATCCAGAGTGCTTCTATTGTTTGGTTTAGGTACCTTCCCCTCCTCCTCTTTTGTAAATACTGAGCAGAAGTATTCGTTCAGTATCCCTGCTTTTTTCAGTGTCGCCCTCTGCCCACCCCCCTTCCCTTTATTAAGCCTCAGTCACTATCCCTCCCTTGGTCTTTCATCACTCCCTAATGTACCTATAAAAGGTTTTATCCCCTGTGTTATCTGAGTTTGCTGTCCTTTCCTCGGTTTGGGCCTTTGCTCTTCTGACTGCCTTCCCTGGTTCCTTCCTTCCTTATACTTCCTGAATGCTATCTTTTTCTTCCTAACCTTCCTCACCACCTCTTTTGAGAACCATAGTGTTTTTTTTCCTTTGTTTTGTTTTGTTAATTTGCATCACAGAAAGGCTTGTTGCCTCTGTGAGGGCAGTTTAGATTTTTCCCCATTGTTCCTCCACCCCTCCTTTTTGCCTGTTTGCTAGTGCTTTTCTGAGGCATTCTCCCATTTTGCCAAAGTCAGCCCTCCTGAAGTCCAGTACCCTCGCTTTTGTATGGCTTGTCTCTGCGGCTGTGTTTATTGCGAACCACACTGTTTGGTGGGAGCTTGTTCCCAGATGGCTACCCACTTCTAAATCTGAGATCCTCTCTCTGGTCCCGTTTGAGAGTACCAGGTCTAAGATTGCTCCCTCCTGAGTGGGTTCCAAAACTAGCTGTCTGAGGCATGCCCCCAGTAGGGCATCTAGAATGACCCTGCTCTTGGATGTGGCTGCAGCAAAGGTGCTTCATCTAGCATATTTTTTTTTGTTTAGTTGTTTTTAACCAGGTATAACACACTAAGCTGAAAGCTTTTTTACAGGAGTGACCTGGGAGAACAAGGAGGTTAAGTGACTTGCTTAGGGTCACACAGTATGCAAGTGGAAGCTGTGGGATTCAAACCCGGGTCTGGTCTGCTGGATGTCACCAGATTTGCAGCTCAGAGCCTTAGACCACTGTGCTATACTGCCTCCTAAATATTCAGGTGCCCCATCATCAGTATCTCCCCTTTGTATGCCTTCTATCATTTCCTTGTCCACTTCCTCATGGTAATGGGATCTGATCTTTATTTGAGAAAAATAGTCCATGAATATACAAGACACACGTGAAGCAAAAGTTAAGCTTTTAATGGATTCACACTGTATTCACACTGAGTACTGTGTCCATTATAAGGTTACAAAGGGAAGGTTAGACTGTGCAGAGGGGGACCAGGAAGAGGCAGACATCTTGAACAAATGCTTCTCAGTGTTCACAGAGGAAAGGAAAGGGGAGGGACCACAAAAAAGTAACAGGAGCTTTGTGTGGGGGAGCTGGACACTATTCTTTTTTTTGGAGGAGAGAGTCCTGAAGGGACTCACTAATATGAAGTTGAACAAAGCAGTAGGGCCAGATGGCATGCATCCAGGGGTATTGAGGGAGCTCAGAGAGATGCTGGCTGCACATCTGACAGTCCTATTTAACAGCTAATTGGCAACAGGAGTGGTTCCGGAGGACTGAAGGAGGGCAGATGGAGTCCCACTTCACAAAAGGGGTAGCAGGGAGGAGGCTGGTAATTATAGTCCAGTCAGCCTGATGTCGGTGGTGGGTAGGTTAATGGAAACACTGCTGAAGGAAAGGATTGTGGAGTATCATGAATTAATTGAGTTACAAGACCCGAGAGAGCATGGATTCACAGATGGTGGTCATGTCAAATGAATCTGATAGATTTCTTTGACCAGGTACCCAAGAAGTTAGATTAGGGTGGCACGGTGGGAAATGGCTCATCTAGATTTCAGTAAAGCTTTCCACACTGTTCCACACAGGAGAATAGCAAGCAAGCTGGGTAGCTTAGGAGTGGGTCCAAAAGTGATGCACTGGTTGGAAATTGGTTAGGGAATAGGTGACAGATGTTGGCAGTAAACTGAGTTCACTCAGAGAAAGGGAGGGTGGCCAGTGGGGTCACTCAGTGATCGGTGCTGTAACCAGTTCTCGTTAATGTCTTTATAAGTGGCATTGCAGAGGAGCTGAAAGGGAAGGTCTGCCATTTTTTGGGTGACATCATAATCCGCAACAGGGTGAACACTCCGGGGGGGGGGGCTGGAAAGGATGAGCAGAAGCCTGAGGAAACTAGAGGTGTGGTCAAGGATATGGCAGCTGGATTTCATTGTGAACAAATGCAAATTATTGCGCTTATGGCACAGAAACCTGGAGGCAGAGCGAAAAATGGGTGGAGTGGTATTGACCACCAAGTAGAAAAGAGACCCAGGAGTAATCATACTGGATGACCTAAAGGTGGCCAGGTAGTGCGACAAGGCAGTTGGGAAGGCTAGTGGAATGCTGGAGTGCATAGAAAGGAGTATCACCAGCAGAAAGAGGGAGGTGGTGTTGACTCTGTATTGATCGCTGGAAAGACCCCACCTTCAGTAGTGTGTCCAGTTCTGGAGACCACATCTCCAGAAGGGCATAGACAGAGTGGTGGCAGTTGGGAGGAGGGCAACTAAAATGGCGTGGGGTCTACACTAGAAGCCCTATGAGGTAAGACTAAAGGACCTCAATATGTACACCCTGGAAGAGAGAAGGGAGAGGGGGGACATGATGGAGACCTTTAAATACTTCACGAGAGTAAATAAGTTAAGGAGGGAAGTATTTTTCTGAAAAAAAGGATCTCAAGAACAAGAGGACATGCTATAAATCTCGAGGGGGTAGATTCAGGAGAGATATGAAAAGTACTTCTTCACAGAAAGAGTGATGGATTCCTGGAACAGCCTTCCAGCAGAGGTGATGGGGATGAAGACAGTGGTGGGATTCAAGACTGCATGGATAGGCATAAGGGTATCTTAGGCCATATACATATTAGGCTACTTAAAACATTTTAAGTTGTTTAAAACGTTTTAACTAGTGCAAACACGGCTCCCGTCCGCATTAAAACATGTTTTTTACCGTGTTAAGAAACCGTGCTAAAACCCTAACGCAACCTAGTCTTAAAAACGTTTTTAAAAATGGTTCAGACTGAGAAATTGTCTTACCTGGTAAAGCGGACGAGTGTCTGTATTGTGCTCCGTGACTGTGCCATCTTGCTGACTTTGGGCCACTAGGAACTGTGCTGCAGCCATGGGGAACTGGGTTTAAATCCGTTACTGGACGCAGATGCAGACTGGAGTGGGCTCTGGAATAACCATGTTAAAACACGGTTGAAGAGAGATGTAGACAGGCTGCTGTGGTGAGTTCAAAAACGTTTTTAAAACATTTTTAAAAACGAAGCAGAACTCACTTTGTAATGTGCACAGGGCCTTAGTGGAAGGGGGGGGGGAGCTGGACATCGATTAGGGTCTGTGGTGATATTGTAGGTAAAGAAAAATGGGCAGACTGCGTGTGCCAAGTGGTCCTTATATGTCATCAAATTCTGTGTTTCTATGAGAGCTGTGTGCTGCTATAAAAGAAAATATCGATCTTTTGTTTAAATGGAATTACTCTTTATTACAGTAAAAAACAAAAAAGGCGAGAGAGACGATGAGAATAAAGTGGAACAGCACATGTGGTGCATTCATTTGAGAAATTCTCATGGAATAAGTCAACAGGCTGGTTTTGGAGGGTATAAGTGGCTTTTTATGGTAAATACTATAGTGCTATTATTATAATACATTTTGAAGAAAGTGGCATACTTTGATTCATGTTAAATAAATGAAATATTGTAAAAAAGTTGAACTTTTTTTTTACTAATAGGAAAGGTTTTACTTTTTGTCATTGTTTTCTAGTGTAGTAAAATAGTAAGTTAAGTTAGAAAAGGGACTCTAGGTCCATCAGGTATGCCCTCCATCTCCACTTCATAAGCAGGCATGAATATGTACGTTGTACATGCTCTAACTTAAAGGGGTTCCCCACCCACTGTACTACCCAGCGTATCCAGTGATTCCCTTGGTTAACTGAAATTTGTCCAGACTTATCATAGAGGCCTGTACTGTCTGAAAAATAATGTTATAAAAAATTGAAACCTCTCTTTAATTTAGCCTATAGTTTATTAAAGTTCTGTATTTGTGTTCCCTTATTCTATATTATGGTATACATTTATATGAAAACAGGATCTTTGTGTCTGGAACATAATCTCATCTTCCTTGAGCACCCCGCTGTAGTCATAATCCTCTGTTTGTGAGATTATAATACTATCCGTAACAACCCATTATGGTATCACAAAGTTACATAGTACTTGTCGGCAGAAAAGGAACTCCAGCTCCATCCAGTCTGCACTGCTTTAGCTTTAAGAAATGTCTTGTTTCCTTCCATCAGATCCTGCTGGACCTGTTTCCAATCTTCCCTTCTGTCCTAGTCTCACTAGTCCCCTGTGGCTATCCCATGCATGTTTGAATGCCCTTATGGTTTTTGCCCCACTACTTCCTCTGGTAGCCTGTTCCAGGGTTCAGCTGCCCTCTCTGTGAAGAAGTACTTCCTCACATTGCCTCTGAGTCTCCTCCTTCTAGCCACATATCATGACCCTAGTCCTAGTGCTAATTCTTTTTTGCAGATAGCTGGTCTCCTCTACCTTACTTGTTCCTCCGGCATACTAGAATATTTCTATTATGTCCCCCTGTCCCTTCTTACCTCCAGTGAGTACATATTTAACTCCCTGAGCCTTTTGTAATAATTTTTTTGATACATGCCCTGGACCATTGTGGTAGCTCTTCTATGCACTGCCTCCACCTGGTTGAGATCTTTTCTGAGATGGGGCTGCTAGAACCAGACACAGTACTCGAGGTGTGGTCTTACCAGTGACCCATATGGGGGCAAAATTACTTCCTTCTTTCTACTTGTTGTTCCTGCCCCAATGCATCCTGCTTGCCTTACCCACTGCTTTACCACACTGACTAGACACCTTAAGGTCCTCTATTATGATGACCCCAGGTCCCTTTCCTGGTTAGTTGTTACCATTTCTTCCCCTCCTAGTTGGTAAGCTGCCACTGGGTTCTTTGCGCCCCATGTGCATAACCTTACAAGTTTGCAAGTACAAGGGGGCACAATTTGAAGATAGAGGTGGGACGGCTCAGAGGTAATGTGAAGAAGTATTTTTTCACGGAGAGGGTTGTGGATGCATGGAACAGCCTTCCTGAGGAGGTCGTGGAGTCAAAAACTGTGGGGGAATTCAAGAATGCATGGGACAGACATAAGGCAATTCTCGTGGGGGGGGCAGGAGGAAGTAGGCTGTTGGTTAACTAGGATCTGCAGCTTATCCATTAGGTAGGGAAATGGGCAGACTAGGTGGGCCCAAGTGGTCCTTATCTGCCATCGAATTCTGTTTCTTAGCATTAAATCCCAGCTGCCATACCCTTGACCATTCTTCCAGTTTGTTTGAGTCCCTTCTCATCCTATCCACTCCCCTCTTTTGTGTCCATTCTGTTGCAGATCTTTGTGTTGTCTGCAAACAGGCATACTTTCCCTTGTTAGTTAAGCGGTGCCCATGATTTATTTCAACTGGCCATCTAAACTACCAAAATTTAACTTTTAAAAACAGCCCCCATTCATGTCACTAGGGGCATGCCCCCGCCCTCTCCATATAGTGTTGTCACAAAATGTGGTAGCGTGGGGACGGATTGGGGCGGATTGCACTTGGCAGAGGTACCATGAAGTGGAAGGGATCAGTGCAGTGGAGCTCCACGGAGCAAAAATATGATCCCTTCTCTTCCTAAATTGGGGCACTTACTACAGGAACAATTAGAAGGATTTTATTTGGGGGCTGGTAAGGGTTCTTTGTGCTTTTTGGGGGGACCAGCTCGAAAGTTGCTATTTAAGACAGTTGCCACTTATTAATTTACCACAGTAGGAAACATGTTTACAGGAGCTCGGTCATTACTGATGCTGAAGCCTTCTTACTAAATTCAAATATGAATGTACTGTCATGCTGGCAGATGATAGTTGAAACAGAACAAATGCCTTGTACAGTACATACTGGAGATGTACAGCGGATGAAATAATCTGAGGTCCAAGTGTCAGGTCTTAGCAAGTCTTTGTCAGACACCTCTGTAATGTGAACAGTGAGCATAGCGGAACAAAGCAAGTTTCATATTTGTATGTGAAAAACAATTTCAATCTTAAAAGGTCAGTTTGAAGGATTTAGAGCTGATCATACTAGTACTTGCACAAGTAGATTTTGCCACTCAAAGACTGTTATAAAATGGTGGAAGCTGTCATTCCTTTTATATAGAATTTATATAATGTACTCTGATTAAGCAGTTTTGTGAAGCCTTGCCAAGGGTATGGACTGTACAGCAGGCTAGTCACCATTTTGCTGCATTCATTTGCCAGTAATATGCTCCTCAATGAAACTCGCGTTTCCAAATGGAATTTCATTATTTGTTGCTAGGGTAGCTGTTTTTCTCCTAGATCTATGGGACAAGAGGATGCAAGCCTCAAAGCAGGGGAGGAAGGTAGCAGAATCTGAAAACCCCCAAAATATTAGACTTTAAAGACTGTTTGCAAAGCCATTGCCCAGAAGCTTTAATCGTACCATGAGAAAATGACTCAACCTAATATTTGAAATATTTTCTTGCAGCAGTTCCTTTCTTTTTATATAGAAAGATTTTTTCTAAGGACATGGATATGTTGTTCATCCACACTTTCTGGCAGGTATTCTTGCCGCTTCAAATCTTGCCGGTAGGTCTTCAAGCTGGCTCCTCCCACTCACCCGGGTGATAAAACTCTCGGCTCCGCCCCATGATGCCAGATCTTCCTTACCGCTTGGAAGCTCAGGTTCCCTCCTTAATGCTCTGCGTATAAGACTGGTTCCTAATTCTTCAGTTTAGCCGAAATTAACTAAGGTTTTCAAGACTTCGGTCAAATATTTCACGCGCGGCTGCGATGGACAAATCGACTCCCGGTTTCCGGAGGTGCCCATGCGGGCAGAAGATGTCTCGGACAGATCCGCACTCCACGTGCGTCTACTGCTTAGGCCTTGAGCACGACCCACAGACCTGCGATCTGTGCTCAGCCTACGTCCTGGAGGACCGTGCTGCCCGTTTACAACTTGGGCGCCCCGAGAAACCTTACCCGCCGGTGAAGTTTAAGGAGGCCCGTCTGGCGGTGTCCGCGGCGGCTGGCTCGGCGGAACAGCTCGAGCAGATGATCGCCCTCGAGGAGGAGGCGGCGCAGGCCACATCTTCGTCTTCCTTGGCTGCAGCCTTTATCCCGCTCTCTTTGGGATCCTCCTATTCAGCTTCTTTTAAGGAGCTCTGTCAGTCCCTTTCCACCAAGGGAGAGGGGCCATCAGGACTTTCCTCTCAGTCCAAGAAGAAGGACTCTAAAGGTGTCCCTCCGTCGACGCTCTTGGGAGCGGGAGAGGTCCCCCTTCCCGGGTAGTCGACCCTCTACTTCCGTCGATCCTTTGGCTTCTGCCACTGGCCTCACAGCGTCCCCGTCAGGTCAGTTGGCCGAGACACCCGTCGACGCAGTTGAGATTTTTCTTGACCCGTCGGACGGGTTTTCGACTGGTGAAGCCGACAACCCTCACTCCCCGGTTCCCCCGGCGGAGATCGAGGTGGCCGAGGACTTGCCTGTGCCTCCGGTTCCGGAGTCCACGGTCAAAACTGCCGAGCCGAGGGGAGAGCGGGTCTCCCCCGCCCTGCCCCAGAACCCTCCTTGGAAACACCAAGGTTCTCTGTCTCGGTCTCGGACATCTTCACGGTCCAGCCGATCCCGGCGGCATAGGCGGTCTTGGTCCCGGTACCGTAGTAAGCGGCGTAGCTGCTCGTCCTCGTCTTCCTCCTCGGACGAGGAGAGGCTTCGACGCAAGTTGCGTCAGCGCTACAAGGACCTCATGTGGCAACAGCTCCTTCTGTCCTGGAGCAAGCTGACGTTGTCGCCTTCCCCGGCTATCAAGTGGCTGTCACCGGAGCGGCCGTAGCAACCCCTCGCCCTAGTCGAGGCGCCTGCCCCCAGGCCTGTTGCTCGACTGAAACCGGCTTCCCCACCGATTCTGGTGGAACCTCTGCCTCCACAGCCGAAATTTGGGGCCCCGACCAAGAATTCTCGGTCAGGCCAGGGCCTGCCCCATAGGCTGTCTGTCACCCTCACTCCCAACCGTCCTCGGCAGGTGGAGGGTGGCTCAGGCCCAAGGCAGCTCTTTGCGGACTCGTCCGAGTCCGACGACGATTCCTCCCTGTTCTCCAGGCAAGTCGACCTGGAGTCCTCCGGAGGTCAGTCGCTGGATGATAGCCCATTGTCCTTCATGGGTTTGCTTAGGCTCATCTCGGAGTCCACCGGGATGCAGCTTGAGCCCGTATCCAAGCGGGCCAAGTATCCCCTAATGGAGATATTGGACCGAGGGGATTCACCCATGGAGGCCTTTCCGGTGGCCGAGGCCGTTGTCGGCCCGGCCTTGGAGCTCTGGCAGCGACCTGCTTCCTGCCCTGTGCCTTCGGCCAGGATGGCAAGGAAGTACGTGGTCCCTACCGGTTCCCTGTCCGGTTTTTCAGAACACCCCTCAGCCAAGGGGTTGGTTACTGACAGCGTCTTCCGACGTGCGGATCGCCAGGGGCGGGACAAGCCTCCCGACAAGGAGTCCAAGAAATTGGACTCGCGGACATAAAAGTCTCGCTTCGTCCTCCCTTGGCCTTCGTCAGCTCGGCCGTGCTGATGGCACACTTCTCTCACGCCCTGTTGGGCTCCCTGGATGAGGTAGTCCCTCATCTCCTGGCTGACCTGCAGACCACGGTCAAGCAGGTGCGGGACCAGGGCAGTGGCTAAGCAGCAACTTCAGACTGCTCTGGACATCGGCGACTCATGTGCCAGGTCAGTCGCGGCCGCAGTGGCCATGCGCCGTCGGGCATGGCTGAGGATATCCACCTTCACAGCGGATACCCAGCACAAGTTGGCGGATGTCCCCTTCTTGGGGACCGACCTCTTCGGTCCTGGAGTAGAGGGTCACCTCCAGAGGATCGAAAAGTCCAATGCCACTCTGGACTCGGTCTCCTCCGCCCAGAGGGACAAGGGCTGCAGACCGCAACCCAAGCCCTTTCGTCCGTCTGCGCCCACGGCTCGTCAGGCCCAGCAGCATCACGGCCAGCAGGCTCGCACTTGGCATCCCAAAGCCAAGCCTGCGGCTTCCTCTTCCAGGAAGCAGGGAGGCAAAGGCCCATGAGGTCCCTCGGCCGGTCCCTCCTCCAAGCCTGCCCAGTGTCGGGTTGAGGGGTGTCGCCCCCAACCTCGTCACTCCACCCTAGGTTCCCCCCGTGGGGGGATGGCTCCGCCACTTCCTTTCCGCCTGGTCCGCTATCACCACGGACCGGTGGGTGCTGGAAGTAGTAGGAAAGGGCCTGCCTCTGGAGTTCGAGCAGGCCCCGCCCTTCCGAGCTGTCGCCTCCCGGGGGGCCTCGGGGTCCACAGCCTCGTTGTCGGCTCCCGAGCCGACATCGCTCTGCTCCTCGAGAAAGAGGTGATCAGAGGAGGTGGTGGACCCTCCCTCAGACCCGGGGTTTGTGTCCAGGTACTTCCTGGTCCCAAAACGGATGGGGGGCTGGCGCCCCATTCTCGACCTGCATGACCTGAACAGGTTCCTAAGGTCTCAGACCTTCAGGATGATCACTCTGGCTCAGATAATACCATCCCTGGAACGAGGCGTGTGGTTCTGTTCTCTGGACCTACAGGATGCATTCTTTCACGTCCCTATCCTTCCGTCTCACCAGAGATTCCTTCGCTTTCGAGCGGAGGGATCCCTTTACGAGTTCTGAGCCATGCCCTTTGGCCTTTCTCTTGCTCCTAGGGTCTTCACCAAATGCATGGCAGTGGTGACAGCATTCCTGCGGCGCCGAGGGGTCCGGGTGTACCCTTACCTGGACGATTGGCTGATAGGAGCCCCCTCCAGACCGGAGGTGGAGTGGTCCAGAGATCTGGCCCTCCAGGTTTGCTCTCAGATCGGCCTTCTCCTCAATGAGGCCAAGTCGGAACTCGGTCCAAAGCAGGTGATTCATTTCATCGGGGCAGAGCTCGACTCTCTTCAAGCCAGAGCACGACTCCCGGCGGACAGGGCCGAGGTTCTTTCCTCCTTTGCCCAGTCATTTCTGGTTGGGCAATCGCGCCCTGCCCGGGACTTCCTGCGCCTCCTGGGTCTCATGGCGGCCTGTACCAGCGTGGTCCATTGGGCCCACTGGCACATGCATCCCCTTCAGTGGGGATTGGCCAGCCAGTGGTCACAGCGCTGCGATCCATTGGACCAGCTAGTGACGGTGACCCAGGGGATGTGGAACGCTCTCCAGTGGTGGACCGTTCCAGTCCATTTGCAGGAGGGCATCCCGTTTGTCCGCCCCGAGCCGATGGTTTCTCTATCGACCAATGCCTCTCTGATGGGTTGGGGTGCCCATCTGGGGGAGCACAGAGCGCACGGCCTCTGGTCCCCTCGGGAGTCCCGATGCCATATCAACCTGCTGGAGCTTTGGGTGGTTCGTCTAGCCCTCACCGACTTTGCTCCGTTTCTACGGGGTTAAGTGGTTCAGGTCCAGACGGACAATACCATGACCATGTACTACCTAAACCGCCAGGGCGGGATACGCTCCATGCCTCTGTGCAGGGAAGCTCTCTGCATTTGGTCACTCGTGCGCAGCCTGGAGGCGGATCTCCTAGCCATCCATGTGGTAGGAGCCTCCAACACTCTGGCCGATGCCCTAAGCCGGATAGGGGCTGTGTCCCACGAGTGGTCTATCCTGCCGGAGGTAGTACAAGATCTGTTCTCCCACTGGGGCACACCTCAGGTGGATCTGTCTGCCTCCAGGGAGAATGCGAAGCTGAGGCTGTTTCATGCCCGCCCCCCTCAGCAGGGTTCGCTGCAGGGGGATGCCTTCTCGAGGCCATGGACCCCGGGCCTCTTCTACGCCTTTCCCCCATTTCCCTTGATCCACAAGGTGCTTCTCAAGGTGAGGAGGGACAAGGCGCAGGTGATTCTGGTAGCCAGACTGACCCTGCCAGTGCTGGTATCCAGATCTCCCCAGCCTCAGCTCCAGGCTCCCGAGGCAGCTTCTAACTCACCCGGACCTGTTATCAGTCAATCAGGGGAAGGTGTTCCATTCGGACCTTCAATCCCTGCACGTGATGGCCTGGTTCCTGAGCGGCTAGAGTTCCAGGCCTTGGGTCTTTCCGATGAGATCCTCAATGCAGTTGAGCCGTCCCGTAAGGAGTCGACCAGAAAATGCTATGCCTTCAAATGGAAGAGATTCTCCATTTGGTGTCAGGGCAAGGGCCTGGACCCTTCCTCCTGTTCCTTGGCAAGCATCTTGGACTACCTATGGTCCCTTTCTCAGCAAGGGCTTAGGTCAACGACCCTAAAGGTGCACCTGGCAGCCATCTCTGCTTACCGGGCGCGGGCCGGGAAGCAGTCGGTGGCGCAGGAGTCGGTGGTCGGGCACTTTTCAAAAGGCCTGGATCACATATCCCCTCCAGTGCGTGAACCTCCACCTCCGTGGGATCTACTGCTGGTATTGGCAAAGCTCATGGGCAAGCCATTAGAACCAATGCACAGGTGTGACATCTCTCACCTGTCGTGGAAGACTGCCTTCTTGGTGGCTGTCACATCAGCCAGAAGGATGGGAGAGCTCCAGGCGCTTTCCATAGAGTCTCCTTACCTGGTCTTCCACAGGGACAAGGTTGTCCTGCGCCCCCAACCGAAATTCCTTCCGAAGGTGGTGTCGGAGTTTCACCTTAACCCAGGTGTTTACTCTGCCGGTCTTCTACCCAATCACACCTCGGAAGCCGAATATAGGCTCCATACTCTGGACCCTAGAAGGGGGCTCGCTTACTATAAGGAGCGTACGGCTGAAGTTCGGGGAGAGGTTCGCCAGCTGTTTGTGACCTACGCTGAAGCCGCACCTGGCAGACCTTCAGCCAAGCGGACGATAAGCAGGTGGGTCACCTCCTGCATAGATCTTTGCTATAGGTTGGCGGGCATGGAGCCTCCCAGAGGGATAACAGCTCATTCTACCCACCATACCGCTGCATTGGCAGCTGCTTCCAGGGACATCCCTATCCAGGATATCTGCAGGGTTGCTACCTGGAAGTCGGCACATACCTTTATAACCCACTACCACATCGACCTTGAGTCACGCCGGGATGCTGGTTTTGGGGCCTCGGTTCTCCAGTCTCTATTTCCTAAGTAGGGGGTGTGCGCCTTGCCTCCCTCCTCCCAGAGAACTGCTAGGAGTCTGCCAGAAAGTGTGGATGAACAACATATCCATGTCCTTAGAAGTACAGGTTACTCACCTGTAACAGGAGTTCTAGGAATGGTATATGTTGTTCATCCACACGACCTCCCCAGCTTCGACGCACAACCTGAGCTTCCAGTGGGCCAGATCTGGCGTCATGGGGCGGAGCCAAGAGTTTTATCACCCGAGTGGGTGGGAGGAGCCAGCTTGAAGACCTTCCGGCAAGATTTAAAGCGGCAAGGATACCTGCCAGAAAGTGTGGATGAACAACATATACCATTCCTAGAACTCCTGTTACAGGTGGGTAACCTGTATTTTTTGTATCTTCCCTTATTCAAGACATGCTTGCTTTTCCACCACCTACCACCTTTGCTAAGGGGGGGGGACATCTCGGTTCTTAACCTTATCCATAAAAGTGACTAAAGACATTCAACCTGATTAAACAGATACTGTATATGGCTTACCTATGTAATTTTGTGTTGAATGATATTAAGGCTGCCTGTCGTAGTCAGGACAGTCTTCTCGAGGACACCTCACTATGTCCCCATTGGAAGTGGAAGAGGCATTTTGATCATGTTGCTACTGCAGTTACTGTGAGGACTATTTTGGCACAATAACAGTGGTAGCAACATGACCCAGCACTCGTTCTGCTGACTCAAAGAACCGAGAAAAAAAAAACGGTTAATGTATTCCCAGGGCCCAGCCTGGTTTGCAGAAAGAAGGGTCTGACTTCAGCTGTTCATTTAATTTCATTTATTTATTTAATATAGCGCACAAATTTCATTTTGATTCATGGCACTGTACAAATGAGGCGCTATATATCAACGATAAAATGCATGAAATATTACATTTAAATTACTAAATTAAATAAACATCAACTAGAGGGAAATGCTTCTCTAAATAAAAATGTCTTTAGCTCCCTTTTGAAGGCATTTACTGATGTGAATTCCACAGGGTCGGTGCCATGAACGAAAATGTCTGGGCACCTGATGATTTAAGATGGGAACACCAGGAGGCCCTCATTGGCTGACCGAAGGGAGCAAGATGGGTAGTAAGACTGTAGGAGGTCTTGCAGGTAACCGGACCCCAGTCCATGCAGGGCTTTATAGGTCAGCAAACCGGCCTTGAAGGTGATCCGCCACCTACCTGGAAGCCAGTGCTGAAAGTGCAGCACAGGTGTAATGTGACATGACCTCGAAAGGCTAATTAACAACCTGGATGTCACATTCTTCTCCAGCTGCAGGCAACGAAGATCAACCTCTGGTAGCCCTAGATAGAGGGCATTGCAGTATTCGAGCCGCAAGGTCATGAAAGCATGGACTAGCAATGGCAGATCACCCGGGGGAATCAGGGGCTTAATCCTGGTGATGTTTCTGAGATGGCAAAATATGCTCTGGACCGCAGCCGACACCTGAAACTCAAGTGTTAAACCGCAGTCCAGCACAACGCTAAGATTCCTCACCTTGACTGAGGTGAGCAACTGGGAGTCTTGGAGTCTAAGCCCAGAAACTCAACCAGATTGCCCACCAACCCTTGAGCAACCAGATTCCACCACCAGTACTTCCGTCTTCTCCAGATTTAGCCTGAACCGGTTGGCACTCATCCAGCCTTGGATCTCGGCAAGGCACCGATTGAATACCGAGATGGCATCCTGATGTTCGGGCGCAAAGGACAGGTTTAGCTTAGTATCATCAGCATAGCAATGAAAACTCAGTCCATAATGTCTCCAAGTGGCAGCATGTACACTGCGACCAACATGGGAGACAGAATGGAGCCCTACGGGACCCCACATGGCAGGGGCAGTGGTGTAGAGAAAAAGTCCCCAACACAACCCTCTGCATCCTGCCAGTAAAGAAAGAGTGGAACCAGTTGAGGATTGTACCAGCCAGTCCACAACGAACCCGCAGGTGCTCCAGAAGCACCCTATGGTCCACGGTGTCAAGTGCGACTGAGAGATCAAGGAAGACTAAGATGGAAAGCTTACCTCGATCCCTTGCCATCAGGAGATCATTAAGCACCTGAACCAGGGCAATCTTCATACTGTGCCTCTTCCTAAATCCCAACTGAGAGGGCCGTAGATGTCATGAGTTGATACGTGGGTCTCCAGTTGAAAAGCCACCACCTTCTCAATAACCTCCCCCACAAAGGGGAAGTTAGAGACAGATCTATAGTTAGCTAGGCAGTCTGGGTCTAGTGATGGTTTCTTCAAAAGAGGTCTCACCACCGCCTCTTTCAGAGACTCAAGGAAGACCCCTTTCACTAACGAACACCAGACTATCCCAGCCAGGACCGAGCCAATGAAATCAATGCACCCTACTAGAAGGTGCGTTGGGCCCGTATCCAAACTACAGTAGGTAGGCTTCAACCCCTGGATAACCCTCATGACATCCATGATCGCCACCCAATCAAAGTCAACGCAGACAGGCAGAATATCCGTGACCCCTGGCCCATTACCGCACACCCCACAAGAGGGCGTCGACTGGATCCCTGATCTGATAAAGGCAATCTTATCAGCAAAAAACAGAGCAAACTCATCACACTTAGACTGCATAAAAGCTCCAGTGGGCTGAAGACAGACGGGATTACACAGTCTGTAGACAGTCTGAAAGAGCTGAGCCGGTCTGTTAGCTGCTGCCGCAATCTTCTTGGATAGGAACTCTGCCTTCTTACAGGAGATTGCTTATTCATAGTGTCTGTAATGAGACATCAAAATAAGTTTGTCCCCAGCCGGGACCTCTGCCAGTGCCGCTCCAACCTTTGACCCCTCATCTTCAACTCCCTGTGAGTCCCATCAACCCAGAGGATCTCCGGTGTGAAGTGAGGGGCTGAACATGGACTGGTGCGATAGAGTCAAGGGCCCCGGCCACAACCCTATTATAGGCTGAGACCAGCTCCCCTAGCTCATTGCAAGCACTCATCACACCTGATAGGTAAAGCACCGCCATAAGACCTTCCAGGGTCAAGCCCCTTAAAGGGCGGTACTGGACCATCTCCATAGGGCAAGGTCTATTAGGGGGGCTTCGAACGAGAACCTCATGGTATGGTAGTTTGACCAGGCGACCGGTTCCACCATGAGGTCAGTAACCTCCAGTTCCAGCGAGGGACATGGTCCAAAGAGTGGCCGTGTACATGGGTTGCAGAGGTAACTACCTATATCAGGCCCAGTGAATGCATCAGTTGAAGGAAATCTTGTGCAAACTGTTGGAGTTCATTGTCAATCCAGGCATTGAAGTCACCCAGAATAGTCCATCTGGGTGACTCCAATACCAACTCGACCATGAAGTCTGTGACTTCCTGCAGGAACTCCTTCTCATTCCCTCGAGGACGGTAAATGAGAAGGATCCTGCAACCTACACCTGCAACCCCTTCAGCGACCACACACTCAAAGCACCTTGTTGTTCCCACTGGGAGAACCGTGAGGTTCAGGTCTGATTTAAAACAAATCACCACAACCCCCTCCCCTTCGATCTTCTCTCAGACAGTGAATCACTGAGAACCCATCAGGAACTGCCGATTCCAGGATTGATCCAGTGTTATCATCCAGCCAGGTCTCGGTGATGCAAGCCAGATTAACTGCTGAAATAAGATCCACTATAATTGCCGTCTTGTTCCTAACAGATCTGGCATTGCACAACATTGCTTGAGAAGGATAGGAGGATGAGGCTGGTCCATTTGGGTACCTGCCCACCAAAGGCGGAGCCCTTGGGTATGTTTACCAGACAGGGAGGACCCCTTTTCTTTTTTTGAAATTTCTCTTTATTTGCCTATCCCCAGCCTGCCATCCCCGACCCATCAGGGGACACATGGCAGACATCCCACTGCCTGACACCCTGCCCAGCACGGACCCCAAGGCCCCATGGAGCCGTGGTTTACCCCCCCAGGCGGGGATGAGGTGGGGGCGCTGACACCCCGAAACATGCATTGCGTCGGTGTGGGTCTGTCGGGCGGGTGCAGGCACATCGTGGGCACGTCTCCCGGCTCCCCATCTTCATGGCGGTGGCAGTTTCTTTTCTGTTTTTCTCCCTCCCCTACAGCATGCAACCCCCTGACATCATGGCGCAAGGTGCCACCGTCCACACTGTATAGAGGCTGCCCATCCCTTACAATTGGGGCTTGCAGTACTCTGAGCCTCAGCTCGGAGTCAGGCAAGTGCGCGGGCATCGGCCTCTTCCCTCCCTGGAGAAGGCGAGCTATCATAGGACACTCAAGCCTGTCTTCCCCCCCGGCCGACCTACCAGCAACTCGAGTCCACTCCCAAACCCGAGTCGCCGACGTGGTGTGGCGTCCAACGCCTCAACACTCAGCACCACCGGACTGGCTGGAGGACCCCTTTTCTGGACCCATTTCACCTCGGGGTGCTTCCTAGAGCTCACCACACCAATCCAGCTCCCCCCAGCCATATCCCCCGCTATAGGCACCCCGACCCACACCTTCTCCCTCTACGGGCAATCCCCAATGCCCTATAACGTCTGTTGACATTAGCTGGTAATGAGGGACAGTCAAAAGGGTGTAGGTCATGGAGCCTAAAGGGGGACTAATGCCTTCTTGAGGGAGCCAAAGACCGACACATTTTAGGTCAAAAACACTTATAGCTATCTCAATTAACAGTGCAACCTATATATAGGCTAATTTCCCTCTGCAAATACTAAATAATCTCACAAAGCATCCTATAAATCAGATTAACTTTAAACAAGTTTAAAATCTCAGTATTCACATTCATACATCACACAGTCATTCACACTCACATACACACATCGCCCCTTCCAACCCCAACCCAAAAATCTAAAAATTAAATAAGTTCAATAAAATGGAATGGAGTCCAGTTTAAAGTGCAGTTCCGAAAGCTGGTCACATGAAGACAGTTCCAATAGAAATACTAAGACTGTAGATCATAACTTGACAAGTTGTATCACCAAAGGACCTGCAGCGGTTTATTTGTGAACACAGGGGACTCTCATCCCTCTGTGCTACAAAGACCAGATTTAGACCTTCAGTCTCTTAATCAGCCCTCTCACGGCTGCCAACTTCAAAAAGTCAGTTTATTTGCAAGCGCAGGGGTCTCACTTCCCTGAGCTCCAAAACAAGATATAAACTTTCAGTCGTTTCCACAGCCCTCTCACGGCTGGTATTTAGAGTTCAATCCAGGACAGATCGCTTTTGGCAGTACAAACTGGCAGTCAAACAGTGAAACCGACCAGTCAGGCAATCAGACAGATAGTCTAGATGAATACTCAGTCTGGGAACGTCAGGGCTCTCTCTCCCATCCCTGCTCCCCTTCGGTAAGATTTTTCTGCCTAACACCCCAATTCACTGTACCTGCCATCGATTCCAGTATCAGTCTGTCTCCACAAGTTCAATCCTCACTGCTCAGCTTCTGAGCAGATATATTAAATCCTAGTACTGCAGGATCATACACTGTGGTCCCTGCTGATGTAATTCCAAGCGTCGGAACAGCTTTCCTCTGTCCCGCCGCTTTTGCCTCCAACTATATACCACTCTCCTTGGTGTAGCAAACCAGCCTCCACCACTCTACACACCGGCACAACTTGGGCCTCAAGTGGATTGGACCATTTTCTGTTCTTCCACCAGAGCAGTCGGCGCCTAGCGACTCCAAACTTTGGCCGCCAGCTGATCAGTAAGTCCAACAAACACACTTTAAATCATTCCAGCTCCTAACTAAAAACAATAAAACTGCCTTCCAGTCGCTATCTCACTTGAGCCCCTTCCTAGTGCTAGCCCCCACGCTAACTATGTACTAGCTAACAGGTTACAACTTTAATAAAGTACTAATAAAATTAATTTAAAACAAATTCAGATTCCCTTCTTC
Source organism: Neoceratodus forsteri (assembly GCA_016271365.2). Taxonomy (NCBI): domain Eukaryota; kingdom Metazoa; phylum Chordata; order Ceratodontiformes; family Ceratodontidae; genus Neoceratodus; species Neoceratodus forsteri. Next base: position 761,179,520 of record CM057456.1, on the reverse strand, counting down.
TAAACCGAGGACATTCAGCCCCAGCATGGCTGCCATCTTGCATATATAAAGCTCTTCACATAGACATGCAGCATGCGTGCTGCATGGCCTGTAAACTGGGGGTCCTTATTGTTGGTGTCCCAACAAACCACATCCCTCCGTGGTGTGGTTTCACCTTTTCCATACCAGTCGCTCATCTTGTCAATTATGACATCAGGCATGGGCAATTAGCTGCCAGTGATCTGCTCTGCCCTCAAGTCCATCTACCACTCTCAAGTCCATCTACCGCCCTCAAGTCCATCTACCCAAACAAGCCCTGGATTTATTACAAGTTCAGGGTTTAATACTCACACTAATGCCCTGTTTACACTACAGGTATGCTGTACTTATGCACCACATTCATTGGATCCACTGTAATTGACTGCCGAATTCATGTGTTTACACTCCCCAGCGGTTGGCGCGCAGAATCACGTGTCGAGGAGATTGTTATTACGGTGGGACAGGTGAGCATCAATCAGATGGCGAGTACTGAGTCACCAAGGGATGTAGAAGGGATGAGTAGCAGATGGAGCGCAGCAGCTGTTTACACCGCGGGGGAAAGTGCTGAAGCCGGTACACGTCCCCAGGATTTCGGCGGTGCAGAAAAGGCATCGGAGTGACACTTGCATCACAGCAGTGAGTGTCCACAATGATGGCTTTGCAGCGCATCAACTTGAACGCATCAGCTGATGCGCTGCAAAGCTGGTAGTGTAAACTGGGCAGGCTTTAATGATGTGTCAGACAGGGTTTAGTACTCACACGAAATGTGTTAGATTTTACACTGAGAGATTGTGCCATGAAATCACACCACAGATGAATCGATGGTAGACAGTTTCACTATACACTCCATGCTCCACTCTGACTTTCAGCGCAGCAGGGCAATCTTGAATTGGTGGGTGATGTCAGTGACTTGTATATCACCAGGTCGTGCTGCATTTCACACAATGTCAGGAGGGTGGGTAGAGCTGGAAATGAAAAGAGCACAGATCAGGGATAATTGAAAAAAAAAATAAGAGAAATTGGAAAAAGTACAAGAGCAGAGTGGACACAGTCTTTTTGAGAGAGGATGAAAGGAAGTCTACAGAAACAAACCAGCCTGGCCAGTTCTGAGACAGTAGGCCATGGGATACAGGGTGAGCAAAGTGTGATGGTATCGGTTGCAGAGAGAGAGAGGAGAAATAAAAAAGACAAATGAGTGACCACTGCCACCAGAAACAACATATAAAAGAAAGTCCAGAGAGCTAGGAACAGAGGGTGGAGAGCAGGTGGAGAATAAAAGAGTAAGAAATGAAAGAGCTGATAAATCAGACAACAGAATACACATAACGTGGCAGAACAAAGGCCAGATGGGAGACCGATTTGCTGTATTTTTGACCATGGCCCTACAGTAAGAAAGACTGGGAATATAAACATGCATGTGTGTATAGGATGCAGGTCAGACCCCTTAATGAGAGTACTTAGATAAATGAGTGTTTCAGGTAGAGAACCCCTTTACATTGGTACATTCCTACACAGCATACTTTTCCATATATGTGGTGGACAAGCTGGACAGAGTCCGTTCTGCCCTGTTACTGATGAAAATTCACCATAATGTGCATTCTGTAGAATGCTGCTCCCTCAGGGTATAATACCACATTTTATTATCTATGGTGCTACCACAGTTACTATGTGAGGACTACTTTTATGTCTCCTCACATTTTCTTTGTATCTTCTGTTTTTGCACCCTACCCTGAACTCTCTCAAGCTACTCCTGCATGTCTGACACCGCTCTACCGTCCACCTGGTCCCCTGTCTCCTCGGAGGGTTAGCTGTCCTTCACCGTCCTCCTGCCAGTGAACTCCCCAGCTCTGAGCCCCCTGGGATATTGTCGCCTCCACTCCAGCACTCTATTTAGAATCGAGTGTGCTGGCCGAGGTGGTGGAGGAACGGGGGTGGGGTGGGGTGGAGACAGGGTCCGGGATTGGGCGTGTGGCGACGTGGCTCAGAGGAGAGCCAGCCCCCCCAACCCCACCCCAATCCCGGATAGGCATTTTTCAGGCTTGTGTGTTTCCCCTAGGAGTGCAGGTGTGCAATGACGCCAGCATGGCTGTGCCATAGGCATCTGACGTGCTCCTCCCCTAACTGCTCTGTGCGCCGGCTGTGCCCCTGGTCTCCACCAGGGTTCACTACTGCATCGGAGACACCCTGGATCCCTCCCCAGGTAGATGAGAGCAGTCCCTCAAACGCTCGATCCTCCTCCCTCCCCTGCTGGTGCCCGAGCTTGTTCCTGAACCTGGGTTGCTGGCATGGTGCACGATGTGGTGTCCAGTGCCTCAACCCTCAGCACCACCGGGCTGGCTATGTCTCCTCACGTTAACAATGGTAATAATATGGATAGGCACCGTCTAATTCAATAAATTGATTTTACACTCCCAGTCAGGTTTTTAGTGTCACACTCTGTCTTAGTTTGTGCACTCTAACCAACAATTTAACTAATTAGATGTGGCCCAATAAGGTATCTTTAGCAACTATTACTGTCTCGGCGCACATCTCATCAACACATTCCCTCTATTGCCAGCTGATCTCACTCTACCTCAGTTTCCTTTTATTTTTCGACTCACCTTAGCCCCGTTTGCACCACCCTCTTTATAGCGCATCAACCTATGCGCATCGGTTGACATGCTGCATATTCCGCCATGTGGACACTCACTGGAGTGCTTCAGGAGTCATGCAAATCACTTTTTTGATCCTACGCAGGAGAGGGGACGTTTAACGGATCAAGCATATTACCCTGAGTTGTAAACTCTCTTCTGCGCTCAATCCGCTGCAAAGTCGTGTATTTTCCAACATCCACCATTCTTCCCAAGATCCTTTGTGCTGGAACCAGGAAGTGGGAGAGACCCACCGGCGATTTGTAATGGCGTGCGAGTAAACCGGGAACAGTAACAGTGGTATGTGTGTGTGTAGTGTTGTGGAGGTCAGTGTGCACTATTTCTTGATCAGTGCTCGTAACAGGTCAGATGTGGGTTTTTTTGGGGGGGGGCTAAGGTTTTAAGCAAGCACGGGGAGTACATTCTTCATCCCCAAACCACTATGGCACTCCGTGGACCCACATATTACCCACTATCTTTCTTCCTGTGTGCATGCCTGTGGCCAGTGCCAGCTGTCACTATGGAAGTGGTCACAGTAGTGAGCATGTCAGCAGCGTGTCACTGCCAGTGTCAATGCACAGATCCCAACCCACTCCAAGTACATCCCCTCCACAGCACGACCTGTGGTGCTGCAAGAGCAGGATCTGTTGAAACAGACAGCACAGCGGAAAGCGAGCGGACAGTCCAAAAATGCAGTTGCGACTCTGTGCTAATTTCCATTTCCTCCTTATGAGAGGGGGGACTTCCAAAGGGGAGCTGCAGACAAGCTGCAGTCTCTTGTTCTCATAAAGAGGTGGGGATATCCAAAACAGAGCCACGGTCCGGCATCCATCTGTGGTCCACTCAGTCTGATGAGATAAATAACTGCAAAACAAAAAAAAATAGTGTTTACTACCACCACCACCCTCCCCACTTCCCAAAAAAAACATGACGTGCCTCTGGAATCTGGTGCCCCCCACCCAGTCCTGAACAGTGTGAAGCATTTAGTGACTCCCCTCACTCCTTATTGCAGGTGCTAGTACAGTAATAAAGCAGCTTGATTCACCTTACTGTGTATACATTAACTCTTGAAGTCTTTACCCCATCCCCCAAGCAAAATCCACTGTGACCTTAACGTTGGTCTAAAAGAAAATATGATTATCTTCAAAAAAGCAAAAATAAAAAATAAAAAGCCTAAGGCTGCCATTTGTAGAAGGAGCTCTCATAGGCCGATCATTATGATGCAGAGGATCATCTTTGTAAGGGTGAAATGTATGAATATAATTTTATTGAATTTTGTTGACCGGGTAGGCCCACTGAGACTACAAGTCCCTTTTCAGGGAGGACTGGGGGTGGGGGTGGGATACAGATAGTAACCAACTGAAATTAAACCAGATTAAGCTGTTTGGGGGGGTATTTTTTAGTGAATGGGGGAAATTTGGCCAGGACACCAGGGAGATTCCCCTACTCTGTTCAAGAAATGCCATGGGATCTTTAACGTCCACTTGAACTACCACCAGAGCAGGACCTCGGTTTAATGTGTCATCCAAAAGACAGAATACAAAAATGTGTTTTGCATTGTGTGTGTCCATGGTCAAACATGGAATACAGGAGCCATCAAGTTCTGAGTGAGCCCCCCCAACCCCAAGCAACCCAGCCTGTCTTACCTGATATCTATATCTCTCAATCTATTGTCACTGAACTGTAGGACACTGATCTAATGCAGTGTATTTGTTTGCACATATATGCATCAGAGAGTGTGCATGTACATGCCAAGATCTGTATGTGCGTACACATTTTGGGATTTGTGCACATGTGTTGCATACCTCACATTGGGGTCTTGTTTGTATGTATATGTAGGGTATGTATGTGTGTGTGTGTGTGTGTGTGTGTGTATATGCGCAAGCATGCCCCCATGTTGACATATCTGTGTGTCTATGCACAGGTCTCTGCATGTTTGCTTCTGTTGGTTCTATGCATGTCTGTAACCATCAGGGTCTATGTATGTCTGCACTAGTTTGCTATGTATGGCTTTATTTTATGTCTCTTGTTATTGTGATGTACGTGCGGGGAGCTGTGGAAAACTAAGAGGTACTATGAGTATGGGTAACACACTGTCTCTCAGTTCTCTACAACTTAGCACACCCTTACAGCACAATAATGTGACAAATAATATTAAAACAATGGGCCCCTATGCACATGGGGCGGGAAGTACGCACCTGAGGCGCACATCCTGCCTGCGGAGCTCCTCACCTACAGACAGGTGTGCACCGATGGCATTCACCACCACCAGCCACCTGTTCCGCCCTCCCGGCATGCAGGTCCGCACAGGGCAGATGCGGGCAGAGTCAGGGACCCAGCCCGGCATCCAGTCAGATGCCCGGCATGGGTCCAACAGTGGATCCCTTATGCAGCAGGGTATGCATTGGCAGCGTGCCCCACAGATATCCAAGGGCCAGCGGCTGTGGTGGGTGGGAGGAAGAGGGCGATGCTGCCAGCTCTCTGGCACTGAAGTGGTGCAGAGGGACGGGGTTGGGGGCAGTGCCACTGGTAGCAGGCGGTGGACATGCGGTACCGTTGGGGGGGTGGGGGCTGCATCCATGTGCCAGTGCCCCTGTGGGGGGGGGGTGCTGCACACACCGCCGTATTCTGGGGCAGGTGGGTGGCACCGGGTGGCCGTTTGCTGTGACCCCGGAGGGTCGGTTGGCTGTTCACCTTGTCCTGCAGCATGTCCCAGGGTGTCATGGGGCGACAGGGAGTTTATGGCACCTCCTGGCATACTCAAGGCCCCCCACACACCCCCACGGGCCAGCACCACACGCCTTGGTGCATGGCGCCAGGTGCCAGCCCGCCCGGCTCATTGCTCTTCATGCGACCAGGGATCGGGCACGTATGTGCTACAAGCCCCCTTAGTGCATCCGCACAGGGGGCTGCAGTGGGTGTGGGGTGGCTATACGCCCGAACAGCGTGTAGCCACTCCACCCATTAGTGCATAGGGGCCAGTCTACAGTGTAGTGTGCCAGGATGAAATGCAATTCTGCAGCAGAGTTACTGTAGGAAACAAGGCAATTTTAGTAGAAGTTGATCCCTTTTGTCATGCAGTAGCCTGAGACATTAATTGCATCCTGGCAGGCTGCACTGTGCATCATACCCAGGCAGCCATTGATGACTCTAACCAACTCATGTTGATTTACTGGTAGGTTCACTGGCTCGAGGGACTGTTTTTAGGCACTACCTCAGTCAAAGATAGTCTAGCTCAGATACAGTTAGACATACAGTACGGTGAAATGTTTCAACCAATGCAAGCATAAACTTAGTACATTATGGACATTTGATATGGGCTATTCACAAAATGAGTATTACAAAAATGACAGCAGAAAATCAACATATACAAAAAATACTTGAAACACAATGAGTAGAGCACTCACACCTCTGCAAAATAAGCAAGGGCACCAGTTTTCCAAGCCAGAGTTCTTTATTTAAATTAAATAGGCATAATTAAGAGCAACCCGATGTGTTTCGGATAACTGCTCATCCCTTAGCAAAGGTTAAAAATCTCACACTACAATGACAGTTTAAATACCTGATTCAAAAAACGTCATAATGATGTCATAAATAGATACTTGAATCTCATTGGTTGAAATTTCAAAACATTAATAAAATTCTATTCTGTCATGAGTAGCCACATAAAACATTATTAAACTAACACACTATATATGATCCATATATACAGCAAAGATTAATTAGAAAGAATTTACATACAAAATACATGAAAAGATAAACAGAAGAAAATACACAGAGAAAATGGGGGGGGGGGGGGGGGGTATTATATAAACACGGGTCACCTGGAGAGAGCTCACTAATATTAGCTTTTCGTAAACTAGAGAAAGTCATGGATCAGTGGAGAAGGGCATTTTGGAACACCACTAATATGGAAGCCTATGTGACAGTCTAACAAATTCTCAGAGATCTGAGGCTATTGAAAAACACCCAGCCTGCGGTCAAGAAAATTAGGAGTTTATGAAAGCTTGGGAAGTAATCTTGGTAGAGGCAAGTTTTAAACTCATTAATTTAATTATAAAATACAACAAAGAGTAAAGCTTCCAACTTTCTGAGGCCTGAAACTGGGATGGTCCATCCTGACCATGACCCTCTCACTGTATCACTTCCACGGGCACCGCCGCAAACAACGCTGTACAAAAACAATTACATTTTTTTGCTTGCTCTGGCCATGCCGCCCCACAGTAACACCAGTAGCAAACATCCAGATTAAAACAAAACATCATTCTGCTGCAGCAAGTTCCAAATCATGATGTACAGAAAGCTCATTAGAAGCAAACCTGCGTTAAATTGTGATCAGACATTCAAGCTGCATGTATTGCTCTTCCTGACAGTCCCACCCAACCTGCTTACTCTCATCTCATTTGCTGAGCAAATTTCATTTCAGTGACTCCTACCACCACACCAGATTGTTTTCACACACTTCCCTAGAAGCTGATTGGGTTCGAGTACTTCAGTTCACTGCTGCCATTCTCTTCTCTGTGTGGAGTCCCTCTCAGCTGCTGTCATACAGACGTCCACATGTGCTTGTTTGCACTACTATGCAGTCAAATCTAAAAGGAAGGAACAAGCTTTCAAACAACATGAAGTCTTGCTATATTATAGACATTAGCAGTTTGATCCAGCTGTAGAACTGCCCCGGAGTGAAATGGTTAAAACCATTCCAAAATAGAATTTTGGCACGAGAGCAGCTCTATCTGTGTCATTTCAAACTTGAACTGTCAGATTCTTTACTCCGCCTCAGTGAACAGTCGTCCGGAGATTTCTCCTTCTGCTCGGTTCATTTCTCGGTTTAAAAAGTGTTTTCTCGGTTGGATTTAACCGAGAATAGTTTTATTTTAACGCAAAACCGTTCAGTTCAAGCTCTATCTGTGGTAACCGTAAGTAAATGAAGGTTTTGTCTGTGTGGAACTTGTAAGTTATCGGTTGGGTTTTGAACCGATCAGTGGGTTTAAAACTCATTTAAAACTAAAAGTTACTATTTTAGAGTGCGGTTCCCGGTTCTTATCGGTTCTAAAAAAAACGGATTTATTACGTTTTTTTCCAATACCCGTGACACGGTTAGGAACCGATAAGGGTGTCTTGCCTGGCACTGCCGTTAAAAGGGCAAGTTTTTGGTTAGGCTGGCATTATGTCTGAGAAACCCAAAAGAAAAACCGGGCCCACTGGGTTTCAACACTGTGATGTTTGTGGGGAAGTCTTTGCCAAGGCTGACCCACACGCCACATGTGTTTATTGTCTGAGGTTTGACCACCTCCAGTCAGACTGCCAGGTATAAGAATTTCCTGCAGCCACCCTGGAGAAAAAGATTGGGCAGGCTCAGGGCGAGAGGCAAAGAGTCCACTGACCCGGATGGCCAGCCGGTTGGGTGCCAGCGAACCAGAGGGATTGCCCTCTGACCAGGCCAGACTTCCTCGGGCAAAGAAAAGCTGGTTCCTGAGGAACCAATTCCAGTAAAGAAAACAAGAAAATCAGCAGGTCTGGAGTCCAAATTCCTTCTCCAACTGCTGCAGAGATAACAAAAGCCATACAAATTGTCCAGTCACTGTCTCAGGGTCCGTCCGAACCACCACTATCTGGGAAAAGGTCGGTTCGTCCGGTCCCAGTGGTTCAGGATTATGATATTGAGGAATTTTATGAACCAGAGGAGGGGGAGGAGGATTATGAATAGTATGAATGTGGCTAGGAAGATCTGGGTGTGCCCATTGAACCGAACATCTCCCCAGACAGACCTTTAGAATCTCCCCCTATGCTGTGTGAGTCCCCATCTCTTTTTATGTTTTATAAAAAAGTTGCTGAAACCCTCCAGCTTCCTTTAGAAGAGGCTGTGGATGAGCAAGAGGAGCCTGATTTTGTAGAAATGATGGATATTCCAGAGTCTAGGAGATTGTCTATTCCTTTACATAAGTCTTTTGGAAACAAACAATTAAAATTTAAAAGCTCCTAATTCTGTAGTCCTGTAGATAAAAGATGGACAAGTTATACATTGTCAGGCCCTGATACAGAATTCCTTTCTCAGCAATGCAGTCATGTTGGGGTAGTTCAGGCTGCTGCCTGTGATAAAGCTAATATTCCCTTGGCTTCACATCCTCCTGACAAGGATTCCAGGAAGATTGATGCCATGGCAAAAAACAGTATATGGCAGCCTCTCTGGGACTCAGGCAAGCAAATTATATGGCTTATGTAGCTAGGTATCAGAAATCTAGATGGGATACTGTTATGCAATTGGCCAAGCAGGCCCATGGCCAGCTGGCTAGTGAACTAGAACAGGTGGCTGCTGATGGCATTGAAGCCTCTAAGGTTCAGTTTCATGCTGCTGTGGATGTTAATGATGTTTCCTCTAGGGTCCTTGGCCACATCTGTAGCTTTTCGTGGGTTGGCCTGGCTCAGGTGTACTAGTTTGTCACAGGATCCCAGACTAAGGCTATGGATTTTCCTGTGGTGGGAAATTCTCTGTTTGGAGAGCAGACAGAGAATTACATGAAGAAGATGGATGAATATAGGACTACTTACAAGAGTGCCCAGGCTAAGGAGCGGCAAGCCACTCCTCAAAGGCATGCCCCCAGGGGTAGGGGTAGGCCTTTTCACAGGCCTTTCTACCAGACTCAGGCCTCCTCTGCCTATGCTCAGAGGGGCTTCTTCAGAGGCAGGGGCAGACGAGGGGTGGGCAGACCTGCTCCCACCCCCCAACCTAAAGCTCCTGCGAAACAGGCACCCTGATGGGGTGCCCAGGGCCTATTCTCCTGTACCAGTGGGGGGCAGGCTGGCTTACTTCAGTCAGCAGTGGGCTTCTTTAACCTCAGACAAGTGGGTTCTGGAAGTAGTAAGCCAGGGTCTGGTTCTCAGCTTCAAAAAGTTTCCCAAGTTGAGAAGCAGACTTTTTCTACCTGCAAGTGCTTCAGAGACCCTCGCTCTGGAAACAGAGGTCTCATCCCTGTTAGCTCTCAGAGCAGTAGAAAGGTTCCTCCCTGCATCAGGGCAGGGGTCTGTATTCAGATACTTCCTTACCCAAAAAGACAGGAGAATGGCGGCCCATTTTAGATCTCAGATATCTGAACAAGCATCTTTTGAAACCAAAGTTCAAAATGGTAACTCTGGCAATGATTTTACCTTCCCTAAGGCCAGGGGACTGGCTAGCCTCCCTGGACCTCAAGGATGCCTATTTCCATGTCCTAATCAGAAGATCCCATCGAAGTACCTCAGATTCGAACTGCCCTCAGGTCATTACAGTTCAGAGCAATGCCCTTGAGCCTACCTCTGCTCCAAGGGTATTCACAAAGTGTCTAGCAGTGGCAGTGGCCCATTTAAGGAGGCAGAGGATTGCTGTTTTCCCTATCTAGACGACTGGCTCATTGTGACCAGTCCCCAGAACAGTAAAATCTCACCTGCAGGTCACCCAGCAGCTTCTCTCACCTCCCTGGGTTTTCTGCTAAACCTACAAAGTCGGTTCTGGAACCAGTCCAGGTACTACGCCTTTATAGGGGCAGAATTGGACACAAAGCTAGCCAGAGCATTTCTTCCCCAGAAAGAGTAAGAATTTAGTGGCTCTGGCCTCTTCCTTCACTCTGCAGGTCTCTCGACCAGCAAGACACTTTCTGCAGCTCCTGGGGCACATGGCTGCATCCACAGCTGTTGTGCAGGGAGCCAGATTTCAGATGAGAGACATTCAGTTTCACTTGAGAACCTTTTGGTCTCAGAGAGAGATCCCTTTCCAAGTTGGTCCCAGTGACTCAACCTTGATCCTAGCTCTCCAGTGGTGGCAGGATCAGAGCAATTAAAGCGGGGTCCCTTCATTTCCCCTTCTCACGACTTGACTCTCACTACAGATGCTTCCCTTCTGGGTTGGGGAGCCCACATGGGCGACCTTTCCACCTCAGGAGTTTGGTCCCCAGGAATCTCTGCTCCACATCAATTTGCTGGAACTCAGAGCTGTCTTTTAGCTCTTCAAGCTTTTTCTGCATCTGTCCACGACAAGGTGATACAAGTCAGAACAGACAACACCACAACAATGTGGTACATCAACAAACAGGGGGCACTCGGTCTTGGCCTTGTGCACGAGGCAATGAAGTTGTGGTCTCTGGCCTATTCCCTGAACACTTCCTCATAGCAGTTCATCTTCCAGGAAGGACAATGTCCTAGCGGATGCCCTCAGCAGGATTTCCCAGGGCCATCACGAATGGTCCCTGGATCCTCAAGTGCTGGGGATAGTTTTTGCCAGGTGGGGCATCCCTCAGATAGATCTTTTGCAGCCCCAGACAATCACAAACTTCCTCTGTTCTGTGCAGGCCTCCAGTGCTGGGCTCAGTTCCCTGGATGCCCTTCTTCTGGATTGGGAGGAAGTTCCTCTATGCTCCCCCTTTCCTCTCCTATTCAAAGTACTAGTCAAAATCAGATCTCAGCCTTGCAGGGGTGATTCTGATTGCCCGGATTGGCCAGGCAGCCTGGTACCACTCCTTCTGTCTCTGACAGTCCATCTTCCCCTGTGCCTCCCAGGAATCACAATCTGTTGACTTGTGCCCAGGGAAGGGTTTGGTATCGGACCTCAAATCCCTCAACCTCAAGGCCTGGCTCTTGAGGAGTTGAGTTGCTGATTTACACCTCTCTCAGGGTGTTCTTGAGATCCTAAAGGCTTCCAGAAAGCCTTCCACTAGAGCTACTTATAGTTCTAAATGGAAAAGGTTTTCCATTTGGTGTGCTAGGAAAAATATTTCCCAGAATCTGCTGAATTGCCCATTTTGTTAGATTACATGGTACATCTTAATTCCTTGGGTCTCAGACCAGCTACCCTGAGAATTCATTTGGCAGCTGTGTCTGCTTTTGTTCAACAGGAAAGTCATCCCCTCTTTCCTCTCATCCTGTGTTTCCAAGTTTTCTAAGGGATTACTCCATACTAATCCTCCCTTTGAGAATCGGCCCTGCTTGGGACCTTAATGTTTGCATTGCCCAGTTAATGCAACCCCTTTGAACCTCTGTCTTCTGCAGAGCTTAAGTACCTAACTTGGAAAACTGTTTTCTAGTGGCTATCACTTCCAGACGCATAAGTGAATTGCAAGCCTTGTCAGTGGAGACTGACTTTATTTCTTCCACAGGGATAAGGTAGTCCTTAGGACTAATAGGAAGTTTTGCCTAAGGTGGTTTCAGATTTCCATCTTAATCAATCTATCTCCCTTCCAGTATTTTCACTGATCACTCCTCTTGGTGAGAGAAGGTTGCACAGCCTGGATGTTAAGAGAGCTCTTAGTTATTATATAGAGTGCTAAAGGTCACAGGTTGAATCCTCCAACTTTTCCTTACCTATGGTGAAGTTGGGAAAGGCAAACCTGCCACTAAGGATCAATAGCCAGGTGGATTGTCTCTTGTGTCCAATTTTGTTATCAGAAAGTGGGCAGAGCCTCCCCCGGTTGAGGGGCTCATTTCTACCAGGGGTACAGCTGCGTCTCTAGCTGCTGCCAGAGATATCCCTTTATTAGAGATTTGCCAGGCTGCTACTTGGAAAGCGGTACACACTTTTACCAAGCATTACTCCCTGGATGTCCAGGCCAGGAGAGATGTCATTGGCACAGCTGTTCTTCAGAGCCTATTCCCTAAGTAGGTTCTGCCCTCCTCCATGGAGGTACTGCTGTGTATTCTGCTAATGTCTATACATAGCAAGACTTCATGTTGTTTGAAGAAAAATTACTCACCTTAGTAATGTTGTTTCTTCTAATGGGTCTTGCTATATTATAGACCTCCCACTAACCTGCCCCTCTCAGAACCTCTACTTGGTGGGTGCGGGCAACTTAGTGTGGGCACTCACTTATGTCCTGTTAGCATTTTGTCCCTTTGGGACTTTGGGGTGTGTGGGTGTACGCGTGTGTGTGTTTTATTATACTTATGTTCCATTTTCATATTATTAGAATGGTGTTAGTATTTCTGGTCCCTTGACTTGAGTCTTGGGTGTTGGGACCATCAATGGTTGTTATTATTTAGGTAGCCATTTGGCTAGTGTGAGTTACAGCTTCCACACAGACCTTAGTGAGTTTGGCTCGTAAGATCTGACAGTTCAAGTTTGAAATGACACAGATAGAGCTGCTCTCGTGCCAAAATTCTATTTTGGAATGGTTTTAACCATTTCACTCCGGGGCAGTTCTAGAGCTGGATCAAACTGCTAATGTCTATAATATAGCAAGACTCCATTAGAAGAAACAACATTACTAAGGTGAGTAATTTTTTTCTTACTGTGCTCCCACTGACATGCGTGTGGTGCAACACAGGCACAGGGGTTGAAGTTGCAGACTGCTGTCCGGCCCGGGCAGCGCGAGGGTGGTGCTGAAATAACTGTCACTCACGGAATAGCAGTCAGCAAAAAAAAAAAAAAAAAAGGACAAAACTGGGACAAGTAAGCAAAAATCAGGACAAAAGTGACATTTTGCAAAACTTAAGGGGACACTGGGACGTGATGCTTAAAATAGGGATTGTCCTGGGAAAATGGGGACTGTTGGTAGCATTAACAAAGAGAGAAAAAGCACTTAAAGCAGAAATAAAGAATAAGAAGTGTTAAAACATAAAAATAATGTAGACTTTAACACTTTTAATCAAAAATTGAAAGAATCTATCACACGCTAGGACAGCAAATTAAGAACTGTAAAACAGATTAAATTTGTACAGGACAAAAATGACTATGCCATGGACAGAGTGTTTAACTGGAAAAAGAATCCATGGTGAATCCTGAAAAATCCAAGGAGACATGTCTCATTTGAGTTTAGCAGTGCGAACGACTTGGACGCTAAAGAGAGCAACACTCCACACCATTTTCAGAGGGGAGATGGGAAGCAGCGCCACCTTATACACTACGAAGGAGCCCGAGGTTTCAGGGAACATCAAGCGAAGAACCAGGAGAACAACAAGGAGGACACGGAGGGGGAAGAAGAGCAGGTTGAGGAAGAGGACGCCATCAGAATCGCAACTACAGAGGCAGACGGTGATAAACACTGCAGCAGAGAAACGGGTAATTAATTTATCCAGTTTTGAATTGACTGCTCCAGAGATAGAAGTGCACAGTATAGGCCTTAACTTTGCCCCTACCACACCAGCGAAGAAGTTTTGCACTATGGTTGACGTGAATGTTGTGTGCAGAACTTTAGATTTAAAATCTTTCTTTGGAAATAAGAATAGAGAAGATGGCACTATAAATGCGATCCAACCACACTTTAGACCTATGTCCACATTAAATCCACCACTAAGCCTTGTAATTAGTGTTTAAACAACTGGTTGAAAATGATCTGGGCAGTTTATTTGCTACCCCTCCGGCTTGCTCCTTTAATAATCGTTCTAAATCTGAAAGAACTGCTCTTGCCTTTCTACAAAGAAATACGAATATTGAAATCAAAAATGCAGATAAGAGCGGATTTGATGAACAAAGGGGACTGTGTTAAAGAGGCAGAGAGATGACTATTGAATCAGGAATTTTATAGAAAGTTGAACACTGATCCCACCAACGAGTTAAAAACGTGTATTGATGAAATCATCAAAAATGCTTTCAGACAAGGGGGACATTGATAAAAAAGAAATGGAATTCCTGATTACAGAGACACCTGTTCGAGCAACATTTTATCTGCTCCCTAAGATTCATAAATCTTTAATAAGTCCACCGGGCTGCCCGATCGTGAGCAGGATCAGCTCAGTTACTGAAAGGATGTCTCAATTTGCCGATTATCAATTGCGTCCCTTCGTGAGTAACTTAACTTCATATTTACAGGATACAACTGATATCTTGAAAATACTAGAAGGACTGCATTTGAAAGAAAACTGCTATCTGGTAACCTTGGATGTTGAAACATTATAATCGAACATTCCGTATGAGGGGGCATTGGATGCTGTTGCTTTATTTTTAAGTTCTTGGAGGTGGGGGGGGGTGATTCCTGGTGCTGCTTTCCTGCTGAAACTGCTTGAATGTGTATTAAAGGACTTTATTTAATCAAGAAATGTATCTACAGACTAAGGGAACGGCGATGGGGGCCACTTATGTCCCCTAAGTTGCTAATTTGTATGTGGGGGCTTGGGAGAATGAGTATGTGTTGAATGGAAATAAAAATCCTTTTTTTGAGAAAATATGCGTTTGGAAGTGATGTATAGATGATTTATTCCTTGTTTGGGAAGGGGATGAGATGGAACTTAAAAATGTTGTTGCTTATTTAGAGGATTCCAATAGTAATTTAAAATTCTCCTATCAAGCTTCTCAGGAAAGAGTTAATTTTTTGGACCTTAGTACTATAAGAAAAGATCATGTAGCTATCAAAACTGAAATTTTTAGGAAGCCAACAGATGGCAACACATTATTACGGGCTGATAGTTTTCATTCAAGACACATAGCCAGAAACATACTTAAAGGTCAGTTTTTCAGGGTACGCCATAACTGCATTGAAAATAACAGTTTTGAAGCAGGAGCAGAAGATTTAAGCCATCGCTTAGTGAGCAGAGGCTGTAACAAACAAGATATTGAGGGAGGGAGGAATTTTGCAACAAGTATAGACAGAAAGGAACTTTTTAGTGCTGAAGACAATGAAATGCATGATGGCACATAGGAGAGATTTAACCTGGTGATGACATACAGTATTCTGCACAGGCAGGCAAAATTGACAAAATCATATAGGAACATTGGAAAGTATTGTCTAGTGACTCAGGGTTTTTGAACATAGCGTCAGTACCCCCTCGTATGGTTTACAAAAAAAGCACCCACATTAAGTGATAAACTTGTTCTTAGCCATTTTGTGGACCAGGATAATGACCGAGGTATCTGGTTGGATAAAGCAGCTGTGGGCTGCTTTCCTTTTTATTTTATTTATTTATTAGAATATCGGAATTACAGTCCTTTGAGTTATAGACTCATTTCCAAAGGCTGTTTGTCAGATGACAAATACAGACATGACAGTAGTACAGCAAAGACAACATTACATAACTGGTTGGACAGTAGATGTACAAACATTATTAAACAATATAATACTTTGATGCATACCTATACAGAGTGTTAGCTAAGCAGTTAGATAAGTCCTTTGCAGTGCTAAGCAGTTACAGACATCCTTTGCAGTGGAGTAGTGCAGGCATTACAGTACATTGGTGCGTACCTATACAGAGTATTAATTTTATTGGTTACGTACATTCTTTGCAAAGCAGTGGTATATAGTATGCGTAGACACAGTGATAGCTAAGCAGAATAACAAGAGAGCAGAGACAGGATAGTGGGCCCCGGTGGGGTTAAGTGGAGCAGTCTTGGGTTAGACCTTGTCTTCGTGTGGGCCCACTTTAGTAGCAACTGGGTTGTGGTTTGAAAATGGCAGTAGGACTAGCGCGGACAGGTGCAGGTACATTTGGCATAGAGGTGATTTTTGAGGGCTACTTTGAAAGGGCCAAGCTTGGTGTGGGTAGTGACTGAGGATGGTAGGGCATTATACCAGACAGGGACTGTGACTGGGAACGATCTCTGGGCAAGCGTAGTCCTGACCCTGGGGATGGCCAGTGTTCTTGTGTCTGTTCTGCGTGTATGGACTTTGGGGGTGGCTGGGGCAAGGAAGCTGACACTCTGGGGGTGTCTGCCCAAGGAGGGATTTTTTGGCCATGAGGCATGCTTGGAACTGGAGCCTTTCATCAAGGTTGAGGATCTAGGCATGGTCACAGAGAGGTGTGGGTCATACAGTCAGCCCCTGACAGGAGCCTGCAGGCTTTGTTGATGGCTACTTTAATCTTGTTGAGAGCAGTGGTGTCAGTGACGGCATAGACCAGTAGGCTGTAGTTGACCAGTGACATAACGGATGAGACGATGGCTAGATGCAGGGCTTCAAGGGGTAGACAGTTCCTGTGTCAGTAGAGGAGGCAGATTTGGGCATTCATCGCAGTTGCAAATTTGCTGATGTGGCTGTGAAAAGTGAGAGCAGGGTCGAATGTGATCCCAAGGTATTTATAAGATGAGACAAATTCTAGGAGGTGGTGTGAGCTGGACAGGATTCTCAGTTGGGCATTTTTTAGTTTGCTTTGGTGGTGCGCAAACAGCATGGTTTTAGTTTTTTTCTGGTTTAGTACTAGCTTGTGCTCGGCAAACCATTGCTTGGCTTGGCTGAATGAGTGCTGCAGCGAGGCCTGTAGGTTGGCAGGGTTTGCATGAGAGGCACAGAGGATGGTGTCATCTGCATATAGAAGTATCTTTCCAGAGCACAAGGTGGGAAATGCATTCAGGAACAGGCTAAAAAGTAATGGCCCTAGGATGGAGCCCTGTGGGACTCCAGAGCAGGTGGGGCAGTTGCTGGATAAAGTATTATTTATCCTGACGCAATACGTCCTGGGGATCAAATAGCTGGCAAACCAGTTTAGGGAACCTTGAGAGAGGCCCGTGTGCATCAGGGTGTTCAGCAGAGGGGGTGGCTAACCCTGTTAAAGGCCTTGGACAGGTCAGTGAACACGGCCCCTGCCAGCTGTCCTTGGTCTAGGTCGGAGTGAATATAGTTTGAGAATTCAATGAGAGCCATTGTAGTGCTGTGTCCATCTTGGAACCCGTGCTGCTCCACACACAGCAAGGTATGAGTTTCAAGGTAATTGATCTGTTGGTCTGCCACTACCTTTTCCAGGGCCTTGGACAGTGGAGGGAGAATGGAGATTGGGCGTTAGTTCCCTGGGAGTAGTGGATCCCCACCTTTGTGGATGGATATTATAACCGCATTTTTCCATTTGCTGGGGGACTGTCCAAGGCGGAGAAAGCAGTTTAGTGGGGCAGTTAGTAAAAGATGCAGTGTTTGCACCCATATAAAACAGGGCAAGGAATTTACAAATCGGGAGATTGGTCGTAAATATGATATATGACAGCTCATCACTTGTGACACAGAGGGGATCATTTACATGGCTACATGTAGCTGCAGTGCTCTTTATACAGGAAAAACTAAACGAGCTTTCAAAACCTGAGTGAAAGAGCATATACAGGCAATTGAAAAAGCAGATTTAACTTATGCCACTGCAGCACATGTAGCCATGTCACAGAATGAAGGTTTACATCGATTTAGCTTTCTGGGCATAGACAAAATGCATATTTCAACCAATAAGATTCAAGTATCTATTTACGACATCATTATGACGTTTTTTGAATCGGGTATTTAAACTGTCATTGTAGTGTAAAATTTCTAACCTTTGATAAAGGATGAGCAGTCATCCAAAACGTGTCAGGTTGCTCTTAATTATGCCTATATAATTTAAATAAAGAAATTTGGCTTATTTTACAGAGGTGTGAGTGCTCTACTCATTGTGTTTGCAAGTATTAATTTTTAGAATATAGCACCATCACATCCTTGTACCCACTCTAATCTTGTTGTGTTTAAATATACAAAAAAATACTGTAATACAGACATGTATTCCAACTTTTGGGATCATCCCACCCCCCTTAGGAGAACTAGGGTCTGAGGATCGCACGCTACTGCCATTCCCCTCCCTATCACTTAACTAGCGTTGCTCGGATAGTGCTGTTGCGGATCCGATTGCCAAAGTCTAATGTCGGATCCAAGGTTGGATTGCGAATGATCCGAGGTCAGATCCGTCAGATCCTTAATCGGATACATGGATCCGAGATGGATTCGTTGCTCGAATCAGTGGATCCGTTAAATAAATCCATAGGATTCAATGCATTTGTCTGATCAATGCACTGGATCCGAGTCGGTTGGATCCGTGGTTGGATAGCACCACTATCCGACCACAACTATCTGGCTGAACATCTGGTATCTGTTGGTATCCTAATTTCTAGGATACTATCTGAGCAACACTACACTTAACCTTTCTCCTTATCCTGTATGTTCCTAACTCTTGGAAGTTGGCTACTGTCATTCCCCTTCCTGAAGAGTATGACCTCTCTTTCCCTAGTAACTTCCATCCTTGTTCTCTCCCAGTTCTTTCCTTTTCTTGACTCAGCCTCCTTCTGCTCTCCTTTCCCATCTGACTTTAAAAAGTCCCACCCCACCTCTCTCCTCCAGCTCTCTGTTACTGTCCTCTCTGGCATGGATCAGGGTCTTGTCACCTCTGCCATCATTGTCGACTTAGCCAAAGTTCTCGACAGTGCTGCCCAACCCATTCTCCTGGACAAGCTTAAGGCAGTTGGACTCTGCCTCTTCTGTTGAATGGTCCCTCTCCTTCCTTGAGGGCAGGTCACAAGCTGTCTTTATTGGAGCCGTCATCAGGCATCCCCAAGGATCTGTCCTTGACCCAATTCTTTTCTCCATGTTCCTAAATGTCCTCCCAGCTACCTGCTCCTCATGTGCACAGACGATACGGTTCTCTGCCTCTGACCTCACAAACCAGCTCCAATTGGAATTTAACAACATCCAGCACTGGTTCAGAGAAAATCGGTTATCCCTCAGTGCAAAGAAAATAGTCTCTGATTTTTCTGTTTATGTGGATGCAACCCATATGAAGCTCCGCGCCAAATCTAGAACACTTTCAGAAATAAGAGAAGCATCCCGCTTCCAGTTTGCAGAGAAAACCTCACTAAGATGATTCTCACCATTTTTGACTATGGAGACATTGTTTACAGTGCTGCTGCAAAGTCCACTTAGCTAGACTGGACCACACCCCCTTTCATTCTTTCTGTCACTTTGCCTTTGACAAACCCCTGCAATCTCACCACTGTCCCTTCTCAATTGCCTTGCCCACTGTGCCCCCTTTACCTCCAAATTTTGGTTTGGCTCTCTCCCCTCATATCTTGCTTCTTTCCTGTCTGCCCCATTCAACCTCTTGCTCCCTTTGCAATGCTTACTTTCACTCTCTTTCTCTCACACCAGTGAAATATACTGCTGGCCAGGCTGCCTTCATGTTCCAGTTCCCTAAACTTTGGGTCCCCCCCTGCCCCACACACAAATTTGCTCTGCTCCTTCCCTTCTTGCTCTGAAATCTCTCCTCCGTGATTTCTCTGCTTACTCCTGCAGATGTGTCTGATACTGAGGTGAACGCCTTCCACACTACACTGACACTGCCTTTGTCCCTTTCCCCTAGGTCAGCAGTCACTACTCCCTGATCCTCATAGTATTGCTTTGTTGCTCACTATTTAAAGAGCTAGTGCACTGCCTAAAACTAATATTAGTTTTTAAAAACAGCCAGCTATTACCTTGTATAGCTGAGGTGCTTTTTCTTTTCTGTTTAGTTAATTGGAAGATTGTTTACCTGATGCTAGTAGGTGTGGTGTGTGGGACAGCACTCTGCCTGCCAACTGACATTTTTATCTCTGTTGCCCCCCACTATATCATCAACATTGTGACGTTACTGACTGTGACATCACTGTTGCTTAGGAACAGCCACTCTCTGGCTGCCAGGTCAGTCACCTGTGATGTAACGGTCAATGAGATCACAGTGTTGATGATGTAGTTGGGGGGGGGGGGAGTCGGCGCAGAAACAGATATGTCAGCTACCAGGGTGAGAGCTGTTCCACACATCCAGCACAATATCTTTACATAGAAGACTTTCTAATGAGCAAAAGGAAAAAGGAAAATACTTCAGAAATAAAACGTCACAACTGACTACTGCTTAAAATGTGCAGTATTTTCCTGTCTGTCTGTTTTGGATCCACCAGCTCTTTAATGTTCTTTTGCCTGTTTCAAATTTTACTGTAGGTAATTTACTGTATGGCGGTTTTATTCTTGAAGCATTTTCTTGTAATTTGAATATTTTTTTAGTTATACTTATTTCCATATTATTGTATATTTTTTGCACATTGTACTTTGGATGTGTACTGTTCTCTCTTCCCCTCCCACAGGACACATCTAGAAATTAGCTGATACCAACTCAGTATGCCTTTCCTCTTAAAAGTATTGAAATAAATAAATTAATTAAACAATAATTGTCTCTGACAAACAGCAGTAAAATAAGCAAGTGAAGCCCATGGACATGACAACGAGAAACACAGGCAGAGTTGGCCATTTTGGTTTTCTACTATCTGTTCCATTCCCATTATTGTGGTCTGCTGTGATGAGAGCCAGCTTCTAACAAGGAGGGCAAGATGAGTGGTCGTCACTGCAGCCACCCTGTGCATCTTGGTAGTTAGCCAACTAGGTTTTCTTAAGTTACAGGTGACTGGCAGTTTTCCATCCTAGTGGCAAAGCTGTTTGCCTTCATAATGTAGCGCATCATACCTGCCGGCAGCAGAAATCCCATGGTTAGGCTGGTGCTCTTCAGTAGTGGAACAGTAGTGATTCCTTCCTTATTTCTGGTGTGGCACATCAGACAATAGGACTTGGTACAAAAATGACTCCATTGTTTATAACCAACCAGCAATACAGGATATTGTAAGATGTCCATATGTACTTGTGGGAGGTACAACAAAGTGAATTTCCAAACAAATGCATATGGGACCTGGTTGTTTTGCTCCATGCTTCCCTTTCAGATCACCCGTGTTACTCACCCACAGAAGAGTAGTTCCATAAACTTGGAAAGAAACTTAGGCAGATAAATATTTTAAATCCTGCTGTTGCAGGCAGAGCTAATAAAGCAGCACTGGTGCAGTGCAATACAATATAAACTCATATTTATAGTGCCTCCCACATGCACATCTCAAGGCACTGTACAATAAAACCAAAAAAGTATTACATGTTAAAAGCAATTTTAAAAAGGTAGGCTCGTGACCCAGTTTGAAAGTTGGGTCTGTTGTTAAAGCAGTTGTTAGTTGGCAAAAAGATCCATCATATAGTTTTTAGCAACAATATTTCTGGTAAAAACATCAATATATACCCATTGTTCTTTTCATTTTATTTCATTACTGATCTGTGTGGTTTTGACAGTTTTTAAAGTCCTTGCCCCCTTGCTTTGCCTTCCATGTTAAAACTAGCATTGTTGTGTGCTGCTGTGCTGTTTACTGTCAGAAACACATGCCAGCACCATCCTAATGCATCCACAGTATGAATGTAGTGTGTACAGTCATCAAGTAACCTCATGGAAAGAGATTTCTTTTTGTATAATAAATTAAGTTTTAGTAAGAGAAACTTACCAAACCAAAAACACACAGGTACTGCCATAGCAGCCATAGAAAGCACAGAAGTTAAGGCATACATCCATAATAGTGATGGCATACCCCAATCGGTACACCATAGGGGGAATTGCCCATCAAGCAATAACACAACTTATCTCTACAGCATGCAGCCCAAGGGAGAACCTAGGGAGAACAATTGATACCCAATATTTGCCAGTAAGAAACTAAATAAACATACCATCCAGTCGTTATGTAAGTCTCCCTTTAAATATTTCAAATAGTAACTCCCCAAAAGTGGTTCAAAATAGAAACAGTAAGTAAGTAAGTAATTTAGGGAACTTTATACGAACATATCAAAAGAAACCTTAGAGAACGTACTAGGAACTCTAAACATTCACTGAGCTGAATGTGACTAAGGAGAATGGGTGGTGGGCCTTACCAAAAGTGGGCAAGGGTCCAGCAATATCCATAATCATACATAATATCAAACAGCAATGAAAGACTGCAGTCCAGTATATCCTAGGAGATGTATCCAAATGTAAAAATTGTCCAAAGCTGCCAATATCGCTGTTCCTGGTGAAACAAAGATAACCTTCTCATAAACAGAATGCTATTGCCACTCAGCCACCCACTCCCAAAGTAGACACACAGACAGCAGTGACAGTCAGAAAGAAAAGAAATAATGAACCTTTAAACAGGTTACAGGATAATTAGCAGTTCAGCCCAAGGGCCATAGTCATTCACCTTCCACAGTGTCCCCAGTGTCATCTTCTCTGATCTGGCCTAAATCATCCCCAGTGGCAATAAGCGCCCTCTCTGCATCCCTCGGGCCATGGAACACACATGTTTTTCCCTTCCAGATAACCCGGAGTCAAGCGGGGAGCAAAAGCTGATGGGGTATCTTCAGGTGACGGAGATGGCCGCACACACCATCAAAAGCTTTCTGATGCTGGCAAGTACCATAGGACAGGTCTGGAAAGATGGAGATATTTGCCTCACCATATTTAAATTGGTGGCGATGTCAGGCACAGACAGAATGCGATCCCGGTCTTCAACTCCCGTACAGACCACAATAAGGGCTCTAGGTGCCAAGTTCTCCTCAGGGGCCCTGCAGGGAGTGACTCGATAACCTTTATCAAAAGAAAGAGGAGGCTCATCCTCTCTGATACTGAGGACATCGGGCAAAAATTGTCCGGATAAATTCCCAAGTATCTTCACTCTCAGCCTGCTCCAGTAAACCCAGGAGTCGAACATTTTTTTTCCTGAACCTGATTCTCTACTTGCTCCAGGTGCCTCCTCAACAAAGTGTTGTCTGTAATTAATTTAGTGGCAACATCCATCGTTTTATTAAGGTTTATGTCCATCTTCGAGAGTGCCTGGTCTGCCAAATCCATTCTGGTTTTCAGAGAGACAATATGGGGAGTGAGCACATCAAACTTGAGATCCAGGTCCTGGACTGTCTTTACCAACTGCCCCAGGTGCACGTTGACCGTAGCCAGAGAGACCTCTATGGCAGCTGTCACAGCAGAAGTCCCGGTTGCAGTCTCCTTTGCAAGTTGCTCCTCTCGTCGTCCTCGTGGCTGAAAAAATCATCTGACGCAATAGCTCCACCTTTTGTTTTCCCTATTACAAATACCAGGGAAGGTCACGTCACATACAGAAATCTGGCAATGCAGCAAAAAGGCTTCCAAAATCAAGTTTAATTACTATTTTAAGTATAAAGTTCTCGCGAGCTCTACAGTAACGAAGCTCCCTACGTGGCAGCTCAGCAACGTCCCCTATGGAAAGAGATTAAAAAAAAAACTGCTTGTGGTGGCAGTATTGATTGAATTGAGGCATTAATTACAAAACCAGTAATAAGAACTGCTTTAAAAAGAAGTGAGGGAATTGAAAAGCAATGATGAATCTAAGAATGACAGAAACATGCTATTGCTAATGAATGATACGATGAAATGAATGGCCAACTACTAAATTCAGCAAGTGAGTTAAAAAGCCTCAAAATAACCCTGTCTCCATAGGTGGACTGCCATCTTGTTTGGGGTTCCAGCAGTCATAGCCCAGTAGCTGAGTGAATGGTGTACTTGACAGTGAGACTGAGAGAGTATAATTCTGTCATGTAAATGAGATGGGGAGAAGCCACATCTTAAAATGTGTTCACTGGGGAGCTGTTGGCTAATTAATGTTGACTAGGGCAGGAGTATTATGGTTAAACCTACCACACATATGTAACCCCTAGATGGCGCTATCCCAGGGGCTACTACCCCTGCCTGATTTGCCACTAACAGGTTGAGGGGCCTGGATCCAATGGCGGGTGCCTCCACCCAGAGGTCAGGGTTTGCAATAGTTAAACTAACTTGGTCACAGCCCTCTGGGACACTGCAACCCCCCTTTCTTCCCACTAGTGGCCCACACAATATATCAGAATTACCTTCACAGTATACACTTACCCCCAGGACTGGTTCCGGCACTGGGACCTCCTGTGAAATGAGATACAGTGCAACAATCACAGTACAGTACTTTAACATAGACAAATACCTCAGGCAGTATAACTTTGCTGAAACAAGCAGCTCTGATTTATTTAGGGGATATAACAAGGACAGGGGGACATCAGGTTAATTAGCTTATCACTCTAATAATCTACCTATGGCTCTGTGCACAGGCCTATCCCTATCAGTTACTGTCCCTGGGTACCCAAGCCCTAGTGACTAGTCCAAACCGTGGCAGCTGGTAGGGGCCCTTTCACACAGAGAAAAGGAAAATTAAACAGTCAGCAGTACAGTAATTCCATTTGGATTTAATGTGGCAATTCAACAGGAGCGACCCTGAATTAGTACTCACGACCTCCAAATAAGATAGGGTCCTTCAATATCAGCAGGGCTACTCTTGAGCTCCAAGAGACTCTTCACACATTTATATGGTAAAAAGAGAGTACTATACCAGGCAGGCTGCTTTCTATCCCGATCGCACTACTGCACAATACCGGGAGAACACACAGCAGATTCAGTTCCTGACAGACAGTGCAATTCAATAATTTCTCCAGTCTTCTACAGGGTGAGCCTGGTTTCTACTCTTCAGAGATCCTTTGATTCTTTTCACAGGACGGATTCAGTCCTAACAAGCAGTTACACAAGCTGCAGACCGGAACTCTGGGCCTTACACACGTTTTTTGACTAAAACTACACACTGAAAAAGCACAGGGCTCCTTCCTTCTTCACTGCCAAAGCTCAACTGAAACTCCAACCGACAAAACCGGGCACTTCCTTTGAGTTCCTCCCAGTTCTTGACTGGATTGGCTGTCACTCACAATAGACTGCTGCTGTTGGTCCAAAAAGGTGCTGAAGTCTAAACTACATCTCCCAGAGTCACTGCCCATACAATCCTCTTGTGGCTGGCTCAGATTATGAGTCCAAGTTCTGATTCGTCCAAGGCACCATTTTAGAGCTAGCTTACCCCACACTGATTGGTCCAGTTCAGCAGTTCAAAACCAGAATGGAGAACTAGGCAGACACAGTTCTGACTGCAAAGAAAGCAGGTTAGACAAACTGTAATTTCATTATTACTGTAAATGATTTCTGGCAAACAGTTACATCTTTCAGATAGGTTCCCTTTGCACTCCTAGTGACTGCAAAAATGGAGTGAATTGGCAGCAGTTCGAGTGGTACTCAAACAGAGAAGCACACAGTCCCCCCATACAAACTAATTATGTCTGCAAGCAGACAGCTCTTAAAGAGACAGTACCAGAGGCTCTAAAAACACTCACTGATAAATGGCTTAAACGCCAAACACCATTCAGGCTTGGAGCATTCAAGCAAGCTCCTGGAAGTCTTTTGGGAACCCCCATTTGCAGGGGGGTTACACATAGATACATACATAGATGTTGTCAGCAGATAAGGGCCTTCGGCCCTCTCAGTCTGCCCATTAACGCTAGTAGCTGTGCTTCTTCAAGCTTTTATGGAACCAGGTTGTACCCCTCTCCCAACTACCAATATTCCCCTATGCCTATCCCATGCATTCTTAAATCTTGTAATCATTTCTGCCTTCACCACTTCTTCTGGCAGGCTGTTCCATTTGTCCACCACCCTCTCTATGAAGAAGTACTTCCTCATGTTCCCTCTGAACCTCCCTCCCTCCAGTTTCATCCTATGTCCCCTCATCCTTGAACATCTTTTTCTTTGAAAAACTGTATTTTCCTGCACCGTATTTTTCCCCATGAGGTACTTAAATGTCTCAATCATACCCCCCCCCCTTCCTCCAGGGAGTACAAATTTAAGTCCTTCAGCCAATCCTCATAGGGTTTGTGATGTAATCCCTGCACCATCTTGGTTGCCCTCCTCTGAACCGCCTCCACCCTATCAATGTCCTTGCATAGGTAAGACCTCCAGAACTGGACATTGTACTGGAGGGGTGGCCTCACCAATGTCCTGTATAGTGGAATTGTGGCCTCCCTTTTCCTGATGGTGATTTCCCCTGCCTTCCTATGCATCCCAGCATCCTGTTTGCTTTTCCAGCCGCCTTGTTGCACTGCCTACCTGCTGTACCTTGAGGTCCTCTGAGATGATAACCCCTAGGTCCCTTTCCTGCTTGGAACATTCTAGTCGTCTCCCCCTCCCCCACCATTGATATGTTGTTCCTGGGTTTTTCTGCCCCATGGGCATTATCTTGCACTTTTTAGTGTTAAATCCCAACTGCCAATCCCTTGACCAGTCCTCAAGCGCCTACATATCTCTTCTCTTCTATCCACACACCCTGGTTTGTCCACCCTGTTGCGGAGCTTGGTGTCCTCAGTAAACAGGCAAATTTTCCCATCTAGGCCTTCCACAATGTCACTGATAGACATTGAAGAGGACTGGACCCACTACTGATCCCTGTGGTACCCCAGTGGTCACTTTCCCTCTGCAGAGTGACAGCCATTTGCCACCACCCTCTGTGTCCTGTTATCCAGCCAATGCTC
Organism: Neoceratodus forsteri; assembly: GCA_016271365.2. NCBI lineage: Eukaryota > Metazoa > Chordata > Ceratodontiformes > Ceratodontidae > Neoceratodus > Neoceratodus forsteri. Next base: position 761,152,918 of record CM057456.1, on the reverse strand, counting down.
TACCCACTTAACCACGATCTTACCTACTCCCATGTTCCCCAGCTGTTTTTACAGTCTTCTGTGCTGCACAGTATCAGAGGCCTTGCTGAAGTTCAGGTAGGTCACATCCACTGCCCCCGGATCCAGCTCCCTGGTCACCCAGTCAAAGAACTCAATGATGTTGGTCTGGCACGACCTCCCTCCCATAAAACCATGTTACCTTGGGTCCTGTAGACCATTGGCAACTAGGTGTTCCACTGTTCTTTCCTTCAGTAGTGTTTCCATGATCTTTCCCACTACTGAGATCAAGCTGACTGGTCTATAGTTCCCTGCTTCCTCCTAGTTTCCACTTTTGTATAGAGGGACTACATCAGCTCTCCTCCAGTCTTTGGGTGCCTTTCCTGTTTCCAATGACAGGTTGAACAGGGTTGCCAGAGGGTCCGCCACCACGTCTCTTGGCTCCCCAGCACCCTGGGGTGTATCCCATCTGGTCCCTTAGCCTTATTGAGTCTTATTGCTTCCAGTTCCCTTAGGGCCCTTTCCTTCAGAAAATGACTTGTATCCATTTCCGTTCCCTTCCTGCCCTTTCTACTCATTTCTGGCCCATACCCTGCCACCTTCTCTGTAAAGACTGAGCAGAAGTATCTGTTCAGTATCTCTGCCTCTTGGTTGTCATCCTCTACACTACACCTGTCCTCCCCTTCTAGCTTCACAATCCCTCTCTTTGCCTTCCTTTTTTCCTTTGTACCTGTAAAAGGTTTTGTCCCCCCACCACTGATTTTGCAGTGCGTTCCTCCGTTTGTGCCTTGACTTCCCTGACTGCCTTCTCTGCCTTCCTTTGTTTCTCCTGGTACCTGGCCCTGTCCCCTTCCTCCTGTATCTTTTTGTATTGCTTGAATGCCATATTTGTTTTTTGCCTTAACGTTGGCTACTTCCTTTGAATACCATAATGGTAAAGGGTTAACGATTCATATTCTGATTGGGCAGAGGTAACCAGTGGGGTGCCCCAGGGATTGGTGCTTGGCCCCTGCCTCTTTAATGTCTATATTTCCTCACTAAATACTACAACCGGTGTATGGCTGTCCAAATTTGCTGCTGATACTTGCATTGGGCATATTGTCAACAACCAAGAAGATAGAAAAACCTTACAAACAGCTCTGGAGAACTTGAATACTGGGCAAAAATGAAGAAACTAACCTTTAACAGTGACAAATGCACAGTTGTGCATTTCGGGAAGAATAATACCCAGGCACAGTACTTCTTGGGGGGGGGGGGGGCGCATTAAGAGTGGTACAGGATGAGAGAGATCTCGGCATCAGAGTTAGCAATGACCTTAGCCCTAAATTGCATTGCAACCTTGTCATCAAAAAAGCTAGTAGTGTACTGCACTGTATACACAAGCACATAACATTTTCATATGGAGCTGTTGGAGGTAATGAGATGAAGAGTAGAAACAGGGAGGTCATGCTGCCCCTGTATACCTCTTTAATGAGGCCCCATGTCAAGTACTGCGCACAGTTTTGGACACCTGGAGGTAAAGATGAGATAAGGGCAATCAAGAGGGTGCAGAGGAGAGCCACCCATCAGATAAAGGAGGTCAGGGGGTTGGATTATGATAACAGACTCAAGTTGTTAGGTCTGTATTCCCTGGAATATCGTGGGACATGTGCATGATCTACAGGGCACTAACAGATATGATACTATGGGAACAACTAGGCCTCGTATTCAGGGATCAGGTGTACAATACCAGAGCTCCCCCCTGCAGCTGGAGGGTGAACAATTTAAGTGGCCAGTAGTAGCATGGATATATTCAAGACACGCCTAGACAACCACCTTGTCACTAATAATATTGTGGGTTATTCTTAAATTAATGGCGAACTATAACGGATGCAAGTCTTCAGAAAGCTCTGAGGCAACTATGTAACCTATGTCTCCTCTTTCTCTTCCCCTTGTTAACCTGTCTAACACAGAGATCTTACTTCGAGTTGGTGCTTTTGCAGCAGGCTACACAATAAGGACTATGCCACCAGGCACTAGGACCCTACAGAAAATTTATAGCTAGCAGTTCCCAGCAGGGACCACCCTCGACATCGGACTGCCTCCAACGTCGGCCAGTGGTATAAAAGGGGCGATCCCCAGTCCCACCTCAGTTCTTAACTCGCTATCGACCTGGATGCCTCCTGCTACCTGTTGACCGCCATTTCTTCGCGAGTGCCACATTCTATTACAGTACAACCGTTTTCATGAGTTTCTTCCATGCATGCCTTCTCCGTCTTCTGCAGGGCGGCGAAAATCAAAGTGCGCCTGCAAGAAGCAGATTCCGGCCAAAGACGACCAGTTGGCCTGCCTGATTTGTTTAGGCCTGTCTCATGGCTCGGAGGCCTGCCTGCATTGCCACAGTTTTAACTGCCACACATGCATCCATCAACTGAAGGCCTTGAAGACCCATCTCTTGGAGCAGCAACTAGACGCCATGCAGAGGACCTCCTCCAGCCACAGTTCCTCTTCATCCTCGGTTTCTGTGTCTTCGACTTCTTCCCACAAGACCAGTGGGAAGCACCGCCATAAGGAAAACAAGAGACCCAGGTCAGACTCCCGCTCCAGATCTCCGCATCGGAAGGCAGCTTCCTTGAGTCCCCACTCTCACAGGAGAGTGGACTCTGACCTCCCCCCCCAGTAGCTCTCACTACCTCTGGGCTTCCGTCGATGAAGCCTCCCACCCTAATCCAGACGTTGGGTGAGGGGACTTTGGGACAGGGGCCTTCGGCCCCCTCCCTGATTCTTGGGCCATTCCAGCATCCATCAGGGCCTAAGCCAGGGGGTACAGCTGGCTGTACCTTAGACAGCGAGCAAGGGCCTGTTGTCCACCCAGCTGCAGTGTCTGATGACAGGATGAGATGCCCGGAGCAAGAACTCCAGTCTGGAGTATGTCCCCCTAAATCTAAGATGATGGATACCCATCGTCGGACCCCGACGTCCTCTGCGTCTGCTTCTCCAGGGTTGAACCAGGTGAAACCGTCTCCACCGGCTTCTTCCAAGCTGCTGTCAGGAATTTAGCCACCAGATAATGCGTCGCTCCCACCTCCGACGCCAGAGCAACTGACCTCAGATAGCCTGATTCCACCCGACCAACCGGACAACCTGGCATCACCCACCCTGCCACCTGCAGGACCACCGCCAGAGATGCCAGCATCCCCAGACCTGATGGCAGGGTCTTCAACGTCTGTAGGCCCTTCAGTGTCTATAGGCCCGATGCCAGGTAAACCTAACATACCTTGCCCGGTGCCAGACAATCCAGGAGTTCTGGTCTCACTGTCAGACGTAGGGACCCTGTTTACATCATGGTGGAATACCATAAAAGGGGACCTCCTGCCCCAGGAGCGCCTGATCCCTTTACCAGATCCATCTCCCTCGAATGTTCCCCAGGGACCTCTGAGATCACCACTCCACCACCCAGGAGACCGTTGCCACCACCCAACACGGTCACACCTCCTCCTGACCTTTTGGACAAAGGATCCCCATGGCATCATAGGCGAAGACACCATTCTTTGTCTCCTCCAGACACCGGTGCTGCTCTTGTGGTCAACGGCCCAGGCGCTTCTACACCGGATCTTCCTCTTTGGACTCATCTGAAAGGAGTTCCGCTTCATCCTCCAGGTCTTCGAAGGGATATGCCTCCCCTTCCCTCCTTGGCCGGATGTCCACAGTGATTCCCCCCAGTCGCCCCCCCCCGATGACCCTACTTTCATGGAAATGATGTGCCATATTCAATTCGTGAATCAATGAAATACCAAGGATTTGCACCTGGAGAGATGGCAGCTTTCCCACTTTCTGGGAATGAGCAATCCTAAACTGAGAGGAGACATCCACCAAGAAAGGGCCTGAGTCACTGCTCGGAATCAGCTGATAGAGCTTGTCTGCCCATTGGTCCCACTGAACTCTGAGAGTCTATTGGGGAACTCTCATGTTTAGTCTTGCTAATGGGACTGTCATTGTGGCTGCTGCCATGTGGCTGAGTAGCTGGAGCATAGTCCGGGCTGGAACCTGGCGGGAAGAGGAGACCCTCTGAGCCAGTGCCCGAAGCCGGGCTGCCCTGTCGGGGGGAAGAAAGGCCTTTCCCTGTGAGGTGTCCAGAATGGCCCCTATGTATTGCAAATGTTGTCTGGGCCAAGGGGATGACTTTGCGATGTTCAGTGTGATGCCTAGATCCCTGAACAGCTGGAAGGTTTCCGACAGGGTGGACAGTAGCAGATCCCAGCTGGGGGCTGTCAGAAGCCAGTCGTCCAGGCAGCAGTAGATGTAATGGCCCTGTCTTCTGAGGGCTGCATTCACCACTGCTAGGCACTTCGTGAACACGCACAGTGCTGAGGAAGGGACAAAGGGCAAGGCCCAGAACTGGTAATGCTTCCCATGGAAGGAGAACTGCAGGAACCTCCTGTGGGCTGGGAGGACCAAGATATGGCGGTAAGCATCCTGCATATTGAGGGATCAAAGCCAGTCTCCTTGATGAAGCATGGGGAGTAGGCTCTGCAGGGTCACCATCCTGAACCTCTAGTACTCGATGTAGTTTTTCAGGAGGCTTAGGTCTAGGATGGGATGAAGATCCCCTGTCTTCTTGGGGACCAAGAAGAAGTGGGAATAGAACCCTTCCCCCCCCATTAGGAAGGGGGAACGAGTTCTATGGCCTGTTTTTTCAGGAGGGTATGAATGTCCTTGTGGATGAGGGCAGCATGGGATGGGGAGTAGGTGGAAGGGATAGGAAGGTTGTCTGGAGGGATCTGTAGAAACTCCAGTGCATGCCCCTTTTCTACTATCTGAAGGGCCCATGCATCTGCTGTTACTCTGGTCCATCCCTCCAAATAGAGGGAGAACCAACCCCCTACCGCTTCCCCTAGTGTCTCTGCTGGAGGAGGGGGGTCAGGCAGAGGCTCCAGGAGTGGACAGGACAACCTGGGAGGACATAGTGTTCCAAGGTCCCGTGGCACCTGAGGGCTGTGAGGGGGCCTTACACAGGAAGGGCCCTCTTGCTTGTTGCCCCTTGAATTGTTGACCCATGTGGACGACAAAAAGGCCTCCGTCTTACTGGGTTTGGTTCCGATTCATACATCTGATACACGGATTAGACTTCTTTGCCCTAGTCCTGAAGGCCTGTGATAATTTTCTTGGAGTCCTCTCCGAATAACTGACCCGTGGAAGGGGGTATCCAGGATGGTTTCCTGGAGGTCCTGTCTGAAGCTGGAAACCCTGAGCCAAAAGTATCTCCTCAGGCAGACGCCAGTAGCTGCTGCTCTAGCTGCGGTGTCTGCTGAGTCATAGGAAGACCGAAAAACATGTTCTCCTATGTCCAGGCCTGACTGGAGGACATCTAACAGTTCTGACTTCTGGGAGGAGTCAGGCTGTGTTTGGGCCAACTCCAGGCGGCTGAGGAATAAATCCTGCAGCCAAATTGGTCCAGCTTCTTGGATTCCTTATCTGGGGGCCTTCAGCTCATATGCTGAGGCTGTTTAGTCCTGCCATGGGCTGCCGTGAGTCCTACCATAGAGTCAGCCTTTGGGTGTTCCCCCTAAAAGGACATTTTTAGGAGTCCTGTACAGCCTGTCCGCCTTCAGGACAGCTGACGTTGAGGAAGGGTGTCTCCAAGCTAGCTTGGTGACATCTTGAAAGGGAGCTACCAAGGGTGGCACAACCAGTGGTTTAGGATCGCTAATTCCCAGAAAGTGGCTGTCGTTGAGAACCAATCCTATGTTTCTTCCAAAAGTGGTGTCCGAGTTTACTCTCAATCAGGACATCCACTTACCTGTGTATTACCTGGAGTATGCTAGTTGGGGGGAAGCCCATCTGCACACTCTTGACGTACATAGGGTACTCTGTTATTATGTGGATCACACCAGATCCTTTCGGAGATCCGAACAGCTGTTCATCTCCTTTGCCCCAAGAACCTTGGGCACACCACTGGCTAAACAGACACTATCAAAAGTGTTTAGTGAACTGCATCACCGTTTGTTATAACAAGTACGACAAACCCTTACCGGGCTTGGTTAAGGGTCAATCCACCAAAGGAGTTGCTGCCTCATTCACTTCCCTCAGGAATGTCTCGGAAGCAGACATTTGCACTGGAGCTCGGTGCATACCTTCATAAGGCACTATAGCTTGGACATTGCCTGTCAGCAGAGAGTGGGTTTCAGCCTTGCCGTCCTTTAGGGACTCCTCTCATGAGGGCTCTCGCCGTCTTTGGCACCACCACCCTTCCAACCAGGGTCTCTTCTGTACTGCTAGGTACTCAGCCCTTATTGTGTAGCCTGCTGCAAGAGCTCCAGCTCGAAGTAAGATAGTACAGTTACGTAAGAACTTACCGTAACAGTAGATCTTCGAGAAGAGCTCTTGCAGCAGGCGCTGTTCTCCCTTCCTCCTTCCCCCTGGTCTCTTTGCTTCCTTTATTTGGGAACAGTCAAACCCCCTTGGTTCTCTGATTTTTTTTTGCTTAGCCCAGTCTCCGGCAGGAGAACTGAGGTGGCGCTGGGGACCACCGCCTTTATATCATTGGCCGAAGTCAGAGGCGGTCCGACATTGTGGGGCGGTCACCACTGTGGACTGCTAGCTAGATGTTTTCCGTGGAGTCCTATTGCCTGGCAGCATAGTCCTTATTGTGTAGCCTGCTGCAAGAGATCTTCTCTAAGATCTACTGTTACGGTAAGTTCTTACGTAACTATACTTTGTGTCGCTATTGTTATCCCTGATTTAATTGCTGCCCACTGTTCCTTGACTTCCTTCTTCTCCCCTATCCTGACCAATGCCTCTTCTAGGCATTTCCCATTAGTCTTTTTTTTTTTTTTTCTAGTATTTATTTATCGCTCTAGGAGCCTGGCAGGCGGCTCCGGTCTCTCCCTCGGAGAGATTCGGTCTCCGATCCCCGTTCCCCCGCCCGACATTCCCTGCTATCCCCCACAGGTTTCCCCCCCCATGGACAGGACCGAGGTGAAGGGGGGGTTGGCTTTCCAGATGTTCGGGGAGCCGGACGGGCGCTGGGATGGGTCATCACGGAGCCTGTCATCTCCATTTTCCTCTGTTTTTTTCCTCCCCACCGACGACGTGCGTCGGCCATGTGCCTCCTGGCCCGCATCTCCCTCCATCCACCGCCAGAGGGAGATAGACAAGTGGGATGGCAATCCCTCCCTCCCCGAGAGAGGAACACAGTCCTCCAGACACTCAATCCTCTCTCTCCCCCCTGCCGATCCCGGCAGCCCGGTCTCATTCCTGAACCCAGGTCACTGGTGTGGCGTGAGGTGTGGCATCCAGTGCCTCAACCCTCAGTGCCAGCGGGCCCGCCCATTTTCCCAAAAAATCTGCCTTCTTGAAGTTAAGGATTTTTATCCTTGTGTGACTGGATTCTGCCCCCTCAGTTATCTCAAACCGCCACTGACCGGTGATCAGTGTTCCCCAGGTGCTCCCCTACTGCAACCCCTGTCACACTGTCTCCATTTGTGAGCACCAGGTCCAGTATTGCCATGTCCCGTGTGGGTTCTACGACCAGTTGTTTAAGGAAATCCCCTGGAGGGAGTCCAGGATAAACCTGCATCTAGCTGTTGCTGCTGCGGGGAGGCTCCAGTCTCTGTCCGTTATATTGAAATCACCAACCAGCAATGCCTTCCCCCTTGCACCATCCTTTGGATAGCTAGCATCATCTCCCTATCTAACTTCTCCCCTTGAGCCGGTGATCTGTACATTACCCCAGTGTGCATGGCTGACCCCTTTCTCCTTTCAAGCGTAGCCCACAGTATCTCCCCCTCCCTGTTCTCCTTGTATCTGAGTGGCCTTTATATTTTCCTTTACATAACATGCCACTCCTTCCCCCTTCCTGCCTGCCCAATCCCTTCTGAACAGATTATAACCTGGTACAGCCGTTTTCCAGCCGTGGTTGTCATTGCATCAGGCCTCTGTGATGGCCACAGTATACAGGTCAGATTCCGCCATGGCTGCCTCGAGGTCCTCCATCTTATTACTCAGACTTCAGGCATTAGCACACATGGCTCTCCAGGATGTGGCTTCCCTCCTCTGCTTCATTGACTTATGTCTCTCCCTGTTCAGAGTACCCCTTTTGCCTGGTCCTCCCTGGCCCTTGTCTTTATGTTCAATTGTGCCTCCTGCTGGTCTATTTCCTTCTTAAACGCTCATGTATTGCCTGTGCTCCTTGGGGGGGGGGATATATTATACCTCTTAACCATCTTAGAGCCCCCCCCCCCGACCAGTTTAAATGTTTGCCACTGAAGCATTTAAACTTTTCACTTATGACTACAGTCCCTCCCTGGATGGATGCAGGCCGTCATCTCATCCTTATACAGTCTCACATCCCTCCAGGTGGGGCCCCATTCCCCCATGAAGCCAAATGCCTACTTTCCACACCATTCCTTCAACCAGGAGTTGAATTTCTGAATGCGGAGTGTCCTAGCCTCTCCCTTGCTGTGGACAGGTAGTACTTCCTAGAAGGAGACAGAGCATGCTACCTGCTTTAGGCCTCACCCCAACTTCCTGAAAGTCTTCTGAATTCTGCCTAACTCTTCCTTATACCCTGCCAGGTCATTTGTCCCTAGGTGAACAATGACATCTAGCTCCTGCCCTTGCGATCCTTTGGACTTGCTCCCCTGCTCTCCAAGCTGTGCCTCCTGGAAGGCACTTAACCTCCCTCTCCTCCCTTGTACCTCTCCCCAGATCCACTCCCTGGACTATTGAGTCCCCCACCAGGGGTAGGTTCCTCTTCCTTTGGGGTCCTCTACCCCCCGCCACAGGGGCCCTATTTTGGAGGACCTGCTCATTTCCCCAGTCTCAACGTTGGGTGACCCCTTGGGACTCTCCTGCTCCTCCAAAACAGTGTAGGAGTTACTAAGTTGGACTGAAATCAAGCCAGGTTCCCAGAGCTGTAGAGATTCATGAAATTGTACAGGACCATGGGCAGTCTACAGGAACAGCAGTTCTAGCCATAGGAAAATACAAGAACACTGACCTAGAGTTACGGTGAAAATGTCAAGTTGAATCTGGAGGCCTTTAAAATGAGTTAAAGGGAAGCCAGCGTTCATGTTAAAATGCCTCACACCATGATGTGTGGGGCACTCCTAATTAGGCTTTTCATCTAAAAATGGAAATTGTACCTTAACGACATTGTGTAGTGATTTCACTTTTTCTGGTTGACCCTGCTGTTCCTCTCACCCGCATTTTTTAACAAGTGTGGCTCTGGGCACATCCCTGAACCATGGATGGCTGACGTCAGAATTGGGAATGAGCTGCGGGAGAATAGAAACATAGAAGGTGATGGCAGAAGGGGACCATTATGGCCCATCTAGTCTGCCATTGAGCATACCCCCTTCCTTATCTGCTATTCGGTGTTATGGTACCCTTGTACCTCTCTCAAGCATTTTTGAAAGTTCCCACCATTTTCACCTCCACCACTCCCTTTGGAAAGCTGTTCCATGGGTATCGTAGTAGGATACTGAAACTTGGAATCCCAACACTCATGGGACCAAGTTCAGTATCCCGACACACCTATGCCCGACAGGAAGGACAGGGGTAAGGTTGCGGATGTGTCAAACCACTACCCTACCCCTGGCCAGACAACACAATGGAGGAAAAAATACAGAAGCTGGCCAAGCTGCTGCCGTGGCATGGAGGGCTAAGCCATCAGCAGGTCGGCCAGCATGGTGTGGCGGACCTGGGTTCTGTTCCCAGTATGGCAATGTTGTGTTTTTCACACCCCCCCCGCAGTAACTCTGTGTTTTACTCTGTGGTCCACTGCCCCTCAGAGTTGGTTATTTAAGTTATGGGGGTGCTGTGTGAGGTGTGCGAGGAGGGGGGCCAAGCTCCCTGAATTAAGTGCAAGTGCCTTCAGGATCTCGCAAGTCATAGTCCAGTGCCTTGTGGGATACTGAAATTTAGTCTCCTGAACTCGGTCTTGTGGAGTTCGGGATACTGAGTTTCAATATTCCATAGAGAACCGTCCCATACATCTACCACCCTTTCAGTAAAGAATAACTTGCATTTCAAACACCATGAAGTCTTGCTATATTATAACATTAGCAGTCAGCCACTGCAGCTGAACTGCCCCGGAGAGGAAGGAGTTAACTCCAGAGGATCTGGAGTTCTACAGCGCGAGGGCGCTGTGCCCAAAGCTCTATCTGGCAGTTTCAAATGAAACTGTCAGATTCTTTACTCCGCTTCACTGAATAGTCGCTCCGGAGATCAGCTCCTTCAGCTCGGTTCATTCTCGGTTCAAGCGAGTATTTTTCGGTTCATTTGAACCGGCAAAAGTCATTATTTTTACCGCATTTCGGTTTTAAAGCTCTATCTGGTAACCGTAAGTACTAAATTTTAAGTCTGTGTGGAAAATTAATTATCGGTTCGGTCTTGAACCGATCGGTTTGTTATTTCTACATTTTAAAAGTGTACAGTGGGTTTTAGAGTGCGGTTCCCGGTTCTTATCGGTTCTAAAAAAACCAGAATTATAACGGTTTTTTCAAATACCTGTGACACGTGTTAGGAACCGATAAGGGTGTCTTGCTCTGGCACTGCCATCAAAAGGCAAGTTTTGGTTAGGCTGGCATTATGTCTGAGAAACCCAAAGAAAAACCGGGCCCACTGGGTTTCAACACTGTGATGTCTGTGGGAGGCCTTTGCCAAGGCTGACCCACACACCACTGTGTTTATTGTCTGAGGGCTGACCACCTCCTGTCAGACTGCCAGGTGTGTAAAAATTTCCTGCAGCCACCCTGGAAAGAGATTGGGCGGCTCAGGGAGCGAGAGGCAAAAGTCCGCTGACCCGGATGGCCAGCCGGTCCAGTACCCACTGGACCAGAGGAGTGCCCTCTGACCAGGGCGAGACTTCCTCGGGCAAAGGAAGGCTGGTTCAGAGGAACCAGTCCCAGTAAAAGACAAGAAATCAGTAGGTTTGGGGTCCAAAATTGTGTCTCCAACTGCTGCAGAGATAGCTAAAGCCATTCAGATTGTCCAGTCACTGTCTCAGGGATCTGTAGAACCACCAACAGTTGGTAAAAGGTTGGTTCGTTCAGTCCCAGTGGTTCAGGATTTTGAAGTTGAGGATTTTTATGAACCACAGGAGGGGGAGGAGGAATTTGATCAATATATGTGTGGCTGGGGGGGTCTGGACGTGCCCATTGAACCGGACATTTCTCCAGACAGACCTTTAGAATCTCCTCCTATTCTGTCTGAGTCCCCTTCTTTCTATATTTTTTACAAAAAGGTTGCAGAAACCCTCCAGCTTCCTTTAGAGGAGGCTGTGGATGAGCAAGAGGAGCCTGATTATGTAGAAATGATGGATATTCCAGAGTCTAGGAGGTTGTCTATTCCTTTGCATAAGTCATTTAGGAAGCAAACAACAAAGATTTTAAAAAATCCTCATTCTGTCCCTCCTGTAGATAAAAAAATGGACAGAAGGTATACTTTGTCAGGCTCAGATACAGACTTCCTTACTGAACAGTGTAGTCATGTAGGTGTGGTACAAGCTGCAGCCTGTGACAAGGCTAATATTCCTCTGGCCTCACATCCTCCTGATAAGGATTCCAGGAAGATTGATGCCATGGCGAAGAAACAGTATATGGCAGCTTCTTTGGGACTCAGGCAGGCAAATTATATGGCTTATGTGGCTAGATATCAGAAATCTAGGTGGGACACAGTATTGCAGTTAGCCAAGCAGGCCCATGGCCAGCTGGCTAGTGAGTTGGAACAGGTGGCTGCTGATGGCACTGAAGCCTCTAAAGTTCAATTTCATACTGCTGTTGATGTTAATGATGTTTCCTCTAGGGTCATGGCCATTTCTGTAGCTTTCCGTAGGTTGGCATGGCTCAGATGCACTGATCTGTCCCAAGATACCCAGTCAAAGGCTATGGATTTTCCTGTAGTGGGAAATTCTCTGTTTGGGGAGCAAACAGAAAACTATATGAAAAAGATGGATGAATACAGAACTACCTACAAAAGTGCCCAGGCTAAGGAGAAGCATGCCATGCCACAAGGCATGCTCCCAGAGGTAGGGGCAGGCCTTTTTCAGGCCTTTTTACCAATTTCAAGCCTCCTCTGCTGTCTCGCAGAGGGGTTTCTTCAGAGGCAGGGGTAGACGAGGCACAAGTAGACCATCCCCCTCCCCTCAGCCTAAGGCTACTGCTAAGCAGGCACCCTGATGGGGTGCCCAGGGCCGATTCTCCTGTACCAGTGGGGGGCAGGTTGGCCTATTTCAGCCGGAACTGGCTGTCCCTAACTACGGACAGATGGGTTCTGGAGGTAATAGGCCAGGGTCTGGTTCTCAGCTTCAAACACTTTCCAAAGATGAGAGCCAGACATTTTCCACCTGCAAATCCTTCAGAAGCCCTTGCTTTGGAAGCAGAGGTTTCTTCTCTTCTGGACTGCAAAGCAGTGGAAAGGGTTCCTCCTTGCCATCAGGGCAAGGGGCTTTATTCAAGATACTTTCTTACCCCAAAAAAGACAGGAGAATGGAGGCCCATTCTAGATTTAAGGTACCTGAACAAGCATCTTTTGAAACCAAAGTTCAAAATGTTGACTCTGGCAATGATATTGCCTTCCCTAAGGCCAGGGACTGGCCTAGCTTCCCTGGACCTCAAGGATGCCTATTTTCATGTTCTGATCAGGCCTTCTCACGAAAGTACCTCAGGTTGAACTGCCCTCAGGCCACTACCAGTTCAGGGCAATGCCCTTGCCTGACCTCTGCGCAAGGGTATTCACAAAATGTCTCGCTGTAGTAGTGGCTCACTTAAGAAGGCAAGGGGTTGCTGTGTTTCCCTACCTGGACGACTGGCTCATTGTGGGTCAGTCTCCAGGTCAGGTGAAACCCATTTGCAAGTCACCCAGCAGCTTCTCACTTCCTGGGATTCCTGCTAAACTTACCAAAGTCAGTTCTGGAACGGTTCAGGTCCTAACTTCATAGGCGCAGAATTGAACACAAGGTTAGCCAGGGCTTTTCTTCCCTCGGAAAGGGTGGACAGACTCATCGCCCTGGCATCCTCCTTCTACCCTGGGTCTCTCGACCAGCAAGGCATTTTCTGCAACTCCTTGGGCACATGGCTGCTTCCACAGCTGTCGCAGGGAGCAAGATTCAGATGAGGGACATTCAGTTCCATTTGAGGGCCTATTGGTCTCAAAGGAAGGACCCCTTACCAAGCTGGTTCCAGTTACTCAAACTCTGATCCTAGCCCTCCACTGGTGGCAGGTCCAGAGCAATTTAAGACAGGGGGTTCCCTTCATTCCCATTTCTCACTCCCTCACCCTCACCACGGATGCCTCCCTGTTAGGGTGGGGGGCTCACCTGGGCGATCTTGCCACCCAGGGGCTGTGGTCTCCTCAGGAATCTCTGCTCCACATCAATCTGTTGGAACTCAGAGCTGTCTTTTTAGCTCTTCGGGTGTTTTCAGATTCTGTCCAGAACAAAGTGGTTCAAGTCAGGACAGACAATACCACCACAATGTGGTACATCAGCAAGCAAGGGGGCACTCGGTCTTCAGCCTTGTGCACCGAAGCAATGAAGTTGTGGTCTCTGGCCTACTCCCTGAACACCTCCCTGATAGCGGTTCACCTCCCAGGGAAGGACAATGTCCTGGCGGCCCTCAGCAGAATTTCTCAGGGCCATCACGAATGGGCTCTGAATCCACAAGTGCTGGGGTCCGTTTTTGCCAGATGGGGCACTCCTCAGATAGATCTTTTCGCAGCCCAGACAACCATCAACTTCCTCTTTTCTGTTGCAGGCCTCCAGTACTGGGCTCAGTCCTCTGGCGCCTTTCTGTTGGACTGGAAAGGAAGTTCCTGTATGCCTTTCCTCCCTTCCTCTTCTTTTCAGGGTACTAGTAAAAATCAGATCTCAACCTTGCAGAGTGATTCTGATTGCCCCAGATTGGGCCAGACCGCCCAGGTACCCTCTGCTTCTGTCCTGGCAGTCCACCTGCCCTGAGCCTACCCAGAGTCCACGACTTACTGGCCTGTGCACAGGGAGAGTGTGGTATCCGGACCTCAATCCCTCCACCTCAAGGCTTGGCTCTTGAGGAGCTAGAATTTGCTGACTTACACCTTTCTCAGGTGTCATGGATATTTTAAAGGCTTCTAGGAAGCCTTCCACTAGGCCACTTATAATTCTAAGTGGAAGAGGTTTTCCATCTGGTGCTCTGAGAGGCAGATTATCCCAGAATCTGCTGATCTTCCCATTCTTCTGGAATATTTGGTCCATCTGAATTCCCTAGGCCTTAGACCAGCTACCCTGAAGGTTCATCTGGCAGCTGTCTCTGCTTTTGTGTCAGCAGGGAAGCCTGCCTCCCTTTCTTCTCACCCTGTGTTCTCCAAGTTTTTTAAAGGGTTACTTCATACTAACCCTCCTTTTCGGGAACCAGCTCCCGCCTGGGACCTGAATATTTGCATTGCTCAGTTAATGCAACCCCCCTTTGAGCCTCTGTCTTCAGCAGAGCTCAAGTATTTAACTTGGAAAACCGTTTTCCTAGTAGCTATCACCTCTGCCAGGCGCATAAGTGAGTTACAGGCCCTGTCAGTGGAAGAAGATTTTATCTCTTTCCACAGAGATAAGGTAGTCCTTAGGACTAATAGAAAGTTTTTGCCTAAGGTGGTTTCTGATTTCCACCTGAATCAATCTATCTCTCCCAGTATTTTTCACTGAGCATTCTTCCTCAGGTGAGAGGAGACTGCACAGCTTGGATGTCAAAAGAGCCTTAAGCTACTATTTAGAGCGCACCAGAGGTCATAGGTTCGAATCCTCCAACTGTTTCTTACCTATGGCGAGGTTGGCAAGGAAAACCTGCCACTAGAGAACAATTGCAAGGTGGATTGTTTCTTGTATCCAATCTGTTATCAGAAACTAGGTAGAGTACCCCCTCAGGATTGAGGGCCCACTCCACCAGGGGTACAGCTGCGTCTCTAGCGGCTGCTAGAGACATTCCCATTCTAGAGATTTGTCAAGCTGCTACCTGGAAGACAGTTCACACCTTTACCAAGCATTATTCCCTGGATGTCCAGTCCAGGAGAGATGCTCGGTTTGGCACAGCTGTGCTTGATCATTTCTAAGTAGGTTCTGACCCTCCTCCATGGAGGTACTGCTGTGTAATCTGCTATGTTATAAATATAGCAAGACTTCATGGTGTTTGAAGAAAAATTACTCACCTTAGTAATTGCTTTTCTTCTCATGGAGTCTTGCTATATTATAACCACCTCCCTCCTGCCCTCTCAGAACTCTACTTGGGTAGGGGTGGCGAATTAGGCAAGCACTGTGTCATGCCATTGTAGTTATCCCTTTACCCTCTTTCCTTTGGGTTAGGGATCTGGTTGCTTTCATTTAGGTTATTTATATTGCCCCCTTCCTGGACTTGAGTCTTGGGGGGAAGGGGGGGTTAATAATGTGCTTGTCAAGGGTGGTAAAACGAACCATAGTACCATCAATTTTTGTTATTATGGTTCTGGGTGTTTCTTTGTTGTTTATATTGTTGTTACTACTACTAGTAGGTAGCCATGGGCTAGTGTAGTTTTTTCCACACAGACTTTCTGTTCTTTGATGTTAGCTTTAGAAGATCTGACAGTTTCATTTGAAACTGCCAGATAGAGCTTTGGGCACAGCGCCCTCGCGCTGTAGAACTCCAGATCCTCTGGAGTTAACTCCTTCCTCTCCGGGGCAGTTCAGCTGCAGTGGCTGACTGCTAATGTTATAATATAGCAAGACTCCATGAGAAGAAAAGCAATTACTAAGGTGAGTAATTTTTTCATGCAGTGGTCGCTGGACCTCGTGACTCCCGAGTTTTACCTCTATGATAATGTCCCTGTTCGTGAGTAGCAGGTCAAGAACTGCGTCTCCCCTTGTCGAGTCTCTAACAAGCTGTTTTAGACCCGATATGCGCAGAGCCTCCAGAAAGTCTTTGCTTCTGGTTGAACTTGCTGTGTGGGTAGCCCAATTTACGTTGGGCAAATTGAAGTCACCCACCACTGCCACTTCCCCTTTATTGCTCATTTTTATGTTTGCTTGCACGCATGTGCAAGAAACATAGTGCCATCACCGGAGATTTCGGAGGTGTGTCACCTCCTCCTCCTCCAATTCAGTCAGTGTGTTGGCAGGCGCGACCCCTGTAAGCCAATGCATTCTGGAGCTTTCTATGACAAGCTCCAAAATGCAGTGGCATACAGTAGAAAGGGGGAGCTACATTTGAGTGAGCAGCGATAAGATATCGGCTGCTCACGTGCAGCTCCCTCCCACACACAGACGTCCCACGCAGGCGTGCGCGCCACCGCTCCCCCGCGCATGACGCACTGTATAGCCGACGGCGTGCCCAATCCCTGCCGGCTGAGCTGCGTTCCCCTGCCTCCTCCCCCCAAAGCCTTTCGAAATGCCACGCTGGGTGCCCACCCCAGCGTGGCAATCAATATAGCCGGCCGGGTGCCCAATCCCCGTCGGCTGAACGCCCCTCAACTGTCCTTGTGCCACACTGGAGCCCACCCCAGCATGGCAACGCCCACGTCATTCTCGTTTTTTTGTTTTTTTCCTGTAAAGAAAAAACGGTCCCACGTAGTCTCCCTGGACCCTCCCACAACCCGCACCCACCCACTGCGCACCCAGCCTCCCACACCCCCACTCACCCCATACTTACCTCCGGAGCTCGGCGCGAGATCTTCGTGGACGGAAACACGTCTGCACTCTTCAAAGCCGACCGCTGAACTGAGGAAATGCCGGTAAGCTGTATAATGGGCTAGATGGGGGGTTCAATTTGTTGCATATCTCAGGCATTTTTTGAATTTTTGCAACTAAATTTTCAACATGGTTTTGGGACCCCTTCTCATGATTGATGTCATTGTCATGGCGCTTATTCGGGTCTGAGTGATTTCTCGCAGTCACTGTGCGTAAATCACCCTTCGGCCTGAGTAACGCCATGACAGTGACATCATTCATGAGAAGGGGCCCCAAACCCCATGTTGGAAAATTTGGTGCCAAAATTCAAAAAATGACTGTTTTATGAGTGTGCGCTATGCGAGTTCCTACGCAGGCTCGTAAGTTTGCAAATTTTCAATATTTTCACTCCAGATTTTCAACATTGCCATTTTACCACACCTTCTTATGGTAGTACAGCTGTCATTTTCACATCTCACCCAAATGTGTTTCTATATGTGGCACACAATGGCGCAGTCGGTTGCGAAATCAATGTACGGACAAATTAAGAAAATCACAGTGACATTGTTCATGAGCAGAGGTCTTAAAATGGCTATGTTGAAAATTTGGTGAAAAATTCCTCAAAATGACTGTTTCTGACGTCGCGCTGTGGTAGCAGTTCCTACGCATCGTTCATAAGTTCGCGAATTTTCAAATATTTTCACTCCAGAGTTTCAACATTGCCATTTTACCACACCTTGTTATGAGTAGTACAGCTGCCATTTTCACATGTCACCCAAAACGTGTTTCTGCCCATGTAGCGCAAGTGGCGCAGTCGGTGTGCTTAGATCAATGTACGGACAAATTAAGAAAATCACATTGACACTGTTCATGAGGTGAGGTGTTAAAATGGCTTGTTGAAAATTTGGTGAAAAATTCCAAAATGATTGTTTTCTGAGCTGGTTGTACAGTTCCCACGCACGCTTGTAAGTCTACGATTTTCAATATTTTCACCCAGATTTTCAACATTGCCATTTTATTACACTTCCTTATGAACAGTACAGCTGCAATTTTTCATATGTCAAAATGTGTTTTCAAGACATGTGGAGCATAATGGTGCTGTGTGTGTGTGCAAGCAATGTTTAGGACAGATTAAGAAAATCACAGTTACACTGTTCATGAGCAGAGGTCTTAAATGGCTATGTTGAAAATTTGGTGACAAAAGTCCGTAAATGACTGTGATACGAGTGAGCATTGGCGAGTTTCCACGCACCCTCGTTACTTCATGACTTTGTAATATTTTCAGTCCAGATTTTCACCAGTGACATTTTCCACACTTCCTTATGAACAGTACAGTTGTCATTTCACAACATGGCTGAAGTGTGTTTTCACGGTTTCAGCGAGATCTTGAGTAGTCGCTGTGGGAAATCATTGTTCGGCACAGATAAAGAAAAACACAGTGACACTGTTCTTGATCGGAGGCACTAAAATGCCTGAGTTGACAATCTGCTGTAAAAATCCCCAACCTAATAATATTACAGGTGTGTTGCATAGTTTCTATGTACTCCGTGACTTCACCATTTTTAAATATTTTATTACAGATTTGCAACATTGCCATTTTTACACCTCCCATGAACAGTACAGCTGTCATTTTTACATCCTGTTTAGAATGTTTTGCACCTGTGGTGCTAAATGCCGTAGTCACTGTGCATAAACAGCTTTCGGCTAACAAACTGATATTCCCCCTGTTCATGAGGTGGGGTCACAAAACAAACATGTTGAAGATTTGGAGTGAAAATACCAACGAATGCCTGAGGTATTAGGGTTTCCAACTATAGCGCCCAACCATGTAGAGAATGACAGGCATCAGGGGTGTGACTTGGGATTCTTGCCTGTAATGCTCATACCATTCCACACCCTGCAATCAGTGAGAGGAATCGAGGTATGCCTTGGACTCTTCGGCCCCAAACTTCACCCCATTCTCCTATATCGCACCCATCTCACCATATTTCCTAATGAAATAGGGTGCACATAAGGGCCAAAGACCCCAAGGAACACCACGACACTTGTCAGTGTCTGCAGGTTGGGGTGTGGTGAAATGGCGTGGCCGTTATGCCTGACGACCCAAACGCACACCCCAATGCCTGTCACTCTCTGCAGGGTGGTGGTGGGGTTGGCTTCAGTTCAATACTTCACTGCCATTCCTATTACGCAGATCTGTAACTTCTACACTACCACTGCCAATGCCAGCAAGCAAACATTCGGCATTGACAAATGCTTGTTTTGTATTGTTTCTAAGATTTCTTTGTCTCCCTCCAACCCTGTCGCCGGGAGTCTATAAAATACTCCTATTCACGCTACTGCTCCATTACCAGCCTCCAGAGTTACCCAAAGTGACTCAGTTTCCGTATTGTCATTTTGGGTTATATTGGCTTTTATTCCCTCTTTTACATACATTGCTACCCCACCCTCCACCTTTTCTACCAGTTCTGTCCTTCCGGAAATGACATTATCCTGGAATAGTTGTTTCCCAGTCATGGTTATTGTTGAACCAGGTCTCAGAATGTATAGTGTGTATCCACAGACGGAGCTATTAATAGCTTGTTTGTTTTCTAGCAGTCCCAGTGTCACACTGAGACAAAGTATAGACTGTCCAACCCCTATCTCTCCCCAGACGCTACCTCTGCCATGTTGGGAACTGGTTTCATTGACGGCATCTAACCACAGCACTGCAGTAAAGCCTCCCATTCCAACCAAGATTTGCTCCCGGCTTAAGGGCTGTTCACAGGTTCAACAAAAATGCACCATTAAACTGTTCCATAGCAACTGAGACTTGATTGTTCATGGCTCCCTTTGTGGGCCACAAGGGAGCAATCTACACCACACTGCGGCAAATTCCTATCAATATTATCTGCAAGGATTATCGACCACTCCTTCCCAGACCTGCAAATCCTAGTCTGTAGCATAAATCTGTCCCAGACATGGTACCCTGGATGATGCAATCCTAGTGGGGGAGGGCAAAATACTCTTTCTCCAGTCACCATTCTCTCCTAATGACCCCCCCCCTTAAAACAGGCAAATCAGGCAATATGCCAGCATCATTTGGTCCCATCAGTCACACCCCCATCTCGGGTCTGAATGACTAGATGGCTGTAGATCACATGAGCCTGAATCAGACTAGGGGACAGGCTTAAGACTGACTGCTACTTCCTTCCTAGGGTACAGTTCAAGCTGCACTGAAAGTCCCTGAGCAATGAGGGCACACATAATGCTAGATATTGTATGCCACAGCTGTAATGTCTGAGGACTGAATTACCCAGTGAAATGCAAACAAATCCTAAAACACAAGTAGGAAGGAGTGACGACTCAGGTCCTCGTTCGGAGCCAAGTGTAGAAGGGAGGTACCAGCAAAAACCAAAAACCTCAGCTCTCTGATCCAACAGAAGCAACATCCAAGACCTTGGAAAGGTTTAATTGCTTTATTAACAGAACATAAAAGCCATCAGTAGCACCCCCCACCCTGTCAACATTTCATGTTGCACCAACGTTTTTTCAAAACGTCAGCACTTCACTAAGCCATCTTATTTATACTGTATTTACAAACATGTGACCACACTATGTTAAAGGGCTAGTGCCAGATAAATACTGTACAGTTAAAATGATGGAAATAAATAGTGAAGTGTCAGCTATGTGCAAATCTAACAACACTAACGACCAAAAGACAACTAAACAAACAAGGAAACGAGGATAAAGAATGGATGGGGTGGGAGCAGGAGAAAGACCAAAAACACCAGCACTGCACAACAGAAAACAAGAAGGGAAAAGGGAGAGAGGGGTTAAAAACAGGAGGGGCGGAGGAAAGGATAATCTATTAGACGGGCAAGAACAATTGTAACTTACAGTGCAAGAATAGCAACATTTCTATGACCAATATGAATAATCAGCAGTGCTATAAGCATAAATAAACTGATGTACAGATTGTCCCCTATAAAAAATACTAAAGAATGGCATATATTATATGGGATAATAAATGTGTGTGGGTTCCCAAGATGACCACCAGGTAACTCTGCATTGGTAAAATACACATATATCAATGAATATAAATATATATAAATACCTTAGTAAATGGTGAATACCAAGGTGGAATAAATAAAATCACATAAATAGAAACATGATACCCTAATAAATAATACAGCAAAAAGACTGATGCCACTGTGTTACAAATATTCACAGTATCGCATCAAAAATGGACTGAGTTGAAAATGTTCATTCAAGCATGGTGGTATCAAAGCTCTCAAGTTCTACTGCAGGTAGCTTTCTGTGCCTAAGAGTTTTAAATCAAGTTCTCAACTGCGCAGATTCAGACATACCTTTTTAAGCCCATAAATTAAAATTTATGTTCAGGGCTCTTTGTGCAAACATGCAGTGCTCGAGCATTGTCCTGCTGCTTCTTGGCAATGCTCCCGACATATTCACTTATTCTATGTGTGAATTTGCATATGTTTTTCCCACTTAAAAACATTGGCATTGTTCACAGGTTGCAATATATGTCTCAGCCTCAGTATTACTGGCAATCAGCAAACTGTGCAGTAACAATGCCATCACCATTAAGAGTGCCGACAAGGGCAGCGCTACAATGGTGATGGATAAAGTTAAGTATGAATCAGAAAAGCTTAATCAACTCAGCAGGACAGAATTTTCTCATACTTTAAATTTTACATAGAAACATAGAATTTGACGGCAGATAAGGACCGCTTGCCCCATCTAGTCTGCCCATTTTCCTACCTAGCAGATAAGCTGCAGATCCTAGTTAACCAACAGCTTAATTCCTCCTACCCCCCACTAGGACTGCCCTATGCCTGTCCCATGCATTCTTGAAGTCACCCACTGTTCTTGACCCCACGACCTCTTCAGGGAGGCTGTTCCATGCATCCACAACCCTCTCAGTGAAAAATACTTCCTCACATTACCTCTGAGCCATCCCCTTCTATCTTCAAATTGTGCCCCTTGTTCTTACGCATCTCTTTTCTGGAAGATGCTACCCTCTTGGACTTTGTTAATTCCCTTGAGGTACTTGAAAGTTTCTATCATGTCCCCTCTCCCTTCTTTCCTCAAGGGTATACATATTAAGCTCCTTTAGTCTTTCTTCATATGTCTTCTGGTGCAGACCCTGCACCATTTTGGTTGCCCTCCTCTGGACAGCCTCCACTCTGTCTATGTCTCTGGAGATGGGGTCTCCAGAACTGCACACAGTACTCCAGATGGGGTCTCACCAACTGTCTGTACAGAGGATAACAACTTCCTGTTTTCTACTATTGATGCCTCTTCCTATACATCCCAGTATCCCCCAGCCTTCCTTACTGCCTTCTCCACATTGCTTGCCCACCTTTAGGTCATCTGATATAATTACCCCAGGTCCCTTTCTATTTTACTGTTGTCAGTATCTCACCCCCATTGTGTACGCTTCCCAGGGTTTTGTTCCCCATGTGCATTACCTTGCACTTCTTTGGATTGAATCTGAGCTGCTACATTTGACCATTCCTCCAACCTTGCCAAGTCCCTTCTCATCCTTTCCACTCCATCTTGTGTATCAACCCTGTTGCAGATCTTTGTGTCATCTGCAAAGAGACATACTTTTCCTTCCAGTTCCTCTGCAATGTCACTTATAAAGACATTAAAAAGGACGGTCCCAGTATTGAACCCTGCGGTACCCCGCTAGTAACCCTCCTTTCGTCACTGTGTACTCCATTTACTACTACCCTTTGAGTCCTGTTGTCTAGCCAATTTTTTATCCAGGCTACCACCTTGGGACCCACTCCAAGGCTGGCTATCTTGTGTATTAATCTTTGTGTGGGACTGTATCAAATGCCTTGCTAAAATCTAGGTAGGCCATGTCACAGCCCCTCCTGGTCTACTACTTTGGTAACCCAGTCAAAGAAATCTATTAGATTCTGCCTGACACCTTCCATCGTGAATCCATGCTGCCTGGGTCCCAGCCCCACTGGCCTCTAGGTACTCAACAATTCTTTCCTTCAGAAGTGATTCCATCATTTTCCTACCACTGAGGTCTAACTAACTGGTCTGTAGTTTCCTAACTCTGTCTTGCTCCCACTTTTGTGAAGAGGAATCACATCTGCCCTCCTCCAGTCCTCGGGTACCACCCCATCCTCCCATGATTTGTTAAACAGAGTAGTCAGCGTGTCACTAGTTCTACCCTTAGTTCTTTTTAGAATTCTTGAGTGAACCCCATCAGGCCCCATTGCTTTGTCCACCTTCAATTTTATTAGTTCTTTCAGAACCCTTTCTTCTGTAAATGGACTGTTATCGAGCCCGTCTTCAGAGTGTTTCTCTTGTTTGGTTTAGGTAACTCCCTCCTCTTTCTTTGTGAATACTGAGCAGAAATATTCGTTCAGTATCCCTGCTTTTCACTGTCACCCTCTACCCACATTCCCTCCCTTTATTAAGCTTCAGTATCCTTCTTTGGTCTTTTCTTCGCTCCTAATGTACCTATAAAGGTCTTATCCCCTTCTTAACAGAATTGGCTATCCTTTCCTCGGTTTGGGCCTTTGCTGTTCTGACTGCCTTCCCAGCCTCTTTCTGCTTCAACTGATAAAGTTCTCTGTCCTGCTCCTTCTGTGTTTCCTTATATTTCCTGAATGCTGTCCTTTTCTCCTTAACCTTCCCTGCCACCTCTTTGAGAACCATAACGTTTTTTCCTTTGTGTTTTATTGATTTGTTTTACACAAAGGCTTGTTGCCTCTGTGATGGCTGTTTTGATCACTCCCCATTGTTCCTCCACCCCTCCTTCTTGCCTGTTTGCTAGTGCTTTTCTGAGGCACTCTCTCATTTTCCCAAAGTCAGCCCTCCTAAAGTCCAGTACTCTTGCCTTTGTATGGCTTGATTGTATGGCTGTGTTTATCGTGAACCACACTGTTTGGTGGTCGCTTGTTCCCAGATGGCTACCCACTTCTAAATCTGAGAGTCTTTCTCCATCCCCATTTGAGAGTACCAGGTCTAAGATTGCTCCCTCCCGAGTGGGTTCCAATACTAGCTGTCTGAGGCATGCCCCCTGTAGGGCATCAAGAATGACCCTGCTCTTGGATGTGCCTGCAGCAAAGGTGATCCAGTTAACATCTGGCATATTCAGGTCCCCCATCAACAATATCTCCCCTTTTTCTGCCATTCTAAGAAAGCCTTCTATCATTTCCTTGTCCATTCCCTCCCCCTGAGATGGGGGTCTGTATACAACCCCATGCGGATTGTGGTGCCATTTCCTGTCTCCAGGGTGACCCAAAGTGCCTCATCTGCTCCCTGTTTACTCTTTAGTTCTGTTGCTTTGATCCCTTCCTTACATAGAGCTCTCCTCCTCCTCTTTTACCCTCCCTGTCCCTCCTATAGATTGTGTATCCTGGTATGTTGACATCCCAGTCATGGTTCTCTGTGTACCATGTTTCTGTAACTGCCACAATATCCACGCAACCCTCTTCCATCAAGGCCACTAGTTCAGGAGCTTGTTACACAGACTATAGGCATTGGTACTCATCACCTCCACTTTTGATAGCCTTACCCCTTTTTAGCCCCATTTCTGTCCTTAATGCCTTTGCCTTTTTTACATTTAAATCTGTTTCTACTCCTTAATAGCTTTAACCTTGGTGTTTACCTCACTAATCACCATGTTTTGTGGGGGAGGCTCAGTTTCCTGCTCCTTTTCAGTGCTTCCCCTTGGCTGAGTTTAAATGCTTGCCAATGAAGCATTTAAACTCTCACCTAGGATCCTGGTCCCCCTGGACAGATGCAGACCATCACACCCAGTATAGGTCTGCATCCCTCCAGGTGGCTCCCCAGTCCCCAATGAAGCCAAACCCTGAACTCCACACCAGTTTTCAACCACTCATTGAATTCCTGGTGAGAAGTGCCCTAGCATCTCCCTTGCCATAGACAGGCAGCACCTCCGAGAAGGTTACCATATGCGCTACTCATCTAAGGCCCCTTCCCAACTCTACAAACTCCTCTTGCACTGCTCTGATCCCATTCCTAGCCAGGTCATTTGTCCCTAGGTGGAAATGACATCCAGCTCCCTCCCTCGTGCAGCTCCTCCCACGATCCTGAGGATTCGCTTCCTGTCCCTTCAAGCTGTGGCACCAGGAAGGCACCTTACTTCCCTCTCCCCTTCCTCCCCCATTTCTACCCCCCTAATGATTGAGTCCCCCACCAGGAGTTGTTTCCTTCCCCTGTGGGGTCCCATGCCACCCTCCTGTGGGTCTCCTTTGTGAAGGTTCCCAGCATTCTCCTTGGTCTCCACTGTAGGTGCCTCCATAGAGGAACCACTATCCACCAGAAGAGCGAATGAATTGTGGAGAGGTACAACTGGAGGGATGCAACTCTGTTCCACCACCCTCTCCCTCCTTGAGCCCACCCTGGTCCAGCCTCTCCTCTTTCTTGGCAACCTCTGAGGTAGTGGCATTGGCCCTGGTGGTCCCTGGGTGGGGGAGGAGGTTTCACGAATCCTAGCCAGGTCAGCCTGGAGACGGGCAACCTCCTCTCTCAGACCAGAGAGGTGCCTGCAAATAGGGCAGCATCGCAGCCTCCACAATGTCTCCCGGAACACTGCTGCCCCACAGCCATTGCACTGCACCACTCCTCTCATGTCTTATTTTGTGTCCTCTCTACAAAACATGCTTTGACCCTACAGATACATTTAAGAGAGATATTGACATGGTACATGAAGAGGTAGTGTTGAATGTGTTTATCAGTGAAGAAACTAGGTTAGTGACTGTAAAACATCCTGTTAGGGCAACCATATATGGACTGCCTAAAGTGCACAAACATCTCTTTGACCCTCCTGCTAAACCAGTTGTGTGGCTAGCATTGGTTCTTTAACAGAACCTTTTTGCACAATACACTGATTTTCACATAAAACAGCTAGCTGAAAGTATGCCTAGCTACATTCATGACACGGGGCATATATCAGTGGTCATTAACAGTATCCAGATTGAAGGAGATTGTATAATAGCCACATTGGATGTCCAGTCTCTCTACATGAATATTCCTCACAAGGCTGGTCTCAATGACTGCAGAGAAAGCTGAAAATAAACTGAGCCTGACTCTATGGATGTCAGAAATACACTTTTGCCCAAAAACTATTATGAATTTTTTTGCCAACCAACAAATTCTTTCAATAATAAAAGTTCTTCTGTTGATTTTTCAGGTTGATGCTGTTGTAACTCTGGGAGGACTTGCAGGACGTTTTGACCAAACCATGGCCACTATTGAAACACTGTTTCATGCCACGAACATGACACATCTGCCAGTTCTAGTCATTCAGGACACTTCTCTGGCATACTTGCTTAAGCCTGTAAGTACCACAAAGCATGCATGCAAGTAGGTTAAGGATGTGTGAATATCAAGTCATTTTATTTTCAGTTTGGGACCTTGAAGATACAGATGAGTTGAATTTTCTTGCAGGAAACCAGATCAAGTTACCAAAATTGGCAGGAGTAATTAGAGTATAGTAAAGGTGCACTGGTTGTATTTTAAGTATGGTACCGGGGTATATGGGAGGAGTGGGAAGGGAAGGGAAGGGAAGGCAGGGACAGTAGCTCAAGCTATGGACCCTGCAATACGAGCAGACTGATTTGATTTTTGATAACCGGGTAAAAAGCAGCTGGGCCGCATGGCCCTTTTACAGGCTTGACCCGGTGAGAGTCAGACACTCAAAAACATATTACAACAAGAATACAATTAGATACGTGTACACGTACAAAATTTGCATACAAAATACACAGCAAGGGCAATGATGAATCACAATTATGGCATACAAAACAGCACAACCATACAAGTGATGTGCAAGAACATCCTGAACTTAAAAATAAGTCTTTCTTTACAGTATTCCTAAACTGATAAAAAGTTGGGATATTTTGTATTTCATCTGCAAGCTCATTTCAAATTTTTATGGTACATTGTTTGAATGATTTTTGATCTTTAGCAGTTTTACAGGTCAGTGCTGAAAGCTGAATTGCATTTTCGGATTGCAACCTTCTTGGGAGAAACCTCTGTTGAAAAAAATTAAACATGGGATTTAACTCACTAGACAGACCAAATTGCCGACTTCTGTTGGCTTCTTTGTATGTTCGTATGTATGTAAAAACTCACAACAGGGCATGTGTTTCTAGAGAATTAATGTGTGCCCCAGGTGAATTAGAAAGCATGAGGCCAACGGCTGAGTAACTTTCATTGCACACAGGCAGTGCATTAATTCTCATGAAACTAATGCCCTGAAGTGGGTTATTGCGCTTGTAATTTTTTTTTTTAATGGTAAATAGTTTTATTTTCCTTTAGTTAGATTGTTGCTTGGTAGAATGAGTGAGTTTGGTAACGAAGGCCATGTGCCTTTGAATGAACCTGGGAACTGCATTTATTTTAAAGAAATCTATGCACTGTTGTGGATTTTTGTGTGGAAAAAGTGGAAAAATTGAAAAGGATTTTATTTGTATTTAGTTATGTTGTTGCTAGGTACATTAAGGTAGGTTAGTTACAAACTGTGTAGTGTCTATATAAATCAGCAGTCAGTGCTGTGTTTTAACCGATGAAATTGTTTGAATTGATCAATTTTATATACCCCATTTTATAAAAAATAAATAAATTGGACCAAAAAATCTGTGCTTGATATCAAGTGAGTCCTTAATAAGCAGGTTATACATTAAGACATTATAGTTGGAACTATAACAACTTTCCTTAATATAGTGACGTCATAATATGCAGTGTTGTTAGAAACATAAAAAAAAAATCGAGACGTGTCGGCAGAAAAGGACTGCTAGGCCAGCCTAGTCTTCCCAAGGGTTCTCTGCCTGTTGTAAATCCACAAACCATAACTGGTCTCCAGGGACCATTCCTGTTTCTGTAGTACTGTATGCCCCTGTGTCTATGCTATGCACGCTTGAAGCTTTCCACTGTTTTAACCTTGACAACTTCCACTAGCAGACAGTCCCATGCTTCCACTACTATTTATTTGAAGAAGTATTTCCTCACATCCTTTCTGAAATGTCCCCCTCCAGTTTCATTATATGCCCTCTAGTCCTGGAGTTTGTCCTCTTTTGGAAGAGGCTCCTCCCGTAACCTTGTTACCCCTGTGAGGTACTTGAAGGTCTTGATTATATCACATCTCACTTTCCTCTCCTCCAAGGTGTACATGTTGAGATCCCTCAGTCTCTCCCAGTATGACTTCCCCTGCAAGCCCTGCACCATCTTGGTTGCCCTTTTCTAGACTGCCTCCTCCGTCTGTCTTTCCTGAGGCGTGGTCTCCAGAACTGGACACAGTATTCTAGGTGAGGTCGTAAGAGAGAGCGGTACAGTAGCAGCACCAGCTTCTCCTTCCTCATGCTAGTTATGGGCCCCCCCCCAATCTACACAAGCATCCCACTAGCCCTGCCCATGACCTTGTCGAAGTACGCTGCCACTTTGAGGTAGTCTGAAATCATAACCCCTAGGTCCCTTTCCTGCTTAGTTACTGCCAACACTTCCCCCCTCTGATCCTATACTCATCACCAGGGTTCATGTGCTCTAGTTGCATGATTTTGCACTGTTTGGCATTGAACCCCAACTGCCGTGCCTTTGACTATGCCTAACTTTCCTAGAGCCCTGTGCATTGTCTCCACTTTGTCCTGGATGTTCACTCCATTGCATACCTTGGTGTGATCCGCAATACAGACCTTCTCCTCCAGTCCCTCTGCAGTGTACCCTATGAATATATTGAAGAGGACTGGTTCCAGCACTGAACCATGCGGTATGCTGCTGGTCCCCCACCCTTCCTTAGAGTGTGTGCCATTTACCGCTACCCTCTGCCTCCTATCCGTTAACCAGTTGTGAACCCAGTTTACTGCTTTGGCCCTCACACCCAAGTGAGTCACCTTCCTGATTAGCCTTCTTGGCCCTCGCACCCGGATAGGTCATCTTTCTGATTAGCCTTTTGTGCAGCACAGTGCTTAAAGCCTCACTGTGGATTCTGTGGCTTCTGCAGCAGCAAGCCCTGGAGTCATTATCAGAAGAATGGCAGCCAAATTAACAGAGACAGAAGTCCAAGCTGAGTCTGTACAGCCAGCACCAGTGATGGGAAAAAAAGAATAGGCAGTGACAGAACCTGAAAGCCTGACTGCCTATTTCAAATGCTAGACTATACAACAAAAAGAGAGAGAGAAAGAAAAGAGAGGAACTGCAGCAGAGAGAAAAGAGATTCGACGTTTAGAGGCACAGAGAAAAGAAGAAATGCAGCAACTCAAGAAGCAGAGAAGAGATGCAGCGATGGCTGGATGCCTTGCAAGCTATCAAAGTTGGAGGATCTGGCACAGGTCCAGCAGAGCAGCAAGACAGAAACAGACATTAAACTTACAAAGTTGTGTCCTTCAGATGATATTGAAGCATACCTGACAACTTTTGAAAGGGTTGCCACAGCCTGCCAATGGCCGAAACAGAAATGGTCAATCAGACTGGTACCTTACCTGACAGGTAAAGCCCAACTTGCCTACAGCAATATGGACACTGCACAGTCAGAAAACTATGACCTGGTGAAAACAGAAATCCTGAAAAGGTATGACATCTCAGCAGAGACCTACATGCAAAGATTCAGGTCCCTGAAGTACCACTCTGTCAACAATCCTCAAGAAGCCTCCACCTGACTCAGAGAACTTCTTATTAAATGGCTCCAACCAGAGGGCAAAAAAGTCCCACAGATCATCAACACACTTGCAAAGGAGCAGGTCATCAACATTCTGCCTTCAGACGTGCAGCTTTGGGTAAAAGAACATCGACCAGATAGTGGGGAAAAGGCTGTTTCGTTGGTTGAAGACTACCAGATGGCCAGACAGATGCCACAACAGCAAGGTAACAGCCATGCACTGGTAAGACCCTCTTTTTTCCGCTTTCACTCCAAGTCTGGTAAGAACTCTGGTAGGGGTAACAAATCTGCACCCAAAGACTTTACTTGCTATAACTGTAATAAGCTAGGCCATACTGAAAGAAATTGCCGTAGTAAGGAGGATAACACTGGAGCAGATTTGTCCTTAGCAAACTGGGGCAAGTATTTAATAGATGTCAAGGTGGAAGATAAGACTGTGAAGGGACTTATTGATTTGGGAAGCAGACAAACCCTAGTGCATGTTGAAGTGCTGGGAAAACACTGTGCAAAAGAACCAGGTCCTGGTGTCATCTGCATCCATGGAGATACTCGATACTATTTTTATTTTATTTATTTATTTATTGATACTAGGATTATAAACCTTTGAGCTTGAAGCTCATTTACAGAGGTTCCGTGTCAGAAAATAGACAAGAGGTTGCAATACAACAGGACAAAAATAGGCAATAAAATACATAACAGTAGCACAGCATTTACAATATGGAAAGGTTACATTCGGTTTGTATTATCAGAAGAGAATACTATATGATAAGGAAGTAATACAGAGGTAGGCAGAAGTGACAAGGACCAGCTTGATAAAGCGTTGTCAAGATAGTGGGAGGAAAAAGAGACAGCTTGAGAGTAGTATTGTCAGGGGTGAGGATGGGGGAGAGGAAGGGGCAGATGAGCAGCTGGTGAGTATCATTGTCGGGTGAGGATGGGGGGAGCGGAAGGGAATGGAGAAGAAAACAGATGATAGGGAAGAGGTAAGGGGGAAAGGAGTGAGTGGGTGTTGGTGGCCAGTAACAGACGGCCTTGGGAGTAAGAGTGGTCAAAGGGTAAGCCGGGGGTTAAAGGCCACAGTCACACTTGGTATTGTTAGAAACCAGGTGAGCCTTTAGGTTTGCCTTAAATTGGCAATCACACCACCCAAGTGACTCTGAATATTAATGGGGTGTCGCACCAAATGAAAGTGGGGGTAGTACCTAAGATCTTACTTTGAGAGGGCTCTTGCAGTAGGTATTCACGTATAGGACTAAGCTGCCAGGCGTCAGGACCCCACGGAAAAATTTCTAGCTAGCAATCTCTGGTGGGGGACCGCACCCATGTCAGGTGACCAGCATCATGCAGCATTGGTATAAAGGGTCAGTCCCCCAATGCCTGCCTTCCAGTTCTTTCCCGCCATCAGCTTGTGAAAGTTCCTTGTGGTAGAACAGCGCTTGTCAGTTATTCGTCGGTCTTCAAGTTTTTAAACTTTTTGACCTAATTTCTCTATTTTTCGATTTTTTTCTAAATGATTGCTGTGTATGTCATCCCCGACACCCTCCGAATCGCATAAAAACAAGTGAGACTCATGTGGTTCCCAACTTCCACACAAGGATGGCCACATCTTGTTCCTCTTCTGTCTGGGCCCAGACCACCCCATAGAGAAGGGCCAGCACTGCCAGAAGTTAAACTGTGCTTCCCGCAAGAGAAGGCAGCAGTCCCTGGAAGCCCATATCCTTAAGAAGAAAATGGCCTCCATGGAAAAAGAGTTAAAAAAGCTTAGGGAGGATTCTACGTCCCCCGAAGGTCATAAGAAAAACCGTGAAAGGAGAAGCACGGGAGGCGAGAATGCGACTACAGCAGCCTCCTTGGCTGGAGTTGCAGCCCTCAAGGTAACATCCCCTCCGGGGGGATCAGTCCACAACAGCCGTCTTGGTGGTTATCAAGACAGCATCACCCCTCCCGTCTGGTTTGGGCCCTTCAGGAGCCTCCGCTCCTGTTAAGATCACTCCTCCCTCACGGCCTTCTGGTCAGAGCGAGTCTGGTAAGTTGAACGTCGGTCCCATCAATGCACGCCTGGACAAGGCTGCTAAGCTGCTTACCCTTTCAAGTAAGCTCCCATCCAAAACACCTGCAGACATGGCTGCCTCCCCTTCACGACCTTCCTCGGGTAGGGAGTCCGATAAGTCGGACGCCGGCCCCTCCGACATACATCCAGACTCTGCTGATAAGTCAGACGCTGGCTTAACTGACGCCCGCCCAGCCAAGAAGCCTGCACCAGACCCCATCGAACAGTCTGACGCCCCAGGCTCTCTGCAACATCTCACCACGTTGCCCACTGAGGTTCCCGTGTCCCCTCAACTGACCGCCGGGGATTATAACCCTCCTTCCCCATTCGTCACCGAGGACATCGAGACGCTACCATCAGGGATCCCTCCTCCTGTGCCAGACCCCTGACGCCAGATCCTCAGACGCCAGTCTCAATGCTGACTCGATGCCATCCCGCGTTCCTTTACCTGATGGAAGACCCATTCCTCAGTCAGGACTGTCGGACCCGCTCAACGGTATACCCATGCTGGGCCCGACGCTTGTGCAGCCAACGTTTTCACCATCTGGCCTGCCAGCAGGGCCTCTGCCAGGTCCTTCTGCTCCATCAGAGCCCCTGGTGCTCAGGTACCTAATACCACATTATCCAGTGCTGCAATACCCGGCCTCTCAGTATCCGGCGCCACAGTACCCAACGCCGCAGTACCGGATGCTGGGCTACCCGCCGTCGGGCTAAGGATACTCCTTTTACGGATACCCTCAATATCCGTACCCCCCATCTCTTCCACCTCGGCAGTCCAATCCTCAGCTGCCGGTGGATCTGAAGGAGAAATTGGCCTCCTGGCAGGCTGAAGCCAAGGCTCAGCTCACCAGGGAGGTCGAGAGTCATCTCCCAACGCTGGACCCGATATCGGATCTCCTACATCGGAAATGGGAGAGTCCCTCCCCCCTGCCCGACACCAGAGGAGAGCCCTCTGGTGCCTGAGGTGGGGAGGATACATGCCCCCAAGGAACTTCCCAGAGGGGTCGTCCCTCCCCCTCCTAAGGAGGAGTCTTCTTCCTCTTCGTCACCTTCGGTCATGGACTCAGAGTGGGACCACTCGGACCACGAAAACGAGCCCCATACTCCGGAACGCCCTAGGCTGAGGGATCCTCCGAAATTGCATTCTGTGGACCCTTCTTTTCTGGAGTTACTGAGGAAAATCCAGGAAGTTCATCAGTGGCAATCAGTGGAGCCAGACCCACAGCGTAAAAAACTCACTGCTCATCTGGATCTGCCCGAGATCGCTCCTACACTGATCCCACCCTGCATAGAGCCTCACGTAGATCTGGTCTGCATCATTTGGAAACAACCGTCTGCATTAGCCCCCCTTCCAAGGAAGGTGGACAGGCAATACCAGGATCTGGAGGGTGTAGACTTTCTTAGCCTTCACCCCAAGGTGGACTCGGTCGTCATCGGTGCCACTCACAGCCGCTCCTCCAATCTCAAATACCTCAGCTCATCTCCGCCTGATAAAGAATCCCAGCTTCTGGACCAGTATGGGAAGAAAATCTATTCATCTTCTACCCCAGGCATCAGGGCCCTTAACTGTGTGGCACATATGGGGGATTACCAGAAGACCATCCTTAGCCAGGTAGAAGCTAAATTGGACTCTCTTTCTGAGTCACAGACTAAGCAGGAAGTGGGGGACCTCATCTGCTCTGTTCGTTCGGCTTGTTGGCACATGCTACGTGCCACTTACGATGCGGTGGACACAGCTGGAAGGAGCTCGGCTTTCGCTGTAGGCATACGGCGTCATGCCTGGCTCCGCGTGTCAGGTTTGGTCCCTGAAGTACAATCTGCTATATAGGATGCTCCGTTCAGGGGGTTCAGTGCTTTTCTGGGGTGACATCAAGGACATCATTACTGAACTGCAGGAGAAGGGTACTGCACTCAAGTCTGTCCAGACTATGTACAGGCCCCTTCAAGGGCAGTGGCGTCCTTTTCGTCGCCAAAACCAACAAAGACAAAAGTCGCAGGCAAACGTGACAACAAACATCGGGCCCCTCCAGCAACCAAAACTCCCCCAGCAAAAAAAACATGGGAACCTTGGCTGCTGCACTGCCCCACACCTCCTGACTCCCTGCCTCTCCCACTGCCTCTGGAGGTTCCAGAGGAACTGGTAGGGGGGAGATTTTCCTCCCATCTGCCAGGCTGGGAGAGGATAACATCAGACACTTGGGTGCTCCAGTTGATATTGGCAGGGCACTCAATAGAGTTTCTGCAGAAACCGCCCTGAAGACCACCCCCAGTCGTCTTATTCCCCCCAACATCTTCCTCTTGTCCTAGAGGAAATCATCTCCTTTTTCTTGAAGACGGCAATAGAATCAGTTCCCACCCATCCTTGGGGAACAGGTTACTATTCTCATTTCTTCCTAGTTCCAAAGAAGACTGGAGACCTGGGGCCCATCCTAGACCTCAGCTCCCTGAACATGTTCGTGAAGTACAAACGCTTCAGAATGCTCTCTTTGCAGAGTCTTCTG
Organism: Neoceratodus forsteri; assembly: GCA_016271365.2. Taxonomy (NCBI): domain Eukaryota; kingdom Metazoa; phylum Chordata; order Ceratodontiformes; family Ceratodontidae; genus Neoceratodus; species Neoceratodus forsteri. Next base: position 761,119,079 of record CM057456.1, on the reverse strand, counting down.
CCACTACTTCAGCCAGGGGAGTGGCTATGCGTTTTGGACATGCAGGATGCCTACCTGCATATCCCCATATGCCCTTCCCACCGCAGATTCTTTAAGTTTTATTTTCAGGGGGACCACTACCAATTCAAGGCCCTCCAATTTGGTCTTTCTTCAGCCCCCCGAGTGTTTACCAATTGCCTGTCAGTGGTAGCAGCTCACCTGCATACCCAGGGAGTTCAGGTATTCCTGTACCTGGATGATTGGCTCCTGGCAGCCTCGTCCAAGGAGGAACTCCTGCACTCCCTTTCCCTGTAGGTTTTTACCAGCCTGGGTATCACCATCAACCAGGCCAAGTCCCACTTGGTCCCATGCCAACACCTCCAATTTATAGGGGAGATTCTGGACATGACCACCAGCAAAGCCTTCTTACCTCCAGAGGGTAGACACCCTTCAGAATCGGGCTCGTCTTCTGTCCTTTTGCAGGAGGGTCTGAGCCAGGTCAGTCCTCTGCCTCCTCGGGCTAATGGCGACTGCCATTCTGACAGTCCTGTTCGCTCGGCTCCACATGAGGATCTCTCAGTAGACGCTTCGGTCTCAAGGGGACCAAACCAGGGACAGTCTAGACCAAGAGGTACTAGTATCAGATCCCATGATCAGGAACTTGCAATGGTGGATGGTTCAAGAGAACCTGTGCCTGGGATTTCATTTCTGCATCAATCCGCCCTCCCAGATGTCAGTGACGGATGCGTCAGGAAAAGGCTGGGATGCCCATCTGGGGTCTCACAGGACTCAGGGCAGCTGGTCCAAGTTCAAACAAAACTTGCACATAAATGTGCTCGATCTGAGCAGTTCTTTATGCCCTTCAGGCTCTACTCGCCTTCATCCTCCCCGGTCATCTCCTCATGCAATCAGACAACATGTGCATTGTCTGGTACCTCAACAGGCAGGGAGGAACACATTCCTATCCTCTGTGCTGGGAAGCGATGAGAGTCTGGCATTGGGCAGCCCAACACCACCTTCACTTGACTGCGGTTCACGTTCCAGGAGTGGAAAACATACTGGCAGACCAACTCAGTTGGTCCTCAGCCAGGTCCCACGAATGTGAGCTGGATCAAGCAGTCGTAAATGACATCTTTCAGCGATGGGGAACACCTCAGATATACCTCTTCGCATCTCCCCAAAATGCAAAACTTTCCGCCTTTTGCTCGCTTGTTCCAGGGCGAGACATTTTTGGCAGGATGCTCTGTCTGTTGGTTGGAGGGACAGATTTGGTTATGCCTTCCCTCCCATTCCTTTAATCCCAAGGGTACTGAACATCCTCAGATCGGAGGGAGCTCGAATGATTCTCATTGCTCCCTTCTTGCTCAGGCAAGTTTGGTTCTCTCTTCTGCAGCAGTATTCAGAGGAACCTCCACTTCCTCTTCCTCTGTTGCAGCAGTTGTTGACTCAGGATCAGGGGTCCCTTGTTCATCCAGGTCTCAAATCCCTTCATCTCCATGCATGGCTCCTGCAGACTTAGCTAAATCCCGCTTTGGAGTCTCTCCTCTAGTAGTGGACATTTTGGTGAATGCCAGGAAGCCTTCCACGAGGTCCACCTATGCCATGAAGTGGAAACGATTTTCTATTTGGGCAAACTCGAAAGACTTTGAACCTTTTTCATGCCCAGTCAATAAAGTCCTGGACTACATGCGTCACCTCTTCGATCTGGGTCTCAGCCATTCCTCATTGAAAGTCCACATGGCAGCTATCTCAGCCTACCATATTCCCTTTGGAGACAGGACTTTTGCTCAGTTGGAAATCTCTAAGACTTTCCTCAGAGGGGTTCTCCATTTGAGACCCCCCATCCGCACTCCTGCCCCTTCTTGGGACTTAAATTTTATCCTAGAGAAGCTTACTCTGCCTCCCTTCGAGCCAGCAGCTACAGCCAATTTGAAGTTCCTTTCTTGGAAGACACTCTTCCTAGTGGCCATTACTTCTGCTTGGCGCATTTCCGAGCTTCAGGCCTTGATGTTTAAAATCCCGTACTTAATTTTCCACAAGGAACATGTGGCAGTATGCACTTACCCTAAGTTTCTCCCTAAGGTGGTGGCTGAATCTACGCTGAATCAATCCGTGGAGCTACCCGCTTTCTTTACCCAGCATTCCAGTCAAGGGGAGTACCTCTTGCATACTTTGGATGTTCACAAAATCCTGAGATACTACGCCACTCGGACTAAGGATCTCAGGAAGACTGATCAGCTTTTTGTCTCTTTTGCTCACAAAAGAGAAGTCAATGCTGTTTCTAAGCAATGCCTATCAAAATGGTTGGCACATTGTATCACTTTCTGTTATGACAAGTACAACAAGACCCTTCAGTATCAAGTCAGAGGTCACTCCACCAGAGGAGTAGCTACCTCCGTGGCTTGTTTCAAAAGTGTGTCAGCGGCAGACATCTGTGCAGCTGCAACTTGGACTTCTGTCCATACCTTCACGAAACACTACAGTTTGGACATCGCCTCTTGCCATAGAGCAGGCTGCAGGTTGGCTGTTCTACAAGGTCTCCTTTCGTGAGACCCATTCAACCCTGAGATTCCATGCTATGGATGACAATCCTCCTCCCGAGTACTTTTCCTTGTTGCAGACTGCTTGGGACTCAGTCCTATATGTGAATACCTACTGCAAGAGCCCTCTCAAAGTAAGATAGTACAGTTATGTAAGAACTTACCGTAACAGTAGATCTTCGAGAGAGGCTCTTGCAGTAGGTATTGCCTTCCCGTCCTCCGTCCCCCTAAGTTTTCTTTGCTTAATTTCCATGGGGGAAAATAGCCTCTTCTCTCTTGTCTTGCCTCTTTTGGCCTTTGCCAGTAAAGAACTGGAAGGTGGGCGTGGGGGACTGCCCCTTTATACCAACGTCACATGAAGCCGGTCACCTGGCATGGGGGCAGTCCCCCGCCAGAGACCGCTAGCTAGAAATTTTTCCATGGGGTTCTGACACCTGGCCGCTTAGTCCTATATGTGAATACCTACTGCAAGAGCGCCTCTCGAAGATCTACTGTTACGATAAGTGCTTACGTAACTGTACTTTACCTGTATCTGTGATTATTGGAAATGACTTTCCAGGATTTAGTGAGTTGATCACAAGGGAGCAAAACCTGCAGTTTCAGCAGCTGTGATTACAAGAGCACAGGCAAAGAAAATCTTGGATAGTGGGGACACTTTTCCTTTCGATGATTTTGATTCGGACTTGTTTGAGCATAGCTTCAAAGATCCAGAAGTCCAGAAAAGACACCTGAAGACAGTGGCAACAAAAGACTTTTGGACACAATGGGTTAATATATGAAAATGCTAAAACTAACTTGATAACTGATTATTCTTTTGTTTCAGAGCAAGCTGTTGTTTCAGAGCAACCTAACAATGTTTCTCTCCAAGGTTATTTTAAGCAGCTGGGGGTGAAACCAAAACAGGATGAACCAATGTTTAAAAAAAAAAGTAATGGGTTACTGTACATAGTTTGGGTTAAACCTCAGACACAGGAGTAGATAGAACAACTGGTTGGTTATACTGTACCACAAAAGTGTATGTAAACCCCGTACCAATTTGGGGTTTACTATATGTCTTCCTGGGCTCCTTAAATGCCCACTGTCAGGCTGGTGTCCCATCCTAGTGTGACCTTGTTACTTACGTGAGAGTGCCCTATTAAGCCTCCGTGCCTGTCCCTTTAAAAGAATAGCTGATCTGTGTGTAGTGAATGGTCTGTGCTTGGTCCAAGTGATTTAGGGCTTGCGACCAGCCAGTCACCGCTCTGATTTGCTCCAGTCTGCAGTCGCTACTTGCACAGAGGCAGCCTAGGTAGGATCTGTGCTTATTTACTGTTTGTGAACTGTTTATATTAGAGATAGAAAAGTTTGTCTAACCTGCTTTATTTGTAGATCACTCATTTTGATGGGAGCCACCATGTTGGATCCGGGACTTCCAGTAATTGTACCAATTAGACTCCAGGGGCCTAAAATGGATCCTGCCCCAGGGGTCTTGTGGGAAGGAAGTCTGTAGTTTTAGTGCTGGCGCCAATTTTGGCCTGGAGGGGGGGCCCATACTGTGACTGACAGCTGCTTCAGCCAACCAAACCTTTGGATCAAGAAAGGAAATCCCCAGAGAGACAGTAGACAGTGGATCAGTTAGAGTTGGAGGTTGAAGTGTGAACAGCTCGAGCTTTTGAGCAGCTGCTTCCAGAAGGAACATAAGGGAATCGGCAGGAAAAGGCTCAACTTGCCTTCCTGCCACCTGTCTTCTGCTCGAGAACAGCCTATAGCGAAGTCGGACTTGTCCGATTCAAGCCTGCAACTGCAGCAGAAGGAAAGAAGTTTGTTAGTGCTACTTCCAATTTGTACCGAAGACTTACCCCTGAAGCAATTGGCTCAGCTTGTGTGCAAGATATCCTCAGATCGAAAGGTTTGCTCAGTAAAACTGCGGAATTGCAACTGGACTATATCCAAACTGATTTCAGAGGTAGATGTTGATTTAAATGTGATGAAGGTGTTTCATAGGTCGAGACCTGCTTGCCCAAGAAAGGACCTGTTACGCCAACTGGAGGCTTCACCAGCAGAAGATCACAAACTTTGCCAGACTGCTCATCCTGCCTGGCCCCTGCCACTTCGGTGTAGGCCACTACTCCATCACCAGAGACTGTCACGCTGAGAGACCAGCTTGGGGATTGGGGCACAGCAACAGCACGCAGGATGTAGCCACCTGGAGGAAAGGCCATGTAGAGGAGGTGTCATGTCGGCCCTGTTTCCCCATGCTTTTCTGTCATCACCACAAGGTCTCCATATCGCCTGCCCTGCAGCAGTTTCCTGGTAGCGTGACTACAGTAAGGTTAGCTCTCTGCAAAGAGTGCTTAAGTCATTTGTGGTACCATCTAATTGTTTCAATTTCCTGGGTTTACAAAGGACTGAACCAACCTGCTTGGATTACAAATAATATGGGTGTTTTTGCATGCTAACTATTTTTCTTTCCACCAAGGGCTCCAACATCAGCTGCAACACCGGCCACCCCCGGCAGTGCCTCTGGCTAGCCAGACTTACCATCCTGGGTACCCACTATTGTGTGACTGTCATGTTGGGACTAAAAGTGCATGCTAAATCTGAATCCTATCAGATTGCAAATCATTTGACTAGATTCACGCCCCTTCTTTGTTTACTGCCCCTAAATAAACCTGATTGTATTTTTTCACATTTAACTTGGCTAGCATGCATATTATTAATTGGGTTACAGTGTTAAGAGTGTGCTGTGGTATTGCTAACCTTATTTTACGGGTGCTCTCCAGGGAAATTGCTGCAGATATAACCCCTGGTGGTAAGTGTGACGGGTGTGTGCAAAGTGTTACTGTTCCATATTGTCTGTGAATTTACTACTGCATCAGGTAGTAGGCCACTAGGAGGGTTGATGGGTGGTTATAGCTTCCCAGAGGGCTATACCAAAGCAGATAAGCAACCCAAATACCACTTCTCTGGGTGGGGGCACCTTAATAGTGAACTCAGTTCCGTAAATCTGTGTATAGCCATACAGGGAGGGGTAGTAGCCCTTAGAATAGCGCCGCCTAGGGGTTACATCTTGGAGACACTGCTGGGATTAGCACCCCCTAGTGGCCAAATGGTAAAAGTTCAGTAAAGTGAAAGTTTAAATGAAAATTTGAAATGGAGGCTTTTGCTACGCCAAAGTGGAAAATTTCCCCCCACAAGTTGGTTGTGCATCGCATGATGGGGTGGAGTGAGGCTGAAGGTATTGACCCCCACCATGCTTTATTACTATTAGATATCCCCATGGGGACTACCAGTTACACTATAGAGGAAATCATGGGGAAGGTCAAGTGCCTGGGGAAGGTTGAAGTATGAGGGCAGGACTCAGACCTGTTTATCCAGACTCTGGTGGCCCTCATTTTATGTAGCCTCCCCATAGGCTCTGAGACAGTACCCCCTATTATCATGCCGGAGGGGTCCCAGAATGGGTGGAGGATCATTCATTTACACAGTGACCCATTATCCCCCGGGTGTCCCCGATCGTAGAAGGATTTAATGACAAATTATTGAGACTTCCAGCTGCTGAAGGACAGACAGTTCAGGATTTGCGGAAGGCTTTGGAGGACTCTGAGGAGGTTACTCCCCATTCAGTCTCCCTTGGCCACCCCAGCTTGCCTCATGGCACCCACTGTTGTGACGTCCCCCATTGTGATACTCTCAGTGCACCTAGACTCTTATCGCAGGCTCAGGTTGTTTTCAGGTGCTGTTCCCGTGCCTGTGGGGGAAGATGATTTGGAAACTTGGATGGACCATGCCACCTCCCAGGTCCAGGAGTGGCAGTGCTCTGAAGGGCAGAAACGCAAGAGACTCATGGAAAGTTTGAGGGGCCTCCACTGGAAGCCATCTGGTTCCTTCGGTCCACTAACCCAGAGGCCTCTGCAACTGAGTACTTGTCCACTTTAGAAGGGCTATTCAGCAGTACTGACTCTGGAGAGGATTTAATGTGGAAATTTAAATCTGCTAAACAGTGAAAGAATGAGAAACAGTCTGCTTTTGTGAACCTGGTAGAATGGGCCTTACAAAGAGCACATCATAAAGGAGATATCTCAGCTAGTGAACTGAATCGTGTCAGGCTGGAACATATCCTTAAGTCTGGCCATTACTCAAATGTGATCATCTTGAAGTTAGTTTCAAGACAGAAAAGCTAACCCTCCTGAATACTGTTGGTGATGAAGGAAATCCAGGAGGCTAAAAATGACGAAGATGGCTGGATCCTGTATGCGGTGGTTGCGCGAACTGCCCCGACCCTCGATAGACCTATTGAGAAAGAGGACTACTCGGAGTCACAACAAGTCAGTGAGTTACTAAAAGAATTGAAAGAACTGAGAGCCAGCTGGCAAGCTGTGGCCAAGTCTGTTAAAAATCCTGGCCTTTGCCCACTAAGACTGAGCCTAGTAGTGAGACCCCACCTGTAGGTGTGGAGGCCAATGCCCCTGCTGCTGAACCTCGAACTGACCCCACCCTGGTAGAGGAGATGAGGGAATTGCTAGCCATGGTGAGGGATTTTATTTATGCCACCCAATCACCCACCCCCTGGAAGGACTGTGGGGGAGCTGAGCCCGAATCCAAACCAAAAGAAGTTAGTAGGACTCCAGCTCCTGATCACTACAAACCTCATGAAGAACCGACCTGTCCTGCTGACCCTAGAGGCAAGGAGTTTTGTTTTTTTTTACTGGTGTGGAGAGGACGGGCACACCCGACATATTTGCAATGCTCCCCCGAAGATTTACAGAGAGTCACTACCAGCCTACTCAATTTAGTCCGACAAAGCAATATAAAACCCCAAACAGGCCCACCACGAAAGTCTTTCTCTTCCAGAACTGCTGTGGGCCAGTCCTCCAAACACTCCCCTCCAGATCGGTCCGAGATGGTGGGTCCATCCATGGAAACCACAGTGACTGTTAACGGTGTCTCCACACGAGCTATGCTAGACAGTGGCTCGTAGGTTACTATTGTATTTAAGACTGGTATGACCAACACTTGTCTGACCTCCCACTCCTACTCCTTAAAGGACTGCATGTGTTGGGGATTGAGTGACAAATCCTACCCTTACCCAGGGGTATGTACGAATTTGGCTGTCTTTCCCTACTGCTGTTGCTGGCGTGGATGACCCAGTGGAGACTCTGGCCTTGGTGTGCCCACCGACTGGAATGTATGATGGTATCCTATTGTTGATCTTCACCAACGCTCATATGTTTGGCCGACTAGCCCAGCTATGTCAAGAGAAACAAGCAAAACGGACTGGAAGGACCCTACACATTCCGGCCATGGTACGTGGAGCATATGATTTACAGATGCAAGCCACAGAGGTTGAGAAAGATGAACCAGTGGAAGTAGTGTGCAAGAAAGATCAGGAACCACTTATATTGCCACCCACTGCTCAGTGTACCATCAGTGGCGAGGTACAAATTAAAAAAGATTCTGGATGCCCCAGAAGAGGGAAAACTGCCTGAGGGACTGTTGGTTAAGCCTAGCATCCTGCCGGCCCGAGCTCATACCTATGCTCAGCGGGTAGTGGTGCAAGTCCTAAATATGTCTGACTGGGATATCGGAGTAAATCGAGGCTGCACCCTGGCTACTGTATACTGTGCAGATACTGCTGTGTTGCCTAACAAAAAATGCACCAGAGAAAATGACGAGGTGACTTCTGATCTGTTTGACTTTGGAGAGTCCCCTATTCCTGAAGAGTGGAGAGCGAAAATCAGCTGAAAACTGGCCCAGAGAAGCAAGGTATTTTCTTTGAAAGAATTGGATGTGGGATGCATCACTGGAGCCGAACATTACATTAGACTTTATGATGAAAGGCCTTTCTGTGCAAGATCTCGCCGTCTAATGCCAGCATACTTCGATGACATTTGACGCCACCTCCAGGAGATGCTCGTGTGTGGAATTATACAAGAGTCTCGCAGTCCGTATGCCTCTCCTATCATGGTAGTCCGGAAGAAAAATGGCTCAGTGAGGATGTGTGTGGACTACCGGACTCTGAATCGAAGAACTATACCTGATCAATGCACTATGCCACGTATCCAGGATGCCCTTGACTGCCTCAGTGGGAGTCTGTGGTTTTCTGTTCTAGACCTCCAAAGTGGGCATTACTAGATCCTGTTGGCCCCCGAAGATAGAGAAAAAACAGCATTCATCTGCCCTTTGGAATTTTATGAATTTCTATGCATGCCCCAGGGCAGCTGGGGAGCTCCCGCCACTTTCCAGAGGTTGATGGAGCAAGCTGTGGAGGACATGAATCTACTAGAATGTCTTGTCTACCTAGATGATGTTATTGTGTTTGGCTGGACCACCGAAGAACATGAGACTCGCCTGTTTAAGATTCTAGAATGGTTGGAGGATTTTGGTTTAAAATTATCTCTTGACAAATGTCAGTTTTTCCATCAGTCTGTAAAATATGTCAGCCACATCGTGTCATCTAAAGAGATTCAGACAGATCCAAGCAAAGTATAGAGGCCCTGACCACCTGGCCACAGCCTAACAATCTTAAAGAACTGCAAATATTCTTGGGGTTCTGCGGCTGCTATCGCCGATTCGTAAAAGATTATGCTAAGTGGTGGAACAGAGGCGCATCCCTTCAGTTGTGCCTCTCAACAATTCATACACCACTCTGGTGGAGCATGGTTCCTCTATGGAGGCACCCGCAGTGGAGACCAAGGAGGACGCTGGGAACCTCCACAAGGGAGACCCACAGGAGGGTGACACAGGACCCCACAGGGGAAGGAAACCGCTCCTGGTGGGGGACTCAGTTGTTAGGGAGGTAGAACTGGGGGAGGGAGGGGAAAGGGAGGTAAGGTGCCTGCCCGGCGCCATGGCTTGGAGGGACAGGAAACGAATCCTAAGGATCGTGGGAGCAGCTGCAAGGGGAGTGAGCTGGATGTCATTATCCAGCTAGGGGCAAATGACCGAACTGAGAATGGGATCAGAGTAGTGCAACAGGAGTTTGTGGAGTTGGAGAGGGACCTTAGACAAGTAGCATACACGGTAACTTTCTCGCAAGTGCTACCAGTCTATGGCATGGATGAGGCTAGGGTACTCTGCACCATGGGATTCAATGACTGGTTGAAAAACTGGTGCAGAGTTAAGGGATTTGGCTTCATTGGGGACTGGGGCTCCAGCTGGAGGGATGCAGGCTTATACTGGCATGATGGTCTGCATTTATCCAGGAGGGGAACCAGGATCCTAGGTGATAGGTTTAAATGCTTCATTGGCAAACATTTAAACTAGCCAAGGGGGGAGGCACTGAAAAGGAAAAGGGAAATTATGGCCCCCCTCCAAAAAAAAAAATTAGGGTAGTTAGTGAGGTAAACACCAAAATAGAGCAGCCGATAGGGAGAATGGCAGGGGTAAATGGAGAAAAAGACAAAGGCAGTAAGGACAGGATGGGGCAAAAAGAAATAAAGCCATAAAAGAATGGAGGGTAATGAGTACCAAAGCCCGTAGCCTAGGTAAAAAGCTCCCCGAAATGGTGGCCTTGATGGAAGAGGGATGCCTGGATATTGTGGCAGTCACAGAAACATGGTACGCAGAGAACCATGACTGGGATGCTAACATACCATGGTACACAATCTACAGGAGGGACAGGGAGGGAAGAAGAGGAAGAGGAGTAGCTCTCTGTGTAAGGAAAGGGATCAAAGCAACAGAACTAAAGGGTAAACAGGGAGGAGAGGAGAGGAGGCACTGTGGGTCACCCTGGAGACTGGAAATGGCACTACAGTCTGCACAGGGATTGTGTACAGACCCCCATCTCAGGGGGAGGAAGTGGACAAGGAAATGATAGAAGGCATCCTTAGGATGGCAGAGAAAAGGGAGATATTGCTGATGGGAGACCTGAATATGCCAGATGTTAACTGGAGCACCTTTGTTGCAACCACATCCAAGAGCAGAGCCATTCTCGATGCCCTACAGGGGGCATGCCTCAGACAGCTAGTTTTGGAACCCACACGGGAGGGAGCAATCTTAGACTGGGTACTCTCAAATGGAGATGGAGAGAGGATCTCCGATCTTGACGTGGGTAGCCATCTGGGAACAAGCGACTACCAAACGGTGTGGTTCTCGATAAATTTAGCTGTAGAGTCAAGCCATACAAAAGTGAAGGTATTGGACTTCAGGAGGGCTGATTTTGTCAAAATGGGAGAGTGCCTCAGAAAAGTACTAACAAACAGGCAAAAAGGTGGGGTGGAGCAACAATGGGGAAATATCAAAACCGCCATCACAGAGGCAACTAGCCTTTGTGTGAAGCAAATAAATCAGAACGAAAGAAAAAATCACTATGGTTCTCAAAAGAAGCGGTGCAGATGGTTAGGGAGAAAAATATAGCATTCAAGAAGTATAAGGAAACACAGAAGGAGCAGGGCAGAGAACTGTACCAGTTAAAGCAGAAGGAAGCGGGGAAGGCATTCAGAATAGCAAAGGCCCAAACTGAGGAAAAGATAGCCAACTCAGTTAAGAAGGGGGAGAAAACCTTTTATAGGTACATTAGGGAGCAAAGAAAGACTAAGGCAGGGATACTGAGGCTGAATAAAGAGGACATTGGTTTGGCAGAGAGTGACAGTGAAAAAGCAGGGATACTGAACGATTACTTCTGCTCAATATTCACAATGGAAGAGCCGGGGGAAGATGCCTAATCCAGTCAATAGAAGCACTCTGGATGGGGTGGTGTTGATATTAGTCCATTAACAGAAGAAAGGGTTCTGAAGGAACCCTTAAAACTGAAGATGGATAAAGCAATGGGGCCTGACGGGATTCACCCCAGAATTCTAGAAGAACTAAGGGAAGAACTAGTAACACCACTGACTACCCTTTGCAATAAATCATGGAAGGATGGTGTAGTACCTGAGGACTGGAGGAGAGCGGATGCAATTCCCCTTCACAAAAGTGGGAGCAAGACAGAGGCAGGAAACTACAGACCTGTCAGTTTGACCTCAATGGTAGGGAAAATGATGGAATCACTTCTGAAGGAAAGAATTGTTGAGTACCTAGAGGCCAGTGGGGCACAGGACACAAGGCAGCATGGATTCACAGCAGGAAGGTCATGTCAGACTAATCTAATTGATTTATTTGACTAGGTGACCAAAGTAGTAGACCAGGGAGGGGCTGTGGACATAGCCTACCTAGACTTTAGCAAGGGATTTGACACAGTCCCACACAAAAGATAAATAAACAAATTAGCCAGCCTGGGAGTGGGTCCCAAGGTGGTATCCTGGATAGAACACTGACTGGACAACAGGACACAGAGGGTAATAGTAAATGGAGTCCGCAGTGAAGAAAGGGGGGTTACTAGTGGGGTACCGCAGGGTTCAGTACTGGGGCCAGTCTTTAATGTCTTTATAAGTGACATTGCAGAGGGACTGGAAGGAAAAGTATGTCTTTTTGCAGATGACACAAAGATCTGCAACAGGGTTGATACACAAGGTGGGGTGGAAAGGATGAAAAGGGACTTGGCAAGGTTGGAGGAATGGTCAAATATATGGCAGCTTAGATTCAACGCAAAGAAGTGCAAAGTAATGCACCTGGGAAACAAAAACCCAGGGGAAGAGTACACAATGGAGGTGAGATACTGACAACAACAAAAATGGAAAGGAACCTGGGGGTAGTCATATCAGACGACCTAAAGGTGGGCCAGCAATGTGAGAAGGCAGTAAGGAGGGCTGGGGGGATACTGGGATGCATGGGGAGAGGCATCAATAGTAGAAAACAGGAATTTGTTGGCCTTCTGTACAGACAGTTGGTAAGACCACTTCTGGAGTACTGTATACAGTTCTGGAGACCCCATCTTCGCAAAGACATAGGGTGGAGGCTATTCAGAGGAGGGCAACCAAAATGGTGCAGGGTCTGCGCCAGAAGACATATGAAGAGAGACTAAAGGAGCTTAAGATGTATAGCCTCAAGGAAAGGCGGGAGAGGGGGGACATGATAGAAACTTTCAAATACCTCAAGGGAATTAACAAAGTCCAACAAGGTAGCATCTTTCAGAAAAAGGCAATTGGAAGATAGAGGGGGGACAGCTCAGATGCAATGTGAGGAAGTATTTCTTCACAGAGAGGGTTGTAGATGCATAGAACATCCTTCCTGAGGAGGTCGTAGAGTCAAAAACAGGGAATTCAAGAATGCATGGGACAGACATAAGTCAATTCTAGGGGGTGGGGATAGGAGGAAGTCGGCTGTTGGTTAACTAGGATCTGCAGCTTATCCGTGTGGTAGGGAAATGGGCAGACTAGGTGGGCCAAACGGTCCTTATCTGCCTTCAGATTCTGTGTTTCTATGTTTCATCCGCTTTTTGCTTAACTTAACTCAAGGTTGTTCGCCAACAAACTGGAAATACAAAAGGAGTGCTGTTAAAGAGGAAGAGAAAGTCTATTTTCAAACACATGAAGCTTTTGGAACAAGGTGGCCTCAAGAGTGTGAGGTGGCCCTTTATGATATTATTTATCAACTTACCATGCCCCTGTTCTTGCTTATGCAGATCCATCAAGCCGTATGTGTTGTATACCGATGCCAGATTAAAGGGACTTGGCAGTGTACTGTACCAACTGTATGAGGAAGGCCTACGCCCAGTGGCGTTTGCTAGCAGGAGCCTAACACCATCTGAAAATAACTACCCTGTACACAAATTTGGGTTCCTCGCACTAAAATGGGCCATTGTAGATCAATTTCATGAGTATCTGTATGGTGCGAAAATCCTGGTAGAAACTGACAACAACCCTCTTACCTGTATTCAAACCTCAGCAAAATTAGACGCCACTGGGCATCATTAGCTATTGGCCCTCTCCACCTATGACTATTCAGTAGAGTATCGACCAGGCCTAAATTACATTGACGCTGACTCCCTCTCGAGGAGACCTGACACGAGCTCTAAGTGAGTAAGAATGTCCAAACAATCTTTTAAAGCTCTTTGTCAGAAGTTTGGTAAAGATGAACACCTATCCTCTGAAACTGTCGATTGCCTGGTGAACTGTCTGGGCCCTCCTGATACTAGTGTTCCTGCGGCCTATTGCCATCTTGCAGCATTGGATCTCAGCACCCTGCATCAACTTACTGCTGACAATATGTAGTGGGCTCAATCCCAATATCCTGTGATCAGGCCAGTGTTAGATGCCATTCATGCTGCAAAGAATGTATCCAAACTCCACTCCTTAGATTCCAGAACTGGTCTGCTGTTCAGAGAGAGAAGAGCCCAGGTTAAAGTTGCACAGCAAATTGCTCTACAGAGAGACTACCAATAAACAAGGTCAAGTTGGCCATCAACAACTAGTATTACCTACAGCTTTTAAACAAGTGGTTCTACATACCCTCCATGACCAGATGGGGCATTTAGATTGTAACTGGACTGCTGATCTGACCTTTCCCCTTTTCTACTGGCCAAAAATGGGAGCTGACATTGACTCATATCAGAACTTGTAGCTGTTGCTTGCAGAGGAAAGTTCAGCCCCAGAGGGCAGCTCCCTTAGTTAACATTTCTACCAGTGCGCCCATGGAGCTTATGTGTAATGACTTTTTATGTTTAGAACCAGATCAAAAGAATACTGGTAACGTGCTGATCATTTTACTTGCTACATCCAGGCATATCCAACCAAAGACCAAAAAGCGTCCACTGTGGCAAACGTTTTAATAGAAACATTCTTTGTCCATTATAATGCCCCACAAAGGATTCACTCTGGTCAGGAGAGAGAGACTTTGAAAGCCACCTGAATGAAGAGATGCCCTCACTCTGGGGGGGTGCGAGAGTCCCAAACTACCCCTCATCACCCTCTGGGGGATCCACAGCCTGAACAATTCAGTTGCACATTACTAGACGTGCTGGGCACACTTCATCCCAGAGCCAAGCCGAGATGGAGTCAGCAGATAAGCATGTTAGTTCATGCCTATAGCTGCTCTAAAAGTGACACAACTGGGTTCTCCCCCACCATTTAATGTTTGGTCGAGAAGCAAGGTTGCCAGTAGACATCTGTTTTGGAGTGTCCCCTGATGGGGTCAAAGCAGAGAACGGACACGACAGACGTGTCAAGGCCCAAGAACGGCATCCTGGAGATAGAGTTTTGTTACGAAATTTGGGACTGCATATGTCTTACTTGCCATTTGTGCAAACATTTTCCTTTCGGGAAACACACCAGTTTCCCGGGGGCCCCTTTAGCTACGACTGTGGCTTTTTCCCCGTTTCAGGGTTACTCTTATTCTGGAGCTTTCCCCTGAAACCCCCAGGAGGTGGACGAAATTTCCTACCTCCAAACTGAAGTCACCTTGTACATAGGTTTTTGTAATGTACAGTTATTATGCCCCCGGAGATACAGGTTAGTGTTCTTAACCCTTATAAATCCTTTACAGTTCATTTAGGAACAAAACAGAAGGGGAACATTTTATTAGTATTGTTTCAGACCACAGTTAAGGTCTACACAGTTAGATTATTGTTTTCTATATTGATTTTACTGTATAAAAAAAGGCAAGCACACACGTTGAATCAGGGAAGCAAATGTCTTTTTATTGAAGTGAAGAGTGATGAGGTCTCCCCAGAGATCCCGGAGATACGGGGCCTTGGCATTGTTCGTCTTCCAGTCCACATTATTCTGTGCTGGATCGAATGTTATTGCAGCGAGGAAACGGATCAGGTCTTCACCCTCCGGGTCCTTGGTGACTCTTCTTTGAAGCCCTGGTGGGGTCCTCCCCATCTTCTTTCTTTCTTGAGCTGATTATAACTCCTGTCAAAATATTTTCACAGAATGTCAAAGGTCTACACAGTCCAATAAAAAGAACCCGCCTTATGCAATATTTAGGAAAACAAGTTGCAGATGTCTGCTTTCTGTGGGAAACCCACCTATCAGAGGTGGAACATCAAAAGTTGAGATGGGGTAATAGATATACAGTATATGCTTCTTCCCATTCTAGTGGCCGCAGATGTGGAGTGGCCATACTTATCCCAGTTTCTACCCCTTTTGAATTGCTTGAGAAATATATTGACCACTAGAGCAGGTATGTAATCTTGAAAGGGACTCTCCATTCTCAACAAGTGACCTCTAAGTGAGTGTACAGCTACCCCTCCCCCCCCCAAGTCTTCTCTCCCAGTAATGCGTACTTTCATTCATAAGTTTCTGGACTCTTTGCAGGGAGCATTGATTATGGGGGGGGGAGATTTTAATGTAACTCTCTCTACTCACCTTGATTCCTCTAACCCCCAGACATATAGATCTTCAAATGCAGTAAAGTATATAAAATGCACTCTGGCCCATTTAGGATTTGTGGATGTTTGGCGGAAATTATTCCCCTCACAAAATGGTTACACTTTTCATTCGGGACAACATCAGACGTATTCCTGTTTAGACTACTCCCCCTCGCCTTGCCTTACTTGCCCCCTGGCCTGCCTCTCCTTCTGGCTGCTCATGACTCCTTGGACCTCCTCGCCCTGAGCCCCTTCCTACTCGCCTCAGATCACAGCCGACCCAGGGTGGCCAGGCGTAACCCTTAGCCTGATGGGTCCCTCTCTCCCGAGGGGAAGGCGGCTTGCAGGGGATACCATTGCACTATTCAGTCAGTCCCCGGCGCTGTTGAGGTGGATTCGAGCGCCGGGGCATCTGAGATGGCGAGCCGGCAACCATCATCCAGCAGACCAGGAGGCAGCTTTCCTTTTCTCCCGGAGGCGTGGCATGCCCGCAGGCATCTGAGCCAAAGCCGATGTTCTGCGCCCCTTGTACAGTGGGGCTTGCTTGAGTTGTTGCTCTCCCGGCCTCCGCCAAGGGGCAGCAGACAGCAAGCCAAGTCCCCTCCCTTCCCCCTGGAGAAGGTGAGCAGTCGTGGGATACTCAAGCCTTCTCCCCCGGTCGGCTCTCCAGCGACCCGAGTCCATTCCCGAACCCAGTCGCCAGCGTCGCAAGCAGAAATCCAACCGCTGCGCCGATGAGCCGGCATTTAGACTACTTTTTTATCGCATGTGAACACTTTTCCCTGATACAAGATCTAACTCTCCAATCCTGCCTTCTTTCAGACCATCATCCTTTGCTACTTAAAATAGACTTGGGTAAACCTCAAAAACAAAAAATGATGGAGATTTAACCTTTCTCTCCTGAGGGATCAGGAATATCTGGAATATATACGTACACATATTCCCCATTTCCTTCAGGATAACAATACACCTGAAATTACGGGCCCAATAAAATGGGACACACTTAAAGCAGTTATAAGAGGAGAAACAATAGCTGATTCAGCCAGACTTAAACGTCAGCAAGATGCCAAATACAAGAAGTTACAAGAGGAACTGCAAGTCTATCAGATTCTTTTTTTTTTTCAGTTAAATGTTTTATTGTTTTTAAAACACAACATAAAATTTAGGAAACACAACAACAGTTCAGTTATGACACCGTACAGTACAGAAACCTGCAAGTAGCATAGTAGTTTGCACTCATGTGTTAACTAACTATATGCAAAAAGGAAAGAGAAAAGTCATAGGTACATCTCGTGGACCATAGGAGGTATATCTGTCTGGGTATAAGAGTGCACAGGTAACTGAGAAGGTTGGTAATCCATGCTTATATTAGAGGCACCTACCTCGGTTTCTGAGAAGAATCCAAAACCATAAAGAGGTATGAGAAATGGTTGGAACCTATTTCTCACTCAGTGAAAGTATCACAGTCATCATATTGGTCAGAATATATATGGAAATGTCGTAGTAGATATTTTTATACCCCTGACAAAATTGCTAAATTTGTATCTGTGAGGCATGGCCTTTGTTGGAGAGACTGTGGAGAAAAAATGGCAAATCTAACACATATTTTTTGTACTTGTCTGAAAGTTACCCAATACTGGTTAGATATAGAAAAGAGCATACAAAATATTGTGGGACCAGAAATTAATTTATCCAATCAAATGATTCTGCTTTATATTGGGGAAGACGGAAAAGTTCCACCAGGTAGAAATAAGTTATGCCTGTACCTGGCAGCAGCTAAAAAGGTTATAACTCGCCTATGGCTAACTGCTAAAGTACCCAACCTCTCTGATTGGCATTCATTAATGACTGAGATATATTTTCTAGAGAGAATAGTAGCTTCTAGAGCTGGAAGGATGTCACAATTTGAACTCCAGTGGAGGCCATGGGTTTTCTATATCTCACCTCAGTCATTTGAAACTGACCAATTTTTGTAAGATATGAATTTTGATCTAGTGTCATTAGATATATAACAGAATGATGTTGTAGAAACATGAATTGCCAACCCGAAGAACATTTCATGTATTGTAAGACAAAAGAGCAATACTGTATAGATGAACTCCTGCTGTCATATAAAAACAATAAAAAATAAAGAATATAAAAAAAAAATTAAAAACAAATGAGGAGGTACTCCTGCTGATTAGACAAGGCTATATATGCTTCGGTAGATATACCTTCCAATGGCTGATTCAGTGGAAGTGTCTGAAAGAGATGGAGAGAGAGTACCACAAAGTAACTAAGGGAAATTATTGCTTCTAGACGTGGAGAGTGCATATCTTTATCTCTGTACTGTGCTATCTGCAGGAGGGCAGAGTAGAAGTAACTATAATAACTGTATTATTTACTGAAATAAGGAAAATGGGAGCCCATTATATAGTGGCGCTCTGAGTTGTGCTATAAAAGGATAAACTATTTAAATTACTGTCATCCTGTAATTGAGGTGAAATATGTCACATCATTTTTATAGTTTTATGCCAGTAGTTTAGTTAAGCAGTACTTTCATAGGAGGGAAGTCTACTAGTACATATTAGAAAAAGTTCAACCGACACCTGCTCTGAAAGCCAGATAGGCCTTGTAGAGAGCCCAGCAGAGGTGGACACTTGGTAGTTGCCCTTTTATCAGATGAAAGCGTCTATCTAATTCAAATATAGTAGCAAGTGCTGATAATATTTCGGTCACATTGGGCGTGGTGGGACTTCTCCAGTTTTTAAGGAGGATATGTTTCATTTGCATGCTGAGCAGCATTAACCATCTGAATTCTTGGGGGCTAAGATTTGGGGCTTCAGATTTAAGGCCCAGTAGCATAAGGGGAGCACTGGGAGGGACAGTGCATTGCAGGATTTTGTTGGCTGCTTGGAGAACTGACTTCCAGATGTCTGTGATTAAGGGGCAGAGCCACAGGATATGGTAGAGGTCTCCTCCAGATTAGAGACACCTCCAACAATTGTCATGTGGGAGTTCCTTCATCTTCTTGAGCATAGTGGGAGATCTTACTTCGAGAGGGGTCTTGCAGTAGGCAATTACATATTGGACTGAAGCCGGCAGGTGTCGGGACTCCACGGAAGAAGTTCTAGATAGCAGTCTCTGGCGAGGGACTGCCCCCATGTCAGGTGACCAGCATCAGGAGACGTTGGTATAAAGGGGCGGTCCCTCACACCCGTCTTCCAGTTCTTTCCCGCCATTCGCTCATGCCAGCGCCTCGCGGTAAAGTTCATCACTCGTCAGCCTCTATCGTCGGTAGTTTTGACCGAATATTTTCGATTTTTTTTTTTGATCCATTGTTAGGTATTTGTGGGGTGTATGCGTGATCCCCTACACCCTCCGAGCATAAGAACAAGTGCGAATCGTGCGGCACTAACTCCCGCATGGCCAAGGACGGCCATTCCCTGTGCCTCTTTGCCTAGGCCCTCCTGACCATCTGGTGGAGAAGTTCCAGCACTGCCTCACGTTCAACGCGGCTACCTGAAGACGGTGGCAGCAGTCCCTGGAGGCCCATATTTTGAAAAAGAAAATGAGCTCCGTGGAAAAAGAGTTGAAAAAGCTCCGGCAGGCGTCCACTTCCCCTGAAGGCCATAGAAAGAAAAAAGACAAGGAGAAGCACTGGGAGAAGGGCTCCTCTTCCACCGCGTCTTCTTTGGGAGTCGCCGTGTTGCAGGTAACGGCCCTCCCTGGGGGACCATACGTGGCAACCGCCTTAGTAGCTTCTCTGGCCCCTTCGGGCACCTCTACCAGGATTTTGGAGGCTTCTGTTCCGGTAGAGCCGCCCCTTGGTGTGAGCGGCTCTGGTAAGCCGGACATAGGCTCCTCTGACACCCACATGGAGAAGGTCGGTAAGTCGCCCGACCCCTCGGGGCGGCCCACGGCCCCTATTCCGCCCGACCAGACCGCCCCTCCATTGCAGCCTGCCTCAGGCGAAGAGTCCGTTAAATCAGATGCCGGCTCCTCCGGCGCCCGCCCAGATCCCGCTGATAAGTCGGACGTCGGTTCGCCCGACGTCCACACAGCGGACAAGCCGACGCCGGACCCTCCCACGTCCACGGTTCCCGGCTCTCCGCAGCTCGCTGCCTCCGAGACCCTGCCCCCTGTAGCCTGACCCCGAGGATTTTTCTCCCCATCCCGGCGATGCTGGGGTTCCTGCTCCACCCCGTCAGACCATCCGCCTGCTGGTCCGGACCGATCTGACGCTGGCACCCCGACGCCGGCTCCTCGGCCGCTGGCCCCGACACCAGTATTGCCGACACCCGCTCCCGGATGCTGCTCCAATGCCGGGCCCTCCGCCCACCGGGTCTTCTGCTCCAGACCCGCCCATGGGGCCTCCAGCC
Source organism: Neoceratodus forsteri (assembly GCA_016271365.2). Classification (NCBI taxonomy): domain Eukaryota; kingdom Metazoa; phylum Chordata; order Ceratodontiformes; family Ceratodontidae; genus Neoceratodus; species Neoceratodus forsteri. The sequence goes on along the minus strand of CM057456.1, from coordinate 761,099,028 downwards.
GGGCCGTCTGCTCCAGCAGCGCCCCTCCCCCCCCAGTTCCAGGGTATCTGACCCTATCGTGTCCGACGCCGTCTTACCCGGGGCCGCAGTATCCACCCCAGTACCCGACGCCGGCCTATCTGACGCCGCAGTACCCAGTGCCTCAATACCAGACGCCGGGCTTCCCACCGTCAGGTTTCGGATACACGCCTTACAGGTATAATCCATACCCATATCCCCCCCCCACCTCCACTGCCCCTTCAGCTGCTGGTGGACTTGCAGGAGACTCTGGCCTCCTGGTAGGCTGAGGCCAAGGCTCAGCTCACCAGAGAGGTGGAGAGTTGTCTTCCGACGACGGTGCCGGTTCCGGTTCCCGTACGTCCACGATGACAAACTCCCTCATTGCCTCCAGCTTCCCAAGGGGTCCGTTCCTCCCCCATGCCAGGAGAGGGAGTCTTCTTCTTCACCATCTTCTTCTTCCTTGGATGCCTCCAACAGTTGTTCCGAGCAGGACGACGAGCCACGCTCTCCATCTAAGCTCAGGCCAAGGACTCCTCCGAAGTCTCCTCCGGAAGATCCTTCCTTCTTTTACGGAGTTGCTACGTAAAATCCAGGAGCTTCATAAGTGGCAGTCCTTGGAGCCAGATCCCCAGCGTAAGAAACTCGCTGAGCATCTGGATCTGCCCGTGACAGCTCCCACCTTGGTGCCACCCTGGATTGAGCCTCATGCCGATCTTGTTACCACTATTTGGAAACGGCCATCTGCTTTAGCTCCACTTCCTCGGAAGTCGAAAAGGCTATATCAGGCTCCCGAGGGTGTTGAATTTTTAGACTCTCAACCTCGAGCTGATTCGGTCGTGATTAGCGCCGCTCACGGTTGGTCAGCTAACCCAAGGCATTTGAGCTCGTCTCCACCTGACAAAGAATCCCGTCTTCTGGACCAGTATGGCAAGAAGATCTTCGTTTCTTTCACTCTGGGTATTAGGGCCCTGAATTATGTCGGTCACATGGGGGATTACCAGAAGGCAATTCTTAGTGAGGTGGAATCTAAATTGGACTCCCTTCCGGACTTTCAAGTCAAGCAGGAAGTGGCTGACCTCGTCCGCTCTGCATGTTCGGCCAGTTGGCACATGCTTCGTGCAACTTACGATGCAGTGGACGCTGCTGGAAGGAGCTCAGCTTTTGCCATAGGCTTACGACATCATGTTTGGCTCCGTGTGTCAGGGTTGGTCCCGGAAGTGCAGTCCGCCATTCAGGAAGCGCCCTTCCGGGGTTCGGTGGTGATGTCAAGGACATCATCACTGATCTGCAGGAGAAGGGGATGGCACTGAAGTCTGTGGACTCCATGTATCATCCCCATCAAGCGCAGCACCGTTCCTTTTGCAGATGGAACTGGCCAAAGGCGAAACCCCAAGGAAAGCAGGCCACTAAACGCCGGGCCCCTCTGGCTGCCAAGCCCCCACCCAAAAAGCAGCGGGTGCTTCAGCTGTGATGCTGCCCCACACCACCTGACTCCTTCCCTAGGAACCAGTAGGAGGGAGGTTTTCCCTCTACATCTCGGGCTGGGAGAGGATAACTTCAGATTCCTGGGTGCTCCAGCTAATTGCAGAAGGACACTCAATAGAGTTTCTCCAGAAACCACCTTGTCACCTTTCCCCACGGTCGGCGTACTCTCGGGAACACCTTCTTCTGGTCCAGGAAGAGATTTCAGCACTTTTGCTGAAAGAGGCGATAGAGCCTGTCCCCCTTTCTCTACAGGGAACGGGTTACTATTCCCACTTCTTCCTGGTCCCGAAGAAGACAGGAGATGTAAGGCCGATTCTAGATCTCAGTTCCCTGAACTGATTCGTGGAGTACAAGAGGTTCAGGATGCTCTCCCTGCAGAGCCTCCTGCCCCTCCTTCGGTCTGGACAGTGGCTGTGTGCTCTGGATATGCAGGATGCTTACCTGCACATCCCTATCCACCCTTCTCACCGTAAATACCTCCATTTTGCTTTCCAGGGGGACCACTACCAGTTCAAGGCCCTCCCATTTGGTCTTTCCTCGGCTCCCCGGGTGTTCACCAAATGCCTTGCGGTAGTAGCGGCCTACCTGCGTACCCGGGGGTGCAGGTTTTCCCGTACCAGGACGATTGGCTCCTGGTGGCCTCATCCAGGGAGGAACTCCTGCACTTCCTCTCCCTTACCCAGCAGGTCTTTGCCTGTCTGGGTATTACCATCAACCATACCAAGTCTAACTTGATCCCATCCCAGAGGCTCCAGTTTATAGGGGTGATCCTGGACACGACCTTGGGCAGGGCCTTCCTTCCACCGGACAGGGCGACCACACTCCAGACTCAGGTCAACCTGTTGTCCAGCCGCAGGCGGGTCAGTGCCAGGTCGGTTCTTCGCCTCCTCATGCTTATGGCGGCTGCTATCCCAACAATCTCTCGCGCTCGGCTTCACATGAGGGTCTCTCAGTGGACGCTTCAGTCTCAATGGGATCAGTTGGTAGATGACCTGGACCAGCTTGTCCTAGTCTCCTCCCCCATGGTGCAAGACTTGCAGTGGTGGATGGTTCGAGAGAACCTTTTTCCGGGAGTTCCCTTCTGCCTTCTCTCCCCCCCCCAAGACTCTGACTACAGATACCTCGGGCCAAGGTTGGGGAGCCCATCTCGGACCTCACAGGACCCAGGGCTCCTGGTCCAAGCTGAAAAAGATGCTTCACATCAATGTGCTCGAGTTTCAGGCAGTGCTTTATGCTTTCCAGGCTCTACATCTGCATCTTCTTCCCAGCCACTTAGCCGTACAGACGGACAATATGTGTGTGGTATGGTACATCAACAAACAGGGAGGGACTCGTTCCTACCCTCTTTGCAGGGAAGCAATGCGAGTTTGGGATTGAGCAGTACAAGCACGTCCCGGGGGTCGAGAACACCTTAGCAGACAAACTAAGTCGCTCATCTGCTCTAGCTCACAAGTGGGAACTGGATCAGGGGGTCCTAGATGATCTCTTCCTACGTTGGGGAATGCCACAGGTGGACCTGTTTGCCTTGCCTCTAAACGCAAAGCTTCCCGACTTCTGCTCGCTCACTCCAGAGCGCGGCATTTTTTTGAGAGACACGCTGTCTCTAGATTGGAAGGACAGATTCGTCTGTGCTTTCCCCCCGATCCCTTTGATCCCGAGAGTCCTACAGAAACTCGGCTCAGAAGGAGCACAAATGATTCTGATCGCTCCTTTATAGCCCAGGCAAGTTTGGTTCTGTCTTCTGCGACAATACTCAGGGGAACCTCCTCTTCCTCTTCCTCTCTCGCGACTTTTACTGATCCAGGATCAGGGGACCCTGGTCCATCCAGGTCTCAAGTCCCTTCAACTACATGCATGGCTCCTGCAGACATAGCTCAAGCCCGATTTGGGGTTTCACCCCAAGTGGCTGAGATCCTGGTGGAGGCTAGAAAACCCTCCACTAGGTCTACCTATGCCATGAAATGGAAACGGTTTACAATCTGGGCCGCTTCAAAAGATTTCGAGCCTTTCTTGTGCTCTGTTGGGCGGCTGCTGGAGTACCTGCGCCACCTCTTTGATCTGGGTCTTAGTCACTCATCCCTGAAGGTACACATGGTGGCCATTTTGGCCTACCATGTCCCTTTTGCAGACAGGACGTTTGCTCAGCTGGAAGTCTCCAAGACTTTCCTCAGAGGGGTTCTCCACTTGAGATCCCCTATCCGAGTTCCCGGCCCTCCTTGGGATTTGAATTTCATACTCGAGAAGCTTACTCTGCCTCCTTTTGAACCGGCAACCTCAGCAGACATGAAGTTCCTTTCATGGAAGACTCTCTTCCTAGTGGCCATTACTTCTGCTCGGAGGATTTCCGAGCTCCAGGCCCTGATGTGTAAAATCCCGTACTTGATTTTTCACAAGGAACGTGTAGCTCTGCGCACCAATCCTAAGTTTCTCCCCAAGGTGGTAGCGGAGTCTACATTGAACCAGTCCATAGAGTTACCTGCTTTCTTTATGCAATACTCCAATCAAGGGGAGTACATCTTACACACTATGGACGTTCACCGAATTCTGAGATACTACATTAACAGAATAAAAGATCTCAGAAAGACTGATCAACTGTTTGTCTCTTTTGCCCACAAAAGAGAAGGCAATGCTGTTTCTAAGCAATGCCTGTCCAAATGGTTGTCTCATTGCATCACTTTCTGTTATGACAAGTACAACAAGACCCTTTTGGGTCAGTGAGAGGCCACTCCACCAGAGTCACCGCTGCCTCTGCGGCTTCTTTCAAGAATGTGTCAGTGGCAGACATCTGTGCTGCCGCCACTTGGACTTCCATCCATACCTTTACAAAACATTACAGTTTGGATATTGCCTCTTGCCGTAGAGCAGGCTTCGGGTTTGCTGTTCTGCAAGGCCTCCTTTCTTGAGGCCTTCACAGCTAGAGGATCTGCTTTGAGTAGCTTTCTCCTCCTGTTTGCTTCTTCTTGTTCCAGACTGCTTGGGACTCAGTCCTATCTGTAATTACCTACCAAGAGCCCTCTCGAGAAGTAGGGCTGGTACAGTTACGTGGAGCTTACCGTGGTAGATCTTCGAGAGGGCTCTTGCAATAGTAACTCTCTCCCTGCACTCCATCCCCTAAGCTTTTCAGCTCCTTTTCCAATGAGAGAGATCTGCCTCTTCCCTTGCCTGGCCTTTGGCCTTTGGCAGGAAAGAACTGAAGGTGGGCATGAGGACCGCCCCTTTATACCGACGTCTCCTGACGCCGGTCACCTGATGTGGGGGCGGTCCCTCGCCAGAGACTGCTAGCTAGACATTTTTCCGTGGGGCTCTGATGCCTGCCGGGTTCAGTCCAATATGTAATTACCTACTGCAAGAGCCTCTCTCGAAGATCTACTGTTATGGTAAGTTCTTGCATAACTGTACTTTCTGTACCATGAATGCAGTATTTTGTTATGAATAAGTCTGCTCCGGGCATCTGTATAGACAGTGTGTCCCACCTGCCAACATCGTTTCCATTGATGATCGATGATTAATATTTGTAAGACCTTTTCCCATTTGGACTTTGAGGATTGGTTAGGGATGGGCAGGGTATCCCTAAGGGCGTATAGGGTCTGAGCCGTACCTTTTTGTAAGGTGAACCATGTGTGCATTGGGGGTGTTAGGTCATTTGGAAAATTCCACTTGTGAAGCAGGAGCTTTAGGACATCTCTGATTTGAAGACATTTCCAAAAATCGGACATAGGTAAATTCCACTTACGCTGTAGTTGTTGGAAGGTATCCACCACTAGAGAACCTTTCACCAATACATATTTTAGAAATAGAGTACCTTTTTTCTTGCCATTTGGCCCATGTTATAGGCAGGCCGCCTATAGTGATACTGGGGTTGTTCCATATAGGAGTATATAAAAGGGGGGAAGGGCAGAAATATTCAATTTTTTGTGTAGGATTTGCCAGTACTTAATTTAGGGACCTACAGTGGGATGATATAGGAGATCCTGGGATGCCCCAGGCCATAGCAGAGTAGCTGCGATGGGAGAGCTGCTTAAGGTTTGTTCTGTTAGTAGCCATTGAGGGGGAATCCTTAGAGTAGGGCTGAAACCATTTCATAGTTTGGGTACACTGGTATGCTATCTTATAGCCCTCCGTCCAAGGGAGACCCCATCCGCCATGTTTCCAGTGTTCTCGGAGTGTGTTCTTGCCAAATCAGGGTTTGACGTTGCCCCATAGAAAAGAGCTGATAGTTTTGTCTAGTTTATGGAGCCATGACATGGGAAGAGGTAGGGGGATGTGTGGCAGTAAATGGAAGAATCTAGGTGCAATAGACATCTTAAAGGCAGCAATTTTGCTAGCTAGTGTGATGTTAAGACAAGACCAATTAGTTATCAGGGGGCCTTAGTTATTTTCCCACCACTTCCCAACATTGGCTCCTACTTTGATTCCCAGATATGTAATAGTGTGTTGGGACCATTTCAGACCATGGTGGGACATGGAGTGAGGGAGACAGTTGGAATTAAGCGGGAGAATCTCTGTTTTGGCTTGGTTAATTTTGAGCCCAGAGATATGGGAGAAATGTTTTAGTAGAGTAAGAGGGGGGGAATAGATTTCGAAGCATCTCCTAGGATCACCAGTAAGTTATCTGCATACATTAAGGTTGAGGGCTGTGGCTGTCCTGACCCAATCCCTGTTATGAGGGGGTATTGTTGGATTGCTGCAGCCATGGGTTCCACCGTTAGGAGAAACAAAAGGGGGGATAGAGGGCATCCCTGTCTGATACCTCTGTAGAGTTGAAATGGCTCTGATATTATAGAATTGGTGAGTACCTTGGCATGGGTGGATGTGTATAAAGTTGTTACAGCTGTTCTAAACTGAGGCCCAAATCCGAACTGTTGAAGAACGGTCTGAAGGTAGTCCCATTCAACAGAGTTGAAAGCCTTCTCAAAGTCAATCGCCAATGCCGCCACAGGTGTGGAAGCAGTTTTTGCTAGGTGAATGAGATTGAGAAGGGTTCGAAGGTGGTCTGTACTGTACCTGCTTTTTACAAATCCCACTTGGGAAGGATGTATGAGGTGTGGGAATATAGAGTTTAGCCTGTTAGCCAACACTCTAGCATACACTTTACTGTCAGCATTAATCAGTGAGATAGGGTGATAGCTGGCCGCTTCCTCAAGGGGGTTTCATTTTTTTGGAAGAACGGTGATGGTGGCCTCTCAGAGAGTGTGTGGTAAAATGCCCTTAGCCTCAGCTTCTATGAAGACTTGGCATAGCAGGGGGAAATCGTGTGGGATAGTGCCTGGAGATAGTCCACCAGATATCCATCTCCTCCTAGCGCTTTCCCTTTTTTGAGGGCCATTAAGGCTGTGGAGACTTCCTGTGGTGTAAGGGGGGCTTCTAAAGTAACATTATGAGAAAGGGAAAGTTTGGGTAGCCTGATAGAATGAAGAAAAACCTGGGTATCTGAGGTAGCTGCAGGCCTGAAAGAGGTATATAGGTGAGAATAGAATGCTGCCATAAATTCATTCACATGTTGGGGATTAGTTTGAATAGTTCCAGTGTTTGGGGTTTTCACTCCAGCTGTGTATCTGTGTGACTGCTGTTTACGGAGTTGGTAGAATAGAACCCTTCTGTTTTTGTTGTCTCCCCCCCAATACGTGTGATGAATTCTGAGGAGGGCGAGGTCCACTTTCCTGGAGATTAATTTGTTAAGTTTTATGCATGTTTGCAGGACTCTTTTTCTACATTCGGAGTGAGGGGAGGGGTGAGGTAGGGCCTTCAACTCTTGCTCTGCGGTAAGTAACTCACTTTCGAGCAGGGTAAGTTCACTCTCTTTGCATCATCTTCTGTGAGCAGCATACACGATAATTTTGCCTCACATAGTAGCTTTATAGGCCTCCCAAGTGTTTTGGGCTGAGGTCTCAGAAATGGGATTTTCTTGTAGGAAGAGCTGGGTTTCAGATTTGGCCCATTCGATGAATTTTGAGTCATGCATAAGGAGGGGATCTATTCTCCAGGATGGAGACCGTGGGGTGGTTGGGCCCCAGAGCAGGGTCAGCTGTACTGGGGTATGATCTGATATGACCATGGGAAGAATATTGGTCCCTAGGACACATTATGTGATAGATTGGGATATTAACCAAAAATTCAGTCTGCTAAAGGAGCCATGTACCTCAGACTGAAAAGTATAGTCACGGTCTGTGGGATGGACTAGGCGCCAGATATTGACCAACTGGTATTCAGAGCTGAGGTCCAGTCCGGGTATGTGATTTTTTTTCCCATGCTTGCTTCTGTCTAGGGTAGGGACAAGGGTTAAATTAAAGTCCCCCCACCAGCATTGGTATATCTGGTTTCGCCATTGTCCCCAATTTAGCATTGAGATCCAGAAAGAAGGAGAGGTCATCCTCATTGGGAGCATATTTATTTATTTATTAGAAAAGTCGGATTTACAACCTTTGAGTCATGGACTCATTTACAAAGGCACTTCGTTGTGGGGGGGGTAGACAGAGTTACATAGTGTGATTACAACAGTGAGAACAGTACAGGTGCAGAACATTAAACATAAAGTACACATAGGTTACATAATAATGTTACTTGTAATAGGTTACAGTCATATACAAGGTACCCAAGGGTTACATTGGGGGCAGCCCTGGACATACCTAGATAATACCTGGAGAGGGTGGAGGTAGGGATGGGGAGTGGGGTGGGAGGGAGTGGGAGGGATAGACTGTCCGGAGGGCGTTGTCAAGTCAGGGAGGCCTGACAGGAGGATCCCACAGTAGGATTAATTAGGTGCATCTACAGCAACGAGTGTCGAAGAGATGGTTCCGGAGGGCGATTTTGAAGGGACCAATTTTGGCAATTTCTTTGATGCAGGGTGGGAGGGAGTTGAACCAGGCAGGGGCTCGGTAATGGAAAGACCTCTGGGCTAGCACGGTCTTGGTTCTGGGTACCAGAAAGGTGGCCTTGACAGAGCTACGGGTGGCAACAGACAGGACGCACGCCATAGGAAGCAGAGACCCCCGGGGGGGGTGAGCTCTAGAAAATATTTTTTGGCGAGTAGGCAGGTCTGGGAGCGCAGACGCTTCTCAAAGGTGAGCAGGTCAGTGGTGGAGTAGAGCAGGCAAGTGTGAGTGCGGCTAGGTGCTCCGATCAGGAGCCTGCAGGCCTTATTGATTGAGAGCTGGATTTTAGTCAAGGCAGTATTGTCCGCCGCAGGGTAAATGGGCAAGCCATAGTCTACTAGCGACAGGATGGAAGAGGTGATGGCCAGCCAGAGGGCAACTTGGGGGAGGTAATGTCTATGACGGTATAGTAGGCCTATCCAAGAATTTATGGTGGAGGATAGGGCATTGATGTGAGTGCCGAGTCGAAAGTGATGCCTAGATATTTGTAAGAGATCACTTGCTCCAGCGGGTGCAGAGTGCTGGGGAGAATGAAGAGGGGGGCATCCTTGGTCTTGTTTTGGTAATGTGAGAAAAGAGCATTGACTTAGTCTTCTTTAGGTTAATGACAAGTCGGTGGTCAAGGAACCACTTTTCAGCTTGGTTGTAGGTGTGCTGGAGGGATACCTGGCGAGAAGAGGGATCGGGGTGGGAGGCAGAGAGAACCGCATTGTCGGCGTAGAGGAGCATTTTTCCTGTACCAGAGCTGGGGAGAGTGTTGAGGAAGAGGCTGAAAAGTACATGGCCCAGAATGGAGCCCTGCGGTACCCGGAATGAATGGGCCGGGTATTGGACAGGGAGCCATTTATCTTCACACGCTGGTATCTAGCAGAGAGGTGGCTGGAGAACCAGGCAAGGGGACCAGTGGAAAAGCAGAGTTGGTGGAGGGAGTCGAGCAGGAGGGGGTGACAAACAGTGTCAAAAGCCTTGGAGAGGTTTTTGAACACTGCCCTGGCAAGGTTGCCGGAGTCAAGAGCAGAGTGCAGGTATTGAGAGAACTCCAGAAAAGCATTAGTGGTACCGTGTCCTAGGCGGAAACCATGTTGTTCTGGGCACATTATGTCATATTTGGCCAGGTACTCGGAGAGTTGAATAGACACTATTTTTTCTAGGGCTTTAGAGAGCGGGGGCAGGATACAGATCAGCCAGTAGTTGTTAGGTGTGGACTGATCGACACTCTTATGTATAGGGGTGATTTCAGCTGATTTCGAAGCACTGGGAAACTGACCGAGGCATAGAGACCGGTTTAGTAGGTCTGTAAGGGCGTCTAGGACAACATCCAAGACCAGGCGGAGGATCCTGGAGTCTCGGGGGTCACAGCTGGGGTTGTTGCTACCAAGGGCTTTTAGCAGGTGCGGCCTGGCTATGTGAGGGGATATAGTGTACAGGTAGAAAGCAGGGCAGTCCAAGGCAGGGGGGATAGAGGCGGGGATTGGGTCAAAAAATTTGTTTGGGAGGACAGAGCGTAGTTCAGAGAAGGTAGTATTGAGGCTATCAGCTATGCAAGTTGGGTCTGTAGTTACGGTGCCATCGATGAAGAGCTGGGACGGTGGGGGGAAGCGGGTCTTCCCATTAAGCTCTTTCATACTGTCCCAGAAAGTCCGGGAGGAACCCCAGGTGGATGCGAGGGTGGTCTGATAGTACTCTGGCTTGGCCCGTCTGATGGTCCAGGTGCACTGATTATGTGCCGTGTTGTAGGCTTGGCTGTCAGCCAACTTACCTGATTCGATAGCGATGTTCCAGAGATTATCCCTATGCTTAAGTTTTTGGATAAGGGATGGGGAGATCCATGCGGCATTATGTTTTTTAGTACGTATTCTGGTGTGGGGGGTGAAAAGGTCACAGGCCTTGCTGAAGGCATTGGTGAAGAGGTCTAGGGCAGAGTCAGTATCAGGGGCATGACGGATGGGGGACCTGTCCAGCTGTGCTAGATGCAATTCTAGTTTTCTGAGACCCCGGGGCATAGGCACCGGTGGAAGGTGGCCTGGGACACAGGTTTCGGTTTGGAGAATGACCAGAGAAAGAGGACAGGTAAGTGATCACTAAGTGAGTCGGGGAGGATGTTGATATCCCAGATTTTATGAGGGCTACTAGGATTTGACCATGTGGCGTGTCCAATATAACCATCACCCACCTACCTTGGGGATCAGCTTTGCTATGCAGGATTGTCCAGGGGAGGGATTTATGAATTAAGATAAACACGCCTCTCTTTTTTGTAGGAGCACAAGCATGGATTTCTGACCCCACCCAGTCCTTCACCAAGTATTTGTGGTCCTGCTTGGTCAATTTGTTTTTTTGCAGGAAGGCGATCTTGGTTTTTAGCCTCTTTAAATGAGTTAGGACTTGTTTACTCTTTGAAGGAGAATTAAGACCCCTGACGTTCCATGTTATAAAGGAGGTTTCACCCATGTTCAGGCCAGCATTGGAACATGGTAACCGAAATAGTAAAAACAGTAGACCATGGAGGAGGTTTGTCAGTGGAAGAGATTTGCAGCAGGTCCTGCATTATTTTAAGTTGTAGGTTCAGAGGGGTGTTGGTTGATATAGTAATTACATGGATACATATACTTCTGGATATGCATTTTGTAAAAAATAGCGAAGTAGGTAGGAATGACAGTAATAACACAAAAATATACAAATGATCTGAACTATTTACATTTGATGCGAAACCTTGCACAGTGGTACAAGTGGGTAACATAGGCCGAGGTCTTAACATCCTCTGCGACCTACCCACCTAGCCTGTCAGAGAGAGGTGGAGAACCTGGAACCCTGAACGCATGGGCAGACCCAGGGTGAGTGACGCTCTCCCCCGGGAGGTAGATGGAAGCAGGGATACCTGCCTGTGATGCCTGATGTATTCAAGTGCAACCAGAGGTAAATAATAGGTGTGGATGGTAGCAGCCTGCAGGCCTATAATTCCTAACACAAGGGGAAATGAGGGCAAGAGTAAAAGGACAAGTGTGTGGCCCAGAGTGGTTGAATAAGTCACATATTCTGGTGGCGGGTATATGGCCACTGCAGTCCAGCCATACATTACTACCTGTTTGGCTGAGAAGTGCCAAGGATAAGCTGTAGGACCAAGTATTGTTAATCCTCAGAGTCCAAGATATGGTAATGTCAGGGATCCCTGTACCCCACTGCCTCCATCCCTGCTCATTTAAAAGAAAAAAGAACAATTAGCGTCATAGAGGTGTTGTAAATGACCTGTCCTGTCTGAAACGGCAGTAGACATATTAACTTCTTTTGTTAAAAGCAGATATTAGACATGATGTTAGTAACTAGCAGTGTCCTGGATTCTTTCCGTGCCGTGTGCGACTCTGGTACAGGGACCATTTGGATTTCACACCAGACATTGTCGGAGAGAAAATAGGACTAGCCGGGCCGCTTAGCCCAGCCCCATAAATTATTGCTAACTGGGAGCCACCTCCCCAGAGTCCCAACCAAGACATGTATGCTAAAAGAGAAAAAAACGGAAAGGAATTAAGGACACTTGTCTATGTCGGGTCCTGTTGGTCTGCCACCTGGAGTAATTCAGCATCCGAGGGTGCTTGTTAGGTCCACTCGTCAGTAGTGTTCTCAGTAGTTTGGGCTTTATGGGGCAGTGTCCAGTGGGCCGGCAGGGAGGCTGTGCACGGAGATGTTAATATGTTCAGTTCCTGGGTACAGGCCTCAGTCCTAGCAACCTCCTGCACCATCTCCTCCTCTGAATAGTTGGGGAATACAGTAGAGTCGTCCACATCTGTAGGCGTTAGCAGGGCAAAGTGGTTAAGTGTAGAAAATTGAGTGCCAACATCGAGGAGTTCTGGTGATAACCTGGATAGATCTCCGGTCCTGTCTTGGGGGTGGTCCCACTTTGGATGTCTTCCAGATTGCTGCCGTTTACGTGATCTGGCAGGGAGGGCAGGTCGTCTACCTTGGAATTGGAAGCCGGTTGGTCTAAGTTCCGCGTTGAAGTTAGCAGTGTCGATAGGAGCAGATTTGTTGTTTAAATTCTGTGTTGTCACTGCTTGTTGACTGCCCTGTGATTCTGGTGTGGGTTGAGATGGCCCATTGTTGTGTAGGTACTGCATAAGGCTATCTGGTGTGAAAAAGGACATGTAGGTACCATTAACTTCCAGACGCATAGTTGCTGGATACCGAAGAGAAAATTTAATGCAGAGAAAATGCATCGGTCTGCGAGCTTCTGTATACTCCTTCCGTCTGGCAGCTAACTCACGGGAGTATTCCTGGAAGATTAAAATTCTGTGGCCCTACCAGGAAAGAGCTCAGAGTTCTTGAGCTCCCGCAGAGATCCATTCTTTGTCTGCAAAGTTCAGTATGCGGGCCATGATGGGTTTGGGTCTTTCCCCAGGCTTTGCCATCTGGTCAAGCGTCTGTGTGCCTTTCGATGGTTAAACCTGGGGGAACTTCATGCTGTAAGAGTTCACACAAAATAGCGTAAAGAAAATCTAAGGGGTTGCCACATTCCACCCCCTCAGGAAATCCTAGGAGCCGGAGATTATTCCAACGGCTCCTGTTTTCCATGTCATCCATTTTGTTTTGCAGTGAGTGAATCATCTTATCCTGCTCTCGTATTGTAGCGGTGAACATTTCAAATGCCTCTACATTTTTGTTTACTTTTGCATCTGTTTGGCCGATCTTAGCTTCCAGCTGCTGAAAGGCCGTTGTGGTTTTATTGGAGGCTAAGGTAACTTCGGCCATTTGTTCGAGCAGGGCCCCGAAGATTTTGTTTGTTTGCTGCATGGTTGGCCCTGTGGTGATGTCTGGCCATCTGCTTTGTGCCATCCTGTTGATCGAGTTTGCTGTTTAGTCTGCACCATCAAGTATGAGGGTGGATCGGAGTATAGAATAATGTTCCTGGTAAGTCCTGTTGAATGGTCCTCTGCTACACCATTGCATTAAGTTAAGCTAGGCAGTGTTAATCGTGGAGAGGGCCCCAGGGAAATAGAGAGCATTCATTCTAGGCGGCCATTGTGTTCGGATCCAAGTCATGCCCCCGTTCAGGTCTATCAGCTTCTTTATAGAGAGGGAGATACTGTACTACAAAGGAATATCAGAGAAACGAAAAAGGAATTACAAAATGTCATGGACATTAGAGTGTATACCTGAAACAAGTCAACTATGAAGGAGGGTCCAGAGGGACCCAAATACTAGCCCGAAAGCTTCATGCTAGACGTCAAAATGCAACAATTTTGAAAATAAAACATACCTGCTCAAAGCAGATTTCCCATAAAACTGACCAAATAGTCATCCTTCACTAATTATTATAAGACTCTCTACTCTTCCCCTTCAACAACTCCACAAGAGCGGATCAACTTCCTCTCTTGCTTCTCTCTCCCCATGTTTACAGAATCTCAAAGGGCCACTCTGGAAGCCCCAATTGGGATTAATGAGGTTCTAGAGCACATACAAGTCTTGCATACTATAAAATGTCCAGGCCCTGACGACATTATAGCTGAATGGTATAAATCCTTTGCAGGTTTACTATTGCCATTACTTGTGCCTACTTTTAGAATAGTGGCACAGGGCGAACCCCCCTCCTCCTTCATGGGCTTACGCAGTAATAGCTCCCATCCCTAAGCCAGACAAGGATATCACAGAAACATCTTCTTATCAACCTATCTCCATTTTACGTAGATTACAAAATCTGTATGGCCATATGGGCAACAAGATTAGAACACATTCTCCCTACAATTATACACCCGGATCAATCAGTCTTTATTAAGAAAAGAAGTACTTCTGACAGTATCAGAAGAACCATGCTCTTACTAGAATATATTCAAGACAGATTCCTACTGTCTTGCTGAACTTGGATGCTGACAAGGCATTTGACAGAGTATCATGGGACTTCTCGTGGGATAGACTTGTAACTTTTCCCTTTCTTGATTCCTTTCTAAAGTGGATCCAAAATATATACCACCACCCCAAGCATATATAAGGATAAATGGAGTCATCACCCCCCCATATCTTTATATCGAGCAACCCGACAAGGCTTCACCTTTCTCCTCTTTTATTCGCCTTATATATGGAACTGTTGGCTAGAGCCCTTAGAAAAGATGAATATATTGAGGGAATCCCATTAGGACAGACAACATACAAGGTATCTTTGTTTGGGGACGAAGTCTTCCTGACAGTAGTCTCCCCAGAACAGTCTGTTCCTGCTATCTGGGAAATATTTCTAATTTACGAGGGAATAGCAAACTTTAAATATAACCAAAATGGAAGTACTGCTCCTACACTTTCAACCAACACAAAGGTTAAAACAAATGTTCTGTATAAAATGGCTTTGTACCAAGATTAAATATTTGGGTATCTATATTCCTAAGGACCCCCAGAATTTAGATTTGGTCAGCTATGAACCTCTTTCTGTCCTCATCCAAGATGACCTAACTAAATGGAGCAATTTTACCCTTACATGTTTCCAGCGAATAGAGATTATTCGCATGAATATCCTTCCTCGACTCCTCTACTTGTTTCAGAATGTCCCCTCTTTCCAATCTGGATTCCATTTTAAATCATGGAATATAATAATTTCTAACTTTATTTGGAATGGGCAAAAAAACAGGATCCATCTGTCTAGTCTACAACAGTCATTCTCTCAAGGGGGAGCCATTCTTCCAAATGTCATACTTTATGCTAAAGCTGCCTTTTTGAAAATCCTTTTCTTATGGCTCACCCCCTCTATCTCTGTCCCATGGAAAACAATGGAGTTTGTAATTAATGATCTTTATGATGTTGAGAAAGTTGTATTCTCCACAGGGGAAAGAACACCGTCTATCAGAAATTTTACTAAATATACAACTCAAATCTTAAAAATCTGGCATAATATCAAACAAAAACAAAAATTGAAAGAAATAATGCTCCTGCATACTCTCCTGTCTGAAGATGATGAATTTTTCCCAGCAAAATTTGATGTTACATTTCAATCCTAGAGACGACTAGGACTTAACTATAGCCATCAGTTCCTTATCGAAACAGGATCGCCCCCTTTTCTGCACTACAAGAGACATATGATCTCCCAGATAGAGATCTATTCCGCTATACCCAAGTGAAAAATTATATATTAAGACAGCGAGAACTGGGGACTTCCGGTGACGTCAGCAGCGAGATGACGGCTTAACTCTTCTCTCTGACTAGCCCCAAATACAATCTGAAGGCATCCATCGGTTGTTTATAATGCAGTCACCCTCAAAATCCACTACATCAAAGGTCCTACTCACCAGGAATGCTAATAGTCCAGTACAAAAGCTGCAGCAAATGTTACAGCTGGAGAAATCAGCTGCAATGTTCGACTCTGGAGAGGGTGAGGCCTGACAGGTACTCCTGACCACGTCGGAAGAAGATTGTATGCAACTCGTGGCATTGATACTCCAGACAGCTAAAACCATATCTAAAATAGACTCAACGCTAACAGAATTAAAGGCAGACCTGAACAAAATAGAGCATAAAGCCGATCAGTTGGAGCTGGGTTTGACGAGTGTCATGGATCAGGCCGACGGGCATGACTGACTCCTGCTATTCCTCCTCGCAAGAGAAAGAGAGCTAACAAGCAAGCTGGACGACCTGGAGGGCAGGAGCAGGCGCCAGACTATCCGTGTGCATGGTGTACTGGAGGGCGCAGAATCAGGTACGCAGGACATGATCTCCTATTTGCAGAAAGTCCTAAAAGAATCACTAAGACTCCCACCAGACTTGGATGTCTCTGCGGTCACGGCCCATCGCTCACTAGTGCAGCGGCCCAACAACCCAGGGGCTCGACCCAGGTCTATCATCACCAAAATGACATCTTACAGCACGAAGGAGGAGATCCTCCGAATAGCCTGGAGGCTACAAGCTATCTCCTTTGAAAGACATCATATTACTATTGATAATGACTACAGTGGAGGAGAGCAGACAAGCCATGTGGCCCATTTTGAAACAACTAATAGCTAAGAATGCGAAAGCCCAAATTCTCTACCCGGCATGTTTAAAAGTGGAAACGGGCCAGGGCATCAACATCTATGAAGATCTAGTAGCAGCGGCACGTTTTCTAGAGGGCATAGGTATTACTGTCCCGCACCTTGTTAAGGAGCATCTCGAGAAGGAGTGGTTACAGTCAGCCTGGGCAGTAGCGCGAAAAGGAGCCCCGAAGCAGCAGCACTCATGGTCAGCACAAGCTACCACACTGAGGGCGGACATCTGTACCACCTTAAAGAAATATGGATCCCCGGTTCTCATACATGGGATTGCCTTGAGGGACAGTCAGCCCACAGCAGACTCCAGGGAAGAGATGGACAGTGACATGAGGGACACAGACCAATGACTCAACAAGTAAGGCAAAAAATGTTGTAAGATGGGGTGCCCTCCTCTGCCCCCCCCCCCCCATGGGAACTGTGAAGGCCAGTTTTGAAAAATAAGATCTGTTATATTGAGGCCCTCTTAACAGAGAGAGCAGGCTGCCGGCACCCTTGGGGAGGGGGTTGGGAAGACGATTACCTCGGAGGGAGTGGCCTAATCCACCTCTTGGATTTCCGAGGGACTGCCTGAACACAGTTTCCACCAGAACTTGAGGAAATACCTTGAACTGTCTTGAGACTTTGAGGGGTTCAGGTCTATTTTTGACAACCATCTTACACGGTCCAGATTGTTGGGGTTTTTTTTTTATACTTGCTTTATTATAGTTCACAGTTTTCAAGCACATCCCAATGTATATACATTTTACACAGTTAATACATCTTTAGGTAGGATGACAAGCTAGAAATCCGTAAACACATGATATCTCATCATTCCTCTCTGTGTTATAATATTAAGAGATCTAGGTACATCTTTCTTTTTTTTTTTTACTATTAACCATTAACACTAACTAATGGCCAGGTTATTACTTAAAGTAACTCTCCATCATCCTTATAGTCTTGTAAAAACACCAGGTTCTTGTGGGGAAACCACTCCCCTTCACATGGTCAAGTTTTCCCTCCGCCCCTAACCACTATTCCTCTCTTGTTCCCTCCAGTCTTATTTCATTACTTCTGTTCATTCTTTTAGGGTCAAGATTTCCGGTCTCATCTCTCTCTAATGAGTCTGCCATTCCTCCTTTCCTCATAATAGCCATCTTGTCCATCTGTTCTGGATTCCTGGTTTAGTTGCCTGAGAGAAAGGTGATTTTCTCCATTTCCATTATATTTTCTATTAATTTGGCCCATTCCCCCAGATCCGGGCTGTCTCTCTCTCTCTCTCACCACCTCTTAGTAATAGATTTCAAAGCAGCAATTACCAGTATTGACCACAAATACCTTGTCTCTCTCCCTTTTATTTCTTGTGGGCCAATACCTAACACTATATGTTCAGGTCCCAAAGGTGTCTGGACCTCAAATTCTAGAAATGTGTCACCTGATACCCTCCCAAAATGAGACAATCTATGGGCAGGCCCAAAAGATATGTGCCTGAGACGCACTACCCTCTCCACATTGCCTCCAACACTCTGAGCCTATCCCTGGGATAGAGTGACCCAGCTGTACAGAAACCAGGAAAAACTGGGTCCTCACCTTGCAACCGAATTCCTTCCACAATGGGGAGGACGTGGTACCCCAAGTGCTCTTCCACACCTGGGACCATTGTCGGTCTGTAATAGATATGTCCATGTCCCTTTCCCATTTTTCCTTAATATACTGTGAGGAGATACTAAAGTCATTTAAAAAATTCTTATATAACATGGTGATCATGTGTCTTGCATTAGTTGCAAGCCAAATCTGTAGGAATGGTAGATCCCCCCCCAATCCCTCACCTCATTTCCTTTGCCCAGCTGATCATTTATATAGTTCCTTAACTGGTAGTATCTTAATCTATCTTGTGAGGCAATATCAAATTTTAACTGTATCATCTCAAAGGACATCAGGGAGGAGCCATGAAAAAGCTGATATGGTGCCTGAAATCCTTTTCTTGCCTATCTTAGGAACCAGTTGTCCAGTTTTTCTGGTTCAAAATTGGGGTCAAAGGCCCACCATGTGTATTTCCATAATTGTCTTTTGGTGTTACCTCTACTAATGCCCCTTCTCCAACCCTCTAAAACCGCTGCTGTCCCTGAATAGGTCATAGTTCCCTGTACCTTCCCCTCTGCAAAAAGGGCCGCCTGTAGGGGGACCTCTCTAACCTCCACTAAGTCAAGCCTCTTCCAGTGGGATGTGTACACCTGGTTGCCCCACAATAATGCGATCCTCATTTGGGACGCTGTCCAGTATCCCTGCAAGTGGGGAAAAGCCAGACCCCCTTTGTTTTTGGGGAGAAATACAAGTTTTTTTTAACCCTTCAATGCATTGTTCCCACAAAAGCTTATAAACGTCCTTTGCCAAGATTCAAGATCCTCTGGGAAACAACGCATGGGACACGTTGAAATAAATAAAGCAACCTGGGCAAGGCATTCATTTTTAATGCTTGATTTCTTGCGTGCAAGGTTAGGGGGAGCAATGTCCACCTTGTGAAATCTACCTTTAATTGTTGCACTAGTGGGGTGTAATTCAAATTTAATAGGTTGGCCATGTTTTTACTGATCTTGATTCTCAAGTACTTGATAGTTTCCATGTCCCATTTCATTGGGTAGCTCTGCTTAATTTCAACAGATGGGGTATAGAAAAAAACTAAGGACCTCAGTCTTGCTCCTGTTCAATGTAAAGCCTGAAAGTGAGGCATAGGCCTCTATCTGCCCAAACACCTCTGGTAGTGAATTATCTGGGTCTGACAAATGCAGTAGGACATCAGCAGCATATAAAGCTAATTTCTGCTCTTCACCCTTCCCCATTGAAATTCCCTTGACCCCTCCATTCTGTCTTGTACTCTGGGCCAGGAGCTCTATATAAAGAACGAACAGCAGTGGCAAGAGAGGACACCCCTGTCTCGTCCCTCTTCCCAAAGGGACTGCTTCTGAAACATGACCATTTGCACGTATAAAAGCCAAGGGGGACTTATATATTTTAAACAGAGCCCTCACGAATTTCTGAGGGAAACCAAACCGGGAAAGGACCTGGCCTAGAAAGGCCCAAGAGACCTTATCAAATGCCTTTTCAGCATCTAGGCTGATAAGGAGGGAGGGGGTCCTTGTATAGTTAATCCGATCTATAACATGAGATGTTCTTCTCAGGTTATCCTGAGCTTGACGTTCTGGGACAAAGCCGGCCTGGTTCATACCAATGAGACCAGGGAGGTAATGTTGTATTCTTTTAGCTAAGATGGACGTGAACATTTTATAGTCCATGTTTAGTAAGGAAATTGGTCGGTACAAGGAGCATTTAGTAAGGTCTTATCCCGGCTTGGGGAGCTCCGTGATCACAGCCCTATCACATGAGGGGGGTATTTGCTCATCCTCATTTAGCACAGCTTTGTATAGAGCCAAAAGGCCTGGGAGTACTATCCCTCTAAATGTTTTATAGAACTCTGATGGTAACCCGTCTGAACCCAGGCATTTACCCACTTTCAATCTTGAGATTTCTGCGGTCACCTCCGCTTCCGTAATAGGGGTTAGCAGTGACCTCCCCTGTTCTTCCGATAGGCCTGGTATCGCTAGTCCCTCCAAAAAGGCTTGTACTCTTTGTACACACAGTGTCTTATCTGGTGTATATAGCTTACCATAAAATAATTTAAAGGCATCTGTTATCTCCCTCACCCCATGGACCATTTCTTTTCTCTGTGGGTGCCATATTGATGTTATTGTGGCTTTAGCCCTCTGGGCCCGAAGCCTGCCAGCCAGTAATTTCAATGACCTCGGTCCTCCCTCATAATGTTGTTTTAAAAAATGTAGCTTTTGTTCGACCTGGTAGTCTAAGATATCATTCAATTCTTTTTTAAGTATCTTCAGCTGCTTAGTCCTTGTGTAACCCCCCTGCAAATGGGGGTTCCCAAAAGACTTCCAGGAGCTTGCTTGAATGCTCCAAGCCTGAATGGTGTTTGGCATTTAAGCCATTTATCAGTGAGTGTTTTTAGAGCCTCTGGTACTGTCTCTTTAAGAGCTGTCTGCTTGCAGACATAATTAGTTTGTATGGGGGGACTGTGTGCTTCTCTGAGTACCACTCGAGCTGCTGCCAATTCACTTCATTTTTGCAGTCACTAGGAGTGCAAAGGGAACCTATCTGAAAGATGTAACTGTTTGCCAGAAATTATTTAGAGTAATAATGAAATTACAGTTTGTCTAACCTGCTTTCTTTGCAGTCAGAACTGTGTCTGCTAGTTCCCCATTCTGGTTTTGAACTGCTGAACTGGACCAATCAGTGTGGGGTAGGGTAGCTCTGGAATGGTGCCTTGGACGAATCAGAACTTGGACTCATAATCTGAGCCAGCCACAAGAGGATTGTATGGGCAGTGACTCTGGGAGATGTAGTTTAGACTTCAGTGCCTTTTGGACCAACAGCAGCAGTCTATTGTGAGTGACAGCCAATCCAGTCAAGAACTGGGAGGAACTCAAAGAAGTGCCCGGTTTTGTCGGTTGGAGGTTCAGTTGAGCTTTGGCAGTGAAGAAGGAAGGAGCCCTGTGCTTTTCAGTGTGCAGTTTTAGTCAAAAACGTGTGTAAGGCCCAGAGTTCCGGTCTGCAGCTTGTGTAACAGCTTGTTAGGACTGAATCCGTCCTGTGAAAAGAATCAAAGGATCTCTGAAGAGTATAAACCAGGCTCACCCTGTAGAAGACTGGAGGAATTGCTGAAAATTGCACTCGGTCTGTCAGGAACTGAATCTGCTGTGTGTTCTCCCGGGTATTGTGCAGTAATTGCGATCGGGATACAGATGCAGCCTGCCTGGTATAGTGCTTTCTTTTATATGGATGTGTGAAGAGGTTTGTGTACCTCAAGTGAGCCCTGCTGACATTGAAGGACCCTATCTTATTTGGAGGTCGTGAGTACTAATTCAGGGTCGCTCCCTGTTGAATTGCCACATTAAATCCAAATGGAATTACTGTACTGCTGACTGTTTAATTCTCCTTTTCTCTGTGTGAAAGGGCCCCTACCAGCTGCCACGGTTTGGACTAGCCACTAGGGCTTGGGTACCCAGGGACAGTAACTGATAGGGATAGGCCTGTGCACAGAGCCATAGGTAGATTATTAGAGTGATAAGCTAATTAACCTGATTTCCCCCTGTCCTTGTTATACCCCCCTAAATAAATCAGAGCTGCTTGTTTCAGCAAAGTTATACTGCCTGAGGTATTTGTCTATGTTAAAGTACTGTACTGTGATTGTTGCACTGTATCTCATTTCACAGAAGGTCCCAGTGCCGGAACCAGACCTGGGGGTAAGTGTATACTGTGAAGGTAATTCTGTGATGTTGTGTGGGCCACTAGTGGGAAGAAAGGGGGGTTGCAGTGTCCCAGAGGGCTGTGACCAAGTTAGTTTAACTATTGCAAACCCTGACCTCTGGGTGGAGGCACCCGCCATTGGATCCAGGCCCCTCAACCTGTTAGTGGCAAATCAGGCAGGGGTAGTAGCCCCTGGGATAGCGCCATCTAGGGGTTACACTTGTTTTGTCTATTTTACCTTTCTGGAGATCTTCCAAGTTCTTAATTTGTATGGATAACCTTAGTTTCTTAGCCTCTCTATCCTTTTTCTTTTTAGATGCTATTGAAATGAATTTCCCCCTTAAAACTGCTTTTGCAGTATCCCACCTTATTGCCTGAGAGGTATCTTGAGGTGAATTCTCAGCCATATACAGTAGTTATCAAATGTTTCCTTAATGCTCTCTTTGACCTCTGGATCATTCAGCAATGATAGGTTGAGACGCCAAAAAGTATTTCTCCTAACCTCTCCTATATCAGTCCTCATGAAAAGAGGAGTGTGGTCAGATAGACCTAAGTCTCCCACCCAACTCTCCTTCACTCTGTACATATCTTCGCCAGGCACCAGAAAATAATCTAGCCAGGAATACATCTGATGTGCAGCCGAGAAAAAAGTGTAGTTCCTCCCTTTCCCATTAAAATACCTCCATACATCTTAGAAACCCAGTTCCCTCACCAATTTCTCACCTTCCTCGCTTTTCCATGTATTGCTCTCGGTATTTGTGAAGTAGTATCTAAAGCAGGGTTCAGTGCCAAATTAAGATCCCCCCACATATTATGGTGCCCTCGGCCCAACTCAAAAGGGTGGTCAAAACGATCCTATATTCTTGATATCTAGAACCCGGTGGGAAATACACGGAGGCCAAGATGACCATCACTCCCCCCAATCTGCCTTTCAGCAGAGCGTAGCAACCTTCCTTATCTGTCAAAGTATCCATTTTTTCAAAATGAGTTTTGGCTGGAACCAGAATCACCGTCCCCCTTCTTCTACCTTTTTTATATGACGATGCCACCATGTCCCCAAAACCAAATTTCATCAGTTTGGCATGTTCTTGCTTTGACAAGTGTGTTTCTTGCAAAAAAATAGTCAGCTGTAGTTTTCTTTACAAAGCTCATAACCTTGCTACGTTTAACAGGGTTGGTGAGGCCATTCACATTAAAAGAACAGAACAGCGAGCCCATCCCAGCCATCACTCCTGTAAATGAAATACAGACTGGCTTTCATAACGCTATTACCCGAGTGCCTTATTAAGCTGTCCCTCAAACTGGCTAAAGTCATTAATGTGAGCACCATTGATACAGTTAGGATGATAAGAGTTACCTGGTACAAAAGAAAAAAAATACTTAACATTTCCATTAACATTGTCAGCCAACATGGCTTCTATCCAACATTTTAAACAAAAGATAGCTGACTTCCAAGGTAGGAGATTCATGGTATAGAATCTCTGGTTACCCTCACACCTCTTTCTTATAGGTCTTAAATGAAAGTGGAGAGTAAGGTGAGGTACAATTGCCCTGTGCCATAAGCCCTCACCTGGAGCCGCCCTATTGGGTTACTCAGCTCCGCAAAAACTATCAAGGGGAGAGGGGTGGAAGCCTCTTCCTTGACCTTTAATGTGTTGTGATAAACTACGATAATAACAGGAAGTTATTAGTAAGTTAGAACCCCACAGTTTAGCAACTTAAAAGGCGTCGACACAGTAGGTGGGCTCTAAAAAAAAAAAAAAAAGTGCAACACACAACCGTTATTGCTTGGTCTCTCATCCCATTGGCAGACAACCTTCGACCTGTTTTGAGCTGCATATATTCTTTTACCTTATGTGGGTATGGACTAGGAAAGCAGAACAGTGCCTGAGTGACACCACTGAGCCCCCCCCCAGGCAAGCCACACGTCATCCGCACGATAGGCCGCAGCAGCTGGGGCCAGTATCCACATACCACCAGAGGGACCCTTTACATTCCGTCTTTCCGAGGAGACGTTAAACCGAGGTCCCATCTGCCTGGATTGGTGGTAGTTCAGGTGGATGTTAAAGATCCCATGGCACTTATCGAAAAGAGCAGGGGAATTTCCCCGGTGTCCTGGCCAAATTTCCCTCATTCACTAAAAATACCACCAACAGCTTAATCTGGTTCAAGGTCAGTTAGCATTCATCTGTATCCCCCTCCCCCCGGGTCGTGCCTGAAAATAGGCAGGATTTGTCTAGTGCACTTACCCGGTCAACAAAAACTAAATAAATAAATAAATAAAACTCCTTTATTCATACTAGGGAGAGTGTACCAATGATATGAATGAGCCCTCTTCGTATGGGCCGGCCGTAGCATAAATAAGCCTGGTTTCTAGTTCGGTGGGTTTCGGTTCTCCCGAGAGCTGTCAGGCCCTCAGTGCAAACCAGCCCATTCCTTATGTTTTTAGTTTTTTTACCTTTTTATGTTTAGGCCTCTGCACGGTCCAGTTAGCCCCTGACCCTCCGAACAAGAAATGTGATCATAGATCAAGGCTCATCCCCCTCTGAGCACATCACTCCCTGCTGTAACGTTGGTCTCCCAAAGTTATCCGGCCCCTAGTTGCTTGCACCAACATGCTTCAGTCACCAGCATCCCAGGGGCGCAAGCCCCAGCAGCGCCCCCTGACACTGATCGCTCCCCCCATCCCCTCCCAATATATATCCGTTTGTTAGACCATTCTCCGTTTTTGAATACAGTCAACCCAAATAGTACATTTGATTTGCCACAATTTCAGAGAAAAAGGAAAACAAAAAAGAGTTCCCTTTAGCCTCATCAGCAACTTGCCATTTCAGTCCTAAAAGACCAAGTCCACCACCAGATCCCGAATGCTCAAGCCCCAGAAAACGACTGCCGTTTCAGGTGCCTCCCTCTTCTTCTATCCCATCTTGCAGCTGCGTAGTCAGAACACCCCGCTCCTCTCGAACCCCCAGTTGCTCCAAGCTCCTATCCATGTGTCTCTTTGTGCCAGTCTTGTTCCACAGAGCGGAAGTGTCCCCCTTCTCCCTCGTCCCTCGACCTTTGGGGCCAACAACTGTCCAATTATTATTCTGTAGTTGTCTCCTATTTTGTTCTGCAGATAAACGTGGTATGCTGATTTTCAAAGTATGTAGAAACTCCTCTGCTGCTTCTAGCTCTTGAAAACAAATTGGGCCCTTCCTGTCATTATCTTTAGCCTAGTAGGGTATTCCACAAAAGCCTTAAGATTCTTCTCTTGCAACAACTTCACAACCACTAAGACCTGCCTTCGTTTGTTTAACAGTTGTGGGGTATAGTCCTGATCGAGAAGCCAGGCGGACATCTCCAAGTGAATTCCTTTTCCCCAGGCTAACATTAAAACCTGTTTTTACCCTGTAGTCTAGAAAAGCTATCACTATGGAGCGTGGTCTTGCCTTCAAGTCCCTAAGGCGAGGGATTAAGGATCTGTGGGCCCGAATTATGTTTAGTTCTTTCTCCTGTGGGAGGTTCAGGATCTAATGTAAAAAAGAACTCATGAATTCCACCATGTTTTTGGACTCCTTACCTTCCGGTAAACCATGGATGTGAATATTATTGCGGCGGTTTCTATTTTCAAGTTCCTCCAGTTTTTGCTCCAATTTATTTGCCCTCTGGTGAAGGTCAAGCAGTGCAGTATTATGGGCATCTGTCGTGTGGGTATAATCTGATATCACAGTCTCTAAACTTGTTGTCCTCTGTGCTAAGTCCAGTATATCTTGTTTTTGGCTCGAGACATTTTTATCCAGGTGCAGTAAAGTTTCATTCATTTGCTTTAGGGTAGAACATAATTGTTTAGATGTTATCGTATACTCCTCCTCTCCGTGGCATGCCCCCTCCGCATCGTCATGCTGCATTTCCATCGTTAGCTGCGCCATCACTCGTGAGCCTAACTCCATCAGTGTTTTCTGTTATTTGTTCACCCCACCTGAACAATTTTCCTTCATTTTGTGTTTGGCCGGCATCACATAGTCCGTTATTCTGTGTTTGTACGACAGGATGGGTTTTCTTTTTACTTGATTACAACGGATTTAGGTCGGGTTGTAACAGAACTAAAAAGCTAAGCTGCCATACAGGAAGTTGACCAGACAGGAAGTCCATCCCAGATTGTTAATCAGATATGATTTGAGGGTGGCTCTGGAGGGGAAGAGAGGACAGAACAAAGAACAGAAAAAGTGCATCAAAGTTGATTTTGCCTCGTGCAATGTTGTAATAGCCTTAAATAGAAAAGTAACGATAAGTGTTATGGACAACAGATGTATTGCAATTGCTTACGGTAATCCTAATGACAGGGTACTGTAACAGAAATGACGCCGGGCACGATGTAAAGTTAGCAAATACATAGAGGCACAAGGGAACATCAACAAGGGAAAGGGAGAGGAAGAGAAATATAAATAAAGAGAGTAGGCTTGATACTTACAACCTCATCAGATGGGGGATTAAACAATATATTAGTAAAAGTGGATGTCCTTCTTTATATGAGGGGGAGGAGGGGCATGACCCACTTTTTCTCGGGGAGCCCCCCTTCCTCCCTGAAGGAAACAAGAATGGGGGCGGGAGGAGATGTCTTACCAATAGAATGTTTGTGTACCAATTAGTGTTAGCCACGCTGCTGATGTTAGCCATGCCCAGGGGAAGAGGGAACTACCCTAAAGACCTCCCTTTGCATGGGCAAGCCCAATACCACCATTTCGGGCACAGTGTCACTAGTATGGCACAGGCCAACCTACCGACATACATTGGGGCTGACCTAGGAAGTACTGATGTAAATAGTCAGTATAATTGGGGTCATAACCAGAGATCTCAACATCTATCAAGCTTTACAATGGAGCATCCTGAGGAGGGGCTTAAATGTCCTGTCCAGCTGGGACTTGAAATAACCCCCGGGCCTTGAAGGAGACTCGAGGGAATGAGAACCCCAATTTTGTTCCTCTTAAGTTATACAGTTTGTTTAAACTGTTGTTTTTCTCAAAATTTTGAGAAAAGGTTAAACAGTTTAAGTATAGTTCTAGGATCGTGGATATGTTGCTCATCCACACTGCTTGGCATGTTCCTTTCCGTTTTAAATCTTGCCAGAGGTCTTCAAGCTGGCTCCTCCCACCCGGGTGGTATATAGCTCGGCTCCACCCCATGATGCCAGATCTTCCTTTCCGCTGGAAGATTCAGGTTGCCTCCCTTGTGCTCACGTATTTCGTAGGCCCTGGCTTTCAAAACTTCAGTTTTACTGAAATTAAAACTTGTTCGAGTTAGTGATCGTGCTTTTGCGTCCTCGATCATGGAAAAGAAATCTTCTCCAGGATTTCGCCAGTGTCCTTGTGGCCAGAAGATGTCACTCACCGATCCTCATCTCACGTGCGTCTACTGCCTGGGTGTCGGCCATGACACCTCGTCCTGCAGCTATTGCTTGGCCTTCCATCCCAACGTCCTGGACGACCGCCTGGCACATTTAAATTTGGGGACACCAGAGAAAAGAAATCCGCCGGTGAAGTCCAAGGAGGCTAGGTGGGCAGTTTCCATGGCCATGGTTCCACCAAGCAGCTGGAACGTATGAAGGCGCTTAGGCTAGTTTCACTGCACTCTGACAATCAAGCTTTTTCGCTCCACTCAACCTGGGCTCCACCTTCACAGATTCCTTCAGGAGTTGTGCCAGTCTCTCCCCACCTGGGGAGAGGCACACGCAGGCTCGCACTCCTCCCGATCTCGTAAAAAAGATAAGGAGCCGAGCACCTCTTCGTCTTGGCGAAGGCGCTCTTGGGACCGAGAGAGGTCTCAGTCCCAGGAGCATGCGGTCTCAACCTCAGTCGAGATTGCTTCCTTGGCCGCAGGCTTCACGGACCTTCCGTCTGGCCAGAAGACCGAGGATGTGGCCGATGAGGTCGAGATTGTTCTCGATCCAATTGACCCGCTGTCGCCAACCGTGGCCGATGACTCCTTGGAGAGGACTCCGGTCCTTGTGTATCCCAATGAGGAGACCCAGCCCACCGATGTCCCCATGTCCCAGTTCCAGACCCTCTGCTTTCACCAATCCCTCTGGTGTCTCCCGAGTCGACCTGCCCGATCTCGGTCGAGGTCTAGAACCCCTTCAGCCGAACAGCCAAGGAAGAGCCACAAGCACTCCAAAAAGAGGCGATGCCACAGGTTGTTCTCATCCTCCTCGGATGAGGAGAGGATCCAACGGAAACTCCGGTGCTACGAGGACCTTATGTGGCAACAGCTGATTTTGTCCGGGCATAAGCCGGCTCCGTCACCTACCCCAGTCATTACTTGGCTTTCGCCTCCTAGGCCGAAGCTGACCCCCTCAGAACTGAAGCTTTAGGTTCCTCTGCCCACAGGGCCGGCTCGTCCTCTGGTTCGGCCTATACCGGTCTCTCCAGCGATAGTTGTGGAGCCGCCGCCTACGCAGCCTGTGGGAGGAACTCCTTCCAAAGAGGACCGACCAGATACCTGGCTTTCCTGACGTCTGTTGGTCACGGTCAGCCCGGACCGCCCTCTGCGAGTTGAGGGTGATTTGGGCGGCAGGCCGCTGTACCCTGACTCTTCGGACTCCGATGTCACCGAGCTCCACTCTCATCCTGGGTATGATCAGTTGTCTGTTGGCACAGGGATGGAGGAAGGTCCTTCCTCCTTCCAAGGAATTCTTTGTCTCATCTCTGATTCTACAGGGATGCCCCTGGAACCCATCCAGAAAAAGGCGGAGTACCCTCTCACGGACATCCTCAAGAGAGGGGATACCCCGACGGAGGCTTTTCCTGTGGCCAAGGCCATTGTTGATCCGGCATTCGAACTATGGCAGCATCCTGCCTCATGTCCAGCACCGTCTGCCCACATGGCCTGTAAGTATGCAGTACCCATGGAGTCCCGTGTGGGTTTCACAGAGCACCCTTCGGCCGGAAGCTTGGTGACTGCCTCTGTGTTCAGGCGTACTGGCAGTTCTGCCGACACTGACCGCCCCGATAAAGAGTCAAGCTTTTGGACCATTCACGCGGAAAGTCTATGCGCCTTCCTCAGGCAAGTTTGGCCGTCATCACGGCACACTTCTCTCATGCCCTTCTCGGGTCATTGGTGAAGTCCTCCCATATCTCCCTGCAGACATGCAGACCATGGTTAAGCAGGTCCAGGATCAGGGACGTGCTGTTGCCAAACAGCAGCTCCAGATGGCCCTGGACATTGGGGAGTCTTGTGCCCACTCGATGGCTGCCGCAGTTGCCTCTCGCCACAGGGCTTGGCTGAGGCTCTTCTCCTTCCTGGCGGATACTCAGCACAAGTTAGCTGATGTGCCTTTCCTTGGGACCAACTTAGTTTTCATATGTAAGTCCTTGGAGGGCTGCTGTATCGACACAGACATCAGATTGAATTCCCAGTGTCTGGCCTTGCTTCACTTCCAACATGCCCTGCCCCCCCAAACCGTGATTCACTGTGCATACATATTGGGATGGCCAGGGTCAGTTTTTCCATATACATTTTCTACTCCTCCTTCTGAGCTGGGAGGGGACTCATCTCTCAGGTGGGCTTTTCCGTACACCCACCCCCAACTGGACATCCCCCTGGGTTGCTCTCCCATGACAGGGCCAGTGGAGAGGAGTGCCAGCCTCCCCCCACCACCAGAAGCCAACATCTTGATTGCCGGGGGGAATTGCGGGCACATCCCATCATCACAGAGCCTGCTAGCTCTGAATCTTTTCCATTTTTCTCCCTGGACCCATGAATGTGCAATGGGCAAGGTGACTGTCTCCACCTCCACGGAGGCAGTCTTACGCCCTGTGCATGGGTCCACCCCATTCTAACATTGCGCCTGTGCTGACACCCAGCTTCCACTGGGTGTCAGCCTACAGCTGGCTGCTGATCCCCACCCCCAAGGAAGGAGGCTGTTGATGGGCGCCAATCCTTCCTCGCCCAGCCGACCCCTGAATGACCGAGTCCGCTCCTGAGTCGCCGGCGTAGTGCGAGGTAAGGCATCCAGCGCCTCAGCCCTCTGCACCACCTGGCCGGCTGCCAGGGGTCAATTCTGGCAAATTTGCTTACATACACAGGGGCTGAGGATACACAGATGCCATTGTTTGATCGGTCCCTAAAACATTTACAACTTCAGATGCGTCACAGATGGGCAAGTTTCCTAGTTTGGGTATCTGGGTGTGTTGTTGACATTCATTGATAATTGTGTTTAGTGTGTTTTTTCTAGCAGTTGAAGAAAGTAACAACTAAAATGAATCTTGATTCCACTCAAAACCTGAATCAATACAAACATACTGTATGAAAGTGAGAAGTGAAGCTAGGTTTTAAAGTTGTCTTTAAGCTCTTTACTTTTGTGACAGATGTTAGCTACTGTACAGGCAAACTCTGTAGTGTAGCACAGCGTAGTGTCATGTACACGTAATCACCTTCAATGTGAGACAGAGGACTTCTGAGTGGTAAAAATAGAACATCCTGCCAAATGTGAGACAGTTAAAAGTTATTCAGATATACGTTGACCCCTAATGCCTTTGTTCACCACAAGGGGAGATGACAAATCAGCTGTATGCTGTCATTTTCATAATGTACATTTTTCTTGAATTTTTAAGTTTTTGTTGAGTTTACAGTAAACTATGAAACGTTACAGTGGTCTGTATTGTGCCGGTCAGTGTTGGATGTGGCTTATTGTAATGAGCAACTCTGTGACTGACTGACTGACTGACTGACTGACTGACTGACTGACGGTCTTTGTCAATGGGGACATGTCACATAGTCCAAAGAAATATAGAATTCATCTTTTGTCATGAGAACCACCAAGAGAAAATGTTAGACCCTTCTGACAAGTGCAGATAATCATGTACTTCACTCTGCAGTTGAAGTTTAGAAAGAAGTCAGCAGTGTAATTTTTCAAGTAAGTGCTGTCATTTTCTGAAGGGCAATCAGAACTAGGAATCTGTAGGAATATAAAAAGATGCTTTTTGGTGTTCTGTTTCCTTGGTGCCTCCGATTAACTGCATCTTCTGTGACAATTTGATGAGATAGAAAACTGCATGCTAGAAGAAACTTTTTTTTTTTAATCCAAGTATCATAAATCAGTTTCAGAGTCCAAGTAGGATTTTCAGAATCTTGGGTCATACTTCAGGCTGTGGCTTTCGTTTCACTTGTGTAAGTGCAGTATTGATTAGTAAGTGAAGCGGATTAGGAAGGTACTTGGAATTGAACTTGGTTTTGTGTGCTATAAATCTTTGAAAACATAAGAAATAAGTTCTCCTCAGTGCTACAGAGAGCTAGGGAATATTCTGACATTGTATAATTATTATTGTATAAAAACAAGTGGAAGTTTTGAAATCTTTGTCCTAATGTCTGTCCCCTTTTCACAGCATTTATATTGTAGGTTTTATAAAAGGCATATGGATGTATCAACCAACTAAATGCGATATAGCCTTGTGAGAGTAATGTAAAACAGTAATACAGTACACTAGAAGCTGCTTACTTCTGGAGCAATAGTACAATTGGAAATACTCCATTGTAGAGGCAGACCTCAGAAAGTGAAGTGCTGTACATAGCAACTAGTTGTAGAGCCTGAATCTGAGGTGGGGAGGGCTGTTACCACTCATAAAGTCCCAATCTGGGACTAGGACTGCCAGTAACAGTCAGTCTGGGGCTAGGATGGTTCAGCTAATCATTATGGAGCATAACCGGGTGCCAGGAGAGTTAAGTTACCTGTCGTAAAAGTCCAGTATGGGGAATGGACCTCAGAGCTACTAGTTGTGGAGTCCCAGTCTGTGGCTAGGAGGGCTGAGCTACCACTTATCGTTCAAACCCTGGGGAGAGAAGAGCATGGTGACCTTTGCTGGAGTAATGATCAGATTATAGGAGATATGAGGGACTGAGGGTCCCTTGATATGCCTCTCAAACCCTGCCTAATGCCCATGTTTACAGTGCAGTTCACCTTAAACTCTCACATCAGTGAGTTGCTTCTGCATTTCTCAGTCTATTGCATACGTACCACTAGAGCTAGCCAGAAGTCTTGTAAAAACTACTGCCTAAAAGCAACAGCTCCATTTTGCATTCTGTTGTGACAGAACTGCAAATGCATTCCAGCCGAGTTGCAACACAGTTTTATAAAACTGCACCCAAGCCGGTTAAGTGTTGTAAAACAACATAATGTATGCTGACAGTGTGTTGCCAGCTTTAAAAACACAATGCAAAACCAACTCCTTAACATCACCCCATGAGAGTTTAATGCTAACTGTACTGTAGCTGTCAGCACCCTGTGATCCTGAAAATGTACCTTTAGGGGTCCTTGGCCTCTCTCTGTCTTGTCAAATCTCCAAACAGATGCCAACAGAGGGAGCTCTGTCTGATAGTTTGAGGGACCTGAGCGTCCATACTGAGTCACGTATGGAAACTCAGACATAGCTGCCTATGTATGTTAATGTGAAAGTTTGAAAAATACATGAAATTGTAAGGGGTTGAAAGGCATAACCGAAACTGAAGGAAATGAGAGGAGAAATGCTGGACCAGGAGAGATATGGCCCATCAGTAGTTGATAGAGATACTGGGATCATATGTCACCATGAGAGGGAGGTGACTCATCCAATGTAACTGTTAACCTTTTCTATTTTATTTAACATTTTAACACACAAAAATATTCCTTCAAGAAGTGCATTCACCTCATTTTCACAGCGACATAGGGCAGAGTGGATCATGGACTCATTATTTAACACATTTAGTGGCATATAAAATATATGCACATTATATTAAGCATCATGTGCAAATTAACACCTGTAAGTATATACTTGTATGCTTGGCTTGCCAGCACATAGGATCCTACATATTCCTAGAAATAATTGAAGTGCCACATTGAACCTTTGACCACTGACTTTGTTCCCTGAGGGATGTCCCTCATACAGCAGATACTTGGATTAACTGTGTTCCAGTTTTGTGCTGGGTAATGTATATTTGAGAAAAAAAATGTTTTCTTGCAATTTGCACACAGGAAAAGACCTGAGTCTTCTTGTCATATAAGAACAAGGGCTGTGCAAGACACATACTATTTCTTACCAATACCCACAAATAAGATGGTATTAAGGATGTGGCACCAATACGCAAATACTAGCAATATTCAGCAAGTATTTGTGTGGCGTACTTCTTATTTTTTTCACCATATCTATAGTGGCAGCAGAAGTGATGGCAAGTAGCGTGTACATGAGTGGCAGATAGAGCAGGAGTGTGAGTGCCAGTAGCAACAAGGAAGAGGTGGGGCTAGGAATAGTGTACTGTATGTGCAGGAGCAGCAGTGGGCTTAGGAATAGTGTACTGTATGTGCAGGAGCAGGGGACAAATCATAGAAAGGTGCACCAGCAAGGGTTAGACTTGGAGTAAGTTGTCAGTTATGGGGCAAATTGTGGATTGTCAACAGAGTTCTTCTCTGACATGGGTCTGTCCATGGCCCCGTGGTAATAGGCTACCACACTTCCTCTGAAACAGGACTCACAAGTTGGTAATGGCATCAGCAGGATTATTTGGCAGGCACAGGCAAGGGAAGCAGTGCAGACGGGGATAGGTACATCTACACAACTGAGGGGGCCAAGAGGGCCTCCCCGCAGCATCAGTAAGGCAAGTGGAGCTACTGTAGGAAGATGGGTAGGGAGGAAAGGGTATACATGGCAGTGCGATCAGGGAAAATAGATGGGGGGCAAGTCAGTGGTAGGGGTAAGGAGGTTGGGCGAGAGATGAAGCTAGGTAGGCGCAAGAGGAAGTGTAGTAACAGAACAATTCATGGGCATGCAGCTAAGGGTGTGCAGACATCGGGGGAGGAAGCAGCAGGTAAGAAGAGTGATTTGTGCTAATGCCAAGAGCCTGGTAGCAAGACCTCTGCCCTCCGGGCAATAATGGCTGAGGCATAATTAGACATGTGGGCTGTGACAGAGATGTACACAATACTGAATTATATGAGTGGGAATTACCTGGTCACACTGTGTTCAGGAGGGATGGGGAAAGGGGAGCAGGAAGACTAGCATTATATGTTGAAGAGGGGATCTTAACTTCAGAAATCCTGGTAGTAGACAAAGACAACGGGATAGAGACATTCTGTGCTCAGGTGATTGTGGGCTGAGGGTAGGTGATTACATTCAGAGTGATATACAGGCTCTTGACACAGAAGGAAAACACAGGGGAAGAGATCCAAAGAATGGCAGAACTTAGAAACGTAGAATTTGACGGGAGATAAGGACCACTTGGCCCACTCAGTCTGCCCAGTTCCCTACCTAATGGATAAGCTGCAGATCCTAGTTAACCAACGGCCTACTTCCTCCTACCGCACACTAGAATTGCCTTATGTCTGTACCATGCATTCTTGAATTCCCCCACTGTTTTTGACTCCACAACCTCCTCAGGAAGGCCGTTCCATGCATTCACAACCCTCTTTGTAAAAAAAATTAAATAAAAAAAAAATACTTCCTCACATTACCTCTGAGCTGTCCCCCCTCTATCTTCAAATTGTGCCCCCTTGTTCTTCCACATCTCTTTTTCTGAAAGACGCTACCCTCTTGGACTTGATTTCCTTGAGGTACTTGAAAGTTTCTATCATGTCCTCCCTCTCCCTCCTTTCCTCAAGGTTATACATAGTAAGCGCCTTTAGTCTCTCTTCATATGGCTTCTGGTGCAGACCCTGCACCATTTCAGTTGCCCTCCTCTGGACAACCTCCATCCTGTCTCTGTCCTTGCAGAGCTGGCATCTCCAGAATTGCACGCAGTACTCCAGATGAGGTCTCACCAACAGTCAGTACAGAGGGATAACAACTTCCTGTTTTCAACTGGTAATGCCTCTCCCTGTGCATCCCAATATCCCCCAGCCCTCCTTACTGCCTTCTCACATTGCTTGTCCACCTTTAGGTCATCTGATATAACTACCCCCAGGTCCCTTTCCATTTTTTGTTGTTGTTAGTATCTCACCACCCATTGTGTACTCTTCCCCGGGTTTTTATTTCCCAGGTGCATTACTTTGCACTTCTTTGCATTGAATCTAAGCTGCCATACTTTTGACCATTCCTTCAATCTTGCGAAGTCCCTTCTCATCCTTTCCACCCCACCTTGTGTATCAACCCTATTGCAGCTCTTTGTGTCATCTGCAAAGAGACATATTTTTCCTTCCAATCCCTCAACAATGTCACTTATAAAGACATTAAAGAGGACTGGTCCCAGTACTGAACCCTGCGGTACCCCACTAGTTAACCCCCCTTTCTTCTGAGTGGACTTAGTTTACTATTACCCTCTGCGTACTGTTGTCCAGCCAATTTTTTACCCAGGCTACCACCTTGGGACCCACTCCAAGACTGGCTAACTTGTTTATTAATCTTTTATGTGGAACTGTGTCAGTTGCCTTGCTAAAGTCTAGGTAGGCCATGTCCACAGCCCCTCCCTGGTCTTCTGCTTTAGTCACCCAGTCAAAGAAATCTATTAGATTCGTCTGACACAACCTTCCCACTGTAAATCCATGCTGCCTTTGGTCCTGTGCCCCACTGGTTTCTAGGTACTCAACAGTTCTTTCCTTCAGAAGTGATTCCATCATTTTCCCCTACCACTGAGGTCAAACTAACAGGTCTATAGTTTCCTGCCTCGGCCTTGCTCCCACTTTTGTGAAGTGGAATCAGATCCGTCCATCCTCCAATCCTCTCCTCAGGTACCACCCCATCCTTCTATGATTTGTTAAAAAGGTTAGTCAGTGGTGTCACTAGTTCTACCCTTAGTTCTTTTAGAATTCTGGGGTGACTCCCGTCAGGTCCCATTGCCTTGTCCACCTTCAGTTTTAAGAGTTCTTTCAGAACCATTTCTTCTGTGAATGGACTGGTATCGAACCCCCTATCCAGAGTGTTTCTATTGTTTGGTTTGGGTTCCCCACTCCTCTTCTTTTGTGAATACTGAGCAGAAGTATTGGTTCAGTATCCCTGCCTTTTCACTGTCACCTTCTGCCCACATTCCCTCCCCTTTACTAAGCCTCAGTATCCCTCCCTTGATCTTTCTTTGCTCCCTAATGTACCTATAAAAGAGGTTTTATCCCCCTTCTTAACAGAGTTGGCTATCTTTTCCTCAGTTTGGGCCTTTGCAGTTCTGACTGCCTTCCCTGCCTCCTTCTGTTTTAACTGATAAAGTTCTCTGTCCTGCTCCTTCTGTGTTTCCTTATATTTCCTGAATGCTATCATTTTCTTCTTCTTTCCTGTTACCTCTTTTGAGAACCATAGTGGCTTTTTCCTTCTTTTTGTTTTGTTGATTATCTTTACACAAAGACTTGTTGCCTCTGTGATGGCAGTTTTGAGTTTTACCCATTGTTCTTCCACCCCTCCTTGCCTGTTTGCTTGTGCTTTTCTGATATACTCTCCCATTTTGCCAAAGTCAGCCCTCCTAAAGTCTGTCACCCTTGCTTTTGTATGGCTTGACTGTACAGCTGTGTTTATTGTGAACCACACTGTTTGGCAGTCGCTTGTTCCCAGATGGCTACCCACTTCTAAATCTGAGATCCTCTCTCCATCCTCATTTAGGAGTACCAGATCTGAGATTGCTCCCTCCCGAGTGTGTTACAACACTAGTTGTCTGAGGCATGCCCTCTGTAGGGCATCAAGAATGACCCTGCTCTTGGATGTGGCTGCAGTAAAGGTGCTCCAGTTAACATCTGGCATATTCAGGTCCCCCATCAACAATATCCCTCCTTTTTGTGCCATTCTAAGGATTCCTTCTACCATTTCCTTGTCCCTTGTCTCCCCCTGAGATGAGAGTCTGTAAACAACCCCTGTGCGGATTGTGGTGCCATTTCCTGTCTCCAGGGTGACCCACAGTGCCTCCTCTCCCTGTTTACCCTTTAGTTCAAACAACATGAAGTCTTGCTGTAGTCTGACATAATGCAGTTAGCCCCAGCACTTGAACTGCCCCAGAGGGAGAGAGTTAACTCTATGCTGAAGCATAGAACGTTGAGCTCGAGCTCGGTTTTCAAACCTCTGTCTGTGGAATTTCCCAGTGTAACTGTCAGATTCTTTACTCCACCTAACAGTGAAGTCGTTCCGGAGATTTCCTCTGCTTGGTTCGATAAAAAAGCATTCAGTTTTAAACCGTATATTTTTGTTATTTTCGGTTTTCCAGCCTCTGTCTATGATACAGGTAGTGTGTAGATAGGTAGTGACTGTTTTAGTTATAGAAAAAAGTCTGAAAATTGTTATTTTCCTTGGTTTCGTCCGGTTGGTCCGGTTTGGAACCGACCTTGTTACATCTCCTGTCTTTATTTACTAAATTCTGGGATTAGAGTGGTGTTCCGGTAGCGAATGGTTTCAAAAGAACCAGTGATTTTTCTGCTTCCTTTTCCAAAACCCATGACACAGTTT
The DNA here is from genome assembly GCA_016271365.2 of Neoceratodus forsteri. NCBI lineage: Eukaryota > Metazoa > Chordata > Ceratodontiformes > Ceratodontidae > Neoceratodus > Neoceratodus forsteri. Next base: position 761,062,026 of record CM057456.1, on the reverse strand, counting down.
GTAACCGATCGGTGTTTTATTACCTGGCTTAAAAGCTGCTATAGGGTAATCTAGTAGGTTGTCCATGTCTGAGTAACCCAAGAAGGAAACCAGCCCCACTGAGTTTCAACACTGTACTGAATGTGGGGAGGCCTTTGCCAAGGCCAACCCACACCTCATCTGTGTTTATTGTCTGGGGTTTGACCACCTCAAGTCAGACTGCCAAATTTGTAAAAACTTTCCTAAATCCACTCTAGATAAAAGACTGAGTAGGCTGAGGGAAAGGGAGGCCGAGGAGTCCATAGATCTGGATGGCCAGCCGGTTCGGTTGCGGCAGAACCTGAGGAAAGGCCTACTGACCTAGGCAGTACCTCCTCAGGCAAAAGGAGAGTCAACCCTGAGGGGCCGGTTCCGTCAAAAAGGAAACGCAAGTCTGCCGGTTCAGATCCAGTACTGCATTCTCCAACCGCAGACGAAATAGCCAAAGCGATTAGTATTGTTCAGTCGCTTAGACCGATTCTGTGCGAACCAGTACCGCCAGTTCGGTCGGATCTATCTCCTTCAGATTACGATCCAGTTACTTTCTATGAGGAGTTGGAGGGAGATGAAGACTATCCCGATGATGAGGACCGGGGGATCTGGATATGCCCATTGAAACGGACATCTCCCCAGACAGGCCCTCTGATGTCTCCCCTTCCAGGCTTTCTGAGTCTCTTCACACTTCTTGTTTTACAAGAAGGTGGCTGAAACCCTTCAGCTTCCCTTCGTTGAAGCTGTGGAGGAGGAGGAAGAAGAGCCTGATTTTGTGGAAATGATGGACATCCCAGAGTTCAAAAGGTTGTCTATCCCTCTTCATAAGTCCTTGGGGAAATAGACACAAAAAATTTTACAAACTCCCAATTCATTACCTCTTGTGGACAAAAGAATGGACATGAGGTATATGTTATCAGACTCAGGTACGGAGTTCCTTTATAATCATAGCAGCCATGTTGGGGTAGTGCAGGCTGCAGCCTGTGACAGGGCTAACATTCCTTTGGCTTCACACCCCCCAGACAAGGACTCCAGAAAGGTGGATGCCATGGCCAAAAAACAATATTTGGCATCCTCCTTGGGACTCAGGCAGGCGAAATACATGGCCTACACAGCCAGATACCAGAAGTCTAGATGGGATACTATTCTGGAACTGGCTAAACAGGCCTGCCCCCCAGCTAGCCAAGGAGCTGGAAGAGGTGGCTGTGGATGGAACTGAGGCATCTAAAGTACAATTTCATGCTGCTGTGGACTCCAGTGATGTGGCATCAAGAGTCATGGCTACATCTATGTCTCTTAGAAGGCATGCTTGGCTCAGATGTACTAGCCTTTCACAGGATACCCAGACTAAGGCTATGGATTTTCCTGTAGTGGGTAACTCTCTGTTTGGGGAGCAGACATAGGCTTACAGGAAGGAGCTGGATGAATACAGGACCACTTACAAGAGTGCACAGGCCAAGGAAAGGCAAGCCACTCCACAAAAGCAGCAGTCTAGGGGCAGGGGCAGGCCTTTTCACATGCCTTTTTACCAAGCCCAGGCCTCCTTTCCCTTCCCACAAAGGGGGTTCTTCAGAGGGAGGGGCAGGAGGGGGATGAGCAGGGTTGCTCCCTCCTCCCAGTCTAAGGCTCCTGCCAAGCAGACATCCTGATGTGTTGGCCCGGGTCGACTCCCCAATCCCAGTAGGAGGCAGATTGGCTTACTACTTTCAGGCCTGGAAGTCTGTGACCTCAGACAAGTGGGTCCTGGAATCAGTAAGTGAGGGACTGGCCCTCAGCTTCAAAAAGTTCCCAAAAAGAGGGCCAGGTCTTTTCCACCTGCATCTGTCTCAGAAACCCTTGCCCTAGAGGCAGAGGTGTCAGCGTGGCTCAGTTGGTAGCACATCTGCCTCTGGACCAGAAAGTCGTGGGTTCTCATCCCACACCAGGATTGGACTTGCACCTAAAAATCGCTGGCATCCGAGTGCAGTATTGGGGGGTGCTGTACTGCTGGGGTGTGCTGTCCTTCGGATGAGACGTTAAACCGAGGTCCCTTCTGCCCATCCTGGTGTTGTCCTGGTGGGTGTCCAGGTGGAAGTAAAAGAACCCAGGGCACTCTTCGCAAAGAGCAGGGAACATTCCCGGTGTCCTGGCCAACATTCCCCTTCCCATAAACTGGTTCATGCAATTATCCAGGCTGTGTGTGTGGGTGATGATGTGTGATATGGCCGACACCACACATTCAGTCACTTCACTACCAGTCTAGCATTGCTTGTAAAGCGTTTTGGGATACTGTGTATGAAAAGCGCTATATAAATGCTTCTTCTTCTTCTTCTCCTCTCTTCTAGCTCGCAGAGCTGTAGAGAAGGTTCCTACTCAGCACAGGGAAAAGGACTGTACTCTAGGTACTTCCTTACCCCAAAGAAAACAGGGGAGTGGCGACCCATCCTAGACCTAAGGTATTTGAACAAACACATTTCAAAACCCAAATTCAAAATGGTAACTCCGGGAATAATCCTTCCCTTTCTAAGGCCAGGAGATTGGCTAGCATCCCTGGACCTCAAGGATGCCTACTTCCATATCCCTATCAGGAGCTCCCAGAGAAAATACCTCTGGTTCGAGTTGCCTTCAGGCCATTACCAATTCAAAGCCATGCCATTTGGCCTAACATCAACTCCAAGGGTGTTCATAAAGTGCCTTACAGTAGTGGTGGCTTACCTCAGAAGACAGGGTATCACCATCTTCCCATATCTGGACGACTGGCTCATTGTAGGTCAGTCATCTCTCCAGGTCAGGTCAGCTCTGCAAACCACCCAGGACTTGTTCAATTCACTAGGGTTTCTTCTCAGTCTTCCAAAGTCTGTCCTCGAACAAGTTCAACTTCTTACCTTCATAGGAATAGAACTGGACACTACCCAAGCAAAAGCTTTCCTTCCCCTGGCAAGGGTGAAGGCCCTAGTAGATCTTGCTTCATTTTTTCGACCTCAGGTCTCTCATTCAGCAAGACAGTTCCTCCAACTCCTGGGCCACATGGCAGCTTCCACTGCAGTGGTACAGGGAGCAAGATTTCAGATGAGGGACATTCAGTTCCACCTAAGGTCCTTTTTGGCTCAGAAAATAGACTTTCTCACCAAACTGATTGCAGTGATTCAGACTCTGGTCCAGGCTCTCCAGTGGTGGCTGGGTCAGGACAACCTCAGACAAGGAGTCCCATTTCTCCCTCATGCCCCCTCAGTAGTTCTAACTTCGGATGCTTCTTTCCTAGGTTGGGGAGCCCACCTGGGAGCCCTGACAGCTCAAAGAGTCAGGTCTCCACAGGAGTCTCTCCTTCATATCAACCTCCTGGAACTCAGGGCAGTGTTCCTAGCACTTCAGTGCTTCTCATATTCAGTCTGGGGCAAGGTGGTCCAAGTCAGAAGAGACGACACGACCACAATGTGGTACATCAACAAACCGGGGGGAACTCAGTCCACGGCCTTATGCACAGAAGCCATGAAACTGTGGTTGCTGGCCTAGTCTCTTCAGACTTCCCTAGTAGCAGTTCACCTTCCAGGGAAGGACAATGTACTGGCAGATGCTGTGAGCAGAATATCCCAGGTACATCATGAATGGTCCCTGGACCCCCTCATCCTACAGGTCATCATCTCCAGGTGGGGCACTCCAGAGATAGATCTCTTTGCAGCCTCAGACAATCATCAACTTCCTCTGCTCTGTTGCAGACCTCCACTCCTGAGGATGGTGCCCCAGAATGCTCTTATCTTGGATTGGAAGGACAGGTTTCTCTATGCCTTCCCTCCCTTTTCTCTGCTGTTTAGAGTCCTGATCAAAATCAGAACTCAACCCTGCACAGTGATACTAGTGGTGCCAGACTGGGCCAGACAGCCTTGGTATCCTCTGCTGTTGTCCCTGACAGTGTCACATCCCCTTTCTCATCCCAGGAGATACGATTTTCTGTCCTCCTCTCAGGGGAGGATCTGGTATCCCAATCTCCAGTCTCTCAACCTCAAGGCCTGGCTCTTGAAAAGTTAGAATACACAGGCCTGCATCTTTCTCAGGGAATTCTGGATATTTTGAAGGTTTACAGGAAACTTTCTACTAGAAAGACTTATAACTCCAAATGGAAGAGGTTTAGCATTTGGTGTTCTTAGAAAGGCATTTTGCCTGATTCTGCAGGCATCTCCACAGCCTTGGATTGTCTGGTTCACCTCAGTGGTCTAGGCCTTAGGCCTGCACCTTTGAAGGTTCACCTAGCAGCAGTTTCTGCATTTCTTTCAGCAGGGAAGGGCTCTTCCCTGGCTTCTTATCGTGTTTTCAGTAAGTTTTCCTAAGGTCTGGTTCATATTAACCCTCCCTTTAGAGAACCGACTCCTGTTTGGAATCTCAATGTCTGCATTGCACAGCTCATACAGCCCCCCTTTGAACCTATGGCTTCAGCCAAGTTGAAGTACTTGACCTGGAAAACTGTGTTCCTGGTAGCCATTACTTCTGCCAGGTGGATTAGTGAATTACAGGCCTTGACAGTTGAACCTGACTTCGTATCCTTCCATAGGGATAAAGTGGTCCTAAAAACTAATAGAAGGTTCTTGCCCAAAGCGGTGTCAGATTTTCATCTGAACCAGTCCATGTCTCTCCCAGTGTTTTTCACTGACCATTCTTCTTCAGGGGAAAGAAGGTTATACAGTTTGGATGTTAAAAGAGCACTTAGCTACTACATAGAGCACACTAAGGCTCACAGAAATGACTGTCTTCAATTGTTTCTCACTTATGGTGAGGTGGGGAAAGGTAAGCCTGCCAATAAAAGAACTATTGCCAAGTGGATTGTCTGTTGCATACAATTCTACTATGATAAATTGGGTAAAACACCCCCCTCAGGCCTGAGGGCTCACTCGACTAGGGGTACAGTTGCTACTCTAGCTGCAGCCAGAGATATACCCTTGTTAGAGATCTGTAAAGCAGCCACCTGGAAAACAGTACATATATTCACCAAGCATTACTCTCTGGATATCCAGGCTAGGAGTGATGCTAGGTTTGGCACAGCAGTACTGCAAAGCCTCTTCCCAAAGTAGGTTCTGCATTCCCTCCTCTATAGGGAACTGCTTGGTAGTCTGCATTATGTCAGAATACAGCAAGATTTCATGTTGTTTGAAGAAAAAATTACTCACCATAGTAATGTTGTTTGTTCTAATGGAGTCTTGCTGTATTCTGACTCTCCGCCTCCCATCTCAGAACCTAGTTTTGGGAAGTGGGCTGACAGGTACAGTGTTGCACCTCAGGGATGTACCTTGTACCCTCCCTCTTAGGGTCGGTTAGCTGTTTTATTGGTTCTTTTTCTTGTGTTATACATGTGTTTAGTGTTGTCACTACCTTTTGTTCTTGGGTTCTCATCTTGAGTCTTTTGGGCCCAAATTGTTGCCTTCTGGCTTACAATTTGAACATTTTCCATATTTTTATACTCAGTTAGTTGCTCGTAAGAATCTGGCGGTTACATTGGGAAGTACCACAGACAGAGGTTTGAAAACCAAGCTCGAGCTCAGCGTTCTATGCTTCAGCATAGAGTTAACTCTTTCCTCTCCGGGGCAGTTCAAGTGCTGGGGCTAACTGCATTATGTCAGAATACAGCAAGACTCCATTAGAAGAAACAACATTACGATGGTGAGTAATTTTTTCTTCTGTTGCTTTGATTCTTTCTCTTATGTAGAGAGCTACTCCTCCTCCTCTTTTACCCTCCCTGACCCTCCTGTAGGTTGTGTACCCTGGTATGTTGACATCCCAGTCATGGTTCTCAGTGTACCATGTTTCTGTGACTGCCATGATATCCAGGCGTCCCTCTTCCATCAAGGCTACTAGTTCAGGGAGCTTGTTACCCAGACTAAGAGCATTGGTGCTCATCGCCCTCTATTTTTTAATGGCCTTACCCCTTTTAGGCCCACCCCTGTCCTTACTACTTTTTTGTGGATTTACTCCTGTCCTGCTCCCTATCGACATCTGTACCTTTGTGTCTACTTCACTAACTACCCTGTTTTGTGTGTGTGTGTATGTGTGTGTGTCGGACCTGAGATTTCCCTGCTTCTGTTCATTGCCTCCACCTTTGGTTAGTTTAAATGCCTGCCAATGAAGCATTTAAACCTATTACCTAGGATCCTAGTTCCCCTCCCGGACAGATGCATACCATCATGCCGGTATAGTCCGGTATCCTTCCAGGTGGACCCCAGTCCCCAGTGAAGCCAAATCCCTGATCTCCGCACCATTTTTTCAACCAGTCATTGAATTCCATAGTGTGGAGTACCCTAGCCTCACCCATGCCATAGACAGGCAGCACTTCCAAGAAAGTTACCATGTGTGCTACTTGTCTAAGGCCCCTCCCCAACTCCACAAACTCCTGGTACACTGCTCTGATCCAATTCTCAGCCAGGTCATTTATCCCTAGGTGGATAATGACATCTAGCTCCCCGTGCAGCTGCTCCCACAATTCTGAGGATTCGCTTCCTGTCCCTCTAAGGTATGACGCTGGGCAGGCATCTTGCCTCCCTCTCCCCTCCTTCCCCCAGTTCTACCCCCCCAATGATTGAGTCCCCACGAGGGCATTGTTTCCTTTCCCTCTGGGGTCCTGTGCCACCCTCCTATGGGTCTCCTTTGTGGAGGTTCCCGCATCCTCCTTGGGCTCCACTGTAGGTGCCTCCATAGAGGAACCATGCTTTGCCAGAACAGTGAATGAATTGTGGAGAGGTACAACTGGAGGAATGCACCTCTGTTCCAGTACCCTCACCCTCCCTGAACCCAGCGTGGTCCAACTGCTCCTCTTTCTTGGCAACCTCTGAGGCAGTGGTGGTGGCCCGGGTGGTCTCTGGGTGGGAGACAAGGTTTCCAGACTCCTCCCCAGGTCAGCATGGAGACGGGCAACCTCCTACCTCAGACCAGAGAGGTGCCTGCAAATAGGGCAGCAACACAGCCTCCAGAACGTCTCATGGAAGACTGCCACTCCACAGCCAGTGCATTGCACTACTCCCCACATGTCTGTCTCCCTTCCTGTTTAAGATTTTTTTTTTGTTTGTTTGTGCAAGTGTGTGAGGGTGTTTACCCTCTATTCAGTGTGCTTTGCCATTAAGGATATGAACAGGTGTATAGCCTTTGCACTTTTGGGGAAGTGATGTCAGATGTCAGATCCCCTGACATAAAGGAAATTATACACCTGGGTTGGGTGGGATGAGGGGTAGGGTGGGTGGGAGTAAGCTTGTGCCCTCCAGAAACAATCAACAATCAACTACAACTCTGACCCACCAACCCAGTGAGTGTCTTCCTTCCTTTCAGACACCTATTTCATAGAGTTTAAGTAACAGGTCTAGTCACAAATGACTGCAGATATTCTCCCAGCTAGATTTCCTCCCTGGCCAAAAAAAAAAAAAGTTGTTTAAGTAAAGTTAACCCAAAAAACAGAGAACCAAAACACTGACTTCTACTTACTTATACAGGACCCAAAACTAAAGGGGAACGGTCATCAACAGGATTTCTTAATGTCTGAAAGCCCATAAAAAGCTAATTTGACTGAGTCATTGTCTTTATCTGTGAGTGTTTGCAGTCCAGAGTTATTCATATGTAAATCACCCTGAAATTAAGGGCTGGTGGCAAGCATATGTTTTGGGCTCCTGGAAGGAAATGTTGTCACCGAGAGTCTAGGTCCTTCTTTGACTGTATTTAATCCAACAGGTTAACTAGGAAATAAACTGTTTTATTAAGTGTGTTATAAGGTGTTACTACAACACTGTCTTCATCTATAATAATTGTTTTGTATGTGCATTGAAACTAGTGAGTTATCACCTTTACATTTCAAACTGTTAGTGAAAATAATCAATCTTCAGGATTGCTTTAATCTCTAGGCTGTACTGCCAGCTGATCATCAAAAACTACACATCTCAAGGCTGGCTTTGTGGTGCCAACAGATATTGGGGCCCCATATCAGGATTTCTAAACCCTGGCTGTGTTCATGTCAGTATAGATTTGTGGGATTGCCACAGCACCAACTTCTGTGTTTTGTCATTCCCTCTCTTGCAGTCTTTTCTCTTAAAATTTCAGGCGTGAACTCGGGTCTACAAGTTGCAAATGTGACTACGTACCTACTGGCCTGGCATCATGGGGCCAGCCTTGAAATGTGTAGCTTTTGATTATCAGCTAGTAGTACAGCTGTGAATAAGCTTCATTCATCCAGCAGAATGGGCTTTGAGCATGTGTTAAGATTCTGAAAATATTATACTCTTTTTATCCAACTTTGACTTGAAAAGAAAAAAATAGGACACAAGTACTTGTTTATTTAATTGCAGAAACTCATAGATGGACAACATTGTTAAAACATGCATAATCTAAAATATAGAATATATGGGTGGGTGCGTGTAACCAGAATTTTACACATACCTGAGGTGTGGGATGCAACATAAACCCTGAGGGGTTTATAAAGGCATCGCACACCAAGTGAGTGTGTAAAATTCTGTTTTTTTATACACAAACACATTTTATGTAATTAATGGTGGTATGTTTTCCATTTCAGCACAGTTCAGTTAGTGCAGCACTTCTGTCAGAGATAGAGACACACACACTGCCTGTCTCTCCCTTTTGTTTCTTTTTTTTTTTCTCTTACATTACAGTGGTAACGACATTCTGGAAAGTCGCGGTCCATCAGCATTACTGCATAGTGTAAGACGCCCTCGAAGGGTATGAGCCGCAGGATCAACCAGATTGATTTTTTTCATTTTCAAGGCAGGATCAACTAGATAGATATTTAAAAATATTTATAGTGTATGTTAGAACGTTGTATTGCATCGAAATCTAACTTTACCTAGAGTTGTTGTACCATCGATGTGACGTCACGGTGTTGTTGTACCGTCGTGAGTATGTCACATTGATGGTACAACAGCACGGACCTCTGTGTGCATGTACAAGTCGTGGTTCATAGAGACAACAAACCAGGCACCGCAGTTCATCGGAGCTCAGTAAGTGCCATTTTTTTTTAAAGGGTGGCTGGCACACAGCAGGACAGCCATATTTGTTTTGAAATATTTACGATCACATGGGAGGGAGTGCAGTGCATTTACGGACACGGGCGGGAGCGGTGGTCACCAATATCACTGCACGACTGTGGAGGCAGTCAACAGCTAATTTGTTTAGTGTTGCCCATACACTATAAAAAACAGTGGATGGGCAACAGTAAACAACAACACTGTGTTACAGTTCTCAAGGTTTTCATGCCAACCGAAAACCTCGAGAGCGAATGGTTGTCATGACAACCTCTCGAAGTGAACAACAGTGTTGTTGTTCACTGTTGCCCATCCACTATCCTCTTTAAAATCTTACTTGTCTTAACAGTGTGTGGCAGAACTTGAGTGCTGGTACCAGTGCTCGGTAATGGAGACGCCATGTTGGGCAAGATGTTCAGGCTGCCCACAATGAAACTACACGACATCTTTCTGTGGAGTTGCTTGATTAACAGGTGTTGATTACAACCTCCTGGTTGTAACCACAACTATCAACCGGTAGGTTGTAACTGGAAATAAGTGTCTTTGTATGTAAAAAATGATCACCATTACTGGAGTATTTTACTTCTTTTGATGAAGTTAAAAGTATAGCAGTTTCTTACTAAAATACTTTGGATGGAATGTGATTTTCTACAGTAACAATGCCAGAATTCTATTGGATTATTAGGAGGCAGTATAGTGCAGTGGTTAAGGGCACTGAGCTACAAACCTGGAGACCTGGATATGAATCCCACAGCCCCCAATTACATATTGTGTGACTCTGAGCAAGTCACTCAACTTCCTTGTGTTCCCGGGTGGTACCTGGAAACAAGCGTCAGCTTAGTGTGCCTTTCCTGGTTAAACAATTTCCCCTTTCCCTCATTTTTACTAACAGTTTGAAATGTAAATGTGGTAACTCACTAGCTTCACTGCACGTACAAAACAAATATTATAAATGTAGAAAGTGTTGTAATTACAAAATCCCATCCCATCCAAAGTACTTCAGTAAGAAACTGTTATACTTTTAACTTCATTAAAATAAGTAAAATACTCTCAATAATGCATTTCAGATTATGCACGTTTTAACAGTGTTTTTCATCTACAGTAATTGTGTCCTATTTTTTTCTTTTCAAGTCAAATCTGGATAGAAAGAGCATATTTTCAGAATCATAACACATGCTCAGATTGGTTTTACTGTATTTGTCCAGGAAAGGCACAGTGAGCAACAGTTTGTTCCCGGGTAGGCCATGATCCCAGGCCAGTAGGGACATAGCCACATTTGCATCTTGTAGACCCATGTTGACATGCACAATTGTAAGAGAAAAGGCTATAAGAGTGGGAATGGAAAAGGACAGAAGGTGGTACTATGGCAGCCCCAGAAATCTGTACTGACATGTACAGCTGTCAGTACTGTATATCCTAGAGGTTAAAGCAATCCTGAAGATGGATTATTTTTACTAACAGTTTGAAATGTAAAGGTGGTAACTCACTAGTTTCAATGCACATACGAAACAATTATTAAAGATGTAGAAAGTGTTGTAACAACACCTTAAAACACACTTAATAAAACAGTCGATTTCCTATTTAACCTGTTGGATTAAATACAGTCAAAGGAGAACCTAGACCCTCAGTGACATCATTTCATGTCAGGAGCCCAAAACATATGGATGCCGCTAGCCCTTAATTACAGGGTGATTTACATATGAATAACACTGGACTGCAAAGACTCACAAATAAAGACAATGGCGCAATCAAATTAGCTTTTTATGGGCTTTCAGACATTAAGAAATCCTGTGATGACAGTTGCCCTTTAAGAATTAAATTCAGTGTACTCTATTAAATCACCTCCTTGCTATAAGGAAGCTGGTGGCTGCTCTCTGTCTCAGCTACAGCAGACAGAGTCCACAAACAATTCCTGTTTTGAATCCATAGTTCATTAGGCCCCCTTTAGCTCCTTCCCTTATTAGACACCTATTTCACAGGGTTTAAGTAACAGGTCTAGTCACAAATTACTGCAGCTATTCTCCTAACCAGATTTTCCTCCCTGGCAAAAAAAAAAAAAAGTTACACTAACTAAAGTTAGCCCCAAAAACAGAGAACCAAAACACTGACTTCTGCTTACGTACACAGGCCCCAAAATTAACTGGGGGAGGTACTGATTTTAAGGGATTTCGGCTTGCTCAGTGTAGACTGGAGCATCTCCACAGCAGTAAGCACAAGGAACCAGTCACTGGTGGAAAAGATGCAGGAGGCATTTCTGAGACAGAGGTTTATGAACCCCCACTAGGGAGGGGACTAATCTAAATTTGGTCCTATTAGGGACAGTCTATATGAGGTCTGAGTTGATGAACCATTGTGGTCCATCGATCACAGAACCGTGTTGGGTGAGGGTAAACTACAAACAGATAGGGTCCAGTTCTTGAATAAGGTCCTAGATTCTACTCCAGAAGGGCAAATTTGGGGAAAATGAGGGAGGGATTGGCGGAGAAATTGGGGGATGTGACGGCAGTGGTATGAGTACAGGGTAAATGAGAATGGATATGAAGTGGAATACTGGAAGTGATGGGTCTCTGTGCTTGGATGGTACAGAAGGGCAAGAGGGGGAAGAAACCATTGCGATTTCCAAAGGGGCCAGTAGAGGTGGTCAGGGAGTAAGGGAAGGCATTCAGCAGATGCAAATCAAGTCATACTAAGGAAGATGGGGTGTGTGGGGGTCATATCATGAAAAGCTGAGGGTAGCAAATGGTGGTGAGACAGGCAAAGGCAGAGGCTTAGCTGAGGCTTTCAGAGTGGGTTATGAAATGTGTTCTGTTATATACAGAAACGGGGCAAAACTAAGAAAGGAGTGGTCAAGCTAAAGAAGGGGGAGGATGGGTGGGAGGAGCATGGGCAAGGTTTAAACGAACAGGATGAATGATTACTTCTGTTTAGTGTATACAATGTAGAATGCAGGGCCCACTGCTGAACCGCAACAGTACTAGGGAGATCACTGACAGGTGCCAGTACAAAGCCAGTCATGGAGTAGTGGGTGTTGAAGGTTCCACAGGAACTGAAGGTGAAAAAAGTTGATGGAAAACAGCACCACTGGGCACTCACTAAGAGTGAAGTACACTACAGTCCAAGCACAGATGAGATTATAGCTGATTGCAAAGAGATTTTACTTTTAAGGCGGGTAGTTTACCTGTTGGACACTGAGCCTTACATTTCTGTACAGGTGCCTTTTTTGGACAAATTGTCATATTAGCAATTTAAAAATAAAATCACTTTGCAATCATCTATAATCTCATCTGTCCTTGGACTGTAGAGTGCTGCACTCCTAGTGAGTGCGTAGCGGTGTTGTTTTCTGTGTTATTTGAGGAGTGAGCCCTCTCTGGCTGCTGCACTGTTTTGGTTGTGTTGCAAGAAAAACAAGCATTTGTCAATGCTGAATGTTTGCTTGTTGGCATTGGCATTGATAGTGTAAGTGTAAGAGTTAAGAGAGCTACATAATAGGAATGGCAGTGAAGTATTGAACTGAAGCCAACCCCACCACCCTGCAGAGACTGACAGGCATTGGAGTGTGCCTTTGGGGCGTCAGGCATAACGGCCATGCCATTTCACCACACCCTACCCTGCAGACACCGACAAGTGTCACAGTGTGCCTTGAGGTCTTTGGGCCTTATGCTCACCCCATTCCATAAGGAAATATGGTGAGATGGGTGCAGTATAGGAGAATGGGGTGAACTTTGGGGCCGAAAAGTCCAAGGCACACCTCGATGCCTGTCACTGACTGCGGGGTGGGGGTGGAATGGTATGAGCATTGCAGGCGAAAATCCCAAGTCACACCCCTGATGCCTGTCAGTCTCTACAGGTTGGGGCGTTATGGCCGGAAACCCTAACGCCGCAGGCGTTCATTGGTATTTGCACTCCAATTTTTCAACATGGGTTTTTTGTGACCCCCACCTCGTGAACAGTGGCAATATCAGTTCGTTAGCTGAAAGCTGATTTTGCACAGTGACTACGCCATTTGGCACCACAGATGCGAAAAGACATTTCTAACAGGATGTGAAAAATGACAGCTGTACTGCTCATGAGGAGGTGTAAAAATGGCAATGTTGAAAATCTGGTTTGAAAATATAAAAAAACTGGTGAAGTCAAGAGCGTGCATAGAAACTATAATTAGTTTGGGGATTTTTTACAGCAGATTTTCAACACAGGCATTTTGGGACCTCCACTCATGAACAGTGTCACTGTGATTTTCGTAATCTGTCCCGAACACTAATTTCCCACAGCGACCACGCATTTCTGCGCTGGAAGTGTGAAAACACATTTCAGCCTGGGTGTGAAAAATGACAGCTGTACTGTTCATAAGGAGGTGTGGAAAAATGCCACTGTAGAAAAGCTGGATTGAAAATATTACAGATTCGTGAAGTTACGAGGCTGCGAGGAAACTGCGCAATGCACACTCGTAACACAGTCATTTTATGGACTTTTGTCACCAAATTTTCAACATAGCCATTTTAAGACCTCTGCTCATGAACAGTGTTACTGCGATTTTCTTAATCTGTCCTGAACATTGATTTCGCACACTGACCGCCATTGTGCACTACATGCACGAAAACACATTTTGGGTGAGATGTGAAAAATGACAGCTGTACTGCTCATAAAGAGGTGTGGTAAAATGGCAATGATGAAAATCTAAATTGAAAATATTAAAGGAAATTTAAATTCTGGCGTGCATAGGAACTAGCGCATGCTAATAAAACAGTCATTTTGGGAATTTTATGCAAATTTTCAACATAGGGTTTGGGGCCTACCTCATGAACTGTGACACTGTTGTTTCGTTACTCAGTCCCGAGGTGGATCCACGCGGTGACAGCGAAATCACCTTTTGGGACCGAATAACAAAATGACAGTGACTGAGTTCATGAGTTGGGGCCCCAAGAACCCCATGTTGAAAATTTGGTCTCCGACGAGGAGATCCAGCCTGCTGGGAATCCCACTGAGGAAGTGGTCCCTGACCCCTGGAAGTCCCCGGTCCCAGCGGTGTCTCCTGAGTGACTTAGTCAGCCCGCCCGACCTTGATCGCGATCTCAGACCCCCTCGACCGATAGGCCAAGGAAGGGCCATAAGCGCTTTAAGAAGAGGCAACTCCATCGGTCATCCTCATCCTCCTCGGACAAGGAGAGGCTTCCGTAGAAACTCCGTCGGTGCTACGAGGACCTCATGTGGTAACAAATGATTTTGTCCGGGCACAAGCCTACCCCCGCTTCTACCCTGTCCATTACTTGGCTCTCACCTCCCAGGCTGAAGCTGACTCCCCTAGAGCCGATCAAGTCGGTTCCTCCGCCTGTGGAGCCAGCAAAACCTCTGCTTCGGCCAAAACTGGTCTCTCCACTGATTCTGGTGGAACCACCGCCCAAGCAGCCTGTGGGAGGGGCTCCTTCTAAGGAAGCTAGACCAGACACCAGCCTTTCCCGGCGTCTTTCAGTCACTGTCACTCCTAACCACCCCAGGCAGGTCAAGGGTGATGTGGGCGGTCAACCACTGTATCCAGATATTTTGGATTCGGATGAAACTGGCCTCCATTCTCATCCAGGAGATTATGAATCGGCTGGTGGGATAGAGACAAAGGAAAGTCCTTCACCCTTTCAGGGCATTCTCTGCCTCATCTCTGAGTCCACAGGGATGCCCCTGGAGCCTATCCAGAAAAAGGCAGAGTACCCTCTCACTGACATCCTAAGAGAGAGAGGATACCCCAACAGAAGCCTTTCCAGTGGCCAAGGCCATTGTTGGCTTGGCTTTAGAACTCTGGCAACACGCTGCCTCCCGTCCAGCTCCATCTGCCCATATGGCCCGCAAGTATGCGGTACCCATGGGGTCCCTTGCGGGGTAACTGAACACCCTTCGGCCAAGAGCTTTGTGACTGCCTCTGTGTTCAGACGCACTGGTAGTTCTACTGACACCTACAGACCTCCTTAGAAGGAATCCAAACACTTGAATCACTCTGCCCGGAAGGTCTGTGCGGCCTCATCTTTAGGCCTCCGTCAGGCAAGCTTGACCGTCATCATGGCACACTTCTCCCATGCCCTTTTGGGGTCCATGAATGAAGTCCTCCCACATCTCCCCCCGGACTTGCAGACCACAGTCAATCAGGTTCGGGACCAAGGCCATGCTGTTGCTAAACAGCAGCTCCAGACGGCTCTGGACACTGGGGACTCATGTGCCCATTCATTGGCAGCCGCAGTTGCCTCCCACCATAGGGCTTGACTGAGGCTCTCCTCCTTTCCGGTGGATACTCAGCACAAACTAGCTGATGTGCCTTTCCTGGGCACTGATCTCTTTGGCCCAGGTGTGGCTGGTCACCTTCAGCGCATTGAGCAGTCCAGTGCATCCTTGGATGCCACTTTTGCTAAGGGTTCCTCTGGTCCAAAGAAGAAGCCTTTTTTGCACTCTTCCCTTGCGGCCCAGCAGCCCTCTTTTCATGGGGATCAGCAGCAGCAGGCTCAAGCCTAATGCCCACAGCCCAAGCCCGGACCCTCCCAGGCCCGCAAGGGAGGCTGAGGTTCAGGCCCTGGATCCTCTGCCTTCAAGCCTGCCCAGTGACGGGGTGGGGGCTGCCACCCCTACTCCTGTCACGCCAGCTCTAGGTCCTATTGTGAGGGGGCCAGCTCCGCCACTTTCTTTCTGCCTGGTCTGCTGTTACCATGGACAGGTGGGTCTTAGATGTGGTCGGCCAGGGACTGCCTCTGGAATTCAAGCAGTTCCCTCCAAGCCGAGCCAGCACCCCACGAGAGGAGAGGGTATCCAGCCACACCCGATCGGCTCTTCGAGACGACATTGCTCAGCTCCTCCTCAAGGAGGCAGTAGCTCCAGTGGCAGACCCTCCAGCAGACCCAGGCTTCTTTTCCAGGTACTTCCTGGTTCCCAAGCGGATGGGGGTCTGGTGCCTCATTCTTGATCTGCACAACCTGAAGCAGTATCTCGGGTCACGCACCTTCAGATGGTCACTCTCTCAGATCATACCATCCCTGGAGCGAAGCGTGTTTCTGCTCACTGGATCTCCAGGACTCATTCTTTCACGTCCCAATCCATCTGTCCCAGAGCCAAGGGAACCCTATACGAATTTCGAGCCATGCCATTCGGCCTGTCATTGTCCCCATGGGTCTTCACCAAATGGATTGCAGTGGTGGCAGCCCACCTCTGGCATCAGGGGGTCAGAATTTACCCCTACCTTGACGATTGGCTCTTAGCAGGTTCCACCCAGCAGGAGGTGGAGAGGTCCAGGGACTTGGACCCCAGACCTGCTCCCAACTTGGCCTCCTGATCAACGAGGCCAAGTCAGAGCTTGTGCCTTCTCAGGTGATGTGCTTCATCGGGGCAGAGCTTGACTGTCATCGAGCCAGAGCTTGGCTCCCTGCAGACAGGGCAGAGGTCCTCTCCTCTTTTGCCCAATCATTTCTGGTTGGGCAATTGCGCTGTGCCCGGGACTTTCTGCACCTTTTGGGTTACATGGCAGCGTGCACCTCCATGGTCCATTGGGCCCAGTGGCACATGCACCCCTCTATTGAGAGCTGGCCGCCCAGTGGTCTCAGTGCCACGGTGATTTCGACCAGCTGATCACTGTGACCCAGAAGATGTGGGACACTCTCCAATGGTGGACCGTCCCAGACCAGTTGCAGGAAGGGATCCCGTTTTCCGCCCCGAGCCAATGGCCATCCTTACGACCGATGCCTCTCTCATGGGCTAGGGAGCCCACATGGTGGACAACAGGGCCCACGGGTTCTGGATCCCCGAGGAGTCCCATTATCACATCAACCTGTTGGAGCTCAGAGCAGTCAGACTTTTGCTCCTCAGCTCCAGGGTCAAGTGGTTCAAGTCCAGATGGACAATACCACGGCCATGTATTACCTCAACAAACAGGGTGGCACGCATTCCCATGTGCTATGCAGGGAAGTGCTCCAGATCTGGACACTGGTGAGCCGTCTGGAGGCAGATCTCCTAGCCAACCACGTGGCAGGAGCCTCGAACCAACTGGTGGATGCTCTCAGCCGTATAGGCGAGACATCCTACGAGTGGTCTCTCCATCCAGAGGTAGCTTACAGTCTGTTCTGCCACTGGGGCAAACTGTTGGTGGATCTGTTTGCCTCCTGAGAAAACACCAAGCTGAGGCTCTTTCATGCCCACCCCCCCCTCAGCAGGGCTCACTGCAGGTGGATGCCTTCTCGAAGCTGTGGACCCCATGCCTCTTCTACGCCTTCCCTCCATTTCCCTTGATCCACAGGGTGCTCCTCAAGGTGAAGAGGGACAAGGCGCAGGTGATCCTGGTAGCCCCAGACTGGCCACAGCAGTTCTGGTACCCAGATCGCCTCAGCCTCAGCAACAGGCCCTCGACGCGGCTTCCAGCATGCCTGGACCTGATCTTAGTCAGGGGAAGGTATTCCATCAGGACCTTCAATCCCTGCACCTGGTACCTGAGCGGCTAGAGTTCCAGGCTTTGGGTCTCTCCGAGGATGTACTCACAGTAGTGGAAGCATCTAGGAAGGAGTCGACCAGGAAATGTTATACCTTCAAATGGAAAAGGTTTTCCATTTGGTGTCGGGGCAAGGGCCTGGACCCTTTGTCCTGTCCAGTGGCTAACATTCTCGACTACCTTTGGTCTCTGCCCAAAGGGGGTCTTCTGTCATTGATCCTTAGGGTGCACCTGGCAGCCCTCTCTGCTTACTGGGCATGGGCCGGTCAGCAGACTGTGCAGGAGACAGTAGTCGGGTGCTTTTTCAAAGGCCTGGATCACATATCCCCGCCGGTGTGTGAACCTCCACCTCTGTGGGATCTACCGCTGGTCTTGGCAAAGCTTATGGGCAAGCCATTCGAGCCAATGCACAAGTATGAGATGTCACATTTGTAGTGGAAGACAGCCTTCCCTGGTGGCTTTCACGTCTGCAGAAGGACGGGGGAGCTCCAGGCACTCTCAGTGGACTCCCCTTATCTGGTCTTCCACAGGGACAAGGTTGTCCTGTGCCCCCACCCGAAATTCCTCCCGAAGGTGGTGTCATAGTTTCACCTAAACCTGTTGACTCTGCCTGTGTTCTACCCGAACTACACCTCAGACGCCGAGTACAGGTTCCATACTCTGGACCGGAGACGAGCGCTCTCTTATTACAAGGATCGGACAGCGGAAATTCAGGGAGAGGTTCGCCAGCTGTTTGTCACCTACGCTGAAGCCTCTTCTGGCAGACCTGCAGCAAAGCGGATGATTGCAAGATGGATTATATCATGCATTAGTCTGTGTTATGAGTTGGCGGGCAAGGAGCCTCCCACAGGGATAAAGAGCTCATTCTACCCACCATACCGCTGCATCGGTGGCTGCTTCCAGGGACATCTCCATACAGGAAATCTGTCAGGCTGCTACCTGGAGGACAGCAAACCCCTTTATTCCCCATTACATCAACCTTGAGTCACGCCGGGGTGCTGGTTTTGGGGCCTCAGTTCTCCAATCTTTATTTCCCACGTAAGTATCTAGGGGGTGTGCACCTTGCCTTCCTCCTCCCAGAGAACTACTAGGAGGTCTGCCAAGAAGTGTGGATTAACAACATATCCACATCCCTAGAAAAAAAGGTTACTCACCTGTAACAGTAGTTTTAGGAGTGGTATATGTTTTTCATCCACACGAACCCACCCGACCTCCCTGGCTGCGGACACATAAACCTGGCTTCCAGCAGGCTGAGATCTGGCGTCATGGGGCAGAGTCGAGGGTTATACTATACCACCCGGGTGGGTGGGCGGAGCCAGCTTGAAGACTGTCCAGCTGATTTAAAGGGAAAGGGACACTGCCAAGAAGTGTGGATGAACAACATATACCACTCCTAGAACTACTGTTACAGGTGAGTAACCTGTTTTTCGACTCCTGTAAGGGCCATAAAGAAAGCCCTGGAAAAACTAGAGAGGTGGTTGAGGATGTGGCAGCTAAAATGTAATGGGAAAAAGTGCCAAGTACTACACATGCGGAGCCAGAAATCCGAGAACAGATTATGAAATGGATGTGGTGATAGTGGAGAGCAGATCAGAGGAAAGGGAACTGGGAGACTAATAGTCACAATATGGAAGCATTGGCACAATATAGTAAGGCAAGGCCAGTTTTATTTTTCAAGGTGCCCAATCCCGGAGGCTCTGGGCACTGTACACTTAAATACAAACTATTCATAAAAATAAAACACCTACATAAACAAAACACTAATAAATATAACCAGACTATATAAACTAATTAAAAATAGCAGCAGTCATTAACAAGGGCTAACCCATAGATAAATACTAATAGACAGTTTCTGGGAAGGCCTGACTGAACAGGAGGGTCTTGAGGGGGGCCTTGAACACTTCAACTGAAGGGGCCTCCCTTACAGATGCAGGCAACAAAATCCACAGGACAGGGCCGGAGACACTAAATGCTCTGTCCCTGGCAGTTTTTAGCCTCATCCTGGGAATCGCAAGGAGGTCCCTAGAGGAAGAACGGAGGGAGCATACCTGAGGTAGCGGGTGTCAGAAGGTCAGACAAGTATCCAGGGTCCAGCCTATGCAGGGCCTTAAAGATGAGGTCACCTTGAAGAGGATTCTTCATCTGACTAGCAGCCAGTGCAGTTCACACAGTACCGGAGTGATGTGGCAGTATTTAGACTGCCCCGTCAACAACCTGGTAGCTGCATTCTGCACTAGCAGCCTGTGGAGGGTACCTCCTGAGACCCAAAGTAGAGCGCATTACAGTAGGCAAGCCCAGACGTTACGAAGGCACGTACCAAGGTAGTGAGGTCCATGGGCGGAACTAGGTATGTGTGTGGGTAAGGCAAATCAGATTCTGAGGTGCATAGGGATAGGAATCACTAGCAGAAGGAGAGAGGTAATATGGCCCCTTTATAGATCCCTGGCTTGCCCATTCTTGGGAGTATTATATGCAGCTTTTGAGCCCTTTCTTGAGGAAAAACAGGGACAGGTTGGCGGTGGCATAGTGATGAGCTACCAAAATAATACCCAGGCAAAAAGGTAGGTCCTACAAGGAGTGCTCTGAGAACCATGATACATAAACGCTACAGGACAGGAGGACATAACTGAGACATTAACATACCTTAGCGGAATAAACAAGGTGGGCTGCAGAGAGTTCACAATGAGTAGTAACACAGAGGTATCATTGGAAACTCCCTAAAATTAGTGGAAGTTGTTACGAAGGATGTCTAGAAGTACATATTTACAGAAAGAGTGGAGATGAACTGGAACAAACATCTGGGGAGGTCATTGTGGCTGAAACGTGGTGGGGGTTAAAACCAAGACAGGACAGCTACCTAGGAATAGTACAGAGGGGTGCAGACTGGGGGGGGGAGTATTAAGGACTGATGGGGCACAGTATCTCGATTACTTAGGTTTTGGCAGACTGAATGGACTGCTAGGCCTTTATCTGCTGTCATTCTCTGTTTCTATGAAAGTCAGGCTGTACATTTTCAGGTAGCCTGTTGGCAAAACATACTGGCAAAACTTCACGTTGAACTCAGTCAGCAGACATTTAATTTATTCAGCTGACAATAAATGACAAAAACAGACCCTGACAGAGAGCAAGAGACAGGAGGAGACAAAATCTTGTTCGAATAGAGCTTTAATCTGCTGGTGATGGTGAGGTCTGGAGGGGTGGCAGACAAAGCTGTCAGGGGCTAGAAAAAAGGCAGAAAATGTGACAAGGCATTGGCTGTTGAAGGCAGTTGTATTTATTTCAGGCTGGTACTGGTTTGGGAAGTGCCAAGTAACCTTGTGGGTCTTGCTCATGAGCACTTTTAAAAAATGAACATGGGCTCCATACCGCTGAGGGTTAGTTACCCTGTGTGCCTTGCCCAGGTACTCCATTTAAAGAGCTGCTGACATATTGTTACGTGTCAGGCAGGCAGCTCATTCCAGGAAGTTGCTTGCCTGATGAGCTAAATGAGGTGGTTTTAACATTTTGTTAACGAGGTTAAATACTTAAATTGTACCTTAGTGTGCCCAGCTCATAACTTCTGAATATGAGCCAAGCAGCCAGCCGAACGCTGAAGCCCCACCCTGAAAAATAGCACTTTGATGATGTAAGGTAGGGGACGGGGCTGCAGGCGCTCTATGTAGTAACTAATAGGATGGGAGTAGGATCGGGAGAGGGGGCTCTCTAAATGTACTAACAGTGGAGACTGTTCTCCAAGAGGTGCAATATACATGCGATCTGCATGTACATAGCATGCCCCCCTACACGGCCGCGGATGGGCGCAGGGTGCGCAGATTCATGACCACAAAGCCCCCACAGGGCACCTCTCTGTGGCCCTGCCCTCCTGGTGCACAAGGGTGTGGGGCGGATCGGTGGACATGGGCGGGCATACAATGGGGTGCCTGATCCTGGTCTGCTAGTGGATCCCCTGCGCCGCGTAGCACAGTGGATGCAGGGTAGTGTGGTGGGGCCGCACACACGGACACCGGGCAAGTGCCCATGTGACCACTCACAGCGGTCCAGGAGGGCTGGGGCAGCTTGGCGGAGGGGTCCTATGGTGTTTGCTGTTGTTGGCGGCATTCTTTCGGGGGGCACGCAGTGGCTACGGCTGCCTTCAGTTTGCGTAGCCTGCACCCCCCCTCACCCAGCGTTCTGTGCTTTTGTGAGTAGCGTGGAGCATGGGAACGCCCCCTGCACTGCCACCCGGACTGCCCCCATGTGGAGCTCCCCAGCCTGCCAGGGGATCTGGTGCTAGACAGCCCCACTCCCCTGTGATGAATTGGGTACAAGGGGTGTGGCGACCATGGAGTGTCTGTGTACCACAGATACGTGGTGCGTAGGCACTCCGCCCCTTGGAGAATGGGCCCCATTATCTTTGCTGGCAGTTCTGCATGTATGGGGCTATAATATATGTGATATCATAGCCCCACATATGTGGAACTGCCAGCAAAGATAATGTTAGTACAGTTAGAGAGCCCTCCTTCTCCAATCCTGTTCCTGTCCTTACTACATAGAGCACCTGCAGCCCCATCCCCTACCTTACGTCATCAAAGTGCTGTTTTTCGGGGCAGGGCTGCAGCGCTTAGGCGGCCGCTTGGCTCGTACGCAGAAGTTATGAGCAGGGCACACTAAGGTAAAATTTAAGTATTTAACCTCGTTAAAAAGAAAAATTTTACAACCACCTCATTTACCTGATTAGGCAGGCAACTTCCTGGAATGAGTTGCCTGCCAGAATCATGTCAGCTGCTCTTTAAATAAATCTAGCTTTTATTAAAATATTAAGTAGGTACTGTACCTTGGCTGAGGGTCAGTTTTCTTGTGCGTATTGCTAAGGAGCACCATTTGAAAAAAAAGTCAGCTCTTATGAAAATATTTAGAGGCACCTTACCTCCACTGTGGGTCTGTTACTGTACCTTGTGCATCTTGCCCAGTGTTACTTGCCTTGAAAAAATATTCAGCTCTTGTTAAACCATTTAAAGGCACCGAACCTTGGTTTGGAATCACTTACCTTGTGTATCTTGCCAATCGTTGTCATATAAACATATTTAGCTGTTGCATAAATATGTAGAGGTATCATGTCCATTACCTTGGGCATCTTGTTCAGGAGCAACATTAAAAAAAAAAAACTTAATGGCAACAAAAAAAAGCTTGGAAGAAGGTTGATTTTTTTTTTTTTAATTATTACTTTTTATTTACTGCCTTAGTAATTGGAATTTACAAAAAGGGATTTAAATTCTTTGGTTTAACGTTATGACCTAATCTAGTCTACTTTAGGCATGGTTTAGTTAGTATCTTTAGATCTTACATCGAGAGGGCTCTTGCAGTAGGCAATGACCATTAGGACTAGAGCCGCCAGGTGCTAGGACCACATGGAAAACTTTAGCTAACCATGTCTGGCGAGGGACGGCCTACCCAATGTCACATGCCAGACGTCAGCATGACGCTATGTAGTGGGCGGTCCCCACGCTCGCCCTGCAGTTCTTTCCCGCCATCAACCTGCGCACGTTGGACCTCACGGAGAATGCTGCTTCAGTTGACCGCCATTTTCGGATGAGTATTTCACCATTTTTCTTTGTTTTCTGTGTTTCTAGAAAAGTAAATCTTTTTCGTGCATGTCTTCTCTGACATCTTCCAAGTCGCATAAGAACAAGTGCAATTCCTGTGGCACACAGCTCCCTCATAAGGACGGCCATTCCCTCTGTCTTTTCTGCCTGGGACCTGAGCACAAGACCGAGGAGTGTGAGGCCTGCCAGAATTTCTTCCAGGCCACACGGAAATGCTGCCAACAGGCCCTGGAAGCCCACATTCTTAAACTGAAGATGGCTTCCATGGAGAAGGAGCTGCAGAAGCTGCAGGGATCATCTTCCTCATCAGGGGGTTCTTCTGACTCCCACAAGAAGAAGAAGAAGGACAAGAAGCAGCACCGGGACCACGATTGGTCTCCTTCCCAACCGTGGCCTCCTTCAGATGCCGCAGATGCCAAGTGGCCTCCAATTAACATGGGTGACGCTCCACCCGCCAAGTCTGTTTCCTCCGAAGAGCAGCCCTTGGTCCCCCCACCTGAGCTGGTTGCGATTCAGGTGGGCATCTCCGGAGTTCTGTAGAAATCCGCCACTCTTAGACCCCTCAAAACCCCTGGGTCCAAGTCTGGTGGCGCGGCTGATAAGTCTGTCATCAGCTCCTCTGACGACCGGCCAGCCGGGCTGATAAGCTGCATGCCAGCTCCTCTGGCATCCATCCAGCCATGGCGCTTTCGTCGGGCCCTGATAGGCCTGAGATCGATCCACCAGATCAGCGCCCGGTGCCGCTTCAGTCGCAGCCTTCCCCATAGGGTTCTCTGTCTCGGGATACTCCTTCCCCTTCCCCTTCTCCTTTGGTGGAGACTCCTGGCTCACCTGATCTTCCTGAACCAGAGTTGGAGGAGCATCCGCTAGACACCACCCAGGTGCCAGAGCCGGAACGTCCGACACCGGGCATCCCTCAGGAGTCGACGACTCCTGCACTACAGACTCCCCCATCTGGGCCCATTGCCCCACCCCAGAAACTGGTGGGACCCTCTGCCCCTTTAGGGCCAATGCCAGAACTTCCACTGGTGGGTCTGGCACCAGACCTGACGTTACCAGGCCCTTCCTACCCTCCATCGTAGCCCCCGTCAGGCCCCTCGGCCCCTCCTTTGGGGCCTGCACCTGGTTATCTGCCATCAGGGCCTCCATCAGGACCCTGGGCTCCACCGTTGGGGCCTTCACCCGGTCTTCTGACACCAGGCTTCCCTGCACCTCAGTACCCCTCTCCAGGGTATCTGTCGCCAGGGTACCAGACACCAGGATACCCCACGCTGGGGAATCTGATGCCAGGCTATTCCATGCCCAGCTATGGTACTCCGGGCTATCATTACCTGACGCTGGATTATCACTTTTGAGGCTACCCGCTCATGTACCAGCCTCCTCCACCTCAAGTGGACTTTGGAATGGTGCTTCAGTCTTGGTGGAGCGAGACCAAGACCCAGCTGGTTTCTGAATTGGACCAACGCCAGCTGGTCATGGCCTCCCTACCGGTCCGACTAGAACCTACGCCCAGGTCCCTTTCACCAGTGGAATCTCATCCTTCTACCTTGGGCCAGGCCTCATGCCCTACCCTGGTAGCAGGCGACAATAGGGGCCTCATGGTCTCCTCTAAGGAGATCCCTCTTCTGCGGGCTCTGTCCCTGGACAGAAGCCTTTCATTGGACTTGGACTCTGACTCTTCTACCTCCATCGCTTCGGGCTTTGAGACCCCTTCCCTGGAGGATCCCTCTTTCAGAGAGATCCTTTGGAAAATTCAAGAGGCAACTGGGAGGAAGATGGAGGACCAAGACCCTCAACATAAGAGACTGGCGGAGCACCTAGACATGCCAGAACCGTCGCTGCTTCTCATTTCTCCATGGATAGGCCCGCATCAGGATTTGGTCTCCATGGTTTGGCAGCAGCCTTCTTCGGTGGCCGCAGTTGCAAAGAAGGCCCACAGATTATATCGGGCCCCTGAGGGCAAAGACCACCACAGTTCTCATCCTAAGGCGGACTCTGTGGTCTTTAATGCGGCCCATGACCGTACAGCTAAGCCAAAGCATATGAGCACCTCCCCTCCTGACATGGAGTCAAGGCAAATAGACCAGTTTGGATATGAAGTTTATTCGTCCTCCAAATTGGCCCTCAGAGCCCTGAATTATCTGGCACACATGATTGTATACCAGAAATCTATCCTAGGTCATCCTAAGTCGGAGTTCGAGGCCTTGCCCAACTCCGAGGCTAAAACTAAGATTGCCCAAGTGGTCAGGACAGCAGAAATCTCCTGCCGTCATTCCCTAAGGGCTACATATGATGTCATAGATGCTGCTACCCAGAGTACTACTACTGCTGTTAGCATGCATCGGTACTCCTGGATACAGGTATCTGGATTGGCCCAAGTTGTCCAAGCGGCCATTCAGGATGCCCCCTTCCGAAGTCCAGTTCTCTTTGGGGGTGATGTCAAAGACATCATAACTGAGCTACAGGACAGTGGCAAAGCCTTGTCCTCTGTCCAGTCCATGTATCATTCCAACTCCAAGCCTAAGCAGCCAGCAAAGGCGTCAAAACAGGCAACAGTCTGCCCAATGTCAGACCAAACGTCTGGCCCCTTTAGCAGCAGTCACCCCTCCAGCCAAGTCACAGCGGGCTTCTGGGGTGTCGCTGCCCCACCCCTTTGCCTTCTGACTTGCAGCAGGGCCCCCAGCCTCCACTGTCAGCTCTGGAGGAACCAGTAGGGGGCAGAGTCGCCAAACATCCAACCGGATGGGAGGCGATCACCACAGACTCATGGGTCCTTCAGCTGGTCGCTCAAGGCCAGGCCGTAGAAGTCACAGAAAGACCTCCAACAAATCCTCCAGGTCTCACTCACTACCCAAAAAGTCACATTCGTCTCATCAGAGAGAGGAAACATGCTTTTCTGCAAATATCTGCCATGGAGCCTGTTCCTCAGAACTAGGTGGGAAGGGGATATTACTCCCACTTCTTCCTGATGCCCCAAAAAGATGGGGGACCTCCATCTGATTCTGAATCTCAGCACGTTCAGTCTGTACATAGAGTACAAAAGATTTTGCATGCTGACCCTGTTGGGTCTGCCACTACTTCACCAGGGACATTGTCTCTGTGCCCTGGATATGTGGGATGCTTACCTGCATATTCCAGTTTTTCCTTCCCACCACTGCTTCCTCCGGTTTACTTTCCAGGGGAAACATTTTCAGTTCAAGGTGTTCCCTTTGGCCTTTCCTCGGTTCCCAGGGTATTCACCAAGTGCCTAGTGGTGGTGGCAGGGGCGTTACACCTCCAGGGCCTGTATGTGTTCCCGTACCTCGATTACTGGTTTCTGTCAGTGCCATCGAGGGACAGCCTGGTGTAGCCTCTTTGTCCATCACCTTGGACCTTTTTCGGCAGGTGGGAATCACAGTGAACTACCCCAAGTACCACCTTATTCCTTTGCAGCACCTCCAATTTATTATTTATTTATTTATTAGCTTTTGGTAACCGGATAAGTGTGCTAGGCAACAGACCTGCCTATTTTCAGGCACGACCCGGGAGAGCACAGGACACTGGTTACAATATGCAGAAATGCACAGACATAATATAGGTGTACAGGAGCAAAACAAGATATACATTGGGTAGCACAGTAATAGTTACATAAGGGTACATTTTAGGCATAGATCATAATAAGGATGTAAAATAAAACAATTAGTGTAACCATAAGACAGCTTATTGGGGCAGTGCTGGATACAGTTCAAGGTCAGACCTTACTTTCCTTGGACAGGTCAGAGACCTTGCAACAACAGGCCAACCAAGTTGCAACCAGCCAATGGACCACAGCCCAGTCCCTCTTATGTCTACTGGGTCTCATGGCTATTCCTACTGTTTCTCTAGCCATGCTTCACATTCGAGTTACACAGTGGACACTGAGAGTACAGTGGGACCAGAGATCAGACAACATAGATCACAGAATCCTGGTATCCAGCCCCATGTGTCGGGACCTCCTATGGTGGCAGGATCAGAGCTATCTCTGTCAAGGAGCTTCTTTCCAGTATCCCTCCCCTACCCAAAGCCTGACAATGGATACTTCCGGCCAGGGCTGGGGCGCTCACCTGGGGGATCACAGGACTCGGGGATCCTAGTCTCAGTGGGAACCTTCCCTGCACATCAGTGTGTTAGAGATGAGTACGGTGCTGTACGCCCTTCAGGTCTTTCAGCCCCTCCTCCGCTAACGCACACTCCTCGTCCAGATGGACAATATGAGTGTGGTGTGATACCTGAACAAACAGGGAGGCACATGATTGTACCCCCTTTGCAGGGAAGTGGTGCGAGTGTGGTATTGGGCAGTTCAGCACAGCATCCAGCTAATGGCAGTGCACATCCCAGGAGTTCACAACATGCTGGCGGACACTCTCAGCCACACTCAGGCAAGGGCACACAAGTGGGAACTGAGACAGTTGGTAGTTGAGGATCTATTTGATCTTTTGGGTCATCCAGAACTAGATCTGTTCACCTTCCCATCCGGTGCAAAAACTACCCAGTTTCTGCTCGCTCATTCCCGGGCCTGGTGTTTTCTGGTGAGACGCGCTGTCTCTCTGTTGGACAGGGAGATTCCTGTATGCCTTCCCCTGTATAGGGTACTTCTGAAGCTACAGGCGGAAGGGGCTCACATGATTCTGATTGCCCCTCATTGGTCTCGCCAAATTTGGTTCCCTCTGCTCCAGCAGTTGTTGGTGAAGCTTCTGGCACTGCTACCCCTCTACCAGGAGCTGCTGACCCAGGATCAGGGCAAGCTGCTACATCCAGGTCTCAAGTCCTTTCACCTTCACGCGTGGCACCTGCTGACATAGCTGCTGCATGCTTTGGGGTCTCTTCCAGAGTTGCACAGGTCCTTGCGGAGGCCCAAAAGCCATCCACAAGAACAACATATGCTATGAAATGGAAGAGGTTCTCCATTTGGACAACATCCAAGGATTGGGACCCTTTCTCTTGCCTGGTCTCACCGGTCATGGAGTACCTACTGCACTTCTCTGACCTTGGCCTTAGTTACTTTTCTCTGAAGGACCATTTGTCCACCATTTCTGCCTATCACACTCCTATGGATGGCAAAACCCTGGGTCAGTTGGAGGTTTCCAAAAATTCTGCATCTGAAACCCCTGGTTAGGGACCCTGTTCCTCTGTGGGATCTGAATTTTATTCTTGAAAATCTCACTTTGCCTCCCTTTGCACTGGCCACGGGCTGCGACCTGCACTATCTTTCTTGGAAAGCACTATTTTTAGTTGCCATTACTTCTGCTCGAAGGATTTCCGAGCTTCAGGCCCTCGTGTAAGGAGCCGTATTTGATTTTCCACAAAGACCAGGTGGCTCTGCGTATAAATCCTAAGTTCCTACCAAAAGTAGTTTGAGTTTAGTTTGAATCAGATGATACACTTACCAGTGCACTCTAACCAAGGAGGAGGCCATTCTGCACACTCTCGCCGTGCACAGAACTTTGCGTTACTATACGAACCAGACTGAATCAGTCCGCAAAACAGATCAGCTTTTCATTTCCTTTGCGCCCAAGAGAGAGAGCGCTGCAGTTTCCAAACAGTATTTGTCCAAATGACTGGTAAACTGCATTTTGTTTTGTTATCAGAAGTATAACGAGCCACTCCCAAGGGCAGTTAAAGGGCACTCAGTCAGAGGCATGGCTGAATCTACTGCTTGTTTCAGAAATGTTTCTGCCACAGACATTGTGCGGCAGCCACTTGGAGCTCTGTCCACATCTTCACTAAACATTACAGTCTGGACATTGCTTCTAGGTGCAGGGCAGGCTTTGGACTAGCTGTCCTTCAGGGCCTCCTGTCTTAATTCTGTACCTACTGCAGACCTTTCCTGCCTCCCGTGTTTCTCAGTCTTTGTCTGACTTCCACTGCTTGGGACTCTGTCCTAATGGTTATTACCTACTGCAAGAGCCCTCTAAAGGCGCTGAGGGTTGAGATGCTGGATGCCACACCTTGCTCCACGCTGGCGACCAGGTTCGGGAACGAGCCTGGCCCGCCAGGGGTCAGCAGTAGGTAGAGAGGATAGAGCATCCAGAGGACTGCTCTCCTCTCCTCTCTCAGGGGTAGGGTCCCACATCATTCCGCTCACTGATTGCCTTCTAGTGATGACTGGAGGGCAGTATGGGATGGGAGGTGCGCTCTGACATATTTACGTTGGTAGGAAGAGGGGGGGACGGGAGACACAGGAAAGAAAAGGAGCCTGGCAGGGCTCCATGATGGTCCACTGTGCCAAGGGCCAACCCCAGCTTCTGGATTGGGTCTTCAAGGAGGGGGTGCCACCTCCCTGGCCCCACCATGGGGGCAAGCCATGGTGGAACCCGAGACAGTGCCCCTCCTCCGGAGAGCCGAAGCCCCTGCCAGGGCTCGGGAGCATAAAAATACCTGAATAAAAAAAAAAAAAAGCCCTCTCGAAGTAAGATAGTACAGTTACGTAAGAACTTACCCTAACAGTAGATTTTTCCCTCCCACCTTCCCCCTGCTTCTGTGGCTACTTCTTTCTAGCCTTTCTTTTGTCTCAAGGAGGCCATTCCTTTCTCCTGTCACACCTTCTTAGGTCTCCAACGGGAGAACTGGAGTGTGGGCGTGGGGACCGCCCACTATGTAGCATCACGCTGACATCCATCATGTGATGTCGGGTGGGCGGTCCCCCGCCAGACACTGCTAGCTAAAGTTTTCTGGGTGGTCCTAGCGCCTGGTGGCTCTAGTCCTAATGGTTAGTACCTACTGCAAGAGACTCTCTCAAAGATCTACTGTCACGGTAAGTTCTTATGTAACTGTACTGTGTAACCCCCCTGCAAATGGGGGTTCCCAAAAGACTTCCAGGAGCTTGCTTGAATGCTCCAAGCCTGAATGGTGTTTGGCATTTAAGCCATTTATCAGTGAGTGTTTTTAGAGCCTCTGGTACTGTCTCTTTAAGAGCTGTCTGCTTGCAGACATAATTAGTTTGTATGGGGGGACTGTGTGCTTCTCTGAGTACCACTCGAGCTGCTGCCAATTCACTTCATTTTTGCAGTCACTAGGAGTGCAAAGGGAACCTATGTGAAAGATGTAACTGTTTGCCAGAAATTATTTAGAGTAATAATGAAATTACAGTTTGTCTAACCTGCTTTCTTTGCAGTCAGAACTGTGTCTGCTAGTTCCCCATTCTAGTTTTGAACTGCTGAACTGGACCAATCAGTGTGGGGTAGCTAGCTCTAAAATGGTGCCTTGGACGAATCAGAACTTGGACTCATAATCTGAGCCAGCCACAAGAGGATTGTATGGGCAGTGACTCTGGGAGATGTAGTTTAGACTTCAGTGCCTTTTTGGACCAACAGCAGCAGTCTATTGTGAGTGACAGCCAATCCAGTCAAGAACTGGGAGGAACTCAAAGGAAGTGCCAGTTTTTCAGTTGGAGTGTCAGTTGAGCTTTGGCAGTGAAGGAGGAAGGAGCCCTGTGCTTTTTCAGTGTGCAGTTTTAGTCAAAAAACGTGTGTAAGGCCCAGAGTTCCGGTCTGCAGCTTGTGTAACAGCTTGTTAGGACTGAATCCGTCCTGTGAAAAGAATCAAAGGATCTCTGAAGAGTAGAAACCAGGCTCACCCTGTAGAAGACTGGAGGAATTCCTGAAAATTGTACTCGGTCTGTCAGGAACTGAATCTGCTGTGTGTTCTCCCGGTATTGTGCAGTAATTGCGATCGGGATACAGATGCAGCCTGCCTGGTATAGTCTTTCTTTTATATGGATGTGTGAAGAGGTTTGTGTACCTCAAGTGAGCCCTGCTGACATTGAAGGACCCTATCTTATTTGGAGGTCGTGAGTACTAATTCAGGTTCGCTCCCTGTTGAATTGCACATTAAATCCAAATGGAATTACTGTACTGCTGACTGTTTAATTCTCCTTTTCTCTGTGTGAAAGGGCCCCTACCAGCTGCCACGGTTTGGACTAGCCACTAGGGCTTGGGTACCCAGGGACAGTAACTGATAGGGATAGGCCTGTGCACAGAGCCATAAGTAGATTATTAGAGTGATAAGCTAATTAACCTGATTTCCCTGTCCTTGTTATATCCCTAAATAAATCAGAGCTGCTTGTTTCAGCAAAGTTATACTGCCTGAGGTATTTGTCTATGTTAAAGTACTGTACTGTGACTGTTGCACTGTATCTCATTTCACAGGAGGTCCCAGTGCGGAACTAGACCTGGGGGTAAGTGTATACTGTGAAGGTAATTCTGATATATTGTGTGGGCCACTAGTGGGAAGAAAGGGGGTTGCAGTGTCCCAGAGGGCTGTGACCAAGTTAGTTTAACTATTGCAAACCCTGACCTCTGGGTGGAGGCACCCGCCATTGGATCAGAGCCCCTCAACCTGTTGTGGCAAATCAGGCAGGGTAGTAGCCCTGGGATAGCGCCATCTAGGGGTTACATCTGGAGGCTCACCGCTGGGATTGTGTGTCCTCTAGTAGCCATATTCACGAACCACTGTTAAGAAAAAATGGGTACCCGATGAAGTGGCTGTGCACCGGCTGGTGGGTGGTGTACTGGGAGGAGATCGACCCCAAAATGCTATGCTTATCCTGGACATCCCCTGGTATCAATACGGACACTGTGCAGGGAGTACTTTCCAAGGTGGAAGGTTTACAAAACCCTGTGGTGGTGGGTCGGCATGCTAATCTGCTCACCCACACTTTCCTGGCCCTAGTAGAGTTTAAGGATCCCATAGATAGCTCCAAAGTGCCACAGACCATTACCCCAGAGGGAGCCCTCACTGCTTGGAGAGTGATAACTAAGGACAGTAAAGACCGAGATCAGCCCCACCACTATCTGAAACTTTTGAGGAGAAATTTGCTGAATGGTTGCTGGGAGAGGAAAACTGTGGAGGACTTGAAGAAACTATTCTTGCCACTTGGGGTGTTCCTCCCCAACACCCTCTCCTGCTCCAGTGCCCGTAATGGTGGCTGAACCAATGCAGACTCTATTTCTGCACCTGCCATTAGTCACGACTCTTACCCGAAGGTTGAGGATCTTCTCTGGCACCCTCCCACCCCCAAGGGAGGATGACTGGAGACCTGGATAGACTATGTTGCCCCCAAGTACTAGAATGGCAATGCTCGGGCGGCGAAAGAAGGTTAGTGAGAGCCTCAGAGGTCCTGCCCTGGCTACCATCCGTGCTAAACGGGCCAGTAACCCTGAAGCGACTGCACAGGCCTATCTTGAGGCCTTGGAGAATGTGTATGGGAGCCCAGATTCTGATGAGGACCTATGGTGGAGAGTAAGAAATGCACAACAGTACCAAGGGAGTTGTTGTCTGTGTATGTCTCGGCTGGAAAAATTGTTGCAAGAATGCCTCAGAAAGGGTAGTTTGCGGCGATTGAACTGGACCGAACCAGACTGGACAGAATCCTAAGTCTGCCCCTTCTCAGAACTGCTGTTGCTTCAGTTACGCCTGGCAAATCGACTGAATCCCACCTCCTATGATGAGTTAATGAGAGAAATTCGAGGAGTTGAGAAAAGCGACCTCGGGAGGTACCTGCACCAACAGCTGTGGCTCGACCAGTGACTGAGGGTGACCCATCAAGTAAGTTCAGGGCAGAGGTTGACAGTCAATGAGTGCTCTGACAAGGAAAAGATATGCCACAATGGGGCGAACTGTTGAGAGAGATCCGGGAATTCAAAAACAGTCCCTTTGTGAGAAGCCACGCCTGCAAGTACGGAGCCCTGACCTATATCCGACTGCATCTGCTATAGAGGTGGGGTACCCACCCATGTATCTCCTGCTGATAACAGCTCAAACTCAATTCCTTGACCATGGAAGTGGAGAAACTGACGAGATGTCTCCAAATGCTTATCACACCGCAGACAGAGATGGCACCCAGGTTTCCAGTTAGTAATACCCGCCTGGCTCCCAGTGTGGCGCCTCGCCAGCTCAAACTCCAGAAAGTATGTTTTGCTATAATTGTGGGAAAGATGGGCACATGAAAGGAATGCCAGTCCCAAAGACACTGACAAAGTTGCATATAGGCTACAAGAGAGCTTCAGAGAAGAAATCAGTGGTTAAGAGGTGCACGACATGATCCCAGTGAGGGCACCAAAATGCTAATTCACGTCCTTTTGTGGCAAAGTCAGTTGCCCAGGCCCCCACTACCCTCTCCAGACTGGTCCAGAATAGTGGGTCCCTCCATGGAGACCACTGTAAAGGTGAATGGAGTGTCTACAAGAGCTGTATTAGACAGTGGCTCCAAGTGACAATTATGTTCCAGGATTGGTATCAGAAGCATTTGTCAGGCGTACCCTTACAACCATTAGAAGGACTGCATGTATGGGGTTAAGTGAGAAGGCCTACCCCTATTCCGGGTATATCGAATTTGGCTGTCTTTCCCCACCTCCGTGGCTGGAGTGGCCAGAACAAGTAGAGACCCTAGCCTTAGTGTGTCCCCCACTGGACTGTATGATGGTGTCCCTTTGTTGATTGGAACAAAT
This sequence comes from Neoceratodus forsteri, assembly GCA_016271365.2. Taxonomy (NCBI): domain Eukaryota; kingdom Metazoa; phylum Chordata; order Ceratodontiformes; family Ceratodontidae; genus Neoceratodus; species Neoceratodus forsteri. Next base: position 761,028,539 of record CM057456.1, on the reverse strand, counting down.
GCTCATATGTTCGGAAGGCTGGCACAGTTGTGTTATGAAAACAGGGTCAAAGACTAGTAGAGCTTTAAGAGTTCCGGCTTTAATTAAGAAGGCCTATGAGGCACAGAGAGATGCTGAAAAACAGAACCAGAGGAACCGGTCGGAATTGTATGGAAGAAGGATCCTGAGTCTCTGATCCTGGCCAAATGCCCAGTGTACCTTACAGGAGAGGTCCGTATCAGAAAGGATGTTAAGAATAAAATATTAATGTTGGATGCACCAGCGATGGAAAATTGCCAGAGGGACTGCTGGTCAAGCCTAGTATTTTGCCGCTAGAGCCCATGCTTATGCCAGAAGGTAATGGTCCAAGTTCATAATGTGTCTGAAAGAGACATTGAGTAAACAGAGGTTGCATCCTGGCTAATGTGCATTGTGCAGACACTGCAGTGCTACCAGCAGCAAGAGTTCAAGGAAGAATGACAGAGTACACGCTGACTTGTTTGATTTGGTGACTCCCGCTGCCAGCTGAATGGAAAGTAAGGATCAGTGAGAAGCTTGCCCAGAGAGACCAGGTGTTTTCTTTAAAGGAATGGGATGTGGATGCGTGCAAGGAGCTGAGCACAATATCCGCTGCATGACGAAAGACCATTTCAGTGAGAGGTCTCGACGCCTGGCACCTGCTGACATAGATGATGTGAGACGGCATCTGCAAGAGATGTTAGCTGCTGGTGTAATACAAGAATCCAGAAGCCCTTATGCTTCCCCATTGGGTAGTGAGGAAAAAGAATGGAACAGTAAGGATGTGTGTGGATTATCGCACCTTAAACGGCGGACTATCCCTGATCAGTACACAATGCCCGCATTCAGGATGCTTTGGACTGCCTAAGCGAGAGCAAGTGGTTCTCTGTGCTGGATCTCCGCAGTGGGTACTACCAGATCCCGATGGCCCCAGAGGACCCGTGAGAAGACGGCCTTTATCTGTCCGCTTGGCTTCTATGAATTCATGAGGATGCCTCAAAGGATTTCAGGTGCCCCAGCCACTTTTCAACGATTGATGGAGCGTGCAGTGGGGACATGAACTTACTAGAGTGCCTGGTATACCTAGATGATGTTATTGTGTTTGGCAGCTCACTGGAGGAACATGAGAGCAGATTATTTAAGGTATTGGACCGACTGGAGGACTTTGGCCTTAAACTGTCCATTGATAAGTGTCAATTCTTTCAAACATCAGTAAAGTATGTGGGACACATAGTATCCACCGAGGAATAGAGACCGACCCAAGTAAAGTTGAGGCCTTGACCACCTGGCCACAGCCAAAATCTAAAAGAACTGCAAAGATTCCTGGGATTCTGTGGTTATTATAGCTTCATCAAGGACTATTCAAGAGTGATCCGCCCTTTACTTAACCTTACTCAAGGGTATCCCCAACCCACAAAAAATACCAAAAGTCAGCGTCCCTCAAGACTGAAAGAGTGTATTTTCATCAGGTGAAGTATTTGGGGCCCGCTGGACTCCTGATTGTGAGACTGCTTTTCATGAGATCATATATCAACTTACCCATGCTCCAGTGCTGGCCTATGCTGATCCAAGAAACCCTACGTCCTGCACACTGATGCTAGCTTGCAGGGTTGGGGGCTGTGTTGTACCAAAAGCACGAGAATGGCCTGAGACCAGTGGCCTTTGCCAGTAGAAGCCTGACCCCATCCGAAAAGAACTATCCTGTACATAAGTTAGAGTTCCTAGCTTTGAAGTGGGCTATTGTTGACCAATTCCATGAGTACTTGTATGGGGCTAAAATACTAGTAAACTGACAATAATCCTTTGACCTATGTGCAGACCTCAGCTAAGTTGGATGCCACTGGCCATAGGTGGCTTTCTGCATTATCTACATGACTATGCTCTCGAATACCGAGCAGGTCTGAACCACATAGATGCTGATGCTCTCTCCGGGCCTGTTCCCCAGAATGATTGGGTCCGATTGGCAGAACCTGACATTCGGGCACTCTGCGGAAGTTTGACAGGGAGGAACAAATGTCCACGGACGCAGTGGACTGCATGGTGGATTGCTTGGGAGCCTCTGAGAATTGCATACCTGCTGCTTATTGCCACTTTTCTGCAATAGACATTGGTGCACTGCCTCAGCTGGACAATGACAGTATTCGTGGCCCAATCCGCGATCCCATGATCAAAGCAGCTTTAGAAGCCCTCTATGCAGGAAAAGATGTGTCCAAATTACGCTCCACTGATTTGAGAACTGCACTGTTATACAAAGAAGGTCCTAAGTTGAAACTGATCAATAAACTGTTATACAGAGAAACAGTAGACAGAGGGGGACAAGTAGACAAACAACAACTAGTGCTGCCCACTGCTTTTCGAGACTCAGTACTGAGGTCCTTGCACAACCACATGGGGCACCTTGGTATAGACAGAACACTTGACTTGGTGAGATCCAGATTCTATTGGCCTAAGATGGGGCTGATGTGGAGCAACACATTCGAACTTGAGTCGCTGCTTACAGAGGAAAGCTTTGCCCCAGAGGCTGCCCCTGTTAACATCACCACCAGTGGACCCATGGAGCTGGTCTGTATTGATTTTCTGAGTTTGGAGTCAGATCAAAGAAATATCAGTAATGTGCTGGTGGTCACTGACCATTTCACGTAGATATGCCCAAGCTTTCCCCACCAAAGACCAGAAAGCATCCACTGTGGCCAAGTACTTGTAGAAAACTTTTTGTTCACTATGGGGCTCCACAAAGAATCCATTCTGATCAAGGGAGAGACTTTGAGAGTCGTCCTGATCAAAGAGATGCTTTCTCTGTGGGGAGTGCGAAAGTCCAGAACCACTCCTTACCACCCCAGGGGACCCACAGCCTGAGCGTTTCAACCGCACTTTGCTAGATATGCTAGGCACCCTGCACCCAAAGGACAAGCCTAGATGGAGCCAACAAATTAGCACCCTGGTACATGCTTATAACTGCACCAAAAGTGATGCCACTGATTCTCCCCTACCGCCTGATGTTTGGAAGAGAAGCTCGACTACCAGTAGATGTGTGTTTTGGGGTCTCTCCTGATGGGGTTCAAGCTGACAACTATTTACAGTATGTGCAAAAGTTAAAGGCCCAGCTAACTCATGCGTACCAACTGGCTCAAACCATGGCTGCCAAAAGAAATCTGGCCAACAAAGAAAGGTATGATAAAAGGTGAAAGCACAGGAACTCCAGGAGGAGATCGGGTATTGCTAAGAAATCTGGGACTGCATGGCAAGCACAAGATTGCTGACAGATGGCACCATCTCCCTCACATTGTAGTGGGCAAACTAGATGATCTGCCAGTGTACAAAGTAAGGCCTGAGAATAATTCAAAAGATGTAAAACAATGCATAGAAATCATTTACTGCCCATTGGACAAATCTTAATTGAGTCTGAGCCCCTAGAAGATGCCCCTCTGGACCAGTGACCAGAGCTGCTGCTAAGAAAAGATCAAGAAAGTGTGCACCTACAGAAGCAAAGTTAAAGTGTTCCCTCCACAAGTCCCAGTTGAGCATGACTGTCAGTCCATATCGGAAGAAAGTGAGAGTGACTTTGAATACTATCCTTCTTCGAACTGAGTCAATTGTTTGGGGCAATCCCTAGTCAATACTGGAGACAAAGCTGGGCCTTCTGGACTGTCTAAGCCCCAGCTTCATCCCTGGAGCCATTGCTCCCAGAAAGTGAAGTGCAAAGCATCAGATCAGATGAAATGGAATCATTGTGCATGGTTGAACTGTTTGAGTTTTCAGGGAGAAAATGATAGATTGGGGCAGACTGGTGATACACCGAACAAGAAGAGTATTTGAGTGCCCTGACAGTCCACTGCCAGTGTCCGAAAGCTCTCCATGCGAGCCAAATGTTGTGGACTCAGAAACTGTAACTCCTGGAGCTGAAAGTGCCCCAAGTTCTAGCCTCTCTACCCCCATGGAGACTCCCCTGACAAGTGAGGACAATGCTGAAAATGAGGCTCAGAGTGCAGAGACTATAACAGTTCCCCTAGAAAGACTGGTCGAGCTGTAAAGCCTGTGGTGCACCTCAGTTATGATTCACTTGGGAGGCCTGTGGACTTGCCTCTCAATGTTGTCCATAAAAGTGTATGTGTCCCGAGCTCATTGCCCAAACTGAGCATCAGTGCTAACTCCAAGTTACTTGTTTTGCCTTCTATATGGTGCCCTTGCCCCATCCAGCCCAAGGTAACTGATAGGAAGGGCCCTCTCTTCAGGTTTCATGTACAAGAGGTAATAACTTGAGTTATGGTACAATGTGTATGTAATACTGTGTAAAGTGTGACGACTGCAATGTTTCAGAAATGTGTTCTTGGTAAAATGATATATTGACTGATGATTACATGTGCAGCCTAATGCAAATGTATATGGTTGCAGTTGAAACTTATGGGTACTTGCTTGACGCGGACGCTCAAGCTTCCAGGCCAGGAAGGGTGTAACCCCTGCAAATGGGGTTCCCAAAAGACTTCCAGGAGCTTGCTTGAATGCTCCAAGCCTGAATGGTGTTTGGCATTTAAGCCATTTATCAGTGAGTGTTTTTAGAGCCTCTGGTACTGTCTCTTTAAGAGCTGTCTGCTTGCAGACATAATTAGTTTGTATGGGGGACTGTGTGCTTCTCTGAGTACCACTCGAGCTGCTGCCAATTCACTTCATTTTGCAGTCACTAGAGTGCAAAGGGAACCTATGTGAAAGATGTAACTGTTTGCCAGAAATTATTTAGAGTAATAATGAAATTACAGTTTGTCTAACCTGCTTTCTTTGCAGTCAGAACTGTGTCTGCTAGTTCCCCATTCTAGTTTTGAACTGCTGAACTGGACCAATCAGTGTGGGGTAAGCTAGCTCTAAAATGGTGCCTTGGACGAATCAGAACTTGGACTCATAATCTGAGCCAGCCACAAGAGGATTGTATGGGCAGTGACTCTGGGAGATGTAGTTTGGACTTCAGTGCCTTTTTGGACCAACAGCAGCAGTCTATTGTGAGTGACAGCCAATCCAGTCAAGAACTGGGAGGAACTCAAAGGAAGTGCCCAGTTTTTTCAGTTGGAGTGTCAGTTGAGCTTTGGCAGTGAAGGAGGAAGGAGCCCTGTGCTTTTTCAGTGTGCAGTTTTAGTCAAAAAACGTGTGTAAGGCCCAGAGTTCCGGTCTGCAGCTTGTGTAACAGCTTGTTAGGACTGAATCCGTCCTGTGAAAAGAATCAAAGGATCTCTGAAGAGTAGAAACCAGGCTCACCCTGTAGAAGACTGGAGGAATTCCTGAAAATTGTACTCGGTCTGTCAGGAACTGAATCTGCTGTGTGTTCTCCGGGTATTGTGCAGTAATTGCGATCGGGATACAGATGCAGCCTGCCTGGTATAGTGCTTTCTTTATATGGATGTGTGAAGAGGTTTGTGTACCTCAAGTGAGCCCTGCTGACATTGAAGGACCCTATCTTATTTGGAGGTCGTGAGTACTAATTCAGGGTCGCTCCCTGTTGAATTGCCACATTAAATCCAAATGGAATTACTGTACTGCTGACTGTTTAATTCTCCTTTTCTCTGTGTGAAAGGGCCCTACCAGCTGCCATGGTTTGACTAGCCACTAGGGCTTGGGTACCCAGGGACAGTAACTGATAGGGATAGGCCTGTGCACAGAGCCATAGGTAGATTATTAGAGTGATAAGCTAATTAACCTGATTTCCCTGTCCTTGTTATATCCCCTAAATAAATCAGAGCTGCTTGTTTCAGCAAAGTTATACTGCCTGAGGTATTTGTCTATGTTAAAGTACTGTACTGTGACTGTTGCACTGTATCTCATTTCACAGGAGGTCCCAGTGCCGGAACTAGACCTGGGGGTAAGTGTATACTGTGAAGGTAATTCTGATATATTGTGTGGGCCACTAGTGGGAAGAAAGGGGGGTTGCAGTGTCCCAGAGGGCTGTGACCAAGTTAGTTTAACTATTGCAAACCCTGACCTCTGGGTGGAGGCACCCGCCATTGGATCCAGGCCCCTCAACCTGTTAGTGGCAAATCAGGCAGGGGTAGTAGCCCCTGGGATAGCGCCATCTAGGGGTTACAACTGTATGGCAACTAACCTTGAAGGCAAAGTTACAACAGCCCATATATTGTACTTGCTTATAAAAAATTGTTCCAGTGGTAACATCTGCAGAAACTGGAAGAGAGTGTATGCAGACTAAAAATAGTTTAGTGTGTAACGCTGAGCAAAACACACAAGGTACACTAGCGAAAACCTGCCTAGTACTGACCAAGTCTGGTGTGTGGTGATTTATCTGGACGCTGTATAACCCGATGACTTCTCATTTTATTTTCATGATCTCAGGAAACAATGTAAGCACTGTAGTACTTCAGTTTTTAATTAATGTGTGTGTGTGTAAAAAGATGATAATGAGGGCATATAATTAATATTCGTTGTAATTTAAGGCAGTTTTATTTTTAGGGCCTAGCTGAAAGTTTTAAGTGAGTAAAGGTGGTAGTCGTGTTTGTGATGACAATCAGGGATGTGTGGTTAGTACTGATTTCATTCTGAAGAGGCTGTTTGATCTTTATCTGTGCTGTTGTGCTGAGATAACAGCACTGGTAAAGATGGCTCCCAGCCAATTTGGTTGCATGATTTCTTTTTTTGGCTATCTTTTTTTTTTCCTGTGGCTTCCTGGTCGGCTGACATCCCGACCGACCTCCCGGCCCGCACCCCTGACATCAGGCCAACTGCCTCAGTTCCCCCATGGCTTACCCCCCGTGGTGGGGTGGTGAAGAGCCTCTTCCCCCTTAAAGCGATTTACCAAGTTTTTATATATGAACGCATATACTGCAAGGTGACTGCATATAGAGCTGATTCGCAATGTATTTTGTTAGATGCATAGCCTATTTTAGCAAATTAAATCAGGTTTTCACCCTCACAAACCAGGAAGTGTCATTTTGTGTATTGGAGCCTGTATTTGGTGACCTTTGACACTCATTACCTTTGCAATGTCACCACAGGGAGATCTGTGCTCTGCAATTAAAATTAGTTCTTGGTCACAACAATTCTGTCTTGATAACAGAGCTCTTGGTCGCAGCATGCAGCACGACAATGGCAATGTCAAACAGTTCATTTTCAGGGTCCGATGATAAAAGCATTATGTTGTCCTGCACTAACAGTAATATTTCGGACACTGACATAGTGCCACAGTTTGACAGCCGCTGCATAGTAGATCCCCATAGGGATGACCCTATGACAGCAGTGAGAATGATGTGGGCAGTAGCTCAGGCAGTCGCAGCAGTAATCCTGATCCATTCCAGTACAGCCACGAGAGCAGACTTAGCAACACGGACTGTTAATATTATACTTTGCTACTTAGTGCTACGGTTTGGTTCCCGTCATTGCTGTCATTTTACTGTGCAAAATCGAGGTATGGTGTGTGTTCTGTAACTCCCAGCATCGATCTGCCCACACAAATGCTAGTGATAGTACCCTGTGTTTTATATTTCTTTTTTGGGGAGTTGCTTTCCCTATGTGAACGAGTTGTTGGCCACTCCAGCTTGACACTGAGAGCACGGCTTGATCTGGTGGCATTGCTTGAGCAGGATAAATGGCTCACAATTTGTCCAAATCCAATTTGTCCAAATTCCTCACCTGGTACTAGTTAGTAGTGACTTCACGCCAACTGATTTATCAGTCACTCACGCTGATGGAGCACAGGGTGGAAATTACAAGCAGGCACCTTGTACCCCAACCATTCCAACCCCCCCCCCACCGCTGCACACATACACTTAGAAAAATGCTGCAGCGTAGAACTTTTATTATCTGTAAGTTATTTATACTGTTTGGGTCTGTCTTTGCCCTAGTGCCAACTGGTCTATGCTATAGCTTTCTTCTCTGTGTATGTGTGTGTTTGGGGGTGGGGAACCTGCTTGTACTTTCCCCTTTAGAGGTATCGGTGATTAACGTGTTGAAGTCACAGGTTCCCCTGTTTACGGCATGTTATAAATTTAAAACTACAAATTATTGCACCAGCTTTGTGTTACCTCTAAGCACTCAGGAACTATACAGACTGCAGCTGTCATTAGTGTCTGAATAAGCATCTGTAATACCATCCTGGCATTGGCTAATTTCCGCTACATGTGTGCCTCCAGGTGCATTATGAATTGAGCAAAAAATACACAGTACAGTCGGAGATCGTCCCCCAACCCCCAAGGTTAAAAGTGACACTGCCAGTACCCTTCTCATGGAGAAAGAAACTGCATTTATGTTTAGATAGCCTAAGTACCGTTTAATTGGTCCACTACAAAAAGGGACATATCCTTGCGGTAGGTAGGTGTTAGACTGTAGTTGAACCACCCTTCCTCACTTATGTCACCATACTTCGACCACTTCGGTCTGTGTCAAGCCATTTGTGTTTTCCCATTTTGTCCATTACAATGGATCTCTGATGCACAAGTGTAAAGTGTACAGCAAATACAACAAATGCTGCACTATACTGTCTCCCATGCCTTACCGATGTCATGGTGCATTGTGTAGACTCCCTGCATTCATTGCTGTGTAGCCCATATTTTGGTTCAGACATTATTCCCTAAGTATGCCGAACTGACTAGCACACTTTGCAATATAACACCATAGAAGCCGTAGATTGGTACCACAGTGTCGGGAGAGGATGGCAACTGTAGTCTCCTCTTTTGCTGATGCTCCGGAGCACATACAATGATGCTATAATCCTAATTATAAATAAAGACTATGTTAAAATGTTAAAAAACTAAGTGTTTAATTTTGAGATACACTGTAAACTATGTACAGTATACCTATGTACAGTATATAACAAATTTTATTGCATTCATTTATAAACTTAGTGAGGAGCTGGCAAGCTGGAGAAACAATTCAGTGCACAATGTCCCTTTATTCATGCACATCTAAGCATACTTTGGTGATCAGTGTTACGGTGCTTGCATGAGAACACCAAATGAGCCCAAGAAAACACAGGAGCACAGGAAAAAATATAAACTGTCTATAATGATGGTGACAATCAGAAATGCAATAGCAAAGGCAGTTTACTGAAGCAATCATACTGGAAGCAGCACTTGCCAAAAATACACAGTTTATTGTACTGTTCTCCTGGGATTGGACTGTGCAGCTCAGTGCTTATACTCTTACTGCACATTACAATTCTGAACTGTTGCAAAAGTCATCCATTTAACACAGACCTCTATGTACCAATACTGAAAAGCTTACTGAAATTTATAGATCTGCCCAGTTCAAAAGTCGTCCTTTTGTGTACCAATACGCTACAGATTACGGCTCCACTCAGTTAAAACAATTAATTTTTTATACAGACTTGTTGTTATAATTATGTACTTGCAGCACTTACTAAAACTGTAACACTGTACTCAAACAATGTAGATTGTGATGTTCCTAGAACTGATGGACCTAGGACACAGAGCTTAGTCAGATGAGTAAAATTGAAAATCAGGAGAAATTACCACTTCTGCAATCCCAAAAGCAAGCATCTGCCTCAGCTGCCAATATAACAAACAGTTTCAGTCATCAGTGTTGTAATTTTTGCCTGTTCAGTTTTGAATCTGCACTCACTGAGGCTGGGTCCAGGAAAGATGAATGAATGAGCAGTGAGAAAAGTGCAGTGGGAACACCTTCCCTGTGCTGATGTCACTCATGCATGTGGATACACTGCTCATGTGTGAACTTCAAAGAAAAAAACATGCAGAGCCAACTGTGGCACAAAAATGTTAAAAAACTAAGCATCTGAATATATTCAATACTTAACTTCAGGGCAGCTGAGCTTTGCATCACTCAGTGAAGGGATGGTGATTGGCAAACATGACATCGGGGGAAGTTGGTAAATCACTTTAAGTGCAACTCACCCGTATGGATCCAGACGAGGAAGCGCCATTCAGGGTTGGGCCACAGAGGTCGGAAACTCATGCTGCCCAACTAGGAGCCAATTTTCCGCTTTGTACCCCGGAGTTGTGGTGTGCAGTGGCAGCTAGCGGCAGGTGCCTGCAGCTTCGCATGTTCTCAGGCGTCTGCCACCACCCCTTGCTGCAGCGTCATGCTGCCCCCAGCCTCCGCTAGGGGGCGAGTCGGGAGCCGACCACTGATATACCCCGTTCCCGGAGAAGGAGATCAGTCTGTTGGAAAAACCCAGCCGGCCCATGCTCGTTCCCGAACATGGGTCACCGGTGTAGTGCAAGGTAAGGTGTCCAGTGCCTCAGCCCTCAGCGCCATGGGGCTGGCCAGGTTTCATGATTTATAAAACCCATATTATAATAACATTTATTTGTGCTCTCAAAGTGTTTAATACAAATAGTGTGGGTACATTTTATCCTTGTTTATTTGTTATCGTTCTATCTCTGTACTGCTCACAAATGAGGAATTTAAAATGGTCAAAACAGGAATTTTAATCACTTTTCTGTATGTGCATTTATATATGTCTGGATAAGATATGGCAGAACATATCTCTCGGAGAAAAAAGAAGGAATATATCAAAATGGGGAAAAACTCCCTGCTGATGTCCAAATGGGATGAGTCCTTAGTATTGGGAGTATTGAAGAAGAGGGACATATATTTAAGAGTTTCACCAGGAGGACATACTGAGCAAATTGCTTGTTTCCAGATGCGTCTTGGGGGAAGAGGAATGGGAGTAAAGGGTAACAGGCAACTACATACAACAGGTAAAAAATATAATACAATACAATACAAAACAATGCAACGGCACAAGGTGCAGTGATATACCAGTGTGGTCAGTACCGCAGGATACAATGATTATATGATTACAGTACCATTTTGTTGTAACAAGCAGTAGAGGGAAGTGCTTGAGATACTAGGTCAAGCTAGGCTCCCTGTGCAAGGCAGGAGGGGAACCTTAGCAGGGAATGGTGGATAAGTGCTTGAGATAAGGACATAGCTTGGCTTTCCTATTAAGACATGTAGGGGGAACCTGCGAGGCGTTAGCGAGGGAAGGGATGTATTGAGCGAGTACGAATTTGCAAAGGAACTATAGTAAGGAAGGTGAAGGGCGAGTTGGGTACAGTTGCAGGTGGGGAAGTGAAGGAGCGCATGAGGGAGGATAAGGTACCAAACGAAGGGCATTATGAATGGAGGCCGGAAGCGCGTTCCAGGGCTTGGGAAAACAATAGGAGGAGGATGCCTGGCTTGCTGATGTGACTCTGAGGGAGATGGCGAGGGTATGTGCATCACTACTCCTGAGGGAGTGAGCTGAGGTAGTTGGGGGGGGAGGGCAAGGGAGGCCGATAGGTAAGACGGGAGTGCACCGAACCAGACCTTGCCAAGGAAGTTGACGCAGTGAGCTAGACGACAATTATTGAGGGAGGGGAGAGCCAGGGATTGATCTATAGGGAGCAGTGGTGAGTGTGAGGGGGACAGCTGAGAGTAAAGTGGCAGAAGGAGTGGAAGAGGGTTTCCAATCTGGCTAGGGTAGTTTTGGGTTAGGATATGGAATAGGGTGCCATGTAACGATAATACTGCAGCTAGCCATTAGTTGCTTCCTCAGTATTAAATTATTATCAGGTGATGTAAAGAAAAATCCAGGGCCCCATAAATGTCCCAGAGGAAGCATTCTTTGATTTATGCAGTAATTGGCACCAACTGAAGGGTCTGAAGTTAATTCACATGAATATCTGTAGCTTTCTATCCAGAAAGCAGGAACGAGGCTCCTTGAGCAAATCATAGTTGTCTAATATGTTATCAGAATAGAGGGTTACAGTTCTTACAGAAGGGACTGAAGGAACAAAAAGGGGAGGTATACTATTTTACATTAAAGAGGCTATAGAGATAAAAGAACCAGACCTAAACACAGTTGACTCCGGGATATAAAAGCCTGTTTCTAGAAATCACATGGAGTAGGATGTGTATGCAATCCATATAAAAGTAAATTCGATGGCCTGGAAGATCTTGTTGACATATTAAGTAGGGTAACAGACTGGGAATGATCATCGTAGGTGACTTAAAGAGATTCACCAAGTTATTGAAAATTAGATTTGCACCACATATTCTGGCATCTTACCTTTGCATCATGCCATCTGTGTACATTGTATAAAATGTTCTTCTGTTACTTTACAAGTAGAAGGGATTTTAACTTTGCCCCCAGCCGATTTGTTCCACTTCACAGGCTCTGAAGCCACCCATGATCCGCCCCCCACGCTCAGGCAAGTAATGACATGTACCCATGGAGAGTGCAGGGACACGGTCCATTGAAGTCTAGGGGGCAGTTTTAACACCGTTTTTATATATAATACTGGCCATTTGATTATTAATCGAGGGCTCTGGTCAACTAACAAGGGCCTAGATACCTAGCATTATAGTGATTCAAGTTTAGCGACCCAAAGCTCATAACCATTTATTATAGTTTGTCTTGATATTCGGTATAAACTATGACCCAATTACAATATGAAGGAGCGTCAAAACAAAAATGAAGTGTAGATTATTTTTATTACTGTTCTAAGAGTTGGTTCGATTATAAAATGATATTTGAAACCTAGAAACTTAGATAGTGATGGCAGAAAATAAAAAAAACAATGGTCCATCCAGTCTGCCTGTGGTCCCCTATCGAACCCCAGGGCATAATGTCCCTCCAGGGTTCTAGCCCTCCCCATTCACACCCTATTTCCCTCCCAATTTGTCGCCCAGAGTAGCACTGTACCCTTTATTCTGTCCCAGCTGTGCGTGAAACCGTTAATGGTTTTAGCGCCCCAGCACCTCAGCTGGTAGACTGTTCCAGTTTTCAATATTTCTGGTAGTGCATTTGCACTCTACCAGTTCTACTTGTATAAAAGCATATTTTGAAGGAACCAAATCTGAGGACTTGTACTGTAGTACAGCATTTATAATTTCATTCTTCTGTTAAAATCCTTGGCTAGATATGGATGCTGACGTCAAGTGTGACATAACTGGTGCCTTTGTGCCAACATGATTTTAAGACAGAATGCTTGTTATTGTCATTAAGTGAAGAAGTTGACTCCTGGGGTCCCCCCTGGTCTTTTATTAGGGGATACCCAGTTGAGACCTTCTGAACAGGTGCGAAATCTGGGCGTTATTTTTGACAGTGCGCTGACATTAAAGATGCAGGTGTCGGCCACTGTCAAATCTTCCTTTTACCATCTGAGGAATATCGCCCGGATAAAACACCTTGTTCCACATGATAACCTTCCTGTCCTGGTCCACGCTTTTGTTTCTTCCCGTCTTGATTACTGTAATGCTTTATATCTAGGGTTGCCGGGGGTAGATCTCCGTCGCCTGCAGCTGGTGCAGAACGCGGCGGCTAGGTTGTTGACTGGGCTACCAAGAACTTGTCATGTCACACCTGTGCTGCGCGAACTGCACTGGCTGCCAGTGCGATGGAGAATCACCTTCAAGGTCGCATTGCTGACCTATAAGACCCTACACGGTCAGGCACCAGGCTACCTGCAAGATCTCCTTTGCCCCTACCGTCCTCTCCGCCCACTCTGCTCCTCTGGCGAGGGATTGCTAGAGATTCCCAGGGTTTATCTTAAATCATCTGGGGCAAGGACCTTTTCTTTTATGGCCCCGACCCTGTGGAATTCTCTACCTCGTCAGACTAGAGAGTGCCTGTCCGTGGAATCATTTAAGAGATCCCTGAAAAGTTATCTGTTTTCACTGGCATTTGGTTAGTTTATTTTATGGTTATTTTACTGTTTTATGTTTTTATTTATTATTGCTGATGTTTTATTTCTTGTTTGGTATCAGCGCTTTGATTTATTGAAAAGCGCTTTATAAATAAATTTTGATTTGATTTGATTTGTTAAAAATCCATCGCTGTGCTAGCCAATGTTGCATCAATTTTAGTAATATATATCAAATAGTAGTAGAATCCCCATATGTAGTAGTGCAGGGAAAGGAGTTTCCCATACTCTTGTGATTTTTGCCATCTTCAGACAGTTTGAAAAAAAAATTATATTTGTCATATTTTTATAAATACCAATAAAAATAAATTTCAGAAGAAATGCCTCCTAACCACCTCACTCAAGTGGAATGAGAATGAATATCTACAGCTCACATAACTCAGCGTCAAAGCCCAGCTTTGTCTGGAGGGATAGAGCATGTGGCTTTTGCTTTTGCTACAGTACTGTGTGCTATTTGTAATCATTAGAAAACAAGGTGTATTTACACTGAATTTGATGAACACAAATTAGAGCCATTGATTAACGTCACTAATCAAGGTGGCTTTAAGTGAAAAGATCCATCTAGTAGGGAAATATTTTTAAAATGTCACAGTGCCTTTTGTTTAAAATCTGAGCCACTGCTCAACTAACAAGGGTCCTACTTTTTGGGGTGCTGGTTGTATAGCCTAGAGGTTAGAGGAACGAGGTGTGAACGAGCTTGGTACATCCAGCAGACCAGACCTGAGTTTGATTCTCACAACCTCCACTTGCATACTGTGTGACTCTGAGCAAGTCAGTTAACTGCCCAGTGCTCCCAGGTCGCCCCTGAAAACAGGCACTTGTGCCTAGTGGGCCTTACCCGGTTACCAAAGACTAAAAAAAAACAAAAAAATTTGATTTTCAATAAACGGCGCTCCTAAATTAATGGAACAGTACATCCATGATGAGTTGTGGAACAGTGTGTTCGAAAGGCATATAAACTATATCTTATTTATTTATTGAATTATGATAACCGGGAAGGCCCACTAAGACACAGTATTCCTTTTTCTGGGGTGACCCAGAAACAATTACGAGAAAGAAGTAAACATTTGACATTTTGGTTTATGGTACATACATAAACAGAAGACGGGAATTAAATCAGAAACCATTCAACAGCAAAAACTGCTCTGCTGCTGATGTGTCTGGTGTAGCCCACCCCCCTCCCTGATGTCTAGAGGTATGCTGGTGGTAACTGTCCGTGGAGAGGGAGCGGCCACAGCAGACACCGCACCATACAGCTTATGTTTACCAGGTTGTCACAGCCACGAGGGTGCCAGGCTCTTCAGGTGCTGGGCTGAAAGGGAACCCACGTTAGTCACAACAAGCATTTGGTAAAATAACTTGCAGCAACCTACTTTGTAGAAACAATGGTAGGGATCCTATTTAATTAAGTAATTACTACAACTCCATGGAGCCAAAAACAATGGATATAGTTCAGTGAGGTAGTATTTCACATTCGACCGAGATGGTTGCACAGTGCACAAGCATAGTCCAAACTCTTAGTGAAGGATTTGCCCTTTGAGGCGTGATTCTGACATACCATAAACTTAGACATCTCTAGTCCTGTTAGGATGGCATGAATAGAGTCCCACACGGGGCTCAGAATTCCGTCCGCTGCTATGTTCTTCCCCAGCTCTCTAACTTCTCACCACAGTGCCTGGAAATCCCCCGGCTACCTGGAGCAGGCAATCACCCCTGCTCTGGTTCTTTCCCTCTCTCTCTAGAACTCCCTCCTGGTACTCTCACTTGAGCTTGAATCCTGCCTGCCTGTGGTGCGTGCGCCCCCCCCCCCAAACAGGGCGACCCAGAGTTCACCTTTTCCTGACCAGGGCCATTCTAGCCCAGATCATTCCCACTGGTGCACGAAATGTACGCTGCCTTAAGCTCTATTTCCCAAGGAGGTGGTTACAGCCCTCCCCCTTTTAAACACTTACCATCCCAGGCAAGCACTTATGGCATAAAACACCCACCCCATCGAGCCCCCAGCCAAGGGGTATGTGCACTTCCCCTCCACCAAGACTCAAGAAGCTACAGGCTACATCACCACAGAAGTGGAATTCTTAACCAACACTGGGGCCCCAAACCTGTTTCAGTTCTCTGTCCCATCCAAACTGCTTTCATCCTTCTAGCCACCCACCCCACTAGACCCTTCGGACAGATTGCCTATGACTCTCAAGGGTGGCGTGACAGACCTAACACTGCCTAAACACTGCTGCTTGTATAGCATGAATTCTCAAGACTTAGCGTTCCTCTAGATAATTATCTGACACAGTGGATAAATAGAATGTACAAAAACAAAGTTAAAAAAAATAATTTTTAACAGGTTTTTAAACAGCTTTTTGACTATGGAAGCACATTTATAAACAAGCATTGCTCAATGCCGAATGTTTGCTTGCTGGTATTGGTATTGGTACTGCAGGAGTTAGAGAGATGCATAACAGGAATGGCAGTGAAGTATTGAACTAACGCCAACCCCCACCCTGCAGAGACTGACGGGCATTGGGGTGTGCCTTTGGTTCATCAGCCATAACGCTCACACCATTCTACTTCACCCCACCCTGCAGACACTGACAGGGGTCATGGTGTGCCTTGGGGTCTTCAGCCCTTATGCTCGCCACATTCTATAAGGAAATAAGCTGAGATGGGTGCAGTATAGGAGAATGGGGTGAATGTTTGGGCCGAAGACCCCAAGGCATACCTTGATGCCTGTCAGTGGCAGCAGGGTGCGGGTGGAATGGCGTGAGCATTGTGGCCAACAACCCCTAGCCACACCCCTGACACCTGTCAGTCTGTGCAGGGTGGGGTGTTGTGGTTGGAAACCCTAACGCCCTGGGTGTGTGTTGGTATTTTCACTCCAAATTTTCAGCATGGGTCAGCCCGGTGGCGGTGAGGGTTGAGTTGCTGGACACCACTCCTCATGCCACGCCGGCGACCCAGGTTCGGGAACAGACTCAGGCC
Source organism: Neoceratodus forsteri (assembly GCA_016271365.2). Classification (NCBI taxonomy): domain Eukaryota; kingdom Metazoa; phylum Chordata; order Ceratodontiformes; family Ceratodontidae; genus Neoceratodus; species Neoceratodus forsteri. Next base: position 761,011,908 of record CM057456.1, on the reverse strand, counting down.
ACCGGGAGTTGGCAGGGGAGAGGAAGGATTGAGGGTCTCACAACTGCTCTCCTTCCTCTGGGGTTGGTTGGGGTACTGCAGTGCACTGTAGCGGCGACTGGCGGAGGCCAGCAGTACTACAGCAGTGAGCAGCAGTGGGGGGGAGAGCATGGCGGGCGTCAGCACATATGTGCTCAGACGTCATTGCACATCTGGCACTCCAGGGACAATTAATCAGCCGGAAAATAGCGGGGCAGTGATTTTGGCAGTTGATGGCTGTGCCGGGCACCCCCTGGCTCCCGAGAGGATCCTGCAAACAGAGTGCGTGAGCGATGAAAGGCCAGCTCTGTGGGGGTGCCAGACCGGGCCCAGGGGGTATGGGTGTCGGTGGCCGGAGATGTGCTACACGGCGAGGAGGATAAATAGAAATACGATTAAAAAAAATATATATAAATTCAGCATGGGCTCTTTGGGACCCCTCCTTATGAACAGTGGAAGTATCATTTTTGGTTTGCCCCTATGGAGACTGTCCAGTACCGCCATTTGGGGGGAGTTACCCCAATGACCTGTCGGCTGCACTGGACCTATTGGGTTTGTCGGGTGAATGCATGAGACCAGGCAATCTCGTATTAGCCTATAATAAGGCTGTGGAGATGCCCTGGACAAGACTGCTCTTAGTACCAGAAATTGACCTCAAGATTCTTCGCCCAAGGAACCCTTGGTTTGATGGTTCCTTGAAGGAGCTGAGGTGTGTTGGTCGAAGGATGGAGAGAACTTGGCAAAAGTCTGGCCTTGATGCTGACAGGCTTAAGCTGATGGCACATTATGATGGCTATCAGCTAGAAATCAACCCATAAGAAGGCAGAATTCCTATCCAGGGAGATTTCTACTGCGCAGAATCGACCAGCTCAGCTTTTCCGGACCGTCGACAGATTGTGCAATCCTATCTGTCTTCAGCCCAGAGAAGCTTTTTCTCAGCTGAAATGTGAGGAGTTTGCTCGATTCTTTACAAATAAGGTTGCCAGCATCAGGTCTAGCATTGGCATAGTCTCTCCTATGAGGAGTTGTGGTGATTAGCGGGATGTGGCGTGCACTCGGTCTCTCTGGTCAGATTTCAGCCAGCCAGAATTTACGGATATTGTGACGATTATCCAGACAATGCGCCCAACCAGTTGTAGTCTGGATCTGGTCCCGACACCCCTCTTATTGGGATGTGTTGATACTGTCTGCCCGATCCTTGCTGAAATTGTCTGGAGGTCCTTGGAGACTGGGGTCTTTCCAGAACCCCTAAAGGAGGCGGTCATTCGACCACTCCTTAAGAAATCCTCCTTGGATCCGGACTGCCCAGCCAACTACCGACCTATCGCTAACCTGCCATTTGCTAGTAAGGTTATTGAAAAGGTGGTTGTGCTGCAACTGGATGATCATCTTACAACTCACAAGTTCTATGATACTCTCCAGTCCGGATTTAGGAAGAAGCATAGCACGGAGACTGCACTGGTCCGAGTATTGAATGACCTCCTGATGGCTAGAGATTGAAAGGCGTGTACCATTCTGGTCCTTCTTGATCTCTCCGCAGCACGTGACATTGTAGACCATGGTGTGCTGTTGGAGCGCCTGCAGCTGCTTTGTGGTCTGTCTGGTACAGTCCTCAAATGGTTCCACTCTTTCCTCGCAGACAGGTTTCAGAGAGTTACCACCGGAATTTATTCCTCTGGCACTTATTCCCTGTCTTGCTGGGTGCCACAGGGCTCCATTTTGGCCCCCATGTTGTTTGCAGTGTATATGCTGCCATTGGGAGATATCATCAGGCGATACAGTTTGAGTTTTCACTGCTATGCAGATGATACTCAACTGTATATGTCCTTTCTGCCCAGACAGGATGTTGCACTCTCCGTGCTAAACAACTGCCTTACTGAGATCAGAACCTGGATGAGTACTAGTTGGCTGAGACTGATTCCGGATAAGATTGAAGTGCTGGTTGTGGACCCTGGTCATCCGGGGGCGAGTATGTGAGCTGGTCAGGCATCAGGTGTTTTGCTTGATGGCATACAGCTCGCTGCTTCAGACCAAGTATGTAACCTCGGCGTTATTTTTGACGACGGCCTGACACTACGGTCTCAGGTGTCGGCTGTTGTCAAATCCTCTTTCTATCATCTGAGAAATATCGCCCGGGTGAAACACTTGGATCTTACTTCGAGACACAGCTCTTGCAGCAGGTTACACCATTCAGACTGAAGCCGGCAGGCGTCAGGACCCCACGGAAAACTCTAGCTAGCGATCTTCAGCGGGGACCGCCCCCGACGTCGGTCCCGCCTCTGACGTCAGACGTAGTACATAAGGGGGCAGTCCCGCCAGATTCCCCAGTTCTTTCCGCGTCGACTTGCATGTCTCAACCCTTGGTTCAGCTGTAGCGGCATAGCAGCGTGGTTAAGTTCTTTCCTTGGAAATTTGGATTTCTACAAGCAAGTTTTTCGCTGATGTCCTCTCCGACCTCCGGTCACTCTTCCAAGTGTGCTGCGGGAAGCAGATCCCCTTCGAGACCCCCACACGGCCTGCGTCGGTGCCCTAGGCCCAGACCACGATACCGGCCTGCTCCTTCTGCCAGAGGTTTAACAGTAGAACCGGATCCGACGTCAGAAGGCCCTTCAGGCGTTCTTACTGGAAGAAAAGCTGAAAACCATGTCTTCCAAGGGGGAATCCTCTAAAAAGACCCACAAGCACGCTGAGAAACGAAGGGAGAAGGCCCCTTCCAGGTTCCCTCCAGGGCTTCGGACTCTCGCAGCTCCGGTTCCAGGTCCGACCGCTCCCCCTCCAGGGCCAGCTCTCAACCTCCCCCGGCTGCGGTCAGGAAGTCCTCTTCTCAGACCAAGTCCACCAGGCCATCCTCGTCTTCGTCCTCCAGGGCCTTGGTGAAGTCTGGGGATTGCCATCACCATCATCATAAGTCGGGTTCCCGCCCTTTGGAACCCGACGTCAGGTCAGCTTCCTTGCCTCCCTGCAAGACGTTGGAGCTAACTTCTTTGAAGAGACCTCAGGATCCGATGCCGGTGCGTCCGTCGTCGTCCTCTCGGCCTACATCCCTGGAGCCGCCGTCGGCCAGATGACCGTCGCCGGCCAAGCCAACACCTCAGCGGACGCTGGTAGGGGGGCCGGCGCCCGCTCCTCCTGAGAAGAGAGCCCTGACGCCTCCGACCGACGTCGGTCAGGAGTCCTTGACCGAGGAAGAATTGACACAGCCCGAGGACCAGACGGGCGACCCCGGTCTTGTCGAGACGCCCAGGGAACCCTCGCTTACCCGAGCCCCCTGTGGTGCCGACGCCGGGACCCGACGACCGTCCACTGGCGCCCGGACCGTCGTCAGGCCTTTCCTTAGCGGATGTGAAGGACCTCTTCACTTACTGATGGGATACCATAAAGAAGAACATGGTTCCCACTCCTCCTCCTCTTCCTCCTCCTCTTCCTCCTACACCTTCGGTTCCTGCACCCCCCTTGCCATCGGGGTCGGCAGGCCGTTCACCTCCTCCCCGGGAGTACGGAACCCCTCCCAGGGGGAGACCAGACAAGCGGAGACCTCCGTCTAAATCCTCTTCTAGGTCACCCAGCCCCAAGAGACCCAGGAGACACTGACGATCGCCTTCGACGGAGGCCACGGGATCAGAGTTCTCAACATCCAGATCCCCATCTGCCCTCTCCATCCCTTCTCTGGACCCACATGAGATGCCAAAGTCTCCTCCAGATGACCCTTCGTTCTCGGATATTATGAGGCACATCCAAGAGAACATGGGATGGGATGCGGAAGAGCTAGACCCCGGAAGGATACGCCTCACCAAATATCTTCGGCAGAAGGACCCCAAGCCTGTGGTGGTGCCACCCTTGGTTGACACTTTCGTGGACATCACCAAGGCAGCGTGGAAGCATCCACATTCGCTCCCGGCGATGCGAAGAAAGCTGATAAGCTGTACAAGGCTCTAGAGAGACCAGTACTTGACTCAGCAGCCTCAGGCCGACTCTCTGGTCATCACAGCCTCACATGACTGATCCCAGAGACCGCAACATCTGAGCACCCTGCCACTGGACCCAGAGTCCAAGCAGTTGGACGCTATGGGTAGGCGCACGTATGCTTCTGTTACCTGTGCCATCAGATCCTTGAATTATTTGACCCACATGGTTCAGTTCCAAAATGCCTTGTGGGAACAGGGTCTGAAGCGGCTGAAAAACTGCCGGAAGGTGGGCAGAAGGAGGAGGTGCTTCAGCTCCTCCGTACAGGTTCGGACGTGGGAACCCAAGTGCTACGAGCCGCATACGACTCCGCGGACTCTTCGTCCCGAGCAGCAGCTTCTGGCGTATGCCTCCGGAGGCACTCTTGGTTACGCATCTCCGGCTTTACCCCGGACGTCCAGAAGAATATCATGGACGCTCCATTCGAGGGAGAAGTCTTGTTTGGTAAACCTTCAGAGAAGATCATTACCAGACTTCAGGAGGCCGGGAAGGCGGTGAGGTCGGTCCAGGCCATGTACCGACCCAGGCTTAGTTCCTTTCATAGGAACCAAAGCTGAATTCATGGACGGATGCAGAGGCAGCAGTCCCGCTCCGCTCCACAACAGAGGGGCTCCGGTTTTCATAGAGCCCAGGGGAAACAGCCCGCGGGCCGAAGCCAGCGTACTCTCAAGCCGGCCCAGCCAGCGGGACCCTCAGCCGCCACAGCCTGACTCCTTTCCGGCCCCCGCCCCTCAGGATCAACGGGAAATCATGGTCGGGGGTCGCATTGCGAACTTCCTGCTGGGATGGCAGGCTATAACCACCGACAGGTGGGTTCTTCAGTTGGTCAGAAGAGGCCACTATATAGAATTCACAGAAAAGCCACCCCTGAGGCCTCCTTTGCTCTCCCAATATCCGGGTCAGCACAAATCTCTGATCTGGCGAGAAGTACTCGCGCTCTTACAGAAGGGAGTGATAGGGTACGTCCCGGAGAACCAGAGAGGACAAGGATATTATTCCCACTTCTTCCTGGTTCCAAAGAAAACAGGGGACCTCCGTCTAGTTTTGGACCTCAGCGACCTCAATGTGTCGGTCGCTTACAAGAGATTCCGCATGGTGACTCTTCTGGGTCTCATTCCCATGCTGAAGCAAGACGCCTTCTTAGCGTCTCTAGACATGCAGGACGCATACCTGCATATCCCTATAGCTCAGGCGAACAGGAGGTTCCTGCGCTTCGAGTTCCTCGACCACCACCTTCAATTCTGAGCCCTTCCATTCGGACTGTGATCCGCACCCAGGGTCTTTACCAAGTGCATGGCAGTCGTGGCAGCATCTCTAAGGAGACGGGGCCATTATGTGTTCCCGTACCTGGACGATTGGCTTCTCATGGCCGCCTCCAGAGAGGCGTTGTTATGTGCGGTCCAGAGCACTCAGGACCTGTTCCGTTCTCTGGGCATCCTAATCAACCACGAGAAGTCTCTCCTGGTACCGTCGCAGAAGCTGCAATTTATAGGTGCAGTACTGGACACCGTTCAGGGAAGAGCCTTTCTTCCAGACGACAGAGCGGAGCGCATCAGATCCCTCATCAGGGAGTTATCGTCGAACAAGACCGTCCCAGCCAGGTCGGTCCTTCGCTTGCTCGGACACATGGCTGTGGCCATTCCTACCATCCCTTTTCGCAAGGCTCCACATGCGGGTAACTCAGTGGATGCTCAAGGTGCAATGGGACCAAAGGCAAGACCACTTGCAGCATCCGGTCAGGATCACGAACACCGTGATTCGAGACTGGCAGTGGTGGCTAGACCCAGGGTCGCTCTCCATGGGCGTCCCGTTTGTAGCGCCGTCCCCGGAGGTAATCCTCACCACAGACGCCTCAGGTCTAGGGTGGGGGGCACACCTGGACGGGGTGAAGTCCCAGGGTACGTGGACCCAGCTGGAAGCTCATCTCCATATCAATGTTCTAGAGATGAGGGCGGTTCTCTATGCCCTGCAGGCCTTTCAGTCAGAAATCCCGCCGAGTACTCTTCTGCTTCAGACAGACAACACGGCGGTGATGTACTACCTCAACAAACAAGGAGGCACACACTCTTACCCCCTTTGTAGGGAGGCCATGAGGGTGTGGGATTGGGTAATCCAACACAGCGTGAATTTGATCACTGTACATGTTCCCGGGGGTGGACAACACGATTGCAGACGGTCTGAGTCGCTCCCAGGCCAGAGTTCACGAGTGGGAACTTCTTCAAGAGGTAGCAGAGGATCTGTTTCTTCGATGGGGAACTCCAGAGTTAGACTTGTTCGCATCCCCATCCAACGCAAAACTGCCCAATTTTTGCTCGCTAGATCCAGGGCCTGGTGTTTTCTGGCAAGACGCGTTGTCCCTCTCCTGGGTGGACAGATTCCTCTACGCTTTCCCTCCTTTCCCGTTGATCCAGAGAGTTCTTCTCAAACTACGCAGGGAGCATACAATAATGATCCTGGTGGCCCCCTTTTAGCCCATACAGATCTGGTTCCCCTTGCTAATTCAGCTATCCCGGGAACCTCCGCTCCCGTTGCCGTTCAGCTCCCACCTCCTGCCTCAGGAGGAAGGTTCACTAGTCCACCCGGACTTGCGTTCACTGAACCTGCATGCATGGCTCCTAGAGACATAGCCATCTTGCGTCACAGGGTCTCGCAAGAGGTTGCAGAAGTTCTGTCTGCAGCCAGAAAGCCGGCAACGCATGCGACGTACGCCATGAAATGGCGCCGTTTTTGTTTGTGGTCACGAGCACGCGATTTTTCCCCTTAGGTTGCCCGGTGGGAGTGGTGTTGGACTACCTGCTCTCCCTCTTTCGTTCGGGTCTAGCCTACTCCTCTATCAAGGTGCACCTTTGTGCCATTTCTGCCTACCACCTTCCGGTGGGACATGGTACAGTGGCACAACTGGACGCCTCTCGGGAATTTTTGAGAGGGGTGTTACACCTTAGGCCACCCATTAAGGACCCAGTGCCTCCATGGGACTTGCTCTTTGTCCTGGAACAACTCACGCTTCCCCCCTTCAAACCTGCCGCGGATTGCGAGCTGCATTTTCTGTCGTGGAAAACGCTATTTTTGGTTGCTGTTACTTCAGCGAGAAGAATTTCTGAGCTTCACACTCTCATGTGCAAAGAGCCTTATTTAGTTTTCCACTGGGACAGAGTATCCCTGAGGACGAATCCTAAATTTTTGCCTAAGATGGTTTCTTCACTCACTCTAAATCAGGATATTGACCTGCCGGTCTACTTCCCGAACTACTCGAATAGAGGAGAGGCTCTGCTTCACACCCTGGATGTTCACCACAGCCTGAGGTATTACCTCAACAGAACTAAGTCTTCTCATAGTTCTGAGCAACTTTTTGTTTCCTTTTCTGAGAGGATGATGGGCCAACCTGTATCCAAACAGTCCCTGTCTCGCTGGCTTGTCCAGTGTATTTCATTCTGCTATGAGCTCAAACAGAAGCCCCTTCCGGGTTCAGTTCGGGGTCATTCCACTAGGGGCATGGCCACCTCCTTTGCAGCACTCCGAAATGTCTCCACTTCTGCCATATGTGCTGCAGCCACTTGGAGCTCTGTGCATACATTTATCAGGCATTATAGCCTGGACGCCATACTCGGCGAAGAGCCGAGTTCGCCTAAGCGGTGCTACAGGGTCTCCTGTCTAGATTCAGGACCTGGAATGTATTCTATTTTCCTCCTCCTGGAATTTTTGGCAGCATTACTTGGGAATCAGTCCTAATGGTGTAACCTGCTGCAAGAGCTGTGTCTCAGTAAGATAGTACAGTTGTTGTAAGAACTTACCGTAACAGTAGATTCTTCGAGAACAGCTCTTGCAGCAGGTACCTTCCCACCCACCTTCCCCTTGGAAGAGGCATGGTTTTAGCCTTTATCAACAGGGAATTTTTCCGTTTTTCTTCTGACGGTGGATCCTCGGTCTCCCATTCTGATGTCAGCCTAGATCCGAGTCTCCGGCGGAGAACTACAGGGAATCTGGGCGGGACCGCCTTATGTACTAGTCTGGCGTCGGAGGGACCGACGTAACAAGTGTCCTCATGAAGATAGCTAGCTAGAGTTTCCGTGAGGTCCTGCCGCCTGCCGGCTTCAGTTGGAATGGTGTAACCTGCTGCAAGAGCTGTTCTCGAAGATCTACTGTTACGGTAAGTTCTTACGTAACTGTACTTTCCTCTGGATGATCTTCCAACATCGGTCCATGCCTTCATCACTACCCGCCTTGATTACTGCAATTCTGTCTACCTAGGGCTTCCAGGGATTGATATCCGCCACTTGCAGCTAGTGCAGAATGCAGCAGCCAGGCTTTTGACTGGGACTTCCAGGTCCAGTCATATTACTCCTGTGCTCCGCGAACTGCACTGGCTGCCTATTCAGTGGCGGATCACCTTTAAGGTTGATTTGCTAACCTTCAAAGCCATATATGATCAGGGACCCGGTTACCTGCAAGACCTCTTGATACCCTACTGCCCCTCCTGTCCTCTCCGATCCACTGACAAGGGACTGCTAGAGATTCCCAGGGTACGTTTAAAAACATCAGGTGCCCATGCTTTTGCTTTCTTGGCTCCAACCCTGTGGAATTCTCTACGTCGTCGGCTAAGAGAATGCCTGACCATTGACAGATTTAAGACAGAGTTGAAAACATATTTATTTAATTTAGCCTTCCCTAATGATTAATGTATTTTAGCTTCTTGTTTTAAAGTTTTATCGGTATTTGGTTTTATGTACAGCGCCTTGGTTTCTGAAAGGCGTTATAGAAATAAAGTTTGATTTGATTTGATAATTTCGTTACTCAATCCCAGAAGGTCATTTTACACAGCGAGCGTGACATTCGGCGCCACAGGTGTGAAAAATGCATTTCAGGCAGGCTGTGAAAAATGACAACTATACTGTTCATGAGGAGGTGTGAAAAAATGGCAATTTTGAAAATCTGGAGTGAAAATATGAAAATCTGGCGAGATTAAAGTGTGTAGAAACTGTACAAGCACACTAAATACTTATGATCATTTAAAGCCATCAAGCTTTTTGGGACCTCCCTCATGAACAGTGGCACTAGGATTTTGTTAATATGTCCCGAAAGTTGATATCACACAGCAACTCTGCGCCACAGGTGCAAAAACACATTTCGGGAAGGATGCAAAAAATGACAGCTGTACTGTTCATAAGGGGGTGTGAAAAAATGGCAATGTTGGAAATTTGGAGTGAAAATATTAAAAATTGATGAAGTTACAAGCGTGCGTACAAACTGTGCAATGCGCGCTCGAAACACAGTCTGTTTTGGGTTTGTTTCACCAGACTTGCGACATGGGCTTTTTGGGACCCCACCTCATGAACAGTGGCACTGCCGTTTTTGTTAACGGTCCCCAAAGGTGATTCCACGAGCAACCGCAAAATCATGTTTCGGACTGAGAAACGAAATGACAGTGCTAGTGAAATTAATGAGGTGGGGTCCCAAGAACCCCATGTTGAAAATGTGGGACCAAAACTCCCCAAATGGCTGCGATATCAAACTGTTGAACTCCCCCGTTGATTGCCATTATGGGGCTTACCGTGATTTTTTCAGTTTGCGGTCTGCTTTTGAAGAGTGCAGACGTGTTCCCAGTACACAGAAGATTGCAGTGCTGAACCTCAGGAGGTAAGTATTGGTGAGGGAGGGTCGGGTTGGGGAGGGTGGTGAGGACGGTGAGAGACCGTTTTCTTTTTCTTTAGGTTTAAAAAAAATAAAAATAAAAACCACCTTAGGGGGACAGTTTCCTTTTTTACAGGTAAAACAGTATGAAAAATTAATTTCAGCACACTGGGGTGGGCTCCCAGTGTACCAGACTAGTGGGGGGGATCAGTGCTGACCCAGGGATTGGGCACCCCGAGCTCAGCTGAAAAAAGGGTGTGTGGGGGTGCATCAGACACCGAGAGTGGGCATCCCGGTGTCGGAACATATAAAGAATTACTTGGTACACATCGGGTGGGCTCCCAATGTGCCACAATAGTGGGGGTAGGGGGCATGCCAGCTCGGGGATTGGGTACCCCATTATCAGCAAAAGATATGTTCAGGCTTGGGGGGGCATGCCAACACAGGGATTGGGCACCCCATTGTTGGCAAAAGATATGTTCGCCGGGAAAGGCATACTGAGCAAATGAGTTGCTCATAAGTGCAGCCATGTGCATTGCCATGCACTGTAATGTGCATGGCTGGAATGTGCCTGGTTGCCGGGAAAGGGGGGGGGGATCTGCTGCTGCAATGATGAAACTGTCTATGATTGGAGCAGCAGATTTCTTTCAAGTCCAGTGCTCACTCTGAAACTGCCATCATCGGCAGCTTCCCTGTTGATTGGTGGCTGAGGGACGCACCCATTAAAGCGTCCCCTGCATTGGCCACAACACTGCCACACCTCTGCAATGATCTACTAACCTCAATATGTTTCTTGTGCGCTGCGCACGCAAGCAAACATAAAAAGAAAGAAGTTCCTTTTTTCTGTCCACTAGGTGGTGCTGTACTTTATTGTGTAGACTGTATGTGTGTCTGTCTCTGTCAGTCCCTGCTTGCCTGTCCCTGTGTCTGTCCTCTCACCTTGTCTTCCACAGCATTATGCTCATCATAACAAAAACAGTAGCTCCGAGGCTGACAAACTTCAGAAACATTGCTAGTGAGTAAATAGCATGCCTGTGCTTCACAAAGTCAAGTGGAGCGTGTTTCATGTTTGATCTGTTCCCTTGGCTTCACCAGCACATCAAGGGATTCATTGTGCTGGCAATAAGCCAGTGGTGTTTTAAATTTGTCACTTTATGGCTGATGATGTGATGTTGTGCCTCGGTGTTGTGCTCAGTTTATGGCTTCCAAGGGACCAGGGAACTACTATTGGAAATCTGTTCAGAGCAGATCGGGGGAGTGCGAGGCTACAGCACGCTGTCACTGTTGTGTTGTGAGCCACGTGCGAGAAGTTGCTCGTAACGGCAGTTGAAGACAAAAAATGTGGTTTTTAGTGTTGACTTGCAGTCCACAGGCAAGTCCAGGAATAAAAGGATGTTAGAGGAGGTGCTCACTTCAGAACGGTACTGAAATCTGTTCCAAACAGAGCACTGAAGTGTGAGGAGGTGAGTCTGCTCAGTTCACTCCACAGAGTCATGTCTGTGAAACCACTCATACAGTGGCAGTGCGAGGGAAAAAAAAAATTTGCGGTTTCTTTTGGCTTGGGTGGTGGTTTTCTCTATAGAGTTGCAGTCTTTTAAGACAGTTCGGGGGGGGTGGGGTTCTATGACACGACGGGAGCTTGCTAGAGCAGTGTGGGGACTGAAATGTTTAATGTGACATGGTCATGTGTGTGCTTCGACTTGATACAGTGTTGTTATACTTGGACAACATCACTGTCCCAGACACACATTGATGAATCAGAGTTGAAGAAAATGTATTGCCATTATATAATTCAGTGATAACTCATTACTTAGAAAATAATGTAAATCACAATAGATGGATAAACAAAAACTATTACAAAGAGCATTAGTCTGAAAATCATTTGTAAAGTCTGAACAATAACATAATGACAGAATAACAGACTTGCTATAGTGTTAAAAAAAATTATACAAGCAAGGAGGCAGTACAGCGCAGTGGTCTAAGGCTCTGAGCTGCAAATTTGGTGACATCCAGCAGACCAGACCTGGGTTTGAATCCCACAGTTTCCACTTGCATACTGTGTGACCCTGTGACCCTGAGCAAGTCACTTAACCTCCTTGTGCTCCCAGGTCGCTCCTGTAAAAATGCGTTCAGCTTAGTGTGCTATACCTGGTTAAACAACTAAATAAAAAAAATGTCTTACAGGTTCAGTGCAGTTCTTCATTTCTGTTGCCCTTCTTTGCCCTTACTGCTGTTCATTTCCTTCAGATACCTTGGGGTTTGGTTACACCAACACCTCAACTTCTCTGGACACATTGACGCCATCCAGAAAAAATTGTGCCCCAAGCTCAGTGCCTTGTTCAGGAACTGCAGTTGCGTCTGTCCTGCGGCTAGGTGTGAGCTTGTCCAGAAGATGAACCTCCCCAATTTTGACTACTGTAATGTAGTCTATGGTGCCGCTCCTAGGTCCTCCCTGACCAGATTGGACACTCTCTTCGACTCCTTCTGCTGCTTTGCCCTTGATGCTCCCTCTTGCACCCACCACTGTGGCCTCTATCGAGCCCTTTCCTTCCCCTCCCTTACAAATAGACACTTCTCACACTGCGCTAAATTCACTGCTAAACACTGGCTGGGTGAACTCCCTTCCTATCTCTCCCCCTCATTTATAACACCCACTCCCTCAGATCTGCTGACATTCGCACACTAACTGTCCCCCGCCACTCCACCCTCTCCGACCAGTCTGGGTACTCTCACCGTTCCCCTAAAATGTGGAACACGCTATCTCCCCAAATCTGACACTCCTCCTCCCTCTATTCCATCAACACTGCCTTCTCCAACTGTCTTGCACCTAACTGTTCCTGTTATGACCTGCCTTAATTTCCTTCGTCTTGCTCCTTACAGTTCGTCCCCCTTTGGAATTTACCCAATGCCTTGCCTCTGTCAACTCTACTGACCCTAGCCCCTCCGAGGTGCTAGTTCTCATACCTTTCTCCCTTCCCCTACTCTCTCCCTCACTTTTTCTCTAGCATTCACACTCCCCTTGCAGGGTTTTCAGCATCCTGAAGGGGTCCTATAGTGTCTAAGCTTGCCACCTTCTCTTCCCAATCTACCTGTCCTTGGCCTTCCAGGTCCCCTTGCAGGGTCTCCAGCAACCTGGTGAGTTCCTTGGATCAGGCCTAATCTCCTCCCAGGTGTTATTTATCATTCCCTCCCTCTCACTATCCCCCCTGTAATTACAATGCTTAACCGCAGGAGGATTTACAATCGCCTGAACTTCTCTGCTCCCTTGCAGGGTTCATCGCATCCTGAAGGGTTCTCTTTTGGATCAGGCCTTATTTCCCCTCCAAGGTGTTAATCATACTTACTCCCTCTCTCATCCCTACTCCAGTCCCCTGTCCCCTTGCAGGGTTCCCCACATCCTGAAGGGGTCTCTCCGGGACACGACTCTGCACTATCTGTCATCTCATTCTCTCTGTCCTTCACCCCTTATTTCACGATAGCACTTGTTCACTTATTACCATTGCACTTGTTAATTGTTCTCACAAATTACATGTGTATGCAACACTGTTTGTAACAACTGACTTAATTAATTGTATGCTGTGTTGATCTTTGTAACTTGAATGTAAAATGTCCCATCCCTATTGTACCCCTTCCCCCAGGTCGCACCGGGAGATGAGCAACTTGTTGCTCAGTGTGCCTTCCTGATGAAACATTTCAATAAATAAATAAAAATTTCCAGCCGTCCCGGTGGCACTGAGGGTTGAGGCGCTGGATGCCACACCTCACGCTACGCCAGCGACCTGGATTCAGGAACGGACTCGGGCCGCCGTGGGTTGGCTGGGTAGGAAAGGGATTGAGCGTCCATTGGACTGCTTTCCTTCTCCTGGGGAGGGGGGTTTCCAGTGTCTGTACGTTGCTGGCTCCTAGCGGAGGCTGGGGGGTAGTACACCACCACTGCATATAAGGGGCGAGTGAGAGGGCAGACGCTGGAGGGAGTGCGTGCGGACGCGTTCGCACTCCCCCCATGGTCGTCATTGCACGTCCCTCTCTCTCTGGGGGAGAAAACGGAAAATGGTGGCATCCCAGGTCGAGGCAGCTTGATGGCCGTTCGATGGGTGCCCTGGCTTCAGGAACATCGCCGAAGCTGAATCCGGTCTTGGTGGTGAGTGTAGGGGGACTCCCACCACTCTGCTGCGGGAGATTACCGGTGAAGGGTCCTAAGTAAGCCAGGGTTCCGGATGGTGTCTGGAACCAGAGAGATGCGTGGACGGAGTAGACGACTGGGACACCAGGTAGGAGAAAAGTGAAATAACTGTAAAAAAATAAAAATAAAAAAATGTCCAAGTCCCTGTGTGGGTGCTGCTGTCTCTCTCATTGATTACTGAAAGTCACTAAAAGTCATTCTACAGTATGTGTTGGGAAGCTGATTTCTGGACCAGAATAAAAATTTGCAACCATGCATGTACACCTTTCTGCTCCCAGATAGTCTTACCCTTAATATAATTTATTCTGTAATTTATTGAGTTTATATGCTTCTGTAGTGCTCCACACTGTCAGTGGCAAGTCGTAACAACTGTGTATAATGCACCCCTTCTAGTGGAATGGCACAGCCCAAGCTTTAGAGTGTTGGGCACATGAGGATTCCATGCTGCAGCAACTCCCCAGTTCAGCTGTGCCATTAGAAGGTGACAGAGCTACTTTTATCTTTTCTCAAGACTTTCAAGATTTCTGTTGGGGCTGCAATTCTGTATCACAGGTTGGGGCTACCTGGCTTCAGGGAGCACCCCTAAATTAAAACTGTACCTGTTAAGCTGCAGCTTTCCAATTGACTCACCTGCTTCAGTGCTTCTCCCATTTCCATTCGTGGACTGGGAACCACATATGCCTTCTAGGGTGTTTTTTAATGGTCTCTGTTTACAAAAAAAAAAAAAAAGAAAAGATGCTACAGGTAGGTACATTGTGTTTTTATTTCTGGGGCAGGGTAGGTTTCCTGGGGAGTTACCTCGGCTTTTGCGTTTGTTCCCTACCCCCTCCTCCCAGTTGTCATGTTGTGTTGATGCTGTTTAAAAAAATTAACAAAATCAGTGCTTGTTTTTTATCTTGTATTACTTTGTGCTGCTGTAGTTGCGTTCAGAGGCTTGGAGTGCTTTTCTTCTCCTTAGCCCTCTTAACAATCGCGCTGCTACCACCAAGCCATGTTTGGTGGTTCAGCATGAGCTTCTCCTTCCATTCATTTTCACATGCTTATTTTTTATGCAACCACGTGACAGTGTACGCAAGTTGCATAGAGAATGCACGCAAGTTCACGTGCATGTGCGTTTAGCATGCCTATGTCACATAGGATATCTCAACACATGCAAGTTATTTCTCTTCTCTAGTTCCGTCATAGTACTAAAATGATTATAATTAGAAACAGGACTGTCAAATTGGTCTGATGATTTAAGTGAGACCATTAATTATGAAAAAGTGTAAAACCTGCAGAGGGTGTTTAGGCCATCCCCTGTGGGGTCCTATCGCCCTCTTGTGCTGTCCAGCACAGTTTTCTCTGTGGTCCCCCCCCCCCCGGTCCTTCGAGCACCTAGATCTTCAGTTGGCAGTACCAAGCAGAATTGTGAACAATATAACCTTTGTTGCTCCTTGGCAAGCTCTTGAGCCCCAATGTCCCACAGGGTATCCCAGCAATTGCACCCGACCCCATACTGGGCCCCTCAGGTCAGGGGGGCCTACAAAGGCATGTCCATGTGCATTGCAGCTAAGGCTGTGGAGATGTGCAGGCAGATCCTGACCCTGAGTACTTGAGGGTCAGAATGAGAATTTTGGGGACTTGGGGAAGCTCCTGACCTTTATATAATAAAAAAAAAAAAGAGTTGCTCTATGAAGAAGAGGCGTCCCCTCTGAGGAGGAAGAGCAGGAAGGGGAGTGGATGATGCCCAGGTGAAGGATTCCGATTCCTCCACTGTTTGACAACAAGTCCTTGTCTTTTTGATAGCTGTGGCATGTAGTTCCTTACAGCTCAAGGATTCTCAATGCGGGGAGACAGTAGATGTCATCCGAGTTTTATTCTTGTGACCAGTTTATTAAACAAGACTGAGCTGGTGTGAATCAGAAAGTGCATCTTCCAGAACTGAAGACACAGCCTTTTTTCTTAAAAAAAAAAAGGAAAAAAGCGTAGATGGTAAGCTCCATCGCTGGCAGACAAGGCTATCTATAAATCGGTCAAGCACATCTCTATGCCTGTCAAAGGCACCCAGCTCTTACAGATTTATCCAACAAACGAGTGGATACCATGTGTAGGAGGGCTTTGCCTCTGACGGCACGACCTATGCACTTCCAAAGCCTCCTTTGTAGTTGCCAGGGTCTTTAACTTGTGGGTCATTACTCTGGGTGGTGTCGTTTCCCCTAATTCAGAAGGAGATAGCATGTTGCAATAGTTGCAATGGCCTCCACTTCCAGGTGATTCTACAGTGGAGAGTTTGCGTATGTCAGCTCATTCAGTCTATCACTTTGGGCCAATCATGCGGGCCGGGTGACTTGGACATTGAGCTGCTGCTTAAGCTTCAAATCTAAGCTGTTTACCCTTCCCTTGAGGAAGGTCTGTTGCTTGGTTTCAGCCTAGATGCTATTTATTTTTTCTATATATGATTTTTTTGTATTTTTGCCCCATTTTCTCCCTGACCCAGGGCCCCGCCAATCGCGGCAGTGCATGCACGTGGAGGCGCACACACACACTCTTGAGTGCCAGCTCAGCCTCTTCCACCTCACCCCTGGCAATTGCTGCTGCCTATGCTACCCATTGGACCTCCACCCAATGAGAGTGGAAGCATGCTCCCTCCCCCCCTTGCTGGCTCCTTGATAACCCAAGGTTGTTTATGTACCCTGGTCACCGGCGTGACGTGAGGTAAGACGTCCAGCACCTCGGCCCTTTGCGCCACCGGGGCCGGCATGTCCTAGATGCTGTCTTAAAGGGTTCAGGACAAGAAGGGCATCTTCCTTGTCAAATCAACAGTGTCCGAGAGGGACCCTGGTAAGACGCCCAAGCAACGGATCCAGCCCAGAGACTAGTACCTCACAGTGAGGGTATGTGGGACATCCTTGCTCCTTTTCCCTGGATGGAAGTCTATGGGGGTCTTACTAGGATGGGCCCAAACAACATTGGATGCTTGGGATTTTGGAAATTCTAGTCTGACCAATGCAGTGGAATTTCAGCGATTTTTCTCAGGGGGATGTTTTATGCTATGCCTGGTCTCTGAGGAAGTTGCAAGTAATTAGATGGCAGCAGAGACCCTGACTCCCCTCATTCAAATTGGGACAATAGCACTGTTTTCACTAAGCGAACAAGGTCAGGGTCCTTACTCGATCTAACTTGTACTTACCAAAAAGTTGTTGGGGGGTCCAGACCCATTTCGGAGCTGGAAGAGCTCAACGGATTCATGCACCACAACGTTCAGGCAGAGTCCTGAAGTCATTCACCCAAGCTATTCTGCCAGGGGATTTATGAGTTTCAATAGATCTGACGGTCTCCTACCTCCACATGGGTAGGGGAGTTGAACACTCCATCCGTCAGCCTCACCAGAAGTATATCAGGTTCTCAATACTGGGCCGGCATCCCAGTACAAGGCACCTCACTTTGGCCTCACATCTGCCTCCAGGGTTGGGTCTACAGAGCAGGATTCGGGAGATGCTCGAGTACCACAGCTGGGTGACGAACCCAGAGAAATGTTCTCTTGAACCATCTCAGACCTTGGATCTCCTGGAGGCAGTCTTCAACACAAAACTAGGGAAGATCTTCCTTTCACCTTCCAGACTAGAGAGACTTCTTGAAGGAGGTCGAGTGACTCAGGCCTCTGTCATCAGCCTCAGCCCACTACACAGGCTGTGCCTCGTGGTAACAACAATAGATGTAGTCCTGCTGGCTCACTTCCCATGCAGCCCCTTAAATGGGATGGCTGTCGGTCTGATATCTGACCTTGGAAGATTATCTAGCCAGAATCTCCCTCTCCCCTCAGCCAGGACACTCCTGGAGTTCAGGGGTGAGAGTGCAGAATCTAAGCAAAGGGCTTCCTTTGGAATCCCTTTCAGTACCATTTTCTACCAACAGATGTTAGTCTGCACAGTTTTGCAGCAGTCCTGAAACATCTATGTTCAAAAACACTCAATGTTCAGGAAATGAGGGCGGTTCTTCAAACTGTTTCGATTTAATCTTCTAAAGAGCAGGGAGATGCTATAGAAGCCTCCGATCTTCACAGTTGGCCAAAGAAAAATCTTTTGTCTGTCTGTCTGTAGTACACTTGGCAGAAGAATTGAACATTCAAGCAGTCTGGCTGAGTCCTGAAAATATTCATAACGGGAAATAAAGGTTGAACCGGAGGTGTTCTAGCTTCAGTGCAACAGTTCGGTTGGGCTTCTGGTTAGTCTGTTTGCCGCTAGCCACAGTGCTCAGACTTCAAAGTTTTCAGCTGTTATCAGTGTCCACAGGTGGAAGCAGCGGGCACTCTTGTCTTAGGAATAGGTCATCACAAAATGTATACTTTTCCTCCACTGCCTCTTTTCTCCAAGGTCATATAAAAATAAGACACTTAAGGAAGCTTCTTTTAGTGGCTCCAGAGTGGCAAAGAGGACCATGGATTTGGTCTTACAGAACCTAGCTCAACCAGCACCTTTTTGCCTTTCAGTGTAGAAAGACCTTATGTCTCAGGGTCCTATTCTGCACCCAATCCAGGAACAATGCAGCTTGCGAACTGACCCCTGAAAGGAGGAGTTTTCAGAATGTTGTTTCTGGCAAAAAGTAGCAGATACATTGCTGGCTGCCAGAAAAACTTCTATTTCCTCAATGTACGGTCAGCAGAACTGATACCGTGTGTGGAACACCCTCTTGACTTAGCGAGGGAGAAGGATCTTCAGCCTCCCTAGGCTTCAGTTCTGTAGTTTTGGGATTCCTGCAGGGTGGCAGGGAGAAGGTTTGGCCCTGAGCGCTTTGAAAGGCCAGGTCTCCCCCTGGGGTTCTTTAGGTTTTTCTCTAGAGACTAATAGAGAGGTTATTCATTTTTCTGTATGTGGTCAGCAGGAGCTGCCCTGTTTTCTGATCGCCGCTTCCGCCTTGAGATCTAAATCTGGTTATGAATGCCTTTGTGGGGGGGCGCTGTGAAGCCTGAGCACGCAAGCAGCAGAGTCTGGAGCTCCCTTGTGGAACAATATAAAATAATAAAAAATAACTGTTTGGAGCAGAATTTTGGAAAAAACATCCCATCCTTTCTGATAGAAGAAAGTTGGAAGGACAAGATAGGAACTCCACGTAAAGATCGCTCAGGAGCAACAGGTGGAAAAACCTCCAGTACAACTCAGCCCACATGGGTAGGTCAGGAGATGCAGGCCTCCTCTCAGCCCGATTCAGAAGAGACTATGGCCACGATCAGGGTAAAATTACAGTGGATTATAACTTCAGTTGCTGATTTAAATATTAAAATAGACTCTCTTGGCTCTAGAGTTAACACTGTGGAGAAAACAGTCGAAAACTTACGGTTGGAGATGACTGATGTTAAATGGAGCTCTGATTCTACCTCAGCGGCCACCACACTGATTATTAGAGAGAATACCCACTTAAAGGCCCGACTGGAGACATTGGAGAACCAGGCCTGTTCATCTAATGTGCAGATCCTGGGGTTACCAGAGGGAATAGAGGGGGAATCACCCGCTAATGTTCTTGCAGGACTGGATGGGAAAAAAGTTGGTACCAGAGGGGCAGAATATCTAATTTGGGCTGCAGAAAGCCTATAGAATTACTCTACGAGGTTATGGAGACGAGTCTGACACTCCACGTACTTTATTGCTGGTAACTGATGGCATTGGGACACAAGACAAGATCCTTCGACTGGCAAGACAAGCCGGTCAGTTAACGCAGGATGATTGGTCCGTTTTTCTCTTCCCAGATCTAAGCTATGCGACTTGTATGAGACGGAAGAAATTCGATGGAGTACAGAAGAAATTGCGGGAGGCCGCAGTCAGCCATGGGGTGATGTTCCCTGCAAGGCCCAGAGTGGTTCATAATGGCAAGATCTCAATGTTTTCCAACCTGATGGAAGCAGGAAAATGGACGATTCGTTTTGCCAGCAAACGTCGGAATCCTTCTCAAGGAGATGAAGAGGACTCTGAGGACAGCGAGCGTGAAGAAACCGAAGGGGACTGAGCTAACAAATAAGTTGTCTTTTTTTCCTGTCCTCATGTCGGATTGCAGTATAAAGTTGGGAAACTATTAAAGGCCTGTGGGAACGTGCTGATTGAGGCATTTTGTTTATTTGGTTGGTCCCCATTAATATTGCAGGCATGTCATGTCATCACTTATGCTTAAACTAAATAAAAAAAATATTCTCTTTAGTATAATTATTCTAATCCTACCTAGAGTGGATGTGGGCTAAGGGTGGGAAGTACAGTTTCTTAGACAAATAGCCTATATTGGTATTTTGCCTGTTTTTCTTTCTCTTTAGCCTAAATATAACCCATGAAAAGAAGGAAATGGGGAAAGTTTGTTATAATTTTCTCTCTGCTGCTTATGTTGAACTAATATAGCAATTTACTTTTAGATTATATAGGGTGACGCCATTAGTTCCTTAGGGATGTGATCTGTTGAACTTTTATTATGGACTTTAGAATTCAGATTAGTCACACTGCTCATGGGCTCTGTTTACAGCTTTAAACTTCATATGTTTGAGTGATACATTTTAGAGTTCCCTCTGTATGAGGTATCACAATACTGTATTTGAGATGCATATATCCTTTTATTAAGGAGATACCAGGATATCTCCAGTGGCAAATGTATTTTTGTCTTATATGTATGGTCTGTCTCAGATATGGAATTCTTTATTATTTATTTATTTATTTATTTAGTTGTTTAACCAGGTATAGCACACTAAGCTGAAAGCTTTTTTACAGGAGCGACCTGGGAGCACAAGGAGGTTAAGTGACTTGCTCAGGGTCACACAGTATGCAAGTGGAAGCTGTGGGATTCAAACCCAGTTCTGGTCTGCTGGATGTCACCAGATTAGCAGCTCAGAGCCTTAGACCACTGCGCTATATTGTTTGATAACAAATGCAAAATAAAAATATAAAGTACAAAAAAAAATTAATGCCTTTGTGAGGAACTTTTCGAACCGCTGTCATCCTTTTCGCCAGATGTGATGTCTTGCCAAGGGTGTTTTTGATTGCGTTCTGCTCAGCCAGGAGGATTGGCGAGCTCCAGACTCTATCCCACAAGAACCGTAACTATTCATGCTTAAGGACAAGGAGGTGCTCAGAACAGTTCCATCCTTATTCCAAAAGTGCACAACTTTTCATGTAACTAGGAGGTGTGTCTTCCTATTTCATTCTGCAACCATCTCGCTCAAAGGAGAAGGAGTTGCACAAGTTGGAATGTGACAAGCCATTAGGGATATACCTTACTAGGACGACTGAGTTCAGGAAATCAGATAGCCTGTTGCTTTCTTCGGAACGGTCAAGCAGGGTCAAATCACCCAGGCCAACCTAGCTAGGTGGGTGAAGCCCTGTGTTGCCACGGCTAATGCAGAAGGAAAGAAGAGGCCTCCAGCCCTCATCAGGGCTCTCTCTCCACCAGGCCAGTGGTGGTATCCTGGGTGGAGAGAGGTAAAACATCTGTTTTAGAGTTACGCAGGCCAGCTGCGTGGTCTTTGGTCCACTTTTTCACTAAGCACTATAAATTGGATGTTCAGAGTTCTGGTGCTGCAGCCTTTGCTTGCAGAGTATTGCAGGCAGCAGTACGCATGTAATCTCCTCAGTACTTGTGTTTGGCATATGGCATGATATTCTCCCCCTTCCCGTTTGTCCTGTGTACTGCTTCTTAGAACCCAGCTGTTATGACTTCCAATTGACAATGTGTAGCATTACAGAAGAAGAAATTTACGTCATACTTACCATAATTTCCTTTTCTGTTAGCTCCAACATTGTCAATGGGGCCCGCCCAGGAGTCCTGCTCCTGTGGGAGAATATTATCCCGGTATGCCAAGTGGGGATGTCCTTTTAATCAAAACTCTTATTATGACTTCCTGGGCATCCCTCTGTTTATCCTGTTGTGCTGTATATATACATATGTACAGTCAGCTGCGAGCACGTATGGTAACAGGTTCAGTGTATATCACAAAAGGTGTTTTCCTTGTTGCCGGTAGTTCACTGCAGACAGTTTGCTGGTCAAGGTTCATCGTTGTGTTTATCAGTGTCATCGATGCAGAGGAGTTGCCAGTGCGAGATGATCCTTATAGGCTGCCTGTCTTTCATACAGAGAGAACTGACTCGACCAAGCCTTGTGTCCAAGGTAGAATGGGCCTTCAATCAGAAGTCTGCCAAAAAAAGTAAGACAGTTTCTATCTAGCATGTTGAAGGAAGGTTACATACAAGTAATTAGTTAAGTGTTATTTATTATCAAAGAGGCAAAATATGGTAGTTTAGTTCATTATGGCACTGTGAGGTCAGTAGTGACTGGGGAGTTGCTCCTGCTTGGAATCCTCATGTGCCCAACTTTCTAAAGCTTGAGCTGTGCCATTCACCTTGAAGAGGTGCACTATACCCAGTTGCTGTGACTTCCCATTGACAATGTTGGAGCTAACAGAAAAGGAAATTACGGTAAGTATGAAGTACATTTCTCCTTTTAGCAACAGAGGCATCAGAATACAGTCTAACAGGAATAGTCATGTTGTCTGTACACAACCTGAAACTTGTCAGTAGGAGAAGAGTGAAATGTGGAGGTGGGAAGTAAAAGACACATTAGAACACAGAAAACATTTATTTATTTATTTTTATTTTAGTTTTTGTTGACCGGGTAAGTGCACTAGACAAGTACTGCCTATTTTCAGGCACGACCCGGGGGAGGGGGATACAGATGAATGCCAACTGACTTTGAACCAGATTAAGCTGTTGGTGGTATTTTTAGTGAATGAGGGAAATTTGGCCAGGACACTGGGAAATTCCCCTACTCTTTTTCGATAAGTGCCATGGGATCATTAACATCCACCTGAACTACCACCAATCCAGGCAGATGGGACCTCGGTTTAACGTCTCATCCGAAAGATGGCACCTCAGAAGTGCAGCACCCCTCTCATGCTGCACTACAGTGGCAGTACTGGGATATTAACTCAAGTGCCACATGTGAGAACTGAACCGACAGGCCTCTGATCTCCCAGCCTCAGAGGCCAGTGTGCTACCTACTGAGCCACTGACACATGCCATGAACTTGAAGGGAGCCAGTGACAGATGCAGATAGGAGCAGAAGTGTTAATACTCCCATCTTTGAAGGACTAGTGTTATGGTAATGGGAACCAGATTGGTCGATTCCCCTTGGTTTATGGACCTGTAAGGGGTCTAAGCCCTTCTCAGGTTCTTGGCAGTAATAAACCAGTGGAAGAAACAATAGACAAGTGGCATATGCAGCAATAAACTTGTTTATTACACAAAAAGAAGACCTATGTTCTAAAGCAGGTCTTACCAAATAGACACTGGGAGCCAGAGTTTACCAATACCCCAGGGTATGAAGACTGTCTTGGTGAGAAAACGTAATACAGTAGGTTATATATTATGATAATCACCATAGTAACTGTTACGTTATGCAGGAGTTGGATGTATAAAACAGGCCCTATTGGCCAAAAATTAGGTGGCTCCACGGTGTGTCTAGAGATATACAAAAAGTGTAAAATCTGCTAAAATAAGAACAAAGAACTTGTACAAAATACAGGAAATAAGTGCAGTGTTACATAAATCCACATGATGGCATTGTAAGCTATACTGTAACTTTTCTCAGAAGAATAGACAAAGAACAGAGAAATGTATTCTCAGCACATTCCATAGTAAGCATAGTGACCCGGGTCACTTACTCTTATATGGTAAGTGCCAGTGCCCTAAATGTTGGTACTGATTATGCATAACATAATAGATATTATCAGCGCTGCACAGTGGGTTACCAATAAGAGTGTGGGGACCAAGTGTAACAGGCCAAACAACCACACTGAAAAAGGAGGGGGGTGAATGACAGCTAAATTCCCAAATCCCCAAACACTGAATCATGAAGAGGATGCAAGGCCCAGAGGAATGGAAGATCATGCTTCTAAGCAGGTAGCTATGATGGCTTAAAAGCAGGTCAGGTGACCATCCAGAGCCAGAGAAAATCAGTGATGGTGCAGGCTACTGAAGAATCAGATGATGCCAACATAAACTTGTCTGGGAACATCACTTTTCTGTCTACTGCCTTACTGTACATTGGGAAATTGGATCTGTGAGACAAAATCAGACACATGGCCCACCCTGTTTGTCTTCTGCCCTCAAATCAGACACACAACCATGATTAATTCTAAATCTGACTGAACGTTTTGTGCCCTCTCCTTTCTTATTCAGATCTTGTCTAGTGAAACTCTGCTCCTTTAGACACTTATCTAGTCCAAGTTGGCCTGTCTGAACAGTGGTAGGGCTAAAGCTTAGGATGCCAGCGATCTGAGTTTGGAAGAATGCATGGGCCATTGCAAACCAGCTTGGAGGAGAAGGACTGAGCATCCCAGAAAACAATGACATTTTCTGAGGACTACCTCTACTGCTGTGCTGCCACTTAGGTGACTATGGGTGGCAGCACAGCAATAGGAAAGCAGGAACAGGAGGGCATCAGCTAGTTGCACATATAACACGCCATCATGAGCGTTCCCATTTACTCCCCTAGCATGCCAATAACCAGTAAAGAAAACAGAAAAGTCCTCAATACCTGAGGCGAAGGACTCTGGTAATTGGAGTCTCATATGTCCGTTGTGCTCTGCCCCAATAAAACATCACTCAGGGTGAGCGCTCAACCTCAGTCAGGCCTTCTATGGTCAAGGGCCAGGTTGCAAACTCCCTGGTGCCCCCATTGGGGTTGTTTGACCTACTGTAAACACTGGCTGAATAAGTGGTCAATGTTTTCTTGACCCCTATGACCTGTTGTCAGAGGAGATTGAAGAAGAGTCAATCTCCTAGACCCGAGTTCTCCCGGTCCTATCTCAGGAGGACATAGACCAGTAGGGAACAGCCTCCACATGTGGCCATTCCACCCAATCCAGTGCATGTGATCTGTCATGCGCAACTGGTAACTTCTCCTTAGCATTGGCTGACAGTTGAGATCAAGCTGTTGGGCAAGACGCCACTCTTGCTCAACTGGTAGGTGTCGTCTTCAACGTTCCTTGACATCCTCATCCTTGGATGAGGAGAGGCCTTGCTGCCAGATGTGACAGTGCTATGGTGAACTCTTCTGGCAGGAATGGACCCTTGTAGGGTAGGGTAGGCTGTACCTGACACCTGTAGTCAATTGGCAAACACTGGTCATACCCACGTCGGTCCATTCCCAACATATATCTCCATCATCTGTCTCACCACTTTTGAGGGTAGAGCCACCTCCACCGCAGCCCTTGGAGGGAGCTCAGACGAAGGACTCCTGTGCTGCAGCTGGCTTGCCAAGCTAGCTGATGGAGGATATCACCCAGTGGGATGACTCTCAGATGGTCCACAGTGGCAAACTGTTGGAGGACCATTTTTGAGGAGTTCTCAGATGACTCGGATGGCTCTTCCATGCAGTCGTAGAGGATACATACCTCCAACCGTGTGTCAGTTGAGGAACTGATTATCAGCCATGGGCTTCAAGTCACACAGTCATTCAAGGCTGTACTCTGACTCATTTTGGAGTCCATATCTGTCCCTCTGGAGCCTGCTCAGAAAAGGGCCTAGTACCCTTTCACAGACATCCTCAAGGGGGACGAATCCCAGGGGGTTACCTTTCCCATGGCCAAAGCCATTTTGGAACCAACCCTGGAGCTTTGGAAGCATCCAACATCTTGCCCAGCACTCTCCTTCCTTATGGTCCGCAAGTACATGCCCCCTACTGGGTCCCTTCCGGGTTCTCACACCACCCCTTGGCCAAGGGTCTGGTCTCAGACTCACCTTTCCGGAAATCTGGAAACCAAGGTAAGGTGGACAAGCCCCCAGACAAAAATCCAGAGAAGCTTGACCACATGGCCAAGAAGGTCCTCCTCTCTTGGTCTTCATCAGGTGAGCTATGCCACGATGATGTCCAACTTTGGTCACTTCCTGCTGCGAGTGCTGGATGATGTCCTCCTTCACCTACTTGCTGACAAGCAGAAGCCAGTGAAGTTCGTCAGAGACCAGGGTCAAGCGCCAGCTAAACATTAGCTCTAGGTGGCCTTTGACATGGGTGACTCCTGCACCCATACCATGGCAGCGGACGTTGATATGTGTTGCACAGCCAAGGTGAGGCTCTCTGCCTTCACAGCAGACACTCAGCACAGGCTGGATGATGTCCCTTTCTTGGGCACCAACCTGCTTGGCCCTGGGGTGGAAGGTCATCTCGCTAGGACTGAGAAGTCCAGTGCCACCTTGGACTCTGCGGCTTCATCCCAGAAGTACCAGAAACCTATAAAGAAGCCTTCTTAGCTTTAGTCCTTTCAGCCACAGCAGCCTCAGCACAGCAGTACCAAGCCTGGTGCCCATGGCCGGCCCGCCGGCGCAGTGGTAGGGTTACTGCTTGCGGCGCCAGTGCCCCGGGTTTGGGAATGGACTCAGACGGCTGGAGGGTTGGCCAGGGGAGGAGGATTGAGCGCCCAGAAGCTGCTCTTCTACTCCGGGGTGGGTGGGTCGCTTATCCCGCCACTATACTGGCACCTGAGTGACCACGGGTGGAGGAGCAGCGGGACGAACAAAAGAAGGGAAGGAGGACGTCGGCCGGGAGCTGGAGCATATGCACATCCTGACGTGCTCTGCCCCTAGGCTCTCCCAGCAAGCTGATGTCCTGGGTGGACCAGAAAACCAGGAAAACATCCCACAGTGCTCCCAGTAGGCGGAGCTCCTGGCCTCGATCTCCAGTGCCCCTACTGGTGCCAGCAACAGCATCCCGGATGAAATACAGACACATCGGGGAGTAAAGGCCCCACCCCATACCCTCCTGGGGGGTATAACCAAGGCTCGGTGGGGGGGGGGGACGGACTGTGCTGGTGGCCGGGCTGAAGGAGCAGAGACGCATAAAGCCACAGGAGTCTCCCGAAGAAGGGGAGCACTGCACGAGAAGGGGGCATAAAGAGAAAATAAAAAAATTAAAAAAAAAAAAAAAAGCCTGGTGCCCCACTTCCAAGTTCTCTGGCTAGGGTCCCAAATAGGGGAAAGGGGTAGGGGAAGTGGTACCCCTTTGGCCTCAACGGCTGATACCCCCCTCCAAAGCTGCCCACTGATGGGTCAGGGAGTGTCTACCTCCCGCCTGTCCAGTCCCTAACCCAGCTCCGTGTGGAGGATCAGCTTCACCACTTCTGGCCACACTGGTCCTTTATTACTACAGACAAGTGGGTTCTCAAAGTGGTCAGCAGAGGGCTGCCTTTAGACTTTGACGCTCTCGTGCCTGCCAATCCCACACTCCACAGGAGTCCTCCATATCGCAGGATGCACTTTATGCCCTAAGGGAGGACATAGCTCAGCTCCTTGCGAAATGGGCTATAGCCCATGTACCAGATGCCCTGGCAAGTCGGATTTGTGTCCATGTACTTTCTGATCCCAAAATGGACGAGGGGCTGGTGCTCCATAGCAGATCTGCATGATTTCAAGCAGTACATGAGGAAGCCCAAGTTCCAGATGGTAACCCTGAACAGGATCATACCATTCCTAGAACAGGGCATGTAGATCTGCTCCCTGGACCTCCAGGATGTGTTCTTCCACATCCCAGTTGGTCCATCCAACTGGCAGCGCCCTCATTTCCACATAGAAGGTGTTTTGTATCAGTTTCAAGTCATGTTCTTTGGCCTCCAATCCACACCCAGGGTTTTCACCAAGTGCATGGCAGTGGCTGCAACTTACCTGCAGCGCAGGGACGTCAGGGTGCATCTCCACTTAGATGACTGGCTGATCACTGGGCCATCCAAGGAGGCCATGGAGTGGTCCAGGGATCTGATACTCCAGACCTGCAGAGACTGGGACCTTGTGGTAAAGCCAGTCAAGTCCGAACTGATCTCCTTGTAGGTGATTTCACTTCCTTTGGGCAGAGTTACATAGATACATAGACAGTGTCCGAAGATAAGGGCCTAGGACCCAACCAGTCTGCCCGTTTGAGCTTGTAAGTTCAGTTTATGTTTTCCAAGAAGTCTGTTGCCCCTTAACCCTGACCTCCAGAATTCTTTTGTCTATCCCGTGCATTCTTAAATCCCGTGATTGTTTCAGCCCCCACCACTTCCTCTGGTAGGGTGTTCCACTTCTCCACTACCCATTCTGTGAAGAAATTCTTCCTCACGTTTCCTCTGAATCGTCCTCCCTCCAACTTCATCCCATACCCTCTAATCCTGGAACATCATGTTTGCTTAAAAATAGTGTATTCCTGCACCCTATTCGTCCCTGTAAGATACTTCTATGTCTCTATCCTATCTCCTTTCTCCCTCCTCTCCTCCAGGGAGTACATATTCAAGTTCTTCAACCTGTCCTCATAGGACTTGTGATGCAATCCATGTACCATCTTTGTTGCCCTTCTCTGAACCTTCTCTACCCTATGTCCTTACAAAGGTAAGGTCTCCAGAACTGCGCACTGTACTCCAGGTGGGACTTCACTAGTGTCTTGTACAATGGAATTATGTCCTCCCTTTTCCTGCTGGTGATGCCCCTGCCTACGCATCCCAGCATCCTATTTGCTTCACCTGCTGCCTTGTCACACTGTTTCCCTGCCTTGAGGTCATCAGAGATGATAACCCCAAGATCCCTTTCCTGCTTGGTGCATGCTATATCCTCACCCCCAGCTGATATATTGTGCCAGGGTTTTTGTGCCCCATATGCATCATCTTGCACCTCCTTGCATTGAAATTCAACTGCCAAACCCCTGACCATTCTTCAAGTTTCTGTAGGTCCCTTCTCATTCTGTCTACACCCTTGTGTCATCAGCGAACAGTGAAATTCTGCCTTCTAGGTCCTGCGCAATGTCACTGATGAAGATGTTGAATAGGACCGGTCCCAGCACTGATCCCTGTGGTAGCCCACTGGTCACTCTTCCCTCTGTGGAGTGACAGCCATTTACCACCACCCTCTGTGTCCTGCCGCCCAGCCAGTTACCTACCCACCACACTACTGTCCTGCCCACACCCATATTCCCCAGTGTCCAGGTGCAGAGGGCCTCCCGACACAAGAGGAAGTTAGTGCATTCCACCCTGCCTGTTCAGGCAGAACATGGTAGTGGTGTTGTCCATCTGAACTTGCACGACTTTACCCTGACTAAAAGAGCGAATTCCATCAGAGCTAGCTGTATTGTATTGAGCTCCAGCAGGTTGATGTGGTGATGGAATTCACTGGATAACCAGAACCCATGAGCTCTGTGGTTCCTCAGGTGCACTCTACACTCATCAGAGACACATCCACTGTGAGCATGATGTTCGGCAGACAAATGGGACTCCTTCCTCCAAATGTTCCAGGATCAGCCACCAATGGATGTCATCCCTCATCGGCTGGGTCACTGTGACTGGCTGGTCCAAGTGTCATAGGCACTGGGACCACTGATGTTCCATCTCCCATTGCAGATGCCGTATCCGCCAGCGGGCCCACCGGAACATGCTGGTGCAGGAAGCTATGTACCCCAGCACCCGCAGGAAGTCCCGGGCAGGGCATGAGTGCCCAACCTGAAATGATCAGGCAAAGGAGGCAAGATCCAGTGCCTAGTGCCTGGAGTACACTGTACAGTTCTGGAGACCTTACCTACGTAAGGACATAGACAGGATAGAAAAGGTTCAGAGGAGGGCAACAAAGATGGTGCATGGATTGCATCACAAGTCCTATGAGGACAGGTTGAAGGAACTAAACATGTACTCCCTGGAGGAAAAGAGAGAGAGAGAGAGAGGGGGTATATGATAGAGACATACAAGTATCTTACAAAGAGGAACAGGGTGCAGGAATACACTATTTTTAAGCGAAAAAGATGTTCCAGGACTAGAGGGCATGGGATGAAGTTGGAGGGAGGACGATTCAGAGGAAACATGAGGAAGAATTTCTTCACAGAACGGGTGGTGGACAAGTGGAACACCCTGCCAGAGGAAGTGGTGAGGGCTGAAACAATCACAGGATTTAAGAATGCATGGGATAGACATAAAGGAATTCTGGAGGTCAGGAGTAAGGGGCAACAGACTTCTTGGAAAACATAAACTGAACTTACAAGCTCAAATGAGCAGACTGGGTGGGCCATAGGCCCTTATCTGCCGACACTGTCTATGTATCTATGTATGTTTCTATGGACACATGTGCATAGCCTGGGTGCAGATCCCCTGGCGGTCCATGTCACCGGAGTGGACAGTCAGCTGGCTGACGCTCTCGGCCAGGTGGGAGATACGTCACATGACGGATCCCTGTATCAGGAAGTGGTGAACCACCTGTTCTCCCTGTGGGGCACACCTCTGGTGTACCTGTTTGTCTCCTGGGAGAACGCAAAACTGAATCTGTTTTGTGAACACCCCCACCCCCCACCACCACAATCTGGGACACTGAGTGGATGCCTTTGCAAGGCCCTGGACATTGTGCCTCATGTATGTGACTTGTCACGGCAGTTCTGGTACCCAGATCTCCTCAGCCTTACCAGCAGGCATCAGTGGTGCATGCATCGTCGCCTGGACCTGCTGACCAGACAACAGGAGAAGGTCATGGATCTGGACCTTCAGTCCCTGCATCTCATAGCCTGGTTCCTGAGTGGCTGGAGTTCCCGGCTTTGGGTCTTTCGGCAGATGTGCTCCACATTGTGGAGGCCTCCCGAAAAGAGTCAACTCGCTGAGCTACACCATTAAATGGAAACGGTTTTCCATTTGGTGTCAGAGCAAGGAACTTGATCCCTTTACCTGCCCTGTGGCTAATATCCCGAAGTACCTCTGGTCTCTCTCCCAGTTGGAACTGCAAGCAAGGACCCTCAAGGTTCACCTGGCAGCCATCTCTGCATACTGTGTGCAGGCTGGTATGCTGACGATGGCCTAGGAGAAGGTGGCTAGATGCTTTTTCAATGGCCTGACCACCTGTTCCCTCCAGCGCATGAACCACCACCACCATGGGACCTACTGCTGGTGCTGACTGTGTTCCTGGGCAAGCCATTTGAGCCTATGCACAGGTGTGAGATGCCACACTTTTTTTTTTTTTTGTCATTTCTATTTCTAGGAGCGTGGATATGTTGTTCATCCACACTCTTTGGCATGTCCCTTTCCCTTTAAATCTCGCTGGAAAGTCTTCAGGCTGGCTCCTCCCACCCACCCAGGTGGTAAATACCTCAGCTCCGCCCCATGATGCCAGATCTTCCTTTCCGCAGGAAGATTCGGGTTCCATTGTGCTAAGTCTAGCCATCGTAGGCCCTGGATTCGTATCGTCGGTTTTTACCAAATTTAACGATCAAACTCATCAGAGTTTTCGATTCCGATAATAGCGCATCTGATGTGGAGGACAAGTCGTCCCCTGGTTTTTGGCAGTGTACGTGCTGCTAGAAAATGTCACGCACCGATCCCCACCTTACCTGCTTGTATTGCCTAGGTGTCAGTTCATGACACCACCACCTGTACTTTTTGCTTGGCTTTCCATCCCAATATCCTCGACGACCGCCAGAGAAATTGAAAGAAGCGAGATGGGCGGTTTCCACGGCCACGGGATCTGCCGAACAGCTCGAGCAGATGAAGGTCTTCGTAGAAGAAGCTGCCCAAGCTTCGGCCAGCCGAAGTTTCTTTGTGCCTCTCAACCTCGGTTCTTCCTTCACAGGTTCCTTCAGGAAGATGTGCCAGTCTCTCCCCACCATGGGTGAGGCGCCCTCGGGCTTGCACTCCTCCCGCCCTTGGAAGAGGGACAAGGATCCAATGTCTTCGAAAAGGAGACGTTGCTGGGACTGAGAGAGGTCAGGGTCCCAGGACACTGCAACCTTGACTTCGGTCGAGATCACTTCCTTGGCCACCGACTTAATGGATCTTCCATCTGCCCAGGCGGAGACCGAAGGATCGGCTGATCTGGCCGAGATTGTTCTCGAGCCGATCGAGCCGATTCCGGTCGACGATTCTCTAGAGGACCCCCAGTCCTTTCTTTCCCCAATGATGAAAAACTTCCTTCGGGTGTCACCATCAAGGGAATTGATTCAGGCCTCGATTCTCCAGCAATGATTTAGCCGATCCTGGTGGGCGATGTCTTGATCGAGGACTGGGTCTCCTCGTGCAGGGAAAACCAAGAAAGGCCACCGACATTCAAAAAAGAGGCGCTGCCACAGGTCCTCATCCTCCTCGGATGAGGAGAGGTTTCGACGGAAACTCCGTCGACGCTATGAGGAGCTTATGTGGCAACAGCTGATTTTAGCCGGACAGAAGCTGGCTACGCCTCAAGGGCTGACGCCGACCCCTTCAGATCCGAAATCTTCAGTTCCTCCACCTGTGGGTCTGGCCGTTATTCCTAAGCCCATACCGGTCTCACCACCGATTAGGGTGGAACCACCGCCTAAACAGCCTATCTCGGGGGCTCCCTCAAAAGGGGACCGTACAGACACCGGACTTCCCTGATGCCTGTCCATCATGGTTACCCCGACCGCCCTTGGCGTATCGAGGGGGACATAGGCGGGAGACCGCTGTACCCCGACTCTTCAGATTCAGATGCCACCGGTTTGCACTTCCATCTGGGTTATGAGCAGTCACTCTCAGTGGGCCTGGAGGAAGATCCTTCCTCTTTTCAGGGCATCCTCCGCCTCATTTCCGATTCCATCGGAATGCCCCTGGAGTCTATCCAGAAAAAGGCAGAGTACCTCCTTACGGATATCCTTAAGAGGGGAGATACCCCGATGGAGGCCTTCCCAGTGGCTGAAGCCATTACTGGTCCAGCCCTTGAGCTTTGGCAGCGTCCAGCCTCCTGCCCAGCACCGTCTGCCCATATGGCCTGTAAGTATGCGGTGCCTATGGGATCTCTACCAGGATTCACAGAACATCTCTCGGCTGAGAGCCTGGTGACTGCTTCCGTCTTTAGACATACTGCTAGCTTGGCCGACACTAACCGACCTCCAGACAAGGAGTCCAAGAACTTGGACCACTCTGCCCATAAGGTCTACACAGCCTCTTCCTTGGGCCTTCGTCAGGCCCGTTCGTCTGTAATCATGGCACACTTCTCCCATGCCCTCCTAGGGTCATTGGATGAAGTACTTCCTCACCTCCCAGCGGACATGCAGACTACGGTCAAGCAAGTCCGTGATCAGGGCCGTGCTGTTGCCAAACAGCAGCTCCAGACGGCCCTGGACATCTGGGATTCTTGTGCCCGCTCTTTAGCAGTCGCAGTGGCCACCCGCTGCAGGGCTTGGCTGCGGTTATGCTCCTTTCCGGCGGATACCTAGCACAAGTTAGCTGATATGCCTTTCCTTGGTACTGACTTGTTCGGCCCAGAAGTGGCAGGCCACCTTCAGCATATTGAACAGTCCAGTGCCGCCTTGGACGCCACTTCTGCTAAGGGTTCCTCGGGCAAGAACCAGCAGAAGAGGAAGCCTTTTTGGCAGTCCTCCCCTGCGATCAGGCAGCCCTCCTATCAAGGAGGTCAGCAGCACCAATAGCAGCAGCAGGTTCAAGTTTGGTGCCCTAGGCTCAAGCGGAGGCCGAGGCGCTGGTTCAGGAGCTTCCTCCTCCTCTAAGCCTGCTCAGTGACGGGTTGAGGGTTGCCACCCCTACTCCCGTCACGCCTGCCCTGTGTCCTCCTGTGGGGGGTCGGCTCCACCACTTTCTTTCCGCCTGGTCCGATATCACTTCGGACAGGTGGGTTCTAGAAGTGGTCGGGCAGGGACTGCCTCTGGAATTCGAGCAGTACCCGCCCAGCTGAGCCCACCCGCCGGGAGGAAAGGATCTCAGCTCGCACGCAGTCGGCCCTTCGGGACGACAAAGCTCAGCTCCTCCGCAAGGAGGCGGTAGCTCCAGTGTCGGATCTGCTTGTAGACCCAGGCTTTGTATCCAGGTACTTCCTGGTGCTCTAGTGGATGGGGGGTTGACACCCCATCCTAGATCTCCATGACCTGAATCAGTATCTCAGGTCTCGCACTTTCCGCATGGTAACTCTGAACCAGATCATACCATCTCTGGAGCGAAACATGTGGTTTTGTTCTCTGGATCTGCAGGATGCGTTCTTTCACATCCCAATACATCCGTCCCACAGCGCTTCCTCTGCTTCAGGGTCGAGGGGACCCTGTACGAGTTCCGAGCCATGCCGTTCGGCCTGTCATTGGCCCCGCGGGTCTTCACCAAGTGCATTGCAGTGGTGGCAGCCCATCTTAGGCGTCGAGGAGTCCGAAGCTACCCTTATCTCGACGACTGGCTTCTGGCAGGTTCCTCCCTTCAGGAGGTGGAGAGATCCAGGGATCTGGCTCTCAGAACCTTCTCTCAGCTTGACCTCCTGATCAATGAGGCCAAGTCGGAACTTGTGCCATCTCCGGTGATGGGCTTCATTGGGGCAGAGCTCAACTCTTGTTAAGCCAGAGCCTGGCTCCCGGTGGACGGGGCAGAGGTTCTTTCCTCCTTTGCCCGATCATTTCTGGTTGGGCTCTTGCGCCCTGCCCGGGACTTATTGCGCCTTCTGGGTTACATGGCGGCGTGCACCTCAGTGGTCCATTGGGCCAGGTGGCACATGCGCCCCCTCCAATGGAAGCTGGCCGCCCAGTGGACTCAGCGTCATGTTTAATTCGACCAGCTGATCACGGTAACCCAGAAGATGTGGGACACTCTCCAATGGTGGACCGTCCCAGAACGGTTGCAGGAAGGGATCCCGTTTGTCCACCCCGAGCCGACAGGCATCCTCATGACCGATGCCTCTCTCATGGGCTGGGGAGTCCACATGGGGGACCCCCGAGGAGTCCCGATGCCACATCAACCTGTTGGAGCTTAGAGCAGTCAGACTGGCACTGTCAGCATTCGCTCCTCAGCTCCGGGGTCAAGTGGTTCAAGTCCAGATGAACAATACCACGACCATGTACTACATCAACAAACAGGGCGGCATGCACTTCCATCTGCTGTGCAAGGAGGCGCTCCACAACTGGGCCCTCGTCAGCCAGTTGGAGGGGGATCTCCTGGTCATCCATGTGGCAGGAGTCTCTAACCAACTGGCGGATACCCTCAGCCGCCTAGGCCAGACATCCCACAAGTGGTCCCTCCATCCAGAGGTAGCTTACAGTCTGTTCTCCCACTGGGGCAAACCGTTGGTGGACCTGTTTGCCTCCAGGGAGAATGCCAAGCTGAGTCAGCAGGGCTCGCTGCAGGGAGATGCCTTTTCGAGGCCGTGGACTCCAAGCCTCCTCTACGCCTTCCCTCCATTTCCCTTGATCCACAGGGTGTTACTCAAGGTGAGGAGGGACAAGGCGAAGGTGATTCTGGTAGCCCCGGATTGGCCATGCCTATTCTGGTACCCCAATCTCCTCAGCCTCAGCTTCAGGCCCCCGGAACGGCTTTGCACACGCCCGGACCTGATATCATTAAACCAGGGGAAGGTTTTCCATCCAGACCTTCAATCCCTGCACCTCACAGCCTGGTACCTGATCAGCTAGAGTTCCAGGCTCTGGGTCTTTCCGAGGATGTCTACACTGTGGTGGAGGCATCTCGCAAGGAATCGAACAGGAAATGTTATGCCTTCAAATGGAAGAGATTTTCCATTTGGTGTCAGGGTAAGAGTCTGGACCCCTTATCCTGCTCTGTGGCTAACATTCTGGACTACCTTTAGTCTCTCTCCAAAGGGGGTCTGTGGTCCTCGACCTTTAGGGTGCACCTGGCAGCCATTTCTGCCTACTGGGCATGGGCCGGTCAGCTGACATTGGCACAGGTGACAGAAGTCAGGTGCTTCTTCAAAGGCCTGAATCACATATCCCCTCCAGTGCATGAACCTCCACCTCCGTGGGATCTCTTGCTGGTTTTGGCAAAACTTATGGGCAAGCCATTCTAACCCATGCACAAGTGTGAGCTCTCACACTTGTCATGGAAGACGGCCTTCCTGGTAGCTATCACGTGAGCCAGAAGGACAGGGGAGCTCCAGGCGCTTTCATTGGACTCCCCTTATCTGGTCTTTCACAGGGACAAAGTTGTCCTGTGCCCCCACCTGAAATTCCTTCCGAAAGTGGTCTCAGAGTTTCACCTTAATCAGGTGTTGACTCTGCTGGTATACTACCCTAACTACACCGTGGATGCAGAGTACAGGCTCCATACTCTGGACCCGAGACGTGCTTTCTCCTACTATAAGGAAAGAACGACAGAAATTCATGGAGAGGTTCGCCAGCTGTTTGTCACCTACGCTGAAGCCGCTTCTGGCAGACCTGCAGCCAAATGGACCATTGCAAGATGGATCACATCATGCATAGGTCTGTGCTATGAGTTGGCGGGCAAGGAGCCTCCCAGAGGGTTAAGAGCTCATTCTACCCACCATACTGCTGCATTGGTGGCTGCTTCCAGGGACATCCCCTATCCAGGAAATCTGCCAGGCTGTTACCTGGAAGTCAGCAAACACCTTTATGTCCCACTACCACATCGACCTTGAGTCACGCCAGGATGCTGGTTTTGGGTCCTCAGTTCTCCAATCTCTGTTTCCTAAGTAGAGGGTGTGCACCTCGCCTCCCTCCTCCTGGAGGACTGCTAGGAATCTGCCAAAGAGTGTGGATGAACAACATATCCACGTTCCTAGAAGAACAGGTTACTCACCTGTAACAGTAGTTCTAGGAGTGGTATGTGTTGTTCATCCACATGCACCCACCCGACCTCCCGGCTTTAGGCACATCACCTTGCTTCCAGTGAGCTAAGATCTAGCATCATGGGGCGGAGCCGAGGTATTTACCACCCGGGTGGGAGGGAGGAGCCAGCTTGAAGACTTTCCGGCGAGATTTAAAGGGAAAGGGACATGCCAAAGAGTGTGGATGAACAACATGTGCCACTCCTAGAACTACTGTTACAGGTGAGTAACCTGTTCTTTTCTGGTGCCCTCTTAGGCTGTGCTGGACTCCTTTGATCCACCACAGGGCCAGCCATCCTCTTAACTTGCAAGTTCCAGGCAGAATCCCACAGTGAGCTGTAGTTTACCCCCCCCCCCCGACAGAGACGAGGGACAACTGAGAACCCTTGAACTTCCATATTTCGTTTGGGACACCTGATTTGGACTGCCAGCTTTTTTTGAACAGCGCTGGTGCCAGGGACCATCATCTCCTGTCAGGGCTAGTTTCTTTTTATGTTACTCCCCAGTCCTCCAGGAATAGCACAGACTAGGCCGAAAGTGGCCATGTCACCTTGTGATGTCTAATGCAACCAGTGCCAGTCTTCCCACCCCTAGTCTCACCATGCCCAACCACTCCTTGCATCCAGGGGGCAGTGTGGCATTGAAGGATGGGCCCCTCCCTCCCCAGGGAAGGAGAGCATCCACTGGGATGCTGAATTCCCCCCCCCCAGCTAGCCTCCGATGACCCAGGCTCACTTCTGAACCTGGGTCACTGGCGTTGCAAGCGGTAACGCTACCGCTGCATTGGCAGGCCAGCTCATTAGATGTCATACCTGTCCTGGAAGATGGCCTTGTTGGTGGCCATCACATCAGCCAGAAGGATCAGTGAGCGCCAGGTGCTATCGGTAATCTCCGCATCTGGTCTTCCACAGGGACAAGGTTTGCCCCCACCTGAAGTTCCTTGCAAAGGTAGTATCAGAGTTCCATCTTAACAGGTGATTAACCTTCTGGTATATTTTACCAACCCATTTTCGGAGGCCGACTGAAGGCTCTGTACTGTGGACCTGCAGAGGGCACTCGCTTTTTACAAGGAGCACACAGCTGGAGTTCGGGCTGAGGCTCATCAGCTGTTTGTCACATACACTGAAGCCACGCCTGGCAAACCAGCAGCAAAGCAGATGATTGGCAGGCGGATTACATCCTGCATCAACGTCTACTGTTGGTTGGCTGGTAGGGGGCCTCCCATAGGGCTCATTCCACCAGTCATACCACTGCCTTGGTGGCTGCTTCCAGGAACACTCCTGTCCAGGGGATCTGCATGGCTGCCACCTGGAAGTCAGCACATACCTTTATCTCCCATTACAGCACTGACCTAGAATATTATTGGGATGCTGCATTTGGGACCTCAGTTTTCCAATTTCTGTTCACCTAGTAGGTGTGCACGACTTGCTCCCTCCTCCCATAAAACTGCTGGAAGTCTGCCAATGTGTGGATAGTGAACTATATTCACACACTTAGAAAAATAGGTTACTCACCTATAACCATAGTTCTAGGAATGGTATATAATTCACATCCACATCTTCCAACTGGCCTCCTCTGGTAAGTGGCATACGGGTCTCTGCTTCCAGCATGCAGTATCTGATGTCACAAAGCAGAGCTGGAAGATATGCCGCCCAGGTGGTGGAAGGAGCTTTACTTAAAGATGTTCCGACGAATGAGTACTTACAGTGGAACTGCTGACCTGTGAATGTGAAGTATAGACCACTCCTAGAGCTATGGTTACAGGTGATTAACCTAACCTATTTATTCTATTTTATGAAACTTACTGTGTGCTGCCTAAGGGAAAAGTCAGTTTGAGGTGGACTGCTATAACCCATAATCCCCTTCTCATCTGGAGCACAGAAATTTATTAGCCAGATGACTAGGGCTTCCAGTTGGAAACCCAGTGACCTGCCCATTTCTGCACCCTGGACTACCCCTGTGTTCTCACAGTGATCTGTGCTTAAGTACAGGGTTGGTAAGAGTCTGTGGATGCTACCAGTAGCTGGTCAGACAAAGAAGCATCAGGAGTAGCATAGACATGCATGGCTCTGGATTAGGCCCTCGGTTTTGGTCCGTTGATCTTCCATTCTTTACTTGTTTAAAAAGCTTCCTCTGGTCAATTCTGTCAGCCCCTTCAAACTTTTCAGTTCTGCTCTCATGTCTCTTCTTACCCTTCTGTCCCTAGGTGTGATTTTGCTAGTCTTCCCAGAATCAGTCTTCTCCACTGAGTCTTACTAATGGGATTGAACCAGAGGCACTAGGACCCTGCAGAAGCAAATCTTTGACCAGGGTGCCAACAACAGCTACTGGCAATAGTACCTGCTAGCCCCCCGTGTGGTGCTGAGTGCTTGCCAATAACCATTACCTGTTCCCTCACCTACCACAGTTCTGTTCTTCCTACCATCTAGTATGCATCAAGGAAGGAGGTGCATCAGTTTAGTAAGCTTGTCACTGATGTTTTTTGGCACTAGTCTTCTCTTTTTATTATTTCCCATAATGCCAAAGTTCAAGACTAAGAGGGGGGGGGCATGGGTATGAAGCTACCCAGTGCCCCTGGAATAAAATGGCTTCGGAGTGGCACCAGCTCTGTTTTACCTGCCCTGGGCTGATACATTATATGTACTCCCGTGATGCCCGCTTTTCAGTGGATGGCTGCATGTTGCAGAAATGTGTACTGAAGTGAGTTGCCTGACCTTGACCTTTGGAGTCAGGCATTGCACCAGAAGATCCATGGTCATATCTTTGTGCATTTTCTCTGGGCTGCTTCCAGGACCCCTCTGTGTCCTTGGGACTACAGTGTCCTCAAACTCACTGTGCTGAGGTATCATAGTGTGGTTGGGTCTGGCTGACAGTCAACTCTGTCAGGGCTTTCAAATCAACATCCTCTACAGTCTGTTCCAATTGGCAACAGATGTCCTGTATGGTGGGGCCACGGTTATAAACTCAGTCCACCCTGAAGGACACCTCAGCGCCATCTTCTGACACTGTCATGCTGTTGGCACCATCCACAATGACAGTGCTGTGGGTGGAGCCAGATATTGCACCGATCCTCCCCCACAACATTGTTTGCAGTTCAGAGAGAGGGCCTGACACGCTCGCTGATTTCCACACCAGAGCCAACATGGAACCTGTCCTTGACTGTGGTGTCACTAGCAACACCGAGGAGGGGGGGACAGATTTGAGTTTGGTGATGGCACTGACGATGGTCTCAGTTTCTGGCCAAGATCCTGCGGTGAGCAGGACGCTGACACAGATGTTGGCCTGGTGCCCCCACCACCCCTTTACCTGCCTGCCCCATCTTCTAATTTTGTGTCGTAGACTTTGGATCACAGCTTGGAAAACTTCCTTCACCATATCAGCTGGTCTTTGAACAGGGATGCAGTGTTTTGTTTATTCTGTGATTTCAAGTAACATATATATTTTTTTTACACTCTTTGTCATTAATTTCTTCATTGTTGACCCCCCTCCATTTACACTCTGACTCTTACGCTCTTCTAGTCAATCTGCTATTCTTCTTTTTCTTTCTAATCTACATATTTATATACTGTTGTTTTTTCTACTGCACTATTGGTATTTTGATGCTATGCAGCCACAGATATTAACTTACTAATAACTAATCTACATTTATACTTGAACTGCATTTTACTGTCCTTTTGAAAACCGAGGTTGTTACATATATATATGTAACCCCCCTGCAAATGGGGGTTCCCAAAAGACTTCCAGGAGCTTGCTTGAATGCTCCAAGCCTGAATGGTGTTTGGCATTTAAGCCATTTATCAGTGAGTGTTTTTAGAGCCTCTGGTACTGTCTCTTTAAGAGCTGTCTGCTTGCAGACATAATTAGTTGTATGGGGGGACTGTGTGCTTCTCTGAGTACCACTCGAGCTGCTGCCAATTCACTTCATTTTGCAGTCACTAGGAGTGCAAAGGAACCTATCTGAAAGATGTAACTGTTTGCCAGAAATTATTTAGAGTAATAATGAAATTACAGTTTGTCTAACCTGCTTTCTTTGCAGTCAGAACTGTGTCTGCTAGTTCCCCATTCTAGTTTTGAACTGCTGAACTGGACCAATCAGTGTGGGGTAGCTAGCTCTAAAATGGTGCCTGAGACGAATCAGAACTTGGACTCATAATCTGAGCCAGCCACAAGAGGATTGTATGGGCAGTGACTCTGGGAGATGTAGTTTAGACTTCAGTGCCTTTTTGGACCAACAGCAGCAGTCTATTGTGAGTGACAGCCAATCCAGTCAAGAACTGGGAGGAACTCAAAGGAAGTGCCGGTTTTGTCGGTTGGAGTTTCAGTTGAGCTTTGGCAGTGAAGAAGGAAGGAGCCCTGTGCTTTTTCAGTGTGCAGTTTTAGTCAAAAAAGCGTGTAAGGCCAGAGTTCCGGTCTGCAGCTTGTGTAACAGCTTGTTAGGACTGAATCCGTCCTGTGAAAAGAATCAAAGGATCTCTGAAGAGTAGAAACCAGGCTCACCCTGTGAAGACTGGAGGAATTGCTGAAAATTGCACTCTGTCTGGGAACTGAATCTGCTGTGTGTTCTCCGGTATTGTGCAGTAATTGCGATCGGGATACAGATGCAGCCTGCCTGGTATAGTGCTTTCTTTTATATGGATGTGTGAAGAGGTTGTGTACCTCAAGTGAGCCCTGCTGACATTGAAGGACCCTATCTTATTGGAGGTCGTGAGTACTAATTCAGGGTCGCTCCCTGTTGAATTGCCACATTAAATCCAAATGGAATTACTGTACTGCTGACTGTTTAATTCTCCTTTTCTCTGTGAAAGGGCCCCTACCAGCTGCCACGGTTTGGACTAGCCACTAGGGCTTGGGTACCCAGGGACAGTAACTGATAGGGATAGGCCTGTGCACAGAGCCATAAATGAATTATTAGAGTGATAAGCTAATTAACCTGATTTCCCCTGTCCTTGTTATATCCCCTAAATAAATCAGAGCTGCTTGTTTCAGCAAAGTTATACTGCCTGAGGTATTTGTCTATGTTAAAGTACTGTACTGTGATTGTTGCACTGTATCTCATTTCACAGGAGGTCCCAGTGCGGAACCAGACCTGGGAGTAAGTGAATACTGTGAGGTAATTCTGATATATTGTGTGGGACACTAGTGGGAGAAAGGGGTTGCAGTGTCCCAGAGGGCTGTGACCAAGTTAGTTTAACTATTGCAAACCCTGACCTCTGGGCGGAGGCACCTGCCATTGGATCCAGGCCCCTCAACCTGTTAGTGGCAAATCAGGCAGGGTAGTAGCCCCTGGGATAGCGCCATCTAGGGGTTACATCTTGGAGGCTCACCGCTGGGATTGTGTGTCCTCTAGTGGCCATATTCACGAACCACTGTTAAGAAAAAATGGGTACCCGACAGAAGTGGCTGTGCACCGGCTGGTGGAGTGGTGTACTGGGAGGAGATCGACCTCAAAATGCTATGCTTATCCTGGACATCCCCTGGGTATCAATACGGACACTGTGCAGGGAGTACTTTCCAAGGTGGAAGGTTTACAAAACCCTGTGGTGGTGGGTCGGCATGCTAATCTGCTCACCCACACTTTCCTGGCCTAGTAGAGTTTAAGGATCCCATAGATAGCTCCAAAGTGCCACAGACCATTACCCCAGAGGAGCCCTCACTGCTTGGAGAGTGATAACTAAGGACAGTAAAGACCGGTGGGAATCAGCCCCACCACTATCTGAAACTTTTGAGGAGAAATTTGCTGAATGGTTGCTGGGAGAGGGAAAACTGTGGAGGACTTGAAGAAACTATTCTTGCCACCTGGGGTGTTCCTCCCCAACACCCTCTCCTGCTCCAGTGCCCGTAATGGTGGCTGAACCAATGCAGACTCCTATTTCTGCACCTGCCATTAGTCACGACTCTTACGAAGGTTGAGGATCTTCTCTGGCACCCTCCCCACCCCCAAGGGAGGATGACTGGGAGACCTGGATAGACTATGTTGCCCCAAGTGCTAGAATGGCAATGCTCGGAAGGCGAAAGAAAGAGGGTTAGTGAGAGCCTCCAGGTCCTGCCCTGGCTACCATCCGTGCTAAACGGGCCAGTAACCCTGAAGCGACTGCACAGGCCTATCTTGAGGCCTTGGAGAATGTGTATGGGAGCCCAGATTCTGATGAGGACCTATGGTGGAGAGTAAGAAATGCACAACAGTACCAAGGGAGTTGTTGTCTGTGTATGTTCTCGGCTGGAAAAATTGTTGCAAGAATGCCTCAGAAAGGGTAGTTTGCCAGCGATTGAACTGGACCGAACCAGACTGGACAGAATCCTTAAGTCTGCCCCTTCTCAGAACTGCTGTTGCTTCAGTTACGCCTGGCAACCGACTGGAATCCCCACCCTCCTATGATGAGTTAATGAGAGAAATTGAGAGTTGAGAAAAGGCGACCTCGGGAGGTACCTGCACCAACAGCTGTGGCTACGACCAGTGACTGAGGGTGACCCATCAAGTGAAGTTCAGGGCAGAGGTTGACAGTCAATGAGTGCTCTGACAAGGAAAAAGATATGCCACAATGGGGTGAACTGTTGAGAGAGATCCGGAATTCAAAACAGTCCTTTATGAAGGCCACGCCTGCAAGTACGGGCCCTGACCTATATCCGACTGCATCTGCTATGGGGGTGGGGGTACCCACCCATGTATCTCCTGCTGATAACAGCTCCAAACTCAATTCCTTGACCATGGAAGTGGAGAAACTGACGAGATGTCTCCAAATGCTTATCACGCCGCAGACAGAGATGGCACCCAGGTTTCCAGTTAGTAATACCCCGCCTGGCTCCCAGTGTGGCGCCTCGGCCAGCTCAAACTCCAGAAAGTATGTTTTGCTATAATTGTGGGAAAGATGGGCACATGAAGGAATACCAGTCCCCAAAGACACTGACAAAGTTGCATATAGGCTACAAGGAGAGCTTGGGAGAAGAAATCAGTGGTTAAGAGGTGCACGACATGATCCCAGTGAGGGCACCAAAAATGCTAATTCACGCCTTTGTGGCAAGGTCAGTTGCCCAGGCCCCCACCTACCGCCTCTCCAGACTGGTCCAGAATAGTGGGTCCCTCCATGGAGACCACTGTAAAGGTGAATGGAGTGTCTACAAGAGCTGTATTAGACAGTGGCTCCCAAGTGACAATTATGTTCCAGGATTGGTATCAGAAGCATTTGTCAGACGTGCCACTTACAACCATTAGAAGGACTGCATGTATGGGGGTTAAGTGAGAAGGCCTACCCTATTCGGTATATCCAATTTGGCTGTCTTTTCCCACCTCCGTGGCTGGGTGGCCGAACAAGTAGAGACCCTAGCCTTAGTGTGTCCCCCACTGGACTGTATGATGGTGTCCCTTTGTTGATTGGAACAAATGCTCATATGTTCGGAAGGCTGGCACAGTTGTGTTATGAAAACAGGGTCAAAGACTAGTAGAGCTTTAAGAGTTCGGCTTTAATTAAGAAGGCCTATGAGGCACAGAGATGCTGAAACAACAGAACCAGAGGAACCGGTCGGAATTGTATGGAAGAAGGATCCTGAGTCTCTGATCCTGGCGCCAAATGCCCAGTGTACCTTACAGGAGAGGTCAGTATCAGAAAGGATGTTAAGAATAAAATATTAATGTTGGATGCACAGGCGATGGAAAATTGCCAGAGGGACTGCTGGTCAAGCCTAGTATTTTGCCGCTAGAGCCCATGCTTATGCCAGAAGGGTAATGGTCCAAGTTCATAATGTGTCTGAAAGAGACATTCGAGTAAACAGAGGTTGCATCCTGGCTAATGTGCATTGTGCAGACACTGCAGTGCTACCCAGCAGCAAGAGTTCAAGGAAGAATGACAGAGTAGCACCTGACTTGTTTGATTCGTGACTCCCGCTGCCAGCTGAATGGAAAGTGAGGATCAGTGAGAAGCTTGCCCAGAGAGACCAGGTGTTTTCTTTAAAGGAATGGGATGTAGGATGCGTGCAAGGAGCTGAGCACAATATCCGGCTGCATGAAAAACCATTTCGTGAGAGGTCTCGGCGCCTGGCACCTGCTGACATAGATGATGTGAGCGGCATCTGCAAGAGATGTTAGCTGCTGGTGTAATACAAGAATCCAGAAGCCCTTATGCTTCCCCATTGTGGTAGTGAGGAAAAGAATGGAACAGTAAGGATGTGTGTGATTATCGCACCTTAAACCGCGGAGACTATCCCTGATCAGTACACAATGCCCGCATTCAGGATGCTTTGGACTGCCTAAGCGGGAGCAAGTGGTTCTCTGTGCTGGATCTCCGCAGTGGGTACTACCAGATCCCGATGGCCCCAGAGGACCGTGAGAAGGCGGCCTTTATCTGTCCGCTTGGCTTCTATGAATTCATGAGGATGCCTCAAGGG
This sequence comes from Neoceratodus forsteri, assembly GCA_016271365.2. Lineage (NCBI taxonomy): Eukaryota > Metazoa > Chordata > Ceratodontiformes > Ceratodontidae > Neoceratodus > Neoceratodus forsteri. The sequence continues at coordinate 760,967,220 of CM057456.1, read as the reverse complement.
ATTTCAGGTGCCCCAGCCACTTTTCAACGATTGATGGAGGCGTGCAGTGGGGACATGAACTTACTAGAGTGCCTGGTATACCTAGATGATGTTATTGTGTTTGGCAGCTCACTGGAGGAACATGAGAGCAGATTATTTAAGGTATTGGACCGACTGGAGGACTTTGGCCTTAAACTGTCCATTGATAAGTGTCAATTCTTTCAAACATCAGTAAAGTATGTGGGACACATAGTATCCACCGAGGAATAGAGACCGCCCAAGTAAAGTTGAGGCCTTGACCACCTGGCCACAGCCCAAAAATCTAAAAGAACTGCAAAGATTCCTGGGATTCTGTGGTTATTATCGGTCGCTTCATCAAGGACTATTCAAGAGTGATCCGCCTTTACTTAACCTTACTCAAGGGTATCCCCAACCCACAAAAATACCAAAGTCAGCGTCCTCAAGACTGAAAGAGTGTATTTTCATCCGAGTGAAGTATTTGGGGCCCGCTGGACTCCTGATTGTGAGACTGCTTTTCATGAGATCATATATCAACTTACCCATGCTCCAGTGCTGGCCTATGCCGATCCAAGAAAACCTTCGTCCTGCACACTGATGCTAGCTTGCAAGGGTTGGGGCTGTGTTGTACCAAGAGCACGGTAATGGCCTGAGACCAGTGGCCTTTGCCAGTAGAAGCCTGACCCCATCCGAAAAGAACTATCCTGTACATAAGTTAGAGTTCCTAGCTTTGAAGTGGGCTATTGTTGACCAATTCCATGAGTACTTGTATGGGGCTAAAATACTAGTAAAACTGACAATAATCCTTTGACCTATGTGCAGACCTCAGCTAAGTTGGATGCCACTGGCCATAGGTGGCTTTCTGCATTATCTACATATGACTATGCTCTCGAATACCGAGCAGGTCTGAACCACATAGATGCTGATGCTCTCTCCGGAGGCCTGTTCCCCAGAATGATTGGGTCCGATTGGCAGAACCTGACATTCGGGCACTCTGCGGAGAAGTTTGACAGGGAGGAACAAATGTCCCACGGACGCAGTGGACTGCATGGTGGATTGTTGGGAGCCTCTGAGAATTGCATACCTGCTGCTTATTGCCACTTTTCTGCAATAGACATTGGTGCACTGCCTCAGCTGGACAATGACAGTTTGTCGGGCTCAATCCCGCGATCCCATGATCAAAGCAGCTTTAGAAGCCCTCTATGCAGGAAAAGATGTGTCCAAATTACGCTCCACTGATTTGAGAACTGCACTGTTATACAAAGAAGGTCCTAAGTTGAAACTGATCAATAAACTGTTATACAGAGAAACAGTAGACAGAGGGGACAAGTAGACAACAACAACTAGTGCTGCCACTGCCTTTCGAGACTCAGTACTGAGGTCCTTGCACAACCACATGGGGCACCTTGGTATAGACAGAACACTTGACTTGGTGAGATCAGATTCTATTGGCCTAAGATGGGGGCTGATGTGGAGCAACACATTCGAACTTGTAGTCGCTGCTTACAGAGGAAAGCTTTGCCCCAGAGGGCTGCCCCCCTTGTTAACATCACCACCAGTGCACCCATGGAGCTGGTCTGTATTGATTTTCTGAGTTTGGAGTCTGATCAAAGAAATATCAGTAATGTGCTGGTGGTCACTGACCATTTCACGAGATATGCCCAAGCTTTCCCCACCAAAGACCAGAAAGCATCCACTGTAGCCAAAGTACTTGTAGAAAACTTTTTGTTCACTATGGGGCTCCACAAAGAATCCATTCTGATCAAGGAGACTTTGAAGTCGTCTGATCAAAGAGATGCTTTCTCTGTGGGGAGTGCAAGTCCAGAACCACTCTTACCACCCCAGGGGACCCACAGCCTGAACGTTTCAACCGCACTTTGCTAGATATGCTAGGCACCCTGCACCCAAAGGACAAGCCTATATGGAGCCAACAAATTAGCACCCTGGTACATGCTTATAACTGCACCAAAAGTGATGCCACTGGATTCTCCCCTACCGCCTGATGTTTGGAAGAAAGCTCGACTACCAGTAGATGTGTGTTTTGGGGTCTCTCCTGATGGGGTTCAAGCTGACAACTATTTACAGTATGTGCAAAAGTTAAAGGCCCAGCTAACTCATGCACCAACTGGCTCAAACCATGGCTGCCAAAGAAATCTGGCCAACAAAGAAAGGTATGATAAAAGGTGAAAGCACAGGAACTCCAGGAGGGAGAGCGGTATTGCTAAGAAATCTGGGACTGCATGGCAAGCACAAGATTGCTGATAGATGGCACCATCTCCCTCACATTGTAGTGGGCAAACTAGATGATCTGCCAGTGTACAAAGTAAGGCCTGAGAATAATTCAAAAGATGTAAAAACAATGCATAGAAATCATTTACTGCCCATTGGACAAATCTTAATTGAGTCTGAGCCCCTAGAAGATGCCCCCTGGACCAGTGACTAGAGCTGCTGCTAAGAAAAGATCAAGAAAGTCTCACCTACAGAAGCAAAGTTAAAGTGTTCCTCTCCACAAGTCCCAGTTGAGCATGACTGTCAGTCCATATCGGAAGAAAGTGAGAGTGACTTTGAATACTATCCTTCTTACGAACTGAGTCAATTGTTTCGGGGCAATCCCCTAGTCAATACTGGAGACAAAGCTGGGCCTTCTGGACTGTCTAAGCCCCCAGCTTCATCCCTGGAGCCAGTGCTCCCAGAAAGTGAAGTGCAAAGCATCAGATCAGATGAAATGGAATCATTGTGCATGGTTGAACTGTTTGAGCTTTCAGGGGAGGAAAATGATAGATTGGGGCAGACTGGTGATACACCGAACAAGAAGAGTATTTTGAGTGCCCTGACAGTCCACTGCCAGTGTCCGAAAGCTCTCCATGCGAGCCAAATGTTGTGGACTCAGAAACTGTAACTCCTGGAGCTGAAAGTGCCCCAAGTTCTAGCCTCTCTACCCCCATGGAGACTCCCTGACAAGTGAGGACAATGCTGAAAATGAGGCTCAGAGTGCAGAGACTATAACAGTTCCCCTAGAAAGACTGGTCGAGCTGTAAAAGCCTGTGGTGCACCTCAGTTATGATTCACTTGGGAGGCCTGTGGACTTGCCTCTCAATGTTGTCCATAAAGAGTGTATGTGTCCCGAGCTCATTGCCCAAACTGAGCATCAGTGCTAACTCCAAGTTACTTGTGTTGCCCTCTAAGTATGGGTGCCCTTGCCCCATCCAGCCCCAAGGTAACTGATAGGAAGGGCCCCTCTCTTCAGGTTTCATGTACAAGAGGTAATAACTTGAGTTATGGTACAATGTAGTATGTAATACTGTGTAAAAGTGACGTGCTACCAGCGTTTCAAATGTGTTCTTGGTAAAATGATATATTGACTGATGATTACATGCGAAGCCTAATGCAATGTATATGGTTGCAGTTGAAACTATGGGGTACTTGTTGGATGGACGCCAAGCTTTCCCAGGCCAGGGAAGGGTGTAACCCCGCAAATGGGGGTTCCCAAAAGACTTCAGGAGCTTGCTTGAATGCTCCAAGCCTGAATGGTGTTTAGCATTTAAGCCATTTATCAGTGAGTGTTTTTAGAGCCTCTGGTACTGTCTCTTTAAGAGCTGTCTGCTTGCAGACATAATTAGTTGTATGGGGGACTGTGTGCTTCTCTGAGTACCACTGAGCTGCTGCAATTCACTTCATTTTTGCAGTCACTAGGAGTGCAAAGGGAACCTATCTGAAAGATGTAACTGTTTGCCAGAAATTATTTAGAGTAATAATGAAATTACAGTTTGTCTAACCTGCTTTCTTTGCAGTCAGAACTGTGTCTGCTAGTTCCCATTCTAGTTTTGAACTGCTGAACTGGACCAATCAGTGTGGGGTAAGCTAGCTCTAAAATGGTGCCTTGGACGAATCAGAACTTGGACTCATAATCTGAGCCAGCCACAAGAGGATTGTATGGGCAGTGACTCTGGGAGATGTAGTTTAGACTTCAGTGCCTTTTGGACCAACAGCAGCAGTCTATTGTGAGTGACAGCCAATCCAGTCAAGAACTGGGAGGAACTCAAAGGAAGTGCCGGTTTTGTCGGTTGGAGTTTCAGTTGAGCTTTGGCAGTGAAGAAGGAAGGAGCCCTGTGCCTTTTCAGTGTGCAGTTTTAGTCAAAAAAGCGTGTGTGAGGCCCAGAGTTCCGGTCTGCAGCTTGTGTAACAGCTTGTTAGGACTGAATCCGTCCTGTGAAAAGAATCAAAGGATCTCTGAAGAGTAGAAACCAGGCTCACCCTGTAGAAGACTGGAGGAATTGCTGAAAATTGCACTCTGTCTGTCAGGAACTGAATCTGCTGTGTGTTTTCCGGGTATTGTGCAGTAATTGCGATCGGGATACAGATGCAGCCTGCCTGGTATAGTGCTTTCTTTTATATGGATGTGTGAAGAGGTTTGTGTACCTCAAGTGAGCCCTGCTGACATTGAAGGACCCTATCTTATTTGGAGGTCGTGAGTACTAATTCAGGTAGCTCCCTGTTGAATTGCCACATTAAATCCAAATGGAATTACTGTACTGCTGACTGTTTAATTCTCCTTTTCTCTGTGTGAAAGGGCCCCTACCAGCTGCCACGGTTTGGACTAGCCACTAGGGCTTGGGTACCCAGGGACAGTAACTGATAGGGATAGGCCTGTGCACAAAGCCATAAATGAATTATTAGAGTGATAAGCTAATTAACCTGATTTCCCCCTGTCCTTGTTATATCCCCTAAATAAATCAGAGCTGCTTGTTTCAGCAAAGTTATACTGCCTGAGGTATTTGTCTATGTTAAAGTACTGTACTTGTGATTGTTGCACTGTATCTCATTTCACAGGAGGTCCCAGTGCGGAACCAGACCTGGGGGTAAGTGAATACTGTGAAGGTAATTCTGATATATTGTGTGGGCCACTAGTGGGAAGAAAGGGGTTGCAGTGTCCCAGAGGGCTGTGACCAAGTTAGTTTAACTATTGCAAACCCTGACCTCTGGTGGGAGGCACCTGCCACCATTGGATCCAGGCCCCTCAACCTGTTAGTGGCAAATCAGGCAGGGGTAGTAGCCCCTGGGATAGCGCCATCTAGGGGTTACATATATATTTTATTAAATTGTGATCCTGTGTATATAATAACCCTAGCTGTAATGCTTTTAAATCACAATCACTGTATTACTAGTGCTTTGGGTTCACTGTTTAATTTATAACATAACATGTAACAGCTGCTTTTCGTGATGGGCTCCAGACAGTTTCGGCAGTTTGCCTGCTAAGAAGCATCCTAATGTGCATATGTCCTTAAATCTTGGCACGTAAGAGCCATTACTATTGTCTGTTTAGCCACCTCCTGTGACAAAGCATCATATTAAACCCAAGGCACCAGGGTTTTCTGCTACATTACAGTAAATGGGAGTTCCACATTGCAACTTTGCTATGTGAGTTTTTCCCCAAAAGGCGTGCTGCTTTATTCTCAAAAGCTGTGACAAAGCCAGCAAAGGAGGCACTGCGGCTGACTAACCCAGTCTCCTGGAGCGCATCTGACTCACCAGCTCTCCCAAGAGCCCCAGCCACTAACCATATTTGACCACTTGGAAATAGTCCTCCTTCATATCACTCAAGAGTCCTTGGGCTGGTAGAGACTTTCTATTTAGTGGTGGCGATTCTGTGTTTATACATCAGGTGACTTGTTCATACCTACTACTGGACTTAAAAGCACTTCTAATAAACTCCTGCTTATATCTTAAGTGTCCTCATTAATGCAAGCAGCTCCATATGCCTTCAGGAACTTCTCATATATAACTGTGAAGGTACCCAAGTGTGAACCCGTTATGGTATGGCATCTATAACTACTTTCTCCTGCCATATGGAACAAGCTTCAAGCTACCTTGAAACTATGCACTCTAATACCATTCAGAGCATTCCTTAGGCTGGTCAGTGAACTTCATCAGCAGTCATGTCATTGTATTTAGCCAGCCGTACTACTACTACCTCTTCCTCTGCCCTGCTAGTCCCAATTAGGCACTTATCCATTGCCCTTTTACCTCTCCTCTTCCCTACGGATCCTACATGGCATTTTCCTTCGTCTTCCATTCCCCCCTACAGATATTAGTGATCCCATCATGTATCAAATGTGTATTTTACTGTTATTTTTTTTCTTAGTCGTTTAACCAGGAGTAGCACGCGAAGCTGAAAAGGTTTTCACAGGTGCGACCTGGGAGCACAGGGAAGTTAAGTGACTTGCTCAGGGTCACACAGTATGCAAGTGGGGGCTGTGGGGTTCAAACCCAGGTCTCCATATTTGCAGCTCAGAGCCTTAAACCACTGTGCTATACTGCCTCATGATGCCTTAATAGTGCATCATGTTAAACCATACAGATTAATCGCCAGTATTCTTTTGTACAAAGATGTATTTGTTGTATTGCATTCTGTCTAATGTGTTGCTTTGTATCACTGCTGTATTTGCTGTAAGGCAAATGTGATTTTATGTGAATCTCTGTGTCTAATAAGTATATTGTATAAGGGACCTCCTTGCAAATGAGCGTGCTCAATGGAATCTATCCCTTCATAATAAGCTGAACTGAACTGTTTCCTGGCCTGTTTTTATTACTTTTTTCCACCCCCTCAGCAGAGATACTTGCAGCCAGTGCTGGAAAATGACATTTAACAAAAAAAAAGTGATTAGCACAGGAGCTTGTTCTGACACACACTCACCACTCCAATAATCTGCATAGAGAGGATAACATTCTTGTTAATGCTTCTCTAGTCCCAGAACTCTACAGGAAGCTATTTACACCAAGAGAAAAGAGTCACATCACTGCTGTGCCAACAAGGCCAGTGGATTCCTACAAAAAGGTGAGTGTCCTTTAAATCTGCTAGCCAGCAGCTTCTTTCTCCTGCCTCTCCAAGGGGTGTCTTTTACTGTCCCTCTTTGCCAGCCAACAAATTCTGTTAATCCCAGAATTCAGTATCTGCGGCCCAGAAAGTAGCACACTCTCCTCTGGGGCTGGAAGATCAGAACATCTTGGGTTATAGCCCTCAGTGGGTACTAGGTTAATACCCATAACTGACACTGCAGTGCAGTACTGATGAGGTGCCGTCCTTCAGATGAGATGTTAAACTGAGGTCCCTTCCGCCCATCTCTGGTTACTGTCCAGATGGAAGTAAACAAAATCCCATGGTATTTATCAAAGAAGAGTAGGGAAAGTTTATTTAAAAATCCAAGAGGCAGAGAAACTTAGAGGAACAATTGTGCTATTTTTTAAAAATGTCTCTAAGCCCCCCACTGGTGCCCTACACCCTCTGGACTTTCACAGTCCATATCTTTCCATTTTCTGAGCTTTAGAAAAGGAAGGGATCATAATTTGTGGCTTGGAGGAGCCAGCCACCAGATCCCTTCCCCTTCCCTGTTCTTCTCACTGACACCTCCACCCTTTGTCACCCCCATGCTTCAACGTTTTGTGACAAAGTTGTTTTTAGAGCATAGATCGTGCTACATCGAAATAAATGGGGATGAGTTTTAAAATTCTTTTTGCCGTGTTTTAGAAGTCCACTGGGATCAATTCAAAGCCACTTCCCAACTAACCAGAGTGAGTGGTGGCTTTGAAGTGTCCCCAGTGGACTTCAGAAATATTGCAGAAAGAATTTTAAAACTCACCCCCATTTATTTCATCGAAGCGCACTTCACGCTTACAAACAACTTTGTTACAAAACGCTGGCGTAGTAGGGTCATGCCATGGGCAGAGCTGTCAGCAAGAAGAACCAGGAAGGAAGAGATTCTGTGACTGAAGCTTCTCTGCCAAGAATTATGATTCTGTCCCTTCCTTTTCTAAAGCTCAGAAGACTAAAATATATGAATTGTTTAAGTCCAGAGGAGGCACCAACGGGGCTTGATGAAGCACCCAAATGATGCTGTTTAATGCATATGTACATACACAAAGTACAAGCGAATATCAAAAGAAAAATCTAAAATCAGTGCATAAAAAATACAAAACAAAGAAGTACAGGTTATGTAGTCAAATTAAACTGGGATAAAGGAAGAAAAACTGATAACAAAAGCAGAGATCTCTTCTGAGCATAAGAAAAACATTAGATATACAATTTCTACATTATTCACATTAGAAACAACCCAGTTAGCAAGCCAACCAAATTATGCCAGGCCATTCCAAACCATGATGTAATATGGGATCTGAATTTGTAAATCTTGTAAATTGTATGGTATGCCATCCACAGAATGTCTAAGGGAGAGTACAGTTTTTGCTGAACCGTAAGGCTATATTTGCCCTGACATAACTAGTATTTCAGGATGGAAAATACAATACGTATTGTGCAGCTGTAAAAACAAAATTACATTTTTTACCAACTGTTCCCAGGACCATTTCTCCAGGTAACCTAAGCCCATTCATATACTATAAGGGACCAAAACTGTACCAAAAAAGGGCATTCAAGGAGGAAATGCATTTGCGTTTCAAGAATATCAACCTGCGTCCTGTGGGCAATACCTTTCCCCTCACTGGCTTTGTGTTTGAAGGAGTTGCGCACTCCTAACCTACCATGCACACAAAGTCAATGAACATCCCACATATAGTTGGGAATTCACATGTCAGTCAATAAGTCTTTAACATCTTGCTTCAAAATATTTGGGGCACAAAGGAAAGTCGAGTGAGGGAGAACTTGTTGCTGACAGTGGAAGCACAGAGCAATTTTCCATGTTGGCAAATAACAGACTCGTCACTTGCCACTGATGTTGTTTGATCAATATCATCTTATCATGTCGCGGTAGCTGGGGAGAGACTTTTGGTTCCTTTTGTTTACCAGCTTTCTATGCTGTCACATATGGAGTCAACCAATCAAGAGGTAAAGGAGAGCAAACTTTATGCGCCCCGAAAATAGTGTAACCCAAATTAGCTTTCAGGAAAATGATCACAATGAGGATTAATGGGTTAAATCATCCCGAGACCCTTTTCAGAAACTTCCAGATAAGTAATTTTATGTATGACCGAATTAAGACAGCTTCCCTAAACCTTCTGAAAAAATATACTCTAAAGCAGAGCTTCAACTTCCATTGGGGGGGGACAGAGCTGAGAAAGTGCACTGCCCTTCCAAGGATTAATCTTTCTATGTGCCCTGTCCAAATAAGCATCCCAGTTTGTTATGGCAGTATCAGTTGGCCCAAACTGGACATCAAGTACAGGGACCGCGTCAGTGGAAATAGGTATACCACATAAACTACTGCATGCTCTTTTCACCGGGTCATTTCCAATGTACACACCTTTGCTTTTTAGTATATTAATCTTTGCACCAGAGACCAAAGAATATTCATGTAAGGTCTGCAGAGCCCCATCCCCCTCTTGTATGGAGTCTAAGAATAGGGAGATGTCCACATAAGCTGCAGTATTAACAGTAACTCCCTTACCAATGCTAATTCCCCCTATACCTCCATCAGCCTGAATTAATTTCAAGACAGGTTCAATAACAAAGGTTTATAATAGTGCTCCTGGACTTAGCAGATAGCCCTGCTTAACACCTACGGAAGTTACTACGGGCTTCCTCCACCCAGCCATTAACATAGGGAAGTACAGCAGCCTCTGTGTACAAAAGTTTAACCCATTCAATATACTGTATATGCTAGGTATGCCATATTTACTAAGAAATAAAAACAGAAATCGTGAATAACATGGTCAGACACTTTTTCCTGATCTAAAGTTAGGAAAATATCAGAAAACTGATTAGTGTGACCCCTGTACATAGTTTGGCCCCTATACAGCATTTCTCTGATCAAAAGAGATCATCTTGTATTAGAAAATGGCAACATAGAATCTGTGCCCTGATTGGCTAACAGTGCCAATCATCCTGAGTCAGAAGGAGGCAAATAGAGAATTGGAAATAACGAGTACTGGTCTCTGTTGCCTCTATGAGTTCTAAATATCACTGTGCCAGTGGAATTTTTATTTTTTAAATCCGTCATGTTTTTATCCGTAAACGACAGACAGCCCCCCCAGCCTGTAAACAATCCTCGGTCGGTTCTAAAAAAAAAACCCAACAAATTTACTTGCTTTTGCAGGCTTACTTTTCTTTTCAACCCTACTCTATCGATGTCCCTGATGCAAAAAGGTATGGCCCTTCCATCCGTACTCAGCTGCTTCACAGTGTAGCTGCCTGACCCCCACCACCACGCCACTTCTTGTCCCGATTCCCTCATGTATTCTCTTTTTAAATGGCAGCTCAGCAGTACAAACGAAACACTGACCCAACATGACTCCGCTGCCTGATGACTTAACTGTGGCAAACTGCCACCACATTCCATGTTACTGAGTAACCCCACACCCTTACAGCTCATCACTGCTCTCCTTGAAGTTTTCATTAAAAAAAAACACACTTTTACTCAGGATGGGCTGTTTCATAGCACCATTAGTCCTCATGTCAGCTCAGCCACTGTTCTGCATGAGGCACTGACTTTGCCCGTGGTCTCCCATAAGTCTTGCACAACCATTAGTTCTGTCATGCCCCATTGCACCAGCTAGCCGCCTGCTGTCAAGCTTGCAGATTTAAAAGAAATAAAAAAAAAACTAAACTAACACTGCTATTGTGCATCCAGAAACTGTTCTTCTGCTAGTGTGTGTGTGTGTGTGTCTGTCTGTCTGTCTGTCTGTCTGTCTGTCTGGGGAAGGGTAACCATGACAACCAGGTCCAAGGCACAACTATGGATGCTCATCTAGGACAAAACTCACTAGTTCATAAAAAAAACAAAACAAAAAAAACAGTCTAATAAAGGTGGAGATACTATTTTATAACAAAAAATGTTTTATGCTATGCTGGACCCACGGGCATAGCGGTAGTGCTGCCGCTTGTGACGCCAGCGACCTGGGTTCGGTAGCGAGCTTGGGTTGCTGGAGGGCTGGCCAGGGGAGAAGGATTAAGTGCCCGTAGGGCTGCTGTCCTTCTCCAGGGTGGGAGGGCTGCAGTTCCCACTGCTATACCATCACCTGGGTGACCACGTGTAGAGGTGCAGTCAGGGGACGCAATAACGCAGGGAGGGGCGGACATCAGCTGAGGGCCTGGAGCCAAGGCACGTCTCTGCATGCCTTTGTCTTCTTGGCCCTCCTCGAGCGCTGGTGTTTGCAGGGGGGCGAGACAAGAAAAATGAGAAAAGCCCCACGCCTGCGCCTGGAGATGGGCCCCTAGTGACCAGGAGATTCAGGGGAGAAGCTCTAGAGCAACCTCTCCAGTCAAGGTAAGGGGGGAATGGGGAGTCCCCTTCTACCTCACCCATGGAGTAAGCCGGGCGCTTCAGGGTTATGGGATTGGCTGCATGGGGTAGATGTCCTCTGTCCTCTGGCACAGCCTGAGCAGACGCATTGGGGACCCTGAGGAAAGGTGCAGTCGTGATGTCAGTGGGGGCATAATGTTGAAAAACAAAAATATATATAATTTATTTTATACTAATTTTTAAAATTACATTTTTTTGTTAAACTATTTTTTTTACAGTGCCCATTTTCTAAGCACAATAATACCCTCCAGGGTGGGCAGTATTGGGGAATACTGGACCTTCCAGGGGCTATAAGGCCCTCCGCCTGCTGCATCAGGCCTCATTATGCCCCTCGGCAGTCCAGTATGCCCCAGTACCGCCCAGCTTTATTTTTTTTTTAACTGTTTAATTAGGAGTGGCACACTAAGCTGAAAGCTTGTTTACAGGTGCGACCTGGGAGCACACGGAAGTTAAGTGACTTGTTCAGGGTCACACAGTATGCAAGTGAGGGCTGTGGGATTGAAACCCACGTCTCCAGATTTGCAGCTCAGAGCCTTAAACCACTGCACTATATATTGCTTACTGTGTCTGTGGGGGACACCACATGTTTGAAATGGAGAGAGCACTTCAGATGCTATGGGTAGCAGTCTAGCATGCAGACTCTTTGACATTTTAATGTAAATATTTTAGAGGCACAACAGCCCCAGTTACATAAATCTGTCCTGTCCCCTTTTGTAAAATATAAATCAAGAAGCCGTGAAGAAACTAGCAGACACTGTATGAGCTCCCATCATTTCATTACATAAAAGAACTAAATCAGGTCCCAGGACATAACTAAATATTTTAAAGAACTTACTGGTTATATCTTCTGACCTAGGGGCATTATTACCATTTAGTTTCTTAATGACTGCCAAGACTTCAGCCAGCATAATGGGTGCACACAAAGTACTTACTGAAAAATCAGGTACAGTTTTCTCTCCTTCATCCGTCCCACCCCTTAATCCACCACCCTTGCTTAACAACAGTGAGAGCTCCTGTCCTGTGTTTCAAAAAAATTCTGTCTCCCTCTTTAACAATCATCCTCTTTTATCCGCCACAACTTAGGATGTATAGAGATTGGCAGATAAAAGAGGGAGCACTGTATTTTAGGGATCTCTAAATTGTCAAAAAAATGCCTGATTTCTCTGTTGGTAACAAAACAGCTAAAAGTAGATGCAGCCCACTTTTCCACAGCATGCAAGATGTCCAAACAGTCATCACTCACTTCTCCCTGAGTGTTTCTAACAGATTGCATAGTTATTTTTATACCTATCTTCACAATCCTTGAAAGGATCCAAAAACTAACCCCCAACCCGAGTTCCTGCCTACCATCATTAGCGGATCCGCCCCGCATCATCAGGTGATGCAATGTCAGCTCGACTATAAAAGGGGACGGTCCTGCGCCCGCCCTCTAGTTCTTTCCTGCTGTCACGCCAGTTCGCCCGACAGACATAGTAGAACAGCAATCAGTCGCCCGCTTTAATTCGACGTTACAATTTTTTTATGCTGTTAATTTTTTCTCATCACCCGCGGTGTATGTCATCTCATTAAAGAAAAAGTGCACCAAGTGCGGCGCCCAAATCCCGCACGGGGACGACCACTCCCATTGCCTTCTCTGCCTGGAGCCCAAGCACAACTCGGCCGAGTATGCTATTTGTCAGGCTTTAACCAGGCCACCTGACCTCGCAGCAGACCCCGAGGTCTAATCTTCTTACTCAGCTGCTAGCTTGGGACAGAAAAGGAGCTTGGGAGAGGTAGTTGTCGCCCGGACCAGAAAAGAAGAAGGAGGACAAGGAGAAGTGCCGGAGAGAAGCCTGTCTCCTCGTGGTGAAACCAATCTTCTTCGGTCGACAACCAGAGTGCGTCCTCCTCCTCTAAAACTGTGAGTACCACTCTTCCTGGGCCTTCGATTGCTCCAGTGGGTTGGATGCCCTCTCCATCTCCTGCCGAGGTGAGCAGGCAGCCAGAGGTCGCCTCTTTGGAGGTCCTTGTGCATTCTCCCACTAGCAGCACCGCCGATAAGCCGCCCCTGATTCTGTCGCTGGGTGCCCGGCCCTGACCGATCAGCCTCACCACAGTTTTCCTACCGCTGCCAGCCTGGTCGCAACTGATAAGTCGATCAGTGGTACTCCCGTTGACCGCTCAGCCGCTTCTACTCTCCCATCGGGCTCCCTTGTCCCCGACTCTGGGACAAGTGTGCTCGTGGAGGAACCCTCATCCGTGCCGGTTTCCACCCCCAGAGGATTCACCACCCATTCCCGACCTTTCTCTTCCATCGGGAACGCCTCTAGACCTGTCATTGGGTTCTCTCCTGGAGCTCCAACCTCCGCCGGGCTTTATCCCGCTGCCAGATCCCCTCCTTCCCCGGGACCCGTCACTGAATCTAGAACTTACAGGCATGGACCTTCCTCCTCCTCCTTCGGAACCCTCCGGCCCTTTGCCTGATCCTTTGCTGCTGCCTAGCGGCCCTTCGGCACCCCCCTCCCCGGCTGGGCCTTCGGCTCCTCCTGCTGGCCCCTCTGGCAGTTTCCCCAGGGCCTGAACCCCACTTTCTGCCGCCGGACCCATCTCTTCTGACGCCAGGCCTTGTGCCACTGACACTGGGTTACCTGCATACTCCGGGTTACCCACCGACGCCGGGCTACCCGACACCAGGCTATCCACCATCCAGATACCCAATGCCTGGATACCCTTTGCAGGGGTTCTCGGGTTACCAGTACCCATACTGGCATCCCTCCAGCTACCCATCGTATTCTGGGTATCCTGGGTTTCAGCCTCCTCCGCCACTTCCTCCGCCGACTGACCATGATGCTGTCCTGGCATGGTGGCAGGACGCAACTCCTGATTGGGCTAAAATGGTCCCAGCCTCAAGGGAGGCACCCCCTTCCAGGGGCCCCATCCCCCAGTCCAGTGCCCTCCAGCCGTGCCTCGGGCTCACTCCCAGTAGGTGATATTGGAGTAGACCCTTCTCTGCTCTGCAGACCAGAATCCTCCGAGTCAGACAAGGAATCAGATGGTGATGAGTCAGGACCCTATTCTCCTGAGCCTCAACCTAAAGAGTCCCCTAAATTTCCCCCAGAGGACCCTTCTTTTGGGGAGCTCTTACGGACTATTCAAAAGGCTTCAGGCTGGTCATCTAAAGAACTAGATCCTCAGTGTAAAAGACTAGCTGAGCATCTAGACCTTCCCAATGTGAACCCTTTACCTATTTCCCCAAGGAATGGGTCCACATGAGGATCTTGCATCCACTATATGGCGGCAGCCATCTTCTATCCTTGCAGTCTCAAGAAAAGCAGATAGAACCTACTCTCTCACGGAAGGGATCTCCCACCTCACTTCACAAGCTAAAGCTGACTCCATGGTCATCACAGCTGCCCATGACCACTCAGCCCAACTGAAACATCTCAGCTCCTCTCCTCCAGACAAGGACTCAAAATAACTTGACCAATATGGCAGAAAGATTTGCGCCTCGACCACCTGTGCTATTCGGACACTTAATTACGTCGCGCACATGGCGGCATTCCAGAAGTCCTCTCTTTCGAAACTGGAGAAGGATCTTCAGGATGTCCCTGATGATCAGCTCAGGGCCAAGTTACTAGAGAAAGTAAGGATGAATAAGTCATCCTGCCAGCGCGCACTTCGAGCCACATATGATTCAGTGGACTCTGTGGCTTGGGCTGCGGCCTCGGAGATCTGCCTTAGACCTTTAGCCTGGCTGCGCCTGGCAGGTCTGGCACAGGACATACAGTCCACTCTTTTGGATGTGCCTTTCAGGGGTCCTGTTCTCTTTGGTGGTGATGCGAAAGATATCATTACCGGGCTGCAGGAGAGTGGTAAGTCCTTAAGAGACGTATGCTTCATGTACTGGTCAGGTCAGAAGAAGCAGCCTTTTCATTGCAAAAGAATCTGGAACAAAAATCAGAACCAGGGACAACGTCAAGCCAAACCTCATGCCGCTGGCTCAGGAGCACAACCTCCTCAGGCCAACTTTGCCAAGGCAGCCTCAGGAGCTAAGGCTCCCCTCCACATCCTGACTCGCCGTCCCTCCTCCTGCTCCCTCCGTCCCCCATCGAGGAACTGGTAGGAGGGAGGTTTGGCCTACACTTGGCAGGGTGGAAGGCTGTCACCGCAGACGTATGGGTGTTATAGCCCATACATAGAGGTCACTCTGTCAAGTTCCTGGAGATTCCTCCAGCAAATCCTCTGAGAAGGTGTTACTACCTTTCGGGTCAGATCCCCATCGTACATCAAGCTGCCATAGAACCCGTTCCTCCAGATCAAATAGGAAGGGGATTGTACTCCCACTTCTTCCTAGTTCTCAGAAAGACCGGGGACCAGAGACTGATCCTAGACCTCGGCATGCTAAACCACTTTGAAGTACAAGCGGTTTCGCATGCTGACTCTCCAGGGACTCCTGCCTCTGCTCCTATCAAACACTTGGCTGTGCTCTCTGGATATGCAGGATGCCTACCTTCATACTCCTATCCTTCCAGCCCACCACCACTTTCTCCGGTTCTCCTTTCTGGATAACCATTTCCAATTCATGGCACTCCCATTTGGCTTGTCTTCAGCCCCCTGAGTTTTCACCAAGTGCCTAGCAGTGGTAGCAGCATTCCTCCACTGCAGGGACATAGACGTGTTCCCATACCTGGACGATTGGCTGTTTTCAGCCCCATCCCCGGACAGCCTGAAAGAGTCTCTCTCCTTCACACTGGATGTGTTTTCCCACCTGGGAATTTCGGCCAACCTACCCAAATCCCAGGTAGTCCCCTCCCAACACCTCCAATTTATTGGAGCAGTGCTGGATACAGTCCAGAGCAAAGCTTTCCTACTACTAGACTGAGTGGAGACCCTGGTCTCACAGCTCACCTTGGTGGCCAAGTCTCGGTGGACCCCAGCTCACTCCATGCTTAGTCTCTCGGATCTTATGACTGCTTCCATTCTAACTTTCCCCCTGGCCAAGCTTCACATGAGGGTCACTCAGCGGTCTCTTTGGGTCCAGTGGGATCAATGGTTGGACGACATAGACCAGTTGGTCATGATCTCCAACAGCCTATAGAAAGATCTCCTCTGGTTGCAGGATCTCACCAATTTGTTGGTGGGGGTCCTCTTCGACTTCCAGGCTCTTTCCCAAACCCTTACTTCTGATGCTTCCAATACGGGTTTTGGAGCTCATCTGGGGGATCACAAAACACAGGTTCTTGGACTCCAGCAGAGGAGAATCTTCACATTAACATCCTGGAGATCAGAGCAGTGCTGTATGCTCTCCAGGCCTTCCATTCGTTCCTTCATCTGGGAACACTTCTCATCGAGACAGACAACGTGGCCACTGTCTGGTATCTGAACAAACGGGGAGGTACCCGATCGTAGCCACTTTGCAGAGAAGCAATGAGGGTATGGTATTGGGCGATTCAGCATGGCCTGACCTTGACAGCTGTCCACGTGCCAGGAGTTCACAATACCCTAGCGGACAGTCTCAGCCAGTCAGTAGCCAGGGCTCATGAGTGGGAACTAAAGCAGGAAGTTGTAGAAGACTTGTTCCTTGTATGGGGACAACCAGACCTAGATCTGTTCACCTCCCTATCCAACACAAAACTACCCAGCTTTTGCTCGTTCGTTCCCAGGCATGGTGCTTTTTGGCAAAACGCACTGTCTCTTTCTTGGACAGGGAGGTTTCTGTATGTGTTTCCTCCCTTTCCTCTCATTCAGAAGGTTCTTTTGAAACTTTTGGCAGAGGGGGCTCGTGTGATCCTGATAGCTCCTCTATGGCCCCGGCAGATTTGGTTCCCACTGTTGCAACAACTAGTTCTAGAACCACCGGTTCCTGTGCCACTTTCTCACAACCTTCTGTCATAGGAGCAGGGCACCCTGGTACATCAGAGTCTCAAATCTCATCATCTCCATGTGTTGCACCTGTGGACATAGTGATTTCTCGCTATGGAGTGTCCTCCCAGGTTGCTCAGGTCTTGGTGGAGGCCAGAAAACTTGCTACCAAATCCACTAATGCCATGAAGTGAAAGAGATTTTCTATTTGGGCCACAGCCAAGTGCTTGGACCCCTTTTCTTGCTCAGCCTCCCAGGTGTTAGAGTACCTCTTACATCTTTCAGAGTTGGGCCTTAGTTACTCCTCTCTTAAGGTCCATCTCTCTGCGGTGTCAGCCTGCCTCCATCCGGTGGAATGAAAAACTCTAGCACAGCTAGAGGTTTCCAAGACTTTCTTGAAGGGGATCCTTCATCTCAAACCTCCAGTCCAGAACCCATGTCCTCCTTGGGATCTTAATTTTATGTTGGAAAAACTTACTTTGCCCCCTTTTGAACCGGCAGCAAGTTGTGAAAAGCATTTCCTGGCTTGGAAGATGCTGTTTTTGGTTGCAGTTACTTCCGCTCGAAGGGTCTCAGAGCTTCAGGCCTTTGTTTGCAGAGAGCGTTATTTGATTTTTCACAAGGACTGGGTGGTCCTGCGGACTAATCCTTCTTTTCTTCCGAAGGTTGTTTCAGAGATGACTCTCAATCACAGTGTTGAACTGCCAGTCTATTTTCCTCAGCATTCCAACGAGGGGAATATTTTTTGCACACCGTCGTAGTGCACAACTGATCATACCATGTATGTCAGAAAATTGGTGCCATAATAGAAGTTCTGTGTGGTGTGAGGAACTCTTTTGTCTACCTCACCACAGTTGAAATCCTCACCTAATATGACCATCCTAATAGTATATAAAAAGGATGCACTTTAAAAAAAAAAGAGATTCTAGAGGCTTTGATCTGTGGTGCATAAATACATATAAATCTGAAAGACAGAGTTATAATCTTCATCTCTCAGTAAATCCCTGCTAGGGGACACATCCACCACTTTAGAAACAGAAAGGTCAAACTGCTACCCCATCATGTGTGTCAGTATCTAAGGACCAGAATGAAGAAATTGACACCCACTTTTTAATGGTTTGATCTCACATTGCATTTTTAGTCTTGTGTCCTGAAGGGAGAAGACATTCCCAGGCAAAGTGTTAAGCAAAGCTAAGGTAGTGGTACACTTTTTGAAAGATTTCAAACTGTTAACATTTAGTGAAACAGTGGATCTTACTTTGAGAGGGTTCCTGCAGTAGGTCATAACATATAGGACTGCATCCTCTGGTGTCAGGACTGCATGGCAAACTTTTGCTAGCAATGTCTGGTGGGGGACCGCCCACCCAACGTCACATGACTGATGTCAGCATGTCCCTATATAGTGAGAAATCCCCACGCCTGCCTTCTAGTTCTTTCCAGCCATCGACCTGTGCAAGGACCTCGTGGTGAACGTTGCTGCAGTCAATTGCCATTTTGTAGAAATATTTCTACTTACTTCTCGATTTAAAAGTTCATTTTTGTTATCTTTTATGTCTTCTTCACCTCTGACTCCAAACTCCAAGAAGAAGTGCGAGACTTGCAGCGCACAAGTCCCTCACAAGGACAGCCACCGGCGCTGCCTCTTCTGCCTAAGCCCGGGTCATGATATCGTGGCCTGCCCTGATTGCAAGCCCTTCAACCATGCCACGCGCAAACACAGGCAAGCCCTGGAAGCCCATCTCCTGAAATCCAGAATGGCCTCTTTGAAAAAAAAAATGCAAAAGTTGAGAGAATCTGCTTCTTCCCCTTCTTCGGAGCTCAAGAGGAAAAAGAAAGAGAAAGAGAAGCAGAGGGAGAGTTTGGAGGACCAGGAGCGGGTCTCCTCCAGCAAGGTTGCCAGGCCCAAGACCGCAGTCTCCCTGATGAGTAAGGCTGTTCCCCCGCCGCCTTTCCTGGTGATTGTCCAGGCAGCTTCTAAGAATTCTCCAGGTACCTCTTCTACCCTTATGCCCATTAAAATTGGCTCCAAACCTGGCTCTTCAACTGATGAGTCACCCGCCGCCTTCTCTGGCAAGTGCCTGGTTCTTACCAGTAAGTTGGACTCTGGGTCCCTCGGAGCCTGCCCAGTAGTTGACAAGACAGATTCCTGCCAAGAGGGAACCTGCGTGATGCCTGCCGATGAGCCGGTTGGGGGACCATCCACCCAGCTCCTCCTTCAACTGGTAAGTCAGCTGCTGGGGGCACTGGTGACCGCCCAATCGAAACTCACCCATCGGGGGGCTAACGCCGACCCACCTAACGCCTGGTCGAGCTCGCTGACCTCTGATAGCCAGCCTTCCTCCCAGGTTCGCGCTGGACAGGAGCATTCCCCTCCACTCTCCCCGGTGGAACTTCCAGCCCCAGACATTACGACTGGAATGGAGGTGAGGGAGGGTCCCCTGGATGTGGCTTTACCTCTTCCCCCCCGTTATTCCTTGGATTCTCTCCCTGGGACCCTGATGTCAGAACCGGTTCTGATGCTAGCCCCTAAGAACCTTCCTCTTCTGATGGGCCTGTCTCTTGCCCGCCATCAGAGGTACCTTCATCAGGCACTGTGAACTAATGCCGGTGTTCCGCTGGATCCTTTTGGTAACCTGCCTTCTGAACCACCGTCAGTGCCCTTGCGACTGCCCCTGACACCTGCCAACCTGACGATGGCCCCCAGTGCCAGACCCTATGACATCAACTTTCCCAGCGCCAGATGATTTTCCAGGTCCTTCAAGGCCTCCTTTGGATCAAGGCCATCCACCAGGCTACCACCCTTATCCAGGCTTTCCGATGCCAGACTTTCCGCCGGCGAGCCCATCGATGGCTCCTTTCTCCTGTCGTTGAGGCACAGGTCAGGAAGCATATAAAAAACCAGGAGCAGTTGTAGAATTCACAAAAACTGTTTATTAGTACTAGCAGTAACATTCAAAAAATACAGTTGTTCAGAATAACTATTTACAAAGGCAGAACAAACGGAGAGCCATCTGAGTTTTCCTTCAATCTGTCTTTTTTTCCTTTTTCTCAAGCAGGTGCAGCTCAGCTCTCTTATAAGTCCTTGCAACCCCATTCTTAACAAGCATTCTGTTGTTGTTAGTATCAGGCATGTGCAGCTAGAACACAATGTTCCAGAAGTGAGGCCCCCTTTCCATAGCTCTTCTGCAAAGCCTTAAAAATTGAACTCCGGCAACCTCTTGAGTTTACAGTATCTTTTTGCAATCATTTCAAACTATAATTATATACATTTCAACAGTAACACTATATATTTTCTAAACAAAGGGATCCCAATATCAGTTACATTCCCACATAATGATTTGCATATATTTTTATATTGGCAGATATGCAAGGGAGGAAAAGACAGACAGCAAGGGAAGACTGAGAGGCAAAGAACTGCAAGACTGACAGGGTGATCAATTCCGAGGTCTCACAGGAAAATTTGGTTGCGCAACCAGACAGACAAGAGACAGAAAAGGAGAGAATAGAACAGATCCTTGCACTCAAACTCTTTCCATAACAACTGGGACAGGGTCCTATTCCACCCTGTCACATACACCCCCCTTAAGAGGGAGCCTGTTTTATTAAACAGGTTTCCAAACATTTTATTAATTCTCTACTAATATTTGCTTCCAACTTTCAGAAATTAAGTACATGTGCATTGTCCATTTTTTTCATAACAGTACAGCAAATAGTAAAGTTCAAACCCATACATTTGTTTTTCAACCTTCAGAACCGTCAATTCCTGATCCGTATCTTGACAGAAAATCAGCATTGCTATTCTCTTTACCAGATCTGTGTATCACCATGAATTTAAATGGCTGTAGTGCCAGGTACCACCTTGTGATTCTGGAATTTTTATCTTTCATCTGGTTAAGCCAACAGAGAGGATTGTGATCTGTTGTAAGTACAAAGTCAGTTCCTAGCAAATAAAACTTAAGGGACTCCATGGCCCACTTTGCTGCTAAACATTCCTTTTCAATGGTGATGTATTTTTTCTCACTGTCATGCAACTTCCTACTTATGTACAGAACGTGATGTTCCTTCCCATCTATATTTTGACTCAGTACTGCACCTAGGCCTACCTCTGATGCATCTGTTTGTAACAAAAATGGTTTCTCAAGGTCTGGGCTTCTTAAAATGGAAGCTGAACATAATGCAGCCTTAATGGCTTGAAAAGCTTCATCACACTCTGGGGTCCATTTCACATTATTTGGATACCGTTTTTTCATGAGTTCAGTGAGGAGAGTAGCCAGTTCAGCAAAGCTGGGAACAAATCTCTGATAATAACCAGCCAGCCTTAAAAATGACCTGACATGCTTCTGTGTTTTAGGGACAGGGTTGTTAGCTACAGCTTCTATTTTAGAAATTTCTGGCTTAACTTCTCTATTTCCCAACACATAGCCCAAGTATCTGGTTTCCTGCATGCCCAATGCACATTTGGTAGGATTAATGGTCAGACCTGCATTTTTGATAGCTTAGATAACTGCTCGTAGGTGTTCCAGGAGGCTTTTCCAGTCTGGACTGTACACCACTTCATCATCCAGGTACACAGCACAATAACTAGTGTGAGGTGATAAAATTACATCCATGTACTGCTGGAATGTAGTTTGTGCACCATGTAAACCAAATGGCATGGTGGTGAACGGATAGTGGCAAATGCAGTTTGGTCTCTGGATTCTTTAGCTAAAGGTATTTGCCAGTAACCCTTGGTGAGATCGAGGGTACTGATATACTTTGCACTCCCCAGTCTGTCCACCAAATCATCTGTTCTGGGCATAGGATAACTGTCAAATTCTGACATTTGTTTGTTTTCTAAAATCAAGGCAGATTCTAACACCCCCTTCTTTTTTGTTTACAATTACCATTGGAGATGACCAAGCACTCCTTGACTCTTCTTTGATAGCCAGTTTTTTTCATTTTTTGTATTTCCTTAACCACGTCAGCTTTTAACTGCTCTAGTAATCTGTATGTCTTTTGCCTAACAGGACAAGCATTCCTTGTCACTGTTACATGCGTGACCCCTTTTGCTTGGTCTGGTACTGTGGTAAAGGTACCATTAAATGTCTTTAGCACGTTACGAATGTCTGCAGTTTGTTTGGGGGTTAAGGAAACATTCATCTCTTCAGCATCAGCAGTTAGTTTGTTCCAGTCTATCATAAGCTACATCAATATCTTTATCAGTTTCTGGTAAAACTAGCAAAGCAGCTTTTGGCATTTTTTCAACTCATTTCTTGAGGAGGTTAGCATGGTATATCTTAATCAGATTTTTCCTGTCTGGGGTCTCAATCTCATAGTTAATGGTGCCTGTACATCTAAGCACTTTATAAGGTCCTTGCCACTTCATTAACAGTTTATTTTCTGTTGTGGGTAACAGTAGCAAAACCTTTTGACCGGGCTTGAAAACTTTTTCTTTTACCCCATGGTCATAATATACCTTCTGCTGGTTTTGGGCCTCTTCCTGATTAGTATGGGCAATTTCAACATATCTTGCCAGCTTCTTTCTTAGGGCACACACATAAGACGTTATAGATTGTTTCTGAGTGGGGTTATCTTCCCGTGTTTCTTTTATCACATCCAGTGGCCCTCTTGGCTACCTACTGTGCAGCATTTCAAATGGTGAAAACCCTGTTGATGCCCGTGGCACTTCTCTGTAAGCAAAAAGTAAGTAAGGCAAGTATTGGTCCCAGTCTTTCCCTTCCCCTTTTACAAACCTTTTTAACATGTGTTTTAGGGTTTGGTTAAAACGCTCAACAAAACTGTCTGTCTGAGGGTAATGGGGAGGTTTTTATGGCAGTGATACCTAGTAGTCTGTACAGCTCCTTAAGTAATGCAGCACCAAAATTACTACCCCGTTCAGTAATAATTTCTTTAGGTATGCCCACAGTGCTGAAAATTTTTGCAAGCTCTGCTGCCACTTTTGAAGCTGTAATAGTATACATTGGAACTGCTTCTGGGTATCGAGTAGCATAGTCGCATACTACCAGGATAAATCTATTGCCCTTTTTACTTTTGTCTAAAGGACCAACCACATCCATTGCAATTCTCTCAAAAGGCATATCTGTCAAGGGTAGGGGCACCTTGTCTTTTCTAGTGACTGGGGCTACTTTCTGACACTCAGCACAGGAATCACACTAGGTAGCAACATCTTCATGAATTCCAGGCCAGTAAAATCTGTACAGCAATCTGGCAAGGGTGCGGCCCCTCCCTGAGTGACCAGCCATAGGACTATCATGTGCTATCTGTAGCAACTCTGTGCTATACTTCTGTGGTATAACCAATTGCTCTGTCTGTTCCTGTGTCTGAGATTTAGCCCAAACTCTGTGCAGTAACCCATTATATTTTTAAACATTTGGCCCATCCTGTTTTGGTTTCACCCCCAGCTGCTTAAAATAACCCTGGAGAGAAAGATCATTAGCTTGTTCTGAAAGAAAATCACAATCGGTTATCAGTTTAGTGTCAGCATTTTCATATTTTAACCCTTTATGTCCATCAATAATTTGCTGCGACAGTTTCGTCAGTCATCGTCTTTCTTTCCTAGATTTCCAGATCTTGGAGCTGTACCCAAAAAACTGTGAATCAAAATCACTGAAAGGAAAAGTGTCCCCACCATCTGAAATTTTCTTTGCCTGTGCTCTTGTTACTAGTGCTGCTGAAACATTGGGATTTACTCCCTCTTTGATTAGCTCAGTAAATCCTGGAAAGCAATTTCCAATAATCACAGGTATGGGTAACTTGGGTACTACCCCCCACTTTTATTTAGTGTGACACACCCTTAATGGTCAGAGTCACTTGGGTGGTGGGATAGAATCGAGTGTTCCCATGGATGCAGATGACACCAGTAACTGGTCCTCTTGCACAGTGTTTTCCCAGTAGTTCAGCATGCACTGAGGTCTGTCTGCTTCCCGAATCAATGAGTCTAGAGTCTGCCCCCCATGAGGATCCACTACTAGCATTTGGCAGTTGCCTCATTACATTCCGGCCGTCCCGAAAAGGCAGACTGGATTTACCATACGCCGGAGGGCATTTCCTTTCTAGATTCACTTCCCGAAGACCCCTCCTTCACAGAACTTCTCCGCATCATCCAACAGGCTAATGGTTGGAATGCGGAAGAACAAAACCCCAAACGTAAATGTATAGCTGACCATCTAGAACTAGAAGCAGTATCTCCAATTCATATTCGTCCTTGGACTGCCCTCCCATGAGGCTCTCACCACTACCATTTAGCCATTGCCTCATTCCATTCTGGTTGTCCCAAAAAAAAGGCAGACTGGATTTACCATATGCCGGAGGGTGTTTCCTTTCTAGATTCCCAGCCCAAGGCAGATTCCATCATTATAGTTGCAACTCATGATTGTACTGCCAAGCCAAAACACACGAGTACCCTTCCCATAAGGAATCTAGACAGCTGGACCAGTTTGGGTGAAAACTCTATACCTCCTCCACTTGTGCTCTTCGCTGTCTCAACTACATAGCCTCTTTTCAGAAGGCCACATTGGCTGAACTGGAGGCTTGTCTTGAGTCTGTGGAGGACTCTGACCTTAAGGCAGAACTTACTAAGGACCTGCGTTTGTCTAAAATATCTTGCAGACATGCACTTAGAGCCACTTATGACTTAGTGAACGCAGTGGCTTGTTCCTCTGCCACGGCCGTATGCCTCCGATATCATGCTTGGCTGTGTATTTCTGAGCTTTCCCCAGACATACAGGCAGCCATCCAGGATGCCCCTTTTCGAGGATCAGTGCTCTTCAGAGGGGACACTAAGGACATCATTATGAGCCTTCAGGACAGTCGACAAGCCCTAAGATCTGTAAAATCCATGTACAAGGCGGGCTTCAAACCAAAGCAGCCCTTTTGGTGCCAGCAGAAGAGGCAAAGTAAGCAACCCTTCTCCAGGCGTCAGAACAAAAGGAGAGCTCCGGGGTCAGCCGTCACCTCCCCCACCTCCAAAACTCAGAGGGCAGTTGGGAGATCTCTCCCCTCCCGCTCCTCAGCTTCCTGGCTCATTAAAACCTCCCCCTCTTCCACCTCCCAGCAGCATAGAGCAAGTGTGAGGAAGGTTTGCCCTTCACCTAGAGGAATGGCAGGGCATCATGTCAGATTCATGGGTCTGGTAGCAAGAGGCCACACCATCTAGTTTCTGGAAAGACCTCCTTCTTGCCTCCAGGTTGATCCTGCTATTCCCTGAACCAGACATCTCTGGTCGAGGAAGAAATGTGGCCCTACTTCAAAAGTCAGCCATAGAGCCAGTCCCTGGCACGGGGGAGAAAGTGTTTTACTCCCATTTCTTCCTCGTTCCAAAAAAGCCGGGCAACCTCAGGCCCATCCTGGACCTCAGTCAGCTGAAGTTTTTCGTGGAATACAAAAAAATCCACATGCTGACAATACAGGATCTTCTGCCCCTGCTCCAGACAGACCATTGGCTCTGTGCACTGGACATGCAGGATGCCTACCTGCATATTCCAGTGTTCCCGCCCACCGCCGTTTCCTGTTTTTCCTTTTCCAGGGGGAGCACTTCCAATTCAGTGCCCTCCTCTTTGGTCTTTCCTCGGCACTCAGGGTCTTCACCAAGTGGCCAGCAGTGGTGGCAGCATCTCTTCGCCATCAGTGCATTGCAGTGTTCCCATATTTGGATGATTGGCTCTTGGCAGCTCCATCCAGGAGCAGCCTAGAGGAATCCCTGTCCTCCACCCTGGACCTTTTTACTCGACTGGGGATTGCTATCAGTTACCCCAAGTCGTTCCTGGTTTCCTCTCAATGCCTTCAATTCATTGGGGTGATATTGGACATGGTCTAGGGCAGGGCCTTAGTGCCCTCGGACAGAGCGGATACTCTGCTGGAGCAAGTCAAGCTGGTAGTCTCCTCCAGACATAGTACTGCCAGGGTGTTCTTGCGCCTTCAAGGCTTGATGGCAGCGACCATTTCTATGGTCCCCTTGGCCAGGTTGCATATGAGGGTCGCTCAGTGGACATTCAGATTCCAGTGGGATCAGCGTTTGGATGATCTAAATCATCTTATCTTTGTGTCCTGCACACTCAAGAAAGACCTCTTATGGTGGCAGGATCCTCAAAACCTGTCTCGGGGGTTGCCTTTCAGAACACCCCCTCCCTCATTGACCCTCACCACAGAAGCCTCGGAGTTGGATTTGGGGGGGGCCCATCTGAGGGATCATCAGACCCAAGGGATGTGGTCCCAGCTTGAAGCATCTCTCCATATAAACATCCTAGAGATGAGGGTGGTTCTTTACGCCCTTCAGGCCTTTCAGTATTTTCTGTCTGCGGGAACACTGCTAGTATAGGCCGACAAAATGTCAGTGGTCTGGTACATCAACAAGCAGAAAGGCACCCGGTCATCCCCCTTTTGCAGAGAGGCGATACGGGTGAGTTCTGGGCAGTCCAGCACAACCTGTTTTTCGTGGCTGTACAAGTCCCAGGCATCTGCAGTGTCCTGGTGGACAGCCTCAGTCAGTTCATCAGGATGTAGCAGAACTTCTGTTCCATCACTGGGGACGGCCAGAGGTAGATCTCTCTGCCTCCCCATCCAATGGAAAACGACTCAATTTTTGCTCACTTGTTCAAGGGCCTGGTGTTATTTGACAAGATGCATTATCTCTCTCTGCTTGACAGGGAGGTACTTGTACACTTTCCCTCCGTTTCCCATTCTACAGCATGTCCTACTGAAGCTTCAAGCAGAGGGGGTTCAGATGCTCCTGATAGCCCTCCTCTGACCCAGGCAGATTTGGTTTCCACTCCCACAACAGCTGGCTGTGGAACTCCCAGCACCCCTCCCTCTTCAGCACAATCTGTTGACGCAAGAACAGGGTAGACTAGTGCACCCAGGACTCAGGTCCCTACATCTTCATGCGTGGCTCCTTCAGACATAATTGTGTTACATTTTGGAGTCTCCTAGAGGGTCGCTCAAGTTCTAGTGGAAGCTAGAAAACCTTCCACTAGGTCTACCTATGCTATAAAATGGAAGTGCTTTTCCATTTGGGCAGCCGCTAAATGTTGGGACCCCTTTTCATGCTCGGTGCCCTGGGTGATGGAGAGTACCTTTCGTACCTGTCTGACTCTGGTCTAAGCTATTTCTCACTGATAGTCCACTTATCTGCTATTTCTGTCTATCATACATTGGTGGACGGGAAGACTGTTACACAACTGGAGGTCTCCAAAACCTTTTTGAAAGGAATCCTTCCTTCACTTGAAGCCCCATATCCACCACCCTACCCCACCTTGGGATTTGAGTTTTATTATAGAAAAGCTTACATCACCTCCTTTTGAACTGGCGGTAAGCTGTGAGATACGCTATCTGTCTTGGAAAGCACTCTTTTTAGTTGGCGGTTACTTTTGCTCGAAGGATTTGTGAGATTCAGGCCCTGATATGTAATGAGGCTTATTTCATTTTTTACAGAGACCGAGCGGTTCTGCGAACAAATCCTAAGTTTCTTCCCAAGGTGGTTTCTGAGTTCACCTTAAACCAGACCGTTGAGCTGCCGGTGTACTACCCTATTGATTTTAATGAGGGTGAGACTCTTCTACACATGTTGAATGTACATGGGATTTTGCATTACTATGTCCATAGGACCAAGGACATTCACAAATCAGATCAGTTGTTTGTTCGCTCAGTCCTACCCACTCCCTATTGTTTTCCCACCTCTGTTTTTACTACCTTATACTCTGTTTATCTAGGCCTTTGTTCTTTTGTTTCTCCTAATTTCTTGACTTCCTTGCATCTCTTGGGCATCTCCTGTCTATTCTACCCTTACAGCCAGCATCTGATTTCAGATGCTATCTGTGTGCCTTTGTCTTCCCTTTAGCTTGCTTTCATCTCCTACTGACCTGTTCCTGCTTAGCCCCCCTCCCCATTTCTTCTCATTTTTTTACTTTGCATCTTAGACTTTCATCTCTAGTCCCCTTTATCACCTTCCTACTTCACTTCCTGGTTTTTAATTGCTCCACAGTGGATATAAATACTGCTTATGTTGCTCAGTTTTGCTATTCACCTGAAGAAGGGACCTGTGAGGCCCCGAAAACTTGTGTATAAGTCCCTCTTTGTACAAGACACTTGTTGGTCCAATAAAAGGTATCAAATCTTACAGCATCTCCTGTTTTCCGAGGACCAATACGGCTGGAATCTTATTTTCCTTTCACCCCAAAACTCTGGGGTCGGCAGTTTCTAAGCAGTGCTTGTCTAAATGGTTGGCTAACGCATCATCCATTTCTTCTTTTTTTTAACTTTATTTTTATTTTTTTTCCATCAGTCATACGACCCATAAAAAGCACGATGGCAAAACAGACCATAAAATTTTATTAATTTGTACATAGGCCCACATTCGAAGGATCATCATATGCATTCACCATATTAAGGTATATCATTGGAGGGGTTAGCTTATACACATTCTAAACATATTCAAGATTTGCTGTTAACTAAGCCCATGAGTAGCGTGGCAGATGTCCATCATATAATGATTGTCCATCAATTTCAATGTAAAGAGCCGTATCCCAATTGTATGGGATTATTGGTGACCATGCATCCATCTTAATTTGAAAGAAAATTACAAGAAGGTCCTGCAGTTGAAATAGAAAAACTACAATAGCTAAATACCAAACTTTAGGTTCAAATCCAAGGCAACAGTGGGGAAAAAGAAAGGCAAGATTGAGGCAATAAGTTTAAACTACACAGATTCAATGATGGCTTTTCACAAAAGAAAGAAATTCTTGAGGCACTTTAGCCCCATCAGCATCTCATATCCCAGAGTGCCCATAATCAATACTGCAAATTAAAACATTATCCAGAAACGGAGTGTCCCACTTTTATGACTCTTGATTCAGACAGATTTATCAATCTGCAAAGCGTCTTTTTAGATGAAGAGCAATCCAAAAGCAAGGGCAAATAGACTCTATTCAAGTGTCCCCTAGTTCTTCATTATCAGAGCATCCACCTTCAGCACATTTATCTCTCGCCTCAGACTTGCTCTTGTCAGCCTACCTACCCGCCTCGATTGGATCCGAAAAAATGTACACTTTGCCCTGATGAGTAATTTGGAGTCGAGCAGGGTATATGACTGTGTGAGGAACTCCTGCATCCCTCAGTGCTCTTCTTACCCCATCAAATCGCTTGCGGCGTTGCCTGGTGGCATAACTGATATCCAGGAAGATGTAAACCGGACATTCATCTTGGTGTAAGGGTCTGGCTCTGCAGGCATAACGGAGGATCCAATCCCAGGCTCCCACTCCTGAAGTCACCGCCATCAGTGTCCTGGGATCTTCAGCATTCTGTGGTCGGCCCCTGGGTGTTATACGGTAGACTTTCTGCACCTCCCAGTTGGTCTCTACATCTTCCGGGCTCAGTTTAGCAGTGAGCCAGTCCTGAATGAACATCACGGGATGGTCGCCCTCTATACCTTCCGGCAGTCCCTAACTGCATCCATTTCTGTTATCAGAAGTACAGTAAACCTCTTCGGGGGGAGGTTAGAGGTCACTCTACTAAGGGTATGCAGCTTTCCTCAAAAATGTTTCTGCAGCTGAGATTTGCACTGCAGCAACCTGGAGTTTAGTCCACACTTTCACGAAGCATTACAGTTTGTATATTGCCCCTAAGCATAGGGCCGGGTTTGGCCTAGCCATTCTGCAAGGTCTGCTGACTTAGACCTGCTCTAGTCTGTCTGCTGACCTTCCTCCTCCCTTGCTTCAGTGGGTCTCACTGAAGTGACTACTTGGGATTCAGTCCTTGTGGCCTATGACCTACTGCAAGACCCTCTCGAGTAAGACTAGGTACAGTTACGTAGAACACCGTAACAGTAGATCTTCGAGAGGGGTTCCTGCAATGGAGTCACACCCACCCTCCTCCTTCCCCCAGCTTTCTGCATGTTCTTAACAGGCTGTTCTAGATTGGGCTCCAGGATTTCTTCCTTTCTCCTGTCGCATCCTCTTTGAATCTAAGGGAGGGCAACTGAAGAGAAGCGGTGTGGGGACGCTTACTATGTAGGGTCATGCTGATTTCAGTCACGTGACATCAGGTGGGCAGTCCTCGCCAGAGATTGCTAGCAAAAGTTTGCTGTGCGGTCCTGAAGCTAGACGGTGCAGTTCTATATGTTATGACCTACTGCAGGAATCTCTCTCGAAGATCTACTGTTGCGGTAAGTTCTTACGTCACTGTACTTTATGGTATTACCAAGACATGCGATGGAGGGGGATTAAGAAAAGCTGCTAGGCTGCCTTGGTAGAGGAACTTTGCTTTCAACTGTCTCAGCTATAGGGGACTTGGGAGCTGAGCCCACCACATCCGAGAAGCAGTCCTTAAGAGAGGAGTACACAGACGCCTCCGAGTCCTCCTCAGTGTCACCTCTTTTTCTGCATTATTGCAGGATACCAGATCTGTTCCTCGGGATGACTTGCCTTGTATGTTTTGGTTTCAGTTTTTTAGGATGTTCCATCTTAGGAGCTCCCACTATATCCATCTCCTCCTTGGCTGGGGGTGGAGGGGTGGAAGCATATTTGGAGTTTCCACCACAGACTCCTTCATTTCCTGAGACTGAGAATCCTGACAGTTAGAAGGCCGCATGTGGCCTTGCCCTATAAGCTCAACCTCTGAGGGTACAGGGTCAGTGGCCTTTAATTCTGTCTCTAAGGAAACGTGGTTTGGGGGCACAGGAGTCTGTACAAGATCTGTGTCCATGGGAGGGGGCATTGGGGGGGTGGCAGGGTTGGAGGCACATTGCCACCATCAGTCTCCTCCCTGTCAGTCAGGCTCCTGAGCATAATTTCTTTGTTTTGCAGCCTCTGCCTTAGCTGTGGACCTTTGAATTGATTTATATTGCTGACTCTTAGCGATAATACACTCCTAGTCAGTGGCGTCCTCTCTATTATGTGAGGCCCGGGGCACTGCTGAAAAGAATGCCCCTGTTCCTCACACAAGTTAAACCTAAGGGGATTATGACAGTGTGGCCCTACTTGTCCATATTCAAAGCACAAATTGCATCTTGGGTGATCACAAACAGCACTGAGGTGTGTTCTTTCACCACGCTTACAACAGGACTTCAGCTGTCCTGGATAAAAACATATGCCATGATCCTTCCCCAAATAAAAACTACTTTGCAGGTGCTGAACCCCAGCATTCGTATTTTGAACTTCACTTTCTGCAACCCAAGTCCATATTAACTCTGTGTCTAGAATGGGGGTGGGTTTATCCAAAATCTCACACTTTTGCCTGAGCCAGTAAGTAATATCATTAAAGCTAATGTAACCCTTAGGTGGCACTATCCCAAGGGCTACTACCCCTGCCTGCTTGGCTAGTAGCAGGTTAAGGGGCCTGAGTTCTGAAATGGGTGCCTCCACCTAAAGATCAGGGTTGGTAGTGGTCAAGCTAACCTGGGCACAGCCCTCTGGGACACTGTAACCCCCCCTCTTTCCCCTCTAGTGGCCTGAACACTGTACAATAATCACTTTCACAATACCCCTGGTACACCACACAAGTACCCACACTGTTTGCACTTACCACCAGGGTTGATTCCTCTGGCTCGACCCTGGGGACCCCCTGTAAAACAAGGTTATACACAGCAAATAGCAACAGTACAGTACTTTGAGCACAATCTGGAACCACAGTCAGATTACATGCAGAAAAAGTTATATCTGATTTATTCTGGGGACTTGAACAAGGGAGGGGCAAAATCAGGTGCCATTTATAAATCCTTCCCTCCTAAAACAATTGAGATAAGAATGGAAAGGCTGAAGAAAAAAGTGGACAGTGGTCCCTTGGGCTCTAACCAGCCACCAAAAACTGCGGGTGAAACCGCCTTATCTACTGTTACCGCCCCTGAGAAGGGTGTTTCTGGCACTTTAAAAAGGGGGAGTGGTCAGGCTGACTCTCCGGCCCCCTCCAAAAAATCTAAGAAAACTAAACACATAGAACCCCAGGCCTCTGTTCCACAAGGGGTCTCTACTGTGTCTCACAGCCTGCCTTCTGCAGAGGATATAGCTCAGGCTGTGAGGGTTCTGCAGGCTTTACAGGTGATTCTGCCTGCTCACCTACTCAACTTGCTCCTCCTAAGTCTCCTGCCCCAGCTCCTGCCCCTGAGTCACAGGAGCTGGAATATGATGACTATGGTGAGATGGATCCTGAATAGGATGAACCCTTTAGAGCCCGAAATCTCACCTGAGCAGGAGTTCGGTTCTCTCCCGCGACCTGAGGATTTTTCTTCTCACTTTTTTTGTGAGAAAGATAGTGGATGCTCTGGACTTAGCTACCACTGAAGTGGTCGATGATGAAGAGGAGGCCGAATACCTTGAGATGATGGGTATAACCCCCACAAAGAAGGTGTATTTACCAATCAACAAGTTCTTTAAAAAAGACTTGTTTAAAATTTTACAGACTCCTAACTGTATCCATCCTATAGATAGGAAATCAGACAAGAAATATCAACTGGACAGAGAGGGAGCAGAATTTTTATACTCTCACTTTGATCACCAAGGCATAGTTCAGCAGGCAGCCTGTGAAAAGGTGAGGGTTCTTCTCTCTTCCCATCCCCTTGAGAAGGAATCCAGGAAATTAGACAGCATGTCTAAGAAAGGGTACCTAGCTGCCTCCCTAGGTGTGAGGCAGGCTAATTATCAGGCATACGCAGCACAATATCAGAAGATACTGTGGCAGTCAGTACTGGCTATGTCAGAGAAGGCTCCCTCGCCCCTCTCTGACGACCTGGCAGAGACAGCTAGATTTGGTCTGGAGGCTGCTAAATATCAGTTCCAGATGGCAGCTGATGCTAATGATAATGCTGCCAGGTGCATGGCTCTGTCGGTGGACTTACGAAGACTGGCATGGCTTAGGGCCACTAATCTCACCCAGGATACCCAGACAAGGGCCATGGATTTTCCTGTGGAGAATAATTCCCTTTTTGGCAAACACACTGAGGAATACATGAAAAAGGTGGATGAATACAAGGCCACCTACAAGAGTAATTTCTCCAGGGACAGGCCTACCCCTTCTTATAGGCCTTATGGAAGGGGGGGCAGGGGAAGGTACCCTTATGGGAGGCCTTTTTATCAGGGCCAAGCTGCTTTTCAGCAACAACCCTACCCACAGCAGACTGGATATTTTAGACCTAGGGGCAGGAGGGGTTCCAAAAGGGGCTCCCAATCTGCCCAGGCTCAGGCAACCCCAAAACAAACCCCCTGACCAGTTGGTCCAGGTTTCCTCCCCACTGCCAGTAGGGTCAGGCTAACTTACTTCCTCCAGAACTGGTTCTCCATCACCACAGACAAGTAGGTTCTGGAGGTGGTAAATCAGGGTTTGTCCCTATGTTTCAGATCCCTTCCCCCTCTGAAATCAAAAGTTTTCAAACCGGCTTCCCTTTTGGAGGGCAAGCTTCTGCAAAAGGAGGTGCAGAAATTGATCCACATGAAAGCAGTGGAGCATGTACCAGCACATCTCAGGGGAAGGGGTTTCTACTCCCGCTACTTCCTGACCAAAAAGAAAAATGTGGACTGGTGACCCATTCTGGATCTCAGATCTCTCAACAAATTCCTGGTAAAACCAAAATTCAAGATGGTCACTCTGCAGTCCATACTCCCAGTTATCCCGCAGGGAGACTGGTTAGCATCTCTGGATTTAAAAGATGCCTATTTTCACATCCCAATAAGGCAATCTCACAGAAAGTATCTCAGGTTCAGACTCCTTTCAGGACATTATCAGTTCACTTCCCTTCCCTTCGGTCTGACCTCAGCACCCAGGGTATTCACAAAGTGCCTAGCTGTAGTGGTGGCACACTTAAGGAAGTCTGGCATCCTAGTCTTCCCGTATCTGGACGACTGGCTGTTCATGGGAAAATCCCCACAACAGGTCTCAGAGCACCTGCAAACAGCAGTTCACCTCATACAGTCCTTGGGATTCCTGATAAATCAGGAGAAGTCTGTTCTTACCCCTGTTCAGCTGCTTCAGTTTATAGGATCAGAACTGGATACTACTCAGGGAAGGGCTTTATTCCCTCAAGACAGAGTATTTTCAACCTGGCTGCCTCTTTCAAGCTAAACCAGCCATGCCCAGCAAGACACTATCTGCAGATTCTGGGCTATATAGCTGCAGCAACAGGTACAATTGTGGGGCAAGATGCAGAATGAGAGACTTGAAATCTTATCTCGGGTCCCATTGGTTGCAGAGAAGGGACAAGATGTCAAAGCTCATCCCTGTAACAGAGGTTGTTATTCAAGCCTTACAGTGGTGGAAAAATTCAGACAACTTAAGGCAAGGTGTCCCTTTCCAAAGGGAGAGCCCTTCTTTTGTTCTCACAACAGATGCTTCTCTACTGGGATGGGGCACCCACATGGGGGAACACACCATCCATGGGACTTGGTCCGAGGCAGAATCCCTTCTGCACATAAATCTCTTGGAACTCCGAGCTGTGTTCCTAGCTCTAAAAGCTTTTGCCAATTTGGTACCAGGCAGTGTGGTACAGGTCAGAACAGACAATACCACAACAATCTATATAAACAAGCAAGGGGGCACAAGGCCTGACCCTCAATGCTCAGAGACCATGAAACTGTGGGATCTTGCATACTCTATAAAGGTAACTCTGCAAGCAGTCCATGTCCCAGGGAAGGACAACATTTTAGCAGATGCCCTCAGCAGAATCAGTCAGGGCCATCACGAGTGGTCATTGGACACACAGGTGGCCAATTCGGTATTCAGAAGGTGGGGTACCCTGGAGGTGGATCTCTTTGCCTCGCCAGAGAACCATAAACTACCACTGTTTTGTTGCAGACCCCCACTCAGGGGCACAGTCCCAGTGGATGCCATGGTACTGGATTGGTCAGGGAGAAGCCTATACACTTTCCCTCCCTTCCCTCTCATCCTCAGAGTCCTGATCAAGCTCAGGTCCCAGACGGCCTCAATGATACTCATCACCCCAGACTGGCCCAGACAACATTGGTATCCTCTCCTACTATCCATGCTGGTATCCAGACTAATACATCTTCCCCGGAGGCACAACCTGTTAACCTCCCACCAAGGGGAAATAGTATAGCCCAGACTCGGCTGTCTCTGTCTCAAAGCTTGGCTCATGAAGACATAGAATTTTCAAACCTAAACCTCTCCCAAGCAGTTTTACACATACTTAAGGGATATAGAAAGCCCTCCACTAAGAAAACCTATTCAGCCAAATGGAAAAGGTTTCTGTCTTGGTGCACCCTGCACAGTATCGAACCTGCCTCAGCAGGAATTCCAACCCTACTTGAGTACATGATCATGGCCTTAAGCATACTTCACTAAGGGTCCACTTAGCAGCTATCTCAGCTCATATTTCTGTGGGACGCCCCACTTCCATTGCATCTGACCCTATTTTTAAAAAGTTTTTGAAAGGTCTGTGTCTTACATATCCACCCATTAGGGAACCTGTCCCTGAGCGGGATTTAAACATTTGTACTGCTCAGCTTATGAGACCACCTTTTGAACCTTTGTCCTCAGCCCACCTACAGTATGTCACATGGAAAACTGTATTCTTAGTAGCTATTATTTCTGCTAGAAGGATAAGTGAGCTTCAGGCCCTATCTGTGGAAAAGGGCTATTTGTTTTTCCATAATGACAAAGTGGTACTCGGAACCAATAGAAAAGTTCTCCCTAAGGTGGTGTCAGATTTTCATTTGAACCAATCCATTACATTTCCAGTGTTTTTCACTGAACACTCTACTTCGGGTGAGCATAGACTTCACAGTCTGGATGTGAAGAGAGCTCTTAGTTACTACATATCTCATACTAAGGATCATAGGCAGGATAAACAACAGTTATTCCTTACCTATGGGGATGTGAAAAAAGGTACTTCAGCTACGAAGAGATCAATCTCTTGTTGGATAGTTAGCTGTATACAGTTCTGCTATCAAAAAAGCAGGCAAACAGGCCCCAGCATGACTTGGGGCCCATTCAACCAGGGGAACAGCTGCTTCTATAGCAGCTTCAAGGGATGTCCCCCTACTGGACATATGCAAAGTTGCCACATGGAGAACAGTACATACTTTCACTAAGCATTACAGCCTAGACATATTGTCCAGAGGTGATGCCAGATTTGGAACAGCAGTCCTGCAGAGCCTCTTTCTTAAGTAGGTTCTCTGCCCACCTCTAAAGGTACTGTTTTGAAGTCTGCATGCAATTATGAATATAGAAGAATACAATGGGTTAGAAGAAAAAATTACTCACCTTATTAATCTTATTTCTTCCAGTGTGTTTTTCTATATTAATAACTCTCCTTCCTGCCTCCCCTGCCAGAACCAGAGCCTCAGCATGCCTACTGATGTTATCTTGGATTTTCTACAAGCATGTACACCCCATTGGGGTACACTTTACCTGGGTAGGATTCCTCCTCCTTCTTTGGTTACCTGAGTTTCCAGGGTAAAACTTAGGTTTCAGTTCTAGTGAAATAGTTACTAAGGTATGTATTTTGTTATGGGAGTTAATCCCTTTTAGGTATTTATAAATAGTTTTAGACAAGTACATTGTATTTCTGCCTTGTGGGCTATTTTCAAAATCTGAGACGTTGATGGAATATTGCAATAGATGAGGGCAGCAGTTTGAATGTGTGGCTCGAGCAATGATAGGTTCTATCATTTGCATATAGTTCAAGTTCAAGTTTATTGCAGGAAAACTCCATTGAGCAAGCTCATTCACAAGGAGGTCCTGTGACATAAACACTTAAAGTACAAACACAGATAGGTAATAACAGTATATACATGAAATACACGTTACATGATACAAGCTGGATATACATACAAGGGTACCACATAGGGTGACCGCAGGTGGTAAACATTGATATGAGACAGGGAAGCGACTTATAGGTCGCATACTGATAAATGAAACATGATGACTGGTGTGATTTGATTTAATCAAATCAAATCAAATATACAGTATTTTGGCAGCTAGAACAAACAACAGTCTACAACTGATATGGGAGGGAGGAGAGATTTGATAGAGTAGCAGTGAAGCGTAAGCAAAGATAAAGCCAGGAGTAGAAGGGGAAGGGAAAGCAGTTAATATGACAAATCAATTATACCTTACCAGTGGATAAATATGGCACACATGGGGAAGGAAGAGACTTAATGACAGTTACAGGTGTCTTTTATTTTGGCTGAACTTAGCGATTTGTAGAAGTTTATTGAAACTGTGCTAGTTAGTTTCAGTACGGTTTGTAATTGGTTCCAAATGGAGGAAGGGCATATATAGCATCGTTTACCAAAGGAAGTCCGTGTCCTTGGTATGTCAAGCATAATAAAGTCAGATTTTCTTAACGAGTATGCACTATGTGAGATGCTAATAAGGGAAGAGAGATAGCTTGGCAATTTCTGCAGGATCAGTTTAAGAGTCCATAGCCCAGCATGGAGCAGGTGTCCAGTAGTAAGGGATGTCCAACCAACAGCTGCATATAAGTCACAGTGGTGCGAACGGTAAGGGGAGTTGGTAATGAACCGTAACGCACGGTGATAAAGGATGTCCAGTTTACTTAGATTTGCAAGAGTGGTGGAGGAATAGATTACATCCATAGTCAGTAGGGGAGAAAAGTGGCCTACAAGCTTGTTTCGAGTTTCAAGAAAAGGGCCTATTTCTGTAGAAGAAACCTAACCTTGCTTTTAACCTTCTAGAGACATCTTCATGTGGTCACTGAAAGATAATTTATTGTCGATCCAGATACCTAGATATTTAAATTTGGTTACAACTTCCAGAGGCTCGTTTAGCGTGGTGACAATGAAGTCTTGGGCAAGAGTATTGGGGGGCCTGAGACAGCACTGCGGAGAATATCATCGACTTTAGTCTTCTTGGCATTGAGCAGAAGCTTTGCCTTTATTAAATTATGCTCAAGTTGTCGAAGTCCGCTGAAGCACTCCTTGACTTCAGATAACGATGAGCCAGAAGTATATAACACAGTATCATCTGCAAAAGTGCAGATTGGAAGTAGATATGTTAGCATCTAAGTCATTGATGTACAGAGATAACAAGATAGGCCTAAGATAGATCCTTGGGGACTCCTCTTGTAACTGGCAAGGCAGCAGAAAAAAGCCTTCCCCTTTACTTTTGGAATCTTCCAGTTAGGTAGCTAGAGAACCACTGGGTGGTATGGTATGTGGCACCCAACTTTGCAAGGCAATTGACTAATAGTTTGTGATCAACAGTATCAAAAGCTTTGCTGAGGTCCAAAAAGACTGCACCTTCTTAGCATCTATAGCAGAGATCCAATCATTGGTTACTTTTGCTAGTGCAGTGATTGTGCTATGATTAGCCCGAAGCCAGATTGAGCTGGTTAATGAGAGAAAGGTTTCAAGTGAGATTTTAACTGAATATGGATCAGTTTTTCGAGAACTTTAGAAAGGATAGGCAATATGGGGATAGGCCTATAGTTGTTTACATCGCATGGGTCATCAGATTTAAATAGAGGAGGATATGTGCTGATTTCAGCAGGGCGGCACAGCAGCAGATGTAATGGAAAGATTGAAGATGTGAGAATTGGGGCAGTGAGCTGGGCATAGCCTGACCTTGGAAAAGGGTTCCCAGCCACCGCCGTCCCCTGCGCTTTTTTGGTGTCTAAGTTAAGAAGAGAATCTTCTACTTCTTTATAAGTTATCTCTGCGCAGTTGGAAGGGACTGGTGCAGGACTAGATGTGGCGGAGGGGTATGCTGGCTCACCGCAGCACCAGCATAAGGTGACGAGTCAAAAGCTAATTCAGCTGTGGCAAAGTGGGAGTTAAGTTCCTCCAGGATTAAGGACTTGTTTTCCACAATCTTGCCACTTGCGACTATCTCTGTTGGGACAGAGGGGGCCATGGGCCGTCCTTCTATAGCTTTGATAGTCTTCCATATTTAATGAGGGTTACCTTTAGCTTGTTCGAGAGTAGAAATATAATAGTTAGCTTTAGCAGAGCGAAGTTTTTTCACACAGTTATTCCTGGCTCTTCTAAAGGCCTGCCAATCCAAAGATTCTTTGAATGTCTAGCTTTAGCCCAGAGCTTATCTCGAGCTATAAGGGCTGCCTTGAGATCCGAGGTGAACCAGGGATTGAATTGTTCCGCACCTTACTTTGATGAAAGGGCATGCTTATTTATTATTGTAGTGAGTTTGTCATTAAGGATGCAAGCTGCCTTGTTGACATATTTGGCTAGGTAAAGATCTTACCATCTGATCATGCTCAGGTCAGATAGGAAGTTTACTGCACTGAATTTGAAAGGATCTTTTGTTATAAAGATGGGTTGCGGCCGGGCCTTAATTTGAGATCTTATGCAAGCAACAATTCCATGATCGCTCATGTCGCTGTGAAACACTGCCAAATGAGATATTTTGTGTGGATGGGTGGTTAGTACCACATCTAGAATGGAACTGTTGGCAGTATTTAGAGTGTTGTTCCTAGTAGGTTCTCTGACTAATTGCCCAAGACCTAGCTCGTCACAAAGGGATTTGAGGCCATGTGATTTAGGTGACAGCCAGTCCATATTTAGATCTCCTAGAAATATTGTTTCAGTTTTTGCATCTACGAACATGGATTTCAAAAGATTAAGGACTTCATCACCACCAGACGGGGGTCTATAGCCACCTAGGATAGTGATACATTCTGAGGAGGGGAGATGAAGGCACAGCGAAATTAACTTAAATTCCTTGGCTAGAGATTTGCAACTAATATTGGTGACCAAGTACTTAGATTTGGCATAGATAACCACACCCCCGCTTCTAGACTCTCTATCTGCTCTAAATAAATTGTAGCCCTGCAGTGATATTTGTTGATCAGTGTTCGTCTTTTTTAACCACGACTCAGTAATTATGATAAGGTCTGGGTTAACGTGTGCAGCCCAGGCTTGCAGCTGTACAAGTTTTTTAGGCAGGCTTAAAATGTTGACCATCATCATTTTGAGACCTGTGGCCTCAGCAAAATCGATAGGCGAGGTAAGTTGTGGGGGGCAGGGTTGAGCTCCACATTTCCTGAGCAGAGAAAAAGCAGAAGTATAACTTTCTTTAAGGAGCTTATAAGAATGGAGACTGCTTTTTTATTTCTTGTGGCAACCCATACCGTATTGCGGAAGAGGCGGCGCCACTGTAATGACAGTTGATTGTGATCAATGTAAGTGCTTGGGTAGACATAGGTGAGGACAGTAGCAAAGGGGTGTAGGCTAACCAGGGGAATAGGCTAAAAGGGGAGAGGAGAATGACAGAGTGTCTGCACGGTAGACTGTTATAACATTAGGTATTGATAAGGTACATTGGAGAACTGAATTGCATTGAGGTACTTCGAATTGCACTGTATTGCTGAAAACTCTGCACCTTAGGAGCAATAAAAACACAATAAGGAGAACCATGGTCCCAGATTGAGTGGTCTCGTGATTTGTATTAGTGCAATATTTTCTAGGCAAGAAATTTGCCCACCTAGGTACCCATTTAAAACCTAGATGAGAAAATACAGCAGAAAGGGGAAGAAGGAGATCAGGAGCAGCTTAGTCAGTGGCCATCCACCCTTCAGACTCAAGTCCCCTTGTAGCAGAACCGGGAAAGAAGTAGAATGATAATGCAGGCCATATTGCCCACGAAAGAATACGGTGATTTATGTAGAAGACCAAGAATCCTCTAGTGGCAGGTCTGTATAACCTGCAATGGAAAACAGCCACTTGGGGTAGTTAGACTTATCGGAGCCAAGGCAGAGCGCTTGGATTGGGGCGCTGCAGGAATAGCAGTCATACAGAAGAGGTGTAAGCAATTTAAAACAGTAGTAGAAATTACAATCCAGCTAATACAGTAGAAAAACTCCTAATAACACAGTAGAAATGTGCTTAGTTCTATGGAAAGTCTAACAAAGTGCCAGGTGTCTATAGCAGGAGAAAACTCCTGCCAATCAGAGTGGGTTTGCTGGAAGCACCGTGTTCGATTGGCTGCGCTGTCCCGTACCTTCCAAGGAGCTGCAGGCGGGTGTCCTGGTCTTGGTCGGTGGCTGGCTGGGTGCCCGGCCGACCGTGGGTGAGCTGGAACAGCCCTGTTCAGGGACAAGCAGCTTCCAAGGAGCTGCAGGCGGGTGTCCTGGTCTTGGTCGGTGGCTGGCTGGGTGCCGGCCGACCGTGGGTGAGCTGGAACAGCCCTGTTCAGGGACAAGCAGCTTCCAAGGCTGCAGGCGGGTGTCCTGGTCTTGGTCGGTGGCTGGCTGGGTGCCGGCCGACCGTGGGGTGAGCTGGAACAGCCCTGTTCAGGGACAAGCAGCTTCCAAGGAGCTGCAGGTGGGTGTCCTGGTCTTGGTCGGTGGCTGGCTGGGTGCCGGCCGACCGTGGGTGAGCTGGAACAGCCCTGTTCAGGGACAAGCAGCTTCCAAGGAGCTGCAGGCGGTGGTGCCAGTTCCAGTTCTCTCTGGGCAGTTCTACTTAGGAGGCAGACTGCATATAGTTATGAGTATAGAAGAATATACTGAAAGAAATAAGATTACTAAGGTGAGTAATTTTTTCTTTCTGCACTGTGAAGGGATGCTTTCAACCCTACTGCTCAACGTCCCTCATTATAGCTCCCTTCTCACTTTGCATACTCCTCACTTAGTTTGCGTCATCTCTTCACTTTATGTGCGCAGTATTGTATTTTCTTACATTAAAAACCAATTCCTGAGAAGTGCAACAGTAGGGTTACGCACTCACTATGCTGATAACCAGAATTTGGGAGTGAACTTGAATCATGGGGCTTGACCGAGAGCGTGGGAAGATTAAGCATCTGAGGGACTGCTGTCCTCTCATGGGGT
This sequence comes from Neoceratodus forsteri, assembly GCA_016271365.2. Lineage (NCBI taxonomy): Eukaryota > Metazoa > Chordata > Ceratodontiformes > Ceratodontidae > Neoceratodus > Neoceratodus forsteri. The sequence goes on along the minus strand of CM057456.1, from coordinate 760,925,388 downwards.
GGGTAGGTTGCATGTCCTACAGTGTGCCTGACAACTAGTGGAAATTGGTTGTCACAGCAGTCGAAAGGCCCAGAAGGGTGTGGGATGCCATTGAATGCGTTGCATTGTTGCACGTCGAGCATCACGGGGAGGAAATCGGTGGAAAAATCCCTCACCAGGTGGGGTGAAGGACAATCCTTCCCTCCCCCCCCAGCCTGGCACCACCAACTTGGCACCCTGAAGGGATCCTGCCTTGGAGGGGTAAGAGCAAGCCCCTCTAACCCTACCATGAGAGGTAAGTTATTGGTATAACTGTGGTAAGTTTTGGACATGGTGGTTAACTGTGCTGGGGGCTGCCTAGATGGGGTCAGGCAAGGCAGCAAGGAGAGAAAATACAATAAGAAAAAAAAAAATTCCAGTCCTAGAATGTGGTCATGTGTACTATTCTTTTTTTTGGTGTTTGTATTTTATTTTTCCCCCATGTCATCACCATGGCCCACCTCTATGTGCGTTCACCTCCCAACCCTATCTAGTCCCTTCTCTGCCATTTACTTTCTCTGATTCACTGTTAACCCTTCCCTTCAGCATTCACTCACTGGAAGTCCTGGCCAGTGCAGAGGTCATTCGTTGGGTCTGGGTTCAAGAGTACCTGGCATTATACCGCTGTATACCCTTGGCTTCCTGCCCCCCCATTGCTTTTTTACCTTGCTGGTTGCCACACTCGATGCTTTCAACCCCTGACTCACGCCTTCTTGCCTGGTGTCGGCCCCGCATTCCACCAAGCCCAATATCCTCCATGGTTTGCCTCCCGTGGCAGGGTCAGGAAGGGGAAGGCCATCCTCCCCCACTCAGTGACCCTCATCCTGATTGGACTAGGTGAACCGGCAATGATGTGGGGGTGGAGGTAGGTTGGCAGGGCTTCATGTAACCCATGCCAGCCATATTTCATTTCTCTTCCGCCGTTCACTGCTGCAGCGACACATAAGCATGTGGACAGGGAGGCATATGCACACTGCTGAACCATGTCCCTCCCTTTGTGTAACTCAAGCTGTGTTACCCTCAGGTCTCCACATGGGGGCAACAAAGGGCCAAGTCGCCAAGCCTTCTCACCCCATAAGAGGAGAGCTGTCCTCTTCTCTCCCCAAGCTTCAGCAAACCAAACTCATTCCTGAACCCTGGTCTCTGACACGGTGAGAGGTAAGGCACATAGTGTCTCAGCGCCCTATGACACAGGGCTGGCTTTCCTGCTTTTTCTGATCCCGCTCTCCCACAAGTGCATGTACATATTGACGTCCTGGAGGAAGGATATATTTTGGTCATTCCAGCACCATCAAGCTGCCACCAGGAGATGCTAGTGAAGTGGTGCAGCGCAACCCACCCACTCCAGGATGGGAGTGCCGTGAAGATGCTCACAGTCCTCTCTGCTGGTCTTGCACTCCTGACATCCTGGCTTAGGGGAGCAAACCCGAGTTGTCAATTTGTAAGAGTGATCCCTTTTGCTTCACACCACAAAAGCAGCAGGGATGTATGGTTCTTGCCAAGTCACACCCCCAAAGTAACACTCAACTCAAGTCTCTGTCCAAGAACACCAGCGTTTGATCACACCCGACTAGTTTCAACTGGCTTGCTCGAGTCTAAAACAATCAAAAACAAAACAAGGTTTAGTATAGTCACCTTCCTAACTTGTCTTGTAATCATCTTTGGCTCTGGTTCCTTCTACTTTATATGCCCTATTTATAACTCCCTTATGGCTCTATATGTTTCTCATTTGGTTTGCTGTCTGCTCCAGCATTAGCAGTGCTGCACAGTAGCTTACAAGGGTAATTTTCTATTCCAATTCCCTTTCTGCAATATGAGATTTTATTAAGTTTAGACTACAGTCAGTACTCGTACCTTTAGATGAGCAGGTTGCTATTCAGTTGAATTCAATTTTATTTTATGCTGCATCTTTCATATTGTATGTTGTAGAGAAGAGTACAGGGAGCTTGGGACATTAAGAAAAACATGAAGTAATTCACAGACTTGAGAGCTGATGCAGAATCCATTCCAGCCCGAGTACAATACTATAGAATACAGACAAGTTTAAAGTATAGAACTTACAGCAAGAACGCTTACATTTATGGTAATGCAGTGAACTGTGAAGCAACCCCCCCAAAAACAAACAAAAAAAAAAAAAGGTGGTTTCCTATATATGTTTATCTTTCTGTCTCTGGCTATCATTCTATCTATGCTACAGGAATTATAACAAAAATGTATTTTATTATAATAACATGTTTACTAATTTATTTGTAATTTTTGACCAGAAAACGAATGCAGAGCAGTGGCATCTTCTTTTCAGGTACATTTTGGTGGGGTCGATGACAGGAACCTACTTTTACTAACATGGTGAATTTTGGCTAGGACACATGCGGGGGGGGGGGGATCCCATACTATAATGATAATTCCCATGAGACCTGTTACTTCCAGTGGGACAGCTATCTGAGATGGGCTGAAGAGCCCTCGATTTAATATATCATGCAAAGGGTGGCACCTCAACAGTGCAGGCCCCACCTTATGCCTCCTTACAGTGCCAGTACTCATTATTAACCAAAGGTCCTGGTGTTGGGATTAGAACTCACAACCTGATCTTTGGGCCCCAGATGTACATTTACAGCCTATTGAGTCCTTGACAGTCATTCTCACTAAAATGGAAAGTGCTGGCACAGTCACCTTTTGAGGACTTCCTAAAGGAATGAGCACTGCTGTAGCAGGTTAGATTTTCATTGTCAGCATACAGTTCTCCAGCGTTATTTGTGACACTTCAGCCCTAAATTTTACATGTCTGTCTTGTTCTGTTTGTCTGTCTATCCCAAGGTCAAATGTTGAATTTTCTTCCTTAATTTTCTGAAATAATAAATGCCCTGTTCTGCTATGTGTGCTTACTTCATTAGGAATGCCACACAATATGTTATGAAACCAAGGCCAGAGGTGAAAAGTTAAATTTATGTTCCCATAAATTTCTTGAAAATTGAATACCTATTCCTTCTAAATTTGGCGTATGCACTAATTTAGGAATTTTGGAGAAGAGGTGGAACCAAATATCTGTAACCTTTGACTTTACAATACAGATAAAATATTCCATTTCCCCATGTGTTCTTCCCCACTTTTTGATCAGTTCTGATATATGCACATACTTTCAGCAGTTCCATACCAAATAACAGCATTATAAAACTGAGAGATGGTTACTTTGTTTTGACCTGCAGTGTACAGGCTAAAGGTTATATTTTGTGTATTCAACCAGTTCTTGTCAAGTTATTACATTTGTAATATTTGTTGTATTTATTTACTTTTTAATCCATGCTTACTATATGTATAGTATTCTACCACCTCACCTCCCCTCCCTCCCCTGGATGCACCTGCAAATGAGGAAACTGACTCAGTGTGCTATTCTGGACCTGTATTAAATAATCAAGAGACACACCAGAGACCACCCCCCTCCCCTGAGGAGACCGGAGGTCGCGAGGGCCTGCTCTGAAGCCCTCTCTGCCCAGAAGCCCCGAACCTGAGATACACCAGAGACCACCCCCCTTCCCTGAGGAGACCGGAGGTCGCAAGGGCCTGCTCTGAAGCCCTCCCTGCCCGCAGAAGCCCCAACCCGAGACACACCAGAGACCACCCCCTCCCTGAGGAGACCGGAGGTCGCGAGGGCCTGCTCTGAAGCCCTCCCTGCCCGCAGAAGCCCCAACCCGAGACACACCAGAGACCACCCCTCCCTGAGGAGACTGGAGGTCACGAGGGCCTGCTCTGAAGCCCTCCCGGCCCGCAGAAGCCCCGAACCCGAGACACACCAGAGACCACCCCCCTTCCCTGAGGAGACCGGAGGTCGCGAGGGCCTGCTCTGAAGCCCTCCCTGCCCGCAGAAGCCCCGAACCCGAGACACACCAGAGACCACCCCCCCTGAGGAGACTGAGGTCGCGAGGGACCTGCTCTGAAGCCTCCTGCCCGCAGAAGCCCCGAACCCGAGACACACCAGAGACCACCACCCTCCCCTGAGGAGACCGGAGGTCGCGAGGGCCTGCTCTGAAGCCCTCCCTGCCCTCAGAAGCCCCAAACCCGAGACACACCAGGTAATTTCTACCTTGATCCAGGCTGCTGCCACCATCGTTAGCCATCTGGCATCTTTTCTGAAACGGCCACAACCTCCTGCTCAGCGCATGAATCCCGGCCAGAGTAGCACCTCGAGTTGTTGCCCGGGCTCAAACGGAGCAGAACTGTTACTTTTGTGCCTGATTTTGAAACTTTTAAAACGAACCAGCTAAAACTATTTGCATTTGCCTGTAACTGTATTTAAAAACTTAGTCACTGCACGCGAGACACACCAGGTAATTTCTACCTTGATCATTTTTTTTCTCCATTAGCTCCTTATATTGTTTTGCCACTAGAGGAGCCTGATTAAGTTTGAACAATTTGCTCCCAATACCTCACTTGTCACATTTACTGCTCTCTAGTAGCTGTTTTCACTTGGTGATTTATATTAAAGAGCCCTCTGCTGTCTCTTTCTCTCTACCTCACTCCTTTCTCTAGTCAAAATGTCCCTCCTCCCTCTTGCGCTCCTCATGGGAATACTTTGCCTTCCTATCCTCTTTGAGCTTTACTGCTTGAACACATCAACAGCTTCTGCCAATACTTATACTCAGTTTGACTTCTACTACTCCAACATGCTTGCTACTGCCCTCCTACCTCTACCCCCTCTGCTCTCATCAGCAGCGTATTTGCCCAATAGTCAGAACCTTCACCTTCATCTGAAGCCGCCACCCCTGCATTTGTATCAGGCATACCTCATCACCCCGCTATGGTTACTAACCCTATCTCTTATACTATCCGGCGACATTGAGATCAACCCTGGTCCAACTCACATTCCGTCATAACCTTGCCCCGGCCACCACTCTCCCTAAAACCGATGGACTAACTTTCGCCCACCTGAATGCTAGAGCCTTATGGCCAACCTCCCTGACCTCCAGGCTTGGATCTATACTAACGTCCTCGCCATCACAGAAACCTGGCTTAAGCCCACAGTGCTTGACTCTCAGTGCCAGTTTCCTGGATACAACATGCTCAGACGTATCAGCCGTCCTGGCACTAAAGGGAGGTGGCCTTGCCCTCTACTTCAAAACTCACCTAAACATTACCCTTCTGCAGGACCCCTCCTACCAAACTGGAAATCCTACACTCCCTACTGCTTCTTGGGGTGTAAAGAAACTCCATATTTTTGTACTTATATCCCCCAAAAATGCTACACAAGGCATCACTGAACTCCTAGGGTTTCTGCCTTCAGTTACAAGCAAGAATGACATTATCTGCCTTGGTGATTTTAACCTTGACTGGTCCGAGAAAAACTCAGCTAACCTATCCTCCTTACCTAGCAAGGCAAATCTATCCCAGCTCATCATGAACCCACAAGGTCTCACGTGGGGCAACTGTGCCACCCTCCTTGACTGGATACTTACTAACAGGACGGAATATGTTGCCTCAGCCGGTGTGCTACCTGACACAATTAGTGACCACTATCCTATCTACTGTGTCTGGAACACTGTCATTCCCTCCCTCCCTGCTAAAACCTGTAACCTTCCCTAATCTCTCCCGCCTAAGTCATGAGGACTTCTTAACTGACCTTAACCAGGTTGACTGGTCCCTCTCTACCAAACAGAGGACATTAACATAGCCACAGAATATTTCAACTCCAGTCCTCCTCTCTCTTCAAAACCTTCACATCCCGGTCACCACCTTAGGATGGCAGGAAAGTAACCAAGTGGCTAACCGCCCCTGCTTAACTTCTCAAATCTAGGGACAAACTTTGGTCCAGGTGGAAGATCTCCACCTCCGTGCAGACTTTGGAAGACTATCATGCATTACGATAACAGCAAAAGACAAGTGATTGCCAAAAGCACCTACTATAGGAACCTACTAATAACATCCTCTACAAATCCGCGCAGGTACTGGTCCAAAATTAAGGACATTCTGTAACCGACAAGCCACAGAATCCAGCTGACATGAACATTCAAGGTGTTCACTGCACCAACCATGACACCATTGCCAACGCCTTCAATGCCCTATTTTCTTCTCCACCAGTTGCTACTCTAACTAGCCCTCAACCTGACTGTCCCTCTTCTCCTCCCTCGCCCCTCTCACCCCTCCCTTTCGTTCTGGCTCCAACCACATACCTTGAAGTTCGCAGCTACTAACTCCCTTCCGCACGCTGGGGTCAAGTGGCCTGAGGTCATCCATCCTTGCATACTTAAGCAGTATCACCTTGGCTGACCAGACCTATCACCTGGCTTTTTAACCTCTCGATTCATCGTCTACTGTCCCATCCACCTGGAAAACTGCCAGAACCATCCCTATACACAAAAGCGATGTCAAACTCATGTCCAACTACGCCCTATATCTCTTCTGCCCACTCAGTAAGCTGCTTGAAAAAATAGTCCACCGCCAGCTTGCTGCTCACCTGACATCTTCAAACCCCATGCCAACATGGTTTCGGCCCGGTCACAGTACCACCTCTGCACCTACACAACTTACAAATGACATCAGAAATAATATGGACCGTGGCCTACTCACTGGGGCCGCCTTTATCGACCTGTCTAAAGCCTTCGATATGGACACCATCCTCTCATACAAAGAAGCTCCAATCCATTGGAGCATCTGACCAAGCCTCTCCTGGTTCCATAGCTATCTTGAGAATCGGACTCAGGCGGTAGCATTTCACAAGGCCCTTTCCTCCCCTAAACATCTCCCGTGGAGTTCCCAGGGATCCACTCTTGGACCTCTACTCTTTTCCTCTTCCTAAATGATATTCCCACCATGTCCCGGCATAGCTGCACTCTTATGTCTATGCAGATGACCTTGTTCTCTACTCTGGTCAAAATCGGTTGCTGCCATCAACTCCCTCTCACTAATGACTTCCAATTCCTGCAGACCTGGCTCTCTAGCAACCACCAAGTCCTGAACCTAGAAAAACCTGTGCTATGATATTCGGATCCTCTATGAAACTGTCTGCCCTCGCGAACAGGCTCCGGGTTCAATGCCTTGATGGCTCCCTCATCTCAAACACTGAGTCCTTCAAGTACCTTGGGGTCACTTTGGATCCCACACTTGACCTGTCTCAACATGTCAATATGGTGTGCCGTGCCGTCAATGCTAAAATTGGGCGGAAGCATCGCGTCGCCACTCCCTCACCTCCTTCTGCTAGACTTTCTGTTGCGAGAGGTATTCTCTTACCCCAGCTCCAATATGCTCTGCCCCTCCTCTTGCTGCAAACTCTGCTACACTCCACAAATGGGACACTGTCTACAACAACATCTGTAGATGCCTTAACTGCCCCACGTCTTACCCATCATTGTCTCCTTTACACTGGCTTAAATTGGCTGTCACCCTAAGGACATTCGAGCCTACTCCCTGGGCTGCTTTATGACTCCTGTCTAGACCTCCCTGCCCTGTCTATCTTGCCAACCTCCTGACTCCTGCCTCACACACCCGTACCCTCAGGTCTTCCTCTGTCCCCATGCTCTCCACTAGACCTTGCATGACAAAAATGGGTGAACAGGCATTTGACCATTTTGCTCCCAAATTCTGGAACTCACTCCCCCTTATGGTGAAAACGTCATCCTCCCATCGAGAATTCAAAAACTCACTGTTCACCCACCTCCTAGCCTCTGGCCAATGCAAATGCTCTTAATTTGCTTTGTCCTACTGCAGGCTGTCGGGTCTGACCCTGAGTACTACACTAATGTTCTCCCATGCAATTTGTCTAGGTGGCTATGAACCTTGATGTCTTTACTGTCCTCAGCTATCTTATGGTTACCCTAATTGCTTTATTTACATCCTTATTATGATCTATGCCTAAAATGTACCCTTATGTAACTGTTACTGTACTACCCAATGTATATCTTGTTTTGCTTCTGTACACCTATATTATGTCTGTGCATTTCTGCATATTGTAACCAATGTCCTGTGCTCTCCCGGGTCGTGCCTGAAAATAGGCAGGTCTGTTGCCTAGCGCACTTACCCGGTTACCAAAAGCTAATAAATAAATAAATTAGGGTGATACTCCCCTACCTTATTTGATCCCAAATTTCATGTCATTTGTCATTTTTATTTGCTCAGAAATCCTTTAGGCAAGAGACTATTTCCAAAGGATCTCATGTCATAATTATTACATAACAAGACAGACACGAAAAGCTGTACAAAGGATAAATTGTCAAGAGTAATAAAAATCTAGAAATAATTATACGTTTTTGAGGCAGCAAGTACACCCAGTCACTGATTTTTGAAAAAGAAGACAGAGTCATAGTCAGTTAACAAATCAGGTGCGGCACTCCATGATTTGGCATGTTTATACTGTAGGTGAACGAGTTCTGAACCAGTGTTGAAATGATGTGGCCTTTGTCTTTCTGTATCAGTTTAGTTTCAAGAGTAGGTGTGCACTTTAGTACATCATTTCATAAATGTAGTCTGTTTAGCCATCACAGTTTCCTAGAGGACACCTTTTGTAAAATGTTCCCCATATTTTCCAGGGGTAACTGTTGTAGTATGCTTTTGCCAGCCTATCCATGCAGTATCCATGCAATATGTTTAAAAAGCTGTCATTGGGATTTTCTGACTTCATGTTGCACTTATGACATCACGGTGCTAACCATGACAGCCCCACAAATTGTAGTGAGAAAGAAATAATGTGACCTACTCTGAATTGGCCCCCAGAATACCATCCTAGTGCTCTAACCACTGAGCTATAGGCTCATATGGTTGGACCAGACTCTTCCTGGACACACTTCCTTTCTCTGGTGTTGCAGTCCTGCAGCTAGGAACAACTGAGATGGCAGATGTTTTTGGTATAGTATTAGCCACTACTGCACAATTTACATCACAAATTGCAGTGAGAATGAATGGGAACTAGCACAGTGGGGAGATTGAAACATGCATAGAACAGGCACGAAGGAACCCTAGAGGTGGGTAGGAAAGGCTAAAGCCAATGACCTAGTAGGGTCAGCAACCACTAATGCAGGCAGGGAATACGGGCAGACTGGGTGGGTCTAGCCGTCCTTATCTTCTGTCAAGTACTAAGTTGCTATGTTACTAGGAATTGAACCCAGCCCCCCAGAATACCATCCCAGTGCTTTAACCACTGAGCTATAGGCTCACATGGTTGGACTGGACTCTTCCCAGAAACACTTCCATCTTATGTCGAGGGGGCTCTTGCAGCAGGCGGTAACCATAAGGACTAAGCTGCCAGGTGCTAGGACCACACGGAAGACTTCTAGCTAGCAGTGTACAGCGGGGAACCACCCCCGACATTGACACGCTGACGTCTGACCTATGGTACAAAAGGGGCAGTCCCCCAACCCATCCCCAGTTCTTTTCCCGCCATCAACCTGCACAGATTAAACCTCCACGGACTCCTGCTTCTAGTTGAGTGCCATATTTATCGCATTTAACTGCAATTTGTTAATTTGACAGTTTAGCCTTTCTTCCTTCAATTTCTTTGAGTTTCTGCATGTCTTCTTCTCCAGTAACGTCTTCTGACTGGTGAATGATGTGTGCCTGCAGCAAGCAGATCCTCACCAAGAATGGCTACTCCTCGTGCCTGTTCTGTCTAGGCCCTAACCATGACACTGAGGCCTGGCAGCACTGCCAGGAGTTCAAACAGGCCACATGGAGATGCTGCTTGACGACTCTTCAGCCTTTCCTTCTGCAGCAGAAGTTAGCAGCGATGGAGAAGGAGCTCCAGGGCAAAAGCTCTTCTTCCTCCCTGGCCTCCGGGGTATCATCAAATTCTTCTCAGAAAGAGAAGTCGAGCAGGGAGCACAATCACCGGGACAAGGATAGGGATCAGCCCCAGTCGACTTCCTGTACCAGGTCACCACACAAGTTGGTGGCCGCTTCTGGATCCTCCTTCCTCGAGAGGTCAGTTCCTTATTCACTGGCAGCCCTCACTCCTTCCAGGCTGCCCGTCTCTTTGCCTCCTCCCTGCTCACCATCTTGGGCGAAGGCTGTTCGGATGTTATCCTCAACCCCAAAGCCTCTGGAGCCCCTTTTCCCAGCAGATCCTTAGCCAGGTGTCTTGATCGGCTCTTCGGGCAGTGGGTCTTGGCCCACCACCCCTCGGGTCTTGACATTGCTTGCATGAATCCCGTCTTCAGGGGCTAATATCTCTAAGCGATGCTAGGAGCATGCGTTTACCTCTCCCCTATGGACGATGCCTCTGTCTCCGGGGGGAGTTACCTCCCCTACCCAGGCAACACCTGTGTTGGCTGCTTCACCTGACAGACATCAGCCTCCTTCTCCTTAGTTGTCACCGGCCACCCCGACATCGACGCAGGTGATGCATTCACTGCCATCGAATGAGCCCCAGCTGGCATTGGCCAGCCCTTTGGGACAGCCACAACCGATGCCTGCTGAACCGATGCCGGGCCCATTGAGACCGACACCAGCTAGCCCTGCACCACAAGAGTCATTGTTCGCTAACCCGGTCCCCCAGGGACTGATACCAGAGCACGTAAAACCCCAGGGACCGTTGCTGGGAAATCCATCACTTCCCTGCTTGGCACTGCCTCCCCCCCCCCACCTCTTTTGGATTATAACGCCTTGTTCTCAGTGTGGTGGGAGTTCATGCAGAACAAGGATCTTTGGAAGAGGCCTCCTACCCCATCTTCATGGGAGCAATTCTCCCCTCACTGGTCTGGACTCTCTATACCACTCCACAGTCTCCTGGTGACAAGGAGGTCTGGCACAGAAAAAGCTCGCTGTCCACCGACGCCGGTCCCAGACTCTAAAATGTCCAGGGGAAATACCTCCTTTTCTTCCTCAGAGGATTCTGGGGATTCCAGGTTACCCTTGGAGCCTGAGGAACCCAGGGATACTTCCAGATCCCCTCCTGATGATCCAATTTTCCTGGACATCATGAGGCACATTCAGTCCCTCGTGGGCTGGGACTCAGAGGAATTGGACCCAGAATGCCCAGAACCTGGCAACCTTCCTCTGCAAGGTCACGCTGCCTGCAGTTATCCCTCCTCCTCATTGACTCTTTCAAGGATGTCAAGGCCACCTGGAATCACCCATCTTCCACCCTGGCCTGACCTAAAAAGGCAGACAGGATTTATCATTCCCCCAAGGGCAAGCCTTTTTATGGAGAGCATCCTGTTGCTGACTCTGTGGTCATGAACGCTGCTCACAACTGTGCTTAGAGGTCCAGACACCTCAGCACACACCCTCCAGATAAGAAGTCTAGGTAGGTGGACTGCTTAGGAAAGAAGGTCTATGCCTTGGCCACTTTGGCGGTTCAGTCGCTGAACTTCCTAGCCTACATGGTTCAATACCAGAACATCCTGTGGTACAAAGCTCTTGAGTTGGTGCAAACCCTCCCAGAGGATCCTACTAAATCTCAGTTGACCCAGCTCCTGACGTCTGGGTCAGACATCGGCAATCATGTCCTGAGGGCGGCCTACGATACCGCAAACATTGCTGGACGGGCTGTGGTCACTGACGTCTGTATTCACTCCCATTCTTGGCTTAGGGTTTCAGGCTTTGCCCCGATGTGCAGGCCAAAATCCTTGATGCTCCCTTTAGGGCCGGGTCAGTTCTCTTTGGCAAGGATGTTCAGAACATTATCTCCTACCTGCAGGAATTGGGTCAGGCCCTAAAATCGGTACACTCTTTGTACCACTCCAAGCCCAAACCCCAATAGTGTCAGCCGTTTTAAAGGAACCAATGTTAGCAGCCTCAGGGACAACAGCCTAGAGGAGCTTTCAAGTGTAAGGCCACCTCCCAGGCGACAGAAGCCTCATTCCCCTAGAGCCACAAGGGCCTCTCCTACCACCCTGCCCATCCCAGGTTCTTCTGCAGAACTCCTTACCTGATCCCTCTCCCCTGGCAAAAACCCTGGGGGAGGTGGTGGGGGGTTGCTTCTCCCTTTACCTGGATGGATGGCGCAGAATCATGTCGGATCAGTGGGCGCTTCAACTTGTGGAAAGGGGGCATACTCTCAAATTTTAGGAGATACCCCCAGACAGCACTCCCTTGAACTCTGTATACCCTCCAGATCATATTGCCCTTATCCAGGAGGAGATCCAGGCACTTCTGCTCAAAAAGGCCATAGAACCTGTTCCCTAAAATCAAAGGGGAAAGGGCTTCTATTCCCATTTCTTCCTGGTCCCAAAGAAGACTGGTGATCTGAGACCAATTTTGGAACTCAGCCTCTTGAATCTGTTCATAGAGTACAAATCCTTCAGGATGGTTACCCTTCAAGGTCTCCTTCCCTTTGTTCATCGAGGAGATTGGCTGTACTCCCTGGATATGCAAGATGCCTACCTATACATCCAGGTTTTTGGGCCCCACAGGAGGTTCCTCTGCTTTTGCTTCCAGGGGAACCACTACCAGTTCAGGGTCCTGCTCCTTGGCCTTTCCTCTGCACCTCGAGTCTTTACCAAGTGCCTGTGACCCTCAGGAGGCAAGGTCTTTATGTCTTCCCCTACCTGTTGGCTTCTCACAGCCCCCTCTAGAAACCAGCTGCTCTGGACAATGGAGATCACCTTCAATTTGTTTCGGATGCTGGGCATCACCCTGAACCTGCCCAAGTTCTCCCTCTGGACAAATCAAAGAATGCAGTTCATCTGAGAAATCTTAGATTCAGCTCAGGGCAAGGCCTTCCTGCCTCCAGACAGAGAATACCACCTGAGAGCTCAGGCCCAATTGGTGTCTTTGTCATGCCAAGTCCCAACCAGGTCATTCCTCAGGCTCTTGGGGCACATGGCGGCGTCCATAGTCACTGTTCCACTAGCCCCCCCCCCCACACATAAAGGTGCCTCAGTGGACCCTATGGGTTCAGTGGGACCAGCGCATGGATGATTTGGAATAGGGGATCCTAGTTTCCAATCCTGTGCAACAAACGTCCTGGTGGCTGAACCCCTCCAATCTCCTCAGAGGGTTTCCCTTCTGTGCAGAATCTCCAAGTCAGGTTCTCACAACAGACACGTCCTGTCTGGGCTGGGGTGCTGACTTGGCAGACCATCAGACCCAAGGGACCTGGTCTCAGCAAGAGCAGCATCTCCACATCAACCTGCTACAGATGTGAGCAATCCTTCTTGCCTTTTGAGCCAGACTCATCTACTCATGGGCCCTCTCCTGATTCAGATGGACAACATGTCGGTAGTCTATCTCAACACACAAAGGGGGACTCACTCGTACCCCCTGTGCAGGGAGGCAATGGGAGTTTGGCATTGGGCTATTGGCCATGATCTGGTTCTAATAGCAGTTCATATTCCAGGCATCCAAAACGTCCTGGTCAGCAGCCTAAGCAGGTCCAGGTCGAAAATACATGAGTTGGCGCTCCTATCCTCTGTGGCGAGATCTGTTCGACAGGTGGGGGTTGTCCTGAGTTGGACCTCTTTGCATCCCCACTCAACACAAAACTGTCCAATTTCTGCTCGCTAGATCCAGGGCCTAGTGTTTTCTGGCAAAACACGTTCTCCCCCTCTTGGACAGCGAGGTTTCTGTATGCTTTTCCTCCCTTTCTGGTCCTACAGAGAGCTCTTCTCAAGCTGCAGTTGGAGAGGGCAGAATTGATTCTGATAGCTCCCTACTGGCCATGCCAGATATGGCTCCCATTGTTGCAGCAACTAACAGTGGAACCTCCACTTCCCCTGCCCCTTTGCTCCAACCTGCTGTCCCAGGAGCAGGGTGCTCTGATTCACCCAGACCTCAAGTCGCTTCATCTCCATGCGTGGCTCCTTCGGACTTAGCCGTTGCATGCTATGGGGTTTCCCTAGGGTAGCGGATTTCTGGTGGCTGCAAGGAAGCCTTCCACCAAAGCCACTTACTCCGTGAAGTGGAAGTGGTTCTCCATTTGTGCTACCACCTGGCATTTGGATCCCTTCACCTGTCCAGTGAATCTCATCCTGGAGTACCTCCTTTCCCTTTCAGACTCAGGCCTGGGCTACTCCTCTATCAAGATGTACCTTTCCTCTATCTCTGCATACCATGCTTCCATTGACAGCAAAAATATTGCCCAGCTGGATTTGTCCCGCACCGTCTTGCAAGGCATTCTCTATTTAAAACCTCCTATTAGGGACCCAGTCCTGCCATGGGATCTGTTGTTGATTTTGGAGAAGCTCACTCTTCCTCCCTTTGAACCTGCCGCATGCTGAGAGCTACGCTTTCTGTTGTTGAAGGCATTGGCCTTAACTGTATCAATCTTTACCATTCATCGCTGCTGGTATTATGCCGGAGGCTCTAGGACCCTGCAGGAAGCTTTTTAGCTTACGAACATACGAATTTGCCAGCAGAAATAGGCCACCTGGTCTATAGAGTCTGCAGCTAGCACCCTCACCTTGCAGCTGCCCCAACCCCCTTCTCAACCCCCCACTTTGTCCCATCCCTTTGAAACTACTCACTGTCTTACAGACTACCACCTCCTCCGTAGAGCATTCCATTCTGCCACAACCCTCTCTGTGAAAAGTGTCTCCTCCACCTCACTAAAAGGCTTCAAGCGAGGCTAAAATCCCATCTGCTGATCTTGAGCCAATGTTCCTGTTATAAATGAATGTGAGTCTTGTCTCCCAGGCAAGCACCTGGTAGATCTCGAACCGTCTTGTAGTCCTACATTTGTACTTTTCTATGATGTACAGAATTTGACTCTCAATGCTCTTCTTCCCTTCCCCTCCTTTTATTTTAATTCCTTAACATCCCAACGTATAATTATTGCATTGTTTGCACAGCTTACTCCTAATATGTTGTCTGTCATTCTGCTGAATAACTGTGATTGTGCTGTGAGCTATTGTAGACTAACAAGTGAAGTATTCCTCTGCTTGAAGTGTCTGCAATTGTTTTCAACTTATATAATGTCTATAGTTGCTCTCAACAAATATTGTATAATATTGTGCTTCTTGTTCCCTGTAATTAACCCCGGGTCACCCCTGAAAAAGGGATCCCTGGTCTCTGCGGGCCTACCCGGTTACCAGAATATAAATAAATAAATAACATAATTTCTGTCCTAAATATCTCCCCCCCTTCCCCAAATCTAAGACTGTGCCTTCTCATGCCCCTCCTCAGCCTGAGTATCCATCCAGTGCCTGCCTTGTTTATCCCCTTTATATACTTAAAGGTCTCAGACATATCCCTCGGTCCCTTCTCTCCTCCAAGGAGTACATGTTCAGCTCTCTCAGTCTCTCTTTGTATGGTCTGTACTCCAGTCCCTGGATCATACGAACATATGAAGAAGCTAGCAGAAGAAGACCATTTGGTCCATCAAGTCTGCTCGTATTGCAGGGTCCACTGCTTGAGCTAATGTCCCTGCCCTACCTCCCCACTCCTCCCATCCTCTCTACCAATGATTCTTACCTTCCCCCATGCCTATCCCAGCCTCTCTTAAAGCTGCCCACTGTCTTCAATGAGATGACCTCTTCCGGCAGCACATTCCAAGTGCCTACCACCCTCTCTGTGAAGAAGTGCTTCCTGGCCTCCCTCCTAAAACTCCCATCCTGCAGCTTAAGACTGTGCCCCCTTGTGATATGGTTGCCACTCAGCTCAAAGAGACTCTTCTTATCAACCTTATTTATCCCTTTCAAGTGCTTGAATGTCCCAGTCTTGTCCCCTCTCTCTCTCCTGTCTTCCAGGGAGTACATGTTCAGTGCCCTCAACCTCTCCTCGTATACCTTGCCCTGCTGACCGGCTATCATCTTTGTAGCCCTCCTCTGTACCTTCTTCAGCAGGTTAATGTCCGTTTTGAGGTGTGGGCACCAGTATGGAACTCCATGCTCTAGATGCGGCCTTACCAGTGACCTGTACAAAGGCAGTATAACCTCCTCTCTCCTACTACCGGTCCCCCTAGCTATGCATCCCAGCATCTTGTTTGCCTTTGCTGTTGCTTTCTTGCACACTAGTGATCATCACTCCCAGGTCCTTCTCCTCCTCTGATGCAGATACTCGGACTCCACCCAGGTAATACTCTATCCTGGGATTCTTGGCTCCAATATGCATAACTTTGCATTTCTTGGCATTGAAGCCAAGCTGCCAGATCCTGGACCACCTCCCCAGCTTTTCCAGATCTTCATGTAGGTCCTGTATCCCTTCAGCTGTGTCCACTCTTCCACAGAGCTTGGTGTCATCTGAGAATACAACACCGGCCCCAGCCCAGAGCCCTGTGGGACCCCACTGGTTACCTCTCTGGTACCAGATAACTCTCCCCACCCCCACCACCACCACCCCCCTTTGGGTTCTGTCCCTCAGCCAGTTTTCCACCCATCTGACCATCTTTTCCCCAACTCCAGGATTCACCAACTTCCTGATCAAACTTTTGTGGGTCACAAAGTCAAAGGCCTTGCTGAAATCAAGATAGAGGATGTCTACCGCTTGGCCCCTGTCTACTGTCTTAGTGACACAGTCAGAGAAGTCAATCAGATTTGTTTGACATGACCCCCCCCCCGTGAACCCATGCTGATTCTTATCCTGGAGACAATGTTCTTCTAGATATTCCACCAACCATTCCTTTAGTATGGTCTCCATGAGTTTGCCCACGATGGAGGTCTGACTAACTGGTCTGTAATTCCCCGGATCATCCTTGGGACCGCTTTTGTGAAGGGGCACTACATGTGCTGTTCTCCAGTCCTTTGGTACCATGCCTGACTCTAGTGAACTATTAAAATAGGTCTGCTAGTGGCCCGGCCAGCTCCTCAGCCAGTTCCTTTAGTACCCTTGGATGTACTTTGTCCGGGCCTGGTGATTTGTCCACTTTCAATGCCAGCAGACCCTCCTCAGTCTGTCTTCCTCTATCACTGTCTTTGCCCCCCACGGCTCCTCTTTCCCTCCTGAAGGCACTGGTCCATCCTTCTCCCGGGTGAAGACAGAACAGAAGTATTAATTTAGTGTCTCTGCTTTTCCTCCATTATCCTCCATCCACTCCACATCTTTTTTAAGCCTAACAATCCCTTCCTTCTTGTCCCTTTTCTCACTTATATAGTGAAAGAAAGCATTCTCCCCCTTCTTAATTCCTTCAGCTATTTGAAGCTCCTTCTGTGCCTTTGCTCGCCGTACTTCCTTACTTGCCTCACTAGCCAACCTTAGGTAATTTTCCCTGTCCACCTCTCTCTCTTGGTTTTCCTGAATTTTATATAGGCCAACCTCTTTTCCTTTACTGCCTTGGCAACCCCAGAACTGAACCAGCTGGGTGCTTTGACCCTTGTGTTCTTCCCCCTGAGCCTAACACACTATTCTGTGGCAACCAGTATTCCTTCCTTAATGATGGACCACTTTAGGTCCACCCCCATATGTGCTCTGATGCCCACCAGATGGCTCCTTAGAACCTCACCCATTTTCCTGAAGTCCGCCCTCCTGAAATCCAAGATTTTGGTCTTAGTCGGGATGCTTTCCTTGCCCCTATCCAAATGGAACCACACTGTGCAATGCTTACTTCCCCCAGTGGCTCCCTGACCATTATTTCCTGTATGTGCTCCCCATTTGTGAGCACCAGATCAAGAATTGCCTCAGCTCTTGTTGGTTCAGTGATGCCCTGAGTCAGGAACCCACTCTGCAGTCCTTCCAGGATCACCTGACTCTTAGCACATGTTGAGGATGGTCATCCTTGTTGCCCTGCATTGGCCCCTTCCAGTAATTTCACATCCTTCTTCAGATATGGAGCCAGAATTGCACACAGTACTCCAGGTGCGGCCTGACCAGTGCCCTGTAGAGAGGTAGGATCACCTCCCTGCTTCTGGAGGAGATCCCTCTTGCGATGCAACCCAGCATCCTGTTGGCTTTTGCTGCTGTCCTCCTTTGCTGCTCTGTATTGTTCATCTTCCCTGTTATAGCCACTCCTAGATCCTTCTCCTCCCCGGTGGAACCTAGCTGCACCCCTCCTAGCTGGTAACCCCTCCCTGAGTTCTTTGCTCCAAAGTGCAGGACTTTGCACTTTTTCTCATTGAACCCCAACTGCCACATTTCTGACCACTCCACCAGATTTGGCAGGTCATCCTGCATCCCCTGCCAACCTGCTATATCATCCACTACCACCCCCAATTAGGTATTGTCAGTGAATAGACTGATCTTAAAAAGCCGTAATTGACATCTTCCCCTCCACTACCTAATTTCTGCTTTTCCCACCATTGAGACTACAGCAACTACATGGGACAGCAAGAAATTACCTGCAACACTCCCAGGTTGAATAACTGAATGCCACACTAGTTGACACCACATTTGGCGTAGTTTTATTATTTTCTTAACAAATTTCAGTTCAACGTTGAGAACTTTTCCCTTTCGTTTTTATTTAGTTGGTGCGGTCAGATCATGTCTGGTTCGGGGTGTAAAGGTTCCAAGGCGGTGACTTTTTCCCCATGCATTGATGCCCCTGTGGAAGTCGGTTTTCCGTAACGGATCCACATGACCCATGCTTTTCCTGCCTAGGGCTCCACGATATGGATCGTTGTGACACTTGTTTTAGTATGGATTACCGCACCTTAGAGATCCATGCAGCAAAGTTGGGATGTGACCCCCCCCCCCAGCTTTTGGTGTCCTGCATCGCGTGAGGGCAGCTAAGGCTAGGACCTTAGGCCCGTCCCCCGGGTCTCCCCCCCGCTGCTGTACACACCGGGGGAGAGCAGGCCTCTA
Organism: Neoceratodus forsteri; assembly: GCA_016271365.2. NCBI lineage: Eukaryota > Metazoa > Chordata > Ceratodontiformes > Ceratodontidae > Neoceratodus > Neoceratodus forsteri. The sequence goes on along the minus strand of CM057456.1, from coordinate 760,906,779 downwards.
CTGGCTCAGGTCTTGCTGAGCCCGGACGCCTGGATGAGCGGTCAGGGGAACAATCTGCCTCCTCTGGGGGCGGGGCTGTGGATCGTTCAAGGCCTGGTTCCCCTTCAGGGAACCGACTGACCCCAGTATCGAGGCCTCAGCTACATGCGGGGCCTACATTGGCGGGCCCTTTGAGGGCTTTGGAGGGTGCGGTCTCGGCTCCTGACACTGATTTTGGTGTTGGTGAGCGGGGCTGCCCACTGGTTCCACAAAGTCCCCTCCTTTCACCGCTCTCGGTGCCGGGATGAGTAGAGTGACTGGGAATGCTTCATGCAGGGTCTCCATGGTCTCCTCCTCAGATCTGGAGGATGGCCAGGAGGATTCTGATTGGCAACCTAGCTGTCCGAAGTGGTCACTCCCTGGGAGCCACACTCTGTCATCGTCTGAGTTCCGGTCTTAGGAACCACACAGTACGTACTGCCTTTTCTTCCATCAGCACCATGCACAGTGCCACGAGGGACTTCAGTGCCATCCGTGGTGGTGTCTCGGGTGATGACACTTGTGGCACCATGCCCGATGATGGTGCTGTGTTTGATGACGGTGCAGCAGTTGGTGCTGCACCTGTTAGGCAGCACCACAGTTGGTACGCAGCTTGGTGCTGTGTGGCCCTACGTCGATGCCGATTCTGGGGTTGGTGCCACAGTCGGCTCATCCCGGATCAGTGCTGCACTTGATGGTGGTGTCAATGGCGGTGCTGCTTCTGGTAGTGGCGCCCGATGTTGGTGCTGCAGCCGACTTCATTGCCCGAGTCAGTGCTGCTTTTGCTGACGGCACCCACTCTGGGGGCAGTCTCGGTGAAGGAGGACGATTTTGGTGCCAGGTCGCTCTTCGGTGCCAATACAGAGTTGGAGTGGGAGTTAGAAACCAACCCTGGCGCCGGCTTTTCTTCTTCTTCTTCCCCCTCCTTGACAGCAGTTGCCATAGTTGGACATCACTCAAGGGGCAGGTCTCAGTCCTCTCCCGAGGAGGGGTTGGGGGGCCTGGTCTGCCTCTCACTCTGCTCAGGTGACCTCGGTAACTCCGAGGTGGAGTCGGAGTGTTGGGCTGGGCACCCCTTCCCCTCTGGGGGTGGAGTCCTGAAATGGGTGGGGACAGGGGTCACCTTGCTGGGTTTTCTCAGCTCTGGTCTTCCCCCCAAGGGGGCTTCTCCTTGTGAGCTTTCCTTTGCTGGCTCAGGGAGGGTTGAGCAGCAGGTGGAGTCTGGGCAGTGCACCCCCTCACTTCATAGGCATCCCCACAGCCCTGGCAGAGGGGTTCCAGTCTCTCAGGATGATTCTGCCCAGCCTTCTACCTTTCTCACGGCAACCTCCCCCCCTTCTCCCGGGTCTTTCCGGTCCCTTGCGACCTCTCACCTGGGAGCAGTATAGGGCCATGATGAGCGCTTTTCCCATCTTTTACAGGGCTGTGGATGAGATGGTGTTAGCATTTCCTCTTCCTGCACTATCGTTCCCTATGCAGAGCCCTTCCACTTCATCAGCTTCCTCCTCCAAGGAAGAGGACTCCACCTTGTACCGGTCTTCTGATGCTAACTTTTCATCAGCGGTTCCTGGTGATGATGATGGACAATGATGGAGGAGCTCAGTCTTAGCCCCAGTGACTCAGTGCAGTCCTGCACAAGTGACTATGGTGTTCCTTGGGAGTACAGCTAGGAATCTTAGTGATCCCCATGGCTTCTGCCCTTTATGGATGAGTCGCATAGTGCATGGCAGTCGCCTGCTTCCGCTTCCCAGCCCTGGGGACTGCCAGGACAGGTTATTGCACTCCCTCAGGGTCTCCAGGGTCTTTGCCCCACCCCACATCAGGCTTGGAGTGGCTGGACACCCCTTCTGGGCTTCAGCACCTGACAAGAGACCGTCCCCTGGATGCAAACTTTGCAGAGTTTGACTGCAGGAGCAAGAGAGTTTTCACCTCAGCGCGTCTCTAGTTATCCATTACTGCGCATCGGGCACACATGGTGGCCTACAAGAGGTGCCTGTGGGCCGCGTTGAGGGAAATACTAGCAACCTTGCCTGATAGAGAGGCCACTAGGCGGGCCATCACCATTTCTACAAGGGGCCTGGAGCTAGCGAGACACCAGGCATGGGCATCTTATGACACCAGAGCGGTAGCCTCCAGGATTGCGGGATCTGCAGTCTGCATTAGGCAGATGGCATAGCTCCGTCTCTCCCAGTTTTCACCCCTGACCCGGCGTAGGGTGACTGCCTTGCCATTCCGGGTGGCCCAGTTTTTCTACCAAAGAGCCAGGTGGGAACTGTCGGGGTGCCCTTCCTCTCCTGCAGGTCAGGAGCCCTGTCCTGACTCTTCGCAGTAGTTGGTCTGGCCACACAATTGATGGGCTCTCTCCCCTCATGAGTCTCCCATGAGGGTCTGAAGGCTTCCCAGCCTTCAGGGAGGTACCGGTCTACTTTGTGGGCTTGGTACTTACCCATCAGTGATGAGCGGAGGAGATTGATAAAGTTACAATATGAAAATTCGTGTGTACTGTAATTCTTGATCTGACTGTATATCTTACCATTCTTCACTACTTCCCCCACCTTCCCTCTTGAGCCTCAGCTTCTGGGCAGTGCCTCCTCCCTGCTTGCTTTTCCCACCCAGTTGAGGCCACTTGTGGGTGAAATCCCACAGTACCTCCAGGCTCTTTGCCACTTCTTTGAAGCACCAGGGACCCATTTGTGGGGCGGGGGGCAAGCAGGAGCTCTTGCATTTTTTTCCTTGGTGCTCTTATCAGTAGAGGGTGGGTCTTCAGGTCATCTGTTCTGAGAGTTCTGTTCAGGCTTCCCTAGAGGTCCTGCGCTTTCTCTTAGAACCCTCTGCTGGGACTAGGGTGCTGGGGACTCTCTCTGTTTTGGTCTTTTCTCCATTACATGAGCCACTGTCCTGGGTCCCTTGCCAACTCACAGTCCCTCTGTACTTTCAAGGCTTAGGAACCTCCTTGAGGTCTCCTTTTCTTCATAAAATCACTTCCCCTGTGGTGCTAAATATAGGATCATATCCTTCGAGGTGAACTCTGACTTGAAGGTGGGTTGTCTCCTGTCTTTTGGCCTTAGAAGAGTGGGATAGAAGGAGCTTTTTAAGACAAGGTGTTCCTCCCGGTTGACCTGGGGGTAGCTTTTGACTTGTTTGGCAATGTTGCCTGTCGGATCCCTCTTGCTGGTGAGGTTTAACTTTCCCTCTCCTTATGGGAAGATCCAGTTCTCTGGATTATCACCTTGTCTCAGGCTCTTCAAAAAAAAATAAAAAAAATTCCTATTTTGCAGGAGGGTGTAGGCAGAGGTGAGTTCCTTTTTGGTCCACAGGGACATTTGGAGCGTGGGGTATGGATGCTCATCCCCCACTTTGTCTCCTCCTCCTCCTTTTCCTCCTCCTGCTGCTTCTCTCCCTCACCTCACCTCCATAGCCTGCCCAGAGGTTGGGGGCCCATCTCCCAGAACCAACTAGGCTCCAACCTCTATGTTTCCACTTCTCTGGTGAAGCTTATTGCTTTTTGTTTATATCCTTTCCTTTGCTGTCCCTTGGACTGTCTTGCTCCACCCTCTTCCTTTGTTTTTCTTTATACCTGTTTTTTCTCTCCGGTGAGCAGAACTGAGGTAGTGGAGGGACAACATCAGTTACAGCCAACCCGCGATCGCCATGCAGTGCGTCGGCCTTGAGGCAGCGCTATCCCTGATATCACCCCTACTCCTAGAGGAGAAAAGCTTTAAGTAGAAAGCATCCTGAAGTGGGGTACTAGCGCCCAGTGTAGTACCTAGCAGTGCTGAATGATGAAATATACAGTAAGAACAAGAATTATGGTAGGTATGTAATTTTCATTTTTTAGTTGCCATTACTTCAGCTCAGAGGATTTCTGACCTTCAGGCTTTGATGTGTAAAGAGCCTTACTTTGTTTTCCACAAAGACTTTGTGAACCAATCCTAAGTTTTTGTCTAAGGTGGTGTCTGAGTTTACTTTGAATCAATCCATCCACCTGTTGGTTTATTTTACTGAGTATTCTAATGCGGGGGAGGCTTTACTCCATACTCTAGTTGTTCATCAGGTGCTCCATTTCTATTTGGACCAAACCCAGCCTTTCAAAAAATCCGACCAGTTGTTTGTTTCATTTGCCCCCAGGAAAGGAGGGGTTCCTGTTTCCAAGCAGTGGTTATCTATGTGGTTAGCTAATTGCATTATGTATTTCTACCACAAGTACAACAGGTCTTTGCCAGGCCAGGTAAAATGTCATTCCACCAGGGTATGGCTTCCTTGATGGCCTCCTTCAGGAGAGTGCCTGCTGCAGACATTTGTGCAGCCACCACTGGAGTTCTGTCCATACTTTCATTAGGCATAACAGTTTGGACATTGTCTCCAGGCGTAGAGACGGTTTTGGACTTGCAGTCCTCCAGGGCCTCCTGTCTTAAAGTTCCCTAAGACTGCTGTTGTCCTTCTCCTAGTTGACTGATTGGGGATTCAGTCCATTTGGTTATTGCCTGCTGTAAGAGCCCCCTTGAAGTAAGATAATACAGTTTCGAAAGAACTTATTGTAACAGTAGATCTTTGAGAGGAGCTCTTGCAGCAGGCACTGCATTCCGTCCCTAATTCCCCAATTGTTATTTCGCCATCAAAGCTTTCTGCTTTCCTCATTTAAGAGGAACCGCCTCGGTTCTCCAATTTCTGTACATGCTGGGGTCTCTGGCGGGAGAACTGGGGATGGGTTGGGGGACTGCCCCTTTTATGCCATAGGTCGGACATCGATGTGACATCAGGGAAGTCCCCCACTGTATACTGCTAACTAGAAGTTTTCCATGTGGTCCTAGCACATGGTAGCTCAGTCCTTATGGCTGTCGCCTGCTGCAAGAGCTCATCTCGAATATCTACTGTTATGGTAGGCTCTTGCATAACTGTGCTTTTCTCTGGTATTATAATTTGTGGTCTACAAAATTGCTTGGCAGTGGCTAATACTACACCAAAAGCATCTAGTTGTCATGACAGTAGCCTGTGATGGGACAGATGCAGCATTTGAGAAGTCATGTTGGAGCCAGTTAGATGTTTTAAAAAGGGTATTGAAATAAATACTCATTATTATGAAATATTTAAAGATGCATAATGAAGTTGGAAACCCAAAGCCTAGAAAACACGTGGTAACCACCTAGCCCCTGGGGTTACTAGAATCCCATCAGTGTTAGTCAGAAGGTAGTGGGCAGCTGGTGGAAATTTTATTAAAAGCTCTGTACAGACCTCTCATTGTTTACCTAGCTAGGCTGAGAGAGAGAAATGAGTCAGGTCATTTAGAACTCTCACAACAGCATGATCCACATTAGAATCAACTGCGGAGGGGACAGCTTTAGAATCTTGGGGTCAGTCTGGGTTGTAGTGAGTCAATAGTAGAGAGTAGTGATGTTGAGGTGCCTGTCAGCCTATCCTGGGCTGGGTAAAGGACCTCTGGTCATTTTCTCACCCTAGTGTGTGAGACAATAGCTTTACCACAGGAAGTGGTGGACACCTGCAGTTCGGAGATCCCAGTGGATCATGTCTGTGAGAATTAATTGGGACTGTGAAATGCAGTGGGTCCAAGGGGCAGTCCCCTGAGGGACCTGAAGATTGTCCAGCTGCCCAGAGCAGAGACTAAGAGAGAGTCTCAGAGTTTCAAAGCTACAGATTTGAAGGGATAAAAAGATTTCTTCAGTGGTCTGATGTCTGTAGCAAAGGGATAAATAAAGCGTGAGTAGAGCAACATGAACATGTGCTAAAAGGGACGTCTAGTGGTGTATGTGCCCAGAGACAAGGCTAGATTACACCACTCAGGGCACCATCTCACCACAAATATGTGCTGAATGTAAAATTAAATGTGTGGATGCCTTTAGCAATCCAAGGGGGTTGAAGGATCCATTTGTGTAAGCTGGAAGGAATGGCAGAGGCTGGCTGGGGCCAGAGTGGGCAGAACCTCACCTAAAACTCTAGTGAGGGCTAACTGGTTACTGGTAGGGTGCAGGTTACCCTGCAGGTGTTGTTGAATCATCCGTCCAGGAGGATATGTATTTTGTTTTTGTATTCTCTTTTGCCCCCTACGTGCTTGCTGCCTCAGCCTGTGCCAAGGCTGCATCCAGTCTGTCCTGTTCCGGGCCCCGTCTATTATTTGCAGTCATCCCCAGGGTAACCTGGCGTAACCCTTTCGCCGGGTGGGTCCCCCTTCTCTGGGGAGGAAGCTACACAGAGACAGGCCAGCACAATACTTGGCCCTGGGTACTACTGAGAGACAGATGGTTCAAGGACATTGATGGCATCAGACCGCCAGGGGCCATCATCCAGCTGAATGTGGAGCCATTTTCTGTTTTCTGGTGACATTCCCTCCTTGCGTTGCTTCTGCATTACCCCCAGTCTCCACCGGAGGTCACTGCAGAGCGACGCAGTCCCACTGCCCACCCTAGGAGAGGAGAGCAGTCATACAGACACTCAATCCTCTCTTTCCCTTGCCAGTCCCGGCATCCTGAGTCCGTTCCTGAACCCAGGTCACAGGCATGAGTTGAGGTGAGGAGCCAGTGCCTCAGCCCTCTGCACCACCGGGCCGGCAGGAGAAATGTATTTTAAGTGTGTGGCAACCCCCACGTAATAGACACTTAAGTAAAAGTAAATGTCCTTCAGATCCCTAGAAAAGAGGGATGGACCGTTCATAGTTCTGTGAAGAAGAGTGTGTAAAAACTGCCCAACACTGTTGCTCTGGAGAAAGAAGGGTTCCTGTGTTTCTATGAGGTACAGTACCAGACATGGGAGACCACCCAATTTTCATGTTCCATATGTATTAGAAAATAAGCCATACCATACCATCCCAATTCCAGTTGTGGACATTCCATCTGTTCTTCCATAGTGACTTGTTTATGGGCCCCTCAGATAGGAGACATAACATAGCCCTAGCACCTCTCTCCCAGAGCTTGAAGAAATATAAATGTTATTTTGTGCTCTAACCCCCATCCTCTTGGATGCTGAGCCATATATTTACCCTAAAGCGGGGTGGTACCTTTGTTTTGTGCCAGCTTGCAGTTTGTTGCCTTGTCTGTGTACAAGTTAAGGGTCCCTGGTTGCAATATGCTGCCCTTGACCAGGTAAAGGGGTTACCAAATTGGGGCTTGTCCGAATCTTGGGAGAGAGGAAAAAGTTGCCTTGCCAGTGTGAATGCTGAGGATATGTCTATGGTCTTTTTCTGTCTGGTGGCAGTGCACCATAACAGGAATCGTTGTGCAGTAAAGTAAAATTGTGCCAAGGAAAATGACATCTAAAGATTTGCTGCCTAGTGTTTTCTGTGGAGAAAATGTGCTGTTTGAGAGCTTGTGGAAAAACTTGATGCCAAGGACTACTGTTCTGAGCAATGTGTACCCTGTCAAACAAAGTGCTTAAAAACTGTTTAAATGCAAGATTTTTAAGTTTTTGTGCAATTGTGGACAAGAGAACGTGTGCCCAAGTTTACAGAAAGTTTCAAGTGTTTGTGAGTTAAACTGGTTGAGTGGCTAGAGGAATTTTACAAAAAACTGTGCCAAACTGCCTAAAGAGCGCTTCAGCCTTTTGAAATTCAAGCCATGGAAAAAAAGTTTATTTTGCAGTTTAAATTGCTTGCTCGACGATCGTTGTGAAGGAGAGCAAGCAGGAAGAAAACAGCTCATTGAGGAAAGCCGTTGATTGGGCATGAAGCCAGATCCCGCCACTTGCCTGGAGTCCCTGCCTGGAGGAGTGTTTGAGGAGAGAGAGTGTGGAGCGTGTGAAGTGTACAGACTGCAGCCAAAGTAATAGTGATCCATTGCGTTGTTGAACTTTGGGATTTTGCTTTTAAAACTTACAAAAAACAGTAAATCGGGCTTCTCCCGTCTAGCGACCGCTTCTGTGAGCAATCGCGAGTGTGCGTGGTGCCATTTGTTGGGTTGGACAGCCCATCCAACCCCAAGTGTCGTTGAATCGGCAGGGAAGGCCGCAACATCCATAAAGGGAACCAGCTACTTCTGTGAGATTGAGGGCATTGTGTGTGCAAAGTAAAAGATCTGGTGCAAAAGTCAGCAAAGGTTGAGTAAAGTAAGTAAACCGAGGGCAAAGGACTGAGCTGTAGTAGCTGTAGCTAGTAGCCAGCAAACAAGCTGTGTTTTAACTGGACAGTACTAACCAAAGTCATTTAGGAAGTGTGTAAAGATTTAAAAGACTGTGCTGAATTAAATACAAGTTTCCTAATTCAAGTTGCAAGTGTTGTGCTTAGTAAAAGTAAATCAATGTGGCAGAGCCAAATGTAGCCACATCAGTGTGTGTATAATGCAGAGATGGTTCAGTAGAATGTTGGGGTGTAGCCCCAAAAAAGTAAACAAACAACAAGGTGCCATGTTGGGCAGGGTTCTAATGGTACAAACAACCATAAAATGTACAAAAGTTTGGAACAGAAAATGCAACTCAGGCAGCAGTTTCAGCACAACAAATGAGAGAGACATATTCCACACAAACAAGTTGGAACCAGTGTGCTAAGACCACAGAGAGCAGATCAGTTGGACTTTTGTATTGTTTTGCAGAGCAAATGGCTAGCAAAAAGACAGGGTATCCTCTCCACCCCAGGATCTGGACAGCCCAGCAAAAAAGAGACTAGAGTAATATGAAAGACTGTATGTATGTGGAGGAGCACCAGCAAATGTTGCATTACCTAACTTTCCAGTAAATGTATGTGTGATCTGGAGAGATGTTGTAATGATTCCTCACTGCAAAAGACTGCAGGAAGCAGTATGGGATGTGTATGGACAGTGGCATTGTGCCAGCCAAAATCAAAGCGATATGTCTGGCTCCAGCATGGACTCTGTGTGAGGGCCCAACCTGTGCATTATGAAAGCAACTGCATCCAGGCAGGAAGATCCAGAGGAGCTAGTGAGAAAGTTTTAGGTGTGACCCAGAGCGATTTGCAGTGGCAGGCAGAAATGGTCCTTTCGACACCCAAAAAGGTTGAAAGAGACCAGCCAGAGACTGAGTCCGTGGATCCGTGGGCAGCAGGCCCAAGTCAGAGTCTGATAGGAGAGGATGAAATAGAAGAGGCCTTACACTGGGAGGCAACTGCCTTGGAATCTGGTGAGGAGTGGACTGTGTCTGGGGCTGAAACAGCTATCCGCTCCTGAGCCAAACAAGTAGAACAAGAAAAGAGTGATCAAGTTAGTAAGGCAACTGGTAGTGAGAATGGACTACCAGTGGCCCTAACTGCAAGTGAGCCACCAGCAGTGTTGGCTAAGTTCCTTTCTATTACTTTCTATTACTTTTGAAACTTGTTCCTGGAAGCTCTGTGAGTCAGTAGCAAGGATGGAGAAGTACTAGAAAAAGTAATACACTACAGTTGCAATTACTTATGTCTTTTATACAAAAGAAATACATAACTGTAACTGATTACATTTTATTTGAAAGTAACTAATAACTAACCTATTACTTTCAAATAAATGTAATTTGTTACAGTTGTTTATTATTTTGTATTGTATTTGTATAAAAGAAACAAGTAACTGTAACCGTGTGGTGTATTAGTTATTCTAGTATGTCTCCATCCTTACTAGTGACTGCACAGAGCTTCCTGGAAAAGTTTTCAAATGTAATAGAAAAAGTAACTTACCCAACACTGGCCACCAGGGACCGTACAGGGCTCAAAAGAACTGGTAGTAAGTACAGGGATGGACTGCTTTTTCTTTGTGTGAAACATCCAAAGCTGGCTTGACCAGGTCTGGCCACCCCCAAGTCAGGCTGCTGGTTTGAGTCTGCCCAAAAGCAGCAAGAGGAATGCCAGATCAGATGCAGGGCTGAGGCAGAGTATGGACTAAAATATCCATTTTTCCCAAGATGGATATGGGAAGTCATTGAGGAACAGAGGGAATGGCTGTGGGAAGAAGCCAGAGCTACCATTAGCCTTGGTGTGTAGGTTTGTGGGAATCGAACTCTGTTATGACAGGTTAAAGTTTTGGAGACTAGGTCGCACCTCCGTCTAGATTCAGTCCAAATAACTGACAGAGCTGGTCATGAAATAGTCCACACCAAAGACTTGTTTGTCCAGATATAACAATATTTTATGGTCCTCATCCTAGTGGTACTTTCCTAAGTGCCACTAAAGCATTGCCAGCTTGAAAGATAGCCACACCAGAGGAGGTGCAACGTGGTGGGTCCACCACCCAACTGTGAAGGCAGTCGGCCACATAAAGAGATCCAAAGGCCAATATCAGTGTCCCACCACAGGGAGCAACATGTCAGCGTCCTCCGTTAGAGCAACTAGAGATCTGTTCTTTGGGAGTATCTCAGTCATCAGGTCCCACAGATGGAGCTTCACTGTTGGTGAAGCAGGATCCACACAGAAGATTTTTCAGCAGTATAGCTAGGGCTGCCCATGCCAACATCGTCTGCCAATGTCACTAACACTGTATAGGCGTGAGTGGCCCTGCTCCCTCCTCAGTTTTATTCCCGACATTGACTCGTTCGCATGGGTCTCTGCAGAAGCTCCAACACAGTTTTGCACCATTTTTTCACCTACGGCTTTTATTTACTTACCTTTTAGAATCTCTTTTTTCAACAAGATTCCTTTACCTTGTTTATGTCAAGATTTAATCCTTCTATTTCTCTCTTCCGTCACTGTGGAAAGAAGATTGTTTCTACAGACGAACACTCTGTGTCTGCTGTCTTGGGCCTAGCCACGACGTTTCTGACTGTGAGCTCTGAGAGGCTCTTAAACAATTCCTCATGGAGCAACAGGTAGCCAGTTCAGGGCAGGGGTCCTCCTTGGTCCTTCCCTCTCAGTTGCCGGCAGGGTCATCAAGCTCCCAGGCCTCCAAGGCCCAAGACAAGTCCTCGTGGGGGAGGGGGGGAGTCACAAAAGGACCAAGACAGGGACCTCTTCCCCCGGTGGCAGTCCCACTCCCTGATTGCCTCTTCTTCATCGTCCAGGGGTACTCCTTCGGCTGTGGCTGTACCGATGCTTAAATCTGCTGCCAGGACTCTCTTCCTTCCAGACTCCACCGACAGCACCTCCGCCTGAGGTACAAGGCGGCCTGCCATCGAACTCCGGGTCGTCGACCCTCTCTTCATTGTCGATGGGACCACCGTTGACAGCCCTTCCGGTGAAGCCTGATGCTTCCCTGGGCCTTTGGGTGGTGGGCTCTTCAGGTTCTCTGGGCCTGTTAGATGGTTCATCGCTCACTGTGTCATCGACCCCTCCTGTGCTGATGCAGCAGTCCTCTGTCGTTGACCTCACTGGCATTTTGACCAAATTCACGTCATGTTTTGGACAATCAGCTAAGTGCATATAGGCTTACTTTGCCTGTGCCATCGACAGCCCGTCGCACGGCACCTCACTCATCAGACCTGGAACTGCAGCAGGTCGATGTCAAGGAGGAGTGCTATCCTTATCTTATGCTTCCTGAGGAGGGAGGAGGAAATGCCCCGCAGAATAAAAGCTATATCTTGAACCTCAGGAGTTTGCCACATTATGCTGCTCAACCTGAAACAGATTCTGTGGTAATAAAGGCAGCTGATGATCAATCTAAGGTGCCGTAGCACATAGCTCCCACCCCCAAACAAGGGTCCCTTGAGAATATTACACAACCTGGGAATATGGGTGTGGGCAGGAGAGTAGTGTGGTGGGTAGGTAACTGGCTGGTGGCAGGACACAGAGGGTGGTGGTAAATGGCTGTCACTCCACAGAGGAAGAGTGACCAGTGGGGTACCACAGGGATCAGTGCTGGGACGGTCCTATTCAACATCTTCATCAGTGACATTGCGCAGGGATCTAGAAGGCAGAATTTCACTGTTAGCTGATGACACAAAGCTCTGTAACGAGTAGACACACCAGAGGGTGTAGACAGAATGAGAAGGACCTGCAGAAACTTGAAGAATGGTCAAGGGTTTGGCAGTTGAAATTCAATGCAAAGAACTGCAAGATAATGCATATAGGGCACAAAAACCCTGGCACAATATATCAGTTGGGGGTGAGGATATAGCATACCAAGCAGGAAAGGGATCTTGGGGTTGTCATCTCTGATGACCTCAAGGTAGGGAAACAGTGTGACAAGGCATCAAGTAAAGCAAATAGGATGCTGGGATGTATAGGCAGGGGCATCACCAGCAGGAAAAGGAGGTCATAATTCCGCTATACAAGACACTAGTGAGGCCCCACCTGGAGTACAGTGTACAGTTCTGGAGACCATACCTACGTAAGGACATAGACAGGGTAGAGAAGGTTCAGAGGAGGGCAACAAAGATTGTGCATGGGTTGCATCACAAGTCCTATGAAGACAGGTTGAAGGAACTGAACATGTACTCCCTGGAGGAGAGGAGGAGAGGGATATGATAGAGACATACAAGTATCTTACAGGGAGGAACAGGGTGCAGGAAAACACTATTTTAAGCGAAAAAGATGTTTCAGGACTAGAGGGCATGGGATGAAGTTGGAGGGAGGACGATTCAGAGGAAACATGAGAAAGAATTTCTTCACAGAGCGGGTGGTGGACAAGTGGAACACCCTGCCAGAGGAAGTGGTGGGAGCTGAAACAATCACAGGATTTAAGAATGCATGGAATAGACATAAAGGAATTCTAGAGGTCAGGGGTAAGGGGAAATAGACTTCTAGGAAAACAAACTGAACTTACAAGCTCAAATGGGCAGACTAGGTGGGCCATAGGCCCTTATCTGCCGACACTGTCTATGTATCTATGTAATAGATCTCTGGGGTAAGAGGGTTTATGCATCCTCCACCCTTGGGCTGAGGATTGCCAGCTACCTTTCTCATATGGTGAAATGCCAGAATACCATTTGGAAGAAGGGCAAGGCTGAGGCCCAGGCCCTTCCAGATGGCATCCAGGAACAGGAGGTTCTTAAATGCTTGCAAATGCTGAGCATATTAGCAAGCATTTCCTGCAAACCCTCTGTGATACCTAGAATACTACTCCTGGTGCTCCCAGATTGCACTGGCCCTCCATTAACTTGCCCTCACAACTGATTTATTTATTTTTGCTCACTTTGCTCCGATAATGTTCCTCGCATTGTTATCCTCTCCTTCCCCCAGCTGGTTTCCCCTGTCTACCCCTCTGCCCTCCTTGATGTACCCTCACTGCACCTCATTCATTCAATAATTGCTAAATGATCTGCCTCTTAACTATGATCAGGGGTCGATTTTAACACTTGTTTTACTAGCCCAAACACTAGTGCAAATTGACAAGGGCTAGTGCAGCTAACTCTCTACTAACCCGTCTTGACTAGTGCAGATTTTCATGGCTTTTAATGAAGTTAAAAAAGTCTCTACTTTAGCACTGTCTAGTCCTCATGCTAATCTCTCTCAATGTTCCAGATGGCCAGGTGTGATTAACAGCTCCTTAAGAGCTGCAATTATCTAGCAGTTCAAGAGAGGATCAAACAAAGACTCAATGAGAGTCATGATCACTCCACTGTTAAGACTTTCAGCAAGTGTCCAGGGTGTGATCAAGGGTAGAGTGCTGTTAAGTCACTAGGTTCCAGTTTCTGAATGTGTCTATGTCTAAAAATTTGTCCAATATTATTAGGACCAATGCCCCTCATTTCTCTACATTTTGAGTGTTTGTATCCAACATTTCAGTGACAAAATGCAAAGAGATATACAGGATCGCCCTGCAGGTGGTGGGTTTATCCCAGCCTCACCATAATTTCTCTCTGCCTCCAAATCTCTTAACTCTGTCTGTTTTCCCTGGATACGCTGCAGACCAGACTCTGGCGTGACCATCCAAAGATCCATAGCTGCCATTACTGGCAGAGTGGAGGAGTCCCCAGCTCTTCCAAATGGATCATGCCAGCCATCACCATCCATACAGTTCCATCTTTATCCCACTCAGCATGTCCTTTCAGCCTGAACACAAAGCTTTGGATCATGTATGGTACAAAAATAAACCTTGATAAAATACATAATTTGAAACCTTGAAATAGGCATTCCTGGGGTGCATAGATCATCCTATACAGAAATAGAAACAGTATAGTGTTATGCCTGTGTACTGTTTCCCTAGGATTGAAAGGACAATGTTAAAGAAAAATCTGTTATTGTGGAGGCAGAGCTTATTAAAATCAATGCTTTTACAAATAAAAATGTCATAGTTTTCTATTTCCCAAGCCCCTTAGGTTTGTCTAGCCCCCACCCTAAAGAAATCTTAGATGTGCTCCTGGCTCACTCGAGACTGTACAAAAACTTTCAAAAGTAAAGGTCTCCAGTTGACTATAGGGTGGGGACCGAGAGTGTCTTTTTCTGCCTGACTCTGTTCATTGCCCTGTGGGTGGTGGTGGTGGTGACAGTGTGGTCAGGTGAGGTGCATGATGATGTCAGCTATTCTGTGTGCAGAGCTAGGACTGCTTGATTGAACATTTGCTGTTGTGCTATCCTCTCTCTGTTTGGTATGTGGGGGGCAGAAAGAGGAAGAGAGGAGGCTATGGTACAAAAGAATGGGGGGCTCACTGTCTGTGATGGCATTGCAATCTTTTTTCTGCTGGGGAGCTGGAAGCAATGTGGGAGCAGGATAAATGTGCAATAATTAGAGTATTTCTTGGCTTTGCTTGCATTGTTTCCTGTATAAGTGATCAAAATGTACCATTATAATTAAGGGTTAGTGCAACCATCTGCGGGCTAGTGCAATTTTGAATCAACTAGCCCTGCTGGCTAGTGCAAAAAAAGGTTAAGGTTGAGCCCTGACTATGATCCATTCCTGTAGGGAGTTGGCTCCAAAGCTACATTAAATTTCTGTACTATGTTTCTCAGATATGCCACTTGTAATTAAATGCATATTCCACAGGTATGATATATTTAACTGTATGTCCTGTCACAAATGCGATAGTGTGATTATTTATGATATTTTTTTTAACTTTGTCTTGTTACAAATGTAATTGAATGTTTAATTTCTTAATCCAGTGGTACCCCCACACCCCAGGTCGCACCGGGATACGAGCAACTTGTTGTTCAGTGTGCTTTCCTAAGTGAAACATTTCAATAAATAAATAAACTGCCAGGCTCCTGCCACAAGCATTTGCCTCTGTAGACACTCCTGGTTGAGGGTCTCGGCCTCGCCAAGGATGTCCAACAGAAGATTCTGAATGCCTCCTTCAGTGGCTCAAAGTTATTTGGGCCAGATGTCCAGAACATCACTAATGATTTAAAGGCATCTGGCAAGGATGTCAAGTCTGTCCACTCTTATCATACACAACCCAAGAGCAGGTAGCGCTATCCCTTTTGCAAGGTGTCAGCAGGCCCGGAGCAGCCTCTCAGCCCTAAGGCAAATGCAGAGCCTCTGCCACCTTGCCTCCCCCACTCCTCTGCAGGAGCCACGGCCAAGCTCCCCGGGGTGATGGACCAGCCCCAGTAGCTGGATCCGCTTCCGCTAGACTCCTTGCCAGATCCCCCTCTGCCAGTCCCCGACCAAGAGGTGATGGAGGTTGGGTCTCCCTCCATCTCAAATAGCAGAGAACCATCACATATAGATGCCTGGATTCTTCAAATCATAAAAAAGGGTCACACTCTGGAGCTCATTGAGTCACCTCCAGAGACTCCTCCATTACCCTCCACCTACCTGTCTGCTCTCTGGGAGGAGATACCTGTATATTGTAAGTATGACTACTATCACCAACTGTCCTCTACCACACTATATTTATTGTTGCCTTTGTACACCTTATCATTTGTACTTATGTTGCTTTGCTCACCTTATCATTGTACCCCAGGCGCATCTGGAATCGAGCAGTACTCTGCTCAGTATGCTTCCTGGTAAAACTCATAAATAAATACAGTCCCTTCTGTGCAAAAAGGCCATCAAGCCAGTACCCAGATGTCAGAGGAACAATGGGTTTTTATTCCAGGTTTTTCCTGGTCCCCAAAAGGACTGGAGACATGAGGCCCATCTTAGACCTCAAGGACCTCAGTCTGTATTTCCAGTACACAAGGTTTTGAATGGCAAGTCTGCCAGACCTCCTGCCCCTTCTCAAGCAGGGCGACTGGCTGTGTTCTCTGGACATGCAGGATGCATACCTGCACATCTGGTGTTTCCACTCCACAGGAGGTTCTTTTTTTTTCCCAGGGCGAGCATTACCAATTCATTGTGCTGCCATTTGGCTTGTCCTCTGCACTTTCAAGTACTTAGCAGTCATAGCTGCAGCTCTTAGAAGGTAGGGGCTGTATATTTTCCCTTATCTGGATGATTGGCTTCTCAAGGCCCTGTCCAGGGAACAACTCCTGCGGACTCTGGAGACGACTCTTCTCTCTGGGCATTATGGTCAGTTTGCCCAAGTTGGTCCTAGCCCCGTCCCAAAGGCAACAATACATAGAGCTGGTCCAAGACTTGGTGCAGGAAAGTCCTTCCTGGCTCAGAATAGAGCAGAGTGTTGTATTGTCCACGCTCAGGAAGTTGCTCAGAGGCGTTTTATCCTGCAAGGGTGTACTTGAGACTGTTGGGGCTGATTACGACTGCCATCCCCACTGTTCTGCTACCCAGACTCCATATGCACATCCTCCAGTGAACTCTCCAGGTACAATTGAACCAGCGCACAGATGAGCTAGATCAAGTAGTGCTGGTTTCCTCCCCTTTCCACATGGTGCTCCAGTGGTGGATGAACCCCTCCAACCTGTTGCAAGGGGTGCCCTTCCTGATGTCCTCCTTTCCCAGCTGATCCTTACCACAGATGCCTCTGGTTTGGGTTGGGGGGCTCATCTGTGTCCCTTTCAAACTCAGGGCTCTTGGTCCCAGATCGAATCATCCTTGCATACCAGTGTTCTGGAGATGCGGGTGGTCCTGTATGCCATGCAGGCCTTTCAGAACCATCTCCTCCCAGGTTAGCTTTGATTCAGTCAGACAATCTCAGTGTAGGTGTATTACATCAACAAGCAGTGGGACACATTCGTGCCCCCTCTGCAGGGAAGGCATGAAAGTGTGGTACTGGGCATTAGACCTCAGTCTGTCAGCAGTTCACATCGCAGGGGCACTAAACACTCTGGCAGACAGCCTCAGCTGGACGCAGTTCAGCATGCACGAGTGGGAGCTCCTCTCGTCTGTTGCACATCTGTTCGACAGATGAGGTCGTCCAGAGTTGGACCTCTTTGCATTCTCACCCAATGCAAAACTGCCCAGTTTCTGCTTGCTCAATCCAGGGCCTGAAGTTTTTCTGTTGAGGTGCTTTTTCCTTCTCCTGGAGTGCGAGGTTCCTTTATGCCTTCCCTCTGTTTCTTCTGGTTCAGAGGGTGTTATTGTAGCTGCAGATGGAAGGGGTCAGCATGATTCTGGTAACTCCATTCTGGCCTCGTCAGATATGGTTCCCGCTACTACAGCAACTAGTGGAGGAGCCTCTGGTCCCTCGCCTTCTCTGCAGGAACCTGTTGACCCAGGCTCAGGGAACCCTGGTGCACCCCAACCTCAAGTCCCTCCATCTGCATGCTTGACTCCTGAAGACATAGCCATTGCTAGATTTGGGGTTTCCAGTAGGATAGACGATGTTTTAGTGGCCACTCAGAAACCCTCCATTCGAGCCACCTATGCCATGAAATGGAAGAGGTTTGCCATATGGCTGCCAAACATAATCTGGACCCCTACACTTGTCCAGTGAACCGGATTCTGGATTACATGATATCGCTGTCGGACTCGGGTCTCCAATATTCCTCCCTCAAGGTGCGCCTTTTGGCTGTCTTGGCCTTCCATGAGCCAGTGGGTGACTGCACCGTGGCTCAGCTGGATGTTTCCCATACCTTCTTGAGGGGCATTCTGCATCTGCAACCTCCAATCCATTCTGTCCTGGCTTGGGATTTTAATTTTGTTTTGGAGAAGTTGACCCTGTCTCCTTTTGAGACAGTCGCAACTTACAAGCTACGCTTCCTTTCTTAGAAAGTGTTGTTTTTAGTTGCTATTAATTCGCTTGAAGGATTTCCAAGCTTCAGGCCCTCTGGTGTGAGGAGCCTTATTTTGTTTTTCACAAAGACAGGGTGCCTTTGCACACCAATCCTAAGTTTCTCACTAAGGTGGTGTCTGAGTTTACCCTGAACCAGTCTCTCCACCTTCCTGTTTATTTTCCTTAGTGTACTAATCCAGGGGAAGCACTGCTCCATACTTTAGATGTGCACAGAACTTTGAAGTATTACCTGCTTCAGGCTAAGGAATGCAGGAAGTCAAAGCAGCTTTTTGTTTCATTCACTACCCAGGCAGAGAGGGAATTCAAGTTTCTAAACAATGTTTGTGTAGGACCTGTGCACCTCTCTCTCTCCTCAGTCCCCCATGACAAGAGCTTTGCTCCCTTAGTCTCTGGGGAAAAGAACTGAGGAGGGAGGGGGGCTGCTCACGCCTTTATGGGGTTGGTAACATCGGCAGATGATGTCAACATGGGTGGCCTCAGTTGTACTGCTGAAAATCTTCTGTGTGGATCCTGCTTCACTGACAGTAAAGTTCCATCTGTGGGACCTGATGATTGAGATCCGCTCAAAGATCTACTGTTATGGTAAGTTCTTATGTATTTTTTCTATCCCTGCCCTTTTTACATTGGCCTGACATCACAGTTTTGTTTGACATCACAGCCTGTTGCTGTGGAGAAATCTGTGATACCATGGACAGTGGATTATGATGTTGGGTGTAGACGAGCAGCCATATCAGTTAGTCTACTGGACAGTGACCTTGTTTTTATGTAATTGTTTTCAGTAATAAAGAAAATGAGGGGAAGAATTACAGAAATTTAAATGAAATATAGATTGAATCGTCTCTTAATCTTGCATTTTTGAGACTTTAAACCAGGGTCCTGTCTGCCTGTTCCGTTGGTTATTCAAGTGGGCATTAGAGATCCCATGGAACTTATTGAAATGAATAGGGGAATTTCCCTGGTGTCCTGGCCTTACCCACATTCACTAAAATTTCCACCAACAGCTTAAACTGGTATAATTTCAGTCTGTTTGCATCTGTATCCCCCCACCCGTGAGGTTGACAGTGGGCAGTATTGTCTAGTCCTCCTTTCCTGGTAAACAAAAACTTAATAAATGCATTTTCAGTGTTTTCCCAATTGTGCCAGGGCTCTTTAAACATTTCAATTTAGTAAATACCTGTCTTTTTATACTTTTCTTTTTGGCTGGGCACCCTATTTCCCGAGGCAGGCCATGCGACCCTCACCCAGGAAGCCCCGAGTGGGACGCTGAAGCGGAACAATTGTGGCTAGGAGGTCAGGCACGGAATGGCTCAAATACCCAGCGGGGTCGGCGTTAGTTATCCCGGTGTTTTTTTTCCGGGGCGGTATGTGCAGTGACGGCCGGCCACCACGCCCCCTTGTGTTCAGCCCCTGAGCAGGAGAGCAGTCCTCAGGATGCTCAATCCTGATACCCCTGGCGGGTCCTCTGACACCCAGATCTGATCCTGAAACTGGGTCGTCGATGCCGCAGATGGCAGCCATGCCTCTGTGCCAACAGGCCCTGTCTTTTTATACTTAGTTACTTACTACTTGCCAGCAGAAACAGGCCACATGGTCCATCAAGTCTGCTTGAGTGTGCAGCTAGCACCCCACTTTCTGCAGCTGCCCCTCCTGAATTACCCCCCACACACACACACGGATGAATGCTGTCTGACCTTGAACCAGATTAAGCTGTTGGTGGTATTTTTAGTGAATGGAGGAAATTTAGCCAGGGCACCAGGGAAATTCCCCTACTCTACCAGTAGGGGGACCCTTGTCATTACGGAGTGTTCTCGCTTTATGGCTGGCCTGGAATACGAACGGATGAAGGAGATACCTATGGAGCAAGGGAAAGAAATGGAGGACTGGCAGACACGGGACCCGCTGTGGGCGGCTGAGATGCACCTGATGGGTGGCCAGCATATCGTCTAAGTCAGTGGTCCCTTTCCAGATGAGGTATGATTGAGTCTTGAGCAGAAGAAACTCTGCCTGGGCAGAATTACAACAGATTAGTCTTTACTTTCATCAGAGGGCCATACTTAGGAAGAGGCAAAAGAAACAGTCCATCACATCTCCCATTAGCGAGGATCATGGTCCCACAAATTGCTGCGCGCGGAGGATAGGCTGGCAGCCCAAACAAAGCAATGAAGCTCCTTGCACCGTATGTGCAGTGAGGAGGACGACAGCTTTTTGGTCACCGGAAAAGGCCCTGCATATGGCAAGTTGGATCACAACACAGGATGGGGAATGGCGGCTGGACCTGGTGATCCTGTTACCTGGAGGCTCACTGAATCATCTGCCTACTGGTACCACAGTTTCACCTACGGAGAACGGTTCCCCGGTGGGCCCGACTGTCTTGCCAGTTAAAGGGACCCTCTCAGGGTCCAACAGTTTCTGTTTCAGTTAGCTATGAGGGCTTTGGTTCTGCAGGTGGTGGGTCTCCACGTGCAGGGGGGTCCCACAATAGATACTGACCATTCTAACCCTGAGACACCCACATATGCCAGCCACTTCCACAACCAGTGGAATTGGCAAACCGTCGAAATGCCATCAGATTACGCTATGTGGGTCCTGAGACACTCTCCCGATAGATTTTTCATAGGGGAAAATTCTTCTAAAGCAATCTGTGGAGCTCTCTCCCTCTGAGGTCTGTGCTTATTCATGCCTGGGGTGAGGCGACATACAACATTAGTTTCTGAACACCTGCTTTGTTGGAGAGATTCTGGTGTAAATATGCCAATCTCAAACCTAATCCCTTATGGGTAGACTTCCTTGTCATTCCCCTGACCAAACAACCCTTTCGGGTTATAACTATCCTTTTTTGAAATGAGGGGGTCAGTATTACCCATATTGTATACTGGTTGGAAAGAAGATATTCTATACAGGGAAACCTGACCCCAATCCTCAACGAGGAAGGTTTTTGGAACGGGGGTTGAAAAATGTTAATAAAGTTGCAACAAACTGAACATGATATCGTTCACCTCCCAAATTGTTTTTTCATAGGTTGGGACAAGAGCTTTTTACTCTATCCTGGCCAGCCCAGAATGTGCTTTAAATGTGGTTCCAACAAACATATCAGCACCCACTGTGAAGTATTGAAATGTACCCATTGTGGGGAAACCGGTCATCCCAGTGCTCATTGTTTTCAAGACCCCAAGTGCAACCTGTGTGATGACCAAGGCCATAATTTCTCGGATTGCCCTTGGGTGGCAAAAAACACTGAAGCCTCTGACTTCAGAGTCCAGGATTACTACATTAGAGTGGCCACTAAACAGTCTTTTACCCCCAGTTCGGAGACACCGTGTGGCAGTTCTGAGCTTAAAGTCACTGAACCCCCCCCCCTAGTTCCACAGTTTTGAAGGGTCTGTTTCAATGCCTAGGGCAGTGGTACAGAAACAAGAGAGTCAGTTGGACAATATGGGTCCCCCGTCCCCTGCAACCGGCTACACAGGAGACAGTGTTTACGATGGTACGGCCCAAACAGGGAAAAAGTATTCAATCCAAACAGAAGAAAAAGCCTCTTATAGGGCCTTTTGAAGACCCAAATCTCTATACAGTTCTTCTGGATGTTATCTGTGATAAAGAAGGGGATTCGGATAGTATATCGGCCCGATTCTCTCAGAAAGGTCCACAGTCTGACTCTGAGGTGACTGATGACCCCAACATTGCCGCTTCAAAAGCGGAAGAGTCTCAGGGCTTGAGTAAAGTGAACTGACATTTGGACTATGAATGTCTTCTAAAATTGATTCCTTGAATGCAAACAGTATGCAATCTGAGGTAAGCGCCTGGGTACTTGTGCTTATTTCACCCATACTGATTTAAATTGTCTATTTTTACAGGATGTTAATTTACACTCCCCAGCTGAGGGGTGAGATACTAACAACAACAAAATGGAAAGGGACCTGGGGTAGTCATATCAGATGACCTAAAGGTGGGCAAGCAATGTGAGAGGGCAGCAATCAGGGCTGGGGGGATATTGGGATGCATAGGGAGAGGCATCACCAGTAGAAAACAGGAAGTTATTATCCCTCTGTTCAGACAGCTGGTCAGACCCCATCTGGAGTACTGCATGCAGTTCTGGAGACCCAGTCTTCACAAAGACATAGACAGGATGGAAGCTGTCCAGAGGAGGGCAACTAAAATGGTGCAGGGTCTGCACCGGAAGACATATGAAGAGAGACTAAAGGAGCTTAATATGTATAGCCTCGAGGAAAGGAGGGAGGGGGACATGATAGAAACTTTCAAGTACCTCAAGGGAATCAACAAAGTCCAAGAGGGTAGCATCTTTCAAAAAGAGGTGTGCAAGAACAAGGGCACAATTTGAAGATAGAGGCGTGCTCAGAGGTAGTTTTAGGAGTATTTTTCACAGAGGGTTGTGGATGCATGGAGCGGCCTTCGGAGGAGGTCGTGGAGTCAAAACAGTGGTGGAATTCAAGCATGCATGGGACAGTCATAAGGCAATTCTAGGGGATGGGGGTAGGAAGAAGTAGGCTGCTGGTTAACTAGGATCTGCAGCTTATCCAGTAGGCAGGGAAATGGGCAGACTGGGTGGGCCAAGCGGTCCTTATCTGCCGTCAAATTCTATGTTTCTATGTTTCTGTGAGCTAGAGAGGCTTCGGCCTGCTGGAGGTGGGGTGATAGTTTTTGGTCCGAGGGAGAAGACATTTGCACAGGAGTTGGGATTGTTTTTTTTTTTCCCAGGTTCAGGTGCTTCAGCAGTTGGAATTGCTGGAGGGGAAGGCTTTGTTATTGGATGGAAATGGGAAAGAATTATACTTAGTTTTTTGAATGCTTATGCCCCACAGTTGAAACACAATAGGGTTTTGTTGTTTCAGGCATTGAAACCTTTTTTATTTACTAATAAGCACGTTATATTAGGGGATGATTTCAGTTGTGCCCTGCCAGACCTGACTTCTAGTCAGCCCTCTAAGAAACTGTATTGTGATGCATATTGTCTTAGGGAGTTGATCACAGACCTGGGACTCATTGATGTTTATTCAGCATTATATCCGAAGGCCCCCAAAACATATTTTTGTGGGCCAAGATCATCACGGATCAATTATTTTTTTGTGTCGGCTACCCTTATGCTACAATCTGCTCGGGTTACAGACCTAGCCACGTCTGAACCATAGACTTTTATTGCTAGTGGTAGGGAGCCACCCAGAGCAGAGAAGGGGCCCCGGAACATGGAAATTGAATTTATCTCTGTTAGGTATCACTCAGATACAAGAAGGCTTTGGGTATGTTTTGCGGGCTAGAAAATCGTTTTGTTTTTTTTTCCTTATATGAGGATACTAATGCATGGTGGGAGGATACAAAATGTAAGATAAAGACTACTTTCAGAAATAGGGTAGGATCAATGGGAAGCGCAGACAGAACAGGCAAAGATTTTTGCGGGAACAATTAAAATTTCTGATGGATTTACGGGACAGTAGGAAGGGATTGTAACCATAGCATTAAATTGATTAAAAAATAATTGGCAGCTTTACAATTAGAAGTAATGAAACAGCTGGAAAAAAAGACAGAGGTATGAGGTGACTTGGGGAAAAAAAGATGCTATGCCTTTTGACTCTTGTTCTGATTTACAAGCACAAAGAAATATGACTTATTTGACCATGACGGCTGGATTAACTGTTACTGGGAATCGAAAATGCTATCTGAAATACAAGGTTTTTGGCACTTCTTTCTCTAGCCAGTCCTTACCAGGAGGGGTAATGAGACAGTGGTTAGACACTTGTGGTCTTCCCAAGATTCTGGCAGACGAACAGGACCTACTCACCCCTCCCATTACCAAAACTGAAATTAAAAACATCATTTGGTCCTTATCACCTAACACGACCCCAGGATCTGATGAATTTCCACATGAATTGTATAAAACTATTTGGGAGGAAATGGCAGTTTGCTATAATGCAGCTCTACAAAATGGTAGGTTACCAAATAGTATGCTTGAAGGGATATTGGTTCTCCTGTTTAAGGCTGGTGATCGTGGGGATTTGAGAAATTGAAGCCCCATTACCCTCCTCAATACGGACTGCAAAATACTGAGGAAAATTCTAGGAACTCGCATTACAAGGGTTTTGGATCTCATTATACCCATTCACAGTTAAGTGGAATTCCATCACGGAAGTTACAGGATGTCCTAGTACTTTTCAGAAAAATAATAAAGGACACAACCTGGAAATTATGGGGCACCTGGTCAGCCTGGACCAGTCGAAGGCTTTTGATCGGGTGGAATATAATTATCTATGGGAAACTCTCCGGTGCTATGGTTTTCCCACAGTGTTTATCTCCTGGTTGTAGACCTGTTATGATGGAATCAGCATTAAACCCTGTGTTAATGGTTGGATGAGAAAGAATGTGAGGGATGGACAAGGGGTGAGACAGGGCTGCCTGTTAAGCCCTATTTTATATTTATTGACTTTAGATCCACTACTCCATAAATTGAACCGGATGGACAATATCATTAGTCTTTCTGTAGGCAGTGATGATGCCCCAGTAATTACGATTGCGTATGCAGATGATTTGGAGCTGATTTTAACTGATAGTACATTGGCCACAGTAGTCCAGGGATAATTATGGGATTTCTCGGCCATTATGGGGTCAGAGTAAAAGTTGCATCCTGCCTATCGGATATGAGGCATCAGATGTGGTTGCCGTTTGAGGGATCCTGGTGGAAACAGGCTATAAACGGATTTGGGGTATATTTTTTTGGCGGGCCACACCCACAACTTTATAACTGGGAACAGAAACTAACAGAAGCGAAGACACAGGTGGCTAAATGGAATAAATGGCGAATGTCGAAGGCCAAAAAAATGTATTTGATTGAAACACATCTATTATCACTCTCTTTATTTTTGGCAGCAGTTTTTCCACATCCGAAATCTTTAGAAACCTCAGTTTATAGTATTTTATTCCAGTGTCTTTGGGGTAGTAGACTGAACCTGATAAAAAGGGGGATCACCTACCTTTCTAAAGAACAGGGGCTGAGTGTGATTAACTCAGTGGGGGTTTGTTACTTTTTCTTCTATAATTTTGTACCCACCCTACTTAAAGTGCAGAAACCTTGGTTTCCGTGGATTTAGATAATTTCAGCCCAATTTTGGAGGCTTGGGAATCCACTAGTGCTCTTACAAAACAAACACGGGTATCTGCACTTCCTCCTTACTTGTTGGATGTGGTGAGTAAATTTAAGTTTGGTGGATAATCAGGCATCACCTGACTATTAGACCTAGGAAAGAACTGTACACATGGATTATGGATTCATTATATATTGAATCTCCTTGGTTTATGGGACTGCCTACCCCTGTCCAATTATCTCTTACCCAAGTTTTGACTAGTAAATGAGTTCCTCCTTTTCTATGGGATTTTTTATGGCTTTGTACACATTGGAAGTTGGGGGTCAAGGGGAACATGAAGCATAAGGAGCAAATAGAAGAGAATACCCTGGGGAACTACTTGCAGGGGAATGATTGAATCCATGCAGCATCTGTTCATTGACTGCCTTCTTGCTGTTTCCTTTTGTTCTTTTTCATAAAGTATGGCTTTGTAATCCATTTCAGAATTTGAACACAGATGTCTGGGTGAGTGGAATCTTTCCAGGGTCCTGGGCTAAATATGACAGTTGTAACATGCCGCTCCTTATGGGTTATGTAAAATTCCAAATTTGGCAAGCATGTTGTGGACTGACACTTGGGGAAACAGCTCAAATTGAGTGAACAGGTGTTGTACCAGATAAAACGGGATATTGATAGGTGGCAAGCATTGGAGCAGAGATCTGTCTCTCCAGAACTTTATAAACTGTGGTGGAGGCATATGACCTGGTTGGACACTGGTTGACTATAGCTTGCTTTCTTTTGTGATAAAAAAAAAATTCCCCTGCTCTTTTAGCGAGGAGGGAGAGGGAGGAGGGTATAACTATGACCTATGTAGTTTGAAGGATATGTATGATGTAATACTTTTTTATGGTTTTTGTTCTTTTTCATTATGATTTTGTATGATATAATACAATCTGTAAAATTTGTTTTTAAGTTTTAAATAAAAATGTCCCCTACTCTATAGGGGTGGGGAGAGAGTTATTAGAATTATATGAAGTAATACATATTTTGTTTTGCATCAGGGTTTCTAATTTATATTATGATTAGCATATGTATTAATATTTAGGAATGGGATTGTATGCCTTAAATATTTACTTTACTTTATTTTCTGTTATTTTGCAATGCCGTATAATTTCTTGAAGTCTGAATAAAAATTACCCTACTGTTTTCGATAAGTGCCATGGGATCTTTAATATCCACCTGAACTACCACGAGAACAGGCAGATGGGACCTCAGTTTGATGTCTCATCTGAAAGACGGCACCTCAGAAGTGCAGCACCCCCTCGTGCTGCACTACAGTGTCAGGATTGGGATATTAACCCAAGTGCTAGGTGTGGGAAATGAACCCACAGCCCTCTGACAACCCAAGTGTCAGGTGTGGGACATGAACCCACAGCCCTCTGACAACCCTCTAATCTCCCGGCCTCAGAGACAAGTGTGCTACCTACTGAGCCACTGATACTAGTACATGAATACCCTCTATGGGTAGGATTTAATCTATACTGAAAACAGTACTTTCCCTAATGAATACAGGGTTGAGAAAACACTTAGGGAGCATAAAATGGTACGCATAATTATAGTCTGAAAATCACAGTGCTTCCCACCCATCACCAACACCAAAACTGGCCACTGCAAAAGCTTGATCATCCATTTTTTTTGTAAAGGTATTCTAAAATCCTTTTTAAAATCTATGCAGTGTTGTAAGGCTTGCAGCCAATTTAAAACTTGGGCCTGTGGTTTGAAATTACTCTGCTATGTCAATAATTTCTTCTTTAATATCCCCTGTTTTTGTAGGGGAAAATCACTGCCTGCTAGTGAAAACAAGTTATGGTCTCAGTGAGACCGAGAGAAGTAAACAGAACCTGCCCTTGTCCCTATTGCCATACCAACTTTATTAAGCTCAGTGTTCAGCATCATAGCACACATTCAGCCACACTTGCATCAGAGGATTATTTATTTAGTGCCAGTTCCCTTGGCTGCTTAAATACAATCAGTAATAAGGAACTCGACATTAGCCAAATGTGTTTCACTGTGCATTTTGAAGACTTTCTTAGATAAAAAGCATTTGACAGCTACAAGAATAGAATTTGCTCTACAAAGCATTGAGTTACATACTGGTAACCACACTGCACTACATACAGTCCCTGGTAGTGCAGGGTCTGGATACAGTGTACATGCAGCAGCCAGCTAGCAAAAAAGTATTCTAAACATTTTGCAGTAGAACTTGCGTTATTGGGAGAAGGGAATGTTGGCAAGGACACTGGGAATATCTAACTACTGTTTTGAAAAGTGCCATAGTATCGTTAATGTCCACCTGAGTGAGATGTCCCTTGACACAGCAGCAGGGCTGTTGCTCATGATACTGGCTGCTGCGATTTGGGAATGAGTCTTGGATGTTAGAGGGCTGGAGGAGAGAAAATAGCGGTCGTCCCACAGGTTTCTCTTACTCAGGTTGGTCAGAGGCCAATCCCTGCTGCATGAGCACCACCTGAGTGTGCCCAGGAAGTGCTAGCCTCTCGGGGATGGGAGGAGAAGGGGAGATGCTCCAGCTCTGTAGCAGACAGGTGCCCATGGTGTAGTGTACGCACTGCACATTCACAGACAAATGTCTTGGGAGGGAGAAACCATGGAATTCCACTCCACCCCAGAAGGATGACGCTGGCAGCATTCAGGGTTTGAGCTGTCCACCCAGCACGACAGAGCTTTCCTACCACTGCAGTCGGATAACTTTGGAGGGGATAGCTACCTCCTGAAGGCCCACTGTGGGAGCATTCCCTATGGGGCAGGTAAACGGAGCTTCCTTGGGTTCGAGCCTGTGTGAGGGTGGAGTGTCTGCCATGCTGATATGAACTAAGGCAGGGCTTTTCAGGGAGTAAAAACTAAATAAATAAATAACTTCTGCTAGGGCAGCCTTAGAGATGGTCAGAAGGGATCTTGGTTTCCTTTTGCATCAGAAAGACAGCACCAACCACAGTGAAGCACACTCTTAGTGCAGTACAGCAGTGTCTGGCACAGCATATGAGCCCAGGACCATTTGATGTTCCTGGTCAGGAGATGAGAGTGCTATCGTTGGAGCCACTGATACTGTAAACACACGTTTCATCTCCAAATGCTAAAGACTTGGTAACACTTTGTGTCCGTTAACTATGCTGTAGTTACAGTGTAACTACATTGTAACTATTGCAATTGTAATGTAGTTGCATGCAACAAACATGTAACTACAGTGTAATTACCCGTTGCATGTAGTTGATGATTACCTATCCTGCAGTTACACTGAAACTGACACTTAAAGTGTGACCAAAGACCTTTTTGAATTAAGCAGTATCACCACACTTTAGGGTCATTATATGCCATTCAGACTTCTTGAATTGGCATTGATAATGCAGCACATACAGAGTAAGCCAATGTAGATGTAATCAGGCCTTCCCAGTTTAATTTATTTCATTTCATTGTTTAATATTATATAATAACTGGTAACCCCCCCCCTATAATGACTGAATTTCCACTCCTGATAAAATGCCATAATAACCCGCTGAATTCCTAGTAACTCAGTAGTGGGGTGTTACGGCATTTTCCTCCTCACACTCCATGTGCCTCCCACTCTAGAACACACTCACTGGCAGAAACACTGCTTCTAGGGACATGGATATGTTGTTCATCCACACTCATTGGCAGGTATCCTTGCCGCTTTAAATCTTGCCGGAAGGTCTTCAAGCTTGCTCCTCCCACCCACCCGGGTGGTATAACTCTCAGCTCCGCCCCATGACGCCAGATCTTCCTTACCGCTTGGAAGCTCAGGTTCCCTCCTTAACGCTCTGCGTTTGAGACTGGTTCCTATTTCTCCGTTTGCGGATTTAAAAATAAATTTTGCGAAAAAGACTTCAGTCTTCGATCCCTCGCGGCTGCGATGGACAAATCGACTCCCGGATTTCGGAGATGCCCATGCGGGCAGAAGATGTCTCGAGACGGATCCACTCCGCGTGTGTCTACTGCTTAGGCCTTGAGCACGACCCGCAGGCTTGCGACCTGTGCTCATCTTTCTCGGCCTACGTCCTCGAAGACCGTGCTGCCCGATTGCAACTGGGCCGTCCCGAGAAGCGTTTCCCTCCGGTGAAGTCCAAGGAGGCCTGGTTGGCGGTGTCCGCGGCGGCGGGCTCGGCGGATCAGCTCGAGCGGATGATCGCCCTCGAAGAGGAGGTGGCGCGGGCCGTATCTTCCTCGGCCGCGGCATTTATCCCGCTCTCTCTGGGTTCTTCCTACACGGCTTCTTTTAAGGAGCTTTGTCTGTCCCTCTCCACTAAGGGAGAAGGGCCTACGTCTGCTGGACCTTATTCTCGGTCCAAAAAGAAGGACAGGGGTAAGTCCCTCCGTCGACGCTCTTGGGAGCGGGAAAGGTCCCTCTCCCCGAGTCGTCGACCGTCGGCTTCAGTCGACCGCTCGGCTTCGGCCACTGGCCTCACGGTGTCCCGTCAGGTCAGTTGACCGAGACTCCCACCGGCAAGTCGAGATTTTTCTCGACCCGTTGGGCAGGGCTGTCGCCTTTAGCGAGATTCCCCTCTCCCGGTTCCCCGGGAGGGTTGAGGATCCCGTGGGCTCGCCTGTGCCTCCGTTCGGAGCCCTCGGATGGACCATCCGAGCCGAAGGAGTGCGGTTCCGGCCGACACCTCCCGCACCGACCTCGGAAATTCCGGGACTCGGTCTCGGACCTCTTCGGGTCAGCCGATCCCACCGTCATGGCGGTCTCGGTCTCGGCACCCGCGGTAGCGCGTCGCCGCTCGTCCTCCTCTCCGGACGAGGAGGCTTTAGCGTAAGTCGTCGGCCAGTCGAGGACCTTATGTTGCAACAGCTCCTCCTGGCCAGGAGTAAGCCGACCCGTCGCCTTCACGACCATTAAATTGGCTGTCACGGAGCGGCCGACACAACCCCTCGACTTATCCGAGGAGCCTATACCCAGGCGGTTGTTCGCAAAACCAGCTATCCACCGATTCGGTGGAACCTCCGCCTCCACAGCCACGGTGGGGCTCCGACCAAGGATTCTCGATCGGCTAAGGTCTACCCCATCGGCTGTCAGTTACCCTCACTCCCGACCGACCTCGGCAGGTGAAGGTGGCTCAGGCCAGAGGCAGCTCTTGAGGACTCTTCCGAGTCGAAGATGATTCCTCCTTTTTCTCCAAGCAACTGGACTTGGAGTCTTCAGGAGGTCAGTCAATGGACGATAGCCCGTCGTCCTTCCTAGGACTGCTTCGGCTCATCTCGGAGTCCACCGGGATGGAGCTCGAACCCCGTTCCAAGCAGGCCAGGGTATCCCTCGGAGATTCTGGACCGAGGGATTCTCTGGCGGAGGCCTTTCGGTGGCCGAGGCCATAGTGGGTCGGCACTGGAGCTTTGGCGGCGCCCTGCTTCCTGCCCTGCGCCTTGGCCAGGATGGCCAGGAAGTATACGGTCCCCTACGGTTCCTTGTCCGGTTTTGGAACACCCTCTGCTGAGGGTTGGTTACCGACAGCGTTTTCGGCGCGCCCGGCGTAGCGCCAGGGATGTGGACAAACCTCCTGACAAAGGTCAAGAATTGGACTATGTCGGTGAAAAGTCACGCTGCGTCCTCTCGACGCCGTCAGGCCAGTTCGGCCGTCCTCATGGCACATTTTCTCATGCCCTGTTGGGCTCCCTGGATGAGGTCATCCCTCATCTTCCGCCGATCTGCAAACTACGGTTAAGCAGGTGCGGGACCAGGACAGGGCAGTGGCCAAACAGCAGCTCCAGACTGCTTTGGATATAGGGACTCATTGTGCCAGATCGGTGGCGGCCGCGGTGGCTATCGTCGGCGGGCTTGGCTGAGATATCCACCTTTGCCGGATACCCAGCACAAGTTGGCGGATGTTCCCTTTTTGGGGACTGACCTCTTCGGCCCTGGGGTGGAAGGTCACCTGCAGAGGATCGAGAAGTCCAATGCTACCTTGGACTCGGTCTCTTCCGCTCAGAAGGACAAAGGCCGCAAACCACAGCCTAAGCCCTTTCGTCCTTCTGTGCCCCGGCGCCCGGCTCAGCAACGTCAGGGCCAGCAGGCTCGGCCTTGGCATCCCAAACCCAAGACGCCGGCTTCCTCTAACAGGAGGCAGGGAGGAAAAGGCCCAGGAGGTCCCTCGGCCGGTCCCTCCTCCAAGCCTGCCCAGTGACGGGCTGAGGGGTGTCGCCCCCATTCCCGTCACCTTACCCCTGGGTCCCCCCGTGGGGGGACGGCTCCGGCACTTCCGTTCCGCCTGGTCCGCTGTTACCATGGACAGGTGGGTCTTGGAGGTGGTGGGAAGAGGCCTGCCTCTGGAATTGAGCAGGCACCACCCTTCAGGCAGTCGCCCCTCGGGGAGCTTGGGGTCCCAGCCTCACTGGCGGCTCGTCGAGCCGACGCCGGCTCTCCTCCTCCAGAAGGAGGTGATAAGAGAGGTGGGACCCTCCTTCAGACCCAGGGTTTGTGTCCAGGTACTTCCTGGTTCGAAGCGGATGGGGGCTGGCGCCCCATTCTCAAACCTACGACCTAAACAAGTTCCTAAGGTCTCGAACCTTCAGGATGGTCACTCTGGCTCAGATAATACCATCCTTGGAGCAGCGTGTGGTTCTGCTCTCTGGACTTGCAGGGACGCGTTTTTCACGTCCCTATCCGTCTGTCTCACCAGAGATTCCTTCGCTTCGAGCAGAAGGATCCCTTTTGAGTTCAAGCCATGCCCTTGACTGTCTCCAGCTCCAGGGTCTTCACCAAATGCATGGCAGTGGTGACAGCATTCCCTGCGGCGCCGAGGGTCCGGTGTACCCTTACCTGGACGACTGGCTGATAGCAGCTCCCTCCAGGAAGGAGGCGGGTGGTCAGAGATCTGGCCCTCCAGGTCTGCTCTCAACTGGGCCTCCTTATCAGCGAGGCCAGTCGTAACTTCGAGCCAAAGCAGGTGATTCTATTCATCCGAGCGCAGCTCAACTCTCTTCGAGCCAGGCGCGGCTCCAGCGGACAGGGCGGGGTTCTTTCCTCCTTTGCCCGATCATTTCTGGTTGGGCAATTGCTCTCCCGGGACTTCCTCGCCTCCTGGGTCTCATGGCCAGCGTGGTCCGTTGGGCCCACTGGAACTGCGTCCCCTTCAATGGGGACTGGCCAGCCAGTGGTCTGGCTGCAATCCTTTGGACCAGCTTGTGCGGTGACACAGGGATGTGAGCAGCTCTCCAGTGGTGGACCGTTCCAGATCATTTGCAGGAGGGCATCCCATTAATCCGCCCGAGCCGACGGTCTCTCTATCGACGATGCCTCTCTGATGGGTTGGGGTGCCCATCTGGGGAACACCGGGCTCATGGCCTCTGGTCCCAGCGGAGTCGATGCCACATCAACCTGCTGGAGCTCCGGCGGTCCGCCTAGCTCTCACGCCTTTGCTCCGTTCCTCCGGGGTCAAGTGGTCCGAGTCAGGCGGACAATACCACGACCATGTTCTATCTAAACCGCCCAGGCGGGGGCGCTCCATGCTTCTATGCAAGAAGCTCTCCGCATTTGGTCACTCGTCGCGCAGCCTGGGCAGATCTCCTAGCCATTCATGTGGCAGGGCCTCCAACACCCTGGCCGATGCCCTGGGCGGATAGGGGCTGCATCCCACAGTGGTCTCTCCCACGGAGGTAGTACAGCATCTGTTCTCCCATTGGGGCACCCTCAGGTGGACCTGTTACGCCTCCAGGAGAGCGAAGCTGAGACTGTTCCATGCCCGCCCCCTCAGCAGGGCTCGCTGCAGGGGATGCCTTCTTGAGGCAGTGGACCCGGGCCTCTTTCGCCTTCCCCATTTCCCTTGATCCACAAGGTGCCTCTGCAAGGAGGGACAAGGCGCAGGTGATTCTGATAGCCCCAGACTGGCCTCGCCAGTTCTGGTACCCAGATCTCCTCAGTCTCAGCTCCAGGACTCGCGGCAGCTTCCAGCTCGCCCGGACCTGCTCTCAGTCAATCAGGGAAGGTGTTCCATCCGGACCTTCAATCCCTGCACCTGACGGCCTGGTTCCTGGCTGCAGAGTTCCAGGCCTTGGGTCTTTCCGACGAGGTCCTCAATGTAGTTAGGCGTCCCGTAGAGTCGACCAGAAAATGCTATGCCTTCAAATGGAAAAGGTTTTCCATTTGGTGTCAGAACAAGGCTTGGACCCTTCCTCCTGTTCCTTGGCAAGCATCTTGGACTATTTATGGTCCCTTTCTAATCAAGGGCTTAGGTCGACGACCCTAAGGGTGCACCTGGCAGCCATCTCTGCTTACCGGGCGCGGGCCGGGAAGCAGTCGGTGGCGCAGGAGAAGGTGGTCTGGCGCTTTTTCAAAGGCCTTGATCACATTTCCCCTCCAGCGGGAACCCCCACCTCCGTGGGATCTACTGCTGGTACTGGCAAAGCTCATGGGCAAGCCATTCGAACCTATGCACAGGTGTGCTCTCTCTCACCTGTCGTGGAAGACCGCCTTCTTGGTGGCTATCACGTCAGCCAGAAGGATGGGAGAGCTCCAGGCGCTCTCCATCGAGTCTCCTTACCTGGTCTTCCACAGGGACAAGGTTGTCCTGCGCCCTCACCCGAAATTCCTTCCGAAGGTGGTGCCGGAGTTTCACCTTAACCAGGTGTTGACTCTGCCGGTGTTCTACCCAATCACCTCCCGGAGGCCGAATATAGAGCTCCATACTTTGGACCCTAGAAGGCTCGCCTATTACAAAAGGCGACGGCTGAAATTGGGAGAGGTTCGCCAGCTGTTTGTCACCTCACGCTGAAGTCAGATCTGGCAGACCTGCAGCCAAGCGGACGATAAGCAGGTGGGTCACCCCTGCATAGATCTCTGTCTATAAGTTGGCGGGCATGGAGCCTCCCAGAGGGATAAGAGCTCATTCCACCCGCCATACTGCTCACGGTGGCTGCTTCCAGGGACGTCCCTATCCAGGAAATCTGCAGGACTGCTACCTGGAAGTCAGCAAACACCTTCATTACCCATTACCCATCGACCTTGAGTCACGCCGGGATGCTGGTTTTGGGGCCTCAGTTCTCAGTCTCTCTTTCCCAAGTAAGTATTGGGGTGTCGTCTTGCCCCCCTCCTCCCGGAGAACTGCTAGGAGTCTGCCAATGAGTGTGGATGAACAACATATCCATGTCCCTAGAAATACAGGTTACTCACCTGTAACAGGAGTTCTAGGAATGGTATATATTGTTCATCTACAAACCCTGACCTCCCGGCCGACGCACAACACAGAGCTTCCAGCGGGCCAGATCTGGCGTCATGGGGCGGAGCCGAGAGTTATACCACCCGGGTGGGTGGGAGGAGCAAGCTTGAAGACCTTCCGGCAAGATTTAAAGCGGCAAGGATACCTGCCAATGAGTGTGGATGAACAACATATACCATTCCTAGAACTCCTGTTACAGGTGAGTAACCTGTATTTATTGTTTATGTCTCTATTGAATCCTTGCCCCAGTTATTATGAAAAATAATTCCTGTGCAAGGTTTCAATTGTCATAACTTGCACAGGCATTTTTCTTTATATATTAACTTAGTTATACCTCGGGGGCCATTTTGTGTTAAGGTTAAGCAATGGAAAACTCGGACTTCAAAAAGGGCTCCAGGTGGTAATGATTCATTCCATTTTATTTTTGCTCTGACTGTACAGCTCCTTGAGTCTCAGAGATAAACCACCAAAATAATAAAATCGCCCTACCGTGCCTTGCCAAAATCCTTCATAGAGATGATAAATGGCATGCGTGTGTTGTCCTTGAGTAAACTGTCTTTGACATGTGAGTTACTGTCCAATAACCAAAGTCCTGTTGTCTGATTCTAACCACACATTTACAGTAGTAGCCAGAGATGAGCCCCACTATATTTAGATATATCTAGATAAATGACATGATCTCCGTTCATTTTGATTGGCTTCCCTGTGATTTATTTGGATACAGTGTATCTAGATATTAACTGGAAATCTCTCTAGCTATCACTGTGTGTAGATTGAAGCTCTTCAGTCTCTTGAAGCAGCCTTTTTACTGATTCTGTCAGGACCCATTATACCTAAATTGATTTTCTAAGTTTCTTGGGGTCTGAGTCGATGTTAAACACTTCGCATTTTTCTGTTATGTTTTTGTTGATGGAAACCAGTAACAAAATAATAATTTAATTAATAGCACACTTACTGCTGCTTACAAGTTTACAAAAATCAGTGGCCTTTCTTAGAACAGTGGTTATTCTAGCAGAGCAACAGAGGCAGAAAACCTTTGTTGTTCTTATTTGAATTATTTGATTTAAATCACAGTTTCTGGAACCCCTGAGAGATTAAGAAAATGCAATTTGCGGCACAAAGAGACAGGTCAATATTACATCTGTAATGGATCAAAGTATTCTTTGGAGGATTATAGCACCATGTGGTTTAAATAATACTGACGTTTCAGCTGCAGTATATGGAATAGTATGTGGGGCTGACAGGCTAGAGTTAGTAGTCAGGCGAAATGGTTGTCTCAGGGTCCATACTTTAGCAGGGCCTCCCATTATCATTTCATGACTTAGACAGTAAAGAGAAAAGAGAGCCGCTATCTGATACATAGAAACATAGAAGTGGACAGCAGATAAGGGTCTCCAGGCCCATTCTAGCTGCCTTGTTACTCTACCTATAGTGACTCATCAGGCCCTAATCAGCCTGCTGTCCCAGCAGAAAAAATATATACTATCAAAACCTCTTTGGAAAGAATAAGTATTGATTTGGAAATCTAGGGCCAGGGGTATCACAAATTTCTCTTGGTTTTTAGCAGAGTCACTAAGGAATACCCTTGGGAGAGGGGATAGCGGCAGTAACTACAATGTCCCACTGTGCTGTTCACGCAGCATTACAACACTTGCAAACTGGTCACAGGCTGCTGTGCCCTTCATGAGTTGCCACCTGTTAAAAGCAGCATTTTGCTAGTGTCCTGGATAAATACGATACATTACGAAAGAAATAAAGAACCAGAGCACCATTGAAAAAGAGCTGTGGCTCAATGACTTTGTACCACTCCTGATTACTTTTACTTATTACTAACTGGTAACAAAGGGATGGAGGATGAGCCAGCAAGGGGGGACCACTAGCAAATCTGGATGCAAAAGAGGGAATGGGAAATTTGTACTGACAAACCAGGGATTGCATCATTACCTGAAGGAGTCTATACTGGTAATCGGGAAGTGGAGACTGCATCAGTAGCGGAAAATGCATTTGTTGATGGTGGAAACCTGCATTAGCACAGGGAACTGAATTGTATGACGGAGTGAGGGACTGGATCAGGTGATGTGCACTGCACCGGGTGACTGAGAGACCATATCAGGAGACTGGTACACTATAGGCATGGCCCTAGGGATTCTGTGATTCTGCAGTTGCGGAATTTTCCATAGAATTTATGTAGCGCCAGGAATTAATTGTTTTTGATGAATTTTCATTCAAATATACAGTTTTTCCATAGTGCCAGGCTCCCTTACCCATCTTGTTTATCCTGACACCCGTCCTCTCGCTTGGTAGGTGATGTCATCCATGACATCACTTCATATTTTAGCCAATGGCAGGGCTGCATTCTGCCACAGAAATTAATAAATCATGCCGTAGAAATCAGAAAATTCTGCCGCATTGCACTAGGGGCCCTAACTGTAGGGTGATTGGAGATGGAATTTGGGAAGGATAGGGGCCTCTGTACAGCCAGAGTCCTTGCAGCAGGGACAGGTTGGGGCCTGACCACCCAGAATGGTGGTGCATTGTAGCACTGTGACATTCAGCAGTCATGTCACACCTATATACAGCAGCACATTTATAAGCAGTCACCAGAATGATCTTCTTCAAGGGATCCATAGGGCCTGTCTTGAATTAGTGCCATCTTTGCCAGGTCCCTACGGAATATTAGAGCTTTGACATGGACAGTGTGCAGCCTTTAGAGCAGGTATGCCCAACAGCACGGTTCCTTTTTAACTGCCAGCAGTAAACATTGGATTCTGTGGGACCTGATTTTCAGATATTCTGCCATCAAAGATTCTACCTTTGTAGTCGATTTGGCTTCAATGTGTAGTTTTAAATTTAAACTTTGTAACGTGTCAATTTTATATATGTATTTTTTTACTACAACACACCATTGCCTAAGTGTTTCATAACCCTAACTCCTCTCCTTTTCATCACTGTAACTAAGGGAACAACATTTCTAATCCAATAAAGGCACTCGTGACATCTGAAGAAAGTCTGATGTGATGTTAAGTATTGACCTATCTGCCTGGGCTTCACAGACAAGGCTAGAAAAGACAAAGAAATCTGTAGAGTATTCCATAAAAGATGTTGGAGAAGTAATGCCTCTCAGTAACAGGCAAAAGACCTTGCCTACCCCTCCAGATTTTGAGGTAAGACTGTTTCTCCTCATAGATTGGTGTTGCTTGAGAGCCACAGGTGATTAACATTGAAGAACTCCAACAAAAAGCAGTCAAAGAAAAAAGAATTGCAGGAGCTTGATCGCCTTTTGATCTTGAGTGAGGTTGTACTCGCTCTCGAAAGACCAGCGATGCTGTACTTCCAGAATACTCACTCCGCCACATGTACCAAGGTGTTTGTTTCTTGATGCAAATTACTTGTTGCCAGATTCCAGTGCTGAGGTAAGAACAATGCCAACAACACTTCAGGTGCCAACCAAAACATTGGTCTGTTCTACAGTCATCTCAACTCCGTTTTGTTGCTGAAGACCCTGAACACAGTGTGGACAATGACTGCCTATGCTCCAGTGCCATCAGGCCTATCTAACAAGCAAACAGTTATGCAGGTGTCACTGATGTCAGAATGATTGGAAAAGCACATGACTCCATAGTGGTTGACCCGACCCTGTCAGTCATGGCATCCTCGGCTCCAGCAGCCACTACTACATCACCAGTACCTGTGGCTCAGGTTATCACTACTCCTCGGTGTTTCACTGAGCTGGACCAGGAAGAAGAACCTGTACATTATAACCCTGTGGTTTATAAAAAGGAATATAATTCAGAATACAGAAATGATGAGTGGGTGGACCTGCTAGAAAGGTGACAGTCGAGTTCTTCCGTATCCTCCAGTCATGTATATTCTACATGTAACATAACCACAATCCCACTAGAAGACATGTCCCTTCAAAACTTGATCAGTACTGTACCGGAGGTACTCCAGTTTGAAGTAGCCATGGAGGACTCATCTAGGAAATGCCTAATTGATTTCTTGGAAATTCCATCTGCCTCATCAGTATGCATTTCTCCCATCATTACAACATTTAACAATGGCCCTTCTTACTTTATGTATTAAATTCACCAGAAATACCTTGATAATAAGTTGGTTTTACTACGAATAGAAGTGGGATAACCCAGATACAGACAAAATTAGTCTTGTCATTCTTTCTTATCACTAATGTTCTTTACTGGCATGTCTCATCATGCACAATATTTAAGCAGTAAGACATGACAGAGGGTGTGTTGTTATGATATAATCCCACTCTCCTGTGCCAGACTACACAAGTCAAATGCAAGTGTGGCTCACCAGGGGTTTGAGAAAAAAAAACTGGCTTACTGCTATTATGAAGCAGTACAGTAGTTCAAACATTTTATTTAAAATGAAAACAAAACCACCAGGCCTGGCCCACTGGCACTGGCAGTACTCATCGTGCTCCAGTGTGGGAGACCCAGGTTCACATCTGAGCAAGACTTCCTCTTTCTGGGATGATGGGGTTTAGCAGCAGTGCAGAGGAAGTGCTCTCATACACTTGGAGGAGGGAGATCATGCCACATAGCACAGGCTCCTCCTATGGAGATTTGGAATGGTATGGGATGTTTTGGGGGGACTACAAAATGTCCTGCCTCTTCCCCCCTCCCCCGGCCAACACAGTGTGGACTGGA
The DNA here is from genome assembly GCA_016271365.2 of Neoceratodus forsteri. Lineage (NCBI taxonomy): Eukaryota > Metazoa > Chordata > Ceratodontiformes > Ceratodontidae > Neoceratodus > Neoceratodus forsteri. Next base: position 760,867,908 of record CM057456.1, on the reverse strand, counting down.
TCCAGAGATTGGTGGGGGAGGATCTGTTGGGGGGGGTTGGGGGGTAAAACTGCTTTTTGATTGGGAAAAAATGCTTACCATCAACCCCTTGCCACTGTCGTAATGCACACCCAGCCTGGCTTCCTGCAGTTACAAACTTTGTTCTGGGCTGGCACAGAGGGTTGAGGGCATCATGCCTCCTGTCACACCAGCGACCTGGGTTCGAGAACAACCTCAGGTCATCAGGGAGCTGGCATGGGGGGGCAGGATTGAGCAGCTTACCAGTAGCTCTCCTCTCCTGGGGAGGTTGTCCCTCCTCCCCCATAGTTCCACTGCCACTGAGTGGAGGTCTGATGGCAGCATAGGTGGGAGCGGGCAGTGAGTAGGGAGGGTGTCTCGAAGCGCAGCATGCAAATGTCCCCACATGCACGCATCCGAGATGGGGGTGGGTGTAAACAAGTGTAAACAATACTAGAAAATATAAATAAAAATTAAAAAAACAGAAAAACGTTGGTCCCCACTGCCTCTGGGCTGGCCCTTGCCTCACAGGGTTGCTGTCTGTCAGGGACTGGCTCAACTGGAGTTGGGATTTTAGCACCCTGTGGGGCTGTCAGGCAGGTTCAGAGGATGGCCGATGCATCAGGCAAAGCCTGTGCAGATGGGGAAGAAAGGGAGAAGAGTTGCACCCAGAAGGTAAATAAAGAATAAATAAAAAGACTCACCTGAAGCCTCCGTACGTAGGCACCCTGCTTCACAAAATGACAGCCTGCACACATGACTTTTGTGAATGCCACGTGGGATGCACACAGATCCCAGTCAGTCAGGAGCCTGGATTTCCATTACACTCATGAAATGGATGGAAACAATGCTGAAATCTGGCTGATTGACAGTACTTTCCAACTGTGGTTATACTGAACAATAGAAAGTTCTACCATTAGGCTTTGCACTTACCTTTGTAGTACTATATCCCTCTGCCGTACTTGGGTTCTACAACAGCAGTGCTACTCACTAACCTAGCATAAAGTAACTGAACTATTTTTTTTTTTTTTACATATACTGTAGGCCTACACTTTAAAATAATCATTAAAATATTTTAAAAATATTTTTACATTTTGTTAATGAAAACAAAAGCTCCATTTCATAATCATTAATACGCTCCAGGGTGTGCTATATCATAGAAGATTGTTACTTCTTTGGTGGTTGAGGGCACTCAGTTGTGCCTCAAGCCAAAACATCAAAAGGTGTGACAATATCCCATGAAATCCACACCCTGTGGTGTATTATTGCTAAATTATACAGTGGGCTGGATATTCAAAAGGGTTGCACCATGCGTAATAGGGTTGCACCTGCGTAAGTCCGAAATTACGCCATTCTGCCATATTCAGCAGGAGGCATTTGCGTCCCCCAATTCAAGTTGAGCAACAGCGCAATGCTAACGAAGGCATGCTGAACCAGTGGAGGAGGAACCATGCATAAACTGCACAGCCCGATATTCAGCGGGCTGTGCAGAGTTGTGCAGGCACAACCCCCAACCTGCGTTTGCACAACTTTGAGCCAAAAAAAAAAGGAGTAGGTCGAGGGCCACCCACAGGTGAGCTGGCGCATTGCAGGATGCAACACAGCTGCTGCCACCTGTGGGTGGCCCTCAACCTTCTCCCTGTGCCACCCCTGCAGCCCAATCGCCCGGGCATATAGTAACCCCTCTCCCCACGACTGTCCCGATCGCGGGCAGATGTCGAAAATACCCCCCACCCCCAACTGGCCCGGTCGCGGGCAAAAGTGAAAAAATAAAACCACCCCCACCAGCCCCAATCGCGGCACCAAAGTTTCAACCCCGACCATATCCTGGTGGTCAGTGGACGTAAGCCCGATCACGGGCTGCAAAATATTCAACCCCACCCCCAGAACATATCCCTGGTGGTCAGTGGACTGCTAACCCCGATCGCGGGCTGCAAAATGTTTAAACCCCAAGACCATATCCCTGGTGATCTAGTGTCCCCACCCCATCCACCCGAAGCTCCACCACCTCGCTCCCCGGTGGCGGCAGCATCCCACTCGCCTGCCGCCCTGCCCGACTGACTGTCGATGAGGCTGCACACCCACTGGTGCAGAGCAAGAGCCAATGGGCGTGCAGCCCATACCGTACAAGGCAGTCAGATATGTGAATGAATTCATTCATTCACATATCTGTCCAATAATGAATGAATTCATTCACATATCTGGACTACTCTCTGATATGGGCTGCGCGCGATTGGCTCTTGCTCTGAACAATATGCAGCCTGAGCAGTCAGTCAGCGGGCGGCAGGTGGGTGGGATGCTGCTGAGGGAGCAGGGTGGTGAGGCTTCATGGGGGGTGAGACGATTAGATCACCAGGGATATGTCTTAGTGGGGAGGTTTAAACATTTTGCAGCCAGCGATCAGCTTTCGTCCACTGGACCACCAGGGATATGTTCTTGGGGATGGGGGTTTAAATATTTTGCAGCCATGATCGGGCTGGTGGGGAGAAGGTTGTACTATACGTTTGCCTGCGATCGGGCTTCATGGTCACTGGACCACCAGGGATATGTCCTGGGGGGTTGACACTTTGCTGCCCACGATCGGGCCAGTCAGGGGTGGGGATTTTACTTTTGCCTGCCATGGGCTGCAGGGCGCGGTCCCCGACGGCTGCTACCTGGCAGGGTGCCAGGTGCAAGTCTGGGATCGGCGCACCCGCATGCTAATGGCATGCAAATGGGGCCGCTAAATAGATGCAAATGGCCCCCCCGCGCTTTCTGGCGAATTATGGCCCCATTTGCATGTCACCTTTGAAAAATGGGAAATTTGTGCATGGTGCAATGGTACTTGCGCCACCGCCATCAGATGCTCCACTCTGACCACTTGCAGTGGCGCAAGTTCCACTGTGCCATGCACAGTGGCTGTGGCCAGGTGATATCTGAAGAGCTGCTCAGTAGCGCAACTCCTTTGAATATCGCCCCGGCCACACCCCTGCGCAACTATTTTGTGCAGCGCAAGGGCTTGCGCCACAAAATAGCGCAGTTTGAATATCCAGCCCAGTGTGTTTTCACTTTGTTGCCATTTCCTACTTGTCTATGACAAAAGAAAAGTTATTGACCATGGGTTCTGCAACTCTGACAGTATATACTATAATAGAATGGCTCATTTTGTGCTCTGCTAGGGGCTCATTGTAGTATAAGTGGCCTTGTATGAGCCTCTGAGTCCTCTACTAATTCTTTGGCCTTAAATGGAGCCATTACAGTCCTGAAATTGCTATTCCCAAAAATGTATTTAGCTATCATGTATTTCAAAACTTTTACCAGGATAGACATACTGAGCTGCTAACAGCTCATTGCCAGATGTATCCTGAGGGTGAGGGGAAATGGAGGTAAATCAAGAGATGGCAAAATTGAATAGTATAACAACATTTCAAAAATAGAAGTCATACACAGCAATACAGTACATCAGAGGAGCAAACCATAAACACTGAAGGCAAATCAATACAACAGATACATGTTGCAGATAACATTTAGTTTTGATAGGCATGGGAAAACTACTCGTACAGGTATAGCCTGGGTATGAGAACAAATTGTCCAGGGCAGTATTAATAGGGAGGAAATCAAGAGGTAGAGGATCATGGAGAGATGCAGGTAGGAGTAGAAAAGTCACAAAGAAGAGACTTAAGGGAGAAAGCAGAAGAGGCAGAGTGGACTGACAGGGGGAAGGAGGACCAGAGTTTAGGAAAGCAAAATGAGAAAGCAGATTGACCAACAGTAGATTTCCTAGAAGGAATGAAGAGGGAATGGGAAATATTGTTGCAGAGAGGGTAAGAGGAGGAAGAAGGAAGAGGAGGGGATAGTATGGATGTAGGGTATCAGGGAAGGGAACCAAACTGAAAGTTGGATATAAAGGAGACATAATGGGAAAGGCACCTGACATCAAGAGAGGGGAGTGGAAAGACAGAGTAGGGAGAACAGTGGTGAGTACAAGGGGGACAGTTTAAGGCAAAATGACAGAAAGAGTGAAAGAGTGTGTCCAGTCTGGCAAGGGAGGATTTGAGAGCTCCACTACAGACTGTGTCATCACAGTCAAATATAGGGAGACTCATCTTTAAAACACAACTACAGGATGGAGTGCCGTGAGACAGTTTTGTACTGTGAGACAGCGAAACACTGTTTATGCCGATGTTGCTCTTACTTGTTTTTAGCTAGCTTTGCTTTTGACTGCTGGGTGTAACTACGGGGACAGTTTAAACTAGAAGGGCTGGTTGGCTGTTGCCATAGCAACCAGCAGCAGGGTAACTGGGGCTCCGTAGGACACAGGAGCTGTTAGGGACTGTGTTCTAGTATGGATGCACATTTACACTGACCCTGCTGAGACGTTCAGAGCTGTCAGAGAGCTACACTTGACCCGTGAATTTTAAATAGAGCAAGGGATTATTTACATTTTGCAGGGCTCGAGTTAGCGTGTGACTTAGCTACTTCTGGGTAACATGCTATTTAACTCTGCCTGCACAGCAGTGGGGCACATGGTGTGGTGGCGCGCAGGCGTGGTGCAGAGCGTCGCATGAGCATGCGGCATGTCTCCATGTGTCTGTCGTGTCAGCCATGGAAGCTGTGGACTGGGGCAGAGATATTACTATTCACACTACATTAGACAATTCTGACATATGTTAGCAGTGAGTAATATCTAGGTTTAGTAGCTGGTTAGTTGTTAGGTCATTTATCTTGGTATGTACTTCTGACTGATTATGGCTTTCAAAATATTAACATTAGATGATAACCTGGGGATTAAAAGTGCAGTGGTTGCAATAGGTACAGAATCATAGAGGAGAAAACCACACACCAACATTTTGTATGTGATAAGTGCATTCATAAAATAGAACTTATAAATGAATTGAACAGATTCTGTACAAAGTTAGAAACTCTTGAAAAGAGTCAGGAGGAAATGGTGGCAAAATTAAAAAATGTAACTAGTTTAAATAAAACTCCTGCTCCTAATACCAGTCAGGAGCACTTAAGAGATGTGCACTAAGAGGAAGCATGATAAAGGTGAATTAGAAATAGAGGTGGAGGACTGGGCATTGGTGACCAACATTAAAAGGGAAAAAAAAAGGAGGAGTAGTCCACTAAAAGTCTTTACAGAAATAGCCACAGAAAGAGTCCCAGTTACTATGGAAACAAATCACACTATTCCTAGTCAGAATAGTACTATCGACGATTGTGTCCTACCAACAACAAATAAATACCCCAGGTGTGTGTAACAACCTTGTCCAAACTCATGACTTACTGATTCTAGAGCCTAATGAGGTAATTACACATCTAATTCCGGTATTAAATGTATACTCCATTTTCTCTGAGAACGAGAAAGCCTCAGGAACAGACGGTGGTGTCTGTCATAGCCCCTCAAGCCATTCATAATGTGCAGAGGCAAGTTATAGTTATGGGTGATTCAATAATTAAGTTACATGCGAACATACGAATGTGCCAGCAGAAACAGACCACCCGGTCTCTCCAAGTCTGCTCGAGTGTACAGCCAACACCCTTAGTTTGCAGCTGCCCCAAGCCCCCCTCCCTTTTGTCATCCCACTGCCACCCCCCACCCTCACTCTCCCCTGTTCCCTGTCCATTACTTTTGTAGAGATGATAAAGAGAATATAATGGTCAGTTCGTTTTCAGGAGCAAAAGCCTCGAATTTAACATGTAATGGTGGATAATGTCCTTAATAATACATGTGGGTATCAATGATCTCGGAACAAAATCATAGGCAGAGTTTGAACATAATTTTAATAAGTTAGCAGATCAAGGCTGGAAATGAGAAAGGAAAAGTGTGGCCCACTGGGAACTGAATCTCAGACCTCTGGTATGCCATTCCAGCACTCTGATTATTAAGCTACATGCTCACATGGTCAGAGTGCCTGAGGAACTTCCTTAAATCCACACATTCCTTTCACAAGTGTGTTGCGTAATCCTGCAACTAGAAACTAGGCGAGAAGTGGTATTTCTGATATATGTTCCTAGTTGCAGGATTACACAACACACTTGAGAAAGCAATGTGTGGATTTAAGGAAGTTCCTCTAGCACTCTGACCATGTGAGCCTGTAGCTTAATTGTTAGAGTGCTGGAACGGCATACCAGAGGTCTGAGGTTTAGTTCCCAGTGGGTCACACTTTTCCGTTCTCATTTCCATCCTTGATTTAAAATATGCCTTGCAGGGGCTAAACTGCCCTTAGAGAAGTGGTATTTCTAATAAGTTTGCAGACAAATTAATAATTAAACATTCCGAGATTGCATTCTCAGAAATCCTACCTTTTACCCAAGCGTCTGCCTGTAGGCGGAGTTGGATATCTTGAGCCAGCTGCTGCTTAAAGAACTGGACAAGTGAGAGGAAGTTCCATTTCATTAAACACTGGGAAAAATGTATTAATAGGTCAGAAATGTATTGCAGAGATGGCCTGTATTTAAGCTTTAAGGGCAGTAGGTTACTAGGCAGAAAAATCAAGAATGAAATATCAAGATATTAAACTAGAAGGGCTGGAGGAGATGGGTCATCTGGGGTCTGAGGGTCATCTTAACACCTCAGACAGTAGCATGACTAGGGTAAAGCTGACTAATAAACTAATTAAGATATTGTATCTTAATGGCAGGAGTCTAAATCAAGGCAAATTAGTGGAACTATTCTGTTTAAGTTAAAATATGGAAGTGGATATAAATCTTATCTGTGTCAGTCTTCACCATCCATCACATGTGGGTAAGTGGCCAGAGGTCAAAACCCCCGAGGAGTTCTTTATTTGGGGATGGGTGGAACCAGCATAGCGGCACTGCCCTTGAGCCGGCGCATTATGTAGGCTCAGCGGGTTGGCGTTAGCTGTCTCCGCCCACCTCCCTGCCAGTTCTTCATCTCTCACCATAGAGTCGCACCTCATGTGGAGCTCCTGAGAGAAGACTGCATCAGAGCTTGACCTAGTTTCGTGTTTGGCCTATCCCGTCAAAAAAAGTACCATCGGTTCTGTTTTGCCACCTACTCAACGCTGCTGACTGGTAAGACCATTCCTTTTATTATTTCCAGCAACGTTGAGTATGTTTTTTGATTGTTTTACCATTGAACATATCTGGTATGGGGGACAAGAAGTCGTCGAAAATGGGGTGGCTTCCTATGCGTCGGTGCCCATGCAGCTGTCAGTATTCCGTTACCGACCAGCATGATCATTGCCTTACCTGTCTTGGCCTGTTTCACGACATGGATTTGTGTGACGCCTGCTTTTCCATGTACAGTCGAGTTGTCGAGCTTTGCAGTGGAAGGTCGGACGAGTGCCGCTGACTTTCGGAGGGTGGTCCTGCACTCATAAGGCCTCTCTCGGCCCTTTCTTTGGGTCCCCTCCTGGTTCTATGTGGACCGCAGAGGAGGGGCTTCTGCCTCTTTGAGCCTTGCCACTGCGGGGGGCCCCTTTTGCGGTGCAGGAAGCCCAGTCCATTCCTTTCAGGGGGTGGGCAGGAGGCAGTGCTTTGGCACTCACCCCTTCAGGGGCGAAGGCACCCCCGATGTTGCGTCCTGGGGCCCGTGGTGCAGTTGTGGGTCTCGGCATCACTTGCAGCGTGGGGGTCCCTGACGGCACCGTGGTCAGTTCCGGTCCGCCGCTCGGTGCCATTTCTGCAGTTAGCACCATTTGCGACGTTGATAGTGGGGACGGTATCATGGGAAGTTCTACAGCCCCTTCTGTGGCTGTTTCTAGTCTCGGCATCGTCTCTGGCACCAAGATTGGAGACTGTACCGTTCGCGCGCCGTGGCGAGTGATAGCGCTGTGGGTGGTGCCGTTCTTCCTCTTGGCGCCGTTTGTGGTGCTGAGGGGGGTCTCAGTGGTGCTGTCTCCGACTACGGTGCCGTTCGTGGCGACATGGGAGAGGACTGATTCCGGCCTCGGCGCCATAGTTGGAGCTGTTTCTTCCTCCGGTGCCGTTCGCGGTGCCAAGGAGGAAATCTGCACCAACTGTGGTGCCAGGCCTCAAGTTGACACATTTGTCAGTCCAGGTTTGAGGTGAAGGGCTCTTTTGGAGTCCGAGGGGTCTGGGTTCAATGCGGTAGCCCTTCTCTGGGACCCACCTGGGCTCGAGGAGGAGCCACAGTGCAGACCCTCATCTTTTCTCTTCTGTCTCCTTGAGAGGGCCCTTCTCTTTGGAGGCCAGGGACCGTCCTTCTGTACTCACACGGTCCCGGTCACCTCACAGGGGGGATTCTTCAAGGCACGGTCTAGGCAGTTCCAGTGTGGTTGACCAGCTGTCGGCTGTTGGGCTTCCCGGAGCTCCTTCCTTTTCGGGGGCATCCAGTGTGCTCTCCTGCCCGGCCAGAGGGTGTTCCTCATCTCTTGTGGATCTAGCGCCCATTCCTCTGTCGCCATCTCCTTCTCTCCCTGGTATTTCTGGCCCTAAGGGGCCTTTGACCTGGGAGCAATTCAGGCGTGCGGCTGCTCATTTTCCTACTTATGTCAGGGCAGTGGATGAGTGGGTGTTCCACCCTCCCCCTGAGCAGCCGCCCCCTGGATCTCTGAAGTCTTCCACTTCCTCATCCCCCTCTTCTGAGAGAGAGAAACCATCCGTCCACATCTCCCCTGCCGCTGATCTGACTTTCAGCGCTTCTTCACGAGGATGTTGGAAGACCCTCATATCACCTGTACCTCCCAACACAATCCTGAGCATGTGGCGTTTGCCTTCCTAGGCAAATTCAGTGTGGCCACCCTCATGGTGCCCGCCTGGCCTGCTCCCTTCCGGTAGGCGTTACTGTGCTTCTGGCAATGTCCCTTCTCTGGTGTCCCAGCTCTCAGGGAACTGAGCCAGAGGTATTGTGCTTCTCTGGAGTCTCCAGGTTGTGGGTGTTCCTCATCTCTTGTGGATCTGGCGCCCATTCCTCTGTCGCCATCTCCTTCTCTCCCTGGTATTTCTGGCCCTAAGGGGCCTTTGACCTGGGAGCAATTCAGGCGTGCGGCTGCTCATTTTCCTACTTATGTCAGGGCAATGGATGAGTGGGTGTTCCACCCTCCACCTGAGCAGCCGCCCCTGGATCTCTGAAGTCTTCCACTTCCTCATCCCCCTCTTCTGAGAGAGAGAAACCATCCGTCCACATCTCCCTGCCGTGATCTGACTTTCAGTGCTTCTTCCGAGGATGTTGGAAGACCCTCATATCACCTGTACCTCTCAACACAATCCTGAGCATGTGGCGCTTGCCTTCCTAGGCAAATTCAGTGTGGCCACCCTCGTGGTGCCGCCTGGCCTGCTCCCTTCCGGTGAGGCATTACTGTGCTTCTGGCAATGTCCCTTCTCTTGTGTCCCAGCTCTCAGGGAACTGAGCCAGAGGTATTGTGCTTCTGGAGTCTCAGGTCGTATGCCTCACCCCAGTCAGGGTGGGCGAGTTGGACACTCCTGATGGGCTTCGTGCCCTTCACCGTGACTGGGCCCAGATGAAGACTCTGCAAATTTTGATTTCAAACACCATGAAGTCTTGCTATATTAGGACTTATTGCAGTTAGCCACTGCACTTGAACTGCCCCGGAGAGGAAAGAGTTAACTCCAGAGAATCTGGAGTTCTAAAGCGAGAGGGCGCTATACCAAAGCTCTATCTGGGCAGTTTCAAATGAAACTGTCAGATTCTTTACTCCGCTTCACTGAACAGTCGCTCCGGAGATCAGCTCCTTCAGCTCGGTTCATTTCTCGGTCAAGCGAGTATTTTCGGTTCATTTGAACCGCCAAAAAGTAATTATTTTACCGCATTTCAGTTAAAGCTCTATCTGGTAAACCGTAAGTACAAAATGAAAAGTCTGTGTGGAAATTTAGTTATCGGTTCGGTTTTGAACCGATCGGTTTGCTTATTTTAACGTTTTAAAGTTTTGGGCTTTTAGAGTGCGGTACCCGGTTCTTATCGGTTCTAAAAACCTTGATTTTAAATAGGGTTTTCAAATACCCGTGAAACGGTTAGGAACCGATAAGGTGTCTTGCTGGCACGCCATAAAAGGGCAAGTTTTTGGTTAGGCTGGCATTATGTCTGGAAACCCAAAGAAAAACCAGGCCCACTGGGTTTCAACACTGTGATGCTGTGGGAAGCCTTTGCCAAGAGCTGTCCACACACCACTTGTTTATTGTCTGAGGCTGACCACCTCCTGTCAGACTGCCAGGTGTTTAAAATTTCTCTGCAGCCACCCTGAAAAGAGATAGGGCGGTTCAGGGAACTATTGGCCAAAAGTCCGCTGACCCGGATGGCCAGCCCGGTCCAGTACCCACTGGACCAGAGGGAGTGCCCTCTGACCAGGGCTAGACTTCCTCGGGCAAAAGGATGGTTCAGAGGAACCAGTTTAAAAAAAAAAAAGAAATAAGAATATGACAGAGAAATCAGTAGGTTGGAGTCCAAGATTGTCTCTCAACTGCTGCAGAAGTAGTTAAGCCATACAGATTGTCCAGTCACTGTTTCTAGGTCCTGTCGAACCATCTACAGTTGGTAAAGGTGGCTCGTTCAGTTCAGTGGTTCAGGTTTATGATGTTGAGGAATTGTTATGAACCACAGGAGTGGGAAGGAGGAAATTGATCAATACATGTGTGGCTGGTAGGGTCTGGGCGTGCCCTTAAGCGGACATTTCTCCAGACAGACTTTAGAATCTCCTCCTATTCTGTCTGAGTCCTTTCTCAGTTTATGTTTTACAAAAGCTTTCAGAATCCCCAGCTTCCTTTAGAGGAGGCTATGGATGAGTAAAGGGGAGCCTGATTATGTAGGAATGATGGGCTAGGAGGTTGTCTTTCCTTTGCATAAGTCATTTAGGAAGTAAACAACAAAGATTTTATAAGATTCTTCTTTTTGTCCCTCCTGTAAGATAAAAAAAATGGACAGAAGGTGTATTTCGTCAGGCTCTGTTACAGACTTCCTCACTGAGCAGTGTAGTCATGTAGGTGTGGTACAAGCTGCAGCCTGTGTCAAGGCTAGTTCCCCTGGCCTCACATCCTCCTGAACAGGATTCCAGGAGGATTGATGCCATAGCAAGAAAACAGTATATGGCAGCTTCTGTGGGACTCAGACAGGCAAGTTGTATGGCTTATGTGGCTAGATTTGGAAATCTAGGTGGGGCCTTAATATTGCAGTTAGCCAAGCAGGCCATGGCCAGCTGGCTAGTGAGTTGGAACAGGTGGCTGCTAATGGCACTGAAGCCTCCAAGTTCAAGTTCATACTGCTGTTGGTGTTAATCTTGTTTTCTCTAGGGTCATGACCACTTCTGTAGCTTTCGTGGGTTGGCATGGCTCAGATGCACTAATCTGTCCCAAGATACTCTGTCAAAGTCTATGGATTTGTTTCTTGTTGTGGGTAATTCTCTGTTTGAGGAACAAACAGAAAGCTATATGAAAAACATGGATGATTACCTACAAAGTGCCCAGGTAGAGGCTCAGGCCTCCTCTGCTTTTCCAGAGGGTCTCTTCAGAGGCAGAGATAGATGGAGCACAAGTAAACCGTCCCCTCCCTTAGCCTAAGACTATTGCCAAGCAGGCACCCTGATGGGGTGCCCAGGGCAATTCTCCTATACCAGTGGGCGAGGTTGGTTTATTTCAGCCAGAACTGTGTGTCCCTAACTCGGACAAGTGGGTTCTGGAAATAATAGGTCTGGTTCTCAGCTTCAAACAGTTTCCAAAGATGAGAGCCAGACAGGTCCCCTGCAAATCCTTGGAATCCTTTGCTTTGGGAGCAGGGTTTCTTCTCCTCTGAACTGCAAAGCAGTAGAAAGGGTCCCTCCTTGCCACCGGGCAGGGGCTGTGCTCATGATACTTTCTTAACCTATAGAAGGCAGGAGATTGGCGCCCATCTCAGATTTAAGGTACCTGAACAAGCATCTTTTGAAAACAAAGTTAAAAATGTTAACTCTGGCTGAGGCCAGGGGACTGGCTAGCTTTCCTGGACCTCAAGGATGCCTATTTTTTCATGTCTTGATCAGGCCTTCTCACCGAAAGTACCTCAGGTTACCCTCAGGCCACTACCAGTTCAGGGCAGTGCCCTTCGGCCTTACCTCTGCGCCAAGGGTATTCAAGAAATTCTAGCTGTGGTAGTGGCTCTTTTAAGAAGGCAAGGGATTGCTTTGTTTCCTTTCCTGGATGACTGGCTCTTAGTGGGTCAGTCTCCAGATCAAGTAAAATCCCACTTGCAAGTCACCCAGCAGCTTCTCACCTTTCTGGGATTCCTGCTGAATTTACCAAAGTCAGTTCTCGAACCAGTTCAGGTACTAACTTTCATAGGTGCAGAGTTGAACACAAAGTTAGCCAGGGCATTTCTCCCCTCTAAAAGGGTAGGCAGTCTCTTGCCCTGGCATCTTCCATTACTCTGCGAGTCTCTTGACCAGCAAAGCATTTGCTACAACTACTAGGGCACATAGCTGCTTCCACAGCTGTAGTGCAGGGAGCAAGATTCCAGATGAGGGACATTCAGTTCCATCTGAGGGCCTATTGGTCCCAAAGGAGGGATTCCCTTTCCAAATTGGTTCTAGTGACCCAATCCCTGATCCTGGCCTTACACTGTGGCAGGATCAAAGCAATCTAAAACTAGGGGTCCTCTTCATTTCCTCACCACGGATGCTCCTGTGTTAGGGTGAGGAGCTCGCTAAGCGACCTGTCCACTAGGGAGTGTGGTCTCCCTAGGAATCTCTGCTCCACATCAATTTTGGAACTCAGAGCTGTCTTCTAGCTCTTAGGAGTTTTCAGCTTCTGTCCAGAACAAGGTAGTTCAAGTCAGGACAGACAACACCACAATAATGTGGTACATCAACAGGCAGGGGGGCACTGGGTCATCAGCCTTGTGCACCGAAGCAATGAAGTGGTGGTCTCTGGCTTACTCACTGAACACCTCCCTGATAGCAGTTCACCTCCCAGGGAAGGACAATGCCCTGGCAGATGCCCTCAGCAGGATTCTCAGGGCCATCACGATTGGGCTCTGAATCCTCAGGTGCTGGTTCAGTCCTTGCCAGATGGGGCTCATTTTCAGATAGATCTTTTCGCAGCCCCAGATAACCACTAACTTTCTCTGTTTTGTTGAGGCCTCCAGTGCTGGGATCAGCCCACCTGGGCCTTTTCACTTGGATTGGAAAGGAAGTTTCTGTTCACCTTTCCTCCCTTTTCCCTTTCTTTCAGGGTACCAGTAAAAATCAGATCTCAGTCCTGCAAAGCGATTCTGATTGTTCCAAGCTGGGCCAGACAGCCCTGGTACCCATTGTCTCTGTCCTTGATAGTCCACCCTACCCTGAGCTTGCCCAGAGTCCACGACTTACTGGCCTTTGCACAAGGGAGAGTGTGGTGTCCAAACCTCAAATTCCTCCTTCTCAAGGCAGCTCTTGAGGAGTTAGAATCTGCTGATTTACACCTTTTTCAAGGTGTTGCGGATATTTTAAAGGCTTCAAGGAAGCTTTTTACAAGGCGCCACTTACAATTCTAAGTGGAACAGGTTTTCAGTCTGGTGTGCTGAGAAGCAGATTATACCACAGTCTGCTTATCTGCCCATTTTCTGGACTTTTGGTCCATTTTAAATTCTTTAGGTCTTAGGCCAGCTACCTTAAGGTTCCTTTGGCAGCTGTCTCTGTTTTTTCTGCAAGCAGGAAGCCTGCTTCCTTTTCTTCTCAACCTGTGTTTTCCAAGTTTTTTAAGGGGTTGCTTCACACCAACCCTCCTTTTGGAACCAGCTCCTGCATGGAGCCCGAATGTTTGCGTGCTCAGTTAATGCAAACCCCTTTGAACCTCTGTCCCCAGCAGAGCTCAAGCTTCTACTTGGAAAATGTTTTTCTGGTGGTTTCACTTCTGCTAGGTGCATAAGTGAACTACAGGCCCTGGCAGTGGAAGAAGATTTTCTCTCCCACAGGGATAAGACAGTCCCTAGGACTAACACAGGGTTTGTCCTAAGTGGTTTCAGGTTTCCACCTGAACCAATCCATCTCTCTCCAGGATTTTTTCACTGAGCATTCTTCCTCAGGTGAGAGGAGACTGCACAGCTTGGACGTCAAAGAGCCTTATGCTACTATTTGTAACGCACCAAGGGTCACAGGTTTGAATCCTCCAACTCTTCCTTACCTAGGGCGGGGTTGGCAGGGAACCTGCCACTAAGAGGACAATTGCAAGGTGGATTGTCTCTTGTATCCATTTTGTTATAAAAGACTAGGTAGGAGAGCCCCCTCAGGACTGAGGGCTCACTCCACCAGGTGTACAGCTGCATCTCTAGCGGCTGCTAGAGATATTCCCATTCTGGAAATCTGTCGAGCTGTTACTTGGAAGACAGTTCACACTTTTCAAGCATTATTCCTGGATTTCAGTCCAGGAGATGCTCGTTTTTAGCACAGCTGTGCTTCAGAGCCAATTTCCTAAGTAGGGTTCTGACCCTCCTCCATGGAGGTACTGCTGTGTAATCTGCAATAAGTCCTAATATAGCAAGACTTCATGGTGTTTGAAGAAAAAATTACTCACCTTAGTAATTGCTTTTCTTCTCATGGAGTCTTGCTATATTAGGACCACCCCCCCAACCTGCCCCTCTCAGAACTTCTACTGGGGTGGGGGTGGCAAATTAGTGCAAGCACTGTGTCATGCCATTGTAGTTCTTCCCTTCACCCTCTTTTATTTAGGGTTAGGGAACTAGGGTTTTCTGGTTGAGTGATTTGTTGGCCCCTTCCTGGACTTGAGACTTTGGGGAAGGGGTTCCTAATAGTGCTTGTCAGGAAAACTAATAATACCATTATTCATTCTTATTATTGTTATTGTTGTTTCTATTGTTGTTTCTATTGTTGTTATTACTACTAGTAGAGCCATTTGCCTAGTGTAGAGCTTTCCACACAGACTTGTTGCTTAGTGTTAGCTTCGTAAAGATCTGACAGTTTCATTTGAAACTGCCCAGATAGAGCTTTGGTATAGCGCCCTCACACTTTAGAACTCCAGATTCTCTGGAGTTAACTCTTTCCTCTCCGGGGCAGTTCAAGTGCAGTGGCTAACTGCAATAATTCCTAATATAGCAAGACTCCATGAGAAGAAAAGCAATTACTAAGGTGAGTAATTTTTTCTTCTGGGGTAGGAGGACTTTCTACTCAGCGCAGATTTTGCTGTCCATTGCTGCAAATCAAGCCCACTATGCTTCCTATGATAGATTCTTGTGGTCCAGGCTAGGTCAGTTCCTAGCTTACTTGCCTGATTCGGAGGTAACCAGACAAGCCATTGCGCACTCTGCTCAGGGCCTGGAGCTAGCAAAGCATCAAGCGAGGGCATCCTACGACGCCAATGAGGTAGCTTCCAGAGTCGTCAGGACAGCGATCTGCATCAGGCGGATGGCATGGCTGTGTCTCTCTCAGTTGTCACCCTTGGCCCGGTGTAGGGTGATTTCCTCCGCTTACCGGAGAACCTATCTTTTCTCCCGTAGAGTGAGGCAGCAATTGTCGGGGCAACTTCCTTCCCCGTCTCACTCCCCACAGGCTCGGGCTTCACCAGGCCTGTAAAGGTTCTCCCTCCTAGTGTCTCCCCCACTAGGAGCTAAGGGGCTTAGTCCCTTAAGTTCTTTGGCCCTCTTGGGGGGGGGGGTTTGGTACTCACCCACATGTGATAAATGGTGAAGACTGACACAGATAAGATGTGAAAATTATGTACCTACTGTAATTCTTGATCTTTCTGTGTGTCTTCATTCATCAAATAAGCACCTACCATCCCCTGGGGCCTCAGTCTCTGGGTCCCCTCTCTCTGTGCCCCCTTCTGTTGGTCAAGGTGGGGTGACCTTGGGCATGCAGGTGTAATGAGGGGTAAAGAAGTCTGCCCCTATATTGCGGCCTAACCTTATTTTGGTCTGGAAACATTTTGTATGTATATGGCAAATGCTGGTTTATGGAGCTAAAAAGCTTATAAACCCTTATAAGGAGCTAAGCTACAGTTGCAATACTAATGTGCTTTTTTAGCATTATAATTTAGCAGAAGTAAGTAATATCTGCCTACGTGACTGCAAGCACAGACACAGACTAGTGTCCAAAATTCCCCTTATAGTTAACTTTAATGCCTGTCCTATATGTACAGTCCAAAGTGTTAGCGGAAACTTATCTCTTTCTTCTGAACTATGGTGACTGGTGGTAACAGCAGGTTATCCACCTTATATAGTAAATAAAATGTACACTGTCTATGTTTGTGCTGACCAAGGGTGAGATCATGCTCATACTAGGAAGAAAATATCTTATGACCTTATAAGTTGATGTGTATGCTGTTTTTGACCAATTATAAGTAATTCTAAAATAGACACATTGCTTTTACTATATAAGTAAGCTTGTACATCTTGTTATTTTGAAGAATGTACTACCTACAACTTCTCAACTGTGATTATTGTTATAATCATTAAATTCTTCCGCCATCAGTCTCGTCTCCGTTAGTCTCCTTTCTAAGTACCTGTAATTAGTAATTTACCAACTATAGTTTTCTAGCTTACAATTGGTGCCTTAAGACTCGGATCATTGGTGCTGCATGCTGAGGAGGCTGTCTAACTGCCGGTCGGTTGGGCAGCCACCCCATAGCAGGGTGACGACTCTCGGAGACGTGGTGCTGCTGGCTTAAAGCGAGAAGGAAAGGTACACACAGACAGCCACAGCCACTTGACAATCAGCTATGAAGACCCAAGGCATCCTTGTCATCGGCCTCGTAGTAGCCATCAAGTTTTCTATGATCCTCAGCCTGCATATTAATGTGGAACAGATTAATGTCACGTGTGAACCTAAACAGTCGGTCACACTGTTAGTTAAATGGAACTGGGACCCTGTTGATACAAACAACTACACAACACGAGCATGGAGAGCCACCTGGACCAAGGACAACAACATTTTTTATATCCAAAAACTGGTGTGTGGACTTACTTAATGATTGGTCCAGCTGTGCCTCAGAGTTTAAGACTGGATCACAACACAGTTATGTGGACTGGACACAAAATGGGTCTCTTGTTATAAACGGAACTACACCAAAAGACAATGGTGCTTATGTGTTAATCCTATCTTATTGTCTCTGGGGTAGCAATACCATTTGTAATTATGCTAGTACAACTAGTTCACTGCGTTTTGCAATCTCAGATGCTATATATCTAACTGTAAAACCACTTGAGTGCCCCAATGTGACCCAAAAGGCCAGAGAGTGGGCTTACGGCCACTCCTATTGACCAAGTGCTTGTAAATAACGTAAAATACAGTAGGATGCATGTAAATCTAGATTTTTCTGGCTGGAATATAAATGTTAACAGTAGTTGTGCTAACACTAGTGTGTCAAAGTTTTATGCCACCATGTTAATTGACATGTTAGGTGCCTTCCATGCCAAAACAGGAAGTGCCACGGCCCCCTTTATTAGTAAAGAAAAGGTCAATAACTCTAGGAAAAAAAGAGACCTATGGGGGGACCTGGCTGGACTTTTTGGATCAGGAATGAGCATATGGAACAGGGCAGACTTAGAGGCTATTAAAAGTTACCAAGACCATATCAATACTAATACTGAGAAAAGGTCTTGCTGCCACTCACATTAGGCCAACAGGGTTTGGCAATGGAAGAAGCTTATCTGTGTACAATATACATGAGGTTGGCCGTTTGTTTAAAAGAGGTAGAACATAAAATTAATGAAGTAGTAGCTGAGCATAATGAAGAAGTTTTAATAATACTGTAAATAAGGCTATAGTGTGTAGTGCTTATGGATCTTATGTTTTAACTCAAGTTAGTCAACTGCTACAGGAAATTACTAATAATCAATTGCCTAATCAAATCTCTGATGCACAGTTAAAATTGTGGTACTGCCCAGATTGCCTTAATGTTACTGACAGTAAGTGTATGATCTTTTGTCTCAAGGATAGGGCCCCACCATGTGGTGGGTCCGTAAGGTTACCAAAGTGTATGTTAGGCCTCAAATGTTCAGACCCAATAGTACTCTCAGTTGCACCATGAGGGTGTCCCTTGTGGTAAAACTACCCCATGTCGAGTACAATAAAGAAGTGTACTCTCAAATAGTAAAGGTACACTCTGTAGGGTACCTACAAGGTCAATATTATGCATATCGAGTCTCACCCCCAGAGATCCTAGTGCGCAGCAATGATGGGTCATGGACAGCACCAAACTTACATTGCTGTGAGGAAATAAATAATCAATGGATATGTCAGTGTGATGTCATATATAAACACAACCAATCTGTGGGGAGAATTCCATAGGCCAAATTGAAAATGACACTGCCTGGTGCCCGTCCAGTTAAAGCGGTGGTATACTCCACAAGTCAGTGTAACCTATAATGGCACTAACCAATATTGTGTTGTTACTAACATACCTATCTTATCTTATGAAGGACAAATGTACCATCTACAGCCCAAACTTTGTATCACTCCCAAACATAATGTATATATTGGTGACAAGGTGTTGCACCCTATTACCAACACAGAAGACAAAGAGTTACAATGTCCATTTAATACCCCACCAAGTATGATGTTAATAAGTATGCGCCATCATTGAACAGTAATACCTCCTCTGTCTCTTAACGTGCAGTCACTTTTAAATCGAAAAGATACTCATTTAATACACATCCAAAATACCGCTTGTAAAGCACAAGCAAGTGTAAATGAGCTGCTCAGTGAGAGTGACAATGAGCACTTAATTTACAGCTACATAGGAGGGCCCTTGGGAGTCCTCTCATTTAAGCATTACTCCTATTGCAAGTAGTCTTAGTGTTCTTAGTAATTATAGGTCTGTGTCAATTAAAATTTGCCATTCGTAAATGCGCAGTGAAATGTATAGGCTCAGGAGCTGCATTATTGTGTAACTAATAATTATTTGGCAATATAGGGCCAAAGGGGCTTATAATGAGGGTAAAAAGTCTGCCCTATATTAGGCCCTAACCTTATTTTGGTCTGGAAACATTCTGTATGTATATGGCAAATGCTGGTTTATGGAGCTAAAAGCTTATAAACCCTTATAAGAAGCTAAGCTACAGTTGCAATACTAATGTGCTTTTTAGCATTATAATTTAGAAGTAAGTAATATCTGGCCTACGTGCTGCAAGCACAGACACAGACTAGTGTCCAAAATTCCCTTTATAGTTAACTTTAATGCCTGTCCTTATATGACAGTCAGCGGAAACTTATCTCTTTCTTCTGAACTATGGTGACTGGTGGTAACAGCAGGTTATCCACCTTATATGGTAAATAAAATGTACACTGTCTATGTTTGTGCTGACCAAGGGTGAGATCATGCTCATACTAGGAAGAAAATATCTTATGACCTTATAAGTTGATGTGTATGCTGTTTTTGACCAATTATAAGTAATTCTAAAAAGACACATACATCTTTACTATATAAGTAGCTTGTACATCTTGTTATTTTGAAGAATGTACTACCTACAACTTCTCGCTGTGATTATTGTTATAATCATTAAATTCTTCCGCCATCAGTCTCGTCTCCGTTCGTCTCCTTTCTAAGTACCTGTAATTAGTAATTTACCAACTATAGTTTTTCCCAACGCTTACAGCAGGGGGGGTTCTTTCTGCCTTTGTCTGGTGAGGGGCTGTTCTCCTCATCGCCTTTGGCTTCCACCCCTTAGGGGTGGGATGCTGGTGACTGCCTCTCTCTCTCTCTCTCTCTCTCCTCCCCTTAGCCCTTGTCCTTTGAAACTAATCCTTTTTATTTCTGTTAGGAGGTGGTTTTTTTCCCTCCCCTCTCTTATTTTTGTTTGTTAGGGGAGAGGATATTCCCTGGTTCCTGGTCCCCCTCCTATTTAAACCATGACCCTAGGAAGTCATTCTGCCGGAGTGCCTCTTGGTCAAAATTCCGTGCCTTGGATTTTGCCAGCCTTCTCAAGTCCCTGCTGCTCCTGGGCAGTAGTCCATCTAAAAGCCAGGACCAGACTGCAAGCTCTGGGTTTGTCCTCTACCCTCCCATTTACTGTTTCCTTCTCTTCCTTTTTCCTCTTCCAGAGATTGGGGAACCTCCCAATCCCTTAGTTTTCCTCTCTTCCTTGCCTGTCCCTCAGTCATTTATTCCTCCTTTTGTTTCTTATAACTTTTCCTTTGTCCCTTGGACTTCCTTGTCCCACCCTCCCAACCCTGTTTCTTGCTCTATAGTGACTCAGAACTGGCAGAAGGGCGGGGCGCGACAGCTAATGGTCAACCCTCGGCGCCAGTGTGCCGGCCTTGAGGTGGTGCTGTCACTGCGTTGACTCCGCCCATCCCCCCCCAAAAAAAAGCTCCTGCAGGGTCATGACCTCCAGCCACTTACCCACATGTGATGAATAGTGAAGATACATAGAAAGATCAAGAATTACGGTAGGTACATAATTTTCATTTGGTGTTACTGAGACTGTTACAAATCCACTCCTGGGGGTCAGGACCTCTGCTACCACAGTGCCTAACCTTTAAGTGCGATACGTGAACAGGGGACAAACAGGGATACCCTCCTGTTTGTTTTGGGTCCAAGCAAACTACCAGTCTCGATTCCTGGGATCAGTTATGAACCCTTTTAGCTAGCTCACCCAGGCAGCAGGTCCAAATATCACCTCTCTTCAGGGAAAGCAGCGCAATATACTTGACCCAAACTTGACCCAGCAGGCATACAACCAGCCTGGTTCACAACCCTCCCGACTCAATTGAGATACTGGTATTTTTCTTACCTTGCTGAATCTTTACACAGATCCTTGTTAGCGTGACTAGCGTATGGTGACACTCTAAGCACTTTAAAGCAGCAGTACTATGAAATCAGATATTGACCTATCAAAATTCTGTTTTTGGCTGTAAGCATGTGGCCAAAGTTCCAGTTTCCATACCTGTAAATGTTTTTTTCCAATCTTTAGTTTTTTAGATATTTGCAATTTATTTGAAGTGTTGTAGCGCTACAACAAATATGGCGGCTGACTAATTTCAGCTGCGCTTTTTCTTCAGGTCGCATCACATCTTTTGTCAACAGCAGAGGGACCCTATGCTGACCATTCCCGATGTCCCTGCAAATCATATAGATGTGCATTTGGCAGCAGAGGGGGTTTCAGTGCAAAATGCTTAGTGGCAGAAATGTAAACAAAAGCAGAGAATAACACAGTAAATTACTCGGCGATAGTACAATGCCAACGAGAAAGAGTACCAGATATATCATTAGCAAGGAACAAGGAATAAACTGTCAAAAAAGCGCAAATTTTTTTTTTGTACTAGTAGTGCTGCTTTAACAGTTATGTCAGAATTATTAATACTGTTCAATCATTCACACTCAGAATGAGAACATGTCTCAGGCAGGCTTAAGAAAAACAAAATGTTTGCTAAAATTAAAAATAGTACATAAATACAGTACGTAACACAGAATGTATATACATAATGATTACAGTCAGAAAGAAATGGAAAATTACAAATCAAAGTACCTTGTAACTGAATTTAACTAGTTCTAACTCAGTTTTCAGTTGGCAAATGATATTGGCAGAAGTGTCCCTAGAAGTCCAGAACAAAGTGTGTCAGTCTTTTCAGCAGGCTTCACCAATATTAAAGATAAAGTTCCACCCTCCTTGTGATGTCACAGCACATGAGGTCACTCTTAACCCTGTAATTAATTTGTAACATGACCAATGTATAACCAAATGCCTCAGCTTACTGCCTGTTTGAAAACTGCAAAGGTAGCAATATTTGAATTATAAACAAGACAGTCTATTTCCTCATCAGAGCATAGTTTATAACAGCATTCCCCTTTGATCTTCAGCAGACTATCTTGATGAGCTATTTCACATAGCTGGTTAAAACTTGACAGAGCTCTGCCAAAGAACAGCTTCCCTTTGTTAATCATAAAATGCAGCATTCACAGCTGCATCCAGTGGATAAAGACTTGGTTTTCGAGAACAGGGCTTTATAACAGTCACAGGAAGTTTTGCAGCTTTGTGTCAAGTGTTACTACAGCCAGCTGTTTTAGCAAGCAGAGGCCTTTGGGTCAGAGGTCAAACCGCTTTAAACAACCACATTTTCCTATGAGTCTTTTGCCCTTGCCATGTTTCATAAGCAGAAATTCAAAAACATATATTTATAACAAAATGATATACAAATAGCTGGCAGATGGTGATTCCCATTACAGAAACATGGTGGAACAAGCAGTATGACTGGAGTAAGACACTATCCGGATATCAGCTATTTAACAAAGATAGAGAAAGGTCTAGGGGTGAGGGAATAGCTTTATACGTTAAAGATAATATCGAGTGTACGTTAGGTATAACACCGCCAGAATTGGGCGATGCCATAGAAATGCTATGGGTAGATATAACTGGTTTAAATGCAAAAAGGTTGAGGACAACTGTGTTTTATCTGGCCCCAGTCTTTTCAGTGCAGGTTACCATTGATTTTTGAGCCCTTAGAAGGGTGTGCCGACAATGATGTCCTGATTATGGGATCGTAATCTCCTTTAATAGATTGGAATGGTGATGAGACTAGGGGTACCTTGGAGAACAAAGGTGTGGAAATGTTAGTAGCTTCTGACATCCACCAACTAATCACCGTCCCAACTGGAGAGATAATGCGTGATGTGTTGCTTACTAATGTTAATCATGTTACTACTTCTGTCAAGGTAAATGCTCCACTTTCCAATAGTGATCATAATATTGTTACCTTCTCAATTAAAAAACAAGGGGGTAACTATGTGCAATAATTATGTTAAAACTAATTTTCAGGCAATACGGGACAGGTTGCACAAAATTAATTGGGTAATAATAAGGAACTTAAATGCAGATGATGCATGGGCAAAGTTGATTAATATTATTTCATCATTAGAGGATACATATGTACCAACACTTAAAGTATACAATAACAAAGGAAAGAAACCCTTATGGTTCAACAACAAGATAAGGAGTCCGATTGTTAAAAAAAGACCAGCTTTTGCTAAAATGAAAAAGAACTCTGCCCCAGTATCATTAGCAAATATAGGAAAGTTCTTAAGCAACTTAAATATGAAATCAAAAGGTCCAGAGGAGCAACAGAGTTTAGATTAGCTAATAATAAACATAATCATAAACATTCTACTCCTATATCAAAGAAAGGTGAGGAGCTGGTAGATCTGTTGGCCCACTAATAATTAAATAATGTTACATACAATAATACCCAGAAATGGCCATTAAATTCCATCATTACTTCTGCTCTGAATATAATTCTCGAGAGCAACCTAGCAGTGTTCCAGAGCCCCCAAACACCACAAATATGAGTGACATAATAACAACGGATAAGGTTTATGGAAAACTGTTCAATCTTAATGTCAGCAAATCAGCTTGACCTGATGGCCTTCATCCAAGACTCTTGAAAGAACTAGCATTGGAAATTGCATCATGGATAGCAGACATTGGAAAAAGATCTGTACTAAATGCCTGTGCACCTAGCGGTTTGACGTTGTGCCATTGTAATACCAGTACCAAGAAGGGCTCTAAAGATAACCCGTGTAATTATAGACCCATAAGTTTGACATCCGCCGTTGGTAAAATAATTGAAAGTATAATTAAGAATGAATTAAAGACCTAGCATATAGAGGGCTGGTGGACAAAAGCGCATGCAGCTTCACTAATAATATATCATGCACCACTAATCTGACTAGTTTTACTGATTTTGTTAGTTATGACCTGGACCAGAGAAAGGGGTTGATGTCCTGTTCCTGGATTTCAGAAAAGCATTGATCGTTATCTCAGTATCTTGGTAAACAAACTGATTGATTTGGGTATAGACCTATGTCTTGTCAAATGCATCCAGAGCTGGATGACCAATAAAAGCAGGTTGTAAAGTGTTAATGGTGTGCTATCTGGTGGGGGATGTGACCAGTGGGTGCCAGGCTCTGTCCTGGGACCCCTACTTTTCAGTGTATTTATAAGCGATTTTAGCCTCTGTTTGCAGACAATACCAAGTTGGGAGGAATAGTAGATATGGATGAGCAGAGGAGGCAGTTGTGTATAGAATATAGAGTCATGGGTAATATGCAACAAAATGCATTTAAATATTGAGAAGTGATTTGTAATGCACTTCAGGAGCAATAAAGGTAGGCAAGCCTGTGTTATTAATGGGACTGAAATTAGATCCAAGACCTCCAAAAGAAATCTTGGAGTTATAAATAGCAATGACCTTAAGTCAAGAGCTCATTGTAAACATATTGCTTCTAAAACAGGTCACCTGTTAAGTTGCATACGTAGATAATCTGCTTGTAGATCTAGCGCAGTACTATTAACTCATGTATAAAACTTACTGCATGTAAGGTCTCACATGGACTACTGTTCACAAGTCGAGTCCGTTTTTGAAAGGTGACAAGAGTATGCTGGAAAAAGATCAGAGAAGGTTTACTAAATTTCTGCCAGGTCTCTGGGACCTACCATATGAGCAGCGGTTAAGAAGTTTGGGAAACTGGGATTTAGGACTTAAGAAAGTTAAGAGGTAACATGCTACCTTTATGTAGAATTTTGGAGGACCCAATACAATGTTCAGATCTAGGATTAAAGTATAGGAACTCTAATTATAATCTCAGAGGGCACAAGCGACAATTTAACTGAACTCAAGAAACATTCTTTCATTTTTAGAGCCGTTAGACTGTGGAATCAGCTCCCCGAGGAAGTAGTTAATGCAGCTGGTTTGGAGGTATTCAAGTGTAAATTATATAGTTTCATAAATAATAATGAACTAATTATTTCCACTGTGTGAGTTGGGGGTAACCACATGGGCCTTGGTCTTCTGTTGCCCTATATCCAAAGTATTATTACAGTCTTTTAGTAGTGGAAACAGGATACTTGCTTTGTTCCAGTACAGTGCACTACGCTTGGGATGAAGCTTATGGTGTATGGCATCAGTATGCACCAAGAAATCAAGACAATGATCCAGCTAGACCATAAGGTACTTAAAGGAGGAAATATCCTCAATCACAGCACCACCAAGGGTGTGAAATAAAAAAGGGGAGTGAGTCTGGTATTTATTTATTTAGCTTCTGTTTACCAGGTAAGTACACTAGACAAGTATTATGCCTGTTTTCAGGAACAGCCCGGAGAGTACAACATGAGGAACAACAGTCAAGGAGACATGGCAAAGAGGTGCAGTTTTTGTCACAGTAAACAAACATGTGGGAAATACATCATTTGGCCTTCAGGAGTAAACATACAGTAGTAAGCACATTTCAGATTATACACTCTAGACTAGCTAGTTCAACTGACAGATATATACAGGTAATCATACATAGGAGTGGAGCATAGCTCAAGGACTGGATTGGTCATAATATAACTTATACCATTGTCGTATACACCCCTAAGCTAGTTGAATCATGGACAGGTATATACAGCTCATCACATTTTTCTAAATATGCACATGTTAGAAACAGAAACACTTGGTAGTACAAGTTTCTACCAAGTAACCAAGGTGCAATATGTCATGGTTAGCCTATGACCGTGGAGCAATAATGGGTGTAAAAATGCCCAAGGCTTTTTAGGCAGGAGTAGTCAGAAGTCATTGATACAGTGGGGAAAATATCTCCAGGAATTCAATGGAGACACTCTGGGGAGGTTCAGACAAAACAATTTGACTCTTTATTCTAGGGAGGTTTGGGCCAGTCACACTTTGATGCTAGTTTGGAAACCCCACAGGAATTTTGAAAACTCAGATAGGAGGGGCAGCTGGGATATCCACAGGTGGCAATTCCAGAGTCTGGGTGCACTTATGGCAAAGTCCCGATCCCCATGAGGGTCCGGATAGGAGGGACTTTGAGCATCCCTGACGTGAGAGACCTAAGTTGGTAGAGGGTGGGATTCAGTTTAGGCAGAAGCCGGGCCAGCCCCTGGGGGGTACTAGTTCTCATCACTTTCCCAGAGAGGCATCCCAAACCAAAATCAAGGTATCTAGCTGGTGAGAGCCAGAAGAGTTTTTCATATAGCTCACAACAGTGGGTGAGTCGAGGGGCAGCCAAGGCAAAATGACAAATGTTATTGTAAGCAGTGTACCACCGGGTGAGATGTGTCTTTGGAGAGCGAACAAATAGGTGCAGCCCATAGCTGAAGGAGGAAGGAGCACACCCTTCACTAGGGCAAGCCTGGCTGCTGGTGTAAGGTTATACTTGGCCCTATAGGCCAGACCCTGTTTGCAGTTTGCTGCCCTGCAGATGTTAAGGATATGATTACCCATGTCAAGTTGGGGGTCAGGTGTTACCCCCAGATATTTGATGGAGCTCACTATGGGTAGTGAGGATCCATCTGCGCTGGTGACGTGTAAGCAGGCCGATAAGGTTTGATATTAGCCATTGAGCCAAAGAGCATAGCCTGTGTCTTTTTCAGGTTCAGGACCAGCTTGTGACTAGTAACCCATGACAATACCCTGTTAAAGTCATCGGTCAGGTTCTGGTTTAGGGTAGTGGCATTCTGGGAGTGAGCCAGGATTACCAGATCATCTGCATACATGGTGGCGCTACAGCTGGTAGTAACCATGGGTAGTTGATTGAAGAGGGAGAAGAGGAGGGACCCAGTACTGAGCCTTGAGGCACTCCAGAGGTCACGGTAGGGGCTCGGAGAGGACTTTATTGAAGCAGGTCCGCTGCTTTCTGCCATGTAGATAACCCATTAGCCATTCTTTCATGGCATGGAAGGCAAGTGACCACAACTGTGCACCAAGCAGTTTGTGGTCAACGAGGTACAAGGCTTTGGACAGGTCGATAAATATTGCACCAGAGAGTTTGCCCTGGTCCATGGCTGTCTGGATACTTGATGTAACCGAGATTAAGGCTGTGGTGGTGCTGTGTCCCTTACGAAAGCCGTGCTGGGCTGGGGACAGAAGTTCATGAGAGTGAATATATTCCGAAAGCTGCTCAGCCACTACCTTTTCAAGGAGCTTGCTAAGGGTTGGGAGAATGGCAATCGGTCGATAATTGTCAGGTAGTTTGGGATTTCCTTGCTTCAGTACAGTGACAATCCTCGCCTCTTTCCAGATGTCTGGGATGGTCTCCAGACCAAGAGATAGGTTGAAGATAAAGGCTACTGGTGAGGCAATGTGTGCAGCACCAAGCTTAAGGAGTTTAGGCTCCAGGTTGTCTAGGCTAGGACTAGAGTACTGGGAGAGGCCAGCTAGGCATTTCTGCAAGTCCTGAACTGATACAGCACCAGGTGGAACATTTGATGAGGAGGGTGACCCTCCGGCAGAGTGGAGGGAAGGGGTGGGACAGAGCCTCATCAGGTGAGAAGAGGGTTGTGAAGGCAGAGAGGTCAGAGAAGTGATTATTTAGGGAGTTAGCAGTAGTATGGGGATTACTGCAGAAGACTCCATTTATGACCATGTCCGTAACTCCCAGATGGGAGGATCCGCTGACAAGGGATTTAATATCTCTCCAGAACCTCCTGGGATTACTGGCAGAGCTTAGTAGGGCGGACTTGCAGAAGTCACTCTTTGCTGCCCTGATGGCCTTTTTGCACTTGTTCCTGAGGTGTCTGTACCTTTGAATAATCATGGGATCACTGGTACCTTTGGAACGACCCCAACACTTATCTCTCTTCTGCATCTGGGCTAGGAGATTCCCATTTAACCAGAGGTGCTGGACCCCCTCACCCTCTGGGTGACCTTGGGAGCTTGTCTTGTCTTGCAAGGCCCCAAAGGTGGAGAGGAAGTAGAGGTTGCTGCCGAGGTCAGTGTCCCATACACCCAGGCCAGTCACTAACTCTTAGGTCTTCAGGAACTCCTCAGTATCGAATCTAGAGTAGTTCCTGACATGCATAATTTTGTGTGGAATTTTGGGGTGGAATTTTCCATACACAGAAAACTTGGTATGCCTCTGTCTGGTGTCAAAAATCATGGAAGCTTTTTGGGACTGATTGACAGCTGGTTAGACTGGAACCAGCACTGAATATTGTCAAAATCCAGCTATAGCTGTGAGGTAGGGTCAAGGGAAGAGAGCCAGATGCAAAAGTACTATATCCTCAGCATACATATGAATAGATGCAAAGGAACAGATAGAGGGAGGTCATTCAAGAATATAGAAAGAGAATGGGCCCAGGACAGACCCTTGAAGGACACCTGAGCAGATGGGGAGTAGAGGCAGTAGATTTTCCTATCTGGACAGCTTGAGACCTTCCCTTAGGGTGATAACAAATGCTACTGACTGCAGAGTCAGAGAGGCCCAGTGCTTTAAGCTTGTTCAGAAGGAAGGGATGTGCCACAGCGTTAAAAGTGTTAGCAGGATCAGCAAATATGGCAGAAGTGATCAGTCCCTGATCCATACCTGAGAGAATGGAGTCAGTGAGCCGGAGGTGGAAGTGGAGTAAGATTTCCTAAAACCAGACTGGAAAGGAGTGAAGAAGGAGGAAGAGTCAAGGAGGGAAGAGAGCTGAGAAAGTACAGGGTGTTCCTGTAACTTAACCAGGGTGGAAAGTAGAGAGATAAGACAGAGAAGTTGTCAGGAGAAGTAGGATCACCACCGCTGGGGAGAGGTATAACAGTAGCTTGTTTCCAGGCTTCAGGGACAATTGCAGAGGAAAAAAGGTTGAGGAGTAAGGCAGTAGACAGTGCAATGGCAGGGTCTGAGAGAAGTAGAAGCTTAGGATGAAGGCCATCAGGGCTACCTCCCTTGTGAGGATTAAGGGCAAGCAGGGCCTTAAGGGAAACAGATAGAGTGGTAGAAGTGAAGGAAGAAGATAGAGGGGCAGAGAATGGGAAGACAAGGAGTAGTGGGAGGAAGGGATGAAGAAGAGAGCACAGGTGGTGAAGTAGGAGTTAAAGGAAGAGAACAGTAGAAGGGTCAGAGATGAGGGAGTCACCAGCCTTGAGAACTGGGAAGGGGGACTAAGTCAGAGGGTAGAAAAGGAAATGTGTCACCTTCCAGAACTTGGAGGGATGATCAATGTTGTTCTGGAGTGTGGATGCAAAATACTTAGACTTCACTAGTCTGGCTTTGGTACAGGCATTGCAGAGGTGCCAATAGTTAGCCAAAGCAGCTGAGGAACCAGTGATCTTAAAGGATCACCATGCAAGGTCTCTGGTACAGAGGTAAACTAACACCTCAGCTGTTATCCAGTGGAAATAAGAGCCTCCTACTCTGGTTCTCCTCAGGGGAACATGAAGATCCCATGCAGCCATAAATTTGGACTGAAAGTATTTTTTTTTTCAGTTCATCTCTGTTGACACAAAAGGGTACAAAACTTTTAAGTCAGAAGGAGGGCTGTTAGAGAGAATTCTTAAGAAATCATATATTTAAAAAACACAGATGAGGACAGAGGTATGTGACATTTCATCAATACATAAAATAAATATGTGACGGGCGAGAAGGACCAATCTCTGTGAGGGAGCACTCGTTCTCTATGGTCATCCCTCAGTTTCCATGGGTTGGTCCGAGGAGGACCGTAGGGTAGTTTCTAGTTCAAAGTGTTCTTCAAGCCAAATCACCCACCTGGTCCATCTATGAGTGTAGATGTGGGTTTTGTAATTTACCTTGTATGTTAACTCTTCCATTTCGGAATCCCCTGGACCACCTGGACCCATTGTCTGACCGTAGGGGATCAGTTTTCAAGCAATTGTGTATGATGGTTTTATGTGAGGCTATAATTAATATACCCCATAGATGGAGTGGGTCTGTGCCCCTCAGCCCCATGGGAGGAAGTCCCAGAATGCTGTTTGGCATTTCTAGTGGAGAACTTAATAATAAGAGGTACATAAGGAAGGTATTTATCCCCGGCCAAAAGGGCTGGATTGTGGGACAGCCCCAAAACACGTGAGGTAGTGTGCCATCTGTTCTCCACCGCCTCCCACAGGTCGAGGGAGGAACAGGTCCCACTTGTTCTGCTGAACTGGAGTGAGGAAGAAACGAGTCTTCACCTTCTACTCAAATTCTTGCCGGAGAGGGACAGGGTGGTTTTGGTGGTGATTTGAAAATGTTCTCCCAGTCAGCCTCAGTTAAATTCAGGTCCCCTCTCGGTGCCAACTCAGCGTAATGCTTGTTAGGGCATTATTCTTTGGTTCCCAAATAACCTACAGAGTATCGA
This sequence comes from Neoceratodus forsteri, assembly GCA_016271365.2. Classification (NCBI taxonomy): domain Eukaryota; kingdom Metazoa; phylum Chordata; order Ceratodontiformes; family Ceratodontidae; genus Neoceratodus; species Neoceratodus forsteri. The sequence goes on along the minus strand of CM057456.1, from coordinate 760,837,973 downwards.
GATTAGTCCACTTTGCCCTGTCCATTTAGTATTCTCTGGAGGTTGTCTAAGAGAGAGCTGCTCTAAAGTGGTTGAGGTCCAGTTGTTGACGGCAGAGGATGGGGACCGGACCTGCAAAAATCTGAAATAATCTGGGTGTGAAGTGAAAAGGAGTCTCTTAATGTTTTAAAGTCTGTGATAGATCCAGCTAAGATGAAGTGCCCCATATGAGTTAGGCCCTGTCGACTCCAACTGTGAAATGTGTAATCTAGCCTAGCTGGTATAAAGGTGGGATCCCAGGCTATCCAGTGGAGGGGCCAAAGGGATGTGGTTAGTTTATGCCTTTTCCAGACCCTGTACACCCCGCTCTGAGGGTGTCTTGGACTGTTGAAAGAGAGGAGTCAAGACACTGGTACTATTAGTTGGGTTCATAATTCTAGCTCCTAGAGGGGCCCATATCCCTCCTCTTCCCGCTCCATAAATTTCCAGTTGGAGCCGTAGAGGACAGACCAGAGGAGAGCAGTTTTCAGTTTGTGCGGCCTAGTAATAATCTTCCAGGTCTGGAAGAGACCTGCCACATTTACGTCTATGTCTCTGGAGAATTTACATTTTTATTCTGTTTTTTTTGTTGTTCCACACAAATCTGGATATTAATCTCTGCCAGATCTAAACTGAACTTTAGGAATAAAGGTGGGTTAGCACTGGAACAGGTACAGGAATCTCGGTAGTGTATTCATGGTGATTGTATGTATTCTGGAATACATGGGAAGATTTATTAGTGTCCATTTTTCAAAATAATTTTGTATCTGGTTGATCAGAGGGGTATAGTTGGCTTTAAATAAGTGTGATATATTTTTAGTGATGTTAGTTCCTAAGTGTTTTATCTTAGTGGACATTCAGTTCAAAGGAAGAAGATGAGTAATGGTTTGTGAAGGTTTATAATAAAAGCTGAGGACTTCAGTCTTAGTTTAATTAAGGTAGTATCCAGCGTGTCTGCCAAAATCTTCGAGAATCAAACAGACTGCGGGATGGATTGTTCCGGGTAGGATAGGCAAAACAGAACATCATCTCGTATAAGAATATTTTATAAGTAAGGCCTCTGACCTCAACCCCGCACACCCCTCAGCTGAGCGGATAGCCTTAGCCAGAGGTTCTGTGTATAATGCAAAAAGAAGGGGTGACAATGGGCAGCCTTGACGAGTGCCCCTGCCTAACTTGAACCGATCCGAAACCCCTCTGTTTATTCTAACTTAGGATTGTGAGTCAGTATAGAGGACCTTTATGCTGTCTATGAATGAACACGAGAAAGCCATAATCTCTAAAACTGTAAAGAGGAAGTTCTAGGATACTTTATCGTATGCCTTCTCTGCATCCATACTCAAAAGACAGGCAGGGTTACGAGATTTATGAATGGTATCAATCATATTTATTGTAGAGCGCACACTATTGGGTTTGGCGTCCTGAGGCAAAACTTGTCTGGTCCATGTTAATGATTTGTGGGAGGAGAGAGTTTAATCTGGAAGCAATAATGGAGGTATACATTTTGTAATCCTAGTTGAGGAGGGAAACAGGGTGGTAGGAGCCACACTGAGTGGGGTTCTTTCCCTGTTTTTGTAGGAGAGAGATCATGGCATACTGCCAGGATGGTGGCATGGGGTTGCCTTCCTGCCATGTCTCAGAGAAGACATCCACCTGGAGGGGGACTGTTTCTTTTATAAACACCTTGTAAAACTCTCCACTGAACCCATCTGGGCCTGAGCATTTACCAGTTTTTAAGTTCTTTATTGTTGTTGAGATTTCAATTTGTGTGGTTGGCTTGATGAGGGACTGGCTTTGTTCCAAGGTTATGTTTGATAGCTCTAGAGAGTTAAGAAACTTAATCTTATCCTCTGTCAAAGTTTCTGGTTGAGGTTCGTACAAGTTAGAATAAAGGAGATGAAAACTTTTGTGATTTGCTCACTTTTATGTGTGAGCAAGCCAGAGATTGGGTCTCTGATTCGAGTAATGGTGGCCCTAGCAGCCTGTTGCCCTAGCATAAAAGTACTAAGAGCTTTGTTCTTCTGGGCCACCCTCATAATGTTTTTGTTTTAGGTACCACAGTGCTCTTTCAATCTTGCTTTTTTGTAAATTGTTTAGTTTTTGTTCTGAGTTCTCTAAGTTCAGTCTCTCTCCTGGGCCCATCTATCTTTTGGTAACCTCCAGGGCTCCTGTCTCCAGAGAGCAAAATGGCTTGTTTTGCTTTGCCACTTTCTTTTTATATGCAGCTATGGAGATTAATTTCCCCTAACTAAGGTTTTCACTGTATCCCAGAGAAGCTGAAGTGTCGTACCAGTTGAGCATTTTCCTCTATTGCTTTTTAATGTGTTCCTTAATCTCCATGACCACTGCTTGGTCTTGTAGTAATGAGGTGTTAAGCCTCCAATGTGTATTTTTCTGGGGCATTTCAGTTCTACTTCAAGAAAGATGGGATTGTGAGCTGAAAGGGTAGAAGCCCTGATCCACATTGAGGGAATGGCTGACAGATCCCTGGAAAAGTGAGAAGGTGTCCAATCTGGAAAAAATTTTTAAATCTGGGGAATAGTATGTGTAGTCCCTCGTTGTGGGTATTTCCTCCTCCAAACATCCTGTTAGGCCTAATTCTGCAAGAACTTGTTTAAAGGAACGAGCCTTCCGGACCTCAGGGCTAGGGATTTGGGAGGTGGTGTCCAGTTTTCTATCGAATATTAAATTCCAGTCCCCAAGCATGATGAGGAGACCCTTTGCTTTTTCTGCTATTAGCTGGGCAATCGATGTGTAAAAGGAGAGGGATGAACCTGGAGGAGCGTAGATATTTGCCAGTGTAACCGGAGTGTCTTGGAGGCTGCCCACTACTATAATGTACCTTGCACCTGGGTCCTCAACAATCTCCTCCTGCTGAAATGGGAAAGATGCTGCTAGTAGTATTGCCACTCCCCTTTTTCTACCTGTGGGTAAAGATGAGTGGAAGAGGTGTGGGAAACCCCTTGACTTTAACTTGAGAGCCTCAGAGGGAGATAGGTATGTCTCTTGTATAGAATTCACTTCACATTTCTGTGCCGTCAGAAATCTCAAGAGCCATTTCCTCTTTATGAGTTGCCATCATGACAAAATAATGTAACAGATCCTTCCCTGAGCCTCTGTCTGGTGTAGTCAGTTAATAAATCTCTGCCAAAACTTATCCTTCTGACAGTGTACCCAAATTTAACAAGAACCTTCAACATAAACTGGTTATAACAATAGAAAAACCATAAAACAGATATGACCCCAAATGGGGCACACAGTTTGAAATTCTGCATAACCTGTTGGTAATTAGGGGTGATCAGTGGCTGAGAGGGCATTGTAACCGTCATCTTGTTGTGTGAGTAGCAACAAGGGCCACTCACTTTCAGGGTGTTATGGTGACTTCCAAGGTTGAGCTATGATGTTGTGGTCCGCTCGGGAGTTCGTCGCTACCCCTGCGATGAGTGTAACCATGCACGCTAAGAGCGTGAGCCAGTTTAAGGGTCTTCGAGAAGAATGCCTGTGTGTGGCTGAGTGACCCGACATCAGTGGTGGTTCTAGGTTAGGGCAGCCATTGGTTTGGGCCGCCGACCGCAGGAAATGGAGATATGTGATTGCGGCAGAGTAAAGTTCAGGTGACATCCTGCAAACATTGAGGGTGCACCTGGAGTATAGAAACTATTTACATGTGAGACTCCATTAAAATTTAAGGCAAAGAATTCTGACCATTCTTGTAAGTGGGAGCACAAATGTGGAAAGAGTGGTATTTGCCTGCGAGAGCAACAAAGCAGTGCTTGTCACCATCGCTGAGGGAAAATAAGGCTCCTATTAGCTGTATAGGGGGGGAAGTTGGCCCATGCTACCCTGTTGCATTCCCCCATTCACCTTTCATCGTGAGCACATAATAGAGCAGATTGGTTGAGGCAGAGATGTGCTCTCGGGCAAGCCTTACCTTCATTACACCCTTCCGTCCCCTACATTTCAGTCAGTCGATCTTTATTTAGCCAGGTGAAACTCCATTGAGCAAGCTCATTTTCAAGGAGGGTCTGATAGGTACAGAATAAATAATACAGTAGCACAATAGAACATATATCACACATGTGCATAGTAATAGAGTACATAGCAATAAAACAAGATACAGGGATAATCAATGAGGCCCAGTCGTAAGGTGAAACCTCATCCATTTCTGAACATTTGAATTAATGCATTTAGGAAAGGTCACATCCCATTATTAAGTAACTGGTTGGTGTGGGGGAAATATTCTGATCTCGTTAAGAAGATGGAGATCTTAGCTGCACAGGGAGTGACCAACTTCATTCCTGCTCCTCCCCCTTATGGTGAGGCAGTACTCAGTCATTAAAGTCATGGGAATAAGCCTTTAAATCTGAGTGTTCTTCAAAGGGGGGATTACTTTCTAAAATCACAATAGAGATATTCCTTCAGTCTCTTGAAGTGTTCAAAGCACAAGTTGGTCTCTTACCCCACCCCCTCTCAGAGAGTAGAAGGCCCCAGTAGCTGTGCTGCCCAATGCTGTAAATCGTCTATGTTATGAGAAAGAGAAACGTTTTTGGAGTGTACTTACAGGTATCTTCGCCCCTTTTCCATGGCTCCTAAAGTCAGGGGGTCACTTAATGTCTGATATTCGTAAAGTCAGGATGGGGCATCAGGTGGGTTTGGGAGGATTAAGCCAGGGTCAAGGTGGGCCTGGGGGGGACTGGGTGTAATAATTGTTGGGTGTCAAGTGAAGGCGAGGCCCCGGTCGTCATGACTCCGGCCCGTCTACCGGATGGTGAGGAGTGGATTCACCTGTGTCTTCTGACAGGTGAGAGGCCTTTCTGTTCACTGCAGATAAGTCTCCACAACATCTCAGCATTGTGGCAAAATCGGAGCGTAGGTTTGCATGTAGTGTCTTCTGAGTGGATCCTGGACGAGAGATACCCTTCTATGCTACCGACCAGGCTGAGGCAATAAGGTCTTTCTTGAGTTTCTCTTTAGCCAGAGAAAGGGCGGAAATACCAAGGCCTTCTAGAAAATGTGTGGCTGAGAGGAGATCCGGGAAGATCTTCACGCCCTGGTCTGTATTTATCTTTAGCCTGGTGGGATATAAGATTTGGGCTTTTACATTTTTGGCCCTCAGCTGCTTGATAATAGGCCACATTGTTTTTCTGGCCTCCTGCACTACGCTCGTGTGGTCATTGTCGAAGATGATTCTATGCCCCTGAAACATAAGCTTGCCCCGCTGCCAGGCTAAGCATAAGAGCTCTTCCTTGGCTCTGTAGGAGGACAGCTTAGCGATGAGAGCACGGCCTGGCTCCAGGATCTCAGGGTTTTGGGCCTAAGGATCTATGGGCCCGGCCCATGGAGATGTCCAGCTCTTCTGGGATGGGGAGTATATTTCTCAGTAGCCCCTGTAAAAAGGTTGGAACATCTGCACTTTTGTCTTCTGAGTCCTTGGGGACCCCATACACTCTAATGTTTTGTCTTCTGCTGCTGCCTTCAAGGTCGTCAAGGTGATAGGTAAGCTCTCTAGCACGGGCTAAAAAGTACATTAGCAATCGAGCTTATCTGTCTGATTGTTCTCCGACTTGGGTTAGGCAGACCTCCAGTTGGTCTATTTTGTGCTCTATCTTGTTAATTTCCAATCGGAGTTCCATGAGTGACTGATCTGTTTTTGCCACTGTTTTGGCTGTCTGGAGGATCGAGTGTATGAGGTCTGTCTGGGTCTCGCCTTCAGGCTGGGGTTCTACCATGTGGCCCTCACCATCATCCGGCTCCAGGGGAGACCTCAATTTTTCTTGTGTAAGGAGGTCCTTTAGCTTTTGTACCAGAGTACTCATGTTCTTTGATGTTTTGGCTTTTGATCTTGTGCCTTTCTCTGGAGAGTTCATTATTCTGCTGCAGATGTTAATGGATTTTGAGTCGGGAGTGAGGAGGGCTCCAAATCTAGGCTACCATCAAGAGGCCGATGTCACGGAAGTCATGGGACTGAAAGTATTGAAGGACAGAATTTATATTATTGGCTGCAGAGATGAAGGTCAGTCAGATGGGGGGCAGTCAGATGCCCATAGGTTATCTAGGAGAGAGGACAAATCCACTGAGCTAAGACTTGAGATAGATAAATTGAGGGGCCTAGGTTACTGTATCCTTGACACACAGTAAACCATATGATGGTCCCTGAGGGCATCAGGAAGGATTCCTGCATCCACAATACGGTGGGGATGAAATGAGAGGACCCAGTCTAATAGTGATTTAAAGATTCAGAATTTAGATGAGTGGGGTCAGAAATCAATTGAGTCAGTTGGAGACTTTACATTTTGGGAAAACTTATTTGTATTTGGAGACAGACAATTTCTGTTAAAGTCACTAAGGATGAGTACCTCACTTCTGGAAGAGTTAGAACAGATAGAGGAAAACAGCTCATTAACTAAATCAGGGTACATACCTGGGCAAACAATAAATACCAGAAATGAAGAAGAGAACAGAAAGGAATGGGAGAGTTTAAGAAGGGCAGCTCATAGGAAGAGGGAAGACACATAAGCACAGTCACAAATTGAATGCTGGTGAATATGTGAACACCTTTTACACCACCGCCTCTTTGTGTGATCCTGTCTGGCTAAAATTTGGGGCCATATGGTGTAGCTCTGGCTTGCCGAATAAGCGAATGCAGTTTGCACTAAATCTGTTTTAAGGCATCTTTATTCTACTTGTGTGCTGACTTTTTGGATATCACTTGTACTGGTTGGGCTAGCTGCTCACTGTCAGCACCAGCCTCTTGGTGGCAGTGCAGCATTATTTAGGACTTCAGGCTGAAATGTAGCCAGGGTGCGTCACAGAGCCCTGAATCTTAAAGAAGAGCCAGGATTCAGATATGACAAGTACATCTGGCCGTAGGCTAAGCATAATAGACTGTAGTTGGTCAGTTTTTAGGAGGAGGCTTTGCATGTTTAAATGGGCACCCCTCAGTTCTTTGGGAAGTTGCAAAGGATGAACTGAGATGGGTCCAGGATTAAGTTCAATACTACCTGTTGCCAAAAGTACCATGGTGACAAGGAGCTTTAAGTAACCAATATGCTGCACAGCTATGGGGCAGGGAGTATGGGGATGAGGGCGGATAAAGGAGAAAGGAACAGAAATCGCCAGAGAGCTTCATGGTAAAGCCAAAGAGCAGGACAAATTTGACACCTAGGATACCGGGGGGAATGGAGGAGGGAGGGGAGTGAGGAAGAGGAGATAATTGGGGATGAGGAGGGGAGGGGAGGGGAGAAGGCTACTAGAGTGAAAAAAGTGGGGCGAAAAAAGGAAACTAATTAGGTGATAAGTAAAAGGAGGGAGAGGAAATGAAATGTACTTTGTCAGACAATGAATTAAAGGTAAAGGTGAAAACAAAATAGTGAGTTACAGTGGAGTAGGCCTGACCCAGTTAGGAAGATGATAGGGTGATGGCCTAACTAGAAATTATAGTGAAAAGTAGGTCTGTAATTGAGATAGGGAGGTAAAGGGAATGCTAACCAGGCCCATATGGAGAGGCGATAGGAAACAGTCTTGACTGATAAGACTGCAAAGGGATGACGGCCTGTTCCAATAGGGAAGTAGACAAACAAAAAAAAAAAGATAAGTAAAAGATTAAGGGGAATGAGCTCAGTGGGCATTTGACAAACTCACAAACAATAACAATAAAGTGGGAGAGCTTAGCTGAAGCCTGAATACATACTATTAACAACACACTACCACACAGTAAATACCTCACACTAAAGAAAGAATGTTAAAGATAAAAGTCAACATGTGGTTAAACAGTAGAAAACAAATCAAGTGTAACCCCTAGATGGCACTATCCCAGGGGCTACTACCCCTGCCTGATTTGCCACTAACAGGTTGAGGGGCCTGGATCCAATGGCGGGTGCCTCCACCCAGAGGTCAGGGTTTGCAATAGTTAAACTAACTTGGTCACAGTCCTCTGGGACACTGCAACCCCCCTTTCTTCCCACTAGTGGCCCACACAATATATCAGAATTACCTTCACAGTATACACTTACCCCAGGTCTAGTTCGGCACTGGGACCTCCTGTGAAATGAGATACAGTGCAACAATCACAGTATAGTACTTTAACATAGACAAATACCTCAGGCAGTATAACTTTGCTGCAACAAGCAGCTCTGATTTATTTAGGGGGATATAACAAGGACAGGGAAATCAGGTTAATTAGCTTATCACTCTAATAATCTACCTATGGCTCTGTGCACAGGCCTATCCCTATCAGTTACTGTCCCTGGGTACCCAAGCCCAGTGGCTAGTCCAAACCGTGGCAGCTGGTAGGGGCCCTTTCACACAGAGAAAAGGAGAATTAAACAGTCAGCAGTACAGTAATTCCATTTGGATTTAATGTAGCAATTCAACAGGAGCGACCCTGAATTAGTACTCACGACCTCCAAATAAGATAGGGTCCTTCAATGTCAGCAGGGCTCACTTGAGGTACACAAACCTCTTCACACATCCATATAAAAGAAAGCTATACCAGGCAGGCTGCATCTGTATCCCGATCGCAATTACTGCACAATACCGGGAGAGACACACAGCAGATTCAGTTCTGACAGACTGAGTGCAATTTTCAGCAATTTCTCCAGTCTTCTACAGGGTGAGCCTGGTTTCTACTCTTCAGAGATCCTTTGATTCTTTTCACAGGACCGATTCAGTCCTAACAAGCTGTTACACAAGCTGCAGACCGAACTCTGGGCCTTACACACTTTTGACTAAAACTGCACACTGAAAAAGCACAGGGCTCCTTCCTTCTTCACTGCCAAAGCTCAACTGAACCTCCAACCGACAAAACCGGGCACTTCCTTTGAGTTCCTCCCAGTTCTTGACTGGATTGGCTGTCACTCACAATAGACTGCTGCTGTTGGTCCAAAAAGGCACTGAAGTCTAAACTACATCTCCCAGAGTCACTGCCCATACAATCCTCTTGTGGCTGGCTCAGATTATGAGTCCAAGTTCTGATTCGTCCAAGGCACCATTTTAGAGCTAGCTACCCCACACTGATTGGTCCAGTTCAGCAGTTCAAAACTAGAATGGGGAACTAGCAGACACAGTTCTGACTGCAAAGAAAGCAGGTTAGACAAACTGTAATTTCATTATTACTCTAAATAATTTCTGGCAAACAGTTACATCTTTCAGATAGGTTCCTTTGCACTCCTAGTGACTGCAAAAATGAAGTGAATTGGCAGCAGCTTGAGTGGTACTCAATCAAAGAAACACACAGTCCCCCATACAAACTAATTATGTCTGCAAGCAGACAGCTCTTAAAGAGACAGTACCAGAGGTTCTAAAAACACTCACTGATAAATGGCTTAAATGCCAAACACCATTCAGGCTTGGAGCATTCAAGCAAGCTCCTGGAAGTCTTTTGGGAACCCCCATTTGCAGGGGGGTTACACAAGTAATCATAAAATAGAAACACACAATAACTAATCAGTTTGTGGGTAATATTCACAATAGCCTGCAAGCTGCAGCAGAGACTTTGTTACACTAATTAATATAAACAAAACAGGCCTAGCTAGTAGCAGAATACAATCGGCAAAATGCTGGGACGATAGTATATACTTGCAGTAGTTGCACAGTAACAGTGCAGTAGGATGCTGCAGATAAGAGTGTCACGCTGTAGGCATGGGTGTAGGCAGGCAAACTCCAAGCACTCAATGGTGTGCAGTTTTATTTGGGGTAGCAAATAAGCTCTGAACTGCTTCCTTTTTCCATGAAAACTAACAAAGAAGATACTGACCCTTTCTGTAATTTTATTCATAGGAGTTGAAACTAGAAGGACTGGTCACTAATACTCTCTTTGTATCCCAAGGACAATACAACTTTACAGGCTCTGGGTATCTTAGGGAACAATGCATCGCATTTGTATTTACCTCTTCATGGCAACAACCATTGTCATGAGATACAAAAGTTGTATTTATTGTGCCAAATGAGGCAACGAACACGGTCTGGTGTACATTTGTATATTGCCTGGCTACACCCGGGGGATAGCTCACCCTAACGGGGGTAGTAGTGAGTCCACTTGGTGTGCAGATCTGAAATCCCTGGCTACACCCTTGACTGTAGGTGCAGTCTCTCCTGCCGAGTGCCACCTTACTCTGACTCCCACAGTGCACAGCCTAGCTATAGCTCTTCAGCTCAAGGACCACAGCTGAGGACCATTAAAGACAACTGCATAAAAAGTCTGATTTGGCTCTTCCCCAAAACCAGATCTGGCATTCAGATGGAGAATGGGGCCAAAGGGACAATCAAGCGCACAGTCCCACATAAGTCAGTCGCTTGCTCCGGCACTAAATACAGCAGGCATGGTTTTAAATCTAAGGCCCAGCTGGCTCCTTACAAACACCAGGCAGATTACATAGCTGCTGACACTCCAAACAGCTGAGCCACATAACAAGTGGCTATTCAAATGCCATGCTGCGCTGCGCTGCTAGGAAACTCAGCATCACCCGCAAAGCAGATCCTCCTCCTCATTGGAGAATTAGAAGTGGGCAAGCCAGAGCAAGCTAAAGCCTGGCTCAAGCTCAGAGCCTGGCTCAGCTTGGCTTAACCTCTATAATCAGTTCAGAGCCAAGGTCAAGCCGAGCCAGTTATGGCCAAAGTAAGTATTTTTGTCAGCTTGAGCAGTTAGTGTAGTGTCTGAAAAGTTCAACTTCTGTATAGATAACAGCCTGCAGGTGCCAGGGCTCAGCTTGTGTTGTGGCTTGTAGAGTCAAGCCAGACCATTAGCTCGGCTCTGGCTTGGCTGTAGGAGAGAAATTCCTGGCTTGCCCACCTCTTTGGATAATGATGCCAAAAGAGACATTCAGACACACAGTCCCACACAAGTCAATTGCCTGCCTCTGCACTTAACACAGCAGATGAGGTTTAAAATCCAAGGCAGTTCTAAGAGCCTGACTGGCTTCCCACAAACACCAGGCAGTTTACAGAGCTGCCAACACTCCAAACAGCTGATCCACAGAACCAGTATATCTGCCATTAAAATTTAATTGTCCAGTGAAAAAGCCTTTTATCCTGCTATACTTTTGAGTTTGCAGTTTTCTTTTGTACAGTACTTAGTTATTTTACCCTTTGTGTTGGAGCTTTTTCTAAAAATATTCTAACCTTATCAACATTTCGTTTAATGAAAGGCTTTATTGCTATGGTATTTTTCAACTAAAATAAGATTAATTGCTTCTTCTGCCTGATGAAGAGTACATCTCAAAGTGTTTGTTCTCTTTTTCCTACAATTTGGCAGCCCCCCATCCCCGACACATAAACTGACCATGGGTAACCCATGCAAATTTGAAGAACAACGTTAAGATAATATTACAGTTGGGAACAAGCCTCAAAAAGTCTGGAAATGCTGAGTTAAGGTCAGAAAGACTCTTAACTCTGCAGTTCTGTGTAAGTAAGATGGTAGGATTTCGTGATCTCTGGTATCTGAATCACTGACACCTTAGGTCTATGCAGAACCCAACTACAGCACTATGAAACATTACTACCATGCTTACACAGACTACATGTGTATTTATGGAGTTAAGTAACGATACATGACGGTGTGTGTTTTTGTGGGATTTACCCATGTTTCATGTGGCGTGGCATGAGGCACTCATTTGTGCCTCATGCTACCCATGTCTCATGTGGTATGGAATTAGGCACTGATGAGTGCTTAAAACCATACAAGAAGCGATTAAACTGAACAGCAAATGCCCTGGAGTTCATTATTGCAATTATCAAAAGGACCAAGGGAAAATAAAGGAGAAGAAAACACTTCTAATTATATTTAAACCTATAGCTAGAACTTCACCCATATGTATATTGTGAGATTTGCCCATGGTAAAGACCTAGACTGACCAATCTGGTAGCAATATTTTTCTTGTCAATTTTGTAACAGAATTAAGGTACTCCAGGGGGTTGTTTACCTTTTCCTAATCTAACCCTAGGGGACCAAGACAGTCAGATATATCTTGAGTCTCATGACATAGAAATAGAAAATGATTAAGAAAACAGCCAGCAGTCTATACAATTGGTGAATCCTATTTAGCTATTCTGCAAAGGCTACAGCAGCTTGTTTGTCCCTCTTACCTCTGTCCCCTTCCATATTGCTATGGCCATGTGCCTCTTTCACTTTACCTTGACCCCCCCACCACTGACCTTGCCTGAACCACCTCTTCAGGCAGGCTATTTCACTTATCAACCACTCTTTCAGTGACAAGGTATTCATGGATTACCTCAGTGGGTTAGATTAACAGATGGCTGCATAACCTCAAATCATGTCTTGATAATTAAGGGCCACATATTCAGATGAGATGCGGGGAGCATCCCTGGGTGTGCCGTGCATCTCTGGACTTGAGTGGGCCATCAAGGGCGAGGTCATATTCAAAGGCTACTGATGCGCCATGCACCTCCGACTCCACCGCTAGGAACAATATTGTGATGCACGTATGCAAATGAGGGATCCCTCATGTATATGGCGCATATCACAATATTGAAGTCCCCCAAAGCGTAACTATGGCCGGCTGCGTGGGCGCATAGTTATGCTTCTAAAACCCTACTTTAACTATGTGCGATGTAGGTTGGTGCCCTGCTTATAATCTAGGGCAGGGCACACAGTCCCCCCCCCCCAACCTGAGCACTGCGTACATAAACTGACACCCCCTCCCATGACCCGATCACTGTTGCCATGAACTTACATCCCCCTCCCAAGCCCCAATCACTGTTTAAAACACTGAGATCTCCCAGCGAGCCCCTGCCCTGATCACTTGCACATAATAAACAACCCAAATCCCCTTTTCCACTAGTGTAGTGGCCCCCATCCCCAGCCCTGATCACTTGTGCATAATATAAACTCCCGATCCCCATTTGCATCTATGGTGGCCCTCCTCCCAGCCCTAATCACTTGTAAATAATATAAACCACCCCCACCCAATCCCTGTTGCCATAGTGCAGTGGCCCCATCCCAACCCTGAGCACTATTAAAGCACAAGCCTTGATCCCCATTCCCTGGTGCTAGTGATCCTTCCACCCCAGTAGTGACTAACCCCCCCATACCAACTTGTGCGACAACTGGCACAGCCCTCCATACCACCATGGTCAGCTGCCTACTGATCGATGTTGGAGCATCATGCAGTAAATAAATACGTGCCCATTGTTTGCCTATGACAGTCAGTAAGCATGTACTATTAACTGTCATGCTCCAATACTGATCAGTCATCGGCTGGCCATGGCAGGGTGTGGAGGGCTGTACCAGTTGCTGGCATGGGTTGGGGTGGGGGGCTAGGTAGTGGGTTACTGCCTATCAGGGTGCAGGGGTGAGGCAACCATTAGCACCAGGCAATGGGCATGAGGATTTTGTGTTTAAGTAGTGCTTTGGGCTGTGGAGGACCAGTACCCTGTGGCAACTGGGATCTGGGTTGTTTATTATGTACAAGTGACTGGGGAGGGGGGGGATGTCATTGTTTTAAACAATAATTGGAGCTGGGGGGACACTACACTATGGAAAAAAGGATCTGAGGTTTTATTACGTGCACATGATTGGGGCATGTCAGTGTTTTAAACAGAGATCAGGACAGGGGAGGGGGAACACTACACTATGGAAAAAGGGATCTTTTTTTTATTATGCACAAGTGACTGGAGCTGGGGAGGGGGGATGTCAGTGTTTTAAACAGCGATAGAGACTTGGGAGGGAGATGTCGGTTTGTAAACAGTGATCTGGGCTGTCATGGTCCACTGGACCACTACTGTTGTTTCATTTCTCTAAACTGTGGGTAATCGGGGCTTGGGGGGTGGTGGCTGGCCCGGCGCATTGTGCTGGGCGAAGCCATGCAAATGAGCCCATAATGGGCATGCATAAGGCCCCTTTGCACCATACATGCCCAACAAGCTCATTTGTATGTTTGGGCTGAGTATTGCCCTTTGGGGGCATGGTGCATCCATGTATGCACCATGCATTCCCCTATGGGCAGTCTTCAGCCCCACACCCTGGATGCACTGCATTATACATGGGGGCCATTTACTGTGTACTGCACATCCAGGATCCAATATTCAAACAGATTGCATGGTCTGTTCCAACTGTGCATTCTGTTTGAATATTACACTAGATCCTGCTGGCGTGTCTTGTTTGTACATTGCACCATTATGCATGTGCATCCGTCTGGCTCTGATTATGGGGCCTAAATATATTCAATAATCTTAAAACATGTTTAATTCAGTATAAAATCTATGATAATTTGATTGAGATTAATATGTTCTGTTTTGCTAATTGAGGCATACTGAGATGATTCATATAACCAAGTGACTCATATACAGTTGCCTTAAAATGGGTGGTCTTTAAGTATGTACTTTTAAATGGTTTTATTTCAAAAACATGGATACGTTTCCTGGGCTTGTTTGTAGTGTTAGAGTATAGGGAGGAGGTGAAGAACTTCAACAACTCATCTAATAAATATAAAAAAAAGATATTTTATTTTTATTTGCAATGTCCGGACATCTACTGGCTGTATATTGGGTTTATCTGTCTTCCTGTTGTTTTTGCAAATGTCCACACTTTATCATGGCCAGTAACCCTTACAAATTCAATTGATTTTAAATTCTAGCAGTTCGTAAGGCTGGGCACTCAGTAGTCATACTATATTGATATTATTTAGTATTAGATCCTGAGATTAGATTAACAAAATGCAACCCAACTCCTGGAGTGCTTTAATTCAACTGTTACATAAATGCACATGTAGTCTACGTAAGCAAGGTAGTAGAGTTTCATAGTGTTGTTAGTTGGATTCTCCATAGACCTGAGGTGTTGGTGATCCAGATACCAGAGATATGAAACCCTGCCATCTAATATACACAGAATGTGCAGGGTTAGGATCTTTCTGACCCTAACTCAGCATTTCCAAACTTTGAGGTTTGTTTGTAACCCTAAAGTTATCTTAATGTAGTTTTTGAAAAAAAATTCCCTGACTTTTTTTTTTTTTGAAAATTTCTTTGCCTGCATACCAAAGAAAATCTGTGGGATCCAGTGGCACATCTTCTGTCACTGTGTACCTTGTTGCTGCACTGTGATGACCCCACCCACCCACACCTGCCAGTGTTTAAGGGACAAATCTCATTTGATGATGTCCAAGAGCTGCATAGGTTAACTGTAAGACATATGTATTTGTCCATGCTATTGATGTTTGGGAAAAGTGCGAGAGCTGTAGCATGCTTTGATGTGCAGGTCCAAGGAGTGTACATTCACAAAGGGTGTATCAGAACTGATAGGTGAATGGCAGCAGCGACTTGAATTCACAAGACAGCTATGAATGAGTCAAGTGAGAAGAAAAAAAAATGTTTCCTCTGATCTGCTGCCCAGCACTTACAATTACAGTAGACTACATATCACAGTTATTAGGACTTTCAGAATCCTCTGATGGCATGATAGATAAATGTGGTAGCAGAGTGCTTTCATTTTTTGTTTTAAAATAAGAATCAAGGGAAAATAATGGTACTTTTTAGTATAGGCAGAACATTTGTGTACAAACTTGACTGCGGCTGTTATATATAGTTCCTTTTGCTTCTGAACCTGCAGCAAGTTGTGGTGGTGGTGGGGGGGGGGAGTGGTACCTCACCTTGCTTCAGATAGTTAAGGCTGAAGAATGTGGGCAGTGATTTATGTGCTGTCAAATTTTTTTTTTTTTTTTTTAAAGAACACTTTTTTAAAATATTAACAAAGATGGGACACATCCAGTTGGGAGATAGATTGAAATACTGCTTAACTGTTGCGATCGTGTTGTGTGAGATGGGTACTGAAGCTACAGCTAATATTGCCAAAATAAGAGCCCTTCTGAACCAAATTAAACCCATCTTTTTCACCTTCAAGACTTTCTCTCCGGTTTCTAGAAAGCAAAGTTTACTTACTTGTGGTAACTGGACAAATTAGGCAGATGACTGTCTGAGGTGTGCCATTGCAGTTGCAAAACATCAGAATAAGTTGTTGTGGCCTCTTAAAAAAAAAAAAAAAAAAAGACACATCTACACACAAAATGCCAGATCAGTCATAAAAATATTTAGGCTTGGATTAAAGCAAGTGTCTCCCGCCCCTTTTAAATGTACTAGAATAAACAATTTGAAATCAATATTGTAAATCTATACGCCATTTTAGAATGTGCATATTACCACAACGTAGAATCACTTCATCAGTGATGCTCCTTACAAAGCTATTTCTGCTATACAGAAAGGGAGAAAAGAGGAGGTACATTTCATTTTCAATAACTAAATGCAGTTCAAGATATTAAATTAACATGTACCAACTTCAACCGCAGATTTCACTTAGCATGTGCATATTCAAAATTGATAATCCAACTATAACACCAGAAGAGGATGATTTTGTGGAGGGGGAGACAGGTTAGCAAAATATCAGGAAACGGTGTAAGGAACAATGACAAAATATCAGGGAACAGTGCACGGTACAGTGGATGGAGCTAGAATTGGAATTCATAACTCAGATGGATTAAGGAGATTGTATCACCAGATTAGCTACAATAGTAATCCATAACTCAGCAGTATTAAAAAGAACGTGTCACTTAGAAAATGGTAAAAATGCACTTCAGATCTTGTAGCAGTACACAGGCTTATAATGAAGTCTTATTATAGAAGCATAGTAAATGGAGTCCACTCTGAAGAAAGAGGGGTTACTAGTGGGGTACCACAGGGTTCAGTATTAGGACTGGTCCTCTTCAATGTCTTTATAAGCGATATTGCAGAGGGATTGGAAGGAAAAGTATGTCTCTTTGCAGATGACACAAAGATCTGCAACAGAGTTGATGCACAAGGTTGGGTGGAAAGGATGAGAAGGGACTTGGCAAGGTTAGAGGAATGGTCAAATGTATGGCAGCTTAGATTCAATGCTAAGAAGTGCAAGGTAATGCACCTGGGAAACAAAAATCCAGGGGAAGAGTACACAAATGGGGTGAGATACTAACAACAACAAAAATGGAAAGGGACCTGGGGGTAGTCATATCAGATGACCTAAAGGTGGGCAAGCAATGTGAGAGGGCAGCAAGGAGGGCTAGGGGGATACTGGAATGCATAGGGAGAGGCATCACCAGCAGAAAGCAGGAAGTTATTATCCCTCTGTACAGACAGTTGGTGAGACCCCATCTGGAGTACTGCGTGCAGTTCTGGAGACCCAATCTCCACAAGGATATAGACAGGATGGAGGCTGTCCAGAGGAGGGCAACTAAAATGGTGCAGGGCCTGCACCGGAAGACATATGAAGAGAGACTTAAGGAGCTGAATATGCATAGCCTCGAGGAAAGGAGAGAGAGGGGGGACATGATAGAAACTTTCAAGTATCTCAAGGGAATCAACAAAGTCCAAGAAGGTAGCATCTTTCAAAAAGAGGTGTGCAAGAACAAGGGCACAATTTGAAGATATTGGAGGCGGCTCAGAGGTAATTTAAGAGTATTTTTCACAGAGAGGTTGTGGATGCATGGAATGGCCTTCGGAGGAAAGGTTGTGAGTCAAAAACAGTGGTGGAATTCAAGCATGCATGGGACAGTCATAAA
This sequence comes from Neoceratodus forsteri, assembly GCA_016271365.2. Lineage (NCBI taxonomy): Eukaryota > Metazoa > Chordata > Ceratodontiformes > Ceratodontidae > Neoceratodus > Neoceratodus forsteri. The sequence goes on along the minus strand of CM057456.1, from coordinate 760,820,418 downwards.
GGCAATTCTAGGGGTGGGGGGTAGGAAGAAGTAGGCTGCTGGTTAACTAGGATCTGCAGCTTATCCAATAGGTAGGGAAATGGGCAGACTGGGTGGGCCAAGCGGTCCTTATCTGCCGTCAAAATCTATGTTTCTATGTTTCATAACAGAGTGTATCTACAGGCAAAGACAAATACTGAATCTGGAGGCTGCCAATACTTTGTAACGCATGCAGGTAGAGGTTACAGAACATAATGATTGTATAAGCTCTTTAGGCACCCACTTTTAAAAGTCCATAAACAATACATCACTATGTAGCATAGTGTAACAACACATGTACATATTTTGTGTATTGCTCTACAAAACCGAAACATTGTATGATGATTCATTCAGCAGCTGTCTTTTGAAATCAAATGGAGCAAAAAATCTTTAACAGATTATACACTGTGGTGCTTTGCTTAAAATATGTTCCATGACATAGCTATTATTGTTTCTCGTATGAACACTGCCTAGTGGATGAGAATCTTAGAGCAGGAATTTCATGTGCTAGAGTTTATTTATTTAGTTATTTATTTAAAATTGAGTAATTAGAAAAGGCACACTGAGCTGAAGCTCATTTCCGGGTACGTCCTTGGGGAGAGGGATAAAGGAGTAATAAAATTACATCAAGGGATAACAAATGCAGTTGCAGTGATGGATTACAAGGTGCACTAACAGAAAAGTGAGCTAGCAAGTGTACAGCGCCACGACAAAAGTAGCTGGCTGGCTGGTGTACATAGAAGACAATAGTTAAATTAAGTGAATGATGCAATAAAACAAAAAGTGACCATGCAGTGGCAGCACAGACAATTAAAATGGCAGTTTCAGTTTGCATGTAGGGGCCAGAATCATTGGGTGGGGAGTGTATCAGGCAGGAATGTAGGTCAGGAGTGGAGGAAGAGGCAGGTTGGTGGTTGGCAGGGAGGACTGTTTGTAATAACAGTCCCTCTGTTTGTACAGAAACTACCTTCATACGGTAGTAGTTAGCTTCAGCCCAGCCGAGTTTATGCAATTTTTTTCATATTTTCATCCTTGAATTCTGTTTGGAAATAACCTTCTGTGGAAAAAGGAGTACCCTTTTCTGCATCCTGTACAAACTCTGATACACTTTTTGTCAAAATAAAGAACTATTGAGAGCACAGATGTGGTTACCCCTTTCTGTACTTAGACACAGCGTGGTTCTGCTGCACTTCAAGATAGCAGCTAGGTTGCAAAATGTCATTTCCTAAATTACTTACAACTTTTTTTAAAGCTGCTTTTTAGGACTGAGGAAAACATGACTGCTTTGTTGAGGGGGGTGGGAGTCTCGGAGCATAAGCAGGGCCACAGCCAGCCCCTACTTTTAGAGTAGTATGCCAAGAATTACTTGGAATGTCAGCTAGTTTGTTTTGTTAAGATATTTGTTTTGTGTGTCTTTTTCAGTATTTCTTGTTGCTGTGGGTTCTTATTTATTATAAAAAGCTGAGTTGGGGAAGGTGCTGTATAAAATAAAATCATACCCTCTCCTATTCTGAAAGAAATGGAAAGAGAGAGAGTGAGGGGGTGAGATAGGACATGTACGTTTCTTTGTTGATTTGGTTGAAGCACCTTTGATTTGCACAGGATTCACTCAAATCTGCTATTCGTCATAGGCCAGACTCGGAGCCATCCCATCCCACCACATCAGCACCCATACCTTTTACCTGTGCCACATTACAGGAGCCAGTCCCTCATTCGAACCCTCAGAAGCCATCTGTCCCACTTTGCGAGAAACAGTCCCCTCATTTCACCCCAAGAAGCCTTCTGTCCCACATTATGAGTTGACACCTGTTGCACATTGCAAGCATACCTGTCAACCTCCTAGGACCAAAATCAGGGATATTTCACTGGAAAATCAGGGGCAAATGACCAAAATCAGGGATACCATATTTTATTCAGCATGGTAGTGCTGTACCGCATCGCATCATTGTGTGACTTGTACATCATATTATGGTGTAGTACAGTACAATATAAAGTATCTTTATTCTGTGCATTAGATGTAAAATTGGGCTTGTTTGTTACCAAATTGTAACAAACACACACACACATATAGTGTATATAGACTCACAGTGCTTTGCATCTTTCTGTTATGTTATTAGCCCCCTGCACGAATTCTAGAGAGGTGCTACCTGCTACTATTAGAATAATTCTGTTGGCAATAACCAGGGTTTTTATTTATCTATATTTGTGCAGTCCTACAGAGGGGCTGTGGGTTGGGTAGCTCACGCACTAGTGGGCCCAATATGCAGGGCCGGCTGGTGTCATTTCTCCCTCTAAAGTTCTCCCTGAGCCGTAGGCTACTGGTTTGCTCTGTTCTATGTGTGGCTAATTCCTCATGTTGATTTCTAAGGGGTGGGTTTTGCTATGTATGGGATCTGGTTTTCACATATGTAGTGGTCTTTGTATTGTGAACCCAGCTGTGATTGTTTGCTTTTTATGAGTGTTACCTTGCATTAAAGCTTAATAAAAATATTATGCCAAAAAAAAAAAAAAAAGAATAAAAATGCGGACTGTCCTCTCCTCTCTTGTCTCCGACCCTGAGGTTTTATAACCAAAAAGGCTTGTGGCTAGCCTAGCTATACAAAAACCAAAAAAATAAACATTTTGCATAGAAATTTAGCAGTTCATTCATTCATGGCTTAGTAGGCAAGGTTTACCTCAGTCTTCCTGCTTCACGACACTAATACTTGCACTGCATATGATTAAATCAGAACCAAATAGAGATGCAATATGCCACCATTGCTGAACATGATATACTGGAGTCTGCCACAACAGTATCAAGATCTGGACAGCTTTAAAAGCAGTGTCAGTGGATCAGCAGGTAGCACACTTGCCTCTGAGACCGGAAGATCAGAAGGTTGTGGGTTCTTGCCCCACACTGGGAACTTGGGATAAATCCCAATACTGACACAATAGGGCATCATGAGGGGAGCTGCACTTCTGAGGTGCCGTATTTCAGATGAGTGTTATACAGGTCCCATCTGCCTGCTCTGGTGGTTGCTCAATTGGACGTTAAAGATCCCATGGCACTTCTTGAGAAGAGTAGGGGAATTTTATTTAAGACAACTACTATACTACAACACAGTATAAATGTCACATTTTACGTTTTTTTTTAAAACAAGTTCAGTGAAGACAAAAAAGACAAAGAATATACAAAAACATAAGGATAACAATGTTCAGTACGTCCATGAGGAAATCCAATTTTTTAAAGCAATATTGAGCTATCTAGGAAAAAGATACTGGTTATGTTATTGGGGCATCAGAATTTGTATGCCAGGGTAAGTCTTTCCACCTTTCAAGTAAGACTTCTTTAGGAACTTTACTCATTTCCTTGTAATATATTTTCCACAAATCCTTTGTCACTTTTATCAGTAATTCAACATGGGAAATCTTCTTTTGTTGTAATGTATACAAACATCTGGCATTCCAAATATGCCATTTAAAAATTATCATAAATAAGCCAAGTGTTTATTTGTTCCATTTTCCCCACTGATCTGAAAAATATTCATACATAATATTTTCATATGACACCTTCCAGAACAAAGGTTCAGACCATTCTAAAGCTACTAATTCCCAAAACCCTGACATATATTTTTTTAATTGTGTCAAACAGTGCGGCCTGCTACATAATCTCTTCTATTTTTTTATGTTTGTGATTTGCTTTGACATTTAGCCTTTCATGGCAACTAAGCCAGTGAACATCCCACATATGTGGAGGAATTCTTGGGTTATTTAGAAACTGGTTTAATGATGACTGGTAGGTGACAGGGCAGGCAAAAATACCTCACCTAGGGGAATGTGGAAGTCAGAATCTGGGCATACAGCTTTGTTCTATGTAGTGACCCAAGCATTTGGCTAGTGACCTTCCATTACCTTAATCTAGAAAAGGTATCCTTTAGATATAATGGAGCCAACGCTCGATTGCCTAACCACCTTTAAAACCTGTCTCCCACTGTCAAAACCAAGTTTGACAGCTGTTATATAGCCATTTTCCACCCTATGTCCTGGTTTACTAGTAATGGCTTTATGTTTGAGGTAAAGAAAATGCTATTAAAAATTATAATGGGGTTAACCATATTCAAATTTGTGTCCTTTTTCTAGCACTAGCCAGGAGGTATACTCCCCATTTCCATTATTTCCATTGTGCTATTTTTGTTTTCCTTGCTCAGTTTGACCTTCCCAGTTTAATATGTCCAAATTACCACTACCAAATTTAACCCTTAAATAGTTATAGGGCCTGTCTGTATGGATAGTCTTGCTATGTACGAGGTTGTTTCCTGACCGTTTCCTAATTCTCTGCCTACACATTTCTGGAGGTTGAGGGATGCCCCTGAATACTTTCCAAAAGTTTGACAAACATTTCTGGCCTCTACCACTGAGTTTTCTGTTTGTACTACTAAAATCATATTGTCTGCATAAATGAGTGCTTTGTGTGGAAGAATACTTTCATCATTCTGTAGCAGTTTCAATAAGGGGGAGTTGTTCAGAGCTCTGAGTAAGGGGTCTAGGAAAAAAAAACATGCAAAATAGGGCTGAGAGGGCAGCCCTGCCTGACACCTCTATTGACACTGATAATAGGCCCTTTCCAGTCATTAACTACTGGGGTGACAGTGGCTGTTTTGTATAGGGTATAGGGTTTCAATCCAACATATAATATTGGGTGGAATACCATACCTTCCTAAAGCATACCACAAAAAAATCATGACACACTGAGTCGAAGGCCTTTTCCTGATCTAGTGAGATCAGGTATCCTTTTGGCCTATTTGAGTTTCCTTAATTATCTCCCTTAATACAATCAGATGATTTGTGATGCACTGACCAGGAATAGAGCAAGAGTATGCTTTTGTTGTTAACTGTTTGGCCACTAGTTGTAGTCTGTTTGCAATGATTTTTGGCTAAAAGTTTTAAATCTGTATTTAAAATGCTGATAGGTCTCCAGTTTTGAATTTGCTGTTTGTTCCCCTTCTTGTATAGGTAAACTAAGATGGTTATATTCAAATGGAGGGGTACTGCTTCGCCCTGTTAATATGGTTATAAACCTGTGTTAGTTCGGAAACAATGTCAGGCCCAATCTTTTTAAAAATTTCACTGGCGCAGTTCCATTTTTTAATGAAGAGATAGCCATGCTGACTTAAGCGCTTGTAATGTCGTCTTGTAGGGCTTGTATCGTGTCATTTGATAGAGGGTATTGCTGGATCTTGAAATACCTGTACTAGGGACGTGGATATGTTGTTCTATCCACATGTCTGGCAGTGTCCTTTTCCCTTTAAATCTTGCTGGAAAGTCTTCAAGCTGGCTTCTCCCACCCACCAGGGTGGTATAGCCCTCGGCTTCACCCCATGACACCAGATCTTTCTTTCTGTTGAAAGAAACAGGTTCCCTCCTTACCTCTCCCATGCTGAGTAGGCCCTGGTTCTAATAATCTTTGGATTTATTTCCAAAACTTTAAACTCGTTAGAGTTAAGTCTTCAGCTCGATCATCGGTCATAACTGTGATGGAGGAAAAGTCCTCACCCGGATTTTGCCTGTGCTCATGCAGGCAGAAGATGTTGCGCACCAACCCCCATGCCACATGCGTTTACTGCCTGGGCCACGAGCACGATCCCCAGGTCTGCGATACCTGCCGCTCTTTTCAACCATAGGTTTTCCAAGACTGCCTGACCCACCTACAGTTGGGCTGCCCAGAAAAACACAATCTGCCAGTCAAATCCAAGGATGCCCATTGGGTGGTCTCCATGGCTGCAGGGTCCGCCGAGCAGTTGGAGCAACTTACAGCCTTCAAGGAGGAGGTGGCTTGGGCCGCTGCCCGGTCCTCTTCGGTCTCCGCCTTTGTTCCGTTCAAACTGGGCTGTACTTATGCGAGCTCCTTCAAGGAGCTGTGTCTCTCCCTACCAAGGGATAGGGCCTTTCAGGTTCACACAGCTTCCGCTCATGGAAGAAGTAGTCCAGGAAAGAAAAGGAAGATTCACCATCAACGTTCTTGGGACCAAAACGTTCTTGGTCTCAGGAATCTCCCATTTGACCATGGCTTACAAAACCCCATCAGGCCAGTTGGTTGAGACCCGGTCGAAGATATGGCTGAGATTTTTCGAGCCAGTTGACTGCTTGTCATCAGAAGAGGTCGACAACTTCTTGTTCAGGGACTTCGGTCCTGCTGGTGACCACCGGCTGAGCTGGACCCTCCGGTCACCAAGCTAGACTAGGAGATGCCGCAGCTCTCCCTGGCTCCCTCCAAGATCCCTCGTCAGCACCCCCAGCGGCTGAGGTCGAGGTCTAGGTCTTCCTCATCCTGTGGGTCAAGCAGATCCCGCCTATGTCGGAGGTTCTGCTCTCGATGATACAGGAAGCAGCACCAGCACTATTCATCAACTTCATCCTCAGGTGAGGAGAGGCTTTGGCACAAGTTGTGTCGATGCTACGAAGACCTCATGTGGCAATAGTTGGTGTTGGCCAGTCTGAAGCTGACCCCGGCTCCCAGACCAGCCATCACTTGGCTGTTGCCCGACAGGCCAACACCGATGCTCCTGGTGGGGCCAGTCGACACCGTTCCTTTGCCTGCAGAACTGGTTCCGACCATCTCGGGTCGGCCGAAGTGGGCCTCTCCGCCAATTATGGTGGAGCCGCCACCCAAGCAGCTGTGGACTACAGCTCTGACTAAGGAGTCTCGGCCAACTAAGGGGCTTCCCCATTGGCTGTCTGTTATTCTCACACCCGACCGTCTGCAGCAGGTCGAGAGTGACTTAGGTGGTCGGCTGCCTTATGTGGTCTCTTCTGAGGATTCCTCCCTGCACTACCATCCGATCAGCGTGGAGTCAATGGGGACCCATCGATGGAGGAAGGGCCCCGTCATAATGGGCATCCTCCGTCTCATCTCGAGTCTACAGGATGGAAACTGGAACCCGTCAAAGAAGTGGGCTCGCTATCCTCACACAGATTCTGGACAAAGGGACTCAATGGCGGAGGCTTTCACGTGGCTGAGGTCATTGTCTGCCCTGGCCTGGAACTTTGGCAGTGCCCACCTCCAGCCCTGCTCCTTTGGCCTGGATGGCCTGCAAGTATGCAGTGTCCACTGGTACCCTCTTAGGGTTCATAGAGCACACCTCGGCCAAGGGGTTGGTGGCCGACTCCATGTTTAGGTGCTCAGGCAATAGCAGGATGTCAACAGACCACCGGATAAGGAGTCGAAGAAATTGGACCACACTGCCAAAAGGTCTGTGCTGTCTCCTTGCTCAGCCTCCGCCAGGTGAGCTCAGCAATCCTGATGGCACACTTCTCCCACAGTGCCCTTTTGGGCTCTCTGGATGAGGTGATCTATCACCTTCTCACGGACCTCTAGACCATGGTCAAGCAAGTCCCGACCAGGGCCAGGCTGTGGCCAAGCAGCAGCTTCAGACACCTCTGGATGTTGGAGACTCCTGTGCCCACTTGGTGGCTGCAGATCTCGACCTTTACGGCACACACTCAGCACAAGCTGGCGGATGTTTTCTTTTTAGGCACTGACCTGTTTGGACCCAGTGTGGAGGTCCAGCGTATCGAGAAGTCCAGTGCCACCTTGGACTCGGTTACATCTGCCCAGAAAGATCCCACGGGCTCCATGCAGCAGGAGCGCAAGCCCTTTCAGTCCTCCACTTCTGCGGCAAAACTAGCCCAGCATCAGTCTGGCCAGCAGGCTCAGTCCTTGCGACCTCGGCCCAAGTCTGTGGCCTCGATGGTCCGAACACCTGGAAGGAAGGGACCCGGTGGCTCCTCAGCTGGGTCTTCCTCCTCCAAGCCTGCCCAGTGACGGGATGGGGGGGTGTCACCTTCATACCCCTCACACCTCCCCTGGGTCCTCCTATGGGGGGCTGGCTCCACCACTTCCTTTTTGCCTGGTCCGCTGTCACCACGGACAGGTGGGTTCTGGAAGTGGTTGGTCAGGGTCTGCCTCTGGAATTTGAGCAGTATCCTCCCAGCTGAGCCCGTGCCCCATGGGAGGACTTGGTATCAGAAACACTCGCAGATCCTCAATCGGCTCTTCGAGATGACACAGCCCAGCTCCTCTGCAAAGAGGTCATGGTCAGAGTTGCGGATCCTCGGAAACACCCGGGATGTGTCTCCAGGTACTTCCTGGTGCCAAAGCAGATGAGGGGCTGGTACACCATTCTAGATCTGCATGACCTGAACAAGTTTTTCAGGTCACACACCTTCAGGATGGTAATTCTATCCCAGATCATGCCACCTCTCGAGCAAGACATGTATGTGGTTTTGCTCCCTGGATCTTCAGGACGTTTTCTTTCATGTCCCAATCTGTCCGTCTCATTGAAGGTTCCTCCAGTCCTAGGCAGATGGAACCCTATACGAGTTCCAGGCCATGCCATTCGGCCTCTCTCTGGCCCCCAGGGTCTTTACCAAATACATAGCCATGGTGACAGCATAACCTGAGGTGCTGAGGGGTCCGGGTGTACTCCTAACTGGACGACTGGCTGATTCTGGGTCCCTCCAGGCAGGAGTAGAGTGGTCCAGGGACCTGGCCCTCCAGACTTGTGTTGAACTTGGCCTCCTAGTCAACGAGGCCAAGTCGGAAAGTGTGCCCTCACAAGTGATCAACTTCATCAGGGCAGAGCTCGACTCTTGTCAAGCCAGAGGCTGGCTCCCGGCGGACAGGGCAAAGGTTCTCTCCTTCTTTGCCCGCTCATTTCTGGTTGGGCACTTCGCCCTGCCGGGACTTCCTGTGCCTTCTGGGTTACATGGGCGGCCGCCAGCATGGTCCGATGGGCCCATTGGCATATGTGCTCCCTGCAATGGGAGCTGACCAGCCAGTGGTCTTAGTGCAAGGTCACTTCGACCAGCTGGTCACTATGAATCAGAAGATGTGGGGCGGTCCCTGGTGGTGGCTAGTCCCAGCGCATCTGTAGGAAGGGATCCCATTTGTCCGCCCGAGCCGACGGTCATCCTGACGACCGACACCTCTCTCACGGGCTGGGGTGCCCACCTGGGGGTACACAGAGTCCATGGGCTCTGGACCCCCGAGGAGTCCCATTGCCACTTCAATCTCCTGGAGCTCTGAGCACTTCGGTTGGCGCTGACTGCATTTGCTCTGTATGTTCTAGGTCAAGTGGTCCAAGTCCAGATGGACAACACCATGACCATGTACTACCTCAACAAGCAGGGCAGGATGCACTCCCTGCCTCAGTGCAAGGATGCTCTCCACATCTGGACCCTCGTACGTAACCTGGAGGCAGATCTCCTAGCCATTTATGTGGCAGGAGCCTCCAGTCAACTGGCAGATTCCCTCAGCTGGGTCGGCGAGGCGTCTCATGAGTGGTCTCTTCATCCGGAAGTAGTTCACAGTTTGTTCTCCCAATGGAGCACCCCTCAGGTGGACCTGTTCGCCTCCAGGGAGAACGCAAAGCTGAGGCTGTTCTGTGCCTGCCCCCCTCGGCAAGGCTCACTGCAGGGGGATGCCTTTTCAAGGCCATGGACCCCAGGCCTCTTCTATGCCTTACCTCCACTTCCCTTGCTCCATAAGGTGCTTCTCAAGGTCAGGAGGGTCAAGGCACAGGTGACCCTGGTGGCTCCGGACTGGCCACACCATTTTTGGTACCCCAGTCTCCTCGGCCTCAGCAACAAGCCCCAGAGGTGTCTTCCACTACACCTGGTCCTGCTCTCCATCAGTCAGGGGAAGGTACTCCACCCAGACCTTCAATCCCTGCACCTGACAGCCTGGTTCCTGAGTGGCTAGAGTTCCAGGCTTTGGTCTCTCGAAGATGTCATCACCATGGTGGAGTCATCTAGGATGGAATCGACCATAAAATGCTATGCCTTCAAATGGAAGAGATTCTCCATTTGGTGTCAGGGCAAGGGGCTGGACCCTATGGCATGTCTGGTGGCCAGCATTTTGGATGATCTGTGGTCTCTCTCCAAAGGGGAACTTCGGTTGATGACCCTTAAGGTGCGCCTGACAGCCATCACTGCTTACCGGACATGGGCTGGTTAACAGTCAGTGACACAGGAGAAGGTGGTCTGGTGCTTTTTCAAAGGCTTAGATCACAGTTCCCCTCTGGTGCCTGAACCACTACCACCGTGGGATTTGCTGCTGGTTTTGGCAAATCTCATGGGCAAGCCATCCGAACCGATGCACAGGTGCAAGATGTTGCACGTGTCATGGAAGACCACCTTCTTGGTGGCTATCATGTCAGCCAGAAGGATCAGTGAGGTCCAAGCACTTTCGGTGGAGTCTCCTTATCTGGTCATCCACAAGGACATGTCCTGCGCCCCAACCTGAAATTCCTCCCAGAGGTTGTGTCGGAGTTTCACCTGAAACAGGTGATGACTCTTCCGGTGTGCTCCCCGAATCACACCCTGGAGGCTGAACACAGGCTCCATACTTTGGACCTGAGGCGGCATGCTCTTGCCCACCCCCACCCCTAAATGACTTGCCATTATACTTCTATTCCCCTTCCTTCTCTCCTCCTTCCCTCTCCATGTTACACTACCATCACCACATGATCTACCGCTAGTCTGTATCCTACACTATTGTCACTCAGCAGTCCCCCATCTCTACCACCTCTCCCCACCACCTCCATAGTGCCCTTGCCCCAACCAACATAGCCACCCTGTTATATTCACTTTCCCACCCCTCCACCTTGTTGTCTGCCTTCCCTCCTCCGTCCTACCATCCTCTGCCCTCAGACCTTATCCCACCCTGCCTGTGCCACTATCTTTGCTTTCCTTGTTGGCCTTGTAATTCTGCTTCCCTCATGTGGCACTGTCTTGTTACCCAATGCTAACCAGTTATTTAACTCCAAGCCTTAGTATGCCTAGGTATACATGATGTAAATATAACTGTCTATTTTCTTCTCATGGATTATTCGTGTGTTTAATGGATATTACTTTGTATATGCTTGTGTAATGTCCCTGTTTTTAATCAGGACCTCGTTGTAAATGAGCTTGCTCAACAGAATTTTCCCAGCCAATAAACTTGAATCAATAAACTGAACAAAGGCGATGGCATGGCTGAAGTTTGAGGAGAGGTTTGCCACCTGTTTGTCACCTCTCGCTGAACCGCACCTGGCAGACCTGCAGCCAAGTTGACGATTGGTAGGTGGATCACATCCTGCATTGATCTCTGCTACAGGTTGGCAGGTAGGGAACCTTCTGGATGGCTAAGGGCTCATTCCACCCGTCATACTGCTGCGTCGGTGGCTGCTTCTAGGGATGTTCCTATCCAGGAAACCTGCAGGGCTGCTGCGTGGAAGTCGGCACACACCTTCATTTCCCATTACTACATTGACCTAGAGTCACGCCAGGATGCTGGTTTTGGGGCCTCATTTCTCCAATCTCTGTTTCCTAAGTAGGGGATGTGCACCTTGTCTCCCTTCTCCTGGAGAACTGCTAGGAGTCTGCCAGACGTGTGGATAAAACAACATATCCATGTCCTTAGAAACACAGGTTACTCACCTGTAACAGTAGATCTTCTACGGACCAGTCTCTTGCAGTAGGTTATTACTCTTGGGAGCCCTCTAGGTGGAGCTGTCACATGGTAGCTTCTTCCAGCAGTCTTCTATAGGGTCGCCCCCATACATCGCTTCGTAAAGGGGAAAGGACACTGCCAGACGTGCGGATGAACAACATATACCACTCCTAGACCTACTGTTACAGGTGAGTAACCTGTGTTTCCCGTCCTTCAGAGGGCATGAGCAGTGGACCATATAAAGTTGTTGAAAAATAAGTTATTACTTTCATGATCCCCTCATTAGTGACCTGAGGGACATTACTCGTATCTACTAATGGCCATACATTGGACCTGGTGTTCTCATTGGGCTCGAGATTGTAGATCTTGTGATTGACCAGGTTTTCTGGTCTGATCATTGTATGGTGAAGTTCACGCTTGGGGCTCCCGTTGTAAGTTCTTCCCCTGCTGAGATGATTCGCTGCCGCCCTTTACATGATCTTACCCCTGAAGGTTTTATGGTGGCAGTTGATTTATCTAGTATGGGTGTTGCATGCGTCGGAGATGTTGATGTCGGGGTAGACACCTATAATAAGGTGTCATCTGACACCATCAACTCCCTCGCACCTATCCGTGTACGACCCAGAACTTCGTACCTGAGGTCTCCTTGGTATGATGGAGAACTTAGGGATATGAAGAAGCTGGGTCGGAGATTAGAGCGCCGCTGGAGGAAGTCCCGTCTGGAGACAGACAAACCGGTCCTGCGTGCGCATTATTGCGCATATCAGGAGGCAGTCAACCGAAAGAAGACAGTATTTCTGTCTCGGGAGATTGCTGCCGGGAGAAACCGACCAGCCTCACTCTTCCGGACTGTCGATAGACTTCTCCATCCTGCCTGTCTTCAGCCCGGAAGAGTTTCCTCAAATGAGGACTGTGAGGATTTTGCTCGTTTTTTCTCGGACAGGGTGTCTTTGATCCAGCGGGAGGTTTCTTCAGCCAGCAATACCATTGCTGACAGTGGTCGCCAGTTGTGTTCTAAGTGCACTCTGCCTGGTTGGAGAGTTTAGGCCAGTGGAGGTTAGGTGAGGTTATTGAGGTGGCGGCCAATTTGAAGCATACACTATGAGCTGGACCCAGTGCCAACGTGTTTCTTAATGAGATGCATTGACTCTGTTGGCGGTGTTTGCCTGATTGTCCGATGTTCCTTGAGTCGGGGTGTCTTTCCAGATGCCTTGAGGAGGCCCTGGTGAGGCCCCTTTTAAAGAAATCTTCTTTGGACCTGGAGATCAGGGCAAATTACCCGTCCTATCTCCAATCTCCATTTTGGGAAAGATTGTCGAGAAGGTGGTATCGCTTCAATTGGAGGAACATCTCATGACTCGCGAGTTGTATGATCCCTTCCAGTCGGCTTTCCGGGCCAGACATAGCACTGAAACTGCGTTAGTTCAGGTGCAGAATGATCTCCTCAGGGCTAGAGATCGGGGGGACAGGACAATTCTTGTTCTCAGCATTTGATACTGTGGACCATTGTGTGTTGCTTCTCCATCTGAGGGAGTTATGTGGACTCACCGGTACTGTCATCAAATGGTTTGAGTCCTTTCTCACCAATAGGAGGCAACGGGTTGTTATGGGAAATTTCTCATTTATACCCTACCTCCTTTTGTGTGGAGTCCCTCGGGGTTCGGTATTAACCCCAGTGTTGTTTGCAGTATATATGCTGCCCCTGGGGTGGGGATCATTAGGAGGTATGGTCTGAGTTTTCATTGCTATGCCGATGATACTCAGCTATACTTATCCTTTGCCCCAGGAACATCAAACGCAGTGGATGTGCTAAACATCTGTCTGGCTGAGGTTAATGACTGGATGGCCTCCAGCTGGCTACGACTGAACCCTGACAAGACTGAGGTACTGGTAGTGGAGTCGAACAGAGTTTGTGATGGGATGGCCTCTGACTCTGGAACTGGACTTGTGCTAGGGGCCGCGTCATTGATGTCCTCTCCTTGGGTGCGAAATCTTGGTGTGATTCTTGGCAGGAACTTGTCCATGAAGATTCAAATATCTTCCGTGGTCCGTTCCTGTTTTTTCCATCATAGAAACATTGCCAGGATTAAGCCCTTGTTCCGTCTCTGGACCTCCCTACCTTGATACATGCCTTAGTCACTTCTAGAAGCTTGACTACTGTAATGCCCTCTATCTCGGGGTCTGGGGTTCTCTTAGCGGACTGCAGCTGGTGCAAAACACTGCTGCCCGGCTCTGACCGGGCAAAGCAAATTTGTCATATTACACCTGTATCGTGCGAAGTGCACTGGCTGCCTGTCAGATGGAGAGTACACTTCAGGGTGGGTTTTCTCACCTATAAGGCCCTACACGGGCAGGGCCCTGGCTACCTGTCAGATCTCCTGGTACCTTCCACCTCTGCCCGTAATCTCCGCTCCTCTAGTGGTGGCCTCCTAACTGTTCCAAGAGCGAGATTAAAATCTGTGGGGGATCGAGGTTTTAGTGTTGCCGCTCCTGTTTTTTGGAACACCTTACCAACTGAAGTTAAGGAAGCCCCCACTATAATTGCCTTTAAGGTTCGCCTGAAGACCTTCCTATTTTCGCAAGCTTTTGGGGGTATAGTTTTGTTTATATATTGATTTTGATTTGTAATCTGTGTGGTGTGAAATGTTGTGAAATTCTTGTGCGGCGCCCAGAGCCTTTGGGATTGGGCGTCTTTTTAAATAAATTTGACTTGACTTGACTACTAAGCAATCCATCTATTTCTTCTTAATTCTAGCCAAGCAACTGACATATGGGTGGATTATGCCCATTTTCCTTTAAGTACCAAACATGTTGTTACTGTAAGTTTTTTCCTTTTGCATATGATACTGGGTTAATTCCTTTTTTAATATATTTATTTGTTAGAATAATCTTGTCTAGTTTCATGGGATAGTGAATACAATCTTTGCAGATGTTGTCTTTTCTTGATATAATTCATATAGAAGTTTGTACTTATCGATTTTCCAGCTACTTAACAGTTTTTTAGTTCAAGTTTTGTATCTTCCCACCATATGGAGGATCATCATATAAAACTAACACCGATTCCTAGCAGTTATTAGTTGATTAATTGCCTGGACTATCAAATTATTTGCGGGAAGGGATAAATTACATTGCCAAATGACTGGGCCTTTTGTCAGATCAACCTCTTGTCTATCTGTAGACTCGGTATGCTCTGGTCAGAAAAGTCTGTACTTGACTTTTGATCTGCAAATGCTGGGAGGTAAAGAAAATCAATCCTGGTGGCCAGGTTGCCTTTATGGAAGGTCAGGGTGTGTTTACGGTGGTAGAGTGGTATTCATCTTTTAACTTTGATATTTGTACAAGAGATTTTAGAAAATTAGCATCACAGTAGATTTTTCATTTTGGTGCGGAAACTTCTGTCTTGTATTGATCATTAGTACTCCTGTAAGTCCATTGGTAGACCCTGTCAGCCAATGGGCTTGCAGTTATACTATAACCTGTCATTCACAACTTTGTGAATGACACAAAAGTGTGAATGACAGCTTACAGTACACACTGCTAGCCCATTTGTTGACAGGGTCTACCAATGGACTTACAGGAGTACAGTATGCTGTCATTCACTGACAGCTCAGTCAGTGGGCAGCCGCAAAGTTGTGAATGATAGCTTACAGTACACACTGCAAGCCCATTGGTTGACAGGGTCTACCAATGGACTTACAGGAGTATGGTATACTGTCATTCACTGACAGCTCAGTTGGTGGGCAGCTGTGGTGGTTTGCAAGTGGTTCGCTGCCTGCCAACCTTCTGCACCTGCTGGGAGGGGGAGTGGGGTGGGGGTGGGGTCCACTTGACCACCAGGGATACTTTGAGGTTTCATATGGTAATGCGATTGGGTTGGGGCGGGCAGGGGGGTTCCACTACACTACCAGGGATTCTTGGACATAATTTTTTAGTTGCAGGGATACAGGCAGGGAGGGGGATTCTACCGGACTGCTAGGCTGCCGTGCTGCTATCTGCATTACTGCAGCCTGCCTGTGTGCGGACACCCACTTAGGTCTACTTTTTCTAGACATAACTTTGGGAGGAGCACCTTCGGACTTGCTCCGAAGATGCACCTCCCAGGTGGGTTGTGAATAGGGATGTGCCCCATATGCAAGGGCACGCCTTGTGCACGCCCCCTCAAGATGCAGCGAATACCATGGTGTTTGGTGCATCTCTGCCGTTATTAATTTGTGCTTGGACACAATTCCAGATGCATCAGCGCATTTTTTTGAATCCACCCATGATCTAGAAGGCCGCTGGTCTTGAGGTCTATCATGGGCAATGGGGTCCGACAGTGGTTGGTCTGTCCATCTCTATATTATTTATAAAGTCGATCTTACTTCAAGAGGGCTCTTGCAGTATGTAATCACCCTGAGACTGTGCCTCCTGGCATCAGGACCACATGGAAAACTTTAGCCAGCAGTGTGTGACTGGGAACCGCCACCCGACGTCATGTGGCTGACATCAGCGTGACCCTGTATAGTGGGTGGTCCCATGCCCACCTTCCAGTTCTTTCCCGCCATCGACCTGATCATTCAGACCTCACGGAGATCGTATGCTGCAGTTTGACTGCTTTTTCAGATGAGTATCTTTTTCTTTCAGTTTCAAGTATTTGCTGTATTTTGTGCATGTCGTCATCTGATGTCGAGCACAAGATCAAGTGTGCTTCGTGCGGCGCGAAACCCCTGCACAAGGATTCCCACTCCCTCTGGCTCTTCTACCTAGGCCCAGAGCACAAGGTCGAAGACTGTTAGGCCTGCGTCAGTTTCAACCCGGCAACACAGAAGCACCACCAGCAGGCTCTTGAGGATCATCTTTTAAAGCAACGAATGGCCACCATGGAGAAAGAGCTCCAAAAATTGCGTAGTGCTTCTACTTCGCCCAGAGTCCAGGCATGAAAAGAAGAAGGAGAAACACCGGGACCAGGACAGGTCCCCCTCTCGACTGAGGCTGCCTGTGAGCCCCTCAGATGAGCGGTGATCTTCTTCCTGCTGGAAGTCGTCCGCCATGGCCAGCCTGCCCCAGGCAGTTCTCTGGGCCCCGCTTGTCCACTAGTGCTGGTGACCGCGGCCTTGGCTGCACTTAGGCCCATCTCCACAGGAGGGTCTGCCGCGCCGAGTGGAGCCATTAAGTTGCTCATCAGATCCTCTTGACAAGTGCCCGGCTCAGGCTGTTGTGTCAGGCTCCAGAGACTCTGGATCCTGCTCAGCTTTGACCGATAAGTCGGGCGTCAGCCTGTCTGACGTCCACACGGTTGTCTTGAACGATAAGTCGGACGCTGGCTCTACCGACGTCCACCCAACTGACCTGATGTTGAGGTCCGGCATCGGACCTGATGACTCCCAGCTGCTGGACATCTCTCAGCCTCCCCTGGAGGATTCCCCTCTATGGATCTCGCCCTCCTTGCCACTGGATGTGCCCCCCGCCGCTCTCCCCAATTGACAGGCAGTCGGAGGACGAGGGGCTGCTGCCAGGTGGCTTCTTCCTGAACTCACCTCTGGACCTGGATTTGGGAGCTGGTGGTAATCCTGATGGTTCCCAGTCTCCTACTCTACCATTGGGGCCTTCCCTGCCGCCACCAAGCTTGCCGCTGGCAGGCTTCCTGTCAGACCCAACTCATCTGGGGCCCTCAGGCTTCAGTGCTTCACAGGGTCTGCCCTGGGGGGGCCTCCGGCACCACCGTCCAGTCTTCTGATGGGCTTACCTCCATCTGGCCCACTGTTGACTCCTCTATCTGGGTACCTTCCATCGGGCCTGCCGTCGGGGTGCTCTACGTTGGGCCCTCCATTGGAGTTCCGCCATCGGGTTAGCCGATGCCCTAGCATATAACCCACTGGGTTACCCCTGTCCAGTTTCCATACACCAGGGTACACTCTTGTCTACCCCCACCAGTTTACCTGTCAAC
Organism: Neoceratodus forsteri; assembly: GCA_016271365.2. Lineage (NCBI taxonomy): Eukaryota > Metazoa > Chordata > Ceratodontiformes > Ceratodontidae > Neoceratodus > Neoceratodus forsteri. Next base: position 760,803,004 of record CM057456.1, on the reverse strand, counting down.
ACTATCATGCACCAGGCTTCCTGTCTCCGGGTTTTGCCCCAGGCTAGACCCTGACTTATCAGCCTCCTCTGCCTCTGCAGCCTCCTCCTCAGGCCCCAGTGGACTTCAGATCTATTCTGCAGTCGTGGTGGTCTGAAATCAAGGTGCAGCTCGTGTGAGCTGGACGGCCGTCAGCCTCCAGGAGTCCCCAGGAACCTGGACAGGTAGCCGGCTGAACATTTTCCCAGCTCCTCCACCTCACCTGGCCGGCCCCTTCGAAGGAGCAGACGCTGGCCATGCCACTTGAAAAGTAGATGTCTGGGCCTCAGGATCCGACTCTCCCTGATCCCCGGTCATCAGAATCGGACCAAGATTCCGACTCGGACTCTCCTTCATCAGCAAGGTCAAGTTTTGAAACCCTACCTATCGAAGCACCCCAGCCAAAGGAATTCCCCAAGTCACCACCAGAGGACCTGTCATTCACAGACCTACTCTGTAAAATTGTGTAAGTTCACGAAAGGAAATCGGATGCCTAGGATCTGAAACGGCAACACCTAGCGGAGCACCTGGATATGCAGGAGGCAGCCCCGGTCCTCACTCCCCCCACCACCCGGCTAGAGCCACATGAGGATCTTGCATTAACCATTTGGATGATGCCGTCCTCAGTCCTGGCGGTAGCCAAACGTCAGACCATACCTATCATATGCCCAGGGGAAGGATCATAGCACTCACCCAAGGCCAATTCGGTTATCATTGCGGCAACTCGTGCCTGGTCCTCCAAGCCCTGACACATGAGCAATTCTCCCCTAACAGTGTCTCGACAGCTAGACCAGTTTGGAAGGAGTTTCTCCTCCTCCCACACTGGCTATGAGGCACTCAGTTATGTAGGCCACATGCTGGTCTACCAGAAGTCTTTGTTTGCCAGGCTGGAGCCGGCCATTGAATCCCTTCCAGATTTGGAATTGAAGTCCATTTTAGCAGACTCTATCCATTTTGTCAAAGTGGCCTGCAGACATTCCTTTAGGGCAACCTATGATGCTGTCGATTCATTGACAAGGAGGGCTGCCACGGTGGTTAGCCTCTGCCGATTTTCATGACTGCTGTGTCTGGTCTGTCCCAGGACATACAAACAGCCATCCAGGATGCCCCTTTCAGGGGATCCATCCTGTTTGCGGGCGATTGCACAGGACATTATTACTTCCCTGCACGACAAGTGCAGGGCCCTTAGATCAGTGCAAACTATGTACTGGCCTAAATTTCAGGCAAAGAAGCCTTTTCACAGCCAAGGGGAAAAGGCAGCCAAAACCACAGCAGATGGCCAGACATCAGACCAAACGTCAGGCACAGCTGGCCTCAGCCACCCCTGCAGCAAAGTCCCAGAAGAATTCGGGTGTAGCTCTCCCCAACCCTCCCTCCCTCGCATGACTCGCTGTCCACCCTCCCTCCGCCAGATCCTCCCGAGGAGCCGATGGGCAGAAGATTTGCCTGTCATCTGCCGAGGTGGCAGGCAGTGACAACCGACTCATGGGTTCTTCAGCTTATAGAGCAGGGCCATACTCTGGAGGTTCTGAGCAAACCTCAGACAGGCCTCTGGCCCAGTCTCGCAATCCAGAGGCACACATCCCTCTCCTCTAAGAGGAAATCCAGGCTTTATTACAAAGGAAGGCGACAGAACCTGTTTCCGGAAACCAGGAGGAAAGAGGTATTATTCCCTTCTTCTTGGTCCCCAAAAAGCGGAGATCTGTGACCCATTCTGGACCTCAGTGCTCTAAACCTGCATGTAGAGTACAAAGGTTTCAATGCTTACCCTCCCAAGTCTGCTGCCCTCCTGCACAAGGGACAGTGGCTCTGTGCTCTGGATATGCAGTATACCTACCTACACATTCCAATATTCCAGGCCCATCTTCCTCAACACCCTAGGTTGAATGCCATCAGGCCCTGGTGCCTTATTCACCTAACTGCCTTCAGACCTTCCAGTACCCTGCTTACCTGAATCACTTGGTCAGTCACCTCCTTCCCCCTCGTCCCCACCCCTCTAGTCCACAGAGGTAGCGGACCTCCTACTTGCCTTGTGAACACAGAGCAGAAGTATTTGTTCAGTACCTTTGCCTGCTCCCCGTCCTTCTCCACCCACCTCCTGCCCTTCCTAATCGAAACTATCTGGTCCTTATAAATCCTTTTTTTCCTCACGTACCTAATGAATTTCTTCTCCCCCTCCCTTATGCCCTGGGCCAGCCTCAGCTCCTTGGTGACCTTGGCCTCCCTTACTAACCAGGTTATTTCCCTGGCCCTTCTAGCGTACAACTCCTTGTCCTCCCCCCTCCCAGTTTTTTCATTCGCCTAAAAGCAGCTCTCCTGGCCCACACCCCCTCCAACACCCTTCTGGTCATCCAGCATGGCACTTTGGCCTTGGACTTCTTGCTCAGAGTCCTGGTACACATTCCAGTAGCCTCTCTCAGGCCAGACTTTGAGCTCCCACTTTTGGTGCACGTCCATCTCTGACCTAATTACTTCAGGCGCCCCCTCAGTATTCCCTTATCTGTCTGAAGTCCACTACTTTGTTGCTGACCCCACCGCCTCCTGTTCATGCTGAGCCTGAACCATACCAAAAGGTGGTCGCTCCCGGATAGTGGATCCTCCACCCATAGCTCCTTCACCATCTCTCCATTAGATTGTACCAGGTCCAGTATGTTGCCCAGTCTGGTTGGTTCACCAACCAACTGCACCAGGCGACTATCCTGGAATGCATCCAGAAGTATCTGTTCCCTGGATCTAGAAGTGGCTTAAGTTCCCCAGTCCACCCCAGGTAGATTGAGGTCCCTGACACTCACCACGCTCCCCTTGCTACACACCCTTCTAATCTGATCATCCAACTCCCTATCTATCTCGCACTGTGCTGGTGGTCTATACACCACCTCTATCCACAGTTTTCTACCTTTCGGGTTCAAGAACTGCATCCACAGGGCCTCAGTCCTCCCCTCCTCCCCCTCATCCCTTGTGCACCTAATCCCATTCTTTACATCAATCGCCACCCCTCCTCCCTTCCCCACTCTCCTGTCTGTTCTATACACCTTGTACCCAAGAATCACCGGATCCCAGTCCTGGTATTGGCTAGCCCACGTCTCCGTGATGGCCGCAACATCCACCTTCCCTATGCTTAAGAGAACCTGTAGCCTCGCTACTTTGTTACCCAGGCTCCTCCCATTCAGGGAGACTACCCTCCACCCAGCCCCGGCCTTCTCCTTGCCCCCTCCACCTGATTTCCCCACCTCTGCTCCCCCTCCCTACAAACCCTACTGTCTTTGGGGGGGGTCAGCTCATACTGCTCCCCTACCTGGTGGCCCTGCACACTAGCTGCACACTCACTACCCTCCCCTTCCTAGTTTAAATTCCTCCTGGAAACTATGTACTCCTCCAGTTTCTGTTTCAAGGTCCCCTGCCCAGCCCTACTCAAGTGCAACCTGTCTGCTGCATATAGGTCGCTGTTTTCCCATACATTCCCCCAGTCTCCCACCAGTCCATATCCTTGTGAGCAACACCACTCCACCAACCAAGAATTGAACTCCACAATCCTGTCATTCCTTGCCCTGCCTGCCCTGGATTCAAGAAGCACTTCTGAGAAGACCACCGAGCACCCAGCCTCCTTTCACAACTTTCCTAGTTCCTCAGATCTCTCCCTTACCATATCCACCTCCACCTGACTCTCCACCAGGTCATTAGTGTCTACGTGCACCACCGTGTGAGGTTTTCCCTTCCTCCTGACACATCACAGCATGGCCTCCCCATTGTAAGCCCAATTGGATTCCACCCATATCTGACTGTGCCATTTGCTCTCCTCCCCACCTGATCCCCTTAAGTATACAGCCCCTAACACCACTACTCCACACCTCCTTCCTCTCTTTTGTCTGTATCTGCCTGCAACCCCTTCCCCCTTGAGCATATGCCCTTCCTTGCCCAGCAGTCTTGCACTTTCCCCTCCCTTCCAGTTTACCCCCTTCCCTGCGGCCCTCCCTCTTTGACCAGAGCACCTGCCGCCTCTCCCCATGTCCGTCACACCATCTATGATCCCCCTGCCCACCAGGTGCCCTCCAACTCTCTCTTGGCTTCCTCCTCCACCATTCCCCCAACCCTGTCTCTCCTCCCCTCCCTATCTTTTGAGCCACCCCTCCCTCATCATGACTCCTGTCCCCTGCATTCTCCCTGCCCTGGCTGTCGCCTGCCTCATTTTGGTAGTACCATCCTCGATATCTTAGCCACATTGTATTGCATCTAGGTGCCTGAGTCAATTTGTTTTGAATAATTCAGAAATGGTGGGCCTTGCACCCTGTGAAGCAGAGTGCCGTGGCTGTCCCAATGGGGGGGAACTCATCATTCGACCCTTCCTTTGAGCCTGATGCTGCATTCTTCCCTTTGTCTGGAGCTGGGGTAGCACTCTGTCCTATCTCTGGAGTACCCAAGTTCAAGTTAACAAACCCCCCAGAATTTTAGGTCATGGCCATTGCTATCTGAGATACTGGAGTCTCAGTATTGTCTGTCAAAGGGCCTAAATACTGCGTAGATTTTCCCAAGCCTATAATAGGGGAACACACAGTACCTGTAGGGTTCCTGCACTCCTGAACTCCACCATACTGGTAAATGACTCCTCTGATATCTGAATTTCTTTTGATGGCTATGGGACTGGTGCTGCCGTCTGTTCCCCACTTCTGAAGTCCTCCACTCTGCAAATTCAGTCTCTTGTGTCCCATTCGTCTGGGAGAAATCACGCCTTTGTGAGTCAGGGACCCATTTTCCCTCATTATTCTGCCACCAGCCAGCCTCCGCTAGCGCTTTATCTGCCATCCAAGTTTCAATGTTTATGGGCAAATCAGGGCCCATTGTGTCTATTCTGGCTGAGGGAGATGCAGGATTTCCCTTCCTGGCACTTTTGCCTAGTGATCCGTCGTCCGGTTTCTTGCCAGAACTGGTGCAGTGCAGTATCTGAAGTGGAAAGAAGAGCTCGCACTGCTGTCCTGTTCGCTGATCTCTCCGGCCATCCAACAGTTCCAGTTTGTTCTCTTTCCTGTAATAGGTGTGCTCCTCTACCATCAACTGCCCGTTGCATCGTCGCGTCCTCTGCTGGATTAACTTCACCTGACCTTCCATCTCCATAGTTTCAATATCAGCAGCCTCTGTTATTCGGAACTTCGGTGTACTTCTTTGTAGTGTCCAGTACTATCAGTGCTGGTAGTTGCTTTTTTCTACCGTCCTCTTTCGTTCTAGAAAATGTCTCGGTGGCTAGGGCTACAGTCTGCTCCCCAGCACTACTTGTGTCCGCCTCCATCTCCTCCACCCGTGAGTCTGCTATCTGCGGAAACAGGCTGACAGCACCACCACCCCTCTCCCCCAAAGAGTAGGGGAATTTTCACGGTATCCTAGGCCAGATTTGCCCCATTCACTGAAACACCACCAACAGCTTAATCTGGTTCTGTATGTCAGTTTGCATCTGTATCTTCCCCCTCTTCCCCCAGGACAAGGCTCCTTTCCTGGTCAACAACAACAAAAAATAAATAAATAAATAAAAGCCCAAATGGCAGCAACTACAGCACTGATAGTTTTGACTTCCACTAGTCAGTTGGTGACAAATTGGAACAGTAAATCGAAATTTGAAAAATAAATTATTTTCAGAAATGAACACTTTGTATTTATTTATCCCAAAGAAAATAAGACAAGTTATGGTTCTTTAAAATATGTAGGTCACACACTGAATATTAATGAAGACAGAGATCAACATCTGGTAGTTTCCAGTGTATGTTTTTAGGTACTGTATGTGAGAATTCTTTTGTAAACAGTAAAGGTGCTATTTTTATTTGAAATATTTTGAAATACAGTACTGAATTTATAAGGGTAATTGTCTTATTAGTGTACAGTCATTGTGGCTGGAGTGTGTGTAGGATATTTGTATGATACATCCCATATAGTGTTTTTATCCTGTGTCGTTATTGTAGCTTAGAAAGATATTTCATATATAGCATTGTGTAAAATAAATGTTTTAAGACATTCTGAAAACACAAGATAAAAAAACTATGTATTTGCCTGAAACCGTTCAGTCCCTCCTATTCAGTCTTGCTGCTTGTGTCCTCTCCGACTTCATGTGGCTTTGTCAGTTGTGTGACAGATGTCCAGTCTTTTAGTGTGTGGAGCAGGAAAAAGGTGAGCCAAGGCTGCTAAACTGCAGCCACACTGTCGGCTGAAAAGGTAAGCTGAGCCTCTCAGTATTGCAGCAACAGTGCTAGCGGCAACAAGTGAGCTTAGACGGTTATTAGTGCAGCCACACTGCTAGTGGCAACAGGTGAGCTGAGATGCTTATTATTGCCGCCACACTGCCAGTGGAAAAAGGCAGACTGAGTCTCTTGTACAGTAGTTGCATTCACACCACCAGTGGCAAAAGATGAACAGAGACTTACTGCCAGCAGCAAAAGGTGAGCTGAGGCTCTTATTACGGCCACACTGCCAGTAGGAAAGGCGAGCAGAGAGTCACTGTTAGTGGCAAAAGATCAGATAAGACTTTTGTTGTTGCCGCTACATGGGCAATAGCAAAGGAGGTGAGGCTTTAATTGTTGTAGTCCCACTGTTACTGGCAAATGTAATTGCAGTTTTAGGAGTGGATTGGCTATAGTAGGGAGTGCATCACAGAACACAGAATAAAGTCAAAAAGGAGAATTGGTAAGGGAAAGTGATCATAGATCCATGAATCGCTTTCTATCTGGAGAAGGGCAGGTGGCACTGCTGAGGAGATAATAAAAATGTTAAATCAAGTCATTGTCTTAGGGAACTAGGATTACAGGGATCTCAAGGCAATGAAGATCAAGGGTCAGAAGTTGGAGTGTTGCTGGCGGAGGACCTGATCAAATGGGGATAAACTAGCCCTACCTGCTCATTATTTGGAGTACTGGGGGCAGTCACCTGTGAGAAGGCAGAGTTTCTGTCCAGGGAGATAGCTGCAGGGAAGAACCGACCTGCTCAGCATTTTCGGACTGTGGACAGACTTCTACACCTAATCTGTCTACAGCAGAGAAAAGCACATTATGTGAGGAGTTTGCTCAGTTCTTCTCTGATAGGGTGTCCTCTATCCATCAGGGGATCCTGTCAGTGGACCGTATTGTGGTTCGCAGTGGTCATCCTGGGGGGAGTAGAGGTGCTCCGTCTGTCTGGGTGGAGCATAAACCGTGGAGGTGGCCAAGATCATTGAGGTTATCTCTGGGCTGACACACATATTGTGAACTGGACCCAACACCGACACATTTCTTGATGAGAGGTGTTGGTGCCGTTAACCTGGTTTTCGCTGGAATAGTCAGGTGTTCATTGATGGAGGAGTATTTCAGATGCCTTGAAAGAGGCTCTGGTGAGCCCTTCTGAAGAAGCCATCTCTTGACCGGACATTCTGGCGAATAACCGTACTATCTCCAGCCTCTCCTTTTTGGGCAAGGTTGTTGAGAAAATTGTGGCACAGCAGTTTGAGGAGCATCTCATGACCTTTGACATCTATGAGACGCTCCAGTCTGGTTTCAGGGCCAAGCATAGTACTGAAATTGCATTAGTTAGGGTGTATAATGATCTCCTCAGGACAAGAGACAGAGGAGAATGGTCAGTTACTGTTCTTCTGAATCTCTCCTCAGCTTTTGACACTGCAGATCACGTGGTGCTGCTCGATCATCTCAGTGAGTATTGAGGACTCGCTGGCACTGTTATCCACTGGTTTGAGTCCTTTCTCTCAGGTAGGAAGCAATGGGTGGTAATGGGGAATTTCTCCTCCACTCTGAAGCTCCTGCCTTGTGGAGTGCCTCGGGTCAATCTTGTCACCTACGTTATTTGCAGTATACTTGCTGCCCGTGGGTGAGCTCATTAGGCATTACAATGTGGGTTTTCACTGCTGTGCAAATGATACCCAACTGTTTATGCATCAGATGCCGTGGAAGTGCTTAACAACTGCTTGGCTGAGGTCAATGACTGGATGTCCTCCAGCTGGTTGTGACTGAACCCGTACAAGATGGAGGTACTAGTGATTGAGCTGGGTCATGGAAGTGTCACCGATGCTGGGATGCCAAGTCTTCATCTGGGTCCGGCACCGTTGTTGGCCTCCACAAGGGTGCAAGATCTTGGTGTGATCCTTGATGACAGACTGACACTTGAAGCTCAGGTGTCAGCTGTCGTCCAAAGTGGTATTTGCCACTTGAGGAATATCACCAGGATCAAACCCCTGGTTCCACCTGATGACCTGCCCACCCTGGTGCATGCCTTCATCACCTTCAGGCTTGACTACTGGTACGCTCTTTACTTCGGGGTCTCTGGAGGTACACTCTGTCGACTGCAACTGGTCAGAATGCTACCGCCAGGTTGCTGACTGGCCTCTTGAGGTCTAGTCATGTGACTCTGGTGCTCTGTTCTTTGCACTGGTTGCCTGTCTGGTGGAGGGTTATCTTCAAGGTGAATCTTCTCACCTATAAGGCCCTACACTGGCAAGGCCCTGTCTACCTGGCTGAGCTCCTAATACCCTGCACCTCGGTCCGCTCCCACCACTCCTTGACCAGGGGCCTCCTTGAGGTTCCCAGGACCAGGCTGAGAATGTCCGGCAACAGGGCTTTCAGTGTCACCGGTCCAGTCCTGTGGAATGCTCTATCTCCATCTCTTAGGAAGGCTCCATTGCACAAGGCTTTCAAAAGGAGTTTCAAGGCCCATCTTTTTGCCCTGGCCTTCCCGAGTGAAGTAGTTTGACCAGTGTTGTTTTACTCTACTGCTGATTTGATTTTATGGTATTTATTGTCATGTGTTATTCTACTTGTCTCACTTACTCGCTTTACCCTTTGTTTTAATGTGAAGCATCCAGAGCCTCCAGGATTGGGCGCTGTATAAATAAAATTTGCCTTGCCTTACCTAAGCATTACAGGTAGTCTTATAACCATAAGAAGGTGCACATAGTTCTAAAATCCTGACGTTCCTGTTTCAGTTGACACTGTTCAGTTCCCTCAGCAAAGACTATCATTCTGCAAAGTAAACCATATTGACTTTAGATTTAAATTCAATTTTTTAATCAAAGGTCTTCAATATGATTTATAATTTGTGTATATGTACAGTTCCTGTTTGTCTTTTGGTTATAAAAGAGTTTCTTCTGTAGTCCCTGGTGTGCCAGAACTCCTCCGCATCACTTCACAGTTCTCTTTCCCAAAGAACTTGAGAATGTGCTCTTAAAACCATGAGAGACACAAAAACTGTTCATATAAACATATAACATTGTTTCTTGTTTTTTTTTCTGTTGAGAAAGGCACATAATGCTCCCAAACAGAAAATTTTGAGAGACAAAAAGGCATTAAGGATGCGCAGTTATTGCCCCAAAAACATACATCATGTTCACTTGTCAATGTAGCAGTGTACTGGTGTGCAGCGAGTGGGCTGTCTGGATTTTGTTCAGTTCTCCTACTGCAGTAAAACATTTTGCCCCTGACCCAGCTATTCCTAGTTAGATCCAGCTTATAAATTGCAGTTTGAAGTGAAGGTTTGCCCTTTTGCAGATGCTGCTTAAATATGTAATAGAGTAGGCACTCAGGAGGGGGTGGTGGGAATGTACAGGAATCTTGGGAAACTCAAGGAGTGATCAAGAGCATGGCACTTGGGCTTCAGTGCCAAAAGCTCAAAATCATGCACCTAGGGTATAAAACCTAGGGGTTAAGTGTAGGATGGAAGGTGCTGACAATCACTAAGCAGGAAAGAGACCTGGGGTTATCATATTTGACAACCTCAAAGCGGCAAGGGAGTGTGACAAAACAGTGAGGAGGGCTAGTGGGATGCTGGAGAACATAGGGAGTGGTATCTCCAATAGGAAGAGGGAGGGAGGGAGGTGATGTTGCCACTGTATTGCCCCACCTGAAATACTGTGTCCTGTTTTGGAGGCCACACCTTGGAAGAGACATAGGATAGAAGCAGTCTAGAGGAGGGCAACTAAAATGATTCAGGCGGTTGCATGGGAAGCCCTAGGAGGAGAGACTGAGACAGCTCAACATATACACCTTGGAAGAGAGGAGAGGGAGAGGTGACAAGTAAGTCGCAGAGGTAAATAGGATGGAAGAAAGGTGTCTCATTAAAATGAGAAGGGGCACCAGGACCAGGGGGCATGCGATGAAGCTGAAGGGGGGAGTGCTTTAAAAGGGATATGAGGAAATACTATTTCACCAGAAGGGTGGTGGATGCTTGGATCAGAATGCCAGCAGAAGTGGCCGAGGCAAAAACAGTGGGGGACTTCCAGCGTGCATGGGACAGACATAGCAGTACATTAGTGAATAGGCAGGGAGGATCACTGGAGACCAGTTATGATCTGCAGAGAGAGAGAGACTAGGCAGGGAACTTCTAGGCAGACTGGGTGGACTAAGCAGTCCTTTTCTGCTAACAGATTCTATGACTCCATAAAATAATCTAATGGACTAGCTCTTAAAGTAGAGCATATTGTTAGAAGAGCTGTGTTATTAGATTTTGTTATGACTGGCTAATTTTAGTTGCCTTTTTACACCAACTTAATGATGACCTGCAGGAGTGCTAAGTTGTGAGTTAAATCTTCCACTTGCTTGGGTCAGGAGCACACCAAAGGTTATCTAACATGTGCTTCACCAAGTAACCAAGTCAGAGATATGTCCACTACAAAATGCTTGGTACCTGCATGAGATATCATGCACATTATCGTCTTTGTCACATCACAGTCCCAGTTCCAGAATCAGACTGCAGAATCACACCATTGCTATGGCAGCGTCATCGGATGAGATCAGGGAGGAAGTAATGCTTGTCACTGGAGGTCGTCTCCTTTAATGTTGTGACCTGATGGAAGACTTGCAATTAATTACTGTTGACCATTAACACTTTGGGGAGGGCAGCTGATAGTCTTTGGTTTTAGCTTTTGTTTTAAGACTTTTAAAATGTAACACATTAGCACAACCTCACAACCTTTCCATGGGCACCCTGATTGGCTGTTGTTGTAGGTGCATTCCATCAAATGCAAATAGGCTTCTAAGTCAGGAAGTTGCTTAAAGGTTTTTGACTGAGCACAGTGAAATTCTCCAAGGGCATGCTGTGAATGCGGGATCAGTTGCAGGCTACTCAGGATGTCAGGACAGCATGGGCAAATTCAAGAATTCCCCCCAAAATCAGGACATTTGAGAGGCATGACTGCAACAGTCATCCCTTATTTTACCCCTCACAAGTCCTAGGTCCCATCTTATGAGAGACAGCCCCGCATTTCACCTCTCAGAAGCCCTTTGTCCCAAATTACGAGGCTCGTTCCCCCATTTTACCCCTCAGAAGCCGTCAGTCCCACATTACATGGGGAAGTCCCTCATTTCACCCCCAGAAGTCCTCTGTCCCACATTGCAAGATATAGTCCCTCATTTTACCCCTCAGAAGCCCTGTGCTCCACATTACGAGTGACAGTCCCACATTTCACATCTAAGAAACTCTCTGTCCTAGCCGGCCCGGTGGTGTAGAGGGTTGAGGCGTGGGTGCCTTACCTGGACCCACACTGGTGACCCGGGTTTGGGAACGGACTCTGGACGCCGGGGGCTAGCAGGGGCAGGAGAGGATTGAGCATCCTTAGGGACTGCTCTTCTCTCCCGGGGGTGGGTTAGGTAGTCATCGGTCTGCAGCAGCCTCTGGTGGAGACCAGGAGCACTGCACGATGACGAAGGAGGGACGTACATAGAAAATGTGAAAAACGCTCTGTATCACGCCAGACGATGGCTGCCTTGGCTCTCCGGGCCCATCAATGCCTCCGACACCTTCCACCTCAGTAGCACCTCTCTGGGTCAAGATGTTGCGCTGGTCTGCGGCTCCCCTTCAGGGAGGGGGACCCATATGGTGAAGGGTTACGCCGGGTTACTCTGGGAGATGGCTGTCATTTGAGAGCGGAGGCTCGGGGGACAGGATGGGTCGGTAGAAGCATTGGCTCACCTGAAGGAGAGGCTGGCGTGGATGCAAGCTGGGGAGAAAACAAATAATACAAAAAAATAGAAACTGTCTGTCCCACTTTAGGAGGGACAGTCCCTCATTTCGCCCCCTCAGAAGTCCTGGTTTAGCTCCAGCATCTGCAGCTTTGACATGGCTACAGCTCGCCCTGTCAGGCTTCTCCACCCAGGGTCATGCCATCGACAGTGATCCTGCTGGCTACTGTTGGAATCAATCAGTAGCCTCTGCCACCCCTTGGAAATGTTTTATGTGTTGGGGAGCATTTCTCAGTCTCTACCTTGGCACACTACATGGGGGTAATTAGTTTTTTTTTTGGTGGGGGCAGCAATGAGGTGACATGTCAGCAACTTCCTCACATAATCCCATCTCCAGCATCGCTGTAAATGCTCCCAGATAGTGGATTTCCTATTTTGTTGTTAACTGTATGCGCCTACGCTGGTCCCTTAGACCCCTCTCCAGTGAGGTCTCTCGGTGCGACCTTTGTCCCGCCTGGCTTGAAGTCTTCCCTAGTCCTGTCTCTACACCTCGGAATACTCCTCCACATCCACTGACCACCCCGCCCCCTGGCTTTGAGCCCCCAGAGGTGGGACCACCCTAACTCCTCTGGTGCTCTATCTAGAATCTAGAAGAGCGGCCGGGGAGTGGAGGAGTTATGGAGACTGGCCGGGAAGGACTCAGCTGAGGGCATGGGGGCCATCCACTGGACCTGCCTTTGCCTGTCCAAGTGCCAGGGTCCTTTTTCCTTTGTTTCTGGAGGCGTGGACATGGATCGACGTCCAGTGTGCGATGGGCGTGCTCCCACACCCACCTGCAGGACATCCGCTGGCACCTCCATTCCCCTCAGTGTAACTCCCGCAAGTTGTGATGCCCCTAGTCTTCACTGGGAGCCGCAGTAGCAGTGGGAGTCACAATCCACCCACCCCCAGGAGAGGAGAGGAGAGCAGTCCTCTGGATGCTCAGTCCTCTCCTGCTGACCCCCAATGACCTGAGCTTATTCCCAAACCCGGGTTGCCGGTATGGCAAGAGGTGTGGCATCCAGTGCCTCAACCCTCAGTGCCACTGGGCCGGCCTGAGTTTCCTGTTAGTCATGCTCCCACATCCACACCCACACACTAGTTTTTGCCAACATTATTTTACTAGCACACAGCTTTAGTTGCAACTGTCCTGACCCATCCTGAACCCGTTTGATTTGAGGACTTGTCTTGTGCTGAGAGCTTAATTCTTAAGTTAGTTGCACAGGGGGTATCAGAAGGCAGAAATATTTATTTCAGGGCTCAGGGATGCTGCCACCCACATTGTTGTTTATTTATTATTATAATCATTATTGTTATTATTTTTACGTGCTCCTTCCTGTTAACCTTTATTAATGACTCTGTGTCAGTGTGAGGTGGGGATCCAACCTAAGTGGCCCTGGGTTCGGACTGTAAAAATGAGCAGTATCGGTGGGCTGCTGGCCGCATTAAGAGTGGTTATCATTGAAGAGCAGGTGGCACTATGGGCAAGTTGTCTCCATTCTACCCCTGCTGTCATCCTCTGCTATTTTTCCCGCTCATCCCATTCATTCAGCGACAGAGGGCATTTCACACATCCACACTAATGTAGCTGCACATTAGAATTAGGAGTAGGATTTCTGCTGTGGGGTAGGTTTATAGAAAAATGTAATATTTTTCTCTAAAATAAATCTGAACAGAGCCTGTCGCCCACTGCTGTTCCATGTATTCCACACCCATCTAAGAGTGCAGGGCTTGGGGAAGCTGCCGTCCACGTTGCAGCCCATGAATAAACTAAAGCTCATCAGTGGAGGCTGTGGTACCTGTATTTCATACTCCGGTTTTGTGCCATTTTTGTTCATGGTCAGTAAGCTGACAGAAACATGAGATGATTGTATTATTAGTAGTAGTAGTACTATTACGGGCTCCATCCTGGAATCCATTAGTGGGCTCTACCACCCCGGGGCATGTTTTATGTGATCGGGAGCATTCTCAGTCTCTGTCTTAGCACACATGGGTTTCATTTATTTTGGGGAGGGTGGCGCTGAGGTGACATGTCACTAACTTCCTTACATAATCCTGTCTCCAGCACTGCTACGAATGTTGCCAGCTGGTAGACCTAAAACTATTTGTGCAGCACCTCCCCCACCCACCCACACACACACTAAATTTTGCCAACATTATTTTACTGGCACATAGCCATGATTGTGACTATCCCAATCCATCCTGAACCTGTTTGATTCGGGGACCAGTCTCATGCTGAGAGCTTAACTTAACTCTTCAGTTAGTTGCATTAGGGGTGTAAGAAAACAGAAGGATTTACTTCAGGGCTCAGGGATGCTGCCACACACATTGCTGCCTGTGAATAAACCACAGCTCTTCAGCATAGGCTGCAGCACCTGCATTTCATACTCTGGTTCTGTGCCTTTTTTGTTCACTGTTGACGAGCTCACAGAAACACAAGATGATTATTTTATATTAGTAATAGTAGTACAGGCTCCCTCCCATATTGATGGCTGTGTGTCACTGTGAGGTGGGAACCCAACCCAACCATTGTCTGGCCATGGGCTTTGACTGTAAAATACGTGGTGATGGGGCTCCCTCCCGTTGATCTTTATTGATGGCTGTGTGTCACTGTGAGGTGGGAACCCAACCCACCCATTGTCTGGCCATGGGCTTTGACTGTAAAATACGTGGTGATGGGGCTCCCTCCCGTTGATCTTTATTGATGGCTGTGTGTCACTGTGAGGTGGGAACCCAACCCACCCATTGTCTGGCCATGGGCTTTGACTGTAAAATACGTGGTGATGGGGCTCCCTCCCGTTGATCTTTATTGATGGCTGTGTGTCACTGTGAGGTGGGAACCCAACCCACCCATTGTCTGGCCATGGGCTTTGACTGTAAAACATGTGATGGGGCTCCCTCCCGTTGATCTTTATTGATGGCTGTGTGTCACTGTGAGGTGGGAACCCAACCCACCCATTGTCTGGCCATGGGCTTTGACTGTAAAACACATGGTGATGGGGCTCCCTCCCGTTGATCTTTATTGATGGCTGTGTGTCACTGTGAGGTGGGAACCCAACCCATCCATTGCCTGGCCATGGGCTTTGACTGTGAAATACGTGGTGATGGTGGGCTCCATTAAGTGCAGTTACCGTGGATGGAGGAGTGGGCAGCCCCTGCTGTCAGCCTCTGCTGTTTATCCCACTCATCCTAGGAGAAGGATTTCTGTTGACAGGTACCCAGGGAGAAGGTAAGAAGGTACCCTGGTTGATGTAGTTCTGCTTGATGACCACTGAGATTACCCTGTCGCATTTGATTTCTCTTTGTTAGAAAAAAAATGGGCATTTAAATATAATATGTTAACAGACCTGTGGCATCTAGAAATGACAGTTGCTCAGGAAAAAATTAAAACTTTTCTGGCTACCATTAACACAGCACAAAAACAAAACCAGCAGACTGATAGGAGCATCATCAGGGGCTCTTTAAAGATCAGAGTATTTATCAAAATCAGCACAGGTTACTTAATAGAGAACAGGGCTGGAAAAGAATGGTACATTTTCACCTGGAACCCAAAACAAGATATTTACAAGAAGGTTTATAGATACGATGATGTTTCCTTTGTTTTTAGTGTGTGTGTTGGGGGGGATTAATGCCTACCTCCCAGAAGAAAACAACAGGACCTATAGGTCCCGATTTACAAATTCGAAAATGGTGTAATTTTAAACTACTACTAGTTGCCTCAATGCATAGAGTAATTTTGAACTACTTATTCAGTGTATAATCGCGCTTACAACACTGGTACCGATCAGTCAAGGAAAGCGCGTTCCTCGACAGACTGGTGCTATAAGTGCTGCGATTATGCACTGAATAAGTAGTTCAAAACTGCTATATGCATTAAGGCATACAGGTGTCTCCCCACAGCTTAGCCCGTTGGGCATGTCATCAGAGGGCTTGCTGCTGGGGACACTTTGTGAATTTATAAATTGGAACCTGTAGGTCCTGCTTCTTTTCTCTAGATAAGAGAAAACATTTTACAAATGAGAACTCATTGAAATCCTGTACAAAAACACATTTTTCATTACATGAAACTTTCAGGAATTGTGTAGAACTGCCATGGACAACAAATCCTGTAAGTTTCATGTAAATCAAAATCTATCTTTCTGAAAAAAATCAAGGTTAACATAGAAGTCACCTCTCACCTAACTATAGGAGTGCTACCACGCTCTATCATAGAAATTTAGAGTCTTAAGAAGACTTAGAGGACTTCTGGTGATGTCATGACCAGGGATATAACCTAGTCAGACAGATCCATCTACCTAGCCTGCAAAAATCTCAAAATTGACACAAAAAACAGCACAGAGGACAATAATTTGACTGCACGAGCTGAAACAACAAGAAGTCAAAGAGACCTAAGTCACCAGCAGACTCAGTGGCGATGGATTTGACTATGCAGAGTTAACCAGTGAGGGCTCCCAGACCCTGTCGACCTCAATCTGTGTTGCAGCACCAAGCTAAAGCGTTACCCTACCCAAGACACAGTACGAGGGCAGCTAAACGTCAGTCATATGGAGCTGAAAATTTTCAGAAGGGAAAGAAACATAGAAACATAGACTGTGACAGTAGATAAGGACCAATTGGCCCACCTAGTCTACCAATTTCCCTATGTATTGGATAAGCTGCAGATTCTAGTTAAACAACCTACTTCCTCCTACCCCCTCCGCTATGATTGCCTCACAAACTTCTCAGGAAGGTAGTTCCATGTGTCCACCACCCTCTCCATGGAAAAGGGAGGTAGACATATGGAATCTCATTATTAAAACACTGCAAACTGACATTGATAAATTTGACAAGCATCAAACAGCAGCAAAGAAGCAACAGTCCAAAGCCAGTCACAGGATAGGCATGACTCAGAGAGCAGTGGTACAACATGGCAGTCAAGGGGCCTCAAGCACAAACTGGAAGATGTGGAGTGTAGAAACAGTAAGAATAACCTCCTAATATATATATTTATTTATTTAAGAGATTTACCAGGCAGGCATACTGAGCGGGGACCGCTCGTTTCCAGATGCGACCTGGGGAGTTACAGAGAAATACAGCAGGACAAGTACATACAGGGATAGAAACAAAGTCCAAGTAGTTACAAAGCTGGACTTGTATTTGATTCATCAG
The DNA here is from genome assembly GCA_016271365.2 of Neoceratodus forsteri. Lineage (NCBI taxonomy): Eukaryota > Metazoa > Chordata > Ceratodontiformes > Ceratodontidae > Neoceratodus > Neoceratodus forsteri. Next base: position 760,785,884 of record CM057456.1, on the reverse strand, counting down.
CTGTTACAAGGTTTAATCCTAACCACAGAGTGTAGACAGGCAGAGAACATACAGGTACACAGTCATTTTGCTGAGAGTTTAAACTGGCATGGTACATTTATCTGCACCATGTTGAAGATCTGGGTTGCTGGTAGCAGTTGCATATGTCAGAAATGGTCATGGAGGAGCGGTTTAAGGGCCTTGGGGCAGAGGTGAGCCCGATACCAGCAGGAAGATCATTCAGAGTTTGGGCAAGCGATATTTGAAGAGCAGATTTGCCCTTGATGTGTGCATGAATGGGACTTGGAGGGCCTGGAGTCGGAGCATCTGAGAGAGAGTAGGCCGGGAGGTTGTGCGATAAGGCGGAACTGAGATGGGGGGGAAGGAATTTGTCCAGAATTTAGCTATGACATTTGCACAGTGTATCTGTCATCGAGACTCAAGCGAGGGTAGTGCTAAGGAGCTGTATAGGTCACAGTGATGGGTCGTGGGGGGGCATTCCAGGATGAAGTGACAGAAGGAGTGAAAGAGGGTGTCCAGGCTGGCCAAGGTGGATGAGGGTGCTGAGCCGTAAACCACGTCGCCGTAGTCAAAGATAGGGAGAATCATTTTATGCACTATTTCCCTCCGGACCGTGGTGGGCAAGCACCCTTTATTACGATAAAGTGCGCCCAGTTTGGAGTGCAGTTTTTTGTATAGCGAGTCAATGTGAGTGGAGAAATCAAGGTTTTGATTAAGCCAAACTCCCAGGTATCTAAGGGAGGTGCAAGACTCCAAGGGGGACCCGTCAAGGGTATGGAAGGTGGGGGGAGCAGCTAGGCAGGAGAGTCGAGGTTGCGTGCCGAAGGTTAGGGAGACTTTTTTTTTTTAAATTTAGTACTAGTTGATTGGACCTGAGCCATTTCTGAATGGCATCAAAGTCCTGTTGGAGGGCAGCAGACACGTCCCCCGTGGAGGGGCCGGAGGCATAAAATACGGTGTCATCTGCATACATTTGTATTTTACTATATGTATTTTAATATATAACCTCCCAGAAGACATAGAAGGTACAGACTTGAACAGTTTCCTGCAGGGTTTCCTCTCTAAAAGCCTGGAACTGCCACCAGACACTATCCTAGAATTTGAAAGAGTGCTCTGCACTCTGGGACCCAAGCTGCCAGCTGGTGCCAGACCTAGATCAGTTGTAATTAAATTCCTGCACTACCCTGATCAACAAATGATCCTTTGCAATGCTTTGGGGAGGAAATCTGCTTTTGCAGTGCAAGTCTTTCTCAACAATGATTATTCCCCCAACTAGCGCAGACAAAGACCAAATCAGTCAATAATGAAAGCCCTGAGGGAGAAAAACATAAAATTCAGGACCACCTACCCTGCAAAGATCATGATCCTGTTCGAGGATAGACCCACCTACTCCTCTGTGGAAGCTGGAACCACTAAGCTGAAGGACAGAGGCACCATGGTAGTGCAGCAACTGGTCAGATCAGCACCACTACACTGGCAACTAAATTGACCTAAAAGACTTGGCAAGTCAAGGACTCATGGAAAATACATGCCTCCCATAGACGCACAGATGATGGAGAATTACCCCAGCCAGATGGAACAACCTAAAAAATGAATGACCCCGAAGTCCAAGACCAGCAGTCAAAATGAGGTGAATCTACTTTATTTTCTTAGGAGGCCCTCAGTCTTACCAGTGTGGTTATCCTGCTGACCACCAGACAGGCTTAGACGTCCCCACCCAGGGTGCGTCCCTGATTGCCTTATGTAAACTAACTAGCAGTGCCAGCTAAAGCAGGCCCACATGTATACCAGCTCAATGGCTGATAGTTTGTGTTGCCTTGCATCTTTTGCCAACAGTGAATCATTAGGATACTTACCATGTGAGATCGCAGTATGTGACCCATGTGGCACCTTAAGTGTCTGGGGTGTAGAACAGGCGATACAAGCTGTGGCTCTCCCCAGCACCATGTGGCCACCAGACACCAGCGATGAGACCCTGACTAGAGGGCTGAAGTGGGGGAGTGGTGGTGGGAACTGCTCTGGCATTCACAAACACTCAACCAAAGGGCAGCCAAATATATACTGAGCAAAATAGAGGTGGCTGCACATGTCAAAAAAAAAAAAAAAGGGCATAAAACGCACTGGGGAACTTTGCGTCTGGCCTTACTGTATACCTCAATGTCCAAAGAAGGCTGGCCCTATCTACTAGCAAAAAAGCATGACAGCATTGACAGGGACACTGCTCAGGACAGCCACAAGGAACTAAGTAATGAAAGGGATGCCATGGAGGTGGGGCCTTAGAAGTGGATCTGAGACATAACTGGGATTCACATGAACAATTCAGAGGGCAGGACTCCGTCGCCCTCTCCTAAACTGAGGTGATGGGTCCTGTACCATCAAAAACGGACAGTTTAAATCCCACATGGCAGTGATTATTGGAAAATGTGAGGATAACTATATACTCTGATGGGGTGGAGGGATGGGGAGAGTATATTATAACCTTGAGGAATTGATAAAGTAGTGTGAAGGAGGACAAAGGGGAACAGACCCCTCAAAGAAAGGTATACTCAGCTGGGATAACTACAGCACAGGGTAGTACAGAGGGGGGGGTCCATCTGTATTTATAGGAATGGTGGTAGTGAGGATGGAGGGCCAGACGTAATCAGATAACCACTGAATATTGAGCTGACTAGACAGAATCCGGGGTCTCCACACCTGGCACACAATGTTAGGCATAGTGAAGATAGGTTATGAATGACGTCAGAGACCAGATGACTTCAACCCCAGGAAGCAAGCAGCTGCAGAGGCCCATGTCAGCAGAGGAAGTGCTTCTGGAACAGGACATCTTAGCCCTGTTTGCAAAGGCAAGTCACAGACTATGCCTCAACCTAGGAAGCTGCCAGATGGCCAATGGCTGGGTTACAGAAAACAGTTTACTACCCACAGTTCATTGAGAGATGCAAGGGGCAGGTTGCTGACCCTAAATGTAAATAATCATAGAAGAGCAGGTATATTTAGAAAATGGCTCACTTGGGGAGTGCCCTCTGTGGGAGACAAGTTTCCACACATACCCATGAAGTGAACTAAAATATAGTGGCAGGAAGAATTGTATGATATACTCAGCCAGTGTAAATGGCTAAACAATCTAGTGAAAAGGTCTCAAACAGTGGCCCAGATTAAGCGAGGCCAGATGTTATACTGTATTTCTCCAGGGGCGCATCTAACTCAGCGGAGCAAGACAAACTGCACAAGTACACATGCCCGAGATTTATTCCTTCTCCACTGCTAGACTGCAGACACAGGAGTAGCCATCCTGATCCCTGAGCCACCCCTTCACAGAACAAAAATAATAATGGATCTAGCGGATGCTTGGTCCTGGCACAAGGGATCCTGAATGAGGCGAGACTTCTTAGGAACTGGTTGCATCCCATCTGGGTCCAACACTCCAAGAATACGAAACTGTGGACCTTATCGATACAAGTACCATAGGAGTACTTCTATTGATGGGAGATCAGAATCTCCTAATGTCCACGACAGTGGACACCACAAGTAGGTACCCCTTGAAACAGACGACAGGACAGAAGTATTTTATCAGGAGAATGGTCCTCCTTGTTTGGGCAGATGTTTGGAGATAACTCCGTGAGGATACATGGGACTGTACACACTCTGTAGTGCAAGGCACATATCCACGAACTGACTACTGCCTCCCCAAACTAGATGGCCTGTACAGAGTCCAGAGCTATAGGACAGAGACTGTCTCCACATTGTACCACTCCCCAAACCTCACACAAGTAGATCTAGGTGGCGGAGAGAGACCCAGCACACAATGGTGCCTAAACACATATTACTTGAGATCAGCAGACTTCCAGGAATATGTGGCAGAAAAGCTAGAGGAAGTTATAGGGGACAACAAGGAGGCAGTATAGCGCAGTGGTTTAAGGCTCTGAGCTGCAAATCTGGAGACCTGGGTTTGAATCTCATAGTCCCCACTTGCATACTGTGTGACCCTGAGCAAGTCACTTAACTTGCCTGTGCTCCCAGGTTGCACCTGTAAACAAGCTTTCAGCTTAGTGTGTCTCACCTGGTTAAACAATTGGGGGGAAAAAAAAACAAGAAGGAAGAAATGGATTATGGTGTGCTCTGGAACACTGTTAAGATGGTAGTGCAGGAGCACCTGATGACTGTGCTGCAAAATAGAACAAAGAAAAGGAGGAATGTAGAAAGACTCTAGAGCAGGGGTATTCAGACTTTTTGGGGTTGTGAGCCATATTTAAATTTCTGAGTAAGATATGAGCCACAACAATGTGCAGCTCATACCATGCCCATCATGCGTCAACTACCATACCCATATTTACCCATACTTAGCCATATTTAGGTGTTAAAATAATAACATGAGCATAGTCAATAGTGGAAAATTGGATTTTATTGAGTTACAGTATTTTTAAAAAGTTGTTTTAATTTCAAAACAGTTATTCATAGCCGCTCTAGTGCGAACTCTGGCATTGCATATTATCAGCCAATGTTTTGTAGTCTGGTGTGTAATGCTTCAGTGCCATTCGCATGCAGTCATTAAGGTGGTCATCAGTCAGAGTTGACCTTAACTTTGATTTCAGTATTTTTATTGCTGAAAATCCAACTTCACTCAGAAATGTTGACCTGAAACACACACTTGAGGAAACATCCCTTTCAGAAGTGGAAATTTGAGTTCATCTATTAATGACCAGAAGTCTGGCTGCGATGGTCTTGCCTTTATTTGCACATTTGTCTGCACCATCTCCAAATGTCCTAACTGAAGAAATAAAACAGGCAGCAGCAGCCGGGGAGATTGTGACAATGAAGTGATTGTCAGTGACTGCCAAATTAAATCTAGTCAGCCCTGGAAGTCGTCAGCTCTGATTTCAGTTGTCAATCCAGCACTCAGTGTTGCTCAGTAATTGTGTCTTGATCAGGCAGCAAAGCTAATGTCGGCAGCTCTGATTTCAGCTGTGGATCTAGCACTTAGCGTGTGCGGAACAGGCAGCAACTGAGGAGCTTATTCTCATGATAGGCTGATGCGGAATAGCTGAGAGACATTTCACAAATCACTCAACAACAAAAAAGTTTAATTGACAAATTACCGCAGAGCCAGCAGAACATCAAAAGTGCTGTGGAGGGACTGCGACTCGCAATTTAAAGGCAATTACAGACTGGACGAACATCACAGGCAACACTGGCAAAGACTGTGAGGCGTAGTTGACCCATAGTTGACAAACCCCTAGCGAGCCACATCAAACTGCTTGGCGAGCAACATGTGGCTCACGAGCTACGGGTTGACCACCCCTGCCCTAGAGGATATGTTGCAGTTCCTCCAGATGGTCTATAAACTGGGATGCCTCTGTTTTGGACTAATTATAAAAAGCAGGAGTGACATGAACTTTGCAGGCACCAAATAGATATGGCCCTCACTTATCTCAGGCAAAGATATTATGAGGTGGGTCCCAGGGCTAGAAAACTGTTAGGATTCCAACTTTGTCACCAGAGAGAGAAGACACTGATCCCAAAGATTATCCACCCCAACATGGGGAAGGCGAACAGGAAGGCATCCAACATTTCGAAAGCATTCCAGGACATCCACACAGGCCTGCACACACCAGAGGAACACGTAGAATTCCCAGCAATACAGATCTTTTTAAACCCTCTGCAACTCCCAAAACTCCAGGAGGGGTAGAAATAGATACTACCCGTTTGGATCACATCAGTAGAGATCCTTTACACCTTATATAAAGCAAAAACCCAGAAAGCCTAAGGGCCAGAAGAATACCCTGTTGAATACTATAAAACATTCCATGATGACTACCTGCTACTGCTGGAGTCTACCTTTAGTAAGATTCTGGAGGGAGGAGCCATTCTGGACTCATGGGCATACGCCACGATTTCAGTCATTCTCAAATCTGGGAAAGACAGCTGATGATGTGGCTCATACGCCTCATTTCAATGCTGAACACTGACTACAAGTTGTTCATCTCAGTACTGGCACAAAGAATGGACAAGGTGCTACGAGAATTGATCCATAGTGATCAGACTGAGATCTCACTGAACATCAAGTGACATCCATAAAACATTCCAGCTACTGGCCCATGTAGACACTACCAAAACACCCGTCAGCCTGATCAGCCTTGAACCGAGAAGGCGTTTGACAGAGTCTTGTGGCCATTTCTGTTCCAGATGTTTTAAAAAATGTGGATTTCCCCCAGCTTTTATAAAGTTGATAGGAGGTCTTTATGATACCCCTAGGGCATCAGTGAAGGCAGATGGACATATCTCACTGAACTTCCCACTGGGCAGAGGCACACATGACAGGGGAGTCACCTCTCCCACCTGCTCTTTACCTTGCACATTGAACCATTGGCACTGGCTAGCAGGATAAACCAAGACATAAAAGGCATGGTGGTAGTAGGAAGGGAATGCCAGATCTTGCTATATGCAGACAATATTATATCTCTGCTCCCCAGAACAATCCCTCCCAGCAGTTAAGATCATAGGCACATTTGGTGTGCTATTGGGCTATATGATTAATGAAGATAAGTCAGATATGCTGACTCTCCATTTTGCCCCTTCAGACAAACTAAGGCAAATATTCACATACAGATGGTACTTGCAAAGCATGAGGCATCTAGAGATAAATCTCACTGAAAATAGTCAACTTGTATGACCAAAATGTGACCCATTAAGCAGACAAATGACAGATGACCTGACCAGATGGTCTACACTACTCCTGGGGCTTGTAAGGAGAGTTTACTTTGTACGCATGGTGGTACTCCCTTGGGCACTATATTTATTCCAAAACCTGCCACTTACAGTCTGAGCAGGAGAATGGAAGAACTAATATATCCAGGTATATATGGAATGGGAAAAGACCCAGAATCAAATTCCACACCTTGTCCCCACCCAGGGACGAGGGGTATCATGCTCCCTTAACTGAAATTTTACCACATGACCTCCCAGGTCAAAGCGGTCTGGTTGAGCCATAAGGAGACACCAGACCCACAATGAGTAGAACTGCAGCGCTCGTTGCTTCTCCCAGTTCAGAACCCTATTGCTACAAGGTGGGTGCAGGGAACGGGCCCAACACCCCACTCTCAATTCATGTATGGCAGCCACAATAAGCACCTGGGAGTGGATAGTGCACTACCTGGAAATTAAGCAGTGGTTGATACTAATATGCCCATCAACTTACCTATGAAATTTATCACCAGCCAGGATAGATGATAGATTCCAGAGATGGGCTAGAATGGGCATAATATACTTATCCCAGCTACTTTGGGGGGGGGGGCAGGTCCCACCATTCCAGGAACTGCAGCAAACTTACAGTCTCCAGCAGGCAGACTTCTTTTCCTACTTGCAAATCTGTTGCTGCATTAACTCCCTCCCCAGAAAGATCAGAGAGCAGAAACTCGGGCCTCCTTTATTCCAACCACCGTACAGTTCATAAAGAAGGGGAGTGGTAGAGCACACCTGGTAGTGGACCTCTGAAGGGCTATCCAGTGATTCAGAAGGTGGACACACTATATGTAGCTTAGCAGTGGGAAGAAGAAATACATATGGAAATACCAGAGAAAATGTGGATGGCGACGTGTGAGAGAAACTCACGGCCACGAGTTGCATCTTCCCACATATGGAGGGAATATGCGTAGAAACATCTGGGTTGTCACTACAGACAAGCTTTGAGAGTGTGAAAATTTGTAAAACAAAAGTAATTTGAATAGAGAGCACACCCCTCCTCTGTTTGAGCATCTAGGTTTTTCAGAACCCCGACTGTCATGGTGCACTACACTCACACAAACACCTCGGCATGCTGGAGAAATTGTGTAGGACCCAAAGCTACACACGCCCACGTCATGTGGGACTGCCCCACCATTCATGCATACCTGAGGGGAGTGGAGGAGATGTAGGAAATTATAGGACAGGAGTACAACTTAAACCGGAACTCTGTCTCATTTTCAGTTACCCTCCAAGATGCTGTGCTTGACATGCATCAGATTTGCCTGAATGGTGGGGTACTCCTACATGACATGGGTACGTGTAGCTTTGGGTTCTCTACAGTTTCTGTCCATATTCCCTTCATACGTGGAAGGACATGACCCTTGAGTTTCTCTCGCTTGCCACCATCCGCATTTATTATGAAAGTATAACAGCACACTCCATATCCAGTAAATCTGCATTTCATGATTTTGTGGAGTGCAAATCTAGCTCTCCAAATGCACACCACAGGCACATCTGCACTCATCTTATTGCACCACTGTGAGTGCGATGCATAATGACTCCAGCATTTCATGTGAAGCAGTCTGGGGGTGCCTGGAGCTGACTGAGCCACTAGGCAGTGGGAAGGCAAAACACTGCAGGAGTTTTCTGTCACTGTGTGGATGCTTCCGTTTCCATTGTCTTCAGCGTTGCTAGCACTGTGGTTGGTCTGCTCCATGCTTGGGTACTGTAGTATAAATAGGGCCACAAGATCAACAACAATAAGTGACAACATACAAATTGTTTTTTCAGCCTAATTGACTTTATCAACTTAAAGTATTGTCAGCACAAAAATAATAATTGATTTTAGAAAATTCAAACCACAGGGTGAGTAATTAATTGAAGGGACTGTATTTGACTGGCAGGTTTGCTCAAAGGGACATTTAGACTCCTAGCTGGAGAAATGAGGCCTAATTTTTCAATTTGCACAGCAGCAATCCCACGTCTTTTCATATTTAGACATGTATATCCTCAGACGTGCTGTTCTCCTGCAGCCTTGGAACTTGCATTTGTACAAACCAGTCTCCAAAATCACACAGTAGGATTTGGGGGATATTTTCATACAGGTTAAGTAAGCAGAGATCATTGGCTCATTAAGAATTGTTCAAAGCAGTAGTTCATGCTAGCTGCAGTACTTTGAAACTTCAGGGGCCTTAACGAAGGATAACATTAAATGGGGCTGGCAGTATAGCCTAGAAGTTAGATCAAAAAGCTCCAAACCGGCTTCGGTTTGAGTGCCATAACCTCCACTAGTGTACTGTGTGACCCTGAGCAAGTCATTTGACGTCCCTGTACTTCTGGGACTTACCTGGAATTGATCGTTGGCTCAATGTGTCTTTCCTGGTCAAAAATTCTAAAATAAAAATTAAAAACTCATAGCAACAATTAGAATAAACTAGAATTGTTTTTCTTTTTTAGTAGCTTAAATACACACTATCTCAAAGGGCTTTAACATAGAAACAGAGAATTTGATGGCAGATGAGAACCGCTTGGCCCACCCAGTCTTTACAAAGCCATGAGCAATGGACTATGCAGTGCATGCAACAGCCTTTATATGTACTAATACCACATATAAGTCATGACAAGGTGTGCTTTATTGCAGGACAAAGCAGAATACATTATGCACGTGAGAACTGCTGTTATCCCGCAATTACACACATCATGGAGTGCCTTATTGAGATTATAAAATGTCTTCCCTGATTAGTAATTTTAGAAATGTGAATTGAGGTTCAGAAAGTTAAAGAGGACAAGAAATTATTTCTAATCGGTAGCTGTTTATAATGTTCCAGTTTACAAAAATGTATTTATTGATGTGTTTCACCAGGTAGGGCACACTGAGCAACAAGATGCTCGTCTCACGGGGGGGGGTACAGAGGAAAGTACATTGATGTATAACATTGAGTTACACATTGGAGACCTGAATTAAGAGTGCCATCACATACGTTGTTTACATACATACATATATGCTTACATTAAATTTAATTTAGAGTTACACAGTGCTGACAGCTTAGAACTTGTTGCCTTGAAATCGTTGAGAACAGGAAGTAGGGTTTAGGTCGGGATTAAGTTACACTATACGTAGATGACAGTCACTGACTAAGGGAACACGTTTGACAGGGAGATAAGCAGAAGTGCAGTAAGGGGCAAGTGCGTGGGTTGGTAGAAATTATTATATGCCAGCATTTGTGGTCGTTAAAGTGATATAATAACTGGTCAGCAATTTCTCTCAATGTACTGACCAGGTTGATATTTTCCATAACAACTGGCTGGTTTTTATGACATTCATGAGCCATGCCAGTCAAACTATGCTGCTGCCTCATTGGCCAACATTCTGTATGTGGGCGGGCCAAACAGTCTCACAAACTGCTGGAGAAAAACTGCTGGCCTGTTGTTATAAAAAATAAAAGATGTGGAGGGTGTTTCACATGAGAATTTAATGCACACCCTCATTGTGGGATGTTTTGATAAACCCCTCGGGGTTTATGTAGCATCCCACAACCCGGGTGAGCATTACATTCTCATATCAAACCCTTCCCCATCCATTATTCTCTATATCCATAAGCTGAAATGATCCATATGTAACTGTACTTGAATAAAAAGTGATATGAAAAACTGTATTTTGCATTGTTTTGTTTTTATGGGCAGCATTCTGTTGCAGTTCTCTTCACGGAACCAGTGATCTGGAGTTTTAACTATGTCACGGTTTGAGGAAAGAACTCTAAGCATGGTTCTGATAGGACAATAGCTCATGTTTAGCATTCTGTACTCAAACCGTGACATAGTAAACACTCCAAATTACTGGTTCCAGGAAAAGAACTGTTCAGAATGTTGTTCATAAAAAAAAAAAAAAACAACTGAAAACACAGTTTGATTTCACATCAGTGTGTATTAAGGTACAGTACAATATGGTTCATTTGGATGCAAGTTTATCATTTCTCTTACTAGGAACATTACTAACTGCTGCCGGTTAGCACAGATTTCCTGTTCCCTTTAAGCATTTATGACCTGTGCTGTGCTGGCATAACACAGTCATGTGATCAGATTCCACCAGTGTCAGCACAGGATTTTTCCAACCCATTTTGTACATAGCTGTATTGCATTAGAACCAGTGTAATTAAGAGGGGGGAATGTTGACTAGGCCACCAGCAATGGTTCCCTTACTCTTTCAAAAAGTACCATGGAAACTTTTCTTTATCTGGACAGTCACCAGCTGTGCAGAATAGGGAATATTTCCCTCCCTGCTGCTTTTGTGATCCTCTGTCTTTTCATTGACCAAGCAACTCAGGCAGGACCTGGAGATTTCTAAAATATTTAGTTTTAGTTCTGGTGGGGGAAGGGGCAGGCAGAAGGAATCATGTAAAGTTTAATCTGAATTAAACAGAGTTTATTTTTTAATTTTTGAAAAGCATCAAAAACGGCAAGTCTGTTTTAAAGAAGTTTAAAGAGACTCACCAAGCTAAATTGGGGTAGATGTGCTCTACACAGTTTGGTGCCTTACGTCCTGGAAATGTTTCTGATTCATATTTTGCCCAAAAATATCCATCATCTTCATGAGGGCTAAACTGAAAGAAGCCCTCCCCAGGTTCCCCTTGCTGCACACCTGGTCCGAAGTTCCCCAGCTAGCCATCAGAAGGGTCGTGAGGGCTAAACTGAAGGAAGCCCTCCCCAGGTTCCCCTCGCTGCACACCCGGTCAGAAGTTCCCCAGCTGGCCATCGAAAGGTACGTGAGAGAGAACTGCGTCAGTTTAAATCTTGGCACCTTTTTCCTGCTCATCCTGGGTGCTCTACTGATAGACTGTGGTTTTTATAACTAATACTACAGTGTGCGACTTTGTTACTAAATCCTGGCTGGTTAATATCACTAAATACAACTCTTGTTGCAGCCTGTTAGTTTTTAAAGAAAATCCTATCTGCTGAGTGTAATTTATTGAAGCAGAAACTGCAGCTCACTTGGACCTGCTGCTGCTTGCTGGTTTTTTCGCCCTTGCATCCATCCCCCAACCCCTCACAGTTCTAAATGCACCATCTGACACCGCCCACTGTGGCTCCCTGCCAGTGCACATTCTTTATCCGCCTTCTGCTGCTCTCTGCCTGATATTCATTGGGCTAGGCAAACCTGCCATTCCTCTTACCACTCAAACCTATATGCCTCTGATTGTATAAATGCACAAAACTCATGCCATAATCTAATTTCAAAAGGGTGTTTCTTGTTTCCCTTCCTATTCTTAGGTTGAACTCGAACCAGGACTCAGCGTTTCTTCTACTCTCTCCCATAATTATTTTAAAACATACCTTCCCACTTGTCCAGTCAGTCCCTTAATTAGTTTATTTTAATCTTTTTACTTTCAGTCACTGGATACTTTAGGTACCGTTACAAAGTGATTGCCTGAATATTAACATGCAGAGCTGCTTTACTTGAGTACAGGCAGTACTGAGATTCTGTTTAACCTGCATATTTTGGCTTATTGTGCAGTACATCAACCTGTGCCTGCCACTCATTTTATCCTCAAGTGTCCCTATATTGTTGCATGGGATCTAAGAAAGGACATTAAGCTAGGTATTGTGTGGCCAGGTCCCAATTTACACTCCTATAGCGACACCTGATTGACGCTGGCAACTGTGATCTTTTTCCCCTAGTCTTCCACTAGGACAAGGCCGACGGCCAGGCCACTAACATAAAACAAAGGGTTTCTCCCGCAGGCACCTACCCCAAATTTCCAACTTGATAACTGATTCCACCAGGAAATAAACTAGTCTTCCAACATGGCCCCAGAATACTCTTTATACAACTATGGCACCACTTGCCTTAAGTCCTACTGGACTAGTAACTCACCGGCTTCTCTCCCAAATAGGGGTTTACTCCTGGCCCTCGTATACATACTGTCTCTCCTCTGGGTGGACATGTGTTAGGGGAAGGACTTCTTGACCCCATGAGGCAAAATCTCAGCAACCCTGAGCATTGTAGTCATTACTACTGGACCTCTACCACAACTAAAAATGAAAGCCTCATAGCACACGAGTTGGTAAAGCGTGGCTCCTATTATGTGGTGATCCACGATGCATGCAGAAGGCTCCACAGCCACAAACCTTCAATTAGGCAAGTGTTAGCTCGACTACTTGCTCTTCTTCTGCTCCGTGGAGGAGACGTTCAGCCTAACTCGAGGCCCCCTTTAGACAATTTCCTTGTATCCACCCCCCGGGATCCTCAGTGTCATCATCGAAAGACTTAAGGATAGTGCACACGAACGTGTGCAGCCTTAGACCTAAAATCCACGAGGTCCAAGCCTGGCTTAACCTCTACAAGCCAGACATCCTTGCAATCTCAGAGACCTGGCTCAAGGCCCATATTCATGACCACGCGATCATGATCCTTGGGTACAATACCTTCAGACAGGACAGGGCAGGAAAGAGAGGGGGAGGGGTCCTAATCTATACGAAAGTCACTCTAAATGTGAGTCTACTAAAGCCCAACCTTGGTAGCTGCCAGGACGGGGAGTCTATCTTCATCCGTCTAACCCTTGGTAATGCTAAGCATCTCACCATCGGCTGTGTCTATAACCCTCCTAAGAATGCCCAACTTGCTCTTGAGGGCATCACCAAATTGGTTGGCAGAGAATTAACCAATGAACTCCTAATAATGGGAGATTTCAACCTGAACTGGGCCACTGGCCCCAACAAGGTCCTCAAGGGTGCAAGCCAAGATGCAAACCTGGAACAGGTCATCTCTCTCTCTCTCTCTCTCTCTCTCTCTCTCTACCTACCAGGCTTAATTATAAAACGGGGAACCTTACTACTCTTGACTGGGCTCTGGTATCTAACTCCCTCAACATACAGAAAGCAGGTATATTGGCTGATACCATTAGTGATCACTCCCCAATATTCTGTATTTGGAAGAACAGAGCACCAAAGATTCCCCCCAGGATACTCACAGTACGTGACTTCTCCAATTTCATGCCAGCAAAATTTAATGACTACCTAAGTAGCGGACTGGAGCCGATTAGGCTCCTCCCGACATGGACGAGGCCTTTGCCTACTTCCAAAACTCACTCCTCAGTACGGCATCTCTCTTTGGCCCCTTCAGAAAACTTGGTACAAAAGGAGGCTGCCATAAATGGATCTCCCACTCTGTGAAATCTCAGATGAAAAGAAGCGACAAGGCTTGGAAGAAATTCCGGCTCTCTCACCTTCCTGCAGACCTGGTTGCTTACAAAACCTAAGAAATAAATGTAAGCTAGACATCAAACTTGCCAAAAAGGAGTATGTAACCCGCCTCCAACGGTCCACACTGGGGAACCCTAAGCTTTTCTGGGCACAAATTAACGAACTGCTTAAGGGCAACTCCAAGGAGACACAAGGTCAAATTGAGGACAGTGTATCAGTGATTGCCAGCTTATAGCCTCAGCAATCAACCACCACTTCACCAACCTTGATGCATACAAGGTGGGGCTACCAGCACCCATGCCTGTATAGACCTTTGATGAATCCACTAGTCTGAACAGACCCCAATTTCACCTGAGAATGGTCAAGGTGAGCGAGGTCTGTAAACTTCTGATAGCCCTCAAACACAAAGGCTCTGGTGGCCCAGATGGAATCAGCCCGAGGCTACTCCAGGAAGGTGCACTGTCCCTGGCCAAACTTCTGACCTGGATCATCAACAGGTCTTTACTTGAAGGGTACGTTCCATACCAGTGGAAGGCTGCCAGCGTGGTTCCCATTTACAAGGGTGGCTCTCGTGAACAAATTGGCAATTACAGGCCCATCTCCCTGCTGTGTACCCTGGCCAAATTGCAAGAAAGGCTTATTTATGGGCAACTGAGAGACTATCTGGAGCTCCACCAAATCCTAGCCCCCTCACAGCATGGCTTTCAGGCAAACCATGGAACAGACACGGCACTCATCAAACTCACAGTGGACCTATTCAGGGCAATGGATGAGGGCATGTTGATAGGTGCTATCTTCATAGACCTGTCCAAGGCTTGTGGACCACAACCTTCTTACTAAGCTTCAAGGCATTGGGCTTGATGCCCAGGCCCTAAACTGGTTCAAGAGCTACCTCTCAGGCCACTCCCAGAGTGTCATTTGGAAGGGAGAGCTTTCCGCTCCTTTACCCATCAAGAGGGTGTGCCTCAGGGCTCAATTCTTGGCCACCTCCTGTTCTCTCTCTCTTCACAGATGACCTGAACCAGCACTTTTGGGGTAGCTCAGTAGTTCAATATGCAGACGATACTGTCATCTTCAGAGCCAAGTCCACACCACATGATCTGGGTCCTCTCCTACAAGGGGACCTAAACACACTTGAGTCCTGGCTCACATCAAACAGAATGATCCTCAACGCAGCAAAAACAAAAGCCATGCTGTTTGGTTCTAGATCCCTTGGCCAGGATCGGACCAGTTCCCTAAAACTTACTACCCTTGGGGATAAACAAATAAACGTAGTTGACAACATAAAATAGCTAGGGCTAACTATTGACCAGGGTCTCACCTTTAAGCCCACGTTGACCAGGTAACAAAGTCTATCCATGTCAAACTTGGCACCATGTACAGGTTAAAAAACAACTTATCCCAGAGGCTAGATGAGCAATCGCCTCCAGTGTCCTCCTACCCACATTAACCTATGCGCATGGCAAAGGGCAAGGTTAGCAGGCTTCAGGTCCTGTACAACAAGGTCGCAAGGTTTGCGACAGTGTGTCAACCAAGAAGCCACCCCTGCATCTCACTAGCCCAGTTGCAATGGCCTTCTTTTGAGGCTCGTCTATGGTATCCCCTGCTCTGCCATGCATACAAATTGCAGAGCCGAGCGGCCCCACCAAGCCTAACAGGAATTATCATGGGTAAGCTTAACCCTCGAATGCTCAGGACCTCGGGTCGGTCCCTGCTGGCAATCCCCAGAATCAAGACTCACAAGGGAGGCAATTCCTTCGCTCTCACAGCCCCTAAACTGTGGAACACTCTCCCACCTCTAGTACAGGAAGCCCCCTCGCTACCAATCTTTCACACTAGGCTTAAGTCCCATTTACTTGGGACAAGCTCGTGCCACTGTGAGGGTATAGGATAATCAGCCCTGACCCTAATCACAACACCCATCCCCCACCTCTCTTCTCCCCTTAACCTACATTAAATCATGCCTTAAATCCTTAAATCTTTCAAGTGTTGCATTTATGGTCTACGATTTGAATAATTGCCTGTACTGTTATCCTCATTATGTTGTCTACTTCTCGTAACCCTGTATCACCCGATTGTATGTATTGTATTGCTTCTGTTCCCCGGGTTGTCCCTGAAAAAGGGACCTTCGTGGGCCCAGTGGGCCAACCCGGTCATCAAAATTCAATAAATAAATCTTAAAAGTAAACTCGCTCGTAAAATTATCCTTACAGGGACACAGGTACTTCCTGGTTTTAAGATACACCCCCATGCTCAGCCAAGTTTATGACGTGATCACAGGGAGAGTGTGGGGACGTGCTCCATTATAGCCTGTGGGGGGCACATTTAGAATAATTTTTTTGTATTATAATGGCAGTTTGGTAATAAAACGTTGGCACTGGTTGACTAACAAGATCCTCATTTATTTTATTTATTTATTTAGTTTTTGTTGACCGGGTAAGTGCACTAGACAAATCCTGCCTATTTTCAGGCACGACCCGGGGGAGGGGGATACAGATGAATGCCAGCTGACCTTGAACCAGATAAAGCTGTTGGTGGTATTTTTAGAGAATGAGGGAAATTTGGCCAGGACACTGGGAAATTCCCTACTCTTTCGATAAGTGCCATGGGATCTTTAACATCCACCTGAACTACCACCAATCCAGGCAGATGGGACCTCGGTTTAACGTCTCATCCGAAAGACGGCACCTCAGAAATGCAGCACCCCTCTCATGCCGCATTACAGTGTCAGTACTGGGATATTAACCCAAGTGCCAGAAGTGGGAACTGAACCCACAGCCCTCTGATCTCCTGGCCTCAGAGGTGAGTGCGTTACCTACTGAGCCACTGACACTGTTAGTCGACCAGTGCCCACATTTCATTACCAAATTGCCATTATAATGTAAAAAAAGATTGTAAATGTGCCCCCCATAGACTATAATGGAGAGCGTCCCCGCGATCCCCTGTGATCACGGCATAAACTTGACTGAGCGCGAGGCAGTGCAGGGATGGATCTTAAAAAACCGGGAAGTGCCTGTGTCCCTGTAAGGATAATTTAACGAGCGAGTTTACTTTTAAGATGATGGATATTTTTGGGCCAAATATGAATCAGAAGCAGTTCCAGGAGGTAAGGCACCAAACTGTGTGGTACATGGGGCTAAATTAGTTAATCTCTCTAAGCAGTAATTTCCAAACCTGTGCAGCTCTAAGATAACATTTAAATCAATAAAGGGAATTACAGAATGAACTAGGGAAATAAAATAATCTAGTTTATTTTTAATAGGGTTAGCACACTGGGGAAAAAACCCTTTTGCAGGAGTGAAACAATAAATATCTTTAATTGTGCCGAGTAACCAGTAGTTTGAAATGTTATAATCAAGCTGTAGGGTATGGTGTAATTTAACATCTGAAACAGTTTGGCACTTACCACCTGTTCAGCTAAAGATGCCACTCAAAAAAGGCTCAGTAGACTTCCGGCTAGAAATCCAACAGCCAACAACTCGTGAGGGGCGGTGTGGGCAACCTCTGCTTCAGTGGGTCCCCCCGCTTGGACTTTTGTGTTGGTGCAGAGTTGAGGCGCCGGCTTGCTGCATCAAGACGGGCAGACCTCCCCTGTACACTCTGTTGACTTTCTGAAGCACCAGAGCCCCTGCATGGTGCAGATCGCATCAAGAGGAAAGGGACATTCTGCTGACGAGGGAACCGAACTGGAGGACAAACCTTTTTTCCCGCTAGCCACCCGTTCCCTCCTCCCTATAAATGCCCTTAAGCCTCTCCCACTGGCTTTTGTGGGTTCAATCTTAAGAAGTTATCGGCAGCTGTCTCCCTGCTGCTTTCATCATGAGTCCTCCACCTGCACTTGGGCTACTTGACTGATCCGTTCTGAACTGCTGTACTGTTGGGGCAACTGGGGGGTTAGCTGTTTAAGTTACCTGCTATTATTTGGTGAGGGATCCCACCTTCTGCTCTAAGTAACTGCCCCTATATAGCCAGGTGGATTATTGAAACATTCAACTGTTACCCTGTCCTTATACTTAACCTGCTGTAAATTACAGCAGCCAGTTATCTTGTGGTGTGATATTAGTTACAGTGTGATATTCTCCGTGTCTGGATCAGGTTTTGAATCTTAATTGTTTTTACCCTGAGCTGGGCGTGCTTGAGTCCATTTTTCTCTGGTGTAACCCATGTATTACTGATAGTCTGCAGTTAATCTCTGTAGGTAACAACTGCCACTATCTGCTCGCCTAACTTTTTGGCTGTGCATTTCTAGCCAGGGTGATGCCATTTGTGCTGTGTACACTAGCTATCCCCACTTTATCACCTTAGGGTGATTACTATCCCACGATTATCTTCTCTAGCCCTCATCCTGGTTAGCCCCTGGGACTGATACTCTCGTCATGTTGGTCCCCATGCTCCCCAGGGAGGCTGCTAAGCCCTTCCCCTTTTTTTTTTTTTTTGAAATTTCTATTTATTCACCTCCCTGCCTGCCGTCCCCGACCCTTCAGAAGCCTCAAGGCAGACATCCCTCTACCTTCTACCCTGCCCGTATGACCCTCTGGAACCCCATGTAGCTTCGCTTTAGCCCCCGAGCAGGGACGGGGCAGAGCCCCCTTACCCCATCAGTCAACTTGCGTCAGTCCAAGGGCCATTGGGTGGGCGAAGGCACATCGAGGGCATGTCTCCAGAGGCTCCATCTTCCCGGCAACGGCAGGCATTTTCCACTTTTTCTCCCACCCCTTACAGCGTAGGACCCCTGACGTCAAGGCACCGATGTCACGCTCTATCAAGGCAGCCCTTCCCCTAACATTAGGGGCTTGCAGTACTCCGAGCCTCTGCTCGAAGTCAGGCAAGTGTTCGGGCTATTGCCTTAACCCTCCCCGGAGTAGGCGAGCTGTCGTGGGATGCTCAAGCCTAACTCCCCCCGGCCGACCCACCAGCGACCCGAGTCCGCTCCCGAACCCGGGTCACCGGCGTGGAGAGAGGTGTGGCGTCCAGCGCCTCAACCCTCAGTGCCACCGGGCCGGCTTGCCCTTCCCTTTAGCAGTGCCCTCTTCTTTGGCCTAGTCACCTCCCTATGCTTCCCCCTACTCTTCGTTGATTGCTCCCCTTCCCTGAGGGGTACCTAGAGTACTCTTGAACAGCCTGGGGAACATGACTTCACCTTCTCCAGCCTGATAGCCTTTGCCAGTCAGCATCTCTGGCCTATCTACTGCCTCGACCTCAGGTGTTTTCTGTACCCTTCTATAGTAACCAAGCGCCTTGCCCCATAAGCCCTTGGTACGTGGCGGGTGTCCTCCCCTAAGGCATCTCTTCTGGCTCTTGTTGGTGATATTAGTCCTAGCTGGAGACATTGAACCTAACCCATCCCCCTGTCAAGCCTCCTCCCTTCCTGCTGCAAAGGGCTAAAAATAGTCCATCTTAACATTCGCAGCCTCTTACCCAATCTGGCTAAGCTTGCTGCATGGGTCTCTCATTACAAGCCTGACATCCTCGGCATCACCGAGACATGGCTGAAACCTTCTACCCCTGACTCTGCCTGTATGCTTCCAGGCCTTGAACTTATTAGACTTGGAACAACCAGGGAGGAAGCGGGGGGGGGGGGGTATCTTGATCTGCTTCAGGAGCCACCTGAATCTGACCATCGTGGCTCACCAACAGCCCCCGCTGCCTCCTAGTGAACTGCTTCATACTGTTCTTTTAATTGCCAATGCCAAAAAGCTGCATGTCATTTGCACATACAATCCTCCCAAGGGTGGAGTGCCCGGGGTTATCCACCCTCCTTGATGTTGTGGGTGCTAAGACTGGGGATAATGAGCTACTTATCATGGGTGATCTCAACCTAAATTGGCTTGGAGGTGATGCCAAGGCATATGAACTCCTGCTTGCTGGCCTCTCCTTGTCACAACTCATCCAAGAGCCCACCAGGTGGTCTACCACTGGTGGGAATAGCTCCCTTCTTGATTGGGTTATGTCTGATAGGCCTGAGAGGATTTTCTCCTCAGGTACCCTCCCTGACTCTATCTCAGATCACACCCTTGTGTACTGTGTATGGAGGGTTTCCTCCCAGAAAATTCCCCACAAAGTTATTCAAGTTAGGGATTTTTCAAAATTTGATCTGGGTTCGTTCTGTGAGGACCTGAGACTGACAGACTGGTCCGCAATGCAGAGTGCTTCTGACTGTCCCACTGCTGTTAGTTACTTCATCAGGACCTTTTTGGCACTGCAGGACAAGCACGCATCCTTCATCAGGAGGAGGGTAAGGGGGTCTGTTACTAAGTGGCTCCATGGGAGCCTTCTCGCCCTTATGTAGACCAGGGACAAATGCTGGGCTAACTTTAAGGCCACGATGGATCAGACAATATTTCAACAGTACAGGAGGCTTGGGAATGAATGTAAAAGAGCACTCAGGACTGCCAAGAGTGATTACTATAAAACTGCCTTGCTAAACTCAGCTAAGGATCCTAGGAACTTGTGGAGGAACATCAAAAACATAGTAAGCCATTCCTCCAACTGGGGGTCTCTGATATGCTCATTGATGGATCAAATTGTAATAATCCTCTAACTATTGCTAATGCGTTCAACTCTCACTTCACTGATTTGTCTGTTTTCACCTTCCTGTTCTCCACTGGTAGGAGCAATAATCGAGTCCTGCCTCCTGCCCCACTATCATCCCCCCCCCCCCACCTCCCGTCCGTTATTCTGCTTTAGGGCAGTGACAGCTCTGAAGACAGAGACTTCTCTCTGGGCTCTCCCCCTTCGCTATTGCTAGCCACGATAGCCTAGAACCTAGGCTCCGCCAACTTGGTGCCTCATACATTACCTCCCCTGTGGCTCATATTTTCAATATGTCTCTCGCCCTCTGAGTTATCCCTGACCTCTGGAAGGTAGCAAGGATTGTCTCTGTCCTTAAAGTAACCCCCAAATCATTGACAGTTATTGGCCTATAGCCATCCTGTCGGCTATTAGTAGACGCCTGGAGAAAGTTGTTGCCAAGCAACTTACGGAGTATATCCAGGCCCATGAGCTGCTGTCTCCTGAGCAGTACGGCTTTTGGAAAGGGCACAGTATGTCCTCAGCACTTATTACTGTCTCCTTCGGGATCGGGGAGCCATGGACCAGGGAAAGCTCTCAGGTGCCATCTCCATTGACCTATCCAAGGCCTTCGACCTAGTCGAGCATGCCTTACTTATCTCTTGGCTATGGTCTCTTGGTTTGTCCTCCCATGTCCTAAGTTGGTTTACCAGCTAGCTCCATGGAAGAAATCAGTTAACCAAATTCAGCAAGGTTCTCTCCAACACCTCCCCCTTGACCTCTGGTGTCCCCCAGTGATTAGTCCTGGGGCCTCTCCTCTTTTCCATCTTTGTTAACAACCTTCGCTCCACTTCTTCCCATTGTAGCTCCATTCTCTATGCTGATGACCTGGTCATCTTCGCCCATTCCCATGGTATCGAGATCATCAACCACCAGCCGAACACGGATTTTAGGAATATCCAGTCCTGGATTACGGCAGACAAGCGTGTCCTCAAACTAAAAAAAAAAAAAAAAAAACAGGCCATGCTCTTTGGGTCCCCGGCCAAGATAAAGGCCTCCCCTGCCTTCCCTGTGCATCACTGAAATAGATGGCTCTCCTGTTATGACTACTGATTCCATTAAATACTTGGGGGTGACACTTGACCCCCAGCTGGACCTTGGTCATCATATCCTAAATGTAGGCAGGGCTGTCAACTGCAAGCTTGGTCTAGCCTATAGAGCGAAGAACAACCTTACATCTGCTGCCTGCAGGGCACTGTCCAGAGGTGTGTTTCTTCCTACTCTCTGTTATGGGCTCATCCTGTGTGTGCATACTTCCAAAGCTCACCTCACCAGGAGGAATATAGTCTATAACAACATTTGTCGTTTTGCACTTGCTGCACCCCGTCTCGCCCACCATTGTGACCTGTACAGTAAGCTTGACTGGCTCTCCCTTCCAACTATAGGAGCTTTGTCCTGAGTAGCTTCACGGGTAAGGTGCTCAGAACTGGCGCCCCAAGGACTGGCTGAGCTCCTCATACCTGTTGCATCTTCTTACTCCCTCCGGTCTTTGGGCTCTGCTGTTCTCAAAGTTCCTGCCACTCATATGCAAATGGGGGATAGGGGTTTTGCTGTATGTGCTCTCAGAGTTTGGAACTCCTTTCGCTCCCAGGTTCGCTCCTCATCCTCTCACTCATGCTTTCGGAGCTCCCTCTGGACTTACCTGAAGCTTTCCTCTGTATGTGGTTGTCCTAAACTGGCATAATCAACCATGGTCCCTGTACTGGGCTATTATATCCCTGCATTTCTGACAGCCCCTGCATGGGCCTTCAGGGTGGATCTCGTCTGCTAAAGTCCTATTTTGTATGATATTGTACTTAGTCTCTGCTCTAGGTGGAGCTTTGTTGGTTGCACTGTTTGGTGGTCCTTGTCTATATAGAAATGTATTCACCTTACGCTCCCGGGCAGTGAGTTGTTGATGCACTATTCTTATCCTTATGTGATCCTATGTATGCTCTTTCTTACTCAATTATGTTAATTCTTGACTGCTTATGTAATGTGATGTCACCTGTTTCTACCTGATCCTATGCAATGCTTAACTGTATCTTGTTGTTCTTTGTATGGACTTGCCCTTCTTTGTACTCTCCCAGGTCGTACCTGAAAATAGGCAATTGTTTTGTCTAGTGTGCTTACCTGGTCAACAAAAGCTAATAAATAAATAAGTGGGCATTTTCAGTTGATTAATGCCTGGCTAGGAAGTGTTTATAGCCTGAGGTGTTAATCACAGAACAGGTGCTAATGTCTGCTTGTGAGGGTGTTATTGAGATTATAAATCTGATTGCTTGTTGTTTGCAAAAAATGGCATTTATAAAAAGGACGATATACTGTGCACAATAACATACAACACTGCTGTGAGCTGTAACAAGTGTTTCTAAGAGATCATTGTTTTGTTATTAACATCTGGCACAGCTGCCAGTCACAGAGCGTCCTGGCCTCATGAATAATTAATTAAACATAATGAGCAGGATTTTTGTTTATTTGGCAGAAGTCCCCTTTGCGTCAGACGTTTAGTCAAGGGTCTTGCATCAAACAATTTGGATTTTCCATCAGTGTGACTTGGATACATCCTGCTAGACTACATTTCTATAGTCTGCTGTGTGTAAAATCTGGGGCCTCTTGCATGCATCTTCCAAGTTGCTTGCACCTACAGTTTGACACAAGCTGCCATAAAGCACTTCCATATACTGCGCTGAAATGAGCCAGTGTTAGAAAATATGGTGCAACTGTATCAACTGCCTTGGGTGTACCAGCTGTGGAGATCTCATGTTGTCAAGATAAGTAATTAGCGATGAGTACCTCATGACTGGGATGGGTCTCGAGTTTAAACAAACTAAGGTAAACACCAGGGGTCACCACCCTGCAGTTAAGATTAAATCACTTTTTTCAACTAAACGAGCATACTTTTACTCCCAAAGAATTATCAAACCCTGGAATTTATTACCCACAGATGTGGTTATGAGTGAATCCAATCTCACATTTAAAAAAACAGATCAATTTTTGCTTTCAGACAGCGCTGTGTGCTATTACAGGTGATAGACAGGAGCTTCACATGGGCATTAACCTTCTGCTCCTTTTCCATTTCTTAGTGAATCTTAGAATCTAAGCTGCGCCAGAGTCCATGGCTGCACATGTGCGCTGATGTTTGAAAATCTTGCCCAGTGTATTAGTGTAGTAGTTTTGTGCATACAGGACTAATGCAAGCTCAATGGGCATGATGTCTAGGGACCTGTAATTTTCAAAATGGGGTCAATCAAAGCTGTATTTCATCAGATCACTTTTTCAGTGTATTTCCTATGGAATCTCCAGATGGACCAGCTTTTCTTTCCTGAAGAATGGGTGTGTCCTGTCACAACAGGGTGATATGCCATCAGCGCAGCAAAACCCCCTACATTGATGGCAATGTGGATGGCGCAACCCGATCAAGAGTCATTCCATCAATCAGGATTTTTGCAGTGCCCGCCATCTTGCCGCCCCAGGGGTGTTGCTCTTTTCCCCCTCTACATCTCTGTCCTGGAGTTGATTATATTATTTTTCACGGGGAGAAACCTCCTGTAAACAGCCGGGATGTGCCCCGGTGCTTTGCCGCGATGGAGGTTGGGTGGCACGATTGCCGGGTGACATGGTCACTGTCAGCATTTTGTTGTCGCTGTGATGTTGGTCGACAATATTGATGTCGAACCGACATGGTGGAACCCAGTATGGCAGTGCCGACCTCCCAGTACTCTGAGTTTAGGTCACAAAGCTCCATGAAAGGGAAGCAGATACATAAGGGAGTGACCGGCCCAGTGGTGCTGAGGGTTGAGTTGCTGGACACCGTACCTCGCACCACGCTGGCTACCCGAGTTCGAGAGTGAGGGTGCAGAGTTGGGTCGATCAGCTACAAGGCAGCTCTTCTCTCCAGGGAGGGAAGTGAGGGTTCCCCCTGCTCTTGGCTGCTGCTCGGTGGAGGATAGGTGGTAGCGCCAGGCCGCAGAGAACCCTGGCATTAGGCTGGGTGGTTGGAAGGGGCCGTCACTGGAGCTGCGGAGTGCATGTGCTCCTCCACATGCATGCGGGACTACGTTCTGGGATAACGGAGAAAATCAAGAAATACCACGTCTCCCCCATCGGCAAGTAAGCGCAGGAGGCAACGGGGGAGCAAAAAGCTATATGGAGAAAAAAAAAAAACTCAAGGGAGCTGCAGTGACTAGAGGGCATTCCATCAAACTGTTTCTCTTTAGTAGGACCCTTAACTAGTGGCATAAATGCACTACAGCACTGTTTCCTGTATTTAGATTCCTGATCTTGTTTTCTTTTGAATGCAGCGGAAGAAATATTGGTACAGTACTGCCATTAGCAGGATGAACTGCTGAGTTCATGATCTTGGCTTTGTTGAGCTGCATAAAAATATTTCTCAAAACAAACAGGGAGACAAAACTATGATAACTATCACCCAAATCTTGCCAGTGCTGTATGAATGCAGACACTAGGGACCTGACAAAGCCTAAAAAATCTGCATGTTTCATTTTGAGATGAAAAATGAAAACCAACAACTGCACTTCTGTGTACATTAGATTATGTTGGGTACCCCGGGAGAATAGAAAGGAAATAAAATTTATTTATTTATTTTTATTTAGTTTTTGTTGACCGGTTGAGCGCACTGGACAAATTCTGCCTATTTTCAGGCATAACCTGGGGGAGGGGGATACAGATGAATGTCAGCTGACCTTGAACCAGATTAAGCTGTTGGTAGTATTTTTTGTGAATGGGGGAAATCTGGCCAGGACGCCGGGGAAATTCCTCTACTCTTGGGTAGGGGGCGCCAGTGAGCTTTGTAGATCGACAGGCTCTGCAATCAGTTGGCTGGTAGTCCTGCAGGGGAGAGGACTTCCCTCCTGTGGGTCCAGTGTAAGAAGAAAGTGTAATGGATTTGGAAGTGGAGATGGAGCCCATGGCTTCAGATAGTAGCAAGGTAGTGCTACAGGATGAGAATTTTGCAAATTTGCAGGTGGCAAGTTTGCAGCAGGAAATTGATTTTGTACAAGCGCTGAATACAGAGCAACAACAACGTTTGTTAACAGTGCTTTCCACCCCAGGACGAGGAGCACAGATTTTCTCAGAAGAAGCCAGAAGGGGAAGGAAGGAAACATATTCAATTCAGTGCTTTAGAGTAACTGGTAATTGCTATTTTTCTTTTAAACTTAGATTGAAGAAAATTATCTGAGGATCAGTGGCAGGATTTTTAGGACAGTAAATTAATAAAAAGGTAACTAGGAGAGCTTCAGTAGCAGACAAGTAGTGGAATAGCAGTATAATTGCAGTATAATGTGGGGAGTGGTGCAATGCAGTGGCTGTGGGGCAGCCATATTCAGGCAGACCTTCTGGACACTGAGGTGCTGCCCTATCTGCGTGCATCTCTCTGGACTGCGGGATGAGGTAGCCAGACTCAGAGCGGAAGTAAACTGGGTCAGGAGTACCATCACCCCTATCCAGAGACCACCCAGTCCAATGCAACTGCCTCAAAGGATGCCGAGAACGAGGAGCACTTGAATGACAGTGGGCTCAAGGAGGGTTAGAGCAGTCAGGCAGAGGCACATCCCAGATCCTATTCCACTCAAGAACTCATATGCCACACTGGCAAATGAGGACAACCAAATAGAGGTACCCAGAGAAGTAGAAGGAAAGGATGTGGAGGTTAGCCAAGGAGGTGACCTCAGCGGGGAAAGCAGTGGACCCCAGAGGAGGAGGAAGCGGATCCTGGTGGGGGACTCCATCATAAAAGGGATCCAGCTAAGAACACAGGAGGGGGAGGACAGGGAGGTGAGGTGCCTATCAGGTGCCACGGCATGGAGGGATGGAAGGAAGATCCTGGGGATCACTGGGAAGGCAAGACGGGAGGGTGAGCTGGATGTCATTTTCCACCTAGGTACTAATGACCTGGCAAATAGGGAGCCAAAGGAAGTTCAGGAAGAGTTTAGGAAATTGGGGAGGGGTCTCAAGCAAGTAGCTACTTCTGTCACTTTCTCAGAAGTACTACCTGCGAGAGGCAAGGGAAACATAGGAGTACATGCTCCAGGAACTTTAACTCATGGTTGAAGAACTGGTGCTGTGAGGAAGGGTTTGATTCATTGGTGACTGGGGACCCACCTGGAGGATGGAGGTTTGTTCAAGCCTGACGGCCTGCATCCATCCTGGAGGGGAATCCAAGCACTCAATGATAAGTTTAAATGCTACATTGACAAGCATTTAGACTAGCAAAGGGGGGTGGCAGGCCAGCAAGGAGGGTACCTACTTGCTCACCCCCCACAGCTAGCAGTGGAACCAGTGAACCAGAGGAGTGGCTATCTCTGCAAAGCAGTGTGCAAAAGATGGAGATTAGTGCCCAAGAGGTGGATAGGCAGAAAAGGGGCAACATTCAGCAGAAGGGCAGACAGCAAGGAGAACCAGGGATAAAGGACAACCAAGGAAGGGGCTGGAGTAGAACAGCAAAACAGTCTAGGGAGGTCAAATCATGGAACGCCATGTGTGCAAATGCCAGGAGCCTTAGCAACAAGATGGAAGATCTGGAGGCTGTCATGGTGCAGTCAGACCTGGACATTGTGGCCACCACTGAAACCTGGTGTAATGATAACCACGACTGGGAGATGGCCATACCTGGCTACAATATATTCAGAAGAGACAGAGCAGGCAGGAAGGGAGGAGGAGCGGCACTGTATGTGAAAAATGACATAAGGGCCACAGAGATCCAGGAGGAACAAAATGGGGGAGAGATACTGTGGGTTAAGCTGGAAAGGAAAATGGGGCCAGCCATCCACACAGGTGTGGTCTATAGACCACCAGCCCAGGAGGAAGAAACAGATAGGAGCTGATGCTAGCCATCCAAGGATGGCAGACAGGAGAGGTAGTACTGGTTGGAGACTTCAGTATTCCAGACGTGGACTGGAGCATCCCAGCAGCAGCATCAACTAGGAGCAGATTTATCCTGGACTCCCTTCAGGGTGCCTTCCTCAAGCAACTGGTCATAGAACCAACTCGGCAGAAGGCAGTACTGGACCTTGTGCTCACAAACAGGGACAGTGTGATGGGGGTAACAGTGGGGGAGCACATGGGGAACAGTGACCACCAGTCATTGTGGTTTGAAATCACAGAAAGAGCAGAACCAAACCACACAAAAACACGTATCCTGGATTTTAGGGGGGCAGACTTTGGGAAAATGGGGAGATACTTGAAAGAGGCATTAAGGGGAATGGGACAGGAATCAGGGGTTGAGGAACAGTGGGCAGTATTTAAAATGGGGATTACAAGAACAACAGAATTATGCACTAAGCAGGTTAGCAAGAGGAAAAGGAAGAGGAGACCATTATGGTTTTCCAAAGAGGTAGCAAAGAAAGTGAAAGCCAAAAAGATTGCATTCAGGCAATACAAAAAGACACAGGCAGAAGGGGATAGGGAGAAGTACCAGGAGAAGCAAAGGAGGCAGGAGGTCAGTAAGGGAAGCCAAAGCTCAGACAGAAGAACACATTGCAAAATCAGTGGGTAGAGGGACAAAACCTTTACAGGTACATAAGTGAAAAAGAAAGACAAAGGGAGGGATAGTGAGACTGAAGGGGAGGATGGGGCCACGTGAGGATGACAACAGTAAAGCTGACATATTGAACAGGTATTTCTGCTCAGTCTTTACTGAGGAAGAGCAGGGTAATGGGTCTGAAGGAGTACAAGGGGTGAGAATGTTGCATAAATGGACACAAGTCCCTTTACACAAGAAAGGGTCCTGAAGGAACTGGAAAGTAATAAGAGTTGATAAAGCAATGGGGCCAGATGGGGTGCACCCCAGGGTCCTTAAAGAACTAAGAGAGGTGATGGCTGAACCTCTGGCTATCCTGTTTAGCCGATCACTGGAAACAGGGGAGGTACCCAAAGACTGGAGGACAGCAGATGTAGTCCCCTTATACAAAAGTGGGAACAAAGAGGAAGCAGGGAACTACAGACCAGTCAGCCTCACCTCGGTAGTGGGAAGATCATGGAAGCACTACTGAAGGAGAGATTGATGGAACATCTGGTTGTCAATGGACTACAGGACCCAAGGCAGCATGGGTTCACCAGGGAAGGTCATGTCAGACCAACCTCGTTGAATTTTTGACTGGGTGACTAGAGAGGTGGATCAGGGGAGGCAGTGGACATGGCCTATCTGGACTTCAGCAAGGCCTTTGACACTGTGCTCATAGAAGACTATTGCACAAACTGGGGAATATGGGTGTGGGCAGGACAGCAGGTGGTGGGTAGGTAACTGGCTGGGTGGCAGGACACAGAGGTGGTAGTAAATGGCTGTCACTCCACAGAGGGAAGAGTGACCAGTGGGGTACCACAGGGATCAGTGCTGGGACCGGTCTTATTCAACATCTTCATCAGTGACATTGCCAGGACCTAGAAGGCAGAATTTCACTGTTCGCTGATGATACAAAGCTCTGTAACAGAGTAGACACACCAGAGGGTGTAGACAGAATGAGAAGGGACCTGCAGAAACTTGAAGAATGGTCAGGGTTTGGCAGTTGAAATGCAGTGCAAAGAAGTGCAAGATAATGCATATGGGGCACAAAAACCCTGGCACAATATATCAGTTGGGAGGTGAGGATATAGCATGCACCAAGCAGGAAAGGGATCTTGGGGTTATCATCTCTGATGACCTCAAGGTAGGGAACAGTGTGACAAGGCAGCAGGTAAAGCAAATAGGATGCTGGGATGCATAGGCAGGGGCATCATCAGTAGGAAAAGGAGGTCATAATTCGCTATACAAGACACTAGTGAGGCCCCACCTGGAGTACAGTGTACGGTTCTGGAGACCATACTCACGGAAGGACATAGACAGGGTAGAGAAGGTTCAGAGGAGGGCAACAAAGATGGTGCATGGATTGCATCACAAGTCCTATGAAGACAGGTTGAAGGAACTGAACATGTACTCCCTGGAGGAGAGGAGGGAGAGAGGGGATATGATAGAGACATACAAGTATCTTACAGGGAGGAACAGGGTGCAGGAATACACTATTTTTAAGCGAAAAAGATGTTCCAGGACTAGAGGGCATGGGATGAAGTTAGAGGGAGGACGATTCAGAGGAAACATGAGGAAGAATTTCTTCACAGAACAGGTGGTGGACAAGTGGAACACCCTGCTAGAGGAAGTGGTGGGGGCTGAAACAATCCCGGGATTTAAGAATGCATGGGATAGACATAAAGGAATTCTGGAGGTATGGGGTAAGGGGCAACAGACTTCTAGAAAAACATAAACTGAACTTACAAGCTCAAATGGGCAGACTGGGTGGGCCATAGGCCCTTATTTGCCAATACTGTCTATGTATTTATGAAACATTTGCCTTCACAAGAAGGCTCACAGGATGAGTCAGCGGCTGTCAGTAAAGGGCCTGTTCGGCCTGACAGCGGGTGTGATGCATCTGCGTTGCAGACTAGCATGACTCAGCAGCTTGATGCCCAGTGACGAAAAACCCAACCGAGGAGAACCTTCTGATGCTGTGTTTGAAAGACCCCAGGTACCAAACCCTATTGTGACAGCATCTGTGATACTGGTGAGTACGCCTCTTTTATTTCAGTCAGAGACTGCTAGTATCGACCTAATTGTGCAGGATAATGTTTTAGAAGCTGAACAGGTGTTGGATCCATGTACAGGACTATGTACTGAGGCTGCGGATGGTTTGGGTTTGAGACGGGGCAGAAGAGAGGAAGAGGACTGTGTAGTTACGATGAGGCTGCCTAACCAATGGTCTGTACAGTCTGCTCTTACAGACGCTGGGTGGAAAAAGTCTGACAAAGATGGGTGGGTTCCTGACCCTATGGATCTCACTGTCGCAGGTGGCTTGGAGAGTGTACAACTCCCTCAAATTAAGACCAGACCAATTATAGCTTCTAAGCATCCAGTCAGTGATACAGAAGTTACGGAAATGCAAACTGTCCCCTCCTCCGGCACTGGAAGGGCCGGTGGCTATACCAGAGACTGAAGCAGGGAGTCGGAGGATGGAGAGTGAGGGGGTGCAAGAAACAAGCCCCAGACGAAACCAACCAGCTTCTCAGCTGTGGAGAGAGTTTAAACAAAGGGACTCAGGTTTTACTCATCATGTCCCGGCCCAGCGGAAGAACGCTGTGTGTTTACAATATCTGGGAGGTTTACCACACACACCTGATAATATCTATGTGGGGAAGACTGTGATTAAAGAATCTTTGCGGTTCTTTTCAAATGAGATTTATGCGCGTATACATGCCTCTGGAGACATAAATTTTGATGTCAGTTTTAAAACCCCTGCGGGTCTGGATAGGTTCTGGTCCACCTATGAGAAAAAGCGACACTCAGCATTATGGATGCTGTTCCGGGCTATTCCTATAACTAAACCTGTTACTAAACTTGTGACTGTGTTATTTCGAAATGAGTGTGGCAGTATCTGATATACAGTATTGGCTACAGCAACAATGTGACATTCTGGGGGAACCATCTTCTATATTAGATGAAGAGCATATTTGGAGAAGGGGATGGAAATTTAAAGTACGTTGAGAATGGGCCCACAGGATCCACCGCATCTCCCAAGTGCCTTTTTCTTGGGATCTGAACGAGGCCACTGCTTCTATCAGGGCCAGCCTAAAACCTGTTTTCGGTGTGGGTCACACCTGCATCTCAGTAATGCTTGCGACAGGGTGAAATGCACCTCATGTATGGAACATGGACATACTAGTAATAACTGTACTAATGAACAGACTTGTAATCTCTGTGCAAAACTGGGACATGTATATCGGGCATGTGAATGGGCCACCCACAACCATCAGGATCGTCCTAATCAAAAACTAATAGTAGAAGGAGCCCAAAAAGTGAGTATGAATACACAGAGAAATGTTTGGGAACAAAATGCTGTATCTGAACAGGCTTTGGTTGTGGCACCCGCTGTAGAACTGTGTTCGGTATTACCTGACTCTGCAGTGGTGAAAATACCCCCCCCCCCTCACAGCTGCAGCCTCAGACTCAGTCTAATCGGGGGTCTGCAGATATGGAAGTGTCGGAGATGCCTGACCCTGTGGAGGACAATATCCCTGGTCCGAGTATAGTGCCTCCTGTGGAACCATCAATATTGCTGGATGTGGATGTAGAAATTCCTGATATGCCACCCCCAAGAATCCCCGGTGATTGCTTCAAAGAAAAGGCCTTTGGAAAACTCCAACCCCAAGGCCAAAGTACAAAGGAGAGGTGAGTTACAAGGAGCAGTACCCCTCTCAAATGCGTATGAGGCGCTTCAGCCCCTGGACTCAGATCTTGGAGAGGACTCAGAGACTTCTTTGACGTTCTCGTCCCAAAAAGGTCTCTCTACGGATTCGGAAGATGAATATCTGGCTGATAAGGTGCAAGCAGCCCGTTCAAAACAAAAACAATTGGGAGTGGCACCCAGACAGACCATAGATTGGGGAAACAGACTGGGACTTGAAGGACTTATGAGTCTGGTTAACTGGTTTTCTATTTTTCTCTTTCAGGATTATCTTTAAATGACATCTTGTCAGGCATTTAATGTTGCTTCTATTAATGTGAATAGTATCAATAATGCTCAAAGACGCTTGGTCAGCTTTTCTGTAGTAAAAGATCATAATATAGATATTGCCTGTTTACAAGATGTTCGCTTATATACAAACACTGAGATACTGGCTGCTAGAAAATTATGGTGTTTGGGTCCATCCTTTTATTCTATAACTCTGGAACAGTGTGGAGGGGTGGGCATACTTTTTCGGGGATATGAATATATGGTGGCCAGGATCCTGGATATATGTCCAGGGAGAGTATTAATAATAGATTTTACTCATAGTAACCAACAGTGGAGACTTGTCAATTTATATGCTCCGCAGACGAAGAACGAAAGGGTGGATCTTTTAGTTAAGGTAAAACCTTTTCTCTTTACAGCACGCTTTCTGATTTGGATGGGGGATTTTAATTGCATTACATCCAGTAAGGATAGAGGTGCTGCAACGCCAAAAATGCACTGTGATACCAGTACCTTGATAGGCCTGGTGTCCCAGTCAGGGTTGCAAGACGCATATAGGACATGACATCCAAGGGGAGGCTATAGATTTCATAAAGCGCACCTGGCCACCCGGATTGATTTTATTTTTTTCTTCAACATCATTGTATTGTGAACACGCCTTCATGGTACCGTTTGAGACCTCTGACCATATGACGGTGAAGGTCCATCTTACGGTGGATAATAGTATTGGAAAGGGCGAGGGACTCTAGAAATTGAACAATACACTTGTTTCCGATCAGCTCTGTATAGATAGACTTCGGGATATCCTCCGAGCCAGAAAATCTGTGGCTTGCGTGGAAGGAGGATCTTAGTAGATGGTGGGTCCAGACAAAAAAAGATATTAAGGTGGATCTCCAGTCATATTCATATTCTACCCACACAGGGAAGTATTTTAAATATCTCACCCTACGGAGCCAATACATTAGGATTGTGTCCAGGGTGAATTTGGGTTATGGGGAATATCTGGGACAGATACAGTACATAAAAACATAGATGGAGGGATTACAGTATGAACAAGCTAGTTCATTGTTGTATGAGCATCGGATTGGTACCCAGAGTAAGACTGGGTCTGGAGATATTTATGAGAGTTGTAAAGCTAGGGTACAACATAGAACTGTGTCAGCCGTCCGAACTCAGGATGGAGAGATAGTTACAACACAAAGTGCCATAATGGAAGAAGTGATCAATCACATCAGATGTATGTATGCTGTGTCTCCAATTACCCAAGACATGATTTCAGATTTATTAATGCCCTGTATCGTTCCAGACATTCCAGTGCTGATAAAGGTACAGATGACTATGCCCATCACAACTCTAGAAATTCAGACTGTAATCTGTTCCTTTAATAATACTACCACTCAGGGTCCTGATGGCCTTACGACAGAATTTTATAAAATCCTGGTGACTGAGTTGACAGAACTATTAGTGATTGTGTTTAATAAAATCTTGGATGGGACGATGTTGGCTCCACAATTGGGCCAATCGATACAGCTGTTTAGTCATAAAAAGGAGGACAGGCAGAACCTGTCTAATTGGAGACCATTGAGTCTGTTAAATACAGACTGGAAAATTGTAATGAAAATTTTTACCTCCAGGTTGGGGCTGGTAGCACCTATTGTAATTGATACGAGTCAAACCTGTAATATAAAAGGATTGTCTATTGAGGATACTCTTCTCCTGCTTAGGGAAGTGGTGTTCCAAGGCAAATTAAATGCCTTACACAGTTATTTGATTAGTATGGACCAGGAAAAAGCCTACCATAAAATTTAGCATTTCTATTTAAGGATGGTGTTGCGGAAATATGGGATCCCGAATAAATTTATTGAATGGGTTATGCGACTGTACAAGATAGCATCATTAGCTCCACTGATCAATGGGTTCTGTGGTCCAGATGTTCATATTTCTAGAGGGGTGTGCCAAGGGTGCCCTATGAGCCCTATTTTATACATTTTTTGTTTATATCCTCTCTTGAAGCTTATTCGGCAAAATCTGGAGATTCGTGAGGTGACCCTCCAAAGGAATGTCACTATTACAAAATCTTTAGCATACGCGGATGATGTGTGTCTTGTTTTGGTGGATAAACAGTCTGCGGAGGTAGCATTGATGGTAGTTCAGTGTTTTTCAGACTTAACTGGGTCGGCAGTTAATTTTTGGGAAAGTGGTGGATATCTGTTAAGTGAAGGGACTGAGGTAGTGAATGATATTCAAAATATTACAATGACTAATGTGACAATCAAAATTTTGGGAATTATATTTGGTAATATTGATATGGCTTATCAAAATTGGGAGGAGAAGCTGACCAATAGTGATCTGAAGGTTCAGATGTGGAAAAAATGGCAACAGTCCAAGAAAAAGAAGGCGGCTGTGGTGAAATCCCTTTTTCTTCCATTGTTTACTTATGTTGGATCTATCTTTCCACCCCCAGGTACACTAGATGTTAGGATTCTGAGCCAGACGTTCCAGCTCATATGTGGCAGCAGGTTAAATGCCATAAGGTGGGAAGTTTTATATAGAAGCATTTGGTTGGGGGAGTCTGAATATGATAAACCCGATCAGTTATTTTCATAGCATATTTTTGTTCAATACTGTTTCTGCCTTCTTGATTGGAAGAAGGTGGCTGCCCTGTGGATAGAACCATTGCTGCAACAGTGCGACTCGAGCACCTTAGTGACCCGAAAACAGAGCTGTTGGCCGCCATATATGTGGTATGCTATAGAAAGAATAAAAAAATGGAAATTGACACTTACGCAAGTCTCTGTTATGCATAGAAAAGTGCTGTACGAATCTATTCAGTTGGGGTCTTTTCAGACTCCGATTGTGTATAAAGATATGGGATTGTCTAATCACCAGGCTCTGGAACACTATTTTTTTGATCAAAGGACCCCCTCTCGCATGTGGGATGTGTTGTGGCTCAGTGCACACAGTAGGGTAGGGGTTAAGGGAAACTCCAAACATAAACATATGGAAGAGAGGATGTGCCCTAGAGACCAGTGTATACAGCAAATAGAGACTCTTACACATTTTTATATATCCTGTACATATGCACAGGAAATGTGGAAGGAATTAGGTCAGCATTGGCAAAATCATAGTTGGGTGGGGGTAACTTATGAGAATGTCATAACTGGGACTGTGAGTAATATGCAGGTCATGGATGCGGGGACCCTGAGATTGATCTTTGCATGTATTAAATTTGTAATGTGGCAAGGATGCTGTAAGTTTGTATTACAACAAAAGTTGATTGTTCCTCTGATATTGCTCTGTATGATTGAAAAGGAGATAAAGGCACAAGCACAATATGATAAAGAAATGCTGTCCTGGGAGCAGTGGAAAAAGAGATGGAGGGAGTGCCAAAATGTATTTTGGAATAAAATGTCCTTCCTTAGCAATTCAAATGTGGGGAGGTTGGTAGAGAATGGGTGGTGGTTTCAATTTCTGTGTGGTTGGAGTGGTTTATTTAGTGGAGGGGGAGCTTGTTGTTTTTTTTTTTTTTTTTGCTGTTATGTAAAGTTTTATGTATTGTCCTTATTTTCTGTATGTTTTGATTGTTCTAGATTATTTTTGTCCCAGCGTGTATATTGTGATTTGCAATAAAAATTCCCCTACTCTTTTTGAGAAGTGCAATGGGATCTTTAACATCCACCTGAACTACCAGCAGAACAGGCAGATGGGACCTTGGTTTAACGTCTCATCCGAAAGATGGCATGTCAGGAGTGCAGCACCCCCATCATGCTGCACTACACTGTCAGTACTGGGATTTAACCCAAGTGCCTGGTGTGGGGATGGAGCCCACAGCCCTCTAATCTCCCAGCCTCGGAGGTGAGTGTGCTACCTACTGAGCCACAGACACCTACTGAGTCACTGACGTGGACTAGCTGGCTAGCAATGATCTATAAAATGTTGAATTTTAGGGAAGGGTACATTGTTTAACCAAGTGTAGCACACTAAGCCGGAGCTTGTTTCCAGATGTGACCTGGGAGCACAAGGAAGTTAAGTGATTTGCTCAGGATCACACAGTATGCACCTAAGCGGCTGTGGGATTCAAACCTTGGTTCTCCAGATCTGCAGCTCAGAGCCTTAACCCAATGCGCTATACTGCCTCCACGCCAACATGCATGATCAACATGCCCTTTTCCACGTTTCCGCAACAGGGCAAGCAAGTGTCTTTCCTTTACTCCACAAGCCTTCCAAAACAAGCAGAAGATTACCAAAATTCAATACACACTGTGGAGAGATGAGTATTTGTCACAATGAAATCCAGTACTGGAATAGGCTTATTGCAGAAACAAGAAGTAAATCTTCACTGAGCCTCTTCCACAAAGCTGTGAAAAGAAAACCAGAGTATGTTTGTAAGTGTTTTTAAATATTACGTGTATTTTTTTTTACTTTAAAAATGTTATTCAGAATAACACACAGGAGATAAAGGAGGGACTCTGTCTCCACCCCCCTGGGGACCAGGAGGATTGCAGGAAAAGGCCAACTGGCAAAGTGCAGACCAGGGGAAAACAGAATCCCCATGGGAACATGAGCAGGGGAAATGGAACTATAGGGAAAGGGTGGAAGGTAGTCCTGCTAAATGCCAGGAGCTTGGGCAATAAAATGCCTGAGCTCCAGGCGATGCTAATTCAGGGAGCAGTGGATGTGGCAGCGGTCACTGAGACTTGGGCCACTGCAAGACATGACTGGGACCGGAACCTGGAGGGTTACACTATGTTCAGGAAGGACAGGGGGGAGGGAAGGGGAGGAGGGGTAGCAATGATAGTCAAAAAGTGCATTGGCATAGGGGGAGTAGAGGAGGTGGAGGGAACCGTGGAGGCGATTTGGGTCATCTTGATAACAAGGGGGGGCAAGAGAGTAAAAATAGGAGTGGTGTATAGACCCCCTGCCCTGGCGGAGGAGCTGGAGGACAGTCTGGTGACAGATGTTAGGAGACACTGCAGACTGGGCAGAGGAACGGTGGTGGTGTTGGGGGACTTAAACATGCCAGGAACAGACTGGGAGACTATGACATCCTCTGTGACCAGGGAGCAGAGGCTGTTGGATGTCTTTCAAGACGCGTTCCTAACTCAGCAGGTGAGGGAACCGACCAGGGAGGCACGGGTACTGGATGTGGTCCTGGCAGACAGTGACCAGATTGGGGGCCTGGAGGTAAGGGACCCATTGGCGAGGAGTGACCATGCCACAGTCTGGTTCTGCCTGGACCTAGGAGGGGTAGAAGGCTGCACAAAGACGGAAGTAACCGACTTCAAGGGGGTGGATTTTAAGGAAATGGGAAGGATCCTTAAGGAGCATTTGGATGGGGTTGGGTCAGACATGGACGCTGATAGTAGGTGGGAAATCATCAGGAGAGGGGTGCAGGATGCTACCAGCACCTGTGCAAGAGTAAGACGAAAATGCGGTAGGGCCCAAAAACCCTGTTGGCGGACCAGGGAGGTCCAGGAGGTGGTGCGGGAAGAAAGCAGCCTATAAGCAATTCAAGTGCTCAAGGAGGAAAGGGATCGAGGAGTACGAGCTGATGGCTAGAAGGGCATTAGAGTGGTGAGGGCGGCTAAGGCAAGGAAGGAGCAGAACCTGGCCAGGGAAATTAGGAGAGGAACAAGGGGTTCTTTAGATACATTGGGGAAAACGAAGGGTGAAGGGGCAGATTAGCAGGATTAAATCAGGGGAGAGATGGGCACAAGACCCGGGGGAGCAGGCTGAGGTACTAAATGAGTACTTCACCTCAGTTTTCACCAGGGAAAATGGGGGTGCTGCATCATACATGGGAGGAGACAGAGATACTGAGGAGGGGGGGACCCTTACCAATCGGCAGGTCTGGGGAGAGGGGGAGGCATCACTGGCAGGTGGGGGGAGGGCTAAGCAGGGAGAAGGGGTACCGGAAGTGGAAATCACAGCTGAGAGAGTGAGGGAAGCCCTCAGCTCCCTTAAGACGGAGAAGGCACCGGGGCCGGATAAATTACATCCCAGAGTGCTGAAGGAACTTGCAGATGTCCTGGCAAAACCCCTGGCAGAGCTTTTCACCATCTCTCTGAGGACAGGGTGGGTGCCCCAAGACTGGAAGGTGGCACATATAGTGCCTATCCACAAGGGGGGATCAAGGGAGGTGGCAGGGAACTACAGGCCTGTCAGCCTGACCTCGGTGATGGGCAAGGTGATGGAGGGCATTGTCAAGGAGAGGCTAGGGGGGGCCCTGGATAAGTCAGGGTGCCTGGACGATAGACAGCATGGATTCATCCCAGGGAAATCGTGTCAGACAAACCTGGTGGAGTTCTATGACTGGGTGACAAGTGCCTCGGACCTGGGTAGACCAGTGGATGTCCTCTTTCTGGACTTCAGCAAGGCATTTGACTCTGTTCCTCACGTGGGCCTGTTGGATAAGCTGGGAGAACTGGGGGTGGGGAATCAGATGATCAGATGGATAGGCAATTGGCTCCAGGACCGGACCCAGAGAGTCGTAGTTGGTGGGATAGTCTCATCCCCAAGGAGGGTCATTAGTGGGGTCCCACAGGGATCAGTCCTTGGGCCCCTTCTGTTCAACGCCTACGTATCTGACATAAGGACAGGAATCAGGAGTGAGATGAGTCTCTTTGCAGATGACTCGAAACTGGGGGCAGTGGTGGATGGGGAGGAGGGGAGGGTGGCCCTACAGGGGGACCTGGAGGCTCTGGAAAGATGGTCTAGAAAGTGGAAGCTGAGGTTCAATGCAGAGAAATGCAAGGTACTCCACCTGGGGCCAGAAACCCAGGTCAAGTGTACACCTGGGAAATGCTACAAGTCTTGATGGCGGAGAGGACCTGCGGGTGGTGGTGGATGTCAAGATGAACAACTCGGAGACTTGTAGGAGGGCAGCAGCCAAGGCCAACAGGATGCTGGGATGCATCGCTAGGGGATCACCTCCAGAAGGAGGGAAGTGATACTCCCTCTGTATAACTGCTTGGTGAGGCCGCACCTTGAGTACTGCATGCAGTTTTGGAGGCACACTTAAAGCAGGACATTAACCTCCTGGAGAGGGTCCAGAGGAGGGCAACCAAAATGATTTGGGGCTTGGGGGACAGGACCTATGAGGAGAGGCTCGAAGAGCTAAATATGTACACATTGGAAGAGAGAAGGGACCGGGGGGACATGATATAGGTCTTTAGGTACATGAAGAGGAGAAATAGGGGAGGAACAGTGAGGGGCTTGAAGGAAGGGGCCACTAGAGGGCATGGCTGGAAGCTGGAGGGGGGAGATTCAGGGAGAAAGGAGGAGGTGCTACTTCACTGAGAGGGTGGTGGAGCTATGGAATGCACTGCCTAGGGGGCTGGTGGAGGCAGAGACAGTGGAGGGTTCAAGAGGGGTGGGACAGGTACAGGGGAAGGGTTCTGGAAGTAAAATCCAATGCAGCAAGAATATCCGGAACTGGGAAGGGAGAAGCCAGAGAAGGCGAGGGGGACAGCAAGGTCAGCACCCAGGTTGGGGACTGACCAAACGAGCAGACACGAAAGACCGTTAGGCCTATTCTGCTGGCATTTTAGTGTGTTAGTACCCCATGTAAACTGCACTATAGAAGCATAACACCAAAGCAGTTCCAGAGAAACAAGATCATAAATATAATAATAGCTAATAATACAAGTTAAAATTAATCAAACTTGTCCAATCTTCCTTATACAGGTAAAAGTCCATCATCTCTCTCTAAATATGTGCAGGTGTCTTAAGAACAGTTATAAAGTGGTACCAGTACCCGAAGATTAATGTAGGCCATTACAATTCAAAAACAAATTAACCACACCTAAAGTCCAATTACAATGATCCTGTTGAAATAATTTAATAATAATAAATCTTTATAAAAAGCGCAATTCGACAAGCATCAAAGTGTATTTACAAAGGTTAAAAGCTATAATATCAGTAACAGAAAATCCTCAATTTAACAACAAACAACCAAATATTAATCATCTGAGAAGGCCATAATTTACTAACGTTACAGGTCAGAAAGAAAACGAACCCAAGAAACAATTAACAAATCAGAGTAAAAATGAACAGACCTGCTGTCCCATGCACTCTATTCCTAGTATGCAAAAAAAAACAAACTGAGGTGTATGGTGTTAGAGAGGCCACCCACCTGTCAAAATCTCCCCTAGGATCAAATGGTTAGCTCTTACCCAACAAAATCATCCCGCAGCTCTACACTTAAGACTTGATCCAGAATTGGTATACACGCCTGGTGTTCCCGGAAATAACAGGGCAACCACCGTGAATTAAACTTGTCAAGTAATAGACACAGTTTGGCGGTAATTGCTTCTGTACTTTTAATATTTTGTATATTAGTAAGCCAGTGAGTAAAACTTAGGGTATTGGAAGTGAACCAGTTTTGGGTTATGACTTTAGTTGCAGCTGCCCCAAAATATAAAATAAGTATTTTGATGCTGCTGTAGTAACCCCATAGGCGGGAGATCAGGACCAAATTCTCAAAAGTGGGAACCAGGGTCAGGTGGAACATCTCCATCACCACCTCCATAACCTCTTTCCAATACACTTGTATTGCCGTGCATGCCCCAAAAATATGGTAATGATTCCGTACCCCACCACAAGCTCTGCAGCATTTATCAGAGGAGTGGGTGCCAAAATGTTTAGATATAATCAGGGTTATAAAGAATCTAGCACATACCTTCCTTCAGAATTCCTGCCAAGAGGGGGATCCAGTAGTTCTATGAATGCCTTGCCAAATTTTCCCCCAATTTTGAGGGGATAAAGTATATCCAAGTTCCCGTTCCCATGTAATTTGGATTTTATCAATGGCTACTTGACCATCTACCTCCTCTCAGCCCAACCCTTATATTTGTGAAATACATTTTCTACTGTCTGCAATATGCCCCTTAGACCAAACCAGTTCCACCCCAGGTGGTGGAGGCTGTCTTACACCGGCAGTGTCAGATCCTGTTAAGATATATATATTGTCTACACTGCAAATATCGATGAAAATGTGATGACTGCAAATGAAATT
The DNA here is from genome assembly GCA_016271365.2 of Neoceratodus forsteri. Classification (NCBI taxonomy): domain Eukaryota; kingdom Metazoa; phylum Chordata; order Ceratodontiformes; family Ceratodontidae; genus Neoceratodus; species Neoceratodus forsteri. Next base: position 760,744,898 of record CM057456.1, on the reverse strand, counting down.
CACGTTTCAGGGCATAAAAAATTTTCACCGTGGTATCATCTATGATCAGTTGCACCAGATCAACCAGCTCGTGCCACGCCCAGGAGTGAAACTGCTTATCACATCGGGCTGCCACAAAATTTTGTGAATACTGTAAAGGCAACTAAGGCCAAACCAGAGCAGGAGCCTCCCATCTCTGCTGAACCTGAAGCCACATTCGGAGAGGATGTCTAGTCCAGGAATTACTAATGTTTTCAAGTTCCGAAGGGGCTATGACCCAAGGCAGGACATGTAGGGCAAATGAACGTGTGGGCACCATTCTCCATGGCTGGCCAACCACCCAAATCATCCTTTGCCAAAATTTTTAGCAAACGAAGTAATTGGTCTGACTCATAATATTTATGAAAATTAGTTAATCCCCATCTTCCCTTGTCCTTTCCCTCTATCAACAGAATCCATCGAATTCTTAGTTTCTTTCCAGCCCAAATAAAATGAGATCGTTTTCATTTCAAGTTCCTTCCAATCTTGGAACTGAACCAACAAAGGCAAGGTGAAAATGAGAAATAAATATCAAGGCAGAACATTCATTTTTACGGTGTCAGTTCTATCACTAAATGGAAGTGGGAAGGAAGACCATCGGCGAAGGTCGGCATAAACTTGAGTTTTCAGGGTATCATAGTTATAAGTACATAGCTTAGATAAGGATGTGGGAATATAGATACGAAGATAACACACCTTGATCCATTTATACAGAATTTGAGCCTGTAGTTTCGGTGTGAGGGCACCACTAACCCCAAGGACCTCTGACTTATCAACCTTAGCTTTAAAACTAGAAATCTCTCCACAAATATGCAGTAAGTGAAAAAGGGTTGGAAGAGAGATGACAGGATCACTATGGTATTATTACTTGTATTTTATTTAAAGTTTTGTCTTTATGTACTGTATGAATGTTGTGGTAACTGTATGACACAGGAATAACACTGTATAAAAATAAAGATCTTTGTAGGTATGTCTCTGGGGGAGCCACACCTATGAAACATAGACACCACTGGTGTCGGACTTATCCTGAAATTTTTGTCTAGTGGGCCACCCACAGTGACATGCATTGTTGGCACTTGTATGTCATGGACAGATCCCAACCTCCTTAGTTCTTTCTTGTCCGCCATTAACTTCACATCAGACCAGTGACACTCCTTCCTTGGACTTCACTGCTGTCTGCTTCGCCAGCCTTCATCTTCTGTTCTTCAGGGATGTTGGCCTGTGTTTCTGCTTCCTGCATGTGCTTTGTCTCCTGTGATGCCGACGTTGCTTCTGTTCCACCACTGCTAGCTATCTGCTATTGCTTCCCTTCCATGTATCCCTGCTGATCTCCCACTGCTGGCTGTGTTCCTGCTGCTGGTTGTTGTCCTGCCCTGGATCTCTGCTGTTGGATGCATTGCCCCCCTGAGGTGATGAGTACTGGTCATGTAACTGGATTTAGGAGCCGTTCTGACTGTCTTCAGACCCAATGGTCAATTTCTGGTTTGATAGCCCAGCATCCCATTACAGTGGGGTTTGTGGTTCCCTACAGCTCTGTCGTCTGGTTTTACCTCATTGATGGTTTTGCTGTTTAGGCTGGGATCACCATTTTACAGCATTTTCCTTCGTTCAAGTCATCAATTTGTTCTGCATCATTGACATTCTCACTCCGAGTCCAGTCCCCTGCTTCGTGCATGACTACATTCATGTTTATGTCATTGGCTTTGCATTCGACTTGGCTTTTTGCTTGGCCCAGTCATCCTTTGGGACACCTTGTTGCCGTCCTGCTTCATTTGCAGCCCTCTGCTTGTCCATGGTTGTTTCCAAGTATTCTGTCATTGACTGTTGTTGACTACGGGTTTTGCTGTCCTGCCAGCCAGTGTCTTGCCTCGGGACAGGCCCCCATGAACACAGGCCCCCATGATCAGGGGCATATGGCTCTCTTGGGACCACTACATGGTTGTGCCTCACCAACTGTTTGCATGGGCAACATTTTCTGGTGCTGGTTGCTACCCGGCTCTGCCTCAGTGGTGTACTTGGCTTCGTTGTTAAGTTTTCCATTTACATTGCTGTTTGTTTGTGGGTTTCAGACATGTCAACTTGCTGTTTTTCTGAATGGGTTCTGTGTCCATACACAGGCCCATGTGTGTGTCTCCCATCCGTGCTTTTGCACTGTTGTATGGTTATGAGGTCCAGGCTTCTTGCTCCCACACCCCAGCCTGTGCTGTGTTGGTGTAGCCTATTGTGGCTGCCATCTTCTTTGGCTGATAGGGCCTGCATGAGGGTTGGCTAGTATGCCTTCCTGATGGCCTTTTCCTCATCATTTGGGAGTACTGCTTGAGATATTACATAGGTGTGGCTCACTGGAGGGAGATAGCCCCGTAGAAGATAGAACAGTTACTTACCGATAACAGTAGATGTTCAAGGGAATCTCCTCCAGTGAGCCACAGCACACCTTCCCACCTTCCCCTTGGTCTGGGGTGGTACATTTGGGGTTCAGGCATCATCATTTCACCCTGCTTACCCTGTACTGTATTTGTTTTTCCCTGGTTGTAGTTGCTCCATTTTGGGGCTTTGACGCAGTGGTCTATCATTTTTTGGTCTGACACAGGGTAATTTTGTCTCAGGTGGACAGGTGGAACTAAGGAGGTTTGGGGCCTCTCATGATATATATGTAGGCCCCTACAGTGTGCAACATTGTGGGCGGCCCACTAGGCAAAAGTTTCTAAAAACATCTGACGCCAGTGGTGTCTATGTTCCATAGATGTGGCTCACTGGAGGAGATTCCCTCGAAGAGCTACTGTTACTGGTAAGTAATTTTTATTTATTACTGTTACTATTATTAATCATTCTATTGTATGATTTTGGAGATTGGTTTGTGTAAATACAAACTCCAAGACTGCATGAATACAGTAAGTCTGAGGAGACATACCTGTACAGGTACAGAGCCGCCCACCAGGATGAAGAACATTGTTCCAGATTTCAGTTTACTGTGTAAAAGATTGGAGTAATTGCCACTGGACTGCATTGAGTTTCTGCAGTATTCTGCACAATAGCACAGTGGGAACAGCTAACAGCACTGTACAGTAGAATTGAAATAAATAGTTCTTGACATCAGGTAGCAGTGTTGTGGAATTGTTGGCATCTGTATTGAATATAGATGTGCCCCCTCCCCACCCCACCTATGGCGTTTTTTTTTAGTTGGGACTTGAGATGTCTGAAAGAAATGTAGTGGGCAGTAGAGGAGCATAGTAAAGCTGCTTGAAGGCTAGAGAGGCCATCTATATGTTGAACTGGAGCAGGGCTGGCACAGTGGAAGGGAGAGGCAGAGTCTACAAAATGTTGTGGAGCCAGAGGGGGCATGTGTAAGCCACCAAACCAGCTTGAAAACTGTTAGGCTGGCACAGTTGGGGCATTTTTTGCTAACAACAACGGGCGACTGCAGGAATGGCTCAATCGGGGCCTTGTTAGACTAGACACACAGGACCAGAAATTCCAAGATCCTTGATTGCACTTGCAAAACGTTTGCTCCAGGCACAAAACTGTGCCTGAAGCAAGCCACTGGTATATTGGAACATATAGGACAAAGAGCCCCAGCTCACTAAAACTGCAAGTAAAAAGGTCTTGCAAATGATAGTAAGATGTTTAAAACATTTATTAGTCAATTTCTCATAGCAGCAGCAGTGGAATACATGACTCAACATTTCACACAGACAAGTGCTTTTTCAAGCATAATGGACAAACCAACACTTAATGTTTAAATACACCACATAATTAGTAAAAACATCTAAAATCTTGTGCATTATTAGTTCCACCATTAAGAAAACATTAAATATAATCCTCAGGAGATTGCAAACTTAAATGTGCTTAAGTTCATCACCATCACCTAATATACTAATTTACATATACAGCATTTGTGCTTAAAAAATTGTGATGAGCCTGGCATATTATGTGCGATCCCCTATAAATGAATAACATCTTAATTGCATATAGGCCCCCCTTTTCAGCTGCCTGGTTTTCCATTTTATTATGTTGGAACATGACCTAATCACATAACAAGTGCTAACATCATGTTCAAATATGCCACCCCAACTGAGCCAGGCACTATCCTGATTGCTGCCGCAAACCACAACCCCTTACTGGCTTCAGGAGAAATGTGTCTAGTAGGGACATTTGATGCTTGCAATAGCAAATGGGTGGTTAAGGCACGCAAATGGGGATTGCTCTTCCGTATTCTTACTTCCCCTTGCAAATGACCCCATAGCACTAACATTTGCATCCCATCAAGGCTTTATTACAGGTCTGGAACACATCTGGATTGCAGCCCCCCCCCACATTGCCCATCCAGTCAGTGTTATTAAAGTCCCTGTTAGTCTAGTGGTCCCCCCAGCCCGTGATCACCCATCCATTCGATATTATGAAATACCCTGGTGCGTAATGGTCCCCCAATCACCTGTCCTGTCAGTTATATTAAATGCCCTGGAATCTTGTAGTGACCCCCCAGTCGCCTATCCTGTCAGTTGTATTAAATACCCTGGAATCTAGTGCCCCCTCACTCCCCCAATTGCCACAGTCACTGACTGGAAGTGCCCCACTCTCCAATTGTCTGTCTATGGTGCAGACCACCCCCTGATGGTACCATTGCTCCTTGCCTCTGACCAGCATGGCACCACCCCCCTCTGATGGTAGCCAGCAATCCCTCACCACTCGCCACCAATGCCAGCTGCTGTATGCCTTGCACAGCCAAAGGGTCAATTGATGGTGACTGGATCATGGTGGCCAGGGGGTGGGAGGACCACTAGATGCCAGAGCATTGCATAAGGTTGACTGGACTGATGATTGTGGGGGGACCACCTGACAAAAGAGCATTTAATACAACTGACAAGATGGGCGATCGGGGGTGGAGGGACCATTAAATTACCAGGGCATGGAATACAACTGACAGAATGTTGATCGGGGGAGGCGGTAAATAGTGCAGCACTAATGGTTATTTACTCCCTCTATGAACATGCTGACTAGGCCTTAGTGTCTATCAAATCTGCTCTGTTGCAGAGCCCCTAATTCAGAGATGACAGTGGATCCCACCCCGTTCTCCTCCTATCCTTACCCTCCCCCTTCACCCTGTCCCACCCTCGCTTGAACCCCCACCCTCTTTTGAGTGATGACTTCAGCTGGGAATTTTTGTTCCATTCTGATACCACTCTCCCTAAAGAAGTGCCTCCAGACCTCCTCCTTGATCCTTCCCCCCTCCAGCTTACAACAGTGCCCCCTAGAGGTTTTGTTTTCACTGAGACAAAAAAGGCACCCTAGATCACCTTGTTTATACCTCTGAGGTACTTGAAGATCCTCGTCATGCCCCTCTCCGTTTTCTCCTCCAATGAGTACATGTGAAGTTCTGTCTGCTTGTCCTCATATACCCTGCTGACCCTGAACAATCTTTGTTGCCCTTCTTTGAAATGCCTCAAGTTGGTTCCTGTCCTTTTTTCAGGTATGGCTGCAGTACTGCATACCATACTCTAGGTGAGGTCATGCCAAGGATCTGTATAGAGGCCGTACAGCCTCCTCCCTTCTGCTTGTAAACCCTCTAGCAATACATCCCAGCATTCTATTTGCCTTGGCTGCTGCTTTTCTACACTGTGTAGCTTGCTTAAGCTCACTGGTGATGGCTATCCCAAGTCCTTTTCCTCCTCTGATTCAGTGACCTTGAACCTAAGCTGTACTCGGTCCTCGGGTTCTTTCTTCCTGTATGCATAACCTTGCACTTCTTCACATTAAACCTGAGTTGCCATGTACCAGACCACCTTTCCAGGTTCAACAGGTCTTCCTTTAGGTCCTGCACCCCTTCATCTGTGTCCACCCTGTCCCAGAGTTTGGTATCATCCATAAAAAAGCAGATTTTGGCTTTAATGCCTTCTCCAGTGTCTTTAATGAATATATGAAAACGACACTGGGTCTATCACTGTCCACTGTGGGACCCCACTGGTGACTTCCCTCATACCTGATAACTCTCCCCCACCACCCATTATGTCATACTACTGAGCCAATTCGCCACCCACCTTGTTAATTTGCTTCCTGCCTCCAGGTCCTACAGTTTCCTGATCAGCCTCCTGTGCTGTACCGAGTGGAAGCTCTTGATGAAATCCAAATACAGAATATCAATCCCCCGTCCCTTGTCCGCTACCTTCATTACCCAGTCAAAGAAGCTGATCTGGTTTGTTTGACAGGCTCTCCCTGATATGAATCTGTGCCCTCTTTTGTCCTGGAGCCCATTTGCCTCAAGGAACCTGACAGCCTTTTCTTCAGAATGGCCTTCATTAACTTACAGACAGTGGAGGTCATACTGAATGGCCTGTAGTTCTCAGGGTCATCCCATGGCCCACTTTTATGCACTGGTACCACTTGTGTGGTTCTCCACTCAGGCTGTATCACCTCCGCGTCTAATGAGCTATTGAACAGATCTGTCGGTGGACCTGACAGTTCCACCACCATCTCCCTCAACACTTTTGGGTGCATGCCATCGGTCCTGGGGATTTGTTTACCTTCAGAGACAAAAGCCTTTTCCAGACTCTGTCTTCTGTTATCCTGACCTCATCTATGTCCCCATCTCCCTCCTCTCATCCTCCCTTGTGGCACTGGTCCATCCTTTTTCTTAGTAAAGACAGTGCAGAAGTATTCGTTCAACACTTCTGCTTTCTTTTTGCTGCCCTCCACCAACATCTCCCCCTTTGTATCTTTACTATTGCCCACTTGTGTGACCCTCCTTTCACTAGTGTACTGGAAGAAGGCTTTCTCTCCCTCATTGATCCCCTCTGCATTTTGCAGCTCCTTTCTAGCCTTGGCCTGCCTGACCACATTGTTTGTAACACCAAACAGCAGCGCATCCAGGATCCAGTGTGGCGGTGCAGTATGAGGCAGCCAGCCCCAAATACACAGACCACCCTATTTGCCTCCCTAGCTTTCTCGAAGTAGTCCCTCTTATTCTCATCCCTTCAGTATTTCCTAAACTTTCTGTATGCAGCCCTCTTTTCCCTCACAGTCTGGCCCACCTCTCTATTGAACTAGCATGGTCTTCTGGCTTTGGCACTTTTCCCCTTTTTCTCTAAGGTTGGTTTTAGTGGCAGCCTGTATCCCTTCCTTGATCATGATCCACTTTTGAGCCACCCCATGCTATTCTTAAAACGGTAACAGGGTTGAATAAGGCTCTTTCCTATTTGTTATGAAGAAAGAGTTAAAATACACGGATCTGTTCTGTCCTCTCTTTTTCTGTCTCTTGTCTATCTAGTTGTGCAACCAGATGTTCTTGTGAGACCTAGGAACTGATCACAATGACGGTCTCGTGCTTCTCCGCCTCTCGCTATCTCTCAACTCTCACTTGCTGTTTCTGCCTTTTCTTCACCCCTTTCATATCTGCGGTTAGAAAAATATATGTGAAACTGTGATCCTTTGGTTTGAAATGTATATAGTTATACTATTGAAATGACTGCAGAAAGCTATTTGGAATTTAGGGGGCCAACCTGAGATGCAGTTTGAGCTCCTCTCAGGCTTGTTTGCAGACTCTTTTGCAGAGCTGTCAGCAGGAGGCCAGCTTGGGACACTGTTCTGTTTTCAAGCCTGCTCTACTGAAAACGGACAAAAAATCAGATACATTTTTTGAGACAGGTCAGGAAGCATAGGAAAACCAGGGGCAGTTTCAAAATTCACAAGTAGTGTTTTATTATTGTCAGCAACAATAGAATAACAATTTTTATTTTTTTTTTTATTTTATTTAAACAGCAGTTTGGAAAACCTTTGAGCCATAGGCTCATTTACAAAGGTACCTTGTCACAGTAAGACAAACCAAAATACACAGTATGGCAGTACAACACATAAGTATAACAGTAAATTAAGACATAGATACAAACAAGCTGGTACAGGTAGGATGGATGCAAACAATACCAGAGTTATGTTAAAAATAACAAAAACATGTTCAGGATAGCTATATACAAAGGCAGTACAAACAGAGAAAAAAGTCCTTCGTCTGAGGGTATCTCTAATTCCAAGTTTCAGTCTCTCTCCAGCAAAAGATTGCTGCTCACTTTTTATAATAAGTCTTTGCCTGACAATTAACTTCTACATCATGAACTCATTAAGGAGACATCCTGTTTCTCACAAAATGTATCAGTTCTTATCACTTTCTTTGCAGAGCACCAAATAACTTTTTGCAATCATTTCAACAATATAACTATATACATTTCAAACCAAGGGCTTCCGGTTTCACACAGGGGTAAGAAAAGACAGAAACAGCAAGTGAAGGTGGAGAAATAGCGAGAGGTGGAGAATTGTGAGACCATCAGAGTGATCAGTTCCTAGATTTCACAAGAACATTTGGTTGTGCAACCAGACCGACAAGAGACAGGAAAAGAGATGCTAGAACACATCCTTGTATTTAACCCTTTATGCATAAGAAATGGGACAGGGCCTTATTCAACTCTGTCACAAAGCCTGGCCAGGTGTTCCTTGAGTATCTATCCCATCTTCCTATAGTCAGCCTACCTAATGTCCAGCACTTTAGTTTAGTGCTGTCTGTTTCCTTCCCTGTATTCAGCTGGAACCACACCATGTGTTGGTCACTGCTCCCCAAGGGCTCCTCTACCTTGATATCTCTTACATGGTCACAGTTTCTTAGTACTAGATCCAGGGATGGTTCCCTCACTGGTAATAGGAAAGGAGGAGAGAGGCAGGTTAGGTGCCTATTTGGTGCCGTGGCCTGGAGGGATGGAAAGCAGATCCTGAGGATGGTTAGGACAGCAGGACAGAAGGAAGAGCTGGATGTCATTGTCCACCTGGGGACTAATGACCTGGCTAGGGATGGGCTGGGATGGTGCAGGGGAGTTTATGAAGCTGGAGAGGGGTTTAGACAGGTAACTTGCTCAGTGGCTTTTGCTGAGGTGCTACCTGTGTATGACAGGAGACAGGAGAGGGATCTCCACACCAGGAGCTCCAACTCATGGCTAAAGGAATGGTGCAGAGAGGAAGAGTGTGGCTACATTGGGTACTGGGGATCCACCTGGAAGGATAAGGGCCTATACAGGGGTGATAGCCTGCATCCATCCGGGAGGGGAACAGCAGTCTTCAGTAGATGGTTTAAATGTTACTTTGATGAACATTTAAACTAGCCAAGGGGGGTGGCAGACAGAATCGGGGAGTCAGAAACTGCTCCCCACCCACATGCTGAAGTAGAGAGTAAGGAGAAACCAAGGTGAGAGGAATCCTCCAGGGTGCAAATTAATAAAGGAAGCAGGGTGGTGGACATAAAGGGGAAAAGGAACAGGAGCATTAAAAAGAGAAGTGGGAAGGATGGAGGGCAGAAAGGAAAAAGGGGGGCAACAAGCAGAGTGGAAATAAAATCTGGAAGGCCATGTGTGTGAATGCTAGAAGTCTAGGAAATAAGATTCCAGACTTAGAGGCCATCATGGCAGAGGCCGACCTGGATATTGTGGCCATTACTGACTCATGGTGCACTGGAAACCATGACTGGGACATAGCCAATACTGGGCTATAGTCTGTTTAGGAAGGTCCAGGTGAGAAGGAAAGGAAGGGGGTGTGGTGCTTTATGTGAGCTAAAGTATAAAAGCCATGGAGATGCAGGGAATACAGGGGAGGCAGAGGTACTGTGGGTCACCCTAAATATGGGGAATGGAGCCACTATTCGCACTGGAGTGATCTACAGACTTCCAGCACAGGGGGAGGAATTAGATGAGGAACTGGTGGAAGCCACTGGCAAAATGGCAGAAAAGGAGGAGGCGCTGCTGGTGGGTGACTTCAGCCTGCCAGACATGGATTCGAGCCTCCCAGCAGCAGCTTCAGCTAGAAGCGGAGACTTCCAGGACTCTCTCCAGGTGGCGCCCCTCAGGCAACTAGTCGGTAAACCTACTCACGATCGGGCAACACTGAACCTGGTAGTCACTAACAGGGACAGTGTTGCAGACGTCAAGGTGAGAGGCCACTTGGGGAGCAGTGATCAGCATACTGTGTGGTTCAATATAAGGACAGTTGTGGAATCTAACCACACAAGGGTGAGGGTCCTGGACTTTAGGAGGGCAGATTTTAAAAAGATGGGTGAATGCCTCAGAGATGACCTGGGTGAAGTGGAGGAACAGTGGGTGAAGCTAAAATGGAGCATAGTACAGGTAACAAACCTCTGCATCAAACAAACAAGCAAAAGCAAGAGCAACAAGCCTTTGTCAATGCTGAGTGTTCACCACTGGTATTGCTGCTGTACCAGGTCATGCTTGTACACATTTTGACTATATATTTACCCAGGATGGAGCAGATAAGATGCAATGTCTCATTTTCAGTGGTGTCCTGCTTTTACTCATTGTTAGACTGTAATTACCCAAGATAGGCCAGCTGAGAGGCAATATCTACTTTTAAGTGGGCTCCCAGATTTTGATCACAAATGTCCAACAGTCTTTTTATGATCTGACATTATGATCAAGAGAGGTCTAATTTTTTAAATCCCATCTGAAAGGTGATTTCACTGTGTGACTGTGGAAACAAGTTTTGGAGAGGATTTGAAAAATGACACCTGCCATGTTCAGGATGGGGGGAGTTAACACAAGGGATATGTTGAACGTTAGGGGCCAAAATCTGCAAAAATAAAGTTATAAGTAAATGTTGGAACAATTCAACGTTTCCTCATAACTTAGTTGGTTATATGTAACTATTGTTTGCTTGTTCTTACCCTTGATGTATATGCTTACCTGTTCATCCTGTACACCTGTTTTTTTGCATCACCCTGCTCATTGGTTATATTTCTCATTGTTGTAATTCCCTCGCACTGTTCTGTAAACCATGCACTTGTAATCTCCAGGGTTGTATCTGAAAATAGACATTTCTTGTCTAGTTAGCTTACCCGGTAAACAAGAGCTAAGAAATAAATATAAAGGCCAAAACATCATTTTGCACCACAAGCGTGAAAACACAGTTTGGGTACAGTTTGAGAAATGGCAGTTGTCACATTTATGAGATGGTGTGAAAAAAATCACTATGATAAAAATCTAGGGACAAAATACTGAAAATTACCATAGTTACGGGTGTGCCTTGAAAAATTTCAATGTACACTCGTAACTTTGTTGATTTTTAATCGTTTTACCCCACATTTTCAGCCGATCCTTCTTATGACCCTACATAGCCTTCTTATGATCCACCTCATGAACAAGGGTGGAGAAAATGTTCAAATCATGCCCAACAGGTGATAGCGCACCACAAGTGTGAAATCACACTATGGCCGGGATTTGAAAAATGGCAGCTGTCACATTCATGAGGTGATGTGAAAAAATAACTGTGTTAAAAATCTGGGTTCAAAATACTGAAAATTACTACAGTTATGAGTGTGTGTTGAAAACTGCCAACATACACTCATAACTTTGTTTTTTAATATTTTTACCCCAAATTTTCCACAGTATCTGTATGACCCCACACAGCCTTCTGATGACCTCACCTCATGAACAAGAGTGGAGAAATGTTTCAAATCGTGCCCAAAAGGTGATTTCGTGTCACAAGTGTGAAAACACGTTTTGGTCAGGATTTGAAAAATAACAGTTGTCACATTCATGAGGTGGTGTGAAAAAAATGGTTATGTTGAATAGTTGTGGTCAAAATATTGAAAATTACCACAGGTACGAGCGTACATTTACAAATTTTAATGTAGGCTCATAACTTTGTTGTTTTCTCATATTTTTACCCCAGATTTTCAACATAGCATTTTTATGACCCCAACTCATGAACAAGGGTGGAGAAAATGTTCAAATTTGGCCCCAAATGTGATTTTTGTGCCACAAGGGCGAAAACACACTTTGGCCAGGATTTGAAAAATGGCAGCTGTCATATTCATGAGATACTGTGAAGAAATGGCTGTGTTGAAAATTTAGAGTCAAAATAGTGAAAATTATAAAATGGCAAGAAAAATCTCTTGGCTGTGATTGGTCAGTCTGGGGTTAGACCCCGTGATGTTTTCCCAGCACAACATCACAGATTTAGTCCCAGCACACCGATGACCACATTACATGTCATACAAAGCACTCCACAGGCCGTGTCCAAGTTGCCCACACTTGGCATGACTAATGTGAAGTCTACCAGTATTTAACATTAAAAAAAACATAAATCTCTCCCTCCCTGTGTTACAAACTGCACCGAAAACTCCCCAGCACAAATTGTAGGTTTCTAACATCAGACAGTTCCCTTATTGTGCTTATTCTTTTGTTTTCTTTACAAAAAAAGTGAAATATTAAATGAATCCTGTATTGCGATCAGCTCTAGGACTGCCCATGTCGCTGAAATCACAATCGGCTTCAGACGCCACTGTCAAATGTCCGAAGTAGAACACAACACTGCCTGTTCAGCAGATTCACTTACCAGCCAGCTCTTAAAGTTTGTTTCTTCTTTGTTCCTGTGTTTCCCAGACTTAAGGACACAAATACTGGCAGAAAAGTGAAAAACCGTTACCGCAAGTCAGCGAGGTGGTGCTGACTCAAGAGACGTGAATTGCGAGGGCGGGGGAAAGTATGCCTACCCATTAAAAAAAGAGACAAAATCTAGTTTTGATAAACTTTTTAATCCTTTTTTTTTTTTTTTTAAAGAAGTGAGCCATTTTATAATAGCAATAATACATTCCAGGGTGTGTGTTATGATGGGATAACATTACACCGTGGTGCTGGATGCTCTCAACCTGTGGCCTCATGCCCAGCCACACAAGGCGTGATGTTATTCCAGCACAACACACACCCTGCCATGCATTAGTTACTAAAGTTACGAGCCTGCGTTCATAAATTTCAATGTAGGCTCACAAGCTTTTTTTTTTTTTTTTATATTTACAACATCACCTTCTTATTACCCTACCTCATGAACAAGGGTGGAGAAAATGTTCAAATCCTGCCCAAAATGTGATTTTGTGCAGTGACCATGAAATCACCTTTTGGGGCAGAGTTGCCTAATTTTTCCATCATTGTTCATGAGGTGGGGTCTCAAAAAAGGCATGTTGAAAAATTTGCGGCAAAAATATTCAGAAATGACCAAGCTGTGCTGATAAATTTAAAACCCCATTGAAATACATGGAATCGCATACCTGATTTCCTCAGTTTGCAGTCTGGCATTGAAGGGTGAAGCCATGTCTCTGGTCCAGAGAGGATTACAGTGTTGGACCCCCAATAGGTAAGTAAGGGCTTGGGGGAGTGATGAATGCTGAGTGGGAGGGTTGGGTGGGGACATAATGACAGCAGCAGCAACAGACATTGATGGATGGTTTGTGTTTTTACAGGGTGTTTAGAAAAAAAAAACTACAAGGAACGGTTTTCTTTATTTCAGGTACCAGCACTGGGGATTTGGTACCCCAGTGTTGGTGTTATGTTTGGCAGCACTGGGGTTGGGGCTTCCTGGTGTTGCAAATCAAAATGACCTGGGTTGGGGTAGCAGCCAGTATGGGGGATTAGGTACCCCCATGCCGGAATAGACATTGAGGCTTTATGTTAGCTTCATAGGACTCAGAAGATGGTGGTAAATGGGACTCACTCTGGAGTAGGCAAAGTGATTAGTGGGATGCCACAGGGATCAGTACTGGGCCCAGTCCTCTTCAGTGTCTTTATTAGTGACATTACTGAAGGACTGGAGAGAGAGAGGTATGCCTCTTCGCAGATGACACGAAACTCTGCAACAGAATGAATGCACAGGGGTGGGGGTGGATAGAATGAAGGGGGATCTAAAAAAGTTGGAAAAATTGTGAGGGCACTGGCAGCTGGGTTTCAACACAAAAAAGTGCAAAATAATGCATATGGGACAACATACAAACGGTGGGGGGGGGGGAGACTGATTGACACAGATCAGGAAAGGGACCTGGGGATGATCATTACAGATGACCTAAAGGTGGTAGAACAGTATAACAAGGCAGCTGGGAAGACTAGCCAGATGTTGGGATGCATGGACAGGGGCATCACCAGTAGAAGGGGGAAGTAATAATACCCTTGCACGGACAGTTGGTGAGACCACACCTCGAATACTGCGTCCAGTTTTGGAGGCCCTATCTTCAAAAGGACATAGCTTAGGTGGTAGCAGTTCAGAGGAGGGCAACCAAAATGATACAGGGAATGCATCTGAAGACCTACAAGGAGAGGCTTAGGGAATTGAACATGTACTCCCTGGAGGATAGGAGGAGGAAGAAGGGGGAAATGACAGAATTGTACAAATACCTCTGAGGAGGGCAGCATTTTTCAGAGTAAAAGATGCTCAAGGATGAGGGGTCACAAAATTAGGAGGAAGAGGTTCAGAGGAAATGTGAGAAAACACTTCTTTACCAAAACAGTGGTAGATGAGTGGAACAGCCTACCTGAGGAGGTGGTGGGGTCGGAAACAGTCACAGGATTCAAAAAAGTATGGGATAGGCACAGAGGAATCTTGGAAGTAAAAGGGGGGAAGGGAGAGTAACTGGAGGCAGAGTAGGGTCTACAGTGTTGCATCGGGTTGCACCTGGAAATGAGCCTAGGCTCAGTGTGCCTTTCCCGGACACCAATTTTAAATAAAGAAATAAATTAGGATAAAGGAGAATATAGACCAGACAGGATGGGTCTTGAGATCCTTATCTGCTAACACCGTTTTATGTTTTTATGTTTAGCAGCCGCGGGGGTGGGATCCTAGGTGTTGCACAATATGAAAATGGGCAGAGTGGTGGGGTTGTACTTGCAGCGGGCATTACATTGTTGGGGGGGGTGCACACAGTCAAAATGGGCAGAGTGGGGTGGGTAGCAGCTGGCATGGAGTATTTGGCACCCCATGCCCATGGAAGGGTCTGGAAGTAATCGAGGGAGGGTTTTCTTTATCGTTGGGGAGCGGGTGCTCCAGCACTGGAGATTACTTGGGGAACCACAGCAGGCTGATCATGACGTGATTAGCTCTGCTTGCTGGGCGGTGTTGTGCAGATCAAAAGAAAGAGCCACACTATGATTGGGTCAGCTCTCTTCTTTGAACTACACAAAGTTTCCGCCAGCAAGCCAGAACAGTGTCATGATCAGCCTTGCAGATGATTGGTGTGACACTGATGAGCCCCTTGCAGACTGCTCTGCACTGGACCAACAGTGTCACATCCCACAAAACCCCACTGTCATAGCAAAATGTTCGCTGTGCATGTGCACACGGTGAACATAAAAAGAGACTACTGGGTTCTCAATAGAGGTAGCTGAAAAGGTAAAGTCTAAAAAGGTAGCATTCAGAAGGAATAAAGAGGTGCAGAGGGAGGAGGATAGGGAGGGAAGCAGGGAAAGCGGTAAGGGCCACAAAAGCACAAACTGAGGAGAGAATAGCCAAGGAGGTAACGAAAAGGGGCAAGATATATTTTAGGTATGTAAGTGAAGAGAGGAAGACCAGGGATGGGACTGTAAGATTAAAAAGGTAAAGGGGGGGACTATGCAGAAGGGGACTAGGAAAAGGCAGACATCTTGAACAAATACTTTTGTTCACTGTTCACAGAGGAAGGAGATGGGGAAGGGCCACAAAAAAGTAACAAAAGACTTGGAGGGAGGGAGGTGGACACTAGTCCTTTTTTGGAGGTGAGAATCCTGAAGGGCCTTGCTAATCTGAAGGTGGGCAAAGCAATGAGGCTAGATGAGGTGCATCCAAGGGTATTGAGGGAGTTCAGGGAAATACTGGCTGCACCTCTGAAAGTTCTGTTTAACAGCTTACTGGAAACAGGAGTGGTTCTGGAAGACTGGAGGTGGACGGATGTAGTCCCCCTTAACAAAAGTGGTAGCAGGGAGAAGGCTGGCAATTATAGGCCAGTCAGTTGGGAAAGTTAATGGACTCACTACTGAAGGAATGGATTGATGAAGGCAGCATGATTTCACAGGGAAGAGGTCATGTCAAATGATCTGATAGATTTCTTTGACTGGGTAAGCAAGGATCCAGATCAGGGTGGAGCAGTGGACGTGGCCCACCTAGATTTCAGTAAGGCATTCAACACTGTTCCACATAAGAGACTAGTAAGCAAGCTGGGTAGCTTAGGAGTGGGTCCAAAGGTGGTAAACTGGATAAGAAATTGGTTAGGGAATAGGTGGCGGTAAATGGAGTTCACTATGAGGAAGGGAGGGTGACCAGCGGGGTCACTCAGGAAGCAGTGTTGTGACTGGTTCTGTTTAATGTCTTTCTAAGTGACATTGCAGAGGAGCTGGAAGGGAAGGTTTACCTCTTAGTGGATTACACCAAAATCTACAGTAGGGTGGACACTTCGGGCAGAGGGGGAGTGGAAAGGATGAGGGGAGACTGGAGAAAACTAGAGGAGTGGTCAAGGGTATGGCAGCTGGGTTTAAGTGCAAAAAAGTGCAAAATTAATGTACTTGGGGCACAGAAACCCAGGGGTGGAGTATGCAGTGGGTGGAGTGGTATTGACCACCACCAAGCAGGAAAGAGTCCTGGGGGTAGTCATATTGGATGACTTAAAGGTGGCCAGGTGTCATTGAGGTGCAGGTCAGGAAGCATAGGAAAACCAGGAGCAGTTATAAAATTTGCAGGTAGTGTTTTATTATTATCAATAGCAATAAAATAAAAAATTGTACAGGATTGCTTTTTTGGAAGGCAGTTCAAACAAAATAAAAAGTCCTTCATCTGACAATCTTTCTTTAAAATCTCAGTCTCTCTCTCTCCTCAACAAAAACTTTGCTGCTCTTTTTATAAGAAGGCTTTGCCTGGCAATTAACTTCTGCATTCTGAGCTCGTCAAGATGCACATTCTGTTTTCACACAGTGTCCCAAAACTTTGTCAGTTTCTTTCCTCGCAGGTTCAGCAAAACAGAGCATTGTGTCCCAGAACTGATCTACTGTTGACAGTTTTGCAAACAAGCCTGAGGAGGTCAAACTGCATCCCAAGGTTAACCCACTGAGTTCCAAATAGCTTTTTGCAATCATTTCAACAATATAACTATATACATTTTCAAACCAGAGAACCCAGTTTCATGTGAAGATCCACTCCACATATATTTTTATAACCACAGATAAGCAAGGGGTAGAATAGAAACGGCTATAAATAACAAGTGAAGGCAGGGAGATAGCAGGAGGGGGAGAATTGTGAGACTGTCAGAGTGATCAGTTCACAGGTCTTACAAGAAAATTTGATTGTGCGGTCAGACAGACGAGATGGAAAAGGAGAGGATAGAACAGATCATTGCTTTTAACTTTTTCTGCATAACAAATGGGACAGGGTCTTATTCAACCGTCACACCAGGCAGTGCGATAAGGCAGTAGGGAGGGCGAGTGGGATATGGGAGTGCGTAGGAAGAGGATATCACCAGCAGAAAGGAGGCAGTGGTGTTGCCTCTGTATAGATTGCTGGTGAGACCCTTCCTAGAGTACTGTGTCCTGTTCATGACACCACATCTCTGGAAAGACATAGTGTGGAGGCAGTCCAGAGGAGGGCAACTAAAATGGTGCAGGGTCTGCATCAAAAGCCCTATCAGGAGAGACTAAAGGACCTCAGTATGTACACCCTGGAACAGAGGAGGGAAGGGGGGATATGATAGAGACCTTTAAACACCTTACGGGGTAAATAAGGTACAAGAGGGAAGTATTTTTCAGAAGAAAAGGTTCTCAAGAACAAGTTGACATGATACTAAGCTGGGGGGGTAGATTCAGGAGAGATGTGAGGAAGTACTTCACAGAAAGAGTGGTAGATTCCTGGAACAGCCTTTCAGCGGAGGTGGTGGAAATGGAAACAGCAATGGGGTTCAAGAATACATGAGATAAGTGCAAGGGAATCATAGTGGAAAGGAAGGGGGGGACGGAGAAAGCTGTAGATTAGGCACAGTCTGTGGTAATAGTGTAGGGAAGCAGAAATGGGCAGACTGGATGGGCCAAGTGGTCCTTATCTGCTGTCAAATTCAATGTTTCTGTGGGGGGGTCTGTCACTCCCTAGACCAGGAACCCATCTTTGATTGCGTCCAGGATCAATAGGCTCCTTGTGCAAGAGGTGAATGGGGCACTCCAATTCACCTTAGGCAAAGTAAAGTCCCCCATTACCATCACCTCACGCCTTTCAGCAGCCATCCTTATCATGGTACCCAACTCTCTGAACTTGTCTTCGTCTTGATTTGGTGGTCTATAGACTACCCCCAGCCTCACTTTCTTTCCTATTACTGTTTGTATCTGTACCCAGAGCACCTCTACCTTCCCTTCTCCGAGGTCCTTCCTAGTGGCAGTGATGCCCTTTCTGACATAAAATGTCACACCCCTTGCCTTTCTCCCCATCCCATCTGTAGGGAGTATACCCAGGTATGTTGATGTCCCAGTCGTGGTGCAGGGTAGCCCAAAATTCTGTGGCCGACATTGGTTCCACCTTCCCCTCTGCCGTCATGGTCTGCAGATCATCCATTTTGTTCCCAAGGCTTCTAGTGTTTAGGGACACAACCCTCCACCACTCCTGATTACTCCTCTTCTTTTTGACCGAGAGATTCCACTCTGATCTGCCTTTCTACCCCCCTTCTTCTCCCCTTTCCTTTCTCCTACCCCTCCTCTATTCCTCCCACTCAACTCCCTTCCTGACACCCTATGCTTTCTACCTGCCTGCCCCCTCTTTCTGAAATCTGTACTCTGTGCCCTCTTCCATGCGCCCCACTACTTTCCATTACTAACCCCTTTGTGTTTTCAGTATGGGGATGGGCCTGGCTGCAGTCTCCTCTGGGAAATGCTGGGTGATTCAACCCTCCCCCCGCAGTTCATCTAAAATTCCAGTAAATGTTGATATAATCCCATATCCTTATCCCAAGAAGCTTGGATCCCCTCTGACATAGATGTAGCCTGTCAGGTGTATAAGTTTTTATCATCCCAGGATCTCTCCCAGTTCCCTGTGTACCCGAATCCTTCCTCTCTGCACCATTCCCTCAGCCAGCCATTAAACTAGTCTATCCTGTGTTTCTTAAACTGTGCTGGGTCTAGGTACCAGCAGCACTTCTGAGAAGGCTAGCGACCTAGCATCTCTGCTGCAAACCTTCCCCACCACTCTAGACCTCTCCTGCACTGTCCCTACATCTCATCTAGCTAGGTCATTGGTGCCTATGTGGACAACCACATGCAGCTTTCCTCCTGTTCCCTGTGTGTATTGGCCTGTCTTTGATCATGTGCACTCAGCTGTCATTCCCTGGATGCATACCCCTCTCCTACCTTGCTGCTACCCTCTTCTAGTCCATCTAATCCCTTTTAATATAGAATATCCTATTACTATGACTCTGCGGCAGCCCTCCCCTCCCCTCTCCTTCCCATTCTGGCCTCCTTAGTGCCCCCTTCCTGCTACCTCCCCCGCTTCCACCCAACAGCTGTCTGCCTATCATCCGTTCCCACCTTCTAGTCTACTCTCACTGCCTCTATCTCCAGTTGAACTCTGACATCTCTCTCTCTCTCCCTATTGCCATCTCCTCTCTGTTCTCTCAGTGGTGCCCCCTTCTCCTCCTGTTGCTTTTCCTCTTCCCCTCCTGTCTCTCTGCAGCCTCTCCAGAACCCCCATTACAGACCAGCTGCATCTCTGCCACCTGTGTCTCACCTAGGTCACCCCACTCCACTGCAGTACTAAATGGTTGGAAGTTATTCCTCACTGGTACCCCTTTGGTTGCACCCATATCTCCCTCCCCTCGCTGAGCCCAGCCTCTCCTTCCTTCAGTCCTTCATCCCTCCTCCTCTCCAGGCTTCGACTCCTTCTAGGGTAGTGGGTCCCAGCACAACTGGACGCCAGTTCCTCTGCCCCACCTCTGCTCCTTGTTCCGTCCCTTGGCCTGGCCCATTTCCCTTGTCTTTCTGCAAGTATTCCAAACTCCTCCTTCAACAGATACAAGCCAGCCATTAAAAAACCTAACCTTCTACACAGCTGACAACCCTCTGCTTCCCACATTATTCTCAGGAACACTGCAGACCCACACACCCTATAGCACACCACCCTCCCCCTCCTCCTTCCTGCCGCAGCATTCGTTACTATTGCTGCACCACCTGCCTCTGCAGACCTACCCCAGATAAGTACTGCAATTCCAGACAGTATGCCCGACCCCCACTTTCACAGGCCTATCCCAGATAGGGAGTACTTCAAAGAAATACTGCCATCTGCCTTCTCAAAATTACCCTAGGTAGATAGTTTCAGACAGTACAGACCCCAGCTTTCACAAAACTAACCCAGATAGGGAGTAATTTAAAGCAGCACCCCCACCAGCCTCTGCAGGCTTACCCTAGATAAGTAGTTCCAGCCAGTAACCACCCCCCACACACACACACACACACACACTTTCAAAGGCCTACCAAAATAGCGAGCAGTACCCCCATCTGCATTCACAGGCCTACCACAGATAGGGAATATTCCCAAATGCTGTCTGGTACTGAGTCAAGCATTGCCAAAACAGCGCAGGATTAACCGCACTGTAGAAGGTGCTACACTTTGTACAGCAACAGGGTTTTTTCAGCGTACAGTAATAACCGCTACCTCTGTTGCTGTATGCTCTGATAGGGGAGTGTCAAAGAGGCTGCTGGTGCAGTGCCTGGTTGAGCCTCTCCCGTGGTTGGAGTGGCTAGGGCACCAGCACTCGGTGGCGTAGGGGACCAGGGGCCGTGGTTCGGTTCCCCCCAGGTCCCATAGTGTCGAGGCTTTTTTTTTAATTAAAAAATGAATTTCTCCTTCCAGTGCTCTCGCCCATCCCCAAGTCCACACCCTCGGAGTTGGTTATATTTAGTCCGGGTGTGAGGCAAGCCTCCACAAAAAAAAAAAACAGATAATGTTATTTATTTAAATGGTGTGCACTGTTTCTGTTGTGGTCAGGGTTTCCCGACCTTATTTCAGCACACACCGTTTTGCCTGCAGCATTTTGTTTTGCATGATTTCGTCCATGACATTATGATCCCTTGCCTGTTTTTCAACCAGTAACTCCCAACCCCCTTACTTACTAAGTTAGTGCACTCCTCAGTTACTTACTAAGTAGTATTCTTTGTTAACTCTTATTACATTAAATTGAAATAAAATAACTTATACACAATGCTAATCAGCTTTCAATGTATAACACACAGCGAACTGAATTAAAAAAAAAACTCTTGCTTTCCTATTTAGTTTAATTAATGCACCACAGCATCAAGGCCTCTATAAGTTCAACATGAAGAGCATATAGCAGTATATATTATTTTAAAAGATAACATACTATTACAGTATTTACCTTTTAGTCCCATTTTAAGTTTTACTACCAGTTACCTATCCCCCTTATTGTACTCTGTTTATAGGTAGTATTAATTAAACCCCACTGTTTACTTACAAGGTTCCATGCCTTGATGCTGGATGGTACACCGCCATCTTTTGAACACCCTCTGACTTCTCACTTACAGACATATGTTAGATGCTAGGGCTTTGTAGGTGTCACACTTGGAGTGCAGTATCTCCTGCCAACTGCCACCCCCTCGCTGATGTCCTTAAGCTATGGCCCTTCACATAAAGGACTGCGGTGGAGGAGCACTAACAAGCCAAAGCAGAAAAAGGGAGAGGAGCCCGACCCATGGAAATAACACGCCTCCCAAATGAAGGCTGGTGCACTGGGCACCAGGAAATACAGACTGCTGCTGCTGGAAAGTGCAGTCCTGACCGTCAGTACGGCACACAGAGCTCAGCTGGCTTTAAAATCCCCTTCCTGCTCATAGTCTTGGAAACGTGGTAGAAACTGCTGACTGTCTGCCCTGATCAGCGATTCAGACGTCCTGCTGCTTACAGGCCATACCCCACCTCTAGAGACAACACACCTCCTGCTTAGAGGATGGTGCAGTTGGCACCAGGAAACACAGACTACTTTTGTATGTTTATTTATTTAAAAGTTATGGGTTTACAGGAGAAGTTCCATGAGAGCAGGTCTAACGTCCCACGTCAATAAGACAACATATAACAAGATTGGTAAACATATACAATAACAACATAAACACTATACACTATAAAAGATAAATTTTAACATAACAATAACTGAGAAGTATTACGCATGAAAAACTATTTCAAATGGATTGTTCCCGTAAAAACATTTTGTTAAGGTTATGTTTAAAAATATATAATATACAAGAATTTCGTAACCCGGGTGGAAGTTTGTTCCAGCAAAGAGGTACATCAAAAGAAAAGCAGCTTTGTCCAAAATGACTCATGTATCTAGGTAAAAGTACTGTAGGCCTCGATTTGAAATTTCACTGAGGTTACGACTCTGGGTAGAAACTGATAATCTATTCAAAAGATAAGTTGGGGTGTGATGGTTTACTGTTTTATAAATCAAAGTAAGCCAGTGACATGTATGTCTAGATGAAGGGGATGCTGCTTCTACTACTGCTGTTGGAAAGTAGCATCATGATAGTTAATGCAGCACACAGAGCCCGACTGGCTCCAAAATCCCCTTACAAGGCTTCAAGTATGCCAGTGGGCCTTTATGCAAGCACACTGGGCTGCTTTTCTTAGGCGTGCTGGCGTATTTTAGTGCAGCTTGCTAACAGGTTAGTGCCTTTTTAACTGTGCCTTCCAGTATGGCACATTTAGCAAAGCCCTGCTTTTGAGGCATTCAGTCACAGTTTGTGGGGCACTAACCTGTTTTGTGAGTGCAAACTGGATTTGGATATTCCAGCTTTGGAATATTATTTTTAGTTTTTATTTTCTCAGTTTAACTTATGTAATTAACTTTGATTGTCAGAATAGGCTGTACTGATTATTTTTTTCTGCAGCATGCTCAGTATGTGAAAAATCTATAAAAAGTAAAAACAAAACACTAGATTTGGCTGGTAGCTTGTTTGCTGGCCTTAGTTGGCAGCTGAAATAACTGCCAGATCGTAGCCTTGTTGGACTAGCTGTATTCAACACTGTAATCATCCACTCAGGGCTTTGTGAAGCTGCGGTTACCAGCACAGATAGCACAGCTGGGGTCATAGCAGGTTGAGGTAGGTGGCAGAACCATGTAATACTATTGTTCATAAAGTTGTCTGAAGGATAGAAGCAGACCATGGGACCCATCTAGACTACCCTCCTGCTTATCAGTAGTAGAGTTTCATAGCCCTGTTTGACATGTGCATGTCAAGGTGTTTCTTGAAAACATCCTTTCTTACATAGTTTACTACAGATGCCAGTAGTAAATTCCATATGTTAACTATTCTTTGAGTATGAAAGAATTTTCTGTTCTTGGTCCTTAAATTCTGCCTTTATCTGTTTGTCAAGCCTCATGTCCCTGTAGGTTATGATTTGTGGTATTCAGTTACAAACCCATCAATTTCATTAAGACCAGTTCTCTTATATTATACATGAGCATATCTCTTCTAGTTCTCCTGTTTTCAAGACTTGGCATGTTTAATGTACTCGGGCATTCTGTACAGGACTTACCTTTTAGACCACAAAATGATACTGTAAATCTTCTTTGAATTTTTTCCAATTTGTCAACGTCTACTTTTTATATGATGATCTGAATTACGACCCGTAATCAAGGTGGGGCCTTATGTCTTGTGGGTTTAGGAGTGTTTAAGGTGGGGCGCTGCGGAGCCCGAACAAGTTGCTGGCTAATTGCACTTGGCAGCACGATCTTAAACTCTTGTCATAAATAATTACTTTTTCAAAGCACTGCAACTTTGAAGACAGAGAAAAAGAAATTGGAAGCTCTCTAGATCAGTATGGGAAATCCTCGAAAGGAACAGCACCAGGGACCCGGAGCAAAATTGAAAAATGCACCAGCGGCTCCAACATCGAGATCGGCACATGGCCTGGTTTAAGACCTTTCTGTGGAGTCTGGGGAAGAAACCCTGCAGATGATCAGGCTAAAAATCATTCACCTGACAAATACTGTAGCCAGATTATAAGATAAATTTGATGGATTGACAAATAGAGCGGCTACCCTGGAGGTTTCAATGGAGGCAATTCAAATAGACAAGTGGAAACATCTAAAAGAGTAGACACAGCTATGGGAGAGGTCTCCACGGTGATTAATAAGGAGAGTAATCGCCTCAAATCTAGATTGCAGATGTTTGAAAATTAAATTCAAACCGCCAATATTCATCTCCTATGGGTTCCGGAAGGAATAGACGGGGATCACCTCATGTTATTTTTGCAAGACTGGCTGCCTCAACAACTGGGGAAAGAGGTAGCAAACAAAGTTTGGGCTGCTCAGAAAGCCTACTGGATAACACCTAATGGCTGGGTGGCTTATTCAGAAGAACCTCAGACAATTGTCTTGATTACTGATGGCATGACTACCCGGGATTACATACTACCAGTAGAGAGGCAAAAGTGGTCATTCTTGCTAGATCGACAGCAAATTCAGATGTACTGAGAAATAAGTTATGCTGCAAGGCAAAAATGAAAAAAGTCTGGAATTAGAGCAATGCTGCAAGAGGCCCATATCCCACATGGGATCATCCTTCCTGCTTGCTTAAGGATTGTACGCGAGGGCAGAGTTTGCTCATTTGCAGACCCAGGCGAGGCCTTGAAGTGGGGCCAGAAACACGCTTGTCCGGAGAACCCAAGGACCGATCAGGAAGAAGCAGCATCCGAAGAAGAGGAGACCTGAAAGTTTGAAATTACTTGCTTTGCCTTCAGTACCAAAGGCAGGAGGGTGAATACATTTTTCCTGGACAGGGTTGGAAGGATTTAAACCAATTGGAGCATGTTTGTTTGGTATTTTATCAAGGACTAGTGAGAGATTCACCCCCAGAGGGTTTATGTTAACCACAGTGGTTGTTTGAAAGACTTCCGATTGTAGGGTTTTAACGCTTACTTAAAACAATACCAATCTTTTCACCTTTTTTTTCAGTGTTTTCTAAAAGTCAGTTAATTGAAACTAAATGTTTCACAGTTTATACAGTTATTCTCCAGGATCGTACTATCGTAAAAGTGGTAGAACTGTTAACGTAGATTACTAAGTATCGTGTGTAATGTTCGCAGCATTTTAACCATGTTTAGCGCTTGATGTGCACAGCTATAGTAAGGCATAGCTATACACCCATCCCTTTGGAGGTGGTCAAGTTTCAGGATTAGTGGTTCAAGACTCTGTATGCTTATTTTTCCATGCAGCTCATGGGCTTATTTCAGCAGCAATGGTGAATTAAAATCTGTGAAAAATAATGAACATCCCCCAATGATGTATCAAAAGGTATGAGATGCATAACGTGTGTATTAAGAGGAGTGGTGTCCTCAATATTCTTATTTGACAATATGTAATGTCATGTATGTGGAGTATAAACTGTATGTTGTTTGAATAAAACAATAAACATAAAGTTAAAAAAAAAAGGAGTGTTTAAAAAAAAAAAAAAAAGTTTGCCGTGAGAGTAGTATGTATAAAGTGCCGGGCCTTCAAGTCAGTGCTTCCAAGGTAGCCATGATAACTGATGGCAGCAAGGCATTCTGTGTGGTGGCTGGATCTAAACCGAAAGAAGGCTGATGATAGCTATTAGATCTTCATCGAGGGTATCACTTGCAGCAGGCCACACCTCTAGAACTACAGTCGTCAGGCACTAGGACTCTCTTCCCCTGGACAAAGAGTCAAGAAAGCTGGACCTTAGGGGAACAGACCTTTGTCTCTGCTACATTGTCCAACAGGATCCTGAATTACATTGCCCATGTGGTCAAATTTCAGAATAAACTCTGGAGACAGGCCAAAACTGCCCCCCAGGACCTTCCGTAGGGTCCCAAGAGACAAGAATTGCTCAAAATCCTCCAGTCTGTAGCAGATGTGGGAAAACACTTGCTGAGGTCTGATTAAGATGCCGTTGATGCCTCTACAAGAGCGGCTGTGGTTGGCATCTGCCTGAAGAGGCATTCTTGTCTTAGGGTGTCAGGTTTGACTTTGACGTGCAGCAGTCCATCCTGAATGTCCCCTTCAGAGGCTACAAACTCTTTGGGGTGGATGTGCAGGACATACTTTCTGAGCTGCAGGCCTCCAGCAAGACACTGCAGTTGGTCCATTCACTATACCACATTCAGCCAAAAGATGGCCAGAAGTGCCATTTTGTTAGGCCGCCCACAGGCCCAAGTCAGGCACCAGACCGCCAGGCAAATGTAAGGCGGCAACATCCCTGCCTACCACTGCCTCCACTGCTGGGAAGGCTCCCAGAGGAGGGGGTGCGGCCCCCGACACAGGTGCTACCTCAGCTGTGATTCCTAGTTCGATTCCCCCCAAACTCTGTAGGAGGCGGTGGTAGGGGGTTGATTCTCCCTGCACCTGGATGGTGACGGGGGATTACTACTTATGCTTGGGTCCTACAGCTCATAGAACAAGGTCACACCCTAGAACTTCTGAAGCGGCCTCCAACTCAGAATCCAATTCAGTCCACCTATTCTCCAGACCGCATTCCAGTGCTGTGAGGGGAATTTTGCACGTTGCTGCAAAAATGGGCCATAGAACAAGTTCCAGAGGATCAAAGGAACAGAGAGTTCTACTCCCAGTTCTTTCTGGTCCCCAAATGCACAGGGGATTTACGGCCCATCCTGAACCTATGAAACCCGAATTACTACATCCAGTACAAGAAGTTCCAGATGGTGACTTTGCAGGGCCTGCTGCTCTTATTGCACCAAGGAGATTGAATATGCTCCCTGGACATGCAGGGTGCATACATGCACACCAAGGTGTGTGCTCCCCACCAGCAGTACCTCAGGTTCCAGTTCCAGGGGGAGCACTACCAGCTCTGAGCATTGCTCTTTGGCTTGTCCTCTGTGCCTCAAGTTTTTATGAAATGCTTGGTGGTGGTGGCAGCAGCTTTTGGAAGAGAGGGACTCTATGTCTACCCTTACCTGGACGACTGGTTACTCTAAGCGCAGTCCCAGAAGCAACCGCTCTGGACCCTGGCGCATACCAGGCAATTGTTCCATACCTTGGGGGTCACTGTTAATCGCCCAAGTCAGCCTTGACTCCTCGTCAGAGCCTGCAGTACATAGGGGCAGTCCTGGATTCATCCCAGAGCCTTGCTTTTTTGCCTAAGGACATGGTGGACTGCCTGGTGACTCAGGCCCAGCTGCTCTACAACAGGCGATATGTCACAGCCAGATCCCTCCTGTGGCTCTTGGGCCTGATGGCTGCAGCCATTGCCACTGTCCCTCTAGCCAGGCTGCACATAAGGATCCTCCAGTGGACATTGAAGGTCTAGTGGGATCAGCGCACCATTGACCTCGAACAGCATGTTCTGGTCAAAAAGGTGCTGCTGCTGTGGTGGATGGAACCCAGCAACCTGTTGAAAAGGTAACCTTCCTCATTCCTTCCTCTCAGCAGATCCTTACCACTGACGCTTCAGGGTTAGGCTTAGGGGGCCCTTCTAGAGCCTCATCAGACTCAAGGGACGTGGTCTGGTGTGGAGGCAGCCCTCCACAACAGTGTCCTAGAGATGAGGGCCATTCTGTATGCTTTGCAAGCCTTCCAGACACATCTGTCTCTGGGCCATGTGCTGGTGCAGATGGACAATGTCAGTGTTATGCACTATATCAACAAACAAGGGGGGACTCACTTGTACCCGCTGTGTTGGGAAACAATGAGAGTCTGGTACTGGGCTCTAAAACACGGTCTAGAACTGTCAACTAACCATGTTCCAGGCTTCCAAAATGTCCTGGCGGACAAGCTAGGCCAGTTACTGTCCAAGATGCATGAGTGTGAACTGCTAACCTAGGTTGGCGAAGACCTGTTTGACCGGTGGGCCATCCAGAGATCGACCTTTTTGCATCCCCACTCAATGCAAAACTGCCACTTTTCTGCTCGCTCACTCCAGGGCCTGGGGTTTTCCAGTGAGATGTGTTGTCCCTCTCTTGGAAAGGGAGGTTTCTTTGTGCCTTCCCTTCCTTTCCTCTAATCCAGAGGGTGTTGCTCAAACTTCAGCTGGAAGGGGCCACCCTGATCCTCATTACCCCCTTCCGGCCTCGTCAGATTTGGTTCCTCTTACTGCAGCAGCTGGCAGTGAAACCTCAGGCACCTTTCCCCCTGTGCAAAGGTTTGCCCTCACAGGAACAGGGGCCCTGGTC
Source organism: Neoceratodus forsteri (assembly GCA_016271365.2). Taxonomy (NCBI): domain Eukaryota; kingdom Metazoa; phylum Chordata; order Ceratodontiformes; family Ceratodontidae; genus Neoceratodus; species Neoceratodus forsteri. The sequence continues at coordinate 760,716,923 of CM057456.1, read as the reverse complement.
CATCTGGACATCAAGTCTCTACACTTTTATGCCCGACTCCTGATGACATAGCCATGGCTAGGTTTGGGATGTCCCAGAATGTGGGTAATGTTCTGGTGGCAGCTAGGAAACTCTCCATCAGGACCACTTTCTCTATGACATGGAAGTGCTTTGCTCTCTGGGCGGCTTCCCATCATTTGAACCCTTTCACTTGTCCTATGAATCAGATTCTGGACTATTTGCTGTCACTTTCAGATTCTGGCCTGCAGTGCTCCTCCCTTAAGGTGTACCTGTTAGCCATTTTGTCCTTCCATGTGCCTGTTTTTTTTTTTTTTAACTTTCTTTTCCTCTGGTCACCAGCCCCTGGAAGCTCCCTCAGATAAAGCCTCTAGGCAGCTTCTCCCACCCGCCTAAGACCCCCCCAGACCAATGTCCACCACCCAGAACTCCAGCCTACACTCCTGCCCTTCTTGACCCCCTGCTTGTCCCCCCGAGGTGGGGCTACCAACCACCTACCTTTGGCACTCCTTGAAATCCAATCTGCAGGCGGAGTGAGTCCAGAGGATATTGGTGACCTGGTTGGTGGGATCCAGTGTTGGGCACGGGGCTGCCAAAATTCATCGTCATCCTCCCAGGCATTGGGGGGTGTTTCACTTGTTTTGCATGCGTGATCCACAGTGGCGTGAACGTGCAATGATGTCCAGCGCAGGGACACTCCCACATCCTTTCCGCTGTCACCCACACCCCTCCTTGATGGGTCCCCAGCTGCAGCACCCCCAACCTCCATTGGGAGTCACTGATACTAGGGGACACAGAGCCCTCCCTCCCCAGGAGAGCTGTCCTCTGGATGTTCTATCCTCTCCTCCCGGGCTGATGCCCGGCAACCCGAGCTCGCTCCTGAGCCCAGGTCGCTGGCGTGGTGTGAGGTTTGGCATCTGGCTCCTCCTGCCTCAGCACCACCAAGTCAGCAATTCCATGTGCCTGTTGATGGCCGTACGGTGGCACAACTGGAAGTGTCCCAAACTTTCGTGTGAGGCATCCTTCATCTGAAGCCTACCATCCACAATCCAGTCCCGCCTTGGAACTTACAGTAAATTTAATGTTAGAGAAATTTACTTTGGCTCCTTCTGAGCTGGCCATGACTTGTCAGCTATGCTTTCTGTCATAGAAAGCAGTATTTTTAGTTGCTGTTACTTCTGCTTGAAGGATTTCAGAGCTGCAGGCTCTCGTGTGAGGAGCCTTATTTGATTTTCCACAAAGGTGTGTGTGTGGGGGGCTGGAGTACAAACCCTAAGTTTCTACCTAAGGTGATGGTTCATACTATGGATTGTTTGGAGGTAAAAGGCATATGCCCATTGTTGCTCCTGTAGAGCTTTGTCCCTCCATTTAAAATATAGGCATCTAACCTGTTTTTGAATTCAATCTTAGATTTACTAATTACTACTTCAACTGGCCATGCATTAACCACCCTTGATGTAAAAAAATACTTCCTGGCATTACCCTAAATTTAATTCCTTTAATTTGTAATGGGTGTTCTCTGGTCTCCATTATCCCCTCTTTGAATGTGATATTCAGTTCATTTAACAGCGCAGGGTCTTGCATGATATCATACATAAATAGCACGTCACCACGTACATGCCTGGTAGTCGGTGACATCAGATTTAAAATACTTAAATGCGCCTCATAAGTTTTTCCCTCTAGTCCATCAATGGACTTAGTAAATCTACGCTGAACTCTTTCCATGTTGTTGATTTACTTTTTTTTTTTTTTTTAAAGATTCCATAACTGGGAGGCAAATTCAAGATGGGGGCAAACTATGCCCTAAAAAGAGGCATCAGTACTTCTTTATCCCTTGAGCCGATGTTTCTTTTAATTGCCCAGCTAATTTTATTTGCTTTTCTTAAAGCTTCTGTTATCTGTGATGTCCGGGTTTACCTTGATTCAAACCATCAACATGCCTGTTTATATCCTGAGCATGCCAATCCAGGGAAAGCATTGCCCCATACTTTAGATTTGCATAGAATTCTGCGTTACCATACACACCGTATGAAGGACTGCAGGAAGTCCTCGCAGTTATTTGTTTCCTTTGCCCTGGAGAAAGAGGGTGTCCCAATTTCTAAACAGTGGCTGTCCAAATGATTGGCCAACTGTATTGCTTTTTGTTATAGGAAATACGGTAAAGAACTTCTTGGGGTTGTCCGTGGTCATTCAACCAGAGGCATGGCCATTTCTGTTGCTTGTTTCAGGAACATGTTAGCTACTGACATCTGTGCTGTTGCCACTTGGAGTACTGTCCATACTTTTACCAAGCACTACAGTCTGGATATTGCCTTAAGAAAAGAGTAGGCTTCAGCCTGGCTGTGCTTCAATGCCTCCTTTCTTAGGCCTATAGCCTCCAGCCACCCAGACAGGTTCTTCTGTCAGTACTGCTTGGGACTTGTTCTAGAGGTGTGGCCTGCTGCAAGAGATGCTGTCAATGAAGATAGTACAGTTACGTAAGAACTTACCGCAATTGTAGATCTTTGAGAGGATCTCTTGCAGCAGGCCATGCCGTCCCACCCTCCATCCCCCTTGGCCGCAGGGCTTTCTGTCTCTATCTCTCTTTGTCCAGGGTGGTTAACATTCTGTTTCACCTTTCTTTTCATGGTGGGAACCTCTAGCCTTGCCTCAGTTCTCCCAGCAGGAGATTCTCTGCTTATGGTTTCCTGCGGGAGAACTGAGGAGGGTGCGGGCCACCCACTTTTATATGGAGGTATCGTAATCCGTGTGTGATGTTATCGTGGGCAGCCTCTAGTAGACTGCTAGCTAGAAAAGTCTCTTTGTGATCCTAGTGCCTGATGGCGGCTGTTCTGGAGGTGTGGCCTGCTGCAAGAGATCTCTCGAAGATCTACTGCTACGGTAAGTTCTTCCTTTTCTGACCATGATGTACTGATAAATATCACAGTTGAGCTGGTTCTAGACAATTCAGCTTTCAGGATGTTTTCTATTTTTTTTTTTTTTTACAATTTTTATTTTCTTTCTACACACATTTTTTTGTTGTTGTTTTTTTTTTCCCCTCATGCTCACCGGCCTTCTGCTAATCTTACCTTCCAAGTGCTTGGATCCTACCACCACCGGAAGCCATCCATCCAGGGGCAGCAGTCTTTGTTTACAGTTGATAAAGGAGGCAAGTTGGTTACCCATCCTGTTTTGCTGAGCCTTCTGTAGGAGCCCTGCCTTCCACCTTAAAGATGGGACAATCAGGCCTTAACTCTGTGCTGGTTGGCTGTGACTGGTTGGTGGACCTGGGGGAGGTTACTAATCAGGATCAACAATCCACAGTAGAACAGGAACAGAAACGACAAATCTGAAAACATGGAAAGGGGATGACATGCACCCTTTTCAATGGGGAGGGGGTCTGGTTTTACGTTTCCATACCCTTTCACCAATGGGCCCTCTCCGTAGCCATCACCAGGTGAGGTAGGACTGTGGCTTTAATTGCAGTATGGCTTCCACTCTTCTGTACCACAATACACGCAGAAGAACCAGCCCCTGAGATAAGAGAGTATTCCTGAAGCAGCCTCTCCATGTCCTGCTACTGCTAACTGGGACCTAGGTTGGGAACTGAAACCACGGTCCCCCAAGACAAAGGTGAATGCCTTAACCACTACAGTTGCAGCAACAAACATGGGTAGATATTTCCAGAAATCTCTGTGATATCTCTTGAGAAATTCCTGGACCCCTGCAGTACAACATTAGGGCTATGAGAGATAATGTCTTTAGAAGTATTATGAGATGTCTGAACATGTCTTTGGCTGCAACTGTACGTTATCAGAGTAGCAAAAATTGTTTCCATTTTTCTTCTGTCCGCTTTTTCATCATACTTGTCATCTGCCCAGTCCTCTGGCTAAACCTCTGGCAACCCGGCAACCCCAACAAGTGCTATCTGTCCCCTAACACCCTTACGGGTGGGGGGAAGGGGTTGATGTGGTGAGAGGCCTGAGAGTAACAATTGTCATCATTTTGACAGCAAACTCATTTTCTTCATTTTTCTTCCATAAAGCTTGGCTTTGCCATAACCTGGCCATAAAGTGCACTTTTGTTGACCAGCTTGCGTGCACGCAGCATGCCCCCGATGTAGGGGCAGGCTCCCTGAATCACCACTAGGGGTCACAGTAGCAGCAGCAGAACATGCTACCAACCCTCTCCAGACAGGGATGTGCCGCCTTGAGCAGTGCTCCACTCAGCCTCGGTCACATGATTATCAGCACTTCGCTCCACCCCAGACATGGGTTGCTGGCATAGCAACACATCCATCAGGAGGCCCCATAGCCAACATTTAATAAAAAAATGTTTTCTTAGACCTGCCATTCATGAGGAAGAAAGTAATATTTTAATTTGCCAATGATATGTACTGACCAAAGCCCAAGCTTAGTGTAAAACTAAACAGAAGGTTAGGTTAAACTGTTAATAATCATTTATTTGTATTTTTTTCCCAGTGCAAAACTTTCATATTTCACAGAGTGTTACAGCTGTTCATCATACTATGGAAAACATAATGCTGTCATGGCTACTGCAGAGTTGAACAACTTACTAAGCATTTAGGTTGGGTCTACCCCACAGGGTCTGTTGTCCTAACACTGTACAAGAGACAGATCTTCTCAAAGTCATGACAAACAATAATGCTCTTTAGCTGGTACCCCTTCAGACTGAATGTATCAATCCACTGCCAGGCTACACAAATGCTGAAGATGATATGCTGGCTGCATGCTCTCAGGAGGAGAAACAGGAAACCTGGCATATCATGTACTCTGTATTTTGTTCCCAGCGCAGGTCTTTATGCACTTTAGTGATACTCCTAACTGTGCCTGACCTTCAGCATGGCTCTGCATCTCTTAATATGCATGGTAAGACATGGTAGGGGAGTAGTCTGTCACACAAGGAACACAAGCAGTGATTTGTCTAAAGCCCATTGCTGTATGTATAGCATTTTGGTTTTTTTTTTGGGGGGGGGTGCATCTTTTGCAGTCTTCTTCCTACTGCTGGGCATCTGATTCCTTTGGTTTCTGTCTGAGTTCACAGAAATGTTAGTCTAACTTTTTGTAAAAAAAATAAAAAACAACACAAAAAACCCTGCTATCACTTGAAGAGAGGTGCTGTGAGGCCTGAAAGCTTGTGTTCTGAAAATTACTTGATGAGCCAGTAAAAGGCATCAAATCACCTACCGTACTTTATCTTTCTGAGTTCAGTCACTAAGAAAAGGCCATGTATTTCCTATTCTGAAAGTTCAGCTGAGTATCTCCTCCTCCTCTCTATAATAACGTTTTGAGTTCTAAATAAGGCAAGGAATCAATGTTGACTGTAGACAGCACCTTTCATGCACACCGTATTATACTTTATAGCTGGTCAGTCAATCAGAATAGCTAACTGCTTAATGCAAGAGGCACACTTTTTCTGTGAAATAGCTCTCATGCAAAGTATTCTGTCTTCATGACAACCTCTCAGTTACTCCGCAGTCACACGAAACAGTAGTAGTTTAGTTAAACAATTAGGCACGACAGGGCATGTGTTATGCTGGGACACCAGTCATAGAACCTAATGGCATAAATTGGGTGAAAGCCTAGAGTGGAAATGTTCACTGCAGGGTTCAACCCAGCATATGTCCCACTATTCCAGAACTGCAGTGTTAGAATAACAGGAGGGCTGACAAGGGCTTGGCAGCTATAGCTCTGAAGTGAGCCCTTGTACCTCAGGTATCACTGCCATTTATTTATCACTTGAACGTCATATTTTAGTAGTAGTAGTAAACTTTTATTTTTATACAGGAAAGATCTTACATACACATCATTAGGTCAAAGACCCATTTTCAAGATGGTCCTGTTTGTAAATAAGATTAACATATAAAAGTTAAAAAAGAAAAGAAAAACATTCTATGATGTAACAGAACTTCTTAATAAATTATCGTTTTCACCAAGCAACCATGGGCATGTAAATAGTCCATCAATCATCAAACTCAGTCATTACACATGCATTTCTTATTTAATTCATGTTTAACAGCATGCATGACATTTTTGATACCCTGTATCTGTTTCAATCCCATAAGTGTATAACTTTATCCATAAATGTCAAGGTCCCAAATCTGTTTTTTTATCCTTGTTTGTTTATATTTACTCCTCATATCCCTCAGGTTATGATCATATTTATAATCTGTTTTTTGAAGCTTATCCATCAAGTACCTGGGAGTTTCCTGTCGAACAGTCTGATAAATCTGATTTGACCATTTTAATCTTCGTTTTTGTTCTGATGAGGTCCACTGTAAGGAGGCTAACAAGTCGCAATGATGAGTAAAATAGTCACACTTCAGAACAAATCTAGCCAAATTATTATAAGTAACATTTAATTTCTGGAGACTTTTTTGTTACCTGCCATCCCATATATATGACTTCCATAATCTATACATGGCAGGGGTCAACCATAACCTTTTTTTGCACTAGCCAGCAGGGTAAGTTGATTCAAAATTGCACTAGCCCGCAGATGGTTGCACTAGCCCTTAATTGCAATGGTAAATTTTGATCACTTATACAGGAAACAATGCAAGCAAAGCCAAGAAATACTCTGATTATTGCACATTTATCCTACTCCCACATTGCTTCCAGCTCCACAGCAGAAAAAAAAGACTACAATGCCATCACAGACTGTGAGCCCCCCATTGTTTTGTGCCATGGCCTCCTCTCTTTCTGCCCCCCCACACCAAACAGAGAGAGGATATCACAACAGCAAATGTTCAATCAAGCAGTCCTAGCTCTGTGCGCACAATAGCTGACATCACTATGCATCTAACCACACTGTCACCACCACCCACAGGGCAATGAATAGAGTCAGGCAGAGAAAGACACTCTCAGCCCCCACCCTATAGTCAACTGGAGACCTGCACTTCTGAAAGTTTTTGTATAGTCTCAAGTGAGCCTGGAGCACATCTAAGGTTTCTTTGGGGTGGGAGCTAGATAAACAGTACACAGGCATAATGCTATACTATCTCTGTTTCTGTATAGGATGATCTATGCACCCCCGGAATGCCTATTTCAAGATTTCAAATCATGTATTTTATCAAGGTTTATTTTTGTACCATACATGATCCAAAGCTTTGTTTTTAGGCTGAAAGGACATGCTGAGTGGGATACGGGTGGAACTGTATGGATGGTGATGGCTGGCATGGCCCATTTATATCCTATATTCTTGTTCATCCCATATGAATTTGAATAAAATTTTACAAACGAACAAAAGAAGAGCTGGGGACCCCCTACACTTGCCGGTAATGGCAGCTATGAATCTATGGATGGTCACTTCAGAGTCTGGTCTGCAGTGGTGTCCAGGAAAAAAGCAGTGTTAAGGGATTTGGAGGGGAGAGGGAAGTTATGGTGAGGCTGGAATAAAATCTACCACCTGCAGGGCCGATCCTGTATACCTCTTTGCATCTTGTCACTGAAATGTTGGATGCAAACACTCAAAATGTAGAGAAATGAGGGGCACTGGTCTTAATAATATTGGGCAAATTGTTAGACATAGACACATTCAGAAAACTGGAACCTAGTTACTTAACGGCACTCTATCCTTGATCACACCCTGAACACTAGCTGAAAGTCTTAGCAGTGGAGTGATAATGACTCACACTGAGTCTTTTGTGGGATCCCTCTCTTGAACTGCCAGATAATTGCAGCTCTTAATGAGCTGTTAATCACACCTGGCCATCTGTAAAATTGAGAGAGATTAGCATGAGGATTAGAGAATGCTAAAGTAGAGACTTTTTTTAATTTCATTACCAGCCATGAAAATCTGCACTAGTCAAGACGGGCAAGTAGAGAGTTAGTTGCACTAGCCCTGGTCAATTTGCACTAGTGTTTAGGCTAGTAAAACAATGTTAAGATCGACCCCTGCATGGGATTATCAATTGTGTAACTATTTTTGTTCTCATGTTTTGATCCATACAGTGTTTAGATCTCCTAAAAGCCCCTAGTTTTTTGTTTGTTTTACTAACTAATGTATCTATGTGTAAATTGAATTTCAAATGTTCATCTATAATTACTCCCAGGTACTTATATGAAGTGTCTTGAGTTAGAATTTCGTTAGTAATAGTTCTAATCTGTATGTCCTGGGGGAATATTATTGTTTGTCCCCTTAAGTGAGAAAACCATTGTTCTTTTTTTACTGTTAAGCACCAGAATTTACCAGCCAAAGTCCTTGTCCCCTGAAATCAGTCTGAAGATTTCTTGTATGGTTTCCCCTTGAGCTATCAAAACTGTATCATCTGCATACATTCTTAAACTACTGTGTACATAAATGGCCAGGCCATTTATATACATGATGAACATTAATGGCCAAAAAATAGAGCCCTGTGGCACTCCTCTTAAAACAGGCATTGGAGTGGACAGGGAACTTCCCACCTGTACTTGTTGTGTCTTAGATGTCAAATAGGATTGGAACCATCTCAGCCATCCTATATAGCAATATACTGTGGTCCACGGTGTTGAAGGCCCCGGAGAGATCCACAAACACTGCGCCCACCGACCTGTTCTCATTTAAGTGTGTGGCGATGTTATCCACAAGGTCGGTGAGTGCTGTGTTGGTGGAATGGCCTTTTCGAAAACCTGATTGGTAACTAGTTATCAAAGAATTCTTTTCCACATACTCACGCAACTGTTTGTGTACCAATCTGTCCAAGACCTTCAACACCGTGGAGAGCAGTGCTATGGGTCTATAATTTGTTGGTTCAGTGGATAGTCCTCCCTTGTATATTGGTACCACTTTGGCTTTTTTCCACTGTTTTGGAAATTTTCTTTCAATTAAACTCCAATTAAATAGCCTGGTCAAAACTGGGGCAATTATTTCAACCGAGTCATGCATGAATCTATTTTCTATAAAGTCCAGCCATGTGCTTTATGGGGATTATTTTAGCTTTTTGTTGACCAGGTAAGTACACTAGACAAAACATATGCCTATTTTCAGGTATGATTTAATTTTTTAATTCTTCTTTCACCTCCTTACATGTAATGACTTCAATAATTTAAATAATCCTGTTGATGTATGCTTCCTTGATGAGGGATAACAACGTCTGGTAATATTGTAAAATACTGGTTCAGCGTTTCAGCTGATTTCATCGAGGACAATAGTTTACCATTATCCAGTATTTGCATTGGTAATCGATTTTCTATTGGTTTCTCAAAAGACTTAATTAATGCCCAATATTTTCATGGGTCTGAATTTTCTTTGACCCTATTTTCATAATGTTTTTTTTTGCTTTCCTAATTTGTGTCTTCAGATTATTTTGGGCCAATTTGTATCATGCCCATCATCCCCATCTAGAGTTTTGTTTGCCTTTTTCCAGAGTCTTCTTTTAATTCTTATTTTTTGTTTAATCTTTTCAGTTATCCATGGGACATAGAACTAGATACTGCAGCCAATTGTCCCTCCAAATTCTGGGCCACAATCAAAGAACTGTCGGGAGCCACGTCACAAAATATGCTCCCTACAAAAATTACCTCTGACAATACAGTAATCAATGACAAAAAAAGAGATACTGTAGGCATTCAACATGCACTTTGCCACAGCAGGCTTAGCCTTTGAAAACTCGCCTGCATGTAGCCTGCGCACCCAACTTGGCATGACCCCACCAAATGTTGGTTCCGTTAGTCAACATTTCTCATTCTCATCGGTTTCCCTCAAGGAAGTGGAAGACTCGATTCTCCACCTGGATACTAAGAAAAGTGCCGGCACAGATGCACTTGAACCATACTTCCTAGAGATAGCATGCCACGTATTGGAAGTGCTTATTACTCATTTATTCAACCTGTCCCTAACACAAAGTACCCTCCCTCAAATATGGAAGATCGCACACGTTACCCCCTATCTAAATCTAGAGACCCTTGCAACCTTAATAACTGTAGGCCAATTTCTCTCCTACCCACACTCTCAAAGCTACTGGAAAAAATAGTAAATGGCCAACTAAGATCCTTCATCGACTGAGAAAAATTACTAAACCCCCTTCAATCCAGATTCAGAGCCAACCACAGTACAGTCTTGGCATTAGCTAAAGTAACCAATGACTGGCAACTGGAGTTGGAGCATAAAAAGTCAGTATGTGCTGTGTTTCTTGACCTCAGCAAAGCATTTGACACAGTCGACCACGACCTGCTCCTCGACTTGCTAAAAACACTAGGACTGGATGCTACTTCTCTAAACTGGTTCTCTGAATATCTGACAGACAGATACCAGCAGGTGAAAGCAGATGGCTAACTATCTGCCCTAAAACTCTACAAAGAGGTGTCCTCAGGGATCCATATTTGGTCCCTCCTTCGCAGTGTATATCAACAACATTGATGAGGGATATCAAGGATGCAAGTATTCACTTATTCATGGATAACACAGTGCTGTACCTGAGTCGTCCCACACCAAAAGAAGCTTGTCTGACCTACAAAAGATTTCAACCTCCTGCAACTCCAACTAATCAATAAAAAACTGCTATTAAACGCTAAGAAAACTAAAGCCATGTTATTGTTCCCCGGAAACTACACTAGCGCTACTGACTCCCTTCCCCACCAATAACCACGATGCTGGGAGAGTGCTTAGAGTATGTTCCAAAATTCAGATATCTTGGGGTCTGGATCGACTGTAAACTCTCCTTTACTGACCACCTTGAAGACTTGCTGAAAAAATTAAGGCAAAGACTTGGCCTTTTATACAGGATAAGAAAACTTCTTACAGCAGATGCAAAGAAACAAGTAGTCCAAGCCACGTTCCTGTTCTTAATTGACTGCGCAGACTTCATATACAATAGCTGTGTGGCTTCCTGTCTTGGAAATTGGATACGCTCTACCACAGAGCTATACGTTTCATCACTGACCTCTCCTTCTCTACCCATCATTGCGCACTATATGCCGCCACAGGCTGGACCTCACTTCACTATAGGCGCAACTTTAATGCAGCACTCTGGACACTTAGAGCCCTCCGTGGCAAACTCCCTCAATACATCATCGACTGTCTGTCTCCGATTGTGCTCAGGAATTATTCCCTTAGAAGCTGCTCACAACTTCTGCTAAATATACCCAGGGCATTCACACGAGTCGGGAGAGCCGGCTTTGGATTCTCACTCCCATCAGTATGGAATAAAACCCCAAAAATAAGCTGATAATCCCAGTAAGTACCCTTTTGTTCAAAAGGCTTTACTGTGATGGCATTACGGAAATTTGCAACTGCTTTACTAGACACTAACTAACCTCCCTCCCACAAATGGCAGCCCCCCAGCTGAAATGTGTGCCTCTGCCTCTAGCATGCCTACCAACAGATCCACAGGATTTGTTGCTGAACTCCCATATCTTATTCTTTGATGCTCTGAACAGCTGCAGCCTGATTCTAGCACATGCTACCGCACTTGGGGATACAGTAATTATCGTCTTTCGCCCCAAAAAATATTCGGTCCCTCGTCCAGCCAACACCTTCCTCTGCCCCAACCTCCAGGACCCTCCCAGTTATGCCCCTGCTTCTATATTCCTCCTCTTGCACTTAGTACAACGGCAGCTTTTCTCCTCCTTATGTCGCCGGGTTTTGCGGCAAAAATCGCTTCATCGCCTTTCGTACGGTCCTCTGCCCTCCCAATTCCTCACTCTGCTTTAACAATTGGGTCCTCTTTGCTTGCGACCCTATTCCCCACCTCTCCCTACATTATGCACTTGAAATCTTCTATCTGGTATGCCTACCCTCTCCCTAACATTTCCCACTACAAAGTGCACAGTTTTTGGGCTTGGATCCAGCACAAGTTCATTATTCACGACTCCTTGTAGATCTGTGTTCAATGTATATTACCTGTAAATGTGCATTTTTACTATAATAGCAGCTATTTTTACTGTTGGTACTATTGTAACTTGTCTTTCTGTATTATTACTGTAGGACTGCAGGTCCTCCTTGTAAATGAGCTTGCTCAATGGTGCCCGCCTGGATAAATAAAGATATTGATTGATTGATTGATTGATTGATTGATGGGTTTCCTTGTTGACACTATCTCTAAATGATGCTAGCTCATCACACACTTCCAAGAAAACCTGTGTGAATTCATTAATTGCCCAGTCCAATTCTGGAATAAGAAGCAATCTTTCCCATTTTATGTTGTTCAACTTGTTCATTAATCTTTCTTTACTATAATGTTTAAGTGATCTTCATCTTATTTTAATCTTTCCCTTGGAAATGGGGAACCCAATGTTTCTTTAAATGCACAGGTACAGGAGATTGAGCTATGGTCCCCAAAGATAAGATATGTCAGCTGTGGTCCACAGTGGACTTTTCCATCTTCTGTATATCTCCCATATTGAACCCTGTCTGATGCAAAAAGGCCTGGCAACCCTGATGCACGCATTTTTAACTAAGACCCTTGACTGCTGTAACACTCTTTACCTGGGGCTATCTTGGAGGTTGGTGCACTGCCCACAGCTTATGTAGAATGCTGCAGCTGGGTTAATTTCTCAATCATTGTAAGTCTAATTAAATATGTATGAGCCAAGCAAGGCTACTGATTGGCTACTGGGTCAGTCATTATTGTCTTAGAATTGACAGATCCATCTGCTAACAGATAGTGTGTGGCACACAGCTCGTGACACTCCACTCAAAATCTAAAAATAAGCAAAAAAAAAGTCAAAACATAAGTTGCCATTGTTGATTAGACATATAATCACAATAAGAATCGTGAAGTCGGTCATTGCCTTGAAGTAACAACCAGTTGGTGGAAGGTGACCCTCAGCTGTGCCTTGGGCTACCCATCCCCCAAACCAGTTGTTAATCCCGCAGAAATTTATTTACAGCAGGTGAAAAATATGAACAACAGTGCAGCGCATAGACAGATGTACAATTGAATCCAGATAGTGTATGTGAATTGTTTTGTCACAGAGAACCGCACCACGCAGAGCTGCTCCTTTGTGAAGCACTGCTTAAGAAGATACACACTATACACACAGTGCATGCTAACATCAGTATTTGTTACAACCAATAATTGAGCACATATTGCACACGTCAAATTTACACATCACATTACAAGCAAATTCAGTATACACATCAGAAACATCGAATAAAGCAAGCTGCGGCAGAGATTGGTGTAGAGGAGAGAGAGATTAAAACAGGGTAAACAAGAGATGCTGCATACTCTGTGACCACAGTACAATGCTAACATGTACAAGGGGGTGTAGGCCACAGTAGGGATTTTAGCTGTTTTTTTTAAAGAGTGCATAAGTAGGGTTATCGAGCACATCAGAGGGTAAAGTATTCCACAAGTATGGGGCAGCATAGGAAAAAGAATGTTTCCCAGAAGCATGCCATACCTTATGTGTAGCAAGTAATGGGAGGACTGCGGATCTTAGGGGACGAATAAACTGCCTATGCTGAATGATACCAGTTAGGCTGGGTGTGGACAAGGGTTCAAGTCATTTATAAGTAAGACATAGTATCGGATATTGCATTTTATTTTCTAATAAAGGCCAGTCCAGGGAAACTAATACCCCACAATGATGGGTTCTAAAGTGGGCACCCACAGCAAAGCACCAAATCCTATTGTATACTGTTCTTAGCCTTGAAAGAGTAGAGTCACTAGCAGCCTGAACCACAGAAGTGCCATATATGAGTAGGGGCAGAAGAGTGGACCTAGAGATAGCTAGGCGAGCCTCCCTGGAGAGATGGGGAGAGAGCCAATAGAGCAGACCTATTCCTTGATTTAAAGTTTTGACTAGTGAATCCACATGTGCCTTGAATGACATTATTTGGACCATCCCCACTCCCAGGTATTTAAATGACTGAACCACCTCTAAGTTACAACCAGTGGAAGTGCCTAGATTGATGAGGTATGTTCTGTCAGAGCCCAACTTATTAAGTCCAAAGAGCATTGCTTTTGTTTTCTTTGAGTTAAGAACCAATCTGTTTTGCTGGAACCAGCATTCTAATGCCTGGAAATCCTTAACCGGATGTGACTTGATCACTGTTAGGTTGGACGATGACCTGTAGATGATAGCATCATTGACATACAACTGAACTGAGGCACCACCGCAGCTGGGGGCAGATCATTTATAAACAAGGAGAAGAGCAGGGGGCCAAGAGTCAATCCTTGTGACACCCCATCAGTGACAGGCCTGGAGTGGGAGACACTACCCTGCCACTTAACACATTGCTACTGCCCAGATAGGTAGTTATGAAACCACAGACAGACAAGATCATCTAAACCTAGATCTCGAAGTTTTGTTAATAACAGTCTATGATCTACCAAATCAAATGCTTTCGTGAGGTCAACAAAAATGATACCTGTCACCGTACCATGATCCATTGCATCAAGAATATCAGAGGTGACACAAACTAGAGCTGTTTCAGTCCCATGGTTTTTCCGAAAACCATGTTGGGCATTCATGAGGGAGCAGTTTTGCTCAAGAAAGCCAATCAGCTGATTGTACAACAGCATTTCCTGAATCTTGGAGACCACACTAACAAGGGAGACAGGCCTATAATTTTCAGCTTTTTCCTTTTCTTCCCCTTTACGTATAGGCACTACTAGAGATAATTTCCATTTGCTAGGGATCACTCCTAAGCAGTGACTGGCTTGTTGGTTGTTATTGCTTAATTGTATGCAGATGATATTTCTCCTGTGCTGCAATATCTGAACTGCCTACCAATTAGGTGAGGCACCATCTTCAAGTTTGCTTTGCCAATATCCAAAGAAATAAATGGTTTTGGTCATGGCCACGTTAAAGACCACTTGACCTGCCTGGTATACTGCCAGCCTCTCACTTCGCTCCACTGAGTGTTTATTGGCCATCCTTTTAATATTTTGATGTAGTTATTCATTTGTTTAGTGTATTATATATGTTTTTTTATTTTCTCTGGGCTTTTGGGATAAGGTACTATACAAATAAAAACACCTTTCCCTTGCCTTGCCTTATAGTGGGATGAGGGCTGTTTTTACTATATACTGTAATTATTTTCCCCCCACGGTCCCCATGTAGGTCCCTTTTTTTTACCACTTGCTCCCACCCAGCCCCATGTTTCACTAACCTGACAGCTGCTGAAGGCATGAGGCCTGAGTATACATGAGGGCCATCATTCAAATGGGGTGGAGATGTTTCTCCCCCTTTTTAGTCCCTTTCCTTCCACCACCTATGAATGTGTATACTATGCATTTGTAGTCTTGCAGCAAGGCCCCTTGTTTCCCGTAATTCCACGGCTGCTGAGTTTTCTGTGGAATTTAATGTAAACCATGGAATAATTATTCTGCGGTTTACATAAACTGCGTAATAATTTTTCGCAGTTTGCATAAACTGCAGAATAGTTTTCTACAGTTTACATAAACAGAGGAATATTGTTCTACAGTTTACATAAACTGAGGAATATTGTTCTACAGTTTACATAAACAGGAATATTATTCTGCAGTTTCCATAAACTGAGGAATATTGTTCCGTAGTTTACATAAACTGAGGAATACTGTTCCGTAGTTTACATAACTGAGGAACACTGTTCTGCCGTTTACATAAACTGAGGAATATTATTCTGTAGTTTACATCGACTCTTCAGTGCAAACTGAAGAAAAATATTCTACTGTTTATAAAACATTCTGCAGCATGCTTTTTGGAATTCCACTGTCATCATTAATCATACCCTAACTAGTTGATATACTAACCATTCCACCACTGTAGCATGCATTTTATCTGTGCAACATCAAACAGATAAAAATAAGAATTAGAATTTATATAGCGCTTTTCATAAGCAATAATTGCAAATGTAAAATCAAAACTCCGGGTGCACATGGATGCATATAGGATGGGATGTATATATCCAAAACTGATTTTCTTTTATTAATAAAATCACGTGGTACATGCGTGACTTAAGCACACCATCTAACAAAAACCAGTTTCACATTTTATATAGTTTCTGTTTTTTTACTTTTCTGACAGCCTACATTTCGTTCTGTGATTCTTCTGAAACACCATGAGCATGGTGGAGGGATGCTAGCTAAATATTTAAATAATATAATATGCACCATGATTTCTTGCTGTTAATTTATGGTGTACTTAAGCCAGGCATGTACCATGTGATTTATTAATAAAAGAAAATCAGTTTTGGAACTGTATACATGCGTAAGTCACCTTGTTATGTACGCAGAACTTTTACCCACCGCTGCAGAAGTAGGCCTAATGGTGCCGCAGAACTTCATAGTCCCTGCCGCAGAAGTTAGGTCTACTGTGCCACAGACAACAAGAGGCCCTTGCGTCTGGGAGGTGAACAACCCAGTACCCAACCACAGGGGTCGCTGCAGCCAGGGAAATGCAACACCTCCCTGTCTGAGGACATGCTGCTGTCAGTGACACTCCATCACCATGGCCCCTCCCTTCCAATTTCCTGCATCACAGACTCTAGTCAGTTGTTTGGCAGTGTGGTGCACTGCCACTGGTATCAGGTGGCATGGGTAGGGCTCATTTAAAAAAGGCAGGCACCCCATGGACCCCACTGCTCTCAAAGCTCTTAGAGTACAGCTCTAGCACTGCAGAACTGATTGTTTTCTTAAAACATGGATATCAGTTGGGGGAGAAGGCAACATTAGCAAGAGACTCTAAAAAAAGATTAAAAAAAAAATTTCAAAACAAACACAAAAAACTGTACACTATGGAGATTAAACAGCCGTACATATTGTTTGTCCAAATTTCGAACCATATTAAGAAGTTTTAATAGACAAAAATATTAAAACAGCAAAAAAAAAAAAAAACCTTTATAAGAACTCCCTAAAATTCCGTTTAACCTAAATCCTAAACAGACTTTAGCATCTCCAAGCTAGACACGGAACAAAACAGTGAGGTGGGTGATTTTCTCCATCCTTGTCCTTTGCCTTTTAAAGATTTGCAGTTAAATTTATTTATTTAAAAAGTTTTACCAGGAAAAGCATACCGAGTTGATAGCTCGTTTCCAGATGCATCCTGGGGAGGGAACAAGGGAGGTACACTCTATGATTTCTTATTATACAACAGAGTAGGGCTCCATAAAGCATTTAAATACTAGAATCCAGCAATGTACAATATCTGATTAACTAAGCTAACTAACTAAAAGCAAATAAATATTTTGGAAAAGGTTGGGTATGGGCAGGAAAAAGAGAGGATGGGATTGAGGGAAGTCAATGGGACACAAAGTAAAGGTCAGTTGTAATTACAGGAGGGGGAGGTGAAATCACTCAGTAGGGAAGATAGAGTGTGAGGGGAGGAGGCAGAGTGAATGGGGAGAGGAGGGAGTTCCAGAGCTTGGGGAGACGATAAGAGAAAGCAACCTGGCCGGCTATGGTGGTCCTAGAGGGGAGAACAAGGGGGCGGAAGTGGGAGTTGCGAAGAGTATCGGAGTTAGGAGGAGGCAGGGAAGGAGCCAAACCAGTATTTGGCAATAAAAGAGGAGCATTGAGCCAGATGTCTGGCTTCAAGGGAGGGAAAGGAGAGTGAGATGTAGAGAGTGCAGTGATGAGTGTGAGGTGGAAAGTCCAGGGAAAAGCGGCAGAAGGAGTGAAAGAGGGTGTCCAGTCTGGAGAGGGTGGATTTAGCGGCAGTGCTGTAGACTGTGTGAATGGCATTCACATGTTCAGAAATGTCAAGGTGGTTGTCAAGCCGTACCCCGAGGTACTTGAAAGATGGTACATTTTCAGTGTAGGATCCATCAAGGGTGCAGAAAGAGGGGAGACTAGCAATCTTAGATAACCTTTGCCTTGTGCCAAAGGTCATAGAGACCATTTGTTTGGAGTTAAGAGCCAGCTGATTTGAGCGGAACCAGCACTGAACTCGAGGAAAGGAGAGAGAGGGGGGACATGATAGAAACTTTCAAGTATCTCAAGGGAATCAACAAAGTCCAAGAGGGTAGCATATTTCAAAAAAAGAGGTGTGCAAGAACAAGGGGGCACAATTTGAAGATAGAAGGGGGGCGGCTCAGAGGTAATTTAAGGAAGTATTTTTTCACAGAGAGGGTTGTGGATGTATGGAATGGCTTTCCGGAGGAGGTTGTGGAGTCAAAAACAGTGGTGGAATTCAAACATGCATGGGACAGTCATAAGGCAATTCTAGGGGGTGGGTGTAGGAAGAAATAGGCTGCTGGTTAACTAGGATCTGCAGCTTATCCAATGGATAGGGAAATGGGCAGACTGGGTGGGCCAAGCGGTCCTTATCTGCCATCAAAATCTATGTTTCTATGAACGTTGTTAAAGTCCTGCTGATGTCAGGACATCAGATCAGAAGAGGAGTAGCCTGAGGCAAATAGGACTGTGTCGTCAGTGTACATGTGAATGGACTCTGAAGTGCAGGCAGCAGGGAGGTCATTTAAGAATACCAAGACTAAAATAGGGCCTAGGACTGAGCCCTGGGGGACACCAGTGCAGATTGAGGGGGGGGGGAGTCCCCAATTCCAACTGATTGGAACCTACCTTCAAGGTAGGAACTGAACCAGTTAGTGGCCAAGGGGGAGAGCCCTGCTGCTGTGAGCTTAGTGAGGAAAAGATGGTGGGTGACAGTGTTGAAGGCTTTGGCCAGATCAACAAAGATGTGAGGTGAGTTGCCCTGATTGATGCATGTGAGAATGGAATCAGTGAGCCGGAGAAGGGAGGAAGAGGTGGAGTGATTTTTGTGGAATCTAGACTGGCACAGGGTGAAGAAGGTAGGCTAGTCAAAGAAGGGAATGCTGAGAAAGTACCAAGGGTTCTTGGAGTTTGGCAAGGGTGGGGAGAAGAGAAATAGGGCGATAGTTGCCTGGAAGAGAGGGGTCACTACCTTTTAAGGAGAGAAATAACTGGCATGCTTCCAGGCATCAGGGACAGAAGTCAGGGAGAAAGAGAGGTTTGGAAGGACAGAGTCTGGTAGTCTAATGGCAGGAGCAGGGAGCTGGAGCAGTTTTGGGTCAAGCCCATCAGGGCTGTTGCTGTTGCATGGGTTTAGGGCTAATAAGGCCTTAATGGCGACAGCAGGAGAGAGAAGAGTGAATGAGAAGGAGGGGATTTGGGTAGGGGGATATGGGGGGGGGGGAGAGGTGGAGATGCTGAAGGGAAGGAGGAGAGAAGGGAGGAGGCGCAAGAGGTGAAGAAAGTATTGAATTAATTGGCCACTGGGAGGGGGTCTGTAATGGTGGAATCATTCACTTTGAAGACTGGAACCGTGGACAGCAACTTAGGGGAGAAGAGGGCATAAACAACCTTCCAGAACCTAGAGCGGTGGTTGATGTTGTTCTGAAAGGTAGAGGAAAAGTACTCCGCTTTAGCTAGCCAGGTGGCTGTGGTGCAGGCATTACGAAAGGCACAATATTTGTTTAACTCCAGGAGGGATCCTGAGGACTTGTGCACCTTCCAAGTTGAAGGCACTCTGCTTCAGTCACAGCCAGTTCTCTTCATAATCATGCTGTGCATTCTCAGGGTTGGTCAGAAAAAAAATCAAAGGCTTGAAAAGCTGATGATCAGATAATGGTTTCCAACAGCTGAGAACATAGAACTAGTGATGTTATGTAAAAAAGAGGGAAAACACATGGATAATACAGTATCTAGGGTGAACGTATCCTTTGAGCCATGTGAATTGGTTACAAGCCTGTGTTTTCTTTTTGTCCAAGTTTTTTGATACCCTTAGTGTTCAGTTCCTGTCTTTTAACAGTACCCATCTCTCTGTGGCAGGGTCGGCACAGATTGGAAGTGGCCACAGGACTGGAGGGAAAGTGGTGTGGCCTTATTCCAGTGGGTCAGTCTTGTATCGTCACCACCACAGGTCTTAAATGGAACCTCAGTAAGTACCACTGACATCTTGTCATATTAATCTGGGCTGTTATTAACATGCAGGAGAATCAGTCATATTTTCACTATTAAATGTATAGCATCTCATTGGATGGTAGTTAAAAAAAAAAAAATAGCAAGCACAGAAGACTCAAGGGGCGCAACGACTAAACCACAAGATCCAAATACTGTAGGTACTGCAAAAGTCAAAAGTTCAGTACGTCACAAAAGGCATACAAGCGAGCACAGCACTGTACACTGGTGCTCTGCATTGGAACCCAGTAGCATCAGTTGTGAGGAAACCTAGAGTGGAAATGTTCACTGCAGAGTTCAACCCAACAGATGTCCCTGTATTCCACAACTGAAGTGTTGGAATGACAAGGGAGCTAACAAGGGCTTGGCCCCCATAGCTCTGAAGTGAGCCCTTGCAGCTCATGTATCACTGCCATTTACTTATCACTTGAATATCATATGTTCGCCATCGGCAGGTTAGCCGCTGACAAAACGATACGCCTACAAAGCAAAGTGTGGTGCTTGACTCTCTTATATGCCTGTTATGATGTATTAAACTTTTGGCTTTTGCAGTACCTGTTCAGTATTTCACCATTTGATTTTTTTTGCTCCCCTTGAGTGTACCTTTTGTGCTTATTTGTCCAGTATTATTTCAAGCTGTATCCACTTCATAGCTATAAGTGTGTGGTTTTGTGCTTTCTATGGTTTGCAAAATACTATATTTTTTCAGTTTTTTTCTCATATTTTATTATGCTGTGGTTCTTATTTCATTGTAATTCATTTTCCTCTTTAGTCTAGCATTTTCTAGCATTTTTTTTTATGACGGCCACTCATCTTGAAGCACATTAAACACTTAATGAGGTTGTTTATAGTGGAGGGATGCTTGCAGCTGAGGAAATGACACATAAATCAGGAACAAATTAACACCTTGTTTCTGAATCTATTTAGAATCATTTTGTGGATTTACAGACTTGCATGTGTAGCAGTTGCAATCATAGACTCTGTTCTTAACATAACTTTCAACCGTACCTTTTAACATTTCATTACTAAAATGTGGGACTCTACCCTCAAAATGCATATAAAAGAGACAGTATGGGACACATCATCATCATCATCATCATCCTCTTATGGGGATAAAAGCCCTGAACACTGTAGAAAGTAGTACATTCATGTCCATAAATGTTGCTGCTTATTGAGCAGTATAGGTTATTCTATTTAAGCAGTAAGGCACAGCAGGACATGCATCATTCTGAAATAACATCCTGCCTTGGGTGTATTGTGAGCCACATGACCACAGACAGAGTGCCTTTACCCACCTCAGAGTTGATGTTACCCAGCGAAGAAGTACATTATTGTGGTTAGAAATTGATCCATTTACAGGTTTGCCGTCTTCAGTAAGCTGTTTTGTGGGCATTAGATTTACCTGTGAGGGTATGCTGGGATAATATCACAGGTGAAACTGGCTTTTCACCAATCGGCTGTCAGCATTGTCCTATCCATTTTATAATATGAATTTTTGCTTACAGTTCTGGGGTAGAATATGATGCTGCAACCCCTCTATGTGGGACTTTAGGCTTCTGCATGGTAAAATTAGCGACTATTCTTCATAATATGGGACAGTTGTGAGGTATGCACTCAACTGTCCCATAATAGAATGGACATCTCTCTCTTTTTTGCCACTCGGAATCCCTCTACCCCACATAGATAAGTGCTGTCCCATATTTTACGTGGAAAAATTAAGTGAGGCAAAACAATTTGTTGGAAGCCACTCATCACTCAGTTGATTTAGGTAATTAATTTATAATCTGTGGCCCCAGATAGCTGTTGACCAACATTTCATGACAAATTGCCTATTTCTCATGCTATGGGATCCATAAATTGATTCTGAAGTAAACTCACAAGCTTCATCTTAGTGATTTTATGCAGGCAGCTGGTATTGATGCCTCACAGCGTAGGTCTTCACTCCATTGTAACTCCCAGGAACGCTGTCAGGTCATTTATATTTTTTTATTTGTACTCTGTTCCCTTCTGTCGCATAAAAACATCACAGTCCCTCAGAGAATGTTTCTTTTTTTTACCCCAAATGGTACCTGCATCTTCCTGGGGCGCTTTTCTTTTTCTATGTTGAACATGGGGTTTTTAAAATAAAAATTTGTATGAATCTACTTTATGTTCAATCAACAGCAGACTGTATGGTGGAAATCTATTAGCTCTTTTCATTTCTCTGCAAAGGAGCTTTTCCTTCAGTTTGAATTTGGTCTCCTCTCTTCAGAGTAGAGCAGTGTCTAGGTATAGGTGTCAGCGTGGCTCAGTTGGTAGCACATCCGCCTCTGGACCAGAAGGTTGTGGGTTCTTGTCCCACGCTGGGATTGGACTTGCACCTAAAAATCGCTGGCATCCGTGCAGTATTGGGGGGTGCTGTACTGCTGGGGTGTGCCATCCTTCGGATGAGACGTTAAACTAAGGTCCCTTCTGCCCATCCTGGTGTTGTCCTGGTGGGTGTCCAGGTGGAAGTAAAAGAACCCAGAGCACTCTTCGCAAAGAGTAGGGAACATTCCCAGTGTCCTGGCCAACATTCCCCTTCCCATAAACCGGTTCATGCAATTATACAGGCTGTGTGTGGGTGATGTGCGATATGGCCGCCACCACACATTCAGTCACTTCACTATCAGTCTAGCATTGCTTGTAAAGCGCTTTGGATGTATGAAAAGCGCTATATAAATGCTGATTCTTCTTCCTTCTTCTATAGGAGATCACTTTGGTGGCATCTCTTCCCTTCTTCAGAGCAATGAGGATGTCTTTATAACTTGGTTTGGTTCTTTGATCCCCCTTTAAAGGGATATGTCCACCATTAATTGCCCCACAGCTTAGTGTGGGTCAGTTCCTGATTAGGCTTTTCACAGAAAAAGTAACATTTTACCTCGATCAATGTTTTTGTAATTTTATCTGGTTGATCCTGCTGTCCCTCCCGACCAGCATTTGGTGAAGAGCACCTCTAGGGCATGTAACAGAACTTCCTGCGGCTAACATCAAAGCAGGGAAGGTGCCGCAAAAGAGAGCATGTAAGGTAGTATTGGTAGGAGCTATTAATAATGCTGGTTTGTCCTTTCATGATCCCTGTGCCATACCAAGACTAAGTGTAGACTGTCTAATCTGATTGAGACCAAGTCCGATTGCAATTTTATAAACCTGATTACATCACTTTGGAGCAGTCCTGGTGTGTCTGACTTGCTTATGCAAACAGTCCATTACCTTGGGTGATGTCTCCTGTAGTGATCTTTAAATGAGCGGATAACACCTGCATCCAGTGGTTGAAGGTGGTTTGATGTTGGGGAGGGGGTAAAATAAAAAACAATTTTTCACATTGGTCATTGCTTTTGGTACAATGTGGGTTGGGGCACCGTCAAGACTTATAAGAGAGTTTTCCTCCTCTGGCATTTCATGCTTCGATTGTAGATTTTTTAGCCAGTCTGAAACAGAGTCCACCCGTGTCTTTTTAGTGCAGTAGTTATACACATACAACTTGTGATTAAAGTTATGAAAACAGCATGGATTAGCCATGTTACCAATCACTAGTGGTTTTCATTTTTCAGTTCCTCTTGAATCCTCAGCTTTCCTCTGCAGGTCACAATCTCGGGCACATCACGCAGGTTTAGCTGGACTCTCGCTCCACCAGTCTCTCTTTTCCCAGGGTGTCTTCAGGATCCCAGACCTCTACAGTTTACCTGCTATGACAAGTAGCATGGTGGTCTTCGACCATGCCAGTTCCATTTCTGCTCAACAACTCGGGTCTGTGTTGAGGTGCAGAGTTTCTCTAGCTGCACACCATGACTCAGCTATAGGGCAAGATCTTACT
Source organism: Neoceratodus forsteri (assembly GCA_016271365.2). Classification (NCBI taxonomy): domain Eukaryota; kingdom Metazoa; phylum Chordata; order Ceratodontiformes; family Ceratodontidae; genus Neoceratodus; species Neoceratodus forsteri. Next base: position 760,693,308 of record CM057456.1, on the reverse strand, counting down.
TCGAGAGGGCTCTTGCAGTAGGTAATTACATATAGGACTGACGCCGGCAGGTGGCAGGACCCCACGGAAAAATTTCTAGCTAGCAGTCCCTGGCGAGACCGCCCCATCAGGTGACCCGGCGTCAGGAGGCGTCGGTATAAAGGCGATCCTGGATGCCCCGCCTTCAGTTGTTTCCCGCCGTTAGCTCTTGCAGCGCCTCGTGGAAAAGTTTGTGCTTCGTCAGCCCTACCTTCATTGTTTTTTTACTGAAAAACTTTTAATTTTTCGACTAACATCAGTATTAGCATCGGTGTATGTCGTCCCCTACATCCTCTGAGCACAAGAATAAGTGTGATTTGTGCGGCACCCAACTACCGCACAAGGACGGCCACTGCCTGTGCCTGTTCTGCCTAGGCCCCTGATCACCCGGTCGAGAAGTGCCAGCACTGCCTCAGTTTTAATGCGGCTACCCGGAAAAGGTGGCAGCAATCCCTGGAAGCCCATCTTCTAAAGAAGAAAATGAGTTCTATGGAGAAGGAGCTCAAAAAACTGAGGCAGGCGTCCACCTCCCCCGAAGGACATTGGAAGAAGGAGAGGCACCGGGACAAGTGCTCCTCCACCACGTCTCCCTCGGGAGTCGCAGGGATGCAGGTAACATTCCCTCCGAGGGATCGCTCCTTGACGGCCGCCTCGGAGGTTTCTGAGGTGGCGTTGGCCTGCCCATCTGGCTCTCGCTCTGGCCTTGCAGGCGCCTTCAGGCAGTTGGAGGCCTCTGCCCCTGGTTCGGCCACAGGCTCGCGGCCTACTACTGTGGGCGACTCCGGTAGGCCGGGCGGTGGCTCCTCTGACGTCCACCTGGAGAGGGCCGGTAAGCCGTCCGACCCTCCGGGGCGACGCATGGCCTCCCCACCACCGGACCAGGCCGATCACTCTTCTCGGCCTGCCTCTGGTGATGGCTCTCGTAAGTTGGACGTCGGCTCCTCCGGCGCCCACCGAGAGTTCGCCACTAAGCCTCACGTCGGCTTGTCTGACATCCAGCTGGCAAAGGAACTGACGACGGACCCCCCCCCCACGTCCGTCGTTCTCGGTTCCCTGCAGCCTTCGCTGCCATCTGGGGAACCAGAGTCTCCCCAACCTGACCCTGGGGACTTTTCCCCTCCGTCCCCGGGCGAGCTGGGGATCTTTGCCTCATCAGTCCTTCCTCCACCTGGGCGGCCCGGCGCGTCGGCTTCCAGACGCCCGGCCTTCGACGTTAGTACCTCCGGCGCCAGGGCCTCGCTGTCGGCCCTGACATCAGCCTTACCGACTCCAGGAGATATTCTACTCCCACCGGGCCCTCTGGGCTGTCCACTATGGACCCGCCCGTGAGGTTCCCGGCCGAGCCGTCTGCTCCAGCAGCCCCCCCCCCGGCTCCCGGGTATCCTCCGTCTTATTCAATGCTGGTGTACCCAGGAGCGCAGTACTTGATGCCACAATACCCGACGCCGGGTTACCCGCAGCCGGGTTTTGGATACGCTCCATACGGTTATAACCCGTGGTGTCCTTATCCCCCTCCTCCTCCTCCTCCTCCTCCATCACCCTCGCGGCCGGCGGTGGACCTGCAGGAGACTCTGGCCTCCTGGTGGGCTGAGGCCAAGGCTCAGCTCACCAAAGAGGTCAAGAGCCACCTTCTGGCGATGGTGCCATCCCAGGTTCCCATATGACCGAAGCGGCACACTCCCTCACCACCTTCGGACTCCAGGGTTCTTCTGTCTGGATCCAGAGAGGGGCAGGACACGCTTCCCTGGGGACTTTCCAAGGGGTCTGTTCCTCCCCCGGGTCGGGAAAGGGAGTCTTTCTCTTCTTCATCCTCCTCTTCACTCTCGGACTCCTCAGACTCTTCCAACGGCTGCTCCGAGAGAGACGATGAGCCTCGCTCTCCGTTGAAGCCCCGGCCAAGGACTCCTCTGAAGTCTCCTCCAGAGGATCCTTCTTTTACAGAGTTGCTTAGGAAAATCCTGGAGGTTCATCAGTGGCACTCCCTGGAACCAGATCCTCAGCGTCTGAAACTCGCTGAACATCTGGATCTGCCCGTGACAGCTCCTACCTTGGTGCCACCCTGGATAGAGCCTCACGCTGACCTTGTTACCACAATATGGAAACAGCCGTCGGCCTTAGCCCCACTTCCTAGGAAGTCGAACCAGCTATATCAGGCTCCAGAGGGTGTTGATTTCCTGGATTCTCACCCTCGTGCCGACTCAGTCGTGATTAGCGCCGCTCACGGACAGTCAGTGAACCCTAAACATCTTAGCTCGTCACCTCCTGATAAGGAATCTCGCCTTCTGGACCAGTATGGGAGAAAGATTTACACGCTTCCTCCACACTGGGGATCAGGGCCCTGAACTATGTCGGCCACATGGGGGACTACCAGAAGGCCATCCTGACTCAGGCGGAAGCCAAACTGGACTCCTTGCGTGACTCCCAAGTCAAGCAAGAGTTGGCTGATCTCGTCCGCTCTGCTCATTCGGCCAGTCGACACGTGCTACGTGCGACATACGATGCAGTGGACACTGCTGGGCAGAGCTCAGCTTTCGCTGTAGGCCTACGGCGTCATGCTTGGCTCTGCGTGTCAGGTTTGGTCTCGGAGGTGCAATCTGCTATCCAGGAAGCACCCTTCCGGGGGTTGGTGCTTTTCGGGGGTGATCTCAAGGACATCATTACCGATTTGCAAGAGAAGGGGATGGCTCTGAAGTCAGTTGATTCCATGTACCATCCCCATCAGCAGCAGTGCCGTCCCTTTCGCAGACGGAATCGGCCAAAAGCGAAACCCCAGGAAAGCGGGCCACAAAACACCGGGCCCCTGCAGCTGCCAAGCCAAGCTCCCCCCGCCCAAAAAAGCAGCGGGTGCTTCAGCTGCGGCGCTGCCCCACACCACCTGACTCCTTTCCTCTCCCACTGCCTCTGGACTTCCTGGAGGAACCGGTAGGAGGGAGGTTTTCCTCCACCTTCTGGGATGGGAGAGGATAACCACAGATTCTTGGGTGCTCCAGCTCATAGCAGAAGGACACTCCATAGAGTTTCTTCAGAAACCACCCCGCCACCCCCCTCTGAAGTCATCGTATTCATGGGAACATCTTCCTTTGGTCCAGGAGGAAATCGCGGCTCTTCTGTTGAAGCAAGCGTTAGAGCCTGTCCCCCTTCATCTCCAGGGGATGGGTTACTATTCCCATTTCTTCCTGGTCCCAAAGAAGACAGGAGATCTCAGACCAATTTTAGATCTCAGTTCCCTGAATCTTTACGTAGAGTACAAAAGGTTCAGGGTGCTCTCTTTGCAGAGCCTTCTGCCCCTCCTCCAGCTGGGTCAATGGCTTTGTGCTCTGGATATGCAGGATGCTTATCTGCACATTCCCATTCGCCCATCTCATCGCAAATACCTTTGTTTTGCATTCCAGGGGGACCACTGCCAGTTCAAGGTGCTCCCGTTTGGTCTATCCTCTGCCCCCAGTATTTACCAAATGCCTAGCAGTGGTGGCGGCCCACCTCCGTACCAAGGGAGTGCAGGTTTTCCCTTACCTGGACGGCTGGCTCCTGGTAGCCTCATCCAGGGAGGAACTCCTGCGTTTCCTCTCCCTTACCCAGCAGGTTTTTGCCTGCCTGCCTGGGTATTACCATCAGCCATTCCAAGTCTCATCTGGACCCATCCCAGAGGCTACAGTTTATTGGGGCGATCCTCAATACGACCATAGGCAAGGCCTTCCTGCCTCCGGACAGGGCGGCCAGCCTTCAGACCCAAATAAGTCTGTTGTCCGACCGCAGGTTGGTCTCTGCGAGGTCGGTCCTTCGCCTTCTCGGGCTCATGGCAGCTGCTATCCCGACGGTACCTCGCGCTCGACTCCACATGAGGATCTCTCAGTGGACTCTATGCTCTCAGTGGGATCAGCTAGTGGACGACCTAGATCACGCAGTTCTGATCTCCTCGCCGATGATGAGAGACTTGCAATGGTGGATGGTTCGAGAGAACCTGTTTTGGGGAGTTCCTTTCTTTCATCCTCCCCCCTCCCAGACTCTAACCACAGACGCCTCAGGTGAAGGTTGGGGAGCCCATCTAGGCCCTCATCAGACCCAGGGCTCCTGGTCCAAGCTAGAACAAGCTCTTCACATCAGTGTGCTGGAGCTTCAGGCAGTGTTGTATGCTCTCCAAGCCCTTCACCAATACATCCTTCCCGGCCATCTAGCAGTACAGATGGACAGCATGTGCGTGGTGTGGTGCATCAACAAGCAGGGAGGGACTGGGTCTTACCCTCTATGCAGGTAGGCAATGAGGGTTTGGGATTGGGCAACACAACACGACCTTCACCTCACGGCAATTCACATTCCAGGAGTCGACAACACCCTGGCAGACAAGCTAAGTCGCTCTTCTGCTCTGACTCACGAGTGGGAACTGGACCAAGAGGTCCTAGACAATATCTTCCAACTTTGGGGAACACCACAGCTCGACCTGTTCGCATCCCCACTAAATGCAAAACTTCCTGTCTTCTGCTCGCTCATTCCAGAGCGAGGTGCTTTTTGGAGTGATGCTCTGTCTCTAGACTGGAAGGACAGATTCATCTATGCCTTTCCCCCAGTTCCACTTATCCCACAAGTCTTGCCGAAACTAGCTTCAGAAGGAGCGCGAATGATTCTGATCATTCCTTTTTGGCCCAGGCAAGTCTGGTTCTCTCTTCTACAACAATATTCAGAGGATCCTCCTCTTCCTCTTCCTCTATCTCGAGGTTTGTTGACCCATGATCAGGGGACCCTGGTCCATCCAGGCCTCAAATCCCTTCAACTGCATGCATGGCTCCTGCAGACCTAGACCAATGCCATTTTTGGAGTGTCTCCCAAAGTGGTGGAGATTTTAGTGGAGGCCAGAAAACCCTCCACCAGATCCACTTATGCCATGAAGTGGAAAAGATTCACTATTTGGGCCGCTTCCAAGAACATGGAATCTTTCTCCTGTTCAGCGGGGCTTCTGCTGGAGTATCTAAGTCATCTGTTTGACCTAGGTCTCAGCCATTCCTCTCTGAAGGTACACATGGCAGCCATTTCGGCCTCTCATGTTCCCTTCGCAGACAAGGCTTTTGCTCAACTGGAGGTCTCCAAGACCTTTCTCAGAGGGGTCCTCCATCTGAGGCCTCCCATCCATACTCCTGCTCCCCCTTGCGTCTTGAACTTTGTTCTCGAGAAACTTACTCTTCCTCCCTTTGAACCTGCAGCTTCTGCGGATTTGAAGTTCCTTTCATGGAAGATGCTGTTCTTGGTGGCCATTACTTCGGCTCGTAGAATCTCCGAGCTCCAGGCCCTGATGTATAAAATCCCCTACTTGATTTTTCACAAGGAACGAGTTGCTCTTCGCACAAATCCTAAGTTTCTACCTAAAGTAGTAGCTGAGTCTACCTTAAATCAGTCCATAGAGTCCCCTGCTTGTTTTACGCAGTACTCTAATCAAGGGGAGTATTTACTCCATACTATGGATGTTCACCGGATTCTGAGATACTACACCAACAGGACAAAGGATCTGAGAAAGACTGATCAGTTGTTCGTCTCTTTTGCTCACAAAAGGGAAGGCAATGCTGTTTCTAAGCAATGCCTGTCCAAGTGGTTGGCTCATTGCATCACTTTCTGTTATGACAAATACAACAAGACCCTCCCGGGTCAAGTCAGAGGCCACTCCACAAGAGGAGTAGCTGCCTCTGCGGCTTGTTTCAAGAATGTGTCTGCGGCAGACATATGCGCTGCCACCACCTTGACTTCAGTCCATACCTTCACGAAACACTACAGTTGGGGTGTTGCCTCTCACCGTAGAGCAGGCTTCAGGCTGGCTGTTTTGCAAGGCCTCCTATCTTGAGACTTGCACAACCAGTTCTACCTTTTGGAGTAGATTTCCTCCTCCTGGTGCCTCTCTTTGTTCCAGACTGCTTGGGATTCAGTCCTATATGTAATTACCTACTGCGAGAGCCCTCTCGAAGTAAGATAGTACAGTTACGTAAGAACTTACCATAACAGTAGATCTTCAAGAGAGGCTCTTGCAGTAGGTGATAACCTTCCTGCCCTCCATCCCCCTAGGCTTTTTCAGCTCCTTTTCCATTGAAGGAAATATCCGCTCCTCTCTCATCCGGCATCTTTCGGCCTGTGGCGGGAAAGAACTGGAAGGTGGGTGTCCGGGACTGCCCCTTTATACCGACGTCTGCTGACACCAGTCACCTGACGTGGGGGCGGTCCCTCGCCAGGGACTGCTAGCTAGAAATTTTTCCGTGGGGTCCCTGCCACCTGCCAGCGTCAGTCCTAGATGTAATTACCTACTGCAAGAGCCTCTCTCGAAGATCTACTGTTACGTTAAGTTCTTACGTAACTGTACTTTACCCATACAGGCAGATGCCTTCCTCTGCAGACTTCACTGTTTCTTTCCTTCAATTCTGTGAGCTGCAGTCTCCTTCTTGGTGGCCCTATACAGTATGCATACTTCTCCCTTCACAGTCTCTGTGCAGCTCCCTTCCTCACTCAGGCATATGAGAGGTCTGCTTCTCTCTACTGTCTCTCCAGACTGAGGATATGTTGGAAGATTCCTCAGTGAAAATCCAGCCAGTTTATCTCACGATTAATCCCAGGAGGCCCCTGATGAAGCCTTACTATGTCTAATGTGTAAAGTGCCGGGTCTAGTGCTGTTTGCTTTGTTTTCGCACCACTGATTTTGTGGACTATATATATGACTAGGTACTGTATCTGGGGCTCCAGTGTTTCTTTTTGTGCACTACTTTTTGTTTTCTGCCCCCTTTTGTACAGCCTCCAGTTTTTCTGACCACTCTGTGGTAGGGGCAACAGTGCGGCACATGGGCTTGCATATTCTGGAATTGTCAAATGAGGGAGATGCACACTGTAATTAAGTTGGTATCTATGAGGCTAGCACCATAGAAGGCATTCAAATAATTGTGATTTTAAATAAGCTGGGGAGGCAGTTTGATATACTGGGAAAAAGGTGTGGGAAGCTCCAGTTGAAATCTCATCACAGCTACAGTCTCACTTTATGAACTTGAGCAAGTTGCTTGACCTCCCTGTGCTAAAGTCCTGCTTAGCTGTAACACTGGTTAAAAGTAGGACCCCACTGTGAATGAGATATGGCATCTTAGCCAACCTAGCCAGGGTAATTAAGTTATAGCAAAAGAAATAAAAATAAAAAGCAAAGCCTTTTTATGGGCCTTTGGAACATTATTGTTGTTGATTGACTCAGAGAGGTCTCTTGGTTCGAGCGCTGGCTTGGGAACCAGCACATCATAAGAGCAAATCTCAGCAGAGCCAGATACTCATTGTGTGCCCTTGATCAAGTCACTTAACGTCTCTGTGCTCCAGTCCACCCAGCTGTGAAACTGGGTAGAAGAAGGGCCCCACTAAAAATGAGATATTGCATCTCGGCTGGGCTATCCTGGGTAAATAACTTGTAGAATAATGTCTCCCACCTCAAGCCATCAGTAATAAGAAGGGCCTCGCAGTAGTTGCTCAATGCATTGTGTCCTATCGCATAAGGCAGAAAAAGCATCGGGCATGTTCTTAAAGTCTGTGCATTGTAACCAGTCAATATTTGTATATTATGGTATTTCCTTGTCTTAGATGTTAACATAATGCACATGTAGCCATTGTTGAGGTCAGGGAAGGTTTTAATAAAAAAGAGATGTTTATTTCTGCTTTCAATTTGTTTATTTCTGCCTTGAATTTATATAAAGGGGAGGAATTGTTATTTAGATTTCTATTATCTCTTTTAGACTTATAATGGGTTATTTATTAGTTTTTACACTAGATTTCCTACCAGCTCTAACTTCTACTTTCGGTGTTCATGTAGGGGATAATTTAGGGGCAGCAATTGACAGCTTGTGAATTTATGATAGATCAGGTACTTATACTGATTTTCCCTTGCCCCCCCCAAATTTTAAATTATTTCCCCAGCCCCTAGGTACCTCTTAATAAATCCTCATGTAGTCTCTAGATTTGTTTTGAGATTTTACTTATTTAGAATCCGACTTATGGTCTTCCATTTCTTGGAGCCATAAAATAATGGTTTGAAAATTGATATCGCCCATTCTAAAATTTACGAATCTGTTATACAGAGACATTCTTTTTGTATTTTACTGCTACTCTCTGGTTCTGTTCTCTCCTATCCTGGTCCTGAGGGCAAGGGGGAACATTTAGAATGTTTACATAAAAAAACTTTGACCATTGTTCATCTTAATTTACAGAGTCTTCATTTAAAAAATTCTGAGTTTGAGGCCTGGGTTCATGAAGGCAAGTTTGATATAATTACACTTTCAGAAACCTGGCTTGCATCTAAGATTGATAATTCTTTTGTTGAGTTGCCTCATTGTGCGCTCTTCAGGAAGGGCAGACTGGGTAAAGGGCGGGGGCTAGTCTATGTAGGAAAATTGTTAAGGACTAAAGAAGTAATTTTTGATACAACTGAGTCCTCCTGTGAAAGTGTAACTATTGAGGTGGAGATTCATGATTTAAAAAAAAATTTTCAGTTTATTCTCCCCTGGTTGTGTTGATGATTGTTGTTTTTTCTTACGTGAAGTTAAGAAAACGGTTCCTCCCAATAGACAGTGGATCTTAATTGTAATTGGGTAGATGAGAATAAAAAGACTCTCAGGGAATGTATAACTGAACTCGGTTTGGAACAAATTATTTCTGACCCCACTAGAATCAGTTATAGGACAGGTTCTGAGACTCCAAGACCATCCTGGATCTAATTTGTGTCACTTATCCCAATATGATCTGTAACTCTACTGTTCTTCCAGATAATCTGAGTGATCACGCACCAGTTTTTTGTACCCTTGATTTAAATAGGATTAGAGTTGCTCCCTCTATTACAGAATTTCATAAACTAAATTCTGATTTGGCCAATGTTTTCAGTGAAAAAACTGCATGCACCGATTGGACCTTTTTAAAAAAATATATAATTGATATTGATTCGGCATACTCTAAATTTTGCTTAACTTTTATTGAAATTTGTAACTCTGACTTTCCAGTGAAAAAGTTAAAGATAAAAGGAAAGAACAATGTGTGGGTTACTGGGGAATTAATTGAGATGTTTCATAGAAGTAATAAGTGTTGTAAAGAATATAATAAAAATAGGGACTTAAATTTGTTAACTCAATATAAACAATTAAGGAATAAGTGTAAAGCAGCCTGCAGGAATGCAAAGATTAATTTTTTTGACAAACCACAACGGAGTAATTTGGGTGAGTCAAAGAAAAGTTTGGCAAACTCTAAATCAATTGTTGGGTGGAAAGAATATTAATTCCTATTTTGCAATTGAGATGAATAAACAATTGATAGATTCTCCTATTGAGGTTGCAAGGATGTTTAATGAGTTTTTTGATAACTTGGAGGATTATAGAAAAAACGTTTCCACTCAAGAACCTGTCTCTTTTCAATTTTGATGCTAATAATAATATCTCCCATTTTTATTTTACATTTCTTACACCCCCAGTGGTTATGGAGTATATTCAAAAAAGCAGCCCTAAACCTCTAATTGGATTAGATCAAATTAACTTTCAGTTAATTAAAAATACTATCTCACTTCCTCTTACACATCTATTTTATTATTCTGTGTGTCAAGGATTATTTCCAAATTGTTGGAAAAAAGCTTTAATAAATCCTGTCCATAAATCTGGACCCAGGAGTATTTTGTCCAGTTACCACCCTATTTCGTTACTACTTCTAAACTTTTAGAGAATTGTCTTCAATCAGGTAAATGACTACCCAGCATGGTTTTTAGAACTGGTTATAATACTGAAACGACCTTGGTGGGGTTCAAGGACTATGTCCATGGGGTCCTTGATAAGGGGCTCTTTGTGGCTTCAGTCTTTGTTGGCCTCACCAAGGCCTGCAACTTGGTTGAATCACGAGCAGTTGTGCTCGATGTTGAGCCAGGGCTTTTCATCTCATTCCATTCTTTGGTTTGGCAGTTATTTACGGGGGAAATCCCACTGCACAGTAATTGAATGGGCTAAATCTGATTTTTAGGGAAATATGGTGTGGGGTTCCTCAGGGTTCCCTTTTAGGCCCTTTATTGTTTTCTATTTTTCTGAATTCTTTACACTTGGTTTGTTCATCTTCTAATTTAATTCTTTATGCAGATGATGCTATGTTGTTTAATTCAGATAATGATTTCGCCTATTTGCAAAAGACTCTCCAAAGTGTCTTCCATAGTGTCCATGATTGTTTTTTGTCCCATAAAGTACTACTTTTTTCTAAAAAAAAAAAAGCAAATACATGTTTTTTTTTCATGCTCCACTAGATCACTGCCACATACTATCCACATTTCTGATCTAAATGGGTTTTACATTGATTATGTGGAAAATTTTTGTTATTTGGGTATAATTTTGGATAGTATTTTGTCCTTCCATCTTCATGTTACCCAGCTAATTAAGGTAATTCATGACAGATTGAGTATGTTGTATAGAATGAACCAATGTTTGGTTTCTGAATAGCGAAGGTTATTGGCCAGTAGTTTGCTTGTGTCTAAACTTGATTATGAAAGTATTTTTTATCGACATTGGACTGAAAATCTTTTCAGTAGGTTAAACATGCTTTATAATTCCATTTATAGGTTTGCTACTGGTCTATGGGCCTTGACGCATCATTGTTTGCTTTATGACAGTATGGGATGTTTTCCATTTAAGGAATGTGTTGAATTTAGGGATTTGATTTTTATGCATAAAATTGTCTTTGAACTTATGCCTAATACTATTTGTGAGAAATTTCCTCAGTGTGTGAATGCTTTTTCCACTAGGTCTGAAAACAAATGTGTATTTTCCATTCCGCGTTTTAATTTAGCTTTTGATCAGAGATATTTTAAATACAATGCAATCATTTTTACGATAATTTGCCTATGTCTGTTATCAATGTTATATGTCTGTCTTCATTTAAATCAGGTGTGTACAGTCAGTTGTTGGATTGCAATTGTGTCTGTATCGTATAATGTCTGTTGTATTTCATGTATTTTATGTACTGGTCACTGTGAAAAATTACATTTTTACTAATCTGTTAACCAGTTTAAATAAAAATAAATGTTCAGAGGGTTCAGCACTTGAGCTACCAGTTCCAAGCTGATTAATAGCTTAGGGGGCAAGAGCTACAAAGTGAGATTGAACATACATTATTCGGCTTTTAAGAAATGGATGAGAGCGGACATGTTTACAATAAATGGGATAGACAAGATGGAGTATACAGCCAATCTTCATCAAGGATATCTATTTAATCAGGCCACACCTTTGGAACTATACCTGCATCAGCACTAGGACTACATAGCAACTTTGCAAGCCAGGGGCCACCCATGACAACGTCATGCGCAAGCATCTGCATAAGAGTGAGTGACCCCACCTCTCCTCAGTTATTTTCCTGATGATCATACTCATTAGACCTGCCATGGAAATGTCAATCGCTAGCCATCGTTTTTTAATTTTCTAACCGTAAATAAACCCTAATTTAGTGATTTTCAGCCCTTCCACATGACACTAAAAGAACTATCAAAATGATTCTGGTATTGTGTGAGTGCAGAGAAAAGATTTACAAGAATAACACACATGAGGTGTGTGTCTGCTGCTTGGATCTCTCTCACAATGTTAAAATGTGTGAGATTTGTAGGGGCTTCTACTCCGCAACCAGGTGTTGTCGGAAAGGAGCACTGGAAAAGTTCGTTTTGAAGAAAACTTTGGCAGTGATGGAGAAGCAAATGCAAGAAAAATCCATGTTGCCTGCCCTGTCAACCAATTTGCAGTCAAAACAGAGAGAAAAGTAGTCAAGAAGCCACAAACATAAGTACTGGGAACAGGAAAATGCCTCCCAAACAAGACCTAGGTAACTGTTGCGACCACCAGGTAACCGTTTTACCTCATCATCATCATCTGCTTCGGCAGCGGTGACAACAGTCCCCTGACCATCGACCAGACACCGAGGTTGGGGCTTGGCTTAGGCACTGCCAGGCGTATTACAAACGGTACATTTCCTTCATCACTGGGTCTTCACTCACCATCGACTTTAACACTCACAACCCCTACTATAGGCATTGTCGATGCACAAGCAGTGCTGATGTTGTTTTTGGAAATGATGCAATGCTTACTACCAAGCTTACCTGATCAGCCTGTTCTGACATTGACAGGAAACACTGCTTCTCAGACCCTGTCGACACTGCAAACCAGCACACTGCAAAAGAGATCTCCTGAACTGCAGCCAGCATCGCTGGTGTGGTCTTTTCCCATCACTGAGGGAGATGATGACAAGGTGGGATCTAATCCAGACCTCATAATGGAGGAGGATTATGGGAAGGAGGAAGGACATGCTGAAGACCAGAATTTACCTGGCATCACCTCCACCTTATCTTCCTGCAGTGAGGACTCTGTGGTGAACAACACCAGTTCACCCCCAGAGGATAGCTGTTTTCAGTCCATGATGCAGAAAATGCAGGCTGCTATGGGTTTCACTTTGATGGAGGAAGATTCTACAAAGAAGAATTTACTGGAGTTCTTGGAGGTGCCAGAAACTCCATCCATTGTCATTTCTCCATTATACCCAGCTATGGAGGATGCTATGTATGACGTTTGGTATACACGAAATGCCATACCAGCTGTACCTAGAAAGGCTGATAAGATGTACCCTGCACCATCTAATAAGCCATACTATGCCAACTAGCCAGAAACTGTTTCTGTAATGATCACAGCTGCCCATGGTAGATCCAAGGCACACAAATACATGAGCTCCGTCCCTCCTGACAAGGAATCCAGGAGGTTGGATGTCATAAGAAACTACACTTATGCTTCTGCCTCATTAGGCCTGCATGGTTCCATGTCATAGCAGCGATTGCGGAATAGCGATCACCGTTAGGGCGAGTGTACATCACCACACATGAATTTCGGCAATGCGCACTCGTGGTGAAGAGCAAGAGGGAGCCCGAGATCTAGGGAAGTTTATTTAATGCGGGTGGCTGCACCCCTCACTAATGGATTCTCAACTCCAAAGGGGTGCATGTTGGGGGGGAGGGTGAAATATTTTAAATAATTAAAAGCCGCCTGCCACAAAAAAAAAAGCACCGGACCCGCACCCTGCACCTCCCAACCAACCATCCTCCCTACCATGCCACGGGACCAGCTCAGCAGCTGCCTGCTACATCCCTCCACATACCTTCCCTCCTGACTCTGCGTGTGTATCTGTAGCGTGCACTTCCATCGCCCTACCTCGCCCACCCTGGTATCCGGTTACCCCCCCCCACACACACACACACACCAGGTAGCCCTGAACACAGGCGCCATAATTGAGTCACCATTTTTGTAGGCGCTCAATTGCGGTCGCCTTGTTCATGGGTTATCTGCTTGCATACTGCAAACTACCAGGCCCACATGATTAAATACCAAAATACCCTATGGAAAAGTGCCAAGGCTGCAGCACAGGCCTTACCTGAGGTTAATGCCAAAACTGAGTTACTTAAAACTGACTGCAGATGCTGAGGTGGGTAAACATTTAATCTACTCAGCCTATGATGTTTCAGATGCCTCTGCTAGGGCAGCCACCTTAGGCATTTGCATGAGGCACTCACTATTCTTGGCTTAGAGTAGCTGGCTTTGCCAATGCTGTCCAGCAGCCAGTTTTGAATGCTCCTTTTAGGGGCAACAAACTGTTTGGATATGGTGTTGAAGATGCATTAAAAGGCCTTCAATCATGTAGAATGACACTGAGGTCAGTCAAGTCCCTGTACCCCACACCAGGCAGGGGTAGGGGCAGAGGTCAGTTTTGTCAGCCCCATTGCTAGAGAGGTGGCACACAGACCTGTAGACAACAAGGAGGAGGTAGTGGTGCTGGAGCCTTGCCAGTCCCCTCCCCCCAGGTGCCCATTCAGTATTACCTAAAGATGGTGGAGCTGGTGGTGTTGCCCCCATTGGTTCAGACTGACTCGCAGCAGTAACCCCCCCAATTACCATTTCCCCCAGTGGTGCTTGTAGGGGGTTGTCTCTCTCCCTTAATGTGAGTCAATGGAGGGAGATCACTACAGATGAATAGGTACTGGACGTTATTGCAAAAGGTCATGCTCTGGTGCTTCTGGATACCCCTCCAGATCCACCTGTCTCAACTTATCCCCTGGGACACATACCCCTGCTGACATAAGAGGTGCAGGGCTTACCCAATGAATGTGCCACAGAACATGTGCCGTTCAGACAGAAGAAGAGAGGATTCTATTCCAGAAATATCCAAGTCCCCAAGTGGACAGGAGATCTGAGGCCTGTATTAAACCTGAGAGACCTCATCTTCTACGTAGAATACAAGAAGTTTCATATAGCTTCTCTGAAAATGAATTCTCCTGTTGCAAACAGTGGACTGAATATGCTTCTTAGACATGAAGGATGCTAACCTTCATATAAAAAAATCAGGAAGCCCCACAGAAAATATGTGACATTTATGCTGGAAGGAAAGCATTACAAGTTTAGAGTATTGCCCTTTGGCTTATCCTCTGCGTCATGGGTCTTTACCAAATGCTTGGCAGTGGTAGCAGCAGCACTCTGCCAGGAAGGCCTCTATGTGTTTCCCTGCCTTGTCAATTGGCTCTTAAAGGCCCACTCCAGGGATCAACTACTGCTCACCCTGGATCGAACCAGGAAATTGTTAAACAGTCTAGGGGTGACAGTCAATCTGCCAAAGTCAGTAGTGACCCCCTGCCAAAGACTACAGTACATAGGGACAGTGTTTGGCACAGATATGGGCTGTGCATTCCTGCCCCTGAACAGGGCAGAATGCCTCATTGCTCAAGTACAAATGATGTACCACAGTCAGAATGTCCAACAAGGACTTTGCTGTGCCTTCTGGGACTTATGACAGCAGCCACCGTAACTGTACCACTGGCCCGCTTGCATACGAGGATCCCAAAGTGGACCTCAAGAGTCCAGTGGAACCAGTCAAATGACGACCTACACAAACAGGTGTTAGTTACGTCTCCCTTGAGGAAAGTACTGACATGGTGGATGGACCATGAAAACTTGCTAAGGGAGTGCCTTTCACAGTTTCATTTTTTTTTTTTTTTTACTTTTTGTTTATGCTCCCTTCGCACCACCCCATTGGAAGTCACCAGTGGCATTCTTTTCTTACATGGAGTCCATGGATGATCCTTCATGTGGCCTTGGCTGTTCCCCCAGGCGGGGACGAGGTAGGGCCTGTACACCCCAAACTTTCAACTTTCGTCGGGACACTCCAGCGGGACAGGCTGGGAGGAGAGTTGGGAGTCTGTGCCATGTGCTCCATCTTCCCGGTGAACAGGGAGCCATTTTTGGTGTTTTCCTTCCTTGGCATGACATGCGCCCTGACGTCAAGGCACAATCGCTGACTTCTGTCATGCCTCCCCCCTTCAGTGGCTACAGAGCTTGCCATACCTCTGGCCTCCACCAGAGGCCAGTCAGGCACCAAGCCTCATCCCCCCTCCCTCCCCAGAGAAAGCGAGTGATCCTCGGACGCCCAAGCCTCCTCCCCCCAGGCGGCCCTCTGTCTCCCCAGGTATGTTCCCGAACATGGGTCAGCGGCAGCATGAGTGGTAGTGCTACCGCTGTGTCGTTGAGCTGGCCACATTCACAGCTCCAATCCCAACACATATTATCATCTCGGATGCATCAGGATCTGGGTGGTGAATGTACCTGGGATCCCACCAAATACATGGTACTTGGACCCAGGTGGAGACCAGATTGCATTTCAATGTCCTGGAAATGAGAGCTGTCCTATACAGTCTCCAGGCATTTCAAGAGCATCTGACTCCGGGTCCTCTGCTAACACAGACTGACAAGGTTAGTATGATGCATTACATCAACAAATAAGGAGGGATTTGCAGGCCTGTTGGCAAAGTGGTTGGATTTCCACTTGCAATGACAGCAACCCAGGTTCAGGAACGGACACGCAGCGCTGGATGGCTGGCTGGGGGGAAGGAGAAAGCTTGAGTATCAGATAACTGTTTGCCTTCTCTCGGGGGGGTGGAGGGTGGGGACATAACCTGGTGCTTGTTGACTCCTGGCGGGGGCCAGGAGTACGGCAATGCATTGGGTCCCGCTGACTGGACGTTAGTGGCACACCATGCCTCCAGGGAGAAAACTGGGAAACTGTGCTGTGTGGCCAACTGGATGATGGTCGCTGGCTTCCGCTGTCATAGAAACAGAATTTAATGGCAGATAAGGACCTCTTGGCCCACCTAGTCTGCCCATTTCCCTACCTAACAGATAAGCTGCAGATCCTAGTTAACCAACCGCCTACTTCCTCCTACCCCTCACTAGAATTGCCTTATGTCTGTCCCATGCATTCTTGAATTCCCCCACAGTTTTTGACTCTATGACCTCCTCAGGAAGGCTGTTCCATGCATCTACAACCCTCTCTGTGAAGAAATACTTCCTCACATTACCTCTGAGCCATCCCCTCTCTGTCTTCAAATTGTGCCCTCTTGTTCTTGCACATCTCTTTTTTTGAAAGATGCTACCTTCTTGGACTCTGTTGATTCCCTTGAGGTATTTGAAAGTTTCTATCATGTCCCCCCTCTCCCTCCTTTCCTCAAGGCCATACATCTTAAGCTCCTTTAGTTTTCCTTCATATGTCTTCTGGTGCAGACCCTGCACCATTTTGTTTGCCCTCCTCTGGACAGCCTCCACCCTGTCTATGTCTTTGCGGAGATGGGGTCTCCAGAACTGTACACAGTACTCCAGGTGTGGTCTTACCAACTGTCTGTGCAGAGGGCCAACAACTTCCTGTTTTCTACTGGTGATGCCTCTCCCTATGCATCCCAGTATCCCCCAGCCCTCCTTACTGCCTTCTCACATTGGTGGCCCACCTTTAGGTCGTCTGATATGACTACCCCAGGTCCTTTCCATTTTGTTGTTGTCAGTATCTCACCCTCATTGTGTACTCTTGCCCTGGGTTTTTGTTTCTCAGGTGCATTACTTTGCACTTCTTTGCATTGAATCTAAGCTGCCATACATTTGACCATTCCTCCAACCTTGCCAAGTGCCTTTTCATCCTTTCCACCCCACCTTGCATATCAACCCTGTTACAGATCTTTGTGTCATCTGCAAAGAGACATACCTTCCCCTCCAGTCCCTCCACAATGTCACTTATAAAGACATTAAAAAGGACCAGCTCCAGTACTGAACCCTGCAGTACCCCACTAGTAACCCTCCTTTCTTCACTGTGGACTCCATTTACTATAACCCGCTGTGTCCTGTTGTCCAGCCAATGTTTTATCCAGGCTACCACCTGGGACCCACTCCCAGGCTGGCTAATTTGTTTATTAATCTTTTGTGTGGGACTGTGTCAAATGCCTTACTAAAGTCCAGGTTGGGCATGTCCACAGCCCCTCCCTAGTCTACTACTTTGGTCACCCAGTCAAAGAAATCAATTAGATTTGTTTGACATGACCTTCCTGCTGTGAATCCATGCTGCCTTGGGTCCTGTGCCCTACTGGCCTCAACGTACTCAACAATTCTTTCCTTCTGAAGTGATTCCATCATTTTCCCTACCACTGAGGTCAAACTGACAGGTCTGTAGTTTCCTGCCTCTGTCTTGCTCCCACTTTTGTGAAGGGGAATCACATCCACCCTTCTCCAGTCCTCAGGTACCACACCATCCTCCCATAATTTATTAAAGAGGGTAGTCAGTGGTGTTACTAGTTCTTCCCTTAGTTCTTTAAGAATTCTGGGGTGAATCCCATCAGGCCCCATTGCTTTATCCACCTTCAGTTTAAAGAGTTCTTTCAGAACCCTTTCTTCTGTGAAAGGGCTAATATTAACCCCCCTATCCAAAGTGCTTCTATTGACTGGATAAAGTCTCCCCCCCTGCTTTTCCATTGTGAACACTGAGCAGAAACATTCGTTCAGTATCCCTGCTTTTTCACTGTCGCTGTCTGCCCAACCACTTTCCTCTTTATTCAGCCTCAGTATCCCTGCCTTCGTCTTTCTTTGCTCCCTAATGTACCTATAAAGGTTTTATCCCCTTAACTGAGTTGGCTATCTTTTCCTCAGTTTGGGCCTTTACTATTCTGACTGCCTTCCCCGCTTCCTTCTGTTTTAACTGGTACAGTTCTCTGTCCTGTTCCTTCTGTGTTTCCTTATACTTCCTGAATGCTGTCTTTTTCTCCCTTACCTTCCCTGCCACTTTTTTGAGAACCATAGTGGGGTTTTATTTCTGTTTTGATTTGTTTATTTGCTTCACACAAAGGCTTGTTGCCTCTGTGATGGCAGTTTTGATGTTTCCCCATTGTTGCTCCACCCCAACTTCTTGTGTGTTTGCTAGTGCTTTTCTGAGGCACTCTCCCATTTTGACAGAATCAGCCCTCCTGAAGTCCAGTACCTTCACTTTTGTGTGACTTGACTCTACAGGTAAGTTTGTCGTGAACCACACCGTTTAGTGGTCGCTTGTTCCCAGATGGTAACCACTTCAAGATCAGAGATCCTCTCTCCTTCCCTATTTAAGAATACAAGGTCTAAGATTGCTTCTTCCTGAGTGGGTTCCAAAACTAGCTGTCTGAGGCATGCCCCCTGTAGGGCTTCGAGAATGGCTCTGCTCTTGGATGTGGCTGCAGCAAAGGTGCTCTAGTTAACATCTGGCATATTCAGGTCCCTCATCAGCAATATCTTACCTTTCTCTGCCATCCCAAGGATTCCTTCTATCATTTCCTTGTCCATTTCCTCCCCCCGAGATGGGGGTCTGTATCTAACCGCTGTGCTGTGTGGAGCCATTTCCAGTCTCCAGGGTGACCCACAGTGCCTCCTCTCCTCCCTGTTTACCCTTTAGTTCTGTTGCTTTGATCCCTTCCCTTACATAGAGAACTACTCCTCCTCCTCCTCTTCTTCTTTCCCTGTCCCTCTTGTAGATTGTGTACCCTGGTATGTTGCTATCCCGGTCATGGTTCTCTGTGTACCATGTTTCTGTGACTGCCACGATATCCAGGCATCCCTCTTCCATCAAGGCCACCATTTTGGGGAGCTTTTTACCTAGACTACGGGCATTGGTACTCATTACCCTCCATTTTTTTCTGGCTTTATTTCTTTTTGCCCCATCCCTGTCCTTACTGCCTTTGTCTTTTTCTCCATTTACCCCTGCCCTTATCCCTATCAAGTGCTCTATCTTGGTGTTTACCTCGCTAACTACCCTGATTTTGGGGGGGGGGGCTAGGATTTCCCTTCTCCTTTTCAGTGCCTCCTCCCTTGGCTAGTTTAAATGCTTGCCAATGAAGCATTTAAACCTATCACCTAGGATCTTGGTTCCCTTCCAGGATAGATGCAGACCATCACGCATGTATAGGCCTGCACCCCTTCAGGTGGAGCCCCAGTCCCCAGTGAAGCCAAATCCCTGAGCTCTACACTAGTTTTCAACCAGTCATTGAATCCCATGGTGCGGAGTACCCTAGCCTTATCCGTGCCATAGACAGGTAGCACTTTCGAGAAAGTTACCGTGCGTGCTACTTGTCTAAGGCCCCTCTCCAACTCCACAAACTCCTGTTGCACTGCTGATCCCATTCTCAGCCAGGTCATTCATCCCTAGGTGGATAATGACATCCAGCTCACTCCCCCTTGCAGCTGCTCCCACGATCCTGAGGATTTGTTTCCTATCCCTCCAAGCCATGGTGCCAGGCAGGAACCTTACCTCCCTTTCCCTTCCCTCCCCCAGTTTTACCCCACTAACAATCAAGTCCCCCACCAGGAATTGTTTCTTTTCCCTGTGGGGTCCTGTGCCACCCACCTGTGGGTTTCCATTGTGGAGGTTCCCAGCATCCTCCTTGGTCTCCACTGTGGGTGCCTCCATAGGGGAACCATGCTCCACCAGAGTGGCAAATGAATTGTGGAGAGACACAACTGGAGGGATGCGCCTCTGTTGCTCAAGTACAAACCTCTGTTCAAGTACCTCAAGGGAATCAACAAAGTCCAAAAGGGTAGCATCTTTCAAAAAAAGAGGTGTGCAAGAACAAGAGGGCACAATTTGAAGATGGGGGTGGCTCAGAGGTAATTTAAGGAAGTATTTTTTCACAGAGAGGGTTGTGGATGCATGGAACGGCCTTCCGGAGAAGGTTGTGGAGTCAAAATCAGTGGTGGAATTCAAGCATGCATGGGACAGTCATAAGGCCATTCTAGGGGGTGGGGGTAGGAAGAAGTAGGCTGCTGGTTAACTAGGATCTGCAGCTTATCCAGACTGGGTGGGCCAAGCAGCCCTCATCCTCCGTCAAATTCTATGTTCCACCACCCTCACCCTGCCTGAGCCCACCGTGGTCCAATCACTCCTCTTTCTTGGCAACCTCTGAGGTAATGGCAGTGGCCGGGTGGGGGAGCAGGTTTTCTGAATCATTGCCAGGTCAGCATGGAGACGAGCAACCTCCTCCCTCAGACCAGAGAGGTGCCTGCAAATAAGGTAGCAATGCAGTTTCCAGAATGTCTCCTGGAAGACTGGTGCTCCACAGCCAGTACATTGCACCACTCCCCACATGTCTGTGTCCCTTCCTTCACAGAAGCCCTGGACAGCCCAAAGACAACTTCAGCAGCACCTGGGCCAAAGACTGAGTGCGCTGGCCTGCCCCCACCAGCGCCTTCTCCCTCAAGGAGGGACTCATCTAGTGAAGGGTTACTGGGGGGCTGCTATCCGGGCAAGGGTGCCAGCGGGGCCTAAGTGGGCCAAAGGAGTGGCCGGCCAGGAACCAGAGAGGAGCAAAAAAATAAAATGAAGGACTCATTCTTATCTGCTGTGCAGGGAAGCAAGTAGAGTATGGTATTGGGCTCTGGAACACGGCCTAGAACTATCAATCTTGCATCTTCCAAGTGTCCAAGACATCTTAGCAGACAAGTTAAGCTGGCTACAGTCCAGAGTGCACTAATGGGAACTGCTGACCTTAGCAGTGGAAGACCGCTTCGCAAGGTGGATCATCCTGAGTTGGACCTTTTTCCATCCCCACACAATGCAAAACTACTGTATTTTTGCTTGCTCGTTTCAGGCCCTGGAGTTTTCTGGCAAGATGCATTATCGATCTCATGGAAAGGGAGGTTTCTGTACACCTTTCTTATAATACAGAGAGTACTTCTCAAACTGAAGATGGAGGGGGGCAGCCCTCATCCTCATTAATCCCCTATGGCATCAGCAGATCTAGTATCCCCTGCTACAGCAGTTGCCAGTGGAACCCCCAGTACCTCTGCCACTATGCAGAGGCCTGTTGTCACAGAACAATGAGTCTGTGGTCCATCTGGACCTGATGTCCCCTACATCTGCATGCATGGCTGCTGATGACATAACCATGGCACGATTTGGAGTATCACCTTAAAGTGGCTGATGTTCTAGTGGCTGCCAGAAAACCCTCCACCAGACATATCTATTTTCTGATGTGGAAGCAGTTTACGTTGAGGGCCGCTTCCAAGCCACTGGATCTATTTACCCATCTGGTTAGTGTAGTGCTGGAATACTTGCTGTCCCTGTCAGACTCCAGCCTTCAGTATTCCTCACTCAGGGTGCATTTAGCTGCTATTTCAGCCTTTCATTCCCTGTGGATGGACATATGGTTGCCCAATAAGAGGTATCTCATGCTTTTCTAAGAGGTATATTGCATATGGAACCCCCCCATTATAAATCCAGTCTCACCTTGGGACCTGAAATTTGTGTTAGACAAGCTTACTTTGGCTCCTTTTGAGCCAGTCACAGGCTGTGGCTTGCGCTTCCTTTCATGGAAAGCGTTATTTTTAGTTGCAGTCAATTCTACTTAAAGGATTTCAGAGCTGCAGACTGTAATGTGTGAGCCTCCCTATTTGATTTTCCATAAAACAGAGTGTCTTTATATACAAATACTAAGTTCTTACCAAAGGTGGTGCCTGAATTTACTTTGAATCAAACCATCCACTTTCCAGTATGCCAATCCAGGGGAAGCATTACTCCGAACTTTGGATGTACATGGAATTCTCAGATATTATGTGAACCTCACCAAGATCTGCAGACAGTCCTCTCAGCTTTTTGGTTTGTTTGCCTCTGGGAAAGAGGGCACTCCTGTGTCCAAACAGCACCTGTCAAAATGGCTGACACATTGTATTATGTTCTGTTATAGGAAGTATGGTAAGGACTTTCCTGGAGTGGCTTGTGGACATTCCACAAGAGGCATGGCCACTTCTGTTGCTTGTTTTGGGAATGTCTCAGCTGCTGAGATTTGTGCAGCTGCCACATGGAGCACTGTGCACACCTTCACTAAACATTACAGTCTGAACATTGTGTCTTGCAGAAGAACAGGATTTGGCCTGGCTGTATTACAGGGCCTGCTTTCATTAACATATATAGTATGTACCATCCACCCAGACTGTCAGTTTTTTTTTTGGTACTGCTTCGGACTTGTTCCAGAGGTGTGGCCTGATGAAAGAGATATCCTTGAAGAAGACAGAACAGTTACTTACGTACCGTAACAGTAGATCTTCGAGAGAATCTCATCAGGCCATGCCATCCCACCCTCTTTCCCCCGTAGGGATATGGCAATGGATTTCCTGCCTTGTTTCATTTCAAAGCTGCCTTTTCCAACACTCATTGTTGCCTGGTATGCTGGGGTGCTGACTTTATCTCCTGGTTCCCCATAGAGAGATTCTCCAAGCATAATCTCTGGCAGGGATCCTAGGAGAGATGGGGCCGCCCATGTTTATGTAGACACTGACGCATTACGTCATCATGGGCAGTCCGTGACTTGCAAAGTTTCCATGTGATCCTAGCGCTGACGTGGATATAGTTACAAAGGTGTGGCCTGATAAAAGAGATTCTCTTGAAGATTACAGTACATACATAACTGTTCTTCTGAGCTGGTGCATATAAGCAGAATCAGATGACATGCACTCAAATGAAGGGCAGGCTAAGGAGAAACATTACAAAGCATTACTTTACAGAAAGAATAGTTAACTTGTGGATGAGGCTACCTGGAGAGATTGTGGAAACTAGCACTGTTCAGGTTTTTGAAGCAGGACTGGACAGATTCCTCTGGGAGTGTGGCACTGAGACTTACACAGCATCACTAAGAGGGTAGCATCCTGGCTGATAAAAACTTGGGTTTGTGTTCATACTCAAATTGGGTGCAGTCAATGCAGTGCAGCAGGAGGGGCAGGCAAGACGGACCCCATATACCTTCTGTCATTTCAATTGTGTGTGACTATGTGCAATTATCTTTCATGGTTGTGCATATGTATACCTACTATAGTCAGAAAATAGTAGAGATAACTGGTATAT
The DNA here is from genome assembly GCA_016271365.2 of Neoceratodus forsteri. Taxonomy (NCBI): domain Eukaryota; kingdom Metazoa; phylum Chordata; order Ceratodontiformes; family Ceratodontidae; genus Neoceratodus; species Neoceratodus forsteri. The sequence continues at coordinate 760,670,079 of CM057456.1, read as the reverse complement.
TTAGTTGTTGGAAAAGTTTTGCTGACCTGAGAGATCCGGTCAAAATTTTACTTCATAATTTTTATTTTATGGTGATTGTGAAAGGAAACTTAATGAGATAATAATAGACATTAATGGTGATAGAAATGATGTACTAAGTGATGTTATGACTCTAATGGAGAATGAGCTTTGGCAGGTCACTTCAGTTCTTAGCACAGAAGAGCAACTCTCTCTCTCCTCTCCCCTCACCCCAAAAAAAATAGATAATGTTGAGAACTGGAAATAGTTTACTGGTAGCAACGGCATGCTTTCTGTTGCTTCATGTTGAACTGGTTCAGCAGGCAGTTGAGAAGAAAAGCAGTATTTCCTTCAGACAAAGTGAGAATGAAGGCATTTGTAAAACAACATAGGCATGATACAGGGAAGTCCACCTCAGGCCTGAGGATCAGATCCCTTCCCACGGGATGTCCTCTCCGTCCTGGTGAAAACCCTTCACTTTACCCCTGGGAAACTGTGCTCGCAAAGGTTTGATTCCTTCCCCTCCATGGTGAAGGCATGTCCTGAGGGCTGAGGTCGGACTATGCTGGAATGAAACTCCTTCATAAGCAAAGTATCAGATTTCGTGTCGCCTGATGGCATAGGTAACACTGCACTCATGTGCCCAGGCAGGGGTCTACAGTGGGAACAGATGCCCTAGCCTGAGTCCTGAGCCAGCTTTTGGCAAGCACCTTGTGTGCCCACCCCCACTGTTCTGTAAGGCACTCTGTCAATCTGTGACCACACTGGCAGTGCCTGCAAGGCCACACACAGTCTGTACCCAGCCAGAGGCACTGGGCAGTCTCTCCAATGTGCCTGTTGCCACACAGCAAGAAGTACCTGGGAGACAGGATGCCCATACTGTCCTAAAGGAACCTGCACCTTTCTATGCCTAGTGCAGGGCCCTTCTGTCTTTCCAGCTTCCTAAGCTCACTATTTCTTGCCTAACGGTGCCTTATAAACACTACTACATATGGTTTCTTGTGTAGTCCCTGCACCATTTTGGTAGCCCTCCTCTGGACCACTTTCTTGATGTCCTTGCGGAGGTGTGGCCTCCAGGATGGGGCACAGTAGTCCAGGTGGAATCTAAGAAGTGATTGATACAAAAACAACACCACTTCCCTTCTCCTGCTAGAAATCCCCCTCCCTGTGCACCCCAGCATCCGCTACACCTTTCCACATTGCCCTGCCACTTTGAGATCATCAGATATTATTACCCTCATGGTCCCTCTCTTGCTTGGTAACTGTAGGTACCTCCCCCCATCTTGTACACAGCCCTTGCATTTCCCTGCCCTGGGTGCGACTTTGCACTTCAGGGGCGTAGCTACAAGGGTGCAGGGGGTGCAGTCGCACCCAGGCCTATGAGGTTTGAGGGGCTCAAATCATAATTTTGATGTCTATTCAAAACCAGGGGGGTCCTATAACATACACTTGCACCCAGGCCCTCTGGGAATTTGCTACGCTACTGTTGCACTTGTGGAATTGAAACCAAGCTGCCACTCACTATACCACTTCTCTAGCTTCCCCAGATTCCATTGCATTCTCTCTAACCCCTTCTGGGTGTCTACCCTGTTGCAGATTTTTATGTCATCTGCAGGTCTCTACTGCAAACTTCTGACCAGAAGTTGCAGAAGAAACCTTGCTGCAGTGTTGTTGACTATCTGCAGGTGATGCTGTAGAGCACAATGGTAGAGTGGAGTACAGTAGTCTGATCTTGTTCATGAGCTATGTAAAAATCAGAGTAAAGTTTGTACTTTTTGTGGTATGCACCTTTTTTTCATGAAGATTTCAGTAGGCTTCTATGGACAATAATGCAGGTATGATTATGCAATAAGGCACTTCAAGGGGTGCAGTGTAGTTGGGTACGGCCTGCCTCTGGTGGGTTGAAGCGTGAGTCGAAGCCGGATGCTTTCACCACCTGAGAAGGGCTGGTATTTATTTAAAAGTTTAACCAAAAAGGCACACTGAGCAGAGTACTGCTCGATTCCAGGTGCATCCTGGGGGAAGGGGGACAATAGGAGACAGAAACATACAAGCAAGTACAGTAACAGCACAGATACATCGCTAGTTAGACACATAGCTTGGAAATACATTTGATCATACATATTTACATTTGGAGATTTTCATTGAGATTTGCAGCTACTGACAATCATTACATCCAGAAAAGAAGCAAGGCCAGCAATTAGATCTGAGAACGACAAGGCAGCAGGGTGGTGGGAGGCTGCGGCAGAATACACCGGGCACAGCTATACGCACATGCAGGGTGAGTTGCAGTGCTCGTTTATGAGGTGTCTGAGGAGAGTGAGTGAGGGTGTTAGTCGAGTGCTTGCAGGGAGGGAGGTCTGTAACTTAGGCATGCGGTGTCTGAAGGCTGCTTGGCCAGCCGATGAGGTCATGCATGGTACTGACAGGAGAAGGGTGTTTGCTTTCCTCAGGGAATAAGTGGTGGTGGTGGGAAGAGGAGTTAGTGCAGTGTTGAGGTATTGGGGGAGGGACTGGGACCAATTCTTTGCTATGAGTATGGTACAGCATGCCTGCCACCGGTCATGGAGTGAGGGCAGCTTTAGGGACCAATAGAGGTCACAGTGGTGAGTAGAGGGCAGGCTGTCAAGGGCGAATCTACAGAAAGAGTGGAAGAGGGGGTCCAGTCTGGGTAGGATGTATTTGGATGCGGCACTATAGACTACATCACCGTAGTCGAAAATGGGGAGAATCATTTTCTGTACTAGTGCCCTGCGGGCTAGCAGGGGGAATGCTACCACAATTGAGGTAGAGGGCACCCAGTTTAGGATGAAGGTTTTTGTGGATGGCATCCACATGTACAGAAAAGTCGAGATGCTGGTCCAGCCAGATTCCAAGATATCTAAAGGAAGCGCAAGCTTCCAAAGTAGTCCCATCCAGGGTGTGGAAGAAGGGGAGGGTTTCAAGCTGAGAGAGCCTCTGCCTCGTGCCAAAGGTCATGGAGACAGTTTTCTTGGCATTTAGGAATAGCTGGTTTGCACGAAACCAGAGCTGGATTTGACTGAAGTCCTGCTGCAACCTGGTTTCAACTTCAGAGATTGAGGGGTCTGAAGCATACAAGACCGTGTTGTCCGCATACATGTGTATTGAGGTGTGTGGACAAGTGGTTGGCAGGTCATTTAGAAAGATGGAGAATAGGAATGGACCGAAGATGGATCCTTGGGGGACACCGGTGATAACTGGGAGGGAGGGGGAGGTGGATCCGCTAATTTTGACAGACAGGGATCGGCCCCCAAGTAGGAGTGGAACCAACTGGTGGTCTTGGCAGATAGCCCAGCAGTGGAGAGCTTATCTAGCAGGAAAGGATGGGTGACCGTGTCGAAGGTCTTTGCCAGATCGACAAAAATTGTGGCGGTGAGATGTCCCTTGTCCATGCCATCAAAGATAGCATCGGTGAGCTGTAGGAGGGAAGCGGCTGTGGAGTGGGACTTCCTGAACCCAGACTGGTAGGGTGAGAAAAAGGAGGAAGATTTGAGGAAGGTGGAGCGTTGGGGGAGGACTAGTTTCTCCTGGATCTTTGCCAGGATGGGGAGGAGGGAGACAGGTCGGTAGTTGCCAGGTTCTGAGGTGTCGCCACCCTTAGGGAGCGGGATGACAGTAGCATGTTTCCATTCCGAGGGAACAGATGCTAAGGAAAATGAGAGGTTATAGAGATCTGCCAGAGGGGCAGCAATGGCAGGAGTGGCTAAGAGAAGCATCTTGGCATCCAGCCCTATAGGGCATTTGCCTTTGTTATTATTTAAGGAGATCAAGGCTTCAAAGACTTCAGAGGGTGTTATCCCCCACGACCCCCGAGTGCCTTTTTGCAATTATGAAATGGGTCCTATTAGAAGATAGGATTTAAAAAAAAATTATTGCATTTAGCAAAAAACCTTTCAAAAATGTACAGAAAAGAAAAAAAAAAAAAGAAAAGTATAGTCAAATTGGGACATTCAGGTTTCACTACTTCACCATTAGGTGGCAGTAGTGGTGCACATAAGTAGCAGCATTCACCGGTTCAGTTAATGGCAGTTTTGAAAGCAAAGGGCAGGCAGGAAGTGGCTTCAGTTTGTAACATGGTGTCAGAGCGAGCTGCGTTTGCTGGTGGTGTCTGTTTTAGAAGGCCATCGCCCAGCATTTGCTACATAGACTGTTACTGGATTGGGGACAAGCGGGATGTTTACTACCAGCAGATTTTAGTGTGAGGAGGCTATGAGCATTGGGCTGATTATTCAGCAGATGCAGTCCATTACATGTGTAGCAGACAACCTCATGATCGTCAGACAGCAGAGAAGCAATAGCAGAATGGGGCTAATTTTTGAAAAGGTGTGATTGATTGAGTATGTGGCGAACAAAGGGATGCCCTGGGACTGCATACACAGGAAAACAAGTGTAACAGAGTGTTGAAAAGCAATGACCAGGAGCCAGAAACAGATTGTAATCATTAAGTTCAAAATTAAAGATTACAAAAATTCTCTGTATGCTTTCACACAAACTTGAACGTGAGCGAATAGGAGGGGGTTTACTTTCAAACTGGTGAAAGATAAGGAGCCCGCAAGATGCCAGGGCAGCCATGTCTGCTTTGGGCGTTTCATAGAGGCAGATGGCTCTGGAGGAGAGTACTGAACCTGTTTGGCTGGGACTACTTTCCGCTGGGCCATTGTGCTGGGATAATGGCCATGCTGAAAGTACTTCTGAGCCAAACAGGATCAGGAATTCTCTTTACCCATCTTAAAATTAGTTTTTAACCCTACTGCTGCACCAATGAACACGCTTTGACTTTTTAAATTTTTTAGTGCAAGTGTGTGTGTGTGTGTGTGTGTGTGTGTGTGAAGCTGTGAAAATAACTGTTGTTCCGCCTTTTCCACAGAAGTTCTGTACTTCCCCAGCAGTTCCTGTCTCCCCTTGTAACGGCACTCGAGTAAAAGTTCATTTCAAGTACCAGACACTTGAGTTGCAGAGTATAGCTTTTTAATCCTCAAGTAGCTTTACTGTAACAGTGCAAATAAAGAAATGTCAGATCAGGGAAAAAAACTCCAATATGATGGCTGTCTGATATGCATCCATGTTAATAATTTTATTCTTTGCACTGTTGCACTTTCACAGTTATCAGGCAGGTTTGAATCCCTCCTGGGACTCCTGCTAAGGTTGTTGAAGTATGTAAGGGAGGCAGCAGTTTATTAAGCTTTTGCCATGGCAGTTGACTGGATGTGATCACACGTCCTCCAGAATCTGAGGGGCACTATTTGTCAAGGGCTAAAACACTGGCAGCCTGCCCCCTGACAAAGTTCCACTTGGGACAAAGTGCCAGTGCCCTGGTCCGTTGCTTCACCAGGGCCTATCCTGGAGTAATATAGCAGAGTGATATTTATTTCATGAAACGGTGCTTTGATGCTTGCATTGTTATGCTGAAGCTCCTCACAGATTAAAAAAACATACCTGGCAACTCAAGAGTCGAAGTGCCGTGCCAATTGTTTGTTGTGTCTGCTTTTGAAGGCTGGCTGCCTTGTAATCAGCACTGGATCCCTGCACCAGGAGCATGACTTCACCCCATGCCCATTGTGTCCTGTCTCCCACTGACATGAATAATGCTCCTTCACCTAAAAGCCCAGTTTAATAAATGCTAACAAACACAAATCACTTGTCAACATTAATTTACAGCTGACAAGCCGTTTTGCTTGAGATGGTACATCAATATACTCTGCTGACATCTTTGACATTTGCTGTTTTTTTTTTTATTGTTTATTTCTACTGTGTATTCCTAGCGTATTTACAGGATGAAGCCTTGATTTTTAATGTTGAAATTGTTATGAGCTGCATTGCCCTGTTTCCAGACATTCCTATTTAAGTTTGATTTTTTTTTTTTTAATTTATTGCCTGAAATTTTGTACAGTTCTTAATGACTTTTCACTGACAGGAAGGGAAACACAGAACGAAGTGCTCCTAAAAAAATACGAGTTCATTTAGGGTTGTACCTCTGCATATTACTTCAGAATTGTCAGTGGTAGTGCCTGCACTGCCAAGAGATCACTCTTCTTTTGTTGAAACTTGTTTGTTTCATTTAACTTAAACGGTACAGGAACTTAACTTTTCTTGTACATTTATTGTTCAATGGGCCATATTTGATGCCACTAGAGTTGTCCATATGTTTTTAATTTATGTCCCTGTTTATAAAAAATTGTAAACATCTTTTTTCTGTTTGTACTATATTTGTGCATCGTGTTTGCTTCCTTGTTGTTCTACTGCAGAATGCTCGGAAAAACATTTCGCAGTGATGTCACTGTATGTCCTATGCTAACCATATTATTGTATACTGTGTACAGTATCTCACCACACTATTCATATATTATAAATTAAAAAAAGATTGACAACGTTAATGGTGAAAAAATATGACCCATCTCACAACAGATTTAAAAGAAAAGTGAACTTCCTGTCCCCATTACTTGTGTGCTTTATTACGCTAGTCTCTCCTGGCTTATGCAAATATTTATTTATTTATTCATTCATATATTATTACTCCAAACTGTACAACCCCAAGAGATGCAGTATCTAGTGTTAAAGGGCGTCCCAGGGAGGATAGCAGAAGTCAAAAGGTAGAGACCGTTCAGTGTACTTTCAGCATCCTTTCTTCCAGAGAGAGAGAGAGAAAGGAGGTTGCATTGGTACAAAAACTTGAATTAGCAGAGGTAACAATCTCCCTGGTCCACCAGGCATAGATATGTGCAAGCTAAAATATACAAGGCAAAATAACAAACTAAAGATAAGTGCATCCAAACCATGAACAGAACAAACTCACAAAGTTTGATTGCGGGAAATAAATTTCACGGGCATGGCTATGTAGCATGGTCATGGAGAGGGAGATACTGGACTAAAACACATGCAGAGATTCTAAGATGGCGGGAAAGACAGGACTGGAACACTTGCAAGATAAAAACATTTCTCAGCTTAAAAGGGAGTTTGTTCCGGCTGTCTGGTGCTATAAATACAAAGGCCTTTCTACTAAATTCATGCTTCATTCTAGGAATTGAGAAGCTTGTGTTCACTGAAGGGTCCTGTTATGGCAAGCACGTAGGTCCCAAGTTTTATCAGCTGGAATGCTGGTCCAGACTTGGTGGGGTGGGGGTTGGGGGTGACATTGAAGTCATGTCTTATAACACTGTTGGGGAAGGGGGCTCGATTTATATTAGACCTCATAGCTCATAAAATATAACTCCAACATTGCTCTCTCTCTGCTCACCTCTCGATCAGTCAGCTTGGGGCTCTCGGCACACTGCACTTGTAATACTTCTTGTACAAACAATCCAGGGGAGCAGAGTGGTTTCATTTGGACAGCAGTATGGAATGTGTCCCTAGTCAGTGGAAGGGAGCAGGAAGTGGGAGAACGTCTGCTTGAGCAGGGAGACAGTGTTTAGATATTTTAAGACCGTTGAGCTGGGTCTTATTGTTGTTAAGATGTGATCGCTGTGTCTGCTGTATGTAACTGATACATCATGCCATATCCTTAGGTATTTAAATACATTGACTTGCTAACTGGCATTGCCATCTTACGTTATAATTACCAGTGGATCAGCTGAATGAGTTAGCAAGTGCTGGGATCCAAATACCATAGACTTAGTTTTGGTTGATTTAAGGATCAGGCGGTTGTTGACAAACCAGGAGGAGATTGTGTTAATCATATTGGAGTACTGAATTAACATGGGACATTGCCATTTCATTGCAGTAGCGTATGTTATCATCTGCATACAGTACATATGTAGATGACGCCTCCTGCTGTGCTGACCTGTTTGGTCGCAGTTGTAAAATTAGGGGTCTCCTCTCAGGTTGGCTACCAATAAAGTGAACTGAATAGAATTGTAACTTTGAGCAGTGCAGATATGGTGAAATGCCCCGTTCTGATGCCAGAGTGCATGAAAAAGAGCAATGCGTGCAGACTGAGATGCTCATTCAGCAGTGAGTGAACACAGTTTTTGAAAACCTTGGAAAGGGCAGGAAGTACTGCAGGCTTATAAGCTTGTGAGGCCTACAAGTCCAACAACTGCACCTCAACCCCACTATACTCTCCATACTGTACAGTATGTCTCTGAACAGTTAGAAAACTTATTTCTGTGAATGACGAAAGGTGTCTAAATTTGTTAGCCTAGCCTGAGAGGCATATGAGCCGCCACCTATAAAAGAGGCACCTGCAAAAGGGCCACATGCAGAAACAGCACCATCTGGGTAGGAGGTTTTCAAATTGGGGACAAAATAAGGTAGTAACAGTCAGAAATGTGGTGGTAATGATCGTGGGGCTGTCAGGAGTCAGAGGAAGGGGTACTGACCAGATAGGGTCAAGTATAGGGCTAACAGGCAGACTAGATGGGCCTTGCAGTCCTTATCTGCCGACAGTTTCTATGTTTCTGGCCAAATAGGAATGCATGGAATGTGTACCAGATAAGTCTAATTGATCCCCACTGTTTTTTATGGCCATGATATTAGCTGTTCCTGGATGCAACTACAACAGCATGTCACCCTTCTAGATAAACTCCCTTTCTTCTGCCAATGACAACCAGAGGCTGTGAGGATGTCTGTACTAAACATTACTGCTGCCTGCACCCTCAGCCTTCCCTGGATTTTACAAGCCAAACCTTTTAAAATGAGCATTGATCAGTACCTAAGGTCCTGTCCACACTTGCGTTGTTTTTTAAAAATAACATTTTGCTTTCCGTGTTTGAGCACAGTTGTTGGAGCATCCACACTGCACTCCAACACCATGCTCGCCTGCTTGAGTTCCCTGGCATGATTACGACAGTACTGCAAAGCATTGTGGGTGCCGCAGTGCATGCCGGGATACTCATGACCGGGCACAGTAACGGATCCGTCGAAAATAACATCATTGTATTCAGGAGCTCATTGTGAGCGCAGGGATGTAAGTAAATCCTCCCAAGGCACAGAAGTGCGACGGCGGTTGCCTTAAACTGTGTTTACATCCACACTATTGTTAACACAGTTTAAGGCAACCACGTTGGTCTGAAACAATGCTAAAAACCTGGTCCGATGAGGGTTTTAACACTGTTTTTAAACACGATTTGTAGCACGGTTTTACCATGCTACAGTGTGGATGCGATCCATGTTTGCTGTTCTTGTAACGTTATAGACTGCTGGTAATGTTGCAAGAATGCAAGTGTGGACAGGGCATGTATTTGCTTGCATGTGTTAGTAAACGTAGAAACATAGAATTTGATCACAGATAAGGACTGCTTGGCCCACCTAGTCTGCCCATTTCCCTACCTAATGGATAAGCTGCAGATCCTAGTTAACCAACAGCCAACTTCCTCCTACCCCCCGCTAGAATTGCCTTATGTCTGTCCCATGCATTCTTGAATTCCCCCACTGTTTTTAACTCCACTACCTCCTCAGGAAGGCTGTTCCATGTATCCATAACCCTCTCCTTGAAAAATACTTCCTCACATTACCTCTGAGTTGTCCCCCCATCTTCAAATTGTGCCCCTTGTTCTTGTACATCTCTTTTTCTGAAAGATGCTATCCTGTTGACTTTGTTGATTCCCTTGAGGTACTTGAAAGTTTCTATCATGTCCCTCCCTCCCTCCTCTCTTGAGGGTATACATATTAAGCTCCTTTAATCTCTCTTCGTATATCTTCTGGTGCAGACCCTGCACCATTTTAGTTGCCCTCCCCTGGACAGCCTCCATTCTGTCTATGTCCTTGCGGAGATGGGGTCTCCAGAATTGCACACAGTACTCCAGATGTGGTCTCACCAACTGTCTGTACAGAGGGATAACAACTTCCTGTTTTCTACTGGTGATGCCTTTCCCTATGCATCCCAACATCCCATCAGCCCTCCTAACTGCCTTCTCACATTGCTTGCCCACCTTAAGGTCATCTGATATGATTACCTCCAGGTCCCTTTCCATTTTTGTTAGTATCTCACCCCAATTGTGTACTCTTCCCCTGGGTTTTTGTTTCCCAGGTGCATTACTTTGCACTTACTTGCGTTGAATCTAAGCTGCCATACATTTGACCATTCCTCCAACCTTGCCAAGTCCCTTTGCATCCTTTTCACCCCAACTTCTTTATCGACCCTGTTGCAGATCTTTGTGTCGTCTGCAAAGAGACATACTTTTTCTTCCAGTCCCTCTGCAATGTCACTTATAAAGACATTAAAGAGGACCAGTCCCAGTACTGAACCCTGCAGTACCCTGCTAGTAACCGCTCTTTCTTCAGAGTGAACTCCGTTTACTATTATCCTCTGCGTATTTTTGTACAGACAATTTTTTACCCAGGCTACCACTTTGGGACCCACTCCAAGGCTGGCTAACTTGTATATTAATCTTTTGTGTGGGACTGTGTCAAATGCTTTGCTAAAGTCTAGGTAGGCCATGTCCACAGCCCCTCCCTGGTCTACTTACTACTTTGGTCACCCAGTCAAAGAAATCAATTAGATTCGTCTGACATGACCTTCCTGCTGTGAATCCATGCTGCCTAAGGTCCTGTGCCCCACTGGTCTCTAGGTACTCGACAGTTCTTTCTTTCAGAAGCGATTCCATCCCTTCCCCTACCACAGAGGTCAAACTGACAGATCTGTAGTTTCCTGCCTCTGTCTTGCTCCCACTTTTGTGAAGGGAAATCACATCCACCCTCCTCCAGTCCTCGGGTACCACACCATCCTCCCATGATTTATTAAAAAGGGTAGTCAGTGGTGTTACTAGGTCTTCCCTTAGTTGTTTAAGAATTCTGGGGTGAATTCCATCTGGCCCCATTGCTTTATCCACCTTCAGTTTTAGGAGTTCTTTCAGAACCCTTTCTTCTGTGAAAGGACTGGGATCGACTCCCCGATCCAGAGTGCTTCTATTCTTTGATTTAGGTACCTCCCCTACTCTTCTTTTGTGAATACTGAGCAGAAGTATTCATTCAGTATCCCTGCTTTTTCACTGTCTCCCTTCCTTCCCTTTATTAAGCCTCACTATCCCTCCCTTCGTCTTTCTTCACTCCCTAATGTACCTATAAAAGGTTTTATCCCCCTTCTTAACTGAGTTGGCTATCTTTTCCTCAGTTTGGGCCTTTGCTATTCTGACTTGCCTTTCCCACTTCCTTCTGCTTTAACTGGTACCGTTCTCTGTCCTGCTCCTTCTGTGTTTCCTTATACTTCCTGAATGCTACCATTTTCTCCTTAACCTTCCCTGCCACCTCTTTTGAGAACCATAGTGTTTTTTTCCTTCATTTTGCTTTGTTGATTTGCTTCACACAAAGGCTTGTTGCCTCTGTGATGGCTGTTTTGATTTTTCCCCATTCTCCCTCCACCCCTCCTTCTTGCCCATTTGCTAGTGCTTTTCTGAGAGACACTCCCATTTTCCCAAAATCAGCCCTCCTAAAGTCCAATACTCTTGCTTTTGTATGACTTGACTCTATGGCTTTGTTTATCATGAACCACACTGTTTGGTGGTCACTTTTTTCCAGATGGCTACCCACTTCTAAATCTGAGATCCTTTCTCCATCCCCATTTGACAGTACCAGGTCTAAGACTGCTCCCTCATGAGTGAGTTCCACCACTAGCTGTCTGGGTACCTGTAGGGTATCGAGAATAACCCAGCCCTTGGATGTGGCTGCAGCAGAGGTGCTCCAGTTAATATCTGGCATATTCAGGTCCCCCATCAACAGTATCTCCCCTTTTTCTTCCATTCTAAGGATGCCTTCTATCATTTCCTTGCCCATTGCCTCCACCTTAGATGGGAGTCTGTATACAACCCCCATGCTGATTGTGGTGCCATATCCTGTCTCCAGGGTGACGCACAGTGCCTCCTCTACTCAATATTTATCCTTTAGTTCCATTGCTTCGATCTCTTCCCTTACAAAGAGAGCTGCTCCTCCTCCTCCTTCTCTTTTACCCTCCCTGTCCCTCCTGTAGCTTGTGTACCCTGGTATGCTGACATCCCAGTCATGGTTCTCAGTGTACCATGTTTCTGTGACTACCATGATATCCAGGTGTCCCTCTTCCATCAAGGCCACTAGTTCAGGGAGCTTGTTACACAGACTGCAGGCAGTGGTACTCATCACCCTCCATTTTTTGATGGCCTTACCCCTTTTAGCCCCATCCCTCTCCTTACTGCATTTACCCCGTCCTGCTCCTTATTGGCATCTCTACCTTGGTGTTTACCTCTCTAACTGTTGTGTTTGTGGAGGGAGGCTGGGTTTTCCCTGCTCCTTTTCAGTGCCTCCCCCCTTGGCTAGTTTAAATGCTTGCCAGTGAAGCATTTAAACCTATCACCTAGGATCCTGGTTTCCCTCCCGGACAGATGCAGACCATCATGCCTGTATAGGCCTGCATCCCTCCAGGTGGAGCCCCAGTCCCCAATGAAGCCAAATCCCTGAGCTCTGCACCAGTTTTTCAACCATTCATTGAATCCCATGGTGTGGAGTACCCTAGCATCACACTTGCCATAGACAGGCAGCACCTCTGAGAAGGTTACCGTACGTGCTACTTGTCTAAGGCCCCTCCCCAAATCTTCAAACTCCTCTTGCACTGCTCTGATCCCATTCCCAGCCAGGTCATTTGTCCCTAGGTGGACAGTGACATCCAGCTCCCTCCCTCGTGCAGCTGCTCCCGCAGTCCTGAGGATTTGTTCCCTGTCCCTTCAAGCCATGGCACCAGGCAGGCACCTTACCTCCCTCTCCCTTTCCTCCCCCAGTTCTAACCCTCTAACGATTGAGTCTCACACCAGGAGTTGTTTCCTTCCCCTGTGGCGTCCCATGCCACCCTCCTGTGGGTCTCCTTTATGGAGGCTCCCAGCATCTTCCTTGGTCTCCACTGCAGGTGCCTCCATAGAAGAACCACTCTCCACTAGAACATCATATGAATTGTGGAGAGGTACAACTGGAGGAATGCGCCTCTGTTCCACCACCCTCTCCCTTCCTGAGCCCACCTTGGTCCAACTGCTCCTCTTTCTTGGCAACCTCTGAGGTAGCGGCAGTGGCCCTGGTGGTCCCTGGGTGGGGGAGGAGGTTTCACGAATCCTAGCCAAGTCAGCTTGGAGGCGAGCAACCTCCTCCCTCAGATCAGAGAGATGCCTACAAATAGGGCAGCATCGCAGCCTCCAGAATGTCTCCCGGAAGACTGCCGTCCCACAGCCATTGCACTGCACTACTCTCATCATGTCTTATTTTATGGCCCCTCTCCTGTTGCTTTGTATGCTTACTCTCTCCTCCCTGTTTTTTTTTTTTTCCCTCCTACCGCCTATGTGCCCTTACAGCTCTTGCCCTTCCTGTTCTGGGACAGGAACTTCCTGTATTCTTCTGTAGTCTCCTCATTTCTTGCTCAGAGTCATACCTCCAGCAGCTAGGGGGAGAGGGAGAGGGAGAGCTACTATTTTCCTTCAAGGATGACGAAACCTGTGTATCTCAGTGATCTTTCCCTTCTTACTGCCAAACAGGAAGTTCCTGTTGTTAGTCAAATCCAGTGCCTTTAAAAGTAGAACTGGCTAAGCGTGGGAGGGTGGAGGGGAGGGAAGGAAAGCAGTTAGTAAAACAAAGTTCTAGTTTTGTAGTCAGCTGCTCCTTGCTCTGAAAGCAAGATTTCCATCTGCCAAAAACCAGCACTAGGGAACTGTAATTGGAGACACCTGCTTTTGTACTCCTAAGCCACACCCCCAATTAACTTCTCCCTTCTTGACTTAGCAAACTCCCTTTCCCTAACATAGAAGAACACACTGACTTTTTTTGTTGCCCTAAAAGAGACACCCACTTATAATAAAGTATCTGTTTTCTTAATCCCAACAGGCACCGACTCCTGCTGAGATAGAAGTGTTCTATTAGTAAAAAAAAAGTTCTAGTTTTGTAGTCAGCTGCTCCTTGCTCTGAGAGCAAGATTTCCGTCTGCCAAAAGCTAGCACTGGGGCATGTAGTGCAATAGGTATGGTTAGTGAGGTAAAGACATATGAACGTATGAAATTTGCCAGCAGATAAAGGCCCAGTGGTCTGTCAATTCTGCTCGAATGTGTAGCTAGCACCCCTTATTCTGCAGCTGCACCTCACTCCCACCCTTCCCCTTACCTTGTCCCAGCCTCTTTTGAAGCAGCCCAATATTCTATTGGATACCACTTCCACCGGTAACGCATTCCACCCAGCTACCACCCTATCTATAAAAAAGGGTCTCCTCATCTCCCTCCTGAACCTTCCTTCCTCCAGTCTCATATCATGACCCCAGGTGTTTTACCCTCCCTTACTTTGAACAGCCCCTCCATACCTGTCTTATTTATTCCTTTCATGTTCTTGAAGGTTTCAGTCATATCCCCTTCCGTCCCTCCTCTCCTCCAGTGAGTACACATTCAACTCCCTCAGACTCCTCTTGTATGGTAAGTCCCCCAGCCCCTGGATCATCTTTGTCGCCCTGCGCTGCACCCCCCTCCAGAAACTTAATGTCTCTCTTCAGATATGGGCGCCAGTACTACATGCAGTACTCCAGGTGCGGTCTAACTAATGATCTATACAGTGGCAGAATCACCTCTCCCCCTTCTCAAGTATGTACCCCTTGCAATGTAACCCAGCATTTTGTTAGTCTTTGCAGCTGCCTCCCTACATTGTGCTGAGTTGTTTATTGACCCCGTAATGAGCACCCACAGATCCTTCTCCTACTCTGGCTCAGCTAGCTGCACTCCCACCAGCTGGTAACTCCTCCTAGGGTTTTTCGTCCCAAAATGCAGCACCTTGCACTTTTTGGCATTGAACCCCTGTTGCCAGGTGTCTGACCAGGTTTCCAGCTTTGTCAGATCATCCTGTGATCCTTGCCATCCCCCAAGGTCATCCACCACCACTCCCATCTTGGTGTCATCAGCAAACAGCCTGGTCTTGCTCTTGATGCCCAATGATATGTCTGCAATGAATATCCCAAACAGCACTGGTCCCAACACCGAGCCCTGTGGAACGACACTCGTCACTACCCTTGGGGATGAGAGCTCCCCACCCACCACCACCCTCTATTGCCTTCCCTGAGCTAGTTCCTACCCTTCTCACCAGCTTTGCCAGCCCCTGTGCCTTCTAACTTACTTCTCAGCCTCCCATGTGGCACTGAGTCGAATGCCTTACTGAAGTCCAGGTACAGGACATCCACTGCATGGCCCCCATCCAGTTGCCTAGTTACCCAGTCATAGAACTCTACCAGCTTGGTTTGGCTGGATCTGTCACTTATGAAGCCATGCTGTCTGCTGTCCTGCAGCCCTTTGGCCTTCAGGAGGGCCACCAGTCTCTCCTTTAGGATAGTCCCCATTAGCTTACCCACGATGGATGTGAGGCTCACTGGTCTGTAGTTCCTTGGTTCATCCTTAGGGCCACTCGGCACTGCATGAGCTATCCTCCAGTCCTGAGGTACACACCTTGAGTGTAGAGAGGCATTGAATAGATCTGCTAAAGGTCCCGCCAGGACCTCTGACAGCTCCTTCAGTACCCTGGGGTGGATGCCATCTGGGCCTGGTGCCTTGTCCACCCTCAGTGCCCTCAAACCCTCCAGAACCCTGCCCTCCATGATTTCTCCATCCGTCACCCCTATCCCCCTCCGTTCCTGCCCTCCCTCTCCCCCTTGGGTATCACCCCCCCTTTAGTAAATACCAAGCAGAAGTTATCGTTTAGCACCTCTGCCTTATCACCCCTTGCTTCCACCCACCCTCTTCTTCCTAATCCTTACTAAATGGTCCTTATAGCTCCTTTTTGCCATGATGTACCTGATGAAGTCCTTCTTTCCCTTCTTAATGCCCTCCGCCAGTCTGAGCACCTTAGATGCCTTAGCTGCCCTTATTGCCCTTGTCACCTTCTTGGATTCCTTAATGTACTCCTCCCTATCCTCCCCTCTCCCTGTTTTTTTTTTTGTACCTCCTAAAGGCAGCTCTTTTCCTCCTAACCTTTTCCATGACCTCCTTGCTCACCCAGCTAGGTTTCTTTGCCCTAGCCTTCTTGCGCTGGGCCTTGCTGCAGGTTCTGGTTGCCTCCACTATCCCCAGCTTTATGAGCTCCCACCTTAGTTAGTGCCCATACTAGGTTAAATTCTGGACAGGTACCCTTTTACCACTTCCTCCATCCTCTCGTAGTTGGCCCACCTGAAGTCCAGCACACTTGTGCCGGATTCCACTCCTACCTTACTCATATCCAACATGAGCCATATTGAGTGGTGATCACTCCCTGCTGGTGGTTCTTCCACCCTCAGTTCTCTCTCAAACTCCCCATTTGCCAGCACAAGGTCAAGGGTATTCCCTAACCTGGTTGGTTGACTATTTGCATCAGGAAGCTGTCCTGGAAGGCATCCATCAGTACCTGCTCCCTTCTATTCCTGGCTGTTGGGGTACTCCAGTCCACTCCTGGCATGTTGAAGTCCCCCACAATCACCACACTACCCTTCTCTCAGGTCCTCCTGATCTGTCCCGCTAGTTCCCTGTCTAACTCCTCTGTCTGAGAGGGCAGCCTGTACACTTCTCCCATCATGAGAGTCCTGTTCTTGGAATTCTGGATTTGCATACATAGTGACTCTGGACTACCCTCCTCCCCTTCCTCCCATACACACTTCAGTCTTTCCCTCACATATAGTGCCACCCCCCCCCTTTCCCATTCGCTCTATCCCTACGAAATAAGACATAAATGTTAACAAATGGTATTGCATTGTGTGAAGTGGGAAGGGTTGCCATTGTGGTGGGCAGGTGATTGGGCTCTGTTGAGGACTGTGAGCATAGCAGGCAGGGTGAAAATGGGAGTCTAGCACATGCAGTGGGGTTGGGGGAGGAGAGAGAAAATAAGGGCTAATGCTACCACTGGCTTAGTTTCTTGGACTTTATGGAGACTGTTTCTGTCTGGGCCTGCTGCCTAAACCATGCACATTTTGTCCCTCCTATCACATTCCAATGACATGAAAGGTTCTCGGATCGAACATACTACAGGTATCCAAAACAACTTATCAGCAATTAGAAAATTATTCTTGGTTGGAACAGCACCTGAGCTACCACTATCTCCCTCTATTCGCAGCAAATAGCTGCAAATTGCTAACAGCTGTATGTGTAGATAAGGCACAAGAGTAGAGAGGAAAGGAGTTGGGGGCGTCAAGGGAGGTGCAGGTGTGTGTATGTGTGTGGTGTTTAGGGCAGTGCAAACCTCCAAACATTCTACTTTATGAACTTTTTGAGTAGAACCCAAAAATATTATACCAGGTTCTACCTGGGTCTACCAGGTAGAAACAGATGTTATCTTGTTCTTCCAGGTGTAAACAGGTTCTACTATACATGACCAGTTTAACTATATTTATAAAATGGTTTCTGATCAGTTCTGACTCCTCAATGTTCAGGACCCTGTCACTTGGCACTGCGTTAACCTACTATATACCTCTGTGCTGAAGGCATGCTAGGGGTGCACTAATTCAGAGCACAGCCAGTTGGGGTCAGAAAGGTCAATATGCTAATTACATATCCTCAGGCCAAAAAGGTCACAATGCAAATCAAATAACACAGCAACCCCAGAAAGAAATTTTGCAAAATAAAAACAAAACTGCCCCCCCAGCAACACTGCTCAGAAATCTCAAACTGTAAAGGAATTCTGTGTAATACTTTGAAAACGTATTTTACAATGTGACGTAGACAGCCAGCTCTGAGTGCTCGTGTGCTGTATTAATTTTTTTATTACATATAAAATATGTGATGGGAAGGTCAGTTGGAGGAAAACTTCTGTCTTACTAGAACTGACTCATCAAAACCCCCCAGGGATAAGTTCAAAGGACAGGAGGTATTTTAAACTGCAGCGATCTGGGGTGCAATTACCTTGTCAATTTGCTTTGATCCCAGGAAATGAAATGAGCAATTCATGGCATCCCCTTGGGAATCCTTTGATTTTGCTCTAGGTGTCATATGGAAAGAGCATGCTTGTGTTATGAATAACCTTCCAGGAACCAGCTCATTTCATCAAAGAGGTTGATGACTGGGCCAAACAGAACCCAGACGGATTTGGAAAGCCACTATACATTTCCCGGGGAACCCTTGAATTACATCAGAGAGACCTGAGGTGTAGATTCCAAGGTCCAGACGGGATTAAAGAGGCCAATACACTTTTGCTTTGAATACAGTGACTTAGATCAAAGACACTTTTGAGATGCATCTGTAGCAGAGCACAAACCAGTTCTGACCAGTTAACCTGAGGAGAGGAAAATTGAGTATGTCACTTATCATTTTTTTTTAAATCTTGTTGGGACATCCTGTGCTTTAAAACTATAACTTTTAATACTCCAAGGCGGAGTTTAATGACATCATGAGAAGGCCGGCTCATAACTGTTTTAATTGCTGAAAGAATCTTGACAGAGACACAAGACAATTTTCTGACTGAGAGAAGAGACCCTCAAAGCACTGAAAGAAAGTAAGCATTAGACAAGATTAGTCTGAAGTTATACTTTTTTTACCTGTCTGTTTTAAGGCTAATGGTGTTGGGATATATATTTGTTCTGTAATTATTGTTCTGTTTTTATATTTTTAAAGTAAAGATATTTTTTTTACAAACGAAACTGCTGGAGTGCCTTGACATTTCTTTTTATTTTAAGCGGAGCTTTTAAAGGTTATAAGTACACTGTGTATGGGCTTATTGTATACCAAACTGGGAAATGGATAGAGTTCTCTAAAGTCTTGCATAGAGTTCTAAGGGTTCATTCGAAAGACCTGATTGGGTGCCCGTAGGCAAAGATATCTGGCCCCCCAAAGACAGAATTATCTGAGCCTGATAATTGGGTACGCTAACAAGAGGTTATCAGTTTGAATCCTTCCAGAGCTTGAGACTAAGGTGACGTGAACCCACGAAACAGACAAGAGGGTTACCTCATCTGTTCACTGTACACAAATCATACGCTCAGAGGTTGGCACTTTGGGAGTAGAGGGCTGACCGGCTGAGAGAGTTTGTGACATACAATACTTCCTACTTACAAATCCCAACCCTAAAAGCCTCAGTGTTGCCCACAGAGAAAATACATTTTAAACTCCTAATAAAAGCACAAATTATATTTCAGAACTATGATTCTACACAACAGGAGCATTCGTCCATCAATAAACCACCAACAAAACTTCTACAAACCTTGCTCCACTGTAGCCTGACCTTCTTTATGGATTTTGTATCCTGCAGAATATAGCCTGCTGTACAATGGGGAGGAGGAGGTAAATAGCTGTCTTAACTCTCCGTGAGCTTCCACTGCATTTGACACTACAGATCACTTAGTTCTAACAGAGCAACTGAGTAGTCTCTGTGGAGTGCCTGGGACAGTGTTGCATGGTTCCAGTCCTTCCTTAACCATCTGGCAGGTATTGGTGTTATGGCTAGAATTGCATCCAGTGTCTCCTGGTTATGGTACCCCACCCCCCCACTCCATGTCCTGTTTTGTCACTGATGCTCTATGCAGTGTATATGCTGCCACTGGCTTAGGCCTGATGTTGGTTGGATTTCTTCTGTAAGATGATACCCAGCTGTATCTTTTGTTTGCCTTGGACCACTGTGCATCTAGTGCGATTTTACATACTAACATACTAAAAGCCAGCCGAGTAGGCCTGACGGTCTTTCGTGTCTGCTCTGTAGCCTTGGGCACTAGCTTCCCCCAAGTCCCTGAGAGGGTCAGCCTTGGCTTCAGTACTCCCATGCATCTGTCCCACCCCCTCTTGAAGCCCTCCACAGTGCCTTGCTCAACTAGACTCCCGGGCAATGCATTCCATGGCTCCACCACCCTCTCTGTGAAGTAATGCCTTCTACATTCTCCCCTATAGGTTCCTCCCTCCAGCTTCCATTCATGCCCTCTGGTTGTGCCCCTTTGCTTTAGCCTGAACATTTCTTTGGCTGTACCCCTGTTAATCCCTTTCACATATTTGAAAACCTCAATCATGTCCCCCGTCTCTCCTCTCCTCCAGCGAATACAGCCCAAGGGCTTCCAGCCTATCCTCATAGGTCCTATCACTCATGCCCTGGATCATCCTGGTTGCCCTCCTCTGGACCCTCTCTAACAGTACTATGTCCTTCTTAAGGTTCAGCCTCCAGTACTGCACACAATACTCAAGATGCGGCCTGACCAAAGCATTGTACAGAGGTAGGATCACCTTGCTCCTCCTGGACATTATTCCCCGGGCTATGCAGCCCAATATCTTGTTTGCCTTTGCCACCGTTCTTCTGCAGTTCTCACTATTCATTCTGGTGTCTACCACCACCCCGAGGCCCCTTTCACTCGAAGTAGCTTGCAGTGTGACCCCTCCTATGGTGTATACATGCCCTGGGTTGCTGACCCCCAGATGCAACACCCTACACTTCTCTGGATTAAACCTCAGCCCCCACCTCCTTGACCAACCCTCCAGAGTATCCAGATCCCTCTGGACTGCCACCCTCGCTTCCTGCCTGTCCGCCAATGCTCCCAGTTTAGAGTCATCCGCGAAGAGGCTCATCCTACTCCTAACTCCCGTCCCTACATCGGAGACATAGGCATTGAACAGGAGTGGTCCCAGTACCGAACCCTGGGGCATCCCACTGAAGACCTTCCTGGGGAGGAGACAATCCTACTAACCACCACCCTCTGTGTTCTATCTGTAAACCAGTTTTCCACCCATCCCAGCAACTGTCTTCCCACCCCCATCCCCCCCAACTTTGTCAATAACCCGAAGTGGAGTACCGAGTCAAACGGCGTACTACAATTCATATATAAGACATCCACTGGTTTCTTGTCTGTCCAGGGTCCCTGTCACCCAATTGTAAAAATATATGAGGTTGGTCTGGCACAATCTCTCCAGGACAAAACCATACTGTTTGTCATCAGTGTGCCCCAACCTATCCAGTTGCCTACCGAGCTTCCCTTTGATGAAGCCTTCCATTAGTTTGCCTACCACTGACGTTAAGCTGACAGGCCTGTAATTTCCCATCTCCTTCCTAGACCCCCCCCCCCTTTGTGGATAGGCACCACGTGAGCCATCCTCCAATCCTGGGACACCCTTCCTGTCTGGAGAGAGGCATTGAACAGCACAGCTAGTGGAGCCGCTAGTTCGTCCGCCAGTTCTTTCAGTACCCTTGGATGCAGCCCATCTGGTCCTGGTGCCTTGTCAGTTTTCAGCGTCCATAGGGCCTCCCTCACACTACCCTCTATGATTTCACCCTTCCTAGCCTTCCTTTCAATAAGGCCCCCATCCTCTTCTGGGCCTGGCCCATCTGGTACCCCAGCCTCTTCCGATCCTCTCATCTCCCTCTGCCCTATCCTCTCAGCTGTCTCCCCCGCCTTCCGGTTAAATGAAGCCCATGTCTCCTTCCCTAAAAACTGAGGCAAAGTACTTGTTCAGTACCTCTGCCTGCTCCCCCGCCTCCTGAGCCCATCATTCCCCAGTCTTAATCCTGGAGATCTGTGCTCTCCCCTTCCTCTTTTCCCCTATGCATTGATAAAATCCCTTTCCACCCCTATGGCTATCCTTAGCCAGGTTGTGCTCCATCCTCGCCTTTGCTCCCCCCACCACCCTTGTGACCCTTCTAACTGACAACTCGTACTCCCCTCTCTCCTTTTCCCCCAGGAGCACTTAAAACGTGCATAGGCAGCTTTCTTATCCCTCACCGGCACTTGCACCTCCCTGGTCCACCAGCACGGCTTACTGGCCCTACCATTTTTACACCTTACCCTTACACACAAGCTTGTAGCCTCCTGTACCCCTTTTTTAATGGTCTCCCACAAGCTACCCACATCCATGTCTGGCCTGATCTGGCTCAAGCTCCCCCTCGGTATCCTGCCCAAGAAGTCTGCCCCCTGAAATCCATTACCACTGTGTTTGAGCAGTTGTCTTCCCTCCTAGGCACAACATAAACCAGACCATGGCATGGTCTCCTCCTGCCAGCGGGCTACACACCTCCAGACCCCTTATCTGGTCGCTGTCTGCAAGGACAATGTCCAGTATCCTCCCCCCAGTAGGTTCCCCTACCTGTTGGACCAGAAAGGCATCTTGAAACACATCCATCAACCTGTGCCCCCTGGCCACCGCTGATGTCATGGTGTCCCAGTCTGCCCCTGGCATATTTAGGTCCCCCATGACCACCACCCTACCCTTTCCCTGGTCACAGTGCCCCATGATGTTCTCAACCAATTTTCCCTCCAGTTCCTCATCCATTGTGGGTGGTCTGTATACCACCCCTACTTTCAATCTTTTTCCTCCCCCCGATTGTAGGGTTACCCAAATCGCTTCCACTCCCCCTTCTGCCTCCTCCACTCCACTCACCAATATGCCATCCTTGACTATCAGTGCTACACCCCCTCCTCTACCCACTTCTTATCCCTCCTAAATATTTTGTAGCCATCCATATTTAGGTCCCAATCATTCTTCTGGGTGGCCCATGTTTCTGTAATCGCTGCCACATCCGCTGATCCCGCTGCCAGCATCGCCTGTAGCTTGGGCATTTTGTTACCCATATTTCTGGTGTTGGCCAGGACTATCCTTCACCCCAACCCACCCTCCCCTGCACAACTAACTCGGCCCTACGCACTCCCTATTTGATCTCTCCTACACAGCTCTTGCATTGTGTCCATCAGAGTCCCCTGCCCTTTTTTGCCACCGTAGACCAGGGACCTCGGTCAGTCGTCCTGTCTCCAGTCCTTTGCTAGTCCCTCCCCCTTTACAAGTTTAAACCCCACTTCTCATTAATGAATTTGGCGAGTTTCAGTTTTAAGATTTCCTTCCCCTCTAGGTTAAGATGTAACCTATCCCCTAGCATATAACCCCTTATCATCCCATGTGTCCCCCCAGTTCCCCACCAGTCCAAACCCTTCTGCCCTGCACCAATCCCTGAGCCACTGGTTCACACCTCTTAGTTTGTGCTTGGCCTCCCCGGATGTCCTAGGCACTGGCAGGATTTCCGAGAAAGAAATTGAACTCCCTGTAGAATGGCAAACCCTGGCTATCTCCCGGAACCTCGCCTGGATTTCCAGATCGCTATTCCCTTCCAAATCGTTTGTGCCCAGGTGTACTAGGAAATCAGGGGATTCCCCGCATTCCAAAGCTAAGGAATATAGCTGGAATTTGGCCTTGTGAACGGATAGTCCTGGAATACATTTAGCCCTGACCGGGTTGCTTATACCCTTCCCTACTCCCTACCACTAGATGCCCCTGGTCATGGAGTCCCCCAGCAGGATCACCTTCACCTCCACCTTACTGGCCCTTTTGACCCCTTCTAGCCTCTTCCTTCTATCATCGGCCCCCAGCTTACTCCTCCCACCCCCATTAGTCCGGGATTCACTAGTCTGTGCGTGTCCTACCATGCTCTTCCTTCTGCATGTGGTTCCCAATTTACTCTCCCCCCACCTCCTGGTCGGCACAGCTGGCACCCCCGATCCCCCCCAGACTCTCTTTTTGGGCCAGAATCCACAGATCCCCCTCCCCCCCCTTCAACTGCTTTCCTCCCTGCCTCCACCCCGACCTTGTCTCCCCCTCCTTCTGGCATAATTCTCCTTCCTCCCCTCCCTCCTCGTCCCCCTTCCCACCCTCAGCAGATATCTCCCTCCCTGCCCCCCAGAGTGCCCTCTACCACCTCCCTCCCTTGGTTGACTCCCCTGCCTGACTGCCTGCTCACCCCAGATCCCCACCTCCCACCACCTCCGGCTTACTGGTCCCACTCTCACTGCCTGCCTTCTTCCCTCCAGTGTCACTACCTCTCCACTCCCCCCCCGCAATCTAACCAAATGCTCTCTGACTGCCTGCCCCCAACCCCAACATCCTCCTCCTTCTCTCCTGTGTAGAGCATGGTGTATCTGTTGCTAAAAGTGATGCCTGCCCCGGCATGTTGTCTCCTGCCCCCACCTCCTTTGCTCCCCCTGGCCGGCCCCTCTCCTGTGAGGTGTTTTCCATCCATTGCTCGTATTACGTCCTACTCCTCCAGAGTCACCATGGGGCCCGTGCCTGCCTGCACTCTGGAGTATGCTGTGATGGCCTCGCCACCCTCCATGGGACCATTTCCCCTCCTTCTCCCCTCCCCCCTCATGCCTTCCAGTTCTCTTCTGATCCCCTCTACCTCCCCCCTAAGTCCTGCCAGCTGGGAGCACACTGGGCACCCTCCGTTCTTCCATGCCCAATTTAGGATTATCGCTGCCCCGTACTCCGTACACCCAATCACCCAGCCGAAGATGTCCGCTCTGGCCAGCCCCGAATCCACCCTCATTCTGCTGTGAGCAGGACCAACCACTTGTAGCCCAATAGTTCTTGCCCACCTCACGTGATCAGACAGCATATACAATCAGCAGATATCACATTTTTAACTGTCAAAACCCCACAGTACTGTACAAATCAGCAGATATCACAGTTCACATCTATCAAATCCCACAGCCGTATATGTAGCTAGCATGTATTCAGTGGTGTCCAAGCAGACCCAGCATACGATTTTGCCTACCCCCCAAAGTTCAGCAGCAGTAAACAGTACAGCCCAGAATCAGGTCACATACATCATATATCTCAGCTGTATAGTGCTCAGCATACAGTCATCTTTTCCTTTAATATCCTCAGTCCTCACCCACTCAGCTTGCTCCTCCCAGATCCAGTCAGCAGCAGCAGTCCAGGACACCCACAGCAGTCCAGGCTTCCCACTCACAACATTCCCCCCTCCAAGGCTCCAACCCCACCGACTATTTAATAGAGGTCGGGGCCAGGGTGGGTGGTGTGGGGCAAACAACACAGAAGCAGCTCTTCCCCTCGCGACTGGGCTAATGGCCTTTATAGCCCATTGTACAGCTAAAATTAGCACGCTTTGCACTGATTGGCCTCACCGCTCCTTGCTCCTGAGCGGCGGCGGCCCTCCGAGCACTCCCTTACTGCCGATGCAGCTTCCTTCGGCCCCCGGGTCTCCTGTGACCACTGATGGGTCCTTCTCTACCCCGGATCTCTCAGCCCCAAACAACACAGCAGCAGCTCTTTCCCTCACGACTGGGCTAATGGCCTTATAGCCCAGTGGCATGGTTAAAATTCACACTCTTTGCGCTGATTGGCCCCACCGCTCCTTGCTCCTGAGCGGCGGTGGCCCTCCGAGCACTCCCTTACTGCCAGTATGGCTTCCTTCAGCCCCCAGGTCTCCTCTGACCACCGATGTGGTCCTTCTCACTCCCGCCGCCGATGCAGCCCCGGATCTCCAGCCCCAAACATAGCAGCAGCTCTTCGATTTTAGTTCAGTACTTTTCTGAAGTTTGACTCTGGATGACCTTGAGCCGATTCAGACTGAACCCTAGAAAGACAGAGGTCCTGGTGATTATATTGGGTTGTAACATGGGAATAAATAGTAAGGAAAACGGAGCATCTCGATTGGTGCAAAAGCAGCAGCTGATCAAAATATAGTGGGTATTAATGTAATGCCTGCTCTTGCTATTCCTTTCACATCCACCAAAAACCAAGGTTGCATACAGTAATGCCCGCTATTGCAGTACTGACATGAAACCACTAACAGAATGCGCTTTGATACTGCATAAATGATTATGTGCCACCCAGCCACCCATGCAGTGGACATTGTGCAATCCACAGAAAGCGAGGAATGAGCGTGTGAACCTCTGCACCGGTAGGAAGTATATCCATTGTTCATGATGCAGATAGGTTAAATGTTTCTGTAAGTTAAGCCAATCTTCATTCAAAGTTAATGTTTTTTTCTCAGTAGTGTGGTAGAGTTGTAATTTCTGAATCAGTAGAAGTACAGTAAGAAAGCGAGACAATCAGAAATGTGAAATTTCCGCACCGCCGACATGGATAAAATATGCTAATTAGATAGGGTCGCATCCCAGCATTGGCAACGAACATCAAAGAGAAGATTAGCGAGTGAAATAAAAACAATTTGTACATATCGTTGTTAAAAAAAAAAAATACAATTGCACAAATCATTGTGTTGCCTTTCAATAAAAAAACTTAATGTTTATAAAAAAACACCACTATATGAATAAATATGGGTGCAAGAAAATCAGAGTTTGTGTATTTTTGTCATTTCAATTCATATATTGTAAAACAGTGCATGTATCTGTATTTATAATATATTAACGTTTATAATCCAACAGTTCCCACTTCCGCAGTACCCATGTTACAAGAGCATTAATCTACTCCAGAGGAGGGCTCTACTAGGGGATTAATGCCTGGTTGGTGGTTGGAGGCGCCGCAGCCCCCAGCCAGGCAGTCTCCTAGTAGAGCCTTCCTCTGTCATGGATTAATGCTTATTTATCAGATTTGAGGATGGATTGTAGCTTGCCATCATTAAATAATTGTTTTATTTATTCATTTGAAAATTGGTAACCAGGGAAGGTACACTGAGCTAAAGCTCATTGCCTGGTGTGACCCTGGGGGAGGGAAACAGGAAGATAACAGTCACAGGCCGATGGAGATAATTCAGCTTTAATTGAGAACTGCAGTAACACACACCTGTGGCATGACAGTATTTAACATTACCTAAGCAAACAGAGCAAACTTGGGTTTTACTGGGAGAAAAGTGAGTGGTAGCAACAAAATCAGGTGATGGCTAGTTGAGGACAGGCACAATTGGGAGCAAAGTGATATCACAGAAGAGGTTTATGAGAAAAATTTGGGGAGATAAGCCTAAATGAGGGTGTAGAGAGTTCCAGAGGGAATGCAGCCAAGTTAAGAAAGAGGACAGACCAGTAGACTTAAGAGCAGCAGGGAACAGTGAAGTGAAGGATCGGGTGTTGAAAGAGAGAAAGGAGTAAGTGCAGGAAACAGAGGGGGTAGCAGGTCAGAGAGGTAGGAGGGAATGGGCACAAACTAGAATTTAGGAAAAAGGAAGCACCGTGACAGGTGCCAAGAAGATAGAGCAGGAAGGAAGACAAATCAGTAAAGGGAACCATGGTGGGTAAGAGGAGGCAACCCTGTTAGTGTAGCTAAGGTAGTGACAAATGGAGGGTAGGACTGGATCTAGTGTAGCTAAGCTAAATTTAGAGGCACCAGCATAGACCACATTGTAGTAAAACAGGAGAATTGGTTTGAGAACAGTCTTACAGCAAAGTGAGAGTGAAAGGGAGGATTTATTCCTGTATAGGGCATTAAGTTTGAAGCATCAATTTTTTGTTTACTTGGGTGCGTAGCGCGCAAGAAACATATTGAGGTTAGTAGAGCATTGCAGAGTCATGGCAGTGTTGTGGCCAATGCAGGGGACGCTTTAATGGGCGTGTCCCTCAGCCAGCAATCAACAGGGAAGCTACCAATGATGGCAGTTTCAGAGCAAGTGCCAGAGGTGAAAGAAATCTGCCGCTCCAGTCATGGACAGTTTCGTCATTGCAGTAGCAGATGTCTCTCCCCCCCTTCCCAGCAATCAGGCACATTCCAGCCATGTCGCATTACGAGTGCACAATGTCGCATGGCTACTCTGACAACTCGTTCGCTCAGTGCGTGACTTTCCCAGTGAATATATCTTTGTCACAACGGGATGCCCAATCCCCATGTCAGCATGCCCCCCAAGCCCGAACATATCTTTTGCCGACAACAGGGTGCCCAATCCCCGTGTCGGCATGCCCCCCCAACCCCACTGTTGTGGCACACTGACAGCTCACCCCAGTGTACCAAAGTAATTCTTTATATTTTCCGACACCAGGATGCCCAATCCCAGTGTCGAATGCACCCCCACCCTCTTTTTTCAGTTGAGCTCAGAATGCCCAATCCCCAGGTCGGCATTGATCCCCCCGCCACACACACACACACACACAGACACACACACACTAGTCTGGCTCACTGGGATCCCACCCCAGTGTGCCAAAATTGTGTTCATACTATTTCACCTGTAAAAAAACTGTCCCTGAGGTCTTCTTTTCTTTAGGTTTAAAAAAAAACACTTCTTGTCCTCGCCAACCCCATCTCCATCCCACCCCTCCATCTGTGCACACCACTGCGCCGCCCCCCACCTATACTTCTCACTCTGTGGAGGTCTGGCACTGTGATCTTCTGTGGACCAGGAACATGTCTGTACTCCTCAAAAGCTGACTGCAAACTGAAGAAAATCATGGTAAGCCCTATAATGGCAATCAATAGGGGGTTTCAACTTAGGTTGATATATCAGCCATTTTTGGGAGTTTTGGTCCCAAATTTTCAACATGGGGTTCTTGTGGCCCCACCTCATGATCACTGGCACTGTCACTTTGTTTCTCGGTCCCGAAATGTGCTTTTTGCGGTTGCTGTGCGGAATCACCTTTCGGGTCCGATTAGAGAAACAACAGTGCTACTGTTCATGAGGTGGGGTCCCAAAAAGCCCATGTTGCAAGTTTGGTGAAAAAACTCCAGAAAATGACTACATTTCAAGCGTGTGTTGTGCAGTTTGTACACACGCTCGTAACTTCATCAATGTTTAATATTTTCACTCCAAATTTCCAACATTGCCCTTTTTTCACACCCCCTTATGAACAGTACAGTTGTCATTCTTCGCATCCTTCCCGAAATGTGTTTTTGCACCTGTGGCGCAGGAAATGGCGCTTGGTCGCTGTGCAAAATCAACTTCGGGACCGATTAACAAAACCCACTGCCACTGTTCATGAGGGAAGTCCCAAAAGGCCATGTTGAAAATTTGGTGAAAACTTTCCAAAATGACTGTATTCTGACGTGCGTTACACAGTTTCTACATACACTTGTAACTTCGCCACTTTTTCATATTTTCACTCCAGATTTTCAACATTCCCATTTCTTCACACCTCCTCATAAACAGTACAGCTCTCATTTTTCACATCCTGCCCGAAATATGTTTTCGCACCTGTGGCGCCAAATGGCACACTCGCTATGCGAAATCACCTTTTGGGATTGAGTAACGGAATGATAGTGCCACTGTTCATGAGCTGGGATCCCAAAAAGCCCATGTTGAAAATGTGGAGCGAAAATACCAACAAATGCCCGGACGTTAGGGTTTCCAACCGTAACACCCCACCATGTATAGACTGACAGGCGTTGGAGGTGTGGCTTGGGGTCGTCGGCCCTAATGTTCATTCCATTCTCCTATACTGCACCCATCTCAGCTTATTTCCTTGTGGAATGGGGTGAGCGTAAGGGCTGAAGACCCCAAGGCACACCGTGACACCTGTCAGTGTCTGAAGGATGGGGTGAGGTGGAATGGCATCAACACTAGTGCCGACTACCCAAAGGTGCACCCCAATGCCTGTCAGTCTGTGCAGGGTGGGGGTTGGCATTAGTTCAATACTTCACTGCCATTCCTATTATGCATCTCTCTAACTCCTGCAGTACCAATGCCAGTACCAGCAAGCAAACATTCGGCATTGACAAATGCTTGTTTAATGATGGCATTGACGTAGACTGAGAAGTCAACTTGGCTATCAAGCCACAGGCCAAGGTATATGAAGGAGGAGACTGCTTCAAGTGGAGTGCCAGCTAGGGTTTAAAAACAGAGGACTAGCTATGCCTACTAAGCCAGAGTGTATATTGAACAGCATGATTGTTGTTTTGGTGTTTATTGAGAGCTGATTGATGCAGAACCAGTGTTGGTCAGTATCAAAGTTGTGCTGTAGAGCCTGGAGGCTTGATGGCATAAGGAGATTTGCTGAGACACAGGCAAAGTGGAGGTCACTGAGGAAAACTGAGAAAAAGGCTGGACCAAAAATAATGCCTTGAGGCACACTGGAGTTGATGGGGAGTGGAGAGGGAAAAAGTTTCGATAACACACCTGTCATGGAAGACCGCCGTCTTGGTGGCAGTCACCTCCTCCAGAAGGATCAGTGAGCTCCAGGCACTCTTGGTGGAGTCTCCATATTTGGGGTTTTACGAGGACAAAGTTGTCCTGCGCCCCCACCCGAAGTTCCCCCCAAAGGTTGTATCAGAGTTTTACCTTAATCAGGTGATCAACCTCCTGGTGTACTTCACCAAGCCAACCTCAGAGGCTGAGCACAGGTTTCACACATTGGACCTGATGTGAGCGCTCACTTATTACAAGGAGCGCAAGGCTGGAGTTCGAGGAGAGGTACTCCAGGTATTTGTAACATACGCTGAAGCTGCACCAGGCAGACCGACAGCAAAGCAGATGATTGGCAGGTGGACTGTCTCCTGCATTGACCTCTGCTATAGGTTGACTGATAGGGAGCCTCCCATAGGGCTTAGGGCTTATCTCCCTTTTATTGGGAAGATTATTGAGAAAGTGGTGGCAATCAGCCTGTTGGAACGCCTGGAGAATTTCAAGCTCTATGAGCCTCTCCAATCAGGTTTCCACTCTCTCCACATCTCATATTACTGCTGTAATTAAAAGTGTTTTTTACCACCTAAAAAACATAACGAGATTACCTCGCTTCCTTGATTCTGCTGATCTGCGTTTACTAGTTCAAGCTTTCATTACTGCGCAAATCGACTACTGCAGTGCACTTTATTGTGGCCTTCCTGCTTTTCAGTTACACTGTCTACAGCTGTTGCAAAACTCAGAGGCCAGATTATTGACCGGAATATCAAAATGTAACCATATCACTCCTGCTATGAAGGAGTTGCATTGGCTTCCAATTAGATGGTATTCTGTATTTAAAGTTCTCTTGCTGGTCTGCAAGTCCTTAAATGGACTGGGCCCCTTCCACATCCATGAATTGTTGACAACCCATCAGGAGGTCTGTTGGGACTCCAGAGTCCTTTGCTCAGATAGCCAGGGACTTTTGCAAGTCCCAGTATCAAGATTAAAATCTGCTGGGGTGTGCTTTTCTGTGGCTGCACCTGGACTCTGGAATACTATCCTGCTCGCTATTTGTTCTGCCCCCTCAGTGGGAAGTTTCCAATCTCAGTTAAAGACCTGGCTGTTTAGGTAGGTGTTTTTAGGAGACTGATAGGTTTCATTAGTCTCGTGGATTTTTTATATTTTATTTATTAGATTAGACCTATTTCCACAGTAATGTATTGATTGTATTAGATTCATTTTACTGTTAAGCTCTTTGAGCTCTGGAAAAGTGCTATATAAATAAAGTTCCTATTCTGTCCTATTCGATCAGACATCCCACTGCCTCGGTGGCTGTTTCCAAGGAAGTCCCTATCCTGGAGATCTGCAGGGCTGCTACATGAGTCAGCACACCCCTTCATTTTCCACAACCACATCGACCTTGAATCATGCTGGGATGCTGGTTTTGGGACCTCAGTTTTCCAATCCCTGTTTTCCAAGTAGGGTTGTGTGCCTTGCCCCCTCCTCCTGGAAAACTGCTAGGAGTCTGCCAGAGTGTTGATAGTGCACCATATTCACACCCCTAGAAATGACGGTTACTCACCTGTAACTGTAGATCTTCTACGGGTAGGTCTCTTAGAGTAGGTTATTACTCTTGGGAGTCCGCTAGGTGGAGCTGTCACATGGTAGCTTCTTCCAGCAGTCTTCTATAGGGCTTCACTTCCTCTGGCTGTGTATAAAAGGGGGCGCCCCCAAGGCACACACTGTTCATTTTCCCGCTGGCTTCAGACTGCACAGCAGCTAGTTCAGTCTTCTGTGTTGCAGTCTTCATCGTGAACTTGAACTCGATTTTTCTTCTCTGTGCTGGGCCTGTAGCGTACTTCCAGGCCCCGGCTCTTCTACTTCCACTGGGCTGGGCCTGTGAGCCACTCACAGTACCCCTGTCTCTCCTTGTTTCAGCGGGCCTATATTCACTCACAGTACCCCCGCTGCTCCTTGACTCAGGCTATCTTGCTGGGTCAGGGACTACATCTATGACTGACAAGGCATCCTTTCCAGGACAGACCTCGAGGACCCGTGTTAAGGGTGCCCTGGACCAAGGCTCTCGTTCCCGGCATTGGAGGGAGCAGGACTCGCACTCCTCTCACCCCCTCTGATCTGCTTTGTTGACGGTCGCTCCTTCATCAACGACAGGGCATTCATCATCGACGGGGCAGCTCCCCTTGTCGATGGAGCATTTGTTGCTCCCCTTATCATTGACGAGTCATCCCCCGTCGACGGAACACTCTTTTACAAGTGTCTCATCAATGGGCACTTCCCCCCATCGATGACACGTTCCTCGTTGACGGGGCAGCTTCCCCCATCGATGGGACATTTTTCTCTGTCTTCTCCATCGATGGGAGGCCTTCCCCCGTCAATGGAGCATTCTGTTTCTATTCTCTCATTGACGGGACGGCTTCCCCCATCGACGGAGGGTTCCTCGTTGACAGGAAGCCTTCTCCTGTTGTTGAAGCATTCCTCATCGATGGGACATCTTTCCCGGTTGACAGGACACATGAATTTGCATTCCTCATCAACGGCGCTGCTTCCCCCGTCGACAGGAGGTCATGATTTTTTCACCTCGTTGACGGGGCTGCTTCCCCCGTTGATGGCACCTCCTGGCTTTCGTTCCTCATCGAGGGGGCGGCTTCTGCTGTCAATGGAGGTGCCCTGCACCCTGGAACATTCCAGGTCTGGGGGTGTGCTTCTGATTCCCCCCCACCCTGGCATGGGCACCTTGCTGCTGGGTCGGATGGGGTT
Source organism: Neoceratodus forsteri (assembly GCA_016271365.2). Lineage (NCBI taxonomy): Eukaryota > Metazoa > Chordata > Ceratodontiformes > Ceratodontidae > Neoceratodus > Neoceratodus forsteri. Next base: position 760,637,670 of record CM057456.1, on the reverse strand, counting down.
CTTCCTCCATCACCCTCTGTTTGCCCTCTGGGCATCCCATCTTCAATGCCCACAGCCTGGGTTTTGGGATCTTGCTCTGATTTTCTTGCCCCTCCCCTGTGCCACCCCGCAGGGATCAGGCTGCTACCCCCTGGATGCCAGGGTCGGCTGCCCCCATGGTGCCACATCCTTCTCCAAGCGCTGCTCTTGGGCGCCCTCCATCTGTGGACCTCCCCCCCCCCTTCCCAGGTGCTGGGCATTGCTCGCATCGTTCTGGCGGTCCTCCAGTCACTGGGTCACGGCCCGGACTCGGACTTGCCCCCAGGTCCTCCGCTGTGCCATTCCCCCTCGCCCCCGCCTACGCGCCTTCGCCTGGATCCAGTGGTTTCCACCTGGTACCCCCCTCCCATTTATCCGGACTCGCACTATGGGGACTTGGACATGGAGGATCCCTTCAGGGTGCCTGGCTCGGATGTCAGCTTCTCATACTGCGGGGACCTGGTTTCCCCCTTCTCCGTTTCCTCTATCATGGAGGATGTCCCACTTGCCCCTCCGGATACCTCCACCTCTGTGGACGCTTCCTTCAGGGATCTGCTCTTGCAGAATAGGGTCATGTTCTGCTTCCCCACGGGGGACCCGGATTTCCTTCACCGGGACCTGTCGGACTACCTTGGCATGCCCGAGTAGACTAACATGGTTGTCCCTCCCTACATTCCTGCATATGCCAGTGCCATGTCTCAGGTCTGGTGCCATCCTGTTTCCGCTCCGCCCCCCCCCCCGTGGGCCTGAATGGCTATACTGTGCCCCGCTGGGACACCCGTTCCTATCCGCCGCCCCTTCAGCTGCCTCAGTGTTCATTACAGCGGCTCACGACTGGACCACTTGGCCCCACCACACTAGTATGGTGCTGCCTGATCAGGAGTCCCAGCATCTCGATCACCTTGGCAAGAAGGTCTACGCCTCCAGTACCCGGCTGCTGTGCATCCTTAACTATCTGGGCCATATGGCCCGATACCTCTGCATGCTGGGTGCTTTGGCTGTTGATGCGCTGTCCTCCTTGTCACCCTCCCAGGATTTGGCCTGGGTGGCTCAGCCCGTGACCACCTTGTCCTCTCTTACCCATCACCTACTCCAGGTGAGCTATGATGCGGTTGACGCCGCTGCCCGCCTGTCCACCACTTGCATCACTTTGCGCTGCCATGCCTGGTTCCAGGTGTCGGGTTTGGCTCCCGATGTCCAATTGTTGGTTGCCAACACCCAGTTCTGTGGGGACCAGTTGTTTGGTCCTGGTGCCCAGGCCATTCTGGATTCCCTACAGGCCTCAGGGCATACCCTGCAGTCAGTGCAGGACCTCTCCACCACGGGCCCTATCCCCCACTCCTACGGGTGGGCTGTCATGTTCCCAGACCCCTTTCCGGGGGGGCTCCACGGCACCGCGGTAGGGTATCTCTGGGGTCTGCCCCATCGGCCCCTCCACACCGGGCCCACCCCTGCACGTTCGCTGCTCCATGGGGCTTCCCTCCACCTCCTCATGCAGGCCTCAGAGGTGCCTGGGGGATTATCTGCCCATTTTTGGAGGCTTGCTTCTGTTACTGGACATGTCACTCCTCGCGGATTTCTTGGGGACCTCTGCTACTCTCCCTCCTGGAGCCGTTCCATGTCCCCTTACTATGGGATTTCCAGGGCGTCTTGCCCCACTGCACTCCAGTACCTCCTGCGCTTTCCGAGCCTTCGGAGCTCTACTGGATTTCTCCTCATCTAGGCCTCTCGACCCCAGCTCGGTTGGTTGAATCATTGGCACGGCCCTAGTCCTGCTCTCCCTTCATGGAGTACTGCTGTCCTCACCACCCTTGGCTTATCAGCCCTTCTGAGTGTGGCTTGAGTTGACCTGACTATGACTTTTTGTGACGCCGTCCTTGTCCGGAATCAAAGGGCTATCCCTTGGATGTGTCTGCGGCTCCTCCATGGCTTCCGCCTGGTGTGTTTGCTGCCTCTTTTTCCATTCTCACAGCTGTGTCTTCTTGGCATTGCTTGGTGCTATGGCTTATATCCTGACTTCCTGCTCTGCTTGTCCTCCCTTTCTTATAACTGCTTGGTACTCTCCCAAGAGTAATAACCTACTGCAAGAGACCTGTCCATAGAAGATAGTTCGTTACGTAAGAACTTACCATAACAGTAGATCTTCGAGGTATGGTGTGTTGCAGTAGGTACAATCCCGTCCTCTGTCCCACTGCTTTTTTCCCTCAGGGTCCTTGGATCTCAGGTCGCTGGGATGTTTTTTTTCTTTGGTCCCTCGGTTCTCAGCCTTTTTGCATGCTGCAGCCTGCGGGGAACAGTATGTGCCTGGGGCCGCCCCCTTTTATACACAGCCAGAGGAAGTGATGTATGGGGTCGGCCCTATAGAAGACTGCTGGAAGAAGCTACCGTGTGATAGCTCCACCTAGAGGACTCCCAAGAGTAATAACCTACTGCAAGAGACCGTACCTCAAAGATCTACTGTTATAGTAAGTTCTTATGTAACAAACTCTCTAGGAGTGATATATAGTGCACATCCACACAACCCATTCAACCTCCTCTGGCAAGTGGCGCACAGATCCTTGCTTCCAGTGTGCAAGATCTGATGTCATGGGGCAAAGCTGAGGAGTATACCACCTGGGTGGGTGGGAGGAGCTTAGCTTGAAGGTATTCCAGCTGGATTTAAAGGCAAAGGAAGACTGTCAGAGTGTGGATGTGCACCATATACCACTGCTAGAACTACGGTTACAGGTGAGTAACCCTTATATTTTTGCCACTGAAACTTAGACTTTGCATAAGATTGTTTGTGCCTCAGCTACTTCCTTGGTGTTTGGGGCAGGTTTGTCCTAGACAGACTTGAGGTTTGATGTAAAGTGTAAAAGGGCAACATTGATGTCAGCACAGAGGACAAAAAGTGCCCAATTTGAGGACCTCGGGTCATCCAGAAGGTTGTCCAAGTTAAATAACCTGAACAGTTTGGTCCAGCCATAACACTGGAGGATTTAGGATGGTGAATTTTCTGGACACAGTGCAACATTCACAGGTCACTGATGTAGTCCAGTAGGATTCCAGCAGCAAAGATTCTGTGTGGGTGGGAGGAAGCGATCCACCCAATGAGCGAGTAATTGGAGGAGTGAGGGTTGCGATGGGTAGGGTCAGAAATAATTTGATAAAGATTTAGTGATTCAACTTCCTGAGTGAGAGATTTAAGAGCAGAGGAGGACAAGTTTACCTTAGAGTTACCTAGGATAATAAGTTCACCAGAAGAGGAGTGAGTAAGAAGAGAGGAGAGACGAGTAATGATAAAATTAGGTTTGGCTTTAGGGGAAAGGCATACACCACAAATGAAGATGGGAAGAGAGTGAGAGAAAGAAAGTTTAGGATGAGTTCATGGAAGGAGGGTACTACAATATGAAAGGCAATGTAACAGGAGAGACTAGGAAGGATCTATGGTAGCACACCACCACCTCTTTTACCACGGTCATTCCTGAATGGCCAAGGATGATGATATCACTTTCACTAAACCTGGCAGAGATCCAGGATACAGTGATGACCAGAAAATCAGGGTTGTTGTCTTTCTTTCTTTTTTCCAGATAGTTTTGTAAGTTACAAAAGACTTGTGATCCAATTTGGACAGCCAGCTGACTCTGGTGTATGAGGCGTGGCCTGTGGGAAGTTGTCAGAAGTGACTTCCATCATTGGAAACATGTTAGGTTTCAGAATTCTGATGCTATAGGACCGATGAACACTCACTGAGGTGTTTGTAACTTCATGTCAAAAGCCCTGTTTACACCTCGGTCTTTGCAGCACATCAACTCGTGTGCACCGGTTGATGCGCTCCAAAGATGGCAGTGTAGACACTTAGTGGAGCGTGTTAGGATGCTGCATATCCATTTTTGGCTCCAGCGCAGGAGTGGGGATCTCAGTCGGATTGAGTGTGTTAAACTGCATTGTAAACTCCTAATGCGTTCAATCCGCTGCCAAGCCTCTTGTCTCTCTGCCGATGAAACCTTGCTCCCTGAATATCCAGCCTCTTCCGTAGCATGACTGGCAGTGCAGCCAGAGTGGGTGGTATAAACTCTCTCTTGTTCTGAGATGATCTGTGCCATGGGAAAGGAGTGGTGGAAAATAGCAAGCAGTGCTGCAGTGTAAACACGGCTTAAGCTGCTATAATACACTCAATAAGGGCAAGCTAGCATCAGCTTTGCCATCTGCATTTATTCCAGAATGCAGCATCTAGGCTTTTGACATCCACTGGGACATTGTGACATACTGCCCCCTGCAATGCTCGAGCTGCATTGTATGCCAGTTATGTTGGTGGGTTGACTTTAAGGTTTTAGTGTCAACATACAGATTCCGTAGGGGATTGGACCCCACCTACTATACTGATTTTCTGACCCCCTTCAGCCCCATGCACAGTGCGTTCTGGAGATAGGGAGCTGTTGTCTTTTCTCTCCTCATGTTTGAAATCTGCTGGCAAATATGCATTTGGGGTTGCTTCCTTCATCTGTGGAGCGCTGTCTCTGGTGATATTAAAGCAGCTCCCTCATTTGAAGATGTATTAGTTCAGGCATGTTTTCAAGGTTAGTTAGTTGTGCATGGTAGTGAATACAGATCGGTAGCTGGTTCAGCTGGATGGGACACAGCCCAGCATGAGAACAGAAGTAACACTGAATCCAGTGTAGTGACAGTGAAAATAGCAAAAACTGCAGAAGTTGCAGCAAACGACATTTATTGTCACTCGGGAAGCTACAAAAGGAGCAGCACTGTACCTCCAGTTGTGCATGGGGGTGCTCACCATATGTTATTGATTGTATTCTTTTGGTGCCTTGAGCCCATGAAAGATATGATATGAATCAGAAATATCAAATAATTAAATAACTATAGATTAGATAACTGCAGCTATGAAGTATAGAGTTGTTAGCGCACTGAGAGAAATCATAAGAACGTAGATCGAGTGGTTCCAACTTCTATCATTTCATCAGAATGCTTGAGGTGCCTAGCAACCCCCAGTTGGCAAGGTGTTATTTTTCATAAATGATAGTTTGGATCATTTTCAGCAAACAGTAATTTAACAATTACAACAGTTTGGCAAACATTTCCGTCAGCAGAGTGAACTGGGAAGGGTGTTGAGGTTGTTCTTATTTTTACTACAAGCTAATTACTGAACTCAGCTTTGGGGAAAATAATGTGCGACACTCAGGTTGACTGGGCTTCTGTAGCCATTCTGTTTGTTCCATGTCATGATGCCACATTTATTGAAAATGTTATTGCATGATACTACCCAGACTTATGTCTCAGAGTAAGCATATTGGCCCCTATGCACTAATGGGACAGAGTGGCTACATACACATATGTGGGAACGCAACCACCCGCACCCTACGCAGGGATGCTCGGGGCATGCAGCACATACGCACCCAATCCCCCGGTTTCACGAAGAGCAATGTGCTGGGGGCGGGCGAGGGGCATGCCAGCACTACGCACCATGCACCAAGGCGTGTAGTGCTGGCCTCGGGGGTGCAGATGGGTGTGCAGGCTACGCCAGGGGGAGAGCCCTGCCTTAAGCTTGATACACGCACCTGTCAGTGGAATGGCCACCAACACCCGGGACCATGGCAGCATTGCCCCCCCCATGTCCACCAGACACCGCCTGGCCCAGCACACAGGTGTGCAGCCCCTACGAGGCACCACCCCTCACAGTGTCCCAGGGGTGCAGGATCAGCAGCCCACATATAGTACCCCTTCAGCTGCACCATCATCCCACCCGACACCAGTCCCTCGTGGCATATGGTGGGGTACAGTCCCCCCCCCACCTTCAGGTACACCACGTTGGTACCCCGTCGTGAACAAGCCAGCGGCATACCCACCTCTCACCCCCGCAGCCACATCCGTGGGGCACGCTGCCAACACGCCCCCCTGCGCAAGGGATCCAGTGTGGGACCTGGTTGGGGCATCCGATTGGATGCTCGGCTGGACCCATGACCCCACCCCAGGCCACACTGCGGAGTCCTGGGTGCCGGGTGGCCAGCAGTTGTGAATGCTGCCGGTGTGCACCTGTCCACAGGTGCAGAGCTCTGAGGGTGGGAATTGCACCTGCGGCGCATATTACCCGCCCATTGGTGCATAGCGCTCATACTGTGGAACGTGCAGCTCACTCTCCTCATACTGTCCTTCTAATTATAAATCACTTGTCATTTCAGCCAATCAGTGCTGAGAACCATAATACCTCATATTCCACATACAGTTGTCCACTTGTTCAGGTTACGTGAGTTCAACCAGTCAGTGCTGTGAGCCCTAGTACACAATTGTCACCTTGTTCAGGATCATTACAGTGAAGTGTTCCACTTCAGGGATGAGGGGACTGTATATTCCCTTCTAAAATTGATAAAAAAAATAAATAAAACTTATAAATCACTGTAACCTTTAGCCATCTAACTTAAGGGATGTAGAGTAAGTTAATAGGGCTTCAGAGGGGTGTCCCTTATGGTGTAAGAGAGGCCTTGCATGCTGTTTTGGCAGCCTGAGCTGCTCAGTGTCACATCGAGGTCCTCCCGCACAAACTTCACCCGAGGACTCTCTTTCACTGTAAGAAGCACCCCACAGAGGACCTATTATCTTTTATTAATATGTGGGCGCCGTAGCAGAAGGAAATGATTTCATATTTTAAAAAATGACAGGCTTTATCTTGGTGAAAGTGCTGTCGTTTATTGAAGGACTGTCTGGAAGTGTAGGAGGTGGTGACTACCACCAGGGTTGTCCACATCTTCATGCTGAGTTATTACATGCACTTTATCTTCTGGCGCATTCAACAGAAACAAAATCACAGAAGCTTATACGAAGCGCTTGACTGTGCAGTGAATTTGATGATGTTTGTAGGTGCTGTTTGACAGATTTATTGCTACAGTACCCACGGCAAAGACTTAATACAGTTACCGACAGACTATCAACCATTTGTACTATACCACTGGAAATGGGCTTTGGAAGTGCAGTTTTTATTTATATATGCGTTACTACAAGTTTCCTTTTTATAGTAGCGATTTCCATTCTAGCTTCTCTGAAGAAGCTAATATTGTCATTACTGAGAAACATTCAAAAGATTTGTGTCAGATGGTGGTGCGTGTGTGTCAAGAAATAAATACTTCCATTTTAATAGACAGTTTCAGAATAGTGCCTTACTCATTTTTAAGTGATTTTCCTGTTTCCTGAAAAAAAGCACAGCTGGCACCAGCAGGACACAAATCTCATAACATTCTAGAACAATTTGAATTTTAGGACTTTCCATTCATTATTAGCAGAGATGTTTGCCCGAAATTAGGCTCTTTGCCCCTCAGGGGTCACCTCTGCTGTTTCTCCCTGCCTTGATGTCGTAATCCCCAACTGTGTATGAAAGTGATTTTGATGTCACCAGCCAAGAACTGTAACTTCCAAGGCAGGAAAAGCAGCAACAGGAGCAGATAAAAGTCCAGTGGGCAGAGGGCCTGTTTTCATGCAAAATGTCTTTAGTAATAAAGATGGCATATCCAGAAATTCATTTTTTGAGGAAGTTTGTGGAACAGTTCTGCCAATGCTGTAATTTTTTGTTCTGTTTTGTTGTAAATCAGAAAATTGCTTTGTTTCATAATGAAAGGGGGTGTTTGAATGTGTTGCATTAAGGCTTTTTTGACATTGGTCGTGAGTGCCAAAGTGCAGCACATTATTTGGATATTATGCCTCCTGAAAACAGCTGAGCAGTATAAGTAATTCAGCACAAGGAAACTGATTTACATAGTTCAAACAATCCATTACTGTATGTAGGCCCACCTTCCCCCGTATTTCTAGCGGTATGCTGGTGTTATGTCCGTGTCAAGGGGGGACCACAACAGAAACTTTAAGAATGAGTTCATTTGTTCTTCGCAAATGAGGTGCAGGCTTCGCCCATGGGGCGCTGGGCTAGGAGGTAAACTTGATTAGCAAAATAGCAAACAAAACAGGCATTAAAAAGTTCAAACTCCATTAGAAAACAACAAAGGATCCTTTAATAACAACTTGATACTTCGTGGAGTCATTTACATTTGATATGCAACATTCCGTGGGGGGAAGTTAAGGCAAAGGACCAGGCTGTCTACTGCTTCATTGTCCATGCATTGTTCATAAGTTCATATATTCAGTGTCCATATTTAGCAAAGGGGTCATTCCGACAACTCCTAATAACAGGGCAGCAGACAGTTACCATCTTTTAACACTTCGAACTGAAATATCAGGCAGCTTTAATTCTTATAACTGCACATTCAACCCAGCTTCCCTTGCTGGCTGTACTTCCCCAGGCAGAATCCACTGGAGTCTACACGTACTCTGGCATCAAAGCTCAGTTCTGGACTGCCATCCCAGACTCAAACTGACCGCAATCCACATCTGAAAAACTGACCGCCATCTCCTGTGGCCATTATGGAGCCACCTCGCTCATCTTAATGATGTATACAGGCAGCATGTACCTAGGGAGTCTTACTGCTTCATTCGCCCAAATGCCTTGCAGCTGAACTTTTTACTTTCCCTCCATCTCCAAATTTAGCGGGCAAGGGAAGACAACCATCCCTAGGGGGCCCATGGTGCCACTGGACAGCGCCTGCCACCTCCTGGCCAAAAACTGACCCTCGTGACCAAGAAGTCCCAGTCTGAACTGCTTCAGCCCCTGAAGGCTCTAAATTTATAGTGGGCAAGGAGGAGCCAGAATCTCTGGGGGGTCCACGGTGCCACACAGATCCTGACCCCCACCCTCACCCAAGAACTCGCCCCCGTGGGTTAGGGTCTCAAGTTCCAAATTACTTCAGCTGCTGGATCATGTCCTGCACCTCCATAATTCCCAGAGGCCTAATAGCAAGTGGTGCTTCCCACTGTGGACGTGAAGTCCGCTAGCTTTCATTTCCTGCATGTAAAGTCCACACTCTGCTCAGGTTCAAATACCCTGGCAACTACAGGCAGATAACTCCTTGTCTCTCCCCCCTGCAGTCAGCAGGGATCTGAAGATCTATGACCACTGCCACGTCCTCACAGGTCTGAACTAGGCCTCCTACACCCCAAAAGCATCGACAGACTCTGCAGAAGCAGGCAATTGGCCCCGCTCCCACCTTAGACTCCCTCCTTCGGCCTGCGCTCTCCCACACGACCAAAACGAGACCCAGCTTCCGGGGTACCCCCAGACAATGGCTAATCAGTTCCCCTTGAGGAAGGAAAATTAACCTCTTAGGGGGTCCAGGCCCAAGGACCTTATAGGGACAATGTTTCAAGTTACCCACTGTAGATTCCCTTTCTACAGGAGATTACATGGAAATATACTCACCAGTAACATTCTGACTTAAAGGGGAACTCTCAGCTCCCAAGAAGGAAAGCACCAGGACCTCTAGGTTAAAGAATACAGTTTTCAGTCTTAATTAAAAAACCCTGAGCAAAGAGACATATGGCTCCTTTGATTCACAGTGGGTTACACAGTCTCACTCCAGGTCACTGGATTAACTCCGGCCCAAGTTAATAGCGGTCAAAAGGCAGTATCTAATGACTTTTTGGTGACCTCTGTAATGATCTATTGTGACATTACTGTAGTTGATAGGTGTTCATGTTAACAAAAAAAAAAATTCACACTTGGCTTCATAGTTGACAGCCCCACGTGAGAAGAAAAGGACTAAATGACACTGAATATGAACTGCTCTCTGACCTATAAGAGGTGTTCCTTCTAGGATGCTGTTTATTTGAAGGTGACTAGAATTTTTCTGAACTGTGAACCAGAATACATTAGGAAATCACCCATGAATTGTTTTTTACTCAGTAGTTTTCTGCTTTTTTCATTGATTGTGTAGGTATAAGAAGTCCCTTCAGTGTTGGGCATTGTGGGAATCAATACATTCTGAATGATTGAAGGCACTCGCCGGTGCCTTGTGCCTCCCAACGTGGAACATGCATTGATGTCCCGCAGTCTTTTTCCTGGCTTGCCTTATTGTTTCTGTAAATTTTTTTACATTTGCAAAATAGTTTTCTGCTGGATCTGGATGGTATATGATGGACTGCTTTAATAAGAGGATAGAAATGAAGGCCCTAAATCATCTCCTGTAGCTCATTTACAGAATGTAGAGTCCTTAAAGCCCAATTCGAAAAGCAGGCAGAAAGCCTTATGCAGGTAGTGCATAAGGAGGGCCAGGATACTTGGAAGCCATTCTCAGTTGGTATGGAAGCCTCAGCACCTCCACATGTGGCTCTGCAGTGCACAAGCTGCGGAGTATGGCCCTGCCTCAGTCTGCAGAGCTCCATGGAAGGTCATGTCAGAATCTGCAAGCAGGGAATCCTGGCCCTCCACCACTATCCTCAGCATGAGATGCATGCTATAGAAGTGGTTGGGAGGGCACAAAGTTTTTGTGAGCAGCAGTAAGCCCTCTACCTTGGCCGGCCAGCCAGCCAGCCGCTCTGACTGTTTTAGCACCTGAAGTCCCCCAACACTAATACAACGTGGAAGGCTGGGTGGCGAGTTTTTTTCTGAATAAGACGTGAAACATTCTTTATGATAATAGGCAGAGCAGGAGGATTGCTGTATCCCACAATACCCTGCCCCAAAACAAATAAAAATAATATTTTGAAAAAATCCAGAACATTTTTTAAATTAGTACTTTATCCTCATTGTCTCCCCAAGCGTCCCCCATCTAATCAACCCCCCCAGCCCCATCACCTGGCTCCTCCAAGATCTTACCTCCACGCCGTCGTAGCCACAGGACCTGGCTGCCCGCCCACCGGTGTGGAGCCTGTAGGGGGTTGATCGTCATCTCGCTGCCTTGGGGTGTTTTTCCACCATTTTCGCCCGTCCCTCCCTGTTGCTGGGGCGCAGCATGTCAGTGCACGTACGTGGAGGCATACACACACTGTGGAGTCCCGCAGCACCCATTCTTCATTGGTGTCCCCGTCCCGTTCTACCCCGAGGCCTCCACCTAGGAGCAGTCATTCAGCTGGACTGCCAAGTCTCCCTCCCCGGCCGATCCCTGGCAACCCGCTCGCACTGTGAGGAGGTAAGGCACGATGCCTCAGCCTTCCATGCCACTGGGCTGACATCCGAACATCTTTTATTGTATTATCATGATAGAACAACAGAGCTGAAAACTTGTTTACAGTGAGCACAGAAAGAAGGTATGGGCGGAACTAAGATATGGGTGCTATTAGAATCTTGATCTGAAGTGAATATAATGGCTTCGTAGCTTCTTCATGATACCTTACTGACCTAGTGCTGGGGAATCCTTATTTAATGTAGTTGTGCCCTGTAAATTATGCTAAATAACTGCTATTCCTTTTCATCTTTACTCTTTTTTTTTTTTTTCCCCTCTGGGGTTCAGCTGCCTTTTCCATCTGGTTTGCTAACTGACTGCTGAAACAATAACACCGTGCCAGTATGCTGGTTTACCACACTGCTGCCCTTACTTCTTTTTCTGCTGTCAGTGTTTTCATTGTTTTAAAAAGCATAAGAAAAAAAGAAAAAGAATCCTTTTCAAATTACATCATTTTTTAGAGAAATACATGAACATTTTCCTGTCATCTGAATCAAAATATAATTACACAGTTGCTCAAACAAGACTGGCTCTGCTTCTGGATTTAGTACAACTTCCTTATGATTATTATTTTCTTAAAGAATTAATTAAAATCAAACTCATATTTCACTCTCTAGGCATTTTGATCTTATGTCTGTTTATTCTCTCTTTCTGCTCTTCTTTACTCGTTATACACTGTATATATACAGATGCAAAATCGTCATCACACTCCTCAGGATCTGTGGGGGCAAATGTGATTCTCCAGCCATGACTCTTGCAGTTTAACCTCCTTAATCCCTGCCCTCTTCCCTTTACATGCTTGTTCCCAGCTTTTGATGACTCTAGGCTGAGTAGAATAGCGTGACATCATCACACAGGTCCAGTGCTGCTCCACAGTGAGTGAAGTAGTAGGAAGAGCTCATCCCTCCCCCTGGATTCAGTGTGTGTTGCCATTGCAGCACTCTATAGACTCATCCAGTTAGGGTCGATGTCGTGCTTGGGACATATACCCAGTGCTCTATCATTTTAGTGCCATATTCTACTGCTAGTGCCACTGGGCTGGCCACTGTCATTCTATTTTGATGAGAGCATGTATTGGCAAGGCAAGACAAAGCAAATTTTATTTTTCCAGGTGCCCAATCCCGGAGGCTCAGGGTGCCATACACATTAAAACGAAACTATCCATAAAAAATAAAAACAGGTGAAAAATTACAGCAAAAAAATGAAACTGACCATATAAATAGAAAAGGCCTAAGCTAAAAACAGTAGCTAAAAGGGGCCATCCCAAGGATAAGATCTAATAAACAATGTCTAGGAAGGCTTGACTGAACATGTGGGTCTTGAGGCGAGCCTTGAATACTTCGACTGAAGGGACCTCCCGTACAGATGGTGGAAGCGAATTCCACAGGATGGGGCTGGCGACACTAAACACTCTGTCACTGGCAGTTTTAAACCTCATCCTGGGAATTGCAAGGAGGCCCCTAGAGGAGGAGCAGAGGGAACGGACCAAGGCAGCAGGTGTGAGAAGGTCAGACAGGTATCCAGGGCCCAGCCCATGTAGGTCCTTAAAGGTGAGCAAGCCTACCTTGAAGAGGATCTACCTCTCAACCTCCCTCATCACAAGTCAGGGACAAGGCTAAAAATGATCAGGGACAAATGACCAAAATCAGGGACACATCTGAAAAAATAGTAATATTAGTTCCAGAAGCTGTGTACAACATGCTTCTTAGTATGAATAGCATTTTCTTAATGAGAACTAGACTGTAACACCAATGGCTACCATTATTTTGTGCTTCAGATCCCCATTCTTCAGTGACAGAAATGCCAAATTTAGGAGGGACAGAAGAAATTTCAGAGGCAAAATCAGGGACATCCCTGAAAATCAGGGACACTTGAGAGGTATCATCCTCCACCTCACCTGCAGCCAGTGCAGTTCAAGCAGCACTGGGGTGATGTGACAGTATTTCAACTGCCCTGTCAACAAACTGGCAGCTGCATTCAGCACTAACTGCAGCCTGCAGAGGGTACCTTCCTAGACCCCGAGGTAGAGCGCATTACAGTAGTCAAGCCTTGACGTGATGAAGGCATGCACCAAGGTGGGGTGGTCCAGGGACGGAACTAGGGGCTTGATCCTGGTGATATTCCTAAGATGATAAAAGCTGGTCTGGAGAACAGATGACACCTGAGCTTCATATGTCAGTCCACTGTCAAAGGTCACACCAAGATCACGCACCCTAGAGGAGGCCTTCAGTGGCACAGACCCCAGGAACAAACCTGATCTTACTTCGAGACACAGCTCTTGCAGCAGGTTACACCATTAGGACTGAAGCCGGCAGGCGTCAGGACCCCACGGAAAAATTCTAGCTAGCTATCGTCAGCGGGGACCGCCCAGCCCATCCAGGTCCACGCCTCCGACATCAAGGCTAGTACATAAGAGGCGGTCCCGCCAGATTCCCCAGTTCTTTCCCGCCGTCGACGTGCATGTCTCAACCCTTCGGTTCGGTTTCTAGCGCGCGACGCGTGGTAAAGTGTTTTCCTACGGGAAATTTGTTCTCCGAGTTCAATCTTTTCTCTGATGTCCTCCCAGACCTCTGGTCACTCCTTGAAGTGCGCCTGTGGGAAGCAGATCCCATTCAAGGATCCGCACTCTGCCTGTGTCCGGTGCCTAGGCCCAGACCACGACACCCGGTCCTGCTCCTTTTGCCAGGGTTTCAACAGCAGAACCCGGATCCGTCGCCAGAAGGCCCTACAGGCATTCCTGCTAGAGGAGCAACTCAAGACCTTGGCTTCCAAGGGGGATTCTTCGCAGAAGACCCGAAAGCATGCTGAGAAGCACAGGGAGAAGGCCCCTTCCAGGTCCCCGTCTAGGGCCTCCGACTCACGCAGCTCTGGCTCCAGGTCCGACCGCTCTCCTTCCCGGGCCAGCTCATCCTCCCCCCGCTGCGGTGAGAAAATCTTCTTCCTCTTCTCAGGCCAAGACTCCCAGGCCTTCCTCGTCCTCTGAGGCCCTGGCCAAGTCGGGGGATTGCCACCATCACCACAAGTCGGGTTCCCGCCATTCTGAACCCGACATCAGGTCTGCTTCCTTGCCTCCTCCTCTTCACCGTAAAACCAAGGAGCTCACCTCACTTAAGAGGCCGCAGGACCTGACGCCGGTTCGTCTGACGTCGGCCTCTCGCCACAGGTCCCCAGAGCCATCGTCTGTCAGAAGACCATCGCCGGCCAGGCCAGTTCATCACCAGATGCCGGTAGGGGGAACGGTGCCCGCTCCAATTGAGAAGAGGACCCCGACGCCTCCGACCGATGTCGGTCAGGAGACCATCACTGAGGAGGAGTTAACTCAGCCCGAGGACCAGACGGGCAACCCCGGTCCTGTTGAGACTCCCAGGGAACTCTCGCCGCAACCCGAGCCCCCTGTGGAGCCGACGCCGGGACCCGACGACCGGCCCACCGGCGCCCTGGCCATCGTCGGGCCTTTCTTTTTCAGAGGTGAAGGAGCTTTTCACTTACTGGTGGGATACCATCAAACAGGACATGGTTCCCACTCCACCTCCGCTTCCTCCCTCCTCCTCCTCCTACACGGTTGCTCCTCCAGTTCCTGCGCCCCGCCTCCGTCTGGGTCTGCAGGCCGTTACCTCCTCCGGAGCCCAGGACCCCTCCAAGGGGAGACTCGATAAAGGAGACCTCCGTCCAGGATCCTCTTCTAGGTCACCCAGTCCTAAGAGACCCAGAAAAGCGCGCCGTTCGCCTTCGACGGAGGACACGGGATCAGAGTTTTCTACATCCAGATCCCCATCTCCCCTCTCCATCCCTTCTCTAGACCCACGTGAGCTGCCAAAGTCTCCTCCGGATGACCCTTCGTTCTCGGATATCATGAGACACATCCAGGAGAACATGGGATGGGATGCGGAAGAGTTAGACCCCGGAAGGCTGCGCCTTGTGAAGTATCTTCGGCAGAAGGACCCCAAGCCTGTGGTGGTGCCACCCTTGGTAGACACTTTCGTGGACGTCACCAAGGCAGCGTGGAAACATCCACATTCGCCTCCCGGCAATGCCGAAGAAAGCTGACCGCTTGTACAAGGCTCCAAGAGAAGACCAGTACTTGACCCAGCATCCTCAGGCCGACTCTCTGGTCATAACAGCCTCTCATGACTGGTCCCAGAGACCGCAACATCTGAGCAGCCTGCCACCGGACCCAGAGTCCAAGCAGCTGGACTCCATGGGTAGGCGCACGTATGCTTCCGCTACCTGCGCCATCAGATCCCTGAATTATTTGACCCACATGGTGCAGTTCCAAAATGCCCTGTGGGAGCAGGGTCTGGATGCGGCTGAGAAATTGCTGGAAGGTGAGCAGAAGGAGGAGATGTTGCAGCTCCTCCGTACGGGTTCGGACATGGGAACCCAGATGCTATGAGCCGCGTACGACTCCGCGGACTCCTTGGCCCGAGCAGCAGCTTCAGGCGTATGCCTCCGGAGGCACTCTTGGCTCCGTGTCTCCGGTTTTACACCGGACGTCCAGAAAAACATCATGGACGCCCCATTCGAGGGAGAAGTTTTGTTTGGTAAACCCTCAGAGAAGATAATTATCAAACTCCAAGAGGCCGGGAAGGTGCTGAGGTCAGTTCAGGCCATGTACCGACCCAAGCTTAGTTCCTTTCATAGGAACCAAAGCCAATTTTGTGGACGGACGCAGAGACAACAGTCCCGCCCCGTTCCACAACAGAGAGGCTCCGGTTTTCGCAGAGCCCAGGGAAAACAACCCGCAGGTTGGAGCCAGCGCACTCTTAAGCCGGTCCAGCCAGCGGGACCCTCAGCCGCCACAGCCTGACTCCTTCCCGGCCCCCGCCCCTCAGGATCAACGGGATGTCATGGTCGGGGGTCACATTGCGAATTTCCTGCCGGGATGGCAGACTATAACCACCGACAGGTGGGTTCTACAGTTGGTCGGAAGAGGCCACTTTATAGAATTCACGGAAAAGCCACCCTCGAGGCCTCCGTTGCTCTCCCGGTACCCGGGTCAGCACAAGTCATTGATCAGACAAGAAGTGCTCGCGCTCCTACAAAAGGGAGCGATAGAGTACGTCCCAGAGAACCAGAGAGGACACGGATACTATTCCCACTTCTTCCTGGTTCCAAAGAAGACAGGGGACCTCCATCCGATTCTGGACCTCAGCGACCTCAATTTGTCGGTCGCCTACAAAAGATTCCACATGGTAACTCTTCTGGGTCTTATTCCCATGCTGAAGCAGGACGCATTTTTTAGCGTCTTTAGATATGCAGGACGCTTACCTGCACATCCCTATAGCTCAAGCGCACAAGAGGTTCCTGCGCTTCGAGTTTCTCGGCCATCATCTTCAGTTCCGAGCCCTTCCATTCGGGCTGTCATTGGCACCCAGGGTCTTTACCAAATGCATGGCAGTCGTGGCATCGTCTCTAAGGAGACAGGGCCATTATGTGTTCCCGTACCTGGACGATTGGCTTCTCATGGCCGCCTCCAGAGAGGCGTTATTACGGGCGATCCAGAGCACCCAGGACCTTTTCCGATCTCTGGGTATCCTAATCAACCACGAGAAGTCCCTCCTGGTACCGTCTCAGAAACTGCAGTTCATAGGCGCAGTACTGGACACCGTTCAGGGAAGAGCATTTCTTCCAGACGACAGGCGGAGCGCATCAGATCCCTCATAAGGAGCTTGTATTCAAGACCGCCCCAAGCCAGGTCGGTCCTTCGCTTGCTCGGACACATGGCAGCGGCCATTCCTACTGTCCCTTTCGCAAGGCTCCACATGCGGGTAACTCAGTGGATGCTCAAGGTGCAGTGGGACCAAAGGCAAGACCACATGCAGCATCCGGTCAGAATCAAGAATACTGTGATTCGAGACTGGCAGTGGTGGCTAGACCCAGGGACACTCTCTATGGGCGTCCTGTTCATAGCGCCGTCCCCGGAGGTATTCCTCACCACAGACGCCTCAGGTCTAGGGTGGGGAGCACACCTGGATGGGGTGAAGTCCCAGGGTACGTAGACCCCTCTGGAAGCCCACCTCCATATCAACGTCCTAGAGATGAGGGCGGTCCTTTATGCCCTGCAGGCTTTTCAGTCAGAGATCCCGCCGAGTACTCTCCTGCTTCAGACAGACAACACGGCGGTGATGTATTACTTCAACAAACAAGGAGGTGCACACTCTTATCCCCTTTGCAGGGAGGCCATGAGGGTGTGGGATTGGGTAATCCGACACGGCGCAAACTTGATCACAGTACATGTTCCCGGGGTGGACAACACAATCGCAGATGGCCTGAGTCACTCCCAAGCCAGAGTCCACGAGTGGGAACTTCTCCAGGAGGTAGCAGAGGATCTGTTTCTTCGATGGGGAACTCCAGAATTGGACTTGTTCGCCTCCCCATCCAACGCAAAACTGCCCAATTTTTGCTCGCTAGATCCAGGGCCTGGTGTTTTCTGGCGAGATGCGTTGTCCCTCTCCTGGGCGGACAGATTCCTCTACGCTTTCCCTCCCTTCCCGTTGATCCAGAGAGTTCTTCTCAAACTGCGCAGGGAGCATGCAACAATGATCCTGGTGGCCCCTTTCTGGCCCAGGCAGATCTGGTTCCCTCTGCTAGTTCAGCTGTCCCGGGAACCTCTGCTCCCATTGCCATTCAGCTCCCACCTCTTGTCTCAGGAGAAGGGTTCACAGGTCCACCCGGACTTACGCTCACTGAACCTGCATGCATGGCTCCTAGAGACATAGCCATCTTGCGTCACGGGGTCTCACAAGAGGTTGCGGAAGTCCTTTCTGCAGCCAGAAAGCCGGCAACGCATGCGACGTATGCCATGAAATGGCGCCGTTTTTGTCTATGGTCGCAAGCACGCGGCCTTTCCCCTTTAGGTTGTCCGGTGAAAGCGGTGTTAGAGTACCTGCTCTCCCTTTTCTGTTCGGGTCTCGCCTACTCCTCTATTAAAGTGCACCTCAGTGCCATTTCAGCTTATCACCTTCCGGTGGGACAGCGCACAGTGGCACAATTAGATGCCTGTCGAGAATTCTTAAGAGGCGTGTTACACCTTAGGCTGCCCATTAAGGACCCAGTGCCTCCTTGGGACTTGCTCTTTGTCCTGGAGCAACTCACGCTCCCCCCCTTTGAGCCTGCCGCGGATTGCGAGCTGCGTTTTCTGTCATGGAAAACGTTATTTTTGGTTGCTGTTACGTCAGCGAGAAGAGTTTCTGAGCTTCAGGCTGTCATGTGCAAACAGCCTTATTTAATTTTCCACCGGGACAGAGTATCCCTGAGGACGAATCCTAAATTCTTGCCTAAGGTGGTTTCCACACTCACTGTCAATCAGGATATTGACCTTCCGGTCTACTTCCCTAGTTACTCTAACAGAGGAGAGGTGCTGCTTCACACCCTGGATGTTCACCGCAGCTTAAGGTACTACCTGAGCAGAACTAAGCAGCTTCGTACTTCGGAGCAACTTTTCGTCTCCTTTACCGAAAGGATGAGGGGCCAACCAGTATCCAAACAGTCCCTGTCTCGCTGGCTTATCCAGTGCATCTCTTACTGTTATGATATCAAACGAAAGCCCCTCCTGGGAGCAGTCTGGGGCCATTCCACTAGGGGTGTGGCCACATCCTTTGCAGCACTTCGAAACGTCTCCACCTCTGCCATTTGTGCTGCAGCCACTTGGAGCTCTGTTCATACCTTTATCAGGCATTATAGCCTGGACATCGCTTCGCGGCGAAGAGCAGGCTTGACCTGGCACAGTGCTACAGGTCTCCTGTCCTAGTTTCAGGACCTGGAGCGTTATTCTTATTTCCTCCTCCCAGAGTGTTTGCAAGCACTCTTGGGAATCAGTCCTAATGGTGTAACCTGCTGCAAGAGCTGTGTCTCGAAGTAAGATAGTACAGTTGCGTAAGAACTTACCGTAACAGTAGATCTTTGAGAACAGCTCTTGCAGCAGGTACCTTCCCGCCCACCTTCCCCCTTGGAGGAGGCATGGCTTTAGCCTTTGTTAACAGGGATTTTTCCCGTTTGTCTTCTGACGATGGATCCATGGTCTCCCATTTCAGTGTCAGCCTGCGGTAGAAGTCTCCGGCCGAGAACTGGGGAATCTGGCGGGACCCCCTTATGTACTCGCCTGATGTCGGAGGCGGGACCGGCGTCGGGGGTGGTCCCCGCTGAAGATAGCTAGCTAGAATTTTTCCGTGGGGTCCTGATGCCTGCCGGCTTCAGTCCTAATGGTGTAACCTGCTGCAAGAGCTGTTCTCGAAAATCTACTGTTACGGTAAGTTCTTACGTAACTGTACTTTACTGCGCCAGAGGCCATCCTATCACGTCCTCTGTTTGACTTCACAACCAGTACCTCCATCTTATCAGGGTTCAGTCACAACCAGCTGGAGGCCATTCAGTCATTGATCTCGGCAAGGTATTCATTTGGCACTTTTACAGCATTGGATGTCTCGGGGGCCAAAGAAAAGTACAGCTGGGTATCATCTGCATAGAAATGAAAACCCAAACTGTATATCCTAATGAGTTCTCCCAGGGGCAGCATATACATGGCAAACAACATTGGTGACAAGACTGAACCCTGAGGTACTCCACATGACAGGAGGCTAGAGAAAGAGGAGGAATTCCCCATCACTACCTGTTTCCTCCTGTTCATGAGATAGGACTCGAACCAGCAAATGACAGTGCCGGTGAGTCCACAAAATTTCCTCAGGTGGTCGAGTAACACACAATGGTCTATCATGTCAAAAGCTGACGAGAGGTTAAGAGGAATAAGAATTGTCCCCTCTCCTTGATCTCTAGCCCTGAGGAGGTCATTGTGCACCCGAACTAATGCAGTTTCCGTGCTATGCCTCGCACAAAACCCCGACTGGAGAGGTTCGAAAAGATCAAAGGCCACAAGGTGTTCTTCAAGCTGCAGTGCCACAACCTTCTCAACAACCTTCCCTAAAAATGGGAGGTTGGAGATTGGATGGTAATTCGACTTGACTTCAGGGTCTAAAGATGGTTTCTTCAGAAGTGGTCTGACCAGTGCCTCCTTCAAGGCATCTGGGAAGACCCCCTGTGAGAGAGAGAGAGAGAACACCGGACAATCAAGGAAAACACCAGGCCAATGGTATCAACACATCTCATTAAGAAACACGTTGGCACCGGGTCCAGTTCACAATATGTGTGCTTCAACCCGAGAGCAACCCAAGTGACCTCAGCTACCTCCACTGGTTTAAACTTGCCCCAACTAAGTGGAGTACTCTCCGGACGCCGAAGGCAGCCACTGTCAGCCATATTATGGCTCACTGGCAGTACGCCCTGCCGGATGGTGGACACCCTGTCTGAGAAGGAGCAAGCAAACTCTTCACATAAAGTGTCAGAAAATACTTTTTTCAGCTGTAGACAGGCTGGATTTAATAGCCTGTCCACAGTCCGAAAGAGCACAATTGGTCGGTTCTTCCCGGCAGCAGTCTCCCTGGACAGGAACTCTGCCTTCTTACAGGCGATTGCCTGATATTGAGCTCATCCAGGTGGCTATGTTCCTCTCTACCACTGCAGTTCCCAGGGTGAGTGGATCCATCTTGTGATGTGTTGATGTTATTACTTTAGAAATGGTAGAGGATCAGCCTGGTGGTGCTGATGGTTGAGGCACTGGACACCACACCTAAGCATCACTGGTAGACTCGAGATTACATGATCACAGTTTGGGTCGGCCAGGGAGGAGGAGATTAAGCATTCCTAGGACTGCTCTCCTCCTCCGGGGAGGGTGGAAGGGAATGCCATGTGGGTTCTGGCTCCTGGCAGAGGCTAGGGGGTAGTACAGTATGTGGCATAATGTGAGTGTATGCGCAGGTGGACGTCTGACATGCGTCACGGGAGCGCGTTCCGCAGCATCCTTGGCATACCTGCACTGATGGGTGGGACTTAAGGGGGAAAAAAACAAGTTGAATCCTCCGGTGCTCGTGACAATTTCCCTGCGGTGCTGCACCGGACGCTCCAGGAGCTCCCTCTGGCTCTGACCCCTTGGTCTTCCGTGTTGGGGTCCACGAAGTGGCCTTAGAGAGGGTGAAGGAAGGAGGTTGTAGCTTGGGCACAGTGCCCAGTGCAGGAGCTGCCGGGGAACCAGATTGGGGAACCATAGGGACAACCCCAGCTGAGGAGGCAAGGCGAATAAAGAAAGTAAAAATAAATAAATGGTGAAGGGACTGCTGCATAAATTGTCAGCATGGCTCAACTGGTAGCCCACCTTCCTGTGTGCCACAAGGTCATGGATTCTACTTCACATCGGAACTAGGACTTGCACCCAAACTACTAGCACTCCAGCGCAGCAGTAAGAAGGTGCTGTACTGCTGGGGTGTGCAGGCCTTGCCATTCTTTGGATGTGATGTTAAGCTGAAGTCCCTTTTGCCCATCTCTGGTACTCTCTAAGTGGTTGTCAAGGTGAAAGTCAAAGAACCCATGTCATGTTTTACAACAGTAGAAGTGTTTAATAGGGAAAGAAAAAAATCATACAATAACAAATCACCAGTAATAATACAAGAAAAACCAACTCAGCAAAAAAAAAACCTGACTCATCCCACCACCACCATAATGAATAGAAAAATAACAAAGGAATAAACAAAGTAAATGGCACATGAATTATGAAGACTCTTGAAACCATCAATGTCACTCTATGATATGTGTAAGCAATAGTACGCAACAGGGTTGGTGGTATTGTGCTATACCGGACCGCCCAGGAGTGTAATGAGGCCCGATGCCGCAGGCGGAGGTCCTTATAGCCTCTGGAAGGTCTGGTATAGCACAATACTGTCCACCCTGGAGGGTATTATTGTGCTTAGAAAATGGTCACTGTGCCAGCCCGGTGGAGCTGAGGGTTGAGGTGCTGGACGCCTCACATGCAGCTTGATAGGCACACCCTGCCTCGCTGGGAGGACTTTTGTGGAGTCGCACTGGGGGGTCTGGGGCTGGTCCGGCTGGACAGGGTACAGGAGGCTCTCTGGTGGACTGGCGATGCCCATACTGGATCCCCCATCATGTAAGTGAGCCTGGTGCTCTCCCGGCAGGCAGGGCCGGCGGCTGGATGCCCCCGCCAGTAGTTGCCGCAGCCTGGCAGAGAAACAGAGTTGCGATAAAGAAAATGGACACTGTAATATATAAATAAAAGTTTAATAAAAAAAGTTAATGAAAATTAGTGTGAAATAAGTTTTGTGATAAAGTAGTTCCTCTGCCTGTTTTTTTTCTTTTCTGAGCTAGGGATCTTTGTCCTAGAGGAGCCTCCATAGTTGTGACTTGGAGGTGGTTCAATGGTTGTCATGGATAGTCCCCCAAATCAGGCACAGATTGTGAATCTTACTTCAGTCCTAGGAGAAAGCTGACTCTCCCCCTTCCAAATCATAAAGGCTGTGGTCCATTGTTTTTTGTTTGTTTTTGTAAAGTGTCATCGGTTCATCCCCCACACACACACACACAGCCACTGTATTCCGTGGTTGCATGATATCTGTCTTCCAAGGAACAGCTAGCAGGAAGAAGGTACTGCTAACAGGGTGTGAAAAGCCATTTTTGAAAAGCTTCAGCTTGTTGATGAGTGCAACTGGAATGAAAGAACAGGTGGTAGCGGGACATGTTTGCCTGAAACGGAGGGTAGCTAGGAGTCACAGAAAAAGAAGTTTGGCACTTTTAAATCAAATAATTAAAATTTTTTTATATAAATGAAGAAAGACAGTGGACATATGGTCAGGCGTGTTCATCGGTGTGTTGTGCTTCCGGAGCTCTCCCTCTCGCTGCCACTCAAGCCGCGCATGGCACACCTAGCACTGTAAGAAACCATCGCTTCAGTGTTGGCAGTTTTTTATCTATGTAGTGAAATTCTTTTTTATAGAGGACATTGGATTGTGGGTATGGGCTTTCAATTTTTAATAAATCTGCCATGCTTTAATCTTAAGAAACAAATGCCACACATAAAGCGTAGCCGAACCAGTCATCCCCAGACCCCTGAGAGTTCTAAGTCCTATCTTTTAAACCGGGGCATACAGAAGTATAAAAAAATCTGAGTCCAGCACTGGCCTGTATGAAACAAAAAGGGCTTGAGGTTACTGAAACTAAAGACTGAGAAAAAAAGTACCACAGGATTCACCATCCCAAGGCCGCCTGCCTTCAGTGGCAAATACAAAATATTTCTTCTCAACGGGTTTAAGCGGCTACCCCAGACAGCCTGAAAAAAAATACTATACAACATAACTTCCAGAGTTTTGGGTGGGGAAAAATAGAACTAATGTATATACAAAAGAGGAATCCGGTAAGTTTTAATCAAAAAAGTCTATTTTTTCTTAGTCATTTTATGGCCATTCCACTGAGATACCGAGGTTTTCCCTTGTTCCGGTTTAGGAGACCAGTTTAAGGCTTCCATATTTCCTGTTGTAAACAAAATACCTATGATCTTAGCAGGTGTGGCGACCAGAGCAACTCCAGCAATGGAATCCCCCTCATCACCACATGCCCCCAAACACGTTCCCTGACATTTCTCAAGGTTCAGGGAAGCACCCGAAAAACGTCCAAAGCATCATCTGCAACCAGTAAACAGAGATCATCCACATACACGTTGCCATAAAAGGTACCAGCCCTTCTGGGCACAGGAGATGTCTGATGGTCAGAGTACTATTAAGCTGTTGTAATAAAGGATCTATACTAAAAACATAAAGGAGCAGGCTTAATGGGCAGCCCCTGTTCTAACTGGTATCATTGGCCCCAGCCAACTGTTTGGCAGAGGTGTAACCGTAGCTGTACAGCATAGAGAACCAATCCAGGTAATAAAAGTCTGAGGAATTCCATATGATTTTAATACAAACCATAGGTATTCTCTACTGACCGAGTCAAAAGCCGTACGTTGGTCCAACGCCATAACAACCCCTTCAACTTCATTTTTCCTCCCCCTGTCAAAAATTTCACGAAGTAAAATCAAATCATCAGTCACTGACCTATCTTTGGTGGAACAGAATTGAGCTGAAAAAATTAGATAAGGTGCTAATGTAGCCAGTCTAGACTGAAGAAGTTTTGCCAAAATCTTGAAATCACTATTCAATAAACTAATCGGTCTCCGGTTCGCAATACATTGTTTGTTTCCTTTCTTAAATAAAAAAATCAGACTCCCCTTGAATATTTCCAAAGGGAGCTCCAAGGAGGTTAACATATTAGTGTAAACTAACGCCAGTTCCTCAGCAAGGTCTAGCAATAACAGCTTGTGTGTGTGTATATATGTATATATATATATATATATATATATATATATATATATCTCGGGAGGCCATCTGATCCTGGAGCCTTTCCAGCTGACAATGACTGAACAACCACCA
This sequence comes from Neoceratodus forsteri, assembly GCA_016271365.2. Classification (NCBI taxonomy): domain Eukaryota; kingdom Metazoa; phylum Chordata; order Ceratodontiformes; family Ceratodontidae; genus Neoceratodus; species Neoceratodus forsteri. The sequence goes on along the minus strand of CM057456.1, from coordinate 760,613,312 downwards.
TGACCTCGGAGGAGGAAACCGCACTCTCCAGAGATTGCAAACTCAGGGTGACACTGTGGTATGGCAAGATTGTCAAAAAAAAAAATAGTCTCTTCCTTCGCAGCTTTGTGCACTGTAGGGCCTAAAGTGCACCATTGGCATTAGCAAACTGATCATTTTTTTTCTTCAAGTTTTGGGTTTTCTTTTTTTTTTTTTTTTTTATGTAAATACAATTTTTATTAACTTATTTTAACAAAGTGCAGGGTATTGGCAGTCACAAATTCATCATTTACACATATATAAGTATATAATACTATAGTTCAGAGGGTCAAATCAGCATAGAGTCCATGAGATTTAGTCCTGGGGAGAGGAACAAACAGATCATCACAACAGTTTATACATTAAAACCCACAGCCTCCCATTTGGGTGCATTTGGTGCTGCGCCTCCCCCCAACCTCCTCTGTTCAGAATGGTCCCCACACATACAGTTATAGGGAGACTCTAATCTTGGGGGACAAAGTTTGGGTCCTTGGACATGATATATAGAATCCCATCTGTTCCACTTCAGTGAGCAGAGTTTAGAACAATCATTTAAGTGGAAAGAGATCCTCTCTGTTCTGTAAATACGATTAACTATTTCTCTCCACTCAAGTATTGTGGGGACCATCACTGTGAGCCAACATTTGGCAATGACCTTCTTTGCCGCCATGAGGAATATCCCTAGAAGATAGCGAGTAGGAGAATCTCAGAATCCCTGGGTAAGAATGTGTAATATAAGGAGGTCAGCAGTAAGGGGTACTGGGTGTCCAAACAGGACCTCCAGCTCCTGTTGGGATGTCAGAAAGGGTTGTATTGTAGGTCACAGCCAAAATATATGAGAGTGGCGTGCCAGTGGATCACCACACTGGCGCCAACATTCAGCTGTGCTAGTTACTAGAAAGTGAGATGTTATGATTGGTGTACGGAAATATCTTAGAAGCAGTTGCCAGGAAAATAGTCAACAACCATGGGAGTAGGTGAGTTTAGAGGTTAAGAGGCAGTTGTTGTTCCACTGTTGTGGAGTGATATTTGTACTTAGTTCTGTATTCCATTTTTCGAGTGTCCCCTCAGTGCCTTCCCCTGTTGTTTCACTAAGGGCCTGATAAAAGACAGAGATTGCATGTGGTAACTCTGTGGCAAGGAGGAGCTTCTGGAGCAGTATTATTGGGGGTTAACCTTCAGGGCTGCAGGCTCCAGGCATGAGGGAGTAAAAAAAGTGTCTCAGTTGTAGATACCTAAAAAAAATCTGTCTGCCTTAGCCCATGGGTCTGTCGCAGCTCCTGGAATGATTTAAAGTCAGGCCTGTTTAAGAATTGTGAGAGGGTCGTAGGTCGAAGATGGTCCCAGGTACGAAAGGTGTGATCAATTTGGGCTTGGAGGGAAGTTTTCCAATAAAGCAACTGGGCAGAGCAACATTAGGTATGGGTAAAGAAAGAAGTGTTTGCGGATTGCATTCCAAGTTCTGATTTGGTGTGAGATCCATGGGCCAGTGGAGGTCTGGTTTGTGGGGGGGGTTGGCATAGAGTTGTCCTGACCATGTCTTCATAGGGGAGGAGACCCTCCTCTGTTTCCCTCCAAATTGCAGGATCGGTCCTCATATAACGGATGGTAATAAATGGGAGGTTGGAGGCCCAGTTGTACAGCGTAAGATTGGGGAGTGCAAGCCCCCCGCTTCCTGGGGAGAGAAAGGGTATAGAAAATTTCACTGTAGGGCGCTTTCCTGTCCATGTAAACCCCCAAATAGCCTTATTCCACATACAGAATATTTTTGCCAGTATGTGTAGTAGTACATTCTGAACGAGGTAAAGGGCCCGGGGCACAGTCACCATCTGTATAACCTCTGTTCTCCGGAGGAGATTGAGAGGGAGGATGCTCCATTTAGCCAGGTTGTGTTGAAGTTGAGAGTAGAAGGGGTCACAGTTATTTCGCATAGCTTTCTCAGCTTTATTGGACAGGTAAATACCAAGATATTTAAATTTATTGAGGTCCCAATGAAATGGGTAAGGCTGCCTAAATGATTGGCGGGGGGGGGGGGGTGAATTGGAAGGCAAGAGCATCCGTTTTGAATGTGTTGAGCCTGTACCCTGAGCATGACCCAAAGTCCTCAAGAATTTTGAAGGCAGCTAGGACGGACTGTAAGGGATTTGATAGGAAGGGTAGAACATCATCTGCATACAAAGCTATACAATGCTCCATCCCCTCCATCTGAATCCCCCGGGTTTGGGTGGAGAATCTGACTACCTGGGCTAGCAGCTCAATGAAAATGGCAGCGAGTCCAGGGGACGGGGCAGCCCTGATGAGTGCACCTAAACAGGGGAAAATAGGCAGAGTGGTGACCAGAAACCTTGACACAGGCCTGAGGGGAGGAGTAAAGTGCTTTTATCATAGAGATAAGGGGTGCAGGGAATCCCATCTTGGACATAGTGGAGAAATGAAAGGGCCAAGAGACCCTATTAAATGCCTTCTTAGCATCAAGGCTGAGAAGGACAGATGAGTCTTTGCAAGTCTGCATTTCCTGGACCAGGTGGAGTGCACTATGTGTGTTGTCTGTTGTGGACCTAGAGCTTACAAAACCCATCTGGTTCAAGTTAATTAGGGTAGGTAGGACAGTAGGTATCTAGCCGTCTGGCCAGGATGGACATAAGGTATTTATAATTCATATTTAGGAACGAGATCGGTCGATATGAGCCGAATGAGAGGGGAACTTTGTCTGGTTTAGGGATAAGAGAGACTGCTGCATATGACCAGCTTGGGGGGGGGGGGGTTAGAGGCACCCTGCAAAATGTCATTGTAGACCTGTAGGAGGAGTGGGCTAACTGTCTACGAGGTGCACTTATAAAACTCCACCCCATAACCATCAGGGCCAGGGGCTTTCATAGTTTTAGATCTGGAGATGGCTGCCGATAACTCCATTTGAGTTATGAGGGAGATCAAACTGGCCTGCTTGTCCTGGGTGAGTTTGGGGAGGTCTAATGGGGACAAGAAGGCATTGATAGCATTGGAATCTAAAGAGTGTTCGGAAATATATAGGGCCTTGTAGTAGCCACGAAATGCCTGTGTTGGGGTCTCTTATGGCTGCTACGGTGGAGAGTTTACGCTGTTTGCGCAGCCGGTAGGCTAGGAGGCGAGAAGCCCGTGGGCCAATCTCTCCATACCGCTGCCTCAAGAAGGCCATTGCTGTCTCTGTCTGCTGAGTACAGAGCGTATTTAGGTCCCTCTTGACCTGTTAAAGCTGTGCAGTGACTGAAAGGTCTCCCTGCTGATGAACGGCCTGGAGGAAGTGTAGAGTTTGTTTGAGGTATGTTTGTCTCTCCTTCTGCAGCTTCATGATGGTGGCTGAGTGCTTTATTAGGTGGCCGCTCAGGGCCGCTTTTAAAGTATCCCATTTGATGGAGGGGGTAATTTCAGGGTCTGAGTTATCCTCCAAAATCTCTCTCATCTTATCACTCAAACTTACGGAAGGGTTCACTCCTGAGATGGGCTGGGTTAAATCTCCAGATGGTGTTGCACCTCTTGAGTCCCAGTTCCCAAGTGGTAATCAGGGGGGCATGGTCAGAATGGGCAATATCCCCCATAGCGGCATCCACGAGAGCTCCCGGGCACTCCTTTTGAGTGTAGCAATTATCAATTCAGGTATTTGTGCCATACACAGCCGAATAAAAAGTATGTCTTCTGTCTCTAGGATGAAGGGACTGCCACGCATCCAGCCAACCCACCTCCTGAACAAATCACTTAAAGAATTTATGCAGAGCTGACTGCTTACCCCTGGACATGCTTGTAGAGCCTAAATTGGGGCTCGGGGTGATGTTAAAATCACCAGCTAAAATTAGGGTCCCCTTGGTCAGTTCCAATATTTTGTTCAGGAGATGACGAATTGTTGGCATATTTGAGCCCGGGGGAAGATAGATATTGGCCAGGGTCACCTCTTTGTCTTGTAGCAGACGCTGGACAATAACCAGACGGCCTTCTGGATCCGCCCACTCATTAGTTGCCTAAAAGGGTGTGTGGTTGGGAACCAGTATCATGACCCCACGAAGGCAGAGAAAAAAACCTAAGTAAAACCTCTGCTAATCAGTTTTTTGTGTTCATTAGCAGTCATATGAGTTTCTTGAATATAAACAATCTCAGCCTGACTCTTCTTAAGCATGGATACCATTCTAGATCTTTTTATAGGGTTGCCCAGCCCATTAACATTTTTAAGAGTGTACTGTAAGTGGTTTGTTAGCCATTTAAAACAGCAGGAAACATAGTGAAAATCTGCATGGTCCCAATCCTAGACTCCGGGTCTGACTCCGATCTAGGAACCGATTCCTGTAGAGAGGGATCGTAACTGCCTGGAGGAATGCGAGGGAAAAACCTCCAACATAGAACCATGGAGGCCTGGCTGAGGCTGTCTGCATTTACGACAGATACTCAGTATAAGTTGGCCAATGTCGCTTTCTTGGGCACTGACCTCTTTGGCCCAGGGGTGGATGGTCATCTCACTTGGACTGAGAAGTCCAGTGCCACCCTGGACTCCATGGCTATGTCCCAGAAGTACCTAAAGATCAGAATCTGAAAAAGAAGGCATTTCAGTTGTGGTCCTTTCGACCGAAGAAGCCTCAGCAGCAGTAGCACCAGCATGGGCAATTCCAAGCCTAGTACCCCAAGGCCAAGTTATTTGGCTAGTGGCCAAAAAGAGGCAGAGGTAGGGGAAGAGGTGCCCCTCTGGTCTCAGTGGCTGGTGCCCCCTCCAAAGCTGCCCAGTGATGGGTTGGGGGTGTCTGTCTCCCACCTGTCTTGTCCCTGACCCAGTTCCCCATGGGCGGTTGGCTCACCACTTCTGGCCTCACTGGTCCTTCATTACTGTGGACAAATGGTTCTTGAGGTGGTAGGCAGAGGGTAGCCTCTCGACTTCGAGACTCTCCCGCCTTACCAATCCCATGCTCCGAGGGTGTTCTCAGTATCGTAGGACACGATGTCCACCTTCATGGAGGATGTTGCTCAGCTCCTTGTGAAAGGAGCCATCACCCATGTCCCAGACATCCTGGCAAGTTAGGGGTATCTGTCCCGGTACTTCCTGGTCCTGAAACGGAGGGGGGGGGGGACTGGCACCCCATACTAGATCTACACAGTCTAAACCAGTTCATGTGGAAGCTTGAGTTCTGGATGTTCACTCTGAACCAGATTATACCATCCCTTGAGCAAGGCATGTGGTTCTGCTCCCTGGATCTCCAGGATGCATTCTTCCACATCGCATTCCATCCATCCCACTGGTGGTACCTCCAGTTCTGCGCAGAAGGGGTGCTCTATCAGTTCCAGGTCATGCCCTTCGGCCTGTCGTCCATGCCCTGGGTCTTCACCAAGTGCATGGCAGTAGTGGCAGCCTCGCTGCAGTGCAAGGACATCAGGGTTTACCTTTACTTGAACAACTGGCTGACAGCCAGGTCATCCAAGGAGGCCATGGAGTGGTTCAGAGATCTGACCCTCCAGATCTGCAGAGACTTGGGCCTCTTGGTCAACCTGGCCAAGTCTGAACTGATCCCTTCACAGATGATTCACTTCATCAGGGCAGAGCTAGACTCCCAATGGGCCAAGATCTGCCCTCCCCCATGGACCAGTGGCAGTGGGAATTGGGCCATCAGTGGTCCTTGCACCTAGGACACTTGGACCAGCCAGCCACAGTGACCTAGCCAATGTAGGATGCCATCCAGTGGTGGCTGTTCCCAGAACATCTGGAGGAAGGAATCCTGCTTTTCTGCTCAGAACCGACCATCTCTCCCATGACAAGCATGTCTTTGGTGGGGTGGGGAGCACACCTGGGAGACCACAGGGCCCACGGGTTCTGGTCACCCAGGGAGTTCCGTCGCCACATCAACCTGCTGGAGCCCCGTGTAGTGTGGTTTGCTCTAATGGAATTCGCTCCTCTAGTATGGGGTCAGATCATGCAAGTCCAGACAGATAATGCCATGACCATGTTTTACCTGAACATGTAGGACAGCACGCACTCCCTTTCCTTGTGTTGTGAGGCCCTCCACACCTGGACCCCCATGCGCAGCCTCAGTGCAGATCTGGCAATCCATGTTGCTGGAGTGGACAATCAGCTGGCAGATGCTCTCAGCGAGGTGGGTGACACGTCACATGAGCAGTCCCTACATTAGGAGGTGGTGAGCCACCTGTCCTCCCTGTGGGGCACACCTCTGGTGGACCTGTTTGCCTCCTGGGAGAACACCATTCTGAGGCTGTTTGTGCCCGCCCCTTACAGTCTGGGACACTGGTGGGGGGGATGCCTTCATGAGGCACTGGACCCCAGGCATCCTGTATGCCTTTCCTCCTTTCCCCCGATTCACAGGGAGGGGGTCAAGGCCAAGAAGGATAACGTGCAGATGATCCTGATAGCTTTGGACTTGCCATGCCAGTTCTGGTACCTGGATCTCCTCAGCCTTAGCAGCAGGCATTCATGCCAGTTGTTCTTCACCTGGATCTGCTGACCAGACAACAGAGGAAGGCCCTGCACCCGGTCCTTCTGTTTCTGCACCTGACAGCCTGGTTCCTGAGTGGCTAGAGTCCCGGGCTTTGGGTCTTTCAGAGAATGTGCTCCATGTTGTGGAGGCCTCCTGAAAAGCATCAACTCGCTGTTGCTACGCCTTTAAATGGAAAAGATTTTTCATTTGGTGTCAGGGCAAGGAGCTTCCCTTGTCAGCCCTGTGACTAGTATCCTGAAGTTCCTCTGGCCCCTCTCCCAGCTGGGGCTGTGAGCAATGACCCAAAAGGTACACCTGCTGCCATATCTGCAGACCAGGCATGGGCTGGTATGCTGACAGTGGCCCAGGAGAAGGTGGTCAGGTGCTTTTTTAAAGGCCTGGACCACCTATCCACTCTGGTGCATGAACCACCTCCACCTTGGGACTTACTGCTGGTATTGGCCATGCTTATGGGAAAGCCTCTTGAGCCTATGTACAGGTGTGAGATGTCACATCTGCCGTGGAAGACAGCCTTTTTGGTGATCATCACTTCAGCTAGAAGGATTTGTGAGCTCCAAGCAGTCTCAGTGGAGTCTCCATATCTGGTCTTCCACAGGGACACGGTAGTCCTTCACCCCCACCCAAAATTCCTGCTGAAAGTTGTATAGGAGTTTCACGTTAACCAGGTGATGAACCTTCCAGTATGGTTTATGAACCCTTCTTTGGAGGCTGACCATAGGTTTCATACTCTGGACCTGCCATAGGTGCTTTCCTATTATGTAGAGCGGGTGACTGACGTTTGGGCTGAAGCTCACCAGCTCTTTGTCACCTACAGTATGTTGAACCTGTGTCTGGTAGACTGACAGCTAAGTGGAAGATTTGCAGGTGGCTCACATCCTGCATCAACTTCTGTTATAGGTTGTCTGGTAGGGAGCCTTCAGTAGGGCTTAGAGTGCATCCACAAGACACACTACTGCTGCCTCGGTGGCTGCTTCCAGGGACATCCCTATCCAGATCATCTGCAGGGCTGCCACCTGGAAGTCAGCACACACACCTTCATGTCTCATTACAGCATCGACCAGAAATCTCATCAGGATGCTGCTTTTGGGACCTCAGTTCTCTAATCCCTGTTTGCCATGTAGGGATACATGCCTTGCCCCCTCCTCCCGGAGAACTGCTGAAAGTCTGCCATCACGTGGATAAGTGAATCACATCCACACCCCTAGAAAAATAGGTTACTCACCTGTAACCGTAGTTCTAGGAGTGGTATATGGTTCACATCCACACCACCCACCCGATTTTCCCTGGCAAGTGACATACAAATCTCTGCTTCCAGCATGCAAGATCTGACATCACGGGTCGGAACTGAAGGATGTGCCACCCAGGTGGTGGGAGTAGCATAGCTTAAAGATGTTCCAACGAACCGCCACTTGTGGTGGAACTGCTATGGATATGTATGTAAACCTATACCGACTCCTAGACTTACAGTTACAGGTGAGTAACCTATTTTTATTGCCCTCTCACTACCAGTCTCTCCTGCTTGTGTTGCAACCATCTCTCCCAATAATTGTGGGGCTAATGGTATTGTCTACATTCTCCTACTGTGGACGTGCCTGACGTATGCAGTCTAGTCAGAGAAGATATGTGGAGGCGTGGTGGTCCTTACTATCCCCTGTGCAGAGAAGGGCCCAAATGAGGGCTGGAGATCAGCCTCTTTTAGGCAACCCTAATTTTGTAATCGGGGAACCAGGTAGTTAAACAGCGGTGGGCTCCTCAGATGTCAGGTTTGAACCTTAGGGAAGTTGTTCAGGGCAATAGAGTGGTCTTACCGGCACGATGTGATGGAATGCCCTCTTTTCAGAGATTGCAAATCAAGCATATGGTGGAGAGAGCGTTAAAGAAGTTGGGGGGGTATTGCGGATACCTTTTTTTCCCTGGGGGTTGCTTAAGGAGATTGATCTAAGAGTCCACCCTCTTTCGCAAATTTATTAAGTCATACTGGATTTTCTTAGCCCAAGTCCTGTTAGGAGGGTTATATATTGGGAAAAACTGATGGCTCCTCGGCAACTAAATTGGGATAATATCTGGAGAAGCAGCAAGTATAATATTATACCCAAGTATAAGAGTATGCAGTTTTTTATTGTGTCTAATCTGTATTTTAACCCTGTGAAGCTATGTGATAGAAACCTGAGACAGACAGCCCTGTGTTTTAGGTGCGAGGCGGGAGAAGGAGATTTACTGCATGTGATTTGGGGCTGCAGTAAAATATCCCCACTCTGTGGGGAAATAAAAAGGTGTATGGACCCAATGCTGGATTACTCAGAATGTATAGTACCAGAGATTTGTGTGTTGGGCAACTACTCCCAAATCTCGGGTGTTGCGCCTAAATATCATCTCTCCTTGATGACGGCAGTGGTTAAGGGTTATCTATTAAAACACTGTAAAGATGACCAAATTTACCATTACGGTCAATGGGTAAAAGATTTATTGGGGATGCTGAACAAAATAAGGAGATACTTGTATATGGCAGGGAGAGGTGTCCTGTATCTCAAACGCTGGGCGGCATTAGATGCAGTTTATTCTGTGCAGATAATAAATGGGTAAGCACAGGCTGTCTGTCAGATGGTGAAGAGCAGATGGTACTTATTTTTGATTGTGAAGAAGCCATTCTACTTTTTCTTTTCTTTTCTCGACTTTAACTGGAGATATGTAGAGATAACTTGAATCTAGGTATAAAGAGAATCATATGCTAGGTTTAGGTCTGCAGATTATAGAGGGGGGATGGGGGACTCTCTCTCTTTCTGGGGGACACAAACGGGTGCCACCCCTAAGAAGAGGGCTGTAGGTGTTAGGAGGAGCTTTGAGGTTGCTTGGAGACTATTTACGTATTGGGATTCAAGAGTATTGCAATTAGGGAAATTAGATACATATGCTCAGTGTGATAAAGTACAGAATATGTGAGAAAATTTGCCTGTCTTGGGGGTGGCTACCCGCTGTGACTGTAAATAGAGGGGTTGTACATAGTTTAAGCAGTCAGTTTGGGGCTGTGCACCCTGGCTTGCCAGGTATTTGTTTGTGTGTATGTTTGTTTATTTGTGAATGTTGTTCATGGAAAATGAATAAAGATGGTTTATAAAAAAAAAGATATGGCCCCAGGACATGAAGGGGAAGAAACTAAACACAGGCTTCTGAGACTGAGGGAACCTCCCTGTGGAGGCTTCTACAGTTCCCTATGGATGAGGCAAGTGATAGTATGGCTGAGGCCACCACTAAAAGAAGGTCTCAGGAGGGATGAGTCCCAGCTCCTGAATGAGGAAGAAGTGCTGCAGCAGCATTTTGGGTTGGTGTGTCTCTGGCTCAGATGGGCATGGGATTACCTGTGCCACAGTCCATAACAAGGGGCAAAGTTTCTGTCCATGGTAAGGGCCATTAGTCAGATGAGAAGAGTCCAGCCTCCAATATGTCCACAAGGAACTGATTTTGGGGGGCAGCAGGGTCTGCAGTGTGACCCCCCCTGACAAAGCTCTGTCAAGCAAAACACCAAGGCAGAAGGGTGTACATTCATATTAGCAGTCAAATAGACAGGCTGAGTTGTTGCACATGTAAGTGTTGATATTTTTGTACAATGCTCTGTGCACCTTGCTATAAATTGGAAGTGGCTGGAATAAAAACACACAATTGAACTGAAAGCCATATATTGCTTTGTTTTTTTGGGGTTTTTTTTTGGGGGGGGTGCTGATGGGCTGGTGCTTCGAGTGCATATGCTCTTTTTGTATCTGCTACTGTGGCAACGGAATGACTATTGCTGGGGAGATTGTTCAAGTAGCAGGGCCTTCAGTACATCCATAAAACACTGCTATGGGGCGGGGGGGTAGTGGATGCCTGAAGCAAGGTTCTTTGGCATTTCTCTCCATCTAAAAAAAAAAAAGCAGAGTAAAAGAATTTCAAATGGTCTTACCAGAGGACCCAACGGGAAGCCTTCTGAAGATCTGTTTGCTATGAACTGTACAAGATGATGTGTTGACTGTGAACTGCATGGGATGATGTGGGGAAGATGTATTAATTTTCTCTCATCTGCATTAATTGTGTTGCACTTCCTGAGGTATCAAATTCTGTGTCTGGGCTGTGGTTATTGCATGAAGGATGAGACTGTGTGATGGGAGTAACCCTCAGGTCAAGTGAACCATGACCAATTCTTAATGATGTAGGGGCACATCCACCAGAAAATACGGTAGCACTTTCGGATACAGTGTGTTTGAAAAGCACTATAAATGCAAGCTCTTTTCCTCCACAGTGTTGAAAAGCGTTGTATGAATGCAAGTTCTTCTCCTCCACAATATTTTTTTAATACTGTGTATCTGTATGCAAAACAGCTGAGTTTGTTCAGTTGGCTGCAACTTGTTACCATAAACTAAAGCGTCTTTTGTATGCAAAGTTGTAACAAACTAAAATAAATGTGCTCTTTATTTAATGATGCAACTGTCATTCTGTCTACATTGCAGACAGGCGTGAATGCACATCTTGAATCTCTTATTACTGCCTGTCTTTGTCTTTCTCTTGTTTATGCTATACACCGGCAAATGCAGTTGAGTTGCACCTATTAGAAGAACTGTTGGCAAAGTGAGAAAAACTTGATTTTGATATATTACACATGGAGAATATATTTCACGATTTATCCACTGCAGTAGCCTCATTTAGGTGCAGCGTATAGTTTTCAAGATGGCCCTGGGGGATCATAGAACAGCAGCAGCAGAAAGCCATTACAGAGTTAAGGGAAATAGGTGTACTGGTGTCATGATATAAGAAAACAAGAAAAAAAGCTAAACAGGCCAACAGAACAAGGCAAAACAAAAGCATCTGCAATTGGAAATGTTATCACAGATGGAACAAAATACTAATTAATCAACAAAACTGAAAACACTTATTCGCAGGGTTTGTGCAAGTCATTAAAAAAATAGTCACTCCAGAGGGCAACATCAGCTGTCAAAGAAATAGTGCAATGATTAATCTTTCACAAGTAAGCTGCTGTGCCATCTTGCGGCCCATTTGTCTGCAGACCTCCTACAGAACTCCCCTTCTCCCCACCGGAATCAGAGGTGACCCTTACATTATATGCCTCTTTTCTTGGGTGAGTAGCCCACTACCAGAGTCTGTGGACACAAGGAGTCTGAGATTCATCAGAAACACATCACCACATAAATTTGCTGGAGGTGCGTGCAGTCCTTTACAACCTGAAAGCCATAGTGAACTTGGTCAGCCAGAAGACAATCCTCCTACAGATGGACAATTCTGTCATTTATTATGTCAAAAGACAAGGGGAAGTACACTCTTACTCTCTCTCTCTACAGAGAGGCATGAGTGTAAGGGAATTGTGCCTGGAACAAGGGACCCTGCTTCAAGCAGTTTATCTGCCAGTGGTCCAGAACACTGACAGATGAACTAAGTCGAACAACAGCAGATCCTCACAAGTAGTCATTAGCTCCAGACATCGTGAGATCACTAATCCACAATGTACAGAACCCCAGATGTGGACCGTTTTTTGGGTCCCAACTCCCAACCAAACTGAAACAAATCTAGGTAGGCGATGTCTACCGCCTCTCGCTGATTTAGTTCCCTAGTCACCCAATCAAAAAAATCTATTAGATTCGTTTGACATGACCTGCTGCTTCAGCTGCTTCGATTCTTCTCCAGAAGTCCAGGACCTGGTGTTTTCTGTCAGGATGCATTCAGACTGCCTACTTATAATCTGTTTCTGTATGCATTCCCTCCAGTCTCTCTCATTCAGGGAGTACTGTTGAAGCTGGAGGCATGCAGGGGCAAGATGATTCTAGTGGCCCCCTGCTGGCATGGGCAGATTTGGTTTCCTCTGTTAAACTGACTGTCGGTCAGCAAACCAAGGATTCTGCCACTCTAGATGGACTTACTGGCTAGCTAGTCCATCCCAACTTGCACTCCCTTCACCTTCAAGCCTTGCTCCTGAACAGATAGAAGGGGATGTTCAAAGTGTCTCAGAGAGTCTCTGAAATGCTCTTGGCTGTGTGTAAACGTTGTACCAGGGAGACCTACACAGCCAAGTTAAAACGCTTTTCCATCTTGTGTTCCAAAACCCGCATGGACCCTTTAGTGTCCACCTGAAAAGGTTTAAGAATATTTATTGGACCTTTCTGATGCTGGACTGTGTATTCCACAGTTAAGGTCCATCTATCTGCTATATCCGCATACCACGAACCTGTAAGCACCCTCTCACTGGCACAGTTCCACTGCTCAAGAGGTTCCTCAAGAGCATCTTGCACAAGAGGCCCCCTATTAGGAAGCCGGTGGCTCCTTGAGACCTCAGTCTTGTGCTGGATATGCTCACATACAAGCCCTTTTAGCCTATTGCGACTTGTGACATGAAGTATTTGACTTGGAGAGTAGCATTTCTGGTGGCCATCACCTCTGCATGCAGAGTGTCTGAAATCCATGCTTTGGTCACAGATCCTCTGTACACTGTTTTCCATAAAGACAAGGCAGTGCTTCCGTACACAACACAAGTTTCTTCCTAAAGAAAGGCCCTGATTCTACATACCTACTTTGCCAACTTCCAGAATGAGGGAGAAAGGACTCTCCACTCATTGGATGTCAAAAGGGTCCGTAGGTTTTACCTGGACAGGTCTAAGCACTATAGACAGGCAAAGCAATTTTTTGTTTTTTTCAGCCCCAGTTAAACAGGACAGTCTTTCACAGTCAGGTGCATTTTAGCCTGGATTATGAAGTGCCTTCGCCACTGCTATGCCATGGCAGGAATAAAGCTGGAGGGCAAAGCACGTCCACTCCACCAGAGCAGTAGCCACTTCCTTTGCAGAAATGCACTCGGTGCCAGTTGTAGAGATTTGCAGGTCTGCAACTTGGAGCACAGTGCATACTGTGCTAAGCACTATGCCCTGTATGTCCATGCCAGGCAGCATGCCACCTTTGACAGGACGATTCTGAATGGATTACCATCCTGAGTGAGCCCTAAGCTCCAGCCTCCGTAGTCCAGAGGACTTTCTCTGAGCTTTGTACTCTGACCCATTAGTGGGAATCTATAAAGAAGATTGTTTTTTGAAAGATATAAAAGTTATGTACTTACCATAACTGTTGATCTTCCTGAATATCTTCTTTATAGACTACCATGCCTGCCTGCCATCTCCCAGACTCACTCCAGTATTGTGTTGGTCTTCACCCCTTTCCTCTTGGTTTTGTGCTGTGAAGATACTATGTTACTGGTTGGGTGGTCCTTCTTACATCGACCACCACAGGCTATCTTATGGTCTTAGGTTAAGTGCCTATGTTACTTGTTATGTTCATACTTCTCACCTCCTTGGTAAAAAAGGTATTGAGGTGATTAGTGGCTGGTGCTGCTGTACACCAGCTAGCACATGTGGTGACATGTGCGTGGGTCCTACTTATATCACTAGCCCCCTCCAAAAATATTCTGGCTTCTTCAGAGTCCTAGCACCTCCAGTGTTGACGCCATTAGTGGTAATGTATGAAGAAGATATTCAGGAAGATCAACAGTTATGGTAAGTATGTAAATTGTATATTTGCATGTTTTCAATGAGATATGATTTAAACCAGGCCAAGCTGTTCCTGCCCATCCCATTTGCTATAATCATCTTATTAACAATGAATGGTTTACCACGTCAGATGCTTTGAACACTGTCCCCCTCTCCATGGTTCTTCTTTAGCTACTCAGGACTCATCAAAACACATTTATTTATTTTGTTTTTGTTGACCAGGAAAGAAAGGCCAGGCATTTCTGCTTGTTTTGAGCCTCGGGGTGATACAGATTGAAACCAGCTGAAGCTGAACTAGATTAAGCTGTTGCTATCTTTTAGTAAAGTTCCCTGGAATTCTGTGATTCCAGAGCTGTGGAATTTACCTGCAGAATTTGCATCATGCCACAGAATATAGTGCAGTAGAATTCATTGTTCTTGGTGAATTTGCTCTCCTTCCTTGGGGAGGGGGATTACTGTGGTTCATTGTTTGACTGCCACCTGAAGGTGTTCAGGTGGCACCACAAACAAACCATGCACGCAGGGAAGGGGTCCCATGTTCAGGGCACCGGGGGCATCTCCACAGAGGCGAGCTTCAAATCGCGCCCATTGCACATCCTGTGGGCCCCGGGGACAAAATCGGAGGAAAACGTCCTTTGGCTGCTGGATGACGACTGACCCCTCTCAGGCCCCACACCGGTAATTGGTGGTACCACCACTCACAGTCCTGTGACAGAGGATGACGGAGGAGGGTAAGCCCCAGAGAAGCCGGGTGATGGCATGGGGGAGGTTGGTTAGAGGGTGCATCCTGGGGCTGATCAGGAGCATACAACCTTTATAGAAAAGAAAATTATTAAATTTTCACCTCATGTTCATTACTTACTGCACACTGTCTCCAATATTTTTAATTTTTTTATTTTAGAATGTGTTAGTCAAGAAAGGTACACTGAGCGTAAGCTTATTTTCAAACACCATGAAGTCTTGCTATATTATAACAAAAGCAGTCAGCCACTGCAGCTGAACTGCCCTGGAGGGGAAGAAGTTAACTCCAGAGGATCTGGAGTTCTACAGCGCGAGGGCGCTCTGCCAAAGCTTTGTCTGGCAAGTTTCAAATGAAACTGTCAGATTCTTTACTCCGTTTCACTGAACAGTCGCTCCGGAGATCAGCTCCTTCAGCTCGGTTCATTCTCGGTTCAAGCGAGTATTTTGATTCATTTGAACGGCAAAGATTATTATTTTACCGCATTTCGGTTAAAAGCTCTAGCTAGTAAACCGTAAATGCTAATTTAAAGTCTGTGTGGAAAGTTAATTATCGGTTCGGGTTTGAACCGATCGGTTTGCTTATTTCAACATTTTAAAGTGTTGGTTGGGTTTTTAGAGTGCGGTTCCCGGTTCTTATCGGTTCTAAAAAAACCTGAATTTTAATAGGTTTTTTCAAATACCCGTGACACGGTTAGGAACCGATAAGGGTGTCTTGCCTGGCACTGCCATCAAAAGGGCAAGTTTTGGATAGGCTGGCATTATGTCTGAGAAACCCAAAAGAAAAACCGGGCCCACTGGGTTTCAACACTGTGATGTCTGTGGGGAAGCCTTTGCCAAGGCTGACCCACACACCACTTGTGTCTATTGTCTGGGGGCTGACCACCTCCTGTCAGACTGCCAGGTGTGTAAAAATTTCCCTGCAGCCACCCTGGAGAAGAGATTGGGCCGGCTCAGGGAACGAGAGGCCAAAAAGTCCGCTGACCCGGATGGCCAGCCCAGTCCAGCACCCACTGGACCAGAGGGAGTGCCCTCTGACCAGGGCGAGACTTCTTCGGGCAAAAGGAAGGCTGGTTCAGAGGAACCAGTCCCAGTTAAAAAGACAAGGAAATCAGTAGGTTTGGAGTCCAAAATTGTGTCTCCAACTGCTACAGAGATAGCTAAAGCCATTCAGATTGTCCAGTCACTGTCTCAGGGACCTGTCGAACCACCAACAGTTGGTAAAAGGTTGGTTCATTCAGTTCCAGTGGTTCAGGAGTATGATGTTGAGGATTTTTATGAACCACAGGAGGAGGAGGAGGAATTTGATCAATATGTGTGTGGCTGGGAGGGTCTGGACGTGCCCATTGAACCGGACATTTCTCCAGACAGACCTTTAGAATCTCCACCTATTCTGTCTGAGTCCCCTTCTCATTTTATGTTTTACAAAAAGGTTGCAGAAATCCTCCAGCTTCCTTTAGAGGAGGCTGTGGATGAGCAAGAGGAGCCTGATTATGTAGAAATGATGGATATTCCAGAGTCTAGGAGGTTGTCTATTCCTTTGCATAAGTCATTTAGGAAGCAAACAACTAAGATTTTAAAAAATCCTCATTCTGTCCCTCCTGTAGATAAAAAAATGGACAGAAGGTATACTTTGTCAGGCTCTGATACAGACTTCCTCATTGAACAGTGTAGTCATGTAGGTGTGGTACAAGCTGCAGCCTGTGACAAGGCTAATATTCCCTGGCCTCACATCCTCCTGATAAAGATTCCAGGAAGATTGATGCCATGGCAAAAAAAACAGTATATGGCAGCTTCTTTGGGACTCAGGCAGGCAAATTATATGGCTTATGTAGCTAGATATCAGAAATCTAGGTGGGACACAATATTGCAGTTAGCCAAGCAGCCATGGCCAGCTGGCTAGTGAGATGGAACAGGTGGCTGCTGATGGCATTGAAGCCTCTAAAGTTCAATTTCATACTGCTGTTGATGTTAATGATGTCTCCTCTAGGGTCATGGCCACTTCTGTAGCTTTCCAGAGGTTGGCATGGCTCAGATGCACTAATCTGTCCCAAGATACTCAGTCAAAGGCTATGGATTGTCCTGTAGTGGGAAACTCTCTGTTTGGGAACAAACAGAAAACTATATGAAAAGATGGATGAATACAGAACTACCTACAAAAGTGCCCAGGCTAAGGAGGAGGCATGCCACGCCACAAGGCATGCTCCCAGAGGTAGGGGCAGGCCTTTCACAGGCCTTTTTACCAATTTCAAGCCTCCTGCTGTTGCGCAGAGGGGTTTCTTCAGAGGAGGCAGGGGTAGACGAGGCACAAGTAAACCGTCTCTCCCCTCAGCCTAAGGCTGTTGCTAGCAGGCACCCTGATGGGGTGCCCAGGGCCGATTCTCCTGTACCAGTGGGGGGCAGGTTGGCTTATTTCAGCCAGAACTGGTTGTCCTTAACTTCGGACAGATGGGTTCTGGAGGTAATAAGCCAGGGTCTGGTTCTCAGCTTCAAACACTTTCCAAAGATGAGAGCCAGACATTTTCCACCTGCAAATCCTTCAGAAGCCCTTGCTTTGGAAGCAGAGGTTTCTTCTCTTCTGGACTGCAAAGCAGTGGAAAGGGTTCCTCCTTGCCATCAGGGCAAGGGGCTTTATTCAAGATACTTTCTTACCCCAAAAAAGACAGGAGAATGGTGGCCCATTCTAGATTTAAGGTACCTGAACAAGCATCTTTTGAAACCAAAGTTCAGAATGTTGACTCTGGCAATGATTTGCCTTCTCTAAGGCCAGGGACTGGCTAGCTTCCCTGGACCTCAAGGATGCCTATTTTCATGTCCTGGTCAGGCCTTCTCATCGAAAGTACCTCAGTTTGAGACTGCCCTCAGGCCATTACCAGTTCAGGGCAATGCCTTTCAGCCTTACCTCTGCCAAGGGGTATTCACAAAATGTCTCGCTGTGGTAGTGGCTCACTTAAGAAGGCAAGGGGTTGCTGTGTTTCCCTACCTGGACGACTGGCTCATTGTGGGTCAGTCTCCAGGTCAGGTAAAATCCCACTTGCAAGTCACCCAGCAGCTTCTCACTTCCCTGGATTCCTGGTAAATTTACCAAAGTCAGTTCTGGAACCAGTTCAGGTCCTAACTTTCATAGGTGCAGAATTGAACACAAAGTTAGCCAGGGCATTTCTTCCCTCGGAAAGGGTAGACAGACTCATGGCCCTGGCATCCTCCTTTACCCTCTGGTCTCTCGACCAGCAAGGCATTTCTGCAACTCCTGGGGCACATGGCTGCTTCCACAGCTGTAGTGCAAGGAGCAAGATTCCAGATGAGGGACATTCAGTTCCATTTATGGCCTATTGGTCTCAAAGGAAGGACCCTACCAAATTGGTCCCAGTGACTCAAACTCTGATCCTGGCCCTCCACTGGTGGCAGGACCAAAGCAATCTAAGACAAGGGGTTCCCTTCATTCCCATTTCCCACTCCCTCACCCTCACCACGGATGCCTCCCTGTTAGGGTGGGGAGCTCACTAGCGACCTGTCCACTCAGGGTGTGGTCTCCTCAGGAATCTCTGCTCCACATCAATCTTTTGGAACTCAGAGCTGTCTTTTAGCTCTTGGTGTTTTCAGTTTCTGTCCAGAACAAAGTGGTTCAAGTCAGGACAGACAACACCACCACCACAATGTGGTACATCAACAAGCAAGGGGCACTCGGTCTTCAGCCTTGTGCACCAGAAGCAATGAAGTTGTGGTCTCTGGCTTACTCCCTGAACACCTCCTGATAGCAGTTCATCTCCCAGGGAAGGACAATGTCCTGGCGGATGCCCTCAGCAGAATTTCTCAGGGCCATCCCAGATGGGCTCTGAATCCACAGGTGCTGGGGTCTGTCTTTGCCAGATGGGGCACCCTCAGATAGATCTTTTCGCAGCCCCAGACAACCACCAACTTCCTCTATTTTGTTGCAGGCCTCCAGTGCTGGGCTCAGTCCCTCTGGACGCCTTTCTGTTGGACTGGAAGGGGAAGTTCCTGTATGCCTTTCCCCCCTTTCCTCTTCTTTTCAGGGTGCTAGTGAAAATCAGATCCCAACCCTGCAAAGTGATTCTGATTGCCCCAGATTGGGCCAGACAGCCCTGGTACCCTCTGCTTCTGTCCTTGTCAGTCCACCCTGCCCTGAGCCTGCCCAGAGTCCACGACTTGCTGGCCTGTGCACAGGGGAGAGTGTGGTATCCGGACCTCAAATCCCTCCATCTCAAGGCCTGGCTCTTGAGGGTTAGAATTTCTGATTTACACCTTTCTCAAGGTGTCATGGATATTTAAAGGCTTCAAGGAAGCCTTCCACTAGAACCACTTATAATTCAAAGTGGAAGAGGTTTTCCATCTGGTGCTCTGAGGGCAGATTATTCCAGAATCTGCTGATCTTCCCATTCTACTGGACTATTTGGTCCATTTAAATTCCCTAGGCCTTAGGCCAGCTACCGTGAAGGTTCATCTGCAGCTGTCTCTGCTTTTGTGTCAGCAGGGAAGCCTGCCTCCTTTCTTCTCACCCTGTGTTCTCCAAGTTTTTAAAGGGTTACTTCATACTAACCCCCTTTTAGGGAACCAGCTCCTGCCTGGGACCTGAATGTTTGTATTGCTCAGTTAATGCAACCTCCTTTGAGCCTCTGTCCTCAGCAGAGCTCAAGTATCTAACTTGGAAAACTGTTTTCCTAGTGGCTATCACTTCTGCCAGGCGATAAGTGAATTACAGGCCCTGTCAGTGGAAGAAGATTTTATCTCTTTCCACAGAGATAAGGTAGTCCTCAGGACTAATAGAAAGTTTTGCCTAAGGTGGTTTCAGATTTCCACCTGAATCAATCCATCTCTCTCCGGTATTTTCACTGAGCATTCTTCCTCAGGTGAGAGGAACTGCACAGCTAGACGTCAAAAGAGCCTTAAGCTACTATTTGGAACGCACCAAAGGTCACAGGTTCGAATCCCTTCAACTCTTTCTTACTTATGGCGAAGTTGGCAAAGGGAAACCTGCCACTAAGAGGACAATTGCAAGGTGGATTGTCTCTTGTATCCAATTTTGTTACCAAAAACTGGGTAGAGAACCCCCCTCAGGACTGAGGGCCCACTCCACCAGGGGTACAGCTGCGTCTCTAGCGGCTGCTAGAGACATTCCCATTCTGGAGATTTGTCAAGCTGCTACCTGGAAGACAGTTCACACTTTTACCAAGCATTATTCCCTGGATGTCCAGTCCAGGAGAGATGCTCGGTTTGGCACAGCTGTGCTTCAGAGCCTATTTCCTAAGTAGGTTCTGACCCTCCTCCATGGAGGTACTGCTGTGTAATCTGCTTTTGTTATAATATAGCAAGACTTCATGGTGTTTGAAGAAAAAATTACTCACCTTAGTAATTGCTTTTCTTCTCATGGAGTCTTGCTATATTATAACCACCCTCCCTCCTGCCCCTCTCAGAACTTCTACTTGGGTAGGGGTGGCAAATTAGTGCAAGCACTGTGTCATGCCATTGTAGTTGTTTCCTTTACCCTCTTTCCTTTAGGGTTAGGGAACTAGGTTGTTTCGTTTAGGTTATATATATTGACCCCCTTCCTGGACTTGAGTCTTGGGGAAGGGGTTCTAATAGTGCTTGTCAAGGGTGGTAAAACGAACTATAATACCATTATTCATTGTTATTATGGCTATTGGTGTTTCTTTTGTTGTTTATATTGTTGTTATTACTACTAGTAGGTAGCCATTTGGCTAGTGTAGAGTTTTCCACACAGACTTGTTGTTTAAGGTTAGCTTCATAAAGATCTGACAGTTTCATTTGAAACTTGCCAGATAGAGCTTTTGCACAGCGCCCTCGCGCTGTAGAACTCCAGATCCTCTGGAGTTAACTCCTTCCTCTCCGGGGCAGTTCAGCTGCAGTGGCTGACTGCTTTTGTTATAATATAGCAAGACTCCATGAGAAGAAAAGCAATTACTAAGGTGAGTAATTTTTTCTTCAGGTGCACGGGGGGGGGGGGGGCACAGGGAGGTTAAGTGACTTGCAAAGCATCACACAGTATGCAAGTGGTGGTTGTGGGGTTCAAGCCCAGGTCTGCTGGGTCTTCTGGTTCTCTCTCAGCCTGGTGCTCTAACTTCTAGGCCATTCTGCCTCCCTAATCCAGGCAAGTCCCTGCCAGATCTCTAGTATCCTTTACAATACCTGGAAGGTTCCAAATACACTAGTCCCTGACAGGGCCTGGCAAGTCTCTGATGCCCCCTGCCAGTCTCCTACACCCCAGCAGATTCCTCCACAGGTCCTAGTACCCCACGCAGGTCCCTAACACATTTGGTACCTTTCTAAGACCCCTGGCTTTCCATTAGTAGGCTCCCAGGACACCAGCAGATCCCTAGCAATCTTAAGAAATATCCAGAAGTCCTTAACTAATTCCCTGCAGACCCCGTTCATGTTGCCAGTGCCTAAACAGGCCCTTTGTTGGTCTTCAGTACCCCAGGTAGGCGTATGTAGTTTTCAGATCTCTGAAACACTAATCTTATGCTAGAACTCCTGGATTACAGAGTGCACCTCTGGTGTTCTCCACAGTCCCACAGTACACATCATTGACTCTGAACACTGAAAACTAGCCAATGTCAGCCCAAGCAAATTGCTCATACAATAACTGGTCCATTGTACCCCATCAGGTACTGTATGCAATCCCAGGTAGTTCTGCAGACCCCTAGCAGTCTGCAATACCCCACAGGCCTGGGCTGTTATTTAAAGCCCTCTAGCAAAGTTATCAGCAGGTTTTCAGTGCTTCTTTGTGGTCCCTGGCAGGCCTGGAATGCCGTTTTCAGATTGGCAGGTCCCTGGTTCATCACCAGTTCTCACTGGCATGCACTTGCAGTTCTCCACAGCCCTTGGCAGTTCACATCTGTTCTGAATACCCTGGCACGCTGCTGGCCCCAGATAAGTCCCAACAGTCTGATTGGCTTCCCCCAGGCAGTATCCCATCACCACGTAGCTTCTGGCAGGTCACTGTGGCTGGCTTGCCCCAACAAGGCCTCGGTTTACCTGAAACAGGCAGACCCTTCCCAGGTGTAGCAGGCTTTAAGTGCCCCTGGCCCTGGTAGACCCTCCTCTGTAACCCTGACCCTAGCAGTTGAAGGCACCCAACACCTCACACTCAGACAAGCCCTGAGCACTTACTGCCCCAGCAGGGCCTTGGCATCCCCTGTCCTATCAAGTTCACAGCATACTCATCAGGGAAAATATAAATCAAATTTTCCCCATAGATCTGTAGTGCCCCTCTCCCCCTGTACATGGCAGATTGACATCATGGCTTGATCTGTACACTGCTGTAACTTGTGCAGTTTAAATAAATGCAAATATCCCTGCACAAAAGCAGAATGAAAATATACTTTCTGAACTTCATTTTTCCAGCTATATGATTTCTGGGACCAAAATTAGTAAGAAAACTTCAAGTTAAATATGATCTGTACCATTTAAGTTTTCATAATGTTACAGGCTTTTTAACAAATAGCAATAAATCAACCATTTCTAAATTGGGATCTCTTTATGCTACTCTGCATTTTCATTAAACGGCAGACGCTGCAGCTGGTCTCAGTGTAAAAATCTCTTGTTTAATTAGTTTATAGAAATCCTGATTATTAAAAAAAATGGTAGGAGGGCAGATTCATAGATTCAGGGATACATCATGACAAACTGCTGAATGAGGCTGTGTAGCTTAGTCAGTAGTACTGAGCTTTAAAAAAATTAAAACTAAACAAAAACTGGAGAGGCCCTGGTTTGAATCCTACCAGTGCTACTTACTCCCCATGGGACCTTGAACAAGTTACTTCACCTCCCTGTGTTTAAGTTCACCTCTCCCTCTTGCTCGCTTCTTTTTTCTTTCTCTTTCACATTTTACTATACCTCCCATTGTTTGAATGTTCCATAAAATATTTCTGCCAAATGCCAATAATCCTAACCCAAGAATTTCCTGTGATTGTCTGCAGAGGTACATGCAGCTCTAAATTCATGGACTCACCATGACCTAAACCGTTCCCAGCATGTGACTGGTTGACTCCCTGTCCTGGGCTAAGGCAACAAGTATAGCACACTGATGAATACTAACAAGAACAAAACCCACGTCAAAGGTTTGCTTCTCTCAAACTTTGCAGGTTGTGAGGTGTTTTGGTACCTCATGGTTCCGCGTAATGATCCCTGATGAAGCTCCACTGGACTGACATGCCATGGCACCTGGACCGTGGATTTTGATTGTATTCTCATGGAGATGAATTGGTTGCCTGTGTAATCTTATTCTGTATATAAACAAGCATCAGCTTACATGCATACTTGCAATTTGTGCTTACAAGTTTCTCTCCACTTCTGGATATGGAGTGCTGTACCTTCTGGTGGTTCAGGTTCCTGCCTAATGCCTAGCCTGCGTAAGAGTTGGTGGCGCCAAAAATAGCAGGCACAATATGTGACTAATTTTAAAATTAATTCACTTTTTCTTGTTCCATGAGCCCTTTAGCATCAGTAACATTAGCAGTTAGCTGGCTAGGTGCAACTGCCCCGGAGGCATGCCTTTAAGATAATTTTTTTTAAATTAGCTTTGGGCAGTAGCCAATCAAAAAACAGGAGGGGGAGTGAGCTGAGTGAGAGCTGCCTGAAGGCTTCAGAATTTTTTCTCTGCTGGACTGAGCAACATTGTCCCTGAGGTGCCTCTCAACTTTCCTTGTTGACAGCCTCCTAGAGCTTATCTGGGTAAAGTTTTCCTCATAAATCATTTTCTATAGTGTGCTGAGTGAAAGTTTTACATTTTTGTTAGCGCCATGCTGATTTTCTATTTTTAGCACATCCGCGCTATTTTGACTATTTTTACCGCAACTGTTCATTTGTTATGTTATTTTTACCGCGGGTGCTTAATTTTGCTGGTTCTTCACTTTTCTAATGCAATTCGTGAAGGAACCGTCAAATTCTGTGCTTTTGCCTCATTTTTTACCTCAGACCTCGCAGGTTTTGTTATGAGGCAACCAGTTGGATTTAAATATTGACAGTTGCTTGACAAGATTAAATCCCTTAACTGCATAAAACTGGACCCTAAGTTTATCTGTCTCAGGACTGGCTGGTAGCATTACAACAGAAACCTGTACACAGTTGACTGGTATTACTGGGTTTTATATTAGATTGGCACTGGTATAGATCCCAGTACTACAAAAAAATAAATAAAGGGGATTTTAAAGTAGACAGAATTTTAAGTGGGGCAGGACTGGCCGGTGGCATTTCACAGAAACCTGCACTCAGTTGTTTGTGGTCCAGATCTTGGGTTCTCTTTGTTAAATTGGCACATAGCAAAGAAACCCAAAAAGTATTATGGCTGAGGGATATAGCAATGGCAACCAATTAGGGACCATTTAAGAGTAATAACAATAAATATGTAAGCAGGGGGCTGACGAAGCCTCCAGTTCCCAGTCAATAAATGTAACTTCCAAAGGGGCTGCTTAAGCTCCTCACAAATTTCAAAATTATAAACAACATGAATAAAGGAAGCTTTATCCAGCTGCTGTGAAGTGGCTAAAAAGAAACTCTGTCAAGAAAAATGCTCCTGTTCCTCCTGGGAAAGCCAATAGCGAGCAACAGGCATCTCAAAGAACAGAGAAAGAAACAAAGCATATTCAGCACTGTCTGCGCAGGTAAGATTTTTGGCAAACGTATGGCACATC
This sequence comes from Neoceratodus forsteri, assembly GCA_016271365.2. NCBI lineage: Eukaryota > Metazoa > Chordata > Ceratodontiformes > Ceratodontidae > Neoceratodus > Neoceratodus forsteri. The sequence continues at coordinate 760,588,904 of CM057456.1, read as the reverse complement.
CTTCAGACCTTACAAAGATGGGGTTTATGTTTATAGGGGCTAGTATTCACTTTTTTACAGTTCTCTTTCCCGCAGACTGTGAAGGTGATACAGTTGATGATTATTTTTATGATGCCCCTGCTTACAGGGGCTGCTAACACTCTTCCACAGTTCTCGCTCCAGAGACTGTGAGGGTGATGCAGATGATACGAGTACTTTTATGATGCCCCAGACATGACTTTTGGAGGGCCTAGAGCCTTATGTGTCCACTACCCTTTTTCTTGGAACTTCCTCGGCTATCCAGGAAGATTTCCCCTCTCTGCTTTTGTTTATTCAGAACATATTGGATACCTTGGACCTCCCTTCTCTGGAGTCCATCCAAGGCGAGGATGAGGATAAAAAAGGATTATAGGGAGATGAAAGGTCTTCCACCTCCTAAAAGTCTGGTCATGCCTATCTATAATTAAAAAATATAAATAAAAATACCACGAAAATGATTCAAACCCCCACTTCTGTGGCAGAGGTTTACAAGTGGTCTGAAATGATAAATACTTAAATATATCAACTGTTTAACATCAATGCTGAGTGCCTGTCTGTACGTCCCAGCCATGTCAGTTAGTGCAGCAGGCAACTTGCGAGAAAGCTGAGGTCTCCTTGTTCTCCTTACCCCTGGACAAGGTCTCCGAAAATAGATTTCATTGCCAACCACAGATACTTGTCAAAATTTTTTCCTGCATGGCTTTTATGTATAGTATAGCTTTAAGAAATATTAGAGACAGTACAGCTTTAAGAGAATGTGCACTTCCTGTAAGTGTACCTATGTTTGGAGCCAGTCTCCTCTTGTATGTGCTGCTGAATGGAAGTAAAAAGAGAAGGCCTAGTGTAACCCCCCTGCAAATGGGGGTTCCCAAAAGACTTCCAGGAGCTTGCTTGAATGCTCCAAGCCTGAATGGTGTTTGGCATTTAAGCCATTTATCAGTGAGTGTTTTAGAGCCTCTGGTACTGTCTCTTTAAGAGCTGTCTGCTTGCAGACATAATTAGTTGTATGGGGGACTGTGTGCTTCTCTGAGTACCACTCGAGCTGCTGCCAATTCATTAATTTTTGCAGTCACTAGGAGTGCAAGGAACCTATCTGAAAGATGTAACTGTTTACCAGAAATTATTTAGAGTAATAATGAAATTACAGTTTGTCTAACCTGCTTTCTTTGCAGTCAGAACTGTGTCTGCTAGTTCCCATTCTAGTTTTGAACTGCTGAACTGGACCAATCAGTGTGGGTAAGCTAGCTCTAAAATGGTGCCTTGGACCGAATCAGAACTTGGACTCATAATCTGAGCCAGCCACAAGAGGATTGTATGGGCAGTGACTCTGGGAGATGTAGTTTAGACTTCAGTGCCTTTTGGACCAACAGCAGCAGTCCATTGTGAGTGACAGCCAATCCAGTCAAGAACTGGGAGGAACTCAAAGGAAGTGCCGGTTTTGTTGGTTGGAGGTTCAGTTGAGCTTTGGCAGTGAAGAAGGAAGGAGCCCTGTACTTTTTCAGTGTGCAGTTTAGTCAAAAGCGTGTGTAAGGCCCAGAGTTCCGGTCTGCAGCTTGTTAGGACTGAATCCATCCTGTGAAAAGAATCAAAGGATCTCTGAAGAGTAGAAACCAGGCTCACCCTGTAGAAGACTGGAGGATGCTGAAAATTACACTCGGTCTGTCAGGAACTGAATCTGCTGTGTGTTCTCCTGGGTATTGTGCAGTAGTGCGATCGGGATACAGATGCAGCCTGCCTGGTATAGTGCTTTCTTTTATATGGATGTGTGAAGAGGTTTGTGTACCTCAAGTGAGCCCTGCTGACATTGAAGGACCCTATCTTATTTGGAGGTCGTGAGTACTAATTCAGGTCGCTCCCTGTTGAATTGCCACATTAAATCCAAATGGAATTACTGTACTGCTGACTGTTTAATTCTCCTTTTCTCTGTGTGAAGGGCCCCTACCAGCTGCCACGGTTTGGACTAGCCACTAGGGCTTGGGTACCCAGGGACAGTAACTGATAGGGATAGGCCTGTGCACAGAGCCATAGGTAGATTATTAGAGTGATAAGCTAATTAACCTGATTTCCCCTGTCCTTGTTATATCCCCTAAATAAATCAGAGCTGCTTGTTTCAGCAAAGTTATACTGCCTGAGGTATTTGTCTATGTTAAAGTACTGTACTGTGATTGTTGCACTGTATCTCATTTCACAGGAGGTCCCAGTGCGAACCAGACCTGGGGGTAAGTGTATACTGTGAAGGTAATTCTGATATATTGTGTGGGCCACTAGTGAGAAGAAAGGGGTTGCAGTGTCCCAGAGGGCTGTGACCAAGTTAGTTTAACTATTGCAAACCCTGACCTCTGGGTGGAGGCACCGCCATTGGATCCAGGCCCCTCAACCTGTTAGTGGCAAATCAGGCAGGGGTAGTAGCCCCTGGGATAGCGCCATCTAGGGGTTACATCTTGGAGGCTCACCGCTGGGATTGTGTGTCCTCTAGTGGCCATATTCTGAACCACTGTTAAGAAAAATGGGTACCCGACAGAAGTGGCTGTGCACCGGCTGGTGGAGTGGTGTACTGGGAGGAGATCGACCCCAAAATGCTATGCTTATCCTGGACATCCCCTGGGTATCAATACGGACACTGTGCAGGAGTACTTTCCAAGGTGGAAGGTTTACAAAACCCTGTGGTGGTGGGTGGCATGCTAATCTGCTCACCCACACTTTCCTGGCCCTAGTAGAGTTTAAGGATCCCATAGATAGCTCCAAAGTGCCACAGACCATTACCCCAGAGGGAGCCCTCACTGCTGGAGAGTGATAACTAAGGACAGTAAAGACCCGGGGGGGAATCAGCCCCCACCACTATATGAAACTTTTGAGGAGAAATTTGCTGAATGGTTGCTGGGAGAGGGGAAAACTGTGGAGGACTTGAAGAAACTATTCTTGCCACCTGGGGGTGTTCCTCCCCAACACCCTCTCCTGCTCCAGTGCCCGTAATGGTGGCTGAACCAATGCAGACTCCTATTTCTGCACCTGCCATTAGTCACGACTCTTACAGAAGGTTGAGGATCTTCTCTGGCACCTCCCACCCCCAAGGGAGGATGACTGGGAGACCTGGATAGACTATGTTGCCCCAAGTGCTAGAATGGCAATGCTCGGAAGGCAGCGAAGAAGAGGTTAGTGAGAGCCTCCGAGGTCCTGCCCTGGCTACCATCCGTGCTAAGCAGACGCAGTAACCCTGAAGCGACTGCACAGGCCTATCTTGAGGCCTTGGAGAATGTGTAGGAGCCCAGATTCTGATGAGGACCTATGGTGGAAGTAAGAAATGCACAACAGTACCAAGGGAGTTGTTGTCTGTGTATGTCTCGGCTGGAAAAATTGTTGCAAGAATGCCTCAGAAAGGGTAGTTTGCCAGCGATTGAACTAGACCGAACCAGACTGACAGAATCCTTAAGTCTGCCCCTTCTCAGAACTGCTGTTGCTTCAGTTACGCCTGGCAAATCGACTGGAATCCCCACCCTCCTATGATGAGTTAATGAGAGAAATTCGAGGGTTGAGAAAAGCGACCTCGGAGGTACCTGCACCAACAGCTGTGGCTCGACCCAGTGACTGAGGTGACCCATCAAGTGAAGTTCAGGGCAGAGGTTGACAGTCAATGAGTGCTCTGACAAGAAAAGATATGCCACAATGGGGCGAACTGTTGAGAGATCCGGAATTCAAAAACAGTCCTTTATGAAGGCCACGCCTGCAAGTAGCGGGCCCTGACCTATATCCGACTGCATCTGCTATGGGGGTGGGGTACCCACCCATGTATCTCCTGCTGATAACAGCCCAAACTCAATTCCTTGACCATGAAGTGCAGAAACTGACGAGATGTCTCCAAATGCTTATCACGCCGCAGACAGAGATGGCACCAGGTTTCCAGTTAGTAATACCCCGCCCTGGCTCCCAGTGTGGCGCCTCGGCCAGCTCAAACTCCAGAAAGTATGTTTTGCTATAATTGTGGGAAAGATGGGCACATGAAAGGGAATGCCAGTCCCAAAAGACACTGACAAAGTTGCATATAGGCTACAAGGAGAGCTTGGAGAAGAAATCAGTGGTTAAGAGGTGCACGACATGATCCCAGTGAGGGCACCAAAATGCTAATTCACGCTCCTTTGTGGCAAGGTCAGTTGCCCAGGCCCCCACTACCGCCTCTCCAGACTGGTCAGAATAGTGGGTCCCTCCATGGAGACCACTGTAAAGGTGAATGGAGTGTCTACAAGAGCTGTATTAGACAGTGGCTCCCAAGTGACAATTATGTTCCAGGATTGGTATCAGAAGCATTTGTCAAAGTACCCTTACAACCATTAGAAGGACTGCATGTATGGGGTTAAGTGAGAAGGCCTACCCTATTCCGGGTATATCCAATTTGGCTGTCTTTCCCACCTCCGTGGCTGGAGTGGCGAACAAGTAGAGACCTAGCCTTAGTGTGTCCCCCACTGGACTGTATGATGGTGTCCCTTTGTTGATTGGAACAAATGCTCATATGTTGGAAGGCTGGCACAGTTGTGTTATGAAAAACAGGGTCAAAGACTAGTAGAGCTTTTAAGAGTTCCGGCTTTAATTAAGAAGGCCTATGAGGCACAGAGAGATGCTGAAAAACAGAACCAGAGGAACCGGTCGGAATTGTATGGAAGAAGGATCCTGAGTCTCTGATCCTGGCGCCAAATGCCCAGTGTACCTTACAGGAGAGGTCCGTATCAGAAAGGATGTTAAGAATAAAATATTAATGTTGGATGCACCAGGCGATGGAAAATTGCCAGAGGGACTGCTGGTCAGCTTAGTATTTTGCCCGCTAGAGCCCATGCTTATGCCAGAAGGGTAATGGTCCAAGTTCATAATGTGTCTGAAAGAGACATTCGAGTAAACAGAGGTTGCATCCTGGCTAATGTGCATTGTGCAGACACTGCAGTGCTACCCAGCAGCAAGAGTTCAAGGAAGAATGACAGAGTAACGCCTGACTTGTTTGATTTCGGCGACTCCCCGCTGCCAGCTGAATGGAAAGTGAGGATCAGTGAGAAGCTTGCCCAGAGAGACCAGGTGTTTTCTTTAAAGGAATGGGATGTAGGATGCGTGCAAGGAGCTGAGCACAATATCCGGCTGCATGACGAAAGACCATTTCGTGAGAGGTCTCGGCGCCTGGCACCTGCTGACATAGATGATGTGAGACGGCATCTGCAAGAGATGTTAGCTGCTGGTGTAATACAAGAACAGAAGCCCTTATGCTTCCCCATTGTGGTAGTGAGGAAAAAGAATGGAACAGTAAGGATGTGTGTGGATTATCGCACCTTAAACCGGCGGACTATCCTGATCAGTACACAATGCCCGCATTCAGGATGCTTTGACTGCCTAAGCGGGAGGAAGTGGTTCTCTGTGCTGGATCTCCGCAGTGGGTACTACCAGATCCCGATGGCCCCAGAGGACCGTGAGAAGACGGCCTTTATCTGTCCGGGCTATTTCTATGAATTCATGAGGATGCCTCAAGGGATTTCAGGTGCCCCAGCCACTTTTCAACGATTGATGGAGCGTGCAGTGGGGACATGAACTTACTAGAGTGCCTGGTATACCTAGATGATGTTATTGTGTTTGGCAGCTCACTGGAGGAACATGAGAGCAGATTATTTAAGGTATTGGACCGACTGGAGGACTTTGGCCTTAAACTGTCCATTGATAAGTGTCAATTCTTTCAAACATCAGTAAAGTATGTGGGACACATAGTATCCACCGAGGAATAGAGACCCACCCAAGTAAAGTTGAGGCCTTGACCACCTGGCCACAGCCCAAAATCTAAAAGAACTGCAAAGATTCCTGGGATTCTGTGGTTATTATCGGCGCTTCATCAAGGACTATTCAAAAGTGATCCGCCCTTTACTTAACCTTACTCAAGGGTATCCCCAACCCACAAAAATACCAAAAGTCAGCGTCCTCAAGACTGAAAGAGTGTATTTTCATCCGAGTGAAGTATTTGGGGCCCGCTGGACTCCTGATTGTGAGACTGCTTTTCATGAGATCATATATCAACTTACCCATGCTCCAGTGCTGGCCTATGCCGATCCAAGAAAACCTTACGTCCTGCACACTGATGCTAGCTTGCAAGGGTTGGGGCTGTGTTGTACCAAGAGCACGAGAATGGCCTGAGACCAGTGGCCTTTGCCAGTAGAAGCCTGACCCCATCCGAAAAGAACTATCCTGTACATAAGTTAGAGTTCCTAGCTTTGAAGTGGGCTATTGTTGACCAATTCCATGAGTACTTGTATGGGGCTAAAATACTAGTAAAAACTGACAATAATCCTTTGACCTATGTGCAGACCTCAGCTAAGTTGGATGCCACTGGCCATAGGTGGCTTTCTGCATTATCTACATATGACTATGCTCTCGAATACCAAGCAGGTCTGAACCACATAGATGCTGATGCTCTCCCGAGGCCTGTTCCCCAGAATGATTGGGTCCGATTACAGAACCTGACATTCGGGCACTCTGCCGGAAGTTTGACAGGGAGGAACAAATGTCCACGGACGCAGTGGACTGCATGGTGGATTGCTTGGGACCCTCTGAGAATTGCATACCTGCTGCTTATTGCTTTTCTGCAAGACACTGGTGCACTGCCTCAGCTGGACAATGATAGTATTCGGCGGCTCAATCTCAGCGATCCCATGATCAAAGCAGCTTTAGAAGCCCTCTATGCAGGAAAGATGTGTCCAAATTACGCTCCACTGATTTGAGAACTGCACTGTTATACAAAGAAGGTCCTAAGTTGAAACTGATCAATAAACTGTTATACAGAGAAACAGTAGACAGAGGGGGACAAGTAGAAAAACAACAACTAGTGCTGCCCACTGCCTTTCGAGACTCAGTACTGAGGTCCTTGCACAACCACATGGGGCACCTTGGTATAGACAGAACACTTGACTTGGTGAGATCCAGATTCTATTGGCCTAAGATGGGGGCTGATGTGGAGCAACACATTCAAACTTGTAGTCGCTGCTTACAGAGGAAAGCTTTGCCCCAGAGGGCTGCCCCCCTTGTTAACATCACCACCAGTGCACCCATGGAGCTGGTCTGTATTGATTTTCTGAGTTTGGAGTCAGATCAAAGAAATATCAGTAATGTGCTGGTGGTCACTGACCATTTCACGAGATATGCCCAAGCTTTCCCCACGAAAGACCAGAAAGCATCCACTGTGGCCAAAGTACTTGTAGAAAACTTTTTTGTTCACTATGGGGCTCCACAAAGAATCCATTCTGATCAAGGGAGAGACTTTGAGAGTCGTCTGATCAAAGAGATGCTTTCTCTGTGGGGAGTGCGAAAGTCCAGAACCACTCCTTACCACCCCCAGGGGGACCCACAGCCTGAACGTTTCAACCGCACTTTGCTAGATATGCTAGGCACCCTGCACCCAAAGGACAAAGCCTAGATGGAGCCAACAAATTAGCACCCTGGTACATGCTTATAACTGCACCAAAGTGATGCCACTGGATTCTCCCCTACCGCCTGATGTTTGGAAGAGAAGCTCGACTACCAGTAGATGTGTGTTTTGGGTCTCTCCTGATGGGGTTCAAGCTGACAACTATTTACAGTATGTGCAAAGTTAAAGGCCCAGCTAACTCATGCGTACCAACTGGCTCAAACCATGGCTGCCAAAGAAATCTGGCCAACAAAGAAAGGCATGATAAAGGTGAAAGCACAGGAACTCCAGAGGAGATCGGGTATTGCTAAGAAATCTGGGACTGCATGGCAAGCACAAGATTGCTGACAGATGGCACCATCTCCCTCACATTGTAGTGGGCAAACTAGATGATCTGCCAGTGTACAAAGTAAGGCCTGAGAATAATTCAAAAGATGTAAAAACAATGCATAGAAATCATTTACTGCCCATTGGACAAATCTTAATTGAGTCTGAGCCCCTAGAAGATGCCCCCTCTGGACCAGTGACTAGAGCTGCTGCTAAGAAAAGATCAAGAAAGTCTGCACCTACAGAAGCAAAGTTAAAGTGTTCCCCTCCACAAGTCCCAGTTGAGCATGACTGTCAGTCCATATCGGAAGAAAGTGAGAGTGACTTTGAATACTATCCTTCTTACTGAACTGAGTCAATTGTTTCGGGCAATCCCTAGTCAATACTGGAGACAAAGCTGGGCCTTCTGGACTGTCTAAGCCCCAGCTTCATCCCTGGAGCCAATGCTCCCAGAAAGTGAAGTGCAAAGCATCAGATCAGATGAAATGGAATCATTGTGCATGGTTGAACTGTTTGAGCTTTCAGGGAGGAAATGATAGATTGGGGCAGACTGGTGATACACCGAACAAGAAGAGTATTTTGAGTGCCCTGACAGTCCACTGCCAGTGTCCGAAAGCTCTCCATGCGAGCCAAATGTTGTGGACTCAGAAACTGTAACTCCTGGAGCTGAAAGTGCCCCAAGTTCTAGCCTCTACCCCATGGAGACTCCCCTGACAAGTGAGGACAATGCTGAAAATGAGGCTCAGAGTGCAGAGACTATAACAGTTCCCCCTAGAAAGACTGGTCGAGCTGTAAAGCCTGTGGTGCACCTCAGTTATGATTCACTTGGGGGGCCTGTGGACTTGCCTCTCAATGTTGTCCATAAAGGAGTGTATGTGTCCCCGAGCTCACTGCCCAAACTGAGCATCAGTGCTAACTCCAAGTTACTTGTGTTGCCCTCTAAGTATGGTGCCCTTGCCCCATCCAGCCCCAAGGTAACTGATAGGAAGGGCCCCTCTCTCTTCAGGTTTCATGTACAAGAGGTAATAACTTGAGTTATGGTACAATGTATGTAATACTGTGTAAAGAGTGACGTACTGCAATGTTTCAGAAATGTGTTCTTGGTAAAATGATATATTGACTGATGATTACATGTGCGAGCCTAATGCAAATGTATATGGTTGCAGTTGAAACTTATGGGGGTACTTGCTTGACGCGGACGTCAAGCTTTCCCAGGCCAGGAAGGGTGTAACCCCCTGCAAATGGGGGTTCCCAAAGACTTCCAGGAGCTTGCTTGAATGCTCCAAGCCTGAATGGTGTTTGGCATTTAAGCCATTTATCAGTGAGTGTTTTAGAGCCTCTGGTACTGTCTCTTTAAGAGCTGTCTGCTTGCAGACATAATTAGTTTATATGGGGGACTGTGTGCTTCTCTGAGTACCACTCGAGCTGCTGCCAATTCACTTAATTTTGCAGTCACTAGGAGTGCAAAGGAACCTATCTGAAAGATGTAACTGTTTGCCAGAAATTATTTAGAGTAATAATGAAATTACAGTTTGTCTAACCTGCTTTCTTTGCAGTCAGAACTGTGTCTCTAGTTCCCCATTCTAGTTTTGAACTGCTGAACTGGACCAATCAGTGTGGGGTAAGCTAGCTCTAAAATGGTGCCTTGACGAATCAGAACTTGGACTCATAATCTGAGCCAGCCACAAGAGGATTGTATGGGCAGTGACTCTGGGAGATGTAGTTTAGACTTCAGTGCCTTTTGGACCAACAGCAGCAGTCCATTGTGAGTGACAGCCAATCCAGTCAAGAACTGGGAGGAACTCAAAGGAAGTGCCGGTTTTGTTGGTTGGAGGTTCAGTTGAGCTTTGGCAGTGAAGAAGGAAGGAGCCCTGTGCTTTTTCAGTGTGCAGTTTTAGTCAAAACGTGTAAGGCCCAGAGTTCCGGTCTGCAGCTTGTTAGACTGAATCCATCCTGTGAAAAGAATCAAAGGATCTCTGAAGAGTAGAAACCAGGCTCACCCTGTAGAAGACTGGAGGAATTGCTGAAAATTACACTCGGTCTGTCAGGAACTGAATCTGCTGTGTGTTCTCCCGGTATTGTGCAGTAATTCGATCGATACAGATGCAGCCTGCCTGGTATAGTGCTTTTTATATGGATGTGTGAAGAGGTTTGTGTACCTCAAGTGAGCCCTGCTGACATTGAAGGACCCTATCTTATTTGGAGGTCGTGAGTACTAATTCAGGGTCGCTCCCTGTTGAATTGCCACATAAATCCAAATGGAATTACTGTACTGCTGACTGTTTAATTCTCCTTTTCTCTGTGTGAAAGGGCCCCACCAGCTGCCACGGTTTGGACTAGCCACTAGGGCTTGGGTACCCAGGACAGTAACTGATAGGGATAGGCCTGTGCACAGAGCCATAGGTAGATTATTAGAGTGATAAGCTAATTAACCTGATTTCCTGTCCTTGTTATATCCCCTAAATAAATCAGAGCTGCTTGTTTCAGCAAAGTTATACTGCCTGAGGTATTTGTCTATGTTAAGTACTGTACTGTGATTGTTGCACTGTATCTCATTTCACAGGAGGTCCCAGTGCGGAACCAGACCTGGGGGTAAGTGTATACTGTGAAGGTAATTCTGATATATTGTGTGGGCCACTAGTGGGAAGAAAGGGGTTGCAGTGTCCCAGAGGGCTGTGACCAAGTTAGTTTAACTATTGCAAACCCTGACCTCTGGGTGGAGGCACCCGCCATTGGATCCAGGCCCCTCAACCTGTTAGTGGCAAATCAGGCAGGGGTAGTAGCCCCTGGGATAGCGCCATCTAGGGGTTACACTAGATTTCAGTGTGGCGTGGTTTTCTTACTACCAAGACCCTTGTGTGTCTAAGGTACTTATTTTCGGCCACCAAATACAATGAACTGAGAATGATGGATGGTGGACATTTTCAAAGTTCCAGCTTACAGAATTACACTATTTTGTGACTTTGCATTGGAGGCAAGCAAGCAATTTGGAACTGTGCAATATGATGGCAACTTCAGCCAGCTTTGAAATTTTTACACGAATGGACTGGGATACATGGTCCCGAGGTTTGATCAGTGGTTATTACTTAATCCTGCCATACAAACTGCTAATGATGAGCAACAGGATAAGCTTATTTGAGCTGCTTTTTGTACTTTCTTGGGGAGTGAAATCTTCAAACCTTTATTTAGTTTTTGTTAACCGGGTTAGGTGCGCTAGCCACAGTTGACTATTTTCAGGCACGACCTGGGAGAATACATACATACATAAAATGAGATGAGATTATACAATACATAGTATATAATACAGGTAGATTAGAATACAGATCAAGTCAGACAGTACTCGAGATAATACATATAGCTATGCAGAGTGACAAAAGTGACATTAGTACATGCAAATAACAACTGAAACTGGGCTAAGTGGCAGCTATAACGACATTTTATAGCAAAGCTTGTTAGAAGTGCAGCAGTGTCTTGGGTGAAAAAGGGTGGTTAGCTGTGAGGCATTAAGTGGGATCAAAGCATGTGCATGGGGTCCCGGGATAGGTGGCGATATAGTTCTTTTTTGAAGATTGGGTGGGATTTAGCCTGCCTTAGGGCAGGAGCAGTCTGTGTGCACTGGACCGGCCAGAGGATATGTCATATGAAGAGCTAAAGGCTTAATTGAATGCACAATACAGTTTAACAACTTTTCCAAGGGCTGAACGTTATAAATTTTACAGTTATCGCAAAAAACCAGGTCAGACATTACAATCTTATTTGGCTGAGATCAAATGCTTAGCTCTCACGTGTGAGTGGAGCAGGAAGTATCTTGAACCTAATCTATCTGATAAGTTTTTTATGGGGTTGAATAATGAACATCGTATTCATCAGTTACTTTCTCTAAGTGTCAAGAAGTCTACTGAGGAACTTTTACAGTTGGCACAAATGTATGAGGCTGCAGAAAATGAAGCACATGATAAGATGGACACTAAATCTGAGGTACAAGTAGCTGCAGTAAACCTCAAATTGAAACAGCTGAAACCTAAGTCTAAGCCACTGTTTTCAAAGAAAAATTCAACCACTCCACCTAAACTGCATGGCCAGTACAAATGTGCATCATGTGGCTCATCTCAGCATAGCAGGGACCAGTGAAAATTCAGAGAAGTTCAGTGTCATGCATGTAAACGTCAGGGGCATATTGCTAAGGTTTGCAGGAGCAGGAGAACCACGGTAGTCAGTTCAGAGAGCCCAGACAGTGAGGTGGTTTCTATTGCACCACAAATGCAGACTAAAGATGTTCTTCGTTTCTATGTATTACTTCATTTGCCACAATTGAGGCGTCGGCTGCGTTTAATGGTAGACTTTGCCTCCCCAGTTACTTTTATTAACCATCAAACATGGTCTGATCTGAATAAGCCACTATTGTCTACTTGTAATAAGTTGCTGCATGCATTTGAAGGGCAGCCATTTTAGCCATTGGGCTCGTTTACCAGGTTGGTGCTTAGAACTGATTCTTCTGGTACACCTTTAACTTTTCTGGTTTCAAAAAAGGGTGTCAACATTTTGGGCAGAGACGCCCAGGTTCTTCTAAACATTCATGTTGATCCAGCAGATTTTGGCCTACTCGCTGCTGTCCAGGTACCACAAAGCAGTAATCCGCCCAAGATTGGGGAGATTTTAGACATGTATCCAGAGTTGTGGAAAGGCCTGGGATGTTGCACAACAGATAAAGTCAAGCTAGTTACAAAGCCTAATGCAGTCCCTATGTTTTGTAAACCACGGAAACTCCCTTTTGCCTTTAAACCAGTCGTTGGGACAGAATTGGACAGACTGGAAAAAGCGGGTGTGCTTGAAAAGGTTTCAAGTTCAGATTGGGCCACTGCAATTGTGGTGATATCTAAACCAGGTGGTAAGGTTCGAATATGTGGATATTTTAAGGTGACACTTAATCCAGTTCTTAACACAGATGCATTTCCTTTACCCTTACCAGAGAAACTTTTTCATAGACTGAATGGTGGTGCGGGGTTCTCTAAACTGGACCTCGCTGATGCATGCCTTCAAGTGAAGTTGGATACAGTCTCTCAGAAATTGGTAGTGATTAATACACACCAAGGACTGTACAAGTACAAATGGTTGTTTTGATTTTAGTTCTGCACCTGCTATTTTTCAAAAAGTGATTGAGCAAATGGTGGGTGATATACCAGGTATTGCTTGTTATTTGGATGACATCATTGTCACGGACAAGACAGAGGCAGAACATTCACTTAACTTACGAAAGACTTTAGGGAGATTGCACTAGAGTGGATTCAGACTTAGGAGAAAAAGATGCCAATTTTGTCAACCAAGTGTCACTTACATAGGTCACCCTATTGACAAGGACAGAATTTGTCTGAATGATGAAAAGGTGGAAGCCATTGTGCACATGCCTGAACCGCAGAATCTTTCAGAGTTGCGCTCATTCTTGGTTATAGTGCGCTACTGTGACCGTTTCATACCTGGCTTACCCACTAAATGTGCTATTCTAAATGAACTGTTACATAAGGGTACTCTATGGAAGTGGACCAAGGGCCACAGTAAGGCAGTTCAAGCCATCAAGCTCTCTCTAACCAATGTGAATAATTTAACTCATTATGACCCTAACTTTTTTTTTTTCAGTCTTTGGTGACCGGGTAACTTACCTATCACATTGATCTCTGATGCTAGTGCTGTGGGTATAGGAGCTGTCCTTTTCCATACAGATCCAGAAGGGGTGGAGAAGCCAATAACCCATGCTTCACACAAACTCACTGCAGCTGAAATGAATTATGCCCCGATTCAGAGAGAGGCATTAGCAATTGTGTTCGGAGTCCAGAAATTTTGCCAGTACTTGCTAGGTCACAGGTTTCACCTGAAGACTGATCACAAACCACTAGTGACAATTTTCAGTCCAGGAAAAGGAATTCCAGAGACAGCCGCTAGCAGACTTCAACGATGGGCATTCATTTTGTCTGTGTATAATTTCGAGGTTATATACTAACCAACGGACCAGCATGGAAATGCAGATGCCTTGTCGAGGTTACCAATATCCAGAGAAATGGAGTTCGATGTGGGACTTCAAGGGGAGCCATTAGTTTGCCAGGTGGGGCCAGATAGTTTTCTAGTGCAATTCAAAGATATGGAGGACTCTACTGTTGTGTGTGCACTGGAGCTACAGCAGTTAGATCGGCTTCCAGTACTAGTCAAGGACATTGCAAAAGCGACTAGTCAAGATGTAATTTTGAAGCAAGTGCATCAGTATACGCTTGAGGACTGGCCGCAAGGCACTACTTGTTCAGCTGCACTACAGCCCTACTATACAAAGGGACATCAGTTGTCCATTGCTGAGGAGTGTCTTCTATGGGGATTGCGTGTCATAGTACCCCAGTGTTATCACTCAGATGTGTTGACTCTTACATGTGGGCTATCCAGGCATTGCTAAAATGAAATCCCTGGCTAGACTTCATGTATGGTGGCCTTCCATCGACAGAGACATATACCAGGTTGTCGCAAAGATGCGAAGTTTGTGCTATATCGATGGGAAATCCAGCAAGAGCGCCAGTTCACCATTGGGAACGACCTGAAAAACCCTGGCAAAGGTTGCATATTGATTTTGTGGGACCCTATTTAAATTCCATGTGGTTACTCTCAACTGATGCGTGTAGTAAATTGCCAGAAATTCATCAAATGTCTTCGACAACTGCTGAGAGTACCATCAAAGTGTTGAAACCCATCTTTGCTACCCATGGTTTCCTGCAAGTGATTGTCTTGGATAACGGACCACAGTGCACGTCTGTTGAATTGCAAGCATTTTGCCAGCAACATGGTGTCCACCATATTTTCTCACTTCCCTACCATCCAAGTTCAAATGGCGAAGCGGAACACCTGGTTCAGGCTTTTAAAAAGAGTATGGACAAAGCTAATCCTACTACCCCGACGGCAATGTAAATAGCCCTTTTGGACTTTCCTGTGATGTATTGAATGACACCACATTGTGTCACGGGAATATCCCCTACAGAATTGTTGTTTGGACGTCAGATTCCAACTCAGTTGTATCTTCTTCGCCCTCTAGGCTACAAGACAGTAACTGAAATGCTTCCTAAGACCAGATCCTTCAAACACAATGATCTTGTGTGGGTCAGAATGCATGCAGGCCCAAAGAGATGGATAGAAGGCATGGTGGAAACAAAGTTCAGAAATATTGTCTATAGTGTTCGACTGACTAACCAGAGGAGAGTGAAAAACATGTGGACCAATTATATACTAGAACTGAGACAGAACAAAAAAGGGATACCCAGAGTCGAGGTAGTTATCCAGCATTATTTGTTCCACAACAAGAACAGGAAGAGATGGTGGAACCACAGCGTTTGAGACAAGATGTGGCTGATGCTAATCAGATTCCAGTGTAACAGCCTCGAGTCCTACTACGTCGGTCAGGACGTATAAGATGTCTACCAAAGAGAATGGACTTGCAGAGATATAGCCTAATGACATAGACTAACTAAAAGGGACATTGCAATAATAACTTTAATAGTTTCATATTACTTCTGAATTATTGATTTAAGTACTTCCTAGCTAAGTCAGGAGGGATTGTTATGTGTAGTATAGCTTTAAAAAATGTTAGAGACAGTACAGCTTTAAGAGAATGTGCACTTCCTGTAAGTGTGCCTGTGTTTGGAGCTAGTCTCCTCTTGTATGTACTGCTGAATGGAAGTAAAAAGAAAAGGCCTAGATTTCAGTCTGGTGTGGTTTTCTTACTACCAAGACCCTTGTGTGTTTAAAGTACTTATTTTCGGCCACCAAATACAACAACTTTCTTGGCCAAATATATATAAAAAAGAAAAAGCACTGCGGTCTATGGGGAAGGAGCCGGTGGATATGGAATACCTGCCCCGGAAGCTATGTAGTACCAATTCCACAGGGCAGAGGGCAACAAGGATCCCGCCTCCAGAGCCATGGCCCATGCCATCTCTCTGAGGTGCTTTGTCTGGCTTAGAACAACTGCTCTACCCTCAGACTCCCAGTTTAAGGCCATGTACTTTCCCTGTGATCAAATCATACTGTTCATTCCAGAACATCTGACTGGAGCAAGGCTTCCTGCCCCACGGAAATTCCTCCTGAGGGCAGTGGGGCTCAGGTTTTTTCCCCAGCTACCCCTTCTCTCAGTATAGGGGTGCTTTCAGAAGGAGTGGCCAAAGGTGGCCCCCTCTACCCAGCCAGCAGCTTTGCAGTGTAAGCCCTGATGTTAGGGTCCTCATGTGTACCCAGGTGTCTATGCCTCTATCCCCAACACAGCTGTTACTGTTGGAGTGGGAGGTAAAAACCTTCTAGCTTTATGAATGGTGGAGAGGGTTCCAGCCTACAAAAAGGGGAAAGGGCCTCTACTCCAGGTATTTTCTGACACAAATAGACAACTGGGGAGTGGCGACCTATCTTGCTGTTAAAACCCAAATTCAAGATGGTCACTCTGTTACTAATCATACAGTCTTTACAGTAGAAAGACTGGCTAGCCTCACTGGTCCTCAAGGGCCCCTTTTTTTTCCATATACCCTTAATGAGGTCTCACAGGCAGTTTCTCAGGTGCGGGCTCACTGTGGCCCTTCGGCCTTCCTCGGCCCCAAGAGTCTTTACAAAGTGCCTGGCAGTGGTAGCAGCACACCTCAGGAATCTGGGTGTCTCTAGCTATACCTGATTTGCCGATTGGCTCATAGTGCCAAAGTCTCCTTGTCAGATCGAGTCGTCCTTTTCCCTTTCAGGGCTCACTCTGGAGTCTCGGGGGTTCCCTGGTAGATCTAAACAGAGTCTCACCTGGGACCCTCCCAGCATCCAGGAAGGATATACCTTCCTTCCGCAGGTGAGAATTCAAGCTGTCCCTCTGTGGCAAATTCCTTCATCCAGGGACAGCGAAACCAGCAGCAGGTGCTTGATGGGTTCGAATCATTAACCCTCACTTGTTTAGTATAGGATGCGGTCCTGAGCAAATCACGTAACTTTGACATTTCCTCAGGCTATTTGGACACATGGCTTCAATGCCTGCAGCGGTCCCAGAGTTCAGATACAGGATATGACAGCCGCAAGCCTCCTTATAGCTGGTTGGTCTCCAAAAGCAACACTTTTTCAAAGCTGAGACCTCTGACAGAGCAGTACCACAGACGCCTCCCTCCCTCCTGGGGTGGGGAACACATCTGGCACCTAGACTGTCCAAGAGTCATAGTTACATATAAATCTTTTGGAACTCAGAGCAATCTTTCTAGCTCTCAAAGTCCTAAAAGGACAGACTGCACAATGTCGAACAGACACCACTGCAGTGTTTTTCACAAACGGGCAGAGTGGACCAGATCAGGAATATTCTGTTCGTAGGCTCTATAAATCTGGCCTCTCGCCTTTTCCCTGGGAGTCAGCCCTTCAGCTATTCACTTCCCAGGCAAACTCTGTACTCTGGCAGATCCTCTAAGTCACATTAGTCAAGGCCAGAGTGAATGTACTCTGAACAAACAAATACTAGCCACAGCATTCAAGCAGTGGGGCACACCAGAAGTGGATTGGTTTGCCTCTCCCCTCAACTTCCAGCTTTCTCAGTACTGTTGCAGGCCCCCAATTCCGGGAATGTTTTCCCTGGATGTCTTGATCCTGAACTGGTCAGGGAGGTTCCTATATGCATCCCTCCCTTTCCCCGATACTTGGGGGGATTGCTGAAACTCGGACAACAGCCTGCATCAGTGATTCTGGTGGCTCCGGATTGGCCTAGGCAAGCCTGGTACTCTCTCCTTCTCTCACTATCCTCCAGCAGGCCCATTCACCTGCCACCAACTCACTCTCTGCTGACCCTTCCTCAGACAGGAGTGCATTATCCAGATCTACTCTCTCTTCACCCCCAAGGCCTGGTTCTTGAAGAGTTAAGAGTTTCCATCCTCACAGTACTCTGAACAGGTTCTTAAGATTCTGAGGATGGCTAAAAAAATGAACACTGAGAAGACTTGTGCAGCCAAATGGAAAAGGTTTTTCCTCTGGTGCAAGAGCAAAAAGATCAAACTCCTTTTCAGCTTCAGACCCTCAGCTGCTAGATTACCTGGCACACTTATAGGCGTCAGGCTTGAAACCATCCTCCCTCAAGCTACACCTAACGGCAATTTCGCCCTACTTTTCGGTGGGAAAGGAAAAATCATTTTTTTCCAATGCCATTTGTGAAGTTTTTCAAAGGCCTCTTGCACCTCAAGCCTCCAATTAGGGAGCCTTTTCCTTCTTGGAGCCCAAACCTTTGCATAGACAGGCTTATGTAACCACCTTTCGAGCCTATGTCCACTGCTCACATCAAGTTTGTAACTTGGAAGACAGCCTTTCTGGTAGCCATTACCTCTACCAGGAGGATTTCAGAGCTACAGGCCCTGTGCACTGAGCCAAGTTACATCATCCCTCACAACAATAAAGTTGAGCTCAGAACAAATAGGAAATTTCTGCCAAAGGTGGTGTCAGAGTTCCATAAACCAGTCCATTACTCTGCCTGTCTTCTTTACTGAGAAATCCACTCCTGGTGAGCAAAAGCTCCACAGCTTGGATGCCAAAACAGCCATCTTTCACTACCTAGAGCATACTAGACAGTCCAGAGGCTCTTCCACTCAGTTGTTCCACATCTACGGGGATGTAGGCAGAGGAAGACCAGCTGCCAAGAGAACTGTTTCCTGTGGGTTGGTCTCTTGTATTAGATTCTGCTATGAGAAAGCTGGTCACCAACCTCCAGTGGGGCTCAGGGCCTACTTCACCAGGGGCACTGCAGCCTTGTTTGCAGCAGCAAGGGACATTTCCTTCCTGGGTGTCTGCAAAGCAGCTTCCTGCAAATCTGTGCACACCTTTGTGAAACACTACAGTTTGGATGTGCAGTCCAAATCTGATGCCAAATTTGGCAGGGCAGTTCTGCAGAGCCTCTTTCCTCAGTAGGTTCTCTGCCAGCCTCCCACTTGGTACTGCTTGGTAGTCTGCTAATGTTACTGATGCAAAAGGACTCCTGGGGTAAAAAGAAAAAATTACTCACCACAGTAGTCTTCTTTCTTCCAAGGGGTCTTTTAGCATCAGTAAGCTCCCACCCTTCCTCCCTGGTTCACCTGTTGGGGAAGAGCTGTTTATCACATCTCTTACCAAATTTGGAGTTTCTTATTGATGAGTGTTTAACTTAGGTGGCTGTTGTTAGTTCCAGTTCCACTTTGGTGGACATCTGCATGTTTTTTGAACCCTATTGATTCTTTTTGGGGGGCATGTGCCCTCATTTTCCTTATAAAAAATGCTGAAGCCTTCAGGCAGCTCTCGCTCAGCTCATTCCCCCTCCTGTTTTTTGATTGGCTATTGCCCAAAGCTCATTTAAATAAAATTCTCTTAAAGGCATACCTCGGGGGCAGTTGCACCTAGCCAGCTAATTGCTAATGTTACTGATGCTAAAGGACCCCTTGGAAGAAAGATTACTGCGGTAATTTTTTTTTTCCCATTTGCTCATTGGAAGGTTCTCTACCTGATCACATTGATGTAATTGAGCAACAAGACCCAACAAGGTGGTGGAGTTGGGGGATAGCTGCCCGCTCCAGGTGCATGGCTGACGCCACAGATGAAGGGCCTTCATAGCCCCCAAAAGGGAAGGTATCACAAAACTCCCCACACCTTGAAGGGTCTTATCAAGCTTAGAGAATGTGCTGTGTTGGGGTGTTTGTGAGACGTGCTCGAATAGCCCAGTGTGAGTTGCATCTGATTTTGTTGGCAGAAGAAATGAGCACAGTGGAGGGACTGCAGTGTTGGGAAGTAAGCTGCAAGCAGGAAAGTGTGAACAAGAAGACAGGGGTGGGGACAAGGCAGAGGGCAAGAGGGGTATAAATCATGAAAGCAAGAAGAAAGGAGTAAAGGAGGCAGGTCACTGATGGTAACAAGGGAAGTGGGGTATCAGGGGGAGCTTCAGAGAACAGCACAGGCAGGAGGTGGAAGCAGGCAGGGAGGGAGTAAGGTGTGGAGAGCCATATGTGCCGATGCAAGGAGTCTGGGAAATAAAATTCTGAACCTGGAAGCCATCATGGCAGAGGCTAACCGGAATTTGATGACCATAACAGAGTTGTGGTGCACTGACTGCCACGACTGGGACATGACCATACCGGGCTACTCTCTGTTCAGGAGAGACAGGGAAGGGAGGGATTTGAGGCCACGGAAGTACAAAGGCACTCAAAACAAAAAGAAGGTCTGGAGGTGACGTGGTCATTCTGGAGACAGGTACCGGGGCTGTTATCCATACAGGGGTGGTGTACAGACCTCAGACACGGGGAATGGAGTTGGATAAAGCACTTGAGGAAGCTAACATCAGGATGGCAAGTAAGGGGGAGGTTCTACTAGTTGGGAACTTCAATCTCCCAGATGTGGATTGGAGCCTTCCAGGTGCATATTCGGGCAGGAGCAGGGCCGTCCTTGACTACATACAAGGGGCTTTTCTCAAGCAAATACTCATATCCCTCTGTATCCATCACCATGCCTATCTTTGTATTGTATACAAATTTTTCCAGCCAACCTTTGCACTCTTCCCCCATGTCACGGATAAAGGCTTAAAAAGGAATAGGTTAGAGGACTGAGCACTGTGGCACCCCACTTTCCACCGGCCCCATTCAGATAGTTTCCTCTTAATTCTAACTCTCTACTTTCTTTCATTGACCCACATATGGATCCATATAATGAGCCCTCGAGGGAATCCATTTTGGTAAAGTTTATCTACAAATAGCAAAGTGTGGAACTAGGTCAAAGGCTTTTGCATAATCCAGATATACTATATCGATTGGTTTGTCCATGTCTAAATTCTTGCTAACCTGCTCAAACAATGCCACCATATTGGTTGCACATGATAGCCTGGCCCTGAATCCATGTTCTCTCTCGTCTGAATTGTTCATACTTTTTCGTGCCATTTTATGATTAATTGGGAAAAACAGTTATTATAATACAAGAAAACAGACATATCTGTATTGTCAGTGAACCTTATTGCATTTAACGTAAGCTGCATGCAGCAACACCACAGATGCTGGGGATAAATAATTGGATAAAGAAAGAATATGTGGGGAGTTAAGATGGCGGACCAGCAGCAGCTTTGATTCTGAAACTGCTCCGACTTTAGGAAATTTTGGCATTTTCAGTGTCTGAATGAAACAACTTGCTTTCTAAACACAAGAAGAGAGATAACGCTTGTGTAACCCTCTCCCCCCTTTGGGGGCTTACCTGCTGCCCTCGGGGAGGGCCGTCCTGTGCCTCCTGTTTCCCCTGATCTGCTGCTCGCCTCCTGGTCTGTCCCCATTTCCCTCTAAAGCCTCCATACAGCTCCTGCAGGAGTCTGGTTTAGAATGGGGCTGGAGGAGCTGAACTGCGGAGCTGCCGATCTGTTTGTCACTTCAGTACAGTCAGGCGGCCCACACTTTCGCAGGAGCACATTGGTGTTTCGGCTGTTCTTGCGGTTTTGAGATGCCTTTTCGGTGCTCCTGGTCCCCCTGTTTAGATGATCGTGGAATGGTGAAACGGAGGAGGTGCGTAGAAAGCCACAAATGTGATTTATTAAGAAGTGCCAGTAGTGCTTCAGGATTGGGGGTGAGTTATGAATTAATCAGGGGTAGATTAATAATGATGAGTGAGCTTGCCTAGCACCTGGGGGCAAGGATTATCGGTGCTAGCGACAGACTGGGGACTGAATAAAAATATAGAGCTCTGTAGCCGGATAATAGTGGAGAGAGCTGGCTACAAGGCAATGGGGCACATGATTAAAAGATCTGTTTGTGTTGGCTGCAATGGGACTTTGAACTTTGGACACTGCATAGACTGCCAAGGGGCTGATTCTTAAACAGCCATGTTATGATACTATGACCCCAAATGGACAGCCAATCAGATAATTAGAACTAGGTGCCTAAAAACTGGTTGTGATGGGTTATGGGAGAGGTGAGAACCTTAGTCCAGGCGCCAAAACCCTTTTCCAATCACTGGTTGAACTAGGTTAATGATTATTAATATTTGTGACTGACGCCATGATTCAGCCAATCAGAGGGCAGGATTTTCAGGAGAAACCCCTGGGAGTTTGGGCAGTCTTTGCTGGGCTCCTCTTGAGTCGAGAAGGGCTCAGGCAGTGTGTGTGTGTGTGTGTGTGTGTGTGTGTCTGTCAAGGGAGAAGGACTTTTCCAGGCCTTAGTTTGGCAAATTGTTCTAGTGTCTGGAGGATCTAAACAGGACTTTATTCTGATGGAGAGAGTTGTGATACTGCATCTGCGTATCTGAGACTCATTGGTGAAAAGCTCCTGGCAGTGTGATAGATCCAGAATTTTGCAGTGAGCCTGCACCAGTGTGAGGAAAACCCTTCAGACAGTGAAAGGGATGGTTTGGACTTGTGAGTGCCAGAGCCAAAAGGGCACTGTTGTTTTTGAAGTGAAGGACATTGAAAGGAAAAGGCTTGCAGATGTCCAATGTTTCAGGAGCATGTGGTCTGCTGAAAGTTAGCTGTGAAAAGGGTGGAGGCTCATTTCAAAGATGGAAAGCCATTAGCCAAAAGCCACTGGGAAGGTGGAAAGTCTTCAGAATCTGTCTTGCTGCTCATCGGAGCTGTTTGCTTTGTTCAAAGGAAAGGTGGAATCTGGGATTATTCACAGCTGCAATTCAGAGCCAGGTAGGGAATTTGCTAATCCCCTACCAGGTGGGGAAGACTGGGCTGCAGGGGGCCGTGGACGCGTACCTGAGTGCTAGAGCACTCTAGACCCATAGAGGGAGCTGGGCTGTGGAGCCACTCCTGGGTCCGGACTTCTTGTGGCCTGGTAGGCCTTGTGCTTGGAGCTCTGCAACGGGCATGGAAACAGGCTGAAGGGGACAAGCAGCCAGACCTTTAAGCAAGTCAGAAAGGGACAAGCGGCCAGACCTTCAAGCAAGTCCAAGGCTGTTTCAACAAATCCTTTCTTCTCATCTGCTTGCTGCCCTCTGAGAGTGATTGGCGGAACCCGAACTGCCAGAGCCCACCATGCCAGTGACTGACTGAAACCTCAGCTTCAGGACCATGAGTAACCCAGGGCTTGCCCTGATAAAAAGGGGAGTAAAGTTATAAACTGTTAGCACTTCAGAAATAATCGTTCTAAGGGCTCCAACACTGGCCAGCCCACAGCACCAAGCAGGCCTGCCAAAACCTGAGTACCCAGTCAGGACATGGAGGGTTTCATTGGTACCAGTAGGGGACGGTTACTGTGTGTTTGAGTCCATGGGCTCTGTTAATTCAAAAATAACCAAACCTTTTTTCTACTCGCAGTTATCCTGTTCCTGGTACCCCTTTCCCTAGCCCTCCCCCATTTAAAAATAAAGCTGCGGTTTGTTTGTTGCAAGTCCTATGTGTTGATCAAGTTATTGGTAACAGCTGTTAAGTTTATGTATTTTATAGTACTGGGGTACAACGTGGTATTTAGTGCGTGGGGTGGTTGGAAGGGGAGGTGGGTAGGTACAGCATCGCAGGGGGTTGTACCAAGCAAACATCTGGCTCACTGCTTCTTTACTCTGGGTAGAGGCACCATGCTACTTTCTTACCAACTTGGGATAGAACCCCCAAATACCACCGTAGCAGGACCCAGGCCCCTTAACCTGTGTGGTAGTCAACAGGCAGGGGTAGTAGCCCATTTGCACATGGCACCTGGGTTACACTTGTATTTGTGAATCGTGTGTTAAAATTGTGGCAAACTAGCTATTGAGTAATCCTGATGGCAGATGAATTTGTTTCCCCGAGATTGGCACTGCTGTCTCAGTGGATACACTTGGCAACTACCATCCCAGAGAGTAGAGGCAGGGAAGCTCCCAGCCTGCCTTCCACCCTGCCGGCTGCCACCACAGTCACTTCCCATGCGGTGGTAAACCCCAGACAACCCTCTGCCATGCCACATCAAATACAGGGTGAAAGCGTTCACACAAGCTCACTGGAAGTCAATCAACTCCACTGATTGCTTAGTAATATACTCTCGATTCACTGGACAGAGAAACTGACAGACTAATTTCATGGACAAAGAATTGTGACCGAAGGTTTGATGCTTTAAACCAAAAAAGACTTTTTACAGTTGGAAATTCAGCAGCTCAAAGTTAAAGAGAAAGCAGAGGAGGAAGAGCTTACTGGGCATGTCGCATAGTGTGAAAAAAGTGAAACCAAAGTTGCAGCTCTGGAGGTACACTGCAGGGGGTCATTGCAGAAAATAACAACATGTCTCAGAAGCTCGAGGCCAATGAAAATCAGCTCAGACGTCAAAACATTAGATTTGTGGGGAATTCTGATGCTCTGGATAACAACTTCCCCAATGCTGGAGACCTGGTTAAAGAAATCCTGTTACGTTTTAGTTACCCCTGACAACCCTCCCTTATTAGCTTGTGCTTTTAGAATGCCTCAGAAAAACCCGGAAAGTAATGTAGCTGCAAAAACAACCATCCTGACAACATTTCCTGTCGACTGTGATAAGAATTATGGGCCAGATTCTCAAAAGCTTGGGGGACCAAGTCCCACACTACAACTATAGTTGTGGACCAAAATCTCTGCAACTGCAGAGATTGGTATTCTCATCCACAGCAGCTGTGGAAGACACTACAACTGGTCCCACCGTCCATAACATTTTTTCTAGGGACATGGATATGTTGTTCATCCACACTTATTGGCAGGTTCCTTGCCGCTTTAAATCTTGTCGGAAGGTCTTCAAGCTGGCTCCTCCCACCCACCCGGGTGGTAAAACTCTCGGCTCCGCCCCATGACGCCAGATCTTCCTTACCGCTTGGAAGCTCAGGTTCCCTCCTTAACGCTCTGCGATTAAGACTGGTTCCTTATTCTTCAAAAGTTCGAAATCAAAAGTTTTTTTTGCTAAAAAGACTTGGGTCTTCTTCTCCTCGCGGCTGCGATGGACAAATCGACTCCCGGTTTCCGGAGGTGCCCTTGCGGGCAGAAGATTTCTAGGACGGATCCGCACTCCACGTGCGTCTACTGCCTGGGCCTTGAGCACGACCCGCAGGCCTGCGATTTGTGCTCTTCTTTTTCGGCCTACGTCCTTGAAGACCGTGATGCCCGATTACAACTGGGGCGCCCCGAGAAAAGAATTCCACCGTGAAATCTAAAGAGGCCCGGTTGGCGGTGTCCGCGGCGGCCGGCTCG
Source organism: Neoceratodus forsteri (assembly GCA_016271365.2). Lineage (NCBI taxonomy): Eukaryota > Metazoa > Chordata > Ceratodontiformes > Ceratodontidae > Neoceratodus > Neoceratodus forsteri. The sequence goes on along the minus strand of CM057456.1, from coordinate 760,563,993 downwards.
GCGGATCAGCTCGAGCAGATGATCGCCCTCGAAGAGGAGGCGGCGCGGGCCGCTTCTACCTCGGCTGCGGCATTTGTTCCGCTCTCTCTCGGTGCCTTGTACTCAGCTTCTTTTAAGGAGCTTTGTCTGACCCTCTCGACGAAAGGTGAGGGTCCAACTTCTTCGGGACCTTTTTCCAGGTCCAAAAAGAGCAAAAGTAAGTCTCTCCGTCGATGCTCTTGGGAGCGGGAAAGATCCCCCTTCCCTTGTCGACAGTAGACTTCGGTCGACCCCTCAGCTTTGGCCACTGGCTTCACGGTGTTCCCGTCCAGGCCAGTTGACCGAGACTCCTGACAGCGGTGGAGATTTTTCTCGACCGTTAGACGGGTTGTCGGCTGAGAAGCTGAGAATCCCTCTCCCGGTTCCCCGGTGGGAGTTGAGGATCCCGTCGGCTCGTCTGTGCCTCCGGTTCCAGAGCCTTCGGTGGGATCGTCCAAGCCGAGGGGAGTGCCGGTTTCCGACACTTCTCCTCGCCTTCCTCGGCCTAGTCGAGACTCTCGGTCTCAGTCTCTGACATCCTCGTGGTCCAACCGATCCCGCCGCCATAGGCGGTCTCGATCTCGGCACCGCGGTAGGCGGCGCCGCCGCTCTTCCTCGGACGAGGGGAGGCTTCGGCGCAAGTTTCGTCGAATGCGAGGAACTCATGTGGTAACAGCTCCTTTGACGGGGAATAAGCCACCGATCATCTTCTGACCATTAAGTGGCTGTCACCGGGCGGCCGAAACAACCCTCGTTGTAGGAGAGCCTGTTCCAGGCGGTTGTTCGTAATCCAGCCTGCCCACGATTCTGGTGGAACCTCCACCTCCACAGCCATTAGTTGGGGCTCCGACCAAAATTCTCGGTGTGACCTTGGGTTTGCCCCATAGGCTGTCTCACCCTCAGCTCCCGATAAACCTCGGCAGGTGGAGGTGGCTCAGGCCGAGGCAGCTCTTTGAGGACTCTTCTGAGTCCGATGGTTCCTCCCTCTTCTCCAAGCGCATGGACTTGGAGTCCTCGGGAGGGCAGTCAGTGGGCGATAGCCCTTCGTCCTTCTTAGGGTTGCTCGACTCATCTGGGTCCACTGGGATGAAGCTCGAACCGTTTCTAAGCAGGCCAGAGTATCCCCTCACGGAGATTCTGGACGAGGGGATTCTCCTACGGAAATCTTTCGGTGGTGAGAAGCCATAGTGGGTCTGGCCTTGGAGACTTTGGCGGCGTCCTGTTACTGCCCTCTGCGCCTTAAGCCAGGATGGCCCAGGAAGTATCACGATCTGGTTTCCCTGTCCGGTTTTTGGGGCACCACCGGCCAGGGTTGGTTACCGACAAGCGTTTTCCGGCGTGCGAGCATGAGGATATGAACAAACCTCCGACAAAGGAACAAGAAATTGGAGTATGCGGGCGAAAAGTCTATGCTACGTCCTCTCTCGACCTGTCAGGCCAGTTTGGCGATCCTAGTGGCACATTTTCTCACGCCCTGTTGGGCTCCCTGGATGAGGTTGTCCCTCATCTTCCGCGAATCTGCAGACTACGGTCAGGCAGGTGCGGGACGAGGCAGGGCATTGGCAAACAGCAGCTCCAGACTGCGTTAGACATCGGGGACTCATGTGCCAGGTCTGTGGCGGCCGCGGTGGCCATGCTCGTCGGGCTTGGCTGAGGATATCCACCTTTACCTCGGATACCAAGCACAAGTTGGCAGATGTTTCTTTTGGGGACTGACCTCCTCGGCCCTGGGGTGGAAGGTCACCTGCAGAGGATCGAGAAGTCCAATGCTGCATGGACTCTGTCTCTTCCGCTCAGAATGAGAAGGCCATGAAACCACAGCCTAAGCATGATCCTTCTGGCCACGCGCCCGCGCCCGCCCAACGTCAGGGCCAGCAGGCTCAGCTTGCATCCCAAACCAAGCCCGCCGCCTTCCTCCAACAGGAAGCAGGAGGAAAAAGGCCCAGGTGGTCCCTCGGCGGTCCTTCCTCCAAGCCTGCCCAGTGACGGGCTGAGGGGTGTCGCCCCCATCCCTGTCACCTCACCCCTGGTTCCCCCCGTGTGGGGACAGCTCAGACACTTCCTTTCCGCCTGGTGCGCTGTTACCACGGACAGGTGGGTACTGGAGGTGGTGGGAAAAGGTCTACCTCTGGAATTCGAGCAGGCCCCGCCCTTCAGAGCCGTCGCACCTCGGGGTCCACAGCCTCACTGGCGGCTCGCCGAGCCGACATCGCTCTCCTCCTCCTCCAAAGGAGGTGATCACGGAGGGAGAGCCCCCTTCAGACCGGGGTTCGTGTCCAGGTATTTCCTGGTTCAAGCGGACAGGGCTGGCCCCCATTCTCGACCTACCACGACCTGAACAAGTTCCTAAGATCTCAACCTTCAGAATGGTCACTCTGGCGCAGATAATACCATCTCTGGAACACGGCGTGGTTCTGCTCTCTGGACCTACAGGACCGTTCTTTCACGCCCTATCCGTCCGTCACGGAGATTCCTCCGCTTCGAGCGGAGGGATCCTCTCAGTTCGGAGCCATGCCCTTCGGCTTATCTCCAGCTCCCAGGGTCTTCACCAAATGCATGGCAGTGGTGACAGCATTCCTGTGGCACCGGGGGTCCGGTGTACCCTTCCTGGACGATTGGCTGATAGCAGCCTCCAGACAGGAGGTGGAGCGGTCCAGAGATCTGGCCCTCCAGGTTTGCTCTCAGGTCGGCCTTCTCATCAACGAGGCCAAGTCGGAACTTGAGCCGAAGCAGGTGATCCTGTTCATCGGGGCAGAGCTCGACTCTCTTCGAGCCAGAGCACAGCTCCCGGCAGACAGGGCCGAGGTTCTTACCTCCTTTGCCCAATCATTTCTGGTTGGGCAATCGCGCCCTGCCCAGGACTTCCTGCGCCTCCTGGGTCTCATGCCGGCCTGTACCAGCGTGGTCCGTTGGGCACGCTGGCACATGCGCCCCCTTCAGTGGAGACTGGCCAGCCAGTGGTCACAACGCTGCGATCCTTTGGACCAGCTAGTGATAGTGACCCAGGAGATGTGGAACGCTCTCCAGTGGTGGACCGTTCCATCCCATCTGCAGGAGGGCATCCCGTTTGTCCACCCCGAGCCGACGGTCTCTCTATCGACCGATGCCTCTCTGATGGGTTGGGTGCCCATCTGGGGGAACACCGAGTGCACAGCCTCTGGTCCCCGCGGGAGTCCCGATGCCACATCAACCTGCTGGAGCTCCGAGCGGTCCGCCTAGCTCTCACCGCCTTTGCTCCGTTTCTCCGGGCTCAAGTGGTCCGAGTCCAGATGGACAATACCACGACCATGTACTACCTGAACCGCCAGGGCGGGACACGCTCCATGCTTCTATGCAAGGAAGAACTCCGCATTTGGTCACTCGTGCGCAGCCTGGAGGCGGATCTCCTAGCCATTCATGTGGCAGGAGCCTCCAACACCCTGGCCGATGCCCTGAGCCGGATAGGGGCTGCATCTCACGAGTGGTCTCTCCTGCTAGAGGTAGTACAAGATCTGTTCTCCCACTGGGGCACACCTCAGGTGGACCTGTTTGCCTCCAGGGAGAATGCGAAGCTGAGGCTGTTTCATGCCCGGCCCCCTCAACAGGGGATGCCTTCTCGAGGCTGTGGACCCCGGGCCTCTTTTACGCCTTTCCCCCATTTCCCTTGATTCACAAGGTGCTTCTCAAGGCGAGGAGGGACAAGGTGCAGGTGATTCTGATAGCCCCAGACTGGCCCCGCCAGTCTGGTACCCAGATCTCCTCAGCCTCAGCTCCAGGCTCCGAGGCAGCTTCCAGCTGCGCCGGACCTGCTCTCAGTCAATCAGGGAGGTGTTCCATCTGGACCTTCAATCCCTGCACCTGACGGCCTGGTTCCTGGCGGCTAGAGTTCCAGGCCTTGGGTCTTTCGACGAGGTCCTCAATGTTGTTGAGGCGTCCGTAGTCGACCAGAAAATGCTTTCGCCTTTAAATGGAAGAGATTTTCCATTTGGTGTCAGAGCAGGGCTTGGACCCTTCCTCCTGTTCTGTGGCAAGCATTTTGGACTATTTATGGTCCTTTCTAGTCAGGGCTTAGGTCGGCGACCTAAAGGTGCACCTGGCAGCCATCTCTGCTTATCGGGCGCGGGCCGAGGGCAGTGGGTGGCGCAGAAAGGTGGTTGTTTTCAAGGCCTTGTGCATTTCTCCTCCGGTGCGAGAACCTCCACCTCGTGGGATTTACTACTGGTACTGGCAAAGCTCATGGGCAAGCCATTCGAACCAATGCACAGGTGTGATCTCTCTCACCTGTCGTGGAAGAACCGCCTTCTTGGTGGCTATCACGTCAGCTAGAAGGATGGGAGGCTCAGGGCTTTGCATCGAGTCTCCTTACCTGGTCTTCCACAGGGACAAGGTTGTCCTGCACCCCACACGAAATTCCTTCCGAAGGTGGTGTGGAGTTTCACCTTAACTAGGTGCTGACTCTGCCGGTGTTCTACCCCAATCACACCTCGGGAGGCCGAATATGGCTCCATACTCTGGACCCTAGAGGCGCTAGCTTATTATAAGGGCTGGGCTGGGGTCGGGGAGAGGTTCGCCCAGCTGTTTGTCACCTACGCTGAAGCCACCTGGCAGACCTGCAGCCAAGTGGACGATAGGCAGGTGGGTCACCTCCTGCATAGATCTCTGCTATAAGTTGGTGGGCATGGAGGCCTCCCAGAGGATAAGAGCTCATTCTACCCGTCATACTGCTGCATCGGTGGCTGCTTCCAGGGACGTCCCTATCCAGGAAATCTACAGGGCTGCTACCTGGAAGTCAGCACACATCTTTATTACCCATTACCACATCGACCTTGAGTCACGCCGGGATGCTGGTTTTGGGGCCTCGGTTCTCCAGTCTTTATTCCCTAAGTAGGTGGTGTGCGCCTTGCCTCCCTCCTCCCGGAGAACTGCTAGGAGTCTGCCAATAAGTGTGGATGAACAACATATCCATGTCCCTAGAAAATACAGGTTACTCATCTGTAACAGGAGTTCTAGGAATGGTATATGTTGTTCATCCATACGACCACCCGACCTCCCGGCACACAGACCTGAGCTTCCAGCGGGCCAGATCTGGCGTCATGGAGCGGAGCGAGAGTTCTACCACCGGGTGGGTGGGAGGAGCCAACTTGAAGACCTTCCGGCAAGATTTAAAGCGGCAAGGAACCTGCCAATAAGTGTGGATGAACAACATATACCATTCCTAGAACTCCTGTTACAGGTGAGTAACCTGTATTTCGCAACTGTGGGGATTTCTATGGCAACACCACCCACAAGGTGCTGTAAATCATGGAGCCGGTAGTAAACCAGCTCCACTTTTGACAATACCGTAGCTGCGGGAGAAACCGTGGTTCCACAAGTAGCAGCCCACTTGTGCTAAGTTTTTCCTACAGCTGCGGGATTTTCAAGAGCTTTGAGAATCTGGCCCTACGTCTTTAAACTTGCAAAACTGAGGGGCACATTGGACTACAATGGTAACAGGTGTTATATCTTTCTGGACTTTTGTTTTAAGACATGGCAATGACGTAGGACGTTCCTGGCATATCAACAAGAGGTGTTGAAACTAAGAGCACAGTTTTCCCTGCTACCTCCCTGGAAAGTAGAGGTAGTTAAACACAGAAAGAGAAATATCTTTTTTGAAGTGAACGACTTGGTGACATTTCTCCGCTGTCAGTATTCTCGGCAAGAAATGTCAGGCTGACCTACTGGACTGGAATTGGATATGTTAGATAATATGAAAAAGATGGACTTGTGATTGGCGATGATAGACCTTCGTTTTCCATATTACTGAGTTATTCTTTCTGAAAATGTATAGTTTTAAATCTTCTGGAGCATGGTAATGCAATATTTCAGAAACGTCTAAGTAGCTTGGGTTATTGCCTCCAGAACGGTGAGTGGTACAATATTGTTGTGCCATTAATGGAGTGACATGTTAAATTTGCAGTTGCTGGCCCATGACTGCTTTAAAATTAGATTTTTAAAATAACTTTTTGTCTCCACCCCCTGATGACAGGATCTCGATATTTATCAGTATGTTTAATTTTTGCGTACGTTCTTGTTGTCCCCTCTTCGTTACAAATTAATTACTGACTAAGAAACATAGAAACATAGAAACATAGAAGTTGACGGCAGATAAGGACCGCAAGGCCCATCCAGTCTGCCCATTTCTTTTTCTACCTTATAAATGTGCCATCGGCCTTTGCTCTGTCAGTGACCTATCTATTCATAGTCATTTGTATTGCTCCCTTATGCCTATCCCATGCCTGTTTGAAGCCCTGCACTGTATTCATAGCCACCACTTCTTGTGGTAAGCTATTCCATGCATCTACCACCCTTTCTGTGAAAAAGAATTTCCTCACATTCCCCCTTAATCGGCCTCCTCTAATCTCATGCTGTGTCCTCTTGTCCTGCAATTTTCTTATATTTAAACATGTTAGACTCTTTCACCTTGTTTATGCCCTTAAGGTGTTTAAATGTCTCGATCATATCACCTCTCTCCTCCTTTGCTCAAGGGTATACATATTGAGCTCCGTTAATCTGTCCTCATATGTCTTCTGATGCAGTCCCTGCACCATTTTGGTTGCCCTTCTCTGGACTGCCTCAATTTTGATTAATGTCCTTGTGAAGGTGTGGCCTCCAATACTGCCGCAGTACTCAGATGGGGCCTAACCAATGTCTTGTACAGAGGATTATTACCTCCTCTTACGACTTGTGATACCCTACTAATACACCCTAACACCCCTAGCCTTACCTACTGCTTTAGAGGTCTGCTTGGATGATTTTAGGTCATCAGTGATGATGATGCCCAAGTCTCTTTCTTCCTTTGTGACTGCTAGCAACTCCTCCCAGCCTATAAGTGGCTTCAGGGTTTCTCTTCCTATGTGCATGATTTTGCACTTCTTTGCATTAAATCCCAGTTGCCACTCTTCTGACCATTTTGCTAGTTTATCCAGATCTCTTCTCATTCTGCCCACCCCATCTGGATCATCTACTCTGTTGCAGATCTTGGTGTCATCTGCAAACAGACAAGCCTTCCTCTAGTCCATCTGCGAGGTCACTAATGAAGATGTTGAATAGGACTGGCCCCAGGACTGATCCCTGAGGTACCCCACTTGTGACTTGCATCTCTTCTGACTGTATACCATTTACCACCACTCTCTGTTTCTGCCAGTCAACCAGTTTGCCACCCAGTTGACCAACTTCTGACCCACCCGAGCCTACCTAGCTTATTTATCAATCTTCTATGTGGAACAGTGTCAAAAGCTTTGCTGAAGTCAAGGTAGGCGACATCAACTGCTCCCCCTTGGTCCACCACTCTGGTTACCCAGTCAAAGAAATCTATGAGATTAGTTTGACAGGACCTTCCTTTTGTAAACCCATGCTGTCTTGGATCCTGTGCCCCTATGGTTCCAGGTGTTGCACTATCCTTTCCTTAAGGAGTGCCTCCATAATCTTGCCCACTACTGAGGTAAGACTGACTGGTCTGTAGTTCCCTCCTCCTCCCTGCTACCACTCTTGTGGGCGGGATCACATAAACCCTTCTCCAGTCTTCTGGGACCTCTCCTGTGCTCAGAGACTCACTAAACAATTCTGCTAATGGCTCTGCTAGTTCCTCCTTTAGCTCCTTAAGTACCCTGGGATGTATGCCATCAGGTCCCATTGCCTTATCCACCCTGAGCTTAGCAAGCTCTTGTAGGACCCTTTCTTTTGTGAAGGAGTAGTGCTCACCTCCTCCCCTGTGTCCATGATGCTGAGCTGTGGGCCCTGCCCTACCTTCTCTTCAGTAAATACTGAGCAAAAGTATCTATTTAGGATAGATGCCTTTACAGGGTCCTCCTCCTCACATGCTCCTTTTCTCCATTAAGCTGCAATACCCCTCTGGACTTTCTCTTTTCACTAATGTATCTATAGAAAGTCTTGTCACCTTCTTTACTGTTCGTGCTAGTGTTTCCTCAGTTTGGGACTTTGCCTGCCTTACTGCCTTACCTGCTTCCCTTAGGGCAGTTTGGTATGCCTCCCTATCTTCATCCCGCTGTGTTCCCTTATATTTTCTGAAGGCCAGCCTTTTGGCTCTGACCTTTTCTGCTACTGTATTTGAGAACCAAAGTGGTTTCCTTCTTCTTTTGCACTTCCTTTTCTGTCTAACACAATGGGATGTTGCTTCAAGTATTGTATCCTTAATGCTTGCCCACTTTGCCTGTACCTCCTCACCTGTGTTTCTTTTGCCAGGGCTAGCTTAACTCTGTTGGCCATCTTATCAAAGTCAGCTCCTCTGAAGTCCCATATTTTTGCCTTGGAATGGGATGATTTAGATGTAGTAGTAAATTGAACCATACCATGTGATGGTCACTGGACCCCAGGTGACCTTCTACCTGGAGATCTGTGATCCCTTCTTTGTTAGTCAGTACTAGATCTAGGATAGCCCTGTCTCTTGTGGGTTTGCTGTACCAGTTGTTTGAGGCCCTCCCCTGCAGGAATCCACTATGAGTCTAGTTCTGGCAGATGTTCCTGCTGGTATTGACCAATCTATATCTGGCATGTTGAAGTCTCCATTATCAGAACCTCCCTTTAGCTGTCATGTTTTGTATATCTTCTAACAGTAATGTGTCTATGTCCTCCCTCTGGTCTGAGGGCCTGTAGACAACCCCAGTTCTTATGGCTGTCCCATTTCCTGTTTCCAGGGTGACCCACAGTTCTTCTGGCTCCTTATGTGTATTCTGAATTTCTGTAGCTTTGATATTTTCATTAACATACAGGGCCACCTCCCCTTTTGCACCTCGTCTCTTCTGAACAATACATAGCCAGGTACTGAAGTCTCCTAAGTGTGGTTACTGGTAAACCACGCCTCACTAATTGCTACTATGTCCAGTTTAGCCTCTGACATTATTGCCTGCAGGTCTGGGATCTTATTTCCCAGGCTGTGAGCATTTGTGTACATGATTTTCCATTGGCCAGATTTTGGTGTGTTAGTTGTTGGGTGAAGTTTGGCATTACCCTGTGCATCGATGGGGAGACAAACCTTTTTCTTACCTGGTGATGCAAATGAATGGCAAACACGCTGAATTCCTGTTTGACCACTAGCTGAGGGGAGGGGTGTTCTTCCCATTCGGCGTATGGGGTGCTGCACCCTCTCCCCATTTGCTAGTTTAAATATTCTGCAAAGACGTCAAACTTCTGCCCCAATGCACTGACTCCTCTTTAGTCAGATGCAGTCCATCAAATTTAAAGAACTTTCGCTCCCAGAACTGTTGCCAGTTCCTACAAATCTGTGTCCTTTTCCTGGCACCAGTCCTTGAGCCACGTGTTTAGCTCCCTATCTCTCCTTCTCTGACCTTCCGTCCATCTGTTCCTTCTCCCAGACTGGCAGGATCTCAGAGAAGGAGATGCCGGACGAAATAGATGATAGTTTGTCACCCAGCTTAGTCAGGTGTTCCTTGGTCTCCACAACTGACCCGGTTGGCGTAGATCATTAGTCCCCTATGTGTACTAGGACATCAATGTTTTCTCCTGCTTTGTGAACAATTTGTAATGCGGTCAGTGTCTCTCCATGCTGATGTACCTGGGAGACATCTGACCATCACCCTGCTGGAGATGGGTATCAACTCCCGAATCATGGAGTCTCCTATGATCAGAAGTTTTGGATTTCCTTTGTGCTTGTTTAGTTTTGGTTCCTGATTTGGGTGAGTATTGTTGTGCTAGCTCCTGTGCCGCAGTGTCCTGCTCTGCAGTGTCTTCTGCCTCTTTATTTGATTTCAGAGATAGAGGCAGATACCTGTTTGTAGCGTTTATATGGTTTTTGGAGGTAATGTGTTGGAGAGCAGAGAGTGATGGGGCACCTGATTTGCTCCTCCTAACCACCTGCCAACCTCCTGGACCAACTACCCTCTGCGGTCGAGGTTTTTCTGTTGGATGCTGGGGAAATGGCGGGTGGTTCTTATAATGTATTTCCTCTTCAATATGAAATTTGAGGTGTGCAATCTCTGCCCATGCTGCCCGAGCTGAGACCAAGATCTCCAAAGGCTCCAGCATGTAGGACAGTGTCCTAAATCCTGTAAGACTGTCCTTCTGAAAATTGTTCCACAGTACCTGCAGTTAATGAAATCCATTCCAAATAAGTTGCTGGGTTTGTAACCTAGTCAGAGTAATTAGAAGGAAAAAAGGAAAAAAATGCAAGTAATGGTTTAATTGTGCTTTGTTTAACTTGTTATAACAAGTTAAATTACTAGTGCCCTGTAAATGAGATCACCTTGTGGAGCCCCACTGATCCGCCCTTCCTGCTCTGCCACAGGAAATGTCACAACTGTGGTACCCTATAAAAGGAGTGTGGCGTGGGGTGGTTGGGGATGGGGTGGGTGGCTGGGCCCTTCCCTGCCTAAAAGAAGAACCACGGACGAAAGAACAAGGAGGTAAGAGCAGAAACAATCAGTCAACAACAAATGGAGTAACCCTGAAAGCTTATCCTAATGTTAGATAAAACTGTAAAACCTGTAAAGCACCACCTGTAATAATTTCAGAGAAGATATACCCTGTAAGAAACACTTTGCTCCAGAGAAAAATAAAGCAGTAACAGAAGATATACCTTGCAAAAGACAATTTGAATCAGAAGATTACAGCAGTAATCTGTTAGCACACACCTGTAGGCACACCTTGTAATAATGCAGAAGAAGGTATACCAGCAACAACAATTTGAATCAGAGAAAAATAAAGCAATGAAATGTTAGCCACAAACAGTAGCAATCCCTGTGAGTAAAAATCAAAACACCACCACACAGTAAATCTGCTTAGCCAAACTAAGTCTTAATCCTTCTCCCTTGCTCTGGTAAGTTTCTCTACTCTGCCTTTCAAGCAGTCTTAGAAGGAAAGAGCTCAGGTGAAGCTAGGTGCCTTGGCCAGCAAACCAAGTCTTCTACCTACAAGATATCAACTAACCTGACTTTTTAACCCTTCTTTCTGTTGGAAATTACTGACAGTTTGCCAGCTCCACCCCCACATACACACCTATGTAAACTGTTATGTAAACTGTGAGAGCTCAATATCTGAAGGTATATGGTGTAATTGTATTGAAAACAACATATTAGAAATTCTGAAAATAAACAAAAAAAATAGAACACGGGGGCTTTCTGAGCAGTTAAAAAACGGAATATTTAAAACCTCGAAGAGGAAATAACTTCTCTCAAATGGTGGTGGTACTGTGGAACAGGCTTCCACAGCATATCATAAATAGTGTGAATAAAACAATATTTAAGAGCAAAACAATGTATTTATTTATTTAAAAGTTTCACCTGGAAGATATACTGAGCAAATTGCTCGTTTCTAGATGTATTTTGGGAGGAGAGGAAATGGGACGGTGGAACAGTTATGACAGCAAAATGCAAACAATAGGCAATATGTGCTACATCATAGGTTACAATAAATTAACAGACAGCCTCAAAATACAGTAGCTTAGGATATAGGGAGATAACATGCTGACATACCAGCAGGGAACAATGACTGCAGTGACTTCAGACACATTTACTTGCTGCAGCTAAAAGTTGTACAGGATAAGTGCATGCACTGGTCAGTTTATGGCTAAGACTGCAGGCACAGTCGGGGAAGGGGGGACCAGCGTGGAGTCATGGAGATAGAGGTAGGTGGTGGCAGGTGAAATTAGGTACAGTTACATGTGGGGGCGGTGAACAAGCGCATGAGAGAGGATAGGGCTCAAATCGATGGGGCATTTTGAATATCAGCAGGGAGCAAGCTCCAGAGCTTGGGAAAGTGGTGGGAGAAGGATGCCTGACCAGCAGGTGAGGACGTGGAGTGGATGGCAAGGGTACGAGCAGCACTACTCCTGAGGGAGCAAGAGGAGAAGGAGGCAGGAGGGAGAGTGAAAACGAGAGGTAAGAAGGGAGTGCTCCGAGCCAGAACTTACCAATGAAGTTGGTACAGTGAGCCAGGTGGCGAGTATAGAGGGAGGGGAATGCCAAGGATTGGTATAAGGAGCAGTGGTGAGTGCAGGGTGGGCAGTCGAGAACAAAGCGACAGAAAAAGTGGAAGAGTGTGTACAGTCTGGCTAAGGTGGTTTTAGGGGCCGCACTGTAGACTACATCACCGTAGTCGAGTGTTGGAAGAATCACTGTCCGTAGAATTTCTCTGCGGGCCGGCAAGGGGATGTATTCATGATTCTGGTGTAAGGCATCTAATTTGGGGAGTAGTTTCTTGTGAATAACATCCACGTGACCAGAGAAGTCAAGGTGCTTATCGAGCCAGACCCCTAGATACCCAAAAGAGGCAGTATCTTCCAGCATGGTTCCATCAAGAGTGTAGAAGGAGGGGATGGAGGGGAGCTTAGAGAGTCTCTACCTTGTGCCAAAGGTCATGGAGACTGTCTTCTTGGCATTTAAAAACAGCTGGTTGAGCCGGCCCGGTGGTGTTGAGGGTTAAGGTTCTGGATGCCATACCTTGGCCCACACTGGCGAACCGGGTTCAGGAACAAGCTCGTGCACTGGGGTCAGCAGGGGAGGGAGAGGATCGAGCATCCGACGGACTGTTCTCCTCTCTCTGGGGAGGGATCCAAGGGACTCCCGCCGCAGTGGTGACACCCAGTGGAGATCGGGCGCGCACAGCAAGGTGCAGAGCAAACAAGGGGAGGAGTGCGGCAGATGCCTATGGCTCGGCCATGATGGCGTCATTGCATGCTTGCGCTCCTGGGGGAACTTAATGGAAACCTCCCCTCGCTCCTGGATAGGCGATGGCTCTCCCCAGTGCCGCTTCGCCACACGACCAGTCCGGGTCCTTGCCTCCACCCACCTCTGTCCTTCCACCTCCACTGCAGCACATTAGATTATAGATAGAGCACTGGAGTGGTGGCACCTTGCCTCAGGGGGCTCAGAGCTGGGGGGCCTGCGAGCCGTGGATGGTGGAGGGCAGCTACCTCTGAGGAAGGCAGGAGTTAAAGTGGTCGATAGAGAGGCGCAGTGAGTAGAAGTAGCCTGAGAGAGTTCCAGGTTGTGGGGAGTAAAAATAGAATATACAAAAAAAAAAAAAAAAAACGGTTGGCACGTAGCCACTGCTGGACATTATCAAAGTCCTGCTGACATGTGGATGCCACCGTGGGAGAGGAGGGATCGGATGCATACAGGATGGTGTCACCTGCATACATGTGAATGGATGCAGATGAACTGACTGAAGAGAGATCGTTAAGGAAAATGGAGAAGAGAATCAGACCAAGGACTGAGCCTTGTGGGACCCTAGTGTGGATGGGTAGAGGCGGGAAGAGAGAGTCCCCAATTCGGACTGAGTGTGATCTGCCCACTAGGTAGGATTTGAACCAGTTGGTGGCAGTAGGAGGCAACCCAGCAGTTGATAGTTTGTCCAGTAGAAGGGAATGGGAGACAGTGTTGAAAACCTTGGCAGGTTGAGAAAGACGGCAAACATGATTAGGTCATGATCCACGCCAGAATAGATGGAGTCAGTGAGTCAGAGGACAGAGGTGAATGTGGAGTGGTTCTTCTGGAAGCCAGACTAGAAAGGGATGAAAAAGGAGGCAGCTTCAAGGAAAGGAGAGGCCTGGGAGAGTACTACATGATCTTACTTTGAGTGGGATCTCTTGCAGCAGGCTATTACCTTTAGGACTATGCTGCAGGCACTAGGACCCACCGGAAAACTCTTAGCTAGTAGTACCCAGCAGGGGCTCCACTCTGACGTCAGTCATGGTACAAAAGGGGGCGGTCCTCAGCTCCACCTCAGTTCTTTTTCCGCTGCAGACCCACTCTCAGTGGTGCTCTTAGTTTGTTGCATAGCAGTTCAGTGAAGTTTTCTCGGGATTTATTTCTCTAGTTTTTCCTCTAGTTTCTTTCCTTTCAGTTGAGTGTTCGGCATATGTCTTCGTCACCATCATTGGTGTCGTCATCTGGACCGAAGAAGATGAAGTGTTCCTGTGGCCAACAGATCCCTGCCAAGGATGCCCACGAAGCCTGTGTCTTCTGCCTTGGGCAAGACCACGACACTCAGGCCTGCAGGATCTGTAAAGGCTTTACCGGCAGGACGAGGATCAGATGCCTGAAGGCATTGAAAGCCCACCTTTTGGAGAAATAAGTTGCCGTGATGCAGAGCTCTCCAGGGTAAAAAATCCAAATACTGGGACAAGTCCCACCATAAGTCCCACGACAAGAATCGTGGCCAGTCCCGTCCGCCGCTCACCCCACAAGAAGGCTTCTTCTTCAGTCTCAGGCGGTTATGACCACTCCCATCATTTTAAACACTCCCAGGACTGGGGTAGGCCTTCCGGCTATGCGAAATCCCTGGCACCGGTAGAAGACAAACAGGGCCCAGTAGCTCAACCGGTGCCGCCCATCAAGGTAAAAGTCACACCTTTGCATCCCCCTTCTACCTCGTGCACTTCTGCTAAGGCCTCCTCTTTGGCACATGCCTCAGCCCTGCCTAAGAAAACTTTAGCATCAGCCCTACCCGGGGCTCCGGGTAAGGCCTCTTCTAAGGATCGGGATCCTTTGAAGCCTCCATTGGCTTCCCGCCCTTCTAAGACCATGGGCAAACAGGACCTGGCACTGGCTAAACCAGTGGTCCAAAACCAACCTTGGGTACCGTGACCAGCCATTCGGCAGCCAAAACAACACCGGAGAATGCCCAGTCACCAGTGTGGAGGGCCTCTACACCGGAGGACGTCTCTGCGGGCACTTCGCCCCACGATCTTCCAGATCTACCGGCTTCTCCTATCTAGGACCAGCCCACGATGCCCGATACCCCGGCTAGGGGGGCGGCAGCCCAGTTCAGTAAAGAGGAACTTACTGAACTGTTTCAATCTTGGTGGAGCCTAGTTAAGAAGGACGTTGTCCCACCTAAACCTGACCCAACCCCAGTTCCTGATGTCAGGGAGGATCAGGCTTCTAAGGGCAGTCCTTCAGCAGTGCCCAACCAACCACTCCCTGACCAATCACCTCCCAACAAGTGGCCTAAGCCTTCTAAATCCCGCTCCCCGGTGGTCCATTCTCGTTCTAGGTCGAAGGACCGCCAGCAGTGCCAATGTTCCCAGTCAGAGGGCCGGTACCACAGGTCTCACAGCCGCCGTAGGTCTGGCAGTCGCCACAGGCGGTCTTCCAGCCATTGTCTGACCTATAGCCGACATCCGTCTCCATACTGTCGTCGGTCCCCGAGCCAGCGTCGGTCCCATAGCTGGTGCCGGTCAGTTACCAGCCAACATTCAAGGGACAAAAGCCGCTCCAGGTTGGAGTCTGCCATGTCCCGTTCTGACAGGGGCAGGTCTTCCTCCTCTTCTTGCTCTGACCAGTCCCTTTCAGAGGAGAGGGTCTCTCCGGACGATAAAGAGACTCCCCATTCGCCTCCGGATGAGCCTACATTTATGGATGTCATGAGGCACATCCAGGCCTCCAGTGGATGGGAGATGGAGGACCCGGATCCTGAGCACCAGAGGTTGGCCAAATACCTGAGGCAAAAGGAGCCCAAACCTCTAGTGGTCCCTCCTTTGGTGGATACTTTTCAGGATTTGACTTGACTTACCTGGAAGCATCCAGTCACTACCTCGATAGTTCCCAAGAAGTCAGATAGGCTTTATAGAGCACCGAGGGTGGAGCCTTTCATGGCGGAACACCCTCAGGTGGACTTTGATGGTCATCACAGCGGCTCATGATAGGGCTAAGCAGCTGAAGCACCTAAGTTCACAGCCTCCCGATGCAGAGTCCAGATACTTGGATCAGGTGGGCAAGAAAGTCTACTCTGCCTCCACCTGCTCCATAAGATCGCTCAGCTTCCTCACGCATATGGTCCAGTACCAAAATGCGTTGTGGGAGAGGGGCCAGGAAGTAGACAATGCCTTACCAGCTCCGGCTCAAAAGACCGAACTGCTGGAATTCCTAAAATTGGGTTCGGGCCTCGTACGACACTGCAGACACGGCATCTAGGGTTGCGGTTTCGGGCGTTTGCCTTAGATGCCATTCCTGGCTAAGAATCTCTGGATTCACCCAGGATCTGCCGTCCGGAATCGAGGATCTTTCCTTCCAGGGTTCCGTTTTGTTCGGGGAGGAGACTGAGAAATTGATTTCTCGCCTCCAGGAGTCCGGGAAGTCAATTTGGTCCATCCAAAAACTTTACAAGGGAGACCAAAAGCCATTTCGCAAATGGCCCTTTCGTAAGTCCTCAGGGCAGAATACCCATGGTCAGTTTGCACAGAGAGGTGGTTTCAAGAGGAAAGCCACAAATCATCAAGCTGGAGGCGCCCCTCTAGAGGCCCAAGTCCTCCCAAACCTCTCTGCTCACTCCCAGATCCTCCCAATGACTCCCAGCTGCCCCCCCCCATCTCCGGTGGAGGCAGAAGGGGAGGCAGTGGGGGGCTGCTTCTCCCTCCACTGGGAAGGGTAGAGCAAGATCACTTCAGACTTTTGGGTCTTGGACAGCATAAGGAGAGGCCATATACTGGAGTTCACACAAATACCGCTGGAAAGTCCACCAAGGTTCTCTCGTTATCCTCCTTCCCACATCCAGTTAATAGAAGGAGAGATTCAGACCCTCTTGCAGAAAAGGGCGATAGAGCTAGTTCCACAGGAGCAACGAGGAAGGGTGTTTTATTCCCACTTCTTCCTGCTGCCAAAGAAAACACAAGACCTTCAGCCCATCCTGGACCTCAGTTTTTTAAATCACTTTATAGACTAAAAAAGGTTCAAGATGGTGACTCTACCAGGTCTCATTCCTCTGTTGTACCGGGGGTGGATTGGCTCTGTTCCCTGGACATGTAAGATGCTTATATGCACATCAGGGTTTTTCCTCCCCATCTGACGTTTCTGAGGTTCCACTTCCAGGGGAGGCATTATCAATTTTGGGTTCTACCATTCGGCCTCTCCTCCACTCCTCGAGTCTTTATCAAGTGCTTAGTGGTGGTAGCTGCGGCTCTCAGACACAAAGACCATTACGTCATCCCTTACCTGGATGACTGGCTTTTGGCAGCTCCGTCAAAGGTGCTTCTTCTGTGCACTCTCTGAGACACCTATACACTATTTCAGGAGTTTGGGATTACCCTGACTCTGTCAAAATCTTCCCCAGAGCCCAGCCAGAGACTCTCTTTTATAGGGGCAGTTCTGGACACAGTCCAAGGTATGGCCTTCCTCCCACAGGACGGGGGGATCGTCTGCGAGAAGCGGCCCGAATGGTATCCATAACCTCTCAAGTCCAGGTCAGGGCTTTCTTCATGCTTCTCGGACACATGGTGGCAGCCATCCTGGTATTTCCCTTGGCTCATCTCCACATGAGGGTCCCTCAGTGGATGCTCAGGGTGCAATGAGACCAAAGATCCGACAGTGTAGACCAGCTGGTCTGGAGCTTGGACCCAGTTAGGAGGACCCTTACTTGGTGGCTGAGCCCCTCCAATCTACAAGAGGGGGTTCTTTTCCGGCAGGAGCCACTGAGTTGGACCCTAACCAAAGATGCCTCCAAGCTCGGTTGGGGAGCACATCTAGGAGACAGCCAGACCCAGGGCATCTGATCTCCAGAAGAGCGCAGCCTTCACATCAGTGTCTTAGAGATGCGAGCTTTCCTCTACACTCTTCAGGTTTTTCAGGAGGACCTAGCGCCAGGCTCTTTTCCTGTCCAGACAGACAACACGGCCATCGTATTTTATATCAACAAGCAAGGGGGTATACATTCCTACCTCCTGTGTAGGGAGGCGATGAGAGTCTGGTATTGGGCCCTGGAACATCAGATCACTCTATCTGTGGTGCATGTTCCAGGCGTCCAAAACATCTTGTCTGACAGCCTAAGCCAGTCTTGATCCAAGGCACAAGAGTGGGAGCTACTCCAGTCAGTAGTGGATCAGCTCTTCAACATTTTGGGGTCTTCCAGAGCTGGACCTCTTTGCATTTCCACGCAATGCCAAACTGCCACATTTCTGCTCGCAAGAGCACATGCCTGGTGTTTTCTGGCTAGACGCATTGTCCCTCTGTTAGACAGGGAGGTTCCTGTATGCCTTCCCTCCCTGCCTGCTAATACAGAGGGTTCTCTTGAAGCTTCAGGCCGAGGGGGCACATATGATCCTCGTCACCCCACTGTGGCCTCGGCAGATTTGGTTCCCACTACTTCAGCAGCTGGCAATGAAACCTCCGATTCAGCTGCCTCAGAGCTCGCACTTGCTGTCACGAGATCAGGGCACGTTGGTCCATCCGGAACTCAAGTCCCCTGCACCTTCATGCATGGCTCCTGCAGACATAGTCAAAGCAAGGTATGGGGTCTTTCAAGAGGTGGCAGATGTTCTCATCTCTGCAAGAAAGCCCTCTACTAGGTCCATATATGCTATGAAGTGGAATCGTTTTTGTCTTTGGGCTTCCTCCCGTCACTTAGACCCACTTATCTGTCCAGTGAAATCAGTTTTGCAGTATCTCCTCTCTTTGTTGAGTCAAGGCTTGAGCTACTCCTCCATCAAAGTGCATATGTCGGCAGTTTCAGCCTATCATATGCTGATGAAAGGAAGAACTTTGGCCCAGCTGGACGTGTCCCAAACTTTTTTGAGGGGCATTCTGCATGTGAAACCTCCCATCAGAGATCCAGTACCCCCTGGGATCTCCTTTTTGTGCTGGAGAAGCTCCCCCAGACCTGCCACAGATTGCAAGCTACATTTCCTTTCCTGGAATATATCCTTTTTAGTTGCTGTGACTTCTGCTCGGAGAGTTTCTGAGCTTTAGGCCCTGATGTGTAAGGAGCTTTATTTGATTTTTCATAGGGACAGGGTTGCCCTAAGAACTAATCCTAAGTTCCTCTTAAAAGTGGTTCCAGAATTGACTCTGAATGAAGATGTCTGCCATCCAGTTTATTATCCTGATCATTCCAATTGAGGGGAAGTGCTCCTGCACACACTGGACGTTCACAGGGCGCTTAGATATTATCTCAGGCGCACTGCTCCCCACCGCAATTCGGATCAGCTTTTCGTTGCCTTTGCACCTCAACACCTAGGTAAACCGGTGTGAAAGTAGACCATTTCTAGGTGGTTAGTCCATTGTATTGTTTACTGCTACAAGAAGTACAACAAACCCCTTCCGGGGACTGTCTGAGATCATTCTTCCAGGGGAGTGTCTACTTCCATTGCCTCTTTAAGGAACGTCTCCATTGGAGACATTTATGCAGTGGCTACTTGGAGCTCAGTGCACACTTTCATTAGGCACTACAGTCTGGATATTGCTTCCAGGCACAGGGCCAGGTTCAGCCTAGCTGTCCTTCAGGGACTTCTTTCCTAGCGTGCCGTGTTTCAGCACTGATGCCTTTCAGCCACCTCCCAGGGTTGCATATTTCCTTCTCTCGGGACTGCTTGGGACTCAGTCCTAATGGTAATAGCCTCCTGCAAGAGCCCCCACTTGAAGTAAGATAGTACAGTTCCATAAGAACTTACCATAACAGAAAATCTTCGAGAGGAGCTCTTGCAGCAGGTGTGGCTTTCCTGCCCTGCTTCTCCCTGGTGAGATTTGGCATCTTTTTCAGCGTGCTTCCACCTGGTCCACCTGTCAGAGCCTGCTCACGGGCCTTTGGCGGGTGAACTGAGGTGGAGCTGGGGACTGCCCCCTTTTGTACCGTGACCGTCGGGCCGGAGCCAACATCAGGGGGCGGCCCCTGCTGGGTACTGTTAGTTAAGAGTTTAACGGTGAGTTCTAGTGCCTGTGGCATAGTCCTAATGGTAACAGCCTGCTGCAAGAGTTCCTCTAGAAGATCTACTGTTATGGTAAGTTCTTGCGTAACTGTACTTTCTTGCATTTTGGCAAGGATAGGAAGAAGGGAGATGGGGCGGTAGTTGCCGGCTGCTGAGGGGTCACCACCTTTATGGAGAGGGATGACGGTAGCTTGCTTCTAGGCAACTGGGACAGAAGCTAGCTTAAAAGAGAGATTTAGTAGTTCAGCAATGGAATATGAGATGGCAGAAGTAGACAGATACAGTAGTTTAGCATCAGGGCTTTTGCCTTTAGATGGGTTCAGTGCACGGAGTACCCTGAAAGCATTTAAGGGGAATACAGGAGAGAAAAGGAAGGGAAAAGCAGGAGGCTCAGAGGGCGGGGAGGGGTGTAGTGTGGAGAGAAGGGAGGAGGTACAGGAGGTAAAAAGTTATTTAAACACTTTGCTACCGGGGTGTCCAATAGGGTGGTGTCAGCCACTCTAAGGGTAGGGGGGCTATTTGGAGGTGAGAATAGAGCATTTACCACCTTCCAGAATTTTGAAGTGTGGTTTATATTTGCCTGAATGCTAGAAAAGTAATCAGTTTTGGCTTGTCTGACTAATCTGGTGCATGTGTTTCGGAGTTGGCAGTATGTTTCATAGGTGGTGGTGGAGGGTGACCATTTGTAGTCTTTCCAAGCTAGGCCCTGAATTCTTAGACAATCCAGGAGGTCAGATGTAATCCAGGAGAGGTGGGAGCCGCGGACTCTGCTGGTCTGAGTGGGGCATGGCGATTCCAGATGCTGAGGAAGACTCATTTGAAATAATTGAGAGATGAGTCAAATGAGGTGGCAGTGTTGATGGGTGGCCAGTCTGTCCTGGACAGGTCATCAAGTAAAGGTGTGAGATCTAGTGATTTGAATGAACAAATTTGTAAGAATTTGGGTGGGGCTTGGGGGTGCTGAGTTTTCTGTACACGGTAGGTGATGTGGTGATTGCTTTGTGCATCTGGCAGGACACCTGTGTTTATAATGCGGTGTGGATGCGATGCCAGGACCCAGTCAATGAGGGAGTGGTTGTGGGTTTTGTTGTTGAGATGTGTAGGTTCAGTTATAAGCTGGGATAGGTTTAGGGTGGTGATTTCTGAATGGGAGGTGGAGTGTGTGGTGGCAAGCTAATTCTGGTTGAAGTCACCCAGAATTAGTAGTTAGCCAGAGGAAGCGTGGGTTGAAAGGGGTGCCAGTAGGTCGGTGATTGAGGTGGGGGGAGGGGGCAGGACAATGGTAAACACCTGCTATAAAAATCAGAAGGGAGGAGGGGATGAGATCTTTATTAGTAATTGTTCATACATGGAAGGGGTGGAGGAAGCCAGTATAGTAGTGAAGTATATGGTCGATTTGAGGTACATGGCTACCCCACCTCCCCTCCTGGCTCGGTCCTGGCGAATGAGGGTGAAGTCAGGGATAGAGACACATTAAATAGGAATTTTCAGGCTGAGCCAGGATTCAGACAATATATGGATGTCAGGGGGCACCCCCTGTCAAAGTGTAATGTTTAGACTCGAAGCACCATGGTTTTTGGCGTTGCATCTTTGGTACTGGAATGAAGTACTAAACCATGAGTATTCACTAAACAACAGCTATTTCCAAGTATTAAAGACTGACTGAAGTGTTCTGTGCTTCTGCTCTGCTCGTTTGTCTCCATCAGCACCAACTACATAACACTGAGAGCTTGTGGTTCCTTGTGTGTTCATACCACGACATCCCTGCCTCCCAGTGGTATCACAAATGTTGGTGCATGACCCAAAAGTACTGGATGGAAGGGCGTTAATGACTTGGGACCCGTAATTTTTCATCCTGTTTTTTTGTCTGAAAAACATAGTAACATAGCAATTTAAGTAGTTCCATCAAGATGGTCACCTGCTTCTTAAGCAGGGATGGAATAATTATGTTATGTGAACACATACCAAGTTACATGTATTCCCTACCTACTCTAATGCCAAGGGTACAATGTGAGTCTCTTAAGGAGAAGAAATGTGTCCAGACTTACCTTACAGGCCCTAAATTACAGTCTTTATGTCCACTGTCTCCACTGGTAGGCTGTTCTGTAGGTTTATCAACTGCTGGGAGACAAAGCTCCTGCTGATTTTGCCCTTTAACTTATTACCTTTAAATTTAATGGCATGCCCCTTGTCCTGCTGGAGGACAAGGAGCAAACATCTCCAACTGTTCGGTCTTCTTGATATCACTGAGTATATGGAACACTGAGTTTGTGTCCCCTCTTGGCCTTCTCCTCACCAGGGTGAACACGTTAAAGGCCTCCAGTTCCTATAGCATCATGTTGTGACCCATTAGTGGCCCTGCAGCATGTAGCATCTCCTGCAGATGGCAAAAAGCTCTGCTGACAACCACTGGGGTCGCAACTGCTGCCGGCTGTGGTGCCAATCTGTCTTGGTCTAGAAAAAACAAAAAAGTAGAGCAGACACTGTTTTAAGTTTTAAACTTTTACTAATTTGCCATAAAGTGCCTGACAGTGGACACTGTGCAAAAAGAAGCCCTGTGTATTGCCTTGCTAACAGGGCTTCATTTGCCCCCCTGATGACACCCTGTTAGCAGGTCGATGTGTAGGGACTCCTTTTGCACAGTGTCCATTTTCAGGCACTTTATGGCAAATTATTAAAAGTTTAAAACTTAAACAGTGTGTGCTCTGCTTTTTATGTTTTTTGTGGTGCTTAGGTACATGGGTATGTTAGTACGGGGCACCTTTAGAGGTGGGAGTGCTCAGAACGTGTGTTTTTCTTCTTGATCAGGCATGTCTGCCACCAGCTCAGGGCACCCAAGTGCTGCTTTTCTGGGCTCACTCTTGAACCTATGTCACCTGCACAGTACCTGTGGGGCTAACGGCCCAGTGTCTTATATTCTTGTTTGTTACTCTGAGATGTGAGCCAGAGAATGAAACTGTTAGAACTAGTGTCATTGCCAGCTCACTGGCATGGCTATAGTGTTTTGCTAACTGCAACATCATTGACTTGGATTAGGGAACCAGCCTGGGCTGTTGGAGGGCCAGCTTGGGGGTGGAGGATTGAACATCCCAGGGATGCTCTTCTCCAGGGAGGGAGGGAGGGCTGGGGATACACAGTTGGAAGGCGGGACCATTGGAGCACACCCATGAGTTGGATGGGTCAAGCCTCCCAATCCACGCTTCTCAGTGGGGTGGGGGGCATGGGGAGAAATGGGGAAACAGTGCGCACAGCACCAGGCAGATGAGGTACCACCGGTGACTCACTCCAACACCAGATCCTAGTTGTGGCACTCCTGCAACAGACCTGCATCTTTACCTCCGGTTCAGGTGGCCAGATAACTGCAGAGAAGAAGTGCTGAAGTGGCTAAGGGTGTACTCAGCCCCAGAGGGTAAGCTGGGGAGGCGTCACAGAGGTGTGTCATAGGTGGGTGCACAGACCAAAAGCTATAACAGCAGAATCTAAGTAGGGAGGGAAGTTCACTTGGGATAGCTGAAGGAGGTCATAGCCTGTGGCCAGAGGAGAAAGAACAATATTAAAAACAAACAAACAAAAAAGAACTAGTGTCACTGGCTCATATGACAGCGTGTTCATCTTTGGGCCAGTGGGTCAGATGGTCATGAGTACAAGTCCCGCACCAGGCTCTTGACTAATACATGACACTGTAGTACAACACTACAGGGGGACTGCACTATTGGAGGGGGTGATCCTTCATATGTGATCTCAAACTGAGATCCCCTCTGTCCCTCTTCGGTGACTGCCAGGGTAGCATTAACAATACCATGTCACTTTATGAAAGATTATGAAATGGGTATAAAACCCCCAGAAACCTGATTGGCTGATGAGCTCTGTACCCCATGCTTATATCCAAGCATAAGAACACTGGAAAAGAATCCATGACTTCACTGAGCTGTCTTCATTAAAGGCACACTGTTGGCTTTTAGCTAATTTTGTATAGCCCAATTGAAAAACGATGCCTGCATATTATCTGTACTAATGGACTTACTATTCTTAGATCCTTTTCATCTCATTATGCTTAGTTTCACCTTCATTTGGCATATTTTGTTAACTCCCCATCCCAAGTGAAATCCTGAACATTCTGCCAGTGCCACACATGCACATTCAACATGGCGCAGAAGCACAAGTAAACTCATGCAGGGACAAATTTTAATTTCCACTAGCCGTGTAAGCTAAAAAGATTTTCTGATACAAACTGCTTTGCTGAGCTTGAAAAACTGGATGTGCTGCTGAAATGAGCACGCTAGCATTAGCTAATAGGGCGTGCCCAGAGTCATGGCTTTATGGCCCAAATAAGGATTTCAAAATGTTAGAGGGCTGGTTGCAGCAGTGCATCCACTTTTTCAAGCTCAGTGAAGTGTGCTATTTTAGAAAATCCTTTTACCTTATATGGCTTGTGAAAACTGAGACTCATTCCTGAATGAGTTCACTGGCGCTTCCGCACCATGTTGAAAGTGTACGCACTGCACTGGTGGATCACTCACAGTTTCACTCAGGAGGGAGAGTTAATAAAATATGCCCAAATAAAAGTGAAAATAAGCATTATGAGATGAGCAGAACCAAAGAATATTAAGTCCAGCCATACAGATATGTGTGCAGGCATTGTTTTCCACTGGGCTGTCAGGGTTATAAATCGCTGGTAGAGCATAGCAAAATGCTACGCTAAATGGGGTAATGCTAACCATTTCCAAAAATGCATAGCAGTAGACTGCTAAGCATTTTTTTTCCATGGGTCTATGGCACAGTGGACAAAATTAATAACATTATATATATTTTTAAATTTTGCTAACTATTCTGTGCCAAGTGCTATGCATTTTTACAGCTGATTAGCACGTGTAAAACTGCTAATCAGTTTTTTTGGCATATTTAATACCCTGGCTATACAAAATCAGCTAAAAGCTGACAGTGTTCCTTTAAACAGGCACAGTTACATCAATACACCTCAATTCACTCACTTGTATTTACAAAAGGAAAAAATTAATTTCATACTTACTGTAATTTCCTTTTCTGTTAGTACCAACATTGTCAATGGGTAATCAAAACAACTGGATATAGTGTACCCCTACCAGGGGAATGGTACAGCCCAAGCTTTAAAATTTTAGACATATGAGGATTCCATGCTGCAACAAATTGCATATACTATAAACAATCATCTGTTGTAATAATGAACTGTCTTACCTTACTAGAATACATCCAAGGAAGAAATTGTACTTCATGGACCCAAGGCCTGGAGTATTTGGTTCTTCTTGCAGGGAAGACCATGTAACAGCAAACAGGCTTCTTAACAGACCAAATCTGTGAAACTGAAACTAACACACAATGAGGCATATCCTCTTTTTTTTTTTTTTTAACTGAGTGCAGAGAACTACCTGCAACAGGAAGAAACACCTTAAGAAAACCAACAAAACCTGTTAACCTGCAGTCGCAGACTGATTGACAGATCAATCTGTAATTATACTTATCAGAGCACAGTGTAGCAGAATAGAGAGAGATCCCAGTAGGGAAGTTTTATGAAACTAGACCTCTCTCCTAACATATCGGATAAGATTCTCCCTCAGGAGCCAGGCTTCTGGGCGGGCCCCATTGACAATGTTGGAGTTAACAGAAAAGGAAATTATGATAAGTATTAAGTTAATTTCTTTTTTCTGTAGCGCTTCACATTGTCACTGGGTAATCAAAACAATTGGGTTCTAAGAAGCAATACCCAGACAAAAAACAGGAGTGGGGAGAATTTTATCCCATATGCCAGACACATTGGAATTACTTGTGAACTGCTGCCTACAACATTCTGCGACCAATAGCTGCATCAGCAGAACTCTGACCATCCAGTTTGTACGGTTTAATGAAAGTGTGGACTGAAGACCATGTAGCTGCCTTGCATAGTTTTAAAACTGTGGCTTCACCTCTCTCTGCCCAGGAAGTTGCCATCACCCCGGTGGAGTGAACCCTGATGAGAGCTAGAGGCCTCTTCTTTTTTGCAACATAGGCCTTAGCAAAACAGGTCCACATCCACTTTGCTAGGGTGGGCTTAGAGGCTTTTTGTACTTGTCTGGCTGCCTCAAAAAGAACAAATAGATTATCTGACTTAAAAAACTCAGCTGTTCATTTAAGGTAGAGCCTCACTGCCTGCCACAGGTCCAGATTGTACAATTCCTTCTCCTTGGGGTGAGAAGGATACAGACAAAAGGATGGAAGACAAATTTCCTGGTTCACATGGAAGGCCGTGGGCACTTTAGGGATGGATGACAGGACTGTCCTGAGTACCACTTTGTCCTTATGCATAATAAATTGTGGCTCCTTATGAGACAAGGCCTGGAGTTCCCCCACTCTCCTGGCTGAACACATGGCCACTAAGAAACAGACCTTGTAGGACAACACATACAGCAACACAGATGATAGCTGCTCGAAAGGCTGTACACAGAGTGCATTCAGAACCAAGTTAAGATCCCATGGAGGCACTGGGAATCAAAACAGCGGTCGGCTACTGCCAACCGCATGCAAAAAATGAATAACCTCTCTATTGGTTCCTTGGGAGAACCCCAAGGAAGCTCCAAGAGTGGAAACCTGGCCTCCTGCTGTCACTGGGCGTGAATTTAGGATAACACAGTTTCAGCCAGGCCACAAGTCAGGTGCATAAAAAAACGCATGGTTGAATTTATCATTTTATTTTCATCAAGTAAAATACACAGAAAGCAAAATGGTAAGTCAGATAACTGCTGAGCTTCAACAGTTTCTAAGGCTTTTCTTCAGTCTAGCATGCATCAAACAGTGTGAAAGCACACACTACCAGGAGGTCTTCCACCTTCCTCAGTCAGTTTTCAACTGACCACCCTATCTATCCTATCTCAGCACTGAAGTTGGGCTTTTCATAAGCTGACTAGAAGCTGGAAAAACAATTTCCCCTGCCTTTTGATTAACAGCAGACATAACATAAAACTAGCCACTAGGGGCCACTGTTGCACCACCGAGAACAGTTATTTGGCACCTGACGCGCATTACATAACTTGTTCACAACATAGTTAAAGGTCAGAGCTGAGGTCAGAACATTCTGTGCTCTCTTAAACTCTCTTGCAGGGTCATATTACCTAATGCTGTCTGCTGCAAAATATATCTTAGAAGAGGGCTGCTATCATCTAAGAAAAGCAGACACAAGTTTTTGTTATTCTTATATTAAAACTGCTCTCTCATTTTGTAATTGTACTCTTAGTTGTGTTATGACCAGTCAAGCAGCAAGTTGGACATTATACAAAACATATAAACTGCTTGGGGAAGGGGTTTCAGTTTATCCAAGGGGTGTCCACTGTGACAGAGGTAACCCTGTCACACACGCCTTCCTGAAGGAAGTCCAGAATTTGAGGAATGGAGGCTTTTGAGGGGTTAAACCCCTTCCCTCTGGACTAAGATGAAAATATGGTCCAGACTCGAGCATAGGCTGCCGAAGTAGAGGTTTTTCTAGCTGCCATCAAGGTTCAGCTACATCCGGGGAGAAACCTAATTTCAGGAGCCAGGCTGCGAGCTGCATTGCACCTGGGTTCTGGTGGAGAATGGGGCCTTGCAACAGGAGGTCCCTTCATACTGGCAGGTGGAAGGGCACTTGCTGAGCTAGATTCACTAGATCAGAGAACCATGGTCTTCTTGGCCACTTCGGGGCTATCAGAAGAAAATTTCCTCTAAAGTGTCTTTTTTTTTTTCTCAAGACCTTCTGAAGAAGAGGCAGTGGAGGAAAGACATATGCTCTGTGGAAGGACCACACTTGAGCCAGAGCATCCACTGCCTTTGCCTATGGACATCGATACCGACTGAAGACCCTGTGGGTCTGAGCATTTTGGCCTAAAGCAAACAGATCTATCTGTGGTTACCTGAACTGATTGCTCAAGAGATTGAACATTTCCAGGTCCAGCTGCCACTCTCCGGGATGAACATTTTCGCGACTTAGCCAGTCGGCCTGAATGTTTAGTTCCCCCACGAGATGTACTGCTGACAGAGAGAAGAGGTTCTCCTTTGCCCAGCTTAGGAGTTTGGAGGCCTCCCGAAGCATTTCTATGCTTTTTGTGCCTCCTTGGTTGTTTATGTACGCCACTGTGACAGCATTGTCTGAGCACACTTTTACTGCATTGTTTTTCAGTACGGACTGAAACTTGAAGGAGGGCTAAGCGGACTGCCCGCATCTCCAGAACATTTATGTGCCAACGCTGTTCCTGTACTGACCAAATCCTCTGGGTGCGAAGTTGGTCCAGGATTGCCCCCCACCTGTGCAGACTTGCATCTGTTGTGAGAATCACCTCTGGTGGTAGTTCCAATGGAACCCCTTTGTTGAGATTCTGCACATTCAGCCACCAGCTCAGGGAGTGATGAATCTAAGGGGTATGGAGAATCCTGTCTTGATAGTCCTCCGATGACGAGTCCCAGGCTGTCAGCAACCCCATCTAAAGGGGTCGCATATGTAAGCGTGCCCATGGAACTAAATCGATTTTTTTGCTGCCATGAGGCCGAGAATCCACATTAGGTTGTGGGCAGATACTGAAGTCTGATTCCTGAGCTACTGTATCTCTGACAACAAGGTCTCCTCCTGGGAAGGTGACAGAAACACTCTCCCTACTTATTTGTCGAAGACTGCCTCCAGATGTTCCAAGGTCTGAGATGGTTCAATGGAACACTCCTCCGTGTTCACTATCCAACCACATGATTCCAGCATCTCCAGGGCCCTGAATTCCAACCTCCTCGTTAGAGGCAATATCGGTGCCTGAATGAGCAGGTCATCCAGGATAAGGGTAGACATGATGTCCTTCCTGAGCCACCAGAACTATCAACACATTTGAGAAAACTTGAGGGGCTCTTGCAAGGCCAAACGGAAGTGCCTTGTACTGGAAATGTTGACCCAGTATTGCGAATCAGAGGTACTTCTGGTGGGACTGACAGATGGGGATGTGAAGGCAAGCATCCATCAGATCTGTTGAGGCTAAGAAGTCCCCCAGTCAAACAACCCGGGTTATTGACTGCAGAGACTCCATCTTGAACGTTTTGTGGTGAACAAATTAGTTCAGATGCTTCAGATCCAGAATAGGCCTGAAGCCACTGGACTTCTTGGGAACTATGAAATAGATGGAATAGAACCCTTAACCTTGCTTGTTTGGAGGAACCGGCACAATGTCCCCGATTTGAATGAGGTGTGAGTGTCTGTCACCGCCTGGCGTTTTGTCACTTGTTTAGAAACCGGAGACGGCAGAAAGCATCCCCTTGAGGGAACCGTTAAAAATTTAATAGCATAGCCTAGCTGAAGGATTTTTAGAACCCAGACATCTGACATTGTTTGGGCCTATCTTGCAAGGAACTCTTAGAGTCTTCCACCAAAGGAAGAGGGGCAGTGATGGGACCGCATACTTTCATTGTGAGGTACCAGGCTTTTGTGCTGGTCCTCCTCCATGGCACCTGGGAAAGGCCCTTTTGTTGCGGTAACCCCTGTTGCCCAAGTAGGCACCTCTATTTCTCTGGTTGTCAGAGTTCAGAAAGGGATGAAACCCCCCCTCAAGACTGGCTGCATCGGCCTTCACCTTGACCCCATTGGGGTGCTGTGGCCTTGTGTTGTTGTTCAGCCACTGAGAGGTGACCTTTCTTACCCTGCACGTCCTGCAAGATGGATTCCAGACCTGGACCAAACAATAAGCCTTCTTCAAATGGAAAGCAAAAAACAGCTTCGCCTTTGACGCCTGATCAGCAGACCAATGTCTGAGCCTCATGCACCTCATGGTCGATGTAATGTGGTAGGCTGAGCGGGCTGACATGCATAAATTGTCTACTGTAGAATCATCAAGAAAAGTGGATGCCATGGCCACCAACTCTAAGATGCTCGCACCTTCCAGATCAGGTGGAGCGAAATTGGTCAGTGTAGTGACCCAGAGGTTTAAGGCTCTGGCAACACTAAATGAAGTGTAGGAGGTACGAATGTTTGTGCCGGTAAAGGCGAAGGCCCTCCTCCTGTATCCAGTATCAACTCACTTGTCATGTGAATCTGCCAGAGCACCTTCAGTTGGAATGATGATGTATTTTATAGAATTATAAACTGCCTTGTCTTCCAGAGGGGGAGATTCCCACTTATGAGACCATTCCCCTAAGAAAGGATAATTCCTAGATCTTACTTCAAGTGGGAGCTCTTGCAGCAGGCTGTTACCATTAGGACTAATGCCGCAGACCTTAGGACCCACCAGAAAAATCTTAGCTAGCACTACCCAGCAGGGCTCGCCCCCCCGACATCAGCTCCGCCCCGACGTCGGTCATGCCATAAAAGGGGGCGGTCTCCAGCTCTACCTCAGTTCTTTTCCCGCCGCAGACCCGCTCAATGGAAAAGTCTTAGAGCATTTTTTCAGTAGTTCTATCGAAATTAGTGAAAGTTTGTTTTTCGAAGTTTTTCTTCTCCTCCTCTTCCATGGATTCTCCTGTTTCTTCGACTACCGTTGCATGTCTTCTCCGTCGTCGGTCTCGTCCTCCGGCCCAAAGTAGACCAACTGTGCCTGTGGCCACCAGATTCCATCGGATGGCCACAAAGCCTGCATCTTCTGCCTGGGCCCAGACCATGACCTTCAAGCCTGCAGAATATGTAAGGGCTTTACCAGCAGGACTAGGATCTGACAACTGAAGGCCCTGAAAGCCCACCTTTTGGAGAAGCAGGCGACAGTCATGCAGAGCTCTCCTGGGGAAAAGGCCAAGCATTGGGACAAATCCCATCATAAATCCTATGAGAAGGACTGTAGCTGGGGCCACCAGCGGTCCAAGTCACGTTCTCCCCACAGGAAGGCTTCGTCTTCCGGCTCGGGCAATTTCAACCATTCACGCCACTCCAAGCATGGGGAAAAGGCAAAGTCCGCCACTCTCGCTAAGACACTGACGCTGGCCCTGGCGGGCGGCTGCTTCTTTTAAAGCTCCGGCCAAGGTGAAGGCCACGCCGGTGCATGTCTCTGTGGCCTCAGCAGATGCTTCTAAGGCCTCAACTTAAGCACATGCCTTGGCCCTGCCAAAGAAGGCCTCTGGCACGGCTTTACCCGGGTCGGGTAAGTTGCTGAACAAGGATCAGGACCCTCCTGTTAAAACCCCTTCAGGGTCCCGCCCTTCCAAGTTAGCGAAACCAGAGCCGGTCTCGGCCAAGACACGGACCACGGACTCCAAGGCCGATCTACCTCAAGAAGAGCCCTCGCAGATCACGGTACTGTCACTGGCTCCAAGGTCTTCCACTCTGGAGGGCACTTCCTCAGAGTCTTCTCCCAAGGCCCTTCTGGCTTCACCAATTCCCCTGAATGGGATGGCAGCTTCGGTGTTTAACAAAGAAGAGCTTTAAGAGTATTTTTCTTTCTGGTGGAACCAAGTCAAGAAAAATGAGGCTCCCTCGAAGCCTGATCCTACACTAGTCCCTGATTGCCCGGACATTCAAGACATTGGGGATCTTCCTATAAAATCGCCTGCTAAACCCCCAGATGAGCGGCCCAAAACTTCCAGATCCCACTCACCCTCGGTGGTTAGATCTCAGTCCCAGTCCAAGGACTGTCAATGGGCACCGCTCACGGTCTTCCAGCCATCGCTGGTCCCAGCTCAAGAGCAAGTCCCGCAACCGTCACAAGTCTCTTACCAGGCGGTCTCCAGACAGGTACCGGTCTCTGCTCCGTCGTCGGTTCCTGCTCCGTTGTCAGTCCCATGGCCAACACCAGTCGGACAGTGGTCGATGTTCCAGGGAGATAAGTCCTTACAGGCATGGTTCGGCCTCCCCTCATCCTAGTAGGTGCCGGTCTGCATCATCCTCTTCATCAGACCAGTCCCTGTCAGGAGTTGGGGGTTCTCCTGATGACAGAGACACCTTGTACACCTCCTGATGATCCAACTTTTATGGACGTCCTGCAGCACATCCAGGCCTCCAGTGAATGGGAGATGGAGGACCTGGATCCGGAACGCCTGAGACTGGCATGATACCTGAGGCAGAAGGAACTAAACCATTGGTAGTGCCTCCTTTAGTGGATACATTCCAAGACCTCGCGAGGATCACTTGGAAACATCCCGCCACAGTCCTGGGAGTTCCCAAGAAGTAGGACAGGCTGTATAGAGCGCCGAGGGTGGAGCCCTACTTGGCGGAACACCCTCGGGCCGACTAGATGGTCATAGTGGCTGATCATGACAAGTCTCGACAGCCCAAGCACATTAGTTCTCAGCCTCCTGATCAGGAGTCCCGTTATCTGGACTAGGTGGGCAAGAAGGTGTACTCTGCATCCACCTGTTCCATATGATCCCTGAACTTCCTAACGCATATGGTCCAGTACCAAAATGCTTTATGGGAGAAGGGGCAAGAGGTAGCCAGTGTCTTTCAGACTCCGCACAGAAGACTGTGCTCATGGACATTCTGAAAAAGGGCTCGGACTTAGGCACCCATGTTCTGCGTGCCTCATACGACATGCAGATATGGCGTCAAGGGCGTCGGGTGTCTGCCTGAGGCACCACGCCTGGCTGCAAGTCTCAGGATTCTCCCAGGATCTGCAGACCGGAATCAAGGACCTTCCCTTCCATGGTTCCGTACAGTTCGGGGCAGAGACCGAGGGTCTTCTCTCTCGTCTCCAGGAGTCGTGGAAATCAATCTGGTCCATCCGACAGATGTATAAGGGGGACCAGAAACGATTCTGCAAACGGCCATTTCAGAAGACCTCAGGTCAACCTGCATGTGTGAATCAGATGGCCCAGAGAGGAGGCTTTAAAAGGAAGGCCGCAACCCAGCAGCCTGGGTGCACTCCCTTTTGAGGCCCAAAGTACTCCCAAGCCTCTCTGCCAACCCCCTTCTCTTCCCAGTGACTCCCTATTGATCCCCCTCCTCTAGAGGAGGTACAAGGGGAGGCAGTAGGGGGTCACTTCTCCCTTCACTTGAAGGGATGGAGCAACATCACTTCGGACCTTTGGGTCCTATACATTATAAGGAGGGAACATACACTGGAGTTCACTCAGATCCCCCTGGAGACACCACCAAGGTCCTCAAGATATCCTTCTTCTCACGTACCTGTCATAGAAGAAGAGATTCAGGCCCTCTTTCAAAAAAGGGCAATAGAGCCAGCCCCCCTGCAGCAGTGGGGAAAAGGGTATTATTTCCACTTCTTCCTGGTTCCAGGGAAAACTCAGGATCTTCAGCCCATCCTGGACCTCAGCTCCTTAAACAATTATATAGAATACCGAAGGTTCAGGATGGTGACCCTTCCAGGTTTAATTCCTCTGCTGCACCAAGGGGACTGGCTCTGCTCCCTGGACATGCAAGATGCGTACATGCATATTGGGGTCTCCCCCCCCCCCCACAGGAAGTACTTGAGGTTCCACTTCCAAGGGGGACATTACCAGTTTCAAGTTCTGCTGGTCAACCTCTCCTCCACTCCTTGAGTCTTCATTAAGTGCCTAGCAGTGGTAGCTGCGGCTCTAAGGTGAAAGGGACATTATGTCTTCCCTTAACTGGATGCCTGGCTGTTGGCAGCCTCGTCAAGAACATGCCTCCTTCATACTCTCAGGGACATCAATACAGTATTCCGAGAGTTGGGGATCACCCTGAATCTTCCCAAGTCATCCCCAGAGCCTAGCCAAAGACCCGTCTTTATAGGTGCTGTCCTGGATGTGGTCCAGGGCATGGCCTTCCTCCTACAGGAAAGGGGAGATCGCCTGCAAGAAGTGGTATGAGCAGTCCTAATAACCCCACAGGTTCAAGCCAGGACCTTCCTCAGGCTTCTGGGGCACATGGTGGCAGCCATCCCAATAACTCCCTTGGCTCGCCTCCACATGAGGGTCCCACAGTGGATGCTCAGGGTGCAGTGGGACCAAAGCTCCAACGGTCTTGACCATATGGTCAGGATCTCTGAGCCAGTCAGAAGGACCCTTCTTTGGTGGTTAGATCCCTTCAACTTAGAAAAAGGGGTCTTGTTTCGGCAGGAGCCTCCAAGTCAGACCTTGACGACGGACTCCTCCAACTTCAGCTGAGGGCTCACCTAGGGGACAGCCAGACTCAGGGCGTTTGGTCCCTAGAAGAGTCCAACCTCCAAATCAACGTGCTGGAAATGCGAACAGTCCTCAACGCCCTACGGGCTTTTCAAGAGGACTTAGCGCCAGGCTCTCTTCTCATCTCATCCAGTCGGACAACACAGCCATTGTCTTCTACATCAACAAGCAAGGGGGAACACACTCCTACCCCCTGTGCAGGGAGACGATGAGAGTCTGGTATTGGGCACTGGAACATTACATCTCCATGACTGCAGTGCATGTTTCAGGCATCCAAAACGCCTTGGTGGACAGCGTAAGTCGGTCTCGCTCCAAGGCGCACGAGTGGGAGCTACTCCAATCAGTAGCGGACCAGCTCTTCAATACTTGGGGTCTTCCAGAACTGGACCTCTTTGCATCCCCACGCAAGGCCAAACTACCAAGTTTCTGCTCGCGAAAGCACGCGCCTGGTGTTTTTTGGCCAGACGCGTTGTCCCTTTCTTGGACAGGGAGGTTCCTTTATGCCTTCCCTCTAATTCAGAGGGTTCTGTTGAAGGTACAGGCCGAGGGGGCTCGGATGATCCTAATCTCCCTGCTGTGGCCACGGCAGATTTGGTTCCCACTACTTCAGTGGTTGTCGTCGGAGCCTCCGATTCCTCTGCCAATATGCTCGCAGTTGCTGTCCCAGGACCAGAGCAAAATGGTAAACCCAGATCTCAAGCCCCTGCACCTTCATGCATGGCTTCTGCAGACATAGTCAAGACGAGGTATGGGGTCTCCCAAGACGTGGCAGACGTTCTCGTTTCGGTGAGAAAGCCCTCTATTCGGTCCAGTTATGCTATGAAGTGGAAGCGTTTCTGCCTTTGGGCTTCAACGCATCATCTGGATCCCCTTACCTGTCCAGTGAACTCAGCCTTACAGTACCTCCTCTCCTTATTGCAGCAAGGCTTGATCTACTCCTCCATTAAGGTGCATATGTGGGCCATATCTGCCTATCATGTTCTGGTAGAAGGCAGGACCCTAGCCCAGTTGGATGTGGCCCGCACCTTCTTACGGGGCATACTTCATATAAAGCCTCCCATTAGGGATCCAATTCCCCCTTGGGATCTCCTTTTTGTGTTAGAGAAGCTTACTTTCCCTCCCTCCCTTCCTTTGAACCCGCAGCAGTGTGTGATTCGTGCTATCTTGCCTGGAAAGTGTCCTTTTTAGTTGCTGTTACTTCAGCTCGAAGGTTTCCGAGCTTCAGGCCCTGATATGCAAGGAGCCTTAGGTCTCCCTCAGGGCAAATCCTAAGTTGCTACCCAAAGTGGTTTCTGAATTAACCCTCAACCAGTCGGTTGACCTTCCAGTCTATTATTCAACTCCTTCCTACAGGGGAGAAGCTCTTTTACACACTTTGGATGTCTACAGGGTGCTGAGGTATTACCTCAAGCGTACAGCGGCACACCACAAATCGGAGCAACTTTTTGTGGTCTTTGCACCTCAACACCTGTGCAAACTGGTGTCTAAACAGACTATATGTAGGTGGGCTAGTCCACTGCATAGTCCTGCTACAACAAGTACAAAAAAACTCTACCTGGAGTGGTCAGAGGTCATTCTACTAGAGGAGTGTCTACCTCCTTCACTTCTTTGAAAAATGTCTCTATTCGAGACATTTGCACAACAGCTACTTGGAGTTCAGTACATACCTTTGTCAGGCATTACAGTCTGGACATTGCATCCAGGTGCCGAGCCGGTTTCGGCCTGGCGGTACTTCAGGGACTACTGTCCTGACGAACTGTCTTCCTGCCTGTCTAAGCAATGCCGTGTTGTTGGCTTCCATCCTCCTCCTCCTGGGGCTTGTCACCTCCTTAGCGCGGGATTTCTTGGGATTCAGTCCTAATGGTAACAGCCTGTTGCAAGAGCTCCCACTCGAAGTAAGATAGTACAGTTAAGTAAGAACTTACCGAAACAGTAGATCTTTGAGAGGAGCTCTTGCAGCAGGCGCTGCTTTCCCACCCTCCTTCCCCCTGGAGAGTGTCAGAATGACTGGGGCATGCTTTACCTGGTTCACTTGCTGGGGTCTGTTCGCAGTGCCCTTGGCGGGTGAACTGAGGTGGAGCCTGGGACCACCCCCTTTAATGACATGACTGACATCGGGGCGGAGCCGACGTCAGGGGGCGGACCCTGCTAGCTAATATTTTTTCGGTGGGTCCTAAGGCCTGTGGCATTAGTCCTAATGGTAATAGTCTGCAAGAGCGCCACTCGAAGATCTACTGTTACGGTAAGTTCTTAAGTAACTGTGCTTTTTTGGTGTGGGGAAATTTTTTCTCTGATCCACACCTGCCCATTCTTGCTCAATAATTTGGTCACAGTGAATAAAACTTGGAAAACATTTCAGAGCAGAGGAGGATGTTGACAGAATTGGATTAACATCCACCGTCTCCACGGACTACTCCTCTTTAAGCTGTAAGGATCTACAAGCCTCAGCTAACAAAAAGGACAAGGACTTATTGTCAAATAGGGGTGGAATCGGAATCCTGGTCTTGGATTCCGTCCACTCCCCTCCTATACCTCCTCCTCGGAGGAAACCTCCTCCTCGGCTGCGAGTAATTTTTTAGGTCAGAAGTTTCTCCAAAATCCCCGAAATCATTAACCTGGCCTTCTAAGAAGTCTGGGTCGGGGTCTGCCTCCACATCTGATTGTGCAGCCTGCTCTTGCTGCATTGCACCTGGACGTGCCTGTGTGGGCCTCCCCAACCTGAGGTGCCTGGTCTGGGGTCAAGTGTATCCGTTGGGATGTCCTGTGGAACATCAGGGCTCAGAAGCTCACCAAGGAACATTAAGAGAGATTTTCCCAATTCTGCTTTGCCACTGCCAAGGCACGTACCAGGTACCCCCCTTCCCAGCTTGGCAGACCGGCTGGGGGTACCGTGAGAGAAATATTATGCTGAGCAACTCAGTGAAGACAATAGGTACCCTTGGGGGAGGGCCTCATCACCCTTCTGCAGGTCTTACATTGTTTCGTAATTAATGGTCATAGTGCCAATAAGAAAGAAATTGTGACAGGAAAAAACTTTAGTTTTAATTTATAGTGCTTCTTTGTTATCAATAAGCCAAACCAACTGCCAGCCTGAACCAGCGCACTTTCAAAAATGCTAAACTGAGTGTGCGCACACTCCCCAGTCACACGGAAGCGTTAGTGCGCTTGCGCACACTTGCGGAATGTGTGCATGCACTTGCGCAATATATTCCAATGGCAGTAGCGCTGCACTAATGTGCTGTGCACATGCGCGCACCTTGGGCGTGTGCTCAGGACACTGGCGGGAAGCCCAGCTGAAGAAGGAGTGTGCACCCAGCCCTAATGGCAGCTGTGCAAATGGTAAAAATGGAGGTAGAGGTGAAAAATCACCAAAACACCTCCGAATTTCACAAAATTCACAAGTTAGCTTAAAAATAGTGGTAAACACAAAATCTCAAGCTGTGGTGGGGGGAGCAAGGGAAACCGATGCCAAAGCCGTGCCCCCCCCCAGACCCTGCACTCCCAATAAGTAAATCTGTACCTACTTGTGGCACCCTTTTTTTTTTTTTTTACTTTATTTTTATTGTTTTCATATGTTATAACACCGATGGTATATCCATATCTGAGACAAAACCACATACAATAATGAATACCGTCAGGGGAACACAGAACCCCTTAATTAAAGGATACATGCATTTCTGATATTTTGATACCTCATTGGGGGAAATTACTATATAATATACAAAAAAAAAAATCAAATTATTGTTGTATAATGAGCCCATGAGCAGTATGACTACTGTATATTGTTGCGAAAGTCCATAATGAAAATGTCCAACAGTTCAAACCCCACATTGGGGCTAGTGGCGTTATACTATATACCTTAAGAAAAACAAGGCTCCCAATAAATGAACAAAAAAAGGCAGCAAAGTTACCTTACTGTATTATAGAACCTCCCTTGATTATACTTGGGTAAGAAGATAATTGGTTGAAGGACTCACAAAGTAAACCTACCATTTTTCCCCAGTAGTCAATAACATACCTGCATGCTAGAACTGGAGCGACATTAAGATTCCCCGTATCAAACTCCAACAGGATACTTAAGATGGTGAAAACCCCCTTTAATAGTAGAAATGTGTAACAGTTATTTACTACAAACTATAATAAACAACTGTGGGGTAGCCAACTAGATATGAGAGAAATATTGAGTACTTAAGTCCCTTCAGCCCTCAGCTTGGTTCTCTAGTTCCTCTATTTCAAATGGAGGAGATCGATCAGGACTATTGTGACTGAGCAAAACGAGAGGCCCATTTACCTGCTTAGGTAGGGTCAGAAAAGACCCAAACTTTTCCATCGTATATAATACGTAGCCGGGCCGAGTAGATGATGGCATGTGGAATGCAGGCATCCCTCAGTTGTTTTCATATGCCATCTTTCTGATGCATCCGAGTGATATAACTAATATCGAGGAACAGACAGACTGCCTTTTCATCTCGGATGAGTGGCCCTACCTCTCTGGCAATCCACAAAATTTTGTCCCGGGTGCCGACACCATCCGCAACCTGCAGTAGGATATGTGGGATATCAGAGTCCTCCCGATAACCTCAGGGGGTCATCCGATAGGCCTTCTGCAGTCCAAATCGCAGAGATTTCCCTTCTGGTACTAGTTTCTCCTCTATCCATTCTTGCAAGACCATAAGTGAGTGATCCCCTTCAGTTCCCTTAGACAGACCTAGAATTCGAACGTGGGAAGACTGAGCTTGGTTCTCCAAGGTCTCAAGCCTGGCGCGAAAGTGAGTATTTTCCTTCACCATGGAGACTATAGCTGCAGAGGTAGATTCCGACTGTCGTTTTAGGTCGGTCGTGTGAATTTAGAGAGATTCCACGGTTTTCTCCATGACAGTCACTCTAGTGCCGAAGGAGTGCATTTTAGTATTGAGATCCGAGACGGATGAAATAAGTTGTTTTAACTTAGACCCAATCGAAAACATAGTTTCTTCTGAATCTTGCACAGAAATGACCTGCGCTTCAGTGCCGTGCCTTGTGGATTGGGAAAGTCCCGACGATTTTCCTCCAGTACCTCTGCCTTTATCTCTCTGAGGATTACCTATGTTATATTTCCAAGGCTCCTCTTTCCAATGATAATAAAATTATCACCCACACAGTATTCCAAAAGGATGATTTTTGAAATAGAAAACATAAGTTTGGAGAGCTGTAAAAACTTGCTGCCACTCAGCTCCTGCTCCACAGTGCCCCCTCCCCTTTTTTTTAAATGGAGACTATTAAATGTGGTGCAAGGCAGAAGTGGCTCACAATCCACACAGGGAATGAGAAAAAAAGGCAGGTTATTCAGTTTTAAAGGTGCAGCTTAACAGGCATGGTTTAAGTTTAGGGGTGCTCCCTGAAACAGGCAGCCCCAACCTGCAGAGCAGAACTGCAGCCCCAACTGAAGTGTTAAATCTTGAAACTTGAAATTCTTGAGAGAAGAGAAAAGTAGCTCTGTCCCCTTTGAATGGCACAGCTTAACTGGGTAGTTGCTGCTGCATGGAATCCTCATATGCCCAACATTCTAAAGCTTGGGCTGTGCCATCCCCCTGGTAGGGGTGCACTATACCCAGTTGTAACATGGCAGTAACTGGAATGCTGAAATCGAGCCGCTGATTGGGTGAAGGACTAACAGGGCAAAGTCAAGTGGGTATTAATCCAGTATAACAGCCGTATTCAAAAGTGTAGTACCCGCAGCAGCCAGACAGGTAGGTTAGCAGCACCGGTAGAAGTGGGGAGCGAGTGTCAGAGAAGCAAGTGTATCACAGGGACAGGGAGACTAGCTAGACAGAGTCTGAAACGGGAGGGGGAGAAGAAGCAGCAGCGAACAGGAGCAATAGATAGCGCAGTCCGACAGAGACATACTATGCAGGGAAGTGGCACACGGTTCTCGCTGACAGGAGGTGTTGGGGTGGAAGACTGGGTCGACCTGAAGTTCGGACGGGCAGGTAATGGTCAGCGAGGGAAACCAAGGGGCGAGTGGAAGAACGAACGCGCCAAGAGTGATGAGTGGCAGCAGCAGAGGCCG
This sequence comes from Neoceratodus forsteri, assembly GCA_016271365.2. NCBI lineage: Eukaryota > Metazoa > Chordata > Ceratodontiformes > Ceratodontidae > Neoceratodus > Neoceratodus forsteri. Next base: position 760,524,259 of record CM057456.1, on the reverse strand, counting down.
ACATTGGAGCAGTGTCACGGAAGCAAGGGGAAGTGAGCTAGCCAACATATTAATTTCTGAGCGACCTGCACACCGCGGCGAGGCAGTCGTCCACCGCAGACCTCCAACGGCCAGCATGACAGAAATAGCCGAGTAGACCGCAACATTATTTGGACTGCCATCTGAGCCACACTCTTTTGTTTTAGTAGAGCTAGTCAATGTTTTCACCGCATCAGCATATTAATGCTGTTGTGTTACACGGTTTGGAAGTGCAGTAAAAATCTGTCCGAAACACACCGACTCCCTCTTTTAATGTTGTTCTTACGATAGGAAATGCTGTCCTCGCGACTCTGTGCTCGGGTGGCCCATGTTACAAGCACATTAAGCCACTCCGACAGTGGCATCTAATGCAATTAATGCATGGTTGGGCTGTTGTTCGCCCTTCCAACCATGCATTAATCCAGCATTAGATGCCACCTTCGTAGTGGCTTAATGCTTACTTGTTTTTATTACCCATTGACAATGTGGAGGGCTACAGAAAGAAATGCAGCATCTGCCATCTGGTAACTGAACCGCAAAATTAACATATCTTGATAGGACTACTTTTTATTTTTCTCTCTTTTTAACTTTTTTCTCATTTATAGTTATTTAAATTTAAAAAAATTAAGAAAAAAATTATTTACTGATCCTAATGGACCCATTTCATGACAACAATAAGGCACTCCAAGGTGTGATTTGTGCTGGGTGGAAGCACTTGCCCCTTCGGCCTTGTGCTTCAACCCACACATGATCTGCCATTATCCCTGCACAATGGACAATATGTCATGCCTTGTTGCTTGAGTATATGAGTTATCCTCAGTGTCCCTGCCAGCATTCTCTCTTTCAATAACACTGGTTTGAAGGCAGTACAGCTTTGTGTGTGTTATTAATCGTATTAGTGCTCTTATTGGCTGCTACATGTATACCGCATACAGTCCCTGCACTACCACATCTATATTATTGCTTTGTAAAATGCTTTGTGATAGTGTGTATGAAAGGGGCTATATAGGGCCTTCCAGAGTCCAATGCTCTGCCGTGTCAGTGACCAGAATTTAGAAATTAGACTTGGCATGCTGGAGTTGAGCAGACATGGCATGGAATGCACTTGTCCCAGTAGGCAGCCTGGGGAGGGTGGTGTCCTTCTATCATAGCAGTGAGCCAGGGCACTTACTTCTCTGCAGAGGTATAATGAGAGCGAGGTCGTATGGCACCACACAGTACAAGAAGGAGGGACTGAGGAAATAGGATAAAAAAACTGCTTAAGGAAAAATGACGACTGTCAGGGTGAAGGTACTAATACTTTTGGATGCCAGTGTTCCTACCGAATCACCACAGTCATTGGTGAAGGTAAGTGTGGTTGTTGGATAAAAGATGGCTGGGACTGAAAAAGACCAGACAAGAGTATAAATATCTCTAAATGGAAAAAAAAAGTACTAATTTATTTGATTCCATTATATAATGTAAACAAAAAAATAAAAACAACAATGCTACCTGAGAGCTAGATACTGTTTCATAGTAACATAATATTTGATGACAGATGAGGTTCATAGTAACATAATATTTGATGACAGATGAGGATCGCTAGGCCCACCCAGTCTGCCTGTATTCCCTGCCTGCATCAGTGGTCGCTGACTCTGCTTGGTCATCGACTGTTTTAGGGGTGTGTGTGTCCCAGGCCGGTGACCAGAGTTTGGGAATGGCTGGGGTAAAAGTTAAAAAAAAATAATCTGGTGTGGGAGGTGGAATACCAAAAACCTAAATTTGGTATTCCGTCTCAAAGTCTTGTATTCCACCTATCCAAAACAACATGCTACAGATTATGCTGCAGAGCGATTGTATGGAGGAGTGGGATTCCATTTAGAATACCAGCACAAAGAAAATGGTATTCCGCCTTGAAAACTGGTATGCAAAACAGGGCTGAATATCATTAAATTCAAGCCCTGGGTGGACTCGGGAGCTGACAGGGTGGCCCAGGGGGGCTGGGCAGGTGCTGCTGCTCTGCAGTGCTCCCAGTTGGTGCCAGGTTCGCCACCACAACAACCCCTGGAATGGGCCCAGAGCTTGCCTCCTCCACAGGACAAGTCATGCATGTGAGGTCTGTTGGGGCACTGCTTAGTGCCACAGGGTGATGAATGGGGAGATGAACCTATAAAATAATATGTCCAATGAGATGTCTATGTGGTGGTCTCTTGGACCCCATCTCATGTGTATCCATGCTGGCCATGACAGCAGGGAGAGCAGCAGTCAGGGCTGGGATAGTGTCAAAACCTGACCAAAAGGAGTGCAGTCACTGGCTCAGAGATAAACAGCTCTATTAAAAAACAGTATGCAGTCTGCAGTTGACCTGGGAGCATGTGGTGTCGAGACACTGCATCATGGCCTCCACCTGGGAGAGCATTGTTTGGTTATGTGCCCCAGAATTCCACACCGCGGATGACTGGGGGAGGACCACATGTCATGGAGGTAAGGCGCTTGGCTCCCAGGAAGGGTCCTGGATCACCGTCGCATTCATGCTCCATTTGCCAGCCAACCAATGTTGGCATTAGCACTGGCTGCACCGGCTGTTGCTGAAGTGTGTAGTCATGGTGACTCTCCATAAGGCACCAGGAAAATTGGGGAAAGATGGGAAACAAATATGGGGGGAAAAAAAGAAACATGGAGCTTGTGTTTTGCTTTACTGATAAAGAGTGCTTAAAAAAACAAAGTTTTACATGTGAGGGTTTGAGAGGTCATCTGTTACCAGCCTCTCTTCTGTAGTGGGCACAAGCAAATTACTTGTGTCACTCACAGTCTCACTTTTTTGGGGGAGAGGGAAGATACTGTACATGTTGTTTCTTTTGTTTAGTCTCCATGTCAGACATTTTGAGCGAGTACCAGCCGGCTGTCACTGGAGTGCATTATTCATTGTAACTGCATTGACAAGCAACAATACAGTAGGGCCACAGAATTCAGACCACTGGTCATGAAAAATAGTTGCTTGGAAATATTCATCTATTCAAATAGCTGCAAATCTGTTTTGTTGTTGTAATAAAAAAATTCCCAATAAAAGGTATAATTTGGGTGCTGTATCATCACACACTGCAGTTTTAACAAGAATCCCTGGAAGCCAAACATAGGCAAGCAAAGTGCCTATGGCCACCAGTGGTAGTCCCTCCCCCATGGAGATGGTCATCTATCGCCCATTAAGGGGCTTGCACCCAGAGGGACTCTTGGCACTAGCTGACCTATCTAGGGTTGACGCGGCATGTGCGATTGGCCCCGGAGAGGCGGTGGTCACTTATAATAGGGTGGTCTCCAAAGCACTGGATGCCTTCGCACCAGTTCGTATATGACCCAGATCTTCTTACCTGAGATCCCCCTGGTTTGATGGGGATCTCAAGGCCGGGAAGATCAAGGGTTGGAAGTTGCAGCTTTGCTGGCAGAAGACTATGCTGGAGGCCAACAGGCTGTCCCTGCGTGCCCACTATGTTGAGTACCAGGGAGCAATTTCCCGTAAGAAGGCAGAATTCCTGTCCAGGGAAATTGCTGCAGGAAAAGACAGACCATCCCAGCTATTTCAGACTGTGGACTGGCTTTTACATCCTGCCTGCCTACAGCCAAAAAAAGCGTTGTCATCCACTTTATGTGAGGAGTTTGCTCTGTTTTTCTCTGACAAGAGTGTCAGCCATCCAATCGGGGATTCCACCAGGGAGGCATTCGCCTCACAGTGGTCAGGCCAGGGGGGCTCAGAGGTACTACGCCTGTCTGGGAGGAGTTTAGGCCAGTGGAGGTGTCTGAAGTGACTAAGGTGATCTTAGAGCTGAAGCATACCTTTTGCAAACTGGACCCGGCCCCGACACGTTTCTTAATGGGATGTGTCGAGGCTGTAGGTACCGTGTTCGCCAGGATTGCCAGGTGCTCAATGGCGGAGAGGGTCTTCCCAGCTGCTTTGAAAGAAGCGTTGGTAAGGCCCCTCTTTAAAAAATCTTCCCTCGACTCAGATGTCTGGGCAAATTACCGTCCTATTTCCAACCTGCCCTTTCTGGGCAAGGTTGTTGAGAAGTTAGTGGCACAGCAGCTCGAGGATTACCTGGTGTCCTCGGACATCCATGAGCCATTTCAGTCAGGTTTTCGGGCCAGACACAGCACAGAAATAGCTGTAGTGAGGGTGCATAATTATCTGCTCAGGGCTAGAGATAGAGGAGACAGGTCAGTTCTTGTGCTTCTCGATCTGTCCAGAGCCTTTGACACTGTCAATCACATCGTACTTCTTGATCAGTTCTGTGAGTTTTGTGGACTTGCTGGGACTGTCATCAGGTGATTTGAGTCCTACCTCTCCGACAGGGTGCAGCGGTTGGTGATGGGGAACTTCTCCTCCTCCCCAGTGCCTCTCTCTCTCCTGTGGAGTCACTCCGAAGAAAGGGGGGTTACTAGTGGAGTACCTCAGGGTTCGGTACTGGGTCCAGTCCTCTTTAATGTCTTTATAGGTGACATTGCAGAGGGTCTGGAAGGAAAGGTATGCCTCTTTGCAGATGACACAAAGATCTGTAACAGAGTTGATACACAAGGGGGTGGAAAGGATGAGAAGTAACTTGGTAAGGTTGGAGGAATGGTCAGACGTATGGCAACTTAGATTCAATGCAAAGAGGTGCAAAGTAATGCACCTGGGAAACAAAAACCCAGCAGAAGAGTACACAATGGCAGGGGAGGTACTAACAACAACAATAATGGAAAGGGACCTGGGGGTAGTTATATCAGATGACCTAAAGGTGGGCAAGCAATGTGAGAGGTCAGTAAGGAGAGACAGGTTGATACTGGGATGCACAGGGAGAGGCATCACAAGTAGAAAAAGGGTAGTGGTTATCCCTCTGTACAGACAGTTGGTGAGACCCCGTCTGGAGTACTGCGTGCAGTTTTGGAGACCCCATCTCCGGAAGGACATAGACAGGATGGAGGATGTCCAGAGCAGGGAAACTAAAATGGTGCAGGGTCTGCATCAGAAACCATATGAAGAGAGACTGAGAGAGCTTAATATGTATACCCTTGATGAAAGGAGGGACGGGGGGGACATGATAGAAACTTTTAAGTACCTGAAGGGAATCAACAAAGTCCAGGAGGGTCTCATCTTTCAGAAAAAGGGATGTGCAAGAGCAAGGGGGCACAATTTAAAGATAGAGGGGGGACAGCTCAGGGGCAATGTGAGGAAATTTTTTTCACGAAGAGTGGTGGACGCATGGAACTGCCTTCCTGTAGAGGTTGTGGGGTCTAAAACAGTGGGGGAATTCAAACATGCATGGGACAGACATAAGGCAATTATAGTGGGGGGGGGTAGGAGGAAGTAGGCTGTTGGTTAACTAGAATCTGCAGCTATCCAATAGGTAGGGAAATGGGCAGACTGGGTGGGCCAAGTGGTCCTTATCTGCTGTCAAAGTCTATGTTTCTGTGAGTGCCACAGTGTTCAGTCTTGTTACCGATGCTGTTTGCAGTGTACATGCTGCCCCTGGGCAAGATCATTTGACAGTACATCATGGAATTTCACTGCTATTCAGATGATACCCAGCTGTATCTGTCTTTTGCCCCAGAACATCAGGAGCTGTCAATGTGCTTAACAACTGTTTGGCTAAAATCAATGAGTGGCTGGCTTCCAGCTGGTGGAGACTTAGTCAAGACAGAGGCACTGGTGACTGAGCCTGGTTGCGGACATGATGGATTGCTACCTGGGGCTGATACAGGTCTCGTCCTGGGGTCGGCTCCACTGCAGGCTTTCCCAAGGGTGCGAAATCTGGGCATGTTGTCTGTAGTGTTTTTTACCACTTGCAAAACATTGTCCAGATTAAGCCCCTTATTCTACCCGAGGACCTGCAGACGCTAGTGCATGCCTTTGTGACCTCTAGGCTCGACTACTGTAACTCTCTGTACTTCAGGGTTGCGCGAGGGACCCTTCGCAGACTGCAGCTGGTGCAGAACACAGCGGCCCGGTTACTGATGGGCCTTTCGAGATCCAGTCATGTGACCCTGGTCCTGCGTGCCCTGCACTGGCTGCCAGTCAAGTGGAGGGTCCTTTTCAAGGTGGGTCTTCTCACCTTAAAGACCCTATATGGACTAGGTTCTGGTTACCTGTCAGAGCTCCTGACAGCAGTGACCTCTGCTCGTTCCCTCCGCTCCTCTTCGAGGGGCCTCCTGGATGTTCCCAGGGTTCGGCTCAGGACCTTGGGAGATCATGCTTTTAGCATCTCTGGGTCGACCCTGTGAAACTTGCTACCATCTGCAGTTTGGGAGGCCCCCTTGATTGAGGTATTTGCCAGCGGCTGAAGGCCCATTTCTTTGGCTTTGCTTTTGCAGATCATGGATTCCATCAATGTCCAGGCCCCGCCAAGTGTGGCATTCTGAAGCTTTTTAATTTATTTTAAAGCTGTTTTTTTACATTGACTGTTGGTATTTTATACTTTCTTCTTGTGTTTTAAACCTGTGCTTCCTGTACTGATACTTGTTCGGCACTCGGAGCCTCCGGGATTGGGCGCCTTATAAATAAAATTGTTGCCTTTCCTGAGCCTCTTTATTTTGTAAGTGTACTGAAAGAAGCTACTTCCTAGGATAACATGGATTAAAATCTAAAGAAGTGTCCCCTTCTTGAGATTTATTTATTTAGTGAGTGAGTTCAACATTTGGAGACCAGGAAAGGTACACTGAGTTGAAGCTTATTACCAGGTGTGTCCCAGGAACCGGGAACAAGGACAGCTACAAAAACACCAATCATCTATAGTAAGAGCAAACATTATACAAGGTGTAATTGTTCATAATGACAGAGTGTGATGAAAGAAACCTCAGTAGACTTAAAGCTAGCATAAGACTGTGTGTGTGTGTGTGTGTGCGCATGCATATTCATTGCAGCAAAAAAAAAAAACATGTTAAATCAGCAGTTATGGTTCTGCTTACCACGACAAAGCAGGGAAATGTTGCATTAGGGTTTCCATCCCTAACTGCCCCCCGCCCTCCCCAGCAGCAAAAAGTATAAAACCACTGAGAGCCATCTTCAGGTAACACATACCTGTTTCCCGATGACACAGATGTTTGTATCTGTGGTGTACACACCGGAGGATGTACACACACAGAAACACACACTTCTGGCTGCAGATAGAAATCCACAATACTCAAATCACAACTGTACTTCTGTCTGCAAAAGCACAGATCCCTGCATTTGTATTTATGCAAAACCTGTGAGGATAACAACTGGCAAACATCTGATAACTTTTGTATCTCTTATAATCTCATGCTAGGTCCCCATGGGGAATGTATCCTCACAGTAGATTGTCATTGGCTGGAGCCAGCAGTGCGAGTGAGGTTTCTCATGTTTGGCTTTTTTATTAAGTTTTTTTAGTTTTGTTAGATAGATATAATGTTTCTTTGGTTAGATATTATGTTTGTTGTTTGAGCAGTACTGCATATATATTTATTTTTATTTATTTATTGGGAAATCGGAATTACACCCTTTAAGTCAATAGATTCTTTTTCAAAGGCTCCTTGTCGGTAAACATAGTAAAACAACACAAATACAGGAGAGTAAAAAAGAAATGGTGCATGTCATCACTCAGTCCATATATTACATTAGGAGGGAAGGTATAGAATATCTTGATGTTCTGCATTAATGCATTACCATGTGACAGGGTCCTTACAATGAGGAGGCAGAATTGACCAGTCCCCCATTTTAAAAGTTGTATTGCTGTGGCCGGCCCAATGGTGCAGAGGGCTGAGGCGCTGGTGCCTTACCTCATGCCATGCCGTCGACCCGGGTTCTGGGACGACCTCGGGGTGCTGGGCTGGGGTTGGAACAGATCGAGCTAAGGCTCTCCCTTCAATAGGGGTGGATGCCCACTCCGCCGTATTCCCATTCCCACCGGGTGGAGGTCTGATGGGCAGCGCAGGTGGTCAGGAGTGGCGACGCAAGTATGGGGAGGGGCGGAAGGGGCCACCGAATCCTGGCGTGAGCGTGCATCTCCAGGTACATACATGCATGTGTACGCCATGGCCCCGAGGTGGTAGGGGAGCAAAAATAGAAAAACACAGAAAGTATGTATGGAAGGGAAAAAAAAAGCCGTATTGCTGCACTCTGTGGGTTAGTTGAGAGGCATGAGGCCTGTGGCCATGTGCTTCAACCATCTGAGAACTGTCACGATTACAGAACTCCAGTATGGCATCAGCCAGACTCTCGGCAGTACTTTCAGGAAAGCAGATTAAAAGAAATGAAATACGATTTACTTCCAACTTGTGCAGTTTGTGTGTCTTCTCTATTCGTGCAGCAATCCAAAGGGAAAAAAAATAAAAAAACTTAAAAAAAAAAAATATATATATATATACAGTGTATATATAAGAACCAGCAATAGTAGCAGATTCAGTGAAGTATCCAAATTTGGTATCCACATATGCCATGCATGCACAAACACCATGGACTAGTGTTTGAGTCCGACAAGGATGTGTTCTCACACCCACACTTTTTAATGTTTTATTCAACACCATATTGTTTCAGTTGACAGAGGATGTTTTTCATCCACTCAAGGTGTATAATAAACCTGCCCATCATCTTGCTTATGCAGATGATTTACTATTAATTGCAACTTCAGTCTTAGGTCTGCAGAGATTAATGGATAAATTAAGTAATTTGTGTAATGTTAATTTTCTTAATCAATCAGTCAATCACTTTATTTAACCAGGCATTCACTATCATTAACAGATTGAAAACTAACACAGTAATCTTTGGCAATAAGAATGAAAAAACATCCAAAACTGTTTACACAATTTTAACTACACATTCTTACAATTATCTGGGTGTCTGCTTTTCAGATAATTTATCCTAAAACCAGAATAGTAAAAGCAGTAAATGGCTTCAAAATTTTCAGTGCAAAGTACAGTGGTGATTCAGTGAATGGTCTTTGAGTAGCACTCCACGTTTTCCGTGGGTATTCAGAACAAATGGGTAATGTGCACCCCTACTAGGGGAAATGGCATAGCCCAAGGTTGTAATCAGCATAGAATCCTGGGCACATGAACATTCCGGACAGCAGCAGCTCTCCACTGAGATTTCTCTAAAGAAAATGTTTTCTTTCAGTGTTTACTCTTTGGGGCTGCAGTTCTGCATAGCAGGTTGGGGTTACCTGGTAGCAGGGAACACCCCTAAATTCTAAATTGTGCCTGTTAAGGTGTGGCTCTCCAATTGGCTAGCTTACCTATTTTCCCCATTTTCACTGCATATTTGTGACTGTAGTGAGGGCCACATCTGCCACACTAGTCTGAGGGTGTTTATTTTTAGCAGGTCTCTGATTTCCTCCTATCATGTTCCCTCAGGTGTGTACCTGTTCTCGAGGATTATTGTTAGGGTCTAGCTTTAAGGGTGGTCCCTTTGTTTCCCTAACATCTAGTCTGGCATCGGTCCCCCCACCAAAGAACAATAGGGTGACTATTGTGTGTGTTTTTTTTCCTTAATTGCAGGTGCTTTTGAGTGCTCTCAGTTGGGAGATATTTGCTTTTGCGCTCTGGCGAAACTTGGTTTTGTAACAAATGGCGGTCCCCACCCCTGCCTTTTTACTAAAACGACAGGTGGCATGCTGTTGGCATTTGGCAGCAATACCTGGTGGGGGCCTGGGTTCGAGGAAGGATGAGGTTACCTGGCACAAGGGACCTAGGTTTGGCTACTCTGCACAGGGGCACCCAAGTAAATCCAACTACAGGAAGCAATAACTGTAATGTCCAGAACCAGAATTGGGATTTTTCAGTGTGGCTTTATTTATTAACTAACTGAACATATACAAAGCATTGCATGGTCCCCCAAAGGGCTACATTACTGTATGTGCAGATTAGAGGTTAACACAGCGGTCCATTTGAAGAATGAACACATTACTACAGATGTCTGGCTTTGGACCCACCAGGCACTCAGCCCGGACTTTGCATGTGCATTGGATACATAGCCCAACTGGCCCGGCTCCCCTGCCGGCCACTCGACTGACGGTCCACTTGACGAATGAACCCAAACGTTACTTGGAAAGACATCCCATCAGACAAGGAGACTCCCAAACTGTGGCTCCCCACACCACTTAGAGTCTGCGACTCCTAGAGAGATTTGTTTTCGTACTTCCAATCGAAACTCCCATCAAACAAGGAGTAATTTTCCCATCCTGTGGCTCCCCACACCACTTAGAGTCTGCGACTCCTAGAGAGATTTTCAAGTTGCGACCCACGTCTGGGTACCCACCCCATCACTGGCCAAGTGCATGAGGCAAGTAGCAAAAACACAGAAGAAATCCGTAGAGGTGGACCTGGTTACTACCACCTCCAGCTCCCACAGTCCATACCTGGCCATTTCTCTGGATACACACAGAAAACTTTAGACTTTAAAATGTAGATTGAACGGTGGATGACCTGAAGCACCCCCTCTACAGCGAACTTTAAATCCATTTAAAACTTTAAACTGTTTGACTGCTCTATTTGTTTGTCCTAGTTGACATAGTCCTCCCAAATAGCAGTCCACATTCATTTCCCAACTGAAGAAAAGAAGTTGTTTGCCCCTTCAAATGGAGCCAAACACTCACCCATTCGTTGCAGGTGCCCCACAAGCGAAGTACTGTAACCTTTGCTGTTATACAAGAACAGACAAAACAAAATCAGGCAGCTTCCTTCCATGGTGGGAGAAGGGGATTGCCCCTGGAACCCACAGAGAACTTTTCCTCCCCCCCCAGAGGGACGGGGGCACTGAGACCGGGGGAGCGGTCTCCACCACTTTAAAAAAGGTAAACACAGGAACACTTCCTTTTTCTTAGTGAGAGATAAAACAGCAGACTGATGCTTCCTTCTTGCTTAAGGACAAACGGAAGACTGACTTTGAATTTCCCAAAGTTCTAAACTTCACTTCCTGAGCTGGAGATTCCAAAGTGTCTCATGCAGCTGCGACAGTTCTATAGTGATGTCATCTCTCAAGTCTCAGCTGTGACTGAGGACAGAGTGAGACAGTGTGAAACCCATTTAACTGGAGTTTCACAAGCTGCCTTCCCTGCCTACCACTAGGTCTTACTGGGATTCTAGCAACCCCGGGTAACAAAGGGGTTACAGTTTGCTATTGTGGTACCAGAAAAAAAAAAGAGAAGGAATCGGAGCCTACTCTTTGCTTTCCTTAACACAGTTTTTTTTTTTTTGGGGGGGGGGCGCATTACCAGAGCTTTTGTGGTGGTTATAAATGGCTCTCCTGAGCCCTGCGACTTCTCACCATTGTTCTGAGCCCTGGCCATTGGGCTCGCACTGTGATGTCTCATTTGAGGCTTCTCCGAGTCTCAGCGCATCTATTTCGTGCTTTTGTGCTTGGGCTTGCTCCCCTGACTTGCTGACGTCACGTGCAGCATCATGACATCACGCACGAGCACATTCGTGTACGCCAGCAGTCTTAAGAGTGCTAGACGCAGCAACTGTGTGTTCCTGCTAGCTTAGCAATGCTAGCTGAGCATGATCGTTCATACTACAGCCTTTGGAGTTTGTAAGCTGGTACAAACGCTTTTGCTTGTGTTTCCCCGCATGGGGTGGTGGTGATCATGGCAGTGTTCCTTCATTTATACACAAATAATAAAAGGCAAATCCAGACAGTTTGTTTAGTTTTATTCTTAGTTTTGGGTATCTGTTGGATTGTTTTGGCATCATGGCTTATCGGAGACCTCTAGTGTTCAAACAACGTACTGTAAGTCCTGCAAAAGAGTAATGGGATCATCTCTGTTTAGTTCCTATTGCCCCCATTGTGTTACTCAAGCTAATATGTCTCTTACAGTTTCCCCCACTTGGAACAACGAGTTGGAGGGGATGCACCTGGTGTACCAGCTGGCAGTGGCAAAGTAGAATTGCATAAATCTTTGTGGTTGCTCTTAGGTGAGCTTTTGAGCCCTGATGTTCTGCAGGACATCCCTTTAGACACACCTGACCCCATGCCGGGCCCAGCAGGTCGGGGGGCCCCACACAGGCATGTCCAGATGCACTGGCATAGAAGTCTGCCAATATGGATCTGCAGGCAGACCCTGACCTTGACCATACAGAGGTTCAGGACGAGGATGTTGGGGAAAATTCTGACCCAAAGAAGTTACTTGATAATGATGAGGACGAAGCCTCTGAGGAGGAAGAAGGGGAGTGGGCATAGCTGAAGAGGAGGATTCCTATCCCTCCTCTGTTTGATACCAAATCTTTGTCCTGTCAGATAACTGAGGCTTGTAGTACATTGCAGCTGAGGGGGGTGCAGTCCACGGAGGCCTTAGATGTGAATCCTACCCTGTCCACGTCCTCCTCCGCTCCAAATTGTTTTCCAGACTTTATTCACTGTGACCAGATTATTGAACAAGAATAACTGGGTTCAGACCAATGAAACTATTTGCCAAAACCCAAGGTAAGGTGTTTCCCCGTTATGGAGGGAAAATACCCACATGTGGGAAACCCTCCCCTGGCTGATAAAGCTGCACATAATTCCGTAAGGCACATGACTATCTCAGTTGAATGGCCTTTGGCCTTAGTGGATACGCATGACAAGTGGATGAATCATGCAGAAGTGCCTTCGCCTCTAGTGGCTCAAACCTCCACACCTCCTATGCCTTCTTTATTGTTGCCAGAGCTTTACACTTGTGAGTTACAATGCTGGGTGGCGTTGTTTCCCTGGATTCTGATGGGGTGAGCATTTTGCAGTTGGTATACATAACCTCCATCTTTCTAGGGTATGCCACGGTGGAGAACTTGGGCATGTCAGCTCGCTCCACTTATTGCATTGTGTCCGCCATGCGAGGAATGTGGATATGGCATTGGGTCGCTGACCAGGTGTCGAAGACCAAGTTGTTTAACTTGGCCTTTGATGAAGGCTTATTGTTTGTTTGGTTCAAGCCTGGATGATCTTTTTAAGGGTATCCTGTATAAAAAGGGCCACCTTCCGGTGTCAAAGTAACAGCAAAGAACCAGCTCAGCTTTGAAAAGTTAAGGAGGTGGCCGACAGGCAGTATTGGGGGCCGGGGGGAGTTGTCCGTCTTGAAACTTCAGGAACCAGAGGAGTGAAGGATCCTACTTTGGATTCAAAGGCAATAGTAGCCCTTGCCCGAAAATGCAATGGTCCAGGGGGAAGAGGTGGCTACTCACAGTGACGGTACGCAGGCCCATCTCTGCCTCCCTCCCTTCCCTTGATGGAAGACTGCACAATTGTTACACAAGGTGGGTCCAGATAACATCAGATGCTTGGAGATTCTGACTTTAGGTTATGCAGTAGAGTTTTTGAAGCAACGTTTTCTGCTGTCTCCTGTACCAAAGGACCCCATGAAGAGACAAGCAGTATTGCAGACATTGAATCACCTCACACAGATTGGGGTGATTGTTCAGGTGCCTCCCAGCAAACAAGGCCAGGGATTCTACTCGATTTATTTTGTGTTTCTCAAGAAGTCTGGGGAGGGGTTAGACCTATTCTGGATCTGAAACACCTAAACAACATTGTGCGCCACACAACCTTCAAGATGGAGTCTCTATGATCAATCATCCAGGCTGTCCAGCTGGGAGATTATTTAGCACCCATAGACTGGAGGGATTCGTATCTTCATATTTCCATCTGGCAGTCTCATCAGAGTTTCCTCAGGTTCATGGTTCTGGGGCAACACTTTCAGTACAGGGCACTCCCATTTGGGCTGGCAACAACCTCCAGAGTGTTCTCAGAGGTGATCATAGTCCTGGTGGCTCAGCTTTGATAGGAGGGACATCCTGTCTGTCCTCACCTGGACGCCTTGGTCATTCGTTCAAGCGCCAGCTGCTCCACTGGCAAGAAAATCAGTGACTAGGACTCCGGAGGTTATGGAGTCTCATGGCTGGGTAGTAAATTGAGAGAAAAGCTCTCTCAAGCCATCACAGACTCTGGAGCACCTGGGAGTAGTATTCAAGACAGTTGAGGGGAAGTCTTCTCGGCAGCCAGGAAGGAGACCTTGTTGAGAGAGGTTCAGTGGCTGAGGAGCCAGTCGTCAGCTTCAGCTCACAGCCTACTGCGGATTCTGGGCCTCATGATGGTGAAAATTGAACTGGTTCTGTGGGCTCACTGTCACATGCTACCCCCCGCAGATTGAGTTGTTGTCAGCCTGGGATCCAACCTTGGAGAACTGTCAGGTCAGGATTCCAATTTCCCCACTCCTGTGGCAGTCCCTGAGTCAGTGGGTGAGTTTAGAGAATCTGAGCAAAGGGTCTCTCATGGAAGTCCCTCCAGAGTAGATTTTGACAACTGGTGCCAGTCTGTCGAGCTGGGGGACAGTGGTGGACCACCATTGCTATTCATGGGGACTTTGTCTGCACAGGAACAACACCTATACATCAACATCCTGGAGATGATGGCTGTGCATATTGCTGTCCTGTATTTTCAAAATCGAGTGCAGTCAAGAGCTATGAAAATAAGGTCAGGCAACACTATAACGGTGATGCTTGTACAAACTCAAGGGGGCACAAAGAGCAGAGAGATGCTAAAAGAAGCAACCAGTCTTCTGCTGTGAACAGAAGAGAACCTTTTCCTCTGTCAACAGTTCATTTGGTGGGAGAGGTGAACATTCAGGCCCATTGGCTAAGCCAAAACAACAAAGTCAGAGTACACCCTGACCTCCCCTCCCCCGGGTGTAAATGTAACAATAAACATATTTTTTCAGCCTGGATTGGCAGCTTCAAATTTCAAATGAGTAAATTGCCAATCCAGGCTGAAAAAACATGTTTATTGTTACATTTACCTCGGGGGAGGGGGGGCGGAGGGTCATTTTTGTTGATGCATGCCATATACAACAGTACCCCTCATTTAGAATCACATTTATAGTTTGTGAATGAGCAAGGGTGAGCAATTAACATAGGAAATTATTGGCTAAGCTGCAAGAATGTCAACTCAGGGGAGTGGATGCTGAACCTGGAGGTGTTCGACCTTCTGTGCAAAAGATTCGGTCATCCACAGATCGACCTGTTTACCTCCAGCCAGAATGCTCAAATGCAGTGGTTCTTCAGCCGCACAGGTTTTGGAAGTGGACGCTGTGTCACAGTTGAAGAATTTCGGCACAGCGTATACCTTCTCTCCTCTGCTGCTCCTTCCAAAGGTTGTATACAAAATAAAGCACTCAAGAAGAAGCTTTCTTCTGATAGCTCCAGAGTGGCCCAGAAGGCTCAACACCCACTGTTTCAACTCCCAATACGGGGGGACCATCTCTCCCATTCTGCATCCAAATTTGGGAGCAATGCAGCTCGCAGTCTGGCTCCTGAAAGGAGAAGACTCCTTAAACAGGGTTTTTCTAAAAAGGTGGTGAACACCCTGATGGCTGCCAGAAAGAATTCCACGTTGGCAGCTTATGCTCGCGTATGGACCTCTTTTTCAGCCTGTGCCAGAGAGAAAAATGTCTGGCCTTCTAAAGCCATGGTTCCATAGATTTTGGACTTTCTTCAGGAAGGAGTGGAAAAAGGTTTGGCCTTCAGTACCTTGAAAAGTCGGGTGTTGGTCCTTGGAGCCTCATTGGGCTCGTTCTTAGGGACTAACCAGGAGGATATTCATATTCTGCAAGCTGTGAGCAGGAGCCAACTTCAGTTCTGAACCCCTGTTCCTGCATGGGATTGAATGTGGTATTGAATGCTCTTTGTAAAGAACCCTTTAAACCGCTTTTGTTAGTACCATTGGACATGTTCTCCTACAAGGTGTGCTTTTTAATTGTTATGTGTTCAGCCAGGAGGATTGGCTAACTCCCAGCCTTGTCTCACAAAGAACCTTATCTCGTTATGCATAAGGACAAGGTGGTTCTGAGAATTGTCCCATCTTTCATTCTAAAGGTTTCTACAGCTTTTCACGTGAACCAGGAAATCTGTCATCTGTCCTTCTGCCCCAAACAAACTCACCCAAAACAGAAAGAGTTGAACAAGTTGGATTTACACAGTACAGTCAGGATATACCTTAGACGGACTGCAGAGTTAAGGAAATCGGATAGATTGTTCATACTTTTCGGAGCAGCTGAAAATGGATAAAAAGCCTCCAAGGCCACCCTGGTAAGGTGGGTGATGGCATGCAATTTTTTATTTTAGTCTTTGGTAACCGGGTAAGGCTCACTAGTCACAAGTGCCTGTTTTTAGGGGTGACCTGGGAGCACTGGGCAGTTAAGTGACTTGCTCAGAGTCACACAGTATGCAGGTGGAGGTTGTGAGAATCAAACCCAGGTCTGGTCTGCTGGATGTACCTAGCTCGTTCACAGCTCGTTACTCTACCCTCTAGGCTATACTGCCAGCCCAAAATATCAGGGAGATGAGGAAGCCCTCGCCTGTCATAAATTTTACACTTCAAAGGAAAAGTGCTTTAGGTTCCAGGAAACTGTCATGGTATATGTACATTAGGTTAGCGGACAGGATATTGGAATTGTAAGAGAATCTAACTAATAAATAATATGGTTTACTTAAAACCTGGGAAACAGCATGAGAGACCCCTGCTGGCCTAAAATGAGAAGGCCACCAGCTATAAACCAGAGCGGGGGTGGGGTTACAGACTGCCAGAGGGACTATATATATATATACCCCTGCAGGCAGAAGGTCATGGCAATGCATTTTGGACACTCTTCCTGTCACACACCAAGCAAGACTGCCACAAGAGAAGACAGACTAGGAACCAGTGAATGCTATGGAAAGACTAAAAATTTTGCAAACTTCATTTGTTTTCTGGACTTCTGATTTCCCACAAAACAGGTAGAAAATAGACAGTTAAAATTTTTACAGTGTGTGCTTTTGCATGTATATTTCCACCTTTATTTTTGTTATTCTGTAACCACTTTTCTAAATCTTTTGTTTGTAAAGTTTGTATGATAATCATTTAGATTTAGTAAAAGCATTTTGCTTTTAAAACTGCCTGTCAGTGATTTTGTGTGTGTAAAAGTAAAACGGTTTATTCAATTCTGAGACCAACCTGGTTAGTGCAAGGGATTACCATTCGCTGCCAAGTGTAGGATCCTGAAAAGGGAATATCTGGGTGCCTTAAATAGGGGAGAATACACAGGTCTTGGGAGGAGTCAGTAAGGGGGAATTGGGTGCTGCACACCCCATGGGAGAGAACACAATCTGGTTTATGAGGGCAAATCCCGAAGAGCTTGTAATGCCTGGATATCTCTCCCCCCCCCTTCCAGTACAGCCACCGAGGAGAGTTCTCACCTGGCTACAGACTTGAGACTGTACTTTGCCCTTACCCAGAATAGAGGAGGAGCCCTGGGACCTCGTGGTGGGTGTTCAGTCGGGAGCTCAGCGAGCACTGTAGAAGGACACATGGAGGATATTCCTGTTCCCTCCCCCCCGTCATGGCTTGCACTTGGGAGTGGGCACTGTGGGCTCAGTGGACCTGGTCCCGAGGAGGGGGTTTGTGACAGATCTCTAGTGACAAGACAAACAGTATAATCTATATGGATCTACTGACACATACTTGTGGGCACTGCATGGACAAAAGTGACTGGGGAGTTGCTGCTGTCAGGAATGTTCATGTGCCCAGGATACTATGCTGATCACAGCCTTGGGCCGTGCCATTTCCCTTAGTAGGGGTGCATATTACCCATTTGTTCTGAGTACCCATTGACAATGTTGGCGCTAACAGAAAAGGAAATTACAGTATGAAGAAATTTCTTCTTTTGACAGTGTAAAACACTAAAATAAAATCATCTCTTATTTATGCTGCAGAGATTTGGACAGAACCCAATTCTTTGCTATTAGACAGTATTTTATGCCAGTTATTTCGCCATATTCTTTGAGTTGCAAGCTTCATAAAATCCTCCTTGTTGCAAGCAGAATTGGGACAGCAATCCATCAGAGCATTCATTAACAAAAAAATAGCTACATTTTTAATAGAGGCTTATAGTACAGCCTTCCTGAGTATCCTCTTCCATGCCTCAGTTTGGAGGAACAAATCAATTTATTCACACCAGGCTTTATTTTTCCAGCTATTTCCTTTATTAAGAATATTATTTTTCTGGTGGGACTTCACACTGTTCTTGCTGATGCACTCAGGTTGTCGAGGGAGGAGGTAAAAAGGCAAATTAAAACTAAATTTATTGATAAAGATAAATAGGATGATAGGAATTAAATTTTGGATGCAAAATTACGTTCTTGGTATACTGTTATTTAGACTTCTCATAATAAAGGTATTTGAAGCTTATTACAAATCCTAAAGGTAGAGCTCTGTTGGCCAGGTTTAGAATGGAGGTACACAGAAGTAATGTAGACAAGAGCAAAACAGTATTCCTTCACCCTTATGCAAATGTAATTACAGTGAAAATGATTTGAAACATCTAATTGTAATATGCCTGCTATTCAAGGACGCTAGGGGAAAATGGCTAGGGGGTTTCATCTCAGAGATGCATATGACGTGGGAAGAAACTTTATTTTTTTGTTTGTTTTAATTCATCAGATGTCAGTTGTCTGCGTGCACTAATTACATTTTTACAAAGAGTTCACTTTTGATAAATTTATAGTGTTGGAAGGTATATTTGTTGTACCCAGAGTATATCACTAAGTATAAAGATTAAGACTTCTTGGGGTGGAGGTAACAGGCGCAAACCCAATCTGTTGTTTTATGAATTTTACATTTTTTGATGTCTTTCTTGCTCTGTAAATTTGTAGTACAGCAACTGAATGACTAGCTTGTATTTTATGCACCCAGTGAAATATTTATTTTTGTTATATACTTTCTTATACTTATTAGTGAAACTTGTAAAAAAAAAAAATGACTGAACATTACATTGCTATTGTAATATGTGATTACTTTTGTAAAGACCTTTTGGTCGAACAAATAAAACATATGACTGAAATACATCATGGACTCCTCAGTGCATTTCATGCTAACAGATGCTTTGGCAAAGGTATGCCCTCTTATTGCACGAGACCAATATTTAAACAGTGAAATTAAAGGCACAGTGCAGATTAAAATGGAGAGCAGTTCCAGAAATCACTTTGGAGACGTGCTTATGTTAGAAAACTGTTCAAAACAGATATTAAAATAGCCACTTGCTGCTTTATCATGCTACTTATTCCTAGTAAATTTCATTATTATGAATTCATACATCATATATAGTCACTAAAAATACGACCAACAGTTTAATCTGGTTCTGTAAATCAGTTTACATCTCTACAAATATTCCCCTTCTCTTGGCCCCAGGTCACACCTGGAAATGAGCCACAGCTCAGTGTGCCTCTCCCAGTCAGAGACTTTCAAACAAATGAATAAAATAAAAAAATATTATCCAGGCTGTATGCACCACTTAAACAGAGCAAGTAACAGCATTTGGACTGTACATACTGAAGAATGGATGCACAACACAACTGCCCACAAGAAGGTACCAGATCCAGAAACCAAGGAAAAATATGAATTCCGCACAGGATAGTTTAATTTATAAAATTAGACTTAAGTTGAAAAAAAAAATTTGTAAGTGTCCCTTGCCAAAGCTGTTGCGGAAGCAATCAAGTACAACAAAAAATACATGTAATGAGCTGCAATTTTACTAAAATCAAACGAGATGGAACAAAGCTCTAATATGCTGCTTGCTGTCGAAAAAGTGTGCTAGTACGTGGGCCACATTCTCTCAGAAATTAGTATCTCTGGCCAGCTGCACAAGACAAAACATTAATACACAACAAAGAATTTTGGAAAATGCCTCTTTAGTAGTGCAGGATCCAAAACACATGAAACCAAGATCTCACTTCGAGATAGAGCTCTTGCAGCAGGTAATAACTGTTGGGACCGTGCCTCCAGGCACTAGAACCCCACGGATAAATTCTAGCTAGCAGTCTAAGACAGGGGACCGCCCCCGATGTCGGCTCCACCCTCAACATCATCCTCGGTATATAGGAGGTGGTCCCCGGTGCCACCCCAGTTCTTCTCCCGCCGTCCACCCTGCATTTCGACTCCACAGACATCTCCTGCTACTGTCAACCACCATTTTTTCTCAACACTCTGCGCAGAGTTCAGTTCTTTGAGTTTCTCAATCGCCTCTTTATGTCTACCAAGTCTACCACTTATACACTGCAGTGTAAGGCAAAGTGTGCATGCAGCAAACAAATTCTGGCCAAAGACGGCCATTCGTCTTGCCTCCTGTGCCTGGGACAACTGTCCGCACTGCCTCAGCTTTAACAAGCACACCCGCATTCTCCGCCTGAAGACACTTAAGGCTGGCCTGCTGGAACAACAACTGGCCGCAAAGAAAAAAAAATGCACTTTGGGCACAGCTCTTCTTCTTCGTCCGCCCACGACACCTCCCCCAAGGAGAAGAAGCACTCAGGGATGCATCACAGGACAGACAAGAACAGACCACTGTCAGACTCATGGTCCCGTTCCCTGCACAAGAGCTCCAAGGCTTCCACCTGGAGGTTGGATTCTGCCCCCGAGGTTGCTAGCCCTTACAGGGATTTCGACCACTAAACTCTCTGCCTCTACCCAGGCGTCAGGCGGAGGTTCAGGGCAAGGGCCTTCCCAGGCTCTTTCTTCAGTGTCACTGGCCATCAGACCCCACAAACAAACACTAGGGTCTAGGCCTGAGGACTTGGCTTCTTCTACTTCTGCTTCGGGCATCTGTATGGGCACCGCTGTCATTAAGACCTCGTCCTCTGATTTGTCAGCCAAGACTGATGACCACGACAGGCGCCAGGGTCACGAGCACATCAAGGAAGTGCCCTCCATGCCTAAACTGTCGTTGGCCGTCCCTCAGACCAATGACAGCCCCTGGCATTGTCTGCTCCACCCCTCTGGAGTCAGACCAGACGTCAGTCTCCAAGCCGTCATCAGCCCTGCTAGGGCAGAATGGGCCTCCGCCAGAGGACCTGACGACCGCTGACCTGACGCTTGGTCCCACCAAGCCTGTGTCCACAGGGCTTCACACCCAGTCATCAGTCAAATCCAGTGCGTCTGACACTCAGACAGAGGATCAGATGTGAGGTAATTTGCCTGTCGGCAGCCTGAAGCCAGAACCCCCTCAAGTGCCAGGCTCGGCACCAACCCCTTTGGGGCTTGCTAAACCACCATCAAACTAGCTGTTAGGCTCAGTAGTCCCTTTAGCGGAAGTAGGAGCACTCTTTTACAGCTGGTGGAACACCATTAAGAGTGACCTACTACCCAAGCCTGAACCCTCGGGAGCAGCAACGATTGTTTCACAGCTACAGCCGACGCCTTCCTGCAGGTCTCTGTTGCCAAGCCCGATGCCAGACCGTCCGACTCCTAGTGGCTCATACCAGGGCTCCGACGGACGTCTTAGATGCAGACATCACCCGTCCTCAAGGTCTTCCTCCCGCATGCAGACTAGGTCTAATGACCATCGCTCCCGAGGGTGGAGCAGGTCAAGCGGACATCGCTGCCGACGTCAGAGTAGGTCCACTGACCGTCATTCCGAACCATCGGGTGACTACAGCGGTTCCTCCTCGCCCTATGACTACTCAGAGGATGACCTCCCTCTGCCTTCACCGGATCTGAGAAAGGATTCACACAGGTCTCCACCTGATGATCCACCTTCCTTGAGGTTATGAGGCCTCAACTAGTGGGAAACGGAAGAACTGGACCTGGAAAGGAGATGCTTGGCTAAGTTTTTGGAGGCTACTGACCCAAAGCTGCTAGTCATTCCCCCCATTGGTGGAGCCATTCCAGGATGTAACAAAACTGGCATGGAAGCATCCTTCTGCAGTGCCCAAAAAGGCTGACCGCCTATACAGGACCCCCAGAAACGAGCCCCACCTTGGTGAACAGCCCAAAGCGGACCCCATAGTCCTTACAGTGGCTCATGGCAGGTCACAATAGCCTAAGCATACCAGCTCCCAGCCACCAGATAAGGAATCAGAAAAGATTGACCAGTTTGGGCAGAAGGTATACATCTCCTTCACCTGTAGTATCAGGTCTCTGAATTTCTTAGCACATATGGTCATGTACCAGAAGTGCCCGTGGCAGAAAGCTGTGGACCTAACCAAGACACAGCGAGATTCTCCCAACAAGTCAGAGCTTCTGGCAGTCCTGCAATCTGGGACAGATGTGGGCAAACATGTCCTCAGATGCTCATACGATGCGGCAGATACAGCAGCCAGGGCCGCAACCTCGGGAGTATGCGTCAGGCGACACTTGTGGCTTCGAGTGTCTGGGTTCCAGCAGGACCTGCAGGACACTGTCTTGGACCTGCCATTTCAGGGCCCTGTGCTCTTTGGCTAAGAGCCTAAGAAGATCATCACTGGCCTACAGGACTCTGGGAAAGCTGTCTCCGAAGTACACTAGATGTACAAGTCGGAACCTTATCCTCCTAGGCGCCGTCCCTTTCGGAGGCACCAGGGCAGCAAGCAAAGAGACAGCAGTAACGAGCAATTAGACCAGGGGGTCTTGGACTCAGACAGAATGCTCTTTACATATAAACATTCTGGAGATGAGGGCTGTGCTGCATGCCTTAGAGGCGTTCCAGGATGACCTCCATCCAGGCCCAGTCCTAGTCTAGATGGACAACATGCCCATGCTTTTCTATCTCAGCAAGCAGGGGGGAACGTGTTCATATCCCCTATGCAGAGAAGTCGTGAGGGTCTGGTACGGGGCAGTAGATCACAGCCTGGAACTGTTCGCGCTACATGTCCCAGGTCTTCAAAACACCTTATCAGACAGCCTCAGTCGCTCGCAATCCCAAGCTCACGAATGGGAACTGCTTCAAGAGGTAGTAGACGACCTATTAGAAATATGGGGGACTCCAGAGATAGACCTCTTTGCGTCCCCACTCATTGCCAAACTGCCTAATTTCTACTTGCTAGAGTCAGAGCCTGCTGTTTTTTGGTGAGATGCGTTGTCCCTCTATTGGACCCGGAGGTTTCTCTATGCCTTTCTGCCCTTCCCCCCTTCTGCAGCGAGTCCTCCTCAAGCTACACTTGGAACCAGCAACCATGATTCTGGTAGCTCCCTTCTGGGCCAGACAGATTTGGTTCCTGCTTCTACAACAGCTGGCGGTAGAACCTCCAGTTCCGCTTCCTCTGACCTCTCAGTTGCTATCCCAAGACCAGGGCTGTCTGATTCACCCCAACCTCAAGTCTCTGCACCTATATGCATGGCTTCTGCAGACGGGGTGTCCAAGAGGGTAGCCAAGGTGTTAGTGGCTGCAAGAAAACAGTCTACTAGGGCTACATACGCCATGAAGTGGAAGCGGTTCAGCCTATGGGCTGCTGCCCGTGACATAGACCCGTTCTCGTGCGAGGTGAACTGGGTGCTGGAGTATCTCTTGTTCCTGTCTGATTTAGGTCACAGCTACTCATCCATAAAGGTACATCTCTCGGCTATCTCAGCCTATCATGTACTGGTGGATGACAGGACCTTGGCCCGCAGCTGGATCTGTCACGTACCTTCCTGGGAGGTATCCTGCACATCAAGCCTCCCATTCAGGCCCCGGTTCCCCCATGGGATCTGCTGTTTATGCTGGAGAAGTTAACATTGCCCCCTTTGAACCAGATGCAAATTGCAAGCTTCACTTTCTCGCTTGGAAAGCGTTATTTTTAGTTGCTATTACCTCGGCCTGGAGGATTTCCGAGCTCCAGGCTCTCATGTGCAAGGAG
Source organism: Neoceratodus forsteri (assembly GCA_016271365.2). Classification (NCBI taxonomy): domain Eukaryota; kingdom Metazoa; phylum Chordata; order Ceratodontiformes; family Ceratodontidae; genus Neoceratodus; species Neoceratodus forsteri. The sequence goes on along the minus strand of CM057456.1, from coordinate 760,500,688 downwards.
CCATATTTGATTTTTCATAGGGACAGGGAGTCCCTTCACACAAACCCTAAGTTTATCCCAAAGGTGGTGTCGGAGTTTACTCTCAACCAAGACATTAACCTGCCTGTCTACTACCCTGAATACTCTAACAAAGGGGAGGCATTGTTACATTCTCTAGCTGTACATAGAATCCTTAGGTATTATGTTGACCGTACACGGTCCATAAGGAAGTTAGACCAATTGTTTGTGTCTTTTGTCCAACGGATGTTAGGGGCACCAGTTACCAGACTATGTCCAAGTGGCTAGTCAACTGCATTGTTTTCTGCCATGAAAAGTATGGTAAACCCCAGACTTCCGGTTGGGACATGGCGGTGTGAACACGCTAGGGCTCGGGCTCCTCTAAAACCTCAACCCAGAACAGCAGTTTTTCCTCAACTAAATAAACAAAGTTAATCGAAAGTCATTACCTAAGAAGACTCGATCGAAGTAGAAATCTATAACTTTTAAAAAGAACGTCAAACGAGGAAATGGCACGCTTAGAGAAGAACCGCTTCCACCCACTACAGGAGCTCCAGGATACCGACGAAAGCGGCCTGCTAGACACTGAATCTACCTCTACATCTTCCCAACCACCAGAACCGAAACTTGGGAAAAGAGGAGATAATCACAATAATAAAAAGAAATCATCATCAGATAGTGTATCTACCGAAACAATATTGCAAGCTATTACCAAATTTCGAACAGAAATGAGAGACGCTTTAAAAGAGATACGCACTGATTTGGGAGAGCTCCAGAGTAGAGTAAGCGAGACGGAGACGCAGACAGCAGAGAACTCACGCAAAATATGTGAATTAGAGAAAGTAATACATACAATCGTAGAGGAACAGCTATATCAATCAATGCGACAAGAAGATATGGAAAACAGAGGGAGAAGGAAAAACATTTGTTTATATGGCATACCAGAGGGAGAAGAGGGAAATGATCCTGTGGCTTTTGAGGATTACTTTCTACGCCTGACCCTGGATCTGGGCCCAGAAATGCAGATCGATATAGAAAGGGCTCATCGCGCATTGGGACTTCGTCCATCAAAACCGATGCTAGACCCAGATCCTTTGTAATCAGATTTAACAGTTTCTATCAGAAAGACCAAATCCTTTCTAAGGCGTGGCGCAAGCAAAAAGTTATGTTGGGGAAACACCGAATTATGTTTGACAATGACTATGCACCAGCCACACAACGCCTAAGACGAGAATATTCATCTCTGTTCCCTCTACTGCGAGCTTCAAACTCCCTATCCTGTGAAATTAACAGTACTATTACAAAATGGCCCTATTACATATAATTCAGCACCAGAGGCAAAAAGTGACTTAATTCAGAGGGGCATAATCTCTAAAGCTGATCCAAAGCTGCAAATAAAGAGCTTGCAATTACAATCGGGTTCTCCCACACGAGAGATGAGTGGAGAGGTCAGTGCTGAGCGAGGTTTACAGACTTTACTAGACAAGATAAGGGTATTGAGAAACCCCACTTTACAACCCTCTTGAGAACTTTGGTTAACATTCTATTAAATAGAGGAGTGCTTGGAGGCAGTTTTAAAATGGAAAGACTGATTGAAGTGAGACTGATACCAGGAGATACAGTTAAACGGCCATCAAAAGAACCAGAGAAACAAGAAAACTGCAAAATATGAAGTAGGAGAATGTTCGCCCTATTCTGGCCTTCCTTTAGACTGTGGAGTTATCTGTTGTTTCTCATTCTGAGCCCTCCCCATCTCCACTGTTGGGGGGAGTCTACCCACTCGACTGGAAGCAAAATAAGAACAGTACCTGGAGAATTAACAAGTTATAATTTAATATTTACACAGGAAAATCGAGTACAGAGACATAGTCGTCTCCTTTTTTCGAACTTTCGATTCTTTAATCACTGTGTACATTCTTATGAAACCATAATCCAGAAATCCTTCTGGAACAGGGAAGAATGGAAGAACAAGCCGACTTTCAAAGGCGGAGACCAGAATATTTCAATACCTAAGTGACTTTACAAGGGAAAGAGCACAACATGCAAGGGGGGGGAGGAGGAGAGGGAGAGGGGGGTGGAAGGTGGGAAGGGAGGGAGAAAGGATAAGGAGAGAAGCAGGAAAAGAGAAGGAGAATAACAAATAGGGGGTGGGTGTGTGTGTGTGTGTTTTTTTTTTTCTCTCCTCCTCTCTGAGTATGGATTAACCAAGACGGAGGTAAAGAGGAGCCCCTACCTTTTGAAAAAAGAAAGACAGAAAATGCTTGGTACAGGCTAACACCCAGTCCCACCATATAAGTGCTAGTGATTGATAGAAACTAGCCTCTGGAGAGGGAGTTCCCTCTCAAGTGGGTATAGATCCACTTTTGTGGAGCACCCCCCACTTACCCAGGAGATAAAAGAGAGAAAGGTATTTCTACCTTTCCCCATCTCCATCTTTTTTTTTTTTTCTCCTTGGGACCCGGGATGGAGATGAAAATATTTCCCCCATTAGTGGAAGACCATTTGTATATATGTAACCCCTAGATGGCGCTATCCCAGGGGCTACTACCCCTGCCTGATTTGCCACTAACAGGTTGAGGGGCCTGGATCCAATGGTGGGTGCCTCCACCCAGAGGTCAGGGTTTGCAATAGTTAAACTAACTTGGTCACAGCCCTCTGGGACACTGCAACCCCCCTTTCTTCCCACTAGTGGCCCACACAATATATCAGAATTACCTTCACAGTATACACTTACCCCCAGGTCTGGTTCCGCACTGGGACCTCCTGTGAAATGAGATACAGTGCAACAATCACAGTACAGTACTTTAACATAGACAAATACCTCAGGCAGTATAACTTTGCTGAAACAAGCAGCTCTGATTTATTTAGGGGATATAACAAGGACAGGGGAAATCAGGTTAATTAGCTTATCACTCTAATAATCTATTTATGGCTCTGTGCACAGGCCTATCCCTATCAGTTACTGTCCCTGGGTACCCAAGCCCTAGTGGCTAGTCCAAACCGTGGCAGCTGGTAGGGGCCCTTTCACACAGAGAAAAGGAGAATTAAACAGTCAGCAGTACAGTAATTCCATTTGGATTTAATGTGGCAATTCAACAGGGAGCAACCCTGAATTAGTACTCACGACCTCCAAATAAGATAGGGTCCTTCAATGTCAGCAGGGCTCACTTGAGGTACACAAACCTCTTCACACATCCATATAAAAGAAAGTACTATACCAGGCAGGCTGCATCTGTATCCCGATCGCAATTACTGCACAATACCCGGAGAACACACAGCAGATTCAGTTCCTGACAGACCAGTACAATTTCAGCAATTCTTCCAGTCTTCTACAGGGTGAGCCTGGTTTCTACTCTTCAGAGATCCTTTGATTCTTTTCACAGGACGGATTCAGTCCTAACAAGCTGTTACACAAGCTGCAGACCGAACTCTGGGCCTTACACACGCTTTTTTGACTAAAACTGCACACTGAAAAGCACAGGGCTCCTTCCTTCTTCACTGCCAAAGCTCAACTGAACTCCAACCGACAAAAACTGGCACTTCCTTTGAGTTCCTCCCAGTTCTTGACTGGATTGGCTGTCACCACAATAGACTGCTGCTGTTGGTCCAAAAAGGCACTGAAGTCTAAACTACATCTCCCAGAGTCACTGCCCATACAATCCTCTTGTGGCTGGCTCAGATTATGAGTCCAAGTTCTGATTCGTCCAAGGCACCATTTTAGAGCTAGCTTACCCCACACTGATTGGTCCAGTTCAGCAGTTCAAAACTAGAATGGGGAACTAGCAGACACAGTTCTGACTGCAAAGAAAGCAGGTTAGACAAACTGTAATTTCATTATTACTCTAAATAATTTCTGGTAAACAGTTACATCTTTCAGATAGGTTCCCTTTGCACCCTAGTGACTGCAAAATTAAGTGAATTGGCAGCAGCTCGAGTGGTACTCAGAGAAGCACACAGTCCCCCATACAACTAATTATGTCTGCAAGCAGACAGCTCTTAAAGAGACAGTACCAGAGGCTCTAAAACACTCACTGATAAATGGCTTAAATGCCAAACACCATTCAGGCTTGGAGCATTCAAGCAAGCTCCTGGAAGTCTTTGGGAACCCCCATTTGCAGGGGGTTACACCCTTCCTGGTTTGGGAAAGCTTGACGTCTGCCACAAGCAAGTACCCCATAAGTTTTAACTGCAACCATATACATTTGCATTAGGCTCACACATGTAATCATCAGTCAATATATCATTTTACAAGAACACATTTCTGAAACATTGCAGTACGTCACTCTTACACAGTATTACATACACATTGTACCATAACTCAGTTATTACCTCTTGTACATGAAACCTGAAGAGAGGGGCCCTTCCTATCAGTTACCTTGGGGCTGGATGGGGCAAGGGCACCATACTTAGAGGGCAACACAAGTAACTTGAGTTAGCACTGATGCTCAGTTTGGGCAATGAGCCTCGGGACACATACACTCCTTTATGGACAACATTGAGAGGCAAATCCACAGGCCTCCCAAGTGAATCATAACTGAGGTGCACCACAGGCTTTACAGCTCGACCAGTCTTTCTAGGGGAACTGTTACAGTCTCTGCACTCTGAGCCTCATTTTCAGCATTGTCCACACTTGTCAGGAGTCTCCATGGGGGTAGAGAGGCTAGAACTTGGGCACTTTCAGCTCCAGGAGTTACAGTTTCTGAGTCCACAACATTTGGCTCATGATGGAGAGCTTTCTGACACTGGCAGTGGACTGTCAGGGCACTCAAAATACTCTTTCTTGTTCGGGTGTATCACCAGTCTGCCCCAATCTATCATTTTCTCCCCTGAAAGCTCAAACAGTTCAACCATGCACAATGATTCCATTTCATCTGATCTGATGCTTTGCACTTCACTTTCTGGGAGCATTGGCTCCAGGGATGAAGCTGGGGCTTAAACAGTCCAGAAGGCCCAGCTTGTCTCCAGTATTGACTAGGGATTGCCCCAAACAATTGACTCAGTTCGTAAGAAGGATAGTATTCAAAGTCACTCTCACTTTCTTCCGATATGGACTGACAGTCATGCTCAACTGGGACTTGTGGAGGGGAACACTTTAACTTTGCTTCTGTAGGTGCAGACTTTCTTGATCTTTCTTAGCAGCAGCTCTAGTCACTGGTCCAGAGGGGCATCTTCTAGGGGTCAGACTCAATTAAGATTTGTCCAATGGGCAGTAAATGATTTCTATGCATTGTTTTACATCTTTTGAATTATTCTCAGGCCTTACTTTGTACACTGGCAGATCATCTAGTTTGCCCACTACAATGTGAGGGAGATGGTGCCATCTGTCACAATCTTGTGCTTGCCATGCAATCCCAGATTTCTTAGCAATACCGATCTCCCTCCCGGAGTTCCTGTGCTTTCACCTTTTATCATACCTTCTTTGTTGGCCAGATTTCTTTTGGCAGCCATGGTTTGAGCCAGTTGGTACGCATGAGTTAGCTGGGCCTTTAACTTTGCACATACTGTAAATAGTTGTCAGCCTGAACCCCATCAGGAGAGACCCCAAACACACATCTACTGGTAGTCGAGCTTCTCTTCAAACATCAGGCGGTAGGGGAGAATCCAGTGGCATCACTTTTGGTGCAGTTATAAGCATGTACCAGGGTGCTAATTTGTTGGCTCCATCTAGGCTTGTCCTTTGGGTGCAGGGTGCCTAGCATATCTAGCAAAGTGCGGTTGAAACGCTCAGGCTGTGGGTCCCCTGGGGTGGTAAGGAGTGGTTCTGGACTGCGACTCCCACAGAGAAAGCATCTCTTTGATCAGACGACTCTCAAAGTCTCTCCTTGATCAGAATGGATTCTTTGTGGAGCCCCATAGTGAACAAAAAGTTTTCTACAAGTACTTTGGCCACAGTGGATGCTTTCTGGTCTTTGGTGGGGAAAGCTTGGGCATATCTCGTGAAATGGTCAGTGACCACCAGCACATTACTGATATTTCTTTGATCTGACTCCAAACTTAGAAAATCAATACAGACCAGCTCCATGGGTGCACTGGTGGTGATGTTAACAGGGGCAGCCCTCTGGGGCAAAGCTTTCCTCTGTAAGCAGCGACACAAGTTCGAATGTGTTGCTCCACATCAGCCCCCATCTTAGGCCAATAGAATCTGGATCTCACCAAGTCAAGTGTTCTGTCTATACCAAGGTGCCCCCATGTGGTTGTGCAAGGACCTCAGTACTGAGTCTCGAAAGGCAGTGGGCAGCACTAGTTGTTGTTTGTCTACTTGTCCCCTCTGTCTACTGTTTCTCTGTATAACAGTTTATTGATCAGTTTCAACTTAGGACCTTCTTTGTATAACAGTGCAGTTCTCAAATCAGTGGAGCTAATTTGACACATCTTTTCCTGCATAGAGGGCTTCTAAAGCTGCTTTGATCATGGGATCAGGGATTGAGCCCTGCCGAATACTGTCATTGTCCAGCTGAGGCAGTGCACCAATGTCTATTGCAGAAAAGTGGCAATAAGCAGCAGGTATGCAATTCTCAGAGGCTCCCAAGCAATCCACCATGCAGTCCACTGCGTCTGTGGACATTTGTTCCTCCCCTGTCAAACTTCCGCAGAGTGCCCGAATGTCAGGTTCTGCCAATCGGACCCAATCATTCTGGGGAACAGGCCTCCGGAGAGAGCATCAGCATCTATGTGGTCAGACCTGCTCGGTATTGAGAGCATAGTCATATGTAGATAATGCAGAAAGCCACCTATGGCCAGTGGCATCCAACTTAGCTGAGGTCTGCACATAGGTCAAAGGATTATTGTCAGTTTTACTAGTATTTTAGCCCCATACAAGTACTCATGGAATTGGTCAACAATAGCCCACTTCAAAGCTAGGAACTCTAACTTATGTACAGGATAGTTCTTTTCGGATGGGGTCAGGCTTCTACTGGCAAAGGCCACTGGTCTCAGGCCATTCTCGTGTTCTTGGTACAACACAGCCCCAACCCTTGCAAGCTAGCATCAGTGTGCAGGACGTAAGGTTTTCTTGGATCGGCATAGGCCAGCACTGGAGCATGGGTAAGTTGATATATGATCTCATGAAAAGCAGTCTCACAATCAGGAGTCCAGCGGGCCCCAAATACTTCACTGGATGAAAATACACTCTTTCAGTCTTGAGGGACGCTTGACTTTTGGTATTTTTGTGGGTTGGGGATACCCTTGGAGTAAGGTTAAGTAAAGGCGGATCACTCTTGAATAGTCCTTGATGAAGTTACCGATAATAACCACAGAATCCCAGGAATCTTTGCAGTTCTTTTTAGATTTTTGGGCTGTGGCCAGGTGGTCAAGGCCTCAACTTTACTTGGGTCGGTCTCTATTCCTCGGTGGATACTATGTGTCCCACATACTTTACTGATGTTTGAAAGAATTGACACTTATCAATGGACAGTTTAAGGCCAAAGTCCTCCAGTCGGTCCAATACCTTAAATAATCTGCTCTCATGTTCCTCCAGTGAGCTGCCAAACACAATAACATCATCTAGGTATACCAGGCACTCTAGTAGTTCATGTCCCCACTGCACGCTCCATCAATCGTTGAAAAGTGGCTGGGGCACCTGAAATCCCTTGAGGCATCCTCATGAATTCATAGAAGCCAGCGGACAGATAAAGGCCGCTTCTCTCACGGTCCTCTGGGGCCATCGGGATCTGGTAGTACCCACTGCGGAGATCCAGCACAGAGAACCACTTGCTCCCGCTTAGGCAGTCCAAAGCATCCTGAATGCGGGCATTGTGTACTGATCAGGATAGTCCGCTGGTTTAAGGTGCGATAATCCACACACATCCTTACTGTTCCATTCTTTTTCCTCACTACCACAATGGGGAAGCATAAGGGCTTCTGGATTCTTGTATTACACCAGCAGCTAACATCTCTTGCAGATGCTGCCTCACATCATCTATGTCAGCAGGTGCCAGGCGTCGAGACCTCTCACGAAATGGTCTTTCGTCATGCAGCCGGATATTGTGCTCAGCTCCTTGCACGCATCCTACATCCCATTCCTTTAAAGAAAACACCTGGTCTCTCTGGGCAAGCTTCTCACTGATCCTCACTTTCCATTCAGCTGGCAGCGGGAGTCGCCAAATCAAACAAGTCAGGCTGCTACTTCGTCATTCTTCCTTGAACTCTTGCTGCTGGGTAGCACTGCAGTGTCTGCACAATGCACATTAGCCAAGATGCAACCTCTGTTTACTCGAATGTCTCTTTCAGACACATTATGAACTTGGACCATTACCCTTCTGGCATAAGCATGGGCTCTAGCGGCAAAATACTAGGCTTGACCAGCAGTCCCTCTGGCAATTTTCCATCGCCTGCATCCAACATTAATATTTTATTCTTAACATCCTTTCTGATACGGACCTCTCCCTGTAAGGTACACTGGGCATTTGGCGCCAGGATCAGAGACTCAGGATCCTTCTTCCATACAATCCGACCGGTTCCTCTGGTTCTGTTTTTTCAGCATCTCTCTGTGCCTCATAGGCCTTCTTAATTAAAGCGGAACTCTTAAAGCTCTACTAGTCTTTGACCCCTGTTTTCATAACACAACTGTGCCAGCCTTCCAACATATGAGCATTTGTTCCAATCAACAAAGGACACCATCATACAGTCCAGTGGGGGACACACTAAGGCTAGGGTCTCTACTTGTTCAGCCACTCCAGCCACGGAGGTGGGGAAAGACAGCCAAATGGATATACCGGAATAGGGGTAGGCCTTCTCACTTAACCCCCATACATGCAGTCCTTCTAATGGTTGTAAGGGTACGCCTGACAAATGCTTCTGATACCAATCCTGGAACATAATTGTCACTTGGGAGCCACTGTCTAATACAGCTCTTGTAGACACTCCATTCACCTTTACAGTGGTCTCCATGGAGGGACCCACTATTCTGGACCAGTCTGGAGAGGCGGAGTGGGGCCTGGGCAACTGACCTTGCCACAAAGGATGTGAACTAGCATTTTGGTGCCCTCACTGGGATCATGTCGTGCACCTCTTAACCACTGATTTCTTCTCCGAAGCTCTCCTTGTAGCCTATATGCAACTTTGTCAGTGTCTTTTGGGGACTGGCATTCCCTTTCATGTGCCCATCTTTCCCACAATTATAGCAAAACATACTTTCTGGAGTTTGAGCTGGCGGCGCCACACTGGGAGCCAGGGCGGGGTATTACTAACTGGAAACCTGGGTGCCATCTCTGTCTCTTGGCGTGATAAGCATTTGGAGACATCTCGTCAGTTTCTCCACTTCCATGGTCAGGAATCGAGTTCAGAGCTGTTATCAGCAGGAGATACATGGGTGGGTACCCCACCCCATAGCAGATGCAGTCGGATATAGGTCAGGGCCTGCATTTGCAGGCGTGGCCTTCTAAAGGGACTGTTTTTGAATTCTCGGATCTCTCTCAACAGTTCGCCCCATTGTGACATATCTTTTCCTTGTCAGAGCACTCATTGACTGCCAACCTCTGCCCCTGAACTTCACTTGATGGGTCACCCTCAGTCACTCGGGTCATAGCCGCAGCTATTGGTGCAGGTCCCTCCCGAGGTCGTTTTCTCAACTCCTCGAATTTCTCTCATTAACTCATCATAGGAGGGTGGGGATTCCAGTCGATCTGCCAGGCGTAACTGAAGCAACAGCAGTTCTGAGAAGGGGGCAGACTTAAGGATCCTGTCCAGCCTGGTTCGGTCCAGTTCAATCGCTGGCAAACTACCTTTTCGAGGCATTCTTGCAACAATTTTTCCAGCCGAGATACATACACAGACAACAACTCCCCTTGGTACTGTTGTGCATCTCTTACTCTCCACCATAGGTCCTCATCAGAATCTGGGCTCCCATACACATTCTCCAAGGCCTCAAGATAGGCCTGTGCAGTCACTTCAGGGTTACTGGCCCGCTTAGCACGGATGGTAGCCAGGGCAGGACCTCGGAGGCTCTCACTAACCCTCTTCGCCGCCCTCCGAGCATTGCCATTCTAGCACTTGGGGGGCAACATAGTCTATCCAGGTCTCCCAGTCATCCTCCCCTTGGGGGGTGGGGAGGGTGCCAGAGAAGATCCTCAACCTTCGGTAAGAGTCGTGACTAATGGCAGGTGCAGAAATAGGAGTCTGCATTGGTTCAGCCACCATTACGGGCACTGGAGCAGGAGAGGGTGTTGGGGGAGGAACACCCCCGGGTGGCAAGAATAGTTTCTTCAAGTCCTCCACAGTTTTCCCCTCTCCCAGCAACCATTCAGCAAATTTCTCCTCAAAAGTTTCAGATAGTGGTGGGGGCTGATTCCCCCCCGGGTCTTTACTGTCCTTAGTTATCACTCTCCAAGCAGTGAGGGCTCCCTCTGGGGTAATGGTCTGTGGCACTTTGGAGCTATCTATGGATCCTTAAACTCTACTAGGGCCAGGAAAGTGTGGGTGAGCAGATTAGCATGCCGACCCACCACCACAGGGTTTTGTAAACCTTCCACCTTGGAAAGTACTCCCTGCACAGTGTCCGTGATTGATACCCAGGGGATGTCCAGGATAAGCATAGCATTTTGGGGTCGATCTCCTCCCAGTACACCACTCCACCAGCCGTGCACAGCCACTTCTGTCGGGTACCCATTTTTTTCTTAACAGTGGTTCAGTAAATATGGCCACTAGAGGACACACAATCCCAGCGGTGAGCCTCCAAGATGTAACCCCTAGATGGCGCTATCCCAGGGCTACTACCCTGCCTGATTTGCCACTAACAGGTTGAGGGCCTGGATCCAATGGCGGTGCCTCCACCCAGAGGTCAGGGTTTGCAATAGTTAAACTAACTTGGTCACAGCCCTCTGGGACACTGCAACCCCCTTTCTTCCCACTAGTGGCCCACACAATATATCAGAATTACCTTCACAGTATACACTTACCCCCAGGTCTGGTTCCGCACTGGGACCTCCTGTGAAATGAGATACAGTGCAACAATCACAGTACAGTACTTTAACATAGACAAATACCTCAGGCAGTATAACTTGCTGAAACAAGCAGCTCTGATTTATTTAGGGGATATAACAAGGACAGGGGAAATCAGGTTAATTAGCTTATCACTCTAATAATTATTTATGGCTCTGTGCACAGGCCTATCCCTATCAGTTACTGTCCCTGGGTACCCAAGCCCTAGTGGCTAGTCCAAACCGTGGCAGCTGGTAGGGCCCTTTCACACGAGAAAGGAGAATTAAACAGTCAGCAGTACAGTAATTCCATTTGGATTTAATGTGGCAATTCAACAGGGAGCAACCCTGAATTAGTACTCACGACCTCCAAATAAGATAGGGTCCTTCAATGTCAGCAGGGCTCACTTGAGGTACACAAACCTCTTCACACATCCATATAAGAAAGTACTATACCAGGCAGGCTGCATCTGTATCCCGATCGCAATTACTGCACAATACCGGGAGAACACACAGCAGATTCAGTTCCTGACAGACCGAGTGCAATTTTCAGCAATTCTTCCAGTCTTCTACAGGGTGAGCCTGGTTTCTACTCTTCAGAGATCCTTTGATTCTTTTCACAGGACGGATTCAGTCCTAACAAGCTGTTACACGCTGCAGACCGGAACTCTGGGCCTTACACACGTTTTTTGACTAAAACTGCACACTGAAAAGCACAGGGCTCCTTCCTTCTTCACTGCCAAAGCTCAACTGAACTCCAACCGACAAAAACCGGGCACTTCCTTTGAGTTCCTCCCAGTTCTTGACTGGATTGGCTGTCACCACAATAGACTGCTGCTGTTGGTCCAAAAAGGCACTGAAGTCTAAACTACATCTCCCAGAGTCACTGCCCATACAATCCTCTTGTGGCTGGCTCAGATTATGAGTCCAAGTTCTGATTCGTCCAAGGCACCATTTTAGAGCTAGCTTACCCCACACTGATTGGTCCAGTTCAGCAGTTCAAAACTAGAATGGGAACTAGCAGACACAGTTCTGACTGCAAAGAAAGCAGGTTAGACAAACTGTAATTTCATTATTACTCTAAATAATTTCTGTAAACAGTTACATCTTTCAGATAGGTTCCCTTTGCACTCTAGTGACTGCAAAATTAAGTGAATTGGCAGCAGCTCAGTGGTACTCAGAAGCACACAGTCCCCCAATACAAACTAATTATGTCTGCAAGCAGACAGCTCTTAAAGAGACAGTACCAGAGGCTCTAAAAACACTCACTGATAAATGGCTTAAATGCCAAACACCATTCAGGCTTGGAGCATTCAAGCAAGCTCCTGGAAGTCTTTTGGGAACCCCCATTTGCAGGGGGGTTACATATAGTTGCCTTTGTTAGGTATTTTGAAGCCATAGGCTTAGTAATGATATGGTATATATGTTTATTTGTTTTATTATTGAAGAAAAATGTTGGTATTATACTAAGTAAAATGGGACAGAGACTTCCATCTTTGGTGTTGAGCTTTGGAGGGACAAGAAAAAAAAAGGAAGCAAAACTGTAATAACACCTGGGCAAAAGGAAGCAAACTTATTTCGGCACTTGACTAGAGAAGAGAAATTTTCTAAAGAAAAGGTTGTGCTCCCTCGGTTCTCCACCCTCCATAGCCGCACCAAAACTACAGATAAAGGCTATACTCATTGGGCCAATGGTTGACATACCAGTTAAAATTTACTCTCAGAATATAAATGGGCTACATTCCCTTATTAAGAGGTACAGAGTAATGTGACATCTGGGCAGACAAGGGCGGATATCTATTCCTCCAGCAAGCGCATCTCTCCGCTATGGAACACTCAAAATTACATGTGGGGCGATATCAAGTATATGCAGCGTCCACTCGGTGGCCATAAAGGGGTACTGTCATTTTAATTCCCACCTCAACCCCGATAGAAGTACAGGATACCTATATAGATCCCCATGGACGTTATGTGATTATAACAGGTGTCCTTTTTCTCAAACAGTTACCTTGGTAAACACGCATCTTCCACCCCAAACCCCACTGTCAGTAGTGAAGATGTTTTGCAAAAGGTTGTTGATAAGCTTTAAAGGAATTCTTATAATGGGGCGATTTTCATATAACTTTCCATCCTCATTTAGACTCATCCAACCCAAACCCACTAAGGCTATCCAAGGCAGCAAAACATTTAAAAGATAACTTTGCCTTTATGGGAATAGAAGATGTATGGAGAAAGATTTTCCTTCTAACCCAGGATTTACCTTCTATTCGGGAGGCATAAACTTATTCCAGACTTGATTACTTTTTATTACTGGAGAACATCTCCCTTGTACAGGATATTCAGTTAGATCCCAGAGTTCTATCTGATCACAACCCTTTAATTCTTAAAGTCAACTTGGGTAAGCAGAAAAAAATAAAATTGTGGGGACTGAATAATTCTTTATTACAAGACCAAAAATTCGTAGAACATTTTACAAAACATATCCCTCAAATAATTCAGGATAACAAAACTCCCGAGATATCTTCCACAATCCAATGGGATACCCTGAAGGCGGTTCTTCGTGGTGAAATCTTGTCATATGCATCCTATAAACAAAAAAAAAATACAAACAAGGTTGAAATCTCTAATAGAATCATTATCATCATACCAGCTATTATACAGGGAGGGTGATAAAGTTATTGCAACTAAGATAAAGGCCTTAAAACAAGATATCCAAGAAATAATGGACTATAAGACTCTACAGAGCCTGGCTTATCTCCGTCAATCTTCATACGGAGGTGGAGCGAGGGGAGCTAAGCTTCTGGCAAGAAAATTAAGGGCTAGAAAGAGGGCGTCCACAATTTTAAAAATAAAATCCCCATCTACAAACATCCTCTCCTATAAAGAAGAACATATAAAACAGACATTTCAACAATTCTACGAAAATCTCTATACCGCCCCCCTCCCCACCCAGATTCAGAGGGAACGAACAGCAGACTTTTTTAAAACTCTTATGCTACCCAAGTTGACAGACTCAATGAAGAGAAAACTGGAATACCCGATAAGTCAGGAGGAAATCCAGCATCAAATAAAACAACTAAAACCCCTAAAATGTCCAGGCCCTGACGGATTTGGTTCGGAGTGGTATAAAACCTTCTACCCTCAACTCCTCCCAAGCCTATTATTAATGTTCGGAGAACTAAAGAGAGGGACCCCCCCCCCTTGGAACTATGCAATCATATCTCCAATCCTAAAACCAGACAAAGACCCCTCTCTGCCTTCATCATACCGGCACATATCGATTTTAAATGTAGACTATAAAATATTCACAGGCATCTGGGCTAAAAGACTTGAATCAATCCTTATGGCATTAATACATCAAGATCAATCGGGCTTTATAAAACAAAGAAACACCTCTGACAATCTACGGCACCTTGCACTCCTCCTGGAATATATAAATACTAGGAAAATCCCCTCCACCATTCTCAGTTTAGACGCAGATAAAGCGTTCGACAGGGTAAGCTGAGAATATTTATGGACAGCCCTGTCAAACTTCTCTTTTCCTGAAACTGTCATCGATTGTGTAAAAAATTTATAAGGGCAGGCTAAAGTCTATATTTGGGTGAATGGTTTATTGACCCAACCGATCCAAATTCAGAGGGGTACAAGACAGGGATGCCCATTATCACCGTTACTATTTGCCATCTATCTTGAACCGCTGGCCGAAATGATTAGAAAAAATAAGGAAATAGAGGGGGTTTCTGCAGGTCAAAGAGAATACAAGATAGCATTATTCACAGATGACATTCTGATAACTGCCCTTTCCCCAGAGAAGTCTTTACCGGCCCTTTGGCAAACATTAGAGAATTATAGAGAAATAGCGGGTTTTCAATTAAACATATCTAAAACAGACCTGATCCCTTTGTTTTTTACCCCAACTCAAGATTTAAAGAATAGATATCCTGTTAAATGGCATAAAATTAAATTTAAATATCTTGGTATAACAATCCCTAAAAATTTAGAGATGCTAGAACTATTGAACTATGAACCACTGTCTACCCAGATGCAAAAAGATTTGTTCTCATGGTCTCCTTCTTTCAGAGAATTGAGACGATTCGAATGATAATCCTTCCTAAACTATTATATATTTTCCAGAACTTACCCACCCTTCCAGCAAACTTTTACTTTAAGTCATGGGACAGGCTTATCTCAAACTTTATTTGGGGCAGCCAGAGACCTAGAATAAGGCTCTCACTTCTCCAACTCCTGGGTTCCTCGGGCGGAGTAAACTTATCGAATTTAAGATTATACGCTCAGGCATCCCTTCTGAGGATCCTTTCATTGTGGCTTGTAACAACTTACCATTCTCCTTGGAAGGACTTGGAGTTTGCAATAAACGACTTGTATGATATCGTAAGGATCACTATGGCCTCGATAGCAAACCCGCCCCGATTTCAGGACTTTATGGGATACAGCCCATATATTAAAAATATGGTATAAAGTTAAAAACGTAAGCCTTTAAAGAGCTATTTTTTATTACACCTGATTTTGAAGACTCCCAGTTCTTGCCGGCGCTTCTAGACCACACATTCTCCAGTTGGAGACAGTTAGGGCTACAATTCTACAGACAGTTTTTATCTCAAACAGGGATTATTCCATTTGAAACACTTCAGACTAAATTTAGTTTACCAGTAAGAGATGTCTTCAGATACAGCCAGGTCAGGAATTATCTATTGCGGCAAAGAGAGGCAGTGACTAAGTTACCTGCCCCCCTCCCTTTGGCTTGGTGATATTACGAAGACCATGTTAAAGGCAAGCTTTGGCCCCACCAGATAGGGTTTCTTTATAAAATTTTAAGGGAAGGAATGAAAGATTCTACTATTTCAATATTAGAGAGTTGGAATAGAGACCTGAGTTGGACATACAGGAGCAGGAATGGCTCCAGACATCGACCCAAGCTTGCAAAATCACTCATGCAACCAGATGGCGTGAATTTGCATGGAAGTGTAGAAGCCGCTTCTTCCACACTCCAGCAGTGCAGGCTAAATACCAATCTCAACCGTCAGGGGAGTGCTGGAGAAAGTGTCATTGTAAATTAGCCGATCAAGGACATGTCTTTTGGTCATGTCCCCTATTAATGCCATATTGGTTTACATTACAAAAAGAAATCTCGGAGTGTCTGGGGGAGACAGTGGAACTGACAGCAGAGCTAGTCCTACTTTCAGTTTACCCTGATCATAGCCCCTCATGGCATCGAACTCTGTTACTGATTCTTATATTAGCAGCTAAAAAAGCTATAACAAAAAGATGGTACTCTCCAGCTATCCCATCGGTACATGATTGGAGGAGGCTTGTAATGGATATTTATCAGATGGAAATTTTAACAGCTAAAATTCATAAGAAGCATCTCTTAATAGAACCTTTTTGGAGGCCATGGGTACTACATAGTACACAAAAAGAAATGGATGATGTATTTTGAGGTTAACTATAGGTTTTGTCAGACGTTTCTAATATAAGAGGAAACCCAGAAAAATGCAAAGAGGGAGATAGGGGAAGTCAGCCAAGACCTAAGGGAAGGTTTTCTAGGTAGATAAAATGGAAGTCTCTTTACCCTAATCCAATACTGAAGTGTGGTACATTAATGAAGAATGGTTCAATGAAGTAAGATCTATGCTTGTAACATGATCTCTTATGAAAACAAGTATCCAACTGTACAGTAAGAAATAACCAACAACTAATAAAAGAAAATACATAAAAAAAAAGTATGGTAAACCCTTCCAGGTCCAGTTAGAGGTCATTCGACTAGAGGGATAGTGACGTTTTTCAAGATCTCTCAAAAAGTGTCAGCAGCAGATCTCTGTGCCGCAGCCACCTGGAGTTTGGTACACATCTTAGACCGGCACTACAGTTTGGACATTGCTTCCAGGAGGAGGGCAGGTTTTGGCCTGGCAGTCCTCCAGGATTGCTCTCATTGGAGCCCAGAGGCATTCTTATGTCCACCGCCCATTTGACCTGGTGTTATCTCGGTAGTGCTTGGGACTCAGTCCTAACGTTGTTACCTGCTGCAAGGGCTGTGTCTCAAAGCGAGATAGTACAGTTACGCATTTAACTTACTGTAACAGTAGATCTTCAGATCATCTCTTGCAGCAGGTATGCTTTCCTCCCTCTTCCCCCAGTGCTGCTTCCTGTATGTCCCTATCGGGATGCCAAGCCTCCTCAGATTGTCCTATCCTTCATGCCAGTTGGGTCTCCGCAGACAATTGGGATGCTGGGGACCGCCTCATTTACTGAGGATGACATTGGGGCGGAGCGATGTCTGAGGCGGTCCCCCATCTTGGACTGCTAGCTAGAATTTTTCTGTGGGTCCTAGTGCATGGCAGCATAGTCCTAATGGTTATCTGTTGCAAGTGTTCTTCTTGAAGATCTACTGCTCCGATAAGTTCTTACATAACTGTACTTTACTGCTTCAGGGATATAAAAAAAATGTATAGTTACAGTATTGTTCAAGTAACAGAAGCTTAAACTGAGGTTCTAGTTTTGGACCATAAAACTAGAATATGGATGCTGAGAAAATGAACTGGTTCTTGTTCAACACAAATTGGACCACATAAAGCAATGCTAAAAATGCTGCTAGCTTCAACCCATGATACTCAAGATTAGAAGAAGGGCTTGCATGGATCCAGTTTGCACCACTCAGTACATTAAAAGTGGTATAGGTCAGGACTGTCAAAATATTAATAGGTCCTTATGTACAGTACATGGGCAACTCACTGACTTAATTATGGCAACTTCTGCCAGTCCCAGCTTCCAACTAAAAAGTGTGTTTATCCATAAACTGTCAGTTCAGTTTGTTTATTGTTCAGCAGATATGGCTTTTTTCAAGAGAAACAGTACATACCAGCATTCATAAATTTAAGATAAATGAATTCTCAGACCTTGATCCATAGTAATCAAAATAAACAGTTCAAAAAATAACCACACATAAAGAGAAACAGAACATTAAATCTTTGGCATAACTACTGTATATAGACACATTTACCTGTTAATAATTAACCACACAATAATAAAATCCTATGGGATAACCTCCAACTTGAGGGACAGGTTTAGGGCAACATCACAAAGAACTTTTTACAGAGAGGTAGTGGACCCTGAAACGGGCTGCCTAGGGTAGTGGTGGGAGAAAATTTGGTGGGAGGGTTCAAGAGGGCGTGGGACAGACACAGGGGGGCTGTTGAAGGGGGGGGGGTGGACAGGGGCAGGCCTAGGGATCCTAAGCAAACAGGCAGACTGGGTGGGCCTGGAGGTCCTTTTCTGCCAACACTTTCCTGTGTTCCTATGGAGCATTAAACAATATAATCCCCTACACTTTGCTACAGAGAGACAGGATGAAAGAAGACTATGAAAAAATACCCAAAGGTATGTAATCCCACATAAACAATCTGAGTAGGCAGGAATCTTCATAATCCCTGGATAGAGAGAGAAGCAAAGGTATCATTGAAAAGATGGAGGGAGATTTCTGATCAAATACACTGAAACACAGGAAACTTAAATATAAACTACTGATTCAGAGGGGGTCGTGGTGGCTCTGAATGAATGCACTAAAACTCAGAAAACTCTCATCTAAACTTCTATTTTCGAAGGGGGGGCTAGGAAAAAAATGCTGAAAATGCTTTTGGGGGACAGGGAGTTAGGCTTAAAAGTGTATATAAATGACTGACAAATGAAATTACAAAAAGGTGTCATTATTTCTGTTTTAGCTTGAAGCCTCAGCCATCCCATAGCTTCCATAGTAAAATCAATAATTTTCTTTCCTGAACCAGAATGCTGTTAAAGTCCCTCCCTCTCAGTTTGGTAGGTTTCTCTATTCCTACAGACACCACATTATGATCAGCTGACTTCCCCTGCTGGTGCACTGTGCTGTGCCAGTTATTACCTTTCTGTATTGTGCCAATGCGTTCTCAGGATCCATCACTAGAATGTGGAGGATAAAGACACTTGAGGCCCTTAACATGCTCATCCTAAAGAGAAGGAGGCTGAGTGGGAGGAACGAGAGTCTTCTACATATTGAAGAAATGTTTGATCTGGTGTGCTGCATCAGGATGTGGGGACACCCCTTGAAGCTCAAAGGTGGCAAATTCGGGTGCAACATTAGGAGGCACCTCGTTTCCCAGAGAGTGGTGAACCTCTGGAACAGTCCACTACCAGAGACAACAGATGTGAAGACAGTGCATACCTTCAGCGTAAGTCTAGATACATTTCTGCTTGCCAGGGAAATTGCAGGGTACCCTAGGTAGTAGGGTGGGTGGAAATCTGTATATTTACACACCATACTTGTTGGGTCCTGCTTATGAAGTTTGGGGGGGGCGCAGACATAGTGGACCCGGAGTCATGTTACTGTGTTACTTTCTAGGGATGGAAGAACCTCAGAAGGTTCTTTCTGAGGTTCTAAAAGATACTAATAAGCAAAAAAAGGTTTGGGTCCTTATTCGTTATCCAAACCTTTTCGACCTTTATTGTTTTATGGTAACCGCATGATAAAAAATCATTTTAAACTGCTTTTAATCAGCATATCTGTAGAAAAAAAACAAGTAAACCACTGTTTAGTTGTAGAGAATGCTCTCTAATCACTCTTCTGTTTCTGACATTTCAGGAAGTAATACTAATACTGTATATAAATTATATTATTAACATTAGTGATTTCTATTTCTCAATAGGTACAGGCAGGCACCAGATGTGCTTTAGACAGTTAATTGATGAAGAAGAAGGCAGGAACACAAAAACAGCACCAGGCCAGAGCAGAGGGCAGCCAGTCAGCCAGCTACCACTTCAAGACTGCAGTCCGCTAACCCCCCCCCCCACCACCTACTACAGTCAGGGGAAAACCAAAAGTAGTCTACCCAGCACTAAAATCAATATGGTTAAGGCATATTTACCAAAAATGACTGCTTAGAAAAGAATGAGAAAGTGACTGTGATGACAAGAAAGTCCCAGACCAGATCTCTAGTTTGTAAATAAATGGTCTCCTCCCGAGTCTGATTTTTTTTAGAAGGGTATAATAGTGTGTTTAAATAATTTTAATATATGGATATTGAAAATAATAGTGTCCTAAAGTATACAAAATTCCCCAGTAATACCATCGTTCCGGGAGCGATAATACCACCATTCAGCAATGATAATACTATCCTTCAGGTGCCATAATACGATTTTTCAGGACCTGAACAATAAGTATTATCACCAAAAATCAACAAGCGTGAGCACAAGTCTACCTAGCGTCTTCCAAATCGTGCCTTCTGATTGGCTGCGTTTCCTCTGTGGGTAGGCAGAACAACTCCAAAACATGGTGTTCGCTCTCTCGCTAGCGAGAAATCTTAGGGGTAGCAGCAACATTTTTCTTTGCTTGCTGCTCTATCCTGTTATCAGCAATCCAACTTGCTTTCCCCAGCTCCTCTTGTAACAACTGTGGCCCGACTGATACCACGCGCTAGACAACAGTTGAAAAAAAAAGCTGGGCTAAACAAAGACCACACCACCAGCTGCTGCTCACAGGAACGGGGAATCCTGCCCTGATGACGTGAACGTTATGTACTAGCTGCACCTCCCACCCACCCCCAGGATGACGATAATGTGGTCGAAAGGTTGGCAAGTCCAAGATCTTTTTTTTTTTTTTTTTAAACCAGTCTCCTGAGTCTGACTTTTTGTAGAAGGGGTTCAGTGTGTTTTTTGTATGTCACCAATTATTTTAGCATAACAATGGGTCTTGGTATGGAACACAGCGCAAAGCAATGTGAAGGAACAAAAGCACCAGGCAGTTCAAAGTAACCACTTCACCACTGCTACTACCACTACTATCAGAGGGGAAAAACAGATGTAACCCCCTTAAAAATTGGGGTTCCCGAAAAGTCTTCCTTGAGCTTGGTTAAATGCTCACTGCCAGGCTGGTGTCCTGTGTTTTAGCAGTTTAAATGTATTGCCAGAATGTGTCTGTATAGCCTCTGTGTACTGTCTCTTTAAGAGCTGCCTGAATTGCAGTCATAATTAATCCGAGAGGGAGCTCTGTTAGAAGATGTACTTGTTTGCTGATCATTTGTTAGAGTAGTAATAATATTGCAGTTTGTTCTAACCTGCCTTCTTTGCAGCATGGACAGTTCTGTTTGTTTCCATCATCTTGGTCCCGGACTGTCAGAATGGGCCAATCAGTACATTTGGGACTCTAAAATGGAGCCTGCCTACAGGGGCTTGGTGGGGCCAAAACTTGTAGGAATTGTAGTTTTGGACTTTTGGCATCTAAAATAACCTGGATGGGGAGCCCTTGTTGTGACTGACGGACAGATCAGCCAACCGAACCTTTTGGATCTTGGGGAAAGTCCCACACTGCTTGCAGTTTCAGTTAGATCTGAGTTGGGAAGTGAAGAAGTAACAGCTCAAGATAGTTCGAGCAGCAACCTGTGAGTGGATTCGTGCGGGAGAACTGTGGAAAGACCTGAGTTTGGCCTGCATGCCTGCCTGCTGTCCCTGAGAGGGAACTTGTGCTTTTTTTGGACTGAATCCGAATTTGGAGAGTGAATTAAGCCACTGAATTGTGACCAGGCTTTAACCTGAAGAAGACTGAGGATTTGCTGAATGCGATCGGACTGTCAGGACTTCCAGCTACCTCTGAACTCCCAGATTGTGCAGAGACTCTGTACTTGCGACCAGAGAGCCATTTGCCTGGTATAGTAGAATTTCCTTACATGTGAATGTGCTGTGTGCTTATAGTGGGTTGTGATTTGGTTCCCCACTGTGTGTCTGAACTGTGTTTTGCCTGCTGGAGGCTGTATCCAGCTCCACGGACTGAATCCATATCCATTTCCGTTTATCTGGGCCTTGCTACACTGGCCCAGCCAGAATACCCCCTACGCAGAGAAAATAATCGACGAGAGACTGGCCTGGTGATCAGCCCCCTGATCAACGCCTTGAACAGGAACGACGCCTCGGTGATTTGTGTGGGCCCTGCTTCTCCGGGCACTCCAGCTCAACAGCCTGCAGTCTCGATTTCGTCCTGCCTTTGTCCAGTACTGGGTATCGTGAGTAAACATCAGGGTAGCTCCCTGCAACAACAGCTAAATCTAAAAGTGTTGTCATCTGATTGTCTTGTTGCCTTTTCTTTCCACGAACTGAGCCCTCTGGCTCCGGATTACAAATAGTGTGTGTTGTGTATTTTGCTTTCTTCCATCAGAGGGCCCAAATTTGCTGCAATGTTCCTGGCTAGCCCACTGCTTCTCCTACCTGGGTACCCAGAGGTGTGACTGTGTAGGGACTCTGAACTGCATGCTTAACTGTCTGATTAATATAGCTTTTAAGCAAATCAACCTTGATTACGCCCCTCCCTTGTTCAAGTCCCCTTAATAAATCAGATTTAACTTTGTTTACATTTAACCTGACGGTGGTTCCAGTTTGTGCCAAGAGTATTGTACTGTTGCTGTTTGCTGTGCTTAACCTTGTTTTATAGGGGGTACCCAGGGTCAAGCTAGAGGAACCAGCCCTGGTGGTAAGTGCAAACAGTGTGGGTAATTGCCTGGTGAATAAGGGTCATTGTGAAAGTAATTATTGTATATTGTTCAGGCCACTAGAATAGAAAGAGGTGGGGTTACAATGTCCCGGAGGGCTTCGCCCAGGTTAGTCTGACCACTAACAACCCTGACCTCTTGGTGGAGGCACTCGTTTCATTACCCAGGCCCCTTTACCTGCTACTAGCCAAGCAGGCAGTGGTAGTAGCCCTTGGGATAGCGCCACCTAGGGGTTACACAGCTATGGTTATATAAGAAATAATTATTCTTAGGTGTATTAGGTAATAAAATAAATGATCTTGTCAGAATGAAAAAGCGACTGTGTGAGAGATCAGGGGCTTGTCTGCCACAGTTGCTACCAGTACGTGATGACATGAACATGATGTACTGACTGCACCTCCCACCCACCCCAAGGATGATGATGGTAGTGATGACGAAGAAGATGTGGTCAAAAGACGGGTGAGTCCCAGATCTCCACTTTTAAGCAGTCTAGCGAGTCTCAGAATTGAAAGCTGATGTATCACACCACAGCTGCAGCACAAGTACTGCTGTCAGTGTCATCTTCTTCAAGATCAGCATCACATATGTAGCCAAAGTTTGGCAAGTTAATCTTCAAGAACATTAGTTTCTCCACATTGTCTGGTGTTTATCTTGTTCATTTATCAGTCACAACATCCCCAGCAGAGCTAAATAAATACTCGTCACAGACACTGGTGGGTGGACATCCAATATACTTACAAGCCAGGGCATCCAGCTTTGGCCAGCATGATTTTTTCTGTTGCCAGTAAGCTAAAGGGTCATACTTAATACTAATGCTGGGCTCAGACAGATAAGCATCTCCCATGCTTACTGCTGAGCATGTATTTTCTCCTTGTGGAATTTCAATGTTCTGCAGCTGGCCCCAAATGTCATCCTCCTCATTGTCTGCTTCTGTACTGGTTTTGGAGCAGTCTTTTGAATGTAACCCCCAGGAGGCGCTATCCCAAGGGCTACTACCCCTGCCTGATTTGCCACTAACAGGTTGAGGGGCCTGGATCCGATGGCGGGTGCCTCCACCCAGAGGTCGGGGTTAAGACAGTCTGATATGACTTGGTCACAGCCCTCTGGGTCACTGCAACCCCCCTTTCTTCCCACTAGTGGACCACACAAATCAATCACAGTACCCTTGCAATATACACTTACCCCCAGGATTGGTTCAATCAGCGTGACTCTGGGGACTCCCTGTAAAACAAGATGATACAGTGCAAAAATCACAGTACAATATGTTAACATAAACGAATACCTCAGGCAGTGTAACTTTGCTGAAACAAACAGATCTGATTTATTTAGGGGGATATAACAAGGACGGGGAAATCGGGTTAATTAGTTTAAACGCATTAATAATCACAGTACTGTGCACATATTTCAGAATCCCAAATGTCACTCTTACTGGGTACCCAGGCAATAAGAGGCTAGCCTATTTGATGCAGCTGGTTGGGGCCCTGAAGATGGAAAATGCATGCACAATACCCAAATTGTAATCCGGAGCCAGTAGACTCAGTTCATGGAGAAAGAAAGGAAAAGTAATCAAATGGAACACTTGCAATTAGATGATGGCAGGAAGCTACCCTGATTTGTACTCACAAATTCAATGCTGAAACTGAATGGAAGGCAGATTGTCCTGGATTGCCAGGAGGAGCAGACCATGTGGACAAGGTCCTTGTGACTGGACCCCACGGCAGTTCAGAGCAAATGGATATAGTCTGGATTAAGCTGGGGTTTACTTGCAGCTTCATGCACTCAAGTCACTGTCAGGGATTTGAAACGTGAGTCCCCACAAGCACTACACACATTTATATGGAAAAAGAAAGTACTATACCAGGCAGGCTGCTTTCTATCCCGATCGTAATTACTGCACAGTACCGGGAGAACACACAGCAGATTCAGTTCCCTGACAAGCGTAGCGATTCAGCAATTTCTCCAGTCTTCTACAGAGGTGAGCCTGGTTTCTACTCTTCAGATCTCCTTGATTCTCGTCACAGGTCGGATTCAGTCCAAACAAGCAGTTGCACAAGCTGCAGACCGAAACTTGGGGCCTTACACGCGTTTCCCGACTAAAACTGCACACGGAAGGAGCACAGGGATCCTTCCCTGTTCACTGCCAGAGCTAAACTGAAACACCAGTAGACAAAACCGGGCACTTCCTTTGAGTTCCTCCCAGTTCTTGGCTGGATTGGCTGTCACTCACAATAGACTCCCCCTGTTGGTGCAAAAAGGTGCCGAAGTCCAAACTACATTTCCCAGAGTCACTGCCCATACAATCCTCTTGTGGCTGGCTCAGATTATGAGTCCAAGTTCTGATTCGTCCACAGGCACCATTTTAAGCTCCCTTAACCCACACTGATTGGTCCAGTTCAGCAGTTCAAACTAGAATGGGGAACTAGGCAAACACAGTTCTGATTGCAAAGAAAAGCAGGTTAGACAAACTGTATTTTATCACCACTCCAAATGATTTCTGGCAAACAGTTACACCTTTCAGATAAGCTCCCTTTGCACTCCTAGCGACTGCAAAAACGGAGCGAATTGGCAGCAGCTCAAGTGGGACTCAAGCAGAGAAACACACAGTCCCTCCCCATACAAACTAATTATGTCTGCAAGCAGACAGCTCTTAAAGAGACAGTACCAGAGGCTCTAAAAGCACTCACAGATAAATGGCTTAAACACCAAACACCATTCAGGCTCAAGCATTCAAGCAAGCTCCTGGAAGTCTTTTGGGAACCCCATTTGCAGGGGGTTAACTCTTCCTGCCTGGGAAAGCTTGACGTCGCTGCCAACAAGTACCCCATAAGTTTCAATTGCAACCATATACATTTGCATTAGTCTCACACATGTAATCATCAGTCAGTATATCACTTTACCAGGAACACATTTCTGAAGCGTTGCAGACGTCACTCTTTACACAGTATTACACACATTGTACCATAACTCGGGTTGTACCTCTTGTACATGAGAGCCAGAGAGGGGGCCCTTCCTTATCAGGTTACCTTGGGGCTGGACGGGCAAGGGCACCATACCTAGAGGGTAACACAAGTAACTTGAGTTAGCACTGACTCCTCAGTTTGGGAAATGAGCTCAGGGACACACACACTCCTTTATGGACAACATTGAGAGGCAAGTCCACAGGCCTCCCAAGGGAATCATAACTGAGGTGCACCACAGGCTTTACAGCTCGACCAGTCTTTCTAGGGGGAACTGTTACAGTCTCTACACTCTGAGCCTCATTTTCAGCATTGTCCTCACTTGTCCAAGGGAGTCTCCATGGGGTAGAGAGGCTAGAACTTGGGGCACTTTCAGCTCCAGGAGTTACAGTCTCTGAGTCCACAACATTTGGCTCACATGGGAGCTTTCGACACTGGCAGTGGACCATCAGGGCACTCAAATACTCTTCTTGTTCTGGTGTATCACCAGTCTGTCCCAGTCCATCATTTTCTTCCCTGAAAGCTCAAACAGTTCCAACCATACACAATGATTCCATTTCATCTGACTTTATGCTTTGCACTTCACTTTCTGGGAGCATTGGCTCCAGAGGATGAAGCTGGGCTAGACAGTCCAGAAGGGCCAGTTTCATCTCCAGTATTGATTAGGGATTGCCCTGAAACAACTGACTCAGTTCAGAAGAAGGGTAGTATTCAAAGTCACACTCACTTTCTTCTGATATGGACTGACAGCCATGCTCAACTGGGACTTGTGGAGGGGAACACTTTAACTCAGCTTCTATAGGTGCATACTTTCTTGATCTTTTCTTAGCAGCAGCTCTAGTCACTGGTCCAGAGGGGGCATCTTCTGGGGGCTCGGACTCCATCAAGATTTGTCCAATGGGAAGTAAATTATTTCTATGCATTGTTTTTACATCTTTTGAATTATTCTCAGGCCTTACTTTGTACACTGGCAGATCATCTAGTTTGCCCACTACAATGTGAGGGAGATGGTGCCATCTGTCAGCAATCTTGTGTTTGCCATACAGTTGAATTTCTTAGCAATACCGATCTCCTCCTGGGTTCCCCTGTGCTTTCACCTTTTATCATACCTTCTTTTGTTGGCCAGATTTCTTTTTGGCAGCCATGGTTTGAGCCAGTTGACTCATGGAGTTAGCTGGGCCTTTAACTTTTGCACATTCTGTAAATAGTTGTCAGCTTGAACCCCATCAGGAGAGACCCCTAAAAACACATCTACACCGGTAGTCGAGCTTCTCCCAAACATCAGGTATGGGGAGAACCCAGTGGCATCACTTTTGGTGCAGTTATAAGCATGTACTAGGTGCTAATTTGTTGGCTCCATCTAGGTTTGTCCTTTGGGTGTAGGTGCCTAGCATATCTAGCAAAGTGCGGTTGAAACGTTCAGGCTGTGGATCCCCCTCTTGGGTGGTAGGAGTGGTTCTAGAACATGGATATGTTGTTCATCCACACCTTTGTCAGGTTCCTTGCTGCTTCATCTTGCGGAAGGTCTTCAAGCTGGCTCCTCCCACCCACCCGGGTGAGTAAAACTCTCCGGCTGCGCCCCATGCGCCCAGATCTTCCTTTACCGCTTGGAAGCTCTGTGCCCTCCCTTAACGCCTGTGATTGGGATTGTTCCTATTTCTCCGGATTCGAAATCAAAAGTTTTTGCTAAAGACTAACTATACTATTAAAAGTGATTGACAATACTATTACCAGTGATTGACAATAGTATTATCACTAAGCCTTTGAGGTATTACTGGATTTTTTGTATGCTTTACAGACCTATTAAATTGAACATTCATATATTAAAATACAAATATAAAGTAATATAAGTTAATTTTTTTAAAGGAGAGCTTTTATTTCACAGCTTGCTATTCTGCAGGCTTAGGCTCCTGTGGAGTCAAGCTTTTAGCAACTGGGAATTACAGGTATTTTTTTATGCAGATATTTTCAGATTGTATACTCCCCCATATGCAGAGATGGCAATGAATTACAGCATCCTTAGAAAGGGACCTAGATGCCTTCATAGCAAAACACAAAAAGAAAATACTGAATGGCAATGGCTCAGGTTTGAAAAGAAGTGAATTACTGTTATAATCCCAAACACAAAACCTCTGAAAATCGACTCAATATACATTAACAAACAGGCTTTTCCCTTGTTCTGTGCATTGCTCTTATGTTTATAAACACAAATTAGTCTTGCGTTTAGAAGTAAAACATTTCTTTCAACTTGATATGCTTCATGTTTCTTAAGCTTGCACAGACCACAAGGGGATTTGGAAAATGTGTCTGATGCATGTGACTGGATGACTCCAATGAACAGTGTAGCCTACGTGTGGGGTCTTTGTATTGCACAAAATGCTTCTTATTATTCCATCAAGTTTTCCCTTCAACTAGGAGTGCACGAGGGACTTGCCCAAAATCAAAAGCTAGAATTACAATTAACTTGTTAACCTACTATGATGAGATTACTTCATAACAGAGTTAGACAGAAAGGTAGTTGCATGAAGGGTATATACTGTAACAGTAGATGAATGTCACTGACCAACATTTGCCAAGACAAAGAATGCTAGTGACAAGTTAGTAAAATATAAAGCACTTTTATTCGGATGTGAATAAGAAGCACTGTGACACCGTAGAACCCCCCTTTTCTTACAGCTGTGCAACTTTTTTCACTTAGTTTTACTGAATTTCAGAAGCTACTAGTACATTACAATTTTCATAATATATATATGTGTGTGTGGAATATATACAAATTATAAAACTGCGTTTGGAAAAGGGGCCTTCTGACTCACATTCCAAAGGGGTAGATTAACTGCTGTAAACCCCAATATACAATTTTTAAAATTTAAACTATAAAAAAGTAATTAAAAAAAGCAATATGTGTTGGATTTGTTCAAACATTAAGGGACTCCAAGGCTGGGTTACTTTTGTCAATGTAAACCTAGTGGCATATAACACACTATGTTTCACCTTGTGTCTCATGATCCACCCCTTTAGAGCTACATTAACTGACGGTGACAACCCCTAGCTATGCCATGCTTAATTAATACAGTATTTATCAAAAGAAAAACCAGGCCGTAAATAAAATTCAACACTACTAACTGTCACCGGTTTGTTGGTTGGGAGATGCGACCTTTACTATTCTAATTCAAAATGCGATGTAAGTCAGAAAAATAAGAAACGGTAAGGCAAAAAAACCTGTGTATATAGAAAACTGTGCTGCAGCATCTAGCAAGGTTGGAGTGAAATGGTCGACAGCTGAGCCATTATGTAATATGTTTATTTTTCACTTCTTCCAACGGGGAAGATCAGGGAGACAGCTGACAGGAGCAAGTGGGGTCGGGAAGGAGTTTTAGCTGGTAACTAAGGGAGATGGGGAACACATGGAAAGAGGAGGAAGGGAAGCAGGTTCCAGAGGGAGGGAAGGTGGTAGGAGAAGGCTTACTGCCCAGCCGAGGAGTCTTCTCCTACCATCTTCCCTCCTTCTGGAACCTGGTAGCTGGCAATCCTGAGGCCAAGGGATGCCAAAGCATATGTCCTCTTGCCCATAACATCTAGCTTAATTAATTCTTTATCAGGAGGAAGACAGCTCATATGCTTATGAGCTTTAGATCGGTCATGTGCAGCCATGATAACAACAGAGTCCATCTCAGGTTGAGAGGAATAATAAGGCTTATCCGAAAGGTCAGGATATTGTTTAACTGCCTTACGAGGCACAGAAGGCAAAGTGCAAGGAGGATGCCAATCAGCCAGAGTGGTATCTTCCAATGCTAAATGGATATGAGGCACTTTCATAGTGAGCAGAGACCTCCAAAAACACAGAGATTCTTCACAGAGGACTCTTCCCTCTTGGCAGCAAAACACAGCTTAGACTGGACCTGCTGAAAGAAACCCTGAAAGGAGGCATCCTCAGGAAGGGACATAGGAGTGTAATGCACACTGTTCTCAGTTTACTACTAGAGGATAAAGTGGAACTGGAGCGCACCACATCGTGGGGGGGGGAGAACACCATCATCCTCTTCCTCATATTCCTCCACCATTAAATCACAATATTATTTCAATTCCTCCTCCTCCTCCTCCTCCTCCTCCTCGATGACAATGGGCAGCAGGTCTATGGCAGGAGGCGGTCGAACAGGAGGAGCCATCAATGGACTAGGCATCAATGGAGGGAGCCCTTGGCTAGGTACATTAACCAGCACACAGATCCCTGATGTCACTGAGGAAGTCGATGGTGGTACTACTGGCATCGGGGTTGGGGTTAGTGTCAAGAGCAGAGCTAGTGGCAGAAGCTTTTGAAAGTGTTCAGACATTGTCTGAAACAGCCTCTGTGGCTCAACGGACCCTAACAGGATTGTTGATGACAGATCAGTCAACAGGACAATGCCCAATATTATAGCAGGCTTTGAAACTCCTAACAGGTGATTAGAGCCATTGCCAGATCATAACCTTGGTGTCTGGGAGATGATGATTGGGGGGCGGGGGCAGCAACAGAATCCAAGCACTTAGCCTGAGATCTGTCTTTGCCTAGAGTCTTAGATCTCATTTAAGAGGAGAGTGGGACCTGGCAGGAGAGTTATTTTTTTATTGATGCCGCTGCTTTTCCTTATCTGCATGGCAGTGTTTCTCCACCAATTTAGCAGACTGTTCCTTTTGAACGAATTTACAGTTGGCAACAGTGACCTTGGAAAGGGGCAGGTTGATGGCAAGCTGTGGGGAGAAGGAGCCGGTGACAATGGTTAAGCTGTCTGCAACACATGCTGTCTTTCCTCCATTGCCTTGGAATTTTAAATAAACTTCCAAGGCCTTCTTGTGATTCCTCTGTACCCTGGTTAAGCTCTGACAAAAGCTGCAGGCCTTTACATTGTGGGAAATGCCTAGACAGAGGATGCACATAGAGTGAGCATCGCCTGTGCAAATTTTAACTTTACCACAATGACAAAAGTGGAACAGCAGTTCCTTTTCTTTATTTTTATTTTATTTAGTTTTTGTTAACCGGGTAAGTGCACTAGACAAATCATGCCTATTTTCAGGCACGACCCAGGAGAGGGGTATACAGATGAATGCCAACTGACTTTGAACCAGATTAAGCTGTTGGTGGTATTTTAGTGAATGAGGGAAATTTGGTCAGGACATCGGGGAAATTCCCCTACTCTTTTCGGTAAGTGTCATTGTCGGTGACATAATCATTTAAGTAAAATAAAATAAAGCAGTAGACACATTAGTGATGCTTGCAAAGTTTGGCAGTGTTCTTCAGCAGTAGTGAACTAATAAGCAGTTGATGGCAGCAAAAATAATTGAATCATGATGGGTCCACCTACGTTATATAGGCAGTGACAATGCATGTCAAAGTGGGTGGTCCCAACTAGCAAAACCTTCCCAGTGGTCCTGATGGCGACAGTCTACAGTTCCATAATGTGGCTCAATGGAAGGAGATAGCCTCAAAGAACTCCTATAACCATAACAGACACAGGAACTGTAAATATAAACATTATAAATCATGTTGAAGATTTCTGTTTTTAAAAGAATTGAACATTAAATCAACATGCTTTCTTTGCAGCAAATTAGAGAAACCCCTTTGCAGGAAACGGGCTATGCCAATTGAACTTACAACTTCAGAATTTTAGAACTGTTTGTATTAGACACCCTCTTATGGATATTATATGATATGGTGCTCCCTCGCTATAACGAACAAGACTAGAGACAAAGGATGCATTCGTTATTGTAACCTGTTTGTTATAGCGAGGGACGCCATAATGCGCCTTTGTACTACCGCAAGTATTGCCGCTATTGTGCTTGTGGTACAGTATAAGAGGATACAGTAGTCTGGGATTTTTTGTTTATTAATTGTCCTCTTCAATGTGTGTAGTGACTGTTCAAAAAAAAAACAAAAAAAAAACTATTACCTTTTTTCATGCTTTGGTTTTGTGCTTTTGTGTACTATACTGTTACTCTTTATTTACTGAGGACCTGCTTTGGAGCTGGAGGTGAGTCAGGCATTGATCTATTAAAAGCAATGCCTTTGGTGGTAACTTTTGCTCTGACAGATGGCACAAAAGACTGCAGAACCATGCTTTGAAAATATGGGACGTCATCCAGGCATTACAGCTGCTTGAATATTCAACCGGTAATGCCTGCATGTTGCAATGATGAAAGCAACGAGGGTTTTTGTACTTCCCTATAAAAGGGGCTTCAACTTCTTCATGCCGCTAGAATTGCAACACAGCATGAGAGTGGCTCGGTCTTCTCTGACCTTAAAACCCTCACTAGCATTGGTCTCTGAATGACTGGCTAGGGTAATATCAGGGAGGCACCGCCAGAACAGACCTGTGTCATCACAGTTATAGATCTGTTCTGGCTGGTAACCCCTCCTCACGAATGATTTCTTTAAGCTTAGGTAGGAACTCCATGGCTGAGACATCGTCACATGATTGCTGCTCTCCTGGAACACAGACCATCCTTATGCATTTGAAAGCACCACAGCCAGCTTGTGGGTGATTTGAATTTATAATCAGCGCCATGGATCTCCTTCGCAAATTACTCTGCCTTTTCCTGGACAATTTATTTCGATACAGGGACACCAAAGGAGCACTGCTGCTCAAACCAGATCTGCGTTGCCTTGTCCACCTCTTCCTCATCGGCTCACCTGAGTTTCTTTAATTTTAGAGCATTCCCTTCAGAACACTCAGCCACAAACTGGTGCAACGACACCTCCTGCTTCTTCCAGGTGCAGATCATCAATTTTTAAAAAGCCAGTTTCCTGGCTTAACTCAGCGAGGCTTTCTCTGTTTTTAAGTCCCTCCAGCACTGCCAGCTTCGTGTCAACTGTATAGCAGGATCGCCTCATGATGACAGCTCAATCTACTGGCATACAGTAAAGGCGCCTTTTAACTTGTCAGTGGTGGGACCTGGTATGAGCAGCAGGTAAGACTGTGCGTATCAGTGAGTGCCAGGTGTACAAGACAAGGCATGGGCGGCGTTTTCCAGAACAAGTGGCACGTGACGAAAAATCATGGTTTGCACATAGGTAATAAGGGAGCCAAGGCAGACATTCGTAATAAAGTACAGTTACGTAAGAACTTACTGTAACAGTAGATCTTCGAGAACAGCTCTTGCAGCAGGTTACACCATTAGGACTGAAGCCGGCAGGCATCAGGACCCCACGGAAATCTTCTATCTAGCAGTCTTCAGCGGTGACCACCTCCGACGTCGGTCCCGCCCCCGGCGTCCAGGCATAGTACATAAGGAGGCGGTCCCTGCAGAATCCCCTAGTTCTCCGCCGGAGACTTCCGGCCGCAGGATAACATCAGAAGTGGAGACCGAGGACCCGCCATCAGACATTCAAGGTTGAGGACTTTCTGGCGAAGCTTGGCTAGACCTTACCTCCTTCAAGGGGGAATGGTGGCGGGAAGGTACCTGCTGCAAGAGCTGTTCTCGAAGATCTACTGTTACGGTAAGTTCTTACGTAACTGTACTATCTTCTTCGAGATACAGCTCTTGCAGCAGGTTACACCATTAGGACTGATTCCCAAGCAATGGCGCCTAGGGACGCCCTGGGGAGGAGGCATAAAATGGAGATCCTGGGAGATCCTGATTCTAGGACAGGAGACCCTGCAGAACAGCGAGGCCAAAACTGGCTCTCCGCCGTGAGGCAATATCGAGGCTGTAGTGCCTAATGAAGGTGTGCACTGAGCTCCATGTGGCTGCAGCACAAATGGCCGAAATGGAGACATTTCGCAGTGCTGCAAAGGAAGTAGCCACCCCTCTTGTCGAGTGGCCCCTGACTGTACCTGGAAGGGGCTTCTGCTTGTTGTTGTAGCAAAAGGAAATGCACTGGACAAGCCAGCGAGAAAGAGTTTGCTTTGAGACTGGTAGGCCCAACTTCCTCTCAGCGAAGGAAATAAACAGCTGCTTGGATTTGCGATGCTGTTTGGTCCTGGTCAAGTAATATCTTAAGGAGCGGTGAACATCCACGGTGTGAAGCAGTGCCTCTCCTCTGTTGGTGTACCTGGGGGAAGTACACTGGCAAATCGATGTCCTGATTAAGGGTGAGTGCTGAGACCACCTTAGGCAGGAATTTTGGATTCGTCCTCAGGGACACCCTGTCCTGGTGAAAAATTAAATAAGGTTCCTTACACATGAGGGCATGTAGCTCGGAAATTCTCCTTGCTGAAGTAACAGCAACCAAAAATAATGTTTTCCGTGACAGAAAACGTAGCTCGCAATCTGCGGCAGGTTCCAAGGGGCAGCGTGAGCTGCTCCAGAACAAAGAGTAGGTCCCAAGGAGGTACGGGATCCTTAATGGGTAGTCTAAGGTGTAGCACCCCCCTCAAAAAGTCACGAGAAGTATCAAGTTGTGCTACTGTGCGTTGGCATATCGGGGAATGGTAGGCTGAAATCACACAGAGGTGAACCTTAATTGAGGAGTAGGCCAGACCTGAATGAAAGAGGGAAAGCAGGTATTCTAGAACTGACTTTTCTGGGCATTCTAAAGGGGAGAGACCGCGTGCCTGAGACCACAGGCAAAACTGATGCCATTTCATGGCATACATCACATGCGTAGCCGGCTTTCTGGCGGCAGAAAGGACTTCTGCCACCTCTTGCGAGACGCTGTGACGCAGAATGACTATGTCTCAAGAAGCCAGGCATGTTGGTTCAGTGAGCGCAAGTCTGGGTGGACTAGCGAACCTTCCTCTTGAGACAGTAGATGGGAGCTGATGGGCAGTGGAAGTGGAGGTTCCCAGGACAATTGCGTCAAAGGCGGGAACCAAATCTGTCTGGGCCAGAAAGGCACTACCAAGATCATTGTTGCGTGCTCCCTGTGAAGTTTGAGAAGGATTCTCTGGATCAACGGGAAGGGAGGGAAAGCGTAGAGGAATCTGCCCGCCCAGGAGAGGGACAACGCTGTCTCGTCAGAAAACACCAGGCCCTGGATCTAGCGAGCAAAATTGGGCAGTTTTGCGTTGGACGGGGAAGCGAACAAGTCCAATTCTGGAGTGCCCCATCGATGAAACAGATCCTCTGCCACCTCCTGAAGAAGTTCCCACTCGTGGACTCTGGCCCGGGAGCAACTCAGGCCGTCTGCAACTGTGTTGTCCATTCCGGGAATGTGAACTGCGATCAGGTTTGCGCTGTCTCGAATGACCCATTCCCACACTCTCATGGCCTCCCTGCAGAGGGGGTAGGAGTGTGTACCTCCTTGTTTGTTGAGGTAATACATCACCACCGTATTGTCCGTTTGAAGCAGAAGAGTACTCGGTAGAATGTCTGACTGGAAGGCCTGCAGGGCATACAGGACCACCCTCATCTCCAGAATACTGATATGGAGGTGAGCTTCCTGAGGGGTCCACGTTCCCTGAGACCTCACCCCGTTCTGGTGTGCCCCCCACCCCAGCCCTGAGGCATCTGTGGAGAGGATTACCTCCAGGGACGGCACTACAAATGGGACCCCCACAGAGAGGGTCCCCGGGTCTAGCCACCATTGCCAATCCCAAATCATGGCCCTCGTGATTCTGACTGGCTGCTGCATATGGTCTTGCTTCTGGTCCCATTGCACTCTGAGCATCCACTGGGTTACCCGCATGTGGAGCCTTGCCATCGGGACGGTTGGAATGGCTGCAGCCATATGTCCGAGCAGGCGAAGGACCAGTCTGGCCAGGATGGTCTTCTTTGCCCGAAAGGTCCCTGATGAGGGACCTGATGCGTTCCGCTCTGTCCTCGGGAAGAAAAGCTTTCCCTTGGACGGTGTCCAGAACTGCGCCTATGAACTGCAGCTTCTGGGACGGTACCAGAAGAGACTTCTCGTAGTTGATAAGTATGCCCAGCGACTGAAAAAGAGCTTGGGTGTTCTGGATAGCCAACAACAGCACCTCCCAGGAGGCGGCCATGAGAAGCCAGTCGTCCAGGTATGGGAACATGTAGTGGCCCTGTCTCTTTAGTAACGCTGCCACGACTGCCATGCACTTGGTAAAGACCCTGGGGGCCGATGACAGCCCGAAAGGAAGCGCTCGGAACTGAAAGTGGTGGCCGAGAAACTCGAAGCGCAGGAACCTCCTGTGCGCTTGAGCTATGGGGATGTGCAGGTAAGCGTCCTGCATGTCCAGTGACGCCAGAAATGCGTCCTTCTTCAGCATGGGTATAAGGCCCTGCAGGGTCACCATGTGGAACAGTTTGTAGGCGACCGACATGTTGAGGTCACCGAGGTCCAATATTGGACGGAGGTCCCCTTTTTTCTTTGGAACCAGGAAGAAGTGGGAATAATAGCCTGTTCCTCTCTGGTTCCCCGGGACGTACTCCACTGCTCCTTTTTGCAGAAGTGCGAGTACTTCTTGCCTGATAAGCAATCTGTGCTGACCCGAGTAGCGGGAGAGCAGAGGAGGCCTTGTGGGTGGCTTGTCTGTGAACTCTATAAAGTGGCCTTTTTCGGCCAATTGGAGTACCCACCTATCGGTGGTGATCGACTGCCACCCTGGCAGGTGATCCGCAATACGACCCCCGACCTTGGTGTCCCGTTGATCCTGAGGAGTGGGGGCCGGGAAGGAGTCATGCTTTGGCGGCTGTGGGTCCTGCAGGTTGGGCCGACTTGGTGGGACGTTGGCCTCTACCAGAAGATGACTTACCCTGGGCCTTCCGGGAGAAGGAGCCCCTCTGTTGCAGGCCGGAACGGGACTGTTGTCTCTGAGTCCGCCCGCGAAAATGGCTCTGGTTCCTACGAAAGGAACCGGGCCTGGATCTGTACATAGCCTGGACAGATCTCACGGCCTTCCCGGCCTCCTGAAGCTTGGTGATGACCTTCTCCAGGACTCACCAAAGAGAACTTCGCCATGAAAGGGGGGGTCCAGTATGTTCTTCTGGACATCCGGGGTGAATCCGGAGACATGGAGCCAAGAGTGTCTCCGGAGGCACACGCCTGAGGCTGCCGCTCTGGCCGAGGAGTCCTCGGAGGCATACGCAGCTCGAAGCACCTGGGTTCCCACGTCTGAACCCGTGCGGAGGAGCTGAAGGAGCTCTTCCTTCTGCTCACCTTCTGGCATCTTTTCTGCCAGCTCCTGTCCCTGCTCCCACAAGGCATTCTGAAACTGGACCATGTGGGTAAGATAACTGAGGGACCTAATGGCGCAGGTTGCAGCTGCGTACGTGCGCCTACCCATTGCGTCCAATTGCTTGGACTCCAGGTCCGGTGGCAGGGTGCTCAGATGTTGCGGCCCCTAGGACCGGTCATGTGAGGCTGTGATGACCAGGGAATCAGCCAGAGGATGAGATGCCAAGTACTGGTCCTCCCTAGGGGCCTTGTATAGGCGGTCAGCCTTCTTCGGCATCGCCGGAAGCAAATGTAGACATTTCCACGCTGCCTTGGTGACGTCCACGAAGGTGTCCACCAAGGGTGGTACCACCACAGGCTTTGGGTCCTTTTGCTGAAGATAACGCACAGGCGTAGCCTCTCAGGGTCAAGGTCTTCTGCATCCCAGCCCATGTTCTCCTGGATATGCCTCATAATCTCTGAGAAAGATGGGTCATCCGGAGGAGATCTTGGGAGCTCACGTGGGTCCGGAGAGGGGACACTGATGGGAGAAGGGGATCTGGATCTGTCCGAGAAGTCCGATCCCGAGTCCTCCATCGACGGCGAGTAGCGGCGTCTTCTGGGTCTCTTGGGACTGGGTGACCCTGAAGAAGATCTGGACGGAGGTCTCCTCTTGTCCGATGGTCTGCCCCTAGGAGATTCAACAGGATCCTGAGGTGAAGGTACTTGGCCTGTTGCCCCGGATGGAGTGGGGGGCGCTGGGGCCGGTGGAGTCACGGGTGGAGGAGGAGGAGGAAGAGGAAGAGGAGGAGGTGTGGGAACCACGTCCTTTTAATAGTGTCCCACCAGAAGCGAATAACTCCTTCACCTCAGCAATGTTCAGGCCCAACGATGGGCCGGGTGCCGGTGGCCGGTCTTTGGGTCCCGGCGTCGGCCCCTCGGGGGTCTCTGGTTCAGGAGAGGGTTCCCTCTGGGGCTTGACAGGACCGGGGTCACCCGCCTGGTCCTCGGGCTGGGTCGACTCCTCCTCCGTGAGCGCCTCCTGGCCGACATCGGTAGGTGGCGTTGGGGTCCCTTCATCTGCTGGAACAGGCGTCGGTCCCCCAGCCGGCATCCGCGGTGGAGAAGGCCTGGCCGGCGATGGGCGCCTGGCTGTCGTCGGGTCCCGGGACCGGTGATGCTTGACCGACGGGTGGGCCAACGTCAGATCCGACATCCGTTTAAGCGAGGTCAGCTCCTTGGTTTTCCGCTGGGGAGGAGGAGTAAGGAGACCGCACCGACGCCGGAGTCGAGTGGCGGGAGCCGGACTTGTGGTGATGGCAGTCCCCTGACCTCGGCGAGGCCTTAGACGAGGAAGAAGAAGGCCTGGAGGTCTTAACAGGCAGCAGAATGGAGGAACCGGTAGAAGACTTGACCATGACCGGGGGAGGCTGAGAGCGGGCCCAGGATGGAGAGCGGTCGGACCGGGAGCTGGAGCTGCGGGAGTCTGGAGCCCTAGAAGAGGATTTAGATCTCACCCTCTCCCTGTGTTTTTCGAGGTGCCTGCGGGCTTTCTCGGAAGATTTCCCCTTGGAGGCAGGTTCCATGGCCTTCAATCTTTCTTCCAGAAGGTAAGCTTGGAGGGCCTTCTGACGACAGATCCGGGTCCAACTGTTGAAGCCTTGACAAAAAGAAGCAGGCCCGGGTGTCGTGGTCCGGGCCTAAGCACTGCACGCAGGCTGAGTGTGGATCTTTGAAGGGAATTTGCTTCCTGCAGGCACACTTAGACGGATGGCCCTCCGCGGATGTTGGTGAGGACATCAGATGGCAGACAATTGAAGAAAAGGAAGTTTCTTGCTGAAGAAACGCGAAAAAGAACTTTTCCAAACGTCACGCGCTAGACACTGACCGAAGGGTCGAGACATGCAAGTCGGCCAGGGAAAGAACTGTGGATTCTGGCGGACCGCCTTATGTGTACTAAGCCTGCCGGGCGGGACCAACGCCGGAGGCGGTCCCCGCCTGAAGACTGCTAGCTAGAAGATTTCCGGGTCCTGATGCCTGCCGGCTTCAATCCTAATGGTGTAACCTGCTGCAAGAGCTGCATCTCGAAGAAGATCCTATAATTCGCTGTAACGAGGTTCGTTATAGTGAGGAACCATTGTATCATTCTTAGCCAATCAGTTTATTTCCAAACATTCCAGGTACTTATGACCATAAGAGGATGTCTTATGCACACAGTTCTAAAATTCTTAAGTTCTAAGTTTAGTTGGCATAGTCCACTTCCCACAAAGGAGACTTGTTAACATTCTGCAAAGTAAAACATTTCAACTCAGATTTATTTATTTTTTTAAACAAAGTCTTTAACACAATTTATTATATGTTTAACTGTACAGTTCCCACGTCTTATGGTTATAAACATTTCTTCTCAAGTCCTTTGTGTGCCAGAACTGCTCACCTTCACTTCCCAATTCTTTCATCCAAAGAACTCGACAATGCACTCTCATAACTGTACTTAAAACACATGTAAGAGTACCTGGAATGTTTGGAAATAAACCATCCTGACTGGGTAAGAATGATGTCATGATTTATCATTCATTTCATCTTGATGGCCCGATTCATGCCCAAAAACGGTCCCTGGAACCAGTGCACCCACCCAATTAACAGATAAATATCCCAGACACTCCTTTTTCATTTCTTTTTTTTTTAAATAGTAATTTTACTGGTTTCTCAAATATACAGTAACATACATGACAAGTTAACAAGTACACAACAACAAACTAGACTCTACCACAAAGTAAATTACTTACAAACACAATAAGAAAAGAAAGGAATTGATAATCAAAAGAATAAGAGAACACAATTGATATACTGACATCATCCCCCAAAAAAAAACAGCAGGCACCTTCCATTATCGTCTAGAACCTATGTCTCAACTATATTTTAATTTCAGGGAGGTTGGCTGGCCAAACTAATAAACAAAATATAACTACTGCATACATAATAGTAAAGGAAGTAAAACAACAAAATACACATGGGACCTAAAACTCACAGCTGAAGCTAAGGACAGAAACAAAGAAAAGAAACTAAAACCTATCTGGAGCTGGTTCACCCTTAGATAAGTGCAACAATTCATCTGGACTTAAAATCTTTATGGAGATAGAGGATCAGTGAGAAAGGGTGCAGGGGCGCATGGCCTCTACTACAACCTTAATTTTCATTTGGCCAATAATTCTTCCAATCAGGGGCCATCCTAAGGGGTGGGGGGTCCAATCAGGCAAACCCATTCTGCAACTGGAAAGGAAAGGATAATACCCACGGCCAATACCCACTGCCATACGTAATGAGGGGAAATATGTCCTGAATCCTCAGGCAAATTTTCTTTGGTATTAGGTACATTGAGCTAGTATCTCCAGCGCGCTCTTATTTTCTTCTCTGCTTGATAATGGAAAAGGGTAACCATCTTGCTGTAAATTTTTCTCCTTTCAACCTTAAATGAGCCGTTAATTTCTCCATTTCCTGTATCTGAATACATGTGCAACACCATATTTCAAGAGTCGGGGAGGCTTTCTCCAACCATTTATTTATGATAGATTTCTGAGCTGCTGCCAAGAAGAATGAGGAACAAATATATCTGGGCTTTAGAGGGGATCTGTGGTGGAGGGAGACTCAACAACCAATACTGTGGATCTCTTGGAAACTGCACTTGGAATATCTTTTCCAACTCTTGAACTATCTGTTCTCAGAACACTTGTATTTTTTGACATCCCCGAAAGATATGGATTTGTGTTCCCCTCACCCCACAGCCCCTCCAACATAAATCTGAAGTGGTGGAACCAAAGTGCTTAGTAATAACCGGGGTGCAGAAGAATCTTATATTCACTTTCCATCTAAACTCACGCCACAAAGGAGAAGCCGAGGTGGAGTGAATCCCAGCCCAGATTTGTTGCCAATCCCTCACCTCCAAGCAGCAACCTAACTCTCTAGACCAATTAGTCTCCAATCCCCCCATGAGAGTAGGTTCTCTAGAGGAGAAGAATGAGACCACCAGTGAAATAATTCGTCCTGTATCCCCTCCAGAGAGCAATGGATGAAGAAATTCCACAAGGGGGTTAAGGTCATTTAATTCTGTGGTACTCAGGTTCTTACACACCATAAAATGCCGGATTTGTAAAAATCTAAAGTGATCTCGAGGTGTAAGCCCAAACTCCTTGGCTAACTGTTGAAAGTCCTTAAAATTTCATGATCATATAACTGACTGATATGCTAAAGGCCTGCCCTCTCCCATCTACAAAAGCCTGGACCCAATTGATTGGGAAGAAAATCACACAAGCTCTAATAGGGGTCTGGGAGGACAACCACAACTGAATACCATATTTTTTATGATCCAGGACCACACCTGTTTCAGTACTAATCGCCCAGGTTAGTCACCCATAAGTTCAATAAACCCTCTTGATTCACAAAAAATAATATCTGCCAGATTCACCCTGGCACCGTTGGTTTCTCTAATTCTGTCCATGTGGGTTGCTTTTCTCCAGCCCATAAGGGTCCAACACCTGGAGCTGAGCTGTCCAGTAATATTTAATAAAGTTTGGGAGTCCCAAGCCACCCACCCTTTTGGCCTCTATAAGGTCTGCCATTTAACCCTTGGTGGCTTATGGTTCCAAATAAATTTAGAGGTAGCTGACTTCAGGCTTTTCCAAAACAAGGCAGGGGTTTCAGTGGTAAAGCTGAAAAAAAGAAAAGTAATGGGTTAATATGTTCATACATATGGTTTCTATTTGCCCTGACAGAGTCAGAGGAGTTCTCTCCATCTGTTGTAGTCCACTTGAATAGCTTGGAGCAATTTAAGATAGTTGGAACTGTATAATTTGTCCAACGTGTCAGGTATCCAAACTCCCAAATAACGGAATCCTTCACTAGCCCATTTAAAAGGTCCCACCCGGGGGAGATCATTTTGCCTAGGCATGGTAACGGGGAGCATTTTGGGCTTGGTCTCATTGACCTTGAACCCCGAGATAGAGCCAAATTCCTGTATTAGGGATAGCATGTGATGAACCGAGCTCACCTGGTCATCAAGATACAGTAATGTATCGTCAGCATAGAGAGAGACAGAAACATAGAAGCTGATGGCAGAGAAGGACCGCAAGGCCCATCCAGTCTGCTCATTTCTATTTCTACCTTATGAATGTGCCATCGGCCTTTGCTCTGTCAATGACCTATCTATTCATACTCATCTGTATTGCTCCTTTATGCCTATCCCATGCCTGTTTGAAGCTCTGCACTGTATTCATATCCACCACTTCCTGAGGTAAGCCATTCCATGCATCCACCACCCTTTCTGTGAAAAAGAACTTCCTCACATTACCCCTTAATTGGTCTCCCTCTAATCCCATGCTGTGTCCTCTTGTCCTGCTATTTTTCTTATATTGAAACATGTTAGACTCTTTCACCTTGTTAATGCCCTTAAGGTGTTTGGATGCTTTGATCATATCACCTCTCTCCCTCCTTTGCTCTAGGGTATATATACTGAGCTCCGTTAATCTGTCCGCATATGTTTTCTAATGTAGTCCCATGCACCATTTTGGTTGCCCTTCTCTGGACTGCCTCAATTTGGTTAATGTCCTTGTGAAGGTGTGGCCTCCAGTACTGCACGCAGTACTCCAGATGGGGCCTAACCAGTGTCTTGTAAAGAGGGATTATTACCTCCCTCTTATGACTTGTGATACCCCTGCTAATACACCCCAACATCCCCCTAGCCTTACCTACTGCTTTAGTGGTCTGCTTGGATGATTTCAGGCCATCTGTGATGAAGATGCCCAAGTCTCTTTCTTCTCTTGTGACTGCCAGCAACTCCCCTCCCAGCCTATAGGTGGCTTCAGGGTTTCTCTTCCCTATGTGCATAATCTTGCACTTCTTTGCACTAAACCACAGTTGCCACTCTTCTGACCATTTTGCCACTTTATCCAGATCTCTTCTCATTTTGCCCACCCCATCTGGATCATCTACTCTGTTGCAGATCTTGGTGTCATCTGCAAACAGACAAACCTTACCAACCAGTCCATCTGCAATGTCACTGATGCAGATATTTAAGAGGACTCACCCCAGGACTGACCCTGAGGTACCCACTTGTGACTTGCATCTCTCCTCTGACTGTATACCGTTTACCACCACTCTGTTTTCTGCCTGTCAACCAGTTTGACCCAGTTGACCAACTTCTGACCAGCCGAGCCTACCCAGCTTATTAATCAATCTTCTATGTGGAACAGTATCGAAAGCTTTGCTG
Organism: Neoceratodus forsteri; assembly: GCA_016271365.2. Lineage (NCBI taxonomy): Eukaryota > Metazoa > Chordata > Ceratodontiformes > Ceratodontidae > Neoceratodus > Neoceratodus forsteri. The sequence goes on along the minus strand of CM057456.1, from coordinate 760,457,993 downwards.
AAGTCAAGGTATGGCATCAACTGCTCCCCTGGTCCACCACACTGGTTACCCAGTCAAAGAAATCTATGAGATTAGTTTTACAGGACCTTCCTGTTGTAAACCCATGCTGCCTTGGATCCTGTGCTCCTATGGATTCCAAGTGTTGCACTATCCTTTCCTTAAGGAGTGCCTCCATAACCTTGCCCACTACTGAGGTAAGACTGACTGATCAGTAGTTCCCTGCCTCCTCCCTGCTACCAGTCTTGTGCAGCAGGATCACATGAGCCCTTCTCCAGTCTTCTGGGACCTCTCCTGTGCTCAGAGACTCACTAAACAGTTCTGATAATGGCCCTGCTAGTTCCACCCTTAGCTCCTTTAGTACCCTGAGATGTATGCCATCAGGTCCCATTACCTTGTCCACCCTGAGCTTACTGAGCTCTTGTAGGACCCTTTCTTTTGTCAAGGGACTTGTGCACACCTCCCTCCCCCGTGTCCATGGTGCTGAGCTATGGGCCCTGCCCTACCTTCTCTTCAGTAAATACTGAGCAGTAGTATCTATTTAGGATATATGCTTTTTCATGGTCCTCCTCCTCATATCCCCTTTGATCTTAGCAATACCCCCTCTGGATTTTCTCCTTTCACTAATGTATCTACAGAAAGTCTTGTCACCTTCTTTTATAATTTGTGCTAGTGTTTCATCAGTTTGGGCCGTTGCCTGCCTTACTGCCTTCCCTGCTTCCCTTAGGGAAGTTTGATATGTCTCCTATCTTCATCCTGCTGCATTCCTTATATTTCCTGAAGGCCAGCCTTTGGCTCTAACCTTTTCTGCTACTGTTTTAAGAACCAAAGTGGTTTCCTTTTTCTTTTGCAATCCTTTTCTCTCTAACACAATGGGATGTTGCTTAAGTATTGCATCCTTAATGCTTGCCCATTTTGCCTGTACCGCCTCACCTGTACTACTTCTTGCCAGGGTTAGCTTAACTCTGCTGGCTATCTTATCAAAGTCAGCTCCTCTGAAGTCCCATATGTTTGCCTTGGAATGGGATGATTTAGTTCCTAGTGGCCAAATTGAACCATACCATGTGATGGTCACTGGTCTCCAGGTGACCTTGACGTGGAGATCTGTGATCCTTTCCTGTTAGTCAGTACTAGAGCTAGGATAGTCCTGTCTCTTGTGGGTCGCTGTACCAGTTGTTTGAGGCCCTCCCCCTACTGGGAATCCAGTATGTGTCTAGTTCTGGCAGATGTTCCTGCTGGTATTGACCAATCTGTATCTGGCATGTTGAAGTCTCCTGTTATCAGAACCTCCCCTTTAGCTGTCATGTTTTGTATATTTTCTAACAGTAATGTGTCTATGTTCTCCCCCTGGTCTGGAGGTCTGCAGACAACCCAGTTCGTGTGGCTGTCCCATTTTCATTTTCCAGGGTCACCCACAGTTCTTCTGGCTCCTTATGTGTATTCTGAATTTCTGTAGCTTTGATATTTTCATTGACATAAAGGGCCACCCCCCTCCCGGTCTCTTCTGAACAGTACATAGCCAGGTACTGAAGTCTCCCAAGTGGTTACTGGTAAACCATGTCTCGCTAATGGCTACTATGTCCAGTTTAGCCTCTGTCATTATTGCCTGCAGGTCTGGGATCTTGTTTCCTAGACTGCGAGCATTTGTGTACATGATTTTCCATTGGCCAGATACGGACCTCCGTCCCTTCCACCCGGATCCCTTTATAAATTTTTGATTGTCGTATCCTAGCCGCAAAGGGCTCCATACTTAAAGCAAACAACAAAGGGGAGAGTGGGCACCCCTGTCTAGTTCCCCTCTCTATTCCAAACCTTTCAGACATCACCCCAGCTACTCTAACCCTTGCCCTGGGACTGCTATACAAGTTAGAAACCCAATCCCGAAATTTGTTCCCAAACCCAAATTTAGCCAAAGTCTTGTTTAGGAACAACCAATCAAGGTGATTGAATGCCTTTTCACCGTCACTAATGAAATTACTGCCTTAAGACTGTGTTCTGTGTTGGGGGGGGGGGTGGCAATTGACAACACATTTAATAATAGACTAATATTATCTTGTATGTGCCGCCCGGGGACAAACCCTGTCTGGTCTGTGTGTACCAATTCTGGGATAAGCCCTTTTAGTCTCTCTCACTCCAATTGGTCTTGCAAAGATTTTCTGCATCAACATTTAACAGGGAAATGGGTCAATAGCTCGCACATTAGAGAGGGTCCTTCCCTGGTTTTGGCAGAACTGTAATGATGGCCTCCCCCCAAGTTTCAGAAATGGCTCCCTTCACATGCCATTGCAGATTTTAACAGAGTTGGAGTCAATTTTTCCTAAATGTTTTGTAGAACTCGACAATAAAACTATCAGTTCCAAGGGCTTTCCCAGAACTCAGAGATTTAATCACCGAGTTTAGTTCCCCTTCAGTAAATGGTCTTTCTAGGTGTGTGACTTGTACCTCCATCAGGGTAGGGAGTTCAACTGTTTCCAGGAACTTACTTATACTCTGTTCATGATCGAGTTGCCTCTCTTTTGTAGACAATCGAGGATAAAATTCCACAAATTCCCCTACTATTTCTGATGGTTGAACCGAAATCTTACCTGGATTACCAATGCTACGAATTTTAGAGATAAATCTGTCTATTTCCTATTTTTTGAGGTGTAAGGCCAGTAATTTGCCTGCCCTTTCCCCACTCTCATAGTATCTTGATTGGTGAATCGCAGGAGTTAAGAATGCGGTGCACCATCAGTCGATGTAATCCTCCCTGGCTGCCTGCGATTTTTGATATGTGGAAGGGTCACGGCGATTTTAAGTCCATCTCTAAGGAGGTAATGGCTGAAGTGACCAATGCCTTGTCCGCTAATAGACCAGCGTCTAGCCTCCATGTCCCCCCGCCTCGTTAGTTATCGGTTCCCAATTCGCTACCACTTGCACCACAGCATGATCTGAGAAGAAGACCAGATGAATTCGACCTCTCCAAAGACATGCCTCTGATCACCAAGCATAAATTCTGTTCAGTCTAGAGTGGGCATTAGTAGCCAGGGCATAAAAAGTATAATTTTCACCGTGGATTTTGCCACCTCCACAAATCCACCAGGCCAAATTCCACAGTTAGTGTTCTCAAGAGTCTGGAGCATCCCTCCATCCCCTGCCGGCTAGGTGGATTTCTGTCTAAACTGCAGTTTTTCTACACTGTTCCAGTCACCCTGCCGCTATGAGGTGGCCTGAGAGAGATTTGCCATTGTTGAGAACAACTCTCAAAGAAAGTTCCAGACGGGGAGTGGGGGCATACAGTGACACTATATGTATAGGCTGACCCCAAGCTCTCTGGAGATAATAACCCATCTGCCATTGTCTCTCTCAGGACTCACCTAGTTCTAAATGGTAATCCCCTCTTAAATAAAATAACTGTACGGCTTTAGCCACTGCGGAGTGCTAGTCTGAAAATGCCATGCCCACCCTCACGATCTTCTCAGCTTATTATGCCCTACTTTTGACAATTTGGTTTCTGTAGACAAACTACATCACAATGTAATTCTTTCAATTCTTTCAAAATTCTGGCCCTTTTACTACATTATTAATCCCTTCACATTCACAGTGCATATATTATGACCCCATGATACTGCCTGGTTATTACACTCCCTGCATCACCCCAGTGCCCGGTCCCAGAATAGGTAATTAAATAATAAAAAAGAGACATATAAGACAACCTATATTTAAACACACACATAGTGAAGTAACTTTAGCCTCAACTGGAGACTGAGAACAATGAGAGAAGTGATATTCAAAAGTCCAATTTGACTTGTGCAAAGTCGATGGAGTAGATGCCCTCGGGTAATAAGCTAAAGCTCCACTCGTATGACCACTACAGCCGCAGATTGGTCAATGAAGACACTGTCAGTCTTCTAAAGGTATACAGAAGAGTACAGCACACACTGTGCAAAGGGTAGCTCCACCTGCCACTGCTAGTAGAGGTACGCCTTCCCTTCTAGTTGAACTTCAGATAAGGCAAGGCCCAGGCCCCTCCACCGCGAGCCCCGGATCCAGAGACTTGAGCGTGTAATGCCATCTTAGGTCCTCCCCCTTACCAACTTAAAATATCTGTGGAACCTAAAAATATATATACAGAGTTATCTGGGGGGGTTCTGGAAAGGTATTTAAAGACAAATCAGTAACATTGAAGTTCTCTGGGCAAACATCCTTGTACCCTACATGAAACAACAGCTCAAACTTAGCAAAACAAGAACTATCTTAAACCAACACGTGTACTGACAGCCCAGTATATATGAGAGTGGGTAACATGAGAAGCAAGTTCTTAATTACCTCCTCTGTGTCCTTAGCCCCTCTCTTAACCAGCAATAATTAGAAATATGCCTAATAGTTGATCTTTGCAGTTGAAAATAGATTTAGAGAGCAGTAGCTCAAACCTAGCAAAACTAGAGCTACCTTAAACCAACACACATTAGTGATGGCCCTGTATATACAAAAATAAAAGTATAAGCTTTTAATTATCCCTTTTTTATCTTTAACCCCTCTTAGCCAGCAATATTCTTAAAATTGCCCAATAGTTAACATTTGCAGTTGGAAATAATGATAAAGCTTAGCTTACAATGGACACTTGAGCTAACAGAAGGAAACGATTTGTTCATAAACAATGAGGCCAACATCAGTGCATATAGCAGAAGCCATTTGGCCATCACGAACATGCGGATGCTATGGGTTTATTGCAGTGGGGAAACATTTAAGGGACCCACCATTGAGACAGTCCCTTCCCTAAATACAAAATAAGAGAATTAGCACCATGTCCCAACAGTTCCACTCTAATCACAAATCTTGCTTGCATGAAGAATTTTTCCTGTCACAACAGGGCTGTAAATTAAATACCCAAGGTCTGATACTGCATCACCCGGAAAACCCTCTAGGTGAAACACCAGGAAACTACCTTCATTCTGACCCTGGGTTCAAGAAGGGGGTTGGCGAGGAAGAACCCACTGGGCCACATCCGCATGGAGAGGTAAGAGAGGTCATTTCTTCTTCTTCTTTGGGGCGACATCCTCCTGGAGCTATGCCTCACAGCAAATTTTCTATTTTGTGTTCATTGCCCCCAATAGTATCCGGAACCTGGATGCCCAGCCTTTCCAGCACAGTGGTTGCCTGTAGAAATTATCAAAGATCTGCACTCCTTCTCCATCCTGCAGCCCTCATCCACAGACCGAGGACCCAGGAGGTCGAGAGGCACTTTCCTGAAGCCCTCCCATAGAAAGCAAGGTCCAGGCGGTCGCGAGGGACCAGTCTGAATCTCCCCTCAAGCCCTGAATTCAGTACCGAGGGACCCAGGAGGTCAAGAGGCACTTTCCTGAAGCCCTCCCCCAAAGCAGTGTCGCGGGCGGTCGCGACCGAGTTTGAATCTCCTCAAGCCCTGAATTGCAGTGTAAGTCTCTACGGCAGGCAGCTTACCAGCTCGGACAGCTCCTCTTTCCAGCGATTTAGAACATTGCAGGATCTTGCTAACTGAATTTGTGTCCCCACACTCGTGGAGACTGTTAAATGTAAAGAGGACTCACACTGATTCTGGCGCCAATACAGCTAATTTCCACAGTGTTGTTTAAATCTGTAGTTTTACTACTGCTTGTTCAATTGTAAACCTTGCCTGTACTTGTAGCGCCTTTTCTGGCACCATAATCGTTTTAAATTTAAGCGCCAGAGTTGTTTGCAGTCCAGGGCTCCCTCTTACCTGCTGGCACCACTTTTAAAATCCTAGCCCAACATCGAAAAGTTCTGGCTAAGCTACCGAGAAGCAAAGTGAATTCAGTATTTAAAAGAAAAACTCTCGATTCTAGAGCTATACAGTTTAAAGCAAGACAGCATTTTAATTGCTAAGCTGACTTTTACTCTTTCAAAGCCCAGCCCTTTGAGAAATGCCCTGTTAGTTTAGTATTTAACCCTGCTCACTGACCCTTTCTCCTTGTTCACAGACCGAGGACCCAGGAGGTCGAGAGGGCCCACTTTCCTGAAGCCCCTCCCCAAAGCAAAGTGGCAGGCGGTCCACGAGGGACGAGTTTGAATCTACCCTCAAGCCCTGAATTGCAGTGTAAGTCTCACGGCAGGCAGCTTACCAGCTGCGGGACAGCTCCTCTTTCCAGCATGATTTAGGCCCTGCCAGCTCCGCACTGCCCCACTGCCCCCCCACCACCACCCTTGGCTCGACTCTCAGATTTATAGGCTGCATCACGTGAGCGTAAAATCCTATCAGCTCACTTTTCCATTTGCTGGTTATACCAATTGAACAGTAGGGGGCTCACGTTTAAAAACAGAGGAAAGTAAGAAAACAAACCAAAAAGAAAAAAAATTAAATCATGTTAAGCAGCCCAATGAAACTAATCCAATTAATGCTAACATTAGCTTTGGTCTCCTACATATCCCCACCTATACCTCTAAGTAACAACTTCCTAGCTAATGGCCATATGAACCTACATCCCTTCTCTAACATAACCTTGAACCTTAGCTACACCACAAATGAGCTAACGAAGGCATCCCAAGCTGCACTACCCTCACACACCTCCTCAATATTCCCAACCTCTCCCTTTACATGTACAAAAGCCCTACTGATCCATTCCTCCCCATTCCATGCAAATCTCCAAATAACAATAAAAGTACGCAACAATAAAAGACTCACAAACGGCTACAGCTAACTGCACTCAGACATGCGCTCTTGTTACTACTACTATTGGCAGGTGATATACACCTAACCAAGGGCTGGCCTCAGCTACTATGGCAAAGAACCCAAGCAATGCAGGTCTGATGTGGCTTCTATAAACATCGTAGCCTACCACAAAGTTAACTCTTCTCCAAGGGTGGGTCTTTAACCTCTCCTGACATCCTTGCCTTATCTGAAACATGGCTAACTACTTTGGTCCCTGACTCCGCAATTGCACTAAATGACTACATCATATTTAGAGCTGATAGGGAGGTAGAGAGAGGAGGTGGGTGTGCCATCTATGTCAGAGCAAAATTTAAGCCACTACTAATCCCCTTGCCAAACCCGAAATACGGTGCCCAAGCAGTCACCATCAAGATTACAATTGGCTCCCACGGGAAACCACTGTATATAATGTCAGTTTATATACCCAACAACCAGAAAGAAGCCTTTGATTCTATACTGGCAAATATAGCTATACTTCCCACTAAAAATGATCTCATAATAATGGGTGACTTTAATGAAAATTGGTTATCAAAAGGACCAGATCCCTTTAAAGACGCAGCAACTGCACATGATCTGACTCAAGTTGTCCAAACCCCCACACGTCGGGACCCAAGAACAGGCGCGCATACGCTCCTTGATCTCAACCTGACAAACTCCCCCAAACACCTATCTAACGTCAAAGTCCTCCCAGACGTCCTTAGTGACCACTCTCCTCTCTCCTGCACCTGGTCCAACAGGAGCCCTCACAAACGCCCTAAATTATCTTACCAAAGACACCTCAAACAGGGAGCAATATCCAAGATTATCCACAGCCTCTCCACCAGTGACTGGTCCCTGGTCCACACCGCCACATCCATCGATGGAGCTCTCACCTCCTTTATAAATATCTTCAATGCAGCCTGTGACAAACATGCCCCCCTTGCCAAAAAGTTTATAAAATCAAAGGATACACCGTGGATAACACAACCCCTACTAGACCACATGTTACATAGAGACAATCTCTGGTATAAAGCCCTCAATTCCAAAGTCCCCCATGACAGACAGCTCTACAGGGAGGCCAGAAATAAGTGCACCAAGGCTATTCGACTAGCTAAGGCAAACCACTACAAACAAGCCCTAACAGAGTCCTGGGGCACAGGGAGCAAGTTTTGGAGCAACATCAAAGAACTATGTGGGAAATCAGATAACCAGCCGCCTACCCAAATAACTCATAATGGCACACCCTCACAAGACCCCACCTTAATAGCCAATACTCTGAATAATTCATTCTCAGACCACAGCCACATACTCCCTCCAAACTTCTTTAGCCCACCCACCTCGTCACCTCACACCCCCTCACCCAAGATCAGCAGCCCACCTTTCCGGTTTAAATCTATCTCGTGCAATAATACCAAACAGTACCTCACACAAGCCTTAAAAAACAAAAGACACAGCAGTGATAGCTTAGACCTAAAGATCCTGCGGCTAACACTAAATGTAACTATCCCTCACCTAACTAAAATATTCAACCTATCACTTCGCCTAGGGCAATTCCCAACTCTCTGGAAAAGGGGAATCATCACTCCTTTACTAAAAAGGGTGATCCACCGACTCTGGTAACTATAGGCCAATCACGATTCTTCCCCTCTCAAAAGCCCTCGAAAGAATAGTGTCAGACCAACTCGCTGAGTACCTGATAAAGCACTCCCTACTCTGCCAAGAACAACATGGCTTCAGAGCAGGTCATAGCACCACCACAGCTCTCCTCTCGCTTACGTCATATATCCATGAAGCTCTCGACGTGGGTGACCTAGCAGGAGCAATTTTCATAGATCTAACTAAAGCTTTCGACACTGTTAATCACGATTTACTTTTACACCAACTTCCATCACTCAACCTAGGTCCAGATGCCATACTCCGGTTCAAGAACTACCACAGACCAGACACAAGAAGTAAAAATAAATACCACTCTATCCTCAAAACTCGCAGTTAAGCCGGGCGTACCACAAGGATCAATTCTAGGCCTGCTCCTTTTCACCCTATTCCTGAATGCCATCCCTAGCGCCTGGAACTGTAAGCTCCTACTGTATGCAGAAGATGCAGTAATCTTTTGGAAAGACTCCACTCTGAATGCTCTTCAGCACAATCTCCAAACTAATTTCCAGGAAATAGAACACTGGTTCTTGAATCAACGATTAGTACTAAATCTCAGCGAAACAAAATCCATGATCTTTTCGCACAGACAAAGCCCTTACTATAGCTCCCAACTAAACATAACCAACCATCAGGGCACCATAATTGACCAAAATATCACAATTAAAATATTTGGGCATCACGCTAGACACATCACTGATCTATCACATGCACGTAGACCAACTCTCAGCCTCAGTAAACGCCAGACTAGGGACCCTTTTCAGGCACAGACAATGCCTCCCACCCCTTCGTCGTCTGGCAGTAAGTAACATGGTCCTATCTTTGGTAGACTATGGAATAACAATATATGGAGCAGCTGACCCCACACGACACTAAAAACGAATCCAATCTGGCCCTTAACAAAGCTAGCCGTCCTGGTTACGGATAGCTGATAAGCTAACCCATACCATGTGAGCCCTACAAAAAGCTAACTGGCTGGACGCTCTCAGGCAGGTTAAAATACCACACCTGCCTCCAGGCCAAGAAAATCCAATTGGGTATTGCACCCATTGGACTCCACCCCCTAATAAAACTCAACACTCACAGGAGTACCCCAAGACACCCAGCGAAAACACAAACCTTAGTCCCCCCCTAGAAGGACCACGCTAGGCCAAAGGTCATTTTCTTATCGGGCACCCACCTGGCTCAATGAACTCCCCCCATCCATATCACAAGCCCCAAGCATTAGCCAGTTCAAAGTCAGCATCAAGATGCACCTACTAGACTCAGAGACATGTTGTTGCACCTAAACACAATATGCCACACAGACTCAGGGTTGTTTATCCAACCTGAGACAAGGTCCATTGATTGCAAAGTTGTTCCACACTTCTGGAAAGTACTCAAGTTTTCTTAAATGGTGCATTGTCTATCTGACTTGGGCTGCAATGGCAACCCCAAAATGTAACTACCCAATCCATGGAATTATGTCTTCTGTATTATTGTAATCACCTCTGTACATTAATATTTTAATTATTGTTGTTATTGTCTGTTTGCCCTGACGTGGAGCCTTTGGAAAGGAGTCACTGACTCAAAGGTTGTAATTCCGAAATGTTAAATAAATAAATAAATAAAATAGCCTTGCTGGGTATCTAAGGAAGGCTTTACGCCTCTTCTCCCGCAATGCCTTCACAACTTGCAGCACCTTTTTCCTTTTAACCATCATGACCGGGGGAAATTCTTGGTCAAAATAAACTTTTTGACCATCGAGATTTAGGTCTTTCTTACTCCAGGCTAATCAGAGAATCTTCTCTTTTGTGGGACATATCAGAAATTTTACAACTATGGACCTGGGGGGAGCCCCTGGTTTTGGTTTTGGGGCAACCACCCGGTGAGCCCTCTTTACTGCAAACTCGAAATTTTCTGATAGCGAGAGCTCCTGTTGTAGACACGACTCCAAATAAGCCACCATGTCGTCCTGTTCACTGCCCTCAGGAATTCTGAAAATTCAGACATTATTCCTCCTGGCTCTGGCTTCTGCGTCTTCTGCCCTGTGAGTTAGCTCCTGCTCCCTCCGATGAAGAAAGGCCAAAGATCGTCCAACGCCACGTGTTCATTTTGTAGGGTGTCTATGTGAGTCTCCATGGCTGCTGTGCGAGATTCAAGTTTTTTAAAGTCAGTTTGTAGGCATGAAATGTTTGAGTCAATCCAATGCAGGATGCGCAACATACGCTGCCCATCAGCCTTAGTAAAAGTGGATGTAGTTTCTGATTTGGAATCCTCTTCCCTGGAGGCTGTTAGTACTGAGGACTGGGACGGTAAAGAGCTGGTAGGCCGACCCTCTGTGTCCAGCACAGAACATCTAGATGCTGTGGCAAAATCTTTTTTCTTTGTTTTCCCCATCATACCTGGCAGAGTAGAGCTTAAAAAAGGCCCTTAAACCATAAAATATTTCTTAGATGGCTATCAATTATCTAGTAATGTGACCAGGGCTCAGGAGCGGTAGAGATAAGCAGCCATTGGGTACACTGCATCACCGAAGTCCTCCTCTTTCATTTCTAGTCATTTTAAATCCTTGACTACTGTTAACAGACTAGCATGCAAGAACCATGGACTTATTTTTCATAGTACATGATTTCTCATCCTTTTGCCTGTCCTATTCACCAGTCATTCAAGCATTTTAAATATAGGCATCTCTGGGGCTTCTGGTTAGAGTAATGAGCTGTGAAATGACCTTGGTACATCCAGCATGTGGTACCAGATCAGATTCCCATAACATCCACTTGCATAGTGGGTTACTCTGGACAAGTACTTAACCTCCTCAGTGCTCCTGGGTCACCCCTGAAAAGAAACACTTGCACCTAATGGGCCTTATCCAGTTACCAAAAACAAACAAACAAAAAAAAAAAACCTCCAGCGCAGTAAAACTTGGGTGAAGGGAGGTAAATGCTTCTGATAACTGCCTCAGATTAATAAAGTAATATTGTTGGGCCGTAATTCTGATGCCAAAATAATACACTTGACTTATTTTCTATGGGGGTGTTCAGAACTAGAAAGTAGAGACTGTATTTTAATGAGAGTGAAACAAATATTTTTTTTTTTTTTACTTGTTTTAATACCAAGCAATGTAGAGTCAAACTGAGCCTTTCTGGAGCTCTGACAAGCATTTTACCTCTTACAGGCTTTCAGCATAATCTTTCCTTTCAGCCCTTTATGGCTCAGGTATAAAAATAGCTCTGTCTGGAGCATGATGGATTCTTCAGCTCTTCATGGGCCTTTCCTGAATTTCTACATTCCTTTATGACTTTTAATTACATTTCAGCTCTTCACAAGGACTGGGGCCAGACTTTCTTGCTCAGTGTGGAGCTGTAATAAAAGGCAGTGACCACCTAATTTGTGGAAATGTGGTGAGCCAACATAACAACTCCAGTGAAAATATCATACACTGCTTTTTTCTAAATAATGGTCATAATATGGCTGGAAAGAAAATCAATGCTCTGCACAGATAAGTACCATTTTTTTAAATGAAGGACCAAGCAAATGGGGCTCATTTTAGAATCCAGCCCCTCAGGTTCTAAGTGGCCTGGATTTGCTGAAATACTATTCACTCGCACTTTTATGGTAGAAACCATTTAAAATTAATAATGTTTAAAGTGAGACAATGGGTGAAAGATTCAAACCTCAATGTAGCAAAAGACTGCCATGGATTAATATCTGAATACGAAGACTAAGCAGTATACTGCAGCTGTAAAGGGGATTGGAAACAAAACGCCAGTTTTCAATAACCAAGCAGTTACATCACCCAACATTTATCCAAAATGATCCATGGAAAGCAGGGGAAGTCATACAGGGAGCAGTTACTGAAAACCTCATTATGCATATGTCGTGGTGAACAGGAGGGAGAGGTGGGACACAATAGAGATGTTCAAGAACCTCTTTGGGATAAAAGGGCAGACAGCAGAGAGCTGCTCTCGACTGGAAACACAGGTAGTAGGGGACACTATGAAAGCTGGGGGTGGCAGAAAGGATGTCAGTAAGTGCTTTATGGAAAGGGTGGTACAAGAATGAAATAAGCTTCTAAGGAAACTGTATGTGCAGAAACAGTTGGGGGATTTAAAAGGGGGTGTGATATGCACAATGGAAGGGTGCAAATGGGACAGCAAGGTGGTGGGAGGGGAATGTCTGCAAAGCAAACTGGATATGCCACAAGGCCTTCATCTGCCGACAGTATCTATGTTTCTATGTTGCTTCAATGCTGTGGAACTTGCTTCCTGGGAGCATCATTCACTGCCTACACAGTGGAGGCCTTTAAAACCTCATTTATTTGAGCAAGCATTTCCCAGCTAGTTAGTTTTAGCAAATTTACATTTTTATGTAATTTTGTCCACTAGTAATATTTTTTTTGTTATATTAAGTTTGGCTTGTGTAGTTTGAATCGATTTAACTTGTATGTACAGCATCCTGAGCATTCGGGAAAGTGTGCATTATAAAGCACATCTAGCAGCTAACAATCAACTTAGGGATGTCAATGCTTAAACTTGAGCCACTTAGCAATAATCTGCATTGACTGGGCTAAACTGACATCATTCGAGGGTGCATTTCCATGTCAATTACATCCTGTCTTCCCTGCACCCAAACACCACTTCCTAGAGTCAATGGATGGAAAGTTTGGCTTGCGCATCCGATTATCTCTGCTTGGTGAGACATTTAACAGTAAACAACAATCATGTAGCTGTTTTTTGGTCTACTGTTAGATAGCAGTGCATAGATAAGCTTTTTTGGTTCTGATAGGTCAGACCGGGTTAGCTCAAGCAAATCAAAACAGGAACTAGAACCACAACCAAAAATGTACTACTGTATACAGCACAAATAAAGGTGCAATAGTTTGCCAGTAGATTTAGAACTTGTAAGAATTTAGTAAGTGTATAGAAGTCTGTGGTACAGCAAGAGTTAAAAACATACAGTAATGTTATGCAGCAGCGTAGGTTTGCTGCACTAGAAAGATCAGTGTGAACCAGTGGCTTCATTTTATCCCCAATTGCAGGCTCAAGCAGTGTGGTGTCTCTCAAAGTAAATAACTGAAGGAAAGTCGAGCTTAACTCCATTAATGATTGGTAGGGAGAGGGCAGAGAGGTAAAATGCAAGGACATTTTTATTCTGAAGAACTGAATGTGAACTTGAGTGCTCCTATAACTTCAGGACTCTATATTGTTAATTTGATGCTATAATGCTCATGTAGATTTTCTTTGACCAGGGGAGGGGATTTAACTCTACTCTAAATTGTTGTTCCCTTCTTTTGCTCTTACCTCAATTTCCCTTCAATGTACACAAAGTTTACTGTTTACCAGTTAAGAAATGTATAGCTCTTTTAGACAAGGGTATTTTGCCCTAAGCTGTTTTTATATATTAGAGGATGTTAAAGTGGAATCTATAGCAATTATTGTATTAAGAAAGTGCCAACTTATGAGTTTGTGGGGGGAATGCCATCAGATATTTGGGATTATGTGAGGGCAGGATGTTAGACCCTTAGATAGGGTGCACAATGATGACTGGACATTTCTTTTATCCTGGCTCATGGATGCAATGGTCAATTTAAGGACTCTAATATTTTGAGACTGCTAGATATACTAGGCAAATTGTTTTACATAACATTACTGTAGTAACTTATGTAATATTAAATCTTTGTATCAACTCCCCCAAGTGATGTAACAAGGTACAGGGGCAGAAATTTAAGGTTACTGTTAAAATGTGAATTGTTGGAAGACATTATGATTTCTTATGTCTAACCAGATGTAATGTATAATTACACCAAATCAATAAACGTAAATTAAAAAGAAAAAAAAAGAAAGGACCACCAAACCCAGTAGCACAGTGTTTTCACAGCTCAAACTAAGTACAAGACCAACAGAAGAATACTGGAGTGAGTCCGGGGGATGGTGGGCGGGTGTGGTAATTAATGATGAAGATATTCTGCAAGGTTAACAGTTACGGCATGTACATAACTTTCACATCTTCCAAGAAACAATCTTCACCACTGATTACCACTTGTAGGTCAGAGTATCAAGCTCAAAGAAAATTCCCCAGACTAGGGAGGCTGGAGCTTATGGCTCACTCAGGACAGTAATCCATTCAGAAATCTCCTGCCAAATGTGGCATCCTGACTGTCAGGGACATCTAGGGCATAGTGCTTGGTAAAGGTGCTTACTGTGCTCCGAGTTGCAGCTCTGCAAATTTCTCCAACAGGTTCACGGCATATCTTTGCCAGGGAAGTGCCAATAACTCTGGTAGAGTGGGTGTGTACCTTGCCCTCCAGTTTAACTTGAAGCATAGCGTAGCAGTGGTGAAGGCTATTTACAGTCTAGGCAGAAATGCACTTGATTGTGACAGGCTGTCCCTTTTGATTAGGATCAAATGAGACAATGAGCTGTTTAGACTGTCTGAAGTCCTTAGTCCTGTCCAGGTAAATCTCAAGAACCTTAACGTCTGGTGAGTGAAGAGTCCTCTCCCTCACATTCTAGAAGTTGGCAAAGTAGGGAGACAGGATTTTAGCCCGATTAAGATAGAACTCCAATATTACTTTAGGTAGGAACTTGGGCTATATACAGAGAATTCTCTCTATTGAGAATAGTATACAGATCTGTGACCAAAGCATGAATTTCAGATACTCTCCATGCAGAGGTGACAGCCACCTGAAATGCTGCTTTCCATGTATGAAATTTCAAGTTACAAGTCCCAATAGGCTCAAAGGATATGCAAGTATGCATATGCAGTACAAGGTTGCTATCCCAGGAAGCCACTGGCTTCCTGATGGGAGGCCTTGTGTGCAGAATACATCTAAAGAACCTCAAACAGTTGCAGCTGTGAAAGGCAGAGGGTACCTACAGGTCTGTGGTATGCTGAGATAGCACATAGGTGGACCTCAACTGTGAAATACTGCAGGTCAGCATCGGAATGCTACAGTAAGTATTCCAGATCCATTGCGAGTGGACACTTGAAGGGGGCCACTGGTGGTTTGGAGCACAAGATGAAAAATCTTTTTAACTTGGCTGTATATGTAATGTCTTCCTGCTGGAAGGTTTGTGTACAACCAAAAGTATTCTAGAGACCATCCGAGACACTTTGAACCTATTCATTTCTGTTTCTTCCGGAGCCTGTCCTGAAGGTGAGGCAAGCGCAGGTTGGGATGGACCAGCTAACCCTGGGTCAATAAGTCCACCTGGAGTGGCAGAACCCTCAGTTTGCGGACTTAAAGTTGATTCAACAGAGGAAATCATATCTGCCAATGCCAGCAGGGGGCCACCATAATCATCTTGCCCCCCCACCCCGTGTGCCTCCAGTTTGAGCAACACCCTCTGGATGATAGGGATTGGAGGGAATGCGTACAGAAACAGTCTGAATGTATCCTGGCAGAAAATGCTATGTCCTGAATTTCTGTAGCAGAACTGAAGCAGTTTAGCACTGAGTGGGGATGCAAAATGGTCCACATCTGGGGTGCCCCACTCATCAAACAGCAATCTCATGGCATTTAGTGTTCAAGTTCAAGTTTATTGCAGGAAATACTCCACTGAGCAGGCTCATTCACAAGTAGGTCCTGGTACATAAAAGGACAATATACAATATATACAGCAAACAGTAGACATGTGGACAATAGGTACATGAAATGTAAACAATGCAAGGCCTGAGACAGTTACATATAGTAGATATAGTGCAAGAATACAGTGAGGTAATTCTTAACATGCTGCCAGGCATGGTGTTTGGCAATTACAATTCGAAGGAACCAATCCATATTGAAAACAAGACCCAGGTAACAGTAATGACACTAAATACTTGCCACAGATTTAAGTAACTTCCAGAGATGGCCTGAGAGAGCGGACCGAAAAGAGGTAGAGTGAAGATACAAAAATTCAGGTGGGTAAGGAAGCCGAATTGAGGGGGTAAGCTAAGTAAAGACTGTCATGGGGGTCGCAAGTGGGAATGGCAGCAAAGGATAAGTACTAGAAAGTTGAAAGAGGACGAAAGTGCAACAAGGGTGAGTGCTGGACAGCGATGAAGGGTTCAGAGGGAATCCAAGGCATCGATGGCCTGGCTGGTAGGGTGGAAGATGGACTGGGAAAAACAGGGGCCTGGGGGGACCAGAGAGGGTAGGAGAGGACAGTGTAAGAAGATGAGGGATACTACCCTAGATGGCAGTGCTGGAAACCTGGCAGAGGTACTGGTTCCTATGGCAGTGACAGACTACTGTAAAGTATTTATAGGTCAGGGATTTGAAGATATTTATTGAAACAATACTGGTCTTCCTGAGTGTCACCTGGATGAGATTCCATGACAAAAGGGATGGCGTTGCTAATGGCACCCATGGAAAGGGGAGGTACCGTCCGAGGTACATCAAGGAGAATGTAGTCGGATTTTCACGGTAGAAGCAATGTGAAATGTCAACAAGTGAGGAGATGTAACCCGCTACTTTGTTTAGCAGAATTTTGAGGGTCCAGGTACCTAAGTGAAGAAACCGCGTGGTGGAGAGGGGTTGCCAGCCAATTTCATTATACAAATCGCAGTGGTGGATCCAGAAATGTGCTTTAGTAATGAATCGCAGAGCCCGATGGAACAGTATATCAAGCTTACGGAGGCTGGAAGCAGTGGTGGTGACTACTTGTGAGGATCTGCCCCTTTTCCACTTAATCCATCTGCCCGAGTGTTCTGGAACCCTCAGATTGTTTAGAGAGGGATCCCCTGCTCCAGGCACCATTCCCACACTCTTACTGCCTTCCTGTCGACAATGTAACAGTGTGCTTCCTCGTTTGTTGTTATAATACATGACAGACTTGTTCTCTGGAGGAGAACTGTCTTTCGGCTGATCAAGTTCACTAGAGCTTTCATACCATACAGAACAGCACACATCTCTTGCACACTGATGTGAACGTGTTTCTGACAGGTCCCAGATACCTTGTGTCTAGAGTCCATGGAAGTGGGTTCCCCAACAGGGGGCCATCTGTGGTGAGAGTCACCTCTGGCATGGGTGGGACTTGGGAAGAAAGGGAAGCCCTAGAGGACACCGTCCTCCATGGACCACCACGTCAGGGACCTCACTAGGGGTTTGGTCATCTGAATGGGGTAGTTCTGAGGGTGCAATTCCTGTGACTACTGGGCACTGAGCATCCACTGAGCTGTCCTCATATGCAGTCTTGCTAGAGGAGCCGTGAACACTGAAGAGGCTATTAGGCCCAACATGTGTTGCATGAAGAGGGCTTGCACAGTCTTATGTTCCATGATGCAGTATGCTATCCACAAGACTGATCGTAGCCTGCTTTCTGGGAGGAAGGCCCAAGCCCGAGTTATGTCGAGAACAGCTGCTATGAATAACATTTCCTGGGAGGGCTCCAGCTGAAACTTTGAGGGGTTTAGAAGGCCTCCCATGGATGCTAGGAACTGAGAGGCAATGGCTACTGCCTGCTCTCCCTGACAGGCTTGAAATTAGCTAGTTGTCCAGATACTGGAAGATTTGGGAGTCTTAGCTTTCTGAGGTACACAGAGTACTGCAAAGCACTTTGTAAAGACTTGTGGCACCAAGAGAAGCCAAAGGGTAGGATTCAGAACTGACAGTGTTGCCCTCCATGTAGAACCAGAGCACTTGTGGTGGCAGGGTGCAGCAATATGTGCTGGTATTAGGATGGGAGAACTCTGTGAATTCTGACCCTTATTAAATAAGAACCAAAACATGGTGAAGTCCTGATTTATACTGATTAGTTCTGATTTATTGACCAATATTTTAAAAATGTGAAAAAATGCATAAAAGTGGCCAAAGTAGCTCATATTTGACACAAGAGGCCCACAGGAAATAATTTAATGGATTATTTGTATAAAATTGAAGTAAAACTGCTAAATAAAAAGCAGTCCGTCACTACTAGCCCCTTCATGACTGGCCTGTAATGGTGGTATATCATGCTCGGCCTGTGACATGAGTGTGCTGGGAGAGACAGACAGACAGATGCTAATATCTACAGTATATCATAGCACCACCAAGCACTGCAGGCCCTGCCAGGCAGCTAAGATATCTTTTTTTTTTATTAATGGTGCTGTGTGTATATTATTTTGATGAATGTTCCATGACAAGCCAAAGAAATGAATATGAATGATCAAATGAGCAGCACTAAGAAAGCCCACCCGGGACTTCCAGTTCCGGTTGCCTAGCAATGGAAGCCTAAGCTGAGAGCTCCCAACAGATTTAAAATCGATCCTTCGGAATCCAGCTCCCAAACGTCAATACCCTGTCAAGTAATCGAGTGATTGAAGAATTCAACATGCCTCCAAACCTAAACATAAGGATGGCGTGATTAATTTGCATCCTAAGCTGAAATTTCCACCTTCGGTCTCGCAACAGCAGGCCGTGTTACGCGCCGAGACAGTTGACCTGATCAACCAAACCCCTGCAGCTTCGCAAAGTACTGAAGAAGATTTTACAATCGCTTCCAAAACTCTGTGCAGCACTTTGCAACAGATGAATGAGACTCTTTCTAGACTGGAGCAAAGAGCTAAGGAAGACAGACAATGTATTACAGATTTAACAAAACGCACTGAACACCTTGAGGAGTCACTGACAGAATATACGAATATCTCAGACATTCACAATGCAGCACTGAAAGATCTTCCCCATAGAGAACTTGCTCTCCAGCAGCAATTAGAAGATCTTGAGAATCGCAACCGGCAAAATAATCTCCAGCTGGAGGGCACTGAATCTGGTGTCATGATTCAATTTATGGACAGCTTTTTTTTCTGTGTATTCTTTTTTCCCCTCCGTTGCGCACTGGGACCTGCTCCTCCTTCAAGCCACCAAGTACCACCAGCGACCCCTTCCTGCACTTCCCCCAGAACTGCCTACCTCATATCTGCAGCCTTCTTTCAGGTTAGCCTGGCATACCCCTTTGCCGGGAGGGTCCCTCTCCTTCGAGAGGGAAGGCGCTGGCTGGGGGACTCAGCACACTATTTTTTTTTTGCCTGGGTGCTGCTGAGGCAGACGTCACTCTGCCAGGATTGCTCGAGGGCATCGTCGGGGACGGCCGCCGTCATCTGGCCGATCCCAGTGCAGTTTCTGCTTTTTCTGTGGTGTTCCCCTTAGTGCGATCCCTCTGCTGTGCTCCCGGTCTCCACCGGGGGCCGCTGCAGAGCGACCATGCATCCCCAACCCACCCCAGGGGAGGAGAGCAGTCCCACGGATGCTCAATCCTGCCCCTTCCCCTGCCGACCCCTGGCACCTGAGTCTGTTCCCGAACCCGGGTCGCATGGATAGCTTTTTAAAGGAAATCTTGAATTTAAAAGGGGGCAGAGACCTTGGTTTCATTTGTGCACACAAGTCTTTGGTGGCTAAGCCTAAAGATCCCAAAGCTAGACTGCGTTCATAATTATGGCTTTTGTTGACTACAGAGTCAAGGAAGCGGTACTAGGAGTAGCCTGGTCCAAGAAACAGGTACTTTTTGGAGATGTTCGCCTTTTTTTCGATCAAGACTATGCCCTTCAAACACTGGCTCGTAGACAGAGAGCATATAGCGTAGTCAAGCTCATTAGACAAGCGGGACACCCTACACAACTTGAATACCCAGCAAGAATTAAAATTTCATACCTCGGAAGGCTGGCAAAGGTTTCAAGAAGCAGCCGAAGCAATCAGTTGGACCAAAAAGCAAGGAATATCCATTCCGGTAGAGGGAGCTGGAGCACCAGACATATCCTTCTTGAAGAAGTCCTGGCAATTGAAGGGCACAAAGAACGCAAAGGCACGGAGAGCGGGGGACCCTAATTCAGTGTGGGACAGTTTGTATAACAAAGCAGTCCCTCAGGACATCAACTCTAGCGACGCTTTGCCCATGCACTCATCTTCCAAGGAGGCTGCAACCAACATTGGCTGAGTACACAAAGTTGCATTGGCTTATCTCTCCTTTCTACAAAAATGTCGTGCTGCATTCTTTGATGAGGGAAAGGGGCCTAAGTTAAAGGTTTCCTTCTTTTAGAGTCAGTCTGTAGTGGGGCGGGGGTAGGAGCGCAAACTTGAATCTCAGCAACTTACGTTTTTCTTCCAATTAATGAGCCTTATCACAGTTACAGACTGGTCATTTTGGAATCGGAATCAGCTAGAGTTTGGACCAATTATATTTGTGGACTGCATATTTCATAACTGATTTTTACTACACTCCATTCGTTAATAGTGGTGTTTTACCAGTCATAATATATAATCTTTTTTCACAGGGTACAAATCTTAAACTAGTACTAGTTCTGGTTAATAGAGCTGGGTCCGATGGGTTGATGGGGGGGGCTTACTCCCTAGGGGAGGGGGGGCTTCTGGTGGGGCGAGACGAACCAGAAGTTATAGCCACAACTGGGGGTTGCTGGTCCCGGTTGCAGAAGGTGGCACCATTAAGTCCCTTGGAGGTGGTGCCTGGCCCTGCCCCCGCGGCCCCGAGCTGGATTTCTCATGTGGACGCTCTCTAAAAGTTGGTTGAAGGCTGGGGCGAATCCTGGAGGATGCCGTCGTCACCTGAGGCAGGTCAGTGCTAAATTTCAGGACTGGACTTTATATTTCGGGCTAATCTTTCAGATACAAACTTATCCCACAAGAGGGAATGTGAGTGGCGTGCTGAAGGGCACCCATAGACTCCCCTCGGTAATATGGACAATAGATACCCAATCAGATAAGACCTGAGAAAGTCGGATGGCAGTGTCCCCTTGGCCTCTCAGCCTCTTTCAAGTCAAGGACTGTACTGGCTGACAAACTTGGAGATGGAGTGTGTCCAGAGAACGGGCGAATAGGGGCATAGCGGGCGGGGGGTTATGGGGTACTCCACATGGGAGGCGATGATGGGTCACACCGGCGGCTGGGATAGGCGCTTGCCTAGTCTAGTGGCAGTTATTTTATTTTTAAGTGCTTACATTTGAGAGCAATGCATTCACCTCTGGTGTCCTGGGCCCTGGGGGTACCTCCTTTGCCGGGGCGCGTTGCCTGGCTCCCTCCTCTTACCACAAATTATAATCCTTCTCAACTAAATCATTGAGTCAGACTTAGGCCGATGGTCAAATTTAATTCACAGAGGCAACTGGATACAACCTGGCTGGGGCACCACATAGTTTGTCTTTGTGTGGTCTAGTTCTGGCGGGGAGGCTAGATATATAGCCTCCTACCTCACCTCGTAGAAGTGTCCAGAGGTGTGGAATAGGGTATATACATACCTTGAAGTTATGCAAATGATTAATCTGCTACTGAGGTGGTAGTCTGTATATAGTTATGACCGGTTTACATTGTTTGGGCTATATGTTCACTTATTTAGGTTATTTCTACAGGTACATAGATATCCTCTGAAGATTTGTTATAGTAATATGATATTAACATGGCAGACTTAAAATAGTTTCCTGGAACGTAAGGGAATAAATAGTCCTGTTGAAAGGTCAAGAATTATTCAAGAGGTGGTGCTGAGGGTTAAGGCACTGGACGCCACAGCTCACGCTACGCCGGCAACCCGGGTTTGGGAACGGACTCAGGTTGCTCAGGGGTTGGTAGGGAGAGGATTGAGCATCCCAGTAGATGCTCTCCTCCCTCAGGGGTGGTTACCAGGGACGTGGAAGCGTCCAACACTCCCGTAGAGACAGCTGGTGGATGCACAGGGCCTCGAAGGGAATCGGCAGCTCCGATATGCCGGAGTTGTGGAGGGGGGACGTTGTACGGCATGTGAGAGGATGACATGCACTAGCACGTCGCCTCTGTGGACGCAAGTCCTAAAGGTGCCGGCATCCTAAGAGGGTAGGGGAAACTAAGGGGAGAAAATCGGGGAAAAATGTATAAACCCAGGCCCCATAGGCAAAAATGATGCTAAGGGGAATGGAACACCTTGGGGGATTGCCCTAGCGGATGTAGTAGGAGGAGGAGGTACGAGGCCTCCTCTGAAAGCCGTGGGAGCCAGCAAGTGTAAAAAAAAAAAAAAGAATAATTCAAGAACTACAAAGACAACATGCCAGCATGGTGTTTTTGCAAAACAACCACTTAAGTATGGTTGAGCATAGAAAGCTGAGGAGGGGTTGGGTGGGGAAGGTGTATGCAGCTGAATACCAACAACAAACTAACAGAAGGGGAACAGCTATATTGATAAGAAGGGACGTCCCACTTAAGATCTTGCAAGTAGACTTAGACCCTGAGGGAAGATATGCGAGACTCATGGTGGAGCACAGAGGTCAGAACTGTGTCTTTCTCAATTTGTATGCCCCTAATGAGGAGCAAGAAAGGATACTGGTTTTAACTAAAATAATTAAGGATTCTATCCTAGATCTTAATAGCCTGATCTTCATGGGGGGGGGGGGACTTAAATTCAGTACTAGACCTTAATTGGGACAGAGTCGGCTCTAGAACTACAGGCCCGGCCAGAACCAGCAGAGCTCTTTCTAGACTAAACTCAGAGTTATCACTGGTGGACGCCTGGAGATTCACACATCCTAAAGAACGAGATTATACGTTTCCCCCCCCCCAAATACAGGATGTATTCCAGAATAGATTATTTCTTGATTTCAGCTAACACTTTACAATATCTCACAAGAGCAAATATATGTAAAAACATTTTTTTATCTGATCATGCTTCCATATCCCTGGAGATAGCACTGTCTTCTGAACCCCCTGAGTCCATTTGGCATCTCAACACTAGCCTGCTGAACCACAAGGATTTTAAAAACTTAATACAGCAGGCAATTAAAGAATTTTTAGAACTTAATCCAACAGAAGACACAGAAGCAGGGGTTAGATGGGATGCCCTGAAATGTTATATGAGGGGCATCATAATTAAATATGCCTCCGGGTATAAAAATCTTGAATTAAAGAACGTCTGGAATTAGGAAAGAAAATCTCTGAGTTACAGGCGGCTCGGCAAACGACCTTAGATCAACAAACTAAAATAGAGCTAGACAGGCTTAAAACTAGACCAAATAAAATTCTGGACTTGCAGGCTCAAGGACAACTCAGATAGGCAAAACCAAAAGTACTATGAACAAGGCAACAGTGCAGGGAACCTTTTGGCATGGCAGCTCCAAAAACAGAGAGCCTCTCGAGCAGTGCCGAAGCTAAGATCAGAAAGGGATAATGCAGCAATTTTGTCCCCTGCCCTTATCACTGCTCAATTTCAAAAATATTATACTGCTCTATATCAAGTGGAGAGAGGTCCAGACCACCAAGAGAAAATACTCTTCTATTTGGAAAACCTCCAGCTCCCCACACTAACTGAGGAGCAGAGACTGGGGTTGGAAGCACATATCTCCAATACAGAAATAATTCAGAAAATCAAACATTTAAAGAATGGAAAGGCCCCGGGGACGGACAGGTATGTGGCAGAGTTCTACAAGGAGTTCTTGAACCCCTTGTTGCCAATACTATTGGATGCCTATAATGAGCTGTTGAGAGGGGAGAGGGCAGCCCCCCGATCTTGGAACCAGGCCCACATCTCTGTTCTTCTCAAGCTGGGTAAGAACCCAGAAGATTGCAAATCTTACCGACCCATTTATTTACTCCCAGTGGATTTAAACATTTTTACAGGGATAATGGCTGACTGGCTACAACTGGTAGTCCAGACCCTGGTACATAGGGACCAAACAGGCTTTATATCAGGTCGCTACCTGCAGGCCAACATACGATGCCTGTTGAATGTAATCTTGGCCCAAAGAAATGCTAAGAATGTTCAACTAGTTATCAGTATGGATGCCGAGAAAGCAATCGACAGGGTTGACTGGGTGTTCCTGGATGAGACCCTGCGGAGGTTTGGCTTAGGGGACAAGTTCTTGGCTATTATTAGGGCTCTATACAATGCTCCAGAAGCCAGAATAAAGGTGAATGGCCATCTCTCAGAGTGGTTTCCCCTATTGCGGGGTAAAAGG
This sequence comes from Neoceratodus forsteri, assembly GCA_016271365.2. Taxonomy (NCBI): domain Eukaryota; kingdom Metazoa; phylum Chordata; order Ceratodontiformes; family Ceratodontidae; genus Neoceratodus; species Neoceratodus forsteri. The sequence continues at coordinate 760,433,809 of CM057456.1, read as the reverse complement.
CAGGGCTGCCCCCTCTCCCCTATCCCTTGTGCCACTAGCGGTGGATATCAGAACAAATCCTCTGATTCGGGGGGTGGAGGTAGAGGGACACATCCCCAAAAAAAAAATTGCTTTATATGTGGACGACTCCCTCCTTTTTATCTCACACCCAGGGACCTCAATTCTTGTACTTCTTAAAACATTAGAAACTTATGGTGCTCTTGCAGGCTATAAAATTAATCACACTAAATCAAAGACCCTTGTATTGAGTGGCCTTCCTTACAGCGCATTTAAAAAGGGCTTCCCCTTTGCATGGGCTAAGACAAATTCGGTCCGTTATCTAGGAATTAACATATCTGTGCACCTGTTGCAGTTGTACAAAAATAACTACCTAAAACTGTTTCAGAACCTTCAGGCAGACATGGCCAGATGGCAATTATTACCCTTAACATTATATGGGAGGTCACAAGTGCTCAAAATGAACACCTTACCAAGGCTTCTTTTTCTTTTCCAAACCCTCCCACTGCAACCCCCCAGAGAATTCTGGGCAGCCTTACAGAGGGTGACCCAGAGATTCCTTTGGAACAACAAGTGTCCTAGACTAGCCACAAACATTGTGCAAGCTCCTCAGGAAAAGGGTGGACCAGCCCTACCACATTTTTATTTTGATTTCCTGGCAGCCAGAGGGGCTCAACTGTGTACCTAGGCCAAACACAGGGAGGACTCAGGATGGTACCTCTTAGAAGAAGCATCTCTTAAAGACTGGGCACTATGGACGCTGCCAACCAATAATATACCATCAGGTATAATAGGTTCAGTAACAAATCCGTGGGTCAGCCACTCTTTATTGGTTCTCAAAAAACTCAGAAAGCTTACTCACACTCCGGAAAGTCTGGGTCCTCTAACCTTGATTAGATTTGAGCCATCTTTGTCCCACCCAGGTCAGAGGGCGCATAAGCTTTCAACATTTGCTCAATGCATTAACAATAACAGTTGTTTGTCGCTTGTTCAGCTGATGGACAAATTCCAGCTCTGTAGGGAGGATCATATTAGATCCCTCCAGGTCCGCCACTATACTATATCTGATAAACAGATTACAAATGATATGTAGGGATAAAACACAACTTGAAAATGTTTTCTATTTTTTTTTTTATCACAATTAAAGACAGTGCCCGCCCTCTCTCTCAACTGTATAAAATCTTGATCAGCACCAACATACTGGATTTGAATCAAGTAAGACAAAGATGGGAAGTGGAATTGAACACCCCAATATCTCATTTGGGAAAGAAGATTGTGTAGAGGGTGGCAGGTGTCCAGTTCTCCAGCCTGGCGAGTCTCACTGGAAGATAATACTGCGATACTTCCTTACCCCTACAATAGTAAAAGATTTCGGACCCCATCAGTCAGACTTGTGCTGGAGGGGCTGTCAAATCAAAGGGTCCCAAACACATATGTTCTGGGATTGTCCAAAACTAGTACCATTTTGGTGAGAAGTGCATGCCCGTATACAAAACATTACAGGTTTGCAGGTCCCATTTACAGGGGTAGACCTGGTGTTAGGTTTCCCGACCCTGCTTTTTGGTTCAAGACAGTCCAATAAATTGGCCCATATGTTGAGGATGGCAGCACTGAAGTGCATGAAATCAAGGTGGCTGACCCCACTCTCCCCCCCCCCCAGTCGAAGACTGGATGTCCAGAGTGAACCAAATAAAATCCATGGAACAAATCACTTACATCTTGAGATTGCCAAGTGAAAAGTTTATTGAAATATGGCCACCTTGGCACCAATATCTTCAAAGACAAGTTGATAATCCATAGGGAGACTTAGAGAGTAGTATGTATGGTCCAGATAGTAACAGAGGATAAATAATTCTATGATGCCTATGTTTGTCTTGTTAATTGGAAATTTACATTATACTGTGCTGTAGTATTTCCCTTTTTTTTCTTGGAATTGGTTAGTAAAGAGAATAGTGAATAAGGGAATATACAGTAATTGTTTTTTAAAATTTGAAGATTCATCATCTACCTAAAAAATGTTTGAAATATATCTGTATTTTCAAATGTTTAGATTGGTTTGCTAATCAGATAGAAAGCCTGTAACATTAGCAACTTGATAAATGTATAGCAGGCAGTATAGCACAGTGGTTTAGGGCTCTGAGCTGCAAATCTGGTGACATCCAGCAGACCAGACCTGGGTTTGAATTCCACAGCTTCCACTGCCATACTGTGTGACCCTGAGCAAGTCACTTAACTTCCCTGTGCTCCCAGGTCGCTCCTGTAAAAAAGCTTTCAGCTTAGTGTGCTACTCCTGGTTAAACAACTAAATAAAAAAAAAAAGTCAATCATATCTGATACAAAAATAAACTTGAAGTTTAAAAAAAAAAAGAAAGCCTACCCATGTGAAAGATGCAACTGTTTTGAACGCCCCATGTACTGTGGTATATGGTACACTACCTGGTAATGTTTTCTAGTACTACAGCTACTTCTGCTGAATCTGATCAACATGCTGAGGAATGGATGCTAAATCCTTAAAGAAGAAAATGAAAAGACACAGTGATTACCACACAGGCAGGCAGCCAATCACACACCGCATTGGTCAAGTGCAGTCATAAAAAGGTTTGCCACTGACACCTGAAGACCTGATGACACACAACACAATGACATCCTTTCTAGTTCCACAGTTGCTTGCTGCCAGCCACTGCCAAGTAATAGAAGTATCACAAATAAAATACAGTAATATAATAATCTCAGCCCAGTTACTGTAAGCGAGATGTAACCAGGCTAGCATACCATGCACACACATACACAAAGAAATTATATGAATTTTCAATTTAGTAGCATTTGTTTCTGTAAAGTATTTGCAGCCAAATATTGGGGACGTGAGAAATATACAAAGAGTATTCAGTTTCTGAACTTTCAGGCATCTGCTAAGCCATGCATGCACTGCATGAAAATTAAAACAGTACAGTCAGGATCACTTTGAGGGCAAAAAAGTGACAAGTAGTTGTAGTGACTCGTAACCATGACTCGTGATGACAAAAAGTGACTGTAGTAGTAGCAGACAGCAGTACCCTACCTACAGATCAGATAGTGGTACCTGGTACCACCAAGTAAGTTTGTGATATGAAATGCAGTTGCTTGCTGTATTTGGACTCTGAACCCATTGAAGTTATTATTTTTTTTTTTCTATTCTGTGCTGCTCATAGTGGCCTGGCCAAGTCTGTCCTGACCTGACTTGTTGCAATTAATTGCAGCATCATGTAGTAGACCCCATTCACAAAGATTTTCATAGCAGGCACAAGTTCTTGAAAGTGTTTTGTGCATCGAGCCTGCTCGGAGCAGTTATTGTTATGTTTTATTCAGGAATCATATTTGAAATTAAACTGAGGAATGTTGACTTTGAAAAGCGTGAGCGCTCAGCATTTTCTGGTGTCAAGCAGATCGTGTGCATCAGTAATGATTTTACCAGCTGAACTGAACAACCGTTCTGAACAGACACTAGTCGGAGGGCAATTCATGTACTTTACTGCAATGTTTACTAAATCAGGCCACATATTTTGTTTGGATTTCCAGTATTTCAAAGGCTCAGCATTCGAGCTGATATTGGGCTCTGCCAGATACATTTCAACAATGGTCTGTGCTGGGGCTGTGTTACAAGAGGCAGATGAAAATGTAACAATAACATCTTCTAAGTGACTCCAGAGACATGAAGCTGAGCCAAGTGACTGTGGGACAGTGCTATCATGCTTGGCTGGTGGTGAAGAAGAAGATTCGGCTGCAGTGGATGAAGAGGAAGAGGGGAAAAAATGCCGCAACAGCAGAGGATGGGCCACCTGGTGCTGTGCTGCTGTGTCGTGAAGAAGATTCTGAATGTGGTGCTGCTGTTGTACTCTGTTCCATGACAGCATGCACCTGGTCAATTATTTCCTGTTTGTTTCTCTCAAAACAAGTATCATCGTCATCATCACTCAATAGTTGCTTGATCTGTATCATGGGTCCAAGATTGTTGCTTTAATGTAGTAATTAGAAGCGAAGCATTTTACATAGTGTGTCATCTTCTTCAACGTTTTTGATCATGCGTCTGGTTAGAATTGTATTCTGGAGGGCAACCTGAATGTGTCAGTGCCACTGCCAGCCTGTGTGATCATGGAACTGTCTTGCTTCTCTAACTTTCCCTAATCTGATTCAATCTGAATTTTAAATTTTTATTAGGGTTATCACCTGGCTCAGAGCGGCTGTGTTTGCACTAACCTCCCTAGTGATTTCTTCAAATGGCTGGAGCAGTATAATGAGAAACTCCAGCATGGCCCACTGTGGTGGAGCGATATAGCGTCTGCATCATCAATTTTATTTTCCAAGGTGTGCTGCCTGACAGCTTTCTTTTGTTCAACAGCCTTTGGAACATATAAAAGTTGTATTCCATCGAGTAGAAATGTCTTGGATCAGTCTGTGCAAGGTAAACTGTGCTCCTGCTGTACTTTTCAAACAAGTGACGGGCTTTGCTTGAGTGACTGAAATGAGTGCATACTCTTTTACCAGTGCTAACGAGCCTCAATCTCCTTGTCATCATCGAAAACTGTGAACTATTAAATTTGAGCAATGCTAAAGCAGCAGATGTGAACAAAGCCCCCAAAGGCTTTCCTTATGTTGGACCCATATTCTGCAACTATAAAGTCAACTGACAGTCCCTGTGAAGTGAGCCATTGCTGTATTGGTTTTGGAGCTCTTCACTGATGTTGTATGAGGTATGTTCAGATGAAAATAAAGATTCCTAGAACAGCAAACTGAGATTCTTCACTGTCCCCACTCCCACATGAATTATCAAAAGATGCCCAATGGGCCGTGACAGACATGACGGGTTCAGGCTGACAACTTGTTCAAATATCTGTTGTGAGATGCACCACCCTCCCAACAGCACCGCACAAGAAGCGCCTTAATATTTTTTACATACAACATTGTAAAGATCGGAAATCCCTGTTGCCAAGAAGCATTTCCGTGATGGTATACTACATCGAGGTTCCAGGTGCTCAAGCAGCCACCTGAATCCTACATGTTCAATCACATTATATGGTAGCAAATCAACAGCTATCATTTTAGAAATTTTTTGGGTTACTGTAACAGCAACAGGGTGAGTCGAGGCATATCTGGCTTTACGTCATATGTTTCTGAGACAGTAAGCTGTCTCCTTGAAGGAGGAGGGCTTTTGAACACATGGTCACTTTCAGTAACAGTTGGAGAAGTTCTTGAATGTCAGCAAGTGGTGGTGGAGGTGTAGTGTTACGGGGGCTGCCACTGCTTTCATCTATGGGTGTTACCCCTGAGAGTAGTGAGCTATCATTATCACCTTCTCTTTGAGACTCACAACTGACCGTCTCACTAATGTTATGACATCTGTCTAGGTGCCTTTTCAGTGCTGAAGTTCCCAATGCTCCTTTCTTTTTACCCCTGCTGACTGGCCGTTTATAAATAGCAACATGCACTATTAATTCATTGGAAGAACTAAAGGAGAAGTATGAGCAAAAAAAAGATTAAATTTTTTTTTTCCAGGTCCCCCCACCAAGATTTGTCCTGGGCCTGTTCTGTTTATTCCCACTGCCCCCCACAACCAAAACATTTCTGCATGTTCCTTCCTCATCTGCAATTTCCATCCTCCAATAAACCTTCTGCACCTGAGCATCCTCTTCATCTTCTTTATTATCAGTATTACCTCATCAGGTTCATCCTCAGAAGACTCAGATGAGGGACTGGCAGTAGCATAGTATGCAAGTGTTTCATACCATTGGGTGCCTCTGCAGGTATGTATTATAAAACCTTGTATCATGTGGAGCTATGTATTATGCTACCTTGTACCCAGTGTACACTTGTAACCTGTTATTATTGTCAATCTGTCTACTGTTTTATGCACTGCTGTTATGCAACTCTGTGCCACTAAATGAAGGCCTGGGTCATGCCTGAAAACGGTTCCTGGGATCAGCGCACCTACCCGGTTACCAAAGTCATAAATGAAAATAAAATAAAAACAAATAAATACCCATCATGTCTTTAGTTTTTTAACTACATAACTTTTTTTTTTTTTTTTACTTGGGACTGATTATAATGATCCTAGACAGTCACTTTTTTGATTAAAGCATTCTGCTTGGAAGACAAAACCTTATTAGATGTGAAAAAAAAAATCCCTTTTGGGATTTGATTACGTTTTCCTTTTCAGGCCGATTCCTGTCTTTTGCAGTGCCACTCCCACCTCAGAACTAGAAAGTGCCTCACTAACACTTTAATCCATTCTGGAGCAAAGATCCCTCTAACGTGAAACGTGATGTCCTTCTGATGACTCCCTCATACAGACCAGAAACAAATTTACTGTTGTGACCATACACAGCACACCGACAGCACAGCAGTCCACCACCACTTCCTTCCAAGATTGCCGGACTGGCTCCTATAATACTTACTGTTAAGTGAAAGTGACCAAATTCAGCAACTGTTAAGTGTGCCTCAGAATTTGAACTGGAGATGCAGACACATCTGGTGCATTAGCCACATGCAGCACAGTCCCACATTAGGAGTTGGTTAATGCTTATACATAATGTAAGTTTGTAACGTGATATACTATGAAACTAATGATAATAAGGAATAATGGGGAATGAGTGATGATGATGACACTTGTGTGTAGTGCTTGTACTTTACTTGTATTGTACTGTAAACACTCAGCCTGCTACAACTCACAGTCAGATTATCCTCTGGACCACCCACAGCCAGCAGCACAGCAGACACATTAACTTGTATGTTGTTTGAACAGTTTGTTTTTAATACATGAAATCCAGATTGAGCGTAGGTGATAATGATCGTTATTAAATTGATTGGACTGTACACAGCGCACTGAGCCAAGAAAAAAATTTGGGATTTTTGGGGTGTCACATTTGTGGGGCCACCCTGCTGTCTCTTTCCTTGCCACTCATTACATCACAAAGATTTATTTTGCCATCTTACTGCCAAGAAAAAAAATTCATTTGGGATTTTCTGTAACTAATCTCTAGGCCACCAGTACTCTCTCCTCTGGATCTGGAATGGCACAAGTCAGATTTTGCCAGCTTGCCTTTTTCTACACCCAGCTACACTGTGTGAAGCCAAGAAAAAAAAACTCATTTGGGATTTTCTGTAACTGTAATCTCTGGACCACCCCCTGCTCTGGATCTGAAAAGGCACAAGTCAGACTTTGCCAGCCTGTACCTTTTGTACACACAGCTACTGTCCGAGGCCAAGAAAAACTTTAATTTGGGATTTTCTGTAACTGTAATCTCTGGAACCCCCCCTTCCCCAGTACACTCTCCTCTCTGGATCTGGAATAGCAAATCACATTTTCCCAGCGGCCAGCCTGCCCTTTTTGCAGACATAGCTACTACTGTCTGAGGCAGAGAAAAAGTTTCATTTGGAATTTTATGTAACTAATCATTCATGGCACCCCGTACTCCCAACACTCCCTCCCGTCATCAACCGACCGACTTCACCCACCCCATGTCCTCCACGATCGGGAATCTCTCCCCTTCCCTCCCCTAACTGTAGTGCTTTTGGGTTTTGGTGCTTCGCCTTCTAGTCTCTCTCTCCTGCTGCAATTCCTCCTCCTCCTCCTTCTGGGCCGCGTGGTGCACGCACAAGCCTTATATGCTGATAAATGCGTCTCGTGACCTTCTGTTGCCTGACTGGATGCTGTCGGTTGCCTGTACATCCCAACGACATCCCCCCAGGCAACAGACAACAAAATTGTGGAAACTGCATCTCCGCGGACCCAGAACTGGACTTCTATGGTGAAGTCCATATTTATCCGGGTCTGTGGATTGTGGGTTCGATCCGGGGGTCCAGATCTTCTATGAAACAGTATGTTAGGGTTGAACAGGACTCTGTCCCAGATGTTATGGAGAGTTTAAATGCAAGGATCTGTTCTATTCTCTCCTTTTCTGTCCTTTGTCTGGTTGTACAACCAAATTTTCTTGTGAGACCTAGGACTTGATCACCCTGATGGTCTTGCAATTCTCTGCCTTCACTTGCTGTTCTGTCTTTTTTCCTCCCTTGCATATCTGCTGGTACAAAAATATATGCAGTTCATTATGTGGAAATGTAACTGATATTGGGATCCCTTTGTTTAGAAATGATATAGTGTTACTGTTGAAATTAATATAATTATAGTTTGAGATGATTGCAAAAAGCTATTGGGAACTCAAGGGGTTAACCTGAGAGCAGTTTTTAAGCCCTTTTTCAGAAGCGGTGGAGAAGGGTCCGCACCTCCACGAAACTGACAAGAATACTGGAAATTTACAAGAACATTCTGTGAGAAGCATGCAATTTTCTTAATGAGCTCCTGGACAGACATAAAAAGGATCTGCAATGTTTTGAAAAAGAAACACACAGAGATTGAAGGAAAACTCAGATGGATCTTCTCTGTTTATTCTGCCTTTGTAAATAGTTATTCTAAACAATTTTATTTTTTTTATGTTACTGCTAGTACTAATAAAACACTTTTTGCAAATTCTACAACTGCTCCTGTTTTTTCCTATGCTTCCTTACCTGTGCCTCGACAATGAACAGTCCGCTTACCCCTAGCTGGTATACATCCTGCATATCCAGTGATGCTAGCCAATCCTGATGTTTCAGGTAAGGTAGCAGAGATCCCACAGAAATAATTTCATTTAAACTGTTTATAACAGCAGAGAGTACAGAGCAATGAATGACTGCAACAAAAATACACAGGTGTACAAATGATGGGGGAACTCTGAAAAAACAGAACTATTCGTCCATTAGCACCAGGCGTTATCCAGAGTTATAAAAGTAAAACAACAAGCGTAAGCCTGACATTAAAAACTTCCACTGCATTTCTTCCCACAGTATAAGTAGCCCTGCAATTTAATAGAAAATACCTCCAGATGTGATAAAACCACTATGTTAGGTCCATATTAAAATAAGTAAGTAATAAGCCATGACAGGGGTGTGCATTAAAGGATTTTAATGCACGCCCCAGGTGAAATAACTGAGCACGAGGCTGAAAGCAGAGTGTCTCACGCCTTCGGGAAGTGCATTAAAATCTTTTAATGCACACCCTGGAATTGCTTATCACACTTATAAATTGGCCACCATCATAAAAGAGTTAGTTTGATGTACTCTGATAGGGATTAAAACTCATTTACTATTTTCAAAAGAGTGTACAATATGTTACCTCTAAAACATCTAAAAACTGAAAAAAGTAGTCCCTATTAATGCATAAACTAGGATATGTCAGCAATAGGTTAACTAGTACAGTACTTTGCAGTAAAAGTATTTATTAGTAGAGTTGGTTGAAAATAAAGACTTTCTCTGTCATGTAAATTTTATCATATAAATGCACTGTAACATTTGTAAATTTGTAAGACATAAGCAGTGTTTAAAACAATTTCCATTACACTGTAGTTACATACTCATTGAAGGCAGCCTTCTCTTTATTTTCCTTTTTTTACTTATGTGCTGTAGTCTAGTACATAAAAGGAAAACTGCTATAGGATTGAGGTGAAAGGTTAGTAAGAAAAAAAAAAAAAACTTTAAACCAGCCAGGTTGCCTTTTTTTTGGTGGGCAAGGAGGGTAGATTTCACCTGAAAACTCCTATATGAGATTCAAATGTACATGCTTTTATAAACATTAGCAATTATTTGGGTACTTTGGGTCTGCCTCTGCCTATTTAACTGTGTTTTCCCACCTTTTCTTTTTGTTTATAAAGTATTACTGTATTGCCTACTTTCTTCATCCTGTTTTTGGTTTTCTGTTTTTCCATACATGCAAGACATAGAATGTTTATCATGGAATGTTTAGCATGGAATACAGGGATTCAAAATTCTGTTCCATTCCACTTGTAGAATGTTACTCTCCTGACATTCTGTACACACAGACAACAAAGGCCTGTTTTAGAGCCAGAGACTCAATTATATCACTGTCAGGGCAAGTATAAGAGATTTCCCTGATAAGCAGGTAAAGACAGAAGGGGGATTTTCCACTGTTCGTAAACAAACAGTTGTAATGAAAACTATAAATAATACTTAATGTTTCTAATTTGTTTATGTGTGTAAGGAGTGTGAGATGATCAGGGAAACAAGATTTAATTAATTTATTTTATTTTTTATTTAAGGTAGTTTTATTTTTAGGGTCCAGTTGAAGTTTTTTTTTTTTTTTACAGTGTAAAGGCAGCAGTCATGTTTATAATGGAAGATCAGTTCTGGTTGACGGGGGACTGATGGAAGATAGTTCTGTGGTTTAGGACCAGGATGACTGTGCGTATAAAGAGATTTAATGTACAGTCAGCTGATGTCTCTTGGTCAATGAGATTTCTAGATTTTTCTTGCCATTTTATAAGAACCTTTAACCTAACCCAACCCTCCCACTAAGATGAAGCCCAAACCCAAAACTATTAGGGCTTCATGGCACAAAGGAATCATCTTCCTCAGAAATGTAAACACCCAAGTCTGCCAGCACAGTTCAAAACAAGCTGCCTGGCCATGACAGCAAGCTATTAATATGTCAATATAATAAATATAAACACAATGGAATGCCATTGGGCAAGCTTAGGGAGTCGGTCGATACCATAGACAGATAAGGGCCTTTTTAATATACTTTGTGTTTACTGTTTTGTATAATACGTAAACACATTTCCTCATACAGGACAATAAAATGCACAATACAACGATATTACATCTGTGATATTCATATTTGTCCCCTAATCTTGTGCAACAGGAATAGGGGTATCCATGAATTATAGTCCATATAAGAGTCCATTAATGCCAACCATCTCAATGGCTTGGAATATCCAATAACAGGTAGAAATACAGGGAAAATCTAATGCAATCACTTATGATTCCTATTTATCCAGAGATACATATTTGATATAAAACTGGAATAATAATACAAGTCATAGCCTCCTGCTAAATCGCTGCCTCCCCAACATAACTAGCAGCATTAAGTAATTATCATTATCCATTCTTATAGAGCAACAGCCCCCAATAAACTTAAAACAAAAAACCATCTATAGTATTACAGAGTATACATCTGAAGGAATCGCACCCACCCCCAACATTTTAAGTAGAGAAAATATGGAGGGTTGCCTAAAGAAGCAACCCCTTCCCCCAGCAGAGATACGAGTGATCAGCAGTCAGATCTTGTCCCCAAAATGTGTCCAATATCCTCTACCAACCTCTGTGAGGATCGAGTGCTATCGGAGACCAAATTAAACCAATCCCCACTCACTTCAAATGTCCTTCTGACTTATCAAGGGGAGAGAAAGCAACACTCAAGTTCAGGCCCTTCCCTAATCCTCCTCTTCAATTGCCTCCTCTTCTAGCACAATGTCCCGAGAGGCAAACTCTTTTTCTGTCTTCTCTCCATCCAGCGACCCATATCTGCTGGATCTGTAAACTGCCATGTTTTCCCAGCATATGTAATCCTCAGTCTTGCAGGCAATAAAAGGAGTGTGTTATTCCAAGGGCATGCAGTCTCTGTCTTACCCCATCAAAACGTTTGCGGCGACAGCAGGTCTGGAATGAAAGAGCTGAAAATAACTTGACATCAAAGTAATTTATGGATAAAGGGTAGACTGCCCTCACTACCGCAATTAGAATATCTCTTACTTCCACCCCAGATAGACATAGCAGGACAGTGCATGGCAGATTGGTGTCAACAAGCCTCACTCTTGGGTTTACTCTGTTGGTTCGCCTTAAGGATCCCCAACCAAAGTCCTCAGGAACTGGAATTGATAACTACATCCATTCTTTGAGATAAGACTAGAAGATTCAGTCCCTCAACGCCCTCCAGGACCCCTACCAAGTGAACATTTCCCATCCGTGTTTCATTCTCTAGAGTTTCAAGCCTGCTCTAGAGCTGGACATTTTCTTGTGTCAGCGTAGTGACTACGGCATACGTGGTGATCAACTGCTTCTCATTGTCTGCCACTGTAGCGGTAAGTTCATTTATCGCCAGGTTGTGCTTCTTGAGACATGAGTGTTTTTCCCATCTTGGCATCTAGCGACTTCGTGGTGACTAACATTTGATGCCATGGAGGTGCTGCCATAGTGTATGCTGTATTCTCTCCCTCACCGCTCAGAGGTTCTGCAGCTTTAGCTGGTTTCATTGCTGGCGCTTTAGACGATCCTGGCGTTGAACCTTTTTGCTTCCCCATCATGAGTTTGGTATTTCCAGAGAGCTCTTGACTTTAAGTAGAGGGTTATTACTTCTATTTCAATGTTTAAGTAACTTAAGCTGCTTAAATTATAAATTTTATCAAGCTGATTTGCAGAGAGGCTCTAACTTGCGTCCTGCCTGGAGATCGGCTCTCTAGAGCCCCCTCAGGTAAGGGCCTTTTTAGCAGCTGTTAAATAAATGTGGAGCATATTTCTGGAGGAAGGGCGACAATCCCCAAGAGGAATCCATAAGAGCACCAATTCTAGGACAGGACTGCCTCATCTCGCGAAAACTATCAACAGTCGGATGCTAATCAAGAGACACCTTGCAACACTTATGGCACTCCTAGACAACAAGACTAGTTCCCGATTGACACCGCTTTGGATGTTGATGCTGCACTTCAATACTTCATCTCGAAGTTCAATGCAGCGTGTGATATCCATGCCCCCTTTAAGAAAATTAAAGGCCTTGACAACCCTTGGATCTCAGGCAAACTCCTAGACCAACTAAAAGCTCGGGACCTGCTATGGGCTTGTGCTATAGCCTCTGGCAACCAAGCAGACTTTCAGGCATACAGGGCTACCAGGAATGCCTGCACCAGAGCTATCTACACTGAAAAAGCCAGCTACTACAGAAGCACCCTATCAAACTCATAGTCGGATGGAAGGAAATTCTGGCAAAGTCTCCCTGAAGTTATAGGGAAAAAGTCCAAAGCAACTCCTAATATGTTGAAAGTTGATGGCAACAACACCCTGGACCCCACCACAATTGCCAATACTTTCAATCTGGCATTCACTGACCTCAGCCACATGCTTCCCTTTAACTTCTTTGACATCAACCAAACCACGACCTCCCAATATCAACAGACTCGGGATACAAATCATCCACATTTCTATTTCAAGGCAGTTACTGAAAGGGATGCCAAAAAATACCTCCTCAAGGTACTCAGAAAATCCAGATCAAGTGGGGACACACTTGACTTGAAGCTCATCACCCTCACCCTTGACGATGTCCTGCATCCTCTTACCAAGATTATTAACTGGTCCCTCATGCTCTCCCAGTTCCCACTCAAGTGGAAGTCGGCCCTGGTGACCCAAATACACAAGTCTGGGGATAGAACATTACACTGTAACTACAGGCCCATCTCCATCCTACCCCCTTTATCCAAAGCTCTTGAAAAAAATTGTCGCAGACCAACTGGTGGAGTACTTGGAGAAATACAACTTGCAATGCCCACAGCAACACGGCTTTCGCAGAGGACACAGCATCACCTCTGCCCTCCTTGAATTTATAGGCCACATTCATCTAGCTTTAGACAAAGGATAACTTGCCGGTGCTACCTTTATAGACCTCTCAAAGGCCTTCGATACAGTCAACCATCCATTACTACTGGAACAACCTGGCAACTTAGGGCTTTCTCATGATACTTTACAATGGTTCAACAGCTATCTCTCCAACCGGTCACAACAAGTTAAGACTGGTGACTACCTCTCCTCCAAACTACCTCTCTGGGCTGGTGTTCCCCAAGGGTCAGTATTGGGACCCCTTCTTTTCAGCATCTTCCTGAACAGTCTCCCTTCTGCCTGTGATGAAAACATTATTCTGTATGCTGATGGTGCAGTGATTTTCTCTAAGAATTCTGACCCTTCCCTCTTGGATAAACAACTGCAGGAAAGTTTCATGCAAGTTGAGGCCTGGTTCGTCTCACAGAAACTAGAGTTAAATTACGAAAAAAAAAAGTCTATGCTGTTCCATGGCACACATAACAAACATAGACACCAACAATTGGCTATCAAAAACAGCTCGGACGTGACTCTGGACCAGACGCAGACTTTCAAATACCTTGGTATAATAACCCTGGACCCTACTCTGTCCTCCAGCCATATCAATTCAGTTACGAAGTCTGTAAATATCCATATAGGCCTTCTCTATAAACATAAGACACTGCCTGACACCTGACGCCCTTAAGCTAGCAATACACAACTCTATTGTCTCCATCACTTATTGTGGGCTTGTTATCTATGGAGCAGCCACAGCTACAGCACTATGGCAAATCATTACAGCACTGAATAGGGCCTGCAGACTCCTTACTGGTGCTGCTCACCAAGACGCATACCAGGCGACTCCCACGAACAGTCAAACTGGCTACAACTCAGGGAAGGATTACTTCAAACCTGCCTACTAACAAAAAAGTCACTGATGGGACTCATGCCCCTGGGGTTCAGTCTCTTAGCCCAGCCAACCACCCTTCTTACACAAGAAACTCTGACAACTATTCTCAGTCTGTTCCTCGCTGTCGCACTGCCCAAGGCCAGCGATCTTTTGCAGAGCCTAATATGTTAAACTCCTTGGGCAGTGAACTCACCAACCAGGCACACTCTGTCTGCTCAAACACAAGCCACGCCAAACGCTTGTGTCCAGAGCCACCTATGACTGTTTCTCCTAACCTCCCTGGTAGTTGAGTCTGTTCCTTGCACCTCTCTACTATCACCACCTCTGCCTGCCACCACCCTCCCCATATCTACCCCTGCTTCTCTCCCCAGTCCTGGTCCACCACCTTCCTCCCTTACCCTCCTTCAACTCCCTTCCTCTCTCCCTTTTCTAATCTGCTCACCCCACCCACTGTTGCACTTGTTCCCCGATCCTTGCCTCCTACCCACCTCTCCTTCTACCTCTCTCCCAGTTACCCCTCTACACCCACTCTCTCTTCCACTTTCCTATGCTACCTGGCAGAATTGGCAGCAAATCAGTTTTTTCCACTCAACCTTTCCCTTTGACAATGCCCTTCTGGCAGCTTTAATTCATGCAAATATTATTTGTTGTGACTCATCATTTTTAAATGTATGCCTGATTGTGTTGTTCTAACTGTTATTTATATTACCTGTAGCTTTTAGACCATGCATACCCTGTACTGAATTTTGTATTCAAACTGCTTGCCTGCTAATCTCGCACAAACTGTACTTCTAGTCTTTGTACACTGACGTGGAACCATTGTACATTGGCTCAAAGGTATTTATCTGAAATTCTAATAAATAATCTCCCATCAGTTGTGTGAGTCAGTTCTCCACCTCCCGCCAAAAGGGAGAGCACCGAGCAATGCCGAAAGATGTGAGTATGACTGGCCAGAGTTTTGCCACAGCCTCTCAACATGGACCATATGTAGCAGGAAGGTATTTAACTGGTCTGTCGGGCATATTAAAAAATCGAGTGCAGCACTTCCATATAAATTCACGCCAGTATGGGGCCCTGGGAAATTTTCATCAGGGAAGGAATAGACTGTATCCACGTCTCATATGAAATGTCCGTAGCAAGTTCCGCATTCCAAGCATTCAAAATAGACTGAGTGGTGCCACTCTAGTAATACTTCAGGCCTTTATAAAACTGACCAATCAGATGAGGCCAACATACTCTTTAAGTGAGTCAAGCATTATCTTCAAGAACAGGGACATAGGGTGAGGGAGTCTACTCCTGGTGGGACCCTTGTGCAAAAGAAATGTTCAAGCGTGTAACTATCGAAAACGTTTGCACTGGGTCAAATTGTGGGAGGACTGTAGATGAGAAAAAGAGACCACCCCTTGGGTATCAAGGAATTGAAAAATGTATGACAACCTGAACTGATGCTACCTCTGGAAGGTGTGGTCAAAACGTGCTGGGTGAAAATCGGCCTTGGTTGACACCAGACATACAAAATAAAATATGGGAGCCAATGAAGGGAAGGCATGGATTTTAAAACAGGACCGTAAGGTATCCACCGTGCCAAATAAAAAGGCTCAAAAGTCTGGAGGGGAAGTCAAGGAGGCAAACACTATGGCTCCAAAGTCAAACAGGTAATTTAACACAAATTCAATATATTTCTAAGTAGTAAGACATGAGGGGTTAAGCCACAAGAGAATCATTCTAATAGCCACTGCCTTGTAGTACCCCAATAAATTAGGGAAGTTCACACCTCCTCTGTCAACTGAAGAAGTGACCAGTGGACTCGAGGACGTCGATCCGCCCAGACAAAATGCGGCAGGGACTTATTCGAAGATGTAAAAAAATAGGAAGGGGGTTACTGGAAGTGTTTGAGACAGATTCATAGGAATGTTTCAGAGCTAACAGACTTGCATCCTTATTGCTCGCCTTTTAATGTGTTTCAATTTCCCTGGATATAAGCATCCCATTTAAGTTTAAATGTGTTTGTTGTGTTACATGCCACCACCGCCGGTGGTAGCCTGTTCCAGTCCTCAACCACCCGCAGATTGAACCACCAGCTGGTATGTACTAGTCTTGTCTGCCTGGTCTTTAATTGTAGTGGATGGGACCTAGTGGTATACGCGTTATCGCTAAATTCCAGTCCTAGATTTTCCCAGAGGTCATCGTCATTCCATGCTCTTTAGACCAAACACATGTCCCCCTCTTTCTTCTTCCCTCCAAGGATAACAGGTTCAATTCGCTCAGTCGTGTGTCATAGCTCTTTCCTGACATGTTGTTTATTGACCTACAGTAGTAGCCCTCCTTTGTACCCTCTCCAGCAGTGCCACGTCCCCTTTTGTATGGTGATCAGATCTGGGCTCCATATTCCAACACTAGTCTTACCAGTGAGGTATACATTGGGAGAATGACCTCCCTGCTCCTAGAAGCTGTGTGTCTGAATATACAATTGAGAATTATGTTCCCCTTTTGGGCTATGCTTCTACAGTGGGATGCAAATGTCATGTCTTTGGAGACCATGATACCCAGGTCTCTTTCCTCAATTGTTGTTTTTAGTGGTTGATTTTCTAAGGTATACGTAATGCATGGGTTTATGTTTCCTAAATGCGTAACAGCACACTTCTTCATATTTAGGGCTAGTTTTGATCTGTTGGTCCATTCTGATACACTGTCTAAAGCTGTTTGTAACGGTGAAGTCCCTTTGGTGTTGTCAACCACTGCTCCCAACCTACAGTCATCTGTGAATTTATGCAGCCAGACGTTTTGTAGATTTATTTGTAATGTGGAAACATACAAGTTGAATAGACATGGCTGCAACACTGATCCCTGAGGCACTCCGCTTGTCACACTGGACCACTCAGAAAAGACTCCTCTGATACAGACTCTCTGTTTCCTGCTTTGTATCCATTCTTGAACCAAAGTTATTATGGGGGAATAGAGTCCTGTCTTCCGCATTTCTGATATTAATTCTGTGTGGGGGAGTTTATCAAATGCTTTCGAGAAATCCAGGAATAATACGTCCACTGAACTTCCTTCATCCAAGCTCCTAACAACCCTATCGTAGAAGGCCAGCATATTCGTCCAACAGGACCTTCCCTTTGTAAATCCATGTTGTGAATTGTTGATCAAATGAGTTTGTTTCATAAATTTTAAAATTTCATCTTTCAGTATTCCTTCCAATATTTTGGAAGGAATTGACATCAGACTTACAGGTTGATAGTTTGAGGGGTTAGATTTATTTCCCTTTTTAAAAATAGGAAATATGGTTGCAATTTTCCAAGCCTTACTGCCACCCCAGTATCCACCGACTGCTGAAATACATATCTTAATGGTGGAGCTATTGTCTTGCTTAATTATTTTAAGAGTCCCAAGTGAAGCCACTGAGCCCTAGTGATTTATTTTGGTCTGGATTTTTAGCCTAGTTTCCATGTCTCTGTTTTGTGATAGTGGACCTATGTTGTGTCTTATGTGTGATATCCACCCTGCTATATCATTTTTGTTACTGAATACTGAAGAAAATAAGAATTGGTTAAATTGGCCATTTCTGTGGTGTCAGATATTAATTCTCCTTTTGGTTCTTAAGTGGACCTATGCCCTTTGGAGTGCTCTTTTCATTTGTATAGGAATAAAATACTTTATTATTCCCTTACCCTTATTGCCAGTGTTTTTCATTAGTTGGCTTTAGCATTTTTGTATATTTATTATTATTTTAGATATGTTGTTGTATTGACTCTAGTTTTATCCTGTTATTTATTTTCCAATTTTAAACAATCTGTTCTTCTTGTTTATCTTTTATTTTTGGTGTCCACCACTGCACCTTGGTTCTATTAGATGTATACTTCTGTTTGGATGGGATATTAAGTAGTGTTTCCTTCTGGATTTTATCACTGAATACCTCCCAGATTTCATTTAGTGATTTGCCTTCAAATTCTTTTCCCACTTCCAAGTCCTGAGGTTTTCCCTGATTTAGTTAAAGTTGGCTTTGTTAAAGTTAAAGGAGTCTCGGGAGAATGGTCATGCAGATGGCATCAATTCTCCACAGAAATCATTTTGAATTTTTCTCTATCCATGTATTTGTTCAGATTTCTTTTTTAATCCAAATTTTATTGACAGTACTTCATGCATCACACAGTGTAGAATCCAGAGTAAAAAGAAAAACAAATAGCAGCACATCAACAGATTGTAGCAGGGTACAAAAATAAAGTAAACAGCAGATGCACCACCTATACAACTGACAAATACGATGCAGCAAATCTTGAACTATTCACAGGGTGTCTTATTACAACTCCCCAGATTACCACGTAAAAGTTCAATGATTCTGTAATTCACCGTTCCCCTAGAGATATCTGAAATATGAAACAGTCTTCAGAACCCTGTATTAGTTGAAGGAATAAAGTCTGGATTAGTGTCTAGCTGATAACATAGAAACACAGAATTTGACGGCAGATAAGGACCACTTGGCCCACCCAGTCTGCCCGTTTCCCCTACCTAATGGATAAGCTGCAGATCCTAGTTAACCAACGGCCTACTTTTTCCTACCCCATCCCCTAGAATTGCTCTACGACTGTCCCATGCATGCCTGAATTCCACCACTGTTTTTGACTCCACAACCTTCCTCCGGAAGGCTGCTCCAAGCATCCACAACCTCTCTGTGAAAAAATACTCCTTACATTACCTCTGAGCCACCCCCATCTTCAAATTGTGCCCCTTGTTCTTGCACACCCTTTTTCTGAAAGATGCTACCCTCTTGGACTTTGTTGATTCCACTGAGGTACTTGAAAGTTTCTATCATGTCCCCTTCTCCTCCTTTCCTCGAGGCTATACATATTAAGCTCCTTAAGTCTCTCTTCATATGTCTTCCGGTGCAGACCCTGCACCATTTTAGTGCCCTCCTCTGGACAGCTTCCATCCTGTCTATGTCTTTATGGAGACTGGGTCTCCAGAACTGCACACAGTACTCCAGATGGGGACTCACCAGCTGTCTGTAGAGAGGATAACAACTTCCTGTTTTCTACTGGTGATGCCTCTCCTATGCATCCCAATATCCCCCAGCCCTCCTTACTGCCCTCTCACATTGCCTTACCACTTTAGGTCATCTGATATGACTACCCCAGGTCCCTTTCCATTTTTTGTTGTTAGTATCTCACCCCATTGTGTACTCTTCCCCTAGGTTTTTGTTTCCCAGGTGCATTACCTTGCACTTGGTAGCATTGAATCTAAGCTGCCATACATTTGACCATTCCTCTAACTTTGCCAAGTCCCTTCTCATCCTTTCCACCCCACCTTGTGCATCAACTCTGTTACAGATCTTTGTGTCATCTGCAAAGAGACATACTTTTCCTTCCAGTCCCTCTGCAATGTCACTTATAAAGACACTGAAGAGGACCGGTCCTAATACTGAACCCTGCGGTACCCCACTAGTAACCCCCCTTTCTTCAGAGTGGACTCCATTTACTATTAGCCTCTGTGTCCTGTTCTCCAGCCAATTCTTTACGCAGGCTATCATCTTGGGACCCAGTCCCAGGTTGGCTAACTTGTATATTAATCTTTTGTGTGGGACTGTGTCAAATGCCTTGCTAAAGTCTAAGTAGGCCATGTCCACAGCCCCTCCTTGATCTACTACTTTGGTCACCCAGTCAAAGAAATCTATTAGATCTGTCTAGCATGACCTTCCCGCTGTGAATCCATGCTGCCTTGGGTCCTGTGCCCCTTTGGCCTCTAGGTACTCGACAATTCTTTCCTTCAGAAGTGATTCCATCATTTTCCCTATCACTGAGGTTAAACTAACAGGTCTGTAGTTTCCCGCTTCTGCCCTGCTCCCACTTTTGTGAAGTTGAATTACATCTGCCCTCCTCCAGTCCTCAGGTACCACCCCATCCTCTCATGATTTGTTAAAAAGGGTAGTCAGTGGTGTCACTAGTTCTACCCTTAGTTCTTTTAGAATTCTGGGATGAATCCCATCAGGCCCCATTGCTTTGTCCACCTTCAGTTTTAAGAGTTCTTTTAGAACTCTTTCTTCTGTAAATGGGCTGGTATCAACTTCTGCATCCAGAGTGTTTCTATTGTTTGGTTTAGGTACCTCCCCCTCTTCAATTGTAAATACTGGCGAAAATATTTGTTTAGTATCTCTGCCTTTTCACCGTCACCCTCTGCCCACCCCTCCCTTTATTAAGCATCACTATCCCTCCTTGGTCTTCCCTCGCTCTCTGATGTACCTATAAAGGTTTTATCCCCTTCTTAACTGAGTTGGCTATCTTTTTCTCGGTTTGGGCCTTTGCCGTTCTGACTGCCTTCCCAGCTTCCTTTTGCTTTAACTGATACAATTCTCTGTCCTGTTCCTTCTGTGATTCCTTGTACTTCCTGAATGCTTTCTTTTTCTCTTGAACCTTCACCGCCACCTCCTTTGAGAACTATAGTGGTTTCTTACATAGTTTTGTTTATTTGCTTCACACAAAGGCTTGTTACCTCTGTGATGGCAGTTTTATTATTCCCCATTGTTCTTCCACCTCCTTCCTGCCCACTTGCTAGTGCATTCTCTTAGGCACTCACCATTTTGGCAAAGTCAGCCTCCTAAAGTCCAGTACTTTTGCCTTTGTATGGCTTGACTCTACAGCTGTGTTTATTGTGAACCATACTGTTCGATGGTCGCTAGTTCCCAGATGGCTATCCACTTCTACATCTGTGACCCTCTCTCCATCTCCATTTGAGAGAACCAGGTCTAAGATTGCTCCATCTCGAGTGGGTTCCAATACTAGTTGTCTAAGGCATGCCCCCTCTAGGGCATAGAATAACCCCACTCTTAGAAGTGGCTGCTGCAACTGCACTCCAGTTAACATCTGGCATATTCAGATTACCCATCAGCAATATCTCCCCTTTTTCTGCCATTCTAAGTATACTTTCTATCATTTCCTTGTCCATTTCCTCCCCTTGGGGGGGTCTGTATACAACCCCTGTGCGGATTGTGGTGCGATTGCCTGTCTCCAAGTTGACCCACAGTGCTTCTTCTCCTCCCTGTTTACTCTTTTGCTCTGTTGCTTTGATTCCATCCCTTATGTAGAGAGCTACTCCTCCTCTTTTACCCTCCCTGTCCCTCCTGCAGATAGTGTATCCTGGAATGTTTATGTCCCAGTCATGGTTCTGTGTGTACCATGTTTCTGTGACTGCCACAATATCCAGATGTTCCTCCTCAATCAAGACCAGTAGTTCAGGAAGCTTGTTACCCAGACTGCGGGCATTGGTACTCATTGCTCTCCATTTTTTGATGGCTTTACCTTTTGTAGCAGTATCCCCCACTGCCCTTTCTATCTTGGTCTTTTTCTCATTTAGTACCCTCTTTTGCAGGGGGAGGCTGGGAATTTCCTGCTGCTTATCTGTGCCTCCCCCCTTGACTAGTTCAAAAGCTTGCCAATGAAGCATTTAAACCGATTGCCCAAAGACTTGTTCCTTCCTGGACAGATGCAGACCATCCTGCCAGTATAGGCTGGTGTCCTCCAGGTGGAACCCCAGTCCCAGTGAAGCCAAATCCTGTGCACCACACATCTCTTCAACCATTCATTAAATCACATGGTGCAAAGTACCCCGCCTCACCCATGCCATAGACAGGCAGCACCTCTGAGAAGGATACTGTGTGTGTTACTTGTCTTAGGCCCTTCCCCAACTCTACAAAGTCCTCCTGCACTGCTCTGATCTCATGATGAGCCAAGTCATTTGTCCCTAGGTGGACAATGACAACCAGCTCAGACTCCCGTGCAGCTGTTCTCGTGATCCTGAGGATGCGCTTCCTGTCCCTCCAAGCCATGGCACCAGCCAGGCACCTTACTTCAGTTTTCCCTGCTCCCCCCAGTTCTATCCCCCTAATAAATGAGTCCCCCACCAGGAGCTGCTTCCTTTCCCTGTGGTGTGCTCTGCCTCCTTCCTGTGGGCCTCCCTTGTGACAGTTGTCCGCAACCTCCTTAGTCTCCTCTGCAGGTGCATCCATAGAGGAACTATGGTCCCCCAGAATGGTATACGGATTATGGAGTGGAACAACTGACTGGTGTGCCTCTGTTCCACCACCCTCACCCTCCCTGAGCCCACTGTGGTCCAACTGCTCTGCTTCCTTCGCAACCTCTGAGGTAGTGGTGGTAGCTCTGGTGCTCCCTGGATGGGGAGGTTCCCCTACGTGGCCTGGGGGGAGGTTCCCTTACTACTGTCCAGTGAGGCCTGAAGACGGGCAACTTCCTCCCTCAGGGCAGAGAGTTGTCTGCAAATAGGGAAGCATCTCAGCCTCCAGAAAGACTCCCGGAAGACTGCTGCCCCACAGCCATTACATTGCACTACTCCCCACATGTCTGTCTACCTTCTTGTTTATAATTTTTTTATATTGTGTGTGTGTGTGTGTGTGTGTGTGTGTGTTTGGTTTGTTATATAGAAATATATATAGTATACAATGTGTATGCTTATATTGTCAGTGCAGTGTGTTAGAAGGATATGACAGTGATACCACTCTTGCCCTCCTGAGGAATGATGTCAGAACCCCAGGTATAAAGGAACTATTTCCAGGGGTGAGGGGTGGTTAGGGTCTGGGCCTAAACTGTGCCCTCACGGAACAATCAGCTAAAAGCTCTGACCCACCGCTGCGATGAGTGTCTTACTGTCAGCAAGATGCCCTACACAGCAATTTGACAGAAAAAATACCCTGCTAATCAAACCGAGAAAAATCCAAACATCCAAGTCAGACACAGATAAACCTCCCCAGCCCCAAAACAGCCTGGTGATTTGTGCTGTGAAAGCAGTCAGCCCCAAAACTGCCTTTTAAGGCACACAGAGATTAAACACAAAAAACAGTTTCCACCCCCTGGGGCACTGTCTGGGTCAAATACACAGCCTGTAACCTGCTCTCACTTCAGGACTTATGACAAATTCTTAGCCCAGTGAATAACTCACAGTATTACAAATATTGCAATGCAAACAGTCAATCAATAATTCCAATCAAGTCAGCTGTGCACAAGGACAGACACAATAAAGGTATTCAGTCCCTCTGGGTTAAAACTCTTCCTGCACTGAAAATATTAACAACTGTAACAAAAGTAAAGCAAGGTCCACCTCCCTCTGTTGATTGAAAGACTGTCTTTCCTGATAATTCTAAGTTCCTTATTTCACCTTTCAGTTAAAGTAGCCTCCACCTGAAGAATATTAGCTTTTCTGATGAACTGCTACAAACCAAAGACAATATGAAATTGTAGGTTCACCTCCTCTGTTGTGAGCACAACTCGCTTTCTTGCAGATCCTAAATTCAGTATTGCAGCTTCCAGCCAGAGGCAGCTTCACCTGAAGAATATTAGCTTAGCCATCACCCATCGCCTCCCAGATTCTTCAGCTTTGGCTACCTTATCATGCATAGAAGCCATAAAGATCTCGGTTCTATAAATGTTATTGACTATCGCGACCCACCTGGACTATTTTGTGTGTGTGTGTGGTCCTCCGTAACCACAATTTAGTAAGAGAGTTTTTTTGCTGCCAACAGTAAAATTAACAACAGTTTCAAACCGTGTCCCCGATCGTCCTTGGCGGAACAGAGAAGGGTCAACTGAGGAGTAAGCAGATCCTGTTTCACAAACAGAGCATTAAGGGTCTCGCCAACCCCTTGCCAAAATATAGTCAAGCAGGAGCACATCCAAAAAATATGGGTGTGATTAGCGAGTGCCTTACCACAACCTCTCCAACAGTTCTCCTTGTGTGGGCCTATATAAGCTGCCTGTATGGCAGGAACACAGAAATAGCGCATACGCCTTTCCACGAATAGTCTCGCCACCGCAGGGAAGAAGTGAGCCTCTAACTTACTGAGGCATATTTTAACCACTCCTTTGTTGATGTATGGAGATGCAGTTCTTTGTTCCATCTCTCCAAAATTAATAGAGAGGAGGTAATCAGCAGTTCTGTGACAACTTTATAAAAATATTGCCAATTAAATGTGACCAGAGAGAACCCTGTTGATGATCCTTTAGTAAAGCGAATAGCATAGGAGGATGTTCTGGGAGTTGCTTAAATTACCGGCCCATCCCCAACAAATAGGATTTCACCTGCAAATATCTAAAATAAGCCTGCCTAGGAGGCATATTCTTTTTTTTTTTTTTTTTTTTTAACATGCCATATTTTCAAACATGAAGTCTTGATGTATTCTGACTTAGTGCAGTTAGCCCCAGCACTTGAACTGCCCGGAGAGTAAGGAGTTCAACTCTATGCAGGACCATAGAACATTGAGCTCAGAGCTCAGTTTTCAAACCTCTGTCTGGGGCACTTCCCAGTGTAACCGTCTGATTCTTTACTCAAATCTAATTAGAAGTCGCTCAGCGATTTCCTCTGCTCGGTTCGGTAAAATTAAAGCGTTCGGTTTTAAACCTTCCTATTTGTTATTTTTTCTTATTTCCAGCCTCTGTCTATGGTACAGGTAGTGTTGTAGATAGGTAGTGATTGTGTTTATTTGAGAAAAAAGTGTGGAAATTGTTTTTTCCTCGGTTTCTTTTGGAACCGACCTTGTAGTTTGTTTCTAAAAAAAAAAAAAAAAAATTCTGGGATTAGAGTGGTGTTCCGGTACTGATCGGTTTCAAAAGAACTGGGCTTTTCTGGTTCTTTTCAAAACCCGTGACATGGTTGTAACCGATCAGTTATTTTATTACCTGGCTTGAAAGCAGCTATAGGGTAATTTGGTAGGTTGGCCATGTCTGAGAAACCCAAGAAGAGAACCAGTCCCAGTGGGTTTCAACACTGCTGAGTGTGGGGAGGCCTTTGCCAAGGCCGACCCCCACCTCATCTGTGTTTATTGTCTGGGGTTTGACCACCTCAAGTCAGACTGCCAAATCTGTAATAACTTTCCTAAATCCACTCTAGAAAAAAGACTAAGTAGGCTGAAGGAAAGGAAGGCCGAGAAGTCCATAGATCCGGATGACCAGTCCGGTTTGGTTTGGCGAACCTGAGGAGGTGCCTACTGACCTAGCGATAACTCCTCAGGCAAAGGAGAGCCGACCGAGACAATCAATCAAAAGAAATGAAAATCTGCCGGTTCGGATCCTGTCATCGCATTCTCCAACTGCAGAAAAATAGCCAAAGCGATTTGCACTATTCAATCACTTAGACTGGGTCCATCTGAAGTGGTACCGCCAGTTAGATGGTCGGTTAGGTTGGATCCATCTCCTTCGGATTACGATCCAGACGCTTATTATGAGGAGTGGGAGGGAGACTAAGACTATGATGATGATGATGATGATGGTGATGGTGACCAGGGGGGTTCTGGATGTGTCCACTGAACCGGACATCTCTCCAGACAGGCCCTCGGGTGTCTCTCCTCCCAGGCTCTCTGAGCCCCCTTCACACTTTGTTTTACAAAAAGGTGGCAGAAACCGTTCAGCTTCCCTTGGCTAAAGCTGCAGAGGAGGAAGAAGACCCTGATTTTGTGGAAATGATGGACATCCTAGAGTCCAAAAGGCTGTCTATTCCTCTTCATAAGTCTTTGGGGAAACAGACACACAAAATTTTACAAACTCCTAATTCAATATCTCCTGTGGACAAGAGAATGGACAGGAGATATATGTTATCAGGCTCAGCTACGGAGTTCCTTTATAATCATAGCAGCCATGTTGGGGTAGTGCAGGCTGCAGCCTATGACAGGGCTAGCTTTCCTTTGGCTTCACACCCCCAGATAAGGACTCCAGGAAAGTGGATGACATGGCCAAACAACAGTATTTGGCATCCTCTTTGGGACTCAGGCAGACTAATTATATGGCCTACACAGCCAGGTACCAGAAATCCAGATGGGATACGGTTCTGGGATACGGTTCTGGAACTGGCTAAACAGGCCTCCCCCCAGCTAGCCAAAGAGTTGGAGGAGGTGGCTGCTGATGAAACTGAGGCATCGGAAATGCAATTTCACGCTGCTGTGGACTCCAATGATGTGGCATCTAGAGTCATGGCTACATCTGTGTCTCTCAGAAGACATGCTTGTCTCAGATGTACTAGCCTTTCACAGGATACCCAGACTAAGGCTATGGATTTTCCTGTAGTGGGTAACTGTTTGGGGAGCAAACAAAGGCTACATAAAAAAAATGAATGAATACAAGACCACATACAGGAGTGCACAGGCCAAGGAAAGGCAAGCCACTCCACAAAAGCAGCAGTCTAGGGGCAGGGGCAGGCCTTTTTACCAAGCCCAGGCCTCCTCTCCCTTCCCACAGAGGGGGTTCTTCAGAGGGAGGGGCAGGAGGGAGATGAGCAGGGTTGCTCGTTCCTCCTCCAAGCAAGTCTAAGGCCCCTGCCAAGCACACACCCTGATGTGTCAGCCCAGGTTGACTCCCCATTTCCAGTAGGAGGCAAGCTGGCTTACTACTTCCAGGCCTGGAAGTCTATGACCTCAGACAAGTGGGTCCTGGAAGTAGTAAGCCAGGGACTGGCCCTCAGCTTCAAAATGTTTCCAAGAAAGAGGGCCAAGTCTTTTCCACCTGCATCAATCTCAGAAACCACTGCCCTAGAGGCAGAGGTTTCCTCTCTTCTAGCTCTCAGAGCTGTAGAGAAGGTTTCTACTCAACACAAGGGAAGAGGACTGTACTCCAGGTACTTCCTTACCCCAAAGAAAACAGGGGAGTGGCGACCCATCCTAGACCTAAGGTATTTGAACAAACACATTTTAAAGCCAAAATTCAAAATGGTAACTCTGGGAATAATCCTTCCCTCTTTAAGGCCAGGAGATTGGTTAGCATCTCTGGACCTCAAGGATGCCTACTTCCATATCCCTATCAGGTGCTTCCACAGAAAATACCTCAGGTTCGAGTTGCCTTCAGACCATTACCAATTCAGAGCCATGCCATTCAGCCTAACATCAGCTCCAAGGATGTTCACAAAGTGCCTTGCAGTAGTGGTGCCTTACCTCAGAAGACAGGGTATCACCATCTTCCCACAGCTGGACAACTAGCTCATTGTGGGTCAGTCATCTCTACAGGTCAAGTCAGCTCTGCAAACTACCCAGGACCTACTCAGTTCCCTGGGTTTTCTTCTCAGTCTTCCAAAGTCTGTCCTCGAACCAGTTCAACTTCTCACCTTTATAGGAGTAGATCTGGACACTGTACAAGCAAAAGCTTTCCTTCCCCTGGCAAGGGTAAAGGCCATAGTGGATCTTGCTTCATCTTTTCGGCCTCAGGTCTCTCGCCCAGCAAGACACTTCCTCCAGCTTCTGGGCCACATGGCAGCTTTCACTGCAGTGATGCAGGAGCAAGATTCCAGATGAGGGACATTCATTCAGTTTCACCTATGGTCCTTCTGGTCTCAAAAAAAAGGATTCACTTACCATACTAATTCCAGTGACTCAGACTCTGGTCCAAGCTCTCCAGTGGTAGCTGGATCAGGACAACCTCAGACAAGGAGTCCCATTTCTGCCGCAAACTCCTTCAGTAGTTCTGACTATGGATGCTTCTCTCCTAAGTTGGGGAGCCCACCTGGGGGCCCTGACAGCCCAAGGGGTTTGGTCTCCACAGGAGTCTCTCCTTCACATCAACCTTCTGGAACTCAGGGCAGTGTTTCTGGCCCTTCAGTGCTTCTCGGATTCAGTCAAGGGCAAGGTGGTCCAAGTCAGAACAGACAACACAACCACAATGTGGTATATCAATAACAAGGAGGTGCTCAGTCCTCGGCCTTGTGCAAGGAAGCCATGAAACTGTGGTCTCTGGCCTATTCTCTTCAGACTTCCCTAGTAGCAGTTCATCTTCAGGGAAGGACAATGCACTGGCAGATGCTCTGAGCAGAATATCCCAGGGACATCATGAATGGTCCCTGAATCCTCTCATCCTGCAGATCATCTTCTCCAGATGGGGCACTCCAGATGGATCTCTTTGCAGCCCGGACAATCATCAACTCCCCTGTTCTGTTGCAGACCTCCTCTCCTGGGAACTGTTCCCCAGGATGCCCCTGATTTTGAACTGGAAGGGCAGGTTTCTCTATGCCTTCCCTCCATTCCTTCTGCTGTTCACAGTCCTGATCAAGATCAGAACTCAACCTTGCACAGCAGGGTTTTATTTAACTCTAAAAATTGATTAGCGTTTTGCTCATAAAAGTTCTAAAACATTGTGAAAATGCATATCACGTGCCTCACTGTGTTTAACAAACATAACACTTCTAGAAAACCTATATAAATGCTTTCTGTACGGTTAGTATTGTCCCAGGAAAAAACTGCTAATCAATTATTTAAAACCCTGCACAGTGATCCTAGTGGTTCCAGACTGGGCCAGGCAGCCTTGGTATCCTCTGCTCCTGTCTCTGGCAGTGTCTTGCCCCCTGTCCCTTCCCAAGAGACCCAATCTTCTGTCCTCCTCCCAGGGGAGGATCTGGTATCCTGATCTCCAGTCTCTCAATCTCAAGGCATGGCTCTTGAAGAGCTACAATATGCAGACCTGCATCTTTCTCAGGCAGTCCTGGATATCCTGAAGGTTTCCAGGAAACCATCTACTAGAAAGACTTATGATTCCAAATGGAAGAGGTTTACCATTTGGTGTTCTCAGAAAGGCTTTGTCCCTGATTCTGCAGGCATCTCCACAACCTTAGATTATCTGGTTCACCTCAATGGTCAGCCTTAGGCCTGCAACTCTAAAGGTTCATCTAGCAGCAGCTTCGCTTCTTCGGCAGGAAGGGCTCTTCCTGGCCTCTCATCATGTGTTTAAAAAGTTCTTCAAGGGTCTGGTTCATACAAACCCTCCATTTAGAGAACCAACCCCTGCTTGGGATCTTAATGTCTACATTGCACAGCTCATGCAGCCCCCTTTGAACTCATGGCCTTCAGGTGAGCTGAAATACTTGACCTGGAAAACTGTGTTCCTGGTAGCCATTACTTCTGCCAGGAGGATTAGTGAACTACAGGCCTTGTCAGCTGAACCTGACTTCATGTCCTTCCATTGGGATAAACTGGTCCTGAGAACTAATAGGAGGTTCTTACCCAAAGTGGTGTCAGATTTTCATCTGAACCAGTCTATGTCTCTCCCTGTGTTTTTCATTGACCACTCCTCTTCAGGTGAAAGAAGGCTACACAGCTGGGACGTTAAAGAGCTCTTAGCTATTACATGGAGCACACTAAAGCTCACAGGAATGACTGTCTTCAGTCGTTTCTCACCTATGGTGAGGTTGGGAAAAGTAAGCCTGCCACGAAAATAATTATTGCCAGGTGGATTGTTTCTTGTATACAATTCCGCTATGACAAATTGGGTAGAACACCTCCTTCAGGCCTGAGGGCTCACTCGACTAGGGTTAAAGCTGCCACTCTGGCTACGGCCAGAGATATACCCTTGTTAGAGATCTGCAGAGCAGCCACCTGGAAAACAGTACATACATTCACCAAGCATTACTCCCTGGACATCCAGGCTAGGAGTGATGCTAAGTTTGGCACAGCAGTACTGCACAGCCTGTTCCCAAAGCAGGTTCCGATTCCCTCCTCCATAGGGAGCTGCTCGGTAGTCTGCATTAAGTCAGAATACAGCAAGACTTCATGTTTAAAGAAACAATTACTCACCATAGTAATGCTGTTTCTTCTAATGGAGTCCTGCTGTATTCTGACCTCCCTTCCTGCCTCCCCTCTCAGAACCTAGTTTTTGGGAAGTGGGCTGCCTTTCACCCCCATCAGGGTGGGTGAATCGTTAATTCTGATTGTATTATAAAATCTGTTTAGTGTTGTCACTACCTTTTTATACTTGGGTTCTCGACTTGAGTATTCTGGGCCCAAATTGTTGCCTTTGGCTTATTCTAAACAATTTCCACACATACTTATATTTTATATCTAGACTCAGCTAGTTAGTTGCTCGTAAGAATGAACAGGTTACTCACCTGTAACAATAGTTCTAGGAGTGGTATATGTTGTTCATCCACACTCTTTGGCATGTCCCTTTCCCTTTAAATCTTGCCGGAAAGTCTTCAAGCTGGCTCCTTCCACCCACCGGGTGGTAAATACTCGGCTCCGCCCCATGGCGTCCAGATCTTAGCCGCTGGAAGCAAGGTGATGCGCCTAAAGCCAGGGAAGTCGGGGGGGAGGGATGAACAACATATACCACTCCTAGAACTACTGTTACAGGTGAGTAACCTGTTCTTCTAGGAGTGTGGATATGTTGTTCATCCACACTCTTGGCAGACTCCTAGCAGTTCTCTGGGAGGAGGGAGGCAGGCGCACACCCGTGCCTAGGAAACAGAGACTGGAGAACAGAGGCCCCAAAACCAGCATCCCAGCGTGACTCAAGGTCGATGTGGTAGTGGGAAATAAAGGTGTTTGCTGACTTCCAGGTAGCAGCCAGACAGATTTCCTGGATAGGGATGTCCCTGGAAACAGCCATCGATGCAGCAGTATGGCGGGCAGAATGAGCTCTTAACCCTCTGGGAGGCTCCTTGCCCGCCAACTCATAGCACAGACCTATGCATGATGTGATCCATCTTGCAATGGTCCATTTGGCTGCAGGTCTGCCACAAGCAGCTTCAGCGTAGGTGACAAACAGCTGGTGAACCTCTCCACGAATTTCTGCCGTTCTTTCCTTACAGTAGGAGAGAGCACGTCTCAGGTCCAGAGTATGGAGCCTGTACTGGGCATCCGAGGTGTAGTTAGGGTAGTATAACGGCAGAGTCAACACTTGATTAAGGTGAAACTCTGAGACCACCTTCGGAAGGAATTTCGGTTGGGGGCACAGGACAACTCTGTCCCTGTGAAAGACCAGATAAGGGGAGTCCACTGAAAGCGCCTGGAGCTCCCCTGTCCTTCTGGCTGATGTGATAGCCACCAGGAAGGCCGTCTTCCATGACAAGTGTGAGAGCTCACACTTGTGCATGGGTTCGAATGGCTTGCCCATGGGCTTTGTCTAAACCAGCAAGAGATCGCATGGAGGTGGAGGTTCACGCACCGGAGGGGATATGTGATCCAGGCCTTTGAAGAAGCACCCGACCACTATTGCCTGTGCCAATGTCAGCTGACCGGCCTGCGCCCGGTAAGCAGAAATGGCTGCCAGGTGCACCCTGAGGGTCGAGGACCGCAGACCCCCTTTGGAGAGAGACCAAAGGTAGTCTGGAATGTTAGCCACAGAGCAGGATAAGGGGTCCAGACTCTTACCTTGACACCAAATGGAAAATCTCTTCCATTTGAAGGCATAACATTTCCTGGTCGATTCCTTGCAAGATGCCTCCACCACAGTGTAGACATCCTCAGAAAGACCCCAAGCCTGGAACTCTGGCCGCTCAGGTACCAGGCTGTACGGTGCAGGGACTGAAGGTCCGGATGGAAGACCTTCCCCTGGTTTAATGATATCAGGTCCAGGCGTGTGCAAAGCCGCTCCGGGGGCCTGCAGCTGAGGCTGAGGAGATCTGGGTACCAGAACTGGTGTGGCCAATCCGGGGCTACCAGAATCACCTTTGCCTTGTCCCTCCTCATATTGAGTGACACCTTGTGGAAGAAGGGAAATGGAGGGAACGCGTAAAGGAGACCTGGGGTCCACGGCCTCGAAAAGGCATCCCCCTGCAGCAAGCACTACTGAGGGGGGCATGGTACAGACTCAGCCAGCATTCTCCCTGGAGGCAAACAGGTCCACCAACGATTTGCCCCAATGGGAGAACAGACTGTAAGCTACCTCTGGATGGAGGGACCACTCGTGGGATGTCTGACCTAGGTGGCTGAGAGCATCCGCCAGTTGGTTCAAGACTCCTGCCACATGGATGGCCAGGAGATCCGCCTAACCGGCTGACGAGGGTCCAGATGCGGAGCGCCTCCTTGCACAGCAGACGGGAGCGTGCGTATCACCCTGTTTGTTGAGGTAGTACATGGTCGTGGTATTGCCCGCCTGGACTTGGACCAATTGACCCCGGAGCTGAGGGCAAATGCTGACAGTGCCAGTCTGACTGCTCTGAGCTCCAACAGGTTTATGTGGCATTGGGACTCCTCAGGGGTCCAGAACCCGTGGGCCCTGTTGTCCTGTGGGCTCCTGTGCATGAGAGAGGCTTTGAGTCATGCGGACGACCGTCAGGCCGGGGCAGACAAATGGGATTCCTTCCTGCAACTGTTCTGGGACGGTCCCACCACTGGAGACCGTCCCACATCTTCTGAGTTACCGTGATCAGCTGGTCAAAATGACTATGGCGCTGAGTCCACTGGGTGGCCAGCTCCCCATTGAAGGGCGCATGTGCCACCTGGCCCAATGGACCACTGGTGCATGCCGCCATGTAACCCAGGAGGCGCAGAAGCCCAACTAGAAATGATCGGGCAAAGGAAGAAAGAACCCCCGCCCTGTCCGCCGGGAGCCGAGCTCTGGCTTGACAAGAGTCGAGCTCTGCCCCGATGAAGCCCATCACCTGAGACGGCACAAGTTCTGACTTGGCCTCGTTGATCAGGAGGCCAAGCTGAGAGCAGGTTCTGAGAGCCAGATCCCTGGATCTCTCCACCTCCTGAAGGGAGGAACCTGCCAGAAGCTAGTAGTCGAGATAAGGGTAGATTCGGACTCCTCGACGCCGAAGATGGGCTGCCACCACTGCAATGCACTTGGTGAAGGCCCACGGGGCCGATGACAGGCCGAATGGCATGGCTTGGAACTTGTACAGGGTCCCCTCGACCCTGAAGCAGAGGAACCGCTGGTGGGATAGATGGATTGGGACATGAAAGAACGCATCCTGCAGATCCAGAGAACAAAACCACATGTTTCACTCCAGGGATGGTATGATCTGGTTCAGCATTACCGTCTGGAAGGTGCAAGACCTGAGATACTGATTCAGGTCATGGAGATCTAGGATGAGGCACCAACCCCGTCCAATTGGGCACCAGGAAGTACCAGGATAAGAAGCCTGGGTCTACAGCGGATCCAGCACTGGTCGCGCCTCCCTTCTTGAGAGGAGCTGAGCTGTCATCGTCCCGAAGGGGCCGACTGCATGCGACTGAGATCCTTTCCTCCCAAGGGGCGTGGCTCAGCTGGCAGGTACTGCTCGAATTCCAGAGGCAGTCCTGCTGACCACTTCTAGAACCCACCTGTCCGAAGTGATATTGGACCAGGCGGAAAGAAAGTGGTGGAGCCGACCCCCCACGGGAGGACCCAGGGCAGGCATGACGGAAGTAGGGGTGGCAACCCCCAACCTGACACGGAGCAGGCTTAGAGAAGGAGGAGGAAGCTCCTGGACCAGCGCCTCAGCCTCCTTTGCGGGGCTGTTGAGGGCCCTGCTTGGGCCTAGGGCGCAAAGCTTGAGCCTGCTGCTGCTGTTGGTGCTGCTGACCTCCTTGACAGGAGGGCTGCCTGACCGCAAGGGAGGACTGTCGAAAAGGCTTCCTCTTCCTCTCCTGCTGGTTCTTGCCCGAGGAACCCTTAGCAGAAGTGGCGTCCATGGTGGCACTGGACTGTTCAACATGCTAAAGGTGGCCTGCCACTCCTGGGCTGAACAAGTCAGTACCAAGGAAAGGCACATCAGCTAACTTGTGGTGGGTATCCGCCGGAAAGGAGGATAACTGCAGCCAAGCCCTGCGGCAGGTGGCCACTGCGGCTGCTAAAGAGCGGGCACAAGAATCCCTGATGCCCAGGGCCATCTGGAGCTGCTGTTTGGCAACAGCACGGCCCTGATCATGGACTTGCTTGACCGTGGTCTGCATGTCTGTGGGGAGGTGAGGAAGTACTTCATCCAATGACTCAAGAAGGGCATGGGAGAAGTGTTCCATGATTACAGCCGAACTGGCCTGACGAAGGCCCAAGGAAGAGGCCGCGTAGACCTTACGGGCAGAGTGGTCCATGTTCTTGGACTCCTTGTCCGGAGGTCGGTCTGTGTCAGCCGAGCTACCAGTACGTCTAAAGACGGAAGCAGTCACCAAGCTCTCAGCTGAGGGATGCTCCGTGAATCCTGGTAGGGATCCCACAGGCACCACAAGCTTACGGGCCATACAGGCAGACGGTGCTGGGAAGGAGGCTGGATGCTGCCAAAGCTCAAGGGCTGGACCAGTAATGGCCTCAGTCACTGGGAAGGCCTCCATCGGGGTATCCCCCCTCTTAAAGATATCCGTAAGGGGGTACTCCTCCTTTTTCTGGATAGACTTCAGGGGCATTCCGGTGGAATCGGAAATGAGGCAGAGGATGCCCTGAAAGGAGGAAGGTCCTTAATCCAGGCCCGCCGAGAGTGACTGCTCATCACCCAGATGGGAGTGCAAACCGGTGGCATCCGAATCTGAAGAGTTGGAGTACAGCGGTCTCCTGCCTATGTCCCCCTCGATACGCCGAGGGCAGTCACGGGTAACCATGATGGACACTCGTCAGGGAAGTCCAGTGTCTGGACGGTCCCTTTTTGAGGGAGCCCCTGAGATAGGCTGTTTAGATGGTGGTTTCACTCTAATCGGTGGTGAGACCGGTATGGGCTTAGGAATAATGGCCAGCCCCACAGGTGGAGGAACCAAAGATTTCAGATCCGAAGGGGTCGGCATCGGCCCTTGAGGCTCAGGCCAAGAAATGGCCGGGGTACACGGCGTAGCCGGCTTCTGTCCGGCCAAAATCAGCTGTTACCACATAAGCTCCTCATAGCGTCAGAGTTTCCGTCGAAGCCTCTCCTCGTCCGAGGAGGATGAGGACCTGTGGCAGCGCCTCTTTTTTGAATGTCAGTGGCCTTTCTTCGGTTTTCCACTAAAAGGAGACCGAGTCCTCAATCGAGACAGACAGGGTCGACCAGGATCGGGCAAAACTGCGCTTGGTGAGAATCGAGGCTCTGGATCAATTCCCTTGATGGGGACACCCGAAGGAAGTGTCTCGTCATCAGGGAAAGAAAGGACCAGGGTCCTCTCTAGAGAATCATCGACCGGAGTCGGTGAAATCGACTCGAGAACAATCTTGGCCGGATTAGCCGATCCCTCGGTCTCCGCCAGGCCAGATGGAAGATCCGTGAAGCTGGCGGCCAAGGAAGAGATCTCGACCGAAGTCAAGGTCGCAGTGTCCTGGGACTCGGATCTCCCTCGGTCCCAGGAACGTCTCCTTTTCAAAGATGTTGGATCCTTGTCCCTCTTCCGAGGGTGAGAGGAGTGCGAGCCCGAGGGCGCCTCACCCTAGTTGGGAGAGACTGGTACTTCTCCTGAAGGAATCTGAAGGAAGAACCGAGACTGAGAGGCACAAAGAAACTTCGTCTGGCGGAAGCCTGGGCAGCTTCTTCTTCTAAGGCCTTCATCTGCTCGAGCTGTTCGGTGGATCCCGCGGCCGGAAACCACCCACCTCGCTTCTTCGATTTCACTGGCGGGCTCCTTTTCTATGGTCTCCCCAGCTTAAGGCGTGCCATGCGGTCGTCGAGGACGTTGGGATGGAAAGCCAAGCAAAAAGTACAGGTGGTGGTGTCATGACCGACACCTAGGCAGTACACGCAGGTAAGGTGGGGATCGGTGCGCGACATTTTCTGGCCGCACATACACCAGCAAAAACCGGGGGACAACTTGTCCTCCATATCCGATGCACTATTATCGGAATCAAAAACTCTGATGAGTTTGAGTGTTAAATTCAGTAAAAACCTACGATACGAATCCAAGGCCTACGATGGCTAGAGTTAGCACGAGGGAACCCGAATCTTCCAGCGGAAAGGAAGATCTGGCATCATGGGGCGGAGCTGAGGTATTTACCACCCGGATGGGTGGGAGGAGCCAGCTTGAAGACTTTCCAGAGAGATTTAAAGGGAAAGGGACATGCCAAAGAGTGTGGATGAACAACATATCCACGCTCCTAGAACTGACGGTTACACTGAGAAGTACCACAGACAGAGGTTTAAAAACTGAGATCGAGCTCAACATTCTATGCTCCTACATAGAGTTTAACTCCTTACACTCCGGGGCAGTTCAAGTGCTTGGGCTAACTGCATTAAGTCAGAATACAGCAAGACTCCATTAGAAGAAACAACATTACTATGGTGAGTAATTTTTTTCTTCTCCCCGAGCAGTCACTGACCTGCCTATCTCCAGCCACCACTCCAGCTCCACCTCGGATCCTGAAATCTGCATGACCAGCTGGCATATGCAGCTCTGCCTTCGAGAGGGGCACCCCCCACTGCCCCTGTGCCAGACGAGGAACAATTACCGGCATGCGCCATCCAGGCATCTTCAGCCGGTGGAGAGCGGCTATCAAGCTGCCTCGGCCCGTACTGCTCCATTTTCCGTTTTTCTGTCCCCGGGGGTGCGAACGTGCAATGACGCCCAGGCACGTGACGCATCTCATCGCCTCTTTACACCTCTATCTGTGCCTGCTCTAGCAGTGCCCTCGATCATCACCAGGGACCGCTGCAGAGCGATGGTGCCCTGGATCCCTCCTCAGGGATAGGACAGTGGTCCAACAGACGCTCAATCCTATCCTCCCCTGCCACGACCTGGACGTCCCTGGCCTGGCTCGTGTCCGAACTCCGGTCTCCAGCGTGGTGCGAGGTGTGGCATCCAGTGCCTTAACCCTCAGCCGCCACCGGGCCGGCCAGACATATTCTTTTTGAGGATCCTGGAAGGAAGAAAAACCCTTCATCATGTAAGACTGGCAGACATATTTCAAACCTCTGGACCTCCAATCCAAAAGAGCCACATGTGTTGCATTAGACAGAAACATTTTGTTGGTGCTAAAGATCTAAGCCAGAATAACATTTGTGAAGAGATGTAACTGAAGCAGCATTTTCTCCAGAAATTCAATGTTATTGCTATACACTTGGTAAACCAAGTTAAAGAAATCTCCCCAGTGAATGTGCAAAGATATATTTATCAATATCAAATAAATCATTCAATGAAAATTCTATGAGTTTCCAATGGGGCATTTATGTGGGAATAAGCCAACATGTATTTGTTCAGATTTCTGAGGTTGAGAATGGAGCACATGCTTGAGTGGTAGTACAACTCTGTTTCTCGTTATGGCAACATTTCACTGCCCTGTGTCTCAAAAGACCCAATTTCCTGTACAAGCTCTGACATGAGCCGACAGGGAAGTTGCCTTCTGGGAGGACTGTCTAGAAGGACGTCCAACAATTCCCAGGAGTATGCTTCTCAGATGATCCTGAGAACCCATCTGTACATCGAGATGTATTCTTACTGATGGTTAAACTGGGTCAGGTGCCCCCTGCTGGGGAGGAGTGGTTTGCCACGTGCAGCTGAAGTGGACCTGGGGATGGAATTTCAGATGGTGACACTGATGTTTTTGGCACCTGTGCCTCCAGATGCACTTTCGTTTGGGGCTAGGGAGGATGGGAGTTAACAGTTTTGGGCTCCCCTACCCCAGCCATGACAGGACTGTTTGTTATGAAAAGAGCAATGTCCTCTGTCCTTTGTGGGTTAAAGGAGCTGGCTCGAAGTCTTAATAGTCATTCTGGTTTCATTACACTCCTTAAGAGACTGCTCCACCTGCTGTCCAAACAGAGGAGTGCCATCGAAGCACCTTCGTGATCTGTTGTTGGATGTCTGGGCTGGAAGCCTGCAGTCTGCAGCCTGGAGTGCACCTGATGCAAATACCTGCAACCACAGAGACGAGCTGCTGTATAAAAGGCATCAAGAGGCTTTAAGCTGGTGGGCATTAGATTCAACACCTTGTTTAAGAGCAGGCAGAATATCTTGTTACGCCTGTGTGTCTGCCAGGGTCTCTGCCAGAGATTTAAGCTTGCAGAGGGTGTGCTCATACTTACGAAAGTGACCCTGGTAACTAGCTATCCTCATGTCCAGGGTAGCAAAAGCATAGACCTGTTGCCCATGGTGTCCACACTACATGACTTGTTGTTAGTTGGCTGTGCAGTGACTTCCTTGGGCACTACAGCTTTGTCATTCTCCACAAGGCATCCGCTATTAGCTGAATGAAATACATGGCATTGGATTTAGGCGCTGCACATTTCTTGTCCACCTGTTTGGAGACAGCTGCCACAGTAGCTCCAAGCTACCTCAGGGA
Organism: Neoceratodus forsteri; assembly: GCA_016271365.2. Lineage (NCBI taxonomy): Eukaryota > Metazoa > Chordata > Ceratodontiformes > Ceratodontidae > Neoceratodus > Neoceratodus forsteri. The sequence goes on along the minus strand of CM057456.1, from coordinate 760,395,571 downwards.
GTGTTTCTGGGGCCAGTTTCACTGGAAAAACTAAAGAGACTGGGATATTAGGCACATTTATAACCTCCATTTGGAGGAGATGATGAATCCAGGGTCTGACTCATCTATCTATACTCCCTTCTCTCTCTGAGAGTAGTAGAATGTAGGGTGTTGAAGAGTTGACAGTACAGGTCACAGCCTCAGTAACACCAGCGACACCGGATCAGGCCCTGGATGAGGCCAGGGAACAGTGCTGGCTCGGTGCCGAGGATAGTCCCAAGACCGGTCCCGGAGGAATGATCCCGACACTGAAGGCTCATGCAACACCAGAGTAGACCTAAAAAGCCTGACCCTGGCACTGCCCATAGCACTGATAAGGGCATCAATGACCCCACCGGCCTCAAAGGAACCAGCGGCAGCGCTGTGGCTGCCCCCATCCCCAGAGGGGAAAGAGGCAGCACCACAAGTGGGGCAGATGTCAGTGGCGCCAACAGCAGCACCAGCCCAGAGGCTGGAGCCACAGTCAGCCACACACCTACGTCAAGCAGCACTGGAGAGAGAGAGAGAGAACCGGCTCAGCTGACCCCAAGGGGGCAGAGGCTGGCACCAGAAATGGCACCACCTGACTTGTACGCTGCACCCACTACTCCATAAGAGCTGAAAATGGCCCACCGGAGTCCCCTCTACTGACAGAGAGAGAGAGCGCGTCTATGGCAGAGACACTGACCTCTCAAGCCCAGTGTGGCCCCGATGTCACGGGTTGCAACACTGAAGAATCCAAGCCTGTGGATGTCAAGTACAGTATCTCACAGCAGAATGACCAGAGGATGACCCTGACCAGTGCATTTTCTTCCTCATTTTGTGGGGTGAGGTTGAGCCTGAACGGTGCGAAGACCCCAACACCGAGAACATACGGGGTCAGGACTATTTCTTTTTTGCAGCTCCAGAGGACTGTCCATCCCCCCAGGCACCAAAAACTGCCCACTGTCAGAGCACTCACCTAGAGAGAGGTGGCAGTCAGACCTGAACCGTTGCTGGAGCAAATAGCCTTTTGGAGCTCCCTACCTTCTTCAATAGTCAACTGTTGGCGAGGTAGGGTTCAGAGAAAACTGTATATTTGTGTGTTAAACTACCTAAACTGACACAAAATAACAAACTCTAGCATATTTTTAAAAGTAAAACTACAAAACTGAATGCTATTGTCATGTAGATAGTGAAGTTCTGTCCTGATGGAGAGAGTGGTTATGATACTGATACACACTTGATGGTGGGGAAAAAAGGAACTGAGGCAGTTAGGGGCTGGTGCTGCTGTATACCAGCCGCGCAAACAGTAATTCGTGTAAAGGACCCATTCATGTCACCAGCTCCTGCCAAAAAAGTTCTGGCTCTTGCAAAGTCCTAGTGCCTTCAGTACAGACCCACAGAGTGGGACTCAATGGAAAGACTGATTCTTGGAAGATCTGCTGCTTTTCTGGGCAGGTTTTGAGTAGAATATCAAAGGCACATTATAGCAGTATTTGGGTCACTTTCATGATAATACTACTGTCTAAACTACTACTGAAAATAATCATAATACATTTCACAACTGAAAGTACTAATGTGTTTTATATAATTAAATACTGACTGCAACAAAAATGTGAGGTCCTGGGCCAACCTGCGAATCATCCAGTGCAGCTGTGGACTGGAGGTTTGAGAGTTAGGTGCACATTATGGGAACAGTTAATGAATACAGCATTTACCTAGTGTTTTTTTTTTTTTTTTTTTCAGGTAAGGGACCCGGGGTTCTTGTTTTGCCCAGGGCAGCAGGCACTTGTCACAAGTGTTGATTTCAATCCCAAAGTTCATGCAACAACTTGCATTTTAAGCTGTGGGCAGAACAGAGGCACATGGGGCTTCAGTGTAATAACGCATTCTGGATGTGTCCCTGGCATCCCACAATACACTGAGCTAGGAGCATTTGCTGAATCAAGAGAGAATAGCTACCTACCGTAACAGCAGATCTTCGAGAGAATCTCCTCCATTGAGCCACATCATGGAACTGGAAGCTGTTGGAATCGGGACCAATCAGAAGCTCTTTGCAGGCCGGGGTCACCCATGTCAACACGCCCCATTGGTGCCTATATTATGTTGGCATCCCTAGCATGCCTCAGTTCCCCGCCGGAGACAAACTTGGAGGATAATTTGACCGGCAGGGACCAAAGCAACCAGGACCAAACCAGCCAAACAAGAGAGGATAAGGAAACCTGAGTAAGGATGCTGTACTGGCATCAGAGGAGAAAACAGTAGATGATAGCAAGAGTACTGACACTCATTACCTGACGGGGAGATGGGATGGATAGCTGTGACTCAATGGAGAGATTCTCTCAAAGATTTACTGTTACGGGTAACTATTCTATTTTCTTCAAGGTTCTCTCCCTCCGCTGAGCCACATCATGGAATGATTCCCAAGCAGTACCAAGCACTGAGGGAGGACAGCAGGACCTACTGATCCTGAGCAAGGAAACATAGACTTTATCGGCAGATAAGGACCGCTTAGCTCACCAGTCTGCCCATTTTCCCTACATCACGGTATTACCGTATACCCTGCTTGATCTCTGCCTTTCCCCTTCCCATTTTTTTTTTCACTAAGATCCTATTATGCATATCCCATGCATTTTTGAACCCCATCACTGTTTTCACCCCACCACCTTGGCTGGTAAGCTGTTCAAAGCCACTACCCTTTCTGTAGTAGTACATCCTCACATCTCTAACTTACCCCCCAAAGCTTCACAGCATGTCCCTTGTTCTTGTGCATTTTTTTGTGAAAATACTTCCTTCATGTACCTTATTTACCACCGTGAGTTATTTAAAGGTTTCTATCATATCCCCCTTTCCTGTTTCTCTTCCAGGGTGAACATACTGAGTTCCTTCACTCTCTCTCCTTGTAGGGTTTGTGATGCAGACACCACGCCATTTTGGCTGTTCTCCTCTGGACCACCTCCACTCTGTTTATAGCCTTTCAGAGATGTGGCCTTCAGAAATGTACACAGTATTCTAAGTGAGGTTTTAGCAGTGATCTACACAGAGGTAGCACCACCTCCCTCCTTCTGCTGGTGCTACCTCTCCCTATACACCCCACTAGCCCTCTCAACTGCTTTGCTCCATTGCCTGGCCACCTTCAGGTCATCAGAGATGATTAATCCAGGTCTCTCTCCCCTGCTTGGTGGTCATCAAGAACACTCCACCAATTCTGCAATCTGCACCTGGGTTTCTGTGCCCCAAGTGCATTACTTTGCACTTTTTCACATTAAAACCCAGCTGCCATACTCCTGACCACTTCTCTAGTTTTCCCAGGTCTCTGTTTGTTCATCCTTTCACACCCCCGGAATATCCACCCTACTGCAGATTTTGGTGTCATCCACAAATAAGCAGACTTTCCCCTCCAGATCCTCTGCAATGTCATTCATAAAGACATTAAAGAGGACTGATTCGGCACCAATCCCTCAGGCACCCTGCTGGTCACTCTCCCCTACTCAGAGTGAACTCCATTTACTATCACTCTCTGCTGCCTATCCCCTAACCAATTTCTTACCAAGTTTACCACCTTCAGACCCACTCCTAGGCTACTCAGCTTGCTTAGTAGTCTTCTGTAAGGAGGCCTTGTAGAACAATGATGCCAAAGCTGGCACATCAGTGAGAGACAATGTCCAGACTGTAGCGTTTTTAGTGAATATGTGAAAGGTACTCCAAGTGGCAGCAGCACAACATGTCAACAGCAGATGCATTCCGAAAACAAATCACTGAGGTAGCCACCCCTCAGGTGGATTGAGCATGTGCAGGACCAGGAAGCTGCTTACAGTGCTTCTGGTAACCAAACATCATACAACTGGCCAGTCATTTGGACTCACCTTGTTTACAAATCAGTGAGCCTGCCATTCAGAGGCAAAAGCAATAAACAATTGAGAGGACTTTCTATCATCCTTAGTAAGTTCCAGGTACTAACACAGTATCCTACGGTGTCCGGCATACGAACATATGAAATTGCCAGCAGATACATGCCATTCAGTCTCTCTAGTCTGCTAAAGTGTGCAGCACTTCAGTCCATTAGACTGCAGCTGCCCCTCCTCATATGCCCTCCCCCATCTCACACCCCTCCTGGTTTGTACCCTCCCTTGAATCTGTCCCACCCCTCTTGAAGCCCACAACATTCTGAAGCAATACAACTTCCTCTGGTAGAGCATTCCACCCTGCCACCACCCTTTCTGTGAAATAGTGCCTCATCCATTCCCTCTTGAACCTGCCCCTCCCAACTTAATTCCCTTGGTTTCCCTTCAGCCCTTCAGAGTGAACATACACCTGATGTCTACTCTGTTCAAACCCTTCACGTACTTGAAGGTCTCAATCATACCCCCTCTCTCCCTTCTTTCCTCTCAGGGTATACATATTGAGCTCTCTCATTCTCTCCTCATATGGTCTGTCCCCCAACCCCAGGATCATTTATGTTGCCCTGCACTGTACCCCCTCCAGTAGTTTGATGTCCTCTTTCAAGTTGGGGCACCAGAATTATACGCAGTACTCTAGGTGTGGTCTCACCAGGGACCTGTACAGGGGCAAGATGACCTCCCCACTCCTACAAGTAATCCCCCTTGCTATGCACCCTAGCATCCTGTTTGCCTTCGCTGCTGCCTTCCTGCACTGAGCAGAGTGGCATATGCAAAGGACGCTACCCACTATCCGGGGAAAGAGGAAAAATAAACAGGAAGGTCTATGGTCTGATTTAGTGTTCTCTCAGACACAACAATTAGAAGAAAATGAGGATGGTGTGTAATGTGACCCCATCATTGTAAAAAATAATAAACGGATGATCTGCGACTAGAGCCTGTAACTCTGAGATGCGTCTAGCAGACACCACAGTGACTAGAAACAGTGTCTTCCTAGAGATGAAGTGCATCTGACAAGTAGCCACAGGATTAAAAGGAGGTGCAGTGAGGATCTCCAAGACCAAACTAAAGTACCACGCCAACTGGATCTTGGACTGGGAGGAGCAAAAGGAGGATCCCCCCTTAGGAATCTCTGGGAAACTACCAACTGGGCTACTGTCTTACCCTCAGATAGGACATGAAAGTGGCCATGTGGACATTTATGGAGGAATACCCTAGTCCTGGGTCCTTGAGGAACAGGGGATAGTCCAGAATTTTAGGAACTGGACATGTAAAGGGATTCAACGCATGTCCGGTACACCAGATCCTAAAATGTTTATTTTTTGTGAGTAAGTGTACTGTGTAGCGACTTTCTAGCTGAAGAACATATCAGCCACCGCCAGAAACCCCCAAAGTGGAAGACCTCTACATCTTCAGGAACCGTACCACTGCTACTGTGTCAGAAGTCTGGCTCAAGAGGAGCAGGATAGGAGGTTCAAGCGACATCTCTTGGAGCGTGAAAACCAAATTTGTCTGAACCAGTGAGGGCAACCAGAATCACGGTGACATGCTTGCCTGCAGTTTCACCAAAACCCTCTGTAGAAAGGAATGGGGAAAAGCATACAGAAACCTCCCTTTCCAAGAGAGGGCAACATGTCTCACCAGAAAACTCCAGGCCTGACGAAGCGATCAAAATGTGGCAGTTTTGCATTGTATGGAAATTAAAAAGGTCTGTCCTGGATTACCTAATTTTTCAAATAGGCAATTCACAACAGAGTCCAAGAGTTCCTATTCATGACAGAGCACCAACTGGACCGACTAAGGTGATCAACAAGTGCATACAGGGTCCTGGGAAGGAACACAGCTGATAGAAATACTCTATGTTGTGCTCCACCACTCTGTGCCAAACTCTCACTGCTACTCTGCAGAGAGTGCATGAACGAACTCCACCGTGTCAACTGCTACAATAATATCATAGACATATTGCTGGTGTGAAGGGCTGATTCCTGGTAGGTGGTGGAAATGTCAGCAGGCCACACAGAACAGCCTCATCTCCAGAGTGTTGCTGTGAGCACCATATCCTGAGGGCCCCACTTGCCCCTCGGTCCCAAGGGGCCCAGAGGAGCCCCCAACCTGTCCCCTGAGGAATCTGTGGTCATAACCAGCAAGGGGGAACAGTCGCAGGAATGGCAACCCTTTCTCAGGTCAGATCTGTCCGGAAATCGGAGGAGGGAATGACTGAGAGGAGAGTTGCCATTGCACTAAGGACACCACTGTGGAATTTTATATTATGGGCGGACCATCGGAACTGTCAGGATGGCTGTGGCCATTAGACCTATCAGTCTTAAGTGACAATGGGCCAACACATAATTGCTGGAGATCACCAGGTGTGCCTGTGCCACTAGGACCATGGCATGGTCCAAGGGCAGAAACGCCCAATCAAGACCCGCATCTAGAATGGTTCCAATGCGCTGAAGCCACTGGTAGAGGGTAAGGACAGACTTCAACTTATTGACGAATATGTCCAATTGGTCAAACAGTTACCTGATCTGAAACAGTGTGCAAACTATTGCGTTCCATGATGGGGCTTTTAATATCCAATCGTCTGTATATGGGCAGACATATAGACCCTTCCTGCAGAGGGCCCTGAAGCATGAAACACAGATACTTTGTGAGATTTTCAGATTTATTTATTTAATTGAACAAGTCGGTTTATAACCTTTGAGTCAGGGACTCATTTACAAAGGTACCTCGTCACAGGGAGGGCAAGACAATAAAATACTGTGCAGATACAACATTGGACAACATTACAGGTGCAGACATTGAACACAGAATACACTAAGTTACATGTTGGCATAAAATACAGATTTACAATTAAAGATGTACAGTTTGTCTTGTGTTGCAGTGGAATACATCCTTGTATAAACCTAAGGGGGTAGGTAAAAAGGGGTAGGGGGAAAGATGGATTTAGATTTGAAGGTAAGCATCCTTCATGTCCAGTGCAACCATCCAATTCCTCTGTAACATGAGGGGTAACAAGGACTGTAGAGATACCATTCTGAACTTTTTGTATTCTACGCACAAGTTCAGGTCACCAGCGTCTAAAATGGGCCATAAATCCCCTGTCCACTTTGGAACCAGAAAGTACCGGGAGTAAAAACCTTGACCTATTTCCACAGCCAGGAACTAATTCCACAGCCCTTTTGTGGAGAAGGCACTAAACCTCCTCCAGCAGATGGGCAAGATGTCCCAGAGGGTACCGTTTTGCAATGGGGGAGTAACAGGCGGAACAGTAAGGAGCTCTAGTGCATGTCAATGCTGAACCACTTCCAGAACCTATGTATCTGTAGTGATGATCTTCCTTTTTTCCAGAAAGAGGAAAATACAGCCTCCCACTAGAATCTCTTGGGTAGTGAGATCAAAGGCAAGGCAGTACTGTCAGAAGGCGCTGGGGTGCCAGTAAAGATCTGACCCTTTTGTAAGTCAGGCACGGCACCAGTGGCTAGGTTTGGGGCCTGGGAAGTAGAGGGCTGAGATCTTAGTGATCCACATCTGGGACTTGGAATAACCTCTTCCAGGATGTGCACAGGGCCTATGAAAGAACTATGACCCCTCCTCTGAGTTTGGGTTCAAAGTGTGCAGGGACCTGAGAGTCATTTTGCAGTCTGCAAAGCTCTTAAACTATTTTCACTGTCCTTATCAAATAACTGCTTACCTCTGAAAGGAGCCTTCATTACCAACTGTTGTACATCAGAGGAAAAAACAAGCAGCCAGACTAAGCCAGGAGTTGTGCCTAATGCAAATGCCTCGACAGCAACATCAGAACATCACAGGCTGATTTGAGAGAGATGCTTACGGTCTCCATCCATTATCAATTGTTTGCTGAGCCAATATTTTGCCCTGGCCCTCAGGCAGTTTTTAGCCAGAGTGGCCGTAGTCTTCAAAGGTAATTCTGAAATTTAATAATATACTATATGCCTGACAGTTTGCAATCCTTAGGGCTAGGGCAGCTGAAGCAAATGTCCTCTTACCCATTACTTCCAATTTCCATGACGCTTGTCAGGAGGCAGGTAGCTCAAGTGTTTAAGCATTTTATAAATAGATAAACTTTATTTATAAAGCGCCCCTTCCTGGGGCTCGGGGTCCTGTACAATACATAAATCCAATACAACAATAAAACATAGATCTTAAACATATATAAAATCACCATATTACAGAGCCTAAACACAATTAAAATACTGATCACAGCATTAATAAATAAAAATACAGTCATCATAGTGCATAAGCACTTATTATAGTGAATCAAATGCTTGTTCAAATAGAAACATCTTGAGACCCCTCTTAAAGGCTTCCACTGAGGGGGCCTCTCTAAGATACCCTGGGACCGGTTCCACGGGGCAGGCATGGCCACTGAGAAATCATGGTCTCCCGAAAGCCACAGCCTTCACCTGGGAGCCACTAAGAGGCCACCCTCGAAGGAACAAAGAGGGTGACCCGGGCAGTGAGGGACCAGGAGGTCATTCAGACAGTCCAGTCTCTGACCATAGGTTAGTAATCTGACCTTGAAGGCAATCCTCTGCCTTATCGGCAGCCAGTGCAGTCCACGGAGAACTGGCATAAAATGTTCAGATCTAGATACACCAGTCAGTAGCCTGGCAGCTGTGTTCTGCATCAGCTGTAGATGGCGGATGTTGCCTCCCGAAAACCCCAGGTACAAGGCATTACAGTAGTCCAACCTTGAAGTGACAAACGCATATATCAGAGTGGCAAGGTCATCAGGCGGTACCAGGGAACAGATCCGGGCAATGTTCTTTAGATGGTAGAAACCACTCTGAGCGACAGCCGACACCTGAACATCAAGTGTCAGGCCATCGTCTAGTACCACACCCAGATCCCTAACCCGTGGGGAGGGGTTCAGGACAAACCACCCAGTCTAGACCGGGTCACTCCCCAGCACCTCTCCACCCTGCCGATGACCTGGTTCCACCACCAATGCCTCCGTCTTGTCTGGACTGAGTCATCAACCAGTTATGAGTCATCCAATCCTAGATCTCGGCCAGGCAGATGTTAAACAGAGACTGCCATCTGGCTCCTGAGCACACAGGACAGGTATAGCTGGGTATCATCGGCACAGCAATAGAAACCCAGACCATATCACCTGACAACATCTCCCAGGGTCAACATATACACCGTGAACAAAAGAGGCAATAGGACAGAGCCTTGCAGAACTCCACAGTGCAGGGGCATCGGGCTGGATGAGGATAACCACATCAACACTGCCTGCATTCTGTCTGTGGGGTAAGACTTAAACCAGCTGATGACATTGCCAGTTAGTCCACACCAGTTCCGCATGCGGTCCAATAACACCTCATGGTCCACGGTGTCAAACGCCACAGAGAGATCGAGGAGAACAAGAACAGATTGCTCTCCTCTATCCCTTGCTCCAAGGAGATCATTCAACACCCTCACCAGGGTGGTCTCCGTACTATGCCCAGGACTAAATCTGGATTGAAATGACTCAAAAATGGCAGAGGAAGTGAGTTGAGTCTCAAGCTAACCGGCCACCACTTTCTCCAAAACCTTCCCTAAGAACGGGAGGTTTGAGACCAGCCTCTAGTTGGCGAGACAGTCCAGATCCAATGATGGTTTCTTCAAGAGTGGTCTCACCAAGGCCTCTTTCAAGGCTGCTGGAAAGACCCCACTCCCCAGGGAACATCAGACGATTCCAGCAACCATAGGTCCAATCAGGCCAATACAATCGACCAAAAGTTGGGTTAGGCCTGGGTCTAGTTCACAGTAGGTTGGCTGTAACTTTGAGACTATATCACTCACCTCATCCACTTCAACTGGATTAAACTCACTCCTTCCAAGAGGGGTGTCTCTCTACGCTGACGGTTTGACTCCGCAAGCCAACTGAACAACCCTGGAGGAGATATCAGATCTGACAGAGGACACCTTATCAGCAAAGAAAAGAGTGAACTCATCACACCTTGTGCTTGAACTAACTTCCCCCGGATGGAGACAGGCCGGGTGTAGCAAACCGTCTACCATGCGGAAGAACTGAGCCGGTCTGTTCCTTGCTGCAGCAATCTAGATTTTAGATCTAACCACTGATGATGTATTGAAATATCTTATAATTCGGGATGTACAATAAAGTACCTAGAGTTATTTATAATTTACTGTTGGAATTAACTCCATAGTTCATGTTAGTTGTTTTTATTTAGTACATTCTTTGTTAAACAGATTGTTTCAGCTGTTATACCTTAATGCATTATATTGTACTGTTTTCATATTCTGTCAGGTTTTTAACTTAAATGTAATGCAATCCTCTCTTTAATTACTGGTCACAATTTTTTATACACAGATAAGAATTATATTCTGCATTATAACTGCCCAGTTGATATTTTTGGTTATAACTGGAAAGTTATAATAAGTAGCTGTGAATCTAGCTCAATTAAGTTACCTCTAAAACAAGTTAATGTTTAAAAAAATCAAACTGAAAAATATGTTCTTCACTTAAAACAAAAAAAGTTTTGCTTTCATGTTAAGCTTTGCTGAAACAGAAACACTTTACAGCAATTTAACACTCTCTCACTGTTTGATTTTTAAGGACAATGTCAAAAATGATGACCAGTAATTAAATAAAATAATGTATGGGTGGGTGTGTGTAACAGAATTTTACACACATCCTCGCTGTGTAATGCTTATAAACCCCTCGAGCTTCGCTCTTGGGGTTATGTAACCTCCCACACCTTGTATGTGTGTAAAATTCTGGTTACATACACCAACCCACACATTATTCTATATATAATGCATCGGTTTTGTGGCAGTAAAACACAGTACAATATATCTGAAAAAAAAAATCTATCATGAGCTGCCATTATTACCACATAATCTGTTTCAGGCTGTGACGAATAATATGGCTTAGCAGTGGGGGCAGGGTATTGTTTATCCTCCTTCACGAGAACAGCAGGTGGTTGTGCAGCAGGGATTGACAAATTTCTAATTCACCTGCTAGTCCAAGAACATGTTTTCAAGAACCGTGTTCAAACCTTGGTCTGACCTAGGCTTAAACACGGTTCTTGAAACGTTTGCCTAATTAAAACGATTATAGTTCACAGTGCGAACGCTCCTCATTCTCTATCCGTGTTTACTCCACTTCCAAGCCTGAGATACTTGCCAACCGCGCAGTGAAACATGGTAAGCAGCTTGGAAACATGCTGCTGAACCACACTTCACTCAACACGGATCTCGGCCACAGTGCAGACACAAAAAAAACATTTTCAATAAAACGAACCCTGATACGACTTACCCAGTGCGAACACTATAGCATAGTAAGACTGAATTTGTTTTCAGTACCATTTCTGGAAACTGTGCTGCAGTGTGAACAGAGCCATAAATACTATGTAGATGTAGGCCATCGGAAAATAGGAAAAATGATGTATTTGTAAATTTTCTGTTAAATTAGTACGAGTTGAAGTCTGAGTTCCTATTTTCCCTCTCTAGACCGCTCTCCTCCCAACTTCAATTACTGACTCCTCTTAATGATTTTTTTTTTTTTCGTACATTTTACTTAATGCTTTTCTTTTGTGTTTTGGTTACTATAATAAGCTGTCAGTTGTGATCCCCACGATCTCACATACAGTCACCTCCCCAACTGGGTGAGTTCAGCAGTTCAATTCACTGTCTTTCTACCAAAATGCTTATTTTTTTGACACTATACTTTCTTTTAAATGATTTTCCTTGTTTTGTTTGGTATGGGCTGTCAAGCCTGTCAATCAGTTGTGTGATCCCCATAATCTCACACACAGTCCCCCCCACCAGAGAGGCTTTAGTTCAGGGTTCAAAACGGTCTTTCCCCAAAAATGCTTTCTTTTTTTTCTTCTTGTAAATTTAAATGCTTTTCCTTTTTTTTTTTTTTTTGGGGGGGGGGGGTGCTTTGCTATAAACTGTCAGACAGTTGTTCCCTACCCTAATCCCACAATCATTCTCACCCTACCCTCCACTGACTTGCTCTTCTTTTCACAAACATCTGTATTTTTCCTTTTTCTATAAGATTTTGTTTCTGTTGTTGTCTTATAGTTTAGCCTCCTACAGTCCAACCCATCTGTCCCTTTGTACACCACCTCACCCACCATTAAGTTGTTCTTGTTCCTCCCTTCCCCACAATCTCACCCTCCCCCAGACTTCAGCTGTTTCACCTAAAGCCGTTGTCTCTCCTGTTTTTCCCTCTTTGATTTAGATCTCTTTTCTCTGCCCCACTACACTGCTGTGCGAGTGAGCCGAGCGTCTGGGAGAGGAGAGCCCAGTGAGTGCTACAACAAACGCCCGCTGTAAACCAGTGACAAGTCAATAACGAAATGGTGCCTTTTCCTCAGCACGTCTTGCCACTTAAATTTCCAGCTGCACCCCCCCCCCCCGCAGCCACTAGCCAGGACTGACAGTCAGTCTCCCACCCCATATGCTTACTGACCTGTCAGTCCTGAATCGTCCCCTGCTGCGACGGCTGGGTGGGAGGGAAGGTTCGTGCAGAGGCTGCCTCCAAGCACGTCTCTCTTCCTGCAGACAAAGCACACGCGCTCCTGCTGCCACTATGATCACGAGCGAGTGGTACCATGTGGGACTGAACTTAGTGCAAACGTGACTGCCAGGCTCCGGCCGATTTGGGCCAATGAAAAACGGAATGTAGCGGCACTTTGTTTCCCCAACCCACACTTCGCCAAGCCTCAACTATTGGGTTTCTATGGATCCTATTAGGGTCTTTAGCTTTATACCAAACGCCAGTTGTTAGCGGATATTTTTATTGCTCAGTTTATTGGTCTGCCATTGTGCTGCAGACTGATATTCCTTTCTTTCCTTACAAGTTTGAGTTTGCACAATAGTATGCAACAGGATATGCTGGAAGCCAACTCTGTGTGCCATATGTACAGCCCAGTGGTGGAGGTAGGAATAGCCAAGGCACAAATAATTGCATGTATGATTTCCATGTCTCAGTATGTAAAGTCTCTTATGCAGTAGCCTATAATCCAAGGATCTAGACCTAACTTTAGATCTGGCTAGGCTGGGAGATGAATTCTGATGCTTTGTTGTAAGCTTTGTACTACAGTACGTGAAAACTCAAACTTTCAAGTTTTTTTTTTTTTAAAAAGAGGAGTTTCTGGTACGAATGCAAGTTGTATAACATTATGTGTGGCTGTAGTATTTTTAATACTGCATTCAGTTTGATAAGATCAAAACCTCCTTCAAACAGAGCTTAAAATCCATACCGACTCCATCTTCGTATACTTAACTTTGGTTTGCTTTACAAGTCAACAAGTCAGTGGGACAACTACAGGCAGACTCTCAGCACAGCTGCATTTGAAGTGTACCCTCAACTGTTGCACTTGTTGCCTGAGCTACAGTTTCATGTTTGAACAGGGTCGGCTATCCTTGTAAACAGTGTAATAAAATGCACCTTTATCATCCTGTAATGTTTATAAAATGTACTGTACTCTTGTCTGCTGCCAGGACATAGCAGTAAACAGGCTGAGAGACCTAGGCTACCCTCCTGGGTAGCCAGCAAAAAAATGGTCTGGGTCCACCTTACATGCTGGAATTATGGAGACTGTGCATTTGTTTTGCAACCTACAACCTCTTTATCTCACTTCAAATTCACTGGGTTCACAGTATGCCAAATCAGCCAAGCACGCTCTCCTGCACAGACTGACAATATTGTGACCCCTCTGTCATTCCGAATCTGCTCTGATTCCTGCCCCTGCTAGAATGATAGGGGCATAATAAAATACTGACACGTGTCACTGCGGTCTCTGCAAACCTTCCGCCGAGACGTTTATGAAGTCAGCAATACAATGACACTGACGGATGACTGGATATAAAGGGTGGTAAAACAGGCCATCCCCACCTGTGCTAGTGGCTTTCTGTATAAAGCCTTGGCAGAGTCTACCATAAACTTTTCAGTCACACCCTGAGAGAGCTCAAATGAGGCAGGGGCTTCCAAGTAACTCTCAAGCAATGAATCAAAATGCATTGCAGTAATGGCATCCACCTTACCTCTCCTGCATTCCTTCTGTTATCTGGTATAGCCGATTCGCTCCTCCATCTGCACACGCTCTCAGAAAGGCTTAAAAAAAAAAAAACACAAGAAAAATAACAAAATGAGACTAGAGGTTTGTGTTAGAACAGATGCACATGTTGGTTACCTAGTATCTTTAGGTAAGGGATAGCAGAAGGGAATGATGCTTGACAGCAGTCATTGATATCTATGCGACAGTGAGATCTTCTGTGACAGAAGTACTGTATTACACTTGCCCATAAGAACAAATCTCAGCCATTTCATGAGTCATTGCTCTCATGGATTCAAACTGAACCAAATGTGCACCAAGGCATCTCCAGCAATGTGCTTTTGTGGTCGGGGGACGACTAGATCACATTACAAATCCCAGCATTGTCACTGTGTCACTGTCACCTTGGGCACACCTGATCAGTTGACTTTCCATACTGACTGTACCTTGGCCATCAAAGCTGCCAAAACTAGCCAGCCCACCGGTGCAGCAGTTGGATTTCCACTTGCGACGCCAGCGACCCGGGTTCGGGAACAAGCTCGGGACACTGGAGGGCCGGCCGTGACACAGTGTTGGGCGACTGCTGGTGGAGACCGGGGTAGGGCAACACATCAGGTCATTGCTGGGAGGTGCATGGCAGACGTCGGTTCTTGCCTTGACATCCAGACGTCACGTACCACAAGGAAATCAGGAAAATCGCTCACTGGCCTCCGGATGATGGCCCTCTGTTCCCCGAGTGCCTCCTGTTTCTTGGCAGCATCCCAGGCCCTAGAAGTATGTGCTGGGGTCATCCCCCTCCCAGTGTCTTCCCCTCCAAGGGGACTCACCAACAAGGATCGCCGGGATCAGCTGTGATCAGAGGTCCAGGGGAGGGCTGGGTAAGGATAGTGGGGCGAGGGGGGGACATGTAGGGGCCTGAAGGAGTGGGGACCAGCGAGCATGGGGCGGGAAAAAAAAAAAAAAACTGGGCCAATGCAGCCAGTACCTCAATGCAAACAAACAGCTGCACCACAAATCATCTAGAAGAACCCACAGAACCCAAAGGAACTAGGAATGCTGCAGTTTAGAAAAATTCCACATATTCCCTAAGTCTACAGAAACTTTAAGTTCCACAGAATTCCTTGGAAGCAGAACTCGTCAGTTCTGCCCAGCTCGATTTCCATCTGCAAATGTGTAATCCGTGACTCATGATTCCAAATTTATGACTTTGTTGTTGTTGTTTATTAAACCGGGTAAGAACACTGGAAAACAGAGTTCCTTTTACAGGTGCGACCCACATAGAAACATGCATACAAACGAACAGGTAGAAATATACAATACACAATATATCAGACTAAAAATGTCTTCGTTACAAAGAAGATGGGTACTCCTGTAAAACAATTACAATTAAACTGTGATACAAAAAACATCCTTAATTCATTTGCAAATGCTTTAACAGAATGCAACTGTCTTGTATCACAAGGAATTTCATTCCAAATGGATGGAGCAATATAGGCAAAGGCCCTCTGACTTTGCCGGAAGATACAAATTGTGAACTGTTCATTTTAAGGGAGGTGAGGAGAATCATTGTACAGGCCAGCATCATGTAAAGTAAAACAAATACAGCCAGATTTTCAAACACTAGTTTCTATTTTTGCATGCAACTGCAGAAATCTGCCGAAAAAGTTAGCCCACAAAAGTTGCTCTAACCTTCCAGATGGAATTCCACACTTGCATCTGACAAATGGATGAGAGTCTTGTAGTTGCAGCAGAAATGAAATGTGTTCAGATGTCTATGAATAGTACACACATATCTTGATGTATCTGCATGGATATGGCCTACATCCAGCATATGAATACAGCGGGGATACGGGTAGATGTCATTTATGCACATTTTGTGTGTTGGGATGCTCGGATTTATCCCCAGCCCAGTCCCAAGACACTCATTTTACGAGGCCCGGAGTCCATACACTGAGCCATGCCCCAGTACTTTCCACATCTGTAAGAATCTGTAAGAAGCGTGGGGTGTACTCCATTGATTTCTCTGGGAGCTGTGGTTTTAACTAGAATTTTTAATGTTTTAAGCGAATAATTCAATAGAAATTGCGCCACCGCCAACTGACAAGTCCCCTTGTTAGCTGAACAGTGGCCTTAATTTGTCTGAATTGGCCCTCAAACATTAAAAACTGCAGTTAAAAAATGCCTCCATAGAAACCAATGGAGCGCACACCCACACTGTATAGATCCTTACCTCATGAGACACGTGAATGTGGGGACATGGCTCATATTTTTTTCAATACAGACCATCCAAAATTTAATGGGGACTCCCACTTTTTAATGGTGGACCCCCCCTTTTTTTTTAAAGAAAGTCCCAGACCCCCGAACACAAAATCCTACCAAGAGCCCTGGGACTATAGTGCTGCGTCCACACTTTTAAAAATCCTGTCCATAGAATTTTAGCTGTAAAAACACTCATTGTAAAAACAGAAAAAAACAGTTTTGTTTAATAATTACAGCTGTTGGGTTACCATCTGTTAATCTTACCCGAGGAGGATCACGGGTACAAGGTAAATCCGAGTACCTTAAGATAAGCCAACCCCTGGAGGTTAATTATTCGTATGTTATTATGCTGAAGCTGTGTTTAGTTGCAAATCTGCCACAAAACCTAGTTTACTAGTCTCATGCCCACGCCCAATCATTTCCTGCACACCCTCTCCCAGGTCTTCTCATTACTTAACACTTGGCCTCTTACAGCCCTCAACCAACCCAATATATCTTTCAAACTCCCCTAACCTGTCACCCACAGTCCCATATGATGCCTTTACAAGTCTTCAGCACCATCCCCACCTACCAGGCCCAATCCCCATACTGTATTTTACATATCCCTAACCAGACTCTGTAAGCTATGGACTATAGGCCCTATGGAGATGGCCTTGACACACCACTCCTAATGAGGGTAACAGCCTACATCTCGGCAGCTCCATCAGTCCCCAAACTCTCACCACTGCTCCACGCAGCTTGTTCTGAGTTGTGAAGCGGTGGGAAAGAGCAGATTGCACGCCCCCCCTCCCCTGCCAAGCGTAGCTCAGAACAAGCTGTGACAGTGTGTGTGTGTGTGTGTGGGGATCTGAACGAGCTGCCTAGAGTTCAGCTATTGTGCCCCCCACATAGTGATAATGGTGGTACTGGGCTTTAGATCTATAATGTACAGTGCTTGGGGGGGCGTTGGAATAGAGAGGTGAGGAAGTACAGGCCAGGACCAGCTTGGGAGAGGGAGCTTACAGAACACCAGATAGGATATATAAAATTATGGTCCACCTGTTGTCCCCCCCGCCACTCCAGTCCTGCGTTTCATGGCTCCCATGGGGCTCTTTGCTCCACTCGGGGCTGCCGCTCCTTCTCCCATCAGCACGTCCGAATTTTCGCCCGTTGTGCTGCGCATGCCCTGCTCAGAGCCCCTCCCTCTCTTTCAGGCTCAGTTTTCCTACCGTACCTGCCCTTCACCACTTGTAGTAGTCTCCTCACCTCCTACCCTGCCTTCTTCATCCCCTGTTTCTGCCTGGACACCCCTTTCTACCTTCCGTACTAGTCTCCTGTCTGTTCGGTGTATGTGCCATTGTGGTCTTCCATGCTGCTCTTGTCCTTCGGCTGCTTTCCCCTACCCCTGGTTATTTCCTGTCCTGCTGCACTGCTGACCTAACTGAAAGGCTAGCTGCTTCTCACTCACAACATGGGGAGAGCTGGGGCAAAGTGCACTACCAGCGCATTACACTGACGGCAGTGGCCATGGTATCTCTCGCACAGGCACGCTACCTGCTGGCCAGGAACTGAAGCCTGGAGAGGCCGACTGGCTGCAACTGCGAGTCTTGCAATCCTCCACTGTCATGGAGTGGCCAGTCTCCGTCTCTCTCCAGTTCAAACAGACTGGTCAAGGCAACTCCCCTCATTCCCTCCCAACCAGCTGTTCCGGTGAAACCTCGTCCGGTCCTGGAGTGAGGATGGTGGGGAACTGTAGTGGGTTCTCCATGGTGGTGGCTGCCGCTGGGCGGAGATCATCCAGCTAACGTCGGGTACACAATGAGACACAGGGGTTCCTATCCTGTGTTGATGCGGTGCTGCCATAGCTGTGGAATTTGGAAGGGCATGGGATGGGAGCGGGGTAGGGAGATTACCAATAGGTACGGTAGAGGAGGGTGAGGCCCAACTGTGGGATCGGTGTTCCAGTATACTGTACATGTTACAGAGCTCTGGGAGATCCGTGTGGATGTACCAACTCAAGAGTATATGTTATGGGGACAGGGTTTGTGCTGTGTTTGGTAGAATTATGTTACCACACAACTCCGGGATACTTACGTGCTGCAGCACAAACCGAGTAAGAGCCTTAGGATCACTGAGTAAAGTACTACAGCTGTGGGGTCTTAAGGACGACTGAGTATTTTGCACTGCTCTAGTGGTATAGGTGTTAGAATATCAGCATGTTACTCAGTTCTGCTAACACTGCTATGTAAACTGTAAGGAGCTATAGGACTGATGCACGACTGTGACGAGACTGTTATCTTATTCATGCTGAGCACGCTGTACTGACATAAGACTGGTGTTGGATCATGCACAGTTACATTAGTGTCTGTCTGAATGCAAACTTTGTTCATTTATTTATTTGTAACTTTTGACCAGGAGAAACACACTAGGCTGTGATAGCTTGTTTCCAGGTGCGTCCTGGGGAGGACTGTAGAATATCTAGAAGCCAGCGGGGCATAGGACCCAAGGCAACATTGATTCACAACAGGAAGGTCATGTCAAACGAATCTGATAGATTTCTTTGACTGAGTGACAAGGGTAATAGATTAGGGAGGGACGGTGGACATGGCCGATCTAGATTTTAGCAAGCCATTTGACACAAGCCATGCAGAAGAGTTTAGTAAACAAGTTGGGCAATCTGGGAGTAGGTCTCAAGGTGGTAAACTGGGTTAGAAATTGGCTTAGCAACAGGACTCAGAGGGTGGTGGTAAACGGGCGATTCTGAAGCACTCTGGACAGGTTGCGCGTCTATTTTCAGACTAGCATATTTATGGTAAGCTTTCATGCTTTCAGTTGGGTAGCTTCTGCCCCCCCTCTCCCCCGGGAAAAAACTAATTTATTTGGTGCGTCAGTAGGGAGCTGGCAATACTTCAGAAGGTTACTTTTTTGTAAGGGAAGGCTTTTTGAAGTTACAATAGCAGCAGTTCGTTGCTTATGGAGTCTGAGCCTAAGACTAGGAAGAGGAACTGTATTTATCAGTAGAGAAATGCGGTCCTGTAAGCTTTCAGTGGGGCACTCCATCTCCATCCCCTGGTGCTCTGAGTACAGCGAGCTACAGCTCAACACTTCCTAATGTTGCTGTATTCCATTGAATTTTCTTTTTCTTTGGAGGGTGTGGGGGCCGGAGTGCCCCCACTGAAAAGTACGGCAGGTCCTGTACCAAGCTGTATTCTGGGCATGTGGCATTGCTGCGAGCCTCCCAACTGAAAGCATGTACTCGGAGCGCACAGGACCACATAACGTACCGTAAGTATCCTTGCGCACAAATTAAAGCACACCCTGACCAGAGTGCTTCACAAACGCCGGTAAATGGAGTTCAATCTGAAGAAAGGGGGTAACCAGCTGAGTGCCACAGGGTTCAGTGCTGGAGCCGGTCCTCTTAGAGGAAATATCAGAACACTGTCGGAATTAGTGCTTATATGTTCAAAGACTTCTGACTAGGCCGTCTCTCAGCTGTCCCATATTACAAGAAAGATCCCTCAACATTGCCACTGCCAATCACCCCATTCTACATCGCTTCGCTTCCACCCCACATCCTTCCTAGTCCACATGGAAAAGGAGCCACCCACACAGAGGAGGTGCTCTCTTACAGTGTAACCATGGACTGTATAGCACAATTCATTATATACAATGGTAAAATAAAAAAATTACATTCACAGATAAAGACACTGGCTTCTACAGGATTCTTCAACGCCGGACCACGAACTGAGGAAATCAAGTATGTGGCTCAATGTATTTCAAAGGCATTTTGAACTTAGTAGCATAACTAGGGCATTTTTCAATATTTTTGCCCCAAATGTTTACAAATGGAAATAATTTGTATATTTTCACTCAAGCTATTATGTACTTGATTTATTAAACATCAGTTAGACTTTTTACATTAGATGTCTCTGTATAGATTTAACTGTTTCTCTTTAAATTCAGTACCAGGTTTCAGGGCACGACAAGGCTATTATAATGTCATCAGCAGTTTGGAAAACCTGCAAAGCACTGCAGCAGGTGAGGATTTGTTTAGTAACCTTAATCTGTGATTCAGCTAACACCCCTGCCACATACACCATGCTAGGAAACATTCAGCATTGACAAATGCTTGTTATATTGTAGGCTAGCTCCCCTTTACCCAATTTAGGTAAGCAGACATAACAGGCAGCCCTAGAAACACACCTACATATTCAAGGCAATACACGACAGTCAAATTGAATAAACTTTAAGAAAACTTATTACAGCTAGTAGACACTTGGCTTAATGAATAAAATAACACTGGGTGTACACTCTGAAGGCCAACATTTGTAAGGACCCATCATTTAAAAAGGATACTACCTGCTTGCTAAAAAAGTAAAAGGAACATCAGGTAAAATTAAGAAGAACTAATTGAAAGTCCAGGAAACTCCCTCAGAAATTACCTAAAGCATCTGTGTCAAAAGTCTCACAAACTCCAGTGTGTGAAAGAATATGTTAAAAAAGTATAGCCCTCTGTGAGAAACAGGTTACTCACTTGTAACAGTACTTCTAGGAGTGGTATAAGGTGTTCATCCACACTTCTGGCAGTGTCCTTTCCCCTTTAAGGCTTGCCGGAATGTCTTCAAGCTGGTTCCTCCCATGCACCCAGGTGGTAACTCCCTTGGCAATGCCCCCGTAACATCAGATCTTGCCCACTGGAAACCAGACCAGTGTGCCACTTGCCAGGGGAGGTCGGGTGGGTCAATGTGGATGAACACCATATACCACTCCTTGAACTACTGTTACAGGCGAGTAACCTTTCTTTTCTAGGGACGTGGATATGGTGTTCTATCCACTCTTCTGGCAGACTCCTAGCAGTTCTCTGGAAGGAGGGGGAAAGGCGCACACCCCCTACTTAGGAAATAAATATTTGAGAACTGAGACCCCAAAACCAGCATCCCGGCATGACTCAAGATCAATGTGGTAGTGGGAAATTAAAGTGTGTGCTGACCTCCAGTTAGCACCCCTGCAGATTTCCTGGATAGGGACATCCCTGGAAGCAGCAACCGAGGCAGCGGTATGACAGGTGGAATGAGCCCTTAGCCCTACGGGAGGCTCCCTACCCACAAACCTATATAGCAGAGGTCGATGCAGGATACAATCCACTTGCCAATCATCCGCTTAGCTGCCAGTCTGCCAGGTGTGGCTTCAGCGTAGGTAAAAAATAGTTGCCGAACACCAGCCATGCGCTCCATGTAAGGGGCGAGCACTTGCCACAGGTCCAAGGTATGGAAGCCTGTGCTTGGCCTCAGAGGTGTAGTTGGTGAAATACACTGGGAGACGGATCACCTGGTTAAGGTGAAAATCCAACACAACCTTTGGGATGAACTTCTGGTTAGGACGAAGGACAACCTTGTCCCTGTGGAAGACCAGGTAAGGAGACTCAACAGAGAGCGCCTGGAGCTCACTGATCCTTCTGGCTGACATGACAGCCACCAAGAAGGCAGTCTTCCATGACAGGTAAGACATCTCACACCTGTGCATCAGTTGGAATGGCTTGCCCGTAAGCTGTGCCAACACCAGCAACAAATCCCAAGGTGGTGGTGGTTCATGCACTGGAGGGGAAATATGGTCAAGGCCTTTAAAAAAGTGTCAGACCACATTCTCCTGCGCTGACTGCTGACCGGCCGGTGCCCAGTAGGCAGAGATGGCTGCCAGGTGCACATTAAGGGTCATCAACTGAAGGCCCAACTGGGAGAGGGACCAAAGGTAGTCAAGAATGCTAGCCACTGGGCATGATAAGGGGTCCAGCCCCTTGCCCTGGCACCAAATAGAGAACCTCTTCCATTTGAAGGCATAGTATTTCCTGGTCGACTCCTTCCCAGATGCCTTGACTACAGCGAGGACATCAGCAGAAAGACCCAAAGCCTGGAATTCTAGCCACTCTCACAAACCAGGCCGCCAGGTGCAGGGATTGAAGGTCCAGATGGAGTACCCTCCCTTGACTGATGGAGAGCAGGTCCAGGCGGAGAGGAAGGCGACTCGAGGCCTGCTACTGAGGCTGAGGAGATCGGGTACCAGAACTGGCAAGGCCAGTCTGGAGTCACTAGGATCATCCGTGCCTTGTCCCTCCTCACCTTGAGCAACACCTTGTGGATCAAGGCAAATGGAAAGGCACAGAGGAGGCCCAGGGTCCAAGGCCTCAAGAAGGCATCCCCTGCAGCATTCCCTGTTGAGGGGGCACAGTATATCCTTAGCTTGTGTTCTCCATGGAGGCAAACCGGTCCAACAGAGGGGTGCCCCACTGGGAGAACAGGTTATGTACAACCTCTTGGAGGAGAGACCACTCATGAGACGCCTCGCTTACAAAGCTGTGAGCATCCACCAGTTGGCTGATGAAATCAGCCACATGGATGACCAGGAGATCAGCCTCCAAGCTGCATGCGAGGGTTCACACATGGAGAGCTTCCCTGCACAGAGGAAAGGAGTGCATCCCACCCTGCTTGTTGAGGTAGTACATGGTCGTGGTGTTGTTCATCTGGATCTGGACCACCTGACCCCGAATGTGTGGTGCAAAACAGTCAGCACCAGCTGAACTGCCCTGAGCTCCGGCAGGTTGATATGGCACCAGGACTCCTCAGGGGTCCATAGCCCGTGGACTGTGTTCCCCCAGGTGGGCACCCCAGTCCATGAGAGAGGCATCGGTCATCAGGATGGCTGGACAAATAAGATACCTTCCTGCAGATGTTCCGGGAACCACCACTGGAGGGCGTCCCACATCAGCTGGATCACAGTGACCGGCTGGTCGAGGTGGCCCTTGCACTGAGACCACTGGCAGGCCAGCTCCCACTGCAGAGAGCACATTCTCTAGCGGGCCCAATGGACCATGCTGGTGCAAGCTGCCATGTATCCCAGTAGGCACAGAAGTCCTGAGCAGGGTGCAACTCCCCAACCCGAAATGATCAGGCAAAGGAGGAGAGAACCTCCACCCTGTACACCAGGAGCCAAGACCTGGCTCTGCAAGAGTCTAGCTCTGCCCTGATGAAACTGATCACCTGTGAGGGCATGAGTTCCGACTTGGCCTCATTAACAAGGAGGCCAAGAGAGAAGCAGTTTTGGAGGGCCAGGTCCCTTAACCTCTCCACCTCCTGCCCGGAGGGTCCTGCAATCAGCCAGTCATCCAGGTAGGGGTAGACCTGGACCCCTTGGCACCTCCGGTAAGCAGACACCACTGTAATGCACTTGGTGAAGACCCTGGGGGCCGAGGACAGGCCAAATGGCATGGCCTGGAACTCGTAGAGGATCCCCTCTGCCCGGAACCAGAGGAATCGGCGATGGGACAGATGGATTGGGACATGAAATAACATATCCTGAAGATCCAGGGAGCAAAACCACATGTTCTGCTCGAGAGGTGGTATGATCTGAGACAGACTTACCATCCTGAAGGTGCATGGCCTTATGAACTTGTTCAGGTCGTGCAGCTCTAAGATGGGGTGCCAAGTCCGCCGTCCGTTTTGGCACCAGAAAGTACAGGAGCTATGACCTCCTTGCAAAGGAGCTGGGCAATGTCATCCTGAAGGGCCGACAGGATGTCGATGGACACTATGCCCTCCTGTGGGGCATGAGCTCAGCAGACTGGGTATGCCTCGAACTTCAGAGGCAGACCCTGACCGACCACCTCGAGGACCCACCTGTTCATGGTAACAGCGGACCAGGCGGAAAGAAAACGGTGGAGCTGGCCCCCCACAGGATGACCCAGGGGAGCCGTGACAAGCATGACGGAGGCACCCCTCATCCCATTACTGGGCAGGCTTGGAGGCAGAGGAGTGCCCAGCTGAGGAGCCACTGGGACCTCAGCTGCCTGGCTTAAAGACTACCATGGTCGCAGACTTCAGTTGTGGTGGCAGGCCTGAGCCTGCTGTCCAGCTGGGGCTGGGCTGGTTTGGATGCAAGAACAGACAGGGGATGAAAGGGCTTCTTCATTGGTTGTAGAGCCCTTGGGATCCTCTGGCGGATGTCACCGAGTCCAAGATGGCACTGAACTTCTCAATGCAGATGAGGTGCCCCTTGACCTCAGGGCCAAACAAGTTGGTACTGAGGAAGGGACATCTGCCAGCTTGTGCTGGGTATCCACCATGAAGGTCGAGATTCATAGCCAAGCCCTGTGACACATGGCCACCACGGACCGGGCCGTGAGTCACCGATGTTCATGGCTGTGTACAGCTGTTTGGCTACAGCTCGCCCCAGTCCCAGACCTGCCTGACCGCAGTTTGAGGTCCATTGGGAGATGAGGAAGAACCCCATCAAGCATGACCAGAAGGGCATGGGAGAAGTGGGCCACCAAAGGGCCAAACTCGCCTGTGAGAGCCTAGGATATGCAGCTCATCCAATAGGTAGGGAAATGGGTAGACTAGGTGGGCCAAGCAGTCCTTATCTGCTGTCAAAGTCTATGTTTCTATGTTTCTAGAGAGAAGGCAGCATAGACCTTTTTGGTCATATGGTCCAGTTTATTGGACTCCTTATCAGGCGGCCTGTCAATGTCGCCCACGTTGCCTGAGCGCCTGAACACAGAGTCAGCCACAAGGCCCTCGGCTGAGGTGTGCTCTATGAAGCACAAAAGGGAACCGATAGGAACTGCATACTTACAGGCCAGATGTTGTCACAGCTCCAACGCAGGGCCAAGAATGGCCTCTGCAACCGGAAATGTTTCCTCAGGAAAATCACTCTGGTCCAGGATCTCGGTAAGTGGGTTCCGTGCCTGCTTCTGAACAGGCACCATCTGGAGACCTGTGGACTCCAAGATAAGGTGGAGCAGGCCCATAAAGGAGGTAGGGCCTTCCTTCATCGAGAGATCACCTGTTGACTCAAAGTCCACCGGACGAGAGTGCAAGGAGCAGCCCTCCAACTCCAAGGAGCCATCAAAGAGTGATCAAATGCTAGAATCCCTGCTGACCCTGTGAGGACGGTCAGGAATGACAGTGACCAACAGCCGATGGGGAAAATCCAAGGCCGGGAAGGCATCTTTAGTCTGAACGCTGGTCTTTGGCTGTTTTCGTGGTGGCTCCACCCAAATTGGTGGAGAGGCTGGGGGAGGCCGAGACCTGATGGGTCAGCTCCTGCCAAGGTGGAGAAAGCATCAACCTCTGTTTGCGAAAGCCATGTGATGGCCGGGGTTGAAACAGAAATAGGCTTCATCCCAGTGAACACAAACTGCTGCAACATTAAGTCCTTGCAGCGTCGACGCAACTTGCACTGAAGCCTCTCCTCACCCGATGAGGACAAAAAATAGTGGTGGCGCCACTTCCCCCAAGTGCCAAGAGCGGGAGCGCTGCCACGGGCTGCTCAACCCAGGAGATCGAGAGTGGGACCATGACCTCGACCATCAGGGGACCAATGGTGGGCCTCAGAGGGGGCTGGCAAGAGCTGGGGCACCTCTGGGTCTGTAAGCTTCTGAGTAAGAGGCAGCAGATCAGCCGACTGATCCATCCCTCCCAGAGTCAAAGACAGGACCAGAGTCTGGATAAGGAGGTATCAGCCTCTTTGGGCATCGACCAGCTTGAGAAGAATCTCAGCTGGAAGATCGACCTGTGTCTCGACCAACCGGCCCAACGAGAAGACAATGGGACGAGGAATCTACCGAAGCTGGAACCTCTGGAGAAGCGCGTGAATCGGAGGCCCAAGAGCGCTCCCACTCACATGATCCACTACGAGACAGTTTCATGGTCTCATTTTTAGATTTTGATTTGTGCTTGGAAGAGGGACCCTGCCCAAAAGTGGGAAGGACCTGGCACACATCTCTGAATATCCCTGTAAAGGAAGCACACAAGGAGAGTGGCAAAAAATGCTGAAGACGAGGAAGCTTGAGCTGCAGCCTGAGCCGTGGCCTCCTCAAATGCCACAAGTTGAATGGCTGACACCACAAAGCGGAGACCACCAGTAGAACATCCTTGGATTTAACGATGGAGCCTGATCATCTGGGCGACCTAGGAACAGGCGGCATGACAATCCTCAAAGTGGACAGATGGAAAGTGTGGCAAATGCTGTTAAGCCTGGGGATCGTGCTCATGGCCCAAGCAGTAAATGCACATGGTATGTGGAGCCGTTCAGCACATCTTCTGCCTGCAGGCATATTTCCACAATCCGAGCAGACTTCACATCATCCATGTCAATGGTGAGAAGAAGAGCCTGAAGATGAAGTTTTTATTGAAAATCCAAAGATATAAAAGCAAAGGGCCTCTTCAGCATGAAGCGGTAAGGAGGGAACCTTCTTCCAGCGGAAAGGAAGATTTGACATCAGGGGCTATTCTGAGGAGTTATAACCGGTGGGTGGGTAGGTGGAGCCAGCTTAAAGATATTCTGGAAAGCCTTAAAGGGGAAAGGTCACTGCCAGAAGTGTGGATAAAAAGAACAGCTACATAAGAACTTACTATAACAGCAGATCTTCGAGGGGATCTCAGTCATCAGGTAACACTGTAGGAACCTTCATAATCGGTGAAGGGGAATCCACATGGAAGATTTTCAACAGTGCAACTGGGGCCCCCCACACCATCAATATTCGTCGACGTCACCAACCCTATATAGGCATGAGCAGCTCCACTCCCTCCTCAGTTCTTTTCCCTGGAGATTAATGGAGCTAGGCTCTTGCCCTGGGGGACAGAGGAGAGAAAGAGGTGCCCAGACCTAAATGAAAAGCTGGATACACCAGATAGCCAGTTCCTAGACAGGAGCCCCATGAAGGGGAATGGTGGGGAGGAAAATATATTTGATAACTGAGCGCCCCTCAAAGATCTGCTGTTATGGTAAGTTCTTACATAGCTGTTCTATCTTCTTCAGGGTATCTCAGTCATCAAGTAACACCATGAGGAGCAGTACACAAGCAGTTACATGTGCAAAACAGGCAGTCTGGGAGGAGAGCTCTCCATAAACTTAAGACAAGAGTCCTTGTAACACAGCCCTGCCAAATCCTGTATGGGCTCTTGAGGCAATGTCCAGACTGTAATGCTTGGTGAAAGTATGGACTATACTCCAGATGGCAGCCACACAAATGTCAGCGGATGAGACCCCTCAGAAACAAGCCACCAAGGTAGCCATTCCTCTGCTGGAATGAACTTTGACAGCACCATGCAATTCTTTGCCGTACTTGTTGTAGCAGAATACAATGCAATTTGCCAAATATTTGGATAAACATTCTTTAGAAACTGAAACGCCTCTCTGCCCAGAGCAAAGGAAACAAACAACTGCTTTGACTTTCTGGACTCCTAAGTACTAGGCAGATAGTACTTCAAAGTTCGACGCATATCAAACATATGGAGCAGTGCTTCCCCTGGATTGGCATGCTCAGGAAAAAAAACAGAAAGGTGGAAAGACTGATATAGTGTGAACTCAGAAACCACCTTGGGCAGAAACTTAGGATTTGTGCGCAAAGACACACTGTCTTTGTGAAAAATCAAATAATGCTCCTCGCACCAGAGGGCCTGAAGCTCTGAAAGTCTTTGAGTGGAAGTAATTGCAACCAAAAAGAGTGCTTTCCAAGAGAGAGAACGGGCAAATCACAAGCCATAACTGGCTCAAAAAGAGATAAGGTCAATTTTTCCAAAATAAAATTCAAGTCCCAAGCCAGGACAGGAGAACGGATTAGAGGTTTCAGATGCAGGATGCCCCTACCAAAGGTATGGGAGACATCCAGCTGAGCAATCGTGCGGCCATCCATGGGCTCATGAAATGCAGAAATAGCTGAAAGATGAACCTTGAGGGAAGAATACTGGAGGCCTGAGTCAGACAGCGAAATCAGGTAGTCCAGGATATGATTCACCAAATAGGTGAAAGGGTCTAAGTTATGTTCGGCAGCCCAGATGGCAAACAGCTTCCACTTCATGACATATGTGGCTCGAATGGGAGGCTTCCGGGTGGCCACTAGGACATCTGCCACCCTGTTAGACACACTGAATCTGGCGATGGCTGTGTTTTCAGGAGCCAAGCATACAGATGGAGGACCTGAAGTTTGGATGGACCAGGGTCCTGATCCTGGGTCAGTAGATTCCTACCAAAGAGAAAGTGGGAGCAGAGGTTCCTCCACCATCTGCTGAAGGACAGAGAACCATATCTAGCAAGGCCAGAATGGAGCCACTAGAATCATGCTGGGCCCCTCCATCTGCAACTTGATTAGCACCTTCTGGATCAGAGGAAATGGAGGAATGCATAAAAACCTCCCGCTCCAAGACAGGGACAACATCTCATCAGAAAACTCCAGGCCCTGGATCTAGCGAGCAGAAACTGGGCAGTTTTGGGTTGAGTGAGGACACAAAAAGGTCCAACTTTGGATGACCCCATTTGTTTAACAAGTCTGCAACGGATGAGACAGAGAAGCTCCTATTCGTGCATGCTGGACTGAGTCCTGCTGAGACGGTCTGCCAGGGTACTTAGTACTCCCGGTACATGGACCACAGTGAGTATCAGACTGATCTAGCACCCAATACCACACTCTCATGGCCTCCCAGCACAGGGGGTACGAATGAGTCATCCCCCCGCTGATGTAGCAGACTATACTTAGACTGTCCGACTGCACCAGCAGCTGACCTGGAGCAAGGTGTTCTTGAAATGCTTGCATGGTGTAGATCACCGCTCTCATCTCCAGGACACTGATATGTAGGGAGGCTTCCCACTGGGACCAGGATCCCTGGGGTTTGGAAGAGATCAGGCATGCCCCAGCCCAGACCTGAGGCGTCTGTGGTTAGGATCTGATGTAGGAAGAGATTTCGATTGGGATGCCTTGAAGCAGATTCAATGGGTCCATCCACAACTGCAGCACCTTGCATACTGGGAAAGAGACCAGGACTGGATGGTCTAACTCGTCCACGTGCTGGTCCCACTGCACCTGTAGGGTCCACTAGAGGGTATGCAAATGAAGCCTGACCAGTGGAACAGTGGGTATGGGAGCTGCCATCAGACCCAGCAATCTGATATATATCCTGGCAGGAATGTACTGGCTCTGGGCAACATCCCGAGCTTGGGCTATGAGGCACTCCGCCCTGTTTTGGGACAGGAAGGCTTTCCCCTGTGCCAAGTCCAGAACCACCCCTATGTACTGCAACCTTTAGGATGGCACCAGTACCGACTTGGGCAGGTTGACGGTGTGACATGTGGACAGCCAGTTCTGAGTACACTATGATTTTTTGTAATATAAAAATGTGTTATGGACAGTCTCTCATGAGAGATGCTGAGACAGCATGTGAGTTGACACTCACACACAGGTTTTAGATACAAGGTGTTACCTGGAAGGCCAGAAGCTAATTACAGACTAGAAAGGCCTTAATCAAGAATCTCCTGTTTTTCTAAGTTAAATATAGCTTTAACTGCTATGAGGGAAATCAATATCCATTTTATGACATTTAGAGGAGAAACCAGGTTACAGCATAATGGTGCGAAACATAAATGCATTGATGTCTGTGTGAGAAGGGATACTGCTCATAGATGAAAGGAAATTACAGACTTGATTGGGGAAGTCACATGGGAAAGGTAGTTTCTGCTGATGTAACCTTAACTTTCCTTCTAAAATGATAAAATATCCTGGGTGTATGATTTTCATAAACAGAGGAGGAGCTCGTGACCTCACACAAGGGGTTAGCGAAGACAGTTTTTAAACAGATTCTATTTTTCCTTCAGAGACACTTTTATCTACACTCTGACAAAGAAACATCTTTGAGCACTTTAGCAAGTATACAGGTAGAGAAGTCAAAATCTAAGTACTGTGGTAGGAATTGCACTATTAAAACCTTGTTCTTTTAAAGATTGTATGGTTCTTGTGGTATATGGTTCTGTATTTTATGTTTAACATACTTTTATCTATTTTAGTAAAACTCTATTTTGGAGCCTACTTGGTCTGTCTTTGAATTTCTTTTCTTTAACAAGCAAATATATATGGTTAAAGCAGACATTGTGCATAAGCGAATGGTGATACCAAACTGGAAAAAGGTAAGAGTAATCTGAGGTCCTTATTAGCATTTTAAGGGTTCATTTTGTACACCTGGTTAGGTGCCATAGGCAAAGATATCTGGCCCCTGAAGACAGAATTATCTGAGCCTGTGCATTGAGGTACACTAACAAGCGGTTCACAGTTTGAATCCCTGCAGAACTGAGACCAAAGGTTGAATCAGAACCCACAAAACAGACAGGAGGGTTACCCTGTTTCTCTTAACTGTTCACAAGACTGCACTCGGAGGTTGGCACTTTGGGAGCAGAGGGCTGACCTGCTGAGTGGGTTTGTGACAGACGGTAATGTCCAGGGAGTGGAAAAGCTGAAGAGTTCGCTCCAGGGTCAGCAACAGCTGTTCCCTGGACAGGGCCCTCAGGAGCCAATCGTCCAGATAAGTCCCTCTCTTCTGAGAGCTGCTGCAACTGCTGCCAAGCACTTTGTAAAGACTAGTGGTGCAGAGGATAAGCCAAAGGGCAGCACTTTGAACTGATAATGCTTGCCCTGAAAGGCAAAACAGAGAAACGTCCTGTGAGGAGGAAAGACCAAAATGTGCAGGTAAGCATCCTGCTTGTTCAGTGAACACAGTCAGTCCCGTGTCTTGAGGAGGGGCATTAGGCCTGGCAATGTTACCATGCAGAACTTCTTGCACTGGACAAACAGATTGAGGTCCTTTAGATCTAAAATAGGCCTCAGACCTTAGGTCTTTTTGGGGACCAGGAAAATCCTGGAATAAAACCCCTTGTTCCTCTGGTGCATGGGCACTGGCTTGATGGCCTGCTTGTGCAGAAGGAACTGCGCCTCCTCCCGGAGAACAGACAAGTGAGCCGGGGGATAACTAGAGGGTGGAGGTGAGGTGTCTGGAGGCTGCTCGATGAGCTCCAACATGTGACTCTTTTCTATGATCTGCATCTGAAGTTATGGTTCTCCATTGATTCAGATGGAGGGAGAACTGACCTCGAACCACCACCTCCTGGTCCAGGACCAGAGAAGGGAGGGCCGGCAAGGAGTCAAGCAGAGATGCAGCCAGCCGCGAGGGCTGGTCTCTCACTTCTGGGGCATTTGGACGCCACTCCAGCACTGGAGGGGGCGGGGAAGGAGCCTGGGCTCTGCGTTTTCCTTGGGATGGGGAGCTGTTCCAGGCCTATTGTTCTGTTTACTAAAAGGAGGCTGTCCTCTACCTTTTGGTTGGGTATGACAGAGGGAGTGGACCAATTTGAGGGCCCTGCCCAAGGCTTGCAGATCATTTATGATGTCCTGGACATCAGGGCTGAACAGCTTGGTACCACTGAAGAGGGCATTAAGCACTTTCTGCTGCACATCAGCTGCAAGCCCAGACACTCTGAGCCAGGGTGCCTGCAGAGGCATATGCCGTGGCAGCTGCCCTAGCAATCATGTCAGCCATGTCTTACAAAGCTCTGAGGAGGTGTTTGCTAACATTCTCAGCTGCTTGGAGGCACTGAAGCAGGTCCTGCTTTTGGGTGCCCTCTGGAAGGACCTGGGCTGCAGCCTTGTTCTTTCCAACTGGCATTCTGGTAGTTAACCATGTGTGACAGATAGTTTGCAATCCTCAAACCTAGTGTGGAGGAGGCATAAACCCTTTACCCCAGAGGTCAATTCTACAAGACTCTTTGTCTAGAGGGAACAAAGGTGCTTTAGTGTCTTAGATCTGTCATTAGCTGCCTTAATGACCACCGAGTCAGTCTCTGGCTGGGCAGCATAACAGTGGAGACCCTGAGGGTGATAAAGTTTGTCCACCCTTCGCACTGACAGAAGAGGCTGTAGACCTGTCAGAGAGTATGACCTCCTCCTCCTCTTCCTCCACATCATCAGGAAGAATGAGGTCTGGGTGATACTCCTCCTTGACGTCGACCTCTTCAATATCTGGGTCTGGCGTTGGGTGCGCTGGTGTTGGCCCACAAGGAGCCTCCCGGGGCCGACAAACAGGCATCAGTGATGAAGCTACCGTCGACAATGTCGGTGAACGCCTGTTTAAGGCACCCAGCAGCTGTACAAGCACGTTTGTGAACTTAATCAGGACTTCATTCAAATCGATGGTGGGCGTTAACGGACGGGAATTCGATGGCACTGTCGATTGACACCACCTGCTGTGTTCTGAGAACCAATGAGCCTGTATCCTTAGTGGGAGAAGAGGCAAGTCTCGATGGGAGAGCAGTCGATAATGAACCTGTTGCTGACAACAGAGGGCCAACGACCAGAGGTTGACGCCTGAGTGCCCTGAGAGTAGGGTGGAGGCACTGTCAGTGCGGTGTGGTGGGCACAGAGATCTGGACAACAGTTCTCTTTTGTCAGAGCAGCAGCAGCAGCCAATGAAGATCCCCCAGAAGGAGGGGGATCCAACAGACAGCAAGATCGACGCTGGGGGGAGCATCTCTTTTGGGACTTTTCCCCGAGGACTTTTCTCGGGCCTTGGAGGCCTGGGAACTCGAAGAACCAGTGGGCGACTGAGAGGCCAGGACCCCGGAGGACCCCTGCCCGGAGCTGGCTACCTGTTGATCCATCAGGAACTTTTTGAGAGCCTGTTTGCATTGTCTGAGGGTTGTTTGGTTAAACTTCTTGCAGAGCTCACAGTCAGAAACTTCGTGGTCAAGCGCAAGACAGTAGACACAGATGGAATGTTCGTCTGTAGAGGCAATCTTCTTTCCACAGCTGCAGCAATGGAAGAGAGAAGTACGATTAACTCTCAACATAAACAAAAAGAAGGAGTCTCTTTGAAAAAGAGATTTTTTAAATATAAGTAAAAAAAAAGCCATAGGCTGAAAAAGGCACGATACTGTGACAGAGCTTCTGCAGAGATCTATGCAACTATGTTGAAGCGAGTCAACAGCGGGAAAAGAACTGAGGAGGGGGGGCCACTCACACCTATATAGGGTTGGTGGCGTTGATGGCAAGGCAGCCCCAGTTGTACTGCTGAAAATCTTCTGTGTGAATTCCCGTCATCGACAGCGAATGTTCTTATGGTGTTACATGATGATGAAGATACCCCTGAAGAAGATCACCATATCCATATCCCTAGAAATATTCATTTAGTATACCCAGTGCGCATGTGCTGGTTGAACTCTGTAAGGCGTGAAAATAGCTCCTAGAGGCAAGGGAGGAACAAGGTAGTACCTGCGATGTTGTCCGATGCCATGTGGCACTACCATATTGTTTGGGCAAAATATCGCCAGGGCAACTATAAGTCACCAACAGTTACAGAATATGAGAATCCAAAGCCCAAAAGTGGATTTATGTACAATGTTCCCACAACTAGATCTGTAATAAAAACAGTTCCTGGCACAGACATACCTCCATCATTTGTGCATGAAACAAACAGAAAAACAGTCACTCATGCAGTCTCTGTTCCACTTCTTCCAACTCCAGCTCCTGCGTTGAAATTCCTTTTCAGTTTTCTCCATGAGTTTATCAGCATCTTTAGGGTCAGAGAATTGATAAGTTTTGTCTCCATACATCATTTTAGGTTGGCTGGCATAAGAAGAAGGTTTTGGACTACCAGTTGCCTTACTCTGGTGTGTACCCCATCAAAACTTTTGTGGTGTTGCCTTGTTTCATAGCTCAGGTCGGAAAAGTTGTACTCTATTCTTCTTCCATTCTGATGGTCCCTTCTGTCTTACTTTATATAGGACTGCATCTCACTCCATGACACCCCAGTTTAACCAAGATAGTCCGTGGCTGGGGATAATCAGTCGGTCGAAGACTGTGGACTCTCAAGATGGGGAGGGGCATCCAGTAACTTTTAGCACTACTAGAGTTGTAGGTAATTGATAATGTTCAGTTGGCCAATTAGTTCAAAATCAGCCAGACTGTCCCCTTCAGTGCCTTCTGTAAGTCCTAGGATTTGGATACTGCCTTCTCAAACTGCGTTTTCCAGATCTCGAGCCATTTACTGAAGTAAGTCGTTTCTTTGTCAGGCCTGTAAAATAGTTAGAGCTCTGTCAGCCATCTTAGCAGCCACTTTGGTCTCACCCGAGTTAGCAAATTTTGAGTCCATCGATTTAAGCTGATCATGGAAGAATGACATCCTCTTGGCCAGAGATTATATGGCCCATAGAAGTCACGGCACTAGTAGGCTGAGAGATTCACCATCCAAAGCTAGTGCGTAATCATCCTTGCTGGGTCCCAGTCGCGATTCTTTTGGCTGGGCTCCCTCTCCACCAGCACCTGCCTGCTTTCTCCCCATGCTGATCTGCAGTAGTCCAAAAACAGCATGGATTTAGTATAGTTGTATTCAGCGTGGTTTACTCCTTTGACTGAGAAGGCGAGCACTTAAATAAAACTGAAGGCTGTAAGTTTTAGATAATTTAGTCAAATTGCCCTCCAGGAATGCAGAGCCTCTTGGAGTTGTTGCACCTTGCTTGGCGGTTGGCCATGCCCCCCCAAGTTTTCTTTTTATGGGGATTTTCAATTATTTTTGTCCTAGCCTGACCCACTCAAACTGCAACTCTGAACACAGATATAACCAAGAGCAGTGCTGTGATCTCTGTATTTCTTTCTTGTGCTATATTCACAACCATATTCTGCATCTATCAAAAAAGTTTTATGAAAATGCCATGGGACTGAAATGGTTTTATGCATAAAAATATACAAATATTTCCCCAATTTTTGGGAATGTTAGTTCAAGATAGTGCCATAGTATTGGTAAGCTACTCATTATTTTTGCATTTGTGGAAACAACGAAGCAAACATCCTGAAAAATGATGTGTCCTTGTTTCACTTTTTCTTTAACACTCATGTTGACACCCAAAACATTGATGTAATAACTACAAAAAACAATCTGATCCCTTACGGGCTTTTTCAATAAAGAGGAATCAAGTCTTACCATGTAATTTAAAAACAGGCATGACAACTTGTGTTTTTATGTGGATTTTAAATGTTTAGAAGCCCATCATGTACTAGGTAAATATTATGAATTTGACATGGGATTGCCGACACACCAGGGAACATCCTTAAGGGGTCTTTTTCACCAGTTTTATATAGGACTATGTAGTCTGGGTTGGAGGGTTAAAAATACAGGTTATTCACCTGTAACAGGAGTTCTAGGAATGGTATATGTTGTTCATCCACACTGTCTGGCAGGTATCCTTGCAGCTTTAAATCTTGCCGGAAGGTCTTCAAGCTGGCTCCTCCCACCCACCCGGGTGGTAAAACTCTCGGCTCCATGCATGCGCCAGATCTGGCCCGCTGAAGCTCAGGTTGTGCATCGGCCGGGAGGGTCGGGTGGTGGTGTGATGAACAACATATACCATTCCTAGAACTCCTGTTACAGGTGAGTAATCTATATTTCTAGGGACATGGATATGTTGTTCATCCACACTGTCTGGCAGACTCTAGCAGTTCTCCGGAGGAGGGAGGCAAGGCGCACACCCTCTACTTAGGAATGAGAGACTGAGGAACCGAGGCCCAAAACCAGCATCCAAGCGTGACTCAAGGTCGATGTGGTAATGGGTGATGAAGGTGTGCTGACTTCCAGGTAGCAGCCCTGCAGATTTCCTGGATAGTGGCGTCCCTGGAAGCAGCCACCGATGCAGCAGTATGGCGGGTAGAATGAGCTCTTATCCCTCTGGGAGGCTCCATGCCCGCCAACTTATAGCAGAGATCTATGCAGGAGGTGACCTACCTGCCTATCGTCCGCTTGGCTGCAGGTCTGCAGGTGCGGCTTCAGCGTAGGTGACAAACAGCTGGCGAACCTCTCCCCGAATTTCAGCCGTGTGCTCCTTATTGTAAGCGAATGCCCTTCTAGGGTCCAGAGTATGGAGCCTATATTCGGCCTCCGAGGAGTGATTGGGGTAGAACACCGGCAGAGTCAACACCTGATTAAGGTGAAACTCCGACACCACCTTCGGAAGGAATTTCGGTTGGGGGCGCAGGACAACCTTGTCCCTGTGGAAGACCAGGTAAGGAGACTCGATGCAGAGCGCCTGGAGCTCTCCCATCCTTCTGGCTGACATAATAGCCATCAAGAAGGCGGTCTTCCACGACAGGTGAGAGAGTTCACACCTGTGCATTGGTTCGAATGGCTTGCCCATGAGCTTTGCCAGTACCAGCAGTAGATCCCACGGAGGTGGAGGTTCTCGCACCTGAGGGGAAATGTGATCAAGGCCTTTGAAAAAGTGCCAGACCACCTTCTACTGCGCCACCGACTGCTTCCCGGCCCGTGCCCGGTAAGCAGAGATGGCTGCCAGGTGTACCTTAAGGGTCGTCGACCGAAGCCCTTGCTGAGAAAGGGACCAAAGGTAGTCCAATATGCTCGCCAAGGAACAGGAGGAAGGGTCCAGGCCCTTGCTCTGACACCAAATGGAAAATCTTTCCATTTGAAGGCGTAACATTTTCTTGTCGACTCCTTAGGGGCGCCTCAACTACGCTTGAGGACCTTGTCGGAAAGACCCAAGGCCTGGAACTCCTAGCAGCTCAGGAACCAGGCCGCCAGGTGCAGGGATTGAAGGTCCGGATGGAATACCTTCCCTAATTGACTGAGAAGCAGGTCAGCAGGCGGAGGCTACCTCGGGAGCCTGGAGCTGAGGCTGAGGAGATCTGGGTACCAGTATTGGCGGGCCAGTCTAGGGCTGTCAGAATCACCTGTGCCTTGTCCCTCCTTGCTTTGAGAAGCACCTTGTGCATCAAGGGGAACGGGGGAAAGGCGTAGAAGAGGCCTGGGGTCCACGGCCTCGAGAAGGCATCCCCCTGCAGCGATCCCTGCTGAGGGGGGCAGGCATGGAACAGCCTCAGCTTCGCATTCTCCCTGGAGGCAAACAGGTCCACCTGAGGCGTGCCCCAATGGGAGAATAGATCTTGTACTACCTCCGGCAGGAGAGACCACTCATGGGACGCAGCCCCTATCCGGCTTAGGACATCGGCCAGGGTGTTGGAGACTCCTGCCACATGAATGGCTAGGAGATCCACCACCAGGCTGCGCACGAGTGACCAGATGCGGAGAGCTTCCTTGCATAGAAGCATGGAGCGCATCCCGCCCTGGCTGTTTAGACAGTACATGGTCGTGGTGTTGTCCGTCTGGACCCGGACCACTTGACCCCAAAGAAACGGAGCAAAGGCAGTGAGAGCTAGGTGGACTGCTCGGAGCTCCAGCAGGTTGATGTGGCATCGGGACTCCCACGGGGACCAGAGGCCGTGCGCTCGGTGTTCCCCCAGATGGGCACCCCAACCCATCAGAGAGGCATCGGTCGATAGAGAGACCGTCAGCTCGGGGCGGACAAACGGGATGCCCTCCTGCAGATGAACTGGAACGGTCCACCACTGGAGAGCGTTCCACTTCCCTTGGGTCACCGTCACTAGCTGGTCCAATGGATCGCAGCATTGGGACCACTGGCTGGCCAGCCCCCACTGAAGGGGTCGCATGTTCCAGCAGGCCCAACGGACCACGCTGGTACAGGCCGCCATGAGACCCAGGAGGCGCAGGAAGTCCCAGGCAGGGCACAATTGCCCAACCAGAAATGATTGGGCAAAGGAGGAAAGAACCTTGACCCTGTCCGCCGGGAGCCATGCCCTGGCTCGAAGAGAGTCAAGCTCTGCCCCGATAAAAAGAATCACCTGCTCGGCTTGAGTCTCGACTTGGCCTTGTTGATGAGGAGGCCGACCTGAGAGCAAACCTGGAGGGCCAGATCTCTGGACTGCTCCACCTCCTGTCTGGAGGGGCTGCAATCAGCCAATCGTCCAGGTAAGGGTAGACCCGACCTCGGCGCACAGAGGAATGCTGTTACCACTGCTATGCATTTGGTGAAGACCCTGGAGCTGGAGATAAGTCAAGGACATGGCTTGAACTCGAAAGGATCCCTCTGCTCAAAAGCTTAAGGAACCTTTGATGGACGGACGGATAGGGACTGAAAGAGCCCTGTAGGTCCAGAGAGCAGAACCACACGCCGTGTTCCAAGGATGGTATTATCTGAGCCAGAGTGACCATCCTGAAGGTTCGAGACCTTAGGAACTTGTTTAGGTGGGTAGTGGAGTATGGGCAGCCAGCCCCCATCCATTCGGAACCAGGAAGTACCTCTGGACACGAACCCGGGTTTGAGGAGGGTCCGCCACCTCTCTTATCACCTCCTTCTCGAGGAGAAGCGATGTCAGCTCGGCGAGCTGACAGCGAGGCTTCAGACCCCGAGGCCCCCTGAGGTGCGACGGATCTGAAGGGCGGGGCCTGTTTGAACTCCAGAGGCAGGCCCTTTCCTATCACTTCCAACACCGACCGGTCTGTGGTAATAGCAGACCAGGCGGAAAGGAAGAACTGGAGCCGTCCCCCAACGGGGGGAACTTGGGGTGAGGTGACGAGGTTGGGCGCGACACCCCTCAACCTGTCACTGTGCAGGCTTGGAGGAGGGACCGGCCGAGGGACCACCTGGGCCTTTACCTCCCTGCTTCCTGGAGGAGGAAGCCGCGGGCTTGGGTTTGGAATGCCAAGAGCCGAGCCTGCTGGCCTAGTGTGCTGGGCGGACGTGCCAGGCGCGGACGGACGAAGGGCTTGGCTGCGGTCCGCGGCTCTTGTCCCTCTGAGCGGATGGGGACCGAGTCCAAGGTGGCATTGGACTTTTCGATCCTCTGGAGGTGGCCTTGCACTCCAGGGCCGAAGAGGTCGGTCCCCAGGAAGGGGACATCCGCCAATTTGTGCTGGGTATCCGCCGTGAAGGTGGACATCCTCAGCCATGCCCGACGGCGCATAGCCACTGCGGCCGCAACTGACCTGGCGCATGAGTCTCCAATGTCCAGAGCAGTCTGAAGTTGCTGCTTGGCCACTGCCGTGCCCTGGTCCCGCACCTGCCTAACCGTGGTCTGCAGGTCAGCCGGGAGATGAGGGACTACCTCATCCAGGGAGCCCAACAGGGCATGGGAGAAATGTGCCATAAGCATGGCCGAGCTTGCCTGACGAAGGCCAAGGGAGGACGCAGCGTAGACTTTTCGCCCGGCATAGTCCAATTTCTTGGACTCCTTGTCGGAAGGTTTGTCCACGCCCTCAGCATTTTCGCACGCCGGAAAACGCTGTCGGTAAATAACCCTCGGCTGAGGGATGTTCCAAAAACAGACAGGGAACCGGTAGGACTCTGATACTTCCTGGCCATCCTGGCCAAAGGCGCAGGGGCAGGAAGCAGGGCACTGGCAGAGCTCCAAGTCTGGGCCCACAATGGCCTCAGCCACAGGAAAGGCCTCCAGGGGAATCCTCGGTCCAATATCTCCATGAGGGGATACTTGGCCTGCTTGGATACGGGCTCGAGCTGCATCCCGGTGGACTCCGAGATGAGCCTGAGCAAACTCAGGAAGGACGAAGGGCTGTCGTCCAGCGACTGACCTCCAGAGGACTCCAAGTCCACTCGCTTGGAGAAAAGGGAGGAACAGTCGTCGGACTCACAAAGAGCTGCCTCGGGCCTCAGCCACCCTCCACCTGCCGAGGGCGATCGGGAGTGAGGGTGACCGACAGCCTATGGGGCAGACCCTGAGCCGACCGAGAGTTCTTGATCGGAGCCCCAAACAGCGGCTGTGGAGGCGGAGGTTCCACCGGAATCGTTGGGGCAGCTGGTTTTGGCCAAACAACCGCCTGGGAACAGGCTCCTCGGTAAACGAGGGGTTGTTTCAGCCACTCGGTGACAGCCACTTAATGGCGGGGAAGGTGACGGTGTCGGCTTGTTCCTGGTCAGAAGGAGCTGTTGCCATGAGGGGTCCTCATATCGTCGAGCATAACTTATAGCCTCCTCATCCAGGAGGAGGAGGAGGCAACGACGCCCGCCCGCTACTGCTGAAGCCGAGACCGCCTATGACGGGCGGATCGGCTGGACCGTGAAGAAGTCCGAGACCGAGAACCTCGGCCTTTCCGAGGGCGGTGCTGGAGGGGACGGTTGAACCGGCCTCCTCGGCTCAGAGGGTTCTTCGCTTTAGGCCCGGAACCGAGGCACTGGTAAGCCCACGGATCCCTCAACTCCCCACCGGGGAACTGGGAGAGGGGATTGCCGGCTTCGCCGGTCGACAACCCGTCCAACGGGTGGAGAAAGATCTCGACTGTGTCAACGGGAGTCTCGGTCAACTGACCTGACGGGGACACCGTGAGACCAGTGGCCGAAGCCGAACGATCGACCGAAGTCGATGGCCAACAACTTGGGGAGAGGGACCTTTCCCGCTCCCAAGAGTGTCGACGGAGGGACTTACCCTTGTCTTTCTTCTTGGACCGAGAAGAAGGTCCAGCAGACATTGGTCCCTCTCCTCTAATGGAGAGGGACAGACAAAGCTCCTTAAAGGAAGCTGTGTAAGAGGAACCCAGGGAGAGCAGGATAAATGCCGCGGTCGAGGAAGATGCGGCCCACGCTGCCTCCTCTTCGAGGGCGATCATCTGCTCTAGCTGATCCACCGAGCCTGCCGCCGCAAAAACCACCAACCGGGCCTCTTTTGACTTCACTGGAGGAAAACGTTTCTCGGGACGCCCCAGTTGTAAACGGGCAGCACGGTCTTCGAGGATGTAGGCTGAGAAGGAAGAGCGCAGGTTGCAAGCCTGCAGGTCGTGCTCAAGGCCTAAACAGTAGACACACGTGGAGTGCGGATCCGTCCGAGACATCTTCTGCCCGCAAAGGCATCTCCAAAAACCGGGAGTCGATTTGTCCATCGCAGCCGCGAGGGATAGAAGACCGAAGTCTATAAAAACTTTTAAATTCGAAAACCAAGAATTAGGAACCAGTCTTATATGCAGAGCGTTAAGGAGGGAACCTGAACTTCCAAGCAGTAAGGAAGATCTAGCGTCATGAGGCGGAGCCGAGAGTTTTACCACCCGGGTGGGTGGGAGGAGCCAGCTTGAAGACCTTCTGGCAAGATTTAAAGCGGCAAGGATACCTGCCAGACAGTGTGTATGAACAACATATCCATGTCCCTAGAAAGACATTTTTGAGTGAAGAAAGGGAGGCCATATATTTATAAATGTACCAGACAACTAGGAAGAGTGCTGGCTGGTCAGGAGGGCAACCCTGATCACCCAGGTTAGGAGAAAGTTTTGTTTTTTTTAATCCAAGGAAAACAAGGAACATCAGAATAATGAGTATAAGGGCTGACTTTCGTTATTCAGATCCAAATAATAAACAGTCTAGTATTCACGGTAGACGGAGTTTATATTAGTTTAGTTTATTAAACACTAGCTTATGCCTTGTGATTGACCAAGACCAGGTCATATACCAGAAATGCCTGGCACTATTACCCTTAGAATTCCTAGCAACAGGCAATAATCCTACCAGCAGGCAATAATCTAACCAACAGGCAACTGTCTCAAAACTACTGCCTGCTGCACTAACATATGTGCACAATCTCCCAAAAAACACCTGTACCAATGCCAAGCGCTCTGTTTCAACTCTCTCCACTCCAATTTCCCTTTACCTGATGTTTTAGTTTTAAAACATTTTCCCTGGTAGTCTAGTGTTCCCATGATCTCCTCCCTGCCCCCCATTCGACCCAGAGACAGCGCCAGTACTACCTATTCGCTCACCTCCACTGCCAGCCGCCACCTTACATAAGTGTACAGACATGCAGCATTTAAATAACTTTATTGACATTGTATTACAAGGTATAAATTAAGTGTCAGAAACTTGATTACGGCCTTCGCTAATCAAAGTAAAACGATTAGCAATTGGCCGAAACTGATTAGCAATTACCAAAAATTTATATTTTTGCTCAAAACCCCATAAAATGTACCTATCTTGCTCTATATTGATAAAATACATATTTACACA
Source organism: Neoceratodus forsteri (assembly GCA_016271365.2). Classification (NCBI taxonomy): domain Eukaryota; kingdom Metazoa; phylum Chordata; order Ceratodontiformes; family Ceratodontidae; genus Neoceratodus; species Neoceratodus forsteri. The sequence goes on along the minus strand of CM057456.1, from coordinate 760,353,720 downwards.
AGTTTCTGAGACTGATATCTATTTTATTTAGCCATTTCCAGAGAAATGCAGCAATTGTGCAGCATCACATACATTTCAAGAGCCGAGATTAGATGTCTGCCAAAGCAGACTGTGAATTCATGAGTGTGATCGTGAGTCATGACAAATTTAACATAATGAACCCCTGCCCCAGCATAAAAACTCCACCTGGGACCGTGACTGACCACACAGTAACCACCTGGGACCATGACTGACCACACAGTTACCAACAAGGACTGGGTGCAATCTTTTTTTCTACTCTTCTCCACCAGGCATGTAGCCAGTAATTCTGTCCTGTTTTGGGAGGGGAGGGACCTGGGGGCGGTCCACCATCCTCAGCTGCCAACTCACCAGGACGTCTTGGTTTAGCACTAAAAAATATGTCTACAGCCCTGGTGTTACTACCTCGTGCTATAGATCACTGGTGAGGCCCACCCTGGAGTACTGTGCCCAGTTCTGGAGTCCTCACCTAATGAAAGATAAGAACAGGCTGGAGACACTGCTGCATAGGGTGACCAAAATGAATCAATCTTATGAGGATTGGCTCAAGGCAATGAACATGTACTCGCGGGAGGCCAGACTATAGCGGGTAGAGATGACAGAGACTTTCAAGTTCCTGAAAGGAATGAACAAGGTAAATTGTGAGGAATTATTTGGGATAAGTAATGGATCCAGAAAATGGGGGCACGAGTGGAAATTGACGGGGGAGGTTTAAGAGGGAAGTGAGAAAGTTTTATTTTACTGAAAGGGTGGTGGAGCTTTGGCACAATCTGTCAGCTGATGAAAATGAAACTATCAATGGTTTCAAACACAGCTGGGACAGACTGAAGGATTTAGTGACTGCTCAGGGTGGTAGCGGCAGGGTGGGAAACATAGGGATGGACAGTATGTGTTAGAACCCTGTATGGGCAATAGATACTGTTTTTTTTAGGGTTTTATGGGTAGACTGGATGGACTAATGGTCTTTTTCTGCAGTCACTGTCCACTTTTCTACAACTCTGCAAGATAATACTTTATATTCGAAGTTAATACTTATGTTTGAATCTGTTGAAAGTGTTCACAGAGCCAGTTTGTCTGCTCATTCTACTTGTTGTGGGGAGAGGTATGAGGGTGAGTTTAACTCTAACGGATTTTTTGTGAGTTTGCTGTTGGTTTGGGAGTAGCATAAATCTAACTTTAACTCTGTAACTGATTTCCGGGAGGACTGTTGCTGGCTGGCTGGGGGGAGGGGTTTCTTTGCCCAGAGACAGATCAGCCAATCAAGTTTGTTTGGAATTCAGTTTAAATCTGTAAGGGTTCACAAAACCAGTTTGTCTTCTCATTCTGGGGAGAGATAGGAGGGTGAGTTTAACTCTGTAACTGATTTTTTTGTGAGTTTGCTGTTGGTTTGGGAGTAGTTCAAATCTTTCTTTAACTGGAGGACTGTTGCTATCATCGCCCCCGCCAAAATCGCCAGCCTTTCTTAAATATGGAAAGGCACTGGGGTTGGGCTTGAGGCTGTGAGGAGGAGCTTGGGAGCTGCAAGTGCCCATATGAACTAACTGTTAAAGCTAATAGGTAGTGAAAAGTTCAGACACTCAAGCTTTACTACCTGGATTTTAAAGTTTAGAAGTTTTATTGTTGCAATTTTGAAAGTCAAACTGACAAGCTTGAGTTGAAGAAGGATAACTGCATATTTTAAAGTAGAAAATCTAAAAGTTCAAACTGGCAAGGTCATGTATAAATGTTTTAACTAGAATTTCTGAGCTAGCAAGCTAGGAAGAATGGGGTAAAGAAGGACTCAGAAGCAAGCTAGTAGGGTCACATATGGTATCCAGTTATTGCTGTAAAGACTGTGTGATAAGAAATTGAGGCTATGTTTAAGTTAAGTGTGAATAATAGAGGGAAGGACAATGGTGCATTATGGGGGGAATCGCACTGAGGGGTGGAGGAGCATGAATAAGGGTGGTGGGAGACATTGGAATAGTGGATGGAATGGTGAGCACCATGGAGTGAGGGGGCAGGCACAGGGAGGATAGCGGGGCGCAATGGTTGTGGGGCGGCTGTTTGGATGACTATACTATGGAAACTGGGAGGTTGTCCAATTTGTTACAGGCTGAGGAGACTAGAAGAGGAGGTACAGGGGCTGTGGAAGGAGCTGCAGAGGGTGAGGAAGGGGGGGCTGGGATAGGAGGGACGCTGCAGAGGAGTAGCTGGGAGAAGTAGAGGAGGAACAGCAGGGCTAAATCCCATGAGGATGAAGGGGAGGTGGGGGTTAGGAGAGCAGAGGGGTAGTAAGTGGAGGGAAGGCTCAGGGCAGGAGGAAGGAGGAGATGGGCACCACGAGGCAGAAGGAGAGGTGGAAACGGTGGGGAGGGACGATGTAGGAGTCACGAATGGTGAGGATAGAGGTAATAAGGAGCATGGCAGTGTGGACTCTGGAAATGTGGACAGCGAAAACAGGAGATGGGGTACAGGATAAGAAGATGGGGAGTACTAGTGCTGGGGGATTCTATACTGAAAGGAGGCAGATGGGGCAGAAGGGGAGAAAGGCACAGTCGTATCTGGGTCGAGACTATTCCGGGGTTGACCGCAGGCAGGTTGGGGCAGGCACTTCTCAAGTGCGCACGGAGGTGGGAGAAACCTCACATAGTGATGCATGTGGGTACAAACGACTTAGCGGGGGAGATGGTAGAGATTGTAAAGGGGAGGTTTGAGGAGTTGGGTAGGCAGTGTGAGGAGGTGGGGGGGTTGATGGCATTCTCAAGTTCAAGTTTATTGCAGGAAAGACTCCGTTGAGCAAGCTCATTCACAAGGAGGTCCCGAGTCATATGCATATACAATACACAAGTACATAGATAGGAGATATACAATGTAGGACAACAGGTGGAGAATTATATACATTTAGGAGGTATATACAATCGACATTCTTATACTATAATGCTGTACATTTCAGAGTTAGCCTAGTCCCATATTATGCATCACATTTCAGTTTATACAATAGAGGGCCTGTGGGTACATGGGGAGCTGTTTAGGTGTTGGGGCCTAGTTGCACCTACATATGTCTTATTTTAGAGATTGCTAATGTTTTGAAGGAGTTAGTTGATACAGTGCTGGTTATTCTCTGATGTACTCCCAGTACCATGTGAGAGTACAGTGAGGAAAGAAAGGATAGAGAAGTTCAATGAGTGGCTGAGGGATTGGTGCTGTACTGGGGAGTACGGATTAGTGTCAGACTGGGGCAGAACCTGGGGCAATAATGACCTATATGCAGGGGACAGTTTACATTTGAGCAGGGAGGGGAAGAGAGTACTAAAACGGGGAACAGAGGGGTACAGATCAACAAAGGTGGAATTAAACTAGAAGGGGGGTGGTGAGGGGACCACTGATAGGAAAAGAGTCCAGAAAGGGGAGCCTAGTGAGCTCACCCCCTAGTTATGGGTAAAGGCAGTGGGGAAGCGGCACAGGGAAGGATAAGGGGGGAGAATAGAGGTAGGGAAGGGGAGGAGACAGGCTGGAGGGTGGTCTCACTGAATGCAAGAAACCTAAGGAATAGAATAGCGGAGTTACAGGCTCTCTTGGTGGTGGAGGGGGTGGACATTACGGCCATCATGGAAACGCGGGCCACCCAGTACCAGGACTAGGATATGATGATCCCAGGTTTCAAGTTATTCAGAAAAGATGGGGCTAGGAAATGGGGGGGGGGGAGTGGCGATCTATGTAAGGGAGGGGATAAAGTGTGCAAGGGAGGAAGGGGAAGACAGAAACACTATGGATGCAGTTCCAAGATGCAAAGAATATGACACTGAGGATGGATGTGGTGTACAGGCCACCGGCTCAGGGGATTGACCTGGACAGGGAATTAGATTAACAAATTAGGAGGGTCTGCAGGAAGGGGAGCACATTAGTGATTGGGGACTTCAACCTACCAGGGTGGAGTAGGGCACCCCATCTCCACAAGTGCAAGGGAGTGGGTCCTGCTAGAAGCATTAAGATAGCTTTCTAACACAGCTGGTCCACAGCAAAGTTATACTGCCTGAGGTATTTGTCTATGTTAAAGTACTGTACTGTGATTGTTGCACTGTATCTCATTTCTACAGGAGGTCCCAGTGCGGAACCAGACCTGGGGTAAGTGAATACTGTGAAGGTAATTCTGATATATTGTGTGGGCCACTAGTGGGAAGAAAGGGGTTGCAGTGTCCCAGAGGGCTGTGACCAAGTTAGTTTAACTATTGCAAACCCTGACCTCTGGGTGGAGGCACCTGCCATTGGATCCAGGCCCCTCAACCTGTTAGTGGCAAATCAGGCAGGGGTAGTAGCCCCTGGGATAGCGCCATCTAGGGGTTACATATATATTTTATTAAATTGTGATCCTGTGTATATAATAACCCTAGCTGTAATGCTTTTAAATCACAATCACTGTATTACTAGTGCTTTGGGTTCACTGTTTAATTTATAACATAACATGTAACAGCTGCTTTTCGTGATGGGCTCCAGACAGTTTCGGCAGTTTGCCTGCTAAGAAGCATCCTAATGTGCATATGTCCTTAAATCTTGGCACGTAAAGAGCCATTACTATGTGTCTGTTTAGCCACCTCCTGTGACAAAGCATCATATTAAACCCAAGGCACCAGGGTTTTTCTGCTACATTACAGTAAATGGGAGTTCCACATTGCAACTTTTGCTATGTGAGTTTTTTTTCCCCCAAAAGGCGTGCTGCTTTATTCTCAAAAGCTGTGACAAAGCCAGCAAAAGGAGGCACTGCGGCTGACTAACCCAGTCTCCTGGAGACGCATCTGACTCACCAGCTCTCCCAAAGAGCCCCAGCCACTAACCATATTTGACCACTTGGAAATAGTCCTCCTTCATATCACTCAAGAGTCCTTGGGCTGGTAGAGACTTTCTATTTAGTGGTGGCGATTCTGTGTTTATACATCAGGTGACTTGTTCATACCTACTACTGGACTTAAAAAGCACTTCTAAATAAACTCCCTGCTTATATCTTAAGTGTCCTCATTAATGCAAGCAGCTCATATGCCTTCAGGAACTTCTCATATATAACTGTGAAGGTACCCAAGTGTCGAACCCGTTATGGTATGGCATCTATAAGCTACTTTCTCCCTGCCATATGGAACAAGCTTCAAGCTACCTTGAAACTATGCACTCTAATACCATTCAGAGCATTCCTTAGGCTGGTCAGTGAACTCGCCAACGACGAGTCATGTCATTGTATTTAGCCAGCCGTACTACTACTACCTCTTCCTCTGCCCTGCTGGTCCCAATTAGGCACTTATCCATTGCCCTTTTACCTCTCCTCTTCCCTACGGATCCTACATGGCATTTTCCCTTCGTCTTCCATTCCCCCCCCCTACAGATATTAGTGATCCCATCATGTATCAAATGTGTATTTTACTGTTATTTTTTTTCTTAGTCGTTTAACCAGGAGTAGCACGCGAAGCTGAAAAGTTTTTCACAGGTGCGACCTGGGAGCACAGGGAAGTTAAGTGACTTGCTCAGGGTCACACAGTATGCAAGTGGGGGCTGTGGGGTTCAAACCCAGGTCTCCATATTTGCAGCTCAGAGCCTTAAACCACTGTGCTATACTGCCTCATGATGCCTTAATAGTGCATCATGTTAAACCAACCTAGATTAATGTAGTATTCTTTTGTACAAAGATGTATTGTTGTATTGCATTCTGTCTAATGTGTTGCTTTGTATCACTGCTGTATTTGCTGTAAGGCAAATGTGATTTTAATGAATCTCTGTGTCTAATAAGTATATTGTATAAGGGACCTCCTTGCAAATGAGCGTGCTCAATGGAATCTATCCCTTCATAATAAGCTGAACTGAACTGTTTCCTGGCCTGTTTTTATTACTTTTTTCCACCCCCTCAGCAGAGATACTTGCAGCCAGTGCTGGAAAATGACATTTAACAAAAAAAAAGTGATTAGCACAGGAGCTTGTTCCTGACACACACTCACCACTCCAATAATCTGCATAGAGAGGGGATAACATTCTTGTTAATGCTTCTCTAGTCCCAGAACTCTACAGGAAGCTATTTACACCAAGAGAAAAGAGTCACATCACTGCTGTGCCAACAAGGCCAGTGGATTCCCACAAAAAGAGGTGAGTGTCCCTTTAAATCTGCTAGCCAGCAGCTTCTTTCTCCTGCCTCTCTCCAAGGGGTGTCTTTTACTGTCCCTCTTTTGCCAGCCAACAAATTCTGTTAATCCCCAGAATTCAGTATCTGCGGCCCAGAAAGTAGCACACTCTCCTCTGGGGCTGGAAGATCAGAACATCTTGGGTTATAGCCCTCAGTGGGTACTTGGGTTAATACCCATAACTGACACTGCAGTGCAGTACTGATGAGGTGCCGTCCTTCAGATGAGATGTTAAACTGAGGTCCCTTCCGCCCATCTCTGGTTACTGTCCAGATGGAAGTAAACAAAATCCCATGGTATTTATCAAAGAAGAGTAGGGAAAGTTTATTTAAAAATCCAAGAGGCAGAGAAACTTAGAGGAACAATTGTGCTATTTTTTAAAAATGTCTCTAAGCCCCCCACTGGTGCCCTACACCCTCTGGACTTTCACAGTCCATATCTTTCCATTTTCTGAGCTTTAGAAAAGGAAGGGATCATAATTTGTGGCTTGGAGGAGCCACCAGATCCTTCCTTCCTGTTCTTCTCACTGACACCTCCACCCTTTGTCACCCCATGCTTCAGCGTTTTGTGACAAAGTTGTTTTTAGAGCATAGATCGTGCTACATCGAAATAAATGGGGATGAGTTTTAAAATTCTTTTTGCCGTGTTTTAGAAGTCCACTGGGATCAATTCAAAGCCACTTCCCAACTAACCAGAGTGAGTGGTGGCTTTGAAGTGTCCCCAGTGGACTTCAGAAAACTCAAGAAGAATTTTAAAACTCACCCCATTTATTTCAATCGTAGCGCACTTCACGCTTACAAACAACTTTGTTACAAAACGTTGGCGTGTAGAGGTGGCATGCCATGGGGCAGAGCTGTCAGCAAGAAGAACCAGGAAGGGGAAGAGATCTGGTGACTGGCTTCTTTAAGCCAAGAATTATGATTCTGTCCCCTTCCTTTTCTAAAGCTCAGAAGACTAAAATATATGAATTGTTTAAGTCCAGAGGTGGTAAGGCACCAACGGGGGGCTTGATGGAAGCACCCAAAATGATGCTGTTTAATGCATATGTACATACACAAAGTACAAGCGAATATCAAAAGAAAAATCTAAAATCAGTGCATAAAAAAAAATACAAAACAAAGAAGTACAGGTTATGTAGTCAAATTAAACTGGGATAAAGGAAGAAAAACTGATAACAAAAGCAGAGATCTCTTCTGAGCATAAGAAAAACATTAGATATACAATTTCTACATTATTCACATTAGAAACAACCCAGTTAGCAAGCCAACCAAATTATGCCAGGCCATTCCAAACCATGATGTAATATGGGATCTGAATTTGTAAATCTTGTAAATTGTATGGTATGCCATCCACAGAATGTCTAAGGGAGAGTACAGTTTTTGCTGAACCGTAAGGCTATATTTGCCCTGACATAACTAGTATTTCAGGATGGAAAATACAATACGTATTGTGCAGCTGTAAAAACAAAATTACATTTTTTACCAACTGTTCCCAGGACCATTTCTCCAGGTAACCTAAGCCCATTCATATACTATAAGGGACCAAAACTGTACCAAAAAAGGGCATTCAAGGAGGAAATGCATTTGCGTTTCAAGAATATCAACCTGCGTCCTGTGGGCAATACCTTTCCCCTCACTGGCTTTGTGTTTGAAGGAGTTGCGCACTCCTAACCTACCATGCACACAAAGTCAATGAACATCCCACATATAGTTGGGAATTCATGTCAGTCAATAAGTCTTTAACATCTTGCTTCAAAATATTTGGGGCACAAAGGAAAGTCGAGTGAGGGAGAACTTGTTGCTGACAGTGGAAGCACAGAGCAATTTTCCATGTTGGCAAATAACAGACCTGCCACTTGCCACTGATGTTGTTTGATCAATATCATCTTATCATGTCGCGGTAGCTGGGGAGAGACTTTGGTTCCTTTTGTTTACCAGCTTTCTATGCTGTCACATATGGAGTCAACCAATCAAGAGGTAAAGGAGAGCAAACTTTATGCGCCCCGAAAATAGTGTAACCCAAATTAGCTTTCAGGAAAATGATCACAATGAGGATTAATGGGTTAAATCATCCGAGACCCTTTTCAGAAACTTCCAGATAAGTAATTTTATGTATGACCGAATTAAGACAGCTTCCTAAACCTTCTGAAAAATATACTCTAAAGCAGAGCTTCAACTTCCATTGGGGGACAGAGCTGAGAAAGTGCACTGCCTTCCAAGGATTAATCTTTCTATGTGCCCTGTCCAAATAAGCATCCCAGTTTGTTATGGCAGTATCAGTTGGCCCAAACTGGACATCAATACAGGGACCGCGTCAGTGGAAATAGGTATACCACATAAACTACTGCATGCTCTTTTCACGGGTCATTTCCAATGTACACACCTTTGCTTTTTAGTATATTAATCTTTGCACCAGAGACCAAAGAATATTCATGTAAGGTCTGCAGAGCCCCATCCCCCTCTTGTATGGAGTCTAAGAATAGGGAGATGTCCACATAAGCTGCAGTATTAACAGTAACTCCCTTACCAATGCTAATTCCCCCTATACCTCCATCAGCCTGAATTAATTTCAAGACAGGTTCAATAACAAAGGTTTATAATAGTGCTCCTGGACTTAGCAGATAGCCCTGCTTAACACCCTCACGGAGATGTTCACGGGCTTCCTCACCCAGCCATTAACATAGGGAAGTACAGCAGCCTCTGTGTACAAAAGTTTAACCCATTCAATATACTGTATATGCTAGGTATGCCATATTTACTAAGAAATAAAAACAGAAATCGTGAATAACATGGTCAGACACTTTTTCCTGATCTAAAGTTAGGAAAATATCAGAAAACTGATTAGTGTGACCCCTGTACATAGTTTGGCCCCTATACAGCATTTCTCTGATCAAAAGAGATCATCTTGTATTAGAAAATGGCAACATAGAATCTGTGCCCTGATTGGCTAACAGTGCCAATCATCCTGAGTCAGAAGGAGGCAAATAGAGAATTGGAAATAACGAGTACTGGTCTCTGTTGCCTCTATGAGTTCTAAATATCACTGTGCCAGTGGAATTTTTATTTTTTAAATCCGTCATGTTTTTATCCGTAAACGACAGACAGCCCCCCCAGCCTGTAAACAATCCTCGGTCGGATTTCTAAAAAAAAAACCCAACAAATTTACTTGCTTTTTGCAGGCTTACTTTTCTTTTCAACCCTACTCTATCGATGTCCCTGATGCAAAAAAGGTATGGCCCTTCCATCCGTACTCAGCTGCTTCACAGTGTAGCTGCCTGACCCCCACCACCACGCCACTTCTTGTCCCGATTCCCTCATGTATTCTCTTTTTAAATGGCAGCTCAGCAGTACAAACGAAACACTGACCCAACATGACTCCGCTGCCTGATGACTTAACTGTGGCAAACTGCCACCACATTCCATGTTACTGAGTAACCCAACCCCCTTACAGCTCATCACTGCTCTCCTTGAAGTTTTCATTAAAAAAAAACACACTTTTACTCAGGATGGGCTGTTTCATAGCACCATTAGTCCTCATGTCAGCTCAGCCACTGTTCTGCATGAGGCACTGACTATGCCCGTGGTCTCCCATAAGTCTTGCACAACCATTAGTTCTGTCATGCCCCATTGCACCAGCTAGCCGCCTGCTGTCAAGCTTGCAGATTTAAAAGAAATAAAAAAAAAACTAAACTAACACTGCTATTGTGCATCCAGAAACTGTTCTTCTGCTAGTGTGTGTGTGTGTGTGTCTGTCTGTCTGTCTGTCTGTCTGTCTGTCTGGGAAGGGGTAACCATGACAACCAGGTCCAAGGCACAACTATGGATGCTCATCTAGGACAAAACTCACTAGTTCATAAAAAAAACAAAACAAAAAAAACAGTCTAATAAAGGTGGAGATACTATTTTATAACAAAAAATGTTTTATGCTATGCTGGACCCACGGGCATAGCGGTAGTGCTGCCGCTTGTGACGCCAGCGACCTGGGTTCGGTAGCGAGCTTGGGTTGCTGGAGGGCTGGCCAGGGGAGAAGGATTAAGTGCCCGTAGGGCTGCTGTCCTTCTCCAGGGTGGGAGGGCTGCAGTTCCCACTGCTATACCATCACCTGGGTGACCACGTGTAGAGGTGCAGTCAGGGGACGCAATAACGCAGGGAGGGGCGGACATCAGCTGAGGGCCTGGAGCCAAGGCACGTCTCTGCATGCCTTTGTCTTCTTGGCCCTCCTCGAGCGCTGGTGTTTGCAGGGGGGCGAGACAAGAAAAATGAGAAAAGCCCCACGCCTGCGCCTGGAGATGGGCCCCTAGTGACCAGGAGATTCAGGGGAGAAGCTCTAGAGCAACCTCTCCAGTCAAGGTAAGGGGGGAATGGGGAGTCCCCTTCTACCTCACCCATGGAGTAAGCCGGGCGCTTCAGGGTTATGGGATTGGCTGCATGGGGTAGATGTCCTCTGTCCTCTGGCACAGCCTGAGCAGACGCATTGGGGACCCTGAGGAAAGGTGCAGTCGTGATGTCAGTGGGGGCATAATGTTGAAAAACAAAAATATATATAATTTATTTTATACTAATTTTTAAAATTACATTTTTTTGTTAAACTATTTTTTTTACAGTGCCCATTTTCTAAGCACAATAATACCCTCCAGGGTGGGCAGTATTGGGGAATACTGGACCTTCCAGGGGCTATAAGGCCCTCCGCCTGCTGCATCAGGCCTCATTATGCCCCTGGGCAGTCCAGTATGCCCCAGTACCGCCCAGCTTTATTTTTTTTTTAACTGTTTAATTAGGAGTGGCACACTAAGCTGAAAGCTTGTTTACAGGTGCGACCTGGGAGCACACGGAAGTTAAGTGACTTGTTCAGGGTCACACAGTATGCAAGTGAGGGCTGTGGGATTGAAACCCACGTCTCCAGATTTGCAGCTCAGAGCCTTAAACCACTGCACTATATATTGCTTACTGTGTCTGTGGGGGACACCACATGTTTGAAATGGAGAGAGCACTTCAGATGCTATGGGTAGCAGTCTAGCATGCAGACTCTTTGACATTTTAATGTAAATATTTTAGAGGCACAACAGCCCCAGTTACATAAATCTGTCCTGTCCCCTTTTGTAAAATATAAATCAAGAAGCCGTGAAGAAACTAGCAGACACTGTATGAGCTCCCATCATTTCATTACATAAAAGAACTAAATCAGGTCCCAGGACATAACTAAATATTTTAAAGAACTTACTGGTTATATCTTCTGACCTAGGGGCATTATTACCATTTAGTTTCTTAATGACTGCCAAGACTTCAGCCAGCATAATGGGTGCACACAAAGTACTTACTGAAAAATCAGGTACAGTTTTCTCTCCTTCATCCGTCCCACCCCTTAATCCACCACCCTTGCTTAACAACAGTGAGAGCTCCTGTCCTGTGTTTCAAAAAAATTCTGTCTCCCTCTTTAACAATCATCCTCTTTTATCCGCCACAACTTAGGATGTATAGAGATTGGCAGATAAAAGAGGGAGCACTGTATTTTAGGGATCTCTAAATTGTCAAAAAAATGCCTGATTTCTCTGTTGGTAACAAAACAGCTAAAAGTAGATGCAGCCCACTTTTCCACAGCATGCAAGATGTCCAAACAGTCATCACTCACTTCTCCCTGAGTGTTTCTAACAGATTGCATAGTTATTTTTATACCTATCTTCACAATCCTTGAAAGGATCCAAAAACTAACCCCAACCCCGAGTTCCTGCCTACCATCATTAGCGGATCCGCCCCGCATCATCAGGTGATGCAATGTCAGCTCGACTATAAAAGGGGACGGTCCTGCGCCTGCCCTCTAGTTCTTTCCTGCTGTCACGCCAGTTCGCCCGACAGACATAGTAGAACAGCAATCAGTCGCCCGCTTTAATTCGACGTTACAATTTTTTTATGCTGTTAATTTTTTCTCATCACCAGCGGTGTATGTCATCTCATTAAAGAAAAAGTGCACCAAGTGCGGCGCCCAAATCCCGCACGGGACGACCCACTCATTGCTCTCTGCCTGGAGCCCAAGCACAACTCGGCCGAGTATGCTATTTGTCAGGCTTTAACCAGGCCACCTGACCTCGCAGCAGACCCCGAGGTCTAATCTTCTTACTCAGCTGCTAGCTTGGGACAGAAAAGGAGCTTGGGAGAGGTAGTTGTCGCCCGGACCAGAAAAGAAGAAGGAGGACAAGGAGAAGTGCCGGGAGAGAAGCCTGTCTCCTCGTGGTGAAACCAATCTTCTTTCGGTCGACAACCAGAGTGCGTCCTCCTCCTCTAAAACTGTGAGTACCACTCTTCCTGGGCCTTCGATTGCTCCAGTGGGTTGGATGCCCTCTCCATCTCCTGCCGAGGTGAGCAGGCAGCCAGAGGTCGCCTCTTTGGAGGTCCTTGTGCATTCTCCCACTAGCAGCACCGCCGATAAGCCGCCCCTGATTCTGTCGCTGGGTGCCCGGCCCTGACCGATCAGCCTCACCACAGTTTTCCTACCGCTGCCAGCCTGGTCGCAACTGATAAGTCGATCAGTGGTACTCCCGTTGACCGCTCAGCCGCTTCTACTCTCCCATCGGGCTCCCTTGTCCCCGACTCTGGGACAAGTGTGCTCGTGGAGGAACCCTCATCCGTGCCGGTTTCCACCCCAAGGGGATTCACCACCCATTCCCGACCTTTCTCTTCCATCGGGAACGCCTCTAGACCTGTCATTGGGTTCTCTCCTGGAGCTCCAACCTCCGCCGGGCTTTATCCCGCTGCCAGATCCCCTCCTTCCCCGGGACCCGTCACTGAATCTAGAACTTACAGGCATGGACCTTCCTCCTCCTCCTTCGGAACCCTCCGGCCCTTTGCCTGATCCTTTGCTGCTGCCTAGCGGCCCTTCGGCACCCCCCTCCCCGGCTGGGCCTTGAGCTCCTCCTGCTGGCCCCTCTGGCAGTTTCCCCAGGGCCTGAACCCCACTTTCTGCCGCCGGACCCATCTCTTCTGACGCCAGGCCTTGTGCCACTGACACTGGGTTACCTGCATACTCCGGGTTACCCACCGACGCCGGGCTACCCGACACCAGGCTATCCACCATCCAGATACCCAATGCCTGGATACCCTTTGCAGGGGTTCTCGGGTTACCAGTACCCATACTGGCATCCCTCCAGCTACCCATCGTATTCTGGGTATCCTGGGTTTCAGCCTCCTCCGCCACTTCCTCCGCCGACTGACCATGATGCTGTCCTGGCATGGTGGCAGGACGCAACTCCTGATTGGGCTAAAATGGTCCCAGCCTCAAGGGAGGCACCCCCTTCCAGGGGCCCCATCCCCCAGTCCAGTGCCCTCCAGCCGTGCCTCGGGCTCACTCCCAGTAGGTGATATTGGAGTAGACCCTTCTCTGCTCTGCAGACCAGAATCCTCCGAGTCAGACAAGGAATCAGATGGTGATGAGTCAGGACCCTATTCTCCTGAGCCTCAACCTAAAGAGTCCCCTAAATTTCCCCCAGAGGACCCTTCTTTTGGGGAGCTCTTACGGACTATTCAAAAGGCTTCAGGCTGGTCATCTAAAGAACTAGATCCTCAGTGTAAAAGACTAGCTGAGCATCTAGACCTTCCCAATGTGAACCCTTTACCTATTTCCCCAAGGAATGGGTCCACATGAGGATCTTGCATCCACTATATGGCGGCAGCCATCTTCTATCCTTGCAGTCTCAAGAAAAGCAGATAGAACCTACTCTCTCACGGAAGGGATCTCCCACCTCACTTCACAAGCTAAAGCTGACTCCATGGTCATCACAGCTGCCCATGACCACTCAGCCCAACTGAAACATCTCAGCTCCTCTCCTCCAGACAAGGACTCAAAATAACTTGACCAATATGGCAGAAAGATTTGCGCCTCGACCACCTGTGCTATTCGGACACTTAATTACGTCGCGCACATGGCGGCATTCCAGAAGTCCTCTCTTTCGAAACTGGAGAAGGATCTTCAGGATGTCCCTGATGATCAGCTCAGGGCCAAGTTACTAGAGAAAGTAAGGATGAATAAGTCATCCTGCCAGCGCGCACTTCGAGCCACATATGATTCAGTGGACTCTGTGGCTTGGGCTGCGGCCTCGGAGATCTGCCTTAGACCTTTAGCCTGGCTGCGCCTGGCAGGTCTGGCACAGGACATACAGTCCACTCTTTTGGATGTGCCTTTCAGGGGTCCTGTTCTCTTTGGTGGTGATGCGAAAGATATCATTACCGGGCTGCAGGAGAGTGGTAAGTCCTTAAGAGACGTATGCTTCATGTACTGGTCAGGTCAGAAGAAGCAGCCTTTTCATTGCAAAAGAATCTGGAACAAAAATCAGAACCAGGGACAACGTCAAGCCAAACCTCATGCCGCTGGCTCAGGAGCACAACCTCCTCAGGCCAACTTTGCCAAGGCAGCCTCAGGAGCTAAGGCTCCCCTCCACATCCTGACTCGCCGTCCCTCCTCCTGCTCCCTCCGTCCCCCATCGAGGAACTGGTAGGAGGGAGGTTTGGCCTACACTTGGCAGGGTGGAAGGCTGTCACCGCAGACGTATGGGTGTTATAGCCCATACATAGAGGTCACTCTGTCAAGTTCCTGGAGATTCCTCCAGCAAATCCTCTGAGAAGGTGTTACTACCTTTCGGGTCAGATCCCCATCGTACATCAAGCTGCCATAGAACCCGTTCCTCCAGATCAAATAGGAAGGGGATTGTACTCCCACTTCTTCCTAGTTCTCAGAAAGCCGGGGGACCAGAGACTGATCCTAGACCTCGGCATGCTAAACCACTTTGAAGTACAAGCGGTTTCGCATGCTGACTCTCCAGGGACTCCTGCCTCTGCTCCTATCAAACACTTGGCTGTGCTCTCTGGATATGCAGGATGCCTACCTTCATACTCCTATCCTTCCAGCCCACCACCACTTTCTCCGGTTCTCCTTTCTGGATAACCATTTCCAATTCATGGCACTCCCATTTGGCTTGTCTTCAGCCCCCTGAGTTTTCACCAAGTGCCTAGCAGTGGTAGCAGCATTCCTCCACTGCAGGGACATAGACGTGTTCCCATACCTGGACGATTGGCTGTTTTCAGCCCCATCCCCGGACAGCCTGAAAGAGTCTCTCTCCTTCACACTGGATGTGTTTTCCCACCTGGGAATTTCGGCCAACCTACCCAAATCCCAGGTAGTCCCCTCCCAACACCTCCAATTTATTGGAGCAGTGCTGGATACAGTCCAGAGCAAAGCTTTCCTACTACTAGACTGAGTGGAGACCCTGGTCTCACAGCTCACCTTGGTGGCCAAGTCTCGGTGGACCCCAGCTCACTCCATGCTTAGTCTCTCGGATCTTATGACTGCTTCCATTCTAACTTTCCCCCTGGCCAAGCTTCACATGAGGGTCACTCAGCGGTCTCTTTGGGTCCAGTGGGATCAATGGTTGGACGACATAGACCAGTTGGTCATGATCTCCAACAGCCTATAGAAAGATCTCCTCTGGTTGCAGGATCTCACCAATTTGTTGGTGGGGGTCCTCTTCGACTTCCAGGCTCTTTCCCAAACCCTTACTTCTGATGCTTCCAATACGGGTTTTGGAGCTCATCTGGGGGATCACAAAACACAGGTTCTTGGACTCCAGCAGAGGAGAATCTTCACATTAACATCCTGGAGATCAGAGCAGTGCTGTATGCTCTCCAGGCCTTCCATTCGTTCCTTCATCTGGGAACACTTCTCATCGAGACAGACAACGTGGCCACTGTCTGGTATCTGAACAAACGGGGAGGTACCCGATCGTAGCCACTTTGCAGAGAAGCAATGAGGGTATGGTATTGGGCGATTCAGCATGGCCTGACCTTGACAGCTGTCCACGTGCCAGGAGTTCACAATACCCTAGCGGACAGTCTCAGCCAGTCAGTAGCCAGGGCTCATGAGTGGGAACTAAAGCAGGAAGTTGTAGAAGACTTGTTCCTTGTATGGGGACAACCAGACCTAGATCTGTTCACCTCCCTATCCAACACAAAACTACCCAGCTTTTGCTCGTTCGTTCCCAGGCATGGTGCTTTTTGGCAAAACGCACTGTCTCTTTCTTGGACAGGGAGGTTTCTGTATGTGTTTCCTCCCTTTCCTCTCATTCAGAAGGTTCTTTTGAAACTTTTGGCAGAGGGGGCTCGTGTGATCCTGATAGCTCCTCTATGGCCCCGGCAGATTTGGTTCCCACTGTTGCAACAACTAGTTCTAGAACCACCGGTTCCTGTGCCACTTTCTCACAACCTTCTGTCATAGGAGCAGGGCACCCTGGTACATCAGAGTCTCAAATCTCATCATCTCCATGTGTTGCACCTGTGGACATAGTGATTTCTCGCTATGGAGTGTCCTCCCAGGTTGCTCAGGTCTTGGTGGAGGCCAGAAAACTTGCTACCAAATCCACTAATGCCATGAAGTGAAAGAGATTTTCTATTTGGGCCACAGCCAAGTGCTTGGACCCCTTTTCTTGCTCAGCCTCCCAGGTGTTAGAGTACCTCTTACATCTTTCAGAGTTGGGCCTTAGTTACTCCTCTCTTAAGGTCCATCTCTCTGCGGTGTCAGCCTGCCTCCATCCGGTGGAATGAAAAACTCTAGCACAGCTAGAGGTTTCCAAGACTTTCTTGAAGGGGATCCTTCATCTCAAACCTCCAGTCCAGAACCCATGTCCTCCTTGGGATCTTAATTTTATGTTGGAAAAACTTACTTTGCCCCCTTTTGAACCGGCAGCAAGTTGTGAAAAGCATTTCCTGGCTTGGAAGATGCTGTTTTTGGTTGCAGTTACTTCCGCTCGAAGGGTCTCAGAGCTTCAGGCCTTTGTTTGCAGAGAGCGTTATTTGATTTTTCACAAGGACTGGGTGGTCCTGCGGACTAATCCTTCTTTTCTTCCGAAGGTTGTTTCAGAGATGACTCTCAATCACAGTGTTGAACTGCCAGTCTATTTTCCTCAGCATTCCAACGGGGGGAATATTTTTTGCACACCGTCGTAGTGCACAACTGATCATACCATGTATGTCAGAAAATTGGTGCCATAATAGAAGTTCTGTGTGGTGTGAGGAACTCTTTTGTCTACCTCACCACAGTTGAAATCCTCACCTAATATGACCATCCTAATAGTATATAAAAAGGATGCACTTTAAAAAAAAAAGAGATTCTAGAGGCTTTGATCTGTGGTGCATAAATACATATAAATCTGAAAGACAGAGTTATAATCTTCATCTCTCAGTAAATCCCTGCTAGGGGACACATCCACCACTTTAGAAACAGAAAGGTCAAACTGCTACCCCATCATGTGTGTCAGTATCTAAGGACCAGAATGAAGAAATTGACACCCACTTTTTAATGGTTTGATCTCACATTGCATTTTTAGTCTTGTGTCCTGAAGGGAGAAGACATTCCCAGGCAAAGTGTTAAGCAAAGCTAAGGTAGTGGTACACTTTTTGAAAGATTTCAAACTGTTAACATTTAGTGAAACAGTGGATCTTACTTTGAGAGGGTTCCTGCAGTAGGTCATAACATATAGGACTGCATCCTCTGGTGTCAGGACTGCATGGCAAACTTTTGCTAGCAATGTCTGGTGGGGGACCGCCCACCCAACGTCACATGACTGATGTCAGCATGTCCCTATATAGTGAGAAATCCCCACGCCTGCCTTCTAGTTCTTTCCAGCCATCGACCTGTGCAAGGACCTCGTGGTGAACGTTGCTGCAGTCAATTGCCATTTTGTAGAAATATTTCTACTTACTTCTCGATTTAAAAGTTCATTTTTGTTATCTTTTATGTCTTCTTCACCTCTGACTCCAAACTCCAAGAAGAAGTGCGAGACTTGCAGCGCACGAATCCCTCACAAGGACAGCCACCGGCGCTGCCTCTTCTGCCTAAGCCCGGGTCATGATATCGTGGCCTGCCCTGATTGCAAGCCCTTCAACCATGCCACGCGCAAACACAGGCAAGCCCTGGAAGCCCATCTCCTGAAATCCAGAATGGCCTCTTTGAAAAAAAAAATGCAAAAGTTGAGAGAATCTGCTTCTTCCCCTTCTTCGGAGCTCAAGAGGAAAAAGAAAGAGAAAGAGAAGCAGAGGGAGAGTTTGGAGGACCAGGAGCGGGTCTCCTCCAGCAAGGTTGCCAGGCCCAAGACCGCAGTCTCCCTGATGAGTAAGGCTGTTCCCCCGCCGCCTTTCCTGGTGATTGTCCAGGCAGCTTCTAAGAATTCTCCAGGTACCTCTTCTACCCTTATGCCCATTAAAATTGGCTCCAAACCTGGCTCTTCAACTGATGAGTCACCCGCCGCCTTCTCTGGCAAGTGCCTGGTTCTTACCAGTAAGTTGGACTCTGGGTCCCTCGGAGCCTGCCCAGTAGTTGACAAGACAGATTCCTGCCAAGAGGGAACCTGCGTGATGCCTGCCGATGAGCCGGTTGGGGGACCATCCACCCAGCTCCTCCTTCAACTGGTAAGTCAGCTGCTGGGGGCACTGGTGACCGCCCAATCGAAACTCACCCATCGGGGGGCTAACGCCGACCCACCTAACGCCTGGTCGAGCTCGCTGACCTCTGATAGCCAGCCTTCCTCCCAGGTTCGCGCTGGACAGGAGCATTCCCCTCCACTCTCCCCGGTGGAACTTCCAGCCCCAGACATTACGACTGGAATGGAGGTGAGGGAGGGTCCCCTGGATGTGGCTTTACCTCTTTACCTCCCCCCCCCCGTTATTCCCTTGGATTCTCTCCCTGGGACCCTGATGTCAGAACCGGTTCTGATGCTAGCCCCTAAGAACCTTCCTCTTCTGATGGGCCTGTCTCTTGCCCGCCATCAGAGGTACCTTCATCAGGCACTGTGAACCTAATGCCCGGTGTTCCGCTGGATCCTTTTGGTAACCTGCCTTCTGAACCACCGTCAGTGCCCTTGCGACTGCCCCTGACACCTGCCAACCTGACGATGGCCCCCAGTGCCAGACCCTATGACATCAACTTTCCCAGCGCCAGATGATTTTCCAGGTCCTTCAAGGCCTCCTTTGGATCAAGGCCATCCACCAGGCTACCACCCTTATCCAGGCTTTCCGATGCCAGACTTTCCGCCGGCGAGCCCTACGATGGCTCCTTTCTCCTGTCGTTGAGGCACAGGTCAGGAAGCATATAAAAAACCAGGAGCAGTTGTAGAATTCACAAAAACTGTTTATTAGTACTAGCAGTAACATTCAAAAAATACAGTTGTTCAGAATAACTATTTACAAAGGCAGAACAAACGGAGAGCCATCTGAGTTTTCCTTCAATCTGTCTTTTTTTCCTTTTTCTCAAGCAGGTGCAGCTCAGCTCTCTTATAAGTCCTTGCAACCCCATTCTTAACAAGCATTCTGTTGTTGTTAGTATCAGGCATGTGCAGCTAGAACACAATGTTCCAGAAGTGAGGCCCCCTTTCCATAGCTCTTCTGCAAAGCCTTAAAAATTGAACTCCGGCAACCTCTTGAGTTTACAGTATCTTTTTGCAATCATTTCAAACTATAATTATATACATTTCAACAGTAACACTATATATTTTCTAAACAAAGGGATCCCAATATCAGTTACATTCCCACATAATGATTTGCATATATTTTTATATTGGCAGATATGCAAGGGAGGAAAAGACAGACAGCAAGGGAAGACTGAGAGGCAAAGAACTGCAAGACTGACAGGGTGATCAATTCCGAGGTCTCACAGGAAAATTTGGTTGCGCAACCAGACAGACAAGAGACAGAAAAGGAGAGAATAGAACAGATCCTTGCACTCAAACTCTTTCCATAACAACTGGGACAGGGTCCTATTCCACCCTGTCACATACACCCCACTTAAGAGGGAGCCTGTTTTATTAAACAGGTTTCCAAACATTTTATTAATTCTCTACTAATATTTGCTTCCAACTTTCAGAAATTAAGTACATGTGCATTGTCCATTTTTTTCATAACAGTACAGCAAATAGTAAAGTTCAAACCCATACATTTGTTTTTCAACCTTCAGAACCGTCAATTCCTGATCCGTATCTTGACAGAAAATCAGCATTGCTATTCTCTTTACCAGATCTGTGTATCACCATGAATTTAAATGGCTGTAGTGCCAGGTACCACCTTGTGATTCTGGAATTTTTATCTTTCATCTGGTTAAGCCAACAGAGAGGATTGTGATCTGTTGTAAGTACAAAGTCAGTTCCTAGCAAATAAAACTTAAGGGACTCCATGGCCCACTTTGCTGCTAAACATTCCTTTTCAATGGTGATGTATTTTTTCTCACTGTCATGCAACTTCCTACTTATGTACAGAACGTGATGTTCCTTCCCATCTATATTTTGACTCAGTACTGCACCTAGGCCTACCTCTGATGCATCTGTTTGTAACAAAAATGGTTTCTCAAGGTCTGGGCTTCTTAAAATGGAAGCTGAACATAATGCAGCCTTAATGGCTTGAAAAGCTTCATCACACTCTGGGGTCCATTTCACATTATTTGGATACCGTTTTTTCATGAGTTCAGTGAGGAGAGTAGCCAGTTCAGCAAAGCTGGGAACAAATCTCTGATAATAACCAGCCAGCCTTAAAAATGACCTGACATGCTTCTGTGTTTTAGGGACAGGGTTGTTAGCTACAGCTTCTATTTTAGAAATTTCTGGCTTAACTTCTCTATTTCCCAACACATAGCCCAAGTATCTGGTTTCCTGCATGCCCAATGCACATTTGGTAGGATTAATGGTCAGACCTGCATTTTTGATAGCTTAGATAACTGCTCGTAGGTGTTCCAGGAGGCTTTTCCAGTCTGGACTGTACACCACTTCATCATCCAGGTACACAGCACAATAACTAGTGTGAGGTGATAAAATTACATCCATGTACTGCTGGAATGTAGTTTGTGCACCATGTAAACCAAATGGCATGGTGGTGAACGGATAGTGGCAAATGCAGTTTGGTCTCTGGATTCTTTAGCTAAAGGTATTTGCCAGTAACCCTTGGTGAGATCGAGGGTACTGATATACTTTGCACTCCCCAGTCTGTCCACCAAATCATCTGTTCTGGGCATAGGATAACTGTCAAATTCTGACATTTGTTTGTTTTCTAAAATCAAGGCAGATTCTAACACCCCCTTCTTTTTTGTTTACAATTACCATTGGAGATGACCAAGCACTCCTTGACTCTTCTTTGATAGCCAGTTTTTTTCATTTTTTGTATTTCCTTAACCACGTCAGCTTTTAACTGCTCTAGTAATCTGTATGTCTTTTGCCTAACAGGACAAGCATTCCTTGTCACTGTTACATGCGTGACCCCTTTTGCTTGGTCTGGTACTGTGGTAAAGGTACCATTAAATGTCTTTAGCACGTTACGAATGTCTGCAGTTTGTTTGGGGGTTAAGGAAACATTCATCTCTTCAGCATCAGCAGTTAGTTTGTTCCAGTCTATCATAAGCTACATCAATATCTTTATCAGTTTCTGGTAAAACTAGCAAAGCAGCTTTTGGCATTTTTTCAACTCATTTCTTGAGGAGGTTAGCATGGTATATCTTAATCAGATTTTTCCTGTCTGGGGTCTCAATCTCATAGTTAATGGTGCCTGTACATCTAAGCACTTTATAAGGTCCTTGCCACTTCATTAACAGTTTATTTTCTGTTGTGGGTAACAGTAGCAAAACCTTTTGACCGGGCTTGAAAACTTTTTCTTTTACCCCATGGTCATAATATACCTTCTGCTGGTTTTGGGCCTCTTCCTGATTAGTATGGGCAATTTCAACATATCTTGCCAGCTTCTTTCTTAGGGCACACACATAAGACGTTATAGATTGTTTCTGAGTGGGGTTATCTTCCCGTGTTTCTTTTATCACATCCAGTGGCCCTCTTGGCTACCTACTGTGCAGCATTTCAAATGGTGAAAACCCTGTTGATGCCCGTGGCACTTCTCTGTAAGCAAAAAGTAAGTAAGGCAAGTATTGGTCCCAGTCTTTCCCTTCCCCTTTTACAAACCTTTTTAACATGTGTTTTAGGGTTTGGTTAAAACGCTCAACAAAACTGTCTGTCTGAGGGTAATGGGGAGGTTTTTATGGCAGTGATACCTAGTAGTCTGTACAGCTCCTTAAGTAATGCAGCACCAAAATTACTACCTCGTTCAGTAATAATTTCTTTAGGTATGCCCACAGTGCTGAAAATTTTTGCAAGCTCTGCTGCCACTTTTGAAGCTGTAATAGTATACATTGGAACTGCTTCTGCGTATCGAGTAGCATAGTCGCATACTACCAGGATAAATCTATTGCCCTTTTTACTTTTGTCTAAAGGACCAACCACATCCATTGCAATTCTCTCAAAAGGCATATCTGTCAAGGGTAGGGGCACCTTGTCTTTTCTAGTGACTGGGGCTACTTTCTGACACTCAGCACAGGAATCACACTAGGTAGCAACATCTTCATGAATTCCAGGCCAGTAAAATCTGTACAGCAATCTGGCAAGGGTGCGGCCCCTCCCTGAGTGACCAGCCATAGGACTATCATGTGCTATCTGTAGCAACTCTGTGCTATACTTCTGTGGTATAACCAATTGCTCTGTCTGTTCCTGTGTCTGAGATTTAGCCCAAACTCTGTGCAGTAACCCATTATATTTTTAAACATTTGGCCCATCCTGTTTTGGTTTCACCCCCAGCTGCTTAAAATAACCCTGGAGAGAAAGATCATTAGCTTGTTCTGAAAGAAAATCACAATCGGTTATCAGTTTAGTGTCAGCATTTTCATATTTTAACCCTTTATGTCCATCAATAATTTGCTGCGACAGTTTCGTCAGTCATCGTCTTTCTTTCCTAGATTTCCAGATCTTGGAGCTGTACCCAAAAAACTGTGAATCAAAATCACTGAAAGGAAAAGTGTCCCCACCATCTGAAATTTTCTTTGCCTGTGCTCTTGTTACTAGTGCTGCTGAAACATTGGGATTTACTCCCTCTTTGATTAGCTCAGTAAATCCTGGAAAGCAATTTCCAATAATCACAGGTATGGGTAACTTGGGTACTACCCCCACTTTTATTTAGTGTGACACACCCTTAATGGTCAGAGTCACTTGGGTGGTGGGATAGAATCGAGTGTTCCCATGGATGCAGATGACACCAGTAACTGGTCCTCTTGCACAGTGTTTTCCCAGTAGTTCAGCATGCACTGAGGTCTGTCTGCTTCCCGAATCAATGAGTCTAGAGTCTGCCCCCCATGAGGATCCACTACTAGCATTTGGCAGTTGCCTCATTACATTCCGGCCGTCCCGAAAAGGCAGACTGGATTTACCATACGCCGGAGGGCATTTCCTTTCTAGATTCACTTCCCGAAGACCCCTCCTTCACAGAACTTCTCCGCATCATCCAACAGGCTAATGGTTGGAATGCGGAAGAACAAAACCCCAAACGTAAATGTATAGCTGACCATCTAGAACTAGAAGCAGTATCTCCAATTCATATTCGTCCTTGGACTGCCCTCCCATGAGGCTCTCACCACTACCATTTAGCCATTGCCTCATTCCATTCTGGTTGTCCCAAAAAAGGCAGACTGGATTTACCATATGCCGGAGGGTGTTTCCTTTCTAGATTCCCAGCCCAAGGCAGATTCCATCATTATAGTTGCAACTCATGATTGTACTGCCAAGCCAAAACACACGAGTACCCTTCCCATAAGGAATCTAGACAGCTGGACCAGTTTGGGTGAAAACTCTATACCTCCTCCACTTGTGCTCTTCGCTGTCTCAACTACATAGCCTCTTTTCAGAAGGCCACATTGGCTGAACTGGAGGCTTGTCTTGAGTCTGTGGAGGACTCTGACCTTAAGGCAGAACTTACTAAGGACCTGCGTTTGTCTAAAATATCTTGCAGACATGCACTTAGAGCCACTTATGACTTAGTGAACGCAGTGGCTTGTTCCTCTGCCACGGCCGTATGCCTCCGATATCATGCTTGGCTGTGTATTTCTGAG
Organism: Neoceratodus forsteri; assembly: GCA_016271365.2. Taxonomy (NCBI): domain Eukaryota; kingdom Metazoa; phylum Chordata; order Ceratodontiformes; family Ceratodontidae; genus Neoceratodus; species Neoceratodus forsteri. Next base: position 760,329,622 of record CM057456.1, on the reverse strand, counting down.
CTTTCCCCAGACATACAGGCAGCCATCCAGGATGCCCCTTTTCGAGGATCAGTGCTCTTCAGAGGGGACACTAAGGACATCATTATGAGCCTTCAGGACAGTCGACAAGCCCTAAGATCTGTAAAATCCATGTACAAGGCGGGCTTCAAACCAAAGCAGCCCTTTTGGTGCCAGCAGAAGAGGCAAAGTAAGCAACCCTTCTCCAGGCGTCAGAACAAAAGGAGAGCTCCGGGGTCAGCCGTCACCTCCCCCACCTCCAAAACTCAGAGGGCAGTTGGGAGATCTCTCCCCTCCCGCTCCTCAGCTTCCTGGCTCATTAAAACCTCCCCCTCTTCCACCTCCCAGCAGCATAGAGCAAGTGTGAGGAAGGTTTGCCCTTCACCTAGAGGAATGGCAGGGCATCATGTCAGATTCATGGGTCTGGTAGCAAGAGGCCACACCATCTAGTTTCTGGAAAGACCTCCTTCTTGCCTCCAGGTTGATCCTGCTATTCCCTGAACCAGACATCTCTGGTCGAGGAAGAAATGTGGCCCTACTTCAAAAGTCAGCCATAGAGCCAGTCCCTTGGGCACGGGGGAGAAAGTGTTTTACTCCCATTTCTTCCTCGTTCCAAAAAAGCCGGGCAACCTCAGGCCCATCCTGGACCTCAGTCAGCTGAAGTTTTTCGTGGAATACAAAAAAATCCACATGCTGACAATACAGGATCTTCTGCCCCTGCTCCAGACAGACCATTGGCTCTGTGCACTGGACATGCAGGATGCCTACCTGCATATTCCAGTGTTCCCGCCCACCGCCGTTTCCTGTTTTTCCTTTTCCAGGGGGAGCACTTCCAATTCAGTGCCCTCCTCTTTGGTCTTTCCTCGGCACTCAGGGTCTTCACCAAGTGGCCAGCAGTGGTGGCAGCATCTCTTCGCCATCAGTGCATTGCAGTGTTCCCATATTTGGATGATTGGCTCTTGGCAGCTCCATCCAGGAGCAGCCTAGAGGAATCCCTGTCCTCCACCCTGGACCTTTTTACTCGACTGGGGATTGCTATCAGTTACCCCAAGTCGTTCCTGGTTTCCTCTCAATGCCTTCAATTCATTGGGGTGATATTGGACATGGTCTAGGGCAGGGCCTTATTGCCCTCGGACAGAGCGGATACTCTGCTGGAGCAAGTCAAGCTGGTAGTCTCCTCCAGACATATTACTGCCAGGGTGTTCTTGCGCCTTCAAGGCTTGATGGCAGCGACCATTTCTATGGTCCCCTTGGCCAGGTTGCATATGAGGGTCGCCCAGTGGACATTCAGATTCCAGTGGGATCAGCGTTTGGATGATCTAAATCATCTTATCTTTGTGTCCTGCACACTCAAGAAAGACCTCTTATGGTGGCAGGATCCTCAAAACCTGTCTCGGGGGTTGCCTTTCAGAACACCCCCTCCCTCATTGACCCTCACCACAGAAGCCTCGGAGTTGGATTTGGGGGGGGCCCATCTGAGGGATCATCAGACCCAAGGGATGTGGTCCCAGCTTGAAGCATCTCTCCATATAAACATCCTAGAGATGAGGGTGGTTCTTTACGCCCTTCAGGCCTTTCAGTATTTTCTGTCTGCGGGAACACTGCTAGTATAGGCCGACAAAATGTCAGTGGTCTGGTACATCAACAAGCAGAAAGGCACCCGGTCATCCCCCTTTTGCAGAGAGGCGATACGGGTGAGTTCTGGGCAGTCCAGCACAACCTGTTTTTCGTGGCTGTACAAGTCCCAGGCATCTGCAGTGTCCTGGTGGACAGCCTCAGTCAGTTCATCAGGATGTAGCAGAACTTCTGTTCCATCACTGGGGACGGCCAGAGGTAGATCTCTCTGCCTCCCCATCCAATGGAAAACGACTCAATTTTTGCTCACTTGTTCAAGGGCCTGGTGTTATTTGACAAGATGCATTATCTCTCTCTGCTTGACAGGGAGGTACTTGTACACTTTCCCTCCGTTTCCCATTCTACAGCATGTCCTACTGAAGCTTCAAGCAGAGGGGGTTCAGATGCTCCTGATAGCCCTCCTCTGACCCAGGCAGATTTGGTTTCCACTCCCACAACAGCTGGCTGTGGAACTCCCAGCACCCCTCCCTCTTCAGCACAATCTGTTGACGCAAGAACAGGGTAGACTAGTGCACCCAGGACTCAGGTCCCTACATCTTCATGCGTGGCTCCTTCAGACATAATTGTGTTACATTTTGGAGTCTCCTAGAGGGTCGCTCAAGTTCTAGTGGAAGCTAGAAAACCTTCCACTAGGTCTACCTATGCTATAAAATGGAAGTGCTTTTCCATTTGGGCAGCCGCTAAATGTTGGGACCCCTTTTCATGCTCGGTGCCCTGGGTGATGGAGAGTACCTTTCGTACCTGTCTGACTCTGGTCTAAGCTATTTCTCACTGATAGTCCACTTATCTGCTATTTCTGTCTATCATACATTGGTGGACGGGAAGACTGTTACACAACTGGAGGTCTCCAAAACCTTTTTGAAAGGAATCCTTCCTTCACTTGAAGCCCCATATCCACCACCCTACCCCACCTTGGGATTTGAGTTTTATTATAGAAAAGCTTACATCACCTCCTTTTGAACTGGCGGTAAGCTGTGAGATACGCTATCTGTCTTGGAAAGCACTCTTTTTAGTTGGCGGTTACTTTTGCTCGAAGGATTTGTGAGATTCAGGCCCTGATATGTAATGAGGCTTATTTCATTTTTTACAGAGACCGAGCGGTTCTGCGAACAAATCCTAAGTTTCTTCCCAAGGTGGTTTCTGAGTTCACCTTAAACCAGACCGTTGAGCTGCCGGTGTACTACCCTATTGATTTTAATGAGGGTGAGACTCTTCTACACATGTTGAATGTACATGGGATTTTGCATTACTATGTCCATAGGACCAAGGACATTCACAAATCAGATCAGTTGTTTGTTCGCTCAGTCCTACCCACTCCCTATTGTTTTCCCACCTCTGTTTTTACTACCTTATACTCTGTTTATCTAGGCCTTTGTTCTTTTGTTTCTCCTAATTTCTTGACTTCCTTGCATCTCTTGGGCATCTCCTGTCTATTCTACCCTTACAGCCAGCATCTGATTTCAGATGCTATCTGTGTGCCTTTGTCTTCCCTTTAGCTTGCTTTCATCTCCTACTGACCTGTTCCTGCTTAGCCCCCCTCCCCATTTCTTCTCATTTTTTTACTTTGCATCTTAGACTTTCATCTCTAGTCCCCTTTATCACCTTCCTACTTCACTTCCTGGTTTTTAATTGCTCCACAGTGGATATAAATACTGCTTATGTTGCTCAGTTTTGCTATTCACCTGAAGAAGGGACCTGTGAGGCCCCGAAAACTTGTGTATAAGTCCCTCTTTGTACAAGACACTTGTTGGTCCAATAAAAGGTATCAAATCTTACAGCATCTCCTGTTTTCCGAGGACCAATACGGCTGGAATCTTATTTTCCTTTCACCCCAAAACTCTGGGGTCGGCAGTTTCTAAGCAGTGCTTGTCTAAATGGTTGGCTAACCGCATCATCCATTTCTTCTTTTTTTTTTAACTTTATTTTTTATTTTTTTTCCATCAGTCATACGACCCATAAAAAGCACGATGGCAAAACAGACCATAAAATTTTATTAATTTGTACATAGGCCCACATTCAAGGATCATCATATGCATTCACCATATTAAGGTATATCATTGGAGGGTTAGCTTATACACATTCTAAACATATTCAAGATTTGCTGTTAACTAAGCCCATGAGTAGCGTGGCAGATGTCCATCATATAATGATTGTCCATCAATTTCAATGTAAAGAGCCGTATCCCAATTGTATGGGATTATTGGTGACCATGCATCCATCTTAATTTGAAAGAAAATTACAAGAAGGTCCTGCAGTTGAAATAGAAAAACTACAATAGCTAAATACCAAACTTTAGGTTCAAATCCAAGGCAACAGTGGGGAAAAAGAAAGGCAAGATTGAGGCAATAAGTTTAAACTACACAGATTCAATGATGGCTTTTCACAAAAGAAAGAAATTCTTGAGGCACTTTAGCCCCATCAGCATCTCATATCCCAGAGTGCCCATAATCAATACTGCAAATTAAAACATTATCCAGAAACGGAGTGTCCCACTTTTATGACTCTTGATTCAGACAGATTTATCAAATCTGCAAAGCGTCTTTTTAGATGAAGAGCAATCCAAAAGCAAGGGCAAATAGACTCTATTCAAGTGTCCCCTAGTTCTTCATTATCAGAGCATCCACCTTCAGCACATTTATCTCTCGCCTCAGACTTGCTCTTGTCAGCCTACCTACCCGCCTCGATTGGATCCGAAAAAATGTACACTTTGCCCTGATGAGTAATTTGGAGTCGAGCAGGGTATATGACTGTGTGAGGAACTCCTGCATCCCTCAGTGCTCTTCTTACCCCATCAAATCGCTTGCGGCGTTGCCTGGTGGCATAACTGATATCCAGGAAGATGTAAACCGGACATTCATCTTGGTGTAAGGGTCTGGCTCTGCAGGCATAACGGAGGATCCAATCCCAGGCTCCCACTCCTGAAGTCACCGCCATCAGTGTCCTGGGATCTTCAGCATTCTGTGGTCGGCCCCTGGGTGTTATACGGTAGACTTTCTGCACCTCCCAGTTGGTCTCTACATCTTCCGGGCTCAGTTTAGCAGTGAGCCAGTCCTGAATGAACATCACGGGATGGTCGCCCTCTATACCTTCCGGCAGTCCCTAACTGCATCCATTTCTGTTATCAGAAGTACAGTAAACCTCTTCGGGGGGAGGTTAGAGGTCACTCTACTAAGGGTATGCAGCTTTCCTCAAAAATGTTTCTGCAGCTGAGATTTGCACTGCAGCAACCTGGAGTTTAGTCCACACTTTCACGAAGCATTACAGTTTGTATATTGCCCCTAAGCATAGGGCCGGGTTTGGCCTAGCCATTCTGCAAGGTCTGCTGACTTAGACCTGCTCTAGTCTGTCTGCTGACCTTCCTCCTCCCTTGCTTCAGTGGGTCTCACTGAAGTGACTACTTGGGATTCAGTCCTTGTGGCCTATGACCTACTGCAAGACCCTCTCGAGTAAGACTAGGTACAGTTACGTAGAACACCGTAACAGTAGATCTTCGAGAGGGGTTCCTGCAATGGAGTCACACCCACCCTCCTCCTTCCCCCAGCTTTCTGCATGTTCTTAACAGGCTGTTCTAGATTGGGCTCCAGGATTTTCTTCCTTTCTCCTGTCGCATCCTCTTTGAATCTAAGGGAGGGCAACTGAAGAGAAGCGGTGTGGGGACCGCTTACTATGTAGGGTCATGCTGATTTCAGTCACGTGACATCAGGTGGGCAGTCCCCTGCCAGAGATTGCTAGCAAAAGTTTGCTGTGCGGTCCTGAAGCTAGACGGTGCAGTTCTATATGTTATGACCTACTGCAGGAATCTCTCTCGAAGATCTACTGTTGCGGTAAGTTCTTACGTAACTGTACTTTATGGTATTACCAAGACATGCGATGGAGGGGGATTAAGAAAAGCTGCTAGGCTGCCTTGGTAGAGGAACTTTGCTTTCAACTGTCTCAGCTATAGGGGACTTGGGAGCTGAGCCCACCACATCCGAGAAGCAGTCCTTAAGAGAGGAGTACACAGACGCCTCCGAGTCCTCCTCAGTGTCACCTCTTTTTCTGCATTATTGCAGGATACCAGATCTGTTCCTCGGGATGACTTGCCTTGTATGTTTTGGTTTCAGTTTTTTAGGATGTTCCATCTTAGGAGCTCCCACTATATCCATCTCCTCCTTGGCTGGGGGTGGAGGGGTGGAAGCATATTTGGAGTTTCCACCACAGACTCCTTCATTTCCTGAGACTGAGAATCCTGACAGTTAGAAGGCCGCATGTGGCCTTGCCCTATAAGCTCAACCTCTGAGGGTACAGGGTCAGTGGCCTTTAATTCTGTCTCTAAGGAAACGTGGTTTGGGGGCACAGGAGTCTGTACAAGATCTGTGTCCATGGGAGGGGGCATTGGGGGGGTGGCAGGGTTGGAGGCACATTGCCACCATCAGTCTCCTCCCTGTCAGTCAGGCTCCTGAGCATAATTTCTTTGTTTTGCAGCCTCTGCCTTAGCTGTGGACCTTTGAATTGATTTATATTGCTGACTCTTAGCGATAATACACTCCTAGTCAGTGGCGTCCTCTCTATTATGTGAGGCCCGGGGCACTGCTGAAAAGAATGCCCCTGTTCCTCACACAAGTTAAACCTAAGGGGATTATGACAGTGTGGCCCTACTTGTCCATATTCAAAGCAAATTGCATCTTGGGTGATCACAAACAGCACTGAGGTGTGTTCTTTCACCACGCTTACAACAGGACTTCAGCTGTCCTGGATAAAACATATGCCATGATCCTTCCCCAAATAAAAACTACTTTGCAGGTGCTGAACCCCAGCATTCGTATTTTGAACTTCACTTTCTGCAACCCAAGTCCATATTAACTCTGTGTCTAGAATGGGGGTGGGTTTATCCAAAATCTCACACTTTTGCCTGAGCCAGTAAGTAATATCATTAAAGCTAATGTAACCCTTAGGTGGCACTATCCCAAGGGCTACTACCCCTGCCTGCTTGGCTAGTAGCAGGTTAAGGGGCCTGAGTTCTGAAATGGGTGCCTCCACCTAAAGATCAGGGTTGGTAGTGGTCAAGCTAACCTGGGCACAGCCCTCTGGGACACTGTAACCCCCCCTCTTTCCCCTCTAGTGGCCTGAACACTGTACAATAATCACTTTCACAATACCCCTGGTACACCACACAAGTACCCACACTGTTTGCACTTACCACCAGGGTTGATTCCTCTGGCTCGACCCTGGGGACCCCCTGTAAAACAAGGTTATACACAGCAAATAGCAACAGTACAGTACTTTGAGCACAATCTGGAACCACAGTCAGATTACATGCAGAAAAAGTTATATCTGATTTATTCTGGGGACTTGAACAAGGGAGGGGCAAAATCAGGTGCCATTTATAAATCCTTCCCTCCTAAAACAATTGAGATAAGAATGGAAAGGCTGAAGAAAAAAGTGGACAGTGGTCCCTTGGGCTCTAACCAGCCACCAAAAACTGCGGGTGAAACCGCCTTATCTACTGTTACCGCCCCTGAGAAGGGTGTTTCTGGCACTTTAAAAAGGGGGAGTGGTCAGGCTGACTCTCCGGCCCCCTCCAAAAAATCTAAGAAAACTAAACACATAGAACCCCAGGCCTCTGTTCCACAAGGGGTCTCTACTGTGTCTCACAGCCTGCCTTCTGCAGAGGATATAGCTCAGGCTGTGAGGGTTCTGCAGGCTTTACAGGTGATTCTGCCTGCTCACCTACTCAACTTGCTCCTCCTAAGTCTCCTGCCCCAGCTCCTGCCCCTGAGTCACAGGAGCTGGAATATGATGACTATGGTGAGATGGATCCTGAATAGGATGAACCCTTTAGAGCCCGAAATCTCACCTGAGCAGGAGTTCGGTTCTCTCCCGCGACCTGAGGATTTTTCTTCTCACTTTTTTTGTGAGAAAGATAGTGGATGCTCTGGACTTAGCTACCACTGAAGTGGTCGATGATGAAGAGGAGGCCGAATACCTTGAGATGATGGGTATAACCCCCACAAAGAAGGTGTATTTACCAATCAACAAGTTCTTTAAAAAAGACTTGTTTAAAATTTTACAGACTCCTAACTGTATCCATCCTATAGATAGGAAATCAGACAAGAAATATCAACTGGACAGAGAGGGAGCAGAATTTTTATACTCTCACTTTGATCACCAAGGCATAGTTCAGCAGGCAGCCTGTGAAAAGGTGAGGGTTCCTCTCTCTTCCCATCCCCTTGAGAAGGAATCCAGGAAATTAGACAGCATGTCTAAGAAAGGGTACCTAGCTGCCTCCCTAGGTGTGAGGCAGGCTAATTATCAGGCATACGCAGCACAATATCAGAAGATACTGTGGCAGTCAGTACTGGCTATGTCAGAGAAGGCTCCCTCGCCCCTCTCTGACGACCTGGCAGAGACAGCTAGATTTGGTCTGGAGGCTGCTAAATATCAGTTCCAGATGGCAGCTGATGCTAATGATAATGCTGCCAGGTGCATGGCTCTGTCGGTGGACTTACGAAGACTGGCATGGCTTAGGGCCACTAATCTCACCCAGGATACCCAGACAAGGGCCATGGATTTTCCTGTGGAGAATAATTCCCTTTTTGGCAAACACACTGAGGAATACATGAAAAAGGTGGATGAATACAAGGCCACCTACAAGAGTAATTTCTCCAGGGACAGGCCTACCCTTCTTATAGGCCTTATGGAGGGGGCAGGGAAGAGTACCCTTATGGGAGGCCTTTTATCAGGGCCAAGCTGCTTTTCAGCAACAACCCTACCCACAGCAGACTGGATATTTTAGACCTAGGGGCAGGAGGGGTTCCAAAAGGGGCTCCCAATCTGCCCAGGCTCAGGCAACCCCAAAACAAACCCCCTGACCAGTTGGTCCAGGTTTCCTCCCCACTGCCAGTAGGGTCAGGCTAACTTACTTCCTCCAGAACTGGTTCTCCATCACCACAGACAAGTAGGTTCTGGAGGTGGTAAATCAGGGTTTGTCCCTATGTTTCAGATCCCTTCCCCCTCTGAAATCAAAAGTTTTCAAACCGGCTTCCCTTTTGGAGGGCAAGCTTCTGCAAAAGGAGGTGCAGAAATTGATCCACATGAAAGCAGTGGAGCATGTACCAGCACATCTCAGGGGAAGGGGTTTCTACTCCCGCTACTTCCTGACCAAAAAGAAAAATGTGGACTGGTGACCCATTCTGGATCTCAGATCTCTCAACAAATTCCTGGTAAAACCAAAATTCAAGATGGTCACTCTGCAGTCCATACTCCCAGTTATCCCGCAGGGAGACTGGTTAGCATCTCTGGATTTAAAAGATGCCTATTTTCACATCCCAATAAGGCAATCTCACAGAAAGTATCTCAGGTTCAGACTCCTTTCAGGACATTATCAGTTCACTTCCCTTCCCTTCGGTCTGACCTCAGCACCCAGGGTATTCACAAAGTGCCTAGCTGTAGTGGTGGCACACTTAAGGAAGTCTGGCATCCTAGTCTTCCCGTATCTGGACGACTGGCTGTTCATGGGAAAATCCCCACAACAGGTCTCAGAGCACCTGCAAACAGCAGTTCACCTCATACAGTCCTTGGGATTCCTGATAAATCAGGAGAAGTCTGTTCTTACCCCTGTTCAGCTGCTTCAGTTTATAGGATCAGAACTGGATACTACTCAGGGAAGGGCTTTATTCCCTCAAGACAGAGTATTTTCAACCTGGCTGCCTCTTTCAAGCTAAACCAGCCATGCCCAGCAAGACACTATCTGCAGATTCTGGGCTATATAGCTGCAGCAACAGGTACAATTGTGGGGCAAGATGCAGAATGAGAGACTTACAATCTTATCTCGGGTCCCATTGGTTGCAGAGAAGGGACAAGATGTCAAAGCTCATCCCTGTAACAGAGGTTGTTATTCAAGCCTTACAGTGGTGGAAAAATTCAGACAACTTAAGGCAAGGTGTCCCTTTCCAAAGGGAGAGCCCTTCTTTTGTTCTCACAACAGATGCTTCTCTACTGGGATGGGGCACCCACATGGGGGAACACACCATCCATGGGACTTGGTCCGAGGCAGAATCCCTTCTGCACATAAATCTCTTGAAGCTCCGAGCTGTGTTCCTAGCTCTAAAAGCTTTTGCCAATTTGGTACCAGGCAGTGTGGTACAGGTCAGAACAGACAATACCACAACAATCTATATAAACAAGCAAGGGGGCACAAGGCCTGACCCTCAATGCTCAGAGACCATGAAACTGTGGGATCTTGCATACTCTATAAAGGTAACTCTGCAAGCAGTCCATGTCCCAGGGAAGGACAACATTTTAGCAGATGCCCTCAGCAGAATCAGTCAGGGCCATCACGAGTGGTCATTGGACACACAGGTGGCCAATTCGGTATTCAGAAGGTGGGGTACCCTGGAGGTGGATCTCTTTGCCTCGCCAGAGAACCATAAACTACCACTGTTTTGTTGCAGACCCCCACTCAGGGGCACAGTCCCAGTGGATGCCATGGTACTGGATTGGTCAGGGAGAAGCCTATACACTTTCCCTCCCTTCCCTCTCATCCTCAGAGTCCTGATCAAGCTCAGGTCCCAGACGGCCTCAATGATACTCATCACCCCAGACTGGCCCAGACAACATTGGTATCCTCTCCTACTATCCATGCTGGTATCCAGACTAATACATCTTCCCCGGAGGCACAACCTGTTAACCTCCCACCAAGGGGAAATAGTATAGCCCAGACTCGGCTGTCTCTGTCTCAAAGCTTGGCTCATGAAGACATAGAATTTTCAAACCTAAACCTCTCCCAAGCAGTTTTACACATACTTAAGGGATATAGAAAGCCCTCCACTAAGAAAACCTATTCAGCCAAATGGAAAAGGTTTCTGTCTTGGTGCACCCTGCACAGTATCGAACCTGCCTCAGCAGGAATTCCAACCCTACTTGAGTACATGATCATGGCCTTAAGCATACTTCACTAAGGGTCCACTTAGCAGCTATCTCAGCTCATATTTCTGTGGGACGCCCCACTTCCATTGCATCTGACCCTATTTTTAAAAAGTTTTTGAAAGGTCTGTGTCTTACATATCCACCCATTAGGGAACCTGTCCCTGAGCGGGATTTAAACATTTGTACTGCTCAGCTTATGAGACCACCTTTTGAACCTTTGTCCTCAGCCCACCTACAGTATGTCACATGGAAAACTGTATTCTTAGTAGCTATTATTTCTGCTAGAAGGATAAGTGAGCTTCAGGCCCTATCTGTGGAAAAGGGCTATTTGTTTTTCCATAATGACAAAGTGGTACTCGGAACCAATAGAAAAGTTCTCCCTAAGGTGGTGTCAGATTTTCATTTGAACCAATCCATTACATTTCCAGTGTTTTTCACTGAACACTCTACTTCGGGTGAGCATAGACTTCACAGTCTGGATGTGAAGAGAGCTCTTAGTTACTACATATCTCATACTAAGGATCATAGGCAGGATAAACAACAGTTATTCCTTACCTATGGGGATGTGAAAAAAGGTACTTCAGCTACGAAGAGATCAATCTCTTGTTGGATAGTTAGCTGTATACAGTTCTGCTATCAAAAAAGCAGGCAAACAGGCCCCAGCATGACTTGGGGCCCATTCAACCAGGGGAACAGCTGCTTCTATAGCAGCTTCAAGGGATGTCCCCCTACTGGACATATGCAAAGTTGCCACATGGAGAACAGTACATACTTTCACTAAGCATTACAGCCTAGACATATTGTCCAGAGGTGATGCCAGATTTGGAACAGCAGTCCTGCAGAGCCTCTTTCTTAAGTAGGTTCTCTGCCCACCTCTAAAGGTACTGTTTTGAAGTCTGCATGCAATTATGAATATAGAAGAATACAATGGGTTAGAAGAAAAAATTACTCACCTTATTAATCTTATTTCTTCCAGTGTGTTTTTCTATATTAATAACTCTCCCTTCCTGCCTCCCCTGCCAGAACCAGAGCCTCAGCATGCCTACTGATGTTATCTTGGATTTTCTACAAGCATGTACACCCCATTGGGGTACACTTTACCTGGGTAGGATTCCTCCTCCTTCTTTGGTTACCTGAGTTTCCAGGGTAAAACTTAGGTTTCAGTTCTAGTGAAATAGTTACTAAGGTATGTATTTTGTTATGGGAGTTAATCCCTTTTAGGTATTTATAAATAGTTTTAGACAAGTACATTGTATTTCTGCCTTGTGGGCTATTTTCAAAATCTGAGACGTTGATGGAATATTGCAATAGATGAGGGCAGCAGTTTGAATGTGTGGCTCGAGCAATGATAGGTTCTATCATTTGCATATAGTTCAAGTTCAAGTTTATTGCAGGAAAACTCCATTGAGCAAGCTCATTCACAAGGAGGTCCTGTGACATAAACACTTAAAGTACAAACACAGATAGGTAATAACAGTATATACATGAAATACACGTTACATGATACAAGCTGGATATACATACAAGGGTACCACATAGGGTGACCGCAGGTGGTAAACATTGATATGAGACAGGGAAGCGACTTATAGGTCGCATACTGATAAATGAAACATGATGACTGGTGTGATTTGATTTAATCAAATCAAATCAAATATACAGTATTTTGGCAGCTAGAACAAACAACAGTCTACAACTGATATGGGAGGGAGGAGAGATTTGATAGAGTAGCAGTGAAGCGTAAGCAAAGATAAAGCCAGGAGTAGAAGGGGAAGGGAAAGCAGTTAATATGACAAATCAATTATACCTTACCAGTGGATAAATATGGCACACATGGGGAAGGAAGAGACTTAATGACAGTTACAGGTGTCTTTTATTTTGGCTGAACTTAGCGATTTGTAGAAGTTTATTGAAACTGTGCTAGTTAGTTTCAGTACAGTTTGTAATTGGTTCCAAATGGAGGAAGGGCATATATAGCATCGTTTACCAAAGGAAGTCCGTGTCCTTGGTATGTCAAGCATAATAAAGTCAGATTTTCTTAACGAGTATGCACTATGTGAGATGCTAATAAGGGAAGAGAGATAGCTTGGCAATTTCTGCAGGATCAGTTTAAGAGTCCATAGCCCAGCATGGAGCAGGTGTCCAGTAGTAAGGGATGTCCAACCAACAGCTGCATATAAGTCACAGTGGTGCGAACGGTAAGGGGAGTTGGTAATGAACCGTAACGCACGGTGATAAAGGATGTCCAGTTTACTTAGATTTGCAAGAGTGGTGGAGGAATAGATTACATCCATAGTCAGTAGGGGAGAAAAGTGGCCTACAAGCTTGTTTCGAGTTTCAAGAAAAGGGCCTATTTCTGTAGAAGAAACCTAACCTTGCTTTTAACCTTCTAGAGACATCTTCATGTGGTCACTGAAAGATAATTTATTGTCGATCCAGATACCTAGATATTTAAATTTGGTTACAACTTCCAGAGGCTCGTTTAGCGTGGTGACAATGAAGTCTTGGGCAAGAGTATTGGGGGGCCTGAGACAGCACTGCGGAGAATATCATCGACTTTAGTCTTCTTGGCATTGAGCAGAAGCTTTGCCTTTATTAAATTATGCTCAAGTTGTCGAAGTCCGCTGAAGCACTCCTTGACTTCAGATAACGATGAGCCAGAAGTATATAACACAGTATCATCTGCAAAAGTGCAGATTGGAAGTAGATATGTTAGCATCTAAGTCATTGATGTACAGAGATAACAAGATAGGCCTAAGATAGATCCTTGGGGACTCCTCTTGTAACTGGCAAGGCAGCAGAAAAAAGCCTTCCCCTTTACTTTTGGAATCTTCCAGTTAGGTAGCTAGAGAACCACTGGGTGGTATGGTATGTGGCACCCAACTTTGCAAGGCAATTGACTAATAGTTTGTGATCAACAGTATCAAAAGCTTTGCTGAGGTCCAAAAAGACTGCACCTTCTTAGCATCTATAGCAGAGATCCAATCATTGGTTACTTTTGCTAGTGCAGTGATTGTGCTATGATTAGCCCGAAGCCAGATTGAGCTGGTTAATGAGAGAAAGGTTTCAAGTGAGATTTTAACTGAATATGGATCAGTTTTTCGAGAACTTTAGAAAGGATAGGCAATATGGGGATAGGCCTATAGTTGTTTACATCGCATGGGTCATCAGATTTAAATAGAGGAGGATATGTGCTGATTTCAGCAGGGCGGCACAGCAGCAGATGTAATGGAAAGATTGAAGATGTGAGAATTGGGGCAGTGAGCTGGGCATAGCCTGACCTTGGAAAAGGGTTCCCAGCCACCGCCGTCCCCTGCGCTTTTTTGGTGTCTAAGTTAAGAAGAGAATCTTCTACTTCTTTATAAGTTATCTCTGCGCAGTTGGAAGGGACTGGGTGCAGGACTAGATGTGGCGGGAGGGGTATGCTGGCTCACCGCAGCACCAGCATAAGGTGACGAGTCAAAAGCTAATTCAGCTGTGGCAAAGTGGGAGTTAAGTTCCTCCAGGATTAAGGACTTGTTTTCCACAATCTTGCCACTTGCGACTATCTCTGTTGGGACAGAGGGGGCCATGGGCCGCCCTTCTATAGCTTTGATAGTCTTCCATATTTAATGAGGGTTACCTTTAGCTTGTTCGAGAGTAGAAATATAATAGTTAGCTTTAGCAGAGCGAAGTTTTTTCACACAGTTATTCCTGGCTCTTCTAAAGGCCTGCCAATCCAAAGATTCTTTGAATGTCTAGCTTTAGCCCAGAGCTTATCTCGAGCTATAAGGGCTGCCTTGAGATCCGAGGTGAACCAGGGATTGAATTGTTCCGCACCTTACTTTGATGAAAGGGCATGCTTATTTATTATTGTAGTGAGTTTGTCATTAAGGATGCAAGCTGCCTTGTTGACATATTTGGCTAGGTAAAGATCTTACCATCTGATCATGCTCAGGTCAGATAGGAAGTTTACTGCACTGAATTTGAAAGGATCTTTTGTTATAAAGATGGGTTGCGGCCGGGCCTTAATTTGAGATCTTATGCAAGCAACAATTCCATGATCGCTCATGTCGCTGTGAAACACTGCCAAATGAGATATTTTGTGTGGATGGGTGGTTAGTACCACATCTAGAATGGAACTGTTGGCAGTATTTAGAGTGTTGTTCCTAGTAGGTTCTCTGACTAATTGCCCAAGACCTAGCTCGTCACAAAGGGATTTGAGGCCATGTGATTTAGGTGACAGCCAGTCCATATTTAGATCTCCTAGAAATATTGTTTCAGTTTTTGCATCTACGAACATGGATTTCAAAAGATTAAGGACTTCATCACCACCAGACGGGGGTCTATAGCCACCTAGGATAGTGATACATTCTGAGGAGGGGAGATGAAGGCACAGCGAAATTAACTTAAATTCCTTGGCTAGAGATTTGCAACTAATATTGGTGACCAAGTACTTAGATTTGGCATAGATAACCACACCCCCGCCTCTAGACTCTCTATCTGCTCTAAATAAATTGTAGCCCTGCAGTGATATTTGTTGATCAGTGTTCGTCTTTTTTAACCACGACTCAGTAATTATGATAAGGTCTGGGTTAACGTGTGCAGCCCAGGCTTGCAGCTGTACAAGTTTTTTAGGCAGGCTTAAAATGTTGACCATCATCATTTTGAGACCTGTGGCCTCAGCAAAATCGATAGGCGAGGTAAGTTGTGGGGGGCAGGGTTGAGCTCCACATTTCCTGAGCAGAGAAAAAGCAGAAGTATAACTTTCTTTAAGGAGCTTATAAGAATGGAGACTGCTTTTTTATTTCTTTGTGGCAACCCATATCGTGCTGCGCAAGAGGCGGCGCCACTGTAATGACAGTTGATTGTGATCAATGTAAGTGCTTGGGTAGACATAGGTGAGGACAGTAGCAAAGGGGTGTAGGCTAACCGGGGGGAATAGGCTAAAAGGGGAGAGGAGAATGACAGAGTGTCTGCACGGTAGACTGTTATAACATTAGGTATTGATAAGGTACATTGGAGAACTGAATTGCATTGAGGTACTTCGAATTGCACTGTATTGCTGAAAACTCTGCACCTTAGGAGCAATAAAAACACAATAAGGAGAACCATGGTCCCAGATTGAGTGGTCTCGTGATTTGTATTAGTGCAATATTTTCTAGGCAAGAAATTTGCCCACCTAGGTACCCATTTAAAACCTAGATGAGAAAATACAGCAGAAAGGGGAAGAAGGAGATCAGGAGCAGCTTAGTCAGTGGCCATCCACCCTTCAGACTCAAGTCCCTTGTAGCAGAACCGGAAAGAAGTAGAATGATAATGCAGGCCATATTGCCCACGAAAGAATACGGTGATTTATGTAGAAGACCAAGAATCCTCTAGTGGCAGGTCTGTATAACCTGCAATGGAAAACAGCCACTTGGGGTAGTTAGACTTATCGGAGCCAAGGCAGAGCGCTTGGATTGGGGCGCTGCAGGAATAGCAGTCATACAGAAGAGGTGTAAGCAATTTAAAACAGTAGTAGAAATTACAATCCAGCTAATACAGTAGAAAAACTCCTAATAACACAGTAGAAATGTGCTTAGTTCTATGGAAAGTCTAACAAAGTGCCAGGTGTCTATAGCAGGGAAAACTCCTGCCAATCAGAGTGGGTTTGCTGGAAGCACCCGTGTTCCATTGGCTGCGCTGTCCAGTACCTTCCAAGGAGCTGCAGGCGGGTGTCCTGGTCTTGGTCGGTGGCTGGCTGGGTGCCGGCCGACCGTGGGTGAGCTGGAACAGCCCTGTTCAGGGACAAGCAGCTTCCAAGGAGCTGCAGGCGGGTGTCCTGGTCTTGGTCGGTGGCTGGCTGGGTGCCGGCCGACCGTGGGTGAGCTGGAACAGCCCTGTTCAGGGACAAGCAGCTTCCAAGGAGCTGCAGGCGGGTGTCCTGGTCTTGGTCGGTGGCTGGCTGGGTGCCGGCCGACCGTGGGGTGAGCTGGAACAGCCCTGTTCAGGGACAAGCAGCTTCCAAGGAGCTGCAGGTGGGTGTCCTGGTCTTGGTCGGTGGCTGGCTGGGTGCCGGCCGACCGTGGGTGAGCTGGAACAGCCCTGTTCAGGGACAAGCAGCTTCCAAGGAGCTGCAGGCGGTGGTGCCAGTTCCAGTTCTCTCTGGGCAGTTCTACTTAGGAGGCAGACTGCATATAGTTATGAGTATAGAAGAATATACTGAAAGAAATAAGATTACTAAGGTGAGTAATTTTTTCTTTCTGCACTGTGAAGGGATGCTTTCAACCCTACTGCTCAACGTCCCTCATTATAGCTCCCTTCTCACTTTGCATACTCCTCACTTAGTTTGCGTCATCTCTTCACTTTATGTGCGCAGTATTGTATTTTCTTACATTAAAAACCAATTCCTGAGAAGTGCAACAGTAGGGTTACGCACTCACTATGCTGATAACCAGAATTTGGGAGTGAACTTGAATCATGGGGCTTGACCGAGAGCGTGGGAAGATTAAGCATCTGAGGGACTGCTGTCCTCTCATGGGGTGGGTAGGTTGCATGTCCTACAGTGTGCCTGACAACTAGTGGAAATTGGTTGTCACAGCAGTCGAAAGGCCCAGAAGGGTGTGGGATGCCATTGAATGCGTTGCATTGTTGCACGTCGAGCATCACGGGGAGGAAATCGGTGGAAAAATCCCTCACCAGGTGGGGTGAAGGACAATCCTTCCCTCCCCCCCCAGCCTGGCACCACCAACTTGGCACCCTGAAGGGATCCTGCCTTGGAGGGGTAAGAGCAAGCCCCTCTAACCCTACCATGAGAGGTAAGTTATTGGTATAACTGTGGTAAGTTTTGGACATGGTGGTTAACTGTGCTGGGGGCTGCCTAGATGGGGTCAGGCAAGGCAGCAAGGAGAGAAAATACAATAAGAAAAAAAAAAATTCCAGTCCTAGAATGTGGTCATGTGTACTATTCTTTTTTTTGGTGTTTGTATTTTATTTTTCCCCCATGTCATCACCATGGCCCACCTCTATGTGCGTTCACCTCCCAACCCTATCTAGTCCCTTCTCTGCCATTTACTTTCTCTGATTCACTGTTAACCCTTCCCTTCAGCATTCACTCACTGGAAGTCCTGGCCAGTGCAGAGGTCATTCGTTGGGTCTGGGTTCAAGAGTACCTGGCATTATACCGCTGTATACCCTTGGCTTCCTGCCCCCCCATTGCTTTTTTACCTTGCTGGTTGCCACACTCGATGCTTTCAACCCCTGACTCACGCCTTCTTGCCTGGTGTCGGCCCCGCATTCCACCAAGCCAATATCCTCCATGGTTTGCCTCCCGTGGCAGGGTCAGGAAGGGGAAGGCCATCCTCCCCCACTCAGTGACCCTCATCCTGATTGGACTAGGTGAACCGGCAATGATGTGGGGGTGGAGGTAGGTTGGCAGGGCTTCATGTAACCCATGCCAGCCATATTTCATTTCTCTTCCGCCGTTCACTGCTGCAGCGACACATAAGCATGTGGACAGGGAGGCATATGCACACTGCTGAACCATGTCCCTCCCTTTGTGTAACTCAAGCTGTGTTACCCTCAGGTCTCCACATGGGGGCAACAAAGGGCCAAGTCGCCAAGCCTTCTCACCCCATAAGAGGAGAGCTGTCCTCTTCTCTCCCCCCCCCCCAAGCTTCAGCAAACCAAACTCATTCCTGAACCCTGGTCTCTGACACGGTGAGAGGTAAGGCACATAGTGTCTCAGCGCCCTATGACACAGGGCTGGCTTTCCTGCTTTTTCTGATCCCGCTCTCCCACAAGTGCATGTACATATTGACGTCCTGGAGGAAGGATATATTTTGGTCATTCCAGCACCATCAAGCTGCCACCAGGAGATGCTAGTGAAGTGGTGCAGCGCAACCCACCCACTCCAGGATGGGAGTGCCGTGAAGATGCTCACAGTCCTCTCTGCTGGTCTTGCACTCCTGACATCCTGGCTTAGGGGAGCAAACCCGAGTTGTCAATTTGTAAGAGTGATCCCTTTTGCTTCACACCACAAAAGCAGCAGGGATGTATGGTTCTTGCCAAGTCACACCCCCAAAGTAACACTCAACTCAAGTCTCTGTCCAAGAACACCAGCGTTTGATCACACCCGACTAGTTTCAACTGGCTTGCTCGAGTCTAAAACAATCAAAAACAAAACAAGGTTTAGTATAGTCACCTTCCTAACTTGTCTTGTAATCATCTTTGGCTCTGGTTCCTTCTACTTTATATGCCCTATTTATAACTCCCTTATGGCTCTATATGTTTCTCATTTGGTTTGCTGTCTGCTCCAGCATTAGCAGTGCTGCACAGTAGCTTACAAGGGTAATTTTCTATTCCAATTCCCTTTCTGCAATATGAGATTTTATTAAGTTTAGACTACAGTCAGTACTCGTACCTTTAGATGAGCAGGTTGCTATTCAGTTGAATTCAATTTTATTTTATGCTGCATCTTTCATATTGTATGTTGTAGAGAAGAGTACAGGGAGCTTGGGACATTAAGAAAAACATGAAGTAATTCACAGACTTGAGAGCTGATGCAGAATCCATTCCAGCCCGAGTACAATACTATAGAATACAGACAAGTTTAAAGTATAGAACTTACAGCAAGAACGCTTACATTTATGGTAATGCAGTGAACTGTGAAGCAACCCCCCCAAAAACAAACAAAAAAAAAAAAAGGTGGTTTCCTATATATGTTTATCTTTCTGTCTCTGGCTATCATTCTATCTATGCTACAGGAATTATAACAAAAATGTATTTTATTATAATAACATGTTTACTAATTTATTTGTAATTTTTGACCAGAAAACGAATGCAGAGCAGTGGCATCTTCTTTTCAGGTACATTTTGGTGGGGTCGATGACAGGAACCTACTTTTACTAACATGGTGAATTTTGGCTAGACATATGCGGGGGATCCCATACTATAATGATAATTCCTATGAGACCTGTTACTTCCAGTGGGACAGCTATCTGAGATGGGCTGAAGAGCCCTCGATTTAATATATCATGCAAAGGGTGGCACCTCAACAGTGCAGGCCCCACCTTATGCCTCCTTACAGTGCCAGTACTCATTATTAACCAAAGGTCCTGGTGTTGGGATTAGAACTCACAACCTGATCTTTGGGCCCCAGATGTACATTTACAGCCTATTGAGTCCTTGACAGTCATTCTCACTAAAATGGAAAGTGCTGGCACAGTCACCTTTTGAGGACTTCCTAAAGGAATGAGCACTGCTGTAGCAGGTTAGATTTTCATTGTCAGCATACAGTTCTCCAGCGTTATTTGTGACACTTCAGCCCTAAATTTTACATGTCTGTCTTGTTCTGTTTGTCTGTCTATCCCAAGGTCAAATGTTGAATTTTCTTCCTTAATTTTCTGAAATAATAAATGCCCTGTTCTGCTATGTGTGCTTACTTCATTAGGAATGCCACACAATATGTTATGAAACCAAGGCCAGAGGTGAAAAGTTAAATTTATGTTCCCATAAATTTCTTGAAAATTGAATACCTATTCCTTCTAAATTTGGCGTATGCACTAATTTAGGAATTTTGGAGAAGAGGTGGAACCAAATATCTGTAACCTTTGACTTTACAATACAGATAAAATATTCCATTTCCCCATGTGTTCTTCCCCACTTTTTGATCAGTTCTGATATATGCACATACTTTCAGCAGTTCCATACCAAATAACAGCATTATAAAACTGAGAGATGGTTACTTTGTTTTGACCTGCAGTGTACAGGCTAAAGGTTATATTTTGTGTATTCAACCAGTTCTTGTCAAGTTATTACATTTGTAATATTTGTTGTATTTATTTACTTTTTAATCCATGCTTACTATATGTATAGTATTCTACCACCTCACCTCCCCTCCCTCCCCTGGATGCACCTGCAAATGAGGAAACTGACTCAGTGTGCTATTCTGGACCTGTATTAAATAATCAAGAGACACACCAGAGACCACCCCCCTCCCCTGAGGAGACCGGAGGTCGCGAGGGCCTGCTCTGAAGCCCTCTCTGCCCGCAGAAGCCCCGAACCTGAGATACACCAGAGACCACCCTCCCTGAGGAGACCGGAGGTCGCAAGGGCCTGCTCTGAAGCCCTCCCTGCCCGCAGAAGCCCCGAACCCGAGACACACCAGAGACCACCCCCTCCCTGAGGAGACCGGAGGTCGCGAGGGCCTGCTCTGAAGCCCTCCCTGCCCGCAGAAGCCCCGAACCCGAGACACACCAGAGACCACCCCTCCCTGAGGAGACCGGAGGTCACGAGGGCCTGCTCTGAAGCCCTCCCTGCCTGCAGAAGCCCAGAACCCGAGACACACCAGAGACCACCCCCCCTGAGGAGACCGGAGGTCGCGAGGGCCTGCTCTGAAGCCCTCCCTGCCCGCAGAAGCCCCGAACCCGAGACACACCAGAGACCACCCCCCCTGAGGAGACTGAGGTCGCGAGGGACCTGCTCTGAAGCCTCCTGCCCGCAGAAGCCCCGAACCCGAGACACACCAGAGACCACCCCCCTCCCCTGAGGAGACCGGAGGTCGCGAGGGCCTGCTCTGAAGCCCTCCCTGCCCTCAGAAGCCCCAAACCCGAGACACACCAGGTAATTTCTACCTTGATCCAGGCTGCTGCCACCATCATTGGCCATCTGGCATCTTTTCTGAAACGGCCACAACCTCTCCTGCTCAGCGCATGAATCCCGGCCAGAGTAGCACCTCGAGTTGTTGCCCGGCTCAAACGAGCAGAACTGTTACTTTTGTGCCTGATTTTGAAACTTTTAAAACGAACCAGCTAAAACTATTTGCATTTGCCTGTAACTGTATTTAAAAACTTAGTCACTGCAGCACACACACCAGGTAATTTCTACCTTGATCATTTTTTTTCTCCATTAGCTCCTTATATTGTTTTGCCACTAGAGGAGCCTGATTAAGTTTGAACAATTTGCTCCCAATACCTCACTTGTCACATTTACTGCTCTCTAGTAGCTGTTTTCACTTGGTGATTTATATTAAAGAGCCCTCTGCTGTCTCTTTCTCTCTACCTCACTCCTTTCTCTAGTCAAAATGTCCCTCCTCCCTCTTGCGCTCCTCATGGGAATACTTTGCCTTCCTATCCTCTTTGAGCTTTACTGCTTGAACACATCAACAGCTTCTGCCAATACTTATACTCAGTTTGACTTCTACTACTCCAACATGCTTGCTACTGCCCTCCTACCTCTACCCCCTCTGCTCTCATCAGCAGCGTATTTGCCCAATAGTCAGAACCTTCACCTTCATCTGAAGCCGCCACCCCTGCATTTGTATCAGGCATACCTCATCACCCCGCTATGGTTACTAACCCTATCTCTTATACTATCCGGCGACATTGAGATCAACCCTGGTCCAACTCACATTCCGTCATAACCTTGCCCCGGCCACCACTCTCCCTAAAACCGATGGACTAACTTTCGCCCACCTGAATGCTAGAGCCTTATGGCCAACCTCCCTGACCTCCAGGCTTGGATCTATACTAACGTCCTCGCCATCACAGAAACCTGGCTTAAGCCCACAGTGCTTGACTCTCAGTGCCAGTTTCCTGGATACAACATGCTCAGACGTATCAGCCGTCCTGGCACTAAAGGGAGGTGGCCTTGCCCTCTACTTCAAAACTCACCTAAACATTACCCTTCTGCAGGACCCCTCCTACCAAACTGGAAATCCTACACTCCCTACTGCTTCTTGGGGTGTAAAGAAACTCCATATTTTTGTACTTATATCCCCCAAAAATGCTACACAAGGCATCACTGAACTCCTAGGGTTTCTGCCTTCAGTTACAAGCAAGAATGACATTATCTGCCTTGGTGATTTTAACCTTGACTGGTCCGAGAAAAACTCAGCTAACCTATCCTCCTTACCTAGCAAGGCAAATCTATCCCAGCTCATCATGAACCCACAAGGTCTCACGTGGGGCAACTGTGCCACCCTCCTTGACTGGATACTTACTAACAGGACGGAATATGTTGCCTCAGCCGGTGTGCTACCTGACACAATTAGTGACCACTATCCTATCTACTGTGTCTGGAACACTGTCATTCCCTCCCTCCCTGCTAAAACCTGTAACCTTCCCTAATCTCTCCCGCCTAAGTCATGAGGACTTCTTAACTGACCTTAACCAGGTTGACTGGTCCCTCTCTACCAAACAGAGGACATTAACATAGCCACAGAATATTTCAACTCCAGTCCTCCTCTCTCTTCAAAACCTTCACATCCCGGTCACCACCTTAGGATGGCAGGAAAGTAACCAAGTGGCTAACCGCCCCTGCTTAACTTCTCAAATCTAGGGACAAACTTTGGTCCAGGTGGAAGATCTCCACCTCCGTGCAGACTTTGGAAGACTATCATGCATTACGATAACAGCAAAAGACAAGTGATTGCCAAAAGCACCTACTATAGGAACCTACTAATAACATCCTCTACAAATCCGCGCAGGTACTGGTCCAAAATTAAGGACATTCTGTAACCGACAAGCCACAGAATCCAGCTGACATGAACATTCAAGGTGTTCACTGCACCAACCATGACACCATTGCCAACGTTCAATGCCCTATTTTCTTCTCCACCAGTTGCTACTCTAACTAGCCCTCAACCTGACTGTCCCTCTTCTCCTCCTCGCCCCTCTCACCCCTCCCTTTCGTTCTGGCTCCAACCACATACCTTGAAGTTCGCAGCTACTAACTCCCTTCCGCACGCTGGGGTCAAGTGGCCTGAGGTCATCCATCCTTGCATACTTAAGCAGTATCACCTTGGCTGACCAGACCTATCACCTGGCTTTTTAACCTCTCGATTCATCGTCTACTGTCCCATCCACCTGGAAAACTGCCAGAACCATCCCTATACACAAAAGCGATGTCAAACTCATGTCCAACTACGCCCTATATCTCTTCTGCCCACTCAGTAAGCTGCTTGAAAAAATAGTCCACCGCCAGCTTGCTGCTCACCTTGACATCTTCAAACCCCATGCCAACATGGTTTCCGGCCCGGTCACAGTACCACCTCTGCACCTACACAACTTACAAATGACATCAGAAATAATATGGACCGTGGCCTACTCACTGGGGCCGCCTTTATCGACCTGTCTAAAGCCTTCGATATGGACACCATCCTCTCATACAAAGAAGCTCCAATCCATTGGAGCATCTGACCAAGCCTCTCCTGGTTCCATAGCTATCTTGAGAATCGGACTCAGGCGGTAGCATTTCACAAGGCCCTTTCCTCCCCTAAACATCTCCCGTGGAGTTCCCAGGGATCCACTCTTGGACCTCTACTCTTTTCCTCTTCCTAAATGATATTCCCACCATGTCCCGGCATAGCTGCACTCTTATGTCTATGCAGATGACCTTGTTCTCTACTCTGGTCAAAATCGGTTGCTGCCATCAACTCCCTCTCACTAATGACTTCCAATTCCTGCAGACCTGGCTCTCTAGCAACCACCAAGTCCTGAACCTAGAAAAACCTGTGCTATGATATTCGGATCCTCTATGAAACTGTCTGCCCTCGCGAACAGGCTCCGGGTTCAATGCCTTGATGGCTCCCTCATCTCAAACACTGAGTCCTTCAAGTACCTTGGGGTCACTTTGGATCCCACACTTGACCTGTCTCAACATGTCAATATGGTGTGCCGTGCCGTCAATGCTAAAATTGGGCGGAAGCATCGCGTCGCCACTCCCTCACCTCCTTCTGCTAGACTTTCTGTTGCGAGAGGTATTCTCTTACCCCAGCTCCAATATGCTCTGCCCCTCCTCTTGCTGCAAACTCTGCTACACTCCACAAATGGGACACTGTCTACAACAACATCTGTAGATGCCTTAACTGCCCCACGTCTTACCCATCATTGTCTCCTTTACACTGGCTTAAATTGGCTGTCACCCTAAGGACATTCGAGCCTACTCCCTGGGCTGCTTTATGACTCCTGTCTAGACCTCCCTGCCCTGTCTATCTTGCCAACCTCCTGACTCCTGCCTCACACACCCGTACCCTCAGGTCTTCCTCTGTCCCCATGCTCGCCACTAGACCTTGCATGACAAAAATGGGTGAACAGGCATTTGACCATTTTGCTCCCAAATTCTGGAACTCACTCCCCCTTATGGTGAAAACGTCATCCTCCCATCGAGAATTCAAAAACTCACTGTTCACCCACCTCCTAGCCTCTGGCCAATGCAAATGCTCTTAATTTGCTTTGTCCTACTGCAGGCTGTCGGGTCTGACCCTGAGTACTACACTAATGTTCTCCCATGCAATTTGTCTAGGTGGCTATGAACCTTGATGTCTTTACTGTCCTCAGCTATCTTATGGTTACCCTAATTGCTTTATTTTACATCCTTATTATGATCTATGCCTAAAATGTACCCTTATGTAACTGTTACTGTACTACCCAATGTATATCTTGTTTTGCTTCTGTACACCTATATTATGTCTGTGCATTTCTGCATATTGTAACCAATGTCCTGTGCTCTCCCGGGTCGTGCCTGAAAATAGGCAGGTCTGTTGCCTAGCGCACTTACCCGGTTACCAAAAGCTAATAAATAAATAAATTAGGGTGATACTCCCCTACCTTATTTGATCCCAAATTTCATGTCATTTGTCATTTTTATTTGCTCAGAAATCCTTTAGGCAAGAGACTATTTCCAAAGGATCTCATGTCATAATTATTACATAACAAGACAGACACACAAAGCTGTACAAAGGATAAATTGTCAAGAGTAATAAAAATCTAGAAATAATTATACGTTTTTGAGGCAGCAAGTACACCCAGTCACTGATTTTTGAAAAAGAAGACAGAGTCATAGTCAGTTAACAAATCAGGTGCGGCACTCCATGATTTGGCATGTTTATACTGTAGGTGAACGAGTTCTGAACCAGTGTTGAAATGATGTGGCCTTTGTCTTTCTGTATCAGTTTAGTTTCAAGAGTAGGTGTGCACTTTAGTACATCATTTCATAAATGTAGTCTGTTTAGCCATCACAGTTTCCTAGAGGACACCTTTTGTAAAATGTTCCCCATATTTTCCAGGGGTAACTGTTGTAGTATGCTTTTGCCAGCCTATCCATGCAGTATCCATGCAATATGTTTAAAAAGCTGTCATTGGGATTTTCTGACTTCATGTTGCACTTATGACATCACGGTGCTAACCATGACAGCCCCACAAATTGTAGTGAGAAAGAAATAATGTGACCTACTCTGAATTGGCCCCCAGAATACCATCCTAGTGCTCTAACCACTGAGCTATAGGCTCATATGGTTGGACCAGACTCTTCCTGGACACACTTCCTTTCTCTGGTGTTGCAGTCCTGCAGCTAGGAACAACTGAGATGGCAGATGTTTTTGGTATAGTATTAGCCACTACTGCACAATTTACATCACAAATTGCAGTGAGAATGAATGGGAACTAGCACAGTGGGGAGATTGAAACATGCATAGAACAGGCACGAAGGAACCCTAGAGGTGGGTAGGAAAGGCTAAAGCCAATGACCTAGTAGGGTCAGCAACCACTAATGCAGGCAGGGAATACGGGCAGACTGGGTGGGTCTAGCCGTCCTTATCTTCTGTCAAGTACTAAGTTGCTATGTTACTGGGAATTGAACCCAGCCCCCCAGAATACCATCCCAGTGCTTTAACCACTGAGCTATAGGCTCACATGGTTGGACTGGACTCTTCCCAGAAACACTTCCATCTTATGTCGAGGGGGCTCTTGCAGCAGGCGGTAACCATAAGGACTAAGCTGCCAGGTGCTAGGACCACACGGAAGACTTCTAGCTAGCAGTGTACAGCGGGGAACCACCCCCGACATTGACACGCTGACGTCTGACCTATGGTACAAAAGGGGCAGTCCCCCAACCCATCCCCAGTTCTTTTCCCGCCATCAACCTGCACAGATTAAACCTCCACGGACTCCTGCTTCTAGTTGAGTGCCATATTTATCGCATTTAACTGCAATTTGTTAATTTGACAGTTTAGCCTTTCTTCCTTCAATTTCTTTGAGTTTCTGCATGTCTTCTTCTCCAGTAACGTCTTCTGACTGGTGAATGATGTGTGCCTGCAGCAAGCAGATCCTCACCAAGAATGGCTACTCCTCGTGCCTGTTCTGTCTAGGCCCTAACCATGACACTGAGGCCTGGCAGCACTGCCAGGAGTTCAAACAGGCCACATGGAGATGCTGCTTGACGACTCTTCAGCCTTTCCTTCTGCAGCAGAAGTTAGCAGCGATGGAGAAGGAGCTCCAGGGCAAAAGCTCTTCTTCCTCCCTGGCCTCCGGGGTATCATCAAATTCTTCTCAGAAAGAGAAGTCGAGCAGGGAGCACAATCACCGGGACAAGGATAGGGATCAGCCCCAGTCGACTTCCTGTACCAGGTCACCACACAAGTTGGTGGCCGCTTCTGGATCCTCCTTCCTCGAGAGGTCAGTTCCTTATTCACTGGCAGCCCTCACTCCTTCCAGGCTGCCCGTCTCTTTGCCTCCTCCCTGCTCACCATCTTGGGCGAAGGCTGTTCGGATGTTATCCTCAACCCCAAAGCCTCTGGAGCCCCTTTTCCCAGCAGATCCTTAGCCAGGTGTCTTGATCGGCTCTTCGGGCAGTGGGTCTTGGCCCACCACCCCTCTGGTCTTGACATTGCTTGCATGAATCCCGTCTTCAGGGGCTAATATCTCTAAGCGATGCTAGGAGCATGCGTTTACCTCTCCCCTATGGACGATGCCTCTGTCTCCGGCGGGAGTTACCTCCCCTACCCAGGCAACACCTGTGTTGGCTGCTTCACCTGACAGACATCAGCCTCCTTCTCCTTAGTTGTCACCGGCCACCCCGACATCGACGCAGGTGATGCATTCACTGCCATCGAATGAGCCCCAGCTGGCATTGGCCAGCCCTTTGGGACAGCCACAACCGATGCCTGCTGAACCGATGCCGGGCCCATTGAGACCGACACCAGCTAGCCCTGCACCACAAGAGTCATTGTTCGCTAACCCGGTCCCCCAGGGACTGATACCAGAGCACGTAAAACCCCAGGGACCGTTGCTGGGAAATCCATCACTTCCCTGCTTGGCACTGCCTCCCCCCCCCCACCTCTTTTGGATTATAACGCCTTGTTCTCAGTGTGGTGGGAGTTCATGCAGAACAAGGATCTTTGGAAGAGGCCTCCTACCCCATCTTCATGGGAGCAATTCTCCCCTCACTGGTCTGGACTCTCTATACCACTCCACAGTCTCCTGGTGACAAGGAGGTCTGGCACAGAAAAAGCTCGCTGTCCACCGACGCCGGTCCCAGACTCTAAAATGTCCAGGGGAAATACCTCCTTTTCTTCCTCAGAGGATTCTGGGGATTCCAGGTTACCCTTGGAGCCTGAGGAACCCAGGGATACTTCCAGATCCCCTCCTGATGATCCAATTTTCCTGGACATCATGAGGCACATTCAGTCCCTCGTGGGCTGGGACTCAGAGGAATTGGACCCAGAATGCCCAGAACCTGGCAACCTTCCTCTGCAAGGTCACGCTGCCTGCAGTTATCCCTCCTCCTCATTGACTCTTTCAAGGATGTCAAGGCCACCTGGAATCACCCATCTTCCACCCTGGCCTGACCTAAAAAGGCAGACAGGATTTATCATTCCCCAAGGGGCAAGCCTTTTTATGGAGAGCATCCTGTTGCTGACTCTGTGGTCATGAACGCTGCTCACAACTGTGCTTAGAGGTCCAGACACCTCAGCACACACCCTCCAGATAAGAAGTCTAGGTAGGTGGACTGCTTAGGAAAGAAGGTCTATGCCTTGGCCACTTTGGCGGTTCAGTCGCTGAACTTCCTAGCCTACATGGTTCAATACCAGAACATCCTGTGGTACAAAGCTCTTGAGTTGGTGCAAACCCTCCCAGAGGATCCTACTAAATCTCAGTTGACCCAGCTCCTGACGTCTGGGTCAGACATCGGCAATCATGTCCTGAGGGCGGCCTACGATACCGCAAACATTGCTGGACGGGCTGTGGTCACTGACGTCTGTATTCACTCCCATTCTTGGCTTAGGGTTTCAGGCTTTGCCCCGATGTGCAGGCCAAAATCCTTGATGCTCCCTTTAGGGCCGGGTCAGTTCTCTTTGGCAAGGATGTTCAGAACATTATCTCCAGCCTGCAGGAATTGGGTCAGGCCCTAAAATCGGTACACTCTTTGTACCACTCCAAGCCCAAACCCCAATAGTGTCAGCCGTTTTAAAGGAACCAATGTTAGCAGCCTCAGGGACAACAGCCTAGAGGAGCTTTCAAGTGTAAGGCCACCTCCCAGGCGACAGAAGCCTCATTCCCCTAGAGCCACAAGGGCCTCTCCTACCACCCTGCCCATCCCAGGTTCTTCTGCAGAACTCCTTACCTGATCCCTCTCCTGGCAAAACCCTGGGGAGGTGGTGGAGGTTGCTTCTCCCTTTACCTGGATGGATGGCGCAGAATCATGTCGGATCAGTGGGCGCTTCAACTTGTGGAAAGGGGGCATACTCTCAAATTTTAGGAGATACCCCCAGACAGCACTCCCTTGAACTCTGTATACCCTCCAGATCATATTGCCCTTATCCAGGAGGAGATCCAGGCACTTCTGCTCAAAAAGGCCATAGAACCTGTTCCCTAAAATCAAAGGGGAAAGGGCTTCTATTCCCATTTCTTCCTGGTCCCAAAGAAGACTGGTGATCTGAGACCAATTTTGGAACTCAGCCTCTTGAATCTGTTCATAGAGTACAAATCCTTCAGGATGGTTACCCTTCAAGGTCTCCTTCCCTTTGTTCATCGAGGAGATTGGCTGTACTCCCTGGATATGCAAGATGCCTACCTATACATCCAGGTTTTTGGGCCCCACAGGAGGTTCCTCTGCTTTTGCTTCCAGGGGAACCACTACCAGTTCAGGGTCCTGCTCCTTGGCCTTTCCTCTGCACCTCGAGTCTTTACCAAGTGCCTGTGACCCTCAGGAGGCAAGGTCTTTATGTCTTCCCCTACCTGTTGGCTTCTCACAGCCCCCTCTAGAAACCAGCTGCTCTGGACAATGGAGATCACCTTCAATTTGTTTCGGATGCTGGGCATCACCCTGAACCTGCCCAAGTTCTCCCTCTGGACA
Source organism: Neoceratodus forsteri (assembly GCA_016271365.2). Classification (NCBI taxonomy): domain Eukaryota; kingdom Metazoa; phylum Chordata; order Ceratodontiformes; family Ceratodontidae; genus Neoceratodus; species Neoceratodus forsteri. The sequence continues at coordinate 760,299,991 of CM057456.1, read as the reverse complement.
AATCAAAGAATGCAGTTCATCTGAGAAATCTTAGATTCAGCTCAGGGCAAGGCCTTCCTGCCTCCAGACAGAGAATACCACCTGAGAGCTCAGGCCCAATTGGTGTCTTTGTCATGCCAAGTCCCAACCAGGTCATTCCTCAGGCTCTTGGGGCACATGGCGGCGTCCATAGTCACTGTTCCACTAGCCCCCCCCCCCACACATAAAGGTGCCTCAGTGGACCCTATGGGTTCAGTGGGACCAGCGCATGGATGATTTGGAATAGGGGATCCTAGTTTCCAATCCTGTGCAACAAACGTCCTGGTGGCTGAACCCCTCCAATCTCCTCAGAGGGTTTCCCTTCTGTGCAGAATCTCCAAGTCAGGTTCTCACAACAGACACGTCCTGTCTGGGCTGGGGTGCTGACTTGGCAGACCATCAGACCCAAGGGACCTGGTCTCAGCAAGAGCAGCATCTCCACATCAACCTGCTACAGATGTGAGCAATCCTTCTTGCCTTTTGAGCCAGACTCATCTACTCATGGGCCCTCTCCTGATTCAGATGGACAACATGTCGGTAGTCTATCTCAACACACAAAGGGGGACTCACTCGTACCCCCTGTGCAGGGAGGCAATGGGAGTTTGGCATTGGGCTATTGGCCATGATCTGGTTCTAATAGCAGTTCATATTCCAGGCATCCAAAACGTCCTGGTCAGCAGCCTAAGCAGGTCCAGGTCGAAAATACATGAGTTGGCGCTCCTATCCTCTGTGGCCGAGGATCTGTTCGACAGGTGGGGGTTGTCCTGAGTTGGACCTCTTTGCATCCCACTCAACACAAAACTGTCCAATTTCTGCTCGCTAGATCCAGGGCCTAGTGTTTTCTGGCAAAACACGTTCTCCCCCTCTTGGACAGCGAGGTTTCTGTATGCTTTTCCTCCCTTTCTGGTCCTACAGAGAGCTCTTCTCAAGCTGCAGTTGGAGAGGGCAGAATTGATTCTGATAGCTCCCTACTGGCCATGCCAGATATGGCTCCCATTGTTGCAGCAACTAACAGTGGAACCTCCACTTCCCCTGCCCCTTTGCTCCAACCTGCTGTCCCAGGAGCAGGGTGCTCTGATTCACCCAGACCTCAAGTCGCTTCATCTCCATGCGTGGCTCCTTCGGACTTAGCCGTTGCATGCTTTGGGGTTTCCTAGGGTAGCGGATTTCTGGTGGCTGCAAGGAAGCCTTCCACCAAAGCCACTTACTCCGTGAAGTGGAAGTGGTTCTCCATTTGTGCTACCACCTGGCATTTGGATCCCTTCACCTGTCCAGTGAATCTCATCCTGGAGTACCTCCTTTCCCTTTCAGACTCAGGCCTGGGCTACTCCTCTATCAAGATGTACCTTTCCTCTATCTCTGCATACCATGCTTCCATTGACAGCAAAAATATTGCCCAGCTGGATTTGTCCCGCACCGTCTTGCAAGGCATTCTCTATTTAAAACCTCCTATTAGGGACCCAGTCCTGCCATGGGATCTGTTGTTGATTTTGGAGAAGCTCACTCTTCCTCCCTTTGAACCTGCAGCATGCTACGAGCTACGCTTTCTGTTGTTGAAGGCATTGGCCTTAACTGTATCAATCTTTACCATTCATCGCTGCTGGTATTATGCCGGAGGCTCTAGGACCCTGCAGGAAGCTTTTTAGCTTACGAACATACGAATTTGCCAGCAGAAATAGGCCACCTGGTCTATAGAGTCTGCAGCTAGCACCCTCACCTTGCAGCTGCCCCAACCCCCTTCTCAACCCCCCACTTTGTCCCATCCCTTTGAAACTACTCACTGTCTTACAGACTACCACCTCCTCCGTAGAGCATTCCATTCTGCCACAACCCTCTCTGTGAAAAAGTGTCTCCTCCACCTCACTAAAGAGCTTCAAACGAGAGCTAAAATCCCATCTGCTGATCTTGAGCCAATGTTCCTGTTATAAATGAATGTGAGTCTTGTCTCCCAGGCAAGCACCTGGTAGATCTCGAACCGTCTTGTAGTCCTACATTTGTACTTTTCTATGATGTACAGAATTTGACTCTCAATGCTCTTCTTCCTTCCCCCTCCTTTTATTTTAATTCCTTAACATCCCAACGTATAATTATTGCATTGTTTGCACAGCTTACTCCTAATATGTTGTCTGTCATTCTGCTGAATAACTGTGATTGTGCTGTGAGCTATTGTAGACTAACAAGTGAAGTATTCCTCTGCTTGAAGTGTCTGCAATTGTTTTCAACTTATATAATGTCTATAGTTGCTCTCAACAAATATTGTATAATATTGTGCTTCTTGTTCCCTGTAATTAACCCCGGGTCACCCCTGAAAAAGGGATCCCTGGTCTCTGCGGGCCTACCCGGTTACCAGAATATAAATAAATAAATAACATAATTTCTGTCCTAAATATCTCCCCCCCTCCCCCAAATCTAAGACTGTGCCTTCTCATGCCCCTCCTCAGCCTGAGTATCCATCCAGTGCCTGCCTTGTTTATCCCCTTTATATACTTAAAGGTCTCAGACATATCCCTCGGTCCCTTCTCTCCTCCAAGGAGTACATGTTCAGCTCTCTCAGTCTCTCTTTGTATGGTCTGTACTCCAGTCCCTGGATCATACGAACATATGAAGAAGCTAGCAGAAGAAGACCATTTGGTCCATCAAGTCTGCTCGTATTGCAGGGTCCACTGCTTGAGCTAATGTCCCTGCCCTACCTCCCCACTCCTCCCATCCTCTCTACCAATGATTCTTACCTTCCCCCATGCCTATCCCAGCCTCTCTTAAAGCTGCCCACTGTCTTCAATGAGATGACCTCTTCCGGCAGCACATTCCAAGTGCCTACCACCCTCTCTGTGAAGAAGTGCTTCCTGGCCTCCCTCCTAAAACTCCCATCCTGCAGCTTAAGACTGTGCCCTCTTGTGATATGGTTGCCACTCAGCCTAAAGAGACTCTTCTTATCAACCTTATTTATCCCTTTCAAGTGCTTGAATGTCCCAGTCTTGTCCCCTCTCTCTCTCCTGTCTTCCAGGGAGTACATGTTCAGTGCCCTCAACCTCTCCTCGTATACCTTGCCCTGCTGACCGGCTATCATCTTTGTAGCCCTCCTCTGTACCTTCTTCAGCAGGTTAATGTCCGTTTTGAGGTGTGGGCACCAGTATGGAACTCCATGCTCTAGATGCGGCCTTACCAGTGACCTGTACAAAGGCAGTATAACCTCCTCTCTCCTACTACCGGTCCCCCTAGCTATGCATCCCAGCATCTTGTTTGCCTTTGCTGTTGCTTTCTTGCACACTAGTGATCATCACTCCCAGGTCCTTCTCCTCCTCTGATGCAGATACTCGGACTCCACCCAGGTAATACTCTATCCTGGGATTCTTGGCTCCAATATGCATAACTTTGCATTTCTTGGCATTGAAGCCAAGCTGCCAGATCCTGGACCACCTCCCCAGCTTTTCCAGATCTTCATGTAGGTCCTGTATCCCTTCAGCTGTGTCCACTCTTCCACAGAGCTTGGTGTCATCTGAGAATACAACACCGGCCCCAGCCCAGAGCCCTGTGGGACCCCACTGGTTACCTCTCTGGTACCAGATAACTCTCCCCACCCCCACCACCACCACCCCCCTTTGGGTTCTGTCCCTCAGCCAGTTTTCCACCCATCTGACCATCTTTTCCCCAACTCCAGGATTCACCAACTTCCTGATCAAACTTTTGTGGGTCACAAAGTCAAAGGCCTTGCTGAAATCAAGATAGAGGATGTCTACCGCTTGGCCCCTGTCTACTGTCTTAGTGACACAGTCAGAGAAGTCAATCAGATTTGTTTGACATGACCCCCCCCCCGTGAACCCATGCTGATTCTTATCCTGGAGACAATGTTCTTCTAGATATTCCACCAACCATTCCTTTAGTATGGTCTCCATGAGTTTGCCCACGATGGAGGTCTGACTAACTGGTCTGTAATTCCCCGGATCATCCTTGGGACCGCTTTTGTGAAGGGGCACTACATGTGCTGTTCTCCAGTCCTTTGGTACCATGCCTGACTCTAGTGAACTATTAAAATAGGTCTGCTAGTGGCCCGGCCAGCTCCTCAGCCAGTTCCTTTAGTACCCTTGGATGTACTTTGTCGGGCCTGGTGATTTGTCCACTTTCAATGCCAGCAGACCCTCCTCAGTCTGTCTTCCTCTATCACTGTCTTTGCCCCCCACGGCTCCTCTTTCCCTCCTGAAGGCACTGGTCCATCCTTCTCCCGGGTGAAGACAGAACAGAAGTATTAATTTAGTGTCTCTGCTTTTCCTCCATTATCCTCCATCCACTCCACATCTTTTTTAAGCCTAACAATCCCTTCCTTCTTGTCCCTTTTCTCACTTATATAGTGAAAGAAAGCATTCTCCCCCTTCTTAATTCCTTCAGCTATTTGAAGCTCCTTCTGTGCCTTTGCTCGCCGTACTTCCTTACTTGCCTCACTAGCCAACCTTAGGTAATTTTCCCTGTCCACCTCTCTCTCTTGGTTTTCCTGAATTTTATATAGGCCAACCTCTTTTCCTTTACTGCCTTGGCAACCCCAGAACTGAACCAGCTGGGTGCTTTGACCCTTGTGTTCTTCCCCTAGGCCTAACACACTATTCTGTGGCAACCAGTATTCCTTCCTTAATGATGGACCACTTTAGGTCCACCCCCATATGTGCTCTGATGCCCACCAGATGGCTCCTTAGAACCTCACCCATTTTCCTGAAGTCCGCCCTCCTGAAATCCAAGATTTTGGTCTTAGTCGGGATGCTTTCCTTGCCCCTATCCAAATGGAACCACACTGTGCAATGCTTACTTCCCCCAGTGGCTCCCTGACCATTATTTCCTGTATGTGCTCCCCATTTGTGAGCACCAGATCAAGAATTGCCTCAGCTCTTGTTGGTTCAGTGATGCCCTGAGTCAGGAACCCACTCTGCAGTCCTTCCAGGATCACCTGACTCTTAGCACATGTTGAGGATGGTCATCCTTGTTGCCCTGCATTGGCCCCTTCCAGTAATTTCACATCCTTCTTCAGATATGGAGCCAGAATTGCACACAGTACTCCAGGTGCGGCCTGACCAGTGCCCTGTAGAGAGGTAGGATCACCTCCCTGCTTCTGGAGGAGATCCCTCTTGCGATGCAACCCAGCATCCTGTTGGCTTTTGCTGCTGTCCTCCTTTGCTGCTCTGTATTGTTCATCTTCCCTGTTATAGCCACTCCTAGATCCTTCTCCTCCCCGGTGGAACCTAGCTGCACCCCTCCTAGCTGGTAACCCCTCCCTGAGTTCTTTGCTCCAAAGTGCAGGACTTTGCACTTTTTCTCATTGAACCCCAACTGCCACATTTCTGACCACTCCACCAGATTTGGCAGGTCATCCTGCATCCCCTGCCAACCTGCTATATCATCCACTACCACCCCCAATTAGGTATTGTCAGTGAATAGACTGATCTTAAAAAGCCGTAATTGACATCTTCCCCTCCACTACCTAATTTCTGCTTTTCCCACCATTGAGACTACAGCAACTACATGGGACAGCAAGAAATTACCTGCAACACTCCCAGGTTGAATAACTGAATGCCACACTAGTTGACACCACATTTGGCGTAGTTTTATTATTTTCTTAACAAATTTCAGTTCAACGTTGAGAACTTTTCCCTTTCGTTTTTATTTAGTTGGTGCGGTCAGATCATGTCTGGTTCGGGGTGTAAAGGTTCCAAGGCGGTGACTTTTTCCCCATGCATTGATGCCCCTGTGGAAGTCGGTTTTCCGTAACGGATCCACATGACCCATGCTTTTCCTGCCTAGGGCTCCACGATATGGATCGTTGTGACACTTGTTTTAGTATGGATTACCGCACCTTAGAGATCCATGCAGCAAAGTTGGGATGTGACCCCCAGCTTTTGGTGTCCTGCATCGCGTGAGGGCAGCTAAGGCTAGGACCTTAGGCCCGTCCCCCGGGTCTCCCCCCCGCTGCTGTACACACCGGGGGAGAGCAGGCCTCTACTGGCTCAGGTCTTGCTGAGCCCGGACGCCTGGATGAGCGGTCAGGGGAACAATCTGCCTCCTCTGGGGGCGGGGCTGTGGATCGTTCAAGGCCTGGTTCCCCTTCAGGGAACCGACTGACCCCAGTGTCGAGGCCTCAGCTACATGCGGGGCCTACATTGGCGGGCCCTTTGAGGGCTTTGGAGGGTGCGGTCTCGGCTCCTGACACTGATTTTGGTGTTGGTGAGCGGGGCTGCCCACTGGTTCCACAAAGTCCCCTCCTTTCACCGCTCTCGGTGCCGGGATGAGTAGAGTGACTGGGAATGCTTCATGCAGGGTCTCCATGGTCTCCTCCTCAGATCTGGAGGATGGCCAGGAGGATTCTGATTGGCAACCTAGCTGTCCGAAGTGGTCACTCCCTGGGAGCCACACTCTGTCATCGTCTGAGTTCCGGTCTTAGGAACCACACAGTACGGACTGCCTTTTCTTCCATCAGCACCATGCACAGTGCCACGAGGGACTTCAGTGCCATCCGTGGTGGTGTCTCGGGTGATGACACTTGTGACACCATGCCCGATGATGGCTGTGTTTGATATGATGCAGCAGTTGGTGCTGCACCTGTTAGGCAGCACCACAGTTGGTACGCAGCTTGGTGCTGTGTGGCCCTACGTCGATGCCGATTCTGGGGTTGGTGCCACAGTCGGCTCATCCCGGATCAGTGCTGCACTTGATGGTGGTGTCAATGGCGGTGCTGCTTCTGGTAGTGGCGCCGATGTTGGTGCTGCAGCCGACTTCATTGCCGCAGTCAGTGCTGCTTTTGCTGACGGCACCCACTCTGGGGGCAGTCTCGGTGAAGGAGGACGATTTTGGTGCCAGGTCGCTCTTCGGTGCCAATACAGAGTTGGAGTGGGAGTTAGAAACCAACCCTGGCGCCGGCTTTTCTTCTTCTTCTTCCCCCTCCTTGACAGCAGTTGCCATAGTTGGACATCACTCAAGGGGCAGGTCTCAGTCCTCTCCCGAGGAGGGGTTGGGGGGCCTGGTCTGCCTCTCACTCTGCTCAGGTGACCTCGGTAACTCCGAGGTGGAGTCGGAGTGTTGGGCTGGGCACCCTTCCCCCTCTGGGGGTGGAGTCCTGAAATGGGTGGGGACAGGGGTCACCTTGCTGGGTTTTCTCAGCTCTGGTCTTCCCCCCAAGGGGGCTTCTCCTTGTGAGCTTTCCTTTGCTGGCTCAGGGAGGGTTGAGCAGCAGGTGGAGTCTGGGCAGTGCACCCCCTCACTTCATAGGCATCCCCACAGCCCTGGCAGAGGGGTTCCAGTCTCTCAGGATGATTCTGCCCAGCCTTCTACCTTTCTCACGGCAACCTCCCCCCCTTCTCCCGGGTCTTTCCGGTCCCTTGCGACCTCTCACCTGGGAGCAGTATAGGGCCATGATGAGCGCTTTTCCCATCTTTTACAGGGCTGTGGATGAGATGGTGTTAGCATTTCCTCTTCCTGCACTATCGTTCCCTATGCAGAGCCCTTCCACTTCATCAGCTTCCTCCTCCAAGGAAGAGGACTCCACCTTGTACCGGTCTTCTGATGCTAACTTTTCATCAGCGGTTCCTGGTGATGATGATGGACAATGATGGAGGAGCTCAGTCTTAGCCCCAGTGACTCAGTGCAGTCCTGCACAAGTGACTATGGTGTTCCTTGGGGAGTACAGCTAGGAATCCTTAGTGATCCCTCCATGGCTTCTGCCCTTTATGGATGAGTCGCATAGTGCATGGCAGTCGCCTGCTTCCGCTTCCCCAGCCCCTGGGGACTGCCAGGACAGGTTATTGCACTCCCTCAGGGTCTCCAGGGTCTTTGCCCCACCCCACATCAGGCTTGGAGTGGCTGGACACCCCTTCTGGGCTTCAGCACCTGACAAGAGACCGTCCCCTGGATGCAAACTTTGCAGAGTTTGACTGCAGGAGCAAGAGAGTTTTCACCTCAGCGCGTCTCTAGTTATCCATTACTGCGCATCGGGCACACATGGTGGCCTACAAAAGGTGCCTGTGGGTCGCGTTTAGGGAAATACTAGCAACCTTGCCTGATAGAGAGGCCACTAGGCGGGCCATCACCATTTCTACAAGGGCCTGGAGCTGAGACACCAGGCATGGGCATCTTATGACACCAGGCGGTAGCCTCCAGGATTGCGGGATCTGCAGTCTGCATTAGGCAGATGGCATAACCCGTCTCTCCAGTTTTCACCCCTGACCCGGCGTGGGGTGACTGCCTTGCCATTCGGGTGGCCCAGTTTTCTACCAGAGCCAGGTGGGAACTGTCGAGGTGCCCTTCCTCTCTGCAGGTCAGGAGCCCTGTCCTGACTCTTGCAGTAGTTGGTCTGGCCACACAATTGATGGGCTCTCTCCCCTCATGAGTCTCCCATGAGGGTCTGAAGGCTTCCCAGCCTTCAGGGAGGTACCGGTCTACTTTGTGGGCTTGGTACTTACCCATCAGTGATGAACGGAGGAGATTGATAAAGTTACAATATGAAAATTACGTGTGTACTGTAATTCTTGATCTGACTGTATATCTTTACCATTCTTCACTACTTCCCGCCCACCTTCCCCTCTTGAGCCTCAGCTTCTGGGCAGTGCCTCCTCCCTGCTTGCTTTTCCACCCAGTTGAGGCCACTTGTGGGTGAAATCCCACAGTACCTCTCAGGCTCTTTGCCACTTCTTTGAAGCACCAGGGACCCATTTGTGGGGCGGGGGGCAGGAGCTCTTGCATTTTTTTCCTTGGTGCTCTTATCAGTAGAGAGGTGGGTCTTCAGGTCATCTGTTCTGAGAGTTCTGTCTCAGGCTTCCCCTAGCGAGGTCCTGCGCTTCTCTTAGAACCCCTCTGCTGGGACTAGGGTGCTGGGGACTCTCTCTGTTTTGGTCTTTTCTCCATTACATGAGCCACTGTCCTGGGTCCCTTGCCAACTCACAGTCCCTCTGTACTTTCAAGGCTTAGGAACCTCCTTGAGGTCTCCTTTTCTTCATAAAATCACTTCCCCTGTGGTGCTAAATATAGGATCATATCCTTCGAGGTGAACTCTGACTTGAAGGTGGGTTGTCTCCTGTCTTTTGGCCTTAGAAGAGTGGGATAGAAGGAGCTTTTTAAGACAAGGTGTTCCTCCCCGGTTGACCTGGGGGTAGCTTTTGACTTGTTTGGCAATGTTGCCTGTCGGATCCCTCTTGCTGGTGAGGGTTTAACTTTTCCCTCTCCTTATGGGAAGATCCAGTTCTCTGGATTATCACCTTGTCTCAGGCTCTTCCAAAAAAATAAAAAAAAATTCCTATTTTGCAGGAGGGTGTAGGCAGAGGAGTTACGTTCCCCTTTTTGGTCCACAGGGACATTTGGAACGTAGGGGTATGGATGCTCATCCTCCCACTTTGTCTCCTCCTCCTCCTTTTTCCTCCTCCTGCTGCTTCTCTCCACCTCACCTCACCTCCATAGCCTGCCCAGAGGTTGGGGCCCATCTCCCAGAACCAACTAGGCTCCAACCTCTATGTTTCCACTTCTCTGGTCGGCTTATTGCTTTTTTTGTTTATATCCTTTCCTTTTGCTGTCCCTTGGACTGTCTTGCTCCACCCTCTTCCTTTGTTTTTCTTTATACCTGTTTTTTTCTCTCCGGTGAGCAGAACTGAGGTAGTGGAGGGGACAACATCAGTTACTGGCCAACCTGCGATCGCCATGCAGTGCGTCGGCCTTGAGGGCAGCGCTATCCCTGATATCACCCCTACTCCTAGAGGAGAAAAGCTTTTTAAGCAGAAAAGCATCCCATGGGGTACTAGCGCCTCCAGTGTAGTACCCAGCAGTGCTGAATGATGAAAATATACAGTAAGAACAAGAATTATGGTAGGTATGTAATTTTCATTTTTTAGTTGCCATTACTTCAGCTCAGAGGATTTCTGACCTTCAGGCTTTGATGTGTAAAGAGCCTTACTTTGTTTCCACAAAGACTTTGTGAACCAATCCTAAGTTTTTGTCTAAGGTGGTGTCTGAGTTTACTTTGAATCAATCCATCCACCTGTTGGTTTATTTTACTGAGTATTCTAATGCGGGGAGGCTTTACTCCATACTCTAGTTGTTCATCAGGTGCTCCATTTCTATTTGGACCAAACCCAGCCTTTCAAAAAATCCGACCAGTTGTTTGTTTCATTTGCCCCCAGGAAAGGAGGGGTTCCTGTTTCCAAGCAGTGGTTATCTATGTGGTTAGCTAATTGCATTATGTATTTCTACCACAAGTACAACAGGTCTTTGCCAGGCCAGGTAAAATGTCATTCCACCAGGGGTATGGCTTCCTTGATGGCCTCCTTCAGGAATGTGCCTGCTGCAGACATTTGTGCAGCCACCACTTGGAGTTCTGTCCATACTTTCATTAGGCATAACAGTTTGGACATTGTCTCCAGGCGTAGAGACGGTTTTGGACTTGCAGTCCTCCAGGGCCTCCTGTCTTAAAGTTCCCTAAGACTGCTGTTGTCCTTCTCCTAGTTGACTGATTGGGGATTCAGTCCATTTGGTTATTGCCTGCTGTAAGAGCCCTTGAAGTAAGATAATACAGTTTCAGAAGAACTTATTGTAACAGTAGATCTTTGAGAGGAGCTCTGCAGCAGGCACTGCATTCCGTCCCTAATTCCCTCAATTGTTATTTCGCCATCAAAGCTTTCTGCTTTCCTCATTTAAGAGGAACCGCCTCTTGCTCTCCAATTTCTGTACATGCTGGGGTCTCTGGCGGAGAACTGGGGATGGGTTGGGGACTGCCCTTTTATGCCATAGGTCGGGACATCGATGTGACATCGAAGTCCCCCACTGTATACTGCTAACTAGAGAAGTTTTCCATGTGGTCCTAGCACATGGTAGCTCAGTCCTTATGGCTGTCGCCTGCTGCAAGAGCTCATCTCGAATATCTACTGTTATGGTAGGCTCTTGCATAACTGTGCTTTTCTCTGGTATTATAATTTGTGGTCTACAAAAATTGCTTGGCAGTGGCTAATACTACACCAAAAGCATCTAGTTGTCATGACAGTAGCCTGTGATGGGACAGATGCAGCATTTGAGAAGTCATGTTGGAGCCAGTTAGATGTTTTTAAAAAAGGGTATTGAAATAAATACTCATTATTATGAAATATTTAAAAGATGCATAATGAGTTGAAACCCAAAGCCTAGAAAACACGTGTAACCACCCAGCCCCCTGGGGTTACTAGAATCCCATCAGTGTTAGCCAAGGAAGGTAGTGGGCAGCTGGTGGAAATTTTATTAAAAGCTCTGTACAGACCTCTCATTGTTTACCTAGCTAGGCTGAGAGAGAGAAATGAGTCAGGTCATTTAGAACTCTCGCAACAGCATGATCCACATTAGAATCAGCTGCGGGGGGGGGACAGCTTTAGAATCTTGGGGTCAGTCTGGGTTGTAGTGAGTCAATAGTAGAGAGTAGTGATGTTGAGGTGCCTGTCAGCCTATCCTGGGCTGGGTAAAGGACCTCTGGTCATTTTCTCACCCTAGTGTGTGAGACAATAGCTTTACCACAGGAAGTGGTGGACACCTGCAGTTCGGAGATCCCAGTGGATCATGTCTGTGAGAATTAATTGGGACTGTGAAATGCAGTGGGTCCAAGGGGCAGTCCCCTGAGGGACCTGAAGATTGTCCAGCTGCCCAGAGCAGAGACTAAGAGAGAGTCTCAGAGTTTCAAAGCTACAGATTTGAAGGGATAAAAAGATTTCTTCAGTGGTCTGATGTCTGTAGCAAAGGGATAAATAAAGCGTGAGTAGAGCAACATGAACATGTGCTAAAAGGGACGTCTAGTGGTGTATGTGCCCAGAGACAAGGCTAGATTACACCACTCAGGGCACCATCTCACCACAAATATGTGCTGAATGTAAAATTAAATGTGTGGATGCCTTTAGCAATCCAAGGGGGTTGAAGGATCCATTTGTGTAAGCTGGAAGGAATGGCAGAGGCTGGCTGGGGCCAGAGTGGGCAGAACCTCACCTAAAACTCTAGTGAGGGCTAACTGGTTACTGGTAGGGTGCAAGGTTACCCTGCAGGTGTTAATTTAGATCATCTCGTCAGGAGGAATGTATTTTGTTTTTTGTATTCTCTTTTTGCCCCCTACGTGCTTGCTGCCTCAGCCTGTGCCAAGGCTGCATCCAGTCTGTCCTGTTCCCGGGCCCCCGTCTCTATTATTGCAGTCATCCCCAGGGTAACCTGGCGTAACCCTTCGCCGGGTGGGTCCCCCTTCTCTGGGGGGAGGAAGGCACCAGAGACAGGCCAGCACAATACTTGGCCCTGGGGTACTACTGAGAGACAGATGGTTCAAGGACATTGATGGCATCAGACCGCCAGGCGGCCATCATCCAGCTGAATGTGGAGCCATTTTCTGTTTTCTGGTGACATTCCCTCCTTGCGTTGCTTCTGCATTACCCCCAGTCTCCACCGGAGGTCACTGCAGAGCGACGCAGTCCCACTGCCCACCCTAGGAGAGGAGAGCAGTCATACAGACACTCAATCCTCTCTTTCCCTTGCCAGCCCCGGCATCCTGAGTCCGCCTCCTGAACCCAGGTCACAGGCATGAGTTGAGGTGAGGAGCCAGTGCCTCAGCCCTCTGCCTGCACGGCGGCAGGAGAAATGTATTTTAAGTGTGTACGTAATAGACACTTAAGTAAAGTAAATGTCCTTCAGATCCCTAGAAAAGAGGGATGGACCGCTTCATAGTTCTGTGAAGAAGAGTGTGTAAAACTGCCCAACACTGTTGCTCTGGAGAAAGAAGGGTTCCTGTGTTTCTATGAGGTACAGTACCAGACATGGGAGACCACCCAATTTTCATGTTCCATATGTATTAGAAAATAAGCCATACCATACCATCCCAATTTCCAGTTGTGGACATTCCATCTGTTCTTCCATAAGTGACTTGTTTATGGGCCCCCTCAGATAGGAGACATAACATAGCCCTAGCACCTCTCTCCCAGAGCTTGACAGAAATATAAATGTTATTTTGTGCTCTAACCCCCCATCCTCTTGGATGCTGAGCCATGTATTTACCCTAAAGCCGGGGTGGTACCTTTGTTTGTGCCAGCTTGCAGTTTGTTGCCTTGTCTGTGTACAAGTTAAGGGGTCCTGGTTGCAATATGCTGCCCTTGACCAGGTAGGGGTTGCAAATTGGGGGCTTGTCCGAAGATCTTGGGAGAGAGGAAAAAGTTGCCTTGCCAGTGTGAATGCTGAGGATATGTCTATGGTCTTTTCTGTCTGGTGGCAGTGCACCATAACAGGAATCGTTGTGCAGTAAAGTAAAATTGTGCCAAGGAAAATGACATCTAAAGATTTGCTGCCTAGTGTTTTCTGTGGAGAAAATGTGCTGTTTGAGAGCTTGTGGAAAAACTTGATGCCAAGGACTACTGTTCTGAGCAATGTGTACCCTGTCAAACAAAGTGCTTAAAACTGTTTAAATGCAAGATTTTAAGTTTTGTGCAATTGTGGACAAGAGAACGTGTAGCCAAGTTTACAGAAAGTTTCAAGTGTTTGTGAGTTAAACTGGTTGAGTGGCTAGAGGAATTTTACAAAAAACTGTGCCAAACTGCCTAAAGAGCGCTTCAGCCTTTTGAAATTCCAAGCCATGGAAAAAAAGTTTATTTTGCAGTTTAAATTGCTTGCTCGACGATCGTTGTGAAGGAGAGCAAGCAGGAGAGAGAGCAGCTCATTGCAAGGCTTCGTGTGATTGGGCCTCAAAGCCAGATCCCGTCACTTGCCTGGAGTCCCTGCCTGGAGGAGTGTTTGAGGAGGAGAGAGTGTGGAGCGTGTGAAGTGTACAGACTGCAGCCAAAGTAATAGTGATCCATTGCGTTGTTGAACTTTGGGATTTTGCTTTTAAAACTTACAAAAAACAGTAAATCGGGCTTCTCCCTCTAGCGACCGCTTCTGTGAGCAATCGCGAAAGTGCGTGGTGCCATTTGTTGGGTTGACAGCCCATCCAACCCCAAGTGTCGTTGAATCGGCAGGGAAGGCCAGAACATCCATAAAGGAACCAGCTACTTCTGTGAGATTGAGGGCATTGTGTGCAAAGTAAAAGATCTGGTGCAAAAGTCAGCAAAGGTTGAGTAAAAGTAAGTAAACCGAGGGCAAAGGACTGAGCTGTAGTAGCTGTAGCTAGTAGCCAGCAAACAAGCTGTGTTTTAACTGGACAGTACTAACCAAAGTCATTTAGGAAGTGTGTAAAGATTTAAAGACTGTGCTGAATTAAATACAAGTTTCTAATTCAAGTTGCAAGTGTTGTGTTAGTAAAGTAAATCAATGTGGCAGAGCCAAATGTAGCCACATCAGTGTGTGTATAATGCAGAGATGGTTCAGTAGAATGTTGGGTGTAGCCCCAAAAAGAAACAAACAACAAGGTGCCATGTTGGGCAGGGTTCTAATGGTACAAACAACCATAAAATGTACAAAAGTTTGGAACAGAAAATGCAACTCAGGCAGCAGTTTCAGCACAACAAATGAGAGAGACATATTCGACACAAACAAGTTGGAACCAGTGTGCTAAGACCACAGAGAGCAGATCAGTTGGACTTTTGTATTGTTTTTGCAGAGCAAAATGGCTAGCAAAAAGACAGGGTATCCTCTCCACCCCAGGATCTGGACAGCCCAGCAAAAAAGAGAACTAGAGTAATATGAAAGACTGTATGTATGTGGAGGAGCACCAGCAAATGTTGCATTACCTAACTTTCCAGTAAATGTATGTGTGATCTGGGAGAGATGTTGTAATGATTCCTCACTGCAAAGACTGCAGGAAGCAGTATGGGATGTGTATGGACAGTGGCATTGTGCCAGCCAAAATCAAAGCGATATGTCTGGCTCCAGCATGGACTCTGTGTGAGGGCCCAACCTGTGCATTATAGAAAGCAACTGCATCCAGGCAGGAAGATCCAGAGGAGCTAGTGAGAGAAGTTTTTGCGGGTGTGACCCAGAGCGATTTGCAGTGGCAGGCAGAAATGGTCCTTTCGACACCCAAAAAGGTTGAAAGAGACCAGCCAGAGACTGAGTCCGTGGATCCGTGGGCAGCAGGCCCAAGTCAGAGTCTGATAGGAGAGGATGAAATAGAAGAGGCCTTACACTGGGAGGCAACTGCCTTGGAATCTGGTGAGGAGTGGACTGTGTCTGGGGCTGAAACAGCTATCCGCTCCTGAGCCAAACAAGTAGAACAAGAAAAGAGTGATCAAGTTAGTAAGGCAACTGGTAGTGAGAATGGACTACCAGTGGCCCTAACTGCAAGTGAGCCACCAGCAGTGTTGGCTAAGTTCCTTTTTCTATTACTTTCTATTACTTTTGGAAACTTGTTCCTGGAAGCTCTGTGAGTCAGTAGCAAGGATGGAGAAGTACTAGAAAAAGTAATACACCTTACAGTTGCAATTACTTATGTCTTTTTATACAAAAGAAATACATAACTGTAACTGATTACATTTTTATTTGAAAGTAACTAATAACTAACCTATTACTTTCAAATAAATGTAATTTGTTACAGTTGTTTATTATTTTTGTATTGTATTTGTATAAAAAGAAACAAGTAACTGTAACCGTGTGGTGTATTAGTTATTCTAGTATGTCTCCATCCTTACTAGTGACTGCACAGAGCTTCCTGGAACAAGTTTTCAAATGTAATAGAAAAAGTAACTTACCCAACACTGGCCACCAGGGACTGTACAGGGCTCAAAAGAACTGGTAGTAAGTACAGGGATGGACTGCTTTTTCTTTGTGTGAAACATCCAAAGCTGGCTTGACCAGGTCTGGCCACCCCCAAGTCAGGCTGCTGGTTTGAGTCTGCCCAAAAGCAGCAAGAGGAATGCCAGATCAGATGCAGGGCTGAGGCAGAGTATGGACTAAAATATCCATTTTTCCCAAGATGGATATGGGAAGTCATTGAGGAACAGAGGGGAATGGCTGTGGGAAGAAGCCAGAGCTACCATTAAACGCGAATTGTGTAGGTTTGTGGGAATCGAACTCTGTTATGACAGGTTAAAGTTTTGGAGACTAGGTCGCACCCTCCGTCTAGATTCAGTCCAAATAACTGACAGAGCTGGTCATGAAATAGTCCACACCAAAAGACTTGTTTGTCCAGATATAACAATATTTTATGGTCCTCATCCTGAGTGGTACTTTCCCTAAGTGCCACTAAAGCATTTGCCAGCTTGAAAGATAGCCACACCAGAGGAGGTGCAACGTGGTGGGTCCACCACCCAACTGTGAAGGCAGTCGGCCACATAAAGAGATCCAAAGGCCAATATCAGTGTCCCACCACAGGGAGCAACATGTCAGCGTCCTCCGTTAGAGCAACTAGAGATCTGTTCTTTGGGAGTATCTCAGTCATCAGGTCCCACAGATGGAGCTTCACTGTTGGTGAAGCAGGATCCACACAGAAGATTTTTCAACGGTATAGCTAGGGCTGCCCATGCCAACATACGTCTGCCAATGTCACTAACACTGTATAGGCGTGGTGGCCTGCTCCCTCCTCAGTTTTATTCCCGACATTGACTCGTTAGCATGGGTCTCTGCAGAAGCTCCAACACAGTTTTGCACCATTTTTTCACCTCGACTTTTATTTACTTACCTTTTAGAATCTCTTTTTCAACAAGATTCCTTTACCTTGTTTATGTCAAGATTTAATCCTTCTATTTCTCTCTTCCGTCACTGTGGAAAGAAGATTGTTTCTACAGACGAACACTCTGTGTCTGCTGTCTTGGGCCTCAGCCACCGCGTTTCTGACTGTGAGCTCTGAGAGGCTCTTAAACAATTCCTCATGGAGCAACAGGTAGCCAGTTCAGGGCAGGGGTCCTCCTTGGTCCTTCCCTCTCAGTTGCCGGCAGGGTCATCAAGCTCCCAGGCCTCCAAGGCCCAAGACAAGTCCTCGTGGGGAAGGGGGGGAGTCACAAAAGGACCAAGACAGGGACCTCTTCCCCCGGTGGCAGTCCCACTCCCTGATTGCCTCTTCTTCATCGTCCAGGGGTACTCCTTCGGCTGTGGCTGTACCGATGCTTAAATCTGCTGTCCAGGACTCTCTTCCTTCCAGACTCCTACCGACAGCACCTCCGCCTGAGGTACAAGGCGGCCTGCCATCGAACTCCGGGTCGTCGACCCTCTCTTCATTGTCGATGGGACCACCGTTGACAGCCCTTCCGTGAAGCCTGATGCTTCCCTGGGCCTTTGGGTGGTGGGCTCTTCAGGTTCTCTGGGCCTGTTAGATGGTTCATCGCTCACTGTGTCATCGACCCCTCCTGTGCTGATGCAGCAGTCCTCTGTCGTTGACCTCACTGGCATTTTGACCAAATTCACGTCATGTTTTGGACAATCAGCTAAGTGCATATAGGCTTACTTTGCCTGTGCCATCGACAGCCCCGTCATCGGCACCTCACTCATCAGACCTGGAACTGCAGCAGGTCGATGTCAAGGAGGAGTGCTATCCTTATCTTATGCTTCCTGAGGAGGAGGAGGAAATGCCCCGCAGGGTTAAAAAGCTATATCTTGAACCTCAGGAGTTTGCCACATTATGCTGCTCAACCTGAAACAGATTCTGTGGTAATAAAGGCAGCTGATGATCAATCTAAGGTGCCGTAGCACCTTAGCTCCCACCCCCAAACAAAGGGTCCCGCAGAATATTACACAAACTGGGGAATATGGGTGTGGGCAGGAGAGTAGTGTGGTGGGTAGGTAACTGGCTGGGTGGCAGGACACAGAGGTGGTGGTAAATGGCTGTCACTCCACAGAGGAAGAGTGACCAGTGGGGTACCACAGGGACTGGTGCTGGGACCGTCCTATTCAACATCTTCATCAGTGACATTATGCAGGGATCTAGAAGGCAGAATTTCACTGTGCTGATGACACAAAGCTCTGTAACAGAGTAGACACACCAGAGGGTGTAGACAGAATGAGAAGGGACCTGCAGAAACTTGAAGAATGGTCAAGGGTTTGGCAGTTGAAATTCAATGCAAGAACTGCAAGATAATGCATATAGGGCACAAAAACCCTGGCACAATATATCAGTTGGGGGTGAGGGATATAGCATGCAAAGCAGGAAGGGATCTTGGGGGTTGTCATCTCTGATGACCTCAAGAGTAGGAAACAGTGTGACAAGGCATCAAGTAAAGCAAATAGGATGCTGGGATGTATAGGCAGGGGCATCACCAGCAGGAAAAGGGAGGTCATAATTCCGCTATACAAGACACTAGTGAGGCCCCACCTGGAGTACAGTGTACAGTTCTGGAGACCATACCTACGTAAGGACATAGACAGGGTAGAGAAGGTTCAGAGGAGGGCAACAAAGATTGTGCATGGGTTGCATCACAAGTCCTATGAAGACAGGTTGAAGGAACTGAACATGTACTCCCTGGAGGAGAGGAGGGAGAGAGGGGATATGATAGAGACATACAAGTATCTTACAGGGAGGAACAGGGTGCAGGAAAACACTATTTTTAAGCGAAAAAGATGTTTCAGGACTAGAGGGCATGGGATGAAGTTGGAGGGAGGACGATTCAGAGGAAACATGAGAAAGATTTCTTCACAGAGCGGGTGGTGGACAAGTGGAACACCCTGCCAGAGGAAGTGGTGGGAGCTGAAACAATCAAGGATTTAAGAATGCATGGAATAGACATAAAGGAATTCTAGAGGTCAGGGTAAGGGAAATAGACTTCTAGGAAAAACAAACTGAACTTACAAGCTCAAATGGGCAGACTAGGTGGGCCATAGGCCCTTATCTGCCGACACTGTCTATGTATCTATGTAATAGATCTCTGGGGGGTAAGAGGGTTTATGCATCCTCCACCCTTGGGCTGAGGATTGCCAGCTACCTTTCTCATATGGTGAAATGCCAGAATACCATTTGGAAGAAGGGCAAGGCTGAGGCCCAGGCCCTTCCAGATGGCATCCAGGAACAGGAGGTTCTTAAATGCTTGCAAATGCTGAGCATATTAGCAAGCATTTCCTGCAGGCCCTCTGTGATACCTAGAATACTACTCCTGGTGCTCCCAGATTGCACTGGCCCTCCATTAACTTGCCCCTCACAACTGATTTATTTATTTTTTGCTCACTTTGCTCCGATAATGTTCCTCGCATTGTTATCCTCTCCTTCCCCCAGCTGGTTTCCCCTGTCTACCCCTCTGCCCTCCTTGATGTACCCTCACTGCACCTCATTCATTCAATAATTGCTAAATGATCTGCCTCTTAACTATGATCAGGGTCGATTTTAACACTTGTTTTACTAGCCCAAACACTAGTGCAAATTGACAAGGGCTAGTGCAGCTAACTCTCTACTAACCCGTCTTGACTAGTGCAGATTTTCATGGCTTTTAATGAAGTTAAAAAAGTCTCTACTTTAGCACTGTCTAGTCCTCATGCTAATCTCTCTCAATGTTCCAGATGGCCAGGTGTGATTAACAGCTCCTTAAGAGCTGCAATTATCTGGCAGTTCAAGAGAGGGATCAAACAAAAGACTCAATGAGAGTCATGATCACTCCACTGTTAAGACTTTCAGCAAGTGTCCAGGGTGTGATCAAGGGTAGAGTGCTGTTAAGTCACTAGGTTCCAGTTTTCTGAATGTGTCTATGTCTAAAAATTTGTCCAATATTATTAGGACCAATGCCCCTCATTTCTCTACATTTTGAGTGTTTGTATCCAACATTTCAGTGACAAAATGCAAAGAGATATACAGGATCGGCCCTGCAGGTGGTGGGTTTTATCCCAGCCTCACCATAATTTCTCTCTGCCCTCCAAATCTCTTAACTCTGTCTGTTTTTCCCTGGATACCGCTGCAGACCAGACTCTGACGTGACCATCCAAAGATCCATAGCTGCCATTACTGGCAAGTGTAGGGGAGTCCCCAGCTCTTCCAAATGGATCATGCCAGCCATCACCATCCATACAGTTCCATCTTTATCCCACTCAGCATGTCCTTTCAGCCTGAACACAAAGCTTTGGATCATGTATGGTACAAAAATAAACCTTGATAAAATACATAATTTGAAACCTTGAAATAGGCATTCCTGGGGTGCATAGATCATCCTATACAGAAATAGAAACAGTATAGTGTTATGCCTGTGTACTGTTTCCCCTGGGCTGTTGAAAGGACAATGTTAAAGAAAAATCTGTTATTGTGGAGGCAGAGCTTATTAAAATCAATGCTTTTACAAATAAAAATGTCATAGTTTTCTATTTCCCAAGCCCCTTAGGTTTGTCTAGCCCCCACCCTAAAGAAATCTTAGATGTGCTCCTGGCTCACTCGAGACTGTACAAAAACTTTCAAAAGTAAAGGTCTCCAGTTGACTATAGGGTGGGGACCGAGAGTGTCTTTTTCTGCCTGACTCTGTTCATTGCCCTGTGGGTGGTGGTGGTGGTGACAGTGTGGTCAGGTGAGGTGCATGATGATGTCAGCTATTCTGTGTGCAGAGCTAGGACTGCTTGATTGAACATTTGCTGTTGTGCTATCCTCTCTCTGTTTGGTATGTGGGGGGGGGCAGAAAGAGGAAGAGAGGAGGCTATGGTACAAAAGAATGGGGGGGGCTCACTGTCTGTGATGGCATTGCAATCTTTTTTCTGCTGGGGAGCTGGAAGCAATGTGGGAGCAGGATAAATGTGCAATAATTAGAGTATTTCTTGGCTTTGCTTGCATTGTTTCCTGTATAAGTGATCAAAATGTACCATTATAATTAAGGGTTAGTGCAACCATCTGCGGGCTAGTGCAATTTTGAATCAACTAGCCCTGCTGGCTAGTGCAAAAAAAGGTTAAGGTTGAGCCCTGACTATGATCCATTCCTGTAGGAGTTGGCTCCAAAGCTACATTAAATTTCTGTACTATGTTTCTAGATATGCCACTTGTAATTAAATGCATATTCCACAGGTATGATATATTTAACTGTATGTCCTGTCACAAATGCGATAGTGTGATTATTTATGATATTTTTTTTAACTTTGTCTTGTTACAAATGTAATTGAATGTTTAATTTCTTAATCCAGTGGTACCCCCACACCCCAGGTCGCACCGGGATACGAGCAACTTGTTGTTCAGTGTGCTTTCCTGGTGAAACATTTCAATAAATAAATAAACTGCCAGGCTCCTGCCACAAGCATTTGCCTCTGTAGACACTCCTGGTTGAGGGTCTCGGGCTTCGCTGCGGATGTCCAACAGAAGATTCTGAATGCCTCCTTCAGTGGCTCAAAGTTATTTGGGCCAGATGTCCAGAACATCACTAATGATTTAAAGGCATCTGGCAAGGATGTCAAGTCTGTCCACTCTTATCATACACAACCCAAGAGCAGGTAGCGCTATCCCTTTTGCAAGGTGTCAGCAGGCCGAGCAGCCTCTCAGCCCTAAGGCAAATGCAGAGCCTCTGCCACCTTGCCTCCCCACTCCTCTCGCAGGAGCCACGGCCAAGCTCCCGGGGTGATGGACCAGCCCCAGTAGCTGGATCCGCTCGCAGACTCCTTGCCAGATCCCCTCTGCCAGTCCCGACCAAGAGGTGATGGAGGTTGGTCTCCCTCCATCTCAAATAGCAGAGAACCATCACATATAGATGCCTGGATTCTTCAAATCATAAAAGGGTCACACTCTGGAGCTCATTGAGTCACCTCCAGAGACTCCTCCATTACCCTCCACCTACCTGTCTGCTCTCTGGGAGGAGATACCTGTATATTGTAAGTATGACTACTATCACCAACTGTCCTCTACCACACTATATTTATTGTTGCCTTTGTACACCTTATCATTTGTACTTATGTTGCTTTGCTCACCTTATCATTTGTACCCCGGCGCATCTGGAATCGAGCAGTACTCTGCTCAGTATGCTTTCCTGGTAAAACTCATAAATAAATACAGTCCCTTCTGTGCAAAAAGGCCATCAAGCCAGTACCCAGATGTCAGAGGAACAATGGGTTTTTATTCCAGGTTTTTCCTGGTCCCCAAAAGGACTGGAGACATGAGGCCCATCTTAGACCTCAAGGACCTCAGTCTGTATTTCCAGTACACAAGGTTTTGAATGGCAAGTCTGCCAGACCTCCTGCCCCTTCTCAAGCAGGGCGACTGGCTGTGTTCTCTGGACATGCAGGATGCATACCTGCACATCTGGTGTTTCCACTCCACAGGAGGTTCTTTTTTTTTTTTTTTTCCAGGCGAGCATTACCAATTCATTGTGCTGCCATTTGGCTTGTCCTCTGCACTTTCAAGTACTTAGCAGTCATAGCTGCAGCTCTTAGAAGGTAGGGGCTGTATATTTTCCCTTATCTGGATGATTGGCTTCTCAAGGCCCTGTCCAGGGAACAACTCCTGCGGACTCTGGAGACGACTCTTCTCTCTGGGCATTATGGTCAGTTTGCCCAAGTTGGTCCTAGCCCCGTCCCAAAGGCAACAATACATAGAGCTGGTCCAAGACTTGGTGCAGGGAAAGTCCTTCCTGGCTCAGAATAGAGCAGAGTGTTGTATTGTCCACGCTCAGGAAGTTGCTCAGAGACGTTTTATCCCTGCAAGGGTGTACTTGAGACTGTTGGGGCTGATTGCGACTGCCATCCCCACTGTTCTGCTACCCAGACTCCATATGCACATCCTCCAGTGAACTCTCCAGGTACAATTGAACCAGCGCACAGATGAGCTAGATCAAGTAGTGCTGGTTTCCTCCCCTTTCCACATGGTGCTCCAGTGGTGGATGAACCCCTCCAACCTGTTGCAAGGGGTGCCCTTCCTGATGTCCTCCTTTCCCAGCTGATCCTTACCACAGATGCCTCTGGTTTGGGTTGGGGGGCTCATCTGTGTCCCTTTCAAACTCAGGGCTCTTGGTCCCAGATCGAATCATCCTTGCATACCAGTGTTCTGGAGATGCGGGTGGTCCTGTATGCCATGCAGGCCTTTCAGAACCATCTCCTCCCAGGTTCGCTTTTGATTCAGTCAGACAATCTCAGTGTCGTGTATTACATCAACAAGCAGTGGGACACATTCGTGCCCCCTCTGCAGGGAAGGCATGAAAGTGTGGTACTGGGCATTAGACCTCAGTCTGTCAGCAGTTCACATCGCAGGGGCACTAAACACTCTGGCAGACAGCCTCAGCTGGACGCAGTTCAGCATGCACGAGTGGGAGCTCCTCTCGTCTGTTGCACATCTGTTCGACAGATGAGGTCGTCCAGAGTTGGACCTTCTTGTATTCTCACCCAATGCAAAACTGCCCAGTTTCTGCTTGCTCAATCCAGGGCCTGAAGTTTTCTGTTGAGGTGCTTTTTCCTTCTCCTGGAGTCAGGAGGTTCCTTTATGCCTTCCCTCTGTTTCTTCTGGTTCAGAGGGTGTTATTGTAGCTGCAGATGGAAGGGGTCAGCATGATTCTGGTAACTCCATTCTGGCCTCGTCAGATATGGTTCCGCTTACTACAGCAACTAGTGGAGGAGCCTCTGGTCCTCGCCTTCTCTGCAGGAACCTGTGACCCAGGCTCAGGGAACCCTGGTGCACCCCAACCTCAAGTCCCTCCATCTGCATGCTTGACTCCTGAAGACATAGCCATTGCTAGATTTGGGGTTTCCAGTAGGATAGACGATGTTTTAGTGGCCACTCAGAAACCCTCCATTCGAGCCACCTATGCCATGAAATGGAAGAGGTTTGCCATATGGCTGCCAAACATAATCTGGACCCCTACACTTGTCCAGTGAACCGGATTCTGGATTACATGATATCGCTGTCGGACTCGGGTCTCCAATATTCCTCCCTCAAGGTGCGCCTTTTGGCTGTCTTGGCCTTCCATGAGCCAGTGGGTGACTGCACCGTGGCTCAGCTGGATGTTTCCATACCTTCTTGAGGGGCATTCTGCATCTGCAACCTCCAATCCATTCTGTCCTGGCTTGGGATTTTAATTTTGTTTTGGAGAAGTTGACCCTGTCTCCTTTTGAGACAGTCGCAACTTACAAGCTACGCTTCCTTTCTTAGAAAGTGTTGTTTTTAGTTGCTATTAATTCGCTTGAAGGATTTCCAAGCTTCAGGCCCTCTGGTGTGAGGAGCCTTATTTTGTTTTTCACAAAGACAGGGTGCCTTTGCACACCAATCCTAAGTTTCTCACTAAGGTGGTGTCTGAGTTTACCCTGAACCAGTCTCTCCACCTTCCTGTTTATTTTCCTTAGTGTACTAATCCAGGGGAAGCACTGCTCCATACTTTAGATGTGCACAGAACTTTGAAGTATTACCTGCTTCAGGCTAAGGAATGCAGGAAGTCAAAGCAGCTTTTTGTTTCATTCACTACCCAGGCAGAGAGAATTCAAGTTTCTAAACAATGTTTGTGTGGGACCTGTGCCTCTCTCTCCTCAGTCCCCATGACAAGGCTTTGCTCCCTTAGTCTCTGGGGAAAAGAACTGAGGAGGAGGGGCTCTCACTTTATGGGGTTGGTAACATCGGCAGATGATGTCAACATGGGTGGCCTCAGTTGTACTGCTGAAAATCTTCTGTGTGGATCCTGCTTCACTGACAGTAAAGTTCCATCTGTGGGACCTGATGATTGAGATCCGCTCAAAGATCTACTGTTATGGTAAGTTCTTATGTATTTTTTCTATCCCTGCCCTTTTTACATTGGCCTGACATCACAGTTTTGTTTGACATCACAGCCTGTTGCTGTGGAGAAATCTGTGATACCATGGACAGTGGATTATGATGTTGGGTGTGAGACGAGCAGCCATATCAGTTAGTCTACTGGACAGTGACCTTGTTTTTATGTAATTGTTTTCAGTAATAAGAAAATGAGGGAAAATTACAGAAATTTAAATGAAATATAGATTGAATCGTCTCTTAATCTTGCATTTTTGAGACTTTAAACCAGGGTCCTGTCTGCCTGTTCCGTTGGTTATTCAAGTGGGCATTAGAGATCCCATGGAACTTATTGAAATGAATAGAAATTTCCTGGTGTCCTGGCCTTACCCACATTCACTAAAATTTCCACCAACAGCTTAAACTGGTATAATTCAGTCTGTTTGCATCTGTATCCCCCCCCCCCGGCGAGGTTGACAGTGGGCAGTATTGTCTAGTCCTCCTTTCCTGGTAAACAAAAACTTAATAAATGCATTTTCAGTGTTTTCCCAATTGTGCCAGGGCTCTTTAAACATTTCAATTTAGTAAATACCTGTCTTTTTATACTTTTCTTTTTGGCTGGGCACCCCTAGCCCCGAGGCAGGCCATGGCCCTCACCCAGGAAGCCCCGAGTGGGACGCTGAAGCGGAACAATTGTGGCTAGGAGGTCAGGCACGGAATGGCTCAAATACCCAGCGGGGTCGGCGTTAGTTGGTGTTTTTTTTTCCGAGGGTGGTATGTGCAGTGACGGCCAGCCCACCACTTTGTGTTCAGCCCCGAGCAGGAGAGCAGTCCTCGGATGCTCAATCCTGATACCCTGGCGGTCCTCTGACACCCAGATCTGATCCTGAAACTGGAGTCGTCGATGCGCAGATGGCAGCCATGCCTCTGTGCCAACAGGCCCTGTCTTTTATACTTAGTTACTACTACTTGCCAGCAGAAACAGGCCACATGGTCCATCAAGTCTGCTTGAGTGTGCAGCTAGCACCCACTTTCTGCAGCTGCCCTCCTGAATTACCCCCACACACACACACCGGATGAATGCTGTCTGACCTTGAACCAGATTAAGCTGTTGGTGGTATTTTTAGTGAATGGAGGAAATTTAGCCAGGGCACCAGGGAAATTCCCCTACTCTACCAGTAGGGGGACCCTTGTCATTACGGAGTGTTCTCGCTTTATGGCTGGCCTGGAATACGAACGGATGAAGGAGATACCTATGGAGCAAGGGAAAGAAATGGAGGGACTGGCAGACACGGGACCCGCTGTGGAGGCGGCTGAGATGCACCTGATGTTTGGCCAGCATATCGCCCGAGACAGCGGTCCCTTTCCAGATGAGGAGGTGCAATTGAGTCTTGGGCAGAAGAAACTCTGCATGGAGGCAGAATTACAACGGATTAGTCTTTTACTTTCATCAGAGGGCCATACTTAGGAAGAGGAACGGAAAAGGAAACAGTCCATCACATCTCCCATTAGCGAGGGATCATCGGGTCCCTCAAAATTGCTCGCCGCGGAGGATAGGCTGGAAACGCCCAAGCAAAGCAATGAAGGCTCCTTGCACCGTATGTGCAGTGAGGAGGACGACGCCTTTTGGTCACCGGAAAAGGCCCTGCATATGGCAAGTTGGATCACAACACAGGATGGGGAATGGCGGCTGGACCTGGTGATCCTGTTACCTGGAGGCTCACTGAATCATCTGCCTACTGGTACCACAGTTTCACCTACGGAGAACGGTTCCCCGGTGGGCCCGACTGTCTTGCCAGTTAAAGGGACCCTCTCAGGGTCCAACAGTTTCTGTTTCAGTTAGCTATGAGGGCTTTGGTTCTGCAGGTGGTGGGTCTCCACGTGCAGGGGGGTCCCACAATAGATACTGACCATTCTAACCCTGAGACACCCACATATGCCAGCCATTTCCACAAAACAGTGGATTTGACAAAACGTTGAAATGCCATCAGATTACACTATATGCGTCCTTGAGACACTCTCCCTGATAGATTTTTCATGGGGAAAATTCTTCTAAAGCAATCTGTGGAGCTCTCTCCCTCTGAGGTCTATGTGCTTATTCATGCGCAGGGTGAGACGACATACAACATTAGTTTCTGAACACCTGCTTTGTTGGAGAGTCTGGTGTAGGTAAGCCAATCTCAAAACTAATCCCTTATGGGTAGACTTCCTTGTCATTCCCCTGACCAAACAACCCTTTCGGGTTATAACTATCCTTTTTTGAAATGAGGGGGTCAGTATTACCCATATTGTATACTGGTTGGAAAGAAGATATTCTATACAGGGAAACCTGACCCCAATCCTCAACGAGGAAGGTTTTTGGAACGGGGGTTGAAAAATGTTAATAAAGTTGCAACAAACTGAACATGATATCGTTCACCTCCCAAATTGTTTTTTCATAGGTTGGGACAAGAGCTTTTTACTCTATCCTGGCCAGCCCAGAATGTGCTTTAAATGTGGTTCCAACAAACATATCAGCACCCACTGTGAAGTATTGAAATGTACCACATTGTGGAAACCGGTCATCCAGTGCTCATTGTTTTCAAGACCCCAAGTGCAACCTGTGTGATGACCAAGGCCATAATTTCTCGGATTGCCCTTGGGTGGCAAAAAACACTGAAGCCTCTGACTTCAGAGTCCAGGATTACTACATTAGAGTGGCCACTAAACAGTCTTTTACCCCCAGTTCGGAGACACCGTGTGGCAGTTCTGAGCTTAAAGTCACTGAACCCCCCCCCCTAGTTCCACAGTTTTGAAGGGGTCTGTTTCAATGCCTAGGGCAGTGGTACAGAAACAAGAGAGTCAGTTGGACAATATGGGTCCCCCGTCCCCTGCAACCGGCTACACAGGAGACAGTGTTTACGATGGTACGGCCCAAACAGGGAAAAAGTATTCAATCCAAACAGAAGAAAAAGCCTCTTATAGGGCCTTTTGAAGACCCAAATCTCTATACAGTTCTTCTGGATGTTATCTGTGATAAAGAAGGGGATTCGGATAGTATATCGGCCCGATTCTCTCAGAAAGGTCCACAGTCTGACTCTGAGGTGACTGATGACCCCAACATTGCCGCTTCAAAAAGCGGAAGAGTCACCAGGGCTTCGAGTAAAGTGAACTGACATTTTGGACTATGAATGTCTTCTAAAATTGATTCCTTGAATGCAAACAGTATGCAATCTGAGGGTAAACGCCTGGGTACTTGTGCTTATTTCACCCATACTGATTTAAATTGTCTATTTTTACAGGATGTTAATTTACACTCCCCAGCTGAGGGGTGAGATACTAACAACAACAAAAATGGAAAGGGACCTGGGGGTAGTCATATCAGATGACCTAAAGGTGGGCAAGCAATGTGAGAGGGCAGCAATCAGGGCTGGGGGGATATTGGGATGCATAGGGAGAGGCATCACCAGTAGAAAACAGGAAGTTATTATCCCTCTGTTCAGACAGCTGGTCAGACCCCATCTGGAGTACTGCATGCAGTTCTGGAGACCCAGTCTTCACAAAGACATAGACAGGATGGAAGCTGTCCAGAGGAGGGCAACTAAAATGGTGCAGGGTCTGCACCGGAAGACATATGAAGAGAGACTAAAGGAGCTTAATATGTATAGCCTCGAGGAAAGGAGGGAGAGGGGGGACATGATAGAAACTTTCAAGTACCTCAAGGGAATCAACAAAGTCCAAGAGGGTAGCATCTTTCAAAAAGAGGTGTGCAAGAACAAGGGGCACAATTTGAAGATAGAGGGCGGCTCCAGAGGTAGTTTTAGGAAGTATTTTTCACAGAGGGTTGTGGATGCATGGAGCGGCCTTCCGGAGGAGGTCGTGGAGTCAAAAACAGTGGTGGAATTCAAGCATGCATGGGACAGTCATAAGGCAATTCTAGGGGATGGGGGTAGGAAGAAGTAGGCTGCTGGTTAACTAGGATCTGCAGCTTATCCAGTAGGCAGGGAAATGGGCAGACTGGGTGGGCCAAGCGGTCCTTATCTGCCGTCAAATTCTATGTTTCTATGTTTCTGTGAACTAGAGGAGGCTTCGGCCTGCTGGAGGTGGGGTGATAGTTTTTGGTCCGAGGGAGAAGACATTTGCACAGGAGTTGGGATTGTTTTTTTTTTTCCCAGGTTCAGGTGCTTCAGCAGTTGGAATTGCTGGAGGGGAAGGCTTTGTTATTGGATGGAAATGGGAAAGAATTATACTTAGTTTTTTGAATGCTTATGCCCCACAGTTGAAACACAATAGGGTTTTGTTGTTTCAGGCATTGAAACCTTTTTTATTTACTAATAAGCACGTTATATTAGGGGATGATTTCAGTTGTGCCCTGCCAGACCTGACTTCTAGTCAGCCCTCTATGAAACTGTATTGTGATGCATATTGTCTTAGGGAGTTGATCACAGACCTGGGACTCATTGATGTTTATTCAGCATTATATCCGAAGGCCCCAAAACATATTTTGTGGGCCAAGATCATCCGGATCAATTATTTTTTGTGTCGGCTACCTTATGACACAATCTGCTCGGGTTACAGACCTAGCCACGTCTGAACCATAGACTTTTATTGCTAGTGGTAGGGAGCCACCCAGAGCAGAGAAGGGGCCCGGAGCATGGAAATTGAATTTATCTCTGTTAGGTATCACTCAGATACAAGAAGGCTTTGGGTATGTTTTGCGGGCTAGAAAATCGTTTTGTTTTTTTTTCCTTATATGAGGATACTAATGCATGGTGGGAGGATACAAAATGTAAGATAAAGACTACTTTCAGAAATAGGGTAGGATCAATGGGAAGCGCAGACAGAACAGGCAAAGATTTTTGCGGGAACAATTAAAATTTCTGATGGATTTACGGGACAGTAGGAAGGGATTGTAACCATAGCATTAAATTGATTAAAAAATAATTGGCAGCTTTACAATTAGAAGTAATGAAACAGCTGGAAAAAAAGACAGAGGTATGAGGTGACTTGGGGAAAAAAAGATGCTATGCCTTTTGACTCTTGTTCTGATTTACAAGCACAAAGAAATATGACTTATTTGACCATGACGGCTGGATTAACTGTTACTGGGAATGCGAAAATGCTATCTGAAATACAAGGTTTTTTTGGCACTTCTTTCTCTAGCCAGTCCTTACCAGGAGGGGTAATGAGACAGTGGTTAGACACTTGTGGTCTTCCCAAGATTCTGGCAGACGAACAGGACCTACTCACCCCTCCATTACCAAAACTGAAATTAAAAACATCATTTGGTCCTTATCACCTAACACGACCCAGGATCTGATGAATTTCCACATGAATTGTATAAAACTATTTGGGAGGAAATGGCAGTTGCTATAATGCAGCTCTACAAAAATGGTAGGTTACCAAATAGTATGCTTGAAGGGATATTGGTTCTCCTGTTTAAGGCTGGTGATCGGGGATTTGAGAAATTGAGCCCCATTACCCTCCTCAATAAGGACTGCAAAATACTGAGGAAAATTCTAGGAACTCATGACAAAGGGTTTTGGATCTCATTATACCCATTCACAGTTAAGTGGAATTCCATCACGGAAGTTACAGGATGTCCTAGTACTTTTCAGAAAAATAATAAAGGACACAACCTGGAAATTATGGGGCACCTGGTCAGCCTGGACCAGTCGAAGGCTTTTGATCGGGTGGAATATAATTATCTATGGGAAACTCTCCGGTGCTATGGTTTTCCCACAGTGTTTATCTCCTGGTTGTAGACCTGTTATGATGGAATCAGCATTAAACCCTGTGTTAATGGTTGGATGAGAAAGAATGTGAGGGATGGACAAGGGGTGAGACAGGGCTGCCTGTTAAGCCCTATTTTATATTTATTGACTTTAGATCCACTACTCCATAAATTGAACCGGATGGACAATATCATTAGTCTTTCTGTAGGCAGTGATGATGCCCCAGTAATTACGATTACGTATGCAGATGATTTGGAGCTGATTTAACTGATAGTACATTGGCCACAGTAGTCCAGGGATAATTATGGGATTTTCGGCCATTATGGGGTCAGAGTAAAGTTGCATCCTGCCTATCGGATATGAGGCATCAGATGTGGTTGCCGTTTGAGGATCCTGGTGGAAACAGGCTATAAACGGATTTGGGGTATATTTTTTGCGGCCACACCACAACTTTATAACTGGGAACAGAAACTAACAGAAGCTAAGACACAGGTGGCTAAATGGAATAAATGGCGAATGTCAAGGCCAAAAAATGTATTTGATTGAAACACATCTATTATCACTCTCTTTATTTTTGGCAGCAGTTTTCCACATCCAAATTTAGAAACCTCAGTTTATAGTATTTTATTCCAGTGTCTTTGGGGTAGTAGACTGAACCTGATAAAAGGGGATCACCTACCTTTCTAAAGAACAGGGGGCTGAGTGTGATTAACTCAGTGGGGGTTTGTTACTTTTTCTTCTATAATTTTGTACCCACCCTACTTAAAGTGCAGAAACCTTGGTTTCCGTGGATTTTAGATAATTTCAGCCCAATTTTGGAGGCTTGGGAATCCACTAGTGCTCTTACAAAACAAACACGGGTATCTGCACTTCCTCCTTACTTGTTGGATGTGGTGAGTAAATTTAAAGTTTGGTGGATAATCAGACGCCACCTGACTATTAGACCTAGGAAAGAACTGTACACATGGATTATGGATTCATTATATATTGAATCTCCTTGGTTTATGGGACTGCCTACCCCTGTCCAATTATCTCTTACCCAAGTTTTGACTAGTAAATGAGTTCCTCCTTTTCTATGGGATTTTTTATGGCTTTGTACACATCGGAAGTTGGGGGTCAAGGGGAACATGAAGCATAAGGAGCAAATAGAAAGAGAATACCCTGGGGGAACTACTTGCAGGGGAATGATTGAATCCATGCAGCATCTGTTCATTGACTGCCTTCTTGCTGTTTCCTTTTGTTCTTTTTTTCATAAAGTATGGCTTTGTAATCCATTTCAGAATTTGAACACAGATGTCTGGGTGAGTGGAATCTTTCCAGGGTCCTGGGCTAAATATGACAGTTGTAACATGCGGCTCCTTATGGGTTATGTAAAATTCCAAATTTGGCAAGCATGTTGTGGACTGACACTTGGGGAAACAGCTCAAATTGAGTGAACAGGTGTTGTACCAGATAAAACGGGATATTGATAGGTGGCAAGCATTGGAGCAGAGATCTGTCTCTCAGAACTTTATAAACTGTGGTGGAGGCATATGACCTGGTTGGACACTGGTTGACTATAGCTTGCTTTCTTTTGTGATAAAAAAAAAATTCCCCTGCTCTTTTAGCGAGGAGGGAGAGGGAGGAGGGTATAACTATGACCTATGTAGTTTGAAGGATATGTATGATGTAATACTTTTTTATGGTTTTTGTTCTTTTTCATTATGATTTTGTATGATATAATACAATCTGTAAAATTTGTTTTTAAGTTTTAAATAAAAAATGTCCCCTACTCTATAGGGGTGGGGAAGGGGGGATTGTTAGAATTATATGAAGTAATACATATTTTGTTTTTGCATCAGGGTTTCTAATTTATATTATGATTAGCATATGTATTAATATTTAGGAATGGGATTGTATGCCTTAAATATTTACTTTACTTTATTTTCTGTTATTTTGCAATGCCGTATAATTTCTTGAAGTCTGAATAAAAAATTACCCTACTGTTTTCGATAAGTGCCATGGGATCTTTAATATCCACCTGAACTACCACGAGAACAGGCAGATGGGACCTCAGTTTGATGTCTCATCTGAAAGACGGCACCTCAGAAGTGCAGCACCCCCTCGTGCTGCACTACAGTGTCAGGATTGGGATATTAACCCAAGTGCTAGGGTGGAAATGAACCCACAGCCCTCTGACAACCCAAGTGTCAGGTGGGACATGAACCCACAGCCCTCTGACAACCCTCTAATCTCCCGGCCTCAGAGACAAGTGTGCTACCTACTGAGCCACTGATACTAGTACATGAATACCCTCTATGGGTAGGATTTAATCTATACTGAAAACAGTACTTTCCTAATGAATACAGGGTTGAGAAAACACTTAGGAGCATAAAATGGTAGCATAATTATAGTCTGAAAATCACAGTGCTTCCCACCCATCACCAACACCAAAACTGGCCACTGCAAAAGCTTGATCATCCATTTTTTTTGTAAAGGTATTCTAAAATCCTTTTTAAAATCTATGCAGTGTTGTAAGGCTTGCAGCCAATTTAAAACTTGGGCCTGTGGTTTGAAATTACTCTGCTATGTCAATAATTTCTTCTTTAATATCCCCCTGTTTTTGTAGGGGGAAAATCACCACGCACTGATGAAAACAAGTTATGGTCTCAGTGAGACCGAGAGAAGTGAAGCAGAACCTGCCCTTGTCCCTATTGCCATACCAACTTTATTAAGCTCAGTGTTCAGCATCATAGCACACATTCAGCCACACTTGCATCAGAGGATTATTTATTTAGTGCCAGTTCCCTTGGCTGCTTAAATACAATCAGTAATAAGGAACTCGACATTAGCCAAATGTGTTTCACTGTGCATTTTGAAGACTTTCTTAGATAAAAAGCATTTGACAGCTACAAGAATAGAATTTGCTCTACAAAGCATTGAGTTACATACTGGTAACCACACTGCACTACATACAGTCCCTGGTAGTGCAGGGTCTGGATACAGTGTACATGCAGCAGCCAGCTAGCAAAAAAGTATTCTAAACATTTTGCAGTAGAACTTGCGTTATTGGGAGAAGGGAATGTTGGCAAGGACACTGGGAATATCTAACTACTGTTTTGAAAAGTGCCATAGTATCGTTAATGTCCACCTGAGTGAGATGTCCCTTCGACACAGCAGCAGGGCTGTTGCTCATGATACTGGCTGCTGCGATTTGGGAATGAGTCTTGGATGTTAGAGGGCTGGAGGAGAGAAAATAGCGGTGCGTCCCACAGGTTTTCTCTTACTCAGGTTGGTCAGAGGCCAATCCCTGCTGCATGAGCACCACCTGAGTGTGCCCAGGAAGTGCTAGCCTCTCGGGGATGGGAGGAGAAGGGGAGATGCTCCAGCTCTGTAGCAGACAGGTGCCCATGGTGTAGTGTACGCACTGCACATTCACAGACAAATGTCTTGGGAGGGAGAAACCATGGAATTCCACTCCACCCCAGAAGGATGACGCTGGCAGCATTCAGGGTTTGAGCTGTCCACCCAGCACGACAGAGCTTTCCTACCACTGCAGTCGGATAACTTTGGAGGGGATAGCTACCTCCTGAAGGCCCACTGTGGGAGCATTCCCTATGGGGCAGGTAAACGGAGCTTCCTTGGGTTCGAGCCTGTGTGAGGGTGGAGTGTCTGCCATGCTGATATGAACTAAGGCAGGGCTTTTCGGGGAGTAAAAACTAAATAAATAAATAACTTCTGCTAGGGCAGCCTTAGAGATGGTCAGAAGGGATCTTGGTTTCCTTTTGCATCAGAAAGACAGCACCAACCACAGTGAAGCACACTCTTAGTGCAGTACAGCAGTGTCTGGCACAGCATATGAGCCCAGGACCATTTGATGTTCCTGGTCAGGAGATGAGAGTGCTATCGTTGGAGCCACTGATACTGTAAACACACGTTTCATCTCCAAATGCTAAAGACTTGGTAACACTTTGTGTCCGTTAACTATGCTGTAGTTACAGTGTAACTACATTGTAACTATTGCAATTGTAATGTAGTTGCATGCAACAAACATGTAACTACAGTGTAATTACCCCGTTGCATGTAGTTGATGATTACCTATCCTGCAGTTACACTGAAACTGACACTTAAAGTGTGACCAAAGACCTTTTTGAATTAAGCAGTATCACCACACTTTAGGGTCATTATATGCCATTCAGACTTCTTGAATTGGCATTGATAATGCAGCACATACAGAGTAAGCCAATGTAGATGTAATCAGGCCTTCCCAGTTTAATTTATTTCATTTCATTGTTTAATATTATATAATAACTGGTGACCCCCCCCCTATAATGACTGAATTCCCTCCTGATAAAATGCCATAATAACCCGCTGAATTCCGTAGTAACTCAGTAGTGGGGTGTTACGGCATTTTCCTCCTCACACTCCATGTGCCTCCCACTCTAGAACACACTCACTGGCAGAAACACTGCTTCTAGGGACATGGATATGTTGTTCATCCACACTCATTGGCAGGTATCCTTGCCGCTTTAAATCTTGCCGGAAGGTCTTCAAGCTTGCTCCTCCCACCCACCCGGGTGGTATAACTCTCAGCTCCGCCCCATGACGCCAGATCTTCCTTACCGCTTGGAAGCTCAGGTTCCCTCCTTAACGCTCTGCGTTTGAGACTGGTTCCTATTTCTCCGTTTGCGGATTTAAAAATAAATTTTGCGAAAAAGACTTCCAGTCTTGATCCCTCCGGCTGCGATGGACAAATCGACTCCGGGTTTGGAGATGCCCATGCGGGTCAGAAGATGTCTCGAGACGGATCCACCTCCGCGTGTGTCTACTGCTTAGGCCTTGAGCACGACCGCAGGCTTGCGACCTGTGCTCATCTTTCTCGGCCTACGTCCTCGAAGACCGTGCTGCCCGATTGCAACTGGGCCGTCCCGAGAAGCGTTTCCCTCCGGTGAAGTCCAAGGAGGCCTGGTTGGCGGTGTCTGCGGCGGCGGGCTCGGCGGATCAGCTCGAGCGGATGATCGCCCTCGAAGAGGAGGTGGCGCGGGCCGTATCTTCCTCGGCCGAGGCATTTATCCCGCTCTCTCTGGGTTCTTCCTACCCAGCTTCTTTTATGAGTTTTGTCTGTCCTTCTACTATGTGGAGAAGGGCCTACGCTGCTGGTCTTGTTCTCTGCCGAAAATATCTGCCGGCTTGGGAGCGTGGAAGGTCCTCTCCCGAGTCGCGACTGGCGGGCTCGTCTGATCGCGGCTGGCCACTGGCCTCACGGGTCCCCCGCTTGGTCAGTTGACCGAGACTCCACCGACGGAAGTCGAGATTTTCTGACCCGCTGACGGGCTGTCGCTTTTAGCAGCCGAGATCCTCCTCTGTTCCCCTGGAGGAGTTGAGGATCCTGTGGGCTCGCCTGTGCCTCCGGTTCCGGAGCCTCGGATGGACCATCCGAGTCGAAGGGAGTGCTGTTCCGGGCCGACACTTCCTCCCCGCGACCGACCTCGAAATTCCCGGGATCTCGGTCTCGGACCTCTTCGCGTCCAGCCGATCCCACCGGCCATAGGCGGTCTCTGGTCTCGGTATCAGCGGGGCGTCAGTTCCTCCTCGACGGGGGAGGCTTGGCGAATACGCCGACGGGCTTGAGACCTTATGTTGCAACAGTTCTCCTGGCCAGGAGTAAGCCGCACCCCGCCGCCTTCCCGCCATTAGTGGCTGTCACCGGGCGGCCGGTACAACCCCTCGACTTATCCGGGAGCCTATACCCAGGCGGTTGTTCAGCCAAACCAGCTGTTCCACGATTCGTGGAACCTCCCCCCACAGCCACGGGTGGGGCTCCGACCAAGGATTCTCGGTCGGCTAAGGGTCTACCCCATCGGCTGTCAGTTACCCTCACCTCGACCGACCTCGGCAGGTGAAGGTGGCTCAGGCCAGAGGCAGCTCTTAGGACTCTTCCGAGTCGAAGATGATTCCTCCTTTTTCTCCAAGCAACTGGACTTGGAGTCTTCAGGAGGTCAGTCAATGGACGATAGCCCGTCGTCCTTCCTAGGACTGCTTGGCTCATCTCGGAGTCCACGGGATGGAGCTCGAACTCCCGTTCCAAGCAGACCAGGTATCCCTCGGAGATTCTGGACCGAGGGATTCTCTGGCGGAGGCCTTTCGGTGG
Organism: Neoceratodus forsteri; assembly: GCA_016271365.2. Classification (NCBI taxonomy): domain Eukaryota; kingdom Metazoa; phylum Chordata; order Ceratodontiformes; family Ceratodontidae; genus Neoceratodus; species Neoceratodus forsteri. Next base: position 760,263,642 of record CM057456.1, on the reverse strand, counting down.
CCGAGGCCATAGTGGGTCGGCACTGGAGCTTTGGTAGGCGCCCTGCTTCCTGCCCTGCGCCTTGGCCAGGATGGCCAGAAAGTATCCGGTCCCCTACGGTTCCTTGTCCGGTTTTTGGAACACCCTCTGCTGAGGGTTGGTTACCGACAGCGTTTTCGGCCGCGCGGCGAGCGCCAGGGATGTGGACAAACCTCCTGACAAAGGTCAAGAATTGGACTATGTCGGTGAAAAGTCTACGCTGCGTCCTCTCGACGCCGTCAGGCCAGTTCGGCCGTCCTCATGGCACATTTTCTCATGCCCTGTTGGGCTCCTGGATGAGGTCATCCTCATCTTCCGCCGATCTGCAAACTACGGTTAAGCAGGTGCGGGACCAGGGCAGGAGCAGTGGCCAAACAGCAGCTCCAGACTGCTTTGGATATAGGGACTCATGTGCCAGATCGGTGGCGGCGCGCGGTGGCTATCGTCGGCGGGCTTGGCTGAGATATCCACCTTTGCCGGATACCCAGCACAAGTTGGCGGATGTTCCTTTTGGGGACTGACCTCTTGACCCTGGGGTGGAAGGTCACCTGCAGAGGATCGAGAGGTCAATGCTACCTTGGACTCGGTCTCTTCCGCTCAGAAGGACAAAGGCCGCAAACCACAGCCTAAGCCCTTTCGTCCTTCTGTGCCCCCGGCACGCCCGGCCCAGCAACGTCAGGGCCAGCAGGCTCGGCCTTGGCATCCCAACCCAAGCCGCCGGCTTCCTCTAACAGGAGGCAGGGAGGAAAAGGCCCAGGAGGTCCCTCGGCCGGTCCCTCCTCCAAGCCTGCCCAGTGACGGGCTGAGGGGTGTTGCCCCCATTCCCGTCACCCTACCCCTGGGTCCCCCCGTGGGGGGACGGCTCCGGCACTTCCGTTCCGCCTGGTCGCTGTTACCATGGACAGGTGGGTCTTGGGAGGTGGTGGGAAGAGGCCTGCCTCTGGAATTGAGCAGGCACCACCCTTCAGGCAGTGGCCCCTCGGGGGCTTGAGGTCCCAGCCTCACTGGCGGCTCGTCGAGCCGACATCGCTCTCCTCCTCCAGAAGGAGGTGATAAGAGAGGTGGACCCTCCTTCAGACCCAGGGTTTGTGTCCAGGTACTTCCTGGTTCGAAGCGGATGGGGGCTGGCGCCCCATTCTCGACCTACGACCTAAACAAGTTCCTAAGGTCTCGAACCTTCAGGATGGTCACTCTGGCTCAGATAATACCATCCTTGGAGCAGCGTGTGGTTCTGCTCTCTGGACTTGCAGGACGCGTTTTTCACGTCCCTATCCGTCTGTCTCACCAGAGATTCCTTCGCTTCGAGCAGAAGGATCCCTTTCGAGTTCAAGCCATGCCCTTGGCTTGTCTCCAGCTCCCAGGGTCTTCACCAAATGCATGGCAGTGGTGACAGCATTCCCTGCGGCGCCGAGGGTCGGGTGTACCCTTACCTGGACGACTGGCTGATAGCAGCTCCCTCAGGAAGGAGGCGGGTGGTCAGAGATCTGGCCCTCCAGGTCTGCTCTCAACTGGGCCTCCTTATCAACGAGGCCAAGTCGTAACTCGAGCCAAAGCAGGTGATTCTATTCATCGAGGCGCAGCTCAACTCTCTTCGAGCCAGAGCGCGGCTCCCGGCGGACAGGGCCGGGGTTCTTTCCTCCTTTGCCCGATCATTTCTGGTTGGGCAATTGCGCCCTGCCCGGGACTTCCTGCGCCTCCTGGGTCTCATGGCCAGCGTGGTCCGTTGGGCCCACTGGAACATGCGTCCCCTTCAATGGGGACTGGCCAGCCAGTGGTCACAACGCTGCAATCCTTTGGACCAGCTTGTGTCGGTGACACAGGGGATGTGGAACGCTCTCCAGTGGTGGACGTTCCAGATCATTTGCAGGAGGGCATCCCATTAATCCGCCCGAGCCGGCGGTCTCTCTCTGTCGACCGATGCCTCTCTGATGGGTTGGGGTGCCCATCTGGGGAACACCGGGCTCATGGCCTCTGGTCCCCGCGGAGTCGATGCCACATCAACCTGCTGGAGCTCCGGCGGTCCGCCTAGCTCTCACGCCTTTGCTCCGTTCCTCCGGGGTCAAGTGGTCCGAGTCCAGGCGGACAATACCACGACCATGTTCTATCTAAACCGCCAGGCGGGCCAGCGCTCCATGCTTCTATGCAGGAAGCTCTCCGCATTGTGGTCACTCGCGGCAGCCTGGAGGCAGATCTCCTAGCCATTCATGTGGCAGGAGCCTCCAACACCCTGGCCGATGCCCTGAGCGGATAGGGGCTGCATCCCACGAGTGGTCTCTCCTACGGAGGTAGTACAGCATCTGTTCTCCCATTGGGGCACACCTCAGGTGGACCTGTTCGCCTCCAGGGAGCGAAGCTGAGACTGTTCCATGCCCGCCCCCCTCAGCAGGGCTCGCTGCAGGGGGATGCCTTCTTGAGGCAGTGGACCCCGGGCCTCTTTTACGCCTTTCCCCCATTTCCCTTGATCCACAAGGTGCTTCTCAAGGCGAGGAGGGACAAGGCGCAGGTGATTCTGATAGCCCCAGACTGGCCTCGCCAGTTCTGGTACCCAGATCTCCTCAGTCTCAGCTCCAGGACTCCGCGGCAGCTTCCAGCTCGCCCGGACCTGCTCTCAGTCAATCAGGGGAAGGTGTTCCATCCGGACCTTCAATCCCTGCACCTGACGGCCTGGTTCCTGAGCGGCTAGAGTTCCAGGCCTTGGGTCTTTCCGACGAGGTCCTCAATGTAGTTGAGGCGTCCCGTAAGGAGTCGACCAGAAAATGCTATGCCTTCAAATGGAAAAGGTTTTCCATTTGTGTCAGGGCAAGGGCTTGGACCCTTCCTCCTGTTCCTTGGCAAGCATCTTGGACTATTTATGGTCCCTTTCTAATCAAGGGCTTAGGTCGACGACCTAAGGTGCACCTGGCAGCCATCTCTGCTTGCGAGGCGGGCGGGAAGCAGTCGATGCGCAGGAGAAGGTGGTCTGGGCTTTTTCAAGGCCTTGATCACATTTCCTCCAGTCTGAGGAACCCCCACCTCCGTGGGATCTACTGCTGGTACTGGCAAAGCTCATGGGCAAGCCATTCGAACCTATGCACAGGTGTGCTCTCTCTCACCTGTCGTGGAAGACCGCCTTCTTGGTGGCTATCACGTCAGCCAGAAGGATGGGAGAGCTCCAGGCGCTTTCCATCGAGTCTCCTTACCTGGTCTTCCACAGGGACAAGGTTGTCCTGCGCCCTCACCCGAAATTCCTTCCGAAGGTGGTGTCGGAGTTTCACCTTAACCAGGTGTTGACTCTGCCGGTGTTCTACCCAATCACCTCCCGGAGGCCGAATATAGAAGCTCCATGCTGGACCCTAGAGGCTCGCCTATTACAAAAGAGCGACGGCTGAAATTGGGAGAGGTTCGCCAGCTGTTTGTCACCTCACGCTGAAGCCAAGATCTGCAGACCTGCAGCCAAGCGGACGATAAGCAGGTGGGTCACCCCTGCATAGATCTCTGTTATAAGTTGGCGGGCATGGAGCCTCCCAGAGGGATAAGAGCTCATTCCACCCGCCATACTGCTGCAGCGGTGGTGCTTCCAGGGACGCCCTATCCAGGAAATCTGCAGGACTGCTACTCGAAAGTCAGCAAACACCTTCATTACCCATTACCACATCGACCTTGAGTCACGCCGGGATGCTGGTTTTGGGGCCTCAGTTCTCAGTCTCTTTTCCCAAGTAAGTATTGGGGTGTCGTCTTGCCCCCCTCCTCCCGGAGAACTGCTAGGAGTCTGCCAATGAGTGTGGATGAACAACATATCCATGTCCCTAGAAATACAGGTTACTCACCTGTAACAGGAGTTCTAGGAATGGTATATATTGTTCATCTACAAACCCTGACCTCCCGGCCGACGCACAACCTGAGCTTCCAGCGGGCAGATCTGGCGCCATGGGGCGGAGCCGAGTTATACCACCCGGTGGGTGGGAGGAGCAAGCTTGAAGACCTTCCGCAAGATTTAAAGCGCAAGGATACCTGCCAATGAGTGTGGATGAACAACATATACCATTCCTAGAACTCCTGTTACAGGTGAGTAACCTGTATTTATTGTTTATGTCTCTATTGAATCCTTGCCCCAGTTATTATGAAAAATAATTCCTGTGCAAGGTTTCAATTGTCATAACTTGCACAGGCATTTTTCTTTATATATTAACTTAGTTATACCTCGGGGGCCATTTTGTGTTAAGGTTAAGCAATGGAAAACTCGGACTTCAAAAAGGGCTCCAGGTGGTAATGATTCATTCCATTTTATTTTTGCTCTGACTGTACAGCTCCTTGAGTCTCAGAGATAAACCACCAAAATAATAAAATCGCCCTACCGTGCCTTGCCAAAATCCTTCATAGAGATGATAAATGGCATGCGTGTGTTGTCCTTGAGTAAACTGTCTTTGACATGTGAGTTACTGTCCAATAACCAAAGTCCTGTTGTCTGATTCTAACCACACATTTACAGTAGTAGCCAGAGATGAGCCCCACTATATTTAGATATATCTAGATAAATGACATGATCTCCGTTCATTTTGATTGGCTTCCCTGTGATTTATTTGGATACAGTGTATCTAGATATTAACTGGGAAATATCTCTGGCTATCACTGTGTGTTAGATTGAAGCTCTTCAGTCTCTTGAAGCAGCCCTTTTTACTGATTCTGTCAGGACCCATTATACCTAAATTGATTTTCTAAGTTTCTTGGGGTCTGAGTCGATGTTAAACACTTCGCATTTTTCTGTTATGTTTTTGTTGATGGAAACCAGTAACAAAATAATAATTTAATTAATAGCACACTTACTGCTGCTTACAAGTTTACAAAAATCAGTGGCCTTTCTTAGAACAGTGGTTATTCTAGCAGAGCAACAGAGGCAGAAAACCTTGTTGTTCTTATTTGAATTATTTGATTTAAATCACAGTTTCTGGAACCCCTGAGAGATTAAGAAAATGCAATTTATGCACAAAGAGACAGGTCAATATTACATCTGTAATGGATCAAAGTATTCTTTGGAGGATTATAGCACCATGTGGTTTAAATAATACTGACGTTTCAGCTGCAGTATATGGAATAGTATGTGGGGCTGACAGGCTAGAGTTAGTAGTCAGAATGAAATGGTTGTCTCAGGGTCCATACTTTAGCAGGGCCTCCCATTATCATTTCATGACTTAGACAGTAAAGAGAAAGAGAGCCGCTATCTGATACATAGAAACATAGAAGTGGACAGCAGATAAGGGTCTCCAGGCCCATTCTAGCTGCCTTGTTACTCTACCTATAGTGACTCATCAGGCCCTAATCAGCCTGCTGTCCCAGCAGAAAAAATATATACTATCAAAACCTCTTTGGAAAGAATAAGTATTGATTTGGAAATCTAGGGCCAGGGGTATCACAAATTTCTCTTGGTTTTTAGCAGAGTCACTAAGGAATACCCTTGGGAGGGATAGCGGCAGTAACTACAATGTCCCACTGTGCTGTTCACGCAGCATTACAACACTTGCAAACTGGTCACAGGCTGCTGTGCCCTTCATGAGTTGCCACCTGTTAAAAGCAGCATTTGCTAGTGTCCTGGATAAATCGATACATTACGAAAGAAATAAAGAACCAGAGCACCATTGAAAAGAGCTGTGGCTCAATGACTTTGTACCACTCCTGATTACTTTTACTTATTACTAACTGGAACAAAGGGATGGAGGATGAGCCAGCAGAGGGGGGACCACTAGCAAATCTGGATGCAAAAGAGGGAATGGGAAATTTGTACTGACAAACCAGGGATTGCATCATTACCTGAAGGGAGTCTATACTGGTAATCGGGAAGTGGAGACTGCATCAGTAACGGGAAAATGCATTTGTTGATGGTGGAAACCTGCATTAGCACAGGGGAACTGAATTGTATGACGGAGTGAGGGGACTGGATCAGGTGATGTGCACTGCACCGGGTGACTGAGAGACCATATCAGGAGACTGGTACACTATAGGCATGGCCCCTGGGATTCTGTGATTCTGCAGTTGCGGAATTTTCCATAGAATTTATGTAGCGCCGCAGAATTAATTGTTTTTGATGAATTTTCATTCAAATATACAGTTTTTCCATAGTGCCAGGCTCCCTTACCCATCTTGTTTATCCTGACACCCGTCCTCTACGCTTGGTAGGTGATGTCATCCATGACATCACTTCATATTTTAGCCAATGGCAGGGCTGCATTCTGCCACAGAAATTAATAAATCATGCCGCAGAAATCAGAAAATTCTGCCGCATTGCACTAGGGGCCCTAACTGTAGGGTGATTGGAGATGGAATTTGGGAAGGATAGGGGCCTCTGTACACCAGAGAGTCCTTGCAGCAGGGACAGGTTGGGGGCCTGACCACCCAGAATGGTGGTGCATTGTAGCACTGTGACATTCAGCAGTCATGTCACACCTATATACAGCAGCACATTTATAAGCAGTCACCAGAATGATCTTCTTCAAGGGATCCATAGGGCCTGTCTTCGAATTAGTGCCATCTTTGCCAGGTCCCTACGGGAATATTAGAGCTTTGACATGGACAGTGTGCAGCCTTTAGAGCAGGTATGCCCAACAGCATCGGTTCCTTTTTAACTGCCAGCGAGTAAACATTGGATTCTGTGGGACCTGATTTTCAGATATTCTGCCATCAAAGATTCTACCTTTGTAGTCGATTTGGCTTCAATGTGTAGTTTTAAATTTAAACTTTGTAACGTGTCAATTTTATATATGTATTTTTTTTTACTACAACACACCATTGCCTAAGTGTTTCATAACCCCTAACTCCTCTCCTTTTCATCACTGTAACTAAGGGAACAACATTTCTAATCCAATAAAGGCACTCGTGACATTCGTATTAGGCTCCAGATGTGATGTTAAGTATTGACCTATCTGCCTGGGCTTCACAGACAAGGCTAGAAAAGACAAAGAAATCTGTAGAGTATTCCATAAAAAGATGTTGGAGAAGTAATGCCTCTCAGTAACAGGCAAAAGACCTTGCCTACCCCTCCAGATTTTGAGGTAAGACTGTTTCTCCTCATAGATTGGTGTTGCTTGAGAGCCACAGGTGATTAACATTGAAGAACTCCAACAAAAAGCAGTCAAAGAAAAAAGAATTGCAGGAGCTTGATCGTTTTGATCTTGAGTGAGGTTGTACTGGCCTCGAAAGACCAGCGATGCTGTACTTCCAGAATACTACTCCGCCACATGTACCAAGGTGTTTGTTTTTGATGCAAATTACTTGTTGCCAGATTCCAGTGCTGAGGTAAGAACAATGCCAACAACACTTCAGGTGCCAACCAAAACATTGGTCTGTTCTACAGTCATCTCAACTCCGTTTTGTTGCTGAAGACCCTGAACACAGTGTGGACAATGACTGCCTATGCTCCAGTGCCATCAGGCCTATCTAACAAGCAAACAGTTATGCAGGTGTCACTGATGTCAGAATGATTGGAAAAGCACATGACTCCATAGTGGTTGACCCGACCCTGTCAGTCATGGCATCCTCGGCTCCAGCAGCCACTACTACATCACCAGTACCTGTGGCTCAGGTTATCACTACTCTCGGTGTTTCACTGAGCTGGACCAGGAAGAAGAACCTGTACATTATAACCCTGTGGTTTATAAAAAGGAATATAATTCAGAATACAGAAATGATGAGTGGGTGGACCTGCTAGAAAGGTGACAGTCGAGTTCTTCCGTATCCTCCAGTCATGTATATTCTACATGTAACATAACCACAATCCCCACTAGAAGACATGTCCCTTCAAAACTTGATCAGTACTGTACCGGAGGTACTCCAGTTTGAAGTAGCCATGGAGGACTCATCTAGGAAATGCCTAATTGATTTCTTGGAAATTCCATCTGCCTCATCAGTATGCATTTCTCCCATCATTACAACATTTAACAATGGCCCTTCTTACTTTATGTATTAAATTCACCAGAAATACCTTGATAATAAGTTGGTTTTACTACGAATAGAAGTGGATAACCTGATACAGACAAAATTAGTCTTGTCATTCTTTCTTATCACTAATGTTCTTTACTGGCATGTCTCATCATGCACAATATTTAAGCAGTAAGACATGACAGAGGGTGTGTTGTTATGATATAATCCCACTCTCCTGTGCCAGACTACACAAGTCAAATGCAAGTGTGGCTCACCAGGGTTTGAGAAAAACTGGCTTACTGCTATTATGAAGCAGTACAGTAGTTCAAACATTTTATTTAAAATGAAAACAAAACCACCAGGCCTGGCCCACTGGCACTGGCAGTACTCATCGTGCTCCAGTGTGGGAGACCCAGGTTCACATCTGAGCAAGACTTCTCTTTCTGGGATGATGGGGTTTAGCAGCAGTGCAGAGGAAGTGCTCTCATACACTTGGAGGAGGAGATCATGCCACATAGCACAGGCTCCTCCTATGGAGATTTGGAATGGTATGGGATGTTTTGGGGGACTACAAAATGTCCTGCCTCTTCCCCCCTCCCCCGGCCAACACAGTGTGGACTGGATCCAGAGATTGGTGGGGGAGGATCTGTTGGGGGGGGTTGGGGGGTAAAACTGCTTTTTGATTGGGAAAAAATGCTTACCATCAACCCCTTGCCACTGTCGTAATGCACACCCAGCCTGGCTTCCTGCAGTTACAAACTTTGTTCTGGGCTGGCACAGAGGGTTGAGGCATCATGCCTTACCTCCTGTCACACCAGCGACCTGGGTTCGAGAACAACCTCAGGTCATCAGGGAGCTGGCATGGGGGGGGGCAGGATTGAGCAGCTTACCAGTAGCTCTCCTCTCCTGGGGAGGTTGTCCCTCCTCCCCCATAGTTCCACTGCCACTGAGTGGAGGTCTGATGGCAGCATAGGTGGGAGCGGGCGGTGAGTAGGGAGGGTGTCTCGAAGCGCAGCATGCAAATGTCCCCACATGCACGCATCCGAGATGGGGGTGGGTGTAAACAAGTGTAAACAATACTAGAAAATATAAATAAAAATTAAAAAAACAGAAAACGTTGGTCCCCACTGCCTCTGGGCTGGCCCTTGCCTCACAGGGTTGCTGTCTGTCAGGGACTGGCTCAACTGGAGTTGGGATTTTAGCACCCTGTGGGGCTGTCAGGCAGGTTCAGAGGATGGTTGACGCATCAGGCAAAGCCTGTGCAGATGGGGAAGAAAGGAGAAGAGTTGCACCCAGAAGGTAAATAAAGAATAAATAAAAGACTCACCTGAAGCCTCCAGACGTAGGCACCCTGCTTCACAAAATGACAGCCTGCACACATGACTTTGTGAATGCCACGTGGATGCACACAGATCCCAGTCAGTCAGGAGCCTGGATTTCCATTACACTCATGAAATGGATGGAAACAATGCTGAAATCTGGCTGATTGACAGTACTTTCCAACTGTGGTTATACTGAACAATAGAAAGTTCTACCATTAGGCTTTGCACTTACCTTTGTAGTACTATATCCCTCTGCTCGTACTTGGGTTCTACAACAGCAGTGCTACTCACTAACCACAACGCAAAGTAACTGAACTATTTTTTTTTTACATATACTGTAGGCCTACACTTTAAAAAATAATCATTAAAATATTTTAAAAATATTTTTACATTTTTGTTAATGAAAACAAAAAGCTCCATTTCATAATCATTAATACGCTCCAGGGTGTGCTATATCATAGGAGATTGTTACTTCTTTGGTGGTTGAGGGCACTCAGTTGTGCCTCAAGCCAAAACATCCAAAGGTGTGACAATATCCCATGAAATACCACACCCTGTGGTGTATTATTGCTAAATTATACAGTGGGCTGGATATTCAAAAGGGTTGCACCATGCGCAATAGGGTTGCACCTGCGTAAGTCCGAAATTACGCCATTCTGCCATATTCAGCAGGAGGCATTTGCGCCCCCAATTCAAGTTGAGCAACAGCGCAATGCTAACGAAGGCATGCTGAACCAGTGGAGGAGGAACCTATGATAAACTGCACAGCCCGATATTCAGCGGGCTGTGCAGGAGTTGTGCAGGCACAACCCTCAACCTGGGCGCTTGCACAACTTGAGCCAAAGGAGAGGTCGAGGGCCACCCACAGGTGAGCTGGCGATTGTGGATGCAACACAGCTGCTGCCACCTGTGGGTGGCCCTCAACCTACTCCCTGTGCCCCCCCTGCAGCCCAATCGCGGGCATATAGTAACCCCCTCTCCCGACTGTCCCGATCGCAGGCAGATGTCGAAAATACCCCCCCCCCCGACTGGCCCGATCGCGGGCAAAAGTGAAAAATAAACCCACCCCCACCAGCCCCAATCGCGGGCACCAGCGCCCCAAACCCCCGACCATATCCCTGCGGTCCAGTGATCATTAGTTGACCGGGCTGCAATGTTCTGGTCTCACTTAAGAATATTCTGGTGGTCCAGTGATCGTTATCTGATCACTGGTTGCAACAGCGAATTTCAGATCCCTGGTGATCTGGTGTCCTCTCACTCATTCACCCACAGGCTCCACCACCGCCTCCGGGCGCAGCATCCCGTTCGCCGCTTTGACCGCTGACTGTCCGTAAGGTTGCACACCACTGGTGCAGAGCAGAGCCAATAGGCGTGCAGCCCATACCGCATAAGGTAGTCCAGATATGTGAATGAATTCATTCATTCACATATCTGTCCAGATATTGAATGAATTCATTCACATATCTGGACTGTTTCTGATGTGGGGCTGCGCGCATTGGCTCTTGCTCTGAACTAATGGGCGGAGCCTACCGGGCAGTCAGTCGCGGGCGGCAGGTGGGTGGGATGCTGCTGGGGGAGCAGGTGGTGGGTTCATGGGGGGTGGGGACATTAGATCACCAGGGATATGGTCTTGGTGGGGAGGTTTAAACATTTTGCAGCCCGCGATCAGGCTTAGGTCCACTGGACCACCAGGGATATGTTCTTGGGGATGGGGTTTAAATATTTTGCAGCCATGATCGGGCTGGTGGGGAGAGGAGTTGTACTGTACGTTTGCCTGCGATCGGGCTTCATGGTCCACTGGACCACCAGGGATATGTCCTGGGGTTGATACTTGCTGCCCACGATCGGGCCAGCCAGGGGTGGGGATTTTACACTTTGCCTGCCATCGGGCCTGCAGGGCGCCGGTCCCTGACGCTGCTAACGGCAGGGTGCCAGGTGCAAGTCTGGGATCGGCGCACCCGCATGCTAATGGCATGCAAATGGGGCCGCTAAATAGATGCAAATGGCCCCCCCGCGCTTTCTGGCGAATTATGGCCCCATTTGCATGTCACCTTTGAAAAATGGGAAATTTGTGCATGGTGCAATGGTACTTGCGCCCACCGCAACTTGAATGCTCCACTCTGACCACTTGCAGTGGCGCAAGTTCCACTGTGCCATGCACAGTGGCTGCAATGGCGAGGAGTGATATTCGAAGGAGTTTGCTCAGTAGCGCAACTCCCTTGAATATCGCCGTCATTACCCTTCGCGAACTATTTTGTGCAGCGCAAGGGCTTGCGCCACAAAATAGCTCAGTTTGAATATCCAGCCCAGTGTGTTTTCACTTTGTTGCCATTTCCTACTTGTCTATGACAAAAGAAAAGTTATTGACCATGGGTTCTGCAACTCTGACAGTATATACTATAATAGAATGGCTCATTTGTGCTCTGCTAGGGGCTCATTGTAGTATAAGTGGCCTTGTATGAGCCTCTGAGTCCTCTACTAATTCTTTGGCCTTAAATGGAGCCATTACAGTCCTGAAATTGCTATTCCCAAAAATGTATTTAGCTATCATGTATTTCAAAACTTTTACCAGGATAGACATACTGAGCTGCTAACAGCTCATTGCCAGATGTATCCTGAGGGTGAGGGGAAATGGAGGTAAATCAAGAGATGGCAAAATTGAATAGTATAACAACATTTCAAAAATAGAAGTCATACACAGCAATACAGTACATCAGAGGAGCAAACCATAAACACTGAAGGCAAATCAATACAACAGATACATGTTGCAGATAACATTTAGTTTTGATAGGCATGGGGAAAACTACTCGTACAGGTATAGCCTGGGTATGAGGGGAGCAAATTGTCCAGGGCAGTATTAATAAGGGGAAGGGAAATCAAGAGGTAGAGGATCATGGAGAGATGCAGGTAGGAGTAGAAAAGTCACAAAGAAGAGACTTAAGGGAGAAAGCAGAAGAGGCAGAGTGGACTGACAGGGGGAAGGAGGACCAGAGTTTAGGAAAGCAAAATGAGAAAGCAGATTGACCAACAGTAGATTTCCTAGAAGGAATGAAGAGGGAATGGGAAATATTGTTGCAGAGAGGGTAAGAGGAGGAAGAAGGAAGAGGAGGGGATAGTATGGATAGTATGGATGTAGGGTATCAGGGAAGGGAACCAAACTGAAAGTTGGATATAAAGGAGACATAATGGGAAAGGCACCTGACATCAAGAGAGGGGAGTGGAAAGACAGAGTAGGGAGAACAGTGGTGAGTACAAGGGGGACAGTTTAAGGCAAAATGACAGAAAGAGTGAAAGAGTGTGTCCAGTCTGGCAAGGGAGGATTTGAGAGCTCCACTACAGACTGTGTCATCACAGTCAAATATAGGGAGACTCATCTTTAAAACACAACTACAGGATGGAGTGCCGTGAGACAGTTTTGTACTGTGAGACAGCGAAACACTGTTTATGCCGATGTTGCTCTTACTTGTTTTTAGCTAGCTTTGCTTTTGACTGCTGGGTGTAACTACGGGGACAGTTTAAACTAGAAGGGCTGGTTGGCTGTTGCCATAGCAACCAGCAGCAGGGTAACTGGGGCTCCGTAGGACACAGGAGCTGTTAGGGACTGTGTTCTAGTATGGATGCACATTTACACTGACCCTGCTGAGACGCTCAGAGCTGTCAGAGAGCTACACTTGACCCGTGAATTTTAAATAGAGCAAGGGATTATTTACATTTTTGCAGGGCTCGAGTTAGCGTGTGACCTTAGCTACTTCTGGGTAACATGCTATTTAACTCTGCCTGCACAGCGAGTGGGGCACATGGTGTGGTGAGCGCACGGCGTGGTGCACGGAGACGTACGCAGACGCATGCGGGCATGTCTCCATGTGTCTGTCGTGTCAGCCATGGAAGCTGTGGACTGGGGCAGAGATATTACTATTCACACTACATTAGACAATTCTGACATATGTTAGCAGTGAGTAATATCTAGGTTTAGTAGCTGGTTAGTTGTTAGGTCATTTATCTTGGTATGTACTTCTGACTGATTATGGCTTTCAAAATATTAACATTAGATGATAACCTGGGGATTAAAAGTGCAGTGGTTGCAATAGGTACAGAATCATAGAGGAGAAAACCACACACCAACATTTTGTATGTGATAAGTGCATTCATAAAATAGAACTTATAAATGAATTGAACAGATTCTGTACAAAGTTAGAAACTCTTGAAAAGAGTCAGGAGGAAATGGTGGCAAAATTAAAAAATGTAACTAGTTTAAATAAAACTCCTGCTCCTAATACCAGTCAGGAGCACTTAAGAGATGTGCACTAAGAGGAAGCATGATAAAGGTGAATTAGAAATAGAGGTGGAGGACTGGGCATTGGTGACCAACATTAAAAGGGAAAAAAAAAGGAGGAGTAGTCCACTAAAAGTCTTTACAGAAATAGCCACAGAAAGAGTCCCAGTTACTATGGAAACAAATCACACTATTCCTAGTCAGAATAGTACTATTGCCGATTGTGTCCTACCAACAACAAATAAATACCCCAGGTGTGTGTAACAACCTTGTCCAAACTCATGACTTACTGATTCTAGAGCCTAATGAGGTAATTACACATCTAATTCCGGTATTAAATGTATACTCCATTTTCTCTGAGAACGAGAAAGCCTCAGGAACAGACGGTGGTGTCTGTCATAGCCCCTCAAGCCATTCATAATGTGCAGAGGCAAGTTATAGTTATGGGTGATTCAATAATTAAGTTACATGCGAACATACGAATGTGCCAGCAGAAACAGACCACCCGGTCTCTCCAAGTCTGCTCGAGTGTACAGCCAACACCTTAGTTTGCAGCTGCCCCAAGCCCCCTCCCTTTTGTCATCCCACTGCCACCCCACCCTCACTCTCCCTGTTCCCTGTCCATTACTTTTGTAGAGATGATAAAGAGAATATAATGGTCAGTTCGTTTTCAGGAGCAAAAGCCTCAATTTAACATGTAATGGTGGATAATGTCCTTATAATACATGTGGTATCAATGATCTCGAACAAAATCATAGGCAGAGTTTGAACATAATTTTAATAAGTTAGCAGATCAAGGCTGGAAATGAGAAAGGAAGAAGTGTGGCCCACTGGGAACTGAATCTCAGACCTCTGGTATGCCATTCCAGCACTCTGATTATTAAGCTACATGCTCACATGGTCAGAGTGCCTGAGGAACTTCCTTAAATCCACATTCCTTTTCACAAGCAGGTTGCTAATCCTGCAACTAGAAACTAGGCGAGAAGTGGTATTTCGATATATGTTCCCTAGTTGCAGGATTACACAACACACTTGAGAAAGCAATGTGTGGATTTAAGGAAGTTCCTCTAGCACTCTGACCATGTGAGCCTGTAGCTTAATTGTTAGAGTGCTGGAACGGCATACCAGAGGTCTGAGGTTTAGTTCCCAGTGGGTCACACTTTTCCGTTCTCATTTCCATCCTTGATTTAAAATATGCCTTGCAGGGGCTAAACTGCCCTTAGAGAAGTGGTATTTCTAATAAGTTTGCAGACAAATTAATAATTAAACATTCCGAGATTGCATTCTCAGAAATCCTACCTTTTACCCAAGCGTCTGCCTGTAGGCGGAGTTGGATATCTTGAGCCAGCTGCTGCTTAAAGAACTGGACAAGTGAGAGGAAGTTCCATTTCATTAAACACTGGGAAAATGTATTAATAGGTCAGAAATGTATTGCAGAGATGGCCTGTATTTAAGCTTTAAGGGCAGTAGGTTACTAGGCAGAAAAATCAAGAATGAAATATCAAGATATTAAACTAGAAGGGCTGGAGGAGATGGGTCATTCAGTCTGAGGTCATCTTAACACCTCAGACAGTAGCATGACTAGGGTAAAGCTGACTAATAAACTAATTAAGATATTGTATCTTAATGGCAGGAGTCTAAATCAAGGCAAATTAGTGGAACTATTCTGTTTAAGTTAAAATATGGAAGTGGATATAAATCTTATCTGTGTCAGTCTTCACCATCCATCACATGTGGGTAAGTGGCCAGAGGTCAAAACCCCCGCAGGAGTTCTTTATTTGGGGATGGGTGGAACCAACGCAGCGGCACTGCCCTTGAGGCCGACGCATTATGTGGCGCTCGCGGGTTGGCCGTTAGCTGTCTCCGCCCTGCCCTCCTGCCAGTTCTTCATCTCTCACCATAGAGGTCGCACCTCATGTGGAGCTCCTGAGAGAAGACTGCATCAGAGCTGCGGCCTAGTTTCGTGTTTGGCCTATCCCGTCAAAAAAAGTACCATCGGTTCTGTTTTGCCACCTACTCAACGCTGCTGACTGGTAAGACCATTCCTTTTATTATTTCCAGCAACGTTGAGTATGTTTTTTGATTGTTTTACCATTGAACATATCTGGTATGGGGGACAAGAAGTCGTCGAAAATGGGGTGGCTTCCTATCGTCGGTGCCCATGCAGCTGTCAGTATTCCGTTCCAAACCAGCATGATCATTGCCTTACCTGTCTTGGCCTGTTTCCGACATGGATTTGTGTAGCGCCTGCTTTTCCATGTACAGTCGGTTATCGAGCTTTGCAGTGGAAGGTCGGACGAGTGCCGCTGACTTTCGGAGGGTGGTCCTGCACTCATAAGGCCTCTCTCGGCCCTTTCTTTGGGTCCCCTCCTGGTTCTATGTGGACCGCAGAGGAGGGGCTTCTGCCTCTTTGAGCCTTGCCACTGCGGGGGGCCCCTTTTGCGGTGCAGGAAGCCCAGTCCATTCCTTTCGGGGGGTGGGCAGGAGGCAGTGCTTTGGCACTCACCCCTTCAGGGGCGAAGGCACCCCCGATGTTGCGTCCTGGGGCCCGTGGTGCAGTTGTGGGTCTCGGCATCACTTGCAGCGTGGGGGTCCCTGACGGCACCGTGGTCAGTTCCGGTCCGCCGCTCGGTGCCATTTCTGCAGTTAGCACCATTTGCGACGTTGATAGTGGGGACGGTATCATGGGAAGTTCTACAGCCCCTTCTGTGGCTGTTTCTAGTCTCGGCATCGTCTCTGGCACCAAGATTGGAGACTGTACCGTTCGCGCGCCGTGGCGAGTGATAGCGCTGTGGGTGGTGCCGTTCTTCCTCTTGGCGCCGTTTGTGGTGCTGAGGGGGGTCTCAGTGGTGCTGTCTCCGACTACGGTGCCGTTCGTGGCGACATGGGAGAGGACTGATTCCGGCCTCGGCGCCATAGTTGGAGCTGTTTCTTCCTCCGGTGCCGTTCCATGTGCCAAGGAGGAAATCTGCACCAACTGTGGTGCCAGGCCTCAAGTTGACACATTTGTCAGTCCAGGTTTGAGGTGAAGGGCTTTTGGAGTCCGAGGGGTCTGGGTTCAATGCGGTAGCCCTTCTCTGGGACCCACCTGGGCTCGAGGAGGAGCCACAGTGCAGACCCTCATCTTTTCTCTTCTGTCTCCTTGAGAGGGCCTTCTCTTTGGAGGCCAGGGACCGTCCTTCTGTACTCACACGGTCCGGTCACCTCACAGGGGATTCTTCAAGGCACGGTCTAGGCAGTTCCAGTGTGGTTGACCAGCTGTCGGCTGTTGGGCTTCCCGGAGCTCCTTCCTTTCCGGGGGCATCCAGTGTGCTCTCCTGCCCGGCCAGAGGGTGTTCCTCATCTCTTGTGGATCTAGCGCCCATTCCTCTGTCGCCATCTCCTTCTCTCCCTGGTATTTCTGGCCCTAAGGGGCCTTTGACCTGGGAGCAATTCAGGCGTGCGGCTGCTCATTTTCCTACTTATGTCAGGGCAGTGGATGAGTGGGTGTTCCACCCTCCCCCTGAGCAGCCGCCCCCTGGATCTCTGAAGTGTTCCACTTCCTCATCCCCCTCTTCTGAGAGAGAGAAACCATCCGTCCACATCTCCCCTGCCGCTGATCTGACTTTCAGCCTTCACGGAGGATGTTGGAAGACCCTCATATCACCTGTACCTCCCAACACAATCCTGAGCATGTGGCGCTGCCTTCCTAGGCAATTCAGTGTGGCCACCCTCATGGTGCCCGCCTGGCCTGCTCCCTCCGCGTAGGCGCTACTGTGCTTCTGGCAATGTCCCTCTCTGGTGTCCCAGCCTCAGGGAACTGAGCCAGAGGTATTGTGCTTCTGGAGTCTCCAGGTTGTGGGTGTTCTCATCTCTGTGGATCTGGCGCCCATTCCTCTGTCGCCATCTCCTTCTCTCCCTGGTATTTCTGGCCCTAAGGGGCCTTTGACCTGGGAGCAATTCAGGCGTGCGGCTGCTCATTTTCCTACTTATGTCAGGGCAATGGATGAGTGGGTGTTCCACCCTCCACCTGAGCAGCCGCCCCCTGGATCTCTGAAGTCTTCCACTTCCTCATCCCCCTCTTCTGAGAGAGAGAAACCATCCGTCCACATCTCCCCTGCCGCTGATCTGACTTTCAGTGCTTCTTCACGAGGATGTTGGAAGACCCTCATATCACCTGTACCTCTCAACACAATCCTGAGCATGTGGCGCTTGCCTTCCTAGGCAAATTCAGTGTGGCCACCCTCGTGGTGCCCGCCTGGCCTGCTCCCTTCCGGTAGGCATTACTGTGCTTCTGGCAATGTCCCTTCTCTTGTGTCCCAGCTCTCAGGGAACTGAGCCAGAGGTATTGTGCTTCTCTGGAGTCTCCAGGTCGTATGCCTCACCCCCAGTCAGGGTGGACGCAGTTGGACACTCCTGATGGGCTTCGTGCCCTTCACCGTGACTGGGCCCAGATGAAGACTCTGCAAATTTTGATTTCAAACACCATGAAGTCTTGCTATATTAGGACTTATTGCAGTTAGCCACTGCACTTGAACTGCCCCGGAGAGGAAAGAGTTAACTCCAGAGAATCTGGAGTTCTAAAGCGCGAGGGCGCTATACCAAAGCTCTATCTGGGCAGTTTCAAATGAAACTGTCAGATTCTTTACTCCGCTCACTGAACAGTCGCTCCGGAGATCAGCTCCTTCAGCTCGGTTCATTTCTCGGTCAAGCGAGTATTTTCGGTTCATTTGAACCGCCAAAAGTAATTATTTTACCGCATTTGGTTAAAGCTCTATCTGGTAAACCGTAGTACAAAATGAAAAGTCTGTGTGGAAATTTAGTTATCGGTTCGGTTTTGAACCGATCGGTTTGCTTATTTTAACGCTTTTAAAGTTTTGGGCTTTTAGAGTCGAGTACCGGTTCTTATCGGTTCTAAAAAACCTTGATTTTAAATAGGGTTTTTCAAATACCCGTGAAACGGTTAGGAACCGATAAGGGTGTCTTTGTTTGGCACGCCATAAAAAGGGCAAGTTTTGGTTAGGCTGGCATTATGTCTGGGAAACCCAAAAAGAAAACCAGGCCCACTGGTTTCAACATGTGATGCTGTGGGAAGCCTTTGCCAAGGCTGTCCCACACCACTTGTGTTTATTGTCTGGGGGCTGACCACCTCCTGTCAGACTGCCAGGTGTTTAAAATTTCTCTGCAGCCACCCTGAAAAGAGATAGGGCCGGCTCAGGGAACTATTGGCCAAAAAGTCCGCTGACCCGGATGGCCAGCCCGGTCCAGTACCCACTGGACCAGAGGGAGTGCCCTCTGACCAGGGCTAGACTTCCTCGGGCAAAAGGATGGTTCAGAGGAACCAGTTTAAAAAAAAAAAAAAAGAAATAAGAATATGACAGAGAAATCAGTAGGTTTGGAGTCCAAGATTGTCTCTCCAACTGCTGCAGAAGTAGTTAACCCATACAGATTGTCCAGTCACTGTTTCTAGGTCCTGTCGAACCATCTACAGTTGGTAAAAGGTGGCTCGTTCAGTTCCAGTGGTTCAGGTTTATGATGTTGAGGAATTGTTATGAACCACAGGAGTGGGAGGAGGAAAATTGATCAATACATGTGTGGCTGGTAGGGTCTGGACGTGCCCACTTAGCGGACATTTCTCCAGACAGACTTTTAGAATCTCCTCCTATTCTGTCTGAGTCCTTTCTCAGTATGTTTTACAAAAGCTTTCAGAACTCCCAGCTTCCTTTAGAGGAGGCTATGGATGAGTAAAGGAGCCTGATTATGTAGGAATGATGGGCTAGGAGGTTGTCTTCCTTTGCATAAGTCATTTAGGAAGTAAACAACAAAGATTTTATAAGATTCTTCTTTTTGTCCCTCCTGTAAGATAAAAAAATGGACAGAAGGTGTATTTCGTCAGGCTCTGTTACAGACTTCCTCACTGAGCAGTGTAGTCATGTAGGTGTGGTACAAGCTGCAGCCTGTGTCAGGTTAGTTCCCTGGCCTCACATCCTCCTGAACAGGATTCCAGGAGGATTGATGCCATGAAGAAAACAGTATATGGCAGCTTCTGTGGGACTCAGACAGGCAAGTTGTATGGCTTATGTGGCTAGATTTCGAAATCTAGGTGGGACTTAGTAGTTGCAGTTAGCCAAGCAGGCCTGCTGGCCAGCTGGCTAGCTGGTTGGAACAGGTGGCTGCTAATGGCACTGAAGCCTCCAAGTTCAAGTTCATACTGCTGTTGGTGTTAATCTTGTTTTCTCTAGGGTCATGACCACTTCTGTAGCTTTCCGTGGTTGGCATGGCTCAGATGCACTAATCTGTCCCAAGATACTCTGTCAAAGTCTATGGATTTGTTTCTTGTTGTGGGTAATTCTCTGTTTGAGGAACAAACAGAAAGCTATATAGAAAACATGGATGATTACCTACAAAAGTGCCCAGGTAGAGGCTCAGGCCTCCTCTGCTTTTGCCAGAGGGTCTCTTCAGAGGCAGAGATAGATGGAGCACAAGTAAACCGTCCCCTCCCTTAGCCTAAGACTATTGCCAAGCAGGCACCTGATGAGAGTGCCCAGGCATTCTCCTATACCAGTGGGCAGGTTGGTTTTATTTCAGCCAGAACTGTGTGTCCCTAACTCGGACAAGTGGGTTCTGGAAATAATAGGTCTGGTTCTCAGCTTCAAACAGTTTCCAAAGATGAGAGCCAGACAGGTCCACCTGCAAATCCTTCGGAATCCTTTGCTTTGGGAGCAGAGGTTTCTTCTCCTCTGAACTGCAAAGCAGTAGAAAGGGTCCCTCCTTGCCACCGGGGCAAGGGGCTGTGCTCATGATACTTTCTTAACCTATAGAAGGCAGAGATTGGCGCTATCTCAGATTTAAGGTACCTGAACAAGCATCTTTGAAAACAAAGTTAAAAATGTTAACTCTGGCTGAGGCCAGGGGACTGGCTAGCTTTCCTGGACCTCAAGGATGCCTATTTTTCATGTCTTGATCAGGCCTTCTCACCGAAAGTACCTCAGGTTACCCTCAGGCCACTACCAGTTCAGGGCAGTGCCCTTGACCCTTACCTCTGCGCCAAGGGTATTCAAGAAATTCTAGCTGTGGTAGTGGCTCTTTTAAGAAGGCAAGGGATTGCTTTGTTTCCTTTCCTGGATTACTGGCTCTTAGTGGGTCAGTCTCCAGATCAAGTAAATCCCACTTGCAAGTCACCCAGCAGCTTCTCACCTTTCTGGGATTCCTGCTGAATTTACCAAAGTCAGTTCTCGAACCAGTTCAGGTACTAACTTTCATAGGTGCAGAGTTGAACACAAAGTTAGCCAGGGCATTTCTCCTCTAAAAGGGTAGGCAGTCTCTTGCCCTGGCATCTTCCATTACTCTGCGAGTCTCTTGACCAGCAAAGCATTTGCTACAACTACTAGGGCACATAGCTGCTTCCACAGCTGTAGTGCAGGGAGCAAGATTCCAGATGAGGGACATTCAGTTCCATCTGAGGGCCTATTGGTCCCAAAGGAGGTATTCCCTTTCCAAATTGGTTCTAGTGACCCAATCCCTGATCCTGGCCTTACACTGTGGCAGGATCAAAGCAATCTAAAACTAGGGGTCCTCTTCATTTCCTCACCACGGATGCTCCTGTGTTAGGGTGAGGAGCTCGCTTAGGCGACCTGTCCACTAGGGGAGTGTGGTCTCCCTAGGAATCTCTGCTCCACATCAATTTTGGAACTCAGAGCTGTCTTCTAGCTCTTAGGAGTTTTCAGCTTCTGTCCAGAACAAGGTAGTTCAAGTCAGGACAGACAACACCACAATAATGTGGTACATCAACAGGCAGGGGGGCACTCGGTCATCAGCCTTGTGCACCGAAGCAATGAAGTGGTGGTCTCTGGCTTACTCCCTGAACACCTCCCTGATAGCAGTTCACCTCCCAGGGAAGGACAATGCCCTGGCAGATGCCCTCAACAGGATTCTCAGGGCCATCACGATTGGGCTCTGAATCCTCAGGTGCTGGGTTCAGTCCTTGCCAGATGGGGCTCATTTTCAGATAGATCTTTTCGCAGCCCCAGATAACCACTAACTTTCTCTGTTTTGTTGAGGCCTCCAGTGCTGGGATCAGCCCACCTGGACGCTTTTCACTTGGATTGGAAAGGGAAGTTTCTGTTCACCTTTCCTCCCTTTTCCCTTTCTTTCAGGGTACCAGTAAAAATCAGATCTCAGTCCTGCAAAGCGATTCTGATTGTTCCAAGCTGGGCCAGACAGCCCTGGTACCCATTGTCTCTGTCCTTGATAGTCCACCCTACCCTGAGCTTGCCCAGAGTCCACGACTTACTGGCCTTTGCACAAGGGAGAGTGTGGTGTCAGAACCTCAAATTCCTCCTTCTCAAGGCAGCTCTTGAGGAGTTAGAATCTGCTGATTTACACCTTTTTCAAGGTGTTGCGGATATTTTAAAGGCTTCAAGGAAGCTTTTTCGCTGGCGCCACTTACAATTCTAAGTGGAACAGGTTTTCAGTCTGGTGTGCTGAGAAGCAGATTATACCACAGTCTGCTTATCTGCCCATTTTCTGGACTTTTTGGTCCATTTTAAATTCTTTAGGTCTTAGGCCAGCTACCTTAAGGGTTCCTTTGGCAGCTGTCTCTGTTTTTTCTGCAAGCAGGAAGCCTGCTTCCTTTCTTCTCAACCTGTGTTTTCCAAGTTTTTAAGGGTTTGCTTCACACCAACCCTCCTTTTCGGAACCAGCTCCTGCATGGAGCCGAATGTTTGCATTGCTCAGTTAATGCAAACCCCTTTGGACCTCTGTCCCCAGCAGAGCTCAAGCTTCTCACTTGAAAATGTTTTTTCTGGTGGTTTCACTTCTGCTAGGTGCATAAGTGAACTACAGGCCCTGGCAGTGGAAGAAGATTTTCTCTCCCACAGGGATAAGACAGTCCCTAGGACTAACACAGGGTTTGTCCTTAGTGGTTTCAGGTTTCCACCTGAACCAATCCATCTCTCTCCAGGATTTTTTCACTGAGCATTCTTCCTCAGGTGAGAGGAGACTGCACAGCTTGGACGTCAAAGAGCCTTATGCTACTATTTGTAACGCACTCAGGGTCACAGGTTTGAATCCTCCAACTCTTCCTTACCTAGGGCGAGGTTGGCAAGGGAACCTGCCACTAAGAGGACAATTGCAAGGTGGATTGTCTCTTGTATCCATTTTTGTTATAAAAGACTAGGTAGGAGAGCCCCCTCAGGACTGAGGGCTCACTCCACCAGGTGTACAGCTGCATCTCTAGCGGCTGCTAGAGATATTCCCATTCTGGAAATCTGTCGAGCTGTTACTTGGAAGACAGTTCACACTTTTACCAAGCATTATTCCTGATTTCAGTCCAGGAGAGATGCTCGTTTTTAGCACAGCTGTGCTTCAGAGCCAATTTCCTAAGTAGGTTCTGACCCTCCTCCATGGAGGTACTGCTGTGTATCTGCAATGAAGTCCTAATATAGCAAGACTTCATGGTGTTTGAAGAAAAAATTACTCACCTTAGTAATTGCTTTTCTTCTCATGGAGTCTTGCTATATTAGGACCACCCCCCCAACCTGCCCCTCTCAGAACTTCTACTGGGGTGGGGGTGGCAAATTAGTGCAAGCACTGTGTCATGCCATTGTAGTTCTTCCCTTCACCCTCTTTTATTTAGGGTTAGGGAACTAGGGTTTTCTGGTTGAGTGATTTGTTGGCCCCCTTCCTGGACTTGAGTCTTTGGGGGAAGGGGGGGTTCCTAATAGTGCTTGTCAGGGGGGAAAACTAATAATACCATTATTCATTCTTATTATTGTTATTGTTGTTTCTATTGTTGTTTCTATTGTTGTTATTACTACTAGTAGGTAGCCATTTGCCTAGTGTAGAGCTTTCCACACAGACTTGTTGCTTAGTGTTAGCTTCAGAAGATCTGACAGTTTCATTTGAAACTGCCCAGATAGAGCTTTGTATAGCCCTACACTTTTAGAACTCCAGATTCTCTGGAGTTAACTCTTCCTCTCCGGGCAGTTCAAGTGCAGTGGCTAACTGCAATAATTCCTAATATAGCAAGACTCCATGAGAAGAAAAGCAATTACTAAGGTGAGTAATTTTTCTTCTGGGGTAGGAGGACTTTCTACTCAGCGTAGATTTTGCTGTCCATTGCTGCAAATCAAGCCCACTATGCTTCCTATGATAGATTCTTGTGGTCCAGGCTAGGTCAGTTCCTAGCTTACTTGCCTGATCGGAGGTAACCAGACAAGCCATTGCACTCTGCTCAGGGCCTGAGCTAGCAAAGCATCAAGCGAGGGCATCCCACGACGCCAATGAGGTAGCTTCCAGAGTCGTCAGGACAGCGATCTGCATCAGGCGGATGGCATGGCTGTGTCTCTCAGTTGTCACCCTTGGCCCGTGTAGGTGATTTCCTCCGCTTACCGGAGAACCTATCTTTTCTCCCGTAGAGTGAGGCAGCAATTGTCGGGCAACTTCCTTCCCGTCTCACTCCCCACAGGCTCGGGCTTCACCAGGCCTGTAAAGGTTCTCCCTCCTAGTGTCTCCCCACTAGGGAGCTAAGGAACTAGTCCCTTAAGTTCTTTAGCCCTCTTGGGGGTTTGGTACTCACCCACATGTGATAAATGGTGAAGACTGACACAGATAAGATGTGAAAATTATGTACCTACTGTAATTCTTGATCTTTCTGTGTGTCTTCATTCATCACAATAAGCACCTACCATCCCCCTGGGGCCTCAGTCTCTGGGTCCCCCTCTCTCTGTGTGCCCCCCCCCCTTCTGTTGGTCAAGAGTGGGGTGACCTTGGGCATGCAGGTGTAATGAGGGGTAAAGAAGTCTGCCCCTATATTGCGGCCTAACCTTATTTTGGTCTGGAAACATTCTGTATGTATATGGCAAATGCTGGTTTATGGAGCTAAAAAGCTTATAAACCCTTATAAGGAGCTAAGCTACAGTTGCAATACTAATGTGCTTTTTTAGCATTATAATTTAGCAGAAGTAAGTAATATCTGGCCTACGTGACTGCAAGCACAGACACAGACTAGTGTCCAAAATTCCCCTTATAGTTAACTTTAATGCCTGTCCTTATATGTACAGTCCAAAGTGTTAGCCGGAAACTTATCTCTTTCTTCTGAACTATGGTGACTGGTGGTAACAGCAGGTTATCCACCTTATATGGTAAATAAAATGTACACTGTCTATGTTTGTGCTGACCAAGGGTGAGATCATGCTCATACTAGGAAGAAAATATCTTATGACCTTATAAGTTGATGTGTATGCTGTTTTTTGACCAATTATAAGTAATTCTAAAAATAGACACATTGCTTTTACTATATAAGTAGCTTGTACATCTTGTTATTTTGAAGAATGTACTACCTACAACTTTTACTGTGATTATTGTTATAATCATTAAATTCTTCCGCCATCAGTCTCGTCTCCGTTCGTCTCCTTTCTAAGTACCTGTAATTAGTAATTTACCAACTATAGTTTTTCACAACGCTTACAATTGGTGCCTTAAGACTCGGATCATTGGTGCTGCATGCTGAGGAGGCTGTCTAACTGCCGGTCGGTTGGGCAGCCACCCCATAGCAGGGTGACGACCCTCGGAGACGTGGTGCTGCTGGCTTAAAGCGAGAAGGAAAGGTACACACAGACAGCCACAGCCACTTGACAATCAGCTATGAAGACCCAAGGCATCCTTGTCATCGGCCTCGTAGTAGCCATCAAGTTTTCTATGATCCTCAGCCTGCATATTAATGTGGAACAGATTAATGTCACGTGTGAACCTAAACAGTCGGTCACACTGTTAGTTAAATGGAACTGGGACCCTGTTGATACAAACAACTACACAACACGAGCATGGAGAGCCACCTGGACCAAGGACAACAACATTTTTTATATCCAAAACTGGTGTGGACTTACTTAATGATTGGTCCAGCTGTGCCTCAGAGTTTAAGACTGGATCACAACACAGTTATGTGGACTGGACACAAAATGGGTCTCTTGTTATAAACGGAACTACACCAAAAGACAATGGTGCTTATGTGTTAATCCTATCTTATTGTCTCTGGGGTAGCAATACCATTTGTAATTATGCTAGTACAACTAGTTCACTGCGTTTTGCAATCTCAGATGCTATATATCTAACTGTAAAACCACTTGAGTGCCCCAATGTGACCAAAGGGCCAGAGAGTGGGCTTACGGCCACTCCTATTGACCAAGTGCTTGTAAATAACGTAAAATACAGTAGGATGCATGTAAATCTAGATTTTTCTGGCTGGAATATAAATGTTAACAGTAGTTGTGCTAACACTAGTGTGTCAAAGTTTTATGCCACCATGTTAATTGACATGTTAGGTGCCTTCCATGCCAAAACAGGAAGTGCCACGGCCCCCTTTATTAGTAAAGAAAAGGTCAATAACTCTAGGAAAAAAAGAGACCTATGGGGGGACCTGGCTGGACTTTTTGGATCAGGAATGAGCATATGGAACAGGGCAGACTTAGAGGCTATTAAAAGTTACCAAGACCATATCAATACTAATACTGGAGAAAAGGTCTTGCTGCCACTCACATTAGGCCAACAGGGTTTGGCAATGGAAGAGCGCTTATCTGTGTACAATATACATGAGGTGGGCCGTTTGTTTAAAGAGGTAGAACATAAAATTAATGAAGTAGTAGCTGAGCATAATGAAGAAGTTTTTAATAATACTGTAAATAAGGCTATAGTGTGTAGTGCTTATGGATCTTATGTTTTAACTCAAGTTAGTCAACTGCTACAGGAAATTACTAATAATCAATTGCCTAATCAAATCTCTGATGCACAGTTAAAATTGTGGTACTGCCCAGATTGCCTTAATGTTACTGACAGTAAGTGTATGATCTTTTGTCTCAAGGATAGGGCCCCACCCATGTGGTGGGTCCGTAAGGTTACCAAAGTGTATGTTAGGCCTCAAATGTTCAGACCCAATAGTACTCTCAGTTGCACCATGAGGGTGTCCCTTGTGGTAAAACTACCCCATGTCGAGTACAATAAAGAAGTGTACTCTCAAATAGTAAAGGTACACTCTGTAGGGTACCTACAAGGTCAATATTATGCATATCGAGTCTCACCCCCAGAGATCCTAGTGCGCAGCAATGATGGGTCATGGACAGCACCAAACTTACATTGCTGTGAGGAAATAAATAATCAATGGATATGTCAGTGTGATGTCATGTCGCAAACACAACCAATCTGTGGGGAGATTCCCATAGGCCAAATTGAAAATGACACTGCCTGGTGCCCCGTCCAGTTAAAACGGTGGTATACTCCACAAGTCAGTGTAACCTATAATGGCACTAACCAATATTGTGTTGTTACTAACATACCTATCTTATCTTATGAAGGACAAATGTGTACCATCTACAGCCCAAACTTTTGTATCACTCCCAAACATAATGTATATATTGGTGACAAGGTGTTGCACCTTATTACCAACACAGAAGACAAGAGTTACAATGTCACATTTAATACCCCACACCAGGCGTATGATGTTAATAAGTATGCGCCATCATTCGGAGCAGTAATACCTCCTCTGTCTCTTAACGTGCAGTCACTTTTAAATCGAAAAGATACTCATTTAATACACATCCAAAATACCGCTTGTAAAGCACAAGCAAGTGTAAATGAGCTGCTCAGTGAGAGTGACAATGAGCACTTAATTTACAGCTACGCAGGAGGGCCCTTGGGAGTCCTCTCATTTAAGGCACTACTCCTATTGCAAGTAGTCTTAGTGTTCTTAGTAATTATAGGTCTGTTCAATTAAAATTTGCCATTCAGTAAAATGCACAGTGAAATGTATAGGCTCCGAGGAGCTGCATTATTGTGTAACTAATAATTATTTGGCAATATAGGGCCAAAGGGGGGCTTGTAATGAGGGGTAAAGAAGTCTGCCCTATATTGCGGCCTAACCTTATTTTGGTCTGGAAACATTCTGTATGTATATGGCAAATGCTGGTTTATGGAGCTAAAAAGCTTATAAACCCTTATAAGGAGCTAAGCTACAGTTGCAATACTAATGTGCTTTTTTAGCATTATAATTTAGCAGAAGTAAGTAATATCTGGCCTACGTGACTGCAAGCACAGACACAGACTAGTGTCCAAAATTCCTCTTATAGTTAACTTTAATGCCTGTCCTTATATCGACAGTCAGCCGGAAACTTATCTCTTTCTTCTGAACTATGGTGACTGGTGGTAACAGCAGGTTATCCACCTTATATGGTAAATAAAATGTACACTGTCTATGTTTGTGCTGACCAAGGGTGAGATCATGCTCATACTAGGAAGAAAATATCTTATGACCTTATAAGTTGATGTGTATGCTGTTTTTTGACCAATTATAAGTAATTCTAAAAATAGACACATTGCTTTTACTATATAAGTAAGCTTGTACATCTTGTTATTTTGAAGAATGTACTACCTACAACTTCTCGCTGTGATTATTGTTATAATCATTAAATTCTTCCGCCATCAGTCTCGTCTCCGTTCGTCTCCTTTCTAAGTACCTGTAATTAGTAATTTACCAACTATAGTTTTTCACAACGCTTACAGCAGGGGGGGTTCTTTCTGCCTTTGTCTGGTGAGGGGCTGTTCTCCTCATCGCCTTTGGCTTCCACCCCTTAGGGGTGGGATGCTGGTGACTGCCTCTCTCTCTCTCTCTCTCCTCCCTTAGCCCTTGTCCTTTGAAACTAATCCTTTTATTTCAGAGGTGGTTTTTTCCTCCTCTTATTTTTGTTTGTTAGGGGAGAGGATATTCCCTGGTTCCTGGTCCCCCTCCTATTTAAACCATGACCCTAGGAAGTCATTCTGCCGGAGTGCCTCTTGGTCAAAATTCCGTGCCTTGGATTTTGCCAGCCTTCTCAAGTCCCTGCTGCTCCTGGGCAGTAAGTCCATCTAAAAGCCAGGGACCAGACTGCAAGCTCTGGGTTTGTCCTCTACCCTCCCATTTACTGTTTCCTTCTCTTCCCTTTTTCCTCTTCCAGAGATTGGGGAACCTCCCAATCCCCTTAGTTTTCCTCTCTCTTCCTTGCCTGTCCCCTCAGTCATTTATTCCTCCTTTTGTTTCTTATAACTTTTCCTTTGTCCCTTGGACTTCCTTGTCCCACCCTCCCAACCCTGTTTCTTGCTCTATAGTGACTCAGAACTGGCAGAAGGGCGGGGCCAGCGACAGCTAATGGTCAACCCTCGAGCGCCACGCAGTGTGTCGGCCTTGAGGGTGGTGCTGTCACTGCGTTGACTCCGCCCATCCCCCCCCAAAAAAAAGCTCCTGCAGGGTCATGACCTCCAGCCACTTACCCACATGTGATGAATAGTGAAGATACATAGAAAGATCAAGAATTACGGTAGGTACATAATTTTCATTTGGTGTTACTGAGACTGTTACAAATCCACTCCTGGGGGTCAGGACCTCTGCTACCACAGTGCCTAACCTTTAAGTGCGATACGTGAACAGGGGACAAACAGGGATACCCTCCTGTTTGTTTTGGGTCCAAGCAAACTACCAGTCTCGATTCCTGGGATCAGTTATGAACCCTTTTTAGCTAGCTCACCCAGGCAGCAGGTCCAAATATCACACTCTCTTCAGGGAAAGCAGCGCAATATACTTGACCCAAACTTGACCCAGCAGGCATACAACCAGCCTGGTTCACAACCCCCTCCCGACTCAATTGAGATACTGGTATTTTTCTTACCTTGCTGAATCTTTACACAGATCCTTGTTAGCGTGACTGCGTATGGTGACACTCTAAGCACTTTAAAGCAGCAGTACTATGAAATCAGATATTGACCTATCAAAATTCTGTTTTTTGGCTGTAAGCATGTGGCCAAAGTTCCAGTTTCCATACCTGTAAATGTTTTTTTCCAATCTTTAGTTTTTTAGATATTTGCAATTTATTTGAAGTGTTGTAGCGCTACAACAAATATGGCGGCTGACTAATTTCAGCTGCGCTTTTTTCAGGTCGATCACATCTTTTGTCAACAGCAGAGGGACCCTATGCTGACCATTCCATGTCCCTGCAAATCATATAGATGTGCATTTGGCAGCAGAGGGGTTTCAGTACAAATGCTTAGTGGCAGAAATGTAAACAAAAGCAGAGAATAACACAGTAAATTACTCGCGATAGTACAATGCCAACGAGAAAGAGTACCAGATATATCATTAGCAAGGAACAAGGAATAAACTGTCAAAAAAGCGCAAATTTTTTTTTTGTACTAGTAGTGCTGCTTTAACAGTTATGTCAGAATTATTAATACTGTTCAATCATTCACACTCAGAATGAGAACATGTCTCAGGCAGGCTTAAGAAAAACAAAATGTTTGCTAAAATTAAAAATAGTACATAAATACAGTACGTAACACAGAATGTATATACATAATGATTACAGTCAGAAAGAAATGGAAAATTACAAATCAAAGTACCTTGTAACTGAATTTAACTAGTTCTAACTCAGTTTTCAGTTGGCAAATGATATTGGCAGAAGTGTCCCTTAGAAGTCCAGAACAAAGTGTGTCAGTCTTTTCAGCAGGCTTCACCAATATTAAAGATAAAGTTCCACCCTCCTTGTGATGTCACAGCACATGAGGTCACTCTTAGCCCTGTAATTAATTTGTAACATGACCAATGTATAACCAAATGCCTCAGCTTACTGCCTGTTTGAAAACTGCAAAGGTAGCAATATTTGAATTATAAACAAGACAGTCTATTTCCTCATCAGAGCATAGTTTATAACAGCATTCCCCCTTTGATCTTCAGCAGACTATCTTGATGAGCTATTTCACATAGCTGGTTAAAACTTGACAGAGCTCTGCCAAAAGAACAGCTTCCCCTTTGTTACGTCATAAAATGCAGCATTCACAGCTGCATCCAGTGAGCAAAGACTTGGTTTTCCGAGAACAGGGCTTTTATAACAGTCACAGGAAGTTTTGCAGCTTTGTGTCAAGTGTTACTACAGCCAGCTGTTTTAGCAAGCAGAGGCCTTTGGGTCAGAGGTCAAACCGCTTTAAACAACCACATTTTTCCTATGAGTCTTTTGCCCTTGCCATGTTTCATAAGCAGAAATTCAAAAACATATATTTATAACAAAATGATATACAAATAGCTGGCAGATGGTGATTCCCATTACAGAAACATGGTGGAACAAGCAGTATGACTGGAGTAAGACACTATCCGGATATCAGCTATTTAACAAAGATAGAGAAAGGTCTAGGGGTGAGGGAATAGCTTTATACGTTAAAGATAATATTGAGTGTACGTTAGGTATAACACCGCCAGAATTGGGCGATGCCATAGAAATGCTATGGGTAGATATAACTGGTTTAAATGCAAAAAGGTTGAGGACAACTGTGTTTTTATCTGGCCCCCAGTCTTTTCAGTGCAGGTTACCATTGATTTTTGAGCCCCTTAGAAGAGGTGGCCAACGACAATGATGTCCTGATTATGGGGATCGTAATCTCCCTTTAATAGATTGGAATGGTGATGAGACTAGGGGTACCTTGGAGAACAAAGGTGTGGAAATGTTAGTAGCTTCTGACATCCACCAACTAATCACCGTCCCAACTGGAGGAGAGAATGTGCGTGATGTGTTGCTTACTAATGTTAATCATGTTACTACTTCTGTCAAGGTAAATGCTCCACTTTCCAATAGTGATCATAATATTGTTACCTTCTCAATTAAAAAACAAGGGGGTAACTATGTGCAATAATTATGTTAAAACTAATTTTCAGGCACATGGGACAGGTTGCACAAAATTAATTGGGTAATAATAAGGAACTTAAATGCAGATGATGCATGGGCAAAGTTGATTAATATTATTTCATCATTAGAGGATACATATGTACCAACACTTAAAGTATACAATAACAAAGGAAAGAAACCCTTATGGTTCAACAACAAGATAAGGAGTCCGATTGTTAAAAAAAGACCAGCTTTTGCTAAAATGAAAAAGAACTCTGCCCCAGTATCATTAGCAAATATAGGAAAGTTCTTAAGCAACTTAAATATGAAATCAAAAGGTCCAGAGGAGCAACAGAGTTTAGATTAGCTAATAATAAACATAATCATAAAACATTCTACTCCTATATCAAAGAAAGGTGAGGAGCTGGTAGATCTGTTGGCCCACTAATAATTAAATAATGTTACATACAATAATACCCAGGAAATGGCCATTAAATTCCATCATTACTTCTGCTCTGAATATAATTCTCGAGAGCAACCTAGCAGTGTTCCAGAGCCCCCAAACACCACAAATATGAGTGACATAATAACAACGGATAAGGTTTATGGAAAACTGTTCAATCTTAATGTCAGCAAATCAGCTTGACCTGATGGCCTTCATCCAAGACTCTTGAAAGAACTAGCATTGGAAATTGCATCATGGATAGCAGACATTGGAAAAAGATCTGTACTAAATGCCTGTGCACCTGCGGACTGGCGTTGTGCCATTGTAATACCGTACACAAGAAGGGCTCTAAAGATAACCCGTGTAATTATAGACCCATAAGTTTGACATCCGCCGTTGGTAAAATAATTGAAAGTATAATTAAGAATGAATTAAAGACCTAGCATATAGAGGGCTGGTGGACAAAACGCAGCACGGCTTCACTAATAATATATCATGCACCACTAATCTGACTAGTTTTTACGATTTTGTTAGTTATGACCTGGACCAGAGAAAGGGGGTTGATGTCCTGTTCCTGGATTTCAGAAAAGCATTCGATACGTTATCTCAGTATCTTGGTAAACAAACTGATTGATTTGGGTATAGACCTATGTCTTGTCAAATGCATCCAGAGCTGGATGACCAATAAGAAGCAGGTTGTAAGTGTTAATGGTGTGCTATCTGGTGGGGGGATGTGACCAGTGGGGTGCCCAGGCTCTGTCCTGGGACCCCTACTTTTCAGTGTATTTATAAGCGATTTTAGCCTCTGTTTGCAGACAATACCAAGTTGGGAGGAATAGTAGATATGGATGAGCAGAGGAGGCAGTTGTGTATAGAATATAGAGTCATGGGTAATATGCAACAAAATGCATTTAAATATTGAGAAGTGATTTGTAATGCACTTCAGGAGCAATAAAGGTAGGCAAGCCTGTGTTATTAATGGGACTGAAATTAGATCCAAGACCTCCAAAGAAATCTTGAGTTATAAATAGCAATGACCTTAAGTCAAGAGCTCATTGTAAACATATTGTTTCTAAAACAGGTCACCTGTTAAGTTGCATACGTAGATAATCTGCTTGTAGATCTAGCGCAGTACTATTAACTCATGTATAAAACTTACTGCATGTAAGGTCTCACATGGACTACTGTTCACAAGTCGAGTCCGCTTTTGAAAGGTGACAAGAGTATGCTGGAAAAAGATCAGAGAAGGTTTATTAAATTTCTGCCAGGTCTCTGGGACCTACCATATGAGCAGCGGTTAAGAAGTTTGGGAAACTGGGATTTAGGACTTAAGAAAGTTAAGAGGTAACATGCTACCTTTATGTAGAATTTTGGAGGACCCAATACAATGTTCAGATCTAGGATTAAAGTATAGGAACTCTAATTATAATCTCAGAGGCACAGCGACAATTTAACTGAACTCAAGAAACATTCTTTCATTTTTAGAGCCGTTAGACTGTGGAATCAGCTCCCGAGGAAGTAGTTAATGCAGCTGGTTTGGAGGTATTCAAGTGTAAATTATATAGTTTCATAAATAATAATGAACTAATTATTTCCACTGTGTAGTTGGGGGGTAACCACATGGGCCTTGGTCTTCTGTTGCCCTATATCCAAAGTATTATTACAGTCTTTTAGTAGGCGGGAAACAGGATACTTGCTTTGTTCCAGTACAGTGCACTACGCTTGGGATGAAGCTTATGGTGTATGGCATCAGTATGCACCAAGAAATCAAGACAATGATCCAGCTAGACCATAAGGTACTTAAAGGAGGAAATATCCTCAATCACAGCACCACCAAGGGTGTGAAATAAAAAAAGGGGGAGTGAGTCTGGTATTTATTTATTTAGCTTCTGTTTACCAGGTAAGTACACTAGACAAGTATTATGCCTGTTTTCAGGAACAGCCCGGGAGAGTACAACATGAGGAACAACAGTCAAGGAGACATGGCAAAGAGAGTGCAGTTTTTTGTCACAGTAAACAAACATGTGGGAAATACATCATTTGACGCTAGGGTAAACATACAGTAGTAAGCACATTTCAGATTATACACTCTAGACTAGCTAGTTCAACTGACAGATATATACAGGTAATCATACATAGGAGTGGAGCATAGCTCAAGGACTGGATTGGTCATAATATAACTTATACCATTGTCGTATACACCCCCTAAGCTAGTTGAATCATGGACAGGTATATACAGCTCATCACATTTTTCTAAATATGCACATGTTAGAACAGAAACACTTGGTAGTACAAGTTTCTACCAAGTAACCAAGGTGCAATATGTCATGGTTAGCCATGACCGTGAGCAATAATGGGTGTAAAATGCCCAAGGCTTTTAGGCAGGAGTAGTCAGAAGTCATTGATACAGTGGGGAAAATATCTCCAGGAATTCAATGGAGACTCTGGGAGGTTCAGACAAAACAATTTGACTCTTTATTCTAGGGAGGTTTGGGCCAGTCACACTTTGATGCTAGTTTTAGGAAACCCCACAGGGAATTTTGAAAACTCAGATAGGAGGGGGCAGCTCGGATATCCACAGGTAGCGAATTCCAGAGTCTGGGTGCACTTATGGCAAAGTCCCGATCCCCCATGAGGGTCCGGATAGGAGGGACTTTGAGCATCCCTGACGTGAGAGACCTAAGTTGGTAGAGGGTGGGATTCAGTTTAGGCAGAAGCCGGGCCAGCCCCTGGGGGGTACTAGTTCTCATCACTTTCCCAGAGAGGCATCCCAAACCAAAATCAAGGTATCTAGCTGGTGAGAGCCAGAAGAGTTTTTCATATAGCTCACAACAGTGGGTGAGTCGAGGGGCAGCCAAGGCAAAATGACAAATGTTATTGTAAGCAGTGTACCACCGGGTGAGATGTGTCTTTGGAGAGCGAACAAATAGGTGCAGCCCATAGCTGAAGGAGGGAAGGAGCACACCCTTCACTAGGGCAAGCCTGGCTGCTGGTGTAAGGTTATACTTGGCCCTATAGGCCAGACCCTGTTTGCAGTTTGCTGCCCTGCAGATGTTAAGGATATGATTACCCATGTCAAGTTGGGGGTCAGGTGTTACCCCCAGATATTTGATGGAGCTCACTATGGGTAGTGAGGATCCATCTGCGCTGGTGACGTGTAAGCAGGCCGATAAGGTTTGATATTAGCCATTGAGCCAAAGAGCATAGCCTGTGTCTTTTTCAGGTTCAGGACCAGCTTGTGACTAGTAACCCATGACAATACCCTGTTAAAGTCATCGGTCAGGTTCTGGTTTAGGGTAGTGGCATTCTGGGAGTGAGCCAGGATTACCAGATCATCTGCATACATGGTGGCGCTACAGCTGGTAGTAACCATGGGTAGTTGATTGAAGAGGGAGAAGAGGAGGGGACCCAGTACTGAGCCTTGAGGCACTCCAGAGGTCACCGGTAGGGGCTCGGAGAGGACTTTATTGAAGCAGGTACGCTGCTTTCTGCCATGTAGATAACCCATTAGCCATTTCATGGCATGGGGGGAGAGGCCAAGTGACCACAACTGTGCACCAAGCAGTTTGTGGTCAACGAGGTCAAAGGCTTTGGACAGGTCGATAAATATTGCACCAGAGAGTTTGCCCTGGTCCATGGCTGTCTGGATACTTGATGTAACCGAGATTAAGGCTGTGGTGGTGCTGTGTCCCTTACGAAAGCCGTGCTGGGCTGGGGACAGAAGTTCATGAGAGTGAATATATTCCGAAAGCTGCTCAGCCACTACCTTTTCAAGGAGCTTGCTAAGGGTTGGGAGAATGGCAATCGGTCGATAATTGTCAGGTAGTTTGGGATTTCCTTGCTTCAGTACAGTGACAATCCTCGCCTCTTTCCAGATGTCTGGGATGGTCTCCAGACCAAGAGATAGGTTGAAGATAAAGGCTACTGGTGAGGCAATGTGTGCAGCACCAAGCTTAAGGAGTTTAGGCTCCAGGTTGTCTAGGCTAGGACTAGAGTACTGGGAGAGGCCAGCTAGGCATTTCTGCAAGTCCTGAACTGATACAGCACCAGGTGGAACATTTGATGAGGAGGGTGACCCTCCGGCAGAGTGGAGGGAAGGGGTGGGACAGAGCCTCATCAGGTGAGAAGAGGGTTGTGAAGGCAGAGAGGTCAGAGAAGTGATTATTTAGGGAGTTAGCAGTAGTATGGGGATTACTGCAGAAGACTCCATTTATGACCATGTCCGTAACTCCCAGATGGGAGGATCCGCTGACAAGGGATTTAATATCTCTCCAGAACCTCCTGGGATTACTGGCAGAGCTTAGTAGGGCGGACTTGCAGAAGTCACTCTTTGCTGCCCTGATGGCCTTTTTGCACTTGTTCCTGAGGTGTCTGTACCTTTGAATAATCATGGGATCACTGGTACCTTTGGAACGACCCCAACACTTATCTCTCTTCTGCATCTGGGCTAGGAGATTCCCATTTAACCAGAGGGTAGCGGACCCCCTCACCCTACGGGTGACCTTGGGAGCATGCTTGTCTTGCAAGGCCCCAAAGGTGGAGAGGAAGTAAGAGGTTGCTGCCGAGGGGTCAGTGGCACCATACACCCCAGGCCAGTCACTAACTCTTAGGTCTTCCAGGAACTCCTCAGTATCGAATCTAGAGTAGTTCCTGACATGCATAATTTTGTGTGGAATTTTGGGGGTGGGAATTTTCCATACACAGAAAACTTGGTATGCCTCTGTCTGGTGTCAAAAATCATGGAAGCTTTTTTGGGACTGATTGACAGCTGGTTAGACTGGAACCAGCACTGAATATTGTCAAAATCCAGCTATAGCTGTGAGGTAGGGTCAAGGGAAGAGGAGCCAGATGCAAAAAGTACTATATCCTCAGCATACATATGAATAGATGCAAAGGAACAGATAGAGGGGAGGTCATTCAAGAATATAGAAAAGAGAATGGGGCCCAGGACAGACCCTTGAAGGACACCTGAGCAGATGGGGAGTAGAGACGAAGTAGATTTTCCTATCTGGACAGCTTGAGACCTTCCCTTAGGGTGATAACAAATGCTACTGACTGCAGAGTCAGAGAGGCCCAGTGCTTTAAGCTTGTTCAGAAGGAAGGGATGTGCCACAGCGTTAAAAGTGTTAGCAGGATCAGCAAATATGGCAAGTGATCAGTCCCTGATCCATACCTGAGAGAATGGAGTCAGTGAGCGGAGGTGGAAGTGGAGTAAGATTCCTAAAACCAGACTGGAAAGGAGTGAAGAAGGAGGAAGAGTCAAGGAGGGAAGAGAGCTGAGAAAGTACAGGGTGTTCCTGTAACTTAACCAGGGTGGAAAGTAGAGAGATAAGACAGAGAAGTTGTCAGGAGAAGTAGGATCACCACACGCTGGGAGAGGTATAACAGTAGCTTGTTTCCAGGCTTCAGGGACAATTGCAGAGGAAAAAAGAGGTTGAGGAGGCAGTAGACAGTGCAATGGCAGGGTCTGAGAGAAGTAGAAGCTTAGGATGAAGGCCATCAGGGCTACCTCCCTTGTGAGGATTAAGGGCAAGCAGGGCCTTAAGGGAAACAGATAGAGTGGTAGAAGTGAAGGAAGAAGATAGAGGGGCAGAGAATGGGAAGACAAGGAGTAGTGGGAGGAAGGGATGAAGAAGAGAGCACAGGTGGTGAAGTAGGAGTTAAAGGAAGAGAACAGTAGAAGGGTCAGAGATGAGGGAGTCACCAGCCTTGAGAACTGGGAAGGGGGACTAAGTCAGAGGGTAGAAAAGGAATGTGTCACCTTCCAGAACTTGGAGGGATGATCAATGTTGTTCTGGAGGTGGATGCAAAATACTTAGACTTCACTAGTCTGGCTTTGGTACAGGCATTGCAGAGGTGCCAATAGTTAGCCAAAGCAGCTGAGGAACCAGTGATCTTAAGGATCACCATGCAAGGTCTCTGGTACAGAGGTAAACTAACACCTCAGCTGTTATCCAGTGGAAATAAGAGCCTCCTACTCTGGTTCTCCTCAGGGAACATGAAGATCCCATGCAGCCTATAAATTTGGACTGAGTATTTTTTTTTCAGTTCATCTCTGTTGACACAAAGGGTACAAAACTTTTAAGTCAGAAGGAGGGCTGTTAGAGAGAATTCTTAAGAAATCATATATTTAAAAAACACAGATGAGGACAGAGGTATGTGACATTTCATCAATACATAAAATAAATATGTGGGCGAGAAGGACCAATCTCTGTGAGGAGCACTCGTCTCTATGGTCATCCCTCAGTTTCCATGGGTTGGTCCGAGGAGGACCGTAGGGTAGTTTCTAGTTCAAAGTGTTCTTCAAGCCAAATCACCCACCTGGTCCATCTATGAGTGTAGATGTGGGTTTGTAATTTACCTTGTATGTTAACTCTTCCATTTGAATCCCCTGGACCACCTGGACCCATTGTCTGACCGTGGGGATCAGTTTTAACAATTGTGTATGATGGTTTTATGTGAGGCTATAATTAATATACCCCATAGATGGAGTGGGTCTGTGCCCCTCAGCCCCATGGGAGGAAGTCCCAGAATGCTGTTTGGCATTTCTAGTGGAGAACTTAATAATAAGAGGTACATAAGGAAGGTATTTATCCCCGGCCAAAAGGGCTGGATTGTGGGACAGCCCCAAAACACGTGGGAGTGGTGTGCCATCTGTTCTCCACACCGCCTCCCACAGGTCGAGGGGAGGAACGGGTCCCACTTGTTCTGCTGAACTGGAGTGAGGAAGAAACGAGTCTTCACCTTCTACTCAAATTCTTGCCGGAGAGGGGACAGGGTGGTTTTGGTGGTGATTTGAAAAATGTTCTCCCAGTCAGCCTCAGTTAAATTCAGGTCCCCCTCCTGGTGCCAACTCAGCGTAATGCTTGTTAGGGCATTATTCTTTAGTTCCCCAAATAACCTACAGAGTATCGAGATTAGTCCACTTTGCCCCTGTCCATTTAGTATTCTCTGGAGGTTGTCTAAGAGGAGAGCTGCTCTAAAGTGGTTGAGGTCCAGTTGTTGACGGCAGAGGATGTGGGACCGGACCTGCAAAAATCTGAAATAATCTGAGGTGTGAAGTGAAAAGGAGTCTCTTAATGTTTTAAAGTCTGTGATAGATCCAGCTAAGATGAAGTGCCCCATATGAGTTAGGCCCTGTCGACTCCAACTGTGAAATGTGTAATCTAGCCTAGCTGGTATAAAGGTGGGATCCCAGGCTATCCAGTGGAGGGGCCAAAGGGATGTGGTTAGTTTATGCCTTTTCCAGACCCTGTACACCCCGCTCTGAGGGTGTCTTGGACTGTTGAAAGAGAGGAGTCAAGACACTGGTACTATTAATTGGGTTCATAATTCTAGCTCCTAAAGGGGGGGGCCCATATCTCCCTCCTCTTCCCGCTCCATAAATTTCCAGTTGGAGCCGTAAGAGGGGACAGACCAGAGGAGAGCAGTTTTCAGTTGTGCGGCCAAGTAATAATCTTCCAGGTCTGGAAGAGACCTGCCACATTTACGTCTATGTCTCTGGAGAATTTACATTTTTATTCTGTTTTTTTTGTTGTTCCACACAAATCTGGATATTAATCTCTGCCAGATCTAAACTGAACT
Source organism: Neoceratodus forsteri (assembly GCA_016271365.2). NCBI lineage: Eukaryota > Metazoa > Chordata > Ceratodontiformes > Ceratodontidae > Neoceratodus > Neoceratodus forsteri. The sequence continues at coordinate 760,224,456 of CM057456.1, read as the reverse complement.
TTAGGAATAAAGGTGGGTTAGCACTGGAACAGGTACAGGAATCTCGGTAGTGTATTCATGGTGATTGTATGTATTCTGGAATACATGGGAAGATTTATTAGTGTCCATTTTCAAAATAATTTTGTATCTGGTTGATCAGAGGGTATAGTTGGCTTTAAATAAGTGTGATATATTTTTAGTGATGTTAGTTCCTAAGTGTTTTATCTTAGTGGACATTCAGTTCAAAGGAAGAAGATGAGTAATGGTTTGTGAAGGTTTATAATAAAAGCTGAGGACTTCAGTCTTAGTTTAATTAAGGTAGTATCCAGCGTGTCTGCCAAAATCTTCGAGAATCAAACAGACTGCCGGGATGGATTGTTCCGGGTAGGATAGGCAGAGCAGAACATCATCTGCGTATAAGAATATTTTATAAGTAAGGCCTCTGACCTCAACCCCTCGCACACCCTCAGCTGAGCGGATAGCCTTAGCCAGAGGTTCTGTGTATAATGCAAAAAGAAGGGGTGACAATGGGCAGCCTTGACGAGTGCCCCTGCCTAACTTGAACCGATCCGAAACCCCTCTGTTTATTCTAACTTAGGATTGTGAGTCAGTATAGAGGACCTTTATGCTGTCTATGAATGAACACGAAAGCCATAATCTCTAAAACTGTAAAGAGGAAGTTCTAGGATACTTTATCGTGATGCCTTCTCTGCATCCATACTCAAAAGACAGGCAGGGTTAGCAGATTTATGAATGGTATCAATCATATTTATTGTAGAGCGCATATCTATTGGGTTTGGCGTCCTGAGGCAAAACTTGTCTGGTCCATGTTAATGATTTGTGGGAGGAGAGAGTTTAATCTGGAAGCAATAATGGAGGTATACATTTTGTAATCCTAGTTGAGGAGGAAACAGGGTGGTAGGAGCCACACTGAGTGGGGTTCTTTCCCTGTTTTGTGAGGAGAGAGATCATGGCATACTGCCAGGATGGTGGCATGGGGTTGCCTTCCTGCCATGTCTCGAGAAGACATCCACCTGGAGGGGGACTGTTTTTTTATAAACACCTTGTAAAACTCTCCACTGAACCCATCTGGGCCTGAGCATTTACCAGTTTTTAAGTTCTTTATTGTTGTTGAGATTTCAATTTGTGTGGTTGGCTTGATGAGGGACTGGCTTTGTTCCAAGGTTATGTTTGATAGCTCTAGAGAGTTAAGAAACTTAATCTTATCCTCTGTCAAAGTTTCTGGTTGGGGTCGTACAAGTTAGAATAAAAGGAGATGAAAACTTTTGTGATTTGCTCACTTTTATGTGTGAGCAAGCCAGAGATTGGGTCTCTGATTCGAGTAATGGTGGCCCTAGCAGCCTGTTGCCTAACGCAAAGTACTAAGAGCTTTGTTCTTCTGGGCCACCCTCATAATGTTTTTGTTTTAGGTACCACAGTGCTCTTTCAATCTTGCTTTTTTTGTAAATTGTTTAGTTTTTGTCTGAGTTCTCTAAGTTCAGTCTCTCTCTCCTGGGCCCATCTATCTTTTTGGGTAACCTCCAGGGCTCCTGTCTCAGAGAGCAAAATGGCTTGTTTTTGCTTTGCCACTTTCTTTTTATATGCAGCTATGGAGATTAATTTCCCCCTAACTAAGGTTTTCACTGTATCCCAGAGAAGCTGAAGTGTCGTACCCAGTTGAGCATTTTCCTCTATTGCTTTTTTAATGTGTTCCTTAATCTCCGCGACCACTGCTTGGTCTTGTAGTAATGAGGTGTTAAGCCTCCAATGTGTATTTTTCTGGGGCATTTTCAGTTCTACTTCAAGAAAGATGGGATTGTGAGCTGAAAGGGTAGAAGCCCTGATCCACATTGAGGGAATGGCGGACAGATCCCTGGAAAAAGTGAGAAAGGTGTCCAATCTGGAAAAAAATTTTAAATCTGGGGAATAGTATGTGTAGTCCCTCGTTGTGGGGTATTTCCTCCTCCAAACATCCTGTTAGGCCTAATTCTGCAAGAACTTGTTTAAAGGAACGAGCCTTCCGGACCTCAGGGCTAGGGATTTGGGAGGTGGTGTCCAGTTTTCTATCGAATATTAAATTCCAGTCCCCAAGCATGATGAGGAGACCCTTTGCTTTTTCTGCTATTAGCTGGGCAATCGATGTGTAAAGGAGAGGATGAACCTGGAGGAGTGAGATATTTGCCAGTGTAACGGAGTGTCTTGGAGGCTGCCCACTACTATAATGTACCTTGCACCTGGGTCCTCAACAATCTCCTCCTGCTGAAATGGGAAAGATGCTGCTAGTAGTATTGCCACTCCCCTTTTTCTACCTGTGGGTAAAGATGAGTGGAAGAGGTGTGGGAAACCCCTTGACTTTAACTTGAGAGCCTCAGAGGGAGATAGGTATGTCTCTTGTATAGAATTCACTTCACATTTCTGTGCCGTCAGAAATCTCAAGAGCCATTTCCTCTTTATGAGTTGCCATCATGACAAAATAATGTAACAGATCCTTCCCTGAGCCTCTGTCTGGTGTAGTCAGTTAATAAATCTCTGCCAAAACTTATCCTTCTGACAGTGTACCCAAATTTAACAAGAACCTTCAACATAAACTGGTTATAACAATAGAAAACCATAAACAGATATGACCCCAAATGGGCACACAGTTTGAAATTCTGCATAACCTGTTGGTAATTAGGGTGATCAGTGGCTGAGAGGGCATTGTAACACATCATCTTGTTGTGTGAGTAGCAACAAGGGCCACTCACTTTCAGGGTGTTATGGTGACTTCAAGGTTGAGCTATGATGTTGTGGTCCTTTCGGGAGTTCGTCGCTACCCCTGCGATGGTGCCAACCATGCGCTAAGGCGTGAGCCAGTTTAAGGGTCTTGAGAAGAATGCCTGTGTGTGGCTGAGTGACCCGACATCAGTGGTGGTTCTAGGTTAGGGCAGCCATTGGTTTGGGCCGCCGACCGCAGGAAATGGAGATATGTGATTGCGGCAGAGTAAAGTTCAGGTGACATCCTGCAAACATTGAGGGTGCACCTGGAGTATAGAAACTATTTACATGTGAGACTCCATTAAAATTTAAGGCAAAGAATTCTGACCATTCTTGTAAGTGGGGAGCACAAATGTGGAAAGGGTGGTTTGCCTGCCGAGAGCAACAAAGCAGTGCTTGTCACCATCGCTGAGGGAAAATAAGGCTCCTATTAGCTGTATAGGGGGGGAAGTTGGCCCATGCTACCCTGTTGCATTCCCCCCCCCCCCATTCACCTTTCATCGTGAGCACATAATAGAGCAGATTGGTTGAGGCAGAGATGCTCTCGGGCAAGCTCTTACCTTCATTACACCCTTCCGTCCCTACATTTCAGTCAGTCGATCTTTATTTAGCCAGGTGAAACTCCATTGAGCAAGCTCATTTTCAAGGAGGGTCTGATAGGTACAGAATAAATAATACAGTAGCACAATAGAACATATATCACACATGTGCATAGTAATAGAGTACATAGCAATAAAAACAAGATACAGGGATAATCAATGAGGCCCAGTCGTAAGGTGAAACCTCATCCATTTCTGAACATTTGAATTAATGCATTTAGGAAAGGTCACATCCCATTATTAAGTAACTGGTTGGTGTGGGGGGAAATATTCTGATCTCGTAAGAGAAGATGGAGATCTTAGCTGCACAGGGAGTGACCAACTTCATTCCCTGCTCCTCCCCTTATGGTGAGGCAGTACTCAGTCATTAAAAGTCATGGGAATAAGCCTTTAAATCTGAGTGTTCTTCAAAGGGGGGATTACTTTCTAAAATCACAATAGAGATATTCCTTCAGTCTCTTGAAGTGTTCAAAGCACAAGTTGGTCTCTTACCCACCCCTCTCAGAGAGTAGAAGCCCCAGTAGCTGTGCTGCCCAATGCATAAATCGTCTATGTTATGAAGAGAAACGTTTTTAGATTGTACTTACAGGTATCTTCGCCCTTTTCCATGGCTCCTAAAGTCAGGGGGGTCACTTAATGTCTGATATTCGTAAAGTCAGGATGGGGCATCAGGTGGGTTTGGGAGGATTAAGCCAGGGTCAAGGTGGGCCTGGGGGGGACTGGGTGTAATAATTGTTGGGTGTCAAGTGAAGAGCGAGGCCCCCGGTCAGGTCGCGGCTCCGGCCCGTCTACCGGATGGTGAGGGAGTGGATTCACCTGTGTCTTCTGACAGGTGAGAGGCCTTTCTGTTCACTGCAGATAAGTCTCCACAACATCTCAGCATTGTGGCAAAATCGGAGCGTAGGTTTGCATGTAGTGTCTTCTGAGTGGATCCTGGACGAGAGATACCCTTCTATGCTACCGACCAGGCTGAGGCAATAAGGTCTTTCTTGAGTTTCTCTTTAGCCAGAGAAAGGGCGGAAATACCAAGGCCTTCTAGAAAATGTGTGGCTGAGAGGAGATCCGGGAAGATCTTCACGCCCTGGTCTGTATTTATCTTTAGCCTGGTGGGATATAAGATTTGGGCTTTACATTTTGGCCCTCAGCTGCTTGATAATAGGCCACATTGTTTTTCTGGCCTCCTGCACTACGCTCGTGTGGTCATTGTCGAAGATGATTCTATGCCCCTGAAACATAAGCTTGCCCGCTGCCAGGCTAAGCATAAGAGCTCTTCCTTGGCTCTGTAGGAGGACAGCTTAGCGTATGAGAGCACGGCCTGGCTCCAGGATCTCAGGGTTTTGGGCCTAGGATCTATGGGCCCGGCCCATGGAGATGTCCAGCTCTTCTGGGATGGGAGTATATTTCTCAGTAGCCCTGTAAAAGGTTGGAACATCTGCACTTTTGTCTTCTGAGTCCTTGGGGACCCCATACACTCTAATGTTTTGTCTTCTGCTGCTGCCTTCAAGGTCATTACAGGGATAGGTAAGCTCTCTAGCACGGGCTAAAAAGTACATTAGCAATCGAGCTTATCTGTCTGATTGTTCTCCGACTTGGGTTAGGCAGACCTCCAGTTGGTCTATTTTGTGCTCTATCTTGTTAATTTCCAATCGGAGTTCCATGAGTGACTGATCTGTTTTTGCCACTGTTTTGGCTGTCTGGAGGATCGAGTGTATGAGGTCTGTCTGGGTCTCGCCTTCAGGCTGGGGTTCTACCATGTGGCCCTCACCATCATCCGGCTCCAGGGGAGACCTCAATTTTTCTTGTGTAAGGAGGTCCTTTAGCTTTTGTACCAGAGTACTCATGTTCTTTGATGTTTTGGCTTTTGATCTTGTGCCTTTCTCTGGAGAGTTCATTATTCTGCTGCAGATGTTAATGGATTTTGAGTCGGGAGGTGAGGAGGGCTCCAAATCTAGGCTACCATCAAGAGGCCGATGTCACCGGAAGTCATGGGACTGAAAGTATTGAAGGACAGAATTTATATTATTGGCTGCAGAGATGAAGGTCAGTCAGATGGGGGGGGGGGGGCAGTCAGATGCCCATAGGTTATCTAGGAGAGAGGACAAATCCACTGAGCTAAAGGACTTGAGATAGATAAATTGAGGGGGGCCTAGGTTACTGTATCTTGCACACACAGTAAACCATATGATGGTCCCTGAGGGCATCAGGAAGGATTCCTGCATCCACAGTACGGTGGGGATGAAATGAGAGGACCCAGTCTAATAGTGATTTAAAGATTCAGAATTTAGATGAGTGGGGTCAGAAATCAATTGAGTCAGTTGGAGAGACTTTACATTTTGGGAAAACTTATTTGTATTTGGAGACAGACAATTTCTGTTAAAGTCACTAAGGATGAGTACCTCACTTCTGGAAGAGTTAGAACAGATAGAGGAAAACAGCTCATTAACTAAATCAGGGTACATACCTGGGCAACAATAAATACCAGAAATGAAGAAGAGAACAGAGAAGGAATGGGAGAGTTTAAAGAGGAGCAGCTCATAGGAAGAGGGGGAAGACACATAAGCACAGTCACAAATTGAATGCTGGTGAATATGTGAACTGCAACACCACCGCCCCTCTTTGTGTGATCCTGTCTGGCTAAAATTTGGGGCCATATGGTGTAGCTCTGGCTTGCCGAATAAACGAATGCAGTTTGCACTAAATCTGTTTTAAGGCATCTTTATTCTACTTGTGTGCTGACTTTTTGGATATCACTTGTACTGGTTGGGCTAGCTGCTCACTGTCAGCACCAGCCTCTTGGTGGCAGTGCAGCATTATTTAGGACTTCAGGCTGAAATGTAGCCAGGGTGCGTCACAGAGCCCTGAATCTTAAAGAAGAGCCAGGATTCAGATATGACAAGTACATCTGGCCGTAGGCTAAGCATAATAGACTGTAGTTGGTCAGTTTTTAGGAGGAGGCTTTGCATGTTTAAATGGGCACCCCTCAGTTCTTTGGGAAGTTGCAAAGGATGAACTGAGATGGGTCCAGGATTAAGTCTAATACTACTCTGTTGCCAAAAGTACCATGGTGACAAGGAGCTTTAAGTAACCAATATGCTGCACAGCTATGGGCAGGGAGTATGGGGATGAGGGCGGATAAAGGAGAAAGGAACAGAAATCGCCAGAGAGCTTCATGGTAAAGCCAAAGAGCAGGACAAATTTGACACCTAGGATCACGGGGAATGGAGGAGGGAGGGAGTGAGGAAGAGGAGATAATTGGGGATGAGGAGGGAAGGGGAGGGGAGAAGGCTACTAGAGTGAAAAAAGTGGGGCGAAAAAAGGAAACTAATTAGGTGATAAGTAAAAGGAGGGAGAGGAAATGAAATGTACTTTGTCAGACAATGAATTAAAGGTAAAGGTGAAAACAAAATAGTGAGTTACAGGGGAGTAGGCCTGACCCAGTTAGGAAGATGATAGGGGTGATGGCCTAACTAGAAATTATAGTGAAAAGTAGGTCTGTAATTGAGATAGGGAGGTAAAGGGTAATGCTAACCAGGCCCATATGGAGAGGCGACAGGGAAACAGTCTTGACTGATAAGACTGCAAAGGGATGACGGCCTGTTCCAATAGGGAAGTAGACGAAACAAAAAAAAAAAAAGATAAGTAAAAAGATTAAGGGGAATGAGCTCAGTGGGCATTTGACAAACTCACAAACAATAACAATAAAGTGGGAGAGCTTAGCTGAAGCCTGGAATACATACTATTAACAACACACTACCACACAGTAAATACCCTCACACTAAAGAAGAATGTTAAAGATAAAAGTCAACATGTGGTTAAACAGTAGAAAACAAATCAAGTGTAACCCTAGATGGCACTATCCCAGGGGCTACTACCCTGCCTGATTTGCCACTAACAGGTTGAGGGCCTGGATCCAATGGCGGGTGCCTCCACCCAGAGGTCAGGGTTGCAATAGTTAAACTAACTTGGTCACAGTCCTCTGGGACACTGCAACCCCTTTCTTCCACTAGTGGCCCACACAATATATCAGAATTACCTTCACAGTATACACTTTACCCCAGGTCTGGTTCGGCACTGGGACCTCCTGTGAAATGAGATACAGTGCAACAATCACAGTATAGTACTTTAACATAGACAAATACCTCAGGCAGTATAACTTTGCTGCAACAAGCAGCTCTGATTTATTTAGGGGATATAACAAGGACGAGAAATCAGGTTAATTAGCTTATCACTCTAATAATCACCTATGGCTCTGTGCACAGGCCTATCCCTATCAGTTACTGTCCCTGGGTACCCAAGCCCTAGTGGCTAGTCCAAACCGTGGCAGCTGGTAGGGGCCCTTTCACACAGAGAAAAGGAGAATTAAACAGTCAGCAGTACAGTAATTCCATTTGGATTTAATGTAGCAATTCAACAGGAGCGACCCTGAATTAGTACTCGACCTCCAAATAAGATAGGGTCCTTCAATGTCAGCAGGGCTCACTTGAGGTACACAAACCTCTTCACACATCCATATAAAAGAAAGCTATACCAGGCAGGCTGCATCTGTATCCCGATCGCAATTACTGCACAATACCGGGAGAGACACACAGCAGATTCAGTTCTGACAGACTGAGTGCAATTTTCAGCAATTTCTCCAGTCTTCTACAGGGTGAGCCTGGTTTCTACTCTTCAGAGATCCTTTGATTCTTTTCACAGGACCGATTCAGTCCTAACAAGCTGTTACACAAGCTGCAGCCGAACTCTGGGCCTTACACACTCTTTTGACTAAAACTGCACACTGAAAAAGCACAGGGCTCCTTCCTTCTTCACTGCCAAAGCTCAACTGAACCTCCAACCGACAAAACCGGGCACTTCCTTTGAGTTCCTCCCAGTTCTTGACTGGATTGGCTGTCACTCACAATAGACTGCTGCTGTTGGTCCAAAAGGCACTGAAGTCTAAACTACATCTCCCAGAGTCACTGCCCATACAATCCTCTTGTGGCTGGCTCAGATTATGAGTCCAAGTTCTGATTCGTCCAAGGCACCATTTTAGAGCTAGCTACCCACACTGATTGGTCCAGTTCAGCAGTTCAAAACTAGAATGGGGAACTAGCAGACACAGTTCTGACTGCAAAGAAAGCAGGTTAGACAAACTGTAATTTCATTATTACTCTAAATAATTTCTGGCAAACAGTTACATCTTTCAGATAGGTTCCTTTGCACTCCTAGTGACTGCAAAAATGAAGTGAATTGGCAGCAGCTTGAGTGGTACTCAATCAAAGAAACACACAGTCCCCATACAAACTAATTATGTCTGCAAGCAGACAGCTCTTAAAAGACAGTACCAGAGGTTCTAAAACACTCACTGATAAATGGCTTAAATGCCAAACACCATTCAGGCTTGGAGCATTCAAGCAGCAAGCTCCTGGAAGTCTTTTAGGAACCCCATTTGCAGAGGGTTACACAAGTAATCATAAAATAGAAACACACAATAACTAATCAGTTTGTGGGTAATATTCACAATAGCCTGCAAGCTGCAGCAGAGACTTTGTTACACTAATTAATATAAACAAAACAGGCCTAGCTAGTAGCAGAATACAATCGGCAAAATGCTGGGACGATAGTATATACTTGCAGTAGTTGCACAGTAACAGTGCAGTAGGATGCTGCAGATAAGAGTGTCACGCTGTAGGCATGGTGTAGGCAGGCAAACTCCAAGCACTCAATGGTGTGCAGTTTTATTTGGGGTAGCAAATAAGCTCTGAACTGCTTCCTTTTTTTCCATGAAAACTAACAAAGAAGATACTGACCTTTCTGTAATTTTATTCATAGGAGTTGAAACTAGAAGGACTGGTCACTAATACTCTCTTTGTATCCCAAGGACAATACAACTTTACAGGCTCTGGGTATCTTAGGGAACAATGCATCGCATTTGTATTTACCTCTTCATGGCAACAACCATTGTCATGAGATACAAAAGTTGTATTTATTGTGCCAAATGAGGCAACGAACACGGTCTGGTGTACATTTGTATATTGCCTGGCTACACCCGAGGATAGCTCACCCTAACGGGGTAGTAGTGAGTCCACTTGGTGTGCAGATCTGAAATCCCTGGCTACACCCTTGACTGTAGGTGCAGTCTCTCCTGCCGAGTGCCACCTTACTCTGACTCCCACAGTGCACAGCCTAGCTATAGCTCTTCAGCTCAAGGACCACAGCTGAGGACCATTAAAGACAACTGCATAAAAAGTCTGATTTGGCTCTTCCCCAAAACCAGATCTGGCATTCAGATGGAGAATGGGGCCAAAGGGACAATCAAGCGCACAGTCCCACATAAGTCAGTCGCTTGCTCCGGCACTAAATACAGCAGGCATGGTTTTAAATCTAAGGCCCAGCTGGCTCCTTACAAACACCAGGCAGATTACATAGCTGCTGACACTCCAAACAGCTGAGCCACATAACAAGTGGCTATTCAAATCTCATGCTGCGCTAGGAAACTCAGCATCACCAGAAGCAGATCCTCCTCCTCATTGGAGAATTAGAAGTGGGCAAGCCAGAGCAAGCTAAAGCCTGGCTCAAGCTCAGAGCCTGGCTCAGCTTGGCTTAACCTCTATAATCAGTTCAGAGCCAAGGTCAAGCCGAGCCAGTTATGGCCAAAGTAAGTATTTTTGTCAGCTTGAGCAGTTAGTGTAGTGTCTGAAAAGTTCAACTTCTGTATAGATAACAGCCTGCAGGTGCCAGGGCTCAGCTTGTGTTGTGGCTTGTAGAGTCAAGCCAGACCATTAGCTCGGCTCTGGCTTGGCTGTAGGAGAGAAATTCCTGGCTTGCCCACCTCTTTGGATAATGATGCCAAAGAGACATTCAGACACACAGTCCCACACAAGTCAATTGCCTGCCTCTGCACTTAACACAGCAGATGAGGTTTAAAATCCAAGGCAGTTCTAAGAGCCTGACTGGCTTCCCACAAACACCAGGCAGTTTACAGAGCTGCCAACACTCCAAACAGCTGATCCACAGAACCAGTGTATCTGCCATTAAAATTTAATTGTCCAGTGAAAAAGCCTTTTATCCTGTTATACTTTTGAGTTTGCAGTTTTCTTTTGTACAGTACTTAGTTATTTTACCCTTTGTGTTGGAGCTTTTTCTAAAAATATTCTAACCTTATCAACATTTCGTTTAATGAAAGGCTTTATTGCTATGGTATTTTTCAACTAAAATAAGATTAATTGCTTCTTCTGCCTGATGAAGAGTACATCTCAAAGTGTTTGTTCTCTTTTTCCTACAATTTGGCAGCCCCCCATCCCCTCCACATAAACTGACCATGGGTAACCCATGCAAATTTGAAGAACAACGTTAAGATAATATTACAGTTGGGAACAAGCCTCAAAAAGTCTGGAAATGCTGAGTTAAGGTCAGAAAGACTCTTAACTCTGCACGTTCTGTGTAAGTAAGATGGTAGGATTTCGTATCTCTGGTATCTGAATCACTGACACCTTAGGTCTATGCAGAACCCAACTACAGCACTATGAAACATTACTACCATGCTTACACAGACTACATGTGTATTTATGGAGTTAAGTAGCGATACATGGCGGTGTGTGTTTTGTGGGATTTACCCATGTTTCATGTGGCGTGTATGAGGCACTCATTTGTGCCTCATGCTACTACATATTCTCATGTGGTATGGAATTAGGCACTTGATGAGTGCTTAAAACCATACAAGAAGCGATTAAACTGAACAGCAAATGCCCTGGAGTTCATTATTGCAATTATCAAAAGGACCAAGGGAAAATAAAGGAGAAGAAAACACTTCTAATTATATTTAAACCTATAGCTAGAACTTCACCCATATGTATATTGTGAGATTTGCCCATGGTAAAGACCTAGACTGACCAATCTGGTAGCAATATTTTTCTTGTCAATTTTGTAACAGAATTAAGGTACTCCAGGGGGTTGTTTACCTTTTCCTAATCTAACCCTAGGGACCAAGACAGTCAGATATATCTTGAGTCTCATGACATAGAAATAGAAAATGATTAAAGAAACAGCCACAGTCTATACAATTGGTGAATCCTATTTAGCTATTCTGCAAAGGCTACAGCAGCTTGTTTGTCCCTCTTACCTCTGTCCCCTTCCATATTGCTATGGCCATGTCCCTCTTTCACTTTACCTTGACCCCCACCACTGACCTTGCCTGAACCACCTCTTCAGGCAGGCTATTTCCTTATCAACCACTCTTTCAGTGACAAGGTATTCATGGATTACCTCAGTGGGTTAGATTAACAGATGGCTGCATAACCTCAAATCATGTCTTGATAATTAAGGGCCACATATTCAGATGAGATGCGGGAGCATCCCTGGGTGTGCCGTGCATCTCTGGACTTGATGGGCCATCAAAGAATGAGGTCATATTCAAAGGCTACTGATGCGCCATGCACCTCCGACTCACCGCTAGGAACAATATTGTGATGCACGTATGCAAATGAGGGATCCCTCATGTATATGGCGCATATCACAATATTGAAGTCCCCCAAAGCGTAACTATGGCCGGCTGCGTGGGCGCATAGTTATGCTTCTAAAACCCTACTTTAACTATGCGCGATGTAGGTTGGTGCCCTGCTTATAATCTAGGGCAGGGCACACAATCCCCCCCCCCCAACCTGAGCACTGCGACATAAACTGACACCCCTTCCCATGACCCGATCACTGTTGCCATGAACTTACATCCCCCTCCCAAGCCCCAATCACTGTTTAAAACACTGAGATCTCCCCGAGCCCCTGCCCTGATCACTTGCACATAATAAACAACCCAAATCCCCTTTTTCCATAGTGTAGTGGCCCCCCATCCCCAGCCCTGATCACTTGTGCATAATATAAACTCCCCGATCCCCATTTGCATCTGTAGTGGCCCTCCTCCCCAGCCCTAATCACTTGTAAATAATATAAACCACCCCCACCCAATCCCTGTTGCCATAGTGCAGTGGCCCCATCCCCAACCCTGAGCACTATTAAAAGCACAAACGCCTTGATCCCCATTCCCTGGTGCTAGTGATCCTTCCACCCCAGTAGGCAGTAACCCCCCCCCATACCAACTTGTGCCGACAACTGGCACAGCCCTCCATACCCTGCCATGGTCAGCTGCCTACTGATCGATATTGGAGCATGTACAGTAAATAGTACGTGCCCATTGGTTGCCATGACAGTCAGTAAGCATGTACTATTAACTGTACATGCTCCAATACTGATCAGTCATCGGCTGGCCATGGCAGGGTGTGGAGGGCTGTACCAGTTGCTGGCATGGGTTGGGGTGGGGGGCTAGGTAGTGGTTACTGCCTATCAGGGTGCAGGGGTGAGGCAACCATTAGCACCAGGCAATGGGCATGAGGATTTTGTGTTTAAGTAGTGCTTTGGGCTGTGGAGGACCAGTACCCTTGGCAACTGGGATCTGGGTTGTTTATTATGTACAAGTGACTGGGAGGGGGATATCATGTTTTAAACAATAATTGGAGCTGGGGACACTACACTATGGAAAAAGGATCTGAGGTTTTATTACGTGCACATGATTGGGGCATGTCAGTGTTTTAAACAGAGATCAGGACAGGGAAGGGGGAACACTACACTATGGAAAAAGGGATCTTTTTTTTATTATGCACAAGTGACTGGAGCTGGGGAGGGGGGATGTCAGTGTTTTAAACAGCGATAGAGACTTGGGAGGGAGATGTCGGTTTGTAAACAGTGATCTGGGCTGTCATGGTCCACTGGACCACTACTGTTGTTTCATTTCTCTAAACTGTGGGTAATCGGGGCTTGGGGGTGGTGGCTGGCCCGGCGCATTGTGCTTGGCTACGGCTATAATGAGCCCATAATGGGCATGCATAAGGCCCCTTTGCACCATACATGCCTAACAAGCTCATTTGTATGTTTGGGCTGAGTATTGCCCTTTGGGGGCATGGTGCATCCATGTATACCATGCATTCCCTATGGGCAGTCTTCAGCCCACACCCTGGATACTGCATTATACATGGGGCCATTTACTGTGTACTGCACATCTAGGATTCAATATTCAAACAGATTGCATGGTCTGTTCCAACTGTGCATTCTGTTTGAATATTACACTAGATCCTGCTGGCGTGTCTTGTTTGTACATTGCACCATTATGCATGTGCATCCGTCTGGCTCTGATTATGGGGCTAAATATATTCAATAATCTTAAAACATGTTTAATTCAGTATAAAATCTATGATAATTTGATTGAGATTAATATGTTCTGTTTTGTAATTGAGGCATACTGAGATGATTCATATAACCAAGTGACTCATACAGTTGCCTTTAAATGGGTGGTCTTTAAGTATGTACTTTAAATGGTTTTATTTCAAAAACATGGATACGTTTCCTGGGCTTGTTTGTAGTGTTAGAGTATAGGGAGGAGGTGAAGAACTTCAACAACTCATCTAATAAATATAAAAAGATATTTTATTTTTATTTGCAATGTCCGGACATCTACTGGCTGTATATTGGGTTTATCTGTCTTCCTGTTGTTTTTGCAAATGTCCACACTTTATCATGGCCAGTAACCCTTACAAATTCAATTGATTTTAAATTCTAGCAGTTCGTAAGGCTGGGCACTCAGTAGTCATACTATATTGATATTATTTAGTATTAGATCCTGAGATTAGATTAACAAAATGCAACCCAACTCCTGGAGTGCTTTAATTCAACTGTTACATAAATGCACATGTAGTCTACGTAAGCAAGGTAGTAGAGTTTCATAGTGTTGTTAGTTGGATTCTCCATAGACCTGAGGTGTTGGTGATCCAGATACCAGAGATATGAAACCCTGCCATCTAATATACACAGAATGTGCAGGGTTAGGATCTTTCTGACCCTAACTCAGCATTTCCAAACTTTGAGGTTTGTTTGTAACCCTAAAGTTATCTTAATGTAGTTTTTGAAAAAAAATTCCCTGACTTTTTTTTTTTTTTAAAGGAAATTTCTTTGCCTGCATACCAAAGAAAATCTGTGGGATCCAGTGGCACATCTTCTGTCACTGTGTACCTTGTTGCTGCACTGTGATGACCCCACCCACCCACACCTGCCAGTGTTTAAGGGACAAATCTCATTTGATGATGTCCAAGAGCTGCATAGGTTAACTGTAAGACATATGTATTTGTCCATGCTATTGATGTTTGGGAAAGTCAAGAGCTGTAGCATGCTTTGATGTGCAGGTCCAAGGAGTGTACATTCACAAGGGTGATCAGAACTGATAGGTGAATGGCAGCAGCGACTTGAATTCACAAGACAGCTATGAATGAGTCAAGTGAGAAGAAAAAAATGTTTCCTCTGATCTGCTGCCCAGCACTTACAATTACAGTAGACTACATATCACAGTTATTAGGACTTTCAGAATCCTCTGATGGCATGATAGATAAATGTGGTAGCAGAGTGCTTTCATTTTTGTTTTAAAATAAGAATCAAGGGAAAATAATGGTACTTTTTAGTATAGGCAGAACATTTGTGTACAAACTTGACTGCGCTGTTATATATAGTTCCTTTTGCTTCTGAACCTGCAGCAAGTTGTGGTGGTGGGGGGGTGGTACCTCACCTTGCTTCAGATAGTTAAGGCTGAAGAATGTGGGCAGTGATTTATGTGCTGTCAAATTTTTTTTTTTTTTTAAAGAACACTTTTTAAATATTAACAAAGATGGGACACATCCAGTTGGGAGATAGATTGAAATACTGCTTAACTGTTGCGATCGTGTTGTGTGAGATGGGTACTGAAGCTACAGCTAATATTGCCAAAATAAGAGCCCTTCTGAACCAAATTAAACCCATCTTTTTCACCTTCAAGACTTTCTCTCCGGTTTCTAGAAAGCAAAGTTTACTTACTTGTGGTAACTGGACAAATTGCGACAGATGACTGTCTGAGGTGTGCCATTGCAGTTGCAAAACATCAGAATAACGTTGTTGTAGCCTCTTAAAAAAAAAAAAAAAAAAAGACACATCTACACACAAATGCCAGATCAGTCATAAAAATATTTAGGCTTGGTTAAAGCAAGTGTCTCTCCCCCCTTTTAAATGTACTAGAATAAACAATTTGAAATCAATATTGTAAATCTATCGCCATTTTAGAATGTGCATATTACCACAACGTAGAATCACTTCATCAGTGATGCTCCTTACAAAGCTATTTCTGCTATACAGAAAGGGAAAAGAGGAGGTATTTCATTTTCAATAACTAAATGCAGTTCAAGATATTAAATTAACATGTACCAACTTCAACCGCAGATTTCACTTAGCATGTGCATATTCAAAATTGATAATCCAACTATAACACCAGAAGAGGATGATTTTGTGGAGGGGGTGGGGGGAGACAGGTTAGCAAAATATCAGGAAACGGTGTAAGGAACAATGACAAAATATCAGGGAACAGTGCACGGTACAGTGGATGGAGCTAGAATTGGAATTCATAACTCAGATGGATTAAGGAGATTGTATCACCAGATTAGCTACAATAGTAATCCATAACTCAGCAGTATTAAAAGAACGCGTCTTAGAAAATGGTAAAATGCACTTCAGATCTTGTAGCAGTACACAGGCTTATAATGAAGTCTTATTATAGAAGCATAGTAAATGGAGTCCACTCTGAAGAAAGAGGGGTTACTAGTGGGGTACCACAGGGTTCAGTATTAGGACTGGTCCTCTTCAATGTCTTTATAAGCGATATTGCAGAGGGATTGGAAGGAAAAGTATGTCTCTTTGCAGATGACACAAAGATCTGCAACAGAGTTGATGCACAAGGTTGGGTGGAAAGGATGAGAAGGGACTTGGCAAGGTTAGAGGAATGGTCAAATGTATGGCAGCTAGATTCAATGCTAAGAAGTGCAAGGTAATGCACCTGGGAAACAAAATCCAGGGGAAGAGTACACAAATGGGGGGTGAGATACTAACAACAACAAAAATGGAAAGGGACCTGGGGGTAGTCATATCAGATGACCTAAAGGTGGGCAAGCAATGTGAGAGGGCAGCAAGGAGGGCTAGGGGGATACTGGAATGCATAGGGAGAGGCATCACCAGCAGAAAGCAGGAAGTTATTATCCCTCTGTACAGACAGTTGGTGAGACCCCATCTGGAGTACTGCGTGCAGTTCTGGAGACCCAATCTCCGCAAGGATATAGACAGGATGGAGGCTGTCCAAGGAGGGCAACTAAAATGAGTGCAGGGCCTGCACCAGAAGACATATGAAGAGAGACTTAAGGAGCTGAATATGCATAGCCTCGAGGAAAGGAGAGAGGGGGACATGATAGAAACTTTCAAGTATCTCAAGGGAATCAACAAAGTCCAAGAAGGTAGCATCTTTCAAAAAAGAGGTGTGCAAGAACAAGGGCACAATTTGAAGATATTGGAAGCGGCTCAGAGGTAATTTAAGAGTATTTTTCACAGAGAGGTTGTGGATGCATGGAATGGCCTTCGGAGGAAAGGTTGTGAGTCAAAAACAGTGGTGGAATTCAAGCATGCATGGGACAGTCATAAGGCAATTCTAGGGGGTGGGGGTAGGAAGAAGTAGGCTGCTGGTTAACTAGGATCTGCAGCTTATCCAATAGGTAGGGAAATGGGCAGACTGGGTGGGCCAAGCGGTCCTTATCTGCCGTCAAAATCTATGTTTCTATGTTTCATAACAGAGTGTATCTACAGGCAAAGACAAATACTGAATCTGGAGGCTGCCAATACTTTGTAACGCATGCAGGTAGAGGTTACAGAACATAATGATTGTATAAGCTTTAGGCACCCACTTTTAAAGTCCATAAACAATACATCACTATGTAGCATAGTGTAACAACACATGTACATATTTTGTGTATTGCTCTACAAAACGAAACATTGTATGATGATTCATTCAGCAGCTGTCTTTTGAAATCAAATGGAGCAAAAATCTTTAACAGATTATACACTGTGGTGCTTTGCTTAAAATATGTTCCATGACATAGCTATTATTGTTTCTCGTATGAACACTGCCTAGTGGATGAGAATCTTAGAGCAGGAATTTCATGTGCTAGAGTTTATTTATTTAGTTATTTATTTAAAATTGAGTAATTAGAAAAGGCACACTGAGCTGAAGCTCATTTCCGGGTACGTCCTTGGGGAGAGGGATAAGGGGAGTAATAAAAATTACATCAAGGGATAACAAATGCAGTTGCAGTGATGGATTACAAGGTGCACTAACAGAAAAGTGAGCTAGCAAGTGTACAGCGCCACGACAAAAGTAGCTGGCTGGCTGGTGTACATAGAAGACAATAGTTAAATTAAGTGAATGATGCAATAAAACAAAAAGTGACCATGCAGTGGCAGCACAGACAATTAAAATGGCAGTTTCAGTTTGCATGTAGGGGCCAGAATCATTGGGTGGGGAGTGTATCAGGCAGGAATGTAGGTCAGGAGTGGAGGGAAGAGGCAGGTTGGTGGTTGGCAGGGAGGACTGTTTGTATTAACAGTCCCTCTGTTGTACAGAAACTACCTTCATGCGGTAGTAGTTGCTTCAGCCCCAGCCGAGTTTATGCAATTTTTTTTTCGTATTTTCATCCTTGAATTCTGTTTGGAAATAACCTTCTGTGGAAAAAGGAGTACCCTTTTCTGCATCCTGTACAAACTCTGATACACTTTTTGTCAAAATAAAGAACTATTGAGAGCACAGATGTGGTTACCCCTTTCTGTACTTAGACACAGCGTGGTTCTGCTGCACTTCAAGATAGCAGCTAGGTTGCAAAATGTCATTTCCTAAATTACTTACAACTTTTTAAAGCTGCTTTTTAGGACTGAGGAAAACATGACTGCTTTGTTGAGGGGGTGGAGTCTCGGAGCATAAGCAGGGCCACAGCCAGCCCCTACTTTTAGAGTAGTATGCCAAGAATTACTTGGAATGTCAGCTAGTTTGTTTTGTTAAGATATTTGTTTTGTGTGTCTTTTTCAGTATTTCTTGTTGCTGTGGGTTCTTATTTATTATAAAAAGCTGAGTTGGGGAGGGTGCTGTATAAAATAAAATCATACCCTCTCCTATTCTGAAAGAAATGGAAGAGAGAGGAGGGGTGAGATAGGACATAACGCTTCTTTGTTGATTTGGTTGAAGCACCTTTGATTTGCACAGGATTCACTCAAATCTGCTATTCGTCATAGGCCAGACTCGGAGCCATCCCATCCCACCACATCAGCACCCATACCTTTTACCTGTGCCACATTACAGGAGCCAGTCCCTCATTCGAACCCTCAGAAGCCATCTGTCCCACTTTGCGAGAAACAGTCCCCTCATTTCACCCCAAGAAGCCTTCTGTCCCACATTATGAGTTGACACCTGTTGCACATTGCAAGCATACCTGTCAACCTCCTAGGACCAAAATCAGGGATATTTCACTGGAAAATCAGGGCAAATGACCAAAATCAGGGATACCATATTTTATTCAGCATGGTAGTGCTGTGCCGCATCGCATCATTGTGTGACTTGTACATCATTATATGGTGTAGTACAGTACAATATAAAGTATCTTTATTCTGTGCATTAGATGTAAAATTGGGCTTGTTTGTTACCAAATTGTAACAAACACACACACACATATAGGACTCACAGTGCTTTGCATCTTTCTGTTATGTTATTAGCCCCTGCACGAATTCTAGAGAGGTGCTACCTGCTACTATTAGAATAATTCTGTTGGCAAATAACCAGGGTTTTATTTATCTATATTTGTGCAGTCCTACAGAGGGGCTGTGGGTTGGGTAGCTCACGCACTAGTGGGCCCAATATGCAGGGCCGGCTGGTGTCATTTCTCCCTCTAAAGTTCTCCCTGAGCCGTAGGCTTACGGATTTTGCTCTGTTCTATGTGTGGCTAATTCCTCATGTTGATTTCTAAGGGGTGGGTTTTGCTATGTATGGGATCTGGTTTTCACATATGTAGTGGTCTTTGTATTGTGAACCCAGCTGTGATTGTTTGCTTTTTATGAGTGTTACCTTGCATTAAAGCTTAATAAAATATTATGCCAAAAAAAAAGAATAAAATGCGGACTGTCTCTCTCTCTTGTCTCCAATCTGAGGTTTTATAACCAAAAAGGCTTGTGGCTAGCCTAGCTATACAAAACAAAAAATAAACATTTTGCATAGAAATTTAGCAGTTCATTCATTCATGGCTTAGTAGGTAGGTTTACCTCAGTCTTCCTGCTTCACGACACTAATACTTGCACTGCATATGATTAAATCAGAACCAAATAGAGATGCAATATGCCACCATTGCTGAACATGATATACTGGAGTCTGCCACAACAGTATCAAGATCTGGACAGCTTTAAAAGCAGTGTCAGTGGATCAGCAGGTAGCACACTTGCCTCTGAGACCGGAAGATCAGAAGGTTGTGGGTTCTTGCCCCACACTGGGAACTTGGGATAAATCCCAATACTGACACAATAGGGCATCATGAGGGGGAGCTGCACTTCTGAGGTGCCGTATTTCAGATGAGGTGTTATACCAAGGTCCCATCTGCCTGCTCTGGTGGTTGCTCAATTGGACGTTAAAGATCCCATGGCACTTCTTGAGAAGAGTAGGGGAATTTTATTTAAGACAACTACTATACTACAACACAGTATAAATGTCACATTTTACGTTTTTTTTTAAAACAAGTTCAGTGAAGACAAAAAAGACAAAGAATATACAAAAACATAAGGATAACAATGTTCAGTACGTCCATGAGGAAATCCAATTTTTAAAGCAATATTGAGCTATCTAGGAAAAGATACTGGTTATGTTATTGGGGCATCAGAATTTGTATGCCAGGGTAAGTCTTTCCACCTTTCAAGTAAGACTTCTTTAGGAACTTTACTCATTTCCTGTAATATATTTTCCACAAATCCTTTGTCACTTTTATCAGTAATTCAACATGGAAATCTTCTTTTGTTGTAATGTATACAAACATCTGGCATTCCAAATATGCCATTAAAATTATCATAAATAAGCCAAGTGTTTATTTGTTCCATTTTCCCACTGATCTGAAAAATATTCATACATAATATTTTCATATGACACCTTCAGAACAAAGGTTCACCATTCTAAAGCTACTAATTCCCAAAACCCTGACATATATTTTTTAATTGTGTCAAACAGTGCGCCTGCTACATAATCTCTTCTATTTTTTTATGTTTGTGATTTGCTTTGACATTTAGCCTTTCATGGCAACTAAGCCAGTGAACATCCCACATATGTGGAGGAATTCTTGGGTTATTTAGAAACTGGTTTAATGATGACTGGTAGGTGACAGGGCAGGCAAAAAATACCTCACCTAGGGGAATGTGGAAGTCAGAATCTGGGCATACAGCTTTGTTCTATGTAGTGACCCAAGCATTTGGCTAGTGACCTTCCATTACCTTAATCTAGAAAAGGTATCCTTTAGATATAATGGAGCCAACGCCGATTGCCTAACCACCTTTAAAAAACCTGTCTCCCACTGTCAAAACCAAGTTTGACAGCTGTTATATAGCCATTTTCCCACCCTATGTCCTGGTTTACTAGTAATGGCTTTATGTTTGAGGTAAAGAAAATGCTATTAAAAATTATAATGGGGTTAACCATATTCAAATTTGTGTCCTTTTTTCTAGCACTAGCCAGGAGGTATACTCCCCCCCCCCATTTTCCATTATTTCCATTGTGCTATTTTTTGTTTTCCTTGCTCAGTTTGACCTTCCCAGTTTAATATGTCCAAATTACCACTACCAAATTTAACCCTTAAATAGTTATAGGGCCTGTCTGTATGGATAGTCTTGCTATGTACGAGGTTGTTTCCTGACCGTTTCCTAATTCTCTGCCTACACATTTCTGGAGGTTGAGGGATGCCCCTGAATACTTTCCAAAAGTTTGACAAACATTTCTGGCCTCTACCACTGAGTTTTCTGTTTGTACTACTAAAATCATATTGTCTGCATAAATGAGTGCTTTGTGTGGAAGAATACTTTCATCATTCTGTAGCAGTTTCAATAAGGGGGAGTTGTTCAGAGCTCTGAGTAAGGGGTCTAGGAAAAAAAAACATGCAAAATAGGGCTGAGAGGGCAGCCCTGCCTGACACCTCTATTGACACTGATAATAGGCCCTTTCCAGTCATTAACTACTGGGGTGACAGTGGCTGTTTTGTATAGGGTATAGGGTTTCAATCCAACATATAATATTGGGTGGAATACCATATCTTCCTAAAGCATACCACAAAAAAATCATGACACACTGAGTCGAAGGCCTTTTCCTGATCTAGTGAGATCAGGTATCCTTTTGGCCTATTTGAGTTTCCTTAATTATCTCCCTTAATACAATCAGATGATTTGTGATGCACTGACCAGGAATAGAGCAAGAGTATGCTTTTGTTGTTAACTGTTTGGCCACTAGTTGTAGTCTGTTTGCAATGATTTTTGGCTAAAAGTTTTAAATCTGTATTTAAAATGCTGATAGGTCTCCAGTTTTGAATTTGCTGTTTGTTCCCCTTCTTGTATAGGTAAACTAAGATGGTTATATTCAAATGGAGGGTACTGCTTTCCTCTGTTAATATGGTTATAAACCTGTGTTAGTTCGGAAACAATGTCAGGCCTAATCTTTTAAAAATTTCACTGCGAGTTCCATTTTTAATGAAGAGATAGCTATGCTGACTTAAGCGCTTGTAATGTCGTCTTGTAGGGCTTGTATCGTGTCATTTGATAGAGGGTATTGCTGATCTTGAAATACCTGTACTAGGGACGTGATATGTTGTTCTATCCACATGTCTGGCAGTGTCCTTTTCCCTTTAAATCTTGCTGGAAAGTCTTCAAGCTGGCTTCTCCCACCCACCAGGGTGGTATAGCCCTCGGCTTCACCCCATGACACCAGATCTTTCTTTCTGTTGAAAGAAACAGGTTCCCTCCTTACCTCTCCCATGCTGAGTAGGCCCTGGTTCTAATAATCTTTGGATTTATTTCCAAAACTTTAAACTCGTTAGAGTTAAGTCTTCAGCTCGATCATCGGTCATAACTGTGATGGAGGAAAAGTCCTCACCCGGATTTTGCCTGTGCTCATGCAGGCAGAAGATGTTGCGCACCAACCCCCATGCCACATGCGTTTACTGCCTGGGCCACGAGCACGATCCCCAGGTCTGCGATACCTCCTCTTTTCAACCATAGGTTTTCCAAGACTGCCTGACCCACCTACAGTTGGGCTGCCCAGAAAAACACAATCTGCCAGTCAAATCCAAGGATGCCCATTGGGTGGTCTCCATGGCTGCAGGGTCCGCGAGCAGTTGGAGCAACTTACAGCCTTCAAGGAGGAGGTGGCTTGGGCCGCTGCCCGGTCCTCTTCGGTCTCCGCCTTTGTTCCGTTCAAACTGGGCTGTACTTATGCGAGCTCCTTCAAGGAGCTGTGTCAGTCTCTCCCTACCAAGGGATAGGGCCTTTCAGGTTCACACAGCTTCCGCTCATGGAAGAAGTAGTCCAGGAAAGAAAAGGAGAAGATTCACCATCAACGTTCTTGGGACCAAAAACGTTCTTGGTCTCAGGAATCTCCCATTTTGACCATGGCTTTACAAAACCCCATCAGGCCAGTTGGTTGAGACCCCGGTCGAAGATATGGCTGAGATTTTTCTCGAGCCAGTTGACTGCTTGTCATCAGAAGAGGTCGACAACTTCTTGTTCAGGACTTCGGTCCTGCTGGTGACCACCGCGCTGAGCTGGACCCTCCGGTCACCAAGCTAGACTAGGAGATGCCGCAGCTCTCCCTGGCTCCCTCCAAGATCCCTCGTCAGCACCCCCAGCGGCTGAGGTCGAGGTCTAGGTCTTCCTCATCCTGTGGGTCAAGCAGATCCCGCCTATGTCGGCGGTTCTGCTCTCGATGATACAGGAAGCAGCACCAGCACTATTCATCAACTTCATCCTCAGGTGAGGAGAGGCTTTGGCACAAGTTGTGTCGATGCTACGAAGACCTCATGTGGCAATAGTTGGTGTTGGCCAGTCTGAAGCTGACCCCGGCTCCCAGACCAGCCATCACTTGGCTGTTGCCCGACAGGCCAACACCGATGCTCCTGGTGGGGCCAGTCGACACCGTTCCTTTGCCTGCAGAACTGGTTCCGACCATCTCGGGTCGGCCGGGCGGGCCTCTCACTAATTATGGTGGAGCCGCCACCCAAGCAGCTGTGGACTACAGCTCTGACTAAGGAGTCTCGGCCAACTAAGGGGCTTCCCCATTGGCTGTCTGTTATTCTCACACCCGACCGTCTGCAGCAGGTCGAGAGTGACTTGGGTGGTCGGCTGCCTTATGTGGTCTCTTCTGAGGATTCCTCCCTGCACTACCATCCGATCAACGTGGAGTCAATGGGGGACCCATCGATGGAGGAAGGGCCCACGTCCTTAATGGGCATCCTCCGTCTCATCTCCGAGTCTACGGGGATGAAACTGGAGCCCGTCAAGAAGTGGGCTCGCTATCCCCTCACACAGATTCTGGACAAAGGGGACTCAATGACGGAGGCTTTCACGTGGCTGAGGTCATTGTCTGCCCTGGCCTGGAACTTTGGCAGTGCCCCACCTCCAGCCCTGCTCCTTTGGCCTGGATGGCCTGCAAGTATGCAGTGTCCACTGGTACCCTCTTAGGGTTCATAGAGCACACCTCGGCCAAGGGGTTGGTGGCCGACTCCATGTTTTGGTGCTCAGGCAATAGCAGGGATGTCAACAGACCACCGGATAAGGAGTCGAAGAAATTGGACCACACTGCCAAAAAGGTCTGTGCTGTCTCCTTGCTCAGCCTCCGCCAGGTGAGCTCAGCAATCCTGATGGCACACTTCTCCCGTGCCCTTTTGGGCTCTCTGGATGAGGTGATCTATCACCTTCCTGCGGACCTCTAGACCATGGTCAAGCAAGTCCACGACCAGGGCCAGGCTGTGGCCAAAGCAGCAGCTTCAGACACCTCTGGATGTTGGAGACTCCTGTGCCCACTTGGTGGCTGCAGATCTCGACCTTTACGGCACACACTCAGCACAAGCTGGCGGATGTTTTCTTTTTAGGCACTGACCTGTTTGGACCCAGTGTGGAGGTCCAGCGTATCGAGAAGTCCAGTGCCACCTTGGACTCGGTTACATCTGCCCAGAAAGATCCCACGGGCTCCATGCAGCAGGAGCGCAAGCCCTTTCAGTCCTCCACTTCTGCGCAAAACTAGCCCAGCATCAGTCTGGCCAGCAGGCTCAGTCTCTGACCTCGGCCCAAGTCTGTGGCCTCGATGGTCCGAACACCTGGAAGGAAGGGACCCGGTGGCTCCTCAGCTGGGTCTTCCTCCTCCAAGCCTGCCCAGTGGCGGGATGGGGGTGTCACCTTCATACCCCTCACACCTCCCTGGGTCCTCCTGGGGGCTGGCTCCACCACTTCCTTTTGCCTGGTCGCTGTCACCACGGACAGGTGGGTTCTGGAGTGGTTGGTCAGGGTCTGCCTCTGGAATTTGAGCAGTATCCTCCCAGCTGAGCCCGTGCCCCATGGGAGGACTTGGTATCAGAAACACTGCAGATCCTCAATCGGCTCTTCGAGATGACACAGCCCAGCTCCTCTGCAAAGAGGTCAGGTCAGAGTATGGATCTCGGAAACACCGGATGTGTCTCCAGGTACTTCCTGGTGCCAAAGCAGATGAGGGGCTGGTACACCATTCTAGATCTGCATGACCTGAACAAGTTTTTCAGGTCACACACCTTCAGGATGGTAATTCTATCCCAGATCATGCCACCTCTCGAGCAAGACATGTGTGGTTTGCTCCCTGGATCTTCAGGACGTTTTCATGTCCCAATCTGTCCGTCTCATTGAAGGTTCCTCCAGTCCTAGGCAGATGGAACCCTATACGAGTTCCAGGCCATGCCATTCGGCCTCTCTCTGGCCCCCAGGGTCTTTACCAAATACATAGCCATGGTGACAGCATAACCTGAGGTGCTGAGGGGTCCGGGTGTACTCCTAACTGGACGACTGGCTGATTCTGGGTCCCTCCAGGCAGGAGTAGAGTGGTCCAGGGACCTGGCCCTCCAGACTTGTGTTGAACTTGGCCTCCTAGTCAACGAGGCCAAGTCGGAAAGTGTGCCCTCACAAGTGATCAACTTCATCAGGGCAGAGCTCGACTCTTGTCAAGCCAGAGGCTGGCTCCCGGCGGACAGGGCAAAGGTTCTCTCCTTCTTTGCCCGCTCATTTCTGGTTGGGCACTTACGCCCTGCCCGGGACTTCCTGTGCCTTCTGGGTTACATGGCGGCCTTCGCCAGCATGGTCCGATGGGCCCATTGGCATATGTGCTCCCTGCAATGGGAGCTGACCAGCCAGTGGTCTTAGTGCAAAGGTCACTTCGACCAGCTGGTCACTATGAATCAGAAGATGTGGGACGGTCCCTGGTGGTGGCTAGTCCCAGCGCATCTGTAGGAAGGGATCCCATTTGTCCGCCCGAGCCGACGGTCATCCTGACGACCGACACCTCTCTCACGGGCTGGGGTGCCCACCTGGGGGTACACAGAGTCCATGGGCTCTGGACCCCCGAGGAGTCCCATTGCCACTTCAATCTCCTGGAGCTCTGAGCACTTCGGTTGGCGCTGACTGCATTTGCTCTGTATGTTCTAGGTCAAGTGGTCCAAGTCCAGATGGACAACACCATGACCATGTACTACCTCAACAAGCAGGGCAGGATGCACTCCTGCCTCAGTGCAAGGATGCTCTCCCATCTGGACCCTCGTCGTAACCTGGAGCAGATCTCCTAGCCATTTATGTGGCAGGAGCCTCCAGTCAACTGGCAGATTCCCTCAGCTGGGTCGGCGAGGCGTCTCATGAGTGGTCTCTTCATCCGGAGGTAGTTCACAGTTTGTTCTCCCAATGGAGCACCCCTCAGGTGGACCTGTTCGCCTCCAGGGAGAACGCAAAGCTGAGGCTGTTCTGTGCCTGCCCCCCTCGGCAAGGCTCACTGCAGGGGGATGCCTTTTCAAGGCCATGGACCCCAGGCCTCTTCTATGCCTTACCTCCACTTCCTTGCTCCATAAGGTGCTTCTCAAGGTCAGGAGGTCCAGGCACAGTGACCCTAGTGGCTCCGGACTGGCCACACCATTTTTGGTACCCCAGTCTCCTCGGCCTCAGCAACAAGCCCCAGAGGTGTCTTCCACTACACCTGGTCCTGCTCTCCATCAGTCAGGGGAAGGTACTCCACCCAGACCTTCAATCCCTGCACCTGACAGCCTGGTTCCTGAGTGGCTAGAGTTCCAGGCTTTTGGTCTCTCCGAAGATGTCATCACCATGGTGGAGTCATCTAGGATGGAATCGACCATAAAATGCTATGCCTTCAAATGGAAGAGATTCTCCATTTGGTGTCAGGGCAAGGGGCTGGACCCTATGGCATGTCTGGTGGCCAGCATTTTGGATGATCTGTGGTCTCTCTCCAAAGGGGAACTTCGGTTGATGACCCTTAAGGTGCGCCTGACAGCCATCACTGCTATCGGACATGGGCTGGTTAACAGTCAGTGACACAGGAGAAGGTGGTCTGGTGCTTTTTCAAAGGCTTAGATCACAGTTCCCCTCTGGTGCCTGAACCACTACCACCGTGGGATTTGCTGCTGGTTTTGGCAAATCTCATGGGCAAGCCATCCGAACCGATGCACAGGTGCAAGATGTTGCACGTGTCATGGAAGACCACCTTCTTGGTGGCTATCATGTCAGCCAGAAGGATCAGTGAGGTCCAAGCACTTTCGGTGGAGTCTCCTTATCTGGTCATCCACAAGGACATGTCCTGCGCCCCAACCTGAAATTCCTCCCAGAGGTTGTGTCGGAGTTTCACCTGAAACAGGTGATGACTCTTCAGTTGCTCCCAGATCACACCCTGGAGGCTGAACACAGGCTCCATACTTTGGACCTGAGGCGAGCATGCTCTTGCCCACCCCCACCCTAAATGACTTGCCATTATACTTCTATTCCCCTTCCTTCTCTCCTCCTTCCCCTCTCCATGTTACACTACCATCACCACATGATCTACCGCTAGTCTGTATCCTACACTATTGTCACTCAGCAGTCCCTCCCATCTCTACCACCTCTCCCCACCACCTCCATAGTGCCCTTGCCCCAACCAACATAGCCACCCTGTTATATTCACTTTTCCCACCCCCTCCACCTTGTTGTCTGCCCCTTCCTACCTCCGTCCTACCATCCTCTGCCCCTCCGACCTTATCCCACCCTGCCTGTGCCACTATCTTTGCTTTCCTTGTTGGCCTTGTAATTCTGCTTCCCTCATGTGGCACTGTCTTGTTACCCAATGCTAACCAGTTATTTAACTCCAAGCCTTAGTATGCCTAGGTATACATGATGTAAATATAACTGTCTATTTTCTTCTCATGGATTATTCGTGTGTTTAATGGATATTACTTTGTATATGCTTGTGTAATGTCCCTGTTTTTAATCAGGACCTCGTTGTAAATGAGCTTGCTCAACAGAATTTTTTCCCAGCCAATAAACTTGAATCAATAAAACTGAACAAAGAGCGCATGGCATGGCTGAAGTTTGAGGAGAGGTTTGCCACCTGTTTGTCACCTACGCTGAACCCGCACCTGGCAGACCTGCAGCCAAGTTGACGATTGGTAGGTGGATCACATCCTGCATTGATCTCTGCTACAGGTTGGCAGGTAGGGAACCTTCTGGATGGCTAAGGGCTCATTCCACCCGTCATACTGCTGCGTCGGTGGCTGCTTCTAGGATGTTCCTATCCAGAAATCTGCAGGGCTGCTGTGAAGTCGGCACACACCTTCATTTCCCATTACTACATTGACCTAGAGTCACGCCAGGATGCTGGTTTTGGGGCCTCATTTCTCCAATCTCTGTTTCCTAAGTAGGGGATGTGCACCTTGTCTCCCTTCTCCTGGAGAACTGCTAGGAGTCTGCCAGACGTGTGGATAAAACAACATATCCATGTCCTTAGAAACACAGGTTACTCACCTGTAACAGTAGATCTTCTACGGACCAGTCTCTTGCAGTAGGTTATTACTCTTGGGAGCCCTCTAGGTGGAGCTGTCACATGGTAGCTTCTTCCAGCAGTCTTCTATAGAACCGCCCCATACATCGCTTCGTAAGGGAAAGGACACTGCCAGGCGTGCGGATGAACAACATATACCACTCCTAGACCTACTGTTACAGGTGAGTAACCTGTGTTTCCTGTCCCTTCAGAGGGCATGAGCAGTGGACCATATAAAGTTGTTGAAAATAAGTTATTACTTTCATGATCCCTCATTAGTGACCTGAGGACATTACTCGTATCTACTAATGCCATACATTGGACCTGGTGTTCTCATTGGGCTCAGATTGTAGATCTTGTGATTGACCAGGTTTTCTGGTCTGATCATTGTATGGTGAAGTTCACGCGGGCTCCCGTTGTAAGTTCTTCCCCTGCTGAGATGATTCGCTGCCGCCCTTTACATGATCTTACCCCTGAAGGTTTTATGGTGGCAGTTGATTTATCTAGTATGGGTGTTGCATGCGTCGGAGATGTTGATGTCGGGGTAGACACCTATAATAAGGTGTCATCTGACACCATCAACTCCCTCGCACCTATCCGTGTACGACCCAGAACTTCGTACCTGAGGTCTCCTTGGTATGATGGAGAACTTAGGGATATGAAGAAGCTGGGTCGGAGATTAGAGCGCCGCTGGAGGAAGTCCCGTCTGGAGACAGACAAACCGGTCCTGCGTGCGCATTATTGCGCATATCAGGAGGCAGTCAACCGAAAGAAGACAGTATTTCTGTCTCGGGAGATTGCTGCCGGGAGAAACCGACCAGCCTCACTCTTCCGGACTGTCGATAGACTTCTCCATCCTGCCTGTCTTCAGCCCGGAAGAGTTTCCTCAAATGAGGACTGTGAGGATTTTGCTCGTTTTTTCTCGGACAGGGTGTCTTTGATCCAGCGGGAGGTTTCTTCAGCCAGCAATACCATTGCTGACAGTGGTCGCCAGTTGTGTTCTAAGTGCACTCTGCCTGGTTGGAGAGAGTTTAGGCCAGTGGAGGTTCGTGAGGTTATTGAGGTGGCGGCCAATTTGAAGCATACACTATGTGAGCTGGACCCAGTGCCAACGTGTTTCTTAATGAGATGCATTGACTCTGTTGGCCCGGTGTTTGCCCTGATTGTCCGATGTTCCTTGAGTCGGGGTGTCTTTCCAGATGCCTTGAAGGAGGCCCTGGTGAGGCCCCTTTTAAAGAAATCTTCTTTGGACCTGGAGATCAGGGCAAATTACCGTCCTATCTCCAATCTCCCATTTTTGGGGAAGATTGTCGAGAAGGTGGTATCGCTTCAATTGGAGGAACATCTCATGACTCGCGAGTTGTATGATCCCTTCCAGTCGGCTTTCCGGGCCAGACATAGCACTGAAACTGCGTTAGTTCAGGTGCAGAATGATCTCCTCAGGGCTAGAGATCGGGGGGACAGGACAATTCTTGTTCTCAGCATTTGATACTGTGGACCATTGTGTGTTGCTTCTCCATCTGAGGGAGTTATGTGGACTCACCGGTACTGTCATCAAATGGTTTGAGTCCTTTCTCACCAATAGGAGGCAACGGGTTGTTATGGGAAATTTCTCATTTATACCCTACCTCCTTTTGTGTGGAGTCCTCGGGTTCGTATTAACCCCAGTGTTTGCAGTATATATGCTGCCCTGGGGATCATTAGGAGGTATGGTCTGAGTTTTCATTGCTATGCCGATGATACTCAGCTATACTTATCCTTTGCCCCAGGAACATCAAGCGCGAGTGGATGTGCTAAACATCTGTCTGGCTGAGGTTAATGACTGGATGGCCTCCAGCTGGCTACGACTGAACCCTGACAAGACTGAGGTACTGGTAGTGGGTCGAACAGAGTTTGTGATGGGATGGCCTCTGACTCTGGAACTGGACTTGTGCTGGGGACGCGTCATTGATGTCCTCTCCTTGGGTCGAGAATCTTGGTGTGATTCTTGGCAGGAACTTGTCCATGAAGATTCAAATATCTTCGTGGTCCGTTCCTGTTTTTCCATCATAGAAACATTGCCAGGATTAAGCCCTTGTTCCGTCTCTGGACCTCCCTACCTTGATACATGCCTTAGTCACTTCTAGAAGCTTGACTACTGTAATGCCCTCTATCTCGGGGTCTGGGGTTCTCTTAGCGGACTGCAGCTGGTGCAAAACACTGCTGCCCGGCAATCTGACCGGGCAAAGCAAATTTTGTCATATTACACCTGTATCGTGCGGTGCACTGGCTGCCTGTCAGATGGAGAGTACACTTCAGGGTGGGTTTTCACCTATAAGGCCCTACACGGGCAGGGCCCTGGCTACCTGTCAGATCTCCTGGTACCTTCCACCTCTGCCCGTAATCTCCGCTCCTCTAGTGGTGGCCTCCTAACTGTTCCAAGAGCGAGATTAAAATCTGTGGGGATCGAGGTTTTAGTGTTGCCGCTCCTGTTTTTGGAACACCTTACCAACTGAAGGAAGCCCCACTATAATTGCCTTTAAGGTTCGCCTGAAGACCTTCCTATTTTCGCAAGCTTTTGGGGGTATAGTTTTGTTTATATATTGATTTTGATTTGTAATCTGTGTGGTGTGAAATGTTGTGAAATTCTTGTGCGGCGTCCAGAGCCTTTGGGATTGGGCGTCTTTTTAAATAAATTTGACTTGACTTGACTACTAAGCAATCCATCTATTTCTTCTTAATTCTAGCCAAGCAACTGACATATGGGTGGATTATGCCCATTTTCCTTTGAGTACCAAACATGTTGTTACTGTAAGTTTTTTCCTTTTGCATATGATACTGGGTTAATTCCTTTTTTAATATATTTATTTGTTAGAATAATCTTGTCTAGTTTCATGGGATAGTGAATACAATCTTTGCAGATGTTGTCTTTTCTTGATATAATTCATATAGAAGTTTGTACTTATCGATTTTCCAGCTGCACTTAACAGTTTTTTTAGTTCAAGTTTTGTATCTTCCCACCATATGGAGGGATCATCATATAAAACTAACACCGATTTCCTAGCAGTTATTAGTTGATTAATTGCCTGGACTATCAAATTATTTGCGGGAAGGGATAAATTACATTGCCAAATGACTGGGCCTTTTGTCAGATCAACCTCTTGTCCTATCTGTAGACTCGGTATGCTCTGGTCAGAAAAGTCTGTACTTGACTTTTTTGATCTGCAAATGCTGGGAGGTAAAGAGAAAATCAATCCTGGTGGCCAGGTTGCCTTTATGGAAGGTCAGGGTGTGTTTACCGGTGGTAGAGTGGTATTCATCTTTTAACTTTGATATTTGTACAAGAGATTTTAGAAAATTAGCATCACAGTAGATTTTTTTCATTTTGGTGCGGAAACTTCTGTCTTGTATTGATCATTAGTACTCCTGTAAGTCCATTGGTAGACCCTGTCAGCCAATGGGCTTGCAGTTAGTACTGTAACCTGTCATTCACAACTTTGTGAATGACACAAAGTTGTGAATGACAGCTTACAGTACACACTGCTAGCCCATTTGTTGACAGGGTCTACCAGTGGACTTACAGGAGTACAGTATGCTGTCATTCACTGACAGCTCAGTCAGTGGGCAGCCGCAAAGTTGTGAATGATAGCTTACAGTACACACTGCAAGCCCATTGGTTGACAGGGTCTACCAATGGACTTACAGGAGTATGGTATACTGTCATTCACTGACAGCTCAGTTGGTGGGCA
This sequence comes from Neoceratodus forsteri, assembly GCA_016271365.2. Classification (NCBI taxonomy): domain Eukaryota; kingdom Metazoa; phylum Chordata; order Ceratodontiformes; family Ceratodontidae; genus Neoceratodus; species Neoceratodus forsteri. The sequence continues at coordinate 760,192,441 of CM057456.1, read as the reverse complement.
GCTGTGGTGGTTTGCAAGTGGTTAAGCTGCCTGCCAACCTTCTGCACCTGCTGGGAGGGGAGTGGGGTGGGGGTGGGGGTCCCTCCCGACCACCAGGGATGCGAGGTTTCATATGTGTCATGATTGGGTTGGGGCGGGCAGGGGTTCACTACACTACCAGGGGATTCTTGGACATAATTTTTGTTGCAGGGATACAGGCAGGAGGGATTCTACCGGACTGCTAGGCCGTGCTATCTGCGTTACTGCAGCCTGCCTGTGTGCGGACACCCACTTAGGTCTACTTTTTCTAGACATAACTTTGGGAGGAGCACCTTCGGACTTGCTCCGAAGATGCACCTCCCAGGTGGGTTGTGAATAGGGATGTGCCCCATATGCAAGGGCACGCCTTGTGCACGCCCCCTCAAGATGCAGCGAATACCATGGTGTTTGGTGCATCTCTGCCGTTTGTGAATTTGTGCTTGGACACAATTCCAAGTTGCGCCAGCGCATTTTTTTTATGAATCCCACCCATGATCTAGAAGGCCGCTGGTCTTGAGGTCTATCATGGGCAATGGGGTCCGACAGTGGTTGGTCTGTCCATCTCTATATTATTTATAAAAGTCGATCTTACTTCAAGAGGGCTCTTGCAGTATGTAATCACCCTGAGGACTGTGCCTCCTGGCATCAGGACCACATGGAAAACTTTAGCCAGCAGTGTGTGACTGGGAACCGCCCACCCGACGTCATGTGGCTGACATCAACGTGACCCTGTATAGTGGGTGGTCCCCATGCCCACCTTCCAGTTCTTTCCCGCCATCGACCTGATCATTCAGACCTCACGGAGATCGTATGCTGCAGTTTGACTGCTTTTTCAGATGAGTATCTTTTTCTTTCAGTTTCAAGTATTTGCTGTATTTTGTGCATGTCGTCATCTGATGTCAGCACAAGATCAAGGTGTAAGCCAGGCGGCGCGAAACCCCTGCACAAGGATTCCTACCTCTGGCTCTTCTCTACCCAGGCCCAGAGCACAAGGTCGAAGACTGTTAGGCCTCGTCAGTTTCAACCCGGCAACACAGAAGCACCACCAGCAGGCTCTTGAGGATCATCTTTTAAACAGCGAATGGCCACCATGGAAAGAGCTCCAAAAGTGCGTAGTGCTTCTACTTAGCCCAGAGTCCAGCATGAAAAGAAGAAGGAGAAACACGGACCAGGACAGGTCCCCTCTCGACTGAGGCTGCCTGTGAGCCCCTCAGATGAGGCGGTGATCTTCTTCCTGCTGGAAGTCGTCCGCCATGGCCAGCCTGCCCCAGGCAGTTCTCTGGGCCCCGCTTGTCCACTAGTGCTGGTGACCCCATGCCTTGCTGCAAGGCCCATCTCCACAGGAGGGTCTGCACGCGAGTGGAGCCATTAAGTTGCTCATCAGATCCTCTTGACAAGTGCCAGCTCAGGCTGTTGTGTCAGGCTCCAGAGACTCTGGATCCTGCTCAGCTTTGACCGATAAGTCGGGCGTCAGCCTGTCTGACGTCCACACGGTTGTCTTGAACGATAAGTCGGACGCTGGCTCTACCGACGTCCACCCAACTGACCTGATGTTGAGGTCCGGCATCGGACCTGATGACTCCCAGCTGCTGGACATCTCTCAGCCTCCCCTGGAGGATTCCCCTCTATGGATCTCGCCCTCCTTGCCACTGGATGTGCCCCCCGCCGCTCTCCCCAATTGACAGGCAGTCGGAGGACGAGGGGCTGCAGCCAGGTGGCTTCTTCCTGAACTCACCTCTGGACCTGGATTTGGGAGCTGGTGGTAATCCTGATGGTTCCCAGTCTCCTACTCTACCATTGGGGCCTTCCCTGCCGCCACCAAGCTTGCCGCTGGCAGGCTTCCTGTCAGACCCAACTCATCTGGGGCCCTCAGGCTTCAGTGCTTCACAGGGTCTGCCCTGGGGGTGCCTCCGGCACCACCGTCCAGTCTTCTGATGGGCTTACCTCCATCTGGCCCACTGTTGACTCCTCTATCTGGGTACCTTCCATCGGGCCTGCCGTCGGGTGTTTCTACGTTGGGCTCCTCCATTGGAGTTCCGCCGACTGGGTTAGCCGATGCTCTAGCATATAAACCCACTGGGTTACCCCTGTCCAGTTTCCATACACCAGGGTACACTCTGTCTACCCCACCAGTTTACCTGTCAACACTATCATGCACCAGGCTTCCTGTCTCCGGGTTTTGCCCCAGGCTAGACCCTGACTTATCAGCCTCCTCTGCCTCTGCAGCCTCCTCCTCAGGCCCCAGTGGACTTCAGATCTATTCTGCAGTCGTGGTGGTCTGAAATCAAGGTGCAGCTCGTATTGGAGCTGGACAGCCGTCAGCCTCCAAGGGAGTCCCCTAGGAACCTGGACAGGTAGCCGGCTAGACATTTTTCCCAGCTCCTCCACCTCACCTGACGCCGGCCCCTTCGAAGGAGCAGACGCTGGCCATGCCACTTGAAAAGTAGATGTCTGGGCCTCAGGATCCGACTCTCCCTGATCCCCGGTCATCAGAATCGGACCAAGATTCCGACTCGGACTCTCCTTCATCAGCAAGGTCAAGTTTTGAAACCCTACCTATCGAAGCACCCCAGCCAAAGGAATCCCCCAAGTCACCACCAGAGGACCTGTCATTCACAGACCTACTCTGTAAAATTGTGTAAGTTCACGAAAGGAAATCGGATGCCTAGGATCTGAAACGGCAACACCTAGCGGAGCACCTGGATATGCAGGAGGCAGCCCCGGTCCTCACTCCCCCCACCACCCGGCTAGAGCCACATGAGGATCTTGCATTAACCATTTGGATGATGCCGTCCTCAGTCCTGGCGGTAGCCAAGAACGTGGACCATACCTATCATATGCCAGAGGGGAAGGATCACCTTAGCACTCACCCAAGGCCAATTCGGTTATCATTGCGGCAACTCATGACTGGTCCTCCAAGCCCTGACACATGAGCAATTCTCCCCCTAACAGTGTCTCGACAGCTAGACCAGTTTGGAAGGAAGTTTTACTCCTCCTCCTCCACACTGGCTATGAGGGCACTCAGTTATGTAGGCCACATGCTGGTCTACCAGAAGTCTTTGTTTGCCAGGCTGGAGCCGGCCATTGAATCCCTTCCAGATTTGGAATTGAAGTCCATTTTAGCAGACTCTATCCATTTTGTCAAAGTGGCCTGCAGACATTCCTTTAGGGCAACCTATGATGCTGTCGATTCATTGACAAGGAGGGCTGCCACGGTGGTTAGCCTCTGCCGATTTTCATGACTGCTGTGTCTGGTCTGTCCCAGGACATACAAACAGCCATCCAGGATGCCTTTCAGGATCCATCCTGTTCTTGAGGCGATTGCACAGGACATTGTGCTTCCCTGCCGCGACAAGTGGGGCCCTTGATCAGTGCAAACTATGTACTGGCCTAAATTTCAGGCAAAGAAGCCTTTTCACAGCCAAGGGAAGGCAGCCAAAACCACAGCAGATGGCCAGACATCAGACCAAACGTCAGGCACAGCTGGCCTCAGCCACCCCTGCAGCAAAGTCCCAGAAGAATTCGGTGTAGCTCTCCCCAACCCTCCCTCCCTCGCATGACTCGCTGTCCACCCTCCCTCCGATCCTCCCGAGGAGCCGATGGGCAGAAGATTTGCCTGTCATCTGCCGAGGTGGCAGGCAGTGACAACCGACTCATGGGTTCTTCAGCTTATAGAGCAGGGCCATACTCTGGAGGTTCTGAGCAAACCTCCAGACAGGCCTCTGGCCCAGTCTCGCAATCCAGAGGCACACATCCCTCTCCTCTAAGAGGAAATCCAGGCTTTATTACAAAAGGAGGCGACAGAACCTGTTTCCGGAAACCAGGAAGGAAAGGGGTATTATTCCCACTTCTTCTTGGTCCCCAAAAAGCCGGGAGATCTGTGACCCATTCTGGACCTCAGTGCTCTAAACCTGCATGTAGAGTACAAAAGGTTTCAATGCTTACCCTCCCAAGTCTGCTGCCCCTCCTGCACAAGGGACAGTGGCTCTGTGCTCTGGATATGCAGTATACCTACCTACACATTCCAATATTCCAGGCCCATCTTCCTCAACACCCTAGGTTGAATGCCATCAGGCCCTGGTGCCTTATTCACCCTAACTGCCTTCAGACCTTCCAGTACCCTGCTTACCTGAATCACTTGGTCAGTCACCTCCTTCCCCCTCGTCCCCACCCCTCTAGTCCACAGAGGTAGCGGACCTCCTACTTGCCTTGTGAACACAGAGCAGAAGTATTTGTTCAGTACCTTTGCCTGCTCCCCGTCCTTCTCCACCCACCTCCTGCCCTTCCTAATCGAAACTATCTGGTCCTTATAAATCCTTTTTTCCTCACGTACCTAAATGATTTCTTCTCCCTCCCTTATGCCCTGGGCCAGCCTCAGCTCCTTGGTGACCTTGGCCTCCCTTACTAACAGGTTATTTCCTGGCCTCTAGCGTACAACTCCTTGTCCTCCCCCTCCCAGTTTTTCATTAGCCTAAAGCAGCTCTCCTGGCCCACACCCCCTCCAACACCCTTCTGGTCATCCAGCATGGCACTTTGGCCTTGGACTTCTTGCTCAGAGTCCTGGTACACATTCCAGTAGCCTCTCTCAGGCCAGACTTTGAGCTCCCACTTTTGGTGCACGTCCATCTCTGACCTAATTACTTCAGGGCGCCCCCTCAGTATTTCCCTTATCTGTCTGAAGTCCACTACTTTGTTGCTGACCCCACCGCCTCCCTGTTCATGCTGAGCCTGAACCATACCAAAAGGTGGTCGCTCCCGGATAGTGGATCCTCCACCCATAGCTCCTTCACCATCTCTCCATTAGATTGTACCAGGTCCAGTATGTTGCCCAGTCTGGTTGGTTCACCAACCAACTGCACCAGGCGACTATCCTGGAATGCATCCAGAAGTATCTGTTCCTGGATCTAGAAGTGGCTTAAGTTCCCCAGTCCACCCCAGGTAGATTGAGGTCCTGACACTCACCACGCTCCCTTGCTACACACCCTTCTAATCTGATCATCCAACTCCCTATCTATCTCGCACTGTGCTGGTGGTCTATACACCACCTCTATCCACAGTTTTCTACCTTCGGGTTCAAGAACTGCATCCACAGGGCCTCAGTCCTCCCCTCCTCCCCTCATCCCTTGTGCACCTAATCCCATTCTTTACATCAATCGCCACCCCTCCTCCCTTCCCCACTCTCCTGTCTGTTCTATACACCTTGTACCCAAGAATCACCGGATCCCAGTCCTGGTATTGCTAGCCCACGCCTCCGTGATGGCCGCAACATCCACCTTCCCTATGCTTAAGAGAACCTGTAGCTCGCACTTGTTACCCAGGCTCCTCCCATTCAGGGAGACTACCCTCCACCCAGCCCCGGCCTTCTCCTTGCCCCTCCACCTGATTTCCCACCTCTGCTCCCCTCCCACAAACCCTACTGTCTTTGGGGGTCAGCTCATCTGCTCCCTCACCTGGTGGCCCTGCACACTAGCTGCACACTCACTACCCTCCCTTCCTAGTTTAAATTCCTCCTGGAAACTATGTATCCTCCAGTTTCTGTTTCAAGGTCCTGCCCAGCCCTACTCAAGTGCAACCTGTCTGCTGCATATAGGTCGCTGTTTTCCATACATTCCCCAGTCTCCCACCAGTCCATATCCTTGTGAGCAACACCACTCCACCAACCAAGAATTGAACTCCACAATCCTGTCATTCCTTGCCCTGCCTGCCCTGGATTCAAGAAGCACTTCTGAGAAGACCACCGAGCACCCAGCCTCCTTTCACAACTTTCCTAGTTCCTCAGATCTCTCCCTTACCATATCCACCTCCACCTGACTCTCCACCAGGTCATTAGTGTCTACGTGCACCACCGTGTGAGGTTTTTCCCTTCCCCTCCTGACACATCACAGCATGGCCCCCCCGCTGTTAAGCCCAATATGGATTCCACCCATATCTGACTGTGCCATTTGCCTCCTCCCCACCTGATCCCCTTAAGTATACAGCCCCTAACACCACTACTCCACACCTCCTTCCTCTCTTTTTGTCTGTATCTGCCTGCAACCCCTTCCCCCTTGAGCATATGCCCTTCCTGCCCAGCAGTACTTGCACTTCCCTTCCAGTTTACCCCCTTCCCTGCGGCCCTCCCCTTTGACCAGAGCACCTGCCGCCTCTCCCCATGTCCGTCACACCATCTATGATCCCCCTGCCCCACCAGGTGCCCTCCAACTCTCTCTTGGCTTCCTCCTCCACCATTCCCCCAACCCTGTCTCTCCCTCCTCCCCTATCTTTTGAGCCCACCCTCCCCTCATCATGACTCCTGTCCCCTGCATTCTCCCTGCCCTGGCTGTCGCCTGCCTCATTTTTGGTAGTACCATCCTCGATATCTTAGCCACATTGTATTGCATCTAGGTGCCTGAGTCAATTTGTTTTTGAATAATTCAGAAATGGTGGGCCTTGCACCCTGTGAAGCAGAGTGCCGTGGCTGTCCCAATGGGGGGGAACTCATCATTCGACCCTTCCTTTGAGCCTGATGCTGCATTCTTCCCTTTGTCTGGAGCTGGGGTAGCACTCTGTCCTATCTCTGGATTACCCAAGTTCAAGTTAACAAACCCCCCAGAATTTTAGGTCATGACCATTGCTATCTGAGATACTGGAGTCTCAGTATTGTCTGTCAAAGGGCCTAAATACTGCGTAGATTTTCCCAAGCCTATAATAGGGGAACACACAGTACCTGTAGGAGTTCCTGCACTCCTGAACTCCACCATACTGGTAAATGACTCCTCTGATATCTGAATTTCTTTTAGTGGCTATGGGACTGGTGCTGCCGTCTGTTCCCCCACTTCTGAAGTCCTCCACTCTGCAAATTCAGTCTCTTGTGTCCCATTCGTCTGGGAGAAATCACGCCTTTGTGAGTCAGGGACCCATTTTCCCTCATTATTCTGCCACCAGCCAGCCTCCGCTAGCGCTTTATCTGCCATCCAAGTTTCAATGTTTATGGGCAAATCAGGGCCCATTGTGTCTATTCTGGCTGAGGGAGATGCAGGATTTCCCTTCCTGGCACTTTTGCCTAGTGATCCGTCGTCCGGTTTCTTGCCAGAACTGGTGCAGTGCAGTATCTGAAGTGGAAAGAAGAGCTCGCACTGCTGTCCTGTTCGCTGATCTCTCCGGCCATCCAACAGTTCCAGTTTGTTCTCTTTCCTGTAATAGGTGTGCTCCTCTACCATCAACTGCCCGTTGCATCGTCGCGTCCTCTGCTGGATTAACTTCACCTGACCTTCCATCTCCATAGTTTCAATATCAGCAGCCTCTATTGTCGGAACTTCGGGTACTTCTTTTGTAGTGTCCAGTACTATCAGTGCTGGTAGTTGCTTTTTTCTACCGTCCTCTTTCGTTCTAGAAAATGTCTCGGTGGCTAGGGCTACAGTCTGCTCCCCAGCACTACTTGTGTCCGCCTCCATCTCCTCCACCCGTGAGTCTGCTATCTGCGGAAACAGGCTGACAGCACCACCACCCCTCTCCCCCAAAGAGTAGGGGAATTTTCACGGTATCCTAGGCCAGATTTGCCCCATTCACTGAAAAACACCACCAACAGCTTAATCTGGTTCTGTATGTCAGTTTGCATCTGTATCTTCCCCTCTTCCCCAGGACAAGGCTCCTTTCCTGGTCAACAACAACAAAAAATAAATAAATAAAAGCCCAAATGGCAGCAACTACAGCACTGATAGTTTTGACTTCCACTAGTCAGTTGGTGACAAATTGGAACAGTAAATCGAAATTTGAAAAATAAATTATTTTCAGAAATGAACACTTTGTATTTATTTATCCCAAAGAAAATAAGACAAGTTATGGTTCTTTAAAATATGTAGGTCACACACTGAATATTAATGAAGACAGAGATCAACATCTGGTAGTTTCCAGTGTATGTTTTTAGGTACTGTATGTGAGAATTCTTTTGTAAACAGTAAAGGTGCTATTTTTATTTGAAATATTTTGAAATACAGTACTGAATTTATAAGGGTAATTGTCTTATTAGTGTACAGTCATTGTGGCTGGAGTGTGTGTAGGATATTTGTATGATACATCCCATATAGTGTTTTTTATCCTGTGTCGTTATTGTAGCTTAGAAAGATATTTCATATATAGCATTGTGTAAAATAAATGTTTTAAGACATTCTGAAAACACAAGATAAAAAAAACTATGTATTTGCCTGAAACCGTTCAGTCCCTCCTATTCAGTCTTGCTGCTTGTGTCCTCTCCGACTTCATGTGGCTTTGTCAGTTGTGCTTGACAGATGTCCAGTCTTTTAGTGTGTGGAGCAGGAAAAAGGTGAGCCAAGGCTGCTAAACTGCAGCCACACTGTCGGCTGAAAAAGGTAAGCTGAGCCTCTCAGTATTGCAGCAACAGTGCTAGCGGCAACAAGTGAGCTTAGACGGTTATTAGTGCAGCCACACTGCTAGTGGCAACAGGTGAGCTGAGATGCTTATTATTGCCGCCACACTGCCAGTGGAAAAAGGCAGACTGAGTCTCTTGTACAGTAGTTGCATTCACACCACCAGTGGCAAAAGATGAACAGAGACTTACTGCCAGCAGCAAAAGGTGAGCTGAGGCTCTTATTACGGCCACACTGCCAGTAGGAAAGGCGAGCAGAGAGTCACTGTTAGTGGCAAAAGATCAGATAAGACTTTTGTTGTTGCCGCTACATGGGCAATAGCAAAAGGAGGTGAGGCTTTAATTGTTGTAGTCCCACTGTTACTGGCAAATGTAATTGCAGTTTTTAGGAGTGGATTGGCTATAGTAGGGGAGGTGCATCACAGAACACAGAATAAAGTCAAAAAGGAGAATTGGTAAGGGAAAGTGATCATAGATCCATGAATCGCTTTCTATCTGGAGAAGGGCAGGTGGCACTGCTGAGGAGATAATAAAAATGTTAAATCAAGTCATTGTCTTAGGGAACTAGGATTACAGGGATCTCAAGGCAATGAAGATCAAGGGTCAGAAGTTGGAGTGTTGCTGGCGGAGGACCTGATCAAATGGGGATAAACTAGCCCTACCTGCTCATTATTTGGAGTACTGGGGGCAGTCACCTGTGAGAAGGCAGAGTTTCTGTCCAGGGAGATAGCTGCAGGGAAGAACCGACCTGCTCAGCATTTTCGGACTGTGGACAGACTTCTACACCTAATCTGTCTACAGCAGAGAAAAGCACATTATGTGAGGAGTTTGCTCAGTTCTTCTCTGATAGGGTGTCCTCTATCCATCAGGGGATCCTGTCAGTGGACCGTATTGTGGTTCGCAGTGGTCATCCTGGGGGGAGTAGAGGTGCTCCGTCTGTCTGGGTGGAGCATAAACCGGTGGAGGTGGCCAAGATCATTGAGGTTATCTCTGGGCTGAAGCACACATATTGTGAACTGGACCCAACACCGACACATTTCTTGATGAGAGGTGTTGGTGCCGTTGGCCTGGTTTTCGCTGGAATAGTCAGGTGTTCATTGATGGAGGGAGTATTTCCAGATGCCTTGAAAGAGGCTCTGGTGAGGCCCCTTCTGAAGAAGCCATCTCTTGACCCGGACATTCTGGCGAATAACCGTACTATCTCCAGCCTCTCCTTTTTGGGCAAGGTTGTTGAGAAAATTGTGGCACAGCAGTTTGAGGAGCATCTCATGACCTTTGACATCTATGAGACGCTCCAGTCTGGTTTCAGGGCCAAGCATAGTACTGAAATTGCATTAGTTAGGGTGTATAATGATCTCCTCAGGACAAGAGACAGAGGAGAATGGTCAGTTACTGTTCTTCTGAATCTCTCCTCAGCTTTTGACACTGCAGATCACGTGGTGCTGCTCGATCATCTCAGTGAGTATTGAGGACTCACTGGCACTGTTATCCACTGGTTTGAGTCCTTTCTCTCAGGTAGGAAGCAATGGGTGGTAATGGGAATTTCTCCTCCACTCTGAAGCTCCTGCCTTGTGGAGTGCCTCGGTCAATCTTGTCACCACGTTATTTGCAGTATACTTGCTGCCCGTGGGTGAGCTCATTAGGCATTACAATGTGGGTTTTCACTGCTGTGCAAATGATACCCAACTGTTTATGCATCAGATGCCGTGGAAGTGCTTAACAACTGCTTGGCTGAGGTCAATGACTGGATGTCCTCCAGCTGGTTGTGACTGAACCCGTACAAGATGGAGGTACTAGTGATTGAGCTGGGTCATGGAAGTGTCACCGATGCTGGGATGCCAAGTCTTCATCTGGGTCCGGCACGTTGTTGGCCTCCACAAGGGTGCAAGATCTAGTGTGATCCTTGATGACAGACTGACACTTGAAGCTCAGGTGTCAGCTTGTCGTCAAAGTGGTATTTGCCACTTGAGGAATATCACCAGGATCAAACCCTGGTTCCACCTGATGACCTGCCCACCCTGGTGCATGCCTTCATCACCTTCAGGCTTGACTACTGGTACGCTCTTTACTTCAGTCTCTGAGGTACACTCTGTCGACTGCAACTGGTCAGAATGCTACCGCCAGGTTGCTGACTGGCCTCTGAGGTCTAGTCATGTGACTCTGGTGCTCTGTTCTTTGCACTGGTTGCCTGTCTGGTGGAGGGTTATCTTCAAGGTGAATCTTCTCACCTATAAGGCCCTACACTGGCAAGGCCCTGTCTACCTGGCTGAGCTCCTAATACCCTGCACCTCGGTCCGCCTCCCACCACTCCTTGACCAGGGGCCTCTTGAGGTTCCCAGGACCAGGCTGAGAATGTCCGCAACAGGGCTTTCAGTGTCACCGTCCAGTCCTGTGGAATGCTCTATCTCCATCTCTTAGGAAGGCTCCATTGCACAAGGCTTTCAAAAGGAGTTTCAAGGCCCATCTTTTGCCCTGGCCTTCCAGGTGAAGTAGTTTGACCAGTGTTGTTTTACTCTACTGCTGATTTGATTTTATGGTATTTATTGTCATGTGTTATTCTACTTGTCTCACTTACTCGCTTTACCCTTTGTTTTAATGTGAAGCATCCAGAGCCTCCAGGATTGGGCGCTGTATAAATAAAATTTGCCTTGCCTTACCTAAGCATTACAGGTAGTCTTATAACCATAAGAAGGTGCACATAGTTCTAAAATCCTGACGTTCCTGTTTCAGTTGACACTGTTCAGTTCCCTCAGCAAAGACTATCATTCTGCAAAGTAAACCATATTGACTTTAGATTTAAATTCAATTTTTTAATCAAAGGTCTTCAATATGATTTATAATTTGTGTATATGTACAGTTCCTGTTTGTCTTTTGGTTATAAAAGAGTTTCTTCTGTAGTCCCTGGTGTGCCAGAACTCCTCCGCATCACTTCACAGTTCTCTTTCCCAAAGAACTTGAGAATGTGCTCTTAAAACCATGAGAGACACAAAAACTGTTCATATAAACATATAACATTGTTTCTTGTTTTTTTTTCTGTTGAGAAAGGCACATAATGCTCCCAAACAGAAAATTTTGAGAGACAAAAAGGCATTAAGGATGCGCAGTTATTGCCCCAAAACATACATCATGTTCACTTGTCAATGTAGCAGTGTACTGGTGTGCAGCGAGTGGGCTGTCTGGATTTTGTTCAGTTCTCCTACTGCAGTAAAACATTTTGCCCCTGACCCAGCTATTCCTAGTTAGATCCAGCTTATAAATTGCAGTTTGAAGTGAAGGTTTGCCCTTTGCAGATGCTGCTTAAATATGTAATAGAGTAGGCACTCAGGAGGGTGGTGGGAATGTACAGGAATCTTGGGAAACTCAAGGAGTGATCAAGAGCATGGCACTTGGGCTTCAGTGCCAAAAAGCTCAAAATCATGCACCTAGGGTATAAAAACCTAGGGGTTAAGTGTAGGATGGGGAAGGTGCTGACAATCACTAAGCAGGAAAGAGACCTGGGGTTATCATATTTGACAACCTCAAAGCGGCAAGGGAGTGTGACAAAACAGTGAGGAGGGCTAGTGGGATGCTGGAGAACATAGGGAGTGGTATCTCCAATAGGAAGAGGGAGGGAGGGAGGTGATGTTGCCACTGTATTGCCCCACCTGAAATACTGTGTCCTGTTTTGGAGGCCACACCTTGGAAGAGACATAGGATAGAAGCAGTCTAGAGGAGGGCAACTAAAATGATTCAGGCGGTTGCATGGGAAGCCCTAGGAGGAGAGACTGAGACAGCTCAACATATACACCTTGGAAGAGAGGAGAGGGAGAGGTGACAAGTAAGTCGTAGAGGTAAATAGGATGGAAGAAAGGTGTCTCATTAAAATGAGAAGGGGCACCAGGACCAGGGGGCATGCGATGAAGCTGAAGGGGGGAGTGCTTTAAAAGGGATATGAGGAAATACTATTTCACCAGAAGGGTGGTGGATGCTGGATCAGAATGCCAGCAAAGTGGCCGAGGCAAACAGTGGGGACTTCCAGCGTGCATGGGACAGACATAGCAGTACATTAGTGAATAGGCAGGAGGATCACTGGAGACCAGTTATGATCTGCAGAGAGAGAGAGACTAGGCAGGGAACTTCTAGGCAGACTGGGTGGACTAAGCAGTCCTTTTCTGCTAACAGATTCTATGACTCCATAAAATAATCTAATGGACTAGCTCTTAAAGTAGAGCATATTGTTAGAAGAGCTGTGTTATTAGATTTTGTTATGACTGGCTAATTTTAGTTGCCTTTTTACACCAACTTAATGATGACCTGCAGGAGTGCTAAGTTGTGAGTTAAATCTTCCACTTGCTTGGGTCAGGAGCACACCAAAGGTTATCTAACATGTGCTTCACCAAGTAACCAAGTCAGAGATATGTCCACTACAAAATGCTTGGTACCTGCATGAGATATCATGCACATTATTGAATCCTGACCAGCAGAACCAATTCATATAAAAGTAGCTAATGTCAGAGGGAGAAAGGAAAATGGCTTCTTGTCAACCGACAACACTTTCCCCACCCCCACCCCCCATACACACACACATTAACCATGTAGGGGCAGTATGAACTGCTGTTTGTGTGGTGACAGAGTGAATATATAGGAGGGTCAAATAATCAACTTGATCCCAGTCACAACTAATAATACCAGCAAAACTGTGCTCTTGAAAAATAAAAAGACAGCAAACACATACACATTTAGTGAAATATGCAGGAATGAGCCAAGTGAGTTCGCGAATGGGAGGGGGTGGGTTGTTTGGCAGCAGGCCTTTTTCTTTTCTTTTCTTTTTTTTCTCATATTGATAACTTCTCATGTAACTATACCAAGTTGCCACCCTGCGAGTCCCACATGGGCCCCTGATTGCATCTCAGGCTGTTAAACAAACAAAACCCAAAGGGGACAAGACTTGCAGGAGTGGAGAAAACAGTCACCACCTTTGCTCAACATAATAAGTGACAGTACCTTCAACGCACTTCGTGGTAATTCAGATGCATCCATGGATAGGAAGCGCCAGCTTTCTTAGTGAGAGAATGCTTTTATTAGGGCCCGAGGAGGCACCAACCAAGAGTGGCATAATCACTTCAATTTTTGCCCAAGCTTCTTGTGGGGATGTGGGTGATACAGCCTGCATAATTGAAGGTTGTTTTTCAGAGCCAGGACGAACCTTTCCCAGGAACAAGCTGTGCAGAGCCTTTACATAATGAGCCAAGTGAGTTTGTGATCAGGAGGGGGAGGGTTGTTTGGTAGAGGACAGGCCTTTTTTAAAATTATTTTTGGTTGAGCTAGTGGGTCCAGGATGGAGAAGAACGGGGGGTGGGGTAGTGAAAAGAAAGAGAGTTCTTTTCCGGTGGTTGCACTGGAGTTCAAGTAAGGAGCAGAAAATAGTGCAGCAAGGGGAGGGACAAAAGAACAGCGCTATGATGAATGGAGAGGATGCAGAGAGATGTGCTTCAATTCCACTCAGTGGAAGAGGCAAGCAGTGGTGCATTAGGTATCCAGTCATATGCTTCCAGAGCCCCATTTTTCTACTGCATAGTAGAAATACATCAATAGAGCTCTCATTATGCAGCCGTAAAAAGAACGAGCAAGTCTATAACAGGACAAGTAGCAGCAGCAGCCAGGTTAATACTTATTTAACTCATTTGCTCCCTGTGGCCATTTTGGGTCGGATCTAGCAATGGATGGTTCAGACGCCATATGGCGTCTATGGGAACAAATGTGTTTTAAGGCATACAAAAATGCAGTCAGTCAGCCAACCTGGTCTCACTCAGCTCACTTAAATTGTTGCCACACACGGAGCTATAAAATGGGGTCACTGCTAGGGTCAGTCATAGAAACATGGAAACATAGAATTTGATGGCAGATAAGGACTGCTGGGCCCATCCAGTCTGCCCATTTCTCCCTACCTACATTATTTGTTACATCAGACCATGCTCGATCTACAGTTCTTCCTCCTTCCCCTCTTCCTTTTCACTATGATTCCTTTGTGCTTATCCCATGCATTCTTGAACCCCACCAGTTTTTGCCCCCTCCACCTCTGCTGGAAGGCTGTTCCAGGAATCCACCACTCTTTCTGTAAAAGAAGTACTTCCTCATGTCTCTCCTAAATCTACCCTCTCCAGCTTCATAGCATGTCTTCTTGTTCTTGAGCACCTTTTCTTCTGAAAAATACTCCCCTCCTGTACCTTATTTACCCTGTGAGGTATTTAAAAGTCTCATCATATCTGCTCTATTCCAGGGTGTACATATCAAGGTCCTTTAGTCTCTCCTTATAGGGCTTTTGATGCAGACCCTGCACCATTTTAGTTGCTGTGGCAGTTCTGCATTCCGCAAGTTCCTAGACCCTGGTGGAGGGATGACTTTACTATATTCTTCTTCTCATTTTAAGTCTGTTGCACAACAGTATCTTTTTGCCCTATTCTTTACCTCTTTCTAGCCCTGGTGCAGGTTGGCCATCTACATCAGTCTTTTTCCACACTCTGCATGTCTCTTTCCTACTGCCTTATTTTCCCTGTTCCCTACATCCATCCATCACCACCATTCCCCTCTAGCATCATGTTCAGGTCCAGTATGCCAGCTGGCAATGAAAACAATTAAGGTGCTTATATGGCATTTCATGCATTGGTTTCAATAAAGTGCATCTGTGCCTTTAAATATACTTTGAAGAATGAAGTAAAGTGCAACAGTGCATTTAAATAAGTTTTTTTATAAAATGACGTACACGTACAGTGATTATTGTGTGATTAAAGTGCTGTAGTGCCAATAGGAACTATGTAGTAAAATGCAGCATAATAAATAAATATGTGAGGGGTTTAAAAACGAGCTGCTGATGTGCCAAAAAAGGTATTGTAGGGCTTTTAAGTAAAGCCAATAATTATAGGAGTGAAACAGAGTGGCATGTATGAATATAGTTATTTAATTTAGCTACCACTCGGTTGTATAGTGTTTAAATACATCCTGCATCAAAGCAGGATTCATGGTTAAACCGGGTGACATTTCTTTACTTTCAACTGCCGCTCTGTATGTAACAGATCCCCCCACCCCCCGACTTTGTTAAAATTTATTCATGTTTCTCGACTGCTAGCAAAGTAATGCATATTTGTTTACACCAGCCGTGGAGCAGCAGAAGGAAGGAATAAACAGCTGATAGGGCTGAAAGCCTGATTCGAAGTTGGATCCCAGCACAGAGCAGCAGTCAGCTCTTAGTATTACATTTTAGCTGCTCTGTGCTCTTTGAAAGTTTTCGTGGTGTCCCTTGCTAACAGAAACAAGCCTGCGGGGTCTAAATATACCAAGAAACGAGAAAGAACTTTGTTATTAGTAAAATAGAGGAGCGTGCTCGCTCTCTCTCCCATTGAGGTAACTGTGCTGCAGTTAAAGCAGGCCGGCAGTCACTTTTACTTTCAGCAGCCGCTGCTTCCTATTCTAGCACTAAGTGCTCTGTAACAAGCGCTATGGTGCAAGGGACAGTGGTGTTCCTAAAAACCTTAATGAAATATACAGGAGCTGCCCAGAGGGTTTTTTCAGTCCCACAGCACAGCAGCGAGTGTATGTCTTTTTCTTGCAGACTACTGCTCTGCTGCAACCTAAAGAGCCCTAGAAATGTAAAGAGGCAGGAATATCCCTATGCAAGAATGTCTATGAAGCAGTATGCAATTTAAGGGTAGCAACCCTCAGAATAAAATAGAGGGCTACAAGAGAAATACCGTGTCACTGTTAAGTGTACAAAAAAGCTACTACCTAAGGTAATGTTTGCAGGTAGTAAGCTCCTGGAAACTTAAAGAAGAAATGCTTGTATAGCAGGTTAGAGGAGTCATCGGCTGAGGAAGCATTTTGACCATTTCAGCCAGCCGCTCCTTGTACTGCATGAAACACTTTTTCCTAGCTTCTTCTATAGCTGACAGTAGAAATAAGTGCACGGCCAGTTAGGAAGAGAGCATAATGAATAAATAAGCAGCCCCAATATAAATATCTGTAGCTAATTTATAAAGGAGTACCTGTACATAGTCCTTGGTACTGGTAAGACAGAATGGCTCCTGTAAAACTGAAGCTGTTGTTAAACATAAGTGTTTATCATTTCTCTCTGGGACAATCCATTTTTACAGGTCCTACCAATTCCCCTAGGCAGACCTCTTTCCATCTGTGATGCCAGAAAACTGTGTTGTATAGGGAGATCAGCGCCCTCTCTGGTCTAGTTTTATAGGACCATGCTGTCAATCAAATGTAAATGGGAGGAGCTTAGAGCTCATTTGGGACCAATTGAATATGGAAAATGGTGTTCAAAGGGGAAGGGGGAAAGGGGAAATTGTTTAACCAGGAGAGGCACACTAAGCCGAAGCTTGTTTCCAGGTGCGACCTGGGAGCACAAGGAAGCTAAGTGACTTGCTCAGGGTCAAGGGGATCTAAAATTGTAAATGTGCATTTATAACTTGGCTTCCCGGCCAGTGCCCTTTGGGGTAACCATTGCCTCAGTGCTTGCGCAGAGGTTTTTTGTCTTTTAACTTGTTTTGTGTTTTAATTGGGTTCACCACAACATAACCCAGATAGACCTTCTTAGGGTAGCTGGTTCATTTCACTGGGGTGTCAAACAGACGAGGCATACTGATGAGTCCTGGCAGGACGAAACACGTGTCTGTCTTTTGTTGGTACCCTTTGCAAACTGTGTGAGTGGCTTTTCGGCATGATGCATTTTTGCTTAAAGTTGAACCAGCATAATATTCTGTGGTGATTTGCATATGCAGTCCGTGATGCTTTGCATTATGGGGGCATGTGTGATTTTGTATTTCTTTGAAACTTGGCTTCCCGGCCAATGCCCTTTGGGGTAACCATTGCCTGGGTGCTTACACACGAAGGTTTTTTGTCTAATTATACAATGTTATTTATTATAATAGTACTGGGCTTGGGTGCTCCCACCTGTTTGATGTTGTTAGTCAGTAGAAAATTGTCTGTGCAAGTTAACAACCAGGTCAGGTGATCCTTGCCTCTCCTATATAAACCCCTGCTAAAGGGAGCCTTTATCAGATGAGCCTTGGATGAGGAGTGAGAAGGTCTACAGTGCAGGTAAACAAGAGTGATACAGAAGGTAAAAGATCAGAGGAGTTGTTACTGATCTGAGACTGTATTCCAAGAAACCACTAATGTCAAGTGGTCATTCTGACTGCAGTTTATTTTGTTGTTCAGTTATTTATTTTACTGTTTGTAAATAAATGTCCCATATCTGTGTGTTTTAAATCCTGACACATTGCCTCGTCTGATGATTTCCCATACCCTGTTACAGTTGTCCTCCTCTGGACCACCTCTATTCTATTTATGTCCTTCCAGAGATGTGGTCTCCAGAAATGGGCACAATACTCTAGGTGGCGTCTTACTGGCAATCTATACAGAGGCAACACCACCTCCCTCTTTGTGCTTATGATACCCCTCCCTATGCACCGTAGCGTCTCACTTGCCTTCCCTATTGCTTTGCAGTCCTCCAGGCTTGCTCAGTTCAAGCTGCTCTGCTTGCTTCTAGGCTCCAACAGTAGTGAATTAATTTTAGATTTAACTAAAAGTGAAGGTGGTGCCCTGGCTCTAGACATCTCTCAGCAAAGAAATTAAAAGGTGCTGCTGTGCTAATCTCCTGATGTTCGTTTGAGTCAGGTGGAGTTGATCAGTCTCTCTGTCGGCTGTCGTCTTTGTCACATCACAGTCCCAGTTCCAGAATCAGACTGCAGAATCACACCATTGCTATGGCAGCGTCATCGGATGAGATCAGGGAGGAAGTAATGCTTGTCACTGGAGGTCGTCTCCTTTAATGTTGTGACCTGATGGAAGACTTGCAATTAATTACTGTTGACCATTAACACTTTGGGGAGGGCAGCTGTAGTCTTTGGTTTTAGCTTTTGTTTTAAGACTTTTAAAATGTAACACATTAGCACAACCTCACAACCTTTCCATGGGCACCCTGATTGGCTGTTGTTGTAGGTGCATTCCATCAAATGCAAATAGGCTTCTAAGTCAGGAAGTTGCTTAAAGGTTTTTGACTGAGCACAGTGAAATTCTCCAAGGGCATGCTGTGAATGCGGGATCAGTTGCAGGCTACTCAGGATGTCAGGACAGCATGGGCAAATTCAAGAATTCCCCCCAAAATCAGGACATTTGAGAGGCATGACTGCAACAGTCATCCCTTATTTTACCCCTCACAAGTCCTAGGTCCCATCTTATGAGAGACAGCCCCGCATTTCACCTCTCAGAAGCCCTTTGTCCCAAATTACGAGGCTCGTTCCCCCATTTTACCCCTCAGAAGCCGTCAGTCCCACATTACATGGGGAAGTCCCTCATTTCACCCCCAGAAGTCCTCTGTCCCACATTGCAAGATATAGTCCCTCATTTTACCCCTCAGAAGCCCTGTGCTCCACATTACGAGTGACAGTCCCACATTTCACATCTAAGAAACTCTCTGTCCTAGCCGGCCCGGTGGTGTAGGGTTGGCGTGGGTGCCTGGACCTACACTGGTGACCCGGGTTTGGGAGCGGACTCTGGGCGCTTGAGGGGCTAGCAGGGGCAGGAGGATTGAGCATCCTAGGGACTGCTCTTCTCTCCCGGTGGGTTAGGTAGTCATCGGTCTGCAGCAGCCTCTGGTGGAGACCAGGAGCTACTGCAGGTAATGAAGGAGGGGCGATACATAGAAAATGTGAAAAGCGCTCTGTATCCATGAGCGATGGCTGCCTTGGCTCTCCGGGCCCATCAATGCCTCCGACACCTTCCACCTCAGTAGCACCTCTCTGGGTCAAGATGTTGCGCTGGTCTGCGGCTCCCCTTCAGGGAGGGGACCCATATGAGTGAAGGGTTGCATGGGTTACTCTGGGAGATGGCTGTCATTTGAGAGCGGAGGCTCGGGGACAGGATGGGTCGGTAGAAGCATTGGCTCACCTGAAGGAGAGGCTGGCGTGGATGCAAGCTGGGGAAAACAAATAATACAAAAAATAGAAACTGTCTGTCCCACTTTAGGAGGGACAGTCCCTCATTTCGCCCCCTCAGAAGTCCTGGTTTAGCTCCAGCATCTGCAGCTTTGACATGGCTACAGCTCGCCCTGTCAGGCTTCTCCACCCAGGGTCATGCCATCGACAGTGATCCTGCTGGCTACTGTTGGAATCAATCAGTAGCCTCTGCCACCCCTGGGAAATGTTTTATGTGTTGGGGAGCATTTCTCAGTCTCTACCTTGGCACACTACATGGGGGTAATTAGTTTTTTTTTTGGTGGGGGCAGCAATGAGGTGACATGTCAGCAACTTCCTCACATAATCCCATCTCCAGCATCGCTGTAAATGCTCCCAGATAGTGGATTTCCTATTTTGTTGTTAACTGTATGCGCCTACGCTGGTCCCTTAGACCCCTCTCCAGTGAGGTCTCTCGGTGCAACCTTTGTCCCGCCTGGCTTGAAGTCTTCCCTAGTCCTGTCTCTACACCTCGGAATACTCCTCCACATCCACTGACCACCCCGCCCCCTGGCTTTGAGCCCCCAGAGGTGGGACCACCCTAACTCCTCTGGTGCTCTATCTAGAATCTAGAAGAGCGGCCGGGAGTGGAGGAGTTAGGAGACTGGCCGGAAGGACTCAGCTGAGGGCATGGGGCCATCCACTGACCTGCCTTTGCCTGTCCAAGTGCCAGGGTCCTTTTCCTTTGTTTCTGGAGGCGTGGACATGGATCGGCGTCCGGTGTGCGATGGGCGTGCTCCACACCCAACCTGCAGGACATCCGCTGGCACCTCCATTCCCTCAGTGTAACTCCCAAGTTGTGATGCCCTAGTCTTCACTGGGAGCCGAGTAGCAGTGGAGTCACAATCCACCACCCCCAGGAGAGGAGAGGAGAGCAGTCCTCTGGATGCTCAGTCCTCTCCTGCTGACCCCAATGACCTGAGCTTATTCCCAAACCGGGTTGCCGGTATGGCAAGAGGTGGCATCCAGTGCCTCAACCCCAGTGCCACTGGGCGGCCTGAGTTTCCTTTAGTCATGCTCCCACATCCACACCCACACACAGTTTTTGCCAACATTATTTTACTAGCACACAGCTTTAGTTGCAACTGTCCTGACCCATCCTGAACCTGCTTTGATTTGAGGACTTGTCTTGTGCTGAGAGCTTAATTCTTAAGTTAGTTGCAAGGGGTATCAGAAGGCAGAAATATTTATTTCAGGGCTCAGGGATGCTCCACCCACATTGTTGTTTATTTATTATTATAATCATTATTGTTATTATTTTTACGTGCTCCTTCCTGTTAACCTTTATTAATGACTCTGTGTCAGTGTGAGGTGGGGATCCAACCTAAGTGGCCCTGGGTTCGGACTGTAAAAATGAGCAGTATCGTTGGGCTGCTGGCCGCATTAAGAGTGGTTATCATTGAAGAGCAGGTGGCACTATGGGCAAGTTGTCTCCATTCTACCCCTGCTGTCATCCTCTGCTATTTTTCCGCTCATCCCATTCATTCAGCGACAGAGGGCATTTCACAATCCACACTAATGTAGCTGCACATTAGAATTAGGAGTAGGATTTCTGCTGTGGGTAGGTTTATAGAAAATGTAATATTTTTCTCTAAAATAAATCTGAACAGAGCCTGTCGCCCACTGCTGTTCCATGTATTCCACACTCATCTAAGAGTGCAGGGCTTGGGGAAGCGTCGTTCACGTGCAGCAGCCATGAATAAACTAAAGCTCATCAGTGGAGGCTGTGGTACCTGTATTTCATACTCCGGTTTTGTGCCATTTTTGTTCATGGTCAGTAAGCTGACAGAAACATGAGATGATTGTATTATTAGTAGTAGTAGTACTATTACGGGCTCCATCCTGGAATCCATTAGTGGGCTCTACCACCCCGGGGCATGTTTTATGTGATCGGGAGCATTCTCAGTCTCTGTCTTAGCACACATGGGTTTCATTTATTTTGGGGGAGGGGTGGCGCTGAGGTGACATGTCACTAACTTCCTTACATAATCCTGTCTCCAGCACTGCTACGAATGTTGCCAGCTGGTAGACCTAAAACTATTTGTGCAGCCCTCCCCACCCACCCACACACACTAAATTTTGCCAACATTATTTTACTGGCACATAGCCATGATTGTGACTATCCCAATCCATCCTGAACCTGTTTGATTGGGGACCAGTCTCATGCTGAGAGCTTAACTTAACTCTTCAGTTAGTTGCATTAGGGTGTAAGAAAACAGAAGGATTTACTTCAGGGCTCAGGGATGCCAACACATTGCTGCCTGTGAATAAACCACAGCTCTTCAGCATAGGCTGCAGCACCTGCATTTCATACTCTGGTTCTGTGCCTTTTTGTTCACTGTTGACGAGCTCACAGAAACACAAGATGATTATTTTATATTAGTAATAGTAGTACAGGCTCCCTCCCATATTGATGGCTGTGTGTCACTGTGAGGTGGGAACCAACCACCCATTGTCTGGCCATGGGCTTTGACTGTAAAATACGTGGTGATGGGGCTCCCTCCGTTGATCTTTATTGATGGCTGTGTGTCACTGTGGGTGGGAACCCAACCCACCCATTGTCTGGCCATGGGCTTTGACTGTAAAATACGTGGTGATGGGGCTCCTCCGTTGATCTTTATTGATGGCTTGTGTCACTGTGAGGTGGGAACCCAACCCACCCATTGTCTGGCCATGGGCTTTGACTGTAAAATACGTGGTGATGGGGCTCCCTCCCGTTGATCTTTATTGATGGCTGTGTGTCACTGTGAGGTGGGAACCCAACCCACCCATTGTCTGGCCATGGGCTTTGACTGTAAAACATGTGGTGATGGGGCTCCCTCCCTGATCTTTATTGATGGCTGTGTGTCACTGAGGTGGGAACCCAACCCACCCATTGTCTGGCCATGGGCTTTGACTGTAAAACACATGGTGATGGGGCTCCCTCCGTTGATCTTTATTGATGGCTGTGTGTCACTGTGAGGTGGGAACCCAACCCATCCATTGCCTGGCCATGGGCTTTGACTGTGAAATACGTGGTGATGGTGGGCTCCATTAAGTGCAGTTACTGGGATGGAGGAGTGGCAGCCCTGCTGTCAGCCTCGCTGTTTATCCCACTCATCCTAGGAGAGGATTTTTGTTGACAGGTACCCAGGGAGAAGGTAAGAAGGTACCCTGGTTGATGTAGTTCTGCTTGATGACCACTGAGATTACCCTGTCGCATTTGATTTCTCTTTGTTAGAAAAAAAATGGGCATTTAAATATAATATGTTAACAGACCTGTGGCATCTAGAAATGACAGTTGCTCAGGAAAAAATAAAAACTTTTCTGGCTACCATTAACACAGCACAAGGAAACAAAACCAGCAGACTGATAGGAGCATCATCAGGGGCTCTTTAAAGATCAGAGTATTTATCAAAATCAGCACAGGTTACTTAATAGAGAACAGGGCTGGAAAAGAATGGTACATTTTTCACCTGGAACCCAAAACAAGATATTTACAAGAAGGTTTATAGATACGATGATGTTTCCTTTGTTTTTTAGTGTGTGTGTTGGGGGGGGGGGGGGATTAATGCCTACCTCCCCAGAAGAAAAGCAGCAGGACCTATAGGTCCCGATTTACAAATTCGAAAATGGTGTAATTTTTAAACTACTACTAGTTTGCCTCAATGCATAGAGTAATTTTGAACTACTTATTCAGTGCATAATCGCGCTTACAACACTGGTACCGATCAGTCAAGGAAAGCGCGTTCCTCGACAGACTGGTGCTATAAGTGCTGCGATTATGCTGAATAAGTGATTCAAACTACTATATGCATTAAAGACACAGGTGTCTCCCCACAGCTTAGCCCGTTGGGCATGTCATCAGAGGGCTTGCTGCTGGGGACACTTTATGAATTTATAAATTGGAACCTGTAGGTCCTGCTTCTTTTCTCTAGATAAGAGAAAACATTTTACAAATGAGAACTCATTGAAATCCTGTACAAAAACACATTTTTTCATTACATGAAACTTTCAGGAATTGTGTAGACTGCCATGGACAACAAATCCTGTAAGTTTCATGTAAATTCAAAAATCTATCTTTCTGAAAAAAAAATCAAGGTTAACATAGAAGTCACCTCTCACCCTAACTATAGGAGTGCTACCACGCTCCTATCATAGAAAATTTAGAGTCTTAAGAAGACTTAGAGGGACTTCTGGTGATGTCATGACCAGGGATATAACCTAGTCAGACAGATCCATCTACCTAGCCTGCAAAAATCTCAAAATTGACACAAAAAAACAGCACAGAGGACAATAATTTGACTGCACCGAGCTGAAACAACAAGAAGTCAAAGAGACCTAAGTCACCAGCAGACTCAGTGGCGATGGATTTGACTATGCAGAGTTAACCAGTGAGGGCTCCCAGACCCTGTCGACCTCAATCTGTGTTGCAGCACCAAGCTAAAGCGTTACCCTACCCAAGACACAGTACGAGGGCAGCTAAACGTCAGTCATATGGAGCTGAAAATTTTCAGAAGGAAAGAAACATAGAAACATAGACTGTGACAGTAGATAAGGACCAATTGGCCCACCTAGTCTACCAATTTCCCTATGTATTGGATAAGCTGCAGATTCTAGTTAAACAACCTATTCCTCCTACCCTCCGCTATGATTGCCTCACAAACTTCTCAGGAAGGTAGTTCCATGTGTCCACCACCCTCTCCATGGAAAAGGGAGGTAGACATATGGAATCTCATTATTAAAACACTGCAAACTGACATTGATAAATTTGACAAGCATCAAACAGCAGCAAAGAAGCAACAGTCCAAAGCCAGTCACAGGATAGGCATGACTCAGAGAGCAGTGGTACAACATGGCAGTCAAGGGGCCTCAAGCACAAACTGGAAGATGTGGAGTGTAGAAACAGTAAGAATAACCTCCTAATATATATATTTATTTATTTAAGAGATTTACCAGCAGGCATACTGAGCGGGACCGCTCGCTTCCAGATGCACACTGGGGAGTTACAGAGAAATACAGCAGGACAAGTACATACAGGGATAGAAACAAAGTCCAAGTAGTTACAAAGCTGGACTTGTATTTGATTCATCAGCTGTTACAAGGTTTAATCCTAACCACAGAGTGTAGACAGGCAGAGAACATACAGGTACACAGTCATTTTGCTGAGAGTTTAAACTGGCATGGTACATTTATCTGCACCATGTTGAAGATCTGGGTTGCTGGTAGCAGTTGCATATGTCAGAGAAATGGTCATGGAGGAGCGGTTTAAGGAGCCTTGGGGCAGAGGTGAGCCCGATACCAGCAGGAAGATCATTCCAGAGTTTGGGCAAACGATATTTGAAGGCAGATTTGCCCTTCGATGTGTGCATGAATGGGACTTGGAGGAGCCTGGAGTCGGAGCATCTGAGAGAGTAGGCCGGGGAGGGTTGTGCCGATAAGGCGGAACTGAGATGGGGGGGAGGGAATTTGTCCAGAATTTAGCTATGACATTTGCACAGTGTATCTGTCATCGAGACTCAAGCGAGGGTAGTGCTAAGGAGCTGTATAGGTCACAGTGATGGGTCGTGGGGGGGCATTCCAGGATGAAGTGACAGAAGGAGTGAAAGAGGTGTCCAGGCTGGCCAAGGTGGATGAGGGTGCTGAGCTAAAACCACGTCGCCAGAGTCAAAGATAGGGAGAATCATTTTATGCACTATTTCCTCCGACCTGCGTGGGCAAGCACCCTTTATTACGATAAAGTGCGCCCAGTTTGGAGTGCAAGTTTTTTAGCGAGTCAATGTGAGTGGAGAAATCAAGGTTTTGATTAAGCCAAACTCCCAGGTATCTAAGGGAGGTGCAAGACTCCAAGGGGGACCCACAAGGGTATGGAAGGTGGGGAGCAGCTAGGCAGGAGAGTCGAGGTTGCGTGCGAAGGTTAGGAGACTTTTTTTAAATTTAGTACTAGTTGATTGGACCTGAGCCATTTCTGAATGGCATCAAAGTCCTGTTGAGGGCAGCAGACACGCCCCCGTGGAGGGCCGGAGGCATAAAATACGGTGTCATCTGCATACATTTGTATTTTACTATATGTATTTTAATATATAACTCCCAGAAGACATAGAAGGTACAGACTTGAACAGTTTCCTGCAGGGTTTCCTCTCTAAAAGCCTGGAACTGCCACCAGACACTATCCTAGAATTTGAAAGAGTGCTCTGCACTCTGGGACCCAAGCTGCCAGCTGGTGCCAGACCTAGATCAGTTGTAATTAAATTCCTGCACTACCCTGATCAACAAATGATCCTTTGCAATGCTTTGGGGAGGGGGGAAATCTGCTTTTGCAGTGCAGAGTCTTTCTCAACAATGATTATTCCCCCCCCCCAACTAGCGGCCAGGCAAAGACCAAATCAGTCAATAATGAAAGCCCTGAGGGAGAAAAACATAAAATTCAGGACCACCTACCCTGCAAAGATCATGATCCTGTTCGAGGATAGACCCACACCTACTCCTCTGTGGAAGCTGGAACCACTAAGCTGAAGGACAGAGGCACCATGGTAGTGCAGCAACTGGTCAGATCAGCACCCACTACACTGGCAACTAAATTGACCCAAAAGACTTGGCAAGTCAAGGACTCATGGAAAATACATGCCTCCCATAGACGCACAGATGATGGAGAATTACCCCAGCCAGATGGAACAACCTAAAAAATGAATGACCCCGAAGTCCAAGACCAGCAGTCAAAATGAGGTGAATCTACTTTATTTTCTTAGGAGGCCCTCAGTCTTACCAGTGTGGTTATCCTGCTGACCACCAGACAGGCTTAGACGTCCCCACCCAGGGTGCGCCTGATTGCCTTATGTAAACTAACTAGCAGTGCCAGCTAAAGCAGGCCCACATGTATACCAGCTCAATGGCTGATAGTTTGTGTTGCCTTGCATCTTTGCCAACAGTGAATCATTAGGATACTTACCATGTGAGATCGCAGTATGTGACCCATGTGGCACCTTAAGTGTCTGGGGTGTAGAACAGGCGATACAAGCTGTGGCTCTCCCAGCACCATGTGGCCCGAGACACCAGCGATGAGACCCTGACTAGAGGCTGAAGTGGGGGAGTGGTGGTGGGAACTGCTCTGGCATTCACAAACACTCAACCAAAGGGCAGCCAAATATATACTGAGCAAAATAGAGGTGGCTGCACATGTCAAAAAAAAAAAAAAAGGGCATAAAACGCACTGGGGAACTTTGCGTCTGGCCTTACTGTATACCTCTCAATGTCCAAAGAAGGGCTGGCCCTATCTACTAGCAAAGAAAGCATGACAGCATTGACAGGGGACACTGCTCAGGACAGCCACAAGGAACTAAGTAATGAAAGGGATGCCATGGAGGTGGGGCCTTAGCAAGTGGATCTGAGACATAACTGGGATTCACATGAACAATTCAGAGGGCAGGACTCCGTCGCCCTCTCCTAAACTGAGGTGATGGGTCCTGTACCATCAAAGAACGGACAGTTTAAATCCCACATGGCAGTGATTATTGGAAAATGTGAGGATAACTATATACTCTGATGGGGTGGAGGGATGGGGAGAGTATATTATAACCTTGAGGGAATTGATAAAGTAGTGTGAAGGAGGACAAAGGGGGAACAGACCCCTCAAAGAAAGGTATGCTCAGCTGGGATAACTACAGCACAGGGTAGTACAGAGGAGGGGGGTCCATCTGTATTTATAGGAATGGTGGTAGTGAGGATGGAGGGCCAGACGTAATCAGATAACCACTGAATATTGAGCTGACTAGACAGAATCCGGGGTCTCCACACCTGGCACACAATGTTAGGCATAGTGAAGATAGGTTATGAATGACGTCAGAGACCAGATGACTTCAACCCCAGGAAGCAAGCAGCTGCAGAGGCCCATGTCAGCAGAGGAAGTGCTTCTGGAACAGGACATCTTAGCCCTGTTTGCAAAGGCAAGTCACAGACTATGCCTCAACCTAGGAAGCTGCCAGATGGCCAATGGCTAGGTTACAGAAAACAGTTTACTACCCCACAGTTCATTGAGAGATGCAAGGGGGCAGATTTGCTGACCCCTAAATGTAAATAATCATAGAAGAGCAGGTATATTTTAGAAAATGGCTCACTTGGGGGGGCCCTCTGTGGGGAGACAAGTTTCCACACATACCCATGAAGTGAACTAAAATATAGTGGCAGGAAGAATTGTATGATATACTCAGCCAGTGTAAATGGCCTAAACAATCTAGTGAAAAGGTCTCAAACAGTGGCCCAGATTAAGAGAGCGAGGCCAGATGTTATACTGTATTTCTCCAGGGGACGCATCTAACTCAGCCGGAGCAAGACAAACTGCACAAGTACACATGCCCCGAGATTTATTCCTTCTCCACTGCTAGACTGCAGACACAGGGGAGTAGCCATCCTGATCCCCTGAGCCACCCCTTCACAGAACAAAAAATAATAATGGATCACAACGGATGCTTGGTCCTGGCACAAGGGATCCTGAATGAGGAACGGAAAACTGTAGGAACTGGTTGCATCCCATCTGGGTCCAACACTCCAAGAATACGGAAACTGATGGACCTTATCGATACAAGTACCATAGGGAGTACTTCTATTGATGGGAGATCAGAATCTCCTAATGTCCACGACAGTGGACACCACAAGTAGGTACCCCTTGAAACAGACGACAGGACAGAAGTATTTTATCAGGAGAATGGTCCTCCTTGTTTGGGCAGATGTTTGGAGATAACTCCGTGAGGATACATGGGACTGTACACACTCTGTAGTGCAAGGCACATATCCACGAACTGACTACTGCCTCCCCAAACTAGATGGCCTGTACAGAGTCCAGAGCTATAGGACAGAGACTGTCTCCACATTGTACCACTCCCCAAACCTCACACAAGTAGATCTAGGTGGCGGAGAGACCCAGCACACAATGGTGCCTAAACACATATTACTTGAGATCAGCAGACTTCCAGGAATATGTGGCAGAAAAAGCTAGAGGAAGTTATAGGGGACAACAAGGAGGCAGTATAGCGCAGTGGTTTAAGGCTCTGAGCTGCAAATCTGGAGACCTGGGTTTGAATCTCATAGTCCCCACTTGCATACTGTGTGACCCTGAGCAAGTCACTTAACTTGCCTGTGCTCCCAGGTTGCACCTGTAAACAAGCTTTCAGCTTAGTGTGTCTCACCTGGTTAAACAATTGGGGAAAAAAACAAGAAGGAAGAAATGATTATGGTGTGCTCTGGAACACTGTTAAGATGGTAGTGCAGGAGCACCTGATGACTGTGCTGCAAAATAGAACAAAGAAAAGGAGGAATGTAGAAAGACTCTAGAGCAGGGTATTCAGACTTTTGGGGTTGTGAGCCATATTTAAATTTCTGAGTAAGATATGAGCCACAACAATGTGCAGCTCATACCATGCCCATCATGCTACTACATATACCCATATTTACCCATACTTAGCCATATTTAGGTGTTAAAATAATAACATGAGCATAGTCAATAGTGGAAAATTGGATTTTATTGAGTTACAGTATTTTTAAAAAGTTGTTTTAATTTTAAAACAGTTATTCATAGCGTATCTAGTGCGAACTCTGGCATTGCATATTATCAGCCAATGTTTTGTAGTCTGGTGTAATGCTTCAGTGCCATTCGCATGCAGTCATTAAGGTGGTCATCAGTCAGAGTTGACCTTAACTTTGATTTCAGTATATTTTATTGCTGAAAATCCAACTTCACTCAGAAATGTTGACCTGAAACACACACTTGAGGAAACATCCCTTTCAGAAGTGGAAATTTGAGTTCATCTATTAATGACCAGAAGTCTGGCTGCGATGGTCTTGCCTTTATTTGCATTTGTCTGCCCCATCTCCAAATGTCCTAACTGAAAATAAATGCCATTACCAGGCAATTAAATAATTATGGGGAAGGTGATCAGAGGGTGGGTAGCCACTAGACACCAGAACACAATGAAATAATTATAGGGAGGGTGATCAGAGGGTAGGGAGTGCCACTAGACATTGGGGAAATTCAATAATTAGGAGAGGGTGATCAGATGGTGGGGGATGCCACTAGACACCAGAGAACAATTAAATAATTATGGGGAGGGTGATCAGAGTGTGGAAGTGCCATTAGACACCAGGGAACAATTAAATAATTATAGGGAGGGTGATCAGAGTGTGGGGGTGCCACTAGAAACCTGGGAAGAGCTAAACAATTATGGGGAGGGCAATCAGAGGGTTGGGTGCCACAAGTCACCACTGAACAATTAAATAATTACAGGGAAGGTGATCAGAAGGTGGGGCTGCCACTAGACACTAGGGAACAATTAAATAATTATGGGGGGTGATCAGAGGTTGGGGTGCCACTATACACCAGGGAACAATTTAATAATTATGGGGAGGGTGATCAGAGTGTGGGGGTGCCACTAGACACCGGGGAACAATTAAATAATTATAGGGATGGTGATCAGAGGGTGGGGGTGCCACTAGACACCAGGGAACAATTAACTAATTATGAGGAGGGCGATCAAAGGTTGGGGGTGCCACTAGGCACCAGGGAACAATTAAATAATTATGGGGAGGGTGATCAGAGGATGGGATGCCACTAGACCCCAGGGAACAATTAAATAATTATGGGGAGGGCGATCAGAGTGTGGGGGTGCCACTAGACACCAGGGAACAATTAAACAATTATAGTGAGGGTGATAAGAAGGTGGGGGTGCCACTAGACACTAGGGAACAATTAAATAATTATGGGGGGGTGCTCAGAGGATGGGGTGCCACTAGACACCAGAGAACAATTAAATAATTATGGGGAGTGTGATCAGAGTGCGGAAGTGCCACTAGACACCAGGAACAATTAAATAATTATAGGGAGGGCGATCAGAGCGTGGGGGTGCCACTAGAACCAGGGAACAGCTAAATAATTATGGGGAGGGCAATCAGAGGGTGGGGTGCCACAAGACACCAGAGAACAATTAAATAATTTTAGGGAGGGTGATCAGAAGGTGGGGGTGCAACTAGACACTAGTTAACAATTAAATAATTATGGGGGGGTGATCAGAGGATGGGGTGTCACTAGACACCAGGGAACAGTTAAATAATTATGGGGAGGGCGATCAGAGTGTGGGGGTGCCACTAGACACCGGGGAACAACTAAATAATTATGGGGATTGTGATCAGAGGGTGGGGGATGCCACTAGACACCAGCGAACAATTAAATAATTATGGTGAAGGTGATCAGAGGGTGGGGTGCCACTAGACACCAGAGCACAATTAAATAATTATAGTGAGGGTGATCAGAGAGGGTGGGGGTGCCCCTAGACACTATGGAACAATTAAATAATTATGGGGAGGGTGATCAGAGGATGGGATGACACTAGACTCCAGGGAACAATTAAATAATTATGGGGAGGGCGATCAGAGTGTGGGCGTGCCACTAGACACCAGGGAACAATGAAATAATTATGGGGAGGGCGATCAGAGGGTGGGGTGCCACTAGTCACCATGGAACAATTAAATAATTATAAGGATGGTGATCAGTGGGTGGGGGTGCCACTAGTCACCAGGGAACAATTAAACAATTATGGGGAGGCGATCAGAGGGGTGGGGGTGCCTCCAGGCACCAGGGAACAATTAAATAATTATAGGGATGGTTATCAGAGGGTATTGAGTGCCACTAGACATTGGGAAAATTCATTATTAGGGGAGGGTGATCAAAGGGTGGGGGATGCCACTAGACACCAGAGAACAATTAAATAATTATGGGGAGGGTGATCAGAGTGTGGAGGTGCCACTAGACACCAAGGAACAATTAAATAATTATGGGGAGGGCAATCAGAGGGTGGGGTGCCACTAGACACCAGGAACAATTAAATAATTATGGGGAGGGCAATCAGAGGGTGGGGTGCCGCTAGACACTATGGAACAATTAAATAATTATAGGTAGGGTGATCTGAGGGCCGGGGTGCCACTAGACATCAGGGAACAGTTAACTAAATATGGGGAGGGCGATCAGAGCGTGGGGGTGCAACTAGGCACCAGTTAATTAAATAATAATAGGGAGGGTGATCAGAGGGTTGGTTGGGCCACTAGACACCAGGGAACAATTAACTAACTATGGGAGGGCAATCAAAGGGTGGGGATGCCACTAGACAACAGGGAACAACTAAATAATTATGGGGAGGGTGATCAGAGGATGGGGTGCCACTAGACACCATGGAACAATTAAATAATTATAGGGAGGGTGATCAGAGGGTGGGGGTGCCACTAGACACCAGGGAACAATTAACTAATTATGGGGAGGGTGATCAGAGTGTGGGGGTGCCACTAGGCACCAGGGAACAATTAAATAATTATAGGGGGGTGATCAGAGGGTAGGGAGTGCCACTAGACATTGGGAAAATTCAATAATTAGGGGAGGGTGATCAGAGGGTGGGGGATTGCACTAGACACCAGGGAACAATTAAATAATTATGGGGAGGGTGGTCAGAGTGTGGAGGTGCCACTAGACACCAGGGAACAGTTAAATAATTATGGGGAGGGTGATCAGAGGATGGGGTGCCAGTGGACACCAGGATACAGTTAAATAATTATGGGGAGGGTGATCAGCGGGTGGGGGTGCCACTAGACACCAGGGAACAATTAACTAATTATGGGAAGGGCGATCAGAGGGTAGGGGTGTCCACTTGGCACCAGGCAACATTTAAATAATTATGGGGAAGGTGATCAGAGGGTGGGGTGCCACTAGACACCAGAACACAATTAAATAATTATAGGGAGGGTGATCAGAGGGTCGGGAGTGCCACTAGACATTGGGAAAATTCAATAATTAGGAGAGGGTGATCAGATGGTGGGGGATGCCACTAGACACCAGAGAACAACTAAATAATTATGGGGAGGGTGATCAGAGTTTGGAAGTGCCACTATACACCAGGGAACAATTAAATAATTATT
Source organism: Neoceratodus forsteri (assembly GCA_016271365.2). Taxonomy (NCBI): domain Eukaryota; kingdom Metazoa; phylum Chordata; order Ceratodontiformes; family Ceratodontidae; genus Neoceratodus; species Neoceratodus forsteri. Next base: position 760,160,131 of record CM057456.1, on the reverse strand, counting down.
GGGAGGGCGATCAGAGTGTGGGGGTGCCACTAGAAACCAGGGAACAGCTAAACAATTATGGGGAGGGCAATTAGAGGGTGGTGTGTCACAAGTCACCAGGGAACAATTAAATAATTATAGGAAGGGTGATCAGAGTGCGGGGGTGCCACTAGACACCGGGGAACAATCAAATAATTATAGTCAGGGTGATCAGAGGGTGGGGGTGCCACTAGACTTCAGGGCACAATTAACTAATTATGGGGAGGGTGATCAGAGGTTGGGGATGCCACTAGGCACCAGGGAACAATTAAATAATTATGGGGAGGGTGATCAGAGGATCGGGTGCCACTAGACACCAGGGAACAATTAAATAATTACAGGAAGGGCGATCAGAGTGTGGGGGTGCCACTAGACACCAGGGAACAATTAAATAATTATGGGGAGTTCAATCAGAGGGTGGGGATTCTATTAGCCACCATGGAATAATTAAATAATTATAGGGAGGGTGATCAGAGGGTGGGGGTGCCACTAGACACCAGGGAACAATTAACTAATTACGGGGAGGGCGATCAGAGGTTGGGGGTGCCACTAGGCACCAGGAAACAATTAATTAATTATAGGGAGGGTGGCGTTGTGAGCTACCAGACACTAGGAACAATTAAATATTTATGGGAAGATCGATGATGGGGTGCCACTAGACAACATAGAACAATTAAATAATTATAGGGAGGGCGATCAGAGCGTGGGGGTGCCACTAGAAACCAAGGAACAGCTAAATAATTATGGGGAGGGCAATCAGAGGGTGGGGTGCCACAAGACACCAGGGAACAATTAAATAATTATAGGGAGGGTGATCAGAAGGTGGGGGTGCCACTAGACACTAGGGAACAATTAAATAATTATGGGGGTTGATAAGAGGATGGGGTGACACTAGACACCAGAGAACAATTAAATAATTATGGGGAGGGCGATCAGAGTGTGGGGGTGCCACTAGACACCGGGGAACAATTGAATAATTATGGGGAGTGTGATCAGAGGGTGGGGGATGCCACTAGACACCAGCGAACAATTAAATAATTATGGGGAAGTTGATCAGAGGGTGGGGTGCCTCTAGACACCAGAGCACAATTAAATAATTATAGGGAGGGTGATCAGAGGGTGGGGGTGCCATTGGACGCTAGGGTACAATTAAATAATTATGGGGAGGGTGATCAGAGGATGGGATGCCACTAGACACCAGGGAACAATTAAATAATTATGGGGAGGGCGATTAGAGTGTGGGGGTGCCTCTAGACACCAGGGAACAATTAAATAATTATGGGGAGGGCGATCAGAGTGTGGGGTGCCACTAGACACCATGGAACAATTAAATAATTATAAGGAGGGTGATCAGTGGGTGGGGGTGCCACTAGACACCAGAGAACAATTAACTAATTATGGGGAGGCGATCAGAGGGTGGGGGTGCCACTAGGCACCAGGGAACAATTAAATAATTTTAGTGAGGGTGATCAGAGGGTAGGTAGTGCCACTAGACATCGGGAAAATTCAATAATTAGGGGAGGGTGATCAGTTGGTGGGGGATGCCTCTAGACACCAGGGAACAATTAAATAATTATGGGGAGGGCGATCAGAGTGTAGGGGTGCCACTAGACACCAGGGAACAACTAAATAATTATGGGGAGGGTGATCAGAGGGTGGGGGATGCCACTAGACACCATCGAACAATTAAATAATTATAGGATTGTGATCAGAGGGTGGGGTGCCACTAGACACCAGAGCACAATTAAATAATTATAGGGAGGGTGATCAGAAGGTGGGGGTGCCACTAGACACTAGGGAACAATTAAATAATTATGGGGGTGATCAGATAATGGGGTGCCTCTAGGCACCGGGGAACAATTAAGTAATTATTGGAAGGGTTATCAGAGGGTATTGAGTGCCACTAGACATTGGGAAAATTCAATTATTAGGGAAGGGTGATCAGAGGTTGGGGGATGCCACTAGACACCAGAGAACAATTAAATAATTATGGGGAGGGTGATCAGAGTGTGGAGGTGCCACTAGACACCAAGGAACAATTAAATAATTATTTGGAGGGCAATCAGAGGGTGGGGGTGCCACTAGACACCAGGGAACAATTAAATAATTATGGGGAGGGCAATCAGGGGTGGGGTGCCACTAGACACTATGGAACAATTAAATAATTATAGGTAGGGTGATCTGAGGGTGGGGGTGCCACTAGACATCAGGGAACAATTAACTAATTATGGGAAGGGCGATCAGAGGGTGTGGGTGCAACTAGGCACCAGTTAATTAAGTAATTATAGGGAGGGTGATCAGAGGTTGGGGGTGCCACTAGACACCAGGGAACAATTAACTAACTATGGGAGGGCAAAAAAAGGGTGGGGGGTGCCACTAGACAACAGGTAACAACTAAATAATTATGGGGAGGGTGATCAGAGGATGGGGTGCCACTAGACACCATGGAACAATTAAATAATTATAGGGGGGGTGATCAGAGGGTAGGGAGTGCCACTAGACATTGGGAAAATTCAATAATTAGGGGAGGGTGATCAGAGTGTGGGGGAGCCACTAGACACCAGGGAAAAATGAAATAATTATGTGGAGGGCGATCAGAGGGTGGGGTGCCACTAGACACCATGGAACAATTAACTAATTATGGGGAGGCGATCAGAGGGTGGGGGTGCCACTAGGCACCAGGGAACAATTAAATAATTATAGGGAGGGTGATCAGAGGGTAGGGAGTGCCATTAGACATCAGGAAAATTCAATAATTAGGGGAGGGTGATCAGTTGGTGGGGGATGCCACTAGACACCAGGGAACAATTAAATAATTATGGGGAGGGTGATCAGAGTGTGGAGGTGCCACTAGACACCAGGGAACAGTTAAATAATAATGGGAAGGGAAATCAGAGGGTGGGGTGCCACTAGACACCAGGGAACAATTAAATAATTATAGGGAGGTTGATCAGAGGGTGGGGGTGCCACTAGACACCAGGGAACAATTAACTAATTATGACTAGGGCGATCAGAGGTTGGGGGTGCCACTAGGCACCAGGGAACAATTAAATAATTATAGGGAGGGTGATCAGAATGGGGGGGTGCCACTAGACACTAGGGAACAATTAAATAATTATGGGGTATTGATCAGAGGATGGGGTGCCACTAGACACCAGGGATCAATTAAATAATTATAGGGAGGGTGATCAGAAGGTGGGGGTGCCACTAGACACTAGGGAACAATTAAATAATTATTGGGGGGTGATCAGATAATGGTGTGCCACTAGGCACCGGGGAACAATTAAATAATTATAGGAAGGGTGATCAGAGGCTAGGGAGTGCCACTAGACATCGGAAAAATTCAATAATTTGGGGAGGGTGATCAGAGGGTGGAGGATGCCACTAGACACCAGAGAACAATTAAATAATTATGGGGAGGGTGATCAGAGTGTGGAGGTGCCACTAGACACCAGGGAACAATTAAATAATTATGGGAGGGCAACCAGAGGGTGGGGGTGCCACTAGACACCAGGGAACAGTTAAATAATTATGGGGAGGGTGATCAGAGGGTGGGGATGCCACTAGACACCAGGGAACAATTAAATAATTATAGGGAGGGTGATCAGAAGGTGGGGGTGCCACTAGACACTAGGGAACAATTAAATAATTATAGGGGGTGATCAGAGGATGGGGTGCCACTAGACTCCAGAGAACAATTAAATAATTATGGGGAGGGTGATCAGAATGTGGGGGTGCCATTAGACACCAGGGAACAAATAAATAAACATGGGGAGGGTGATCAGAGGGTGGGGGATGCCACTAGACACCAGGGAACAACTAAATAATTATGGGAGGGTGATCAGAGGGTGGGGATGCCACTAGACACCAGGGAACAATTAAATAATTATGGGGAAGGTGATCAGAGGGTGGGGTGCCACTAGACACCAGGGAACAATTAAATAATTATAGGGAGGGTGATCAGAAGGTGGGGGTGCCACTAGACACTAGGGAACAATTAAATAATTATTGGGGAGTGATCGGAGGATTGGGTGCCACTAGACACAAGGGAACAATTAAATAATTATGGGGAGGGCGATCAGAGTGTGGGGGTGTCACTAGACACCAGGGAACAAAAAAATAATTATACGGAGGGCGATCAGATGGTGGGGGATGCCACTAGACACCAGGGAACAATTAAATTATTATGGGGAAGGTCATCAGAGGGTGGGGTGCCACTAGACACCAGAGCACATTTAAATAATTATAGGGAGGGTGATCAGAAGGTGGGGGTGCCACTAGATACTAGGGAACAATTTAATAATTATTGGGGGGTGATCAGAGGATGGGGTGCCACTAGACACAAGGGAACAATTAACTAATTATGGGGAGGGCGATCAGAGGGTGGGGGTGCCATAGGCACCAGGGAACAATTAATTGTTGGGATGGCTATCGGAGGGTGGGGGGGGCACCACTAGACAGCAGGGAAAGATGGGGAGGGAGATTCACATGAAATTGTTTGTATGATATTTTCATTAATACAAAAATTTGCATAGTGGAAGTGAGTGATGAAAAAAGACTTAGAATGTGGTGAAAATAACTGTTTGGGCTCATTTCTCCAACAGTTCAGTGCAGAATCCACCTAACAATGTTCAGATGAGCAAGATAGATGTTATGGTCTCTCTTCAGTATGTCATTTTTGTGGGTTTTGAAATCTTTTTGTTTTGAAAAAAATGGAAAATAAGATGGCAGCAAATGAAAAAGGATTTTTCCCTTCACAAATTCCCCTCAAATTTTCAACATAGCCATTTCTTCACAGCATCTCATGAATGTGACAGCTGTCATTTTTCAAATACTGGCCAAAATGTGCTTTCACACTTATGGCACAAAATCATCTTTTGGGCAGGATTTGAACATTTTCTCCACCCTTGTTAATGAGGTGGGCTCATAAGAAGGCTATGTGGGGTTGTAAGAAGACTATGTTGAAAATGTGGTGTAAAAATATTAGAAAACAACAAAGTTATGTCTACATTGCAATTCTTCAACAGACGCTCTTACAGTATCTGTGGTCATTTTCAATATTTTGACCCCAACTTTTCAACATAGTCATTTTTTCACACCACCTCATCAAGAATGTGACAGCTGTCATTTCTCAAATCCTAACCATAATGTGTTTTAACACTTGTAGTGCAAAATGACATTTCAGCTGTTGATTTATAAATGATACCTGTTATGCTCAGAAGGGGTGGTCATAAAAATATTATGTTAAAAATTTGGAGTAAAAATGTGAAAAAAACCGAAGTTATAAAGAAACAAATTATTCCGTTTATTTATAACTTCATTTTTTGCAGGTTTGGGTCCCTAATTTTCAACATATCCCTTGTGTTACCCCACCTCCTGAACGTGGCAGGTGTTGTTTTTCAAATCATTTCCAAAACTTGTTTCCACAATCTCACAGCGAAATCACCTTTCGGATGGGAATTTAAAAATTCTGCTTGTCTTGATCATAACATCAGGTCATAAAAAGACCGTTGGACATTTGGGGTCAAAGTTTGGGGGTGAACTTAAAAGTAAATTTTGCCTCTCAACTGCCCTATCCTGGGTAATTACAATCTAATAATGTGTCAAAGCAGGACACCACTGAAAATGAGATATCGCATCTCATCTGCGCTATCCTGGGTAAATATTTAGCAAAAATGTGTACAAGCAAGACCTTGTACAAGAGCAATGCCTGCATTCAACATTCAGCATTGACAAATGCTGGTTTATTACTGTTTTTAAAATAGTTGACCAGGCTGAGGTTGTAACTGTGGATTACGAGTGAGTGATTAAGTGCCTGAAAGGAGATGACCAAATCAGACATAAAAGAAGTGTGTAAATTGTGTGTTGTGACTGTGTTTGCTGTTTGTGCGGTAAAGCAGAGCAGGTGCCTGAGAGTTTCAGCAAGCAAGAGTGTTCTACATGTAAACATAAGTGAATTTTTTTTTTTTTGCATGCATGCATTAGTATTGTAAATGGTAGTTGTGGGCTAAGAGGTTTACAAAATGAGCTAACAGATGGATGGGTAGTGAAATAAAATACGTAGAAAAGAGTTAATGTAAAAAAAATGGCAGCCAATAAAAACGAAACAGTCGAAACCGGCAAATTGATTTTTTCACTGTTTAGTGATGGGGCAGTCTAGCACCAGTACTTTTTATGTTTGCTTGCACGCATGTGCAAAGAAACATATTGCCATCATCCGAGTTTTCGGAGGTGTGGCACCCATCTTCCAATTCAGTCAGTGTGTTTGCAGGCACGGCCACCGTTTGCCAATGAATGCTGTAGCTGTCTATGACAGCAGTTGAAATTGCAGTGCCTTACAGTTGAAAGGAGAGCTATGCTCACGAAAGCAGCTTATAAGAGAATGTGGTGCTCATGTAACTTACCAAACACACATGCACGCATATTGTGTGCTCATGCCTCCTCCCATGCACACACTGTATAGCTGATGGGGGTGCTCAATCCCCGTCGGCTGTGCTGGGCTCCCCCCAACAGAGTTCCAGGTGCCACGCTGGGAGCCCACCCCAATGTGGCAGCAGTCTGTATGGCCGACGGGGGTGCCCAATCCACCGTCAGCTCCACTGTTCCCCCCCCAAGAGGCTATCAGGTGCCACGCTGGGGTCAGTTTCTATGGCCAACAGGGGTGCCCAATCCCCGTCGGCTCCATGCCCCCCAAACAGCCTTCCAGCTGCCATGCTGAGTTCCCACCCCAGTGTGGCACAAGTCCCGCGTTGTCTAAGTAAAAAAAAACTGAAAGAAAAAACTTCCCGTCACTGACTGTCCTGAACCCCTCCCCACCCAGCGCCCACCCTCTGTGCATCCACCTCCCACACCCCACCTCACCCCATACTTACTTCCAGAGTCCGGCACAACAATCTTTGGTGGACCGGGAACACGTCTGCACTCTTCAAAGCCAACCGCGAACTGAGGAAATGCCGGTAAACTGTATAATGGAATAAATAGGGTTTCTTCAACTTAAGTGCATATCTCAGGCATTTTGGGGAATTTTTTCACCAAATTTTCAACATGGGGTTTTTGGGACCCTACCTCATGAATTCTGTCACTGCATGGCATTAATCAGCCCTGAAAGGTGATTTTGCGGTCACTGCATGGAACCACCTCTCGGGACCGATTTTCAAAATGACAGTGTCACAGTTCATGAGGTAAGCCCCCAAAAACCCTATGTTGAAAATTTGGTGAAAAAATTCCCAAAAATTACTGTTTTATGAGCATGCGTTGCGCTGTTTCTACGCACGCTCGTAAGTTTGCAAATTTTCAATATGTTCATTCCAGATTTTCAACATTGCCATTTTACCACACCTCCTTATGAGCAGTACAGCTGTCATTTCTCACATCTTGCCCAAAATGTGTTTCCGCCCATGTAGCGCACAATGGTGCAGTCGGTGTGCAAAATCAATGTTCAGGACAGATTAAGAAAATCTCAGTGACACTGTTCATGAGCAGAGGTGTTAAAATGGCTATGTTAAAAATTTGGTGAAAAAATTCCCAAAAATGACTGCTTTACGAGCATGCGTTGTGCTGTTCCTACGCACACTCGTAAGTTCACGAATTTTCAATATTTTTACTCCAGATTTTCAACATTGCCATTTTACCACACCTCCTTATGAGCAGTACAGCTGTCATTTTTCACATCTCACGCAAAACGTGTTTCCACCCATGTAGCGCACAATGGCACAGTCGGTGTGCAAAATCAATTTATTTTATTTAGTTTTTGTTAACCGGGTAACTGCACTAGACAAATCCTGCCTATTTTCAGGTACGACCCAGAGGAGGGGGGATACATATGAATTCCAACTGATCTTGAACCAGATTAAGCTGCACTGTTCGGGACAGATTAAGTAAATCACAGTGACACTGTTCATGAGGTGTTAAAATGGCTATGTTAAAAATTTGGTGAAAAAAGTCCATAGAATGACTGTGTTACGAGCAACCATTGCGCAGTTTCCACGCACCCTCGTAACTTCATGGATTTCTAATATTTTCAGTCCAGATTTTCACCATTGGCATTTTTCCACACTTCCTTATGAACAGTACAGCTGTCATTTTTCACACCATGGCCGAAATGTGTTAATGGCACTTCCAGCTCAGAAATGCATGGTTGCTGTGGGAAATCACTGTTCGGGGCAGATTAAGAAAATCACAGTGACACTGTTCATGAGCAGAGGTTCCAAAATCCCTGTGTTGACAATCTGCTGAAAAAATCCCCAAACTAATTGCATTACGGGTGTGCATTGTGCATTTTCTACACACGCTCATGACTTCACCAGTTTTTTAATATTTTCACTGCAGAATTTCAATATTGCCATTTTTTTGTACCTCCCCATGAACAGTACAGCTGTCATTTTTCACATCTTGTTTGAAATGTGTTTTCGCACCTGTGGTGCCAAATGGCGTAGTCACTGTGCAAAATCAGCTTTTGGCTAACAAACTGATATTGCCACTGTTCATAAGGTGGGGGTCACAAAAAACCCATGCTGAAAATTTGGAGTGAAAATGCCAACAAATGCCTGAGGCATTAGGGTTTCCGACCATAATGCCCCAGCCTGTAGAGACTGACAGGCATCAGGGGTGTGACTTGGGATTCTCGCCTGTAATTCTCATACCATTCCACACCCTGCAGTCAGTGAGAGGCATCGAGGTGTGCCTTGGACTCTTTGGCCCCAAAGTTCACCCCATTCTCTAATACAGGACCATCTCACCATATTTCCTGATGGAATGGGGTGAGCACATGTGCCAAAGACCCCAAGGTACACTATGGCACTTGTCAGTGTCTGCAGGGTAGGGTGTGGTGAAATGGCATGGCTGTTATGCCTGATGACCCAAACGCACACCCCAATGCCTGTCACTCTCTGCAGGGTGGTGGAAGGGTTGGCTTCAGTTCAATACTTCACTGCCATTCCTACTATGCATCTCTCTAACTCCTGCACTACCAATGCCAATGCCAGCAAGCAAACATTCGGCATTGACAAATGCTTGTTTTTTATGGGGCCTAAGGCTGAAGTAATAAATGTGTTGGTGCAAGCCTGCCTCAGCCAATGAGAAGCCAGGCTTCTTTCTCATTTTATCAAAATTGTTAAAGGTACTGAGCTGCTACCTTTTATATATGGTGCATTTTCCTTTTTTCTTTTCTTATTAGAAAAAATTCAACTGAACAGTACAACTGCAGGTGTGATGTGTAGAACAACACTGTACCTGGAGGTTCTAGTTCTTTTCCCTTTATACTTTATCAGCACTGTGAGCTCTCTAACAGTGACATAACATCTGACCAAGATGAACCACTCACCTGCTGACAGAGTGGTCACTAAATAAAGTCACAATAAAGTGATATCACAATGCTGACATGGCATGGAGGGGAATGTAATTAGATTTGTCGGCTTCCAGGAGCAGGCTGATCTGTACATCATACTTAATAAAATTAAGTAGAAAAAAATCTAAACAATAAAATAAACAAAGTACTTTGGGGATAAAAAGAAACTGGCTACACTGAAAAATTAGTAAAATGTTTTGTCTGCTGTTTTTTGCTGTAACTCCATAATGGAGAAAGCATTCAGTAACTACCAAGGGTAATGGGTACTTGGGGGGGGTCACTGGAGAACATGGCTTAAATTTGAAAAGTGCTGTACTTACAATACCCTTTTGGGGAGATTATGCTTACTTGACTTCAGTTCTATTGCTGCACTCATCACTCAGGAATTAACTATAACAGCTATTACAATATAACTTCATAATATCAACTGCAAATGAGATGGTATATTTTCTGTAACAACATACTGTACATATATACAGTTTCTTCTCTCTGTATTTACAGAGGGCCTTGTTAGTTCCCTGGCAGCTTATGTTTTTCCTTGCTCCTTCTGTTTAATCTGTCAACTTTTGTGTTTTGTTTTGCAAACTCACAATAAACATTACAAAAATAGATACCTGAATAGTTTTATCCCATGGACATTTTGTAAATTGGAATGAGGTAACAGATATATAAAAACTTGAAGAATATTGAACTGGATGTATCTAAAACTAAAATAATAAGTCAGATATGAAAACTGCAATCAGTAAAGGGTGCAGAAATTCATTTTATAACGTGGAGATGAAAAATACTCCCCTCTGATTCATCAAGAAGCGTCCATTCTCAATTAATCCATGGTTGCTCCTCGAACGCATCCGAGGCAGCGAGGCTGATGTGAATTTGGGTTACACAGCTTATCTGACCATGCGCTACCTCCCAAGAAATCCACGGTTCCCAGAATGAATCCATGGTTGTGGCCCAAAGAGAGCGGTGGGTACCAGTGGCAGGGCTATCGAGAGTGTGCTTCCCAGTTGCAGGCGACAGTAATCCAGGGTTACTGCTGGGGGTATAGCTGTTGGGATCGCAGATGTTGCAGCACGGGTATGCGAGCTGCTAGAATGAGTTTGCTGTGCACAGTGAGTACTGTGGAAATTAATCCATGATTGCTGTTGGGGGTACAGCTATCAGGAGTGCAAATCTTGCAGCACAGGTGTTTGAGCTGCTACAGAACCCGGTCAGCAGTCGGATCAGCGGACAAAGCATGCACAACAGGCACAGAACACGGGCCTCCTACATTGCTGCTGGTATCAGGTAGTCAGATAAGTGGGTGGAGCTCATAGGACAGAGCGGTGTATTGGAGCACACATAACTGAGCACTGTACAGCATGAAGTGGGAGTGAACCAGGTTGTGGGTGAGCCAATGAGCAGCCATGGCCAATGTCCAGAAATGGATTGTAGATCTTTGAAAAGTATTTGCAGTACAAAGGAACAACATTCAAACATGGGGATAAAACATGCATTTATTCTGAGCAGGGAGTGAACAAGCATCAAGCAGGAGTGAGCGAGGTTGTGGGTGGGCAGGCAGTTAAGTGAGCTGATGAGAAGTCGCAGCAGATAGTACAGTATTAGGGAAACTGTAATACATTTTTCATCCCCATGTTATAAGCATCCCCATGTTATAAGTGCATTAACCCATTCCAGAGTGTGGGTTATGTGTAGAATTAATCCATGCCTGGGAGGTTGTCAGTATTCGGCCTGCGGCCTCATGCGATAACCCCCCACCACCAGGCATGGATTAATCTCCAAGTAACCCACTCTCTCTCATGGGATAATCCTTATATAATGCAATTTGTTCTGTGAAATTGTGCTTAGGTGGATACATGCTACCCACCAGGATGAAGCTCTCTTATGATTGTTCTGCCAGTGACATCTTGCAAGACACTGTGGGAACTCAATGTAATACAATGGCAGTTGTTCCAATTTATCATGCCAGAAAGTGTGACATCTTAATCACAAAGCATTCCTTCCTGGTGGGTAGTTCTGTCATGCTGGTAGATGTGCACTCAGAGTACTGAACAACCTGTGAAAAAAACATGACAAAAAAATTTGTGAGGTTCAATCGTTTATAAATATAGTTCTTTGAAGGCAGAGGGAACGGGAGATTTTTGTCCACAGTATAGCTTTTGTTCACCTTATTAGTCCAGGAGTCAGTTATGAGTGGAACAGGGGCCACCAGTGCTTGTATTATTGGATGTCAGTCATCATGACTGTTCTCAACTTTCTGATCTGGGATAAGAAAACAAATCCAGAAATCCCTTCTGCTACATGTGCCATGCACTGTGCAGCTGAACTCTAGATACCAGCTGAAAAAACAGGCTGTTTTCATTTTACTTCTTTCCTTTGGACCTCACATTAAGTTTTTTGCTTTGTGATAACCCAAAAGGAAGAAAAGGAAAAACAGGAAGCAAAAATAATTGTCCTGAACAAATTGCCCTAAGTATTTTCTTGGCGAGTGACACACATGCGCATTTTCTGAATTACCTTCTGGTTGCTATATGTAGAACTGGAATTATATTAGCTGATTCCCCAAGATCAGCCATGACACAAAATCAATAGTAAAGGAATTTGCAGTCTGAAGCTAATCAGAAACTCCACTGAGGCTATCAATCTCTCACTGTGTGTATACAAGGGGATTTATTCCTGATTCCATTACCAAGATGAAGTTGTCCTGGAATGACAGCTATTTGGACAGCAATAAAGTAAACAGTAGTACAAGCCTGAGTGCATATCAGGAGCACAGGACATTTGAATATATTGCTGTTGTTAGCTCAGTGTATTGCAAACTCTCAAGTGCTGTGCTGCAGTACAGTAGGGCAGGTGTGCTGCTGTCTCTTGAAGGAATTAAGACAGGCAGAACCTGGTTTAAAACAAAGAACTTCCAGAACATGGATGATTCGAACATTTATAACTGAAAGACTCTCCCACTGAAAGTGGGTTGTGGTTACCAGTAAAAATGCTGCAGTTGACAATAGTGGGTCCCAGTTACCAAATATTTCAAACATTTCCAGCTATAATTTTTTTTCCATTAGTAAGTAGACGTAGATAAAAAAATGTGCAGTTGTTCTTGTATTTTACAGTTTTGCTTCTCCTGATGCTACTACTCAGGAACTGATGTCATAGTTAGAACTGTAACATCACATCTGTTACTGTGGAATTAATTGTAGTGATACAAGTGGGGGATTAAGAGCTCCACTCCTGAATAGCATCAGGGCAGCGAAAACAGTTTAAAGGACAAGGCACAGGTTTTGATGCACACCCCCTTGTGTTTGTTTTATGACCAGAAGGGACTGAAATGCAATTCTGATTTTGGATTATTGTGTCATTGGGATCTGCTCATGCCATCCGTAACTTTTAATGCTGGTGCCCAAAGCACTCATTAAGGGGGAATTCGTTTTCTGTTCTTTATTTCAGAACCAGACAGGTTCGAATGAGCTCTTTTCTACATCAGTGGTTAGAATAGTACTGACTGAGCGCAGCCTTGGATGGTAGCAATTCCTGGGTAAGAGGTACTGTATCAGTACCGCCAAGTCTGTTAAACATTGAACCCTCCCTCATCTTGGGCTGCACTCAGTGAGTACCTTTATAGCCTATGATGTCTCCTTCGGCTGAGATCATCACTGATGAAGCTTCAGTGTCTTCCAGGGCAGCATTCACATGGGAATGCAGGATCAATCACATGAAGTGAAAAACAATAAAGCGGGTGTATTAAAGCAATGTTATTGGGCTATTTTTTTCCAACGTCGGACTTCATGGCCCCACTGCTTTCTTTACAGGAACCTTCACAGTGATGCAGCTATCCTGTGTTTTCTTCTTACACATGTTAGAGGCATCCCTAGTTCAAAGCAGGAGACCCCTGGATGAGGTGGTGTGATACAGCAGGGGGAGCTCAGTGGTGTGTCAGTTGCAGAGCTATAGACCCTGGGTGCTGTGCTGTGCTGTGATATATTCATTTATTTAGTTTTTGTTGACCCGGGTAAGTGCACTAGACAAATCCTGCCTATTTTCAGGCACGACCGGGGAGGGGGATACAGATGAATGCCAACTGACCTTGAACCAGATATAGCAGGGTTAGTGCACTGGTGTCTCTTGCTATGATCTCTAGGTTTCTGGGTCCTGTGCTATTGATTGCTTGATTGACTGATTGATTGATTGATTGATTGACTGATTGTTTTAAAATGAGTAACCCAGAAAGGCATACTGAGTCAAAGCTCATTTCCAGGTGTGACCCAGGGAGGAGGGAACAAAGGGGTACAAGGTAGATGATGAACAAGTAATATGGAACAAACACTCAAGAATGAATAAGACAACCATTAGTTGCAGGTTATAAATTTTAGTTAGTACAGATTACAAAATACTATACATCAAGGTGCCCCAGAGCAAATTATTATATGCAGAGAATAGGCTAAGATCAAGATCTAAGGATTGAACTTAAGGTACAGGGCAGATTGCACAGAACTGTAGGTCCCTAAGTGCTGTGTGGTGGTATAGCTGGGATAGTGCCATGGTGTTTCTTGCCCTGAGATCTATGTTTCTGGGTGATGTGGTGTAATATACAGTAGCAGGGTTAGTACTATGGTGTCTTTTGAGCAGATCTGTAGTTTCTTGAGTGCAGTGTTGTGATACAGCAAGGTTAGTGCAATGGTATATCTGGCACACAGCTATAGGTTCCTGGGTGCAGTTCTGTGATGTAATATCATTATTGCACCGGTGTCTGTGGCACCGCTATAGGTTCCTGGGTGTAGTGCTGTTATATAGCAGGGTTAGTAAGCGGTGTCTCTGGCATGCTGTAGGTTCCTGGGTGTAGTGTTGTGATACAGCACAGTTAGTGCAATGGTGTCTCTTGCACAGACCTGTAGATTCCTGGGTGTAATGATGTGATAAAGGAAGGTTAGTGTAGCGGTATCTCTTGCACAGAGTTGTAGGTTCCTGGGTGTAATGATGTGATAAAGGAAGGTTAGTGTAGTGGTATCTCTTGCACAGAGTTGTAGGTTCCTGGGTGTGATGATGTGATAAAGGAAAGTTAGTGTAGTGGTATCTCTTGCACAAAGCTGTAGGTTCCTGGGTGTAATGATGTGATAAAGGAAGGTTAGTGTAGTGGTATCTCTTGCACAGAGCTGTAGGTTCCTGGATATAGTGTTATGATATAACAGGGTTAGTGCAGTAGAGAAGCAGAGCTGTAGGTTCCTGGGTGCAGTGCTGTGAGATAGCAGGGTTAGTGCTGTGGTGACTCTTGCACAGAACTCTGCATTCCTAGGTGTTGTGCTGTGATATAGCACCATTAGTGCTGTGGTGTCTCTGGGTGATATACCAAGGTTAGAGCTGTGGTACCTCTTGTTCAGAGTTGTAGGCCAGTCATGCGTTACTATAGGTATGAAAGTCATCATTCATTCATTCTGAAGCAGGGCACCAAAGAGTGAGTATGCCCGCTCCAATGCAGGATGATTTTCTTTCTTAGTGGGGTTTTATGTATTATTACTTCAGGGTCTTGGGGGGGGGAGTAAGGAGGCTGTGTGTTATGGGGTGGGTAGGATGGGAGTACTATTTGTGAATCAAGGGACAATTATGGGTTGCGGGAGGTGGTTGTTGGGTGTTACATTCTGTCATGCCACAAGTGGGAGGAAGGGTGCCTGCTGACGGGATAATCATATCTAGATCAGTAAAACTTCACCAGGCCTGTGGGTGGGGAGGAGAGAGGCAGGGTGCTAGAGGATGAAGGCATGGTGGTACATGCAATGAAAGGGTTTCATTGGTGGACATCTGATTGGCATATGAGTGGGTAGAAGGGTGGGTAATTCATTTTGACAGGCTTTGTTAAAAAAAAAAAAGAAAAGCTCCGGTGAAGGTGAAGTCAGGAACTTCACCCTGCTATGCATTACACAAAGTTTCCAACTTTGTGCCAACCTAGCTGGCATAGTTAAAATGTGCACCACTCTGCGCTGGCCCAGTGGTGCTGAGGGTTGAGGCACTGGAACACCACACCTCACACCACACAGGCGACCCAGGTTTGGGAACGAGACAGGGTCATTGGGGGTTTGCAGAGGCGAGAGAGGATGGAGTGTCCGGAGGACTGCTCTCCTCTCTCAGGGAGGGAGGGAACATCATCTCACTTGTTACTCACCCTCTAGTGAGGACTAGGGGTTGATGCAAGCTAGGGATGCAAAAAGCCTGCTGGTGTGGCATGTGCATGCCACCACATGTATGTGCGATGCCCTGCGAGCTGGAAGGAGCAAGGAAAAGAGGAAAATGGTGGAAAGGGGCTCTGTGAGATCCCCAACCCTGCTCTGCTGTTGTGCTGCTGTTGGCCTCCCTGGATTTGGATTGTGCTCTGGAGAGGGGTCTCCTCCTTTCTGGCCCCACCATGGGTGGTAATCCATGGGGTGTCTCGGGGATTGCCAGGGCAGTCTGTGGCAGTGTTGAGCAGGGACAATGTCTGCCCCCATTGTGCCCAGGGTGGCGAAACTATGAGGGAAAAAAAAATTTGCACCACTCCAAATCCACAGTCTAGGTCCTGAAATGGCAAATGATCGATCACCAGACATTTTAATGAAAATGTCTTTATTAATAAAAACTGGAAGGTATTGGAATCCAAATTCAGTATGAATTTTGTAAGACCAAGTTCTGTTGATGCCAATAATAAATATTTTTTACGTAAAACTCTCTTTTAATGTTTTTGTTGATTTGGGACTTTGTCGAAGGATGATGGATTGACATTTGGTAGCACAAGGTGTCTTTTATAAATTAATTGCTTTTTTCAAAGCTTCAGAGATGAAAAGAAGGATATTTTTCAAAAATGTTATTTACTTGTTTATTTCCTTTTTACCAGGAAGGTGGACTGGATCAGAAACTTGCCTGTTTCAGCCAGACCTGTGGGAAAGGGTACCACATTGGAAATAACACATTACATAAAAACACAATAAAAATCTTACACAAAACACTGTATATATATATATATATATATATATATATCCAATAGCAACATGTTAACAGACAATTTAAGCAACATTTCCACTGTTACACACAAAATTTGTTCACAAATTCTTGCTTAAATTGTGTTTAAACAATGGATATTTTACAAACATATCAATGTCCTGTTGTACAAGTTGATTTCATACCCTAGGTCCATAGAATGAAAGGGATCTTTCAGCTACGTTAGTTTTGTGAACTTTCCAGTAAGTCTTTTTGTAGATGTACTTCATAGGTACACAGCTTTAGTACATAGACTAATTTTCCCACTTAACATGCTTGGCAAATTTGATGTTAAAGCCTTCTGTGCAAAACTTGCAACTTTCTGATAAATCATGACCTGTAGTGCTAGGGCTATGGAACGTGAATGCAATTCACAGTGATGAGTTTGCTTGGATGATCTTGTAACAAATCGACACGTTATTAAATTTAACAGCATATTTTGACAATACATTTTTTGGGACCTGATATAATAAGACTGAGTTATACTCTAATGCAGGAAGTAAAATCTGTTTCGCAATGGTCTCTCTCTCTAACTTCTTTGGTTAAATTATTTTGATTTGCTGTTTACTTTTCCACTTACTTTTTTATATGAGCTTGTTTGATCTAAATTTATGCCCAAATAATTAAATTTTTTTACTACTTCAAGTGGTTCATTTTCAGAGGCAGTTATATGCGATTTTTGTTCATATGTATATAATCTTTGCAGGGTCCCCAAAAATCATTGCCATTGTTTTTTTTCCTTCTTTAACTAAAATGTACTTCTATGAAACCACTTTAGTAGCTTAGCATAAGTGCTGTGCAGGCATTCCTCTAGGTCCACTCTTGTTTTGCCAGTGCAATATAATACTATATTGCATGTGTACAAGATAGTAGATGCATCTTTACATACAGTAGGTAAATAGTTTACATGCATAGAAAACAGAAGCAAACTCAGAATGGAGCCCTCTAGGGACACCTAGACTAATCCTTTCTAGTTCAGACATAACTGTACTTATTTTAGTTATTTGTATTTGATCTGATAAATACTCCTGAAACCAAAGTGCAGTATACTCACTTACTCCAAGGTTTGTTTTTTAAATCAGCACAGTATGATCTGCCAGATCAGAGGCCTTGGTCTGATCCATGAAGATAGCCTGTTAGCAAATGTTATTCCATATTGCTATAGATATCTTCCATCAACCTGACCAAGGCCTTCATCATGCTGAATCCCCCCCTGAAACTGTATTGATCTGGGGTTAATAGATTATTTCCTTCTAAGTAATTCGACAACTGTCCAAAAACTATTTTTTCTAGTCATTTTGATGAAATAGGAAGTACTTATATGGGTCTATAATTTGTCATTACATTTCTGTCACCCGATTTAAAAATGGGGGTAACTACTGCAATCTTCCAACAAGAAGGTACAGTATTAGAATACAATGATAGATTTATTATAAAGGGTATTGATTTTACAATATAATACACTCCCAGTTTTTCAAGTTTTGGATGCAATCCATCAAACTCACTTGTTACCATCCATATCTCTCAACAGTTTTAAAACATCCTTTTCAGTTTGGCATATTCATATGTGTGTATCTGCAGACACCTCATTACATTTTCAGGTGAGCTTATTTATTTGTTCCTTATAACTAGACACATTTGTGAACATTCATTCAATTCTCTGGCAATATTAATTTTGTCATTTAACATTTTATCCCCCACTTGTATACCATCAATCCCATCTCTCACTTTCTGTTTACAGAAATCTTGAGAAGATTTCCAAAAAGATTTTGGTTATGCCATACTTTTCAACTGTTTATTTTTCTCAGAATTCTTGCTTTGCTTTTTTATTGGCCACTTTACATAAATTGCTGTAATGCCTGTATTGTACATCTGATTTATTTTTAAATACTGTTTCCGTAACTGATTTCATAATTTTCAATAAGTTAGTATTTATCCAGGGACTGGAATTATTTCTTAACATTCACTTTTTAGTGGAGTATGTTTGTTCATAATATTGCCAGATTTTTTTATTAAAAATTGTGACTGCCTCATACTAAGGGCACACTAAAGTAGTAACAGAGCAAAGATGGCAGTAAGCCCATGCGTGCTCCTATCCCTTCACCTGTAGTATGAGAAATCGTGACCCTAAAATATGCATCTATTGAACTTAGTTTTTTTTTTAGCACAGCTGCTATTTTTGCTCCCTGCTGCAGCGTTCTCTGGCTGAGGCATCCAGCTTCTGGCTGTGCCCACCCGGAGAGCTGGGCAGCTCATACCGCACCCGGGAGGGTCCAGAACAGCCATCTTGCCATCCCGCTGGTGGGTCCCTATGCCCTACCAGCCAGGACAGCCCTGAACCCTCCCCAATGGGACTTCACATCAGTCCTCCAGGCATTGCAGAGGGTGGCCATCAAGCTGCATGGTCGCACTCAGCTATTTTCCCTCCTGTTAAGCCCCACAGGAGCACAGACATGCAATGACATCTAGGCACAATGTGCTGACATCTGTCACACTCCCCACTACATACATCAATGACAGCAGTACCCCTGGGCATCCCCAGAGGTGTGCAATATGGTGGTTCCTTCCATCCCACCCCTGGACTAGGAAAGCAGTCTGCGGATGCTCGATCCTAGTCCTCCCCTGCCAACCCCCGATGACCCAGGCTCATTCCTGAACCCAGGTAGCCAGTGTGATGTGAGGCGTGGTGTCCAGCACCTCAACCCTCAGCACCACCGGGCCAGCCTATCAAACTTAGTTTTGAACGCCATCTTGTCCTTGCTAATTATAATTTCGGTAGGTAATTTATTCTAGAGGTTGATTATACGATGGGTAAATAAACCCTTCCTCTTATTAGTACAAATTTTTTGTGGTTTAATTTATAATGGATGTCCTCTGGTTCCCAAATTATCATGTTTGTATTCTAGGCCTAATTCACTAATTAAATAATCATCCTACATTATATTGTAACATAATAACAAATCACCCCTCTTCCTTCTAGTCTCTAAAGAAATTAATTTAAGATGCTTATGATGATCGAGTTAACTAAGGTGTTTGATATTATGTACATTTTACATACTAACACACTAGAAGCCGGCAGAGTAGACCTATTGGTTTATCAAGTCTGCTCGTGCTTCAGCACCCTGACTGGGTACAGTAGCCCTCTATCTGTCTCCTTCCACTGTTACTCCATCCTCCAGTCCTGCCCCCCCCCAGGCAAACCAGCCTCTGCTTCACCCCTTGCCTATACCTGTCCCACCCTCTCTTGAATCCCTCCACTGTAGCTGCCTGTACCAGCACCCTGGGCAGTGCATTCCACAGTTCAACCACTCTCTCGGTGAAGTACCTCCTCCTCCTCCTTTCCCCCCTAATCCTACCACCCTCAGTCTTCCAACAGTGTCCTCTGGTGATTCCACCCTTCTTCAGTCAAAAGATCCTATCTTGGCTTACCTTATTTACTCCCCTGAGGTACTTGAAGACCTCAATCATGCCTCCCCCGTCCCTCCTCTCCTCCAGTGAGAACAGGTTGAGCTCCCTTAGTCGTTCCTCATATGCCATATCCCCCAGGCCCTGGATCATTCTGGTTGCTCTCCTCTGAACCCTCTCTAGGAGTTGTATGTCCCTCCTTAGGTGTGGCCTCCAGAACTGCACACAGTGCTCAAGATGTGGTCTAACCATGCTGTTGTACAGTGGCAAAATCACCTCCCTGTTCCTTAAGGTAATTCCCCTAGTGATGCATCCCAGCATCCTATTTGCCCTGACTACAGCCCTCCTGCACTGCTCTGAATTATTCATGTTAATATCCACCAAGACTCCTAGGTCTTTTTCCCCTGTAGTGGCCTACAACTCATACCCCCCCAGGGTGTACACATACTTGGGGTTTTCCCACCCTAGGTGTAGAACTTTGCACTTGGAGGAGTTAAATTTCAATTTCCAGGTGCAGGATCACCTATCCAGAGTATCCAGGTCTTCTTGCAGGGTCAATCTCACCTCTTCCCCCTCCACCACCACCCCAAGCTTAGAGTTGTCTACAAAGAGACTCATTTCACACCCGATACCTTCCCTGATATCAGAGACATAGGAGTTAAACAGCAGTGGCCTCAGGACTGATCCCTGTTGGACCCCACTTATGACCTCCCTAAGAGACAAGACCTCCCCTCCAACCACTACATGCTGAGTGTGACCTGAAAGCCAATTTCCAATCCACCTAACTGTCAATGGGTCTACCCCAGCTTCTCCCTTAGGCCCATGTGAGGGACTGAATCAAATGCCTTGCTGAAGTCCAGGAACAGTACATCCACTGGTCTCCCCCTGTCGAGTGCAGGTGTCATCCACTCATAGAACTCTACAAGGTTTGTTTGACATGGTCTGTGTGGCACAAACCCATGCTGCTGGTCATCCAGGTAACCCATCTCCTCCAAGAAACCTCTCAGCCTTTCCTTAAGTATGCTCTCCATTACCTTCCCCACCACCAACATCAAACTGACGGGTCTATAGTTTCCTGGCTCTTCTCTCGATCCCCCTTTATGGATGGGCTCAACATGCGCCTGCTTCCAATCCCTTAGCACCCTCCCTGTCTGGAGAGACAAGTTAAAGAGATCCGCCAATGACACAGCCAAAACATCCGCCAACTCCCTCATTACTCTGAGATGAATAGCATCAGGCCCCAGAGATTTATCCCTTTTCAGGGACTGGAGAGCTTCCCACACCTGACCGATATGAATAACAGCATCCCCCCCCCCCCATTCAGAAGAACCAGCCTGATATCTCACCCTGGCCTACCTCCCCCAGTGGCTTGTTCTTCAGTAGGTACCCAGTATTCAGGTCTGCTGCACCTTCTGTGTCTTTCAACCCCCTTTTTGGAAGTTTCTCAGCCTCCTCCCTAGTGAACACTGAGGCAAAGTACTCATTCAGTACCTCTGCCTACTCTCCAGCCCCTTCCACCCACCCCCCCAGCTGTTCTCAACTTACTGAGCTGGCTCTTGACCTTCCTTTGCTCACCAATATACATAAAGAACCCATTTTCCCCACCCTATATCCCCTGTGCCAGCCTCTGCTCTTTCCAGGCTTTGGCCCCCCCCTCTCCTCACAACTCTGGTGACTTTCCTGGTTGTAAGGTGATAGTTCTCTCTATCCCTCTCTCCTCTCATTTTTTTGTACCTACTGTAGGCAGCATTCTTCTCCCTTACTGCCTCCTGGACCTCCTTGGTCCACCAGCATGATTTAAGAGACCTACTGCCCTTGCGCTTCACTCTTGCACAGGTCCTGGTGGCCTCCTGTAGCCCCCGTTTTATGATCTCTCACCTACCTTCCACGTCCAGACCTGGTTTTCTCTCCTGCAAATGCCCCTTAAGAATTTCTCCCATGTTCTGAAAGTCCACCCCCCTAAAATAAACTATCATTGTCCTTGAATGATCCCCCTCCACCCCAGTTTAAGCCAAAACCAGACAGTATTGTGGTCGCTCCCAGCCAGGGGTTCTTCCACAACCAGATCTCGTACAAGATCCCCATCTGCTAAAACCACATCCAGGATATGTCCCTCCCTCATTGGGTCCATCACCTGCTGATTGAGGAATGTGTCCAGGAAGCCATCTAGCAGCTTCTACTCCCTGGTTACAGTGGACGTCATAGTACCCCAATCAGTAGCTGGCATATTAAGGTCCCCCATCAACACCACTCCTTCCCCTTCCAGTCCACATTGTCCCTTAATGTTAGTCAACAGGCAATCCTCCAGGTCCTCCCCTAGTCCTGGGGGCCTATATACCACCCCCAACTTGATCTTCCCTCCCACGGGGGTTTACAAGGTGACCCATAATGCCTCCACGTTGCCCTCTGCTTCCTCCACTCTCATAATCTCAATGTTATCCCTAATAAACATTGTTACTCCTCCCCCTTTGCCCACCTTTCTGTCCTTCCTTAGCATAAGACACCCACTCAGATTAAGGCCCCAGTCATGGCCAGGGGTGGCCCAAGTTTCAGTGACCACTGCTACATCTTCCCCACCCTCAAACAGCGTGGCCTGGAACTCAGGCATTTTATTCCCCAGGCTCCTGGCATTTATTAAAGCCATCCTCCAACCCTTGTCCCTACCTCTGTTTATCATATCCTCCCCAGATCTTTCATACATCCATCCACATTTCTCCCCTAGGGTACCATCTGTCCCCCCTCTATGGGGTTGCAGGCCAGTCCTACTGGTGGTATGGATGGCCGGATCTGCCCGGCAGTGCCCCCCCCCCCTTCACAAGTTTAAACCCCAACTACCCTGAATGAAATCCATCATCCTCCGTTTGAGAACTTCCTTCCCTACCAGATTTAGGTGAAGCCTATCCCAGGCATACAGTCCCTTGTCTTCTCAAACTCCCCCCAGTCTCTCAACACCCCAATCCCCTGTGCTTCACCCCACTGCCCAAGCCAGTCATTAATCTCCCTGATCTTCTGTTTGTTCTCCACAGTGGCCCTTGGCACTGGCAGGATTTCTGAGAAAGAGACTATGCATCCATCATCATCACAGACCCTGGCCAGTTCTCGGAACCTTGCATGAATTTCCAGCACACTATTCCGCTCAATATCATTTGTTCCCAGATGCATCAGAAAGTCTGGTGATCCTCCACAGTCCCTCGCCAGCTCATACACCATGAACTTCACCCTATGCACAGTCAGACCGGAAATACCCACTACCTTAACTGGACTAGATTTTCCCTCACCCTGCCCCGCCCAGTGAATACCCCTGATCATTGAGTCCCCCAGCAGGAGAACCTTAGTGTCCCCCTTGATCTTTTGTGCACCTCTTTTTGGGACTCCCCCACCAGCCCCCGTCACTTCCCCCCTCCTCGAGACCATTTCCCCTTAGCTTCTCTCCCGACCCTCTACAAGAGAACCCCCAGCTGCTCTACCCATCTTGTCGCATCTTTTATAACTGAGTTTCCTGGCTTCCCTCCCCAGTATAGCCTCTACCACACTCCCTACCCCAGTCAAGCCTTTTTCTCCGACCTCCTCCCCCCTTCTAGCTCCCACCTCTCCAGTCTCCCACCAACATGGCATTCTCTTCACCATCATCTGGCTCCTACCTCCTCCCCTTTCCTCTTGCCCCCTTCTATGCCCACCTGCAGGTCCCCCCTTACCTTTGGGCCTTTCTCTGGTATGATCCTCCTCCACGAAGGACACCCCTCCCTCATCTCAATCTCTCCCCTTTCTCACCAATTTGACTCGCAGCCTCCACACCTTCCCTCTGCTGGTTCCCCCCTCCCTTTCTTTGACACTTGATTTGCCCCCTCCCCTTCTAGCATACTTATTTGAATTACTGATGCCCACCCTCGGCCCGAGTCACCATATCGTTCTCTCCTCCACCCTCCTTTTCCTCCTCTACCCCCCTCACCACGTTCTCTCCAACCAACTTACTCAATGGCTCAAATTTATTATAGCATTCAAAGCCAACCTCCTTGTTTTGTCCTGATATCCCGCTATTCACTCCTCCACTAGGCCCCTGTCAGTCCCAACCCACCTGTTTCCCCCCCTGCCTCCTATAATTTAGCCTGTTTCCTCTACCAGTTACCTCCGAGGTAGCTACCCCCTTTGCTACAAGCCCATGCCCCATAGGTTCTCCACTCCTGCCTGATGAAACGGATCCAGGTCGCACTCTATCACTGCCCTCCTGCTCCCCACAGGCCATCCCAGACATGTTTATTTCCCCCCAACAACTCCAGTTTCCTCCATATCCAATCAAGCTCCCCCCTGATCTGCAGTAACTGCCTACAGACTGGGCAACCTCTCTCCCTCCTCCCTCCCGGCCCAGTTTAGGACCATGGCTACCCCACAGCCAGTGCATCCTACAATCCTGCCAAAGATGCCTGCCCTGGTGGCTGGGGGCCACTCCCAGAGGCTCTCTCCAAACATTCTTGGACATTCATCCTTGACCAGATCCCCACCCCCAGGTAGACCTACCCACAACGCTCTACAGCCAACCATATGTGGCGATGTAGCCTGTGAAATTAAAAACACAGCTCTTGGACCAAACTACTAAGCAGAATAAAAGAGCATGAACAGAGTTACATCCCCTAACAGTTTCAAGAATAGTCAGAGTCACGACTGGAGAAAACCCCAGTATAGCCACCCAACTGATCAGTGGCCTACCTCCACCTGGCCCCTCCTCCTCCGAGCATTTAATAGAGGTTGGGGCAGGGGTGGATGGGTGGCAAACTAGCATCCCAAGAGTATCTGGGCTTGTCCCTTGAAAGGCCCAGCCACGAGTCCCGAAAATGGCGCCTTGGCTTTCTAATGGGCGCTCCAACTCAGATCACTGAACTCCTCCTAGCCACTGATGTGGCCATCCCCGGCTCCACATTTGCTTCTGATACAGCTCCTGCAACAGCTCTTTCACTGCTGATGCAGCCTGCACCATCCCACAGGACCTCTGGACCCTGAGAAGCAGCCCGCCGATGCGGCCTGCGCAGTCCCCCTGCTCGTCTATGAGTAAGTCCCAAGTATCCCAAGAATGACTGGGCTCATCCCTTAAAAGGCCTAGCCACGAGTCCCAAAAAAGGTGCCCTGGTTTCCTATTGGGCACTCTGATCAGATCACTGAACTCCTCCTAGCCACCGATGTGGCCTGCATAGTTGCCCTGCTCCTCTGCAAGTAAGTCCCAAATATGTAATATAATAGTCCACCAGGAGACAAATGATGAAAAATAATCAAATCCACAGGAAATGGTGAACTACTGGGGACCAGTAAACTGTTGTTACTGTAGATCAAAGACCCAGAATGGGCCAGCCCGGTGGCGCTGAGACTCCACACCGCTCTGCAGCAACTTCAGGTTCAGGAACAGGCACAGGTTGGCGGGGTGGGTGGGGAGGGAGGATTGAGCTTCCAATGGATGCTCTCCTCCCCTGGGGAAGGATACCAGGGTGCTGCAGCACACATCCCGAGAGGACCGGGGTAGCACACAGGTTCTCGAGAGCTTGGTGGCCTCCACCAGTGAGTCAGGGAGGGGACGCTGTTACGCTTGGAAGTAAGATGCGCCAGCACATCACCTCTCTGGATGTATGTCTCGTGCCGGCATTCCAGGGGATTGGGATGGGGTAAGGGAGGAAAAATTACCCCCCTCCTTGGGCCAAGATGATGACCGATCCACCTCTGGATCGCCGACTCACAGGACAGACCCCGTTGTGCAGGCACTCCTAGGAGTAGGAGAAGGTAGGAGGGTTAAAAGGAGCTTGCTTAGCACTCTAGGGGCAGATTCTGTGAGAGGGATCTGGAGGATTGATCAGTGGTCAGAAGGAGTGGGTCAAGGGGGTAGTAAGAAGAGATAAAAAGAAAGTAAAAAAAAAAAAAAAGACCCAGAATGTGTTAAATTCCTGAAGGTGATGAACATTGGCCTGGGGCATATGCAGGAAGTAAAAACCCTTTGTTAGTGTCTTCCCTTTGTTTAAATGGTTGTAAATAGTTCTCAAAGACAAGCACAGATCCCTTTAAGAACAGGACAGATGGAAATGTGGATTCAGTGCAGCACTCCATAACTCGGAGCTTGTAGAACTTCTTTGCTGGACTTAACTTTGTTTGTGATGGCTTCCAAAAAAGGTGATTTATAATGAGAATGCCAATACCTGCTGGTGATGTTTTCCTGACGTTGTACACTCTCAAGTCTGCATTATTCCCCCTATATTAAGAGGGCACCAAACCTGACTACTGTAATCATACAAACATACAAATAAGCCAGTAGAAGAAGGCCATTTGATCTATCTAGTCTGCTCGCATTGCAGGGTACAAAGCTTGAGCTACTGTCCCTGCCCTCCCTCCCCACACCTTCCATCCTTCCTATGCATTATCCTTACCTTTCCCCTATGCTTATCCCAGCCTCTCTTAAAGCTGCCCACTGTTTTCAATGAGATCACCTTTACTGGCAGTACATTCCAAGTGTCCACCACCCTCTCTGTGAAGAAGTGCTTTCTGACCTCCCTCCTAAACCCCCCCCCAGCTTAAGACTGTGCCCCCTCATGTTATGGTTGCCACTCAGTGTAAAGAGACTCTCCTTATCCACCGTATGTATCCCTTTCAAGTACTTGAAGGTTCCAACCATGCTCTCTCTCTCTCTCTCTCTCTCTCTCTCTCTCTCTATCTCTCCTGTCTTCCAGGGAGTACATGTTCAGTGCCCTCAACCTCTCCTCGTATGCCTTAACCTGCTGCCCTGCTATCATCTTTGTAGCCCCCCTCTGGACATTCTCCAGCAGGTTAATATCCTTTTTGAGGTGTGGGCTCAAGTACTGAACCCCATACTCTAGATGAGGCCTTACCAGAGACCTGTACAAGGGCAGTATAACCTCCTCTTTCCTACTACTGATCCCCCAAGACATGCATCCCAGCATCTTGTTTGCCTTTGCTGCTGCTTTCTTGCACTGCATGGAGTGCTTTAGGTCACTAGTGATCATCACTCCCAGGTCCGTCTCCTCCTCTGATGCAGGTATTTGAATAATACAGAATGAGGCTGACATAAGCTCTGTAAAGGGGCATAATGTATGTCTGTATGTTTGTTATTACATTTAACAATCCTCTATTGCTGCGGCACTTAGCCTCATTGTGTGCTCTAACTCTCTCACTGCACTATTATCTATTCCCCTGCCAAGAGGCAGGTGTATCTTGTACAATGAGATTCCCTCAACAATGTAATGTGCTACATCGTGTAATGTATTTTGCATACTGTGTATCCCAATTCCCCCTCCCCCAGGACTCATCTGGAATTAAACATTGCACCACTCAGCATGCCTTCATGGTAAAACGTTTAAATAAATAAATAAAAATAAATAATAACTTCATCTCTTCTGCTCTAAAAGTTCCACTTAGTTGTCCATAGTATTTGCTTAGCTTTAGCAATTTGAATATCACAATGGTCTGCAGAATTTAAGTTATTATTCATAGTAACCCCTAGGTTCTGTTCATGTTCAGCCTCACTAATGATGTTAGTTGCCAGTCTATATGTATGTTTATTTGATTGCCTTCCCACGTGCATGATGCAGCATTTATCAGAACTGAATATCATTCCCTTTATGTCTACCCATTTTTGAATAGCATCTACATAGCCTGGACTGCAATGCATACTGTGCCAGCCAATTTGGTGTTGCCAGCATACTTACTAGTCCACTTTACGACCTTTGCACACCTATCAGAAACAAACATTTGAAATAGTATGGGGCCCAACATGGATCCCTGTGGCACGCCACTCGTAACGTCGCCTGTATTAGTGTAGTAGCCATTAACACAGACTTTTTGTGTTTTGTTACTAAGTCAGCTTTGGGTCCATCTCACAATACTAGAATGGATATTTAAGTTTACCATTTTCTGATAGCCCAGTGTGGAACAGTTTCAAAGGCATCAGAAAAATCTAGGTAAATACAGTCAACTGGTTTACCTTTGTCTAATGCTAGAGAGATTTTCTCATAAAAACACAGTGAGGTTGTGATACATGATCTCTTGGCAGTGTATCCATGCAGTTCAAGGTTGTCTAAATGTTGTGTTCTTAAATGGTCAATTATATTATCTTTAGTAATGACTTCAAAAAGCTTAATGTGTACCAAAGTGAGGCTTATAGAGCTATAGTTTCTGTAATTATATTTTCTCCCCTTTTCATGTATGGGTACTACAATGACTGACTGCCAGTCATTTGGGATGTCACTATTAGCCAAGGATGCCAGAAATAAGTATTTTAGTGGTCTTGATATAAACGGTGCTAAAATCTTTAGCATTCTGGGTGAAACAGTATTGGGGCCTGCAGAGTTATGATTTTTTTAATTCTGAATTCTTCTGGAAATATCTTTCTCTGATATAACTATGTCTGTAACCCCCCCCCCCAAAAAAAAAACAGGGATATCTCCAGTATATGGAGAGGATTTTCAGAACACAGAACAGAAGTATTTGTTAAATACTTCTGCCAAGTTATTAGGATTATCGATTATTGAATTATTTCCACAATTGGGCCAAGTTTAGTAACAGAATTTATTAGCAAGTTTATATAGCTATATAAGTCCTTCAAATAATTTTTTTGATATATTAGTTGCAAGTTTTAATTCAAATTTTTGTTTAGATTTTTTAATTTTATTTTTGCATTGTTTTAATAAGGTCTTATCATAATTCCAAGCATTTATAGATCCATCATTAATACACATATAATGGAGTCTCCTTTTCTTCCTTATTAGCTTTTTTATTGCCTTAGTTAGCAATTTTGGTTTAATTCCTTGGTTATTGTACTTTTTGTTCTTTTAATATGTGTAGCACATGTAGACATGATTTTTCCTTTTATTATTGTCCCCATTTCCTCAACTGATTTGTTTTTTAACAACTCCTCCCAACTAATATTAATCAGATCTTCTAGAATAGCTTGGACATCAGCAGTATGAAAAGGTAACTTTCCCTACATTCTTTTACTTTAACACAGGATTCTTGGATGCAGGAGACACTATTATGGTCACTTATTGCAAGCGGACTTCCTACCACACAGTTGGAGATATTGATATTATAGGAGCTTAACAATATATCTAATGTGTTCTCACCTCTAGTGGGAGTTTTCATATGTTGTATTAAATTAAGCTGTTTTGTTACTCTAAGGAATTCTTTACTATGTGGGTAAGTTGCTAGTGTAGGGTCCCAGCAGATGTCACCATAGTTAAGGTCACCCGGAAACATTACATCTCCCAAATCAGAGGCTTGCTCTATTTCTTGGTTAATAGCTTCATTAACAAAACTACTGGCATTTGGAGGTCTGTAACATAGGCTTATTATTTGACTTTTACTAGCCTTATTGGTTGATTTAAGCCATATAGTTTCAATGATGTCCTCCATCTTTTTAAATTTCTCAGAGATCTTGGTCACAGATATTTTGTTGGAAACACAGATGACCACACCCTCACCTTTGTTTCCCTCTCTGTCACATCTTTATAGTTTGAAACCTACTATCCCTTTGCCCCAGGTACCATTTTTTGACCACCTCATCTACACATACAGTATTA
The DNA here is from genome assembly GCA_016271365.2 of Neoceratodus forsteri. NCBI lineage: Eukaryota > Metazoa > Chordata > Ceratodontiformes > Ceratodontidae > Neoceratodus > Neoceratodus forsteri. Next base: position 760,130,794 of record CM057456.1, on the reverse strand, counting down.
AGAAGTTTAGTTCATTCCAGTTGACATTTTTCAAACCATTAATAAAATCCTGTTTGCTTAAATGTTTACAAGACCTACTGTACTTTAATGAATTATTACGTTAGGCATCATACCTTTCCTCTTTTTTCTAATAGCATACACAGGACAATGGTCTGATATACTATCTGAAAAAACTCCAGCACAGTTTATTAGGTTACACCTGTTTGTCAGTGTCCAGGCTATTAGAGATCCACCTTTGATCTTATAATTTAGTCTAGAATCATCACCACTTAGCTGCACCAAGCTGTGTTCAGACAGTATTCTATGGACCTTAGCATTTTTCTCTAATCCCAACCAATGTACATTAAAATCATCTAATATAATGTGCTCTTTGTTTCCCTTGTGCACTGTCATTAAACATTTAGTTATGTCCAGATCAGTTATTGCACTTTCAGGCAGCAGAAGCACACAGTAAGTAAAGAGAGAAGTACCTAAATTATCCCCTAATTTAACCTTAAAAGTTAAAAAAAAAGTTCCATTAACATTTCCATCTTCAATCAGATCACAAGTAAATTGATCTTTAATATGAACCAAAACTTCACCACCCTTACTCCTTAGTCTCTCTGATCTAAAAGCCTTGTATCCTTCAATGCAAATATGTTTGGTTAAGGTTCTCTTTTTGACCATGTTTCGCATAGAGCCAAGATGTCATAGTTTACTGTTTTCAACCATGTTGTAACTTTGTCTGTGTGCGCTAAGATACTCTGAACATTCAAGCAACATAACTTCAAGCCCTTACAATTATTTGAATTATAGGATTTAATAGGCCTAGGGTTTCTATCTATCCCCCCCCCCCCCGTGCCCCAAGAAGTAGCAGAGCCAGTGGAAGAAACCTCCTCTGTTTTATTCTGTATGAGATATTTCTTGTTGACTCTCTCACCCCCTTGAAGTGAGTATTTACGATTTATTAACCTGGTACATTTGATATTTCCTGCTGCCTCTCCCTCCTCCTGAAGTGATTACTGTATTTATAATTTATTAACCTGGTACAAACACATTTCTCACTCAGTATTTCAATTGTAATCCTTGGGTTACCAATGTGCCACTTTATGTCATTATTATAACTTGTTTCAAAAAATGACACCGGTTTTAAGCTTTCTCCTTCACATCTATCCCCATTTACAGATAAGAAGCTCAAAGTAAATAGCAAACTTATTAGGAAAAGCAAATAACCAAATAAAATATTACTATTTGATGGGAAATTGTACTTAACATTGTGTTTTCTGTCTTTCACCTTTATTCTATGGTTATATTTAATTATGTCAATCATTAAATAAATGTTGTACAGCATGATTTGGAACAGCGAAACTTTCTAGGTTTTTAGTATCTGAGGACCTTATGAACCATACAGGACTACCTGAGAGCTGTAAGTAGACCAGGATAGACCAGCAGATCATGGGATCCTTCTACGTGCTGTATTCAAGGTCTGTTTTGTGGAAGTAGTGTCAGCCAATTTGTGCCAGTTTTTATCTCTGCATTGGCTTTTAGTGATATTGGCCAAAAAACCCTGAAGACTCATGCTAAGACAGCATCACCCCCCCCCCCATCCTGTGGCCCCAACTGGTGATGTATCTCACCATCACATGGGATACCTGCAATCCAAACTTGGTCCAGACTCCCCCGTCCTGAGCTGGTAAGGTCTGGAATGCAATGAGGTATTATGTTTCAACCTGGGGGAAGGGGAGATGCATGTCCTACACTTTGAGCACCTCCTTTGCTGGAAAGTAATGAGGGCCATGATGTCATGAGTGACCATGCAATGTTTGCTGTCATCTACCAATAGAATGACATGGCAGGAGGTGGGCAGAGCACATCAGCTGGAGGTACAATGCTACAGATAGTGAGCAGAATGACAGAGCCATAAACCGTCACCCCCCCCAGATCCCCTTGGAATGCCCCTGCCACCCTTGCTCCTCTTTCATCACTGCCTCTCATGGGGTCCTACTAGAGGGGGTAAGCTTTAGGGAAATCAAATGGAGAGGAGGGCCTCTCCTGGTAGGCAGGGGTAAGTAAGCATGGATGGGGCACTAGTGGAAACTTGGAGCCAAAATGTATATGTATATGTATGCCAGAACTTGTGTCAATAAAGAATACATTTTGAAAGCAGAAAACACCATCTCTCCATGCCACTCAACAAAAGTCCCCAATTGTTCTAATTAACTAGTTCTAATTAGAATCCAAAATCTTATGGACATGCTAAGAGGTGTGAAGGAGTGCCATGGAGGGGTAGAGGCACAGTGTGCAAACATAAGGGAGGAAATAGCTAAAGCCACCAACTTATGTATGATAGAAGTAAGCAAAAATAGAAGGAAAAGGAGACCATTACAGTTCTCCAAGGAAGTGGCAAAGGTAGTAAAAGAAAAAAATGGTTACATTCAAAAGGAAACCGAGAGAGAGAGAAGAAAGGGAGGTATACATAAGAAAGCTGAAGGAAGCAGGCAAAGCGGTAGCGGTGCAAAGGTGCAGACAGAGTAAAGAATTGCCCATAGAGGGTATGACCTTTTTCAGGTACATAGTGAGAAGAAGAAAACAAGGAGAAGAATAGTAAGAATTAAAAGGTCAGAAGGGGAAGACTGTGCAAAGGGGAAACAGCAAAGATGACTTTTTAAAGAGGTACTTCTGCTCAATTTTTACATTGGAGATGGCGAGGATGGACCACTAGTGAGAAGCAGTGGTAGGGTGGGGATGCAGGTCCATCTTCAGAAGAAAGTGCACTGAAATGACATGAAAACCTAAAGGTGGATATGGCTTTGGGACCAGATGGGATTCACCCTTGGGTACTTAAAGAGCTGAGGGAGATTCTGGTCACCCACCGACATCCTCGTTCAGCCACTCTCTGAAAACAGATGTGATTCTAGAGGACTGGAGAAAGGCTGATTCTGTCCCTCTACATAAGAGTGGCAGTAGAGAGGAGCCCAGAAACTATAGGCTGGTCAGTCTCAATTCTGCGGTAAGAAAATTTAGGAAACATTACTAAAGTGAGGAGCAGGCAGAGGCACTGAATGAGTACTTTAGACCTGTCTTCACTAGGGAAAAGCAGGTACCAATGCTGCTAGAGAAGATTGGGGTAAACATGGCAGAGATGAGACAGATAAGGTAATCAATGAGGACTGGGTCTTAGAAGGTCTCAGGGCCCTTAGGGTGGACAAGGCACCTGTCCCGGATGGCATACACATGAGGGTCCTAAGGGATCTGGCGGAGGCACTGGTGGCCCCCCAGTGGACCTGTGTAACACCTCACTGGAACTGGGGTGCATGCCTCAGGACTGGAGAACAGCACATACGGTGCCACTCAATATGAGTGGGCCCTGAGATGAACCCAGGATCTACAGGCCTGTCAGTCTGCCCTCCATCATAGGCAAGTTAATGGAGACCATTCTAAAAGAAAGGCTGGTGAACTTTCTGGAGGTTAACACTCTCCAAGATGCTAGGCAGCATGGGTTTGTCTCTGGGAGATCCTGTCAGATGAACATAATGGACATCTTAGACTGGGTCACTAGGTCAGTGAACAAAGGACAGACAGTGGATGTCCTACACCTGGACTTCAGTAAAGCCTTCAACTCCATGCTGCATGGAAGGCTGCTCAGCAAGCTGGGTAACCGGGGTGTCAAGGACAAGCTGCAGGGGTGGGTATGAAGCTGGTTGCAAGATAGAAACCAGATGGTGATGGTGGGGGAAATTATCCAAGCCTAAGCCTGTGACCAGTGGGGTCCCACAGGGCTTGGTACTTGAACCAGTGCTATTCAACATCCTTATTGGGGACATAGCAGAGGGGGGCAGTAGCAAAATCTGCCTGTTCGCAGATGATACTAAGCTCTGTGGGAAGATGGACATGGAGGGGGGGAGACAGGAGCTCAGGGAGGACCTGGCCAGGCTAGAGAGGTGGTCTGGCATCTGGCAGTTGGGGTTCAATGCAAAGAAATGCAAAATCATGCACCTGGGGGCTAGGAACCTGAGGGCCAGCTACTATCTGAAGGGAGAACAAGTGTCCAGCACGAATGAGGAAAGGGATCTGGGGTGCTATTCAGGGGTGACATGAAACACTCTACGTAGTGCCGGAAAGTGACAGCTAAAGCAAATAAAATGCTGGGATGTATCACCAGAGGAATCACCTCCAGGAAAGAAGAAGTCAGTCTGCCTATGTACAGTCTTTGATGAGGCCACACCTGGAGTACTGTGTGCAGTGCTGGCACCCTTATTTGAAGAAGAACATCCAACTGCTGTAAGGGGTCCAGAAAAGGACAACCAAAATGATACTGGGCATGGGGACAAACCATATGAGGAGAAGTTGAGGGAGCTCAATATGTACTCCCTGGGGAACAGAAGTGGGGGGTTATGATAGAAACCTTCAAGTACCTTAAAAGTAAAAACAAGGTTGGAGTGTAGGGCATTTTCACTTTAAAAAGGGAGGAGAACACAAGGGGGCACAGTCTGAAACTTGTAGGGGTAGATTTCAAAGGGAAATGAGGAGGCACTATTTTACAAAAAGGGTGGTGTCAAAATGGAATGAGCTACCAAAGGAGATGATATCCTTGAGCACAGTGGGATATTTTAAAATGGGGTGGGACAGGGTAAAAAGAGGGTTGTAACAGGAGGTAGGATGGGTAGGGGAAACTGAGGGAGAGTGAGGATAATGATGTGAGGCAGTGGGAGGGGGGCAGCTCCAGTAGAACAGATTGGGCTGCATGGTCAAGCAGACTAGACAGACCATTGTGGCCAGATTCTGCTGGCAAATTTTCACATGTTCGTAAAGGAAAGGTTAATAGGCTATCTTACGAACATACAAAATTTGCCAGTAGAAAAAGGCCATTTGATCTATTGAGTCTGCTCGATTTTGTAGCTAGCAGCCCTATTCTGCAGCTGCCCTTCCCTTTATCCTTCCTCTTGCCCTGTCCCAGACCCTTTTGAAGCAGCCCACTGCTTTACAGGCTACCACCTCCACTGGTAATGCGTTCCACCCTGCCACCACTCTTTCTGTATAAAAGTGTCTCCTTATTTCCCTCCTGAACCTTCCCCCCCCCCTCCAATCTCATGTCATGGCCTTGAGTGTCCCTCCCCACCCTTACCATGTAAAGCTCCTCCGTACCAGTCATGTTTATCCCTCTCATGTACTTGAATGTCCTGATCATATCCCCTCTGTCCCTCCTCTCCTCCAACAAGTACATGTTCAACTCCTTTAGCCTACTCTCATACGGTAAGTCCCTGAGTCCCTGGATCATCTTAGTTGCTCTGTGCTGCACCCCTTCTGGTAATTTAATGTCCCTTTACAGGTATGGGCACCAGTACTGCACACAGTATTCGAGATGAGGTCTAACTAATGATCTATACAGTGGCAGAATCACCTCCCCCCTCCTGGATGTTATTCCCCTTGCGATGCAACTCAGCTTTTAGTTGGCTCTTGCTGCTGCCTTCCCACACTGTGCCAAATTGTTCATTGATCCCATGATGACCACCCCAGATCCTTCTCCTCCTCAGTTTCCACCAGCTGCACTCCACCCAGTTGGTAGTTTCTCCTTGGAATTTTTGCCCCAAAATGCAGTACCTTAAACTTTTTGGCATTGAACCCCAGCTGCCAAGTGTCCAACCAGGTCTCCAGCTTTTTCAGATCTTACTGCAAATTCTGCCAAAACTCTATGTCATCCACCACCGTCCCTATCTTGGTGTTATCGGCAAACAGGCTGATCCTGCTCTTGATGTCAGTGGCAATGTCTACAATAAATATCCCAGATAAACACTGGTCCCAGTACTGAGCCCTGTGGAACCCCACTTGTTACTGCCCTTGGGAATGAGAGTTCCCCTTCCACCACCACCCTCTGCTGCCTGCCCTGCAGCCAGTTTGTCACCCATCCCACCATTTTTGTTCCCGCCCCTGTGCCTTCAAGTTTTATTCCAAGTCTTCCATGCGGCACTGAATCGAATGCCTTGCTGAAGTCCAGGTACAGGACGCTTCCCCACGATGCATGTGAGGCTCACCGGTTTATAGTTCTCTGGTTCATCTTTGGGGCCACTCTTATGCAGGGGAACCACGTGAGCCAACCTCCAATCCTTGCGTATGCATCCCGAATTCAGTGAGGCATTGAATAGGCTTGCTAAGGGCTACACCAGGATCTCTTCTAGCTCCTTCAGTACCCTGGAGTGAATGCCATCTGGACCTGGTGATTCACCCACCCTCAGTACTCTCAAGTCCTCCAGCACTCTACCTTCTGTAATCACTTCATCTGTTACTCCCTCCCCAGCCTTTACTGCCCCCCTCAGCCCCCTTGGGTAGCACTCCCCCTCTCTCATTCACAAATACCGAGCAGAAGTAGTCATTGAGTGCTTCTGCCTTTTCTCCCCCTTCTCTACCCATTGCTCATCATTCTTAATCCTTACTATCTGTTCTTTACAGCTCCATTTCTCCCTGATGTAATAATAATTAGCTTTATTTCATTAAGTGCCTTTCAAAATATCAAGGTGCTACACAATAAAAGTACCTGAAGAAGCTCTTCTCCCCCTCCTTAATGCATTGCACCAGCCTGAGCTCTTTGGTGGCTTTTGCTGTTCTTATTGCCCTTGTCACTTCCCTTGCTTCCTGCAGGTACTCCTCCCAGTCTCTCCCCCCCCCTTGATTTCCTGTATCTCCTAAAGGCCACCCTTTTTCTCCTCACCTTTTCTACAACCCCCTGCTCATCCAGGTTGGCCTTTTTACTCCGAGTCCTACTACAGAAACTGGTAGCCTCAAGTATCCCCTTCTTATTGAGCTCCCATCTCTGGTCCTTGTCCATACTAGGCTGGATCCTGGCCAGATACCTACTCACTACCTCCCCCATCTTTGCAAAATCTGCCCACCTGAAATCCAACACCTTTGCGTTGGATACCACCCCCTCTTGCCCATAATCAACCTGAATCATACTGAGTAATGGTCTCTCCCCGCTAGTGGTTCGTCCACCGTGATATCCCTCACAAACTCCCCATTTGTGAGCAGTAGGTTGACGGTGTCCCCCCTTCCTGATTGGATCGCTGACCACCTGTGTCAGGAAGCTTTCCTGAAAGGCATCCAGCAGTACCTGCTCCCTTTTATTGCTGGTGGCTGGGGTTCCCCAATTTACCCCCATCAGGTTGAAGTCCCCCACAACCACCACACTTCCCTTCCTGCATGCCCTTCTAATCTGTCTCAGAAGTTCCCTGTCCAACTCCTCTGTCTGGGAGGGTGGTCTGTACACCACTCCCATCTGGATAGTCCTATTCCTGGAATCCTGGATTAGCAGCCATAATGACTCTGTTTCTCCCTCCTCCCCCTCCTCACTAAAGCACTTTAGCCCCTCCCTCACTTATAATGCCACTCCCCCCGCCCCGTTTTCCCTATCCCTGTGGAATATTCTGTAAAGAAAAACAAGACAATTACAGCTCAGCAGCAGAGAGGGTGCTTGTTTTAAACTACAGACATGTCCAACAAAAAACCGCACTCCTCAGCCAGAAGCAGGTGCAAAAACACAAAAGTTTATTACATACTAAAACGCCATTATGGGAGCAAAGTTCACGTGCTGATAACCTCGACCGGTTTTGTACACACTACTACATCTTCAGGAGGATGAGGTACTGGTCAAGTATTAGACTTAAAAAGACATTTCTTAAAGTGACAGTGCAATACTCCACATATGTGCAATGAGTTGAAAAGTGCTCACACAAATATCTAAAATCCAGATACACAAATTAAACATAAACATACAACATGTTTTCAGTATAATATTGCCTAAAACTAGGTAAGCAATAATATCCGACAGGGTGGGTGGTATTGGGGAATACTGGACCACCCAGGGATGTAATGAGGCCCGACACCACAGGCGGAGGGCCTTATAGTCCCTCAAGGGTCTGGTATTCCCCAGTACCACCCACCCTGGAGGGTATTATTGCACTTAGAAAATGGGCACTGTGAAGAAAAAATAAGTTTAATAAAAAAAGTTAGTAAAATAATTATTTAAATTAAGTTTTGTAATAAAATAGTTCCTCCGTCTCCACTGGTTTCGTCATACTGGAGACTCTGTAGTTTCCAATGCAAAAAATAAAAAAAGACCCTGCTGGTGTCTGGGGCTGGTGTGCAGTTTGTGACACGTGGAGCAGGATGGGAGCATGGTTGGTGGTCCCGTTTCTATTTTTGAAGGCTAGCGAGATTGTGACTGAATGTTTTTTCTGCCTGTCAGCTTCAGTATAAAGGCCCCCACCCCCATGTCACTCGTGACCATCGAGCTGGTGGCAGTAAATTTGGTAGTTCTTTGTTTTGTTTTTTTTTTACGGGGAGCTGTTATCATCGCGATTTGGACAGGGCGAGAGAAAGATTGTAAGTGCAGTTGGGAGAGGAGCTGTTTATTTTCAGATAAGCTGTTGCGAGTGTGAGTGCAGTGGTGGGCAGCTCTTGATGCTGCAGGAGAGAGCTGGAAATTAAGTTAAAAGAAGCAATTCAGTGGAAACTGTTGTTTTTTGTCCTGGGGGTGACTGTGTACAAACCGAGGAGGGTCGGTGACGCTACTGGGCAGCACAGCAGCGGCATTCTCTTTATTTCCCATACCACAGATGGATGGCCATCTGCCATACAGAAAACTAAGAAAGTGCCACTGCTCTGATGCAGCGTGGTGGTGGTGGTACCAGAACTGCTACTCTGGATTTTACACTTTTGCAGCTCAGCTGCATATTTTTCTTAGGCCTGCCGATGTATGTGCTTTTTAATATATTTATTGAGTTTGGCACAGAAGAAACAGAGGCATTGGCCTGGCCGTTCCTTTTGGTCTCTTAGTGAGCTGGAATCATGGTGGCTGGCACATTTGAAAATTCAGAGTGCCCAAGAATACCCTTAGTGATGGGGCACCCGAATTGGCACTTGTTTTTAGCGGGCTCTATTGAAAAATACCCGCTTGCTAAAGCAAGTGCACTGGCCAATCAGAATACTAGATTTTTGACACTCATTTTCTGACAATAAATAATGTACAAAGTGACTGAGGGGTATTTAACAAACATATAAATAGTTAAAACGAGGTTCCAATCTTTTCATTTCTATACCAGCTCTGGGGTTCCATCAAACAGGTAAGCCTCTAGAGGAGGACATAAAGGACACCTCTATTTAAGGCATAAAAAGAAGAAACAAAAATTACAGAAATGTTAATATACTTTTTCTCTAAACAAATATCTGGGCCATCTCATCAGAACTGTATAGGGTCATATAATGTATTAGAGAAGTTCATTTCAAACTGGTTAATTGTGTACCTGTATGCACACATATTCTGTTACTTCCTTTTCACTGCAATCTCATACTGCCAAGTATTTTACTGATTCTTATTTTTTCTTCTTAATAGAGGGTGGGAGATCAATGCTGTCATTAAGGCCTGGTGGTGTAAGGGCCCCAAGGGTGTATATCCAATAGGACTCCTTCATTCTCAGGGTTTAATCTATGTCCCCACCTCTTGGGCCCAAACTTACCACATCAATACCACTAAATTTAAAGGTGTGATCTACATCTCTCTATCTCATAGTTCTACAACGATTAGCAAGGGCACGACTTGCATCATTGTTAATCACAGACCGCAAGTGTTCTCCAATCCATACCTTTAATGCCCTTGTGGTCTTGCCCACATAAAAGGCATTACATTGGCAAGTAGCTAGGTACATCACATTGCCCGTGCCACAACTAATGAATTCCCTGATTCTGAAATTCTTGATACCGTTAGAGCTCGTAAACAACTGACATTAAAGCACTGAACTACAATATTTGCAGTTCCCTCATTGGTGCATACCGATAAGGAGGGGGAGCCTGACTGCAGAAGTACAGGGGCCACTTTGATAACTGTGAATCAGCCTATCCTTAGTGCTAGGACCCCTCTTGTACACCATTCTCAGCTTATTCCTGGTAGCATCCTCCAACAGTGGTTCTCCCTCCTATTCTGATTTATTATTTTCTGCACCTCAGCAGAATGTCTTGTATATGTGGTAGTGAAACTCATCTTGGTGGGGTCACTGTTGGGATCCTTTGGTGTAAACAAACTCTCCCTTTCCATATTGTTAACTTCCTTATGAGCCTGATTCACTATCTTGTTAGAGTAACCCCTATTTCAGAATCTATTGCACATATCAGTGCTATTTTACATGTAGTCCACCTACAATTTCTGTGTACTCTCATTAGTTGGGCTTTAGGATGTTGGATACCAAATGGTGTGGATGGCAGCTGAAGGCCTATAGCAATGAGTTCCTGTTGGTCTCTTTCCTGAACAAATTAGTCCACAAGGTTCCATCAATATGTTTGGAAACCTGTAAATCCAGGAAAGAGAACATACTGGAATCACACTGCACTGAGAATTTAAGGTTAGAATGGCTGTTTTCCAAATAATGGATAAACTCATCCAATTCCTCCAGCGTGCCACACCACACCATAAAAATGTTGTCTGTAAAATGACTCCAGATGTAAATCTTATTGAGAAAAATATTGTTCTGTGCATCATAGATGGTTGTTTTTCCCCCTAGTCCCAGGTACAAATTAGCATAATTGGGCACACAAGTTGCCCCTATTGCTGTACCTTTGAGTTGCAGATAAAAATCTCCCGGGAATAAGAAATAGTTCTTGGTTAATACATGCTCCGCTCATTGTACCAAAAATTCCTTCTTGCCACTACTTACATTAGTATCTAAACTGAACCAGTATGTTAGAGCTTCCAAACCTCCTTCATGTGGAATGTTTGTATAAAGGATGACAATGTCCATGAATACCGAATTCCACGACTCATCAATCCGCATGTCCCCCAGGACCCCAGTATCTGTGTGGTGTCTCAAATATAAGACGGTAATGTCACAACATAATTTTTCATGTGGGCATCCACATATCTGGACAATGGTTCAATCACTGACCCAATGCCTGAGACAATGGGGCGTCCCGGGGCATCATGCAGACTTTTGTGTACCTTGGGGAGAACATAAATTGTGGCCCTTTTAGAGTGTTTCACAGTTAGCTATAGTAGCTCATCATGAGTGATCAAACCTTCACATTCAGATTCAAAAAGAAATGACTCCGCAACAGTCTTAAACCTGGCAGTAGGGTCAGATGGAAGTGATAGATAAAACTCTGCAGTATTCATTAACTGACAATTCATTTCATTGATATACTTGTCAGAAGACATAATTACCACTGACCCACCCTTGTCTGCTGTCTTTATGGTCAATTCTAAGTTATTCTCCAAAGATTTCAGAGTGTCTGCCGCAGCTGTGGTAATATTAACAAAGTCAAGTCTGGCACTATTTTTCAAAAGGTCCTTAAATTGTTTCTCACGCCTTAGCTCAAAGATTTTTACCAAATCGTTATATGGGGGCATAAAGGATAACATTGCTACAGGCCTCCAACTGCCATCCACACCATATGGTATCCAACATCCCTAAAGCCCAACTAATGAGAGTACACAGAAATTGTAGTGAGGAGGAGGGCTACGTGTAAAATAGCACTGATATGTGCAGCAGATTCCGGAATAGGGATTACTCTAACAAAATAGTGAATCAGGCTCATAAGGCAGTTAGCAGTATGGAAAGGGAGAGTTCATTCACACCGAAGGATCCCAACAGTGACCCCACCAAGATGAGTTTCATTACCACATATACAAGATATTCTGCTGAGATGCAGAAAATAATAAATCAGAATAGGAGGGAGAACCACTGTTGGAGGATGTTACCAGGAATAAGCTGAGGATGGTGTACAAGAGGGGTCCTAACACTAAGGATAGGCTGATTCACAGTTATCAAAGTGGCCCCTGTACTTCTGCAGTCAGGCTCCCCCTCCTTATTGGTATGCACCAATGAGGGAACTGCAAATATTGTAGTTCAGTGCTTTAATGTCAGTTGTTTACGAGCTCTAACGGTATCAAGAATTTCAGAATCAGGGAATTCATTAGTTGTGGCATGGGCAATGTGATGTACCTAGCTACTTGCCAATGTAATGCCTTTTATGTGGGCAAGACCACAAGGGCATTAAAGGTATGGATTGGAGAACACTTGCGGTCTGTGATTAACAATGATGAAAGGTGTGCCCTTGCTAATCATTGTAGAACTACGAGATAGAGAGATGTAGATCATACCTTTAAATTTAGTGGTATTGATGTGGTAAGTTTGGGCCCGAGAGGTGGGGACATAGATGAAACCCTGAGAATGAAGGAGTCCTATTGGATATACACCCTTGGGGCCCTTACACCACCAGGCCTTAATGACAGCATTGATCTCCAACCCTGTATTAAGAAGAAAAAATAAGAATCAGTAAAATACTTGGCAGTATGAGATTGCAGTGAAAAGGAAGTAACAGAATATGTGTGCATATAGGTACACAATTAACCAGCTTGAAATGAGCTTCTCTAATTCATTATATGGCCCTATACTGTTCTGATGAGATGGTCCAGATATTTGTTTAGAGAAAAAGTATGTTAACATTTCTGTATTTTTTGTTTCTTCTTTTTATGTCTTAAATAGAGGTGTCTTTTATGTCCTCCTCTATAGGCTTACCTGTTTGATGGAACCCCAGAGTTGGTATATAAATGAAAAGATTGGAACCTCGCTTTAACTATTTATATGTTTTGTTAAATACCCCTCAGTCACTTTGCACATTATTTACTGTTAGTTTTAGGCAATATTATACTACATACATGTTGCATGTTTATGTTAAATTTGAGTATCTGGATTTTAGATATTTGTGTGCACTTTTCTACTCATTGCACATATGTGGAATATTGCACTGTCACTTTAAGAAATGTCTTTTTAAGTCTATTACTTGACCAGTACCTCATCCTCCTGATGACATACTAGTGTGCATGAAACCGGCTGAGGTTATCGGCACTTGCAGTTTGCTCCCATAATGGCATTTTAGTATGTAATAAAATTTTGTGTTTTTGCACCTGCTTCTGGCTGAGGAGTGCATTTTTTTGTTGGACATGGCAGGAATGTTCTGTACCCTGGGACCGCAAGGTCCTAGTCATGGTATTGGGTGACCCATGTTTCTGTGATGGCTGCCATGTCCACGTCCCTATCCACCATGAGGGCCTGTAAGTCATTTATTTTATCCTTCAGGCTTCTAGCATTCATGGTAACCACCTTTAACCCTTTACTTTCCCTCACCCATCCCTCTGCCCTCCACTTCCAGCATCCCCTCTATTGCTTCTGCCTAGTTCATTGTCCTTGTTCTGGGGAGTAAGCTTGCTGTTCTTCCAGTCTCATGGCCACTGTGTGCCCTCCATCCACCTGCCACCCCCTCTCCTAGTTTAAATGTCCAGCTACCTCAAATATACTCCCCAAGCTTCCATTTCAGTACCTTCCAACCCCTCTTCATTTAGGTGCAGTCTATCCTTAGCGTATAGACTACTGTCCTTCCACGTTTTTCCCCACCCTCCCACTAACCCTTACCCTTTGGTGTGATACCGTTGGCCTAACCATACAAAAAATCCCTTGCTCCTTTGTTTTCTAGCTGTGCTCTCCTTAGGCACTGGTAATACCTCAGAAAAAGGTACTGATCTACCTTCCCCCTCACATAAAGTTCCCAGCTCCTTTAAGATGTTTTTTGGGGGATGTTTGTAGCATTAGTTTGGTAATAGTTGTTGTTATTAAACAAAGAAAGCTAGACACACTTTATAACGACCAAGATTCAAAAAGGGATTCTAGATGGGTACTGACCCAAATCTTCTTCATTTACTTCCTTCTGAAAGGCCCCTCATACTTATGCCCCTTTGTAATCCCAGGGTAAAATGGCATTGAAACTTGTGTCTTGGAATGACAAAGGGGCTCAATCCCGAATAAAACATTACCAAATACTGAGACATCTGGAAACGCTGCAGTGTAATATAGCTTTTTTGCAGGAAACACACTTGCTTGACACTGAGAGTACCCTGTTTAGGAGGAGTCAATTCGGACAGCTGTATACAGCTGGTAATGCCACAGTAGCCATTCTATTTACAAGAAGTACACATTTTATCAAACAGCAAACCCACATGGACAGGCAGGGAAGGTATATTTTGATTCAAGGCTCCCTAAATCACATTGAACTCATTCTGGGTTAGATATATGGTCCCAATGTTGACTCCCCTGAGTTTTTTGTCTCGTTGTTAAATACCCTAAATTTGTTTCCCTGTTTACCTATAATCCTAGCAGGGGACTGGAATCTGGTGTTGAACCCCAGTTTAGATAGATCATCAAACAAAGGGACAATTTTTTCTCCAGCCCAGAGAGCCCTAAAAGACCTGCTAGTGACATATAGCTTGAATGCCCCACGGAGACTACTGTATCCACAGGATAGAAGTTATACTTACTACTCGCCAGTACATAAATCACTTTCCCAAATAGACTATTTTCTGGTTAACAGCTCAATATTGGAGGGCATAGTGGGTAGTGGTATTTCCCTGAGGGTCATATCGGATCATGCCCCTCTGTGGCTTGAAACGGTTTTGCCCTGTCAGACAATCAGAATGGGCATGTGGAAGTTAAACACTCAGCTTCTCCAAGATGAAAATGCCCGGCAATCTATTAAAGATATAATTACCCAATTCCTTCTGCATAATCAGGGAGTCTTACCAAACATAGACAAACTCTGGTGCACTTTGAAATGTGTAGTTAGGGGGGAGTGTATTAGGCTGTCAGCTACCCGAAAGAAAAAGAGGGAGGCTCAGGCAGCATCCTTACTATCACAAATCAGTCTTCTAGAAAACCAACAAACCAGGTCTGCTGATGATGTAACTCTAGAACAGTTAGTCCAGCTAAGAAATCAATACTCTGAATCTTTAAGGGAGCAGGCTCAATATCTACTATTTATGACCAATATTAAATATATAGAGCAAGGTGATAAGGCCAGTCATTTATTAGCACTTTGTCTAAGGAAGCAAGAAGAGTCTCGAGTAGTGATGGCCCTTAATTCTCTCAAGGATAATTCCCTAATCACTACACCTACAGGAATAGTAGACAAATGTGTAACTTATTATAAAACCTTATATGCCCCACTTTCTCATCCTCCCTCTCTAGAAGATATCCAAACGTACCTTAAGGAATTTCCCCTCCCATCTCTCCTGAATGAGCATGTACAATTTCTTGACAAAGAAAGAAGCAGTAGAAGTGTGGGAGACCATTGACTCACTGCCTGACGACAAAGCACCAGGTCCAGATGGTTTTCCTCCACGATTCTATAAAACATTTAAAGAATTGCTCTTGCCCTTCCTGTTGAGTATGTATACCAGTCTTTGTATGTCTGGAATCACCGACTTTTCCCTATTGGAGGCTACCATAATAGTCCTCCCAAAACCAAATAAATCTCCTCAATTGGTTATGAACTATAGGCCTATATCCCTGATGAATTAAGATATAAAAATGTTTGCAAAAATCTTGGCTACCAGATTGGCCCAAGTTTGGACCCCCCTTCTCAGTTCAGAACAAGTGGGATTTGTGGCAGGTCGTTCCTCTACTGATCACCTTAGGAAATTATTTCATATTATTTCCGCATCCAGGTCAGTGCCTTACCCAATTGCACTGGTATCCCTGGATGCGGAAAAAGCATTTGATAGAGTGAACTGGCCTTTTTTTTTTTTGAGGTCCTCAAAGTTGTCGGATTACCCCACAGATTTATCCAATGGATACAATTACTTTACACACACCCCACAGCAAATATTTATTGTAATGGAGTTATTTCCAATCTTTTTCCCTTATATTCTGGTACGCAACAAGGTTGCCCCTTTTCTCCCCTATTATTTCATTTATATCTAGAACCGCTACTCACACAGTTACAGGCCTCTCCCATAATACAGGGTGCATGTGTGGAGAAGTGGGACCTCCATATGTCGGTATATGCTGATGATATATTGTTACATTTAACCGATCCTGTAACATCTATTCCAGCAGTAATATCCCTCATAGAAGCCTATGGAGCCCTTTCTAATTATAAGTTGAATATCTCCAAATCTACAATTATGCCATTAAATAACAATCTTCACCGGACCCAGGTAGAAAAATTTCATAAAAATTTCATGTGCATTGGGATACACAGAGTCAATACTTGGGGCTTAAAATAACTTCCAATCTTCAGCAAATCAAGAAATTGAATCTTGATACCAAGCTTGACTCAGTAAGACTAGATCTTGAGAGGTGGGCTCCTATACATTTATCATTGCAGGGTAGAGTCAATGTGATAAAAATGGATGTCCTTCCAAGATTATTTTACCCTCTAAATATGTTGAACTTTTATCTTCCCTTAGCCTGGTTTAAAAAAATTCAACACATAATTTCTAAATTTCTGTGGAAATCTAATCCACCAAGAAGATCCTATATCAAACTATGTGCCCCTAAGCAGAGAGGAGGTCTTAACTTGCCGAATTTTTTCCACTATTATTTAGCAAGTCATGTAGCTAAATATTTCCATTGGTACCCCTTGTCATCTGAGGACCCAGAGCGGAAGGCAATGCCATTATGGCTACAATTACAATGCAAACTCATATCGAATAGTGGTGTTTCTTGTAACAGCTTGTTATTTATTACTCTGAAATAGAAACATAGAAACATAGACTTTGACGGCAGATAAGGACCACTAGGCCCATCTAGTCTGCCCATTTCCCTACCTACAGGATAGGCCGCAGATCCTAGTTAACCAACAGCCTATTTTTCCTGCCCCCACAAGAATTGCCTTTATGTCTGTCCCATGCATTCTTGAATTCTCCCACAGTTTTAGACCCCACAACCTCCTCAGGAAGGCTGTTCCATGCATCCACTACCCTCTCTGTGAAATAATACTTCCTTACATTGCCCTGAACCGCCCTCCTTCTATCTTTAAATGTCCCCTTGTTCTTGCTCTCTTTTTCTGAAAGATGCTACCCTCTTGGACTTTGTTGATTCCACTGAGGTACTTAAAGTTTCTATCATGTCCCTCCTCTCCTTCTTTCTTCAAGGGTATACATATTAAGCTCCTTTAGTCTCTCCTCATACGGCTTCTCTTGCAGACCCTGCACCATTTAGTTGCCCTCCTCTGGACTGCCTCTATCCTGTCTGTGTCCTTGCTGGAGATGGGGTCTCAGAACTGGACACAGTACTCCAGATGGGGTCTCACCAACTGTCTGTACAGAGGGATAACAACTTCTTGTTTTCTGATGATGATGCCTCTCCCTATATATCCCAGTATACCCCCAGCCCTCCCTACTGCCTTCTCACATTGCTTACTAACCTTAAGGTCATCTGATATGATTACCCCCAGCTCCCTTTCCTTTTTGTTGTTGTTACTACCTCCCCACCCATTGTGTATTCTTCCCTGGGTTCTTGTTTCCCAGGTGCATTATTTTGCACTTTGTCATTGAATCCTAGCTGCCATACTTCTGACCATTCCTCCAACCTTGCCAAATCCCTTTCATCCTTTCCACGCCTCCTTGTGTATCAACCCTGTTGCAGATCTTTGTGTCATCTGCAAAAGGCATACTTTCCTTCCAGTCCCTCTGCAATGTCACTGATGAAGACATTAAAAGGACTGGACCCAATACTGAACCCTGCGGTACCCCACTAGTAACCCCCCTTTCTTCAGAGTGGACTCCATTTACAATTACCTTCTGTGTCCTGTTGTCCAGCCAATGTTTTACCCAGGCTAAATTGGGAGCAAAAGTGATACGGAATGAGGTGGTTCATATGTCCCTAAAAGTTCATGCTCAACTCTGTAAGCTACTTAATTACACTAATACCAAAGATATCTCTCAACCATTATGCTTGAATCCAAATTTTATAATAGAGAAGCAATATATAAAATCCAAGGAGATCATTGTAGAACAGGAGATTAAGATCGCTGACTTATTAGAGAGGGGCTTAGTTAAATCATCAATTGAAATTCTGAAAGTTTTAGGCTTACCCTTAAGCAAACTTTTAAAGGATTCCAAATTAGGTACCTTCTGATAACCCAGATGGGATCCAGTATTTGGAACATGGATCGTACACCTCTTCTTATCCTATTTCGTACTTTGGCGTGGGAATCCCATACAGTTTTAAAACTTACAGCTGAAATTTACCCACTCATTTATCCAGATCCTGGGTCCCCTTCTCTTTTCCATATTTCTAAATGACCTCCCACTGGTATGCCCAAACGCAGATATACAAATGTACGCGGATGATACTGTCCTGTACACCTCTGGCCGATCCTGTGAGGCCTTAAACTCTGCCCTCCAACAGGATTTTGATGCTGTCCAAACCTGGCTTAGCTCTAACCAACTCCTGCTAAATGCAAAGAAAACCGTCTCCCTAACTTTCGGCACGCAACCTCAACTCTCCCGACTAACTACTCCCCCCCCTTACCATACACTAGACGGTACCACTCTGGAATCATGCACCTCCTTCAGGTACCTGGGTGTATGGCTTGATCACCACTTAGACTTCGCCGTCCACATCGACTCCCTCCAGAAAAAACTTTATCCAAAACTAGGTGCACTCTGCCATAACAAAGGTTGCCTACCCACATCAGTCAGGCAGGAGCTAGTATTCAAAATGATTCTTCCTACCTTCGACTATGGTGACGTGGTCTACAGTGCAGCCCCCCCAACCACCCTGGCAAACCTGGACCCCTTTTTATTCCTTCTGTAGGTTCATACTAGAATGCCCCCCACCACCCACCACTGTGATATGTATAAAGCCCTAGATCTCCCCTCACTGCACTCCAGGTGTCAGATACATTGTGCTAAACTCGTAGTGAAATACTGGTCCAACTCCATCCCCTCGTATCTCAGCTCCACCCTGTCAGCTCAACCTTCCCCGGCATATTCCCTGAGAGGCTCAGACTCGAGACTTTGGCATATCCCTTTCATACGTACCACAAAGGGCCAATCTGCTTTCAAATATAGACTGCTCAAACTCTGGAATGACCTCCCTGCTGCTATTAGTTTGCCCGCCACCCCTAGGACCATAAATACCCTCCTGCTGGGCCATTTCTCAGACACTTGTAACTGTAACCTGCAGCCCAGCTCTGCTTGCAAGAGGCTTCGTACTGTGCCCTAAACTGTAAAAGTGGCCTTAACTGCTGCCTCCGCCAATGGTACAATGGTTCTCTGCCTGCTCACGCTTTAGTAACCCATGGACTTGGAATCAAGATAGTATGTAAGTTCCCAATGCATAGTCCAGCCTGTAACATTTCCTGGACCAGATGTTTCACCCTTATTGCACTCACTTCTGTATCTACTGCATTGCATCCCTTGCCTATGCTTCATTGTATGCTTGTATGGATCCCTTATTGCACTCACTTCTGTACCTACTGCATTGCATCCCTTGCCTATGCTTCATTGTATGTTTGTATGGATCCCTTATCGCACTCACTTCTGTACCTACTGTATTGCATCCCTTGCCTATGCTTCATTGTATGTTTGTATGGATCCCTTATTGCACTCACTTCTGTACCTACTGTATTGCATCCCTTGCCTATGCTTCATTGTATGTTTGTATGGATCCCTTATTGCACTCACTTCTGTACCTACTGCATTGCATCCCTTGCCTATGCTTCATTGTATGTTTGTATGGATCCCTTATTGCACTCACTTCTGTACCTACTGCATTGCATCCCTTGCCTATGCTTCATTGTATGTTTGTATGGATCCCTTATTGCACTCACTTCTGTACCTACTGCATTGCATCCCTTGCCTATGCTTCATTGTATGTTTGTATGGATCCCTGTATTCACTTCTGTACCTACTGCATTGCATCCCTTGCCTATGCTTCATTGTATGTTTGTATGGATCCCTTATTGCACTCACTTCTGTACCTACTGTATTGCATCTCTTGCCTATGCTTCATTGTATGTTTGTATGGATCCCTTATTGCACTCACTTCTGTACCTACTGTATTGCATCTCTTGCCTATGCTTCATTGTATGTTTGTATGGATCCCTTATTGCACTCACTTCTGTACCTACTGTATTGCATCTCTTGCCTATGCTTCATTGTATGTTTGTATGGATCCCTTATTGCACTCACTTCTGTACCTACTGTATTGCATCCCTTGCCTATGCTTCATTGTATGTTTGTATGGATCCCTTATTGCACTCACTTCTGTACCTACTGCATTGCATCCCTTGCCTATGCTTCATTGTATGTTTGTATGGATCCCTTATTGCACTCACTTCTGTACCTACTGCATTGCATCCCTTGCCTATGCTTCATTGTATGTTTGTATGGATCCCTTATTGGACTCACTTCTGTACCTACTGTATTGCATCTCTAGCCTATGCTTCACTGTATGTTTGTATGGATTCCTTATTGCACTCACTTCTGTACCTACTGTACTGCATCTCTTGCCTATGCTTCATTTGTATGATACATAGATACATAGACAGTGTCGGCAGATAAGGGCCTATGGCCCACCTAGTCTGCCCATTTGAGCTTGTAAGTTCAGTTTGTTTTCCTAGAAGTCTATTTCCCCTTACCCCTGACCTCTAGAATTCCTTTATGTCTATCCCATGCATTCTTAAATCCGTTGATTGTTTCAGCCCCACCACTTCCTCTGGCAGGGTGTTCCCTTGTCCACCACCCGTTCTGTGAAGAAATTCTTTCTCATGTTTCCTCTGAATCGTCCTCCCTCCAACTTCATCCCATGCCCTCTAGTCCTGAAACATCTTTTCGCTTAAAAATAGTGTTTTCTGCCCCTGTTCCTCCCTGTAAGATACTTGTATGTCTCTATCATATCCTCTCCTCCTCTCCTCCAGGGAGTACATGTTCAGTTCCTTCAACCTGTCTCATAGGATTTGTGATGCAACCCATGCACCATCTTTGTTGCCCTCCTCTGAACCTTCTCTACCTGTCTATGTCCTACGTAGGTATGGTCTCCAGAACTGTACACTGTGCTCCAGGTGGGGCCTCACTAGTGTCTTGTATGAGTGGAATTATGACCTCCCTTTTCCTGCTGGTGATGCCCCTGCCTATACATCCCAGCATCCTATTTGCTTTACCTGATGCCTTGTCACACTGTTTCTACCTTGAGGTCATCAGAGATGACAACCCCAAGATCCCTTTCCTGCTTGGTGCATGCTATATCCTCACCCCCAACTGATATATTGTGCCAGGGTTTTGTGCCCTATATGCATTATCTTGCACTTCTTTGCATTGAATTTCAACTGCCAAACCCTTGACCATTCTTCAAGTTTCTGCAGGTCCTTCTCATTCTGTCTACACCCTCTGGTGTGTCTACTCTGTTACAGAGCTTTGTGTCATCAGCAACAGTGAAATTCTGCCTTCTATATCCTGTGCAATGTCACTGATGAAGATGTTGAATAGGACCGGTCCCAGCACTGATCCCTGTGGTACCCCACTGGTCACTCTTCCCTCTGTGGAGTGACAGCCATTTACCACCACCCTCTGTGTCCTGCCACCCAGCCAGTTACCTACCCACCACACTACTGTCCTGCCCACACCCATATTCCCCAGTTTGTGTAATAGTCTTCTGTGGCACAGTGTCAAAGGCCTTGCTGAAGTCCAGATAGGCCATGTCCACTGCCCTCCCCTGATCCACCTCCCTAGTCACCCAGTCAGAAAATTCAATGAGGTTGGTCTGACATGACCTCCCCTGGTGAAACCATGCTGCCTTGGGTCCTGTAGTCCATTGACAACCAGATGTTCCACCAATCTTCCTTCAGTAGTGCTTCCATGATCTTTCCCACTACCGAGGTGAGGCTGACTGGTCTGTAGTTCCTGCTTCCTCTTTGTTCCCACTTTGTATAAGGGGACTACATCTGCTGTCCTCCAGTCTTTGGGTACCTCCCTGTTTCCAGTGATTGGCTGAACAGGATAGCCAGAGGTTCAGCCACCACCCTCTTAGTTCTTTAAGGACCCTGAGGTGCACCCCATCTGGCCCCATTGCTTTGTCAACTCTTATTACTTCCAGTTCCTTCAGGACCCTTTCTCGTGTAAAGGACTTGTGTCCATTTCTGCACCATTCTCACCCTTGTACTCCCTTCAGACCCATTACCCCCTCTTCCTTAGTAAAGACTGAGCAGAAATACCTGTTCAATATGTCAGCTTTACTGTTGTCATCCTCCACACTGCTCCATCCTCCCTTCAGTCTAACTATCCCTCCTTTGTCCTTCTTTTTTCACTTATGTACCTGTAAAGGTTTTGTCCCTTTAACCACTGATTTTGCAATGTGTTCTTCTGTCTGAGCTTTGGCTTCCTTACTGACTTCCCTGCCTCCTTTGTTTCTCCTGGTACTTCTCCCTATCCCTTCTGCCTGTGTCTTTTTGTATTGCCTGAATGCAGTCTTTTGGCTTTCACTTTCTTTGCTACCTCTT
This sequence comes from Neoceratodus forsteri, assembly GCA_016271365.2. Taxonomy (NCBI): domain Eukaryota; kingdom Metazoa; phylum Chordata; order Ceratodontiformes; family Ceratodontidae; genus Neoceratodus; species Neoceratodus forsteri. Next base: position 760,108,495 of record CM057456.1, on the reverse strand, counting down.
TGGAAAACCATAATGGTCTCCTCTTTCTTTTCCTCTTGCTAACCTGCTTAATGCATAATTCTGTTGTTCTTATAATCCCCATTTTAAATAATGCCCACTGTTCCTCAATCCCTGATTCCTGTCCCATTCCCTTAATGCCTCTTTCAAGCATCTCCCCATTTTCCCAAAGTCTGCCCCCCTAAAATCCAGGATACGTGTTTTTGTGTGGTTTGGTTCTGCTCTTTCTGTGATTTCAAACCACAATGACTGGTGGTCACTGTTACCCAGGTGCTCCCCCACTGTTACCCCCATCACACTGTCCCTGTTTGTGAGCACAAGGTCCAGTATTGCCTTCTGCCGAGTTGGTTCCATGACCAGTTGCTTGAGGAAGGCACCCTGAAGGAGGTCCAGGATAAATCTGCTCCTAGTTGATGCTGCTGCTGGGATGCTCCAGTCCACATCTGGTATATTGAAGTCTCCAACCAGTACTACCTCACCCTTGTCAGCCATCCTTTGGATGGCTAACATCAGCTCCCTATCTGTTTCTTCCTCCTGGGCTGGTGGTCTATAGACCACACCTGTGCGGATGGCTGGCCCTATTTTCCTTTCCAGCTTAACCCACAGTATCTCTCCCCCATTTTGTTCCTCCTGGATCTGTGTGGCCCTTATGTCATTTTTCACATACAGTGCCACTCCTTCTCCCTTCCTGCCTGCTCTGTCTCTCTTCTGAATATGTTGTAGCCAGGTATGGCCATCTCCCAGTCATGGTTATCATTACACCAGGTTTCAGTGATGGCCACAATGTCCAGGTCTGACTGTACCATGACAGTCTCCAGATCTTCCATCTTGTTGCTAAGGCTCCTGGCATTTGCACACATGGCTTCCATGATTTGACCTCCTAGACTGCTTCACTGTTCTACTCCAGCCCCTTCCTTGGTTGTCATTTATCCCTGGTTCTCCTTGCTGTCTGCCCTTCTGCTGAATTTTGCCCTTTTCTGCTTATCCACCTTTTGGACACTAATCTCCAACTTTTGCACACTGCTTTGCAGAGATAGCCACTCCTCTGGTTCACTGGTTCCATTACTAGCTGTGGGGGTAAGAGTAGGTACCATCCTTGCTGGCCTGCCACCCCTTTGCTAGTTTAAATGCTTGTCAATGTAGCATTTAAACTTATCATTGAGTGTTGGATTCCCTCCAGGATGGATGCAGGCCAGGCTTGAACAAACCTCCATCCCTCCAGATGGGTCCCCAGTCACCAATGAATCCAAACCCTTCCTCACAGCACCAGTTCTTCAACCATGAGTTAAAGTTCCTGGTGCATGCACTATCTCTCCTTGCCTCTCACAGGTAGTACTTCTGAAAGTGACAGAGTAGCTACTTGCTTGAGACCCTCCCAGTTTCCTAAACTCTTCCTGAACTTCCTTTGGCTCCCCATTTGCCAAGTCATTAGTACCTAGGTGGATAATGACATCCACCTCACCCTCCTGTCTTGCCTTCCAGTGATCCCCAGTATCTTCCTTCCATCCCTCCATGCCGTGGCACCTGGTAGGCACCTCACCTCCCTGTCCTCCCTCCTGTGTTCCTAGCTGGATCCCTCTCTTATGATGGAGTCCCCACCAGGATTCACTTCCTCCTCCTCTGGGGTTCACTGCTTTCCCCACTGAGGTCACCTCCTTGCCTAACCTCCACATCCTTCCTTCCACTTCCCTGGGTACCTCTATTTGGTTGTCCTCATTTGCCAGTGTGGCATATGAGTTCTTGAGAGGAATAGGATCTGGGATGTGCCTCTGCCTGACTGCTCTAACCCTCCCTGAGCCCACTGTCATCCAAGTGCTCTCGTTCTCGGCATCCTTTGAGGCAGCTGCATTGGACTGGGTGGTTCCTGGACAGGGGTGATGGTACTCCTGACCCAGTTTACTTCTGCTCTGAGTCTGGCTACCTCATCCCTCAGTCCCGAGGCGATGCAGATAGGGCAGCACCTCAGTGTCCAGACGGTCTGCCTGAATATGGCTGCCCCACAGCCACTACATTGCACCACTCCCCACATTATACTGCAATTCCACTACTTATCTGCTACTGAAGCTCTCTTAGTTCTCTTTTTATTTATTTACAGTATTAAAAATCCTGTAACTGATCCTCAGATATATATTTTTTTAAGGAAAAAGAAACCAATAAATAAATGAGTCAAAACACTTGTGCTGAGGGTGGTCTTCTTCCCCCTTATGCCCCTCCTACTTCACACCTCTTACTATACCCTGTGTTTAGCTCCTGTCAATCAGATTTATCAGGGCATATAATTAAGAGTTGGGGAAGGGGTGGGGGGAAAATTGCAGCAATTAAAGACAGCACAGAATTACACCACCACTATTTTTAAATTTTCAACAGCCCAAAAACAATTATAAGTAAAGACAACACAGAAAGAAAGTATAGTGTCACTACAAGCCTACAATCTAAGTTTAAAAGAAAAATACCAGTTACCAGTTACTCTGAAGCACTGAATTGAATATGTTTCCTTCCTTCACCTTCTGGCTTCTTCTGAGAAGATGAACTTCTGTTTGCTGTTTTAACTGTGACTAAGCCCCACCTTCAGTTATCACGTAGCTGAGGTCAGAGGCCAGACAATTAACACCCTTCACCCAGCTACAGGACAGTCAGACAAGCCAAGATAAAATTTGCAGCAATTAAAGACAGCACAGAATTACACCACCACTATTTTTTAAATTTTCAACAGCCCAAAAACAATTATAAGTAAAGACAACACAGAAAGAAAGTATAGTGTCACTACAAGCCTACAATCTAAGTTTAAAAGAAAAATACCAGTTACCAGTTACTCTGAAGCACTGAATTGAATATGTTTCCTTCCTTCACCTTCTGGCTTCTTCTCCCCTCCCTGAGCCCAGTGTCATCCAACTGCTCCTCGTTCTCGGCATCCTTTGAGGCAGCTGCATTGGACTGGGTGGTTCCTGGACAGGGGTGATGGTACTCCTGACCCAGTTTACTTCCGCTCTGAGTCTGGCTACCCCATCCCTCAGTCCCGAGAGATGCATGCAGATAGGGCAGCACCTCAGTGTCCAGAAGGTCTGCCTGAATATGGCTGCTCCACAGCCACTACATTGCACCACTCCCACATTATACTGCAATTCCACTACTTATCTGCTACTGAAGCTCTCTTTAGTTCTCTTTTTATTTATTTACAGTATTAAAAATCCTGTAACTGATCCTCAGATATATATTTTTTAAGGAAAAAGAAACCAATAAATAAATAAATGAGTCAAAACACTTGTCGTGCTGAGGGTGGTCTTCTTCCCCCTTATGCACCTCCTACTTCACACCTCTTACTATACCCTGTGTTTAGCTCCTGTCAATCAGATTTATCAGGGCATATAATTAAGAGTTGGGGGAAGGGGTGGGAGCAATTAAAGACAGCACAGAATTACACCACCACTATTTTTTAAATTTTCAACAGCCCAAAAACAATTATAAGTAAAGACAACACAGAAAGAAAGTATAGTGTCACTACAAGCCTACAATCTAAGTTTAAAAGAAAAATACCAGTTACCAGTTACTCTGAAGCACTGAATTGAATATGTTTCCTTCCTTCACCTTCTGGCTTCTTCTGATGATGTATGGATGTTGTAACTCCCAGGTCGCATCTGGAAACGAGCAGTTCCCGCTCAGTATGCTAACCTGGTAAATCTCTTAAATAAATATAAATAAATAATAAATAGATATTCAGGGGTCCTCGGAGTTTTGGTCAAATTGTTTTCCAAACACTGAGATCTCACAGGACAAACTATGGCAAGCCATATATACTTATACTTCCAACGATAAGCTGCGCCAAATTCAAATTTATATATTGCACAATTTGTACTTTACCTCGGCAAAACTATATGCTATGGGCAAGCTACAGGATTCCCAATGTAACAGATGTGGCTTGGCTGTAGGTAACCTTTACCACATGCTGTGGGACTGTCCTATAGTTAGATCGCTATGGACCACGATTAAGCACAAACTCGACCCCCTGCTAGGACTTGAACCCCTTTTTGAACCTGAAATTTTTATTTTGGGAGATTATTCCCAAATTCCTGTTTTAGAACGCAGATATGCCATCTCTTTAATTTCATATACAGTTAAACAATTAGTGTTACGGCATTGGAAGGATTCTCACATTATCATCTATTCAGAATGGCTTAATGACTTCTTGTATAATTTAAGGACTAAGAAAATGATTGCGAGCCTCAGACATAGTCTTACCAGCTTTGACAAAAATTGGGGGAAAATTTGTACGTTGATTTTTCTTGCCAAGTAAGTACAAACAGTTACTGGTAGTAATGTTTTTGGTACCCAAATTACTTAGAATTCTAAAAGCTTTGTATTTAGCTGCTGGTGGGGGGGGGCTTAATTTAGTTTAGATGATAAGGAGGTTTATGTAGCAGTAGTTAGTAAGGTTTTTTTTTTTTTTTTGAATGGGCCGAGGTAACCCTTCGATCATGGTTATTGTTCTTCCACTTAAAGTACCATTGTATGATCTGTACTATGTCTTATATTATATATCTGATTATATATATAACTATATTGAATAAAGTATATTGAATTAAAAAAAAAGTTCCCAGCTCCTCAAACCTCTTTTGGACTACCTGTAATGTACTATCAGCCAGGTCATTTGTTCCCACATGTAGAATTAAATGAGGTCTCTCCCTTCCCCTTGTAGTATATTTCAGGACTGATTGTTCCACTCTTTCAACTGTCATCCCTGGCATGGCCTCCACCCATATACGACTATGCCTTTCCCCCTTGCTACCCCACCTTACTCCCTTTATTACTGAATCCTCCAGTACTAGTATTCCCCCATATTTCCATCTGCTTTCATCTCCTCCTCCATTTCTTTCCTGTCTGACTCCTTCTCCAGCACAGAATTCTCCCCATCTGTCCCTGTCACCATTTGCCTCCTGCCTGACTACTCCTCCAACACATAATTCCCCCCGCCTGTCCCTGCCGCCGTTCTTCTCTGGCCTGACTCCTCCTCCTGCACACAATTCCCCCGTCTGTCCCTGTTGCATTCCCCCATCAGTATTCTCCACTGCCACAGCTGCTATGCCCCTGACGTCTTCTCTGTCCACCCTGCTTCACTCCCCCAGATCCCTGCTCCCTTCGACCATCCCTCCAGCTGTGCCCCTCACCCCTTCACTCCTGCCATCCCCCCTAGACTGGCTATCATCCCTTGTGCATTTCTCTCCTTCTCCCTATCTTACCCCCTCTTGGGTATACCGCACACCTTCCTCCTCCACCAATGTCGCCAGCACCGCAAACCTATTACCTGCCCCCTCTGCTTTGCTGTGCCTTGATTCCTCCCTCCTGACATGAACCTTCCCTCCAGTGCTAGGCCCCTTGTTTGTTTTGCTCCCACACACCCTCTCCACTCCCTCCCATGATCTGATGTACCTCCCATGTTGTATCCTCATGATACTCCCTGGAGGAGGCCCTCCTGCTCTATATTATCTCCCCCCAATCCTCTCCAACTTCCTCCTGAGCCACAGCACTTCTTCCTCAAGACTCCTCAGCCTGTGACAGATTGGACACCCTCCTAGCTTCCGCAATATGTTCATCCAAACTGCTGCCCATATCCATTGCAGCCCACTATGTTAAACAGTACTATCTAGAAAATACAGTTCTAACTAGAAAATATAGTCCTATCTTAGGTTATCTACCAGCCCAGACTCTAACTAAAAATGCAATACCAACTGTACTTGCAATGAAGCATAAGACAGTACAGTATCACTACAATACTGACTACAGTACTAACTGGAAACTACAGTACTATCCATATTTATTTTCTCTTTTTTTTTTTTTAACAATTTAGTCCCTACCTAAAAATACCTTATCAACTGTTACACTGCAGAGAAGCATAAAACAGTACTATCTATAATTTGTTTACCCACTACAGAGTAAGATGCTGCACCTTTGTTCTCAACCCCCCACAGACAGTAATGTCCAAGAACAGTCTTACCATCAGCTTGTAGTCCAAGTAGTGATCAGCTCCTTCCTAGCACTGCTGCAGCTGAAACATGGTATCCAGTGAATAGGGTGACCATAACTGAGTGCTTACAAAAACAGCGACTCTATTACAGTGCCTATGTTCAGGGCTACCTGGCAGGGTAGTAACCGGATACCTGGGTGGGTGAGGTAGGGTAACGGGATGTATGCACGTATACATGCGCAGTGAGGGAGAGGAAGGGGGAAGGTATGTGGGAGGGTGTGGTGGGCAGCTGCCGAATGTTCTGCTAGCATGGTGGGAGGGTGGTGGTTGGGAGGTGCAGGTACAGGGTTTGGGTCGGCGGCAGCTGTAGTATGTTTTAACCGGGTGGCTTTTATTTTTGAAGTATTTCACCCCGACATGCACACCCTGGAGTTGAGAATGTTTTAGTAGGGGGTGCAGTGGAGATGCAGCCCCCTGAGATTAAAGAAAATACTGTGGATCTCGGCACCCGCCTGCTCACGTGATGTACACTCGCCTAATGATGATCTCTATTCTGTGATTGCCGTTATCACATAGAACCCTGAAACATAGTTTGTCCCCCAACTACACCAAAACAAAACAAAAAGAGAAAAAAGCACTTCCCTCACTCCCAACTGTGTACTTCCTGGTGTCTTCTCTTGTCTGCAAGGAGTTCTGTCCTGCCCCCTGGTAGTAGTGTTATGTAAAGGAGCAGGCTGTTTCCCCTTAAGAATATGAAGGAAGTTGTACTACTCAGGTACCCCCTTAAGGAAATGCAGGAAGTTGTATGACTCAGGTACCAATGGGCTATAAAACCACAGACAACATGGATTCACTGGGATGGGAGGTCATGCCAAATAAATCTAATAGACTTCCTTAACTGGTTGACAGAGGAAATTGCAGTAATTAGGGTAGAGCAGTGAATGTAGCCTGTTTCTGTCTTAGCAAAGCCTTTGACATGGTACCACATAGGCAGCTGATTAGGAAATTGACCAGCAAAGGAGTAAGTTGCATAGTGGAACCGGAGTTAGAAACTGGCTGAAGGATAGGATGCAGAAGATGGTAATTAATGATACTCATTCCAACGAAAGAGGTAATGGGTGGGGTACTACCAGGCTCAACCCTGAGACCAGTCCTCTTCAATATCTTTACAGGAGACGTTATGGGAGAGCTGGAAGGCAAGATGGGAGCCTTTTTTGCAAATGATACTAAAGTCTGCAATAAGGTGAACACCCAGGAAAGGGTAGAAAAAATGAGAAGGGATCATGAAAAACTCAATGTTTTGTCAAAGGTATGACAGTTAAGGTTCAATGTCAAAAAGTGCAAGGTAATGCACCTAGGACATAATCAATCAATCAATCAAACTTTATTTATAAAGTGTCCCTTCCCAGGAGCTTGGAACACTGTACAATACATACCACCTAATATACATAAAACATTATAAAACAGATATATACTGTACTGCACTCCAAGCGCCTGGGAAGGGGGTGCTTTATAAATAAAGGCTGATTGATTGATTGATTGATTGATTATGTCCTAGGTGCATTACCTTCCACGTTTTGACATTGAACCTTAACTGCCATACATCTGACAATTCAACGAGTTTTTCATGATCCCTTCTAAGTTTTTCTACCCTTTCCTGAGTGTCCACCTTATTGCACACTTTAGTATCATTTGCAAAAAGGCCCCCATCTTCCCTTCCAGCTCTGCCATAACGTCTCCTGTAAAGATATTGAAGAGGACTGGTCCTAGTGACAAACCTGGTAGTATCTCACCCATTACACCTCCTTCTTTAGAATGAGTGTCATTAATTATCGCCTTCTGTGTCATATTTTTAGGAAGGAACTGATAACCTATCTTTGGAGAATGGCCTTCTCGGAAAGTTAAATGCACTGTCTAGTGTGTGAAATGTTATTGTAATTTATTATGCTTTTAGAACATATTTTATAATCTTTATGGTTTTGTTGTTTGTATTGTGTGTTGATGTTTTTATTGATCTGTTCAGCGCCTTGATATAGTGAAAGGCACTATATAAATAAAATTATTATTATTATTATTATTATATTCTTTAGCCAGTTTCTAACTCAGTTTACCACTACATAAAAACCCTGGCACTGAGTATAAGGTGGGGGGTAGTACTCTTGTTTTCCATTTTTCTAAATGACCCCCCCATCCACCAGCGCAACTTGCATGTACACATGTATGTGGATGATACAGTTATTTACATCTCTGCATCCTCTACAGCATCTGTGGAAGACCTACTCCAGCAAGATTTCCACAACATTTTGCCTTGGTTCCACTCCAACTATCTCCAGGTCAGCATCAAAATCATGGAATCTGTGACCTCTGGTATGAGCCAGAAACTGGCCAAACTCTCGAGCCTTTCAATCTTCTCCACGTTGGACGGCTCCCCTCTTGAAGCAATGGAGTTTTTCAAGTACCTCAGCATGTGGCTTGATAGCAAGCTTGACTTCTCAGGCCACATTGATGCATCCATGTAATACTTCACCCTAAACTGAGTGCCCATTATCACAATAAAAAACACCTGCCCCCACTGGTCCACCAGAAGTGGTCACTAAAATTGTTCTCCCAGTCTTTGACTATGCAGACATAGTCTATGGCACTGCCACCAGCATTTCACTAGCCAGACAGGGCACCTTCTGTAGTGCCTTTTGTCACTTCACTACAAACTCCCTTCCTTGTATGCATAACTGCTCCCTCTACTCCTCCCTGTGCAGCCTCTGTTCCCTTCCCAGACTCCTTTCACTCTCTGTTCCATGGACCAGTGTACCATCTCCATTCTGCATCCACTTTCCTCTATTGGCAATCCACCTTCTCCTACCATCTCCCAACACCTGGAACTTGCGTCCCTCTTCCCTCCACCACTCCACCTCCATTAGCTCTTTCAGGCATCAGTTGAAACTCCCCCCATGCCCCACCTGCACCTGTTTCCCATAGAAGGCACTGCCTGGTGATCATGGTTTGTGCAGAGGTTTGCTTCTCCCAGTCGAATTCAGATCTCTAGTGAACCACAACACTTGCCTTGGTCCAGCGCTGAGGTATTATTCAACATTATGTTGCCCTAATATGATTTATGACTTACTATCTGGAATGTTGCACTCTAATTTTCTGCACCTATCTTCTGTGCCTGTGAGAGATTTTTATTTAATATTGTACTGTGTTTGCACTTTACTCTGTACCATGGAATGTATTGCATGTTGTTCACTGCATACCTGGGTTGCACCTGGAAATGAGCTTTGGTTCAGTGTGCCTCTTCCAGTCTCAATTTTCAAATAAGTAAATAAACTGAACTAACAGACACCAAGCAAGACAGAGATATATTGGTGATCATATCTAAGGACCTCAGGGTGGCAGAGCAGTGTGAAAAGGCAGTGGGTAAGGCTCGTGGAATGCTAGGTTGCATAGGGAGGGGATTCTTCAGTATGAGGAGGGAGGGAGGTGGTTCTGCCATAATATCATTTGGTGGTGAGACCACACCTGGAATACTGTATTCACATTTAGAGTCCACACCTCAGAAATGACATAGGCAGAGTAGAGGTGGTCCAGAGGAGAGCGATTAAAATGGTTCAGGGTTTGCACAAGTGGCGCTATGAAGAGAGATTGTGGGGTCTCAGAAGGTACACCTAGAGAAGAGGAAAGGAAAAGAAAGGTAGAGAAGGGATATGATAGTGACCTACAAATAACTAAAAGAAGTTAACAGTGTACAGGTGGAGAGTTCCTTTCAAATGACAACAAGCAACATGACAAGGGGGCACACAATGAAGCTTGGGGGGTAAATTCACGAGTGATGTGTGAAAATATTTCTTCACTGAAAGGGTAGTCGATGGCTGGAATAGATTGCAGAAGTGGCAGAAGCCAATACTGTGAGGGGCTTCAAGCATACATGGGATAGACTAAGATTATATTAGACAGAACACAGGGAAGGGGGAGAGTCAATGAAGACCAGATAGAGTCTGCAAAGACAGAATAGGTAGGGAACAAAAACCTCTTTTAGAACCCATTCATTTTCATGGACTCTCAATCAATTATATGCTAATAAGGCCTTATTCGCCGTGTTCATTTTCAAAACTTCATACTGTTTTTTGAAGAACACCAAATTCAAGTACTTAAAAAACAAACAGCAGCCTTATAGTACATCCACATAAGACATCAGGTTAAGGAATTCAGTGTTTTAATTGCAGCATTTATGGGAGGAATGGATTATATTTGGGCTCCATAGAACAAGCAGTAAAAGCCTCACACCTTCCTTACCAGTCAACACACTTTTGCACACTAAATATTTCGTAACACCTAGTTTTGGAGAGCATAGGAGTTTACTCCATAGAAGGAAACCGTAATTTTCTTCACTTATTTTATTTTAGAAGGCCACTGGTTGAAACTCAAAGCTACCTCTCAAGTAACAAGGTTCATGTTTTTTTTTTTTTATTTTATTGCAATCTAGAATTGCAAATACCTTTGAGCAGGAGCTGCTCGTTTACAAAGGTTCCACATCGAAGGAATGGGGGGTATACATGCATACATACAAAGGTCAACATAATTATACATAGTTACACAATAAAAAGAAGTAAGAGACTGAGGCTTAAGAAATTCCAGTAATTCAAAATGTGCCAAATGTTAGGTAGCATGACATACCAGCGAAGGGCAATCTTAGAAATAAGCACTGCAGGTGAGAGGGAAGGGACATTGTGATAAATAGCCCTTTATAATATAAAAACTGTGAGTGAAACAAGGCCCATGTACTTCTGTGCAGCATTCTCCTATCCTATTCAAACTTAGACAAGAAACAGCCAGAGCACAGCAGTGTGGCGACTATCAGAGAAATGGAAAGGATCAGGCTGCTAAGGTGTTCGCAGTTACACTTGTTGGAACTAACTGCATGGAGCCTATATATGATCCCTTCCAACTCTTAAAGAGCTGGTGACACATTCAGGAGAACTTTAACAAAACAAAATATTTAAACACTGTCCAGCTTGTATCTTCCATTAGTTCTGTATTCTTCCTCCCCATTATATAGTAGTGAGGTAATCTGCATGAAAACAGGATCTTTGCTCCTGAAGAGTTCATCTATTCCTGCTGCTTTCTCCTTACCTGAAGTCACAGGGCGCTGCTTGTTTTTTTTACCAGGACAGACACACTAAGCTGATGCTTGTTTACAGGTGTGACCTGGAAGCACAAGGAAGTTAAGTGACTTGCTCTGGATCACACAGTATGTAAATGGGGGCTGTGGGATTCAAACGCTTGGGACCTCACAGTTACTCCCATGGCAAAAGATTGTGATGTCACAACAGAGGATTATGACTTAAAGTAGGGAGTAAGCGACAGAGGCAGATGAACTCAAAATAAACTGTAAGGGACAACAATCATATATTCATACACATTTCTCTAGTAATAAATTATGGTGAAGAGAAATATATAAAATATAAATGGAATGGGGGCTGCTCCAATTTAACGCTTACATCTCTGATACCAGGGAGGGTATCAAGAGCAAAATGAGCCTCTTTGCAAACAACTCTAAGCTGGGGGTAGTGGTGGATGGGGAAGAGGGTAAGGTAGCACTGCAGGGGGACCTGGATACTCTGGATAGATGGTTGCACACCTAGAAACTGAAATTCAACACCAGGAAATGCAAGGCGCTTCACCTGGGGTGTAGGAACCCAGGCCAGGTGTACACAATGGGGGGGGCATACTGCAGACTTCTAGTGAGGAAAAGGACCTGTGAGTGCTGGTGGATGACAAAATGAATAATTCTGAGCAATGTAGGAGGGCTGTGGCCAAGGAAAATAGGATGCTGGGTTGCATCACCAGGGGGATTACCTCAAGATGCAGGGAGGTGATTCTGCAGCTGTACAACTGCCTGGTTAGACCACACCTCAAGTACTGTGTGCAGTTGTGGCGTCTGCACCTAATGAAAGATATTCAACTCCTGGAATGGGTTCAGAGGAAGGCAACCAAGATGATCCGGGGTCTGGGGGATAGGACATATGAGGAGAGGCTTGAGGAGCTCAGCCTGTTCATAGAGGAGGAAAGGAGGAACGGGGGGGGACAGGATTGAGGTCTTCAAGTATCTAAAAGGGGCAAATGAGGTTAACCTTCATGGGGTCTTTCAGAGGAAGGTAGGAGGGGCCACTAGTGGGTACAGTTGGAGGGTGGAGGGTGGGAGACTCAGGGGGGAAAGGAGGAGGTGGTACTTCACTGAGAGGGTGGTGGAACTATGGAATGCATTGCCTGAGGAGCTGGTGGAGGTACCTACAGTGGAGGGGTTCAAGAGCGGTTGGGACAAATACAGGTTGGGAGTGAAGCTGAGGAATTCTTGTCTGGGGGGTAAACTCTGGCGAAGAATTGGGGATCATGAAAGGGGCCAGGAGAATGGTATCCATACCCATTCAGTGTACTGACTCCCGAGCAGACCCACTAGACCATGAGACCTACTCTGCTGGCATTTTAGTATGTTAGTATGTTAGAATGTTAGAATGCAAGCAGAATTGTACTTAATTTTTTATGCTTTGTTTAAGTTTTCTTTGAGACGTCAGCAGCTCTTTAAATGTTGCACATAAAGTTTCAGTTACTAGACCTCAATGCCTTACCTGGAGGCACGGCTTCTGTTTGTATTTTGAGGACTTTTTTTATGTTGCACATGACTGATGCTCTTTAAAGAGAAGTTCTGCTTGGTTCTGAATTATGGAGCCAGGCAGGTTCTTGGTGGCTCCTTTCTTAGAACTGGCTTTGACCATCCATAATATTTAGCTTACATTTCACATTGTTCATTTATATATCTCAACACTGTTTGTCATTACTAAGGGGTATTTGCATGAAATCATGATCTTGACCCTTATATCTCATCTGCTATTGCTGCATACCTGCACCTGCAGTCATATAGTCTTGTGGCATTATCATGCCCGTGGAAACATATGGGGACATCACAAATCTGGGATTATGACCTCAGGGGCTGAAATGCAGCAGGAGCTGGAAGGAAGTGAAGGGATTTGGTTTATATAGTGCCTTCCATTCAAACTGTATCCCAATCAATGTTACAGCCCAGAAGAGGTAGAGGAGAGAATGCTGCTGCCATTTCAGGTGGATGGGGGATTCACACAGCACAAAGACAGAACTGAGAGATTGTAGGGTGCTTGCTCAGGGCCACACAGTAAAAGATAGTTGGGCCACATCAATCTGAGTCTCCAGACTTGCAGCTCTGCACTCTAACCACAAGCCAAACTGACTTGTCGGGGGGGGGGGGAGTGGAAAAGAGTCAAAGATCTAGTTTTCCTTCAAATGTCCTTTGCAATAAAGTGCAAGGGTAACATAAATGCAGAAAATATGAAAGATATGCTGATCTCTGTCCATAATATTCTGTTTTAACAGCTAGTATCCAGTTCAGTACATAACGTCATCAGTGTACTCTGTTCAGCTGTTCAAATATACTAGAGAACAGCTTTCATCAGTACATTCCAATTTCTTATTGAACTTGTTATCATGACATCATTGTGCTCACCTTCACAACAGACTGTGGTGTCACAAAGTCATTGCAACATCAGTTGAGGACAGTCAGATATGTGTGAAACAGATAGTGGAATAAGTACTAGTTATTTTGAAATATTCAAAAGTCTGGTATTACGGTGAAGTCAATAACCCAGAAACAATTAAAACTGAATGAAATTAGCCGGCCTGGTGGCATGGGGACTGAGGCGCAGTGAGTGCCTTACCTCATCCCACATCGGTGACCTAGGTTAGGGAATGGACTCTGGTCACTCAGGGGTCAGCCGGGAGAGGGAGGATTGAGCATCCACAGGACTGCTCTCCTCCCTCGGGAAGGGGGAATTCCATACATCACTGCTCGACTGCAATCTGGAGGAATCCAGATGGTGGTGCATGCACGGCACAGTAAGTGAGAAGGGCGCGCATTTAGAGCACCGTGGGCATCTCCACAGAGGCGAAGCTCACACCGTGCTCATTGCATGTCTGCGCAGCCCAGAGGGAGAAAAACAAAGAGGAAAATGGAGGATGGGCATCATGAAGCCCTGCCTGCTCACACCAATAGCCTGCTCAGTCTCCCTGGCTTCAGGGGCAATCTGGATTTGTGTTCAGGTGGGGGAGAATAGTGCTCCCTTCCCAGCCCCACCCCGAGGGCAATCTGTGGGGGAATAAAAGTTCCCCAAGACAGGAGGAGATCTGAGACAGCCACAGTTCACAAGGACAGGGCTGAGCCAGCCACCTGTACCTGCCAGGAAGGATTAAAACCCATAGAGAAAAAAAAAAGCTGAATGAAATTGGTATAGCATAATGATTTTACATATTTTGATTTTGAAGATAACTGCTCTTTAAATGGTTTCGTGTCTGTATATGTTTCTTCCAACCACACAAAAAATATGTTGTGCAAAGTGTTTTTATTGGAAATGAGCAGTAGTCTGCTCAGCATGCCTTCCTGGTTAAACGCTTAAATAAACAAATAAATAAATTTATAGGTGCCCTCCTAGTAAGTCATTCCTTTTGTTTGCTGAAAGCATTTTCTTTTTTTAAATTGGCTTGCTGGTTTTATGGCCCCTGGTAATCTCCATATTAACATTTTTAATGGCTCTTGTTCCTACAGTACAATGCCTTCTTTCCCATGTGACAGTGATGCTTCCAGGACCATTAATTCAACAAGAGCTGTTTGTTTACAGTAATAGAGCTGTGATATTATTTAACTCTCATTGTCCAAGGAGTGCTAATGAAGGCTACATTTACAGATGGTAAATGTTTGTGAGATAATTGAGTGGGCTACTCTGTAAGGAAACAGCTAGAGTCTTCTCTAATTATAACATTAGTAACCTTGAGTGATTAGTGTGCTTTTTTTTAATGCATGCTTTATTTCAAAGAATTCCAGAATTATACATAGGCACACAAAAAGAAGGCACCAGATATGATATCAACTGTTAACATTGAAAAATATAAAACACAAGCTAAGCAAAAGTATAAACAATAAAAATAGCAAAAATAATAAAATGACACAGTGGGCAAAATTGATAATCAGCATAGTAACTAACTCCAGATTGTTTTTGAAACTCTCATGAATGCTACACAATAAAAGGGGAAGGGTGTTCGAACTTGCTATGGTGACAACGTGGAAACCAGGTATGCCCCCGTAAAAGAAAGTTGCTCTAAACAGAGGTCCCATTTAATCCATCCGGTCAATATGTGAAGATTCTTTCCATCATACCTAAACTGCAAATTCATAAACATTTCCTCCATAACTTGAATTCCCCATACAACAGCAATCCAATCTGCAACCGTGGGTGGAATAGGAGTCAGCCATCTCCTTGTGTGTTTTTTTTTTAATGGCTGTGTGTAGTTTGACACAATGAAAAGCTTTAAAAACATTCACTTCTACTGGCTGGATCTAGACATATAGAAACCCAGAAACATAGACAATGATGGCAGAAAAAGACCAGAGGTCCATCCAGTTTGCCCAAGTTCCCTATAATCCCTGGAACCTACTGTTCCTCCAGGGCACTAACCCTCCCCATCTTCTCTCTCTGTTCTCCTCCTTGGTCCTGTCGCCCCCAGTAACCACTATTCCCTTCATGATGTCCCAGCCCTGCTTGAATCCCCTGACTGTTTTTGCACCCACTACCTCAGCCAACAGACTGTTCCAAGGTTCCACCACCCTTTCCGTAAAGTAGTACTTCCTCACATCCCTCCTGAACCTACCTCCTGTTAATTTCCATTCATGTCCATGCGACCACGAATTGATATTCAGACTAAATAGTTCCCTACAGTTCACTTTGTTAATTCCTTCAAGGAACTTGAAGGTCTCTATCATATATGCCCCCCTTTCCCTTCTGGTCTCCAGTGAGTACATATTTAGTGCCTTGAGGCGCTCCTCATAGGATCTGCCCTGCTGGCCCTGAATAATTTTTGTTATTCTGCACTGCACTTTCTCCAACCTACTCTATCCTTATCGTTTCTGAGGAGAGGACTCCAAAAATAGGTTTAGTACTCTAGGTGAGGCCTCACCAGGGATTTGTAGAGGGGAAGTATTACCTCTTTTCTTCTGCTATCAATACCCCTCCCGATACATCCCAGCATCATGTTAGCCTTGCTATAGGCCTTGGTGCACTGACTCAATTGCTTAAATGAGTTGCCAATGATAACTCCCAGATCCCGTTCCTCATTTGTAGTGCTAATTCCTTCTTCTCACATGCAGTACTCTGTCTTGGGGATCTTTTTCTCTAGAAAATTTAAAGTTTGGATTAGACCAAGTTATTTAGTTGAAGCCAGAATATCAGGCTTCTAACAGTGGGTTGCTGCTGCTACATTGTCATATAGTACACCTATAAACCAAAACTATGCACAACAGTTTTTTTGGTAAATTTTGACTTTAGTTCCTCTTTAAGCCCATATCTAGTGCAAAACATCATGAGTAGCAGTATGCAAATTGCTGTGAAAGGTTGGTGGAGAAAGCATCGCTTAGAACAGAAGTTTTATGTTGTTTAAAGTGATCTGTGGTCCATTAAGCTCTGACTCTTTCTATTTAAATGTTGTCTCACTCTTCAACAGGGGAGATTGGACACTGATGACAGCTCTCATTGGTCCCATTGAAGCCCCATTCCAAATTTCCCTGCTATACTCCTCCTGCGAAAGGGATGAGAAGAGGACCATGGCTTTGGATTCACTGAAACTGCAAAATTGCTTTCAAGGTACAGTGGCAGCCCTTAGTTTTCCAGATTTTTCAAAGGAGTCACAGAAACATCCCAGTAGCCCCTCCCCTCACCTCCACCACTGCAGTACTTTTTGTTTTTCACAGATTACATTTACAAATTGTGGTGGGTGAGGAGGGTTGGCCGTGTTTTGCAGTCCTACAGATGGTTGATGTGGTTCACATATATCTACTATTTTGTGAGACTTTCTAACCATTTCTGAGGTGCTCTGGTCTAGTGTGCACAGCAGTAAACACATTTTGTTTCTAAAGTACCTCATCCCGAATGCTCTAAGCACTACACATAAGGATCCATGACTGGTTGTCACCAAAATTTCGTCAAACAACCATACAGTGAAACGCGTCCATGTTGACGCATTTCGCGATCCGGTACCTGATTTCTGACTTAGTAGCATCTTTTTCTTGGGGCTTTGCCCTCTGAACCACCACACAGAGTTCTATGCCCCATACTCCCCCACTAAATATAATCAACTCAGAGTCAGAGCTGATTAGGGGAGGGGGTGCAAGACCTCCAGAATACAGTGCCGGAGTCCAGCACCGACACTACAGTGACCTGGTGCTGTTGTTGCTGTAGTGATGATCGCTGTCGACTTTTCGCTGTCAGCGGTGCTTACCCATAAGATCCAAGTAAAGCAGCTATAATAAAGATATTAAAATCAATATACAGAGGTAAAACCACTCTGATATCAGTGGTTGCTTAAACAATGCATTTAAAGGCCAGGAAGAACAGATGTGTTTTTAGGCCACTGACTATAATACTCAACCAGAAATATGTGTGGGCAGGGGGTCAGGGCTTGGCAGCAGCCAAGATGGCAAATTGAATTTTTAGGTCTGTCTCCTCTTGCTGAAATTGTCATCCATCCATCCACTTCATTTATGAGATACTACATTACCCACATAACCTAATCTGACTCAGTAGCACAAGTGCTGCACAGCAGCGTTTTTAATTTGTTCCTACATTTGTGGTACATCAAGTTCTGCCTGTTTATATGGCTCCTTGCAGTAGCAGCCTGCTCCTTCACACAATCTTTCAGCATGGCCTGGGTCTCCCTCCAGCAAGGCAATGGAGGAGCCTCCAGCTCTGACCCTAAAAGATGTTACAATTATGTTAGCCCTACTGCTCAGTGATACTATGGACCTAAAAACTACCACAATCCCAGTCCATACAGGACATCAGATTTTCGAACAAAAGGGTCACAGTTGCTGAATCCTAAATCATCACAGCTGAGCATCTGGAAGAGGTCACTCAAGTGATACTCCATGAACAGGCCTCCACCATGAGATACCTGCTCCAAATAGTCAATTACTTAGAGAACCAGGCCCAGTGGAACAACATAAGGTTCAGTGGGTTCCCAGAGGGGGTAGAGGGTAATGATTTGGTCAGATTTCTGCAGTTGACCATCCTGGAGATTCTTTTTAATTTTCTTTTTCCATTATTTATCTCCTGTGCTGCCCCAGCTGCCCCCTTCCTACTGGCCCCCCGCCAACCCTCGCACCTGGCTTCTCCAGAACATACCTTCCCAATGTCAGCCTCTGTCACAGGACTGTGTAGGAGGTGCCCGGTCACTGGTGCAGGGCTTGCAAGGGGTCACTTGTCATCCTGCAGCCGAGGGTGGGGTTTCCACCGATTTTCTCCCTGGGGCCATGGACGTGCAATGGGCATTATGTGTGAGCTCTGTTTCCAAGGAGATGCCCCCAGTGTTCTGAACATGGGTTCCACTCCCACTCTAGCTGGCATCGCAAGGGCTGCCACCCAGCTGGTGCTGGGTGGTAGTCTCACAGAAAGCCACAGTGACCCCCCCCTTCTCAAGGGAGGAGAGCAGTCCTACTGACACACAATCCTCCTTCACTTGGCCAACCTCCAAGTAGCCTGTGTCTGTTTCTGAACCCAGGTCACCGGTGCAGCAGGAGGTGAGGTGCACGGTTCCTCAGCCTTCTACACCACTGGGCTGGAGTCATCCCTGGGATTCTTACTGCGCTGACCTACCCTCCAGCCAACACTGAGAGGGCCCGCTGCTCCTTAGCACTGAAACCACCACAGAGTGCTAGGCTCAGTCTGATGCTGGTGAAGTTACTAAGGTACCCTTTAAAAGAGAACATCTTATGTCTGACAAGGATGAGGGGTCCTCTTACCTGGAGATGCCACAGCATCAGTTTCTTTCAGGACTTTTCTACTGAGCTCACCCAATGACACAGGACATTAATGCACCCCCCCCCCACAAGCAGCTCACCCAGCAGGGTATAAAATTCCCCCTCTACTACCCATCCATACTGAGCATTCATGTAAATGGTGTTCCCAGAGATTTCTACTTGCTGGAATTTGCTGCAGCCCTGTTGGCCAGCCTACAGCAACATGGGGGGGGGGCTAGACAAGATGCTCTGGGCTCTGCACACCGAGTTTCCTTGGTCCCAACACCTACAGATACTATCACAACACCTCAGGACTGGGGCTCAGATAGACTGCAGACCTCCTCTGAACCAGCTATAGATGATTGAGCACTAGCCTGCTGCACAGGAGGGCAGTGATGCAATCAAACTCAGTTAAAGAAGCTCCCCACCCCATCCCACTCCAGGTCTTGCAGCAGAAGCCCACTTATCAGCTATGTCTACAGGGAGCGTTGGGATCCTGGAGATGCCCAAAAAGTTCCAGGCCCTGAAAGTTCCTTCCCCAATGGCAGATCCCCAGCCCTCAGATTACCAGCAGTTGTTGACAGAGGCTGCTCCAGCTCCCTCTCCTTAGAAGATTTGGGTTGCCATCATGGCTGTGACTCCACTTGCTGCGGGTCTCTCCTCTTGCCCAGATGAAAACATCATCACAGAAACTGCAGTAGGCTCTGGGAGAACCTGGGTAAAGGGTTCTGCACAGAAGGTACTGTTTATCAAGGAACTATTTGTTAATGCGTGAGTCGCCCTCTCTTCCTGCAGCCCTTTGTTCAGATGCCTACTATCCTTGTCTGGTCCCAACACTGTCAGGGGCACTGGTGGGGCTCGCACTAGCTTGCAGTCTCTCTGCAGGGAGTGGTTTGCTTGCAGTAAGACTAAGAGTTCTGTAGCTGGACTATGCCTCCTTGAGTGGACAATTAAATATTAATGTGCTCATATCCTTTCAATTGCTGATTTGTTGTTCTCTTCACCTTTCTTTTACAGTGCAGTCATACTTTCTTACTAGGGGAGAGCATTGCAGCTCCTCCATCCCTGCTGGGCTAACCTTTCTCCATAACTGTTAAGCTACCTCAGACCTCATTGTATATACTATTGTCATTTTGTTAGTCATATGAGGTATAATTTGGTTTCTTTTGACAACCAGGGGGTGGGGCTGGGGGTCCGCTACACTGCTGCGAGGATCTGTACACAGTACCGCTGCCCTCTCTTGTAGTTTTGAGCACCCACACAGCTTGTGCCTCAGCCTCCCCAAACTTCCCTTCTCTTTATTTTATTTTTTTATTTTATCATGATCTTGGATACACCTGTGAGCGGATGCTCGTTTATAGGTTCCACGTCAGATACGTTAGACAACAGGGTTCAAATACATTGGACAAATATACGCATACTGAAACAAATATACGTGGTGGTTACAGAAATCAAACATAAAGCACTAGGAATGCTGAGGCATTGTACAATGTGTGCCCGCGTCAAGAAGGTAAGCAGAACAGAGTAGGGAAGAGTACACTGGGAGTGGGAGGGCAAGGGGACTAGAGCATTGAGGAATGAGAAGGGATGAGGGTGGAGATGGGTCAGGTGCAGGGGGCAGAGCCTGGGGGGGAGAGGAAGGTAGGCAAAGAGCTACAGTCCAATAGACCTGTCAGGAGAGAGGCAAAGATAAGTGCTAGGGGCAGTTGTTTGCTGTGGGTAGAACCTTAGCAGGAGCACCTGCAGTTACTAGTATCAATGAGGTGCTGGTACAGCCTATGTTTAAAAGAGCCAGTCGTTGTGGACTCAGAGATGTCAGAGGGCAGTGCATTTGCCCAGAATGGTGCATGGTGTGAGAATGCACATTGTGTCGAGGTAGTGCAGCATCTGGGCACATGGAATATTTGAGTGTCGGAGCTTCTGATTTGTCTGGTATTCCTAGGCAGCTCTAGTAGGTTCTGCAGCCTTGTCGGCAGCAGATTTAATGCAACTTTTTTGGTGAGAAGGCAGGTTTGATAGTTGATTCTGTCATTCAGTTTAAGCCAGCTTGCTCTTTCATAAAGTTCGCAGGTGTGTGTGAGTCTTGGTGCATTTGTGAGAAGGAGGCAGGCTTTGTTTAAGGCAACTGAGATCCACTGGAGTGCAGTGTCGGTTAAAGAGCTGTATATGACCAGCCCATAATCAATGAGTGAGACAACTGAGCTGCTGAATGCCTGGTTTAAAGCTTCATGGGTTAAACAATGTCAGTGACAGTATAGGATCCTGATTCTGGTATTAATGGCTCTTGCAGTGTTATCAGTATGCTGGGTGAAGGACAGGGAGGAATCTATTGTAACCCCCAGGTATTTAAAATGAGGAATGAGCTCCAGTGTATCACTGCCGTCGTTCCTTATTGCCAGGAAGTTGCTTTTTTACTTGTTTTGGGCTGTGGAGTAGATCATGGTCTTTGTTTTTTTTATAGTTCAACACCAGTCTTTGCTGTTTGAACCACTTTTCGGCAGATGCAAAACTATTTTGGAGATCAGTTTCAAGGAGTTCAGAGCGCAGGTTGCTGGTAAAAATCACCGCATCATCTGCATAAAGGAGCATACGGCAGTGGCAGAAGACAGGGTGATTATTTAAGAAAACACTGAACAGTAATGGTCCCAGAATGGACCCTTGTAGTACCCCAGATCTAGCAGATTGGCTGTCTGATGGGATTTCACCAATCCTGACTTACTGGGAGTAACAGCTCAGGTAATTGCTAAACCAGTTCACAGGTTCAGGTGCGAGCCCAATGTCAGATAGTTGCTCAAGGAGAAGAGCATGATGAACCATATCGAATGCCTTCAATAGGTCAGTGAATGCTGCCCTAATGAGGTGGCCTCAGTCTAAGGTGTTATGGATAAATTCTGTAAATTTGAGTAGGACCTTGATAGTACTGTTGCTACCCCGGAATCCATGTTGTTCTGGACACAGGAGTTGATATTGATTAAAGTATTCCACCATCTGATTGGCCACAATCCACTCAAGAGCCTTGGAGAGTGGTGGGAGTATTGAAATCGGTCTGTAGTTGTTTTGTAAGGACCGGTCCCCACTTTTGTATATAGGGGTTACTGTAGCAGACTTCCATCTTTGGGGTAATTGGGAGTGTAAAAGGGACAAGTTAATTATCTTGGTTAGAGGTCCAAGTACTTCATCCAGTGCCAAGTGTACAAATTTGAGGTCCATTGAGCCCCCACTATGCCTCGATTTGCCAAGAACCTTTTCAAGGTTATTTCCTAGCATCTGCTTCATAGACCATTTTAAGGTTGGCCCAAAAAGGCTTGCTGCTGTTCCATGAGTTGGTGATGGCTTCTTCGTAATATGCACTTTTAGCATGTCAGATAGCTTTCGTACAGGCATTGCAGGTCTTTTTATATCATTGAATGTTCGCAGTAGTCCCCTACGCTCTTGCTAGTTGCTAGATATGGTCTCTTATGGCGAGTTGCTCTGGGAGTTCATAGAATCACAGAATCATAGAAGCTTGATGGCAGAAAAGGACCACACCAGCCCATCTAGTCTGCCCTTTATTTCCCCCTACACCTTCCCATCCCTGCCAGCCCCCCTCCCCCTGATCCTCAGCCCCATATGCATGTCCCATGCCCTCTTGAATTTCTTCCACTGATTTAGCCCCCACCACTACGTCTGGTAGGCTGTTCCAGAGCTCCACCACCCTCTCCATGAAGAAATGTCCTCTCACATTGCCCTTGTATCTTTTTCCTTGCAGTCTGGGGCTGTGCCCTCTAGTTCTGACCCCTTCCTTCCTCTTAAGTAAAACCTCTTCTCCCACTTTATTGAGCCCTTTTACATATTTAAAAGTTTCAATCATGTCTTCCCTTTCCCTCCTTGTCTCCAGCGTGCACAGGTCCAGCTCCTTACACCTCTGCTCATATGACTTTCCCTGCATACCCTGCACCACCTTGGTTGCCCTTCTCTGAACTCTCTCCAATGGGTTTATTTCCTTGCGGAGATATGGCCTCCAGAACTGAACCCTATACTCCAGGTGCTCCGGGTGCAGGAGTTCCAGGTAATCCAGGGTTAAAAGGCCCTTTGGCTTTTCTTGAGGTAACTGGTGTGTATTCTTCACAGACAGCATTAAATTCTGTCACAAAGAGGTCAAGTGCAGTGTCCACATCATTGGTTTCGTAGAGGTCCGTCCAGTCAAGGAGTTTGTGGTCTGACTTTAGTCGTGGGTGGTGACCTTTTAGTAGCAGCAATTTTTTTATGGTTCTGATGCGGGGGTTGCAGTAGTTGTTGTTCCGATGCATTTGACAGGAGAGTGATCACTCAATGAGTAGGGAAGAATGGTGAGATTGGAGATATGAGCAGGATGGTTGGTGAGTATCCAGTCTAGCAGGATACTGGTGCCGGTCTTGTAGTTGACTCGTGTAGGAGTTTCCACCATTTAGGAGAAATGGACAGCAGATAGGGTATACTTGATTGGGGCAGAGGCAGGTGAGAGTCAGTTTACATTACAGTCTCCTGACAGTACAGTTTCTTTGTTAAGATTCAGCATGTTGATGTAATGCAGTGGGTTGTTGACACCTGTTGTAGTAAGTTTTGGTGAGATAAAGGGAAGGAATCCCGAACAAGGCTGTCTCTGCTGGTAACCCTCACCTGTTGTTTTTGCCTGCTGCTAAGTCAAGGCACTTGCCCAGTGCTAACCCTGTTGTTATTGTTTGCTGCTAATCACCGGATCTACCACTCCACTGCAGTCTCCCTCCCTCAAAACCTCTTCGTCCCTCCAGGAAACGGTAGCTGCCCCTCCATCCCTAGCTCATGCTTCCTACCCCTGGAGCTGCAGACTCACTCCCAGTCATATCTTGAGCAATCATGCAGGGCATCAGATCTATGGTAGCCCTCGCCCTACATAGCCCTTATCCTGGGAGCTGACATGCTGTCTTCCTGGGCTCCCAGTTCCCCAGACCAAGGTGGGCACTCTGGTCAGCCCCATAGCCCCCCTGAGTCTCTGATGGAGGAGACAAGCTCACTGCTTCTTTCTATGTATGGGGTAACCCGAAATGGAAACTGCTACAACCTCTTTTACAGCATCCACTTGGGGGACAGACGGAGATACTCCTTCTCTCATACCAAAATTAGTAAGTACCTTACCAGGCTCAAGCTTGCTCTAGGGGGAGATGTCAAGACTAACCCCAGCCCCGACTCCCCCAACCTTGCTCTCAGTGATCCTGCCAACCCACTTTGGGCTGCGGCCAGGGGCCTCCCGACTGGTCCACATGAACATTGGCAGCCTAAGGCACAAAGTCCATGACCTTGAAGCCTGGACAGCATTGTACAAACCTGATGTACTAGCAGTGATGGAGACCTGGCTCAAACCTCAAATACTCCCACATGAAATAAACCTGGATCGTGTAGGCAGGAGAGGGGGTGGGGTTCTCATCTACACCAAAACGAATCTCAATGCCATGCAACTGGACCTTCCTCCCCTCTGTGACTCTGTAAATGAGATCATCTTTGTTAAGCTGCTACTTGGAGACACCAAACCCCTTTATGTTGGGTGTGTCTATCTCCTGCCCCAGTCTGCTGCCACTTCCCTTGAATCCCTAACCAATGCCATGGCCAAGCATCCCTTGGGGGAACTCATCCTCCTCAGGAACTTTAACCAAAATTGGCTTGCCCTAGGGACCTCAACTAATAGAAATACGGTCCTTGACTCCAACCTAACTCAAATCATAGATCCACTTACTAGGCACAACACCAAGTCTGGTAATCACTCCCTACTTGACTGGGCCCTTGTCTCTTGCCCCAACCATATTCCGACAGCCAGGACCATGTCTGACTCCCTGAGTGACCACTCTCCAATCTTTTGTTCTTGGTCCAATAAGACCCCCAAGCCGGCCGCCAGGCTTATCGAGGCCAGTAACTACACCAGACTTGTCACTGACAACTTTTGTTCAGACCTCCGTGCCGTCGATTGGCATCCCATTCTCACTCTTCCCACCCTGAACGAAGCCTTAGACTACTTCACCTGCTCATTTCTGTCCATGGCTAATGCACATGCACCATGAAAGAAGCTAAGGGTATGGGGTAAGTGTCACAAATGGCTAGGTTCTGGCCTCAAACAGAGTATGTTGCTCCGTGACAGGGCCTGGGGACAGTATAAATCCTTGGCAGTAACACTGGCTGGGAGAAATACAGATAACAAGGAATCACTGTAAGAAAGCTTCTCCAAACTTGCCAAAACTAAATAAAATACCTATGCAGTCTCCAGACTAATCACCTCCGGGACCCCAAGAAATTCTGGGGCCAAATTAACTTGTTACTTAAGGGTGCCTCCTCTGCACAGGCTGGAGCTATGCTCATTGAAAACACCCTGACTAATGACCCCTCCACAGTAGCGGAGGCATTCATTGTCTCCTTTTCCAACCCAGGTGGATCCTGTCCCCCTATCCCACCTGGCATTCCCCTCCTCTCCAGTGACCTCTCATGGGAGAGTGCATGGCCCCAGTTTCACCTTAAACTTATTAAGCCTCCTGAAGTACTGCCCCTTCTGATCAGGACTGATCCTGATTCCTCTCCGGGACATGATCTGCTCGAACCAGGGCTGCTGAGGGGCCGCTGCTCCTCTCATTGCCCTCCCCGTCACCTGGCTCATTAATAGGTCCTTTCTTCAGGGAACAGTCCTGAGTAAATGGAAAGTAGGTACCATAGTCCTGGTTCAAAAAAAAGGGCCTAGGGACAAAGTGGGGGACTTCAGGCCCATTTCCATCCTCTGCCCCCTCGGGAAATTACAGGACAGACTGGTCCATAACCTGCTGCATGACTACCTAGAGCTTCACTCTGTCCTAGCTGACATACAACATGGCTACAGGAAAGGCCACGGCACATATACGGCCCTCATCCGGGCTCACATCTGATGTCCTCGATGCCATGAATCAAGGCTCCCAGACTGGCACATTATTTGTAGACCTATCCAAGGCTTTTGACTTAAACAACCATAGCCTTCTGCTCACCAAACTCAGCCTCCTCAGACTGGATGGGCTGTCCCTCTCCTGGTTCGAGAGCTATCGGCTAAACCAAAGCCAAATAGTCTGTTGGAGGGGAACGCAGTCCAGTGCCAGACCAGTTGTCTCAGGGGTACCTCAGGGCTCAATCCTGGGCCCCCGCTCTTCACTCTCTTTGTCAGTGACATAGAGAGGGTTTGGGGGCTGAGCAATCTCATCCTCTATGCAGATGACACCGTTGTCTACTGCAGTGACCCATTACCCAGTGTCATCACTGCTAAACTGCAACACAGTCTCACAACACTAGAAGCCTGGTTCTCCGCCAACTGTCTAGTATTGAACAAGGAGAAAACAAAAGCTGTCCTGTTTGGACCCAGGCACCTTGGATCAGATAGGAGTGACCTTCTCCAGCTTAAACTGGACCGGGGGAGCGGGTCGAGGTCCTGGACAGGATCAAATACCTTGGGTTACTCCTTGACCAGGAACTGTCCTACAAACCCCACATCAACTCATTAACCAAGTCCATCCACCAGAGACTTGGACTCCTCTAATGGTTGGGAAACTCCCTTACTGATGAGACGCGGCATGCTATCTCCAACTGCACCCTTCTCCCCCACCTCCTTTACGGGGCCCCCCTGCTACAGTTCCTACGAGCAGGGCAACTCAAAAACTCATGGTGCTCTTCCATAGAGTGGCACGCTTTGCCACTAACTCCCCCTCCCAGGAGACACCACTGTGAGGTCCTTGCAGACCTCCACTGGCCCACCATATGCCATAAACTAGCCTACTCCACCTTCTGCCTGACTCATAAATTCACCACCGTTAGCCCTCCTCCTCACCTGCGTCGACTGCTTAACCCCAGAATACAATGCAGACGTATGAGGTGCTCGGCCAGCCAGTCTCTAGTCATCCCCCGTGTACGTACCAACCCGAGTAAGCACTCCTTCTCATACGCTGCCCTGCACTTGTAGAATATGCTCCCAGCTACTCTGGTTGATAGGCCTTCTCTCCAAGGATTCAAGACTGGCCTTAAAGCATACCTGCTGGAACTTAGCCTGTGTGGCTGCACTCGCTAGCCCTCCTTTTTCCCTACCAGACAAATTGTGACCTCTCATGCCCTGTTGATGAATGTGTCGAATTGTGACCCCTATAAACTCTTTAATGTTAAAACTGCACGTACTGGATTCTCTACCTGTAATCACTGTCTCTCCAGTCGATACTCTAACCTTGTACTACTGTTTACTGTATGTAAAATTGCTGTATGCACATACTTTATGTAGCTTCTGTCTACTGTATGTAAAAGTGCTGTTATGTACCTAACCCTGGGTCGCCCTGAAAAAGGGACCTTTGGTCTCAGTGGGTTTACCCGGTCAACAAAATCTAAATAAATAAATAAATAAATATATACTGAGAGCAGAGTAAGCACTCTATTGTGTGCCCCTAAGAGTAGTCTAACGGCAAGGGCTTGCAGGTTGTCACTGTTACCCGGGGGGCGGACATATCCCTGGAGAGGTCTTTAGTGTAGATGACACAGCCCCCACCTGTTTTCGAGTGTCGGTCTTGTCTATACAAGGTGCAGCCAGGAAGAGCGATGGCAGAGTCTGGTATTTTCAGGATAGCCAGGTACAGAAAACACATCTGGGTTATGTAGAGAGATTCACACTTTCAAGCAGTCCATTTTGGGGAGGAGGCTGCAGATGTTTAGAGAGCCGAACACCAGTCCTGAGGCTTTTCATGGTCGAGTATTGAGATCCTGTGGTGGGCCAGGGTTTGGGTGCACGTTGC
The DNA here is from genome assembly GCA_016271365.2 of Neoceratodus forsteri. NCBI lineage: Eukaryota > Metazoa > Chordata > Ceratodontiformes > Ceratodontidae > Neoceratodus > Neoceratodus forsteri. The sequence goes on along the minus strand of CM057456.1, from coordinate 760,080,903 downwards.
CAGACATCAGAAGTAAGAGCAGTAGTAGAAGGTGAAGAATTTGCTCCAGTAAGTTAATTATGAAGAGGCTGCTGTTTTTAACTGGGCATACGGGCTTTCATGTTCCCATTGTAGATTAACATAGCCACTGAGGAGTGGTAAAATGGATGGATCCTTGGGTGGGTATTCCATGCCAGTGTTCATGGATGGTGGCTGTCAGGGTAGCAGATTGCATCATTGTAGGGAGAGGTAACTGTTCCATATACATTTAGGACTACCGCACCATGGGTAGCTCGAGAAGAATTGGCGGGTCTATTACAGGGGCCCGAGGAGGTGCTAACGGTGAGTACAATGAGGCATTGCAAGAGTCTCATGGAAGTGAGAGACATTGTTGGTGCACAGAGGGGGTTGAGCACAGAGAGGCAGTGAATTCAGTAAATGGGGGAAGGCAGTGGATGAGGCTTTCGCTTGCTGTATAGTCCCAGTGAGTTTTTGTAAGAGATGAGGCTTTCTTCTCACAGATTACACCCAGCGGGTTTTATCTGAACTGGTAGAGAGAACAGGACTGGGTGCAATGAGCGAGATACACCATCCAAGTAGACAGTTCAGGAGGATGAAGACCCCTAGTGGCAGTGGTGTATAGGCTGCAAATGGTGAAGTAGACACTTAGTAAATTACAAGGGAGCACATGACCCCTGGAACAGTATATACGTAAGTGTCCAGATAGGGTGAGTGGGTGGGAGGTGGGCGGGGAGCCGGCGCATAGCACTGGTGGGAGCAACTGAAGCTGAGTTTTCCTTCTGTGGGGAGAACCTAGTCAGGGCTTCCCCTGGGAGTTTTTAGGTGGTGGCAGCCAAGGCTGGGAGAAGCCATGCTACCAGAGCATCCAGCTAGTCCAGCCGTGGGTTTGGGCAGGAGTGTCCTGAAGGTGGGAGTCGAGTCAAGGCTTCCCCATGGAGCTGGCAGTGACATCAGGGTGCTGCTGTGCTGGACAGCCCAAGCAGGCTATGCAGAAATCTGAGGAGGGCAGGGAGAAGAAGTTGTTAAGTAGGGCTTAGAGGGGGTTAAGCAGCTGGGCATGGGCTGGCGGCAGATGGCCAGCAGACATCCCAGAACAATAGGGGATTAAGTTAAGTGGTGTGGGAGGGGAGATACAGAGCTACAAGGGGGAGGAGGGAAAATTAAGCTGGGGGTTAGAAACAGGAGCAGGGAGGAGGTGAGAACAGGGCTGGATTTTGGTCAACACCACTTCCTCAGAGACTGAGATCAGCTAGTCTGAGCTGGGGCAGAGTAGGGAGAGCTTCAGGTAGGGCCAGTAGATGAGCAGGAAAGACAGTTGTAGTAGCAAGCTAGGTAAAGCACAAGCAGGATACCTTCTGTGCTTTACAGTCTCCAGAGACACACTTAATAAAAAGTACCAAGCGGCTGCCACAGGGCGAGAACAGTCCAAGTTTAAATTTAGTTTCAACAGTTCAACAGGCTATCTAGTCTGACTATTAGGCAAGTGGCAACAGTTTAAAATGAACATTTTCGAAATCAGGCTAATGTTGTATTAAGGCTAACAATTCAGGCTGATCTTAACAGTTTTCTAAGTTCAGAGCAAGAGTTAGCAGAGATAGTTAGGGGAACCAATCAGCAGGTGGCTGAATAAACCATGAGCCAATCAGGAATCCCCATGGCACAGATCGACCAATGAGCAGTCTAGGGCGCCAGGCACCAAAAGTTCAGGAGAAATTCAAAAAATCATTACCTTTGGTTCAACTGAAGTTGGATTTTCCTTCTGTGGGGAGAGCTTAGTCAGGGCTTTCCCTGGGAACATTCAGGCAGCAGCCATAGAAACATAGAATTTGACAGCAGATAAGGACCGCTTGGCCCACCTAGTCTGCCAATTTCCCTACCTGATGGACAAGCTGTAGATTCTAGTTAATCAACAGCGTACTTCCTCCTACCCCCCCACTAGAATTGCCTTATGCCTGTCCCATTCATTCTTGAATTCTCCCACTGTTCCTGACTCAACAACCTCCTCAGAAAGGCTATTCCATGCATCCACAACCCTCTCTGTAAAAAAATACTTTCTAACATTACCTGTGAGCCGTCCCCCTCTATCTTCAAATTGTGCCCCCTTATTCTTGCACATCTCTTCTTCTGAGAGATACTACCCTTTTGTACTTTGTTAATTCCTTTGAGATACTTGAAAGTTTCTGTCATGTCCCCCCTCCCTCCTTTCCTTAAGGGTATACATATCAAGCTGCTTTAGTCTCTCCTCGTATGTCTACTGGTGCAGACCCTGCACCATTTTGGTTGCCCTCCTCTAAACAGCCTCCACTCTGTCTATGTCTTTGCAGAGATGGGGTCTCCAGAATTGCACACAGTACTTCAAATGGGGTCTCACTAACTGTCTGTATAGAGGGATAACAACTTCCTGTTTTCTACTGTTGATGCCTCTCCCTATGCATCACAGTATCCCCCCTAGCCCTCCTTACTGCCTTCTTGCATTGCTTGCCCACCTTTAGGTCATCTGATATAATTACTCCTAGGTCTCTTTTGATTTTTGTTGTTGTTATTAACTCATCCCCCATTGTGTACTATTCCCCAGGTTTTTGTTTCCCAGATGCATTACCTTGTACTTCTTTGCATTGAATCTGAGCTGCCACATATTTGACCATTCCTCCAACCTTGCCAAGTCCCTTTTCATTCTTTCCACCCCACCTTTGTGTATCACCCTGTTGCAGATGTTTGTGTCATCTGCAAAGAGACATACCTTTCCTTCCAGGTGCTCTCCAATGTCACTTATATAGACATTAAAGAGGATCGGTCCCAGTACCCCACTAATTACCCTCCTTTCTTCACTGTGGACTCTGTTTACTATTACCCTTTGCATCCTGTTGTCCAGTCAGTTTTTTTTATCCAGGCTACCACCTTGGGACCCACTCCAAGTCTGGCTAACTTGTTTATTAATATTTTGTGTGAGACTGTGTCAAATGCCTTACTAAAATCTAGGTAGGCCATATCCACAGCCCCTCCCTGGTCTACTACTTTGGTCACCCAAAGAAATCTATTAGGTTCATCTGACATGACCTTCCTGCTGTGAAACCATGCTGCCTTGGGTCCTGTGCCCCACTGGCCTCTAGGTACTCCACAGTTCTTTCCATCAGAAGTGATTCCATCATTTTCCCTACCACTGAAGGCAGACTAACTGGTCTGTAGTTTCCTGCCTCTGCCCTGCTCCCACTTTTGTGAAGTGGAATCACATTTGCGCTCCTCCAGTCCTCAGGTACCACCCCATCCTCCCGTGATTTGTTAAAGAGAGTAGTCAGTGGTGTTACTAGTTCTACCCTTAGTTCTTTTAGAATTATTGGGTGAATCCCATCAGGCCCCATTGCTTTGCCCACCCTCAGTTTCAAGAGTTCTTTCAAAACCCTTTCTTCTGTGAATGGACTGGTATCGACCCCCCATTCAGAGTTTCTCTCTTGTTTGGCTTAGGTACCTCCCCCTCCTCTTCCGTTGTAAATACTGAGCAGAAATATTCATTCAGTATCCCTGCTTTGTCATTGTCACCCTCTGCCCACATTCCTTCCCCTTTATTAAGTCTCTGTATCTCTCTCTCTCTTGGTCTTTCTTCGCTTCCTAATTTACCTATAAAAGGTTTTATCCCCCTTCTTAACAGAGTTGGCTATCTTTTCCTCAGTTTGTGCCTTTGCTATTCTGACTGCCTTCCCTGCCTCCTTCTGCTTTAACTCATAAAGTTCTCTGTCCTGCTTCTTCTGCATTTCCTTTTATTTCCTGAATGCTATCCTTTTCTCCTTAACCATCCCTGCCACCTCTTTTGAGAACCATAGCGGTATTTTCCTTCGTTTTGTTTTAGTAACATAGAAACATAGAATTTGACAGCAGATAAGGATGGCTTGGCCCACCCAGTCTGCCCATTTCCCTACCTAATGGATAAGCTGCAGATCCTGGTTAACCAGCAGCCTACTTCTTCCTACCCCAACCCCCCTAGAATTGCCTTATGACTGTCCCATGCATGCTTGAATCCACCACTGTTTTTGACTCCACAACCTCCTCCGGAAGGCTGTTCCATGCATCCCACAACCTCTCTCTGAAAAAATACTTCCTTAAATTACCTCTGAGCCACCCCCATCTTCAAATTGTGCCCCTTGTTCTTGCACACCTCTTTTTTTTGAAGCTACCCTCTTGGACTTTGTTGATTCCCTTGAGGAGTGCTTGAAGGTTTCTATCATGTCCCCCTCCCTCCTTTCCTCGAGGCTATACATATTAGCTCCTTAAGTCTCTCTTCATATGTCTTCCGGTGCAGACCCTGCACCATTTTAGTTGCCCTCCTCTGGACAGCTTCCATCCTGTCTATGTCTTTGCGGAGATTGGGTCTCCCAAACTGCATGCAGTACTCCAGATGAGGTCTCACCAGCTGTCTGTAAAGAGGATAATAACTTGTTTTCTACTGGTGATGCCTCCTATGCATCCCAGTATCCTCCAGCCCTCCTTGCTGCCCTCTCACATTGCTTGCCCACCTTTAGGTCATCTGATATGACTACCCCAGGTCCCTTTCCATTTTGTTGTTGTTAGTATCTCACCCCCCATTGTGTACTCTTCCCCTGGGTTTTTGTTTCCCAGGTGCATTACCTTGCACTTCTTAGTATTGAATCTAAGCTGCCATACATTTGACCATTCCTCTAACCTTGCCAAGTCCCTTCTCATCCTTTCCACCCCACCTTGTTCATCAACCCTGTTGCAGATCTTTGTGTTATCTGCAAAGAGACAAACTTTTCCTTCCAGTCCCTCTGCAATGTCGCTTATAAAGACATTGAAGAAGACCTGTCCTAATACTGAACCCTGCAGTACCCCACTAGTAACCCTCCTTTCTTCAGAGTGGACTCCATTTACTATAACTCTCTGTGTCCTATTCTCCAGCCAATTCTTTACCCAGGCTGTCATCTTGGGACCCACTCCCAGGCTGGCTAACTTGTATATTAATCTTTTGTGTGGGACTGTGTCAAATGCCTTGCTAAAGTCTAGGTAGGCTATGTCCACAGCCCTCCTGATCTACTACTTGGCCACCCAGTCAAAGAAATCTATCAGATTCGTCTGGCATGACCTTTCTGCTGTGAATCCATGCTGCCTTGGGTCCTGTACCCCTCTGGCCTCTAGATACTCAACAATTCTTTCCTTCAGAAGTGATTCCATCATTTTCCCTATCACTGAGGTTAAACTAACAGGTCTGTAGTTTCCTGCTTCTGCCTTGCTCCCACTTTTGTGAAGGGAATCACATCTGCCCTCCTCCAGTCCTCGGGTACCACACCATCCTCCATGATTTGTTAAAGAGGTAGTCAGTGGTGTCACTAGTTCTACCCTAGTTCTTTTAGAATTCTGAGATGAATCCCATCAGGCCCCATTGCTTTGTCCACCTTCAGTTTTAAGAGTTTTTTCAGAACCCTTTCTTCCGTAAATGGGTTGGTATCAACTTCTGTATCCAGAGTGTTTCTACTGTTTGTTTTAGGTACCTCCCCCTCCTCATTTGTAAATACTGAGCAAAAATATTTGTTTAGTATCTCTGCCTTTTCATAGTCACCCTATGCCCACCCCTCCTCCCCTTTATTAAGCCTCACTATCCCTCTCTTGGTCTTCCTTCGCTCCCTGATATACCTATAAAAGGTTTTATCCCACTTCTTAACTGAGTTGGCTATCTTTTCCTCGGTCTGGGCCTTTGCTGTTCTGACTGCCTTCCCAGCTTCCTTTTGCTTTAACTGATACAGTTATCTGTCCTGCTCCTTCTGTGATTCCTTGTACTTTCTGAATGCTTTCTTTTTCTCTTGAACCTTCACTGCCACTTCCTTTGAGAACCATAGTGGTTTCTTACATCGTTTTGTTTTGTTTATTTGCTTCACACAAAGGCTTGTTACCTCTGTGATGGCAGTTTTATTATTCCCCATTGTTCTTCCATCCCTCCTTCCTGCCCATTTGCTAGTGCATTCCTTAGGCACTCACCCATTTTGGCAAAGTCAGCCCTCCTAAAGACCAGTACTTCTGCCTTTGTATGGCTTGACTCTTATTGATGTGTTTATTGTGAACCATACTGTTCGGTGGTCGCTAGTTCCCAGATGGCTACCCACTTCTACATCTGTGATCCTCTCTCAATCTCCATTTGAGAGAACCAGGTCTAAGATTGCTCCATCTCGAGTGGGCTCCAGTACTAGTTGTCTAAGGCATGCCCCCTGTAGGGCATCTAGAATAACCCCACTCTTCGAAGTGGCTGCTGCAACTGCACTCCAGTTAACATCTGGCATATTCAGATCACCCATCAGCAATATCTCCCCTTTTTCTGCCATTCTAAGTATACTTTCTATCATTTCCTTGTCCATTTCCTCCCCCTGAGAAGGGGGTCTGTATACAACCCCTGTGCAGATTGTGGTGCCATTGCCTGTCTCCAAATTTACCCACAGTGCTTCTTCTCCTCCCTGTTTACCCTTTTGTTCTGTTGCTTTGATTCCTTCCCTTATGTAAAGAGCTACTCCTCCTCCTCTTTTACCCTCCCTGTCCTTCCTGTAGATAGTGTATCCTGGTATGTTTACATCCCAGTCATGGTTTTGTGTGTACCATGTTTCTGTGACTGCCACAATATCCAGATGTTCCTCCTCCATCAAGGCCACTAATTCAGGAAGCTTGTTACCCAGACTATGAGAACTGGTACTCATTGCTCTCCATTTTTTGATGGCTTTACCTTCTGTTGCAGCATCCCCCACTGACCTTTCTACCTAGGTCTTTTTCTCATTTAGTACCCTGTTTTGTAGGGAGAGGCTGGGATTTTCTTGCTGCTTATCAGTGCCTCCCCCCCCCTTGACTAGTTTAAAAGCTTGCCAATGAAGCATTTAAACCGATTGCTCAAAAAAGCGTGTTCCTTCCTGGACAGATGCAGACCACCCTGCCAGTATAGGCTGGTGTCCCTCCAGGTGGAACCCCAGTCCTCAATGAAGCCAAACCCCTGTGCTCCACACCATTTTTTCAACCATTCATTAAACTGTATGGTGCAAAGTACCCTCGCCTCACCCATGCCATTGACAGGCAGCACCTCTGAGAAGGATACTGTGTGTGCTACTTGTCTTAGGCCCCTCCCCAACTCTACAAGGTCCTCCTGCACCGCTCTTATCTCATGATGAGCCAAGTCATTTGTCTCTAGGTGGACAATGACGTCCAGCTCAGAATCCTGTGCAGCTGTTCTCATGATCCTGAGGATGCGCTTCCCGTCCCTCCAAGCCATGGCACCAGGCAGGCTCCTTACTTCAGTTTTCCCTGCCCCCCCAGTTCTATTCCCTTAATAATTGAGTCCCCACCAGGAGCTGCTTCCTTTCCCTGTAGTGTCCTCTGCCTCCTTCCTGTGGGCCTCCTTGTGACAGTTGTCCTCAGCCTCCTTAGTCTCCTCTGCGGGTGTGTCCATAGGGGAGCTATGCTCCCCCAGAATGGTGTATGGATTGTGGAGTGGAACAACTGACTGGGTGTGCCTCTGTTCCACCATCCTCACCCTCCCTGAGCCCACTGTGGTACAACTGCTGTGCTTTCTTCACAACCTCTGAGGTAGTAGTGGTGGTGGCTCTGGTGCTCCCTGGATGGGTGAGGTTCCCTTCCTACCATCCAGTGCGGCCTGGGGGAAGGTTCCCTTACTACTGTCCAGTGTGGCCTGAAGACGGGCTACTTCCTCCCTCAGGGCAGAGAGCTGTCTGCAAATAGAGCAGCATCTCAGCCTCCAGAAAGACTCCTGGAAGACTGCTGCCCCACAGCCATTACATTGCACTACTCCCCACATGTTTATCTACTTTTTTTTTTTGTGTGTGTGTGTGATTGGTTTGTTGTATAGAAATATATATATTATACAATGTGCATGCTTATATTGTCAGTGCAGTGTGCTAGAGAGGATATCACAGTGATATGCACCTTGCACTCTTGAGGAAATGATGTCAGAACCCCAGGTATAAAGGAACTATTTCCAGGGGTGGGTGGGGTGAGGGTGGGCAGGGTTGGGCCTAAACTGTGCCTCATGAAACAATCAGCTAAGCTCTGACCCACCACTGCGATGAATGCCTTCCTGTCAGCAAGATGCCCTACACAACAATTTGACAGAGAAAATACCCTGCTAATCAAACAGAGAAAAATCCAGACATCCAAGTCAGATGCAGGTAAACCTCCCCAGCCCCAAAACAGCCTGGCAGTTTGTGCTCTGAAAACAGTCAGCCCCAAAATAAGTCAGCTGTGCTTTAAACTCTTCCTGCACTGAAAATCTTAAGAATTGTAACAAAAGTAAAGCTAGATCCACCTGCCTCTGTTGCTTGAAAGACTGTCTTTCCTGATAATTCTAAGTTCCTTATTTCACCTTCAGTTAGAAGTAGCCTCCACCTGCAGAATATCTGCTACAAACTAAAGATAATTGTAAGTTTCACCTCCCTCTGTTGTGAGCACAACTCGCTTTCTTGCAAATCCTATGTTCAGTATTGCAGCTTCCAGCCAGAGGTAGCTTCACCTGAAGAATATTAGCTGTTGATTTGCTTCACACAAAGGCTTGTTTCCTCTGCAATGGCTGTTTTGATTATTCCCCATTGTTCCTCCACCCCTCCTTCTTGCCCATTTGCTAGTGCTTTTCTGAGGTGCTCTCTCATTTTCCCCAAAGTCAGCCTTCCTAAAATCCAATACTTTTGTTTCTGTATGGCTTGACTCTATGGCTGTGTTTATTGTGAACCTCACTGTTTGGTGGTCACTTGTTCCCAGATGGCTACCCATGTTCTAAATCTGAGATCCTTTCTCCTTCCCATTTGAGAGTACCAGGTTTAAGATTACTCCCTCCCGAGTGGATTCCAACACTAGCTGTGTGAGGCATGTTCCCTGTAGGGCATCAAGAATGATCCTGCTCTTGGATGTGCCTGCAGCAAAGGTACTTCAGTTAACATCTGGCATATTCAGGTCCCCCATCAACAATATCTCCCATTTGTCTACCATTTTAAGGACGCCTTCTATTCATTTTCTTGTCCATTTGCTCCCCCTGAGATGGGGGTCTGTACATAACCCCCATGCAGATTGTGGTCCCATTTTCTGTCTCCAGGGTGACCCATAGTGACTCATCAGCTTCCTGTTTACTCTTTAGTTCTGTTGCTTTAATCTCTTCCCTTATATAGAAAGCTACTCCTCCTCTTCTTTTACCCACCCTGTCCATCCTGTAGACTGTGTATCCTGGTATGTTGACATCCCAGTCATGGTTCTCTGTGTACCATGTTTCAGTGACTGCCACAATATCCAGGCATCCCTCTTCCATCAAGTCCACTAGTTCAGGGAGCTTGTTGCACAGACTGCGGGCATTGATACTCATCACCTTCCATTTATTTTTTATGGTCTTACCCCTTTTAGCCCCATCCCTGTCCTAACTGCCTTTTTCTGCTTTTATCCTTGTCCTGCTCCCTATTGACTTCCCTACCTTGGTGTTTACCTCTCTAACTACTGTCTTTTGTAGGGGGAGGCTGGGATTTCCCTGCTCCTTTTCAGTGCTTCCCCTCTTGGCTAGTTTAAATGCTTGCCAATGAAGCATTTAAACCTGTCACCTAGGATCCTGGTTCCCCCCCGAACAGATGCAGACCATTGCACCAGTATACGTCTGCATCCCTCCAGGTGGCTCCCCAGTCCCCAATAAAGCCAAAACCCTGAGCTCCACACCAGTTTTTCAACCATTCATTGAATCCCATGTTGTGGAATACCCTAGCATCATCCTTGCCATAGACAGGCAGCACCTCCGAGAAGGTTACCGTACATGCTACTTGTCTAAGGCCCCTCCCCAACTCCACAAACTCCTCTTGCATTGCTCTGATCCCAATCACAGCAAGGTCATTTGTCCCTAGGTCGACTATGACATCCACGTCCCTCCCTCGTGCAGCTGCTCCCATGATCCTGAGGATTCGCTTCCTGTCCCTCCGAGCCATGGTGCCAGGCAGGCACTCTACCGCCTTATCCCCTTCCTCCCCAACTTCTACCCCCTTAATGATTGAGTCCCCCACCAGGTGTTGTTTCCTTCCCCTGTGGGGTCTTGTGCTACACTCCTGTGGGTCTCCTTTGTGGAGGTTCCCAGCATCCTCCATGGTCTCCACTGCAGGTGCCTCCATAGAGGAACCACCCTTTGCCAGAACAGCATATGAACTGTGGACACGTACAACTGGAGGGATGCACCTCTGTTCCACCACCCTCTCCCTCCCTGAGCCCACCTTGGTGCAACCACTCCTCTTTCTTGGCAACCTCTGAGGTAACGGTGGTGGCCCTAGTGGTCCCTGGGTGGAGGAAGAGGTTTCACGAATCCTAGCCAGGTCAGCCTGGAGACGGGCAACCTCCTCCCTCAGACCAGAGAGGTGCCTGCAGACAGGTCAGCATCATAGCCTCCAGAATGTCTCCCGGAACACTGCTGCCCCACAGCCATTGCACTGCACCACTCCCATCTTGACTTATTTTGTGTCCCCTCTCCTGTTGCTTTGTATGCTTACTGTCTCCTCCCTCTATGTATTTTTACACTTACTTTCCTACTGCCTATGTGCCCTTACAACTCTTGACCTTCCTGTTCTGGGACAGGAACTTCCCGTAGTCTTCAGTAGTCTCCTACTTCTGTGATTGGATTCAGACCTCCAGCAGCCGGGGGAGGAGAAAGAGTTTTTTTACGGTGACTTCAAGGTTGATGAAACTAATGTGTCTCAGTGATCCTTCCCTTCCTATTGCCAAACAGGAAGGCTGGGAGAAGCCACTTTACCGTAGCTCCTGGCTAGTCCAGCCATGGGTTCGGGCAGGAGTGTCCTGAAGGTGGGAGCCAAGTCAAGGCTTCCCCATGGAGCTGGCAGTGAGAGCGGGGTGCCGCTCTGCTGGAGAGACCAAGTGGGCTGTGCAGAAATCTAAGGCACTTTGGGTCATGTGTCCAGGGCTCTTGGGACCTATGTACCAGTGTTTAATATTACCGTGCTCTCCCCATGTTGCCCCTACCACTGACCCTGTGCCACTCAAGACTGGGTCAGTTTATGCAATCTTCGTTAGTGGAGAGCACTCCCCCCTGCCTAAGCAGTCATAAAAAAGCAGACTTACACCAAAAAGTGAATATGCAGTCTTTTTACTTCTCGTGCAGCATGACAACAAAAGAATCAGGACATCTTAGGTTTCACCAGACCACTCTGATTTCATTACAGATAGTGAATACATTTATCCACAGGGTATATATACTTAAGCACCCATGACTAAGTAAAATAAGAGCCAATCAATTCACTGTTGTGTTAATTGTCCATCCAATCACAGTGTTTCAAGACATTTTTAAAAAATAAGAATGTGATCCCAAATGGGTCAGTTTACTTCATTGTTTGGGTTCTCTGCTGTTTATGGGTACCCAATAAAGTTCAGGACCAGGGTTTGCTGGCGTGACTCCATGCTCTCTAGTTTGGTCTTGCTGGATGGCCTAGTTGGCACTACCCAATAGTGTTTAAAGGTAAATGCCCCAATGCCTTAGCCAATGCAATGGGCTTCTTCCCTAGTGGCAGTGCTCTACTGACAGACTGAAAAGCAAGCAATGGAAGTCAGGGGTGGTGTGCAGTGATGATCACTATGCAGTGTTTGCAGGGCTGAACTGGGGCCACCTGAACACAGATCCTTGTTCTCCTTCATGCCTTGGAAAGCAGCATGGGCAGTTTTGAGGGCAGGGGTGTCTTATCAGTCTAAGCCCACCTCAAGCTTTTCTACTTCTGCATCTGTCTGTATAGCTGGTGGGGCACCACCACTTGAGTGGCTCCCCCCTTTTCAGCCTGCAGGGGGTACTGATGCCCATAATATGTAGGTTGTACTACTCACCCTTCAGGCCTCCTCTTAGTGCTGTCAGTTTTTTATTAATACTTGCCTACAATCTTTTTGTGCTGCACTTTAGTGAGGTGGTATAATGACACCCCATTTGTTCAATCTCAACATGCTACTGGACTGTACTGTGCGTAGGGCAGCTATCCCCATGATGATTACTTAGTAATTGTGGTTTTCATCACGTTATTGCTGTTTGTTTCTTATGGGATTGGGGGGGAGGGGGGCACAAGTTGAAAGATTACATTGTTATGGTTCTTTCTCTTTTTTTGCCAGAATGACAGTGTAGTGCAGTAGGTTAAGGCTCTGATCTGCAGATCTGGAGACCTGGGTTTGAATCCCACAGCTGCCTAGGTGCATACTGTGTGGTCCTGAGCAAGTCACTTAACTTCCTTGACAGGGACGAACAGGATGCAGGAATACACTATATATATAAGCGAAAAAGATGTTCCAGAACTAGAGGGCATGGGATGAAGTTGGAGGGAGGATGATTCAGAGGAAATGTGAGGAAGAATTTCTTCACAGAACGGGTGGTGGACAAGTGGAACACCCTGCCAGAGGAAGTGGTGGAGGCTGAAACAATCACAGGATTTAAGAATGCATGGGATAGACATAAAGGAATTCTAGAAGTCAGGGTTAAGGAGCAATAGACTTCTAGGAAAACATAAAGTAAACTTACAAGCTCAAATGGGCAGACTGGGTGGGCCGTATGCCCTTATCTGCAGACACTATCTATGTATCTATGACAGTGGTGGTGTTTTAGACCCCTTGGGTTGCTTATAGCACCACCCCTTAGTCCCTGTATTTGGTAACCCTTACAGGGTTCCACCTCCCAGGTAGGAGACGCTTTAGGCCTTAGATGTTCTGTGTATATCCAGCGAGATACATGACCCTCTACCCATATGGTGTTAGCTCCTGTGGGAGCAGCCTCTCCCTTGTGTGTTTACTCCTTCTCTGCCTTCCTAGGATACCTGAGGAACAGCCACTACCAGGGGGGCCCTCCTGTTTACAGGACTCTTTTTGTCTGAGGAAGGGCAGGTGGTTCAGTTCCCTTATACAGTACTGTACCTCTGTCACCATCCTATAATTTTACCTCCCTCAATTTGTTGTTTTCTCTGTGTGTGTTTTTGATTCCACTGTTGGTAGTTTGTACAATATTGCACCCCACAGACTTTCTCTGGTGCTGGCAGAGTGTGTGTTTCTGGCAACCGTGAACATTTCCCGGGTGGTGGAGAGACCCTCTCTGGGCCACTTGGGCCACTTTCTATCTTGCTAATATTAAATGGTCCCTCCACCTCCTTTTACACCCCTATGGCTGACATCTCCTGCTAGAAACTCCCAAGCTATCTTTTGGACCTGTTCACACTGGCAAAAAAAATGCACCTACTCCCTCAGGTCTGAGGAAGGCTGCCAATACCAGATCCCATGTTGCAGGCTTAATTTAGTTGTAACAGACCCTTCACTCACCTTTGGCTGTTCCAGAGCCCTTGAGATCCTCACAACAATCACCTGGATGAGTACCAGTTGGCTTAGGTTGAACTCAAGTAAAACAGAGGTATTGGTGGTAGATCCATGGGTGAGGATGTTAGGTTCATGGATGGGGAAACCCTCAGGTTTGTTTCTGGGGGAGACCCCCCTTATGGCCTCTGGCCAGGTGCGTAACCTTGGTGTTATGATTGATGAGGGCCTGACCCTGAGGGCACAGGTGTTGGCTGTAGTAAAATCCTTCTTTTTATTCATATAAGGAATAGAGCACGGGTGAAACACCTGGTCCCATTTGAAGATCTTCCTATCCTGGTCCACGCCTTAGTTACCAGTCATCTTGATTACTGCAGTGCCTTCTATCTAGGGCTGCTGAGGGTGGATATCCGCCGCTTGCAGCTGGTGCAGAACGTGGTAGCCAGGTTGTTGACTGGAAGCCCTAGATCCAGTCATGTAAAACCTGTGCTGCGTGAACTGCACTGGCTGCCTGTACAGTGAAGGATCACCTTCAAGGTCACGTTGCTGACCTATAAGGCCCCACACAGTTTGGGACCCCACTACCTGAAATAACGCCTGTTTTCTTACTGTCCCTCCCACTCCCTCCAATCCTCTGATGAGGGATTGCTAGAGATTCTCAGGGTAACCTTGAAAACATCTGGTGGAAGAACTTTTGCCTTTATGGCACCTACCCCATGGAATTCTCTACCTCGTCAGATACATGATAGTCTAACTGTAGAAGGGTTTAAAAAAAACCTGAAAACTTTCTTGTTTGAACAAGTATTTCTGAAAACTTAATATCTGTGATGTTTAAATGGATTTTAAATTGTTAGGGATTTAAAATTTGTTGTTATGTTGAAATTTTGTAAAGGTGCCCTGAGCTCAGGAAGGGCACCTTATATAAATAAATTTTACCTTACGTTACCTTTGAGGAGGCCGGCCTGGGCTTCAATAGGTACCTGTAGAGTGGAACAGTGCCTCCACCTGTGGAAGTGGTAGGGAATACCTGTGGGCAAAAAGCAGGTTACCCCCACCCAGGAAAATATATTAGCTGCCCCCAAACAGTTCCCCACACACACTGACAATGTCCCCCTTCTTTACAGAAACAATCTATAGCAGCAGTTAGCATGAACAGCAACAGTATTTTATTGTGAGGGAGGGAAAAAAGGGGAATAAAGGAGCAGCAAAAATACAATGACACTGACTATCAAGTCTGCTCCGAAATCACCACCTTCCACCTGGGGGTGCACTCGTCTTTCCCTTGGCAGCTGCCCAGAAAGTCTATACAGTCCTTTCAGTGCGTACCTCACTGCAGTGCAGATGTCCACTTGAGGATCTTTTGTTGGTGCCCAAACTTCAAACTCTCAACTCTTAACTTTTACTTATCAGGCCTGCAGGGAGCAGTTTTCTGGCAGAGTCCTGCCCAGGATTTAACCTCCTAATTTCAGCATAACTAGCTGGTTAATAAAGATTCCCCAAAGCCACAGCTCAGGGTACTTACAGTTCAGCAGTCCAAAGGGGGGGGTGCAAGGATCTGAATTTGCTGTACTGTGGAGGTACCAGGTCGTTGGTGCAGCAACCAACAGCAGAGCTGACTGAGGAAGGAAGAGGGAGGAGGCTAATCTTCACCTGCCTGGCCTTGCCAGCTTTGCCTCAGAGGCCTGTGTGGGCAGTGTTCACGAGGCTGGCCTCTCAACATCTTCCTATACTGGTCTTCTTGGTCTTCAGTCTAGAAGGCAGGAACAGACTTGGTCCCCTAGACCCCTCTGTTGCACACCCTTTTCAGTCACAAGTAGTATTTGAGACTACTCACTTCTCTAGGTGCAGCCATGGCAGACTTTGCTGCAGTCTATAGATTCAGTTCATACACTCACCTAGCACAATTTCAAAGCTTACCCCACTGAGGGGAAAACACAGTGGCTCAGTGTCAAGTTCTGCTGCAGGACTCGATCTCTCACTGCTGCACAGTGTCTCTCAGCTCATACAGCAGCTCTAACTCCCTCCTGGGCTGAAGACTCAGGCTCCATATTGTCTGCAGCAACCTCCAAAACATTTTGCTTGTTTCTAGCTGCAGATCTCCTAGCTCTCTTTCTTTCTGTCTATTACAGTTATATTCTGGGTGAACAGGCCGCTGAGCTCTGAGTGCAGGTGTAGGGCTGGGAAGCCCTCAGTAGTACCTTCTGCACTCTGCTCACTGTCTGAGATCCAGTTTTAATCCCCTTCGGTGGGCAAAACTGTCCCTTTTATCTCTTTTTCCTTGCCCTTTCCTGATTGGCTGCAGCAGATGCCCCACTAAACAAACTAATATTTATTTAGCTCACTTGACACCTTGTCGGCTACTTGTTTGGGCACCAAGAATTGTCCCTGATTTTTCTCCCAAAGTCCTCCTTTGCAGTCCTATGAGCCTCCTTGGAGATCCTTGGTTCCTGATTGACTGTGCAGGGGTTGTAGGTAGCCAACATGGCTGATGTCCCAAACAGTTTAAACAGTGTCCCTTCTTTTCAGTCTTTCTGCAGCCACGCCATTTTATTTTACAGTAATCTACCCCCAGAAGTAAATAGCAGCTCCTGTGCCTTTTCATCTGACTTCCAAGTTACATTTTTCCATACCTTTCCCTGCCTTTCACTGCCACCATTTCTACAGTTTCCCAGGCAGCAAGCAGGTTCTCATTAATATTTATAACCCCTCATTAATATTTATTTATCAGTCCCAAAAACAAATACCTTTGGGGCTCCTGATGTGCCTCCCTCGTGTCTTGGGACCCTGATTAGCAGATTCCGGGGTCCAGGAGCATGAAGGAAGTCTTTAATGTGCCACAGCTGTGGCAAGAAAATGGATCTGCACAACTGTGCACGTGCGGACCGCTGACTCACACATTCCTGCGGCAGCAGCACAGTGGTTCCTCGTTTCAACTCCTCTGGCCCCATTCACAATGGAAAACACATCGAGGGCCATACAAAGAGTTTGGGGCTCAAACGAACCTGGGGATAGTGGTGGTGAGGATGTGGAGGAACAGAAGCAAATTAGGTAAGTCAAGAATGGGGGGTTACCTAGGTAAAGCCTCCATCACATGCAGAATTCACTTCATTTGGAACAGTCTTCATACCAAAATCACCACATCCTCTATGCATTCCTAGTGTAAATCATCGCATCCTCTGTGTATTCCTAGTGTAAGACACCACATCCTCTATGTATTCCTAGTGTAAATCACCACATCCTCTATGTATACCTAGTGTAAATCACCACATCCTCTATATATTCCTAGTGTAAGGAACCACATCCTCTATGTATTCCTAGTGTAAGACACCACATCCTCTATGTATTCCTAGTGTAAGACACCACATCATCTATGTATTCTTAGTGTAAGACACCACATCCTCTATGTATTCCTAGTGTAAATCACCACATCCTCTATGTATTCCTAGTGTAAGACACCACATTCTCTATGCATTCCTAGTGTAAGAAACTAACTAAGGCTCATCACTCCTCCTTGATTTCATGCTCCAGCTGCCCCTGACACCCCTGTTATGGCTGTAACTGATATAGGCCTGCTACTACATAGAGAGTCTGCTGCACAATGTTGACCTTAGTCTTCCTATACAAACCCAATTGTCTTGATGTTAAATCCTACACCTGCCACCAGGATGTGTAGCTCTTCTGTATCCCATGCCTACTCTCACAATGCTTTGCTGTATGTACTGTACCCCATTGTTCAACAGGGGTTTGCATGTATCTCCATCAACTGCACATTCCTCATGGTTTGTACCTTGCACTTTGCATTGTATTCCATCCTGTATATTGTATATTGTACCGTTTCTGTATTTTAGACCCTTGTGGTCAAATGTACATTAATCATGCCTATGATCATTCTATTCCCCTCTCTCCTGGTCGCAACTGGAAACAAGTCTCGTTGGCTCTGATTGATTACTTGATAGCAGAAGTAAGATAAATTGCACCAGGGAAAGGGGTGCTACCAAAGAAAGACCTACAAGAAAAAACTGATTTCATTGCACTCACTGCTAGAGATGAACTACTACCAAAAGCTGATTATTCTGGCAGTGTCAGACTACAGATATTAAAAAGCCAGACTCCACTGGGAAAAGCAAGAAGAAGAAGCTCATCCCCATGTTGCCTGATGACTTTGGGATATGATGTCTGAACTTTCAGTTTCAGATTTCTAGAGAACCAGGGCAGAGAGATTACACATGTTTCTCACAGGTTGCAGCCTTGCAGTTGGATGCATTTGTGGCTGAGCTTGCCTTGTTTGTGCCAAGCCACTATTAAATTGATTATACTATAGAACCAATTGTTCTTTCCAGTCATGTGCCTGTCTCCGTATCATTGGCTTGGGGACCAGAGGTTCCCTGGTCTTCATCTTGGAGACTGGACCATTGTTGCTGCAGGACAAATCATTCCTGACATGGGTCTCCCATACCACTTTAGAGCATTTTCAGAGAAATTACATGGGTGAGGTTTCTCCTTCAGTGGTATGGGAGGCATATAAGGCCACCCTTTGAGTCACATAATGCAGTTTGCCTCTCAGAGGCATAAGACCTGAAAGGCAGAGTTTACTAAACTGTCATCAAAATTACAGGAGCTAGAAAAGATTGTGAAGGACTCCTAGACCTCAAAGCAAAAAGCAACCTTTTATGCACAGAAGACAGGTGTCAAACTACATCTGAACACCCTGTTGTCCCTTAAGACAGAGTTAGCTTTACTCCATACTTGAAAAACGCTTTGGGGAGGAGAGAAAAATCTACGAAGCTACCTTCATACCCTCTGAGAAACTAACAGGCAGAACACCATATTTTGACCCTGAGAGATGCCCAGGGCAGACCTGCTCACAGTGCTGCTGAGATTAATGCAGTAATGACTGCCTACTATAAATCTTTTGCACCTCCCAGAATAGGCAGATCCCATCTACTTAGAGGCCTGTTTCTCTGGCCTACCTCTCCCTAGCATTAGTCTGTCCCAACTTCAGAGCCCTGAGGTACCTCTCATGGTGACAGAGATTGCCAAAGCAATTAAGTCTATGAATAAACATAGGAGATGGCATTACTATTGACCACTTTCAACATCTTACCAGCCTGGCTAGCTCCCCCCTCTGCAGGATATTTGTGGAGGCTCACGCAACCAGACTCCTTCCACCGTCACATGTTGAGGCAGTGATTACCATCCTCCCCAATGAAGGGAAGGATCCAATGAACCCAGCTAGCTACTGACTATTTTCCTGATTTTTTTTTTTTGCAATTCACTTTTTATTAAATTTTGAATAAAGTGGATACAGAGACTTACAATGCAAGTATCATACAATAAGAGTAAACATCATTAAGTGCATTGAGTAAAATAAGTGTAGACAAACCGTAAGCCTCTGCACCCCCACCCCCCACCCCCACCCCCAAGACTATTTTCCTGATTAACGTGGATGCAAAAATCCTTGCAAAGGCATTAGCAATGTGGATAAAAGCCATTCTTCAAGATCTGATACGTCTGTCACAGGTTGGATTTGTAACAGTCCAACCTGCGATTCAGCCAGTTCTGCTGCTAATTCCCTAAGTATCCTCAGATGCAACCCATCTGGTCCTGGGGCCTTACCTATTTTAATTAAGGGCTGCCAGCCCTTTCAGGACCCTCTCACTTGTAAACATTGGCTGCCTCATTTCTGAGAGTCACTTAGCAGCTGCTTTGATGCCACTTTATGATATGGACCTGCAGTCTTCTTCAGTGAATGCTGAGCAAAAGTAGTCATTCAGGATTGTGGCCTTTTGCTCATCCTCCTCTATCAGCCTACCCCCATCAACTAGCCATACGATGTCCCCCCTTTTTTCTCTGATATATCTAAAAAACTGTTTTTCTCTGTTCTTGATCCCCTACATGATGCGCAGCTCCATGTTCTGCTTTTGTCTCTCGGGCAGCCCTCTTTGCCTCCCTATTTTTCTGTAGATAATCCTCCAATTCTGCCTCTCCCTGCTTTTCCTTTTTTTATAGCACATTTTTCAACCACTCCTGGCTAGGGGCTCAGTGATGGCTATATAGACCACGTGGGGCTTCCTTCTCCCCCCTTGCAGGGGATCATTCTGCACAGTAGTGGGGGCTGGATTTTTCATTTGCTTGTCTGTTTTGGTCCCCAGAAACTCTGCCCCCTGAGGACTCCAGCACAAGGACCGAGTTCCAGACTGTGGACATACAAATGCACATCCCAGCCAAGCACCTAACAGTGTCCTCCCCTCCCCACACCAAGGATCCCATGCCTCCTGGTGCAATGCTTCCCCACACAGAGGAGAGAGTGTCTATGGGATGCTCCAAGCCTCCCCAGGCAACCCCGACAACCCAGGGTCATTCCTGAACCCGGAGTCAGAGGTGGTAGCTCTACCACTGTGTCGACAGGCCAGCCTCTCCCCCTGCAGGAAGCAGTATAGAGCAATGGGTTAAGGCTCTGAGCTGCATATCTGGAGACCTGGGTTTGAATCCCACAGCCACCTAGGTGCATACTGTGTGATTCTGAGCAAATCACTTAACTTTCTTGTGCTCCCAGGTCGCATCTGAAAACAAGCTTCAGCTTAATGTGCTACTCCTGGTTAAACAATGTTCCCAATGTTCCCTGCTTTTCCTTGCATTTATAAAAGGCTTTTTTTTGGCCCTTACAGCTTTCTTGACCTTAGCTGAGAACCACAGTGGTCTCTTAAACCTGTTTTTTTTTTTTGATACTGTTCTTATGCTTGCCTTTGATACCTTGAGGATGGCTCCCTTTACTGCCCCCATCTCTCCTCTATCCACCTTATGTCCTCCACCCCTACTAACTTACCCTGACCATTTCCCTCAGCCTATCAAAGTATGCCCTTCTAAAGGCAAGGACTTTGGTTCTTGATTGTGAGTTGCTGGCCTTGAGGGCCAATTCAACCACACAGAGTTGTGGTCATTGTTCCCTAGTGGCTCCCCTACTCCCACAGTACACACTATGTTTGAGTTGATGAGCACCACATCAAGGATTTCATTCTGCCTGGTAGGTTCTTTAACAAGCTGCACCAGTAGTCTGTCTTGGAAAGCATCCATTAATGTCTGACTCCTAGCACCCTTGACCACCTGGACCTCCCAAACAACATCAGGCAGGTTCAGACCACCCACCACCACTACTTCCCCCTTTGCTTCCCCTCTTCTAAGTTCCTTCTTGAGTTCTCTGCCCCTTTCCTTCCCTTCCCTTGCTGTGGAGGCCTATAGATCACACCCAGGGTGGACTGGAGTGTACCAATCGTGACATGTGCCAGGAGTCAGAAATTCTGGAAGTGAATCAAAATGGGTTCCTAACTTAAGATGTCACTGAACCCACCAGGGAAGAGGTAATCCTTGACCTGGTGCTCACAAACAGAGAGCACATACAGGGTATAACAGTTAGGGAGCCACTAGGTGGAAGTGATCATCATGTGAGTGGTTCCAGCAGGACATAGGCAAGAAACTATCCCCACTAGGACCAAAGTCCTGGACTTTAGGAGGGTGGACTTTAGGAGAATGGGAGAAGTGCTAAAAAAGAACTCAGCAAAAATTACAGTGACTATGGAAGTTGACCAAAAATGGGCTCTTATTAGGGAAGGCTTAAGGGCTGCAATGTAAGAGTGTGCTAGATACAAGAAGAACAACTTTAAGGTCAAAACACCTAGCTGGTAGAGCTCTGAGGTAGCCAAGGCAGTGAGGTATAAGAGGTTGGCCTATAGGAAATTCAAGAAGACCAAGAGAGAGAGGAGGACAGGGAAAAATACCTAGCACTGGCGAGAGAGGCAGTAACGGTGGTTTGGAAACCCCAGGTGTTGCTGGAACTGCAATTTGCAACGGGTATTAAAAAGGAGAGAAAGCTTTCATCCACTACATAAGCAAGAAAAGAGACAAGAAAGATGGGATAGTTAGACTAAGATAAGGAGATGAGTGGGTGGAGAAAAATAGGGAGAAGGTGGAACTAAGGAACGAATACTTCTGCTCTGTCTTCACCAAGGAGAAAGACTGACCAGTGCCGACAGTGGGGAAAAGGGGCCCAGAAGGGGGAGAATGAGGACAGATGGGGCAATAGAAGGGGAAAAAGTGAAGAAAGTGTTGCTAGCATTGAGGATAGAGAAATCACCAGGCCCAGATGGAGTGCACCTTAGGTTGCTGAGGGAACTGGCTGGGGGGAGGCCTGTAGAGCCACTAGTGGACCTGTTCAGTTGTTCATTGGAGTGGGGCATGGTACCACAGGACTAGAGAATGGCACATGTGGTGCCCCTCCACAAGTGCAGCCCCAGGGACAACCCTGGGAACTATAGACCGGTCAGCCTCACTTCAATACTGTGCAAACTTATAGAGACAATACTGAAGGAAAGATTGATAGAGCATCTAGAGGAACATGGTCTCCAGGACACAAGGCAGCATGGATTTACAGGATGGTGAGCTTGTAAAATGAATCTGATTGACTTCTTTGACTGGGTAATCAAAACATTGGATAGGAGCTAAGCAGTGTACATCTTCTACCTGGATTTCAGCAAGGCCTTTGACTGGGTACTCCACAGGAGGCTGATAAGGAAGTTGGTGGACCTCGGAGTAGGAGAGAAGATGGTTAGATGGGTGGACAACTGGCTAAGGAACAGGACCCAAAAGGTGATGGTGGGAAAAGAGTTGTCTAGCACCAGGGTGGTTACTAGTGGTGCCCCACAAGGCTTGGTGCTAGGGCCCCTGCTAGTCAGCATTTTCATTAATGATATTGGGGATGGCATCAAGGGCTAAATGTGTCTGTTTGCAGAAGATACCAAGTTCTGTAGGAGGGTGGACTCAGGCAAGATGGTACAGAATCTTAAAGAGGACCTAAGAAGACTTGAAAAGTGGTCCAGGATCTGGCAACTGAGCTGCAATGCCAAAAAGTGTAAGATTATTTATATTGGAGCCAAAACCCCAGGAGAGAGTATTACCTGGGAGGGGTCCGAGTATCTCAGAGCTGGGGAAGAACCCGGGAGTGATGATGACTAGTGATCTGAAGCATTCTATGCAGTGCAAGAAGGCAGTGGCAAGGGCAAACAGGATGTTGGTGTGCATAGCCAGGGGGGATCAGAAGTAGGTGACAGGAGGTGGTATTGTCCTTGTACAGGTCACTGATGAGACTGCATCTGGAGTACATAGTGCAGTTTTGGAGCCCTCACCTTAAAAAGGACATCAACCTGATGGAGGCAGTCCAAAGGAGGGCTACAAAGAGGATTGTGGGGCAGCAGGGTAAATCATACGAGGAGAGACTTAGGGCCCTAAACACATAGTTCCTGGAGGACAGGAGGGAGAAGGGAGACATGACTGAGACCTTCAAGTACTTAAAAGGGATCAATAAGGTGAAAAGGGAGAGTCTCTTCAGGATAAGCTGCAGCAAAACCATGAGGGAGCACAGCCTAAAGTTGGAGGGGGTATGTGTAAAGAGGCAGGTTAGAAGGCAATTCTTCACAGAAAGAGTGAAGAGCAAATGGAATGCACTGCCAGAAGAGGTGATCTCATCAAGGATGGTGGGCTGCTTCAAGAGAGGCTGGGATAGATATGTGTGGCCCCGCCACACCCCTCCCCACACGTCTAGGGGCATAAAAGAAACACAATCTTCCGTGGGAGGGGGCAGGCAGCCCAGCACACAGAAATCCTCCAGACATAATCCCCAGGTTCAAAAGCATGAACAGACACATTAGAACCCACCTGAAGACATCTTCAAAACAGCTAGAACAACTTCAGAGGATGTGGCCACAATCAAACTGGGCACCCCAACTGCCAACCGGGATCTGCAGCTCTGGACATCTTCTGATTTCTTTCCACCATTAGGATCCCCACCGACCCTGAGATCAGAGATGCAGGATGGCTAAATAAAAAGGACCAATGAAAAGAAACTCATTAGCAACTTAAGTTTGGGGTTGTTAAATTCATTAGACCCTTATTTACAAATGATATCTACTCCAATTATTCCCTTCACAAACCAATCACTTTCTTTCTCCTATGCCCAAAAGGATTTAATATGAGCACAGGGGTTCATTCATGCTTGAATAAACATTCTACAGCTCCATGGGGCTAAACATTTTACACAGAGAGTAGTGGCAGCACACTTTTTGGCAGAGCAAGATCTTTACACAGCTCACAACCAGCAGAACTGATTTCTCAGGAACCTAAACTACCTCTCCTACTGGAACATGAAGCTCTATAGACACTAAATAACACTGGAAAGTACCTGCCAGAGCTTCCTACTGGGTTTCAACAACGGGGGGGGATCATGAACTCCTTTAACCCGGGGCAGTGTGCAGCTTACGCCCCACTGTTTCCTGACTTCCCTATTAAGTCCTTCCAGGAACACGATTGGTGCAATACCTGTCAAACCCATCGCACCATACCCCCACACTCTCCAACCCAGTCACTTTCCTGATCTGCCAGGTCTCCACAGACCACATTTTACTCCATCCAAGACCCTGGGACAGGGCACTAAAACCAACTGCTCCATATGTGCAAACCAGCACCAGAGGAAATACACACCTCCAAGGCACTCCATGGCCCACTCAGCTAAAGAC
Organism: Neoceratodus forsteri; assembly: GCA_016271365.2. NCBI lineage: Eukaryota > Metazoa > Chordata > Ceratodontiformes > Ceratodontidae > Neoceratodus > Neoceratodus forsteri. The sequence goes on along the minus strand of CM057456.1, from coordinate 760,057,039 downwards.
CAGCAGCTCCCAGGCCTGTCCCTCCAAATAGGCCCTACCGGGGTTAGAGGCTCCCCAGGCCCCCCCTCACCAGTGGGCCCTAGTCCGCCTTGCCACATTGGCAGACAGAGGCTCTGCCACAACCTACTGCCACCCCGATGACCTAGACCCACTAACCACCTGCCAAACAGGGCCACGCAGACCCTGGGGCCTACCTATCCTGCATCTCCATCTCTCTCCCTTCCATCCCCCCAGAGCGTGAGGTCCCACGAATATGGCTGCAGCTACCTGCCTCATACCCTCCCTCAGATCCTCACCCAGGGAACTCGATGCATCACCACTGAAGAAGCCAGCCTTCCTACATGCACAGGAGGGGAGTCCCCACCCTGCATTGCCCTGCCACACCCATTGGTCTCCTCTTTCTACCGACCCTCTCCTTCTAACTTCCTGTCCCTCCCCTTATATACTGCCCAGACCCTATTCTCTGCTACCACCAAATGGCGGTCAACAGAATTTGCACACCCAGAGCACTAACAGATCCCTAATCTCTGGGGGCAGTTGAGAAGGAAGGAATCCTTAAAGCCCTAAAGGGAGCAAAAGTCTCTCTCAAATGAGAGGGGGCTTACACTCTCCCCCTACCCAGGGAATCATTCCCTCCTAGAAATGATAGCAGGAAGCCCCAGGTGGGCTTCATCCAACAACTGGGTAATGGTCATCTCCCCAGCCTGCCAGGAAAAAAAAAATCACCTGTTTTAGGCCTAAAGGGGTTCCCTCCCACACTACCTACTAACCTATTCTAACCTAAAACTCCAAATAGTTGACCTGTGTCAAGAGGTCCATACACGTAAAAATAGCTAAAAAACATTAATTTGTAAACCACAAAATTATTTTCATTGGAATTCAAATAACAATTTAAACAACAGTAATGTAAAATGATTTGAGGTAGGCTTGGCTCCCTTACCCCGATTGTACCTCCCACTCAGTAGAACAAGTTACTTTATATATAACTAAAGGCACTGTACCATTAACACACCATACACATACCTTGCACACACCATACACACATCTTAAGTGCAATAAACTAGGTTACTATCTGTCGTTGAACTCCAAATCAACAATGAGTAATGATCAGTTTTAGCATTAGTCATTTAAATGGTTATACAGTCACCATAACCTGCTCTGGGGAGCAGCTTCCTGGCACTGTCCAAAGAGTCCTTCACAGAGGGCTTAAGTAGCTGGGCCTCCATGGGGTGGCAAATAAAACTACAGGTCCAGCTTGGTGGTATTGTCTCTGAAAGAGTCTGTTGACATTATGTAATATTTTACCCAGCAGCCTGCCAAGTCCTGGACCAGTGCAAAATGTTTGAAGATGGTAAGCCCCGTCCAAGGGGCAGTATGGCACATGTCCTGCACCTTCTGGAATAGTTGTTGGGAGGGTAGGCCTCCATTTCCAGGTTTATGCTTTAGTCACTCAAGCTGTTCCCTGAAGATCCACTCCTCTTTCATCTCTTCGATGATATCCCAGAACTGTTTTGAGACATAGGGATAGTCCAATTGAAGATGTCACAAACTCACTTCTGAGGGTCAGGTCCACTGAGCTCACAGTGCCCACCCCTAAGTGAAATCCATGACAGGGAGGGGGAAAACAGGGAATACCCTCTTTGAGTCCCTCTATAGTGCTCTCTGGCTTTACAACTGAACACTTGCCACAAAGTCCCAGGGTCCCCTCTTTACTCTGAATCAGGATACAATACCAGTCTTGGATCTTGTAGCCAAATGAGAACCCTTTCTCAGTTGTTACACAAAGGGGGGAGATCCAGGCATTACAACCTCTTTGTGGTAGCTTTGTAACCCTGATTCTGCCTTCTCCCATGGGTGTGCAATAACCTGGTTCAAATCCCCACAGACCCTTCTTTGAGACTTTGGTATTCCCCCTATTTTATCCAAACTTTCCTTTTTCAGGCCCTTTGTTTGATTTGGTAGTTTATGATGGCACCCCATAGCATAGATACATAGATACATAGGCAGTGTCAGCAGATAAGGGCCTATGGCCCACCCAGTCTGCCCATTTTAGCTTGTAAGTTCAGTTTATGTTTTCCTAGAAGTCTGTTGCCCCTTACTCCTGACCTCCAGAATTCCTTTATGTCTATCCCATGCATTCTTAAATCCCGTGATTGTTTCAGCCCCCACCACTTCTTCTGGCAGGGTGTTCCACTTGTCCACCACCCATGCTGTGAAGAAATTATTCCTCATGTTTCCTCTGAATCGTCCTCCCTCCAGCTTCATCCCATGCCCTCTAGTCCTGGAACATCTTTTTCGCTTAAAAATAGTGTATTCCTGCACCCTGTTCCTCCCTGTAAGATACTTGTATGTCTCTATCATATCCCCTCCCTCCCTCCTCTCCTCCAGGGAGTACACGTTCAGTTCCTTCAACCTGTCTTCATAGGACTTGTGATGCAACCCATGCACCATCTTTGTTGCCCTCCTCTGAACCTTCTCTACCCTGTCTATGTCCTTCGTAGGTATGGTCTCCAGAACTGTACACTGTACTCCAGGTGGGGCCTCACTAGTGTCTTGTACAGCGGAATTATGTCCTCCCTTTTCCTGCAGGTGATGCCCCTGTCTGTACATCCCAGCATCCTATTTGCTTTACCTGCTGCCTTGTCACACTGTTTCCCCACCTTGAGGTCATCAGAGATGATAACCCCAAGATTTCTTTCCTGCTTGGTGCATGCTATATCCTCACCCCCCAACTGATATATTGTGCCAGGGTTTTTGTGCCCCATATGCATTATCTTGCACTTCTTTGCATTGAATTTCAACTGCCAAACCCCTGACCATTCTTCAAGTTTCTGCAGGTCCCGTCTCATTCTGTCTACACCCTCTGGTGTGTCTACTCTGTTACAGAGCTTTGTGTCATCAGCGAACAGTGAAATTCTGCCTTCTAGGTCCTGCGCAATGTCACTGATGAAGATGTTGAATAGGACCGGTCCCAGCACTGATCTCTGTGGAACCCCACTAGTCATTCTTCCCTCTGTGGAGTGACAGCCATTTACCACCACCCTCTGTGTCCTGCCACCCAGTCAGTTACCTACCCACTACACTACTATCCTGCCCACACCCATATTCCCCAGTTTGTGTAATAGTCTTCTATGTGGCACAGTGTCAAAGGCCTTGCTGAAGTCCAGATAGGCCATGTCCACTGCCCTCCCTGATCCACCTCCCTAGTCACCCAGTCAAAAATTCAATGAGGTTGGTCTGACATGACCTCCCCTGGTGAAACCATGCTGCCTTGGGTCCTGTGGTCCATTGACAACCAGATGTTCCACCAATCTCTCCTTCAGTTGTCTTCCATGATCTTCCCCACTACCGAGGTGAGGCTGACTGGTCTGTAGTTCCTGCTTCCTCTTTGTTCCCACTTTTGTATAAGGGGACTACATCTGCTGTCCACCAGTCTTTGGGTACCTCCCTGTTTCCAGTGATCGGCTAAACAGGATAGCCAGAGGTTCAGCCACCACCTCTCTTACTTCTAGGACCTGGGATGCACCCCATCTGGCCCCATTGCTTCATCAACTCTTTACTTCCAGTTCCTTCAGGATCCTTTCTCGTATAAAGGGACTTGTGTCCAATTCTGCACCATTCTCACCCCTTGTACTCCCTTCAGACCCATTACCCTCCTCTTCCTCAGTAAAGACTGAGCAGAAATACCTGTTTAATATGTCAGCTTTAATGTTGTCATCCTCCACGCGGTCCCCATCCTCCCCCTTCAGTCTCACTATCCCTCCCTTTGTCTTTCTTTTTTCACTTATGTACCTGTAAAAGGTTTTGTCCCCTCTACCCACTGATTTTGCAATGTGTTCTTCTGTCTGAGCTTTGGCTTCCCTTACTGACCTCCCTGCCTCCCTTTGCTTCTCCTGGTACTTCTCCCTGTGCTTCTCTTTCTGCCTGTGTCTTTTTGTATTGCCTGAATGCAATATTTTGGCTTTCACTTTCTTTGCTACCTCTTTGGAAAACCATAATGGTCTCCTCTTCCTTTTCCTCTTGCTAACCTGCTTAATGCATAATTCTGTTGTTCTTGTAATCCCCATTTTAAATACTGCCCACTGTTCCTCAACCCCTGATTCCTGTCCCATTCCCCTTAATGCCTCTTTCAAGTATCTCCCCATGTTCCCAAAGTCTGCCCCCCTAAAATCCAGGATACGTGTTTTTGTGTGGTTTGGTTCTGCTCTTTCTGTGATTTCAAACCACAATGACTGGTGGTCACTGTTTCCCAGGTGCTCCCCCACTGTTAGCCACATCACACTGTCCCTGTTTGTGAGCACAAGGTCCAGTATTGTCTTCTGCCGAGTTGGTTCCTTGACCAGTTGCTTGAGGAAGGCACCCTGAAGGGAGTCCAGGATAAATCTGCTCCTAGTTAATGCTGCTGCTGGGATGCTCCAGTCCACGTCTGCAATACTGAGGTCTCCAACCAGCACTACCTCACCCTTGTCTGCCATCCTTTGAATGGCTAGCATCAACTCCCTATCTGTTTCTTCCTCCTGGGCTGGTGGTCTATAGACCACACCTGTGCAGATGGCTGTCCCCATTTTCCTTTCCAGCTTAACCCACAGTATCTCTCCCCCATTTTGTTCCTCCTGGATCTCTGTGGCCCTTATGTCATTTTTCATATGCAGTGCCACTCCTCCTCCCTTCCTGCCTGCTCCTTCTCTTCTGAATATGTTGTAGCCAGGTATGGCCATCTCCCAGTCATGGTTATCATTACACCAGGTTTCAGTGATGGCCACAATGTCCAGGTCTGACTGCACCATGACAGCCTCCAGATCTTCCATCTTGTTATTGTAGCAATAACAGTTTAGTCACAGATTAATACTGAACCTCCCACAATCGCACACCCAATATCAGAAAATTTCACTTAGGCCGGTTTTCTTAAAAACAAAGTGTTTCTACTTAATAGTTACTAATCATACAGTTACAACAAAAAAAGTTTAAATAATCTTTTTGGTCACAGCACGACAAAAGAAATGGAATTGTACAAAAAAATGCAGTGATAGTTATCTTAAGTGCTTCCTTAGTTTGTAGTGATTTGAAGTCCATAAAGAGTAAGTGCAATCTCTAGTTCTAAGTCTCTGTGCTGTGGCAGTTTTGCTTGTCTGTATGTTCAGGAGAGATAGTCCAGATGATAAGTGTGCCACTTGCCCAGACCTGAAAGCTTTAAATACCTTCTGTAACTTGCATCGTCATCAATTATCCCAGATCTAAAGAAACTGGTTTATTTACCTATCAGGTGAGTCAGAGCAACTATTCCATTTGGCCAGAAGATGTCAGTGTTACACTGCTTACAAAATTGCAAGAATATAAAAAATCAAATCCAGACACATATAATTAACATGCATATGATATTCAGAGCTTAAACCTTTTTGAAGTCCCCTGTAGACAATTCGCACCCATAAGACAAAATTCACATTAGCCTGTCAGAATGGTCATTTGCTGCTCAAACCCTGGCTAAAACATCATGGTCTTTGAACTGGCTTCCTTCAATTAAGTTTCAAGGAAGTTCCTGTAAGGTTTGTGACTATACAAGCTGATTTTATTATCTCTGGGTCAGCTAGTCAGCAAATGCAATTAGCTTCTTGCCAAGCAAGCTGTTTTGCAGGTTACAGGACTATCAGCCATTAAAAAAAATTCCCTTCTCTTCACATTGGCATTTAAACATACACAGAAATCACATAAAACACAACATCTTATATTTGTACATATGACTGGCAGGGGCATATGTTGACACATCCCTCCTCTGCAATACTTGAAGCAACATCTCATTGTGTTAGACAGAAAAGGAAGTGCAAAAGAAGAAGGAAACCACTTTGATTCTCAAATACAGTAGCAGAAAAGATCAGAGCCAAAAGGCTGGCCTTCAGAAAATATAAGGGAACACAGTGGGATGAAGATAGGGAGGCATACCAAACCGTCCTGAGGGAAACAGGGAAGGCAGTGAGGCAGGCAAAGTCCCAAACTGAGGAAACACTGGCACGAACAGTAAAAGAAGGTGACAAGACTTTCTATAGATACATTAGTGAAGGGAGAAAGTCCAGAGGGGGTATTGCTAAGCTCAAAGGAGAAAAGGGGGCATGTGAGGAGGAGGACCCTATAAAAGCATATATCCTAAATAGATACTTTTGCTCAGTATTTACTGAAGAGAAGGTAGGGCAGAGCCCACAGCTCAGCACCATGGACACGGGGGGGAGGGAGGTGAGCACTACTCCCTTCACAAAAGAAAGGGTCCTACAAGAGCTCACTAAGCTCAGGGTGGACAAGGCAATGGGACCTGATGGAATACATCCCAGGATACTTAAGGAGCTAAGGGTGGAACTAGCAGAGCCATTAGCAGAACTGTTTAGTGAGTCTCTGAGCACAGGAGATGTCCCAGAAGACTGGAGAAGGGCTCATGTGATCCCGCTCCACAAGAGTGGTAGCAGAGAGGAGGCAGGGAACTATAGACCAGTCAGTCTTACCTCAGTAGTTGGCAAGATTATGGAGGCACTCCTTAAGGAAAGGATAGTGCAACACCTGGAATCCACAGGGCACAGGATCCAAGACAGCATGGGTTTACAAAAGGAAGGTCCTGTCAAACTAATATCATAGATTTCTTTGACTGGGTAACCAGAGTGGTGGACCAAGGGGAGCACTTGATGTTGCCTACCTTGACTTCAGTAAAGCTTTCAACACTGTTCTACATAGAAGATTGATAAATAAGCTGAGTAGGCTCCGGGGTGGGTCAGAAGTTGGTCAACTGGGTGGCAAACTGGTTGACGGGCAGAAAACAGAAGTGGTGGTAAATGGTATACAGTCAGAAGAGATGCAAGTCACAAGTGGGGTACCTCAGGGATCAGTCCTGGGGGCCAGTCCTCTTCAACATCTTCATTAGTGACCTTGCAGATGGACTAGAGGGTAAGGCTTGTCTGTTTGCAGATGACACCAAGATCTGCAACAGAGTAGATGATCCAGATGGGGTGGGCAGAATGAGAAGAGATCTGATAAACTAGCAAAATGGTCAGAAGAGTGGCAACTGGGATTTAATGCAAAGAAGTGCAAGATCATGCACATAGGGAAGAGAAACCCTGAAGCCACTTATAGGCTCTGAGGGGAGTTGCTGGCAGTCACAAATGAAGAAGGAGACTTGGGCATTATTATCACCGATGACCTGAAATCATCCAAGCAGACCTCTAAAGCAGTAGGTAAGGCCAGGGGGATGTTAGGGTGTATTAGTAGGGTTATCACAAGTCGTAAGAGGGAGGTAATAATCCCTCTTTACAAGACATTGGTTAGGCCCCATCTGGAGTACTGTGTGCAGTACTGGAGGCTACACCTTCACAAGGACATTAACCAAATTGAGGCAGTCCAGAGAAGGGCAACCAAAATGGTGCAAGGACTGCATCAGAAGACATATGAGGACAGATTAACTGAGCTCAATATGTATACCCTTGAGCAAAGGAGGGAGAGAGGTGATATGATCGAAACATTCAAACACCTTAAGGGCATTAACAAGGTGAAAGAGTCTAACATGTTTAAATATAAGAAAAATAGCAGGACAAGAGGACACAGCATGAGACTAGAGGGAGGCCGATTAAGGGGGAATGTGAGGAAATTATTTTTCACAGAGAGGGTGGTGGATGCATGGAATGGCCTACCTCAGGAAGTGGTGGCTATGAATACAGTTCAGGGCTTCAAACAGGCATGGGATAGGCATAAGGCAGCAATACAGATGAGTATGAATAGATAGGCCACTGACAGAGCAAAGGCCGATGGCACATTTATAAGGTAGAAAAAGAAATGGGCAAACTGGATGGGCCTTGCGGTCCTTATCTGCCATCAACTTCTATGTTTCCATGTTTCTCCCTCCCTCCCTCCTAGACTGAAGTTGTGTGAATCCATCCCTATGCATGGCATGATTTTCACAAATTCTGTTACTGTTCTAACTGGAGAGACAGGCTGTCTGTGTTGGCATTGGCTGATTCAGCCCTGTGGGTAGTTGTCATGTTGTAGGCCTGTAGGGCAATACTCCACCTTAAGAGATGACCATTTGTCTTATCTATCTGACTCAACCACACCAAGGGTTTTGTGATTGGTCTGTACCTAGAAGCATCTCTCATAAAGATTCAGCTCTAATTTCTTCAGGGCCCATACCAGCACAAGGCATTCCTTTTCAACCTGAAATATGCCTGCTCCCTGGAAATTAACTTCTTGCTAAGGCACACTATTGGGTGATTTTTTCTTTTTTTTATCAGGAGAGACACACTAAGCTGAAAGCTTGTTTACAGGTGTGACCTGGGAGCATAAGGAAGTTAAGTGACTTGCTCATGGTCACACAGTATGCAGGTGGGGGCTGTAGGATTCAAACCCAGATCTCCAGGTTTGCAGCTCAGGGCCTTAAACCACTGCCTGATTTTCCCTGATTAGATGTCTGGCAGAGGACTGTTCCAATCCCCATGTCCGAGGCATCTGTCTGGACTACAAATTGCTTAGAGTAATCTGGACCGGCCAACACAGGGACACTGCACAGTGCCTCCTTTAGCCGTATGAAGGCTCATTCACAGGCTGGCTCCCATTTTACTTTTTTGGGCTTTCTTTTCTTTAGCAGGCCAGATAGGGGAGCTGCCACAGTATTGTAATTTGAAACAAACTTTCAATAGTACCCTGTGGTCCCTAAGAAGCTCCTAATCTGCTTCTGGGTTTCAGGTATAGGCCACACCTCTATTGCCTTGATCTTTGCTTTATTAGGATGAAGCTGCCCACACCACACTACATGGCCTAGGTATGCTACCTCCGCCATAGCCACCTGGCACTTTTCAGCCTTGACAGTGAGCCCTACCCTTTGTATCCTGCCCAACACTTCCTTCAGGTGGGATAGGTGTTCCTTTCAGCTGGTACTAAAGATGGCAATATCATCCAGATAGGCCACTGCGTACTCTTCAGTACCGTGTAACACCTGGTTGACCAACTTTTGGAAGGAGTCAGGGATGTTCTTCATTCCAAAAGGCATTATCCACAATTCAAGTAATCCTATTGGAGTGATGAAAGCCAATCTCTAACTAGCTCTGGCAGTTAACTCTACCTTCCAATACCCTTTTGTTAAGTCAGTTGTGGTAAGGTATGTCACCCCTCCCAACATGTCCAGTAGTTTGTCTGTCCGTGGCATTGGGTGGGCATCAGACTTCATGACTGCGTTGAGTCCATGATAGTCCACACAGAAGTTAATAGAGCCATCCAGCTTGGGAACAAGGGCTACGGGTGAGGCCCAGGGACTGTGGAATTTCTGGATTACTCCTAAATCCAGAATTTCCTCCACCTCCATACGTAATGTCTTTTAGGATGGCCTCTGACACCTGGTAGGCTGTCAATCAAATGGGTGCTTGCATCCCTGTTTCTACGACACATGTCGCTAAGGGAGTACATCCCAGCTTGGCCATAAACAAAGGGGCAAAGTCCTCTAAACCCCCCCTCACTTCCTGGAACTGTTCCAGGATCAACTGGGGTGACAGCTTCATTGTCTTCACAGAGGACTCCTGATTGCTTTCCTCTAGCAAGTCCAGTAGGGGTCTTCTTCATCCGTCCCTTCCCCAGGATTACACACTGCAAATACCATTTCAGCCCTATTTGCACATGACTTCATCATGTTGACATGGTACATCCTCTGGCTATTTCTCCTGTCAGGCAGTTTCACAATATAATTTACATCATTTACCTGTCAGACTACCGCGTATGGTCCTACCCATTTGGCCTACAGTTTGTCCTTCCAGAGTGGGATTAGGACCGTGGCTTCACCATACGTGTGAGCTCTGGCTCCATGATTGTACCCGACTTTTTGTTTCTGCTGGGAAGCTGACAGGTTGCTTTGGGCCACTCCCATAAGCTCCTTTAGCTTTTCCCTGAACTTAAGGATGTACTCCACAATGGGAGTAGTACCCTGGGTGGTGTGTTTGCCTTCCCAGTCTTCTCAGATCAAGTCTAGGGGCCCACGCACCCTACTTCCATATAAGAGCTCGAAGGGGGAGAACCCTGTCGACTCTTGGGTCACCTCCCTGTAAGCGAACAACAGGTGGGGATGGTATTTCTCCCAGTCCCTCCCATGCTGTTCAGCAAATGCTTGGAGCATCAGTTTTAGGGAACCATTAAACCTTTCCACAAGCCCAAGGTGGTGCTCTGAGAGAATGGAGGTGAGCGTCTCTACAGCCAACAAGCACACGGACTGACATATCTGGATATATCAACACTACAATGAACTACAGAACCAGCAAGTTCTGCTGAGAAAACCCTTGTTGCTAACCTATGCTTTCTCTGGATCCCATTTGGTTTTGTGAGGTGATGAGTTAAAAAAAAAAGGAAAACTTTGTACTTTGACTTCAGACAGTAAGTCTTCCTCTTTCTTTATGCTGTGGAGAATTGTTCTCTCTTAAACTGAAAAGTGTCATTTAACATTATTAGCTTTGGGACGACATACCTGACAAAACATATTTCCACATCTAAAAGGATAAAAAGGTTTAAAGAACTTGATAAAACTGCCAAGAAACCCACATGCCGATAAGCAGGTCAAACGGTATCAGCATTCGCAGGTACACCGGCGGTAATCAGTGTAAATGCGGGTATGAGCTCTTCAGACAGCCCCCCCCCCCCCACTGAGGCTATTAGCTTAGACAAACCTGGGAACGCTTCTCTGTACAGCAGCAAAATAAACAACCCATTTGTGGCTGCCTCTAGATTATCAAAAGTTGTGGTAGATGGCCCGACGGACCAGTTCATACTCAATACAGGTCCCATATCAACAGATAAAAATAAGGGAGCCCTGGGTCCTATTAATTTTCAGATTCAGATTTTTTATTATTAAAAAAATATGTATAAAACCAACGGTTCATCACATACAAATCTTTAAAAAACCTCAGTATACAATAAGCAATACTTACTAACAACCATGTATGCTATTTATCCAATGTATAACATCCTATGTGCAAATTTGGCCAATGCAAAATAAATGACTTGTTTATCTGAATACAAAAGTGTCCCTACTTTATCCTCTATTGTGTCATAAATGTTAACAAAGGGTAAAATATATTTGTTTATTTGCAACACCAGTAAGGACAAAACAGCAATAGATGGACGACTGTTTTGACTGTTTTCTTTTCATTTATATCACATTTACAATATTCAAAATCACTGGTTCCAGTCCAAAAACTATTCCACCCCCTCTGTTTATTAATGAGCCCTAGTCTCATCAAACAGATTATATTCCTATCTTTTATTTTCTACCACTTTCAAATTATAGTCAAACTTCTCATATATTTTCTTTTTTTTTATGAATTCTCATACTGGGCAAAAACTCTATTTTCTCCATATCTTTCTGATAATAAGCATTCATTATTCTCTGCTTAGCTACTTTTACATATCCAGTCACTTGTTCCATCTGCTCTTGATGCCATATTGACATCATGCCAAGATGTCTCAGCCTATTATTAAGATGACCAAACCAAGAGTATGTAAGACCCATTCTTTTAGTTTCTTCCCAACATTGCCTTAGCAATCTCATATTTTCCATTTGTAATGTTTTTTCCCAGTAGTTCAATATTCTAAAAAATATCAGTTGTTCCAGACTAACCATCCCTGTTTCCAATCTAAGTATTGCTGTTGGAGTATCCCTTGGTAACACCAATATGAGTCTAATGAAGAAACTTTGCACCCCCTCTAAATTCTTTACATTAGCTAGTGGGCCCCATACTTCACTGCAATATAGAATCTGGCTATTTATTTTGGTTTCAAAAACCCTTCTCATTGCAGTGAAGGAATTGCCCCCAAAGCAGTTTGCAAATCTATTTATGGCCATTGCATATTCTATCCCTGCACCTTTAATTTTGTCCATATGGACTTTCCAAGTTCCATTATAACTAAATGTTACCCCTAAATAAATAAAACTTGTCAATTGTTTAATTTCAAGGTTACTCACAATCCTTTTTTTTTTTTATGTTAACCTTCCTTTCTGCATAATCATCACTTTACTCTTGGTTACATTCAACTGTAATTGTAAAAATTCCAGATGTTCAACTGTACAATTTAGAGCCCTCCTCAACCTAATTGGTGTTCTGGATATGATAGTAAAACAATATCATCCACATACAGTAACACTTGTATTGCTTGATTATTCATCTGCGGGCTATGTGTATCAATCTTTTCTAATTTCTTGACCAGGGTTTCAATATATATATAGCAAATAACAGTGGGACCAACAAACAACCTTGTTTTACACCCCTAGTTATATGCACTTTATCAGTCAAAGACCCAGATCTTGTTACCCTACTTCTGACTGAAGTATATGCATGTAACATTTTCAGTATTAACAGTAATCTACTTTCAATGTTAAGATCTTCTAATATTTCCCAAAGGGTCATTCTGTTGATATTATCAAAAGCTGCATGACTATCAAGGAAGGCCACATATAAATTAACTTTTTGGTACTCAACATATTTTTGGCTCAGATAATTCAACATAACTATGTGGTCCACAGTACTATAGGTTTCCTTAAACCCAGCCTGGTATACAGATAAGATCTGATCTATTATCCAAGATACTAAAATCCGTAAAATAATTCTCGTATATAGTGTCATAGAGACACATAGTAATGTAATAGGTCTATAATAGGCTGGGTTTGTTCTGTCTCCTTTCTTAAATAAAAGGACAATTAGGCCTTCATTCCAACTTTTTGGCATTTGCAGACTATTATTTATATGTGTAAAAAGTGGAGCCAAGATCCTTGCCCACCACTCTGGATTTGCTTTAAATACATCTGCCATCTGGCCCAGATGCTTTATTATTTTTTTGCTCATTTATTGCCCAGATCACCTTTTCCTCTGTGATATTTGCCCAGGGCTCTATTTCTCTATCTATATTATTACTGTCCATTTTCCCATTTAGTTCACTTCCAGATAGATTATTATAATACATATCCCAAACCTGGGGTATGATGATCCCATCTATATTTAGTTCTCTATTATCTGTAAAATATGCTACCAGGTTCCAGAACTTCTTACAATCCTTTTACCTAATGGCATCCTGTAAACTAATCCACAACTTGTTTTTAAACTGATCCTTTTTTCTCTTTAATAATCTTTTATATTCTTTCTTAAGTCTCAAATAAGCTTCTCTTAGCCCTGCATTAGAAAATCCTTTACTACACCTTCCAGCTTTTATAACTAATGCTTTATAACTCCTGCACTCTATCATACCATCCTTTATTTATACCTGTCCCTTGAAATTGTCTCTCCCTAACCTCTTTACCTAAAAAATCAACTATGATCTCAAAAATATCCTCCAATATTTGAGTTAATTCCTTATTACCTTTATAAATTTCCTCGTTAATTATTTGTCCAACCTGTTCATTAATCAAAATATTGTTGAATACTAACTCATTTGTTTTTATAGAACTGACTGGATCCCATTTTATTTTGTTCTTGTTCATCACAACCATGTGCTTATTTGCTACATCAAAATTGTCCCTTAAGGCACGTTGTTGCCCTTCCTGTCCTATATCCATGGTTATAACTATTGGGAAATGGTCACGTTCCCACTTTTCCAAAACCATGAATCTTTTAACTTTATTAAATGACAACATGTCCACAAGGGCAATGTCAATGACTAAGCCACCGTTTTTTAGTGGAAAGGTATAATTACCATCATAATCCCCCTTAGTCCTCCCATTCAATATTCTTTGCCCATTATTTGCAGCCAAATTAAGCAGTTTCTTACCTCTAGGAGTTAATTTTTTATCCTTCAAAGCTCTAATTGGAATTGATAATAAATCATCTATCCCCCATTTATCTGAATACATTTCCACCTTATCAGATAGTCTTGCATTGACATCACCCATTACACAAATTGGACTGGACCCATATTTTCCCATTGCATTCTCAACAAGTTGTGTTAAATCTAAAAGTATCTGTTTTTCCAGGTTTGTATTAACTCTTGGTGGAATATAAACATTTAAACAAATCAGAGAGGGAGTTCCTGTATTACCCAGTATACTTCCTAGAATGTACAAAGTAGTTCCTTCAATCCTCTCAGTATTTCTAAAAGCTTCTGTAGAAATCAATGTAATTAGGCCCCCCTCTTGCATGTCCATACCAAGTTGATCTAATAGCAGGAGTGTAATGTACAAGAAAGCCTTTCAGCACATTTGTCTGTATTCTTTCTAACCATGTTTCCAATAACATCACTACCTGATACTCCCGTATCTCCTGAACCCATTAAGCATCCTATAATTAACCCTCTAAGCCAGCTACATTACAACTCAGAATATTTAACTCCCCTTTTTTATGATACTTTGAACTGGGCTATTTCTCTTTCATGCTGAAGACTTTAAATATATCAGGGGAATGGTATTATCCCAGCTTCCTTCTGACTCAACACTATACTTACTACCTTTATTCCATTTTTTAGAATTTACATCTTGAACTGGAGAGAAAGTCATTGGTGCCAGTAATGAGCTGGTTTCTAAGATAACACTGGTATTAATTTTAGTACCTCTCCGCTTCTGCCCCCTAATATAGGTTTCTAACTCCCCTTCTCTTTCACTACCAAGTGAATGTACAATAACCATAGGTTGCAAATACTCAGTTATTCTTTGTTGCTTCTGTTTGGCATTTTGAGTCTCTGCTTCCAGTCCTGTTTGCTTCTCCTTTTTCTTTAATTATTCAGTTTCTTTTCCATTTTCCTTTGGTTCCCCTAATCCTACCGCTGTGTCATTCACATGGACACCCATCTTATTAAAATCCTCCCTTTGACTCAAAGGTTTTGTCCTAATTGCTGGTCTCTTAAGTGTAATGCACACCCAACCTTTCTCCTCCCATGTTAGATATCCATATGCTGTTAACAAATCTGTCCATTCTATGGCATTTCCTAAAACCCCCTTACAGAAGTTATATGCTGTCAGCTTTAATGTAAAGAGGGACTCATTCCTAGCTTGAGGCAATCCTTTAATAAAGGCAGTGGGCAATAATTTTCCCTGTTTTATCAATCTCTCTTTTTTATCCAGTTTAGCTTGTTTATCCCCCCTCCTTTACCCAGGTCCCATTTTCTTTTCCTCCTTCATCTATAATACTCTGTACACTTTCAACAACCTTCCCCTTCGGGCTAACTCGCCTTTGTCCTTTTTCAACACCTACTGGTGCCTCTAAATTCTGCCTAAATTTCTGTCTTAGTCCCTGATTATGTTTACAGTTCAAACCTTTCCTATTTGTTTTGTCCTTAATACTATTGCAATTAAATTTTTTAATCCTATTTCTGTCCTTCTGATGTTTCTCTTCTTCCATACACTCTTTAACCCCTATTTCCTCTGTAATTTGCATAATTACTTTTTTATATTGTCCCATCTTTCTTCCGTTGATTGTCTTTAACCCCCTTCCTTTTTTTCTGCTCTCCCTTACTTGGTTTTTGACCTCAAGGCAACCTTTTCATGACCTCCTTTAACAAATCATTCGTACAACCTATTTCCCTTTTAATTTTGGCAAGTCCCATTATAATTAAGTTCTGGTTCATAAAGGATTCTACTGCCAAAGGCAGTAGTGATTTGTCAGCATTCGAACAACCCCCTTGTCCCACTTTAACTTTATCTCTTGCTTCAGTCACCCCCCCCGGGTCCATTGTTTGCCATAAATGTGAAACCTCTGGGGGAGCCTCATATGGGGGATCCATAATCAGATGCTATATGAATGGTGAGATAACATTCTCAAAATCAAACAGAAAGGACCCATATTCCCTATGATATGTTCCCTCTCCCTGAACCAAAGTGAGGGGAGTTGTATTAGCTTTATTTTTAATTACCTCTTTACAAGCTAAATTGTGAACACCTGGTTCTCTCTCAACCCTAACATAAAGGTGTGGCTCTTCCTGCCTAAGTTCATTCACTCTGTCTTATTTACTGGAGTATATAATCTCCTGTGGGGATTCAAACAGGAATTTTTGGTTTACTTTCTTACCCTTATTTTCTCCCATTTTCTGAAGTTTTTTTCCATCATTGACCCCTCTTGTTTTTTTTAATTTGGGCCAATAAAGAGTTAATAGATTGTTCCTCCATTTCTTTTTCTGTGCCAACTTGTGCTGGATTAGAGTCAGTTTTTTCAATACACATACTTGTCCCTTTGTTGTCTCTTGACCAGACAATATAAAATAATTTGTAATTGCCTCCTTTTTTCCCCTTGTTTAATTTCTGCTGGTTTCTGGTCATTATCTTTCTAGTTACCATTATATCTTTAAGATATGCATTAATTAATTAACAGATGAGAACCTACACAGATAGGATAATTATACGCAGACACTAACATTTCTTAACTTACTAAAATAAGGTCTCATTTATCTTTTTATAAAACCTTTTACCTTCCCTTAAACAGGATGGTAAATAACCCACAAAGCTAAAATCAGGAAAGAAAAACCTAATAGTCTCTGGTTTTAATACTGCCGGTCAGAGTCTATCAAAACAATAATTAGATGGTAGACTGTGACTTTTCCTAATTGCATTAGAACTAGAGACAAAACTTTAAAACTTGAATTGAATTAGCCAATACACCCTATCTTTTCAACACACACGGATGTCTAAAACATTACTTAAAACTATTATCGCTGCCTGTTAACAATTTAAATGCATCAATAACTTAACATGCCTGCAAACAAACAGTCATGAAATTTCTCTACCGAGTGGAGCTCGTGCCACTCACACTCACACCACAGTGCTCACGCTGTGTCGGCATGAGCTGTTTATCTTGTGCAGCTCCTCCTCATGTGCTGACGTGCCCCTCAAAACACACCTCCTTCAGCTGTTGGTGATAGCAATGTCCTGGGCTCACAGACACCTGCAGGCACACTTTGAAGGGTAATATACACAACGCTTTTAGGTTCACTCAGCAAAGCAGTCAGCTCTATTCAGACACAGTTCAAATCAGGCAGCAAATAGTGTGCCTGTGTCAGCACGCACTTTCAATCTTGTGCAGCTCCTCCTCTCATGCAGACGTCCCCCTTGAAACACCACCTTCAGCTGTTAGTGATAGCAATGTCCCTGGGCTCACAGACACCTGCAGACACACTTTGTTGGGTAATATACACAATACTTTTAGGTTCACTCAGCAAAGCAGTCACAGCTCCGTTCAGACACAGTTCAAATCAGGCAGCAAATAGTGTACCTATGTTGGTGCGAGCTTTTAATCTTCTGCAGCTCCTCCTCTCATGCTGACATGCCCCTTGAAACACACCTCCTTCAGCTGTTGGTGATAGCAATGTCCCGGGGCTCACAGACACCTGCAGGCACACTTTGAAGGGCAATATACACAACACTTTTAGGTTTACTCAGCAAAGCAGTCACAGCTCCGTTCAGACACAGCTCAAATCAGGCAGCAAAAATCCTATTAATGGCATTTCCCCTTAAAGGAACATCAGTTGAAGCAGGTCAAACACTTGATAGTAACATGAAAAGGGGGGAGGCTGGAGAGAATTCGACCCAAGAAAATGAGTTACATGAGGGGAAAGTGGTGGTGTCGGGAAATGAGACAGATATATCCCAAATTGGGGCCACTAACATCTTATCTGTTGTATCACCAATTGTAATACAGCATAATAATCCCCCTCCGGAGGCAATTATAAATAATTGAGAGGTGAATAACATCACTGTGGCAGAAAAGGATGTGGCAATAAACAGCCAGAGAAATATAGACTCCTCAAGCTCCTATTTCCCTAAGGAGGACAGCGATATTACTCTTTCCAAGGTTCAAACAACACAAAAAACAATGTTGGAAGAACTGCATTTGGGATTTCAAAATATGTCCACTGTCTTTGATTCCATTAAAGGTTTGATTACATCTCTAGACACTAAGATGGAATCATTAACAAAGAGAATAGTTGAACTTGAGACTAGAGTGGGAAGTGTAGAGGATCAGTTAATGCCACTGCAGGATTTAGCTTCACAGTATTGGAATGAGCTTCAAGACTTACAAAACAAAGTAGAAGATCTAGAATCTCGTTCAAGGAGAGGGAACATCAAAATTGGGGGGGTTACCAGAAGGCTCTGAGGGTGCAAACTCGCTACAATATTTTGAAGAAATTTTGTCAGAGGTACTGTGGAAAAAATACCCAGAAGAGAAGGCAGAATTGGACTGAGCTCATACAGGCGTTTTCCACATGAAAGGACTTACCAAGATTTGTGTTTGTGAGGCCTCATCACTTGCAGATTAAAGAAGAACTGCTTAGAAAAACAAGGCTGGAGAAAGGTTTGCATATTAGGGGTCTTCATCTTCAGGTCTACCCAGATTTTGCACCCTTGGTAGTGGCAAAAAGAAAATATTTTGATGGCATAAGAAAAACTTTAAGAGAAAAAGGAATACCACACAAAGTACTACATCCTGCATGCTTAAAAACTTTTCTGAATGGAAGACAGCATATATTTGACACCACAAAAGAGGCAGACCAATACTTTTAAACTTATTTTTCCATACAGAAGGAGTCAATATAAATTCTGGCAACCCTGGTAACCCCATCACACTCCAGCAAGTTCAGAAACATGATAGAACTATGAAAACTAGGTAACTGTGAAAACAGCCTGGGTATGATCTTATTTGAAGAAGAAGTGGATCTTTCTATATGGAGAATGGGGAATGGATTAAAGTTGTGGGGGGGCAAAATAAAAAAATATTAACAAGTATTTAAAAAATATTGACATTCTATATTTTCTTTTAGGGGAAAGCAGTCAAATAAATAGTAAAACTACTTCACTGTTTGCTTGTCGGTGTATGAGCAGTCTCACCCATACACCTTCTCAGTAGTATGACCATCTTTGCAAACTGTCTAATGGGGGGTAACTCAGCACTGAGTCTGAGTGGGGTGATGGGGTAGTCTTATTTAATTGGGGGTGGGGGTATAAGGTTTTTGATAAAGGAAAGTCAGGCACAGAGTGTGAATTCAAATATATAGCCTGGAAAATGCTTAGATATATATATTTTTGATTCTAGTAGAATAAAATGGTTACTAATTTAAAGTGCTTATGTTGGAATGTAAAGGGTGCCAGGGACAGAGTGAAAATACAAAGCACTGTGCAATACACCAATCAGGTACAGGCCAATTGTTTGCTATTGCAAGAAACCCATTTCTTAGATCCTGACTTCAGATACATATGTAACCTATTCAGGGGTCATGGGATACAACTCTTCTTTCATTGATAGCTCCAGGGGGGTTGCCATCATTATAAAAAAATCTTAATATAGATATTATAGATAAAATGATAGACAAGCATGGTAGGTACACTATGGCAACCATTCAGCTGGGTAATATCAATTAACAATTAGCTCCATCTATGGACCCAATGAAGAAGACACTGACTTTTTTACACACTTTTTCGTTAATCTACCTAATCTCCCAAGGCCTTATATTATTATAGGTGACTTTAACCTCTCACCATCTACATTATATAGATCAGAGGGGACAGAGGATTCAAAGAGGTGTGCAGTTAAAACAGTTAAAAACTTTATGGTGGACCTAAAAATAATAGATGCTTTTAGGACAACATACCCAACATGGAGAAAATACTCCTTTTTCTCCAATGTGCACAAAACATAATTCAGGATTGATCTCTGCTTATTATCAGAGGAAACATTGAATGAGCTTGTTAAAATTAAGTATGGTGCTATTAAAATGTCTGACCATGCCCCTATACATCAAACAATTAAGTTAACTTTGGAAGAAATTAGACATCCAGGTCATAATTGGAAATTTGATATTTTTTTTACTGAAGGATGAAACCTTCAAAAACAAAATTGAGAGGAGGTGACTAATTTACTGATAAATAATAAACTGGAAGAAACACCAGTCTCAACAATCTGGGAGTCCATGAAAGTGTATCTAAGGGGCTGGAATATCTCATCTTCTTGTTATAAAAAAAAGAAACAAAAAGAAAAATATAATACATTGGAGCATCAACTATTGGTAGCACAGAAGCAGCCTATAATAACTCAGACTTAGAAACAGATCTGACTAAAGTATAAAACTTAAGAGAAAGACTTTAAGATATGATGGCTTACAAAGTTGAAAAGACATTTCAAAATTCCAGATCTAATTATTATTTCTTTTCTGAAAAGCCAGATAAACTCCTGGCATATCAGATAAAATGTGAACATAATAAAAATGCTATATTTCAAATTCAACTAAAAACAGGAAAGATATCAAACTCCTTATTAGAAATTAACAAAGGCTTTCGGGACTTTTATAAAGAATTATATACTGCAGACATCAGTCCATCATGAAAAAATATTGATCACTTTTTTCATACTCTCCCTATAAATTCTTTATCAGATATGGCAAAAGATATTATAGATAAACCCTTCAATATTCAAGAGATTTAAACAATAATACAACAATTACAAAACAGAAAGGCCCTTGGCCCAGACGGTTTTACAGCAGAATTTTACAAAACATTCATAGATATCTTTTCTGTTCTGTTGCTCCAATTGTGTAATGATATTGAGAACATCGTCAGACTCCCTAGCTCAATGAGAGATTCAATTGCACCACTAAACACTGATTACAAGATTATAATGAAGGTGTGGGTGAATAGATTGGCTGAACGTATTCAAACTATTATACACCCAGATCAAACTGGTTTTATACTGTGGAGGCAATTAACAATAAATATTCGGAGGACTCTAACTATTATTGAATTAACAGACTGATCTGAAATGGCAATTATTTCTCTTGACTCAGAACAAACATTTGACTGGGTATATTGGCCATTTTTATCAGCAAGTTTAATTAAGATGAACTTTGGGGGATAGATTTGTGAGGTGGTTTAATATGGTTTACGAAATCCCATGTGCCAGAATCAAAACAAATACCAATCTATTGGAGCCTATTCACCTTCATAGAGGTGTACGTCAAGGTTGCCCCCTGTCACCACTACTTTTTGCAATTTTTATTGAATCTCTAGCTATATCTATAAGAAATAACCAGCAAATAAAATGTGTACAAGTGGTTGAAGTATACCACAAAATTTCACTTTATGCAGATGATGTCCTTGTATTTTTGGATAGGCCAAAAGAAAATGGTGATGAACTATGCAATCTAATTGAAAACTTTGGTAACATCTCTGGCTATAAAGTCAACTGGGAAAAATCTGAATTCTTTTACAATGGTCTCGAAATTGATAATCTGACCACATTAATAAATTCCATAGTTAAATCAGAGATAAAATATTTAGGTGTCACTTTAGCTAACAAAGTTAACTGGTTGTTTCAATTACACTATGGCCCAGATATTCAAACTGCGCCAGTCTGAGGTGCAAGCCCCTGCGCTGCTCAAAATAGTTGCGCAGGGGTGTGGCCGGGGTGATATTCAAAGGTTGCACTGTTGAGCAACTCTTTGAATATCACCCTGAGCTCCAAACTTGCGCGTAAGGCGCGATGGAACTTGTGCTGCCGCAAGTTGCCAGAGTTGAGCATTAAACTTGCGGTGGCACAAGTACCATTGCGCCATGCGCAAATTTCCGATATTCAAAAGGTGACATGCAAATGGGGCCATAATTTATGCAAGGCGCAGGGGGGGCCATTTGCATCTATTTATGGCCCCATTTGCATGCCATTTGCATGTAGGTGCGCCGATCCCCGAGGACTTGCTCCTGGCCACCCTGCCAGGCAGCAGCCGTCGGGGACCGACGCACAATGCAGCCCGATCGCGGGCATCACAGTTACATGACACCCCCCACATCTCCCACAGCCCGATCGCGGGCAGAACACGTCCATGTCACCCCCACACATCTCCCACAGCCCGATCGCGGGCAGAACCTGTAGCCCCAGTGCCCGATCGCAGACAGAACCTGTATGACCCCCCAGTGCCCGATCGGGCAGAATACAACCCTCCCCAGCCGAATAACTCCTGGTGGTCCAGTGGACCGTAAAGCCCGATCAGCGGGTAGAATGTCCACTTTAACCCCCAAACATCTCCCTGGTGTCTAGTGTCCCCCACCCACCCACGACCCCTCACCGCTCCCCGCGGCGGCGACAGCATCCACCCGCCTGCTGCCCGCCATCCCGCCGACTGACTGTCGGTAGGGCTGCATGCCCGATGGTGCAGAGCTACAGCCAATGGGCGTGCAGCCATACCGTACATGACAGTCAGATTTGTGAATGATCATATGCGCGGCGTTTGCACTCCGTCTTGTCGCCGCTTGAATCAAATTCCGGATGTGCACAGACAAGCGAGCCGCAGCAGTTATTTTAAATCCGATTGTCTGCTGGAATACACAAGAAAAGGGAAAGGTGTGAACTATTGCCATCTTTTAGGTATTTCTCAGTAGGGAGACTGTGGAACTCTCCATGAATTCTCCTGCCCATTGTTGGCTGCTGAGGACCATCAAAGCTGAATCAGAGAGGCCATGTACACTGTTAAAGTAACCAGGGCTATTTATGTATGGTTGCACGCATTCAGCTTTTTCTTGTATTTACTTGAGTACGAGTTCTGGGGCTGTTGGCAGGAGCCTCCAGTCATCTCCATCCACTCTTCAGTTTGGACCAAAATTGTGAGGAGTGGTGGCTAGTTTTTTGGGCCGCTAGCAGGAGCCCCAAAATGCCTGGCAGATCAAATCTTGCCATAAACGTGTTTCTTTTTGCACTGGCGTGAACTTAATGAATGTGAAATCACTAGTAAAGGTCCCCGCACTTGTAAACCTATGGGCATAATTAGTATGGCTGTGAACCGTATAAGGATCCCAGCTTAAATTTTGCTACCATATAGATGTTGCTTAATTTTAAGACATTTTATCCCTTTTATCATTAATAAGGCATGTTACTTTAGGTACTCAATGACTATACTGTACCATTATATTCTCTGTCTGCATGACTAGGCCAAATGTTGGTCTATGCATTACAGTATTTAAACTTCTGTTTATCTGTGTGTGTGCGGTGTGTGTGTGTGTGTGTGTGAAAATATATATATATATATATATATATATATATATATATACATATACAGACTATATCCAATATATTCAGATTGTATCCCATTGAAGCTCTTACCTTAATTACTGTAGTTTATATATATATATCTGTGTGCTGGGGAGCTGTTGCGATGTGCTACAACCTATACAGGTGCATATTTAGAACTGGTCCAGAAGGGGCAGGCACCCAGGGAAAAGGGTCAGACTTCTTTTGAAGTCACATACGCATCAGCAACCTATCAGGTAGATGCAACCCATGATGTAAGTGGAGTGCTTCAGAGATTGTCCTCATACAATGAGCTCACCAGGACTTTCTCAAGGTGCATAAAACTTGTATCGGTAAATCCAGGTGTTATGCAACAAGTACATTGATGAGGAAAGTGTTGCAGCAGTGTGACATAATTTGTACAGGCCAGTTAAAACTATGATTTCAAATATATAAAAGTGTCTGAAATTAACAAATTGCTGGTGGTGTGACACATGAAACTGTTTTCCCTATCAAAGTGCTAGTGCATGGTGCTGTGTGAAACTTATTAGGAAACTTTAAAAAAAACGGGATCAGTCTTAATCATGATGTGCAGTCTGACAGCTTTACAGTAGTATATGTCTGTAAAGACACTCCATCAGTAAATACAAATCAGAGGTTAGTGTAGAGTAAGAAGTTGTTACCAATGCTATACATCACATTCCCAGTTTATACTTTTGCAGTAACACTATATTGAGTTACTATGCTATTGTGGAAAAAAAAATCATTTCTTGGGGTGTGGCTATAGTTTACTATCCACACTCTGGCAGATCTTACTTTGAGAGGGCTTTGCAGTAGGTATTCACATATAGGACTGACCCAGAGCATCAGGACCCCACGGAAAAAATTCTAGCTAACAATCTCTGGCGGGACGCTTCCGCATCAGAGTGACTGGCGTCATGTGATGTCAGTTAAAGGGGCGGTCCCCCACGCCCACCTTCCAGTTCTTTCCTGCCGTTGGCTTGTGAAAGTTCCTCGCAGTAGAGTTCAGCGCTCGTCAATCGTTCATCGGTCTAGCTTACGAACTTTTCAACCTCGTTTTTTCTCTTTTCTCGATTATATCGATTGATTTGCCGTGTATGTCTTCCCAGACGCCCTCCGAATCGCATAAACATAAGTGCGACTCATGTGACTGTCAGCTGCCACACAAGGACGGCCATTCTTTGTGCCTCTTCTGTCAGGGCCCAGTCCACTCTGTGGAGAAGTGCCAACACTGCCAACAATTTAACTCCGCTACCCGGAAAAGAAGGCAGCAGTCCCTGGAAACCTATACCCTCATGAGAAAAATGGCATCCATGGAGAAGGAGCTAAAGAAGTTAAGGCAGGCGTCCACTTCCCCCGAAGGTCACAAGAAGAAACGGGACAAGGAGAAGCATCAAGAGCAGGAATCGGCTTTGCGGCATTGAAGGTAACGTCCCCTCTGGGGAAATCGCTCCACAACGACTGTCTTGGTGGTGTCCAAGAAGGTGTCACCCTCTCCTGTCTGCGCTTGCCTCGAGCCCTTCAGGAGCCTCCGGAAAAGGCCCCCCTCCTGGGAGCAGCTTCCACCGCGACAGTACCTGTGGTTTGGCAGATCCGGTAAGTTAAGCCGGTGTCACACTGATGTCCACCCTGACAAGGTTGCTAAGCCGCTCGCTCCTCCGGGGCGCATCACAAACTTTAAGCCAGACAAGGCCGCATCTCCAGCGTGACCTTCCCCTGGCAAGGGATCTGATAAGTCGGACGTCGGCTCCTCTGACACCTGCCCGGATTTGTCCGATAAGCCGGATGTCAGCCCCACCGACACCCACCCTGCCAAGGAGCCTGCGGCAGACCCTTAAGATCGATCCGACACTCCAGATTCTCCGCAGCACGTTGCGTTGCCCTCTGAGGTCCCTGCATCCCCTCTGCTGACCCTCGGGGACTGTAATGCTCCCTCCCCGGTCGTCACAGAGGAACTTGACATGCTGCCGTCAGGTCCCCCTCCTTTGGGACGAGACACCCTGACGCCGGCCCCTCAGGTGCCAGCCCTGATGCTGGCTGACGTCCTCTTACCGGACGGTGTCCCTACGCCGGGCCCTATGCCCATGGGGCCAGCCTTTCCTTTACCTGGCCCGCCAGCTGGGCCTCTCCCAGGTCCCTCTGTTACATCAGAGCCCTTGGCTCCTGGGTATCGACACCTCAATACCCGTTGCGCAAACCACACCTGACTCCACGGTATCCGAGGCGCCTCAATGCCCGGTGCCACAATATTCAGCGCCGCAGTACCCAACTCCTTAATACCCGATGCTGGGTTTCCCGCCATCGGGTTATGGATACTCCTTTTGCGGATATCCTCAGTATCCATATCCCCCTCCTCCATTGCCCACACCTCAGCTGCCGGCGGGCTTGAAGGAGACTTTGGCCTCCTGGTGAGCTGAGGCCTTACCAGAGAGGTAGAGAGTAATCTGCTGATGCCGGACCCTTTACAGAATCCCCTATGTTGGAGATGGGAGACTCCCTCCACTTTACCCGACACCAGAGAGCCCTCTGGCGCCCGGGGTGGGGAGGACACGTGCCCCAGGGAACTCCCCAAAGGGGCCGTCCCTCCCCCACGTAAGGAGGAGTCGTCTTCTTCTTTGTCGGATACGTCTGACTCTGACTCAGAGGGACGCTCTGATCCTGATGATGAGCCACATACTCCAGACCGCCCCAGGCCAAGGACCCCTCCGAAGTCTCCTCTGGAGGATTTCTCATTTCTGGAGTTACTGAGGAAAATGCAGGAAGTCCATCAGTAGCAATCATTGGAGCCAGACCCACAGTGTAAAAAGCTCACTACTCACTTGGATCTGCCCGAGACTGCTCCTACACTTATTCCACCCTGGATAGAGCCTCACGCAGACCTTGTTTCCACTATTTGGAAACAATCTTCCACACATCCCTTTGAGGAGGCAGGCAGACCGCTGTATCGGCTCCTGAGGGTATAGATTTTTGACCTATACCCCAAGGTGGATTCGGCCATTATTAGCGCTGCTCATGGCTGTTCTGCTAATCCAAAACATCTCATGGCTTCTGGACCAATATGGGAAGAAGATTTATTCCTCTTCTACCCTGGGTATTAGGTCCCTGAACTATGTGGAATATATGGGGGACTTTCAGAAGAGCAACCTTAGTCAGGTGGAATCAAAATTTGACTCCCTTCCTGAGTCTCAGACTAAGCAGGAAGTGGCAGATCTTGTCTGTTCTGCTCGTTCGGCCAGTAGGCCCATTCTTCGTGCCACTTACGACGCAGTGGACTCAGCCGGAAGGAGCTCAGCTTTCGCCGAAGGCTTACGGCGTCATGCCCGGCTCCATGTGTCAGGATTGGTCCCTGAAGTGTAATCCGCTATCCAGGATGCTCCCTTCAGGGGTTCAGTGTTGTTCGGGGGGTGATGTCAAGGACATCATTACCGACCTGCATGAGAAGGGCACTGTACTCAAGTCTTTAGAGTCTATGTATAGGCCCCCTCAAGGGCAGCGGTGTCCCTTTCGTAGACGAAACCATCCAAAACCACAGGGCAAGCGGCCCAACAAGCGTCTGCCTCCTGCAGCAACCATGCCTCCCCCTAGCAAAAAGGCCACGGGAACCTCAGCTGCTGCGCTGTCCCACACCTCCTGACTTCCCACCTCTCCCACTCCTTCTGGAGGCTCCAAAGGAACCGGTAGGGGGAGATTCTCCTTCCATCTGCCGGGCTGGGAGAGGATAACGACCAGATCTTGGGTGCTCCAGTTGGTATCAGCAGGGCAATCAATCAAGTTTCTTCAGAGACCACACCCCCAGTCGTCTTATTCCTTGCAACATCTTCCTCTGGTACTAGGCGAAATCACCTCCTACTGCATTTCTTCCTAGTTCCAGAGAAGACTGGAAATGTGAGGCCTATTCTAGACCTCAGCTCCCTGAACATGTTAGGTAGAGTCAGATGCTTCAGAATGTTCTCTTTACAGAGCCTTCTACCCTCCTTCGGCAGGGACAGAGGCTGTGTGCTTTGGACATGCAGGATGCCTACCTGCATACCCCCATATGCCCTTCCCACTGCAAATTCCTTCGTTTTTGCTTTCAGGGGGACCACTACCAGTTCATGGCCCTCCCATTTGGTCTTTCCTCAGCTCCCCAAGTTTTTACCAAATGCCGTTCTGTGGTAGCGGCCCACCTGCGTACCCAGGGAGTACAGGTATTCCTGTACCTGGACGATTGGCTTGTGGCGGCCTCATCCAGGGAGGAATTCCTGCACTCTCTTTCCCTTACCCTGCAGGTTTTCAGCAGCCTGGGTATCACCATCAACCAGTCGAAGTCCCATTTGGTCCCTTGCAGCAGCCTGGGTGTCACCATTGACCAGTCGAAGTCCCATTTGGTCCCTTGCCAACGCCTCCAGTTTATAGGGGCAATTCTGGACACGCTCATCGGCAAAGCCTTTTTGCTTCGGACAGGGTGGACACCCTCCAGACTCAGGCCCATTTTCTATCCGGTCCGGCGGGTTGGCGCCAGGTCAGTCCTTCGCCTTCTTGGGCTCATGGTAGCTGCCATTCTGACAGTTCCACATGCTCAGCTCCATAGTGAGAATCTCTGAATGGACACTTCGGTCTCAATGGGACCAAACACTGGGCAGTCTAGACCAAGAGGTACTAGTTTCTGATCCCATGATCAGGGACTTACAATGGTGGAGGGTGCAGGAGAATGTATGCGTGGGAGTTCACTTCAACATGAACCCCCCTCCCAGACGTTGGCGACAGATGCATCAGGCGAAGGCTGGGGAGCCCATCTCTGGTCTCACAGGACTCAGGGCAGCTGGTCCAGGTTAGAACAAAATCTACACATAAATGTGCTCGAACTGGGAGCAGTCCTTTATGCCCTTCAGACTCTGTACTTCTTTATCCTTCCCGGTCATCTCCTCATACAGAAAGACAACATGTGCGTAGTCTGCTGTCTCAACAAGCAGGGAGGAAACGTGTTCCTACCCTCTGTGCTGGGAAGCAATGAGAGTCTGGATTTGGGCAACCCAGCATCACCTTTACTTGACTGCAGTTCACGTTCTGGGAGTGGAAAACACGCTGGCAGACCACCTCAGTTGGTCCTCAGCCAGGGTCCACGATTGGGAACTGGATCAAGAAGTCGTAGACGACATCTTTCTGCGATGGGGAATGCCTCAGATAGACCTCTTCGCATCTCCCCAAAACGCAAAACTTCCCGCCTTCTGCTCGCTCGCTCCAGGGCGAGACATTTTTTGGCGGGACACTCTGTCTCTCACTTGGAGGGACAGATTCGTTTATGCCTTCCCTCCTATTCCTTTAATTCCGAGGGTCCTGAACAAACTCAGATCGGAGGGGGACCTGAATGATCCTCATCACTCCCTTCTGGCCCAGGTAAGTTTGGTTCTCTCTTTTTCAACAGTTTTCAGAGGAACCTCCACTTCCTCTTCCTCTGTCGCAACAGTTATTGACCCAGGATCAGGGGTCCCTTGTTCATTCAGGTTTCAAATTCCCTTCATTTGCATGCATGGCAAAAGCCTGCTTCCGAGTTTCTCCACTAGCAGCGGACATTTTGGTAGAAGCCAGAAAGTCTTCCACCAGGTCCACCTATGCCATAAAGTGGAAACAGTTTTCAATTTGGGCCACTTCAAAGGACTTTGAACCTTTCTCATGCCCAACCAATAAAGTCCTGGATTACATGCGCCATCTCTTTGATCTGGGTCTCAGACATTCATCATTAAAGGTCCACATGGCAGCGATTTCAGCCTACCATATTCCCTTTGGGGACAGGACTTTTACTCAATTGGAAGTCTCCAAGACCTTCCTCAGAGGGGTTCTCCATTTGAGACCCCATACGCATTCCTGCCCTCCTCGGACTTGAATTTCATTCTGAGAAGCTTACCCTGCCTCCTTCGAGCCATCGGCTACAGCAGATTTAAAGTTCCTTTTTTGGAAGACACTCTTCCTTGTGGCCATTACTTCTGCTCGATGCATTTCCAAGCTTCAGGCCTTGATGTACAAAATCCCATACTTGATTTTCCCCAAGGAACGTGTGGCTGTCCGCACCACCCCTAAGTTTCTCCCTAATGTGGTGGCTGAATCGATGCTGAATCAATCCATTGAGTGACCCGCTTTCTTTACGCAACACTCCAACCAAGAGGAGTACCTCTTGCATACTTTGGATGTTCATAGAATACTGAGATACTACACCACTCAGACTAAAGATCTCAGGAAAACTGATCAGCTTTTTGTCTCTTTTGCTCACAAAAGAGAAGGCAATGCTGTTTCTACGCAATATCTGTCAAAATGGTTGGCTCATTGTATCACTTTCTGTTATGACAATACAACAAGACCTTGCCAGGTCAAGTCAGAGGTCACTCCACCAGAGGAGTAGCCGCCTCTGCTGCTTGTTTCAGAATGTGTCAGTGGCAAACATCTGTGCGGCCGCAACTTGGACTTCTGTCCATACCTTTGAAACACTACAGTTTGGACATTGCCTTTTGCTGTAGAGCAGGCTTTGGGTTGGCTGTGCTTCAGGGTCTTCTTTCATAAGACCTGTTCAGCCGGCAGTTCCACGCTGTGGCTAGTTATCTTCCTCCCGAGTGCTTTTCCTTATTCCAGACTGCTTTGACTCAGTCCTATATGTGAACACTTCGCAGGAGCCCTCCAGTAAGATAGTACAGTTAGGTAAGAACTTACATAACAGTAGATCTTCAAGAGGCTCTTGCAGTAGGTATTGCTCTCCCGCCTCCATCCCCTAAGCTTCTTTGGCTCCATTTCCATGGGGGAAATATACTTTCTCTCTTGTCTTGCCTCTTTTGGCCCTTGGCGGAAAGAACTGGAAGGCGGGCGTGGAGGACTGCCCCTTTATACTGACGTCGCATGATGCCGGTCTCCTGACGTGAGGGCGGTCCCCCGCCAGAGACTGCTAGCTAGAAATTTTTCCATGAGGTCCTGATGCCTGGCGGGTCAGTCTTATATGTGAATACCTACTGCAAGAGCGCCTCTTGAAGATCTACTGTTACAGTAAGTTCTTACGTTTCATAAGTTAGTTCAAGTAGTGAGACTTACGTCCATTATGCTTGCCCGTTTGAGCGAAAATTTAGTAGTTTTGTAAAAGAGATGTTTGTCTAAGCTTGTTTTAAATATATCAGTGCTCGAGCCCCACAATACTTGCAGGTAAGTTGTTCCATGCTGGCACCCCCCTTACAGTAAACTAGTTCTTTCTTTTATTTGTGTTCTACTTAGGCAATACAAATTGCAACTTGTGTTTTCTGGTGCTACAGCGTCCTGTGTTATAGGTCATTTTTAAGTCTGCTCTTAATATATCGTCATGTGATATCTTGTACATCATGCAGAGGTCTCCCCTTAGTCTTCTACAGTGGCGTGAAAAAGTATTTGCCCCCTTCCTGATTTTCTCTATTATTGCATATTTGTCACACTGGATGTTTTCAGGTCTTTAGACAAAATATAATGTTAGATAAAGGGAACCTGAGTGAACAAATAACACTTTTTTTTTTACTTATTTCATTTATTTAATGAAAAGTTAACTAACCTATGAACTGTGTGAAAAAGTAATTGCCCCCTAGTTAAATCATTCCAATTAAAGGGATAATTAGAGTCAGCTGCTTGAACACAGCCAGGCTTGATTACAGCCAGCCCTGCTCAATATAAATCTCACTTATTTTGACCCTTACCGTCAGAGTCACATTGCCAGCACAAAGATTCAACAAGCACATTATGCCATGATCAAAGGAAGTTCCTGAAAAGATCAGAAAAAAATTTGTTGCCCTCTATCAGTCTGGAAAGGGTTACAAAGCTATTTCTAAGGCTCTGGGACTCCATCGAACCACAGTGAGAGCCATAATCTCCAAATGGAGAACACTTGGAACAGTAGTGAATCTTCCCAGGAGTGGGCGCCTGCCAAAATTACTCCAAGGGCGAGCGTAAAATCATTCAGGAAGTCTCAAAGGATCCTAAAACAACATCCAAGAACTGCAGGCTTCTCTTGCCTCAGCTAAGGTCAGTGTTCACGACTCCCACAATCAGAAAGAGACTGGGCAAAAATGGGCTTCATGTGAGAGTAGCAAGGCAGAACGACTGCTAACCAAGAAGAACATAAATGCTGCTCTCTCATTTGCCAAGAAGCACCTGGATGATCCACAAGCCTTTTGGGAAAATGTTCTATGGACAGATGAGTCCAAAGTGGAACTTTTGGATGACATGGATCCCATAATGTCTCGTAAAGCAAACACAGCATGCCACAGTAAGAACACCATACCAACAGTCAAACATGGTGGTGGTAGTGTGATGGTGTGGGGATGCTTTGCTGCCTAAGGACGTGGATGACTTGCCATAATTAAAGGAACCATGAATTCTGCTCTGTACCAGAAAATTCTTAAGGAAAATGTCCGTCATCCTTCCGTCAGCTGAAGCTGAAGCATAGTTGGGCCATGCAGCAAGACAATGATCCAAAGCACAAAAGCAAGTCCACATCAGAATGGCTAAAAGAAGTAAAATTAAAGTTTTGGGTGGCCTAGTCAAAGTCCAGACTTAAACCCAATAGAGATGCTGTGGCAGGACCTGAAACGAGCAGGTCATGCTCAAAACCTACCAAATGTTACTGAATTAAAGCAGTTCTCGAGGAAGAGTGGGTTAAAATTTCTCACAGCGATGTGAAAGACTGATATTGAATTATAGGAAGTGTTTGGTTGCAGTCATTGCAGCTAAATGTGGCATAACCAGTTATTAAGTGTAAGGGCAATTACTTTTACACAGGGCCAGTTTGTGTTGGTTAACTTTTTTTCATTAAATAAGTGAAATTAAAAAAAAACAAGTGTTATTTGTTCACTCAGGTTCCTTTAGCTAATATTACATTTTCTAAAGACCTGAAAACATCCAGTGTGACAAATATGCAATAATAGAAAAATCAGGAAGGGGCAAATACTTTTCACGCCACTGTATAGTGCAGTGAGTATAAATTAACTTAGTTACTCTCTCCTCGTGGGGTAAGTTTTTAGTCCAATACTGATCTAGTCGCTACGCTGCACGCCCCATTCTCTCAATGTCCTCTCTACGCTGTGGGGACCACAACTGTACACAATACGCTAAGTGAGGCCTCACCAGGGCCTGGTACAAGGGCATGATAACATTATGGTGTCTACTAGAAATGTGCCTCAAAATGCAATTCAAAATCTGATTAGCTTTTTTAACTTGTTGATTGCAGTGTGAATTGAACTTTAAATCTGACGTAATTTTAATGCCCAAGTCCCGCTCTTCAGATGTTGTTGTTAAGGTGTTGTTCCCTATATTGTATGAATGATTGTTGTTTGTTCTACCTAAGTGCATAATTTTACATTTGGAGATGTTAAGTTCCAATTTGCTAGTTTTTGTCCACTCATAAACTTCATTTATAGCTTGTCGTAAGGATAACGAATCAACCATAGTAGACACTATGACGCTTTAGTCTGCAATCATCTGCAAATTTTGAAATCCTATAGAAGGATTGCTAAGGTGTAAGGATGAAATATATATATTAAAAGACACGGCCCAGCACCGAGCCCTGTGGCACCCCGCTAGTCACGGCAGACCACTCGGACATCATGCCCTTACCACCACCCTCTGCCTCCGGTTGGTCAACCAATTAGCTATCCATTTCACAATGTTGTGGTGAATGCCAATTTTAGCCAGATCTTCCCTTGTCAATCTTCACCATTCATTACTTCCTGGGTTAAGCGGGCGGCGCACCCGTCCACGAAACTTTTTTTTTTTTTGTTGCTTACGCGGCCCGCCCTCGGAGCGGCGTCATGCGGCGGCCGTTAATAGCGACAACTCCTCCTCCAACTCAGTTCTGTTTCTCCGCCGTCGAGGCAACACCTGTTGGGCGTCCATGGCTGACTGCGTCTGCGACTCCTCTTTCCGCACTCGGACGCTAATCGGTAAGACCGTTCTTTTTTATTTCTAAAGCGGCGCGGTGTGCTTTCCTACTGTTTTTCTTGTTGATTTGCGTTATGTCGGTTCCGAGCTAAAGCGTGTTTGAAAACGGGACGCGGCCTATCGTCGTGTATTACTGTGGCCGGCATTTCTCCGTCTCGGACCGGCATGGCGTTTGTCCGCGTTGCCTGGGACCTAACCATGACATGGATTGATGCGACGCCTGTTTCTCCATGGACCGCCCGTGTCTCGAAGTCCAGCGTTCAAGCTCGGCAAAGCCCGCCCGACCTTGAGACGGCGTGCGCTCAAGGATTCTCAGGTAAGGTCTCAGGCCCTTCCCGGGTCCCCTCCGGGCCTCTCGACCTGAGGAGGGTCTCCTCGTCTTTTCTTGCCGAGGAGGACCCTTCAGCGGTGTCAGGGGCGTCGTAGTCCTCCCGGGCCCTGGCGCCGACACATATGGCAGTCACCTCTTGAGTGCAGGCTCCCCGTGTGTGAGCCCTCGACTTTTGGGCCCTGGCTGGGTGGACCCTCGGCGCGCCGCCCTTGAGGCGCGTTTGAGATCCTGGCGCCGTTGGGTGCTGCGGTGATCGACTGGCGCAGTTTCAGCGCCGTTTGAGTCAGCGCCCGTTGGCAGCGCCCGTGATCAAGCAGCGCCGTTGGCGCGCCGCTTAGAGATCGGCGCCCGTTCGCCGCGCCGGTAATGATGCCGCTTTGAGCCTCGGTGCCGTTAGCGGCGCCGATGAACAAGCGGCGTCGGTGGTGCCGCCTCGCTTTCCGCGCGCCCACGCGTGGGCCATGTCCTTCCTCCAGGCGGTGCCGGCCTTGCGGCGCCGTTGATAATGAGCTACGCCTGGCTGCTACCGGCGTGAGGAGGCGGCGCCTCGCAGTACGGGGCGTTCGGCGGCCCGTGGCCTCAAGGACCCCTGGGGTGGCCAGCATTGAGGTCCTGCTGATCTCGTCCTCCTCGGGGGCGATGATTCAAACGTGGACCCATCCTGGCACCCCACTCCTCGAGTCTGGGTCCCCGGTGGCTAGAGGTGCCAGGCGGCGCGCGGGCCTCCCTCTGTCCCCCTTCCGTGCGTCTCCTGGGGTTCCCCGGCTGGGGTGGCAGGGAGCCAGAGGCAGGCGTGGGGAGTGGCACGGGAGGCTCCCTCTCTGGAGGCCGGTGACAGCTACATACAGAGTGCTGTTGCCCTCTCTAGGGACAGGGGGCGCTGTGGTGGGGAGGAGGCCTCTCGGGTCGAGGGGTTGAGGGCAGGGGTCTGCTGCTCGGTCTTCTTTGGCCACTCCAGGGGGTGGCCAGGGCAGTGCAGAGCCTCGCCCCTCCCTCCAGGGTTCTAGGGTGTCCTCCGGCGGCGTTTGTGCGGACTGCCCTTCTGGATCCATGCAGTCCCGGCGTCGTCATAGGGGAGGTTCTCCCCCAGGGCTCTTCCAGGCTCCGCTTCCCCAGAGTTCCGTTCTGCGGCCTGGTCTGATATCCGGGATCCCTCTTTCCAGGGCCCCTTTCCCCGGATTCCAGAGCCCTCGCAGGAACAGTTACCTCCGGGTGCCCCTCTCCATCTCTCTGCCTTCACCACCCCGCTCCCAGGCCATGTCGGTCCTCGGTCCGTTATCTTGGGGGCAGTTCAGGAGTTCTGTGGCGGCCTTCCCTCATATGTTAGATACATGCATGGCGGGTCTTCGACTCTCCCACCGCAGGGATCCTCTGGGCATTCAGTTCCCCATCATCCTCGTCTCCCTCCTCCGGGAGGAACCCTGCTCATCTGTCCTCCGATGCTGATTTCACAGAATATCAGCGTTTCCTCTCGAGGATGGTGAGGATCTCGATTTCCTACGTTCGGAGAGACAAAACCGAGCAGGAGGCGGTGAATTCCTTGGTGAATTCAGTGCCCAGCATCTGGTGGTACCTTCCTGGCCTATCCCCTTCCAGGGCGTCTATCCGGTCCTGGCAGTCCCTGCCGCTTCTTCCCAGCCCGGCGGACTGCCAGCGTAGGTATTGTGCCCCTCTGAGTCTCTAGGTTCCTTCCCAACCCGTCCTCAGGTTTGGTATACCTGGATACTCCTTCTGGGCGCCGTTGCCTGGCGCCGACCGCCCACGGTTCGGACTCTCTCCAGTTAGGCCGTTGGAAGCGAAGAGTGTTCTCTTCTTCTCGTGCAGTGCATGTGTTGCATCACTCAGGCTCACGCGCTGCCTACAACCGGCATCTGTGGTGATGATGTCCCAGCTGCTGGCATCTATGCCTGATCGAGACAAACCAGACAAGCCGTTGCCCTCTCCGCGGTGAGGCCTGGAGCTGGCAAGACACCAAGCAAGGGCATCTTATGACGCCAATGAGGTGGCTTCCAGGCTTGCGGGGACAGCGATCTGCATCAGGCGGACGGCATGGCTCCGTCTTTCCAGGTTGTCACCCCTGGCCCGGCGTAGGGTGATTCGCTCCGCCTTCCGGGGGACCCATCTTTTCTCTTCCAGAGCTAGGAGACTTTTACAGGGGCTCCCTCCGTCTCCTCGTCCTCGGGAGGCACCTCCTAGCTCTTCTCCCACTTAGGCTTTCTGAATAAGCCAGGGTCTTCTCCTTCTGTTTCTCACCAACAGAAGGCTGGGGGTCTTGTTCCCTCAGGGTATGGCCTCTTCCCCCTCCGGGAAGAGGAGCTTGGTACTCACCCAGGAAGTAATGAATGGTGAAGATTGACAAGGGAAGATAGGAAATTACGTACCTACCGTAATTCTTGATCTTCTCTTGTATCTTCACCATTCATTACTTACACCCGCCCACCATCCCCTCAGTGGCCTCTTCCTGTGCTTCTCCACCTCCCGTCTCCTTCCTCTCTCTGCATTTATATAAAATATAGGGAAAATTGCTTCATTTTCCAAAAAAAAAAAAAAACAAAAGCAAAAAAAAAAAAAAATCTTCTGGGGGGTTTAAAATCCAGAAAAATTATTTACTCTAAGATTCATGGGCCATCTCGTGGATTGCATTGCGATCAGACTGCACAACTATCTCTTGCTATTCTTATGGCAAGATACCTCTGGAGTTGTTTGGCCTGGCTCAGGCTATTCAGTTTTGATCCTGCAATCCCGTGTTCAGATAGTTGCCCTGAAATCAATCCCCCTCTATTCTTGCCTTGCAGAGCAGAGGAGCAGTACGTCTGTTCCTTTCTCTTCTAAAAAAAAAAAAAGCTGAGGGAACTCTCTCGACTGCTATAGGCATCTTGGTATCTGGGTCATGCATCTAGTAAAAAAAAATTTTTATCTGTAAAAAAAAAAAGGAAAAGGAAATCAAACAAGAAGGCAAATGAGAAGGTAGGCTATCCTTCTCGCTGTTTAGCAAGTGGTTTCTCCCTTTAAGTATCCTCCTGGACAATTTTACAGTAGAGCTCTGCTGACCATATCCAATCTTAGCCAGCCTAAGCCTTGGCCGGCCTTAGCCAGTCAGTCTGGGTCCGTTTCTTTCTTGGAACGCCTGAAAGGCTTACATTTCCATTTCTAAACCCTGAGCAGCGCTCTCATGCTGCGGGGTTTTATTCTTCCTCTCTGTGTCCTCCCAGTTAAAGGCCTTCCACGGCCAGGAGGCCGAGTGGGTGTCAAGAACAATGGCATGTTGAAGATGAGGACTATGCCCTCCTGAGTCTGTCTAGCGGGTTGGTGAACCTTCTCTTCAGCTCTATCTCCGGGATTCTTGCTTCCCTTTAGTCGAGCCTTCAGCTACAAGCTAACTATGCTCGTTGGGCATTCTGGTCCCTTCAACATCCCATCTCTCTCTTCTCTTCTTCTTCTTCTTCTATTTTCTCATTTCCTTACTCATCTCTCCTCCTAGAGTCGCCCAGGTAAGAGGCCCTGCACTCCCTAGGCTAGGGATGTTCTTATCTCCTGTCCTTCCTCCATCGGCTTATTCCTTTTCAGTTCATTCTTCCTTGCTTTGCTATCCCTCGGCTATCTTGCCTCGCTATCTATATTTTCTGCTTTCATTTTGCCTCTCCGGCTCACAGAACTGAGTTGGAGGAGAATCGATCGCTACTAGCGGCCGCCGCGCATGACGCCGCTCTCGGGGCGGGGCAGTAGGCAACTTTAAAAAAAAAAAAAAAAAAAAGCTCCCGTGATGGGTCGCGCCTCCAGCTTACACCAGGAAGTAATGAATGGTGAAGATACAAGAAGATCAAAATATTACGGTGAGTCGTAATTTTCTTGTTTTATATTAGTTCTATATGTGGTAGCTTATCAAAAGCCTTAGCAAAATCCATAAAGACCATCACTGGTCTCCCTGGTCCAATTCTGAGTTAACATTTTCATAAAAGGATAGTAAATTTGTTGGGCATGATTTAGATTTAATAAATCCATGCTGCATAGGATCAGATAATTTGTTTGATGAGATATAATCAGTCACAATTTCCTTTAAAATGCCCTCCATGACTTTGCCCAACAACGGTGTTAAGCTAATGGGTCTAAAATTAGCTGGATCAGATCTAGATCCCTTTTGTGAAGGAGTACAACCAAAGCATTCTTCAGGCTTGAGGAACCTCAGCTCTGTCTAAAGATGATTGATATAAAAAGCTCAAAGGCTCAGCTAGTTGATCTGCAAGTTCCGTAGAATTCTAGGGTGAATATTGTCTGGGCCTGGAGATTTATTGATGTCTAATTTAGTCAGTCTGCATTTTGCCTCAGCAGGTGTTATTTAATAGCCCCAGGTGACAGTGTATACTTATTAACAATCGCAGATGTATTACCAGGATTAAAAACCGAACAAAAATAATCATTTTGTGTATTTACTAACTCCTGTTCATTTAGCATAACCCCATTGTTATCATTAAAGGGTCCTATTATTGATTGTTGATTTTTTTTTTTTTTGCTATTTATGTATAAAAAATCTTTTTTTTCATTGTCTTTAATCCTGTTGGCTAGAGTGAACTCGATTTGTGCTTTTGCTTTTTTAATTGTTAATTTAACCAATTTGGAGCATTCCTTATACGCTATGTAATTTTTATGGATTTTGTCTTTCATATATTTTTTAAATAGTTTATCCTTGCGGTTAATTATACGTTTTATTTGCCTGTTTAACCAAATTGGACTAGTTTTTGCTCCTCTCGTTTTAGGTTTAGTAATTGGAATATATTGGGCTATTAATTCATTAAGCTTGTTTAGGATTATATTCCACATATCATCTGTATTCTTCTCTTCCAGGACTTATACCAATCCCAAGCTGCCAATTCCTGTCTAATATGAGAAAATTGGCTTTAGCCAGAGTTTAATTTAATAACTCCTTCAGATTTATAGTTTTTTCTTTTGTCTAATGTCCCAACTAAGCAATAGACTTCTGAGTGATCACTGTTGCCCAGAGGGAAGAATCTGCACATCTTATTAATTCACTTGTGTTTGTTAATATGAGGTCTAATATTTTTCACCTCTAGTGTTCTCATGAACTAATTGCACCAGACCTAGCTGGTCGAATGCATCTAAAGTACAATTGTTCGATTTTATTACCTGCTTTAGTTAGCTGCCAGTCTATATTAGGAAGATTGAAGTCTCAAACAAAATTAAGTTATCATCTGGGTTCAATTTGTTAAGTAAATCCAAAAATAACATCATTATTGTATGAGTTAGATGGAGGTCTATAAAGTAGGCCAATTATAATTTTAGGGCCGATAGAGGAATTAACTAAGCCATATGGTTTCTGCTTCTCGCTTTCATAGGGCAGTTGTATACTGTTTATGGTATTATGTACGTAAATTGCAACACCCCACCCTTCCTGTATGATCTAGATTTTGATATAAATTATATCCGGTATAGTTTCTCCCAGGTATCATTGATATCCCACAGGTTTCTGTAATACAAGCTATTTGTATATCATTTGTTAAGATAAAGTCTTTAAAATCATCATATTTATTAACAAGACTTCGAGATTTATAAGTGTTGTTTTCCAACCTTTATATTTATTTGAGCTTAATGTTGTTTTAAGTTGGCATAGCTAGCTAGAATGGGCTGCCCTCCTTGCTCCAGTTTAAATGAAATCCAATCACCTTGTTCAATTTTCTTCAAAATCCTTGACCCTGCTAAACTAAAGGTGCAAACCGTCTGATTTAAATAAAATTTTATTGCTAAATGTTATAAATTGTCCACATATATTTCCTGATGCAAAAGGTCCTTAGCCAATCATTTAATGTTTTGATTGCTGTATTTTATAGTTTAAATACCCATGTGTTGGTAATATACTTGAGAATATTAATTCTGCTCCTTTTGCTTAATAAATGTTGTTATGTCAGTTATTTTAGATTGAAATGCATTTAAACTAGTTTTGTATACATCATTTGTTCCAATATGTATTATAACTAATGGGCTTACAGTGTTCTCCATGAGTCGTCCTAGCAAATCTAGCACATGCCTGCTTTGGGCACCTGGAAGGTGCTAACAGTGATGCTAAATTTCCACTTCACAAACCACTGTCCACCCATCAAAAAGCCTAAAGCAGTATCTTTGGTCACAGTTTTATCAGATGATGTAGTCTGCAGTTCACTGTTGATTGCACTGATGATTTTGTTTACATGCAATTGCAATATTTTTGCAAGCGAGCATATCATGGTTTGGCAAGCTAACTTCTTTCAAACTAGTTCTACACTGATTTAGTAATTTTGTAGGTTTTTGTCTTGCATAATTAGGCCCAAGTTCTGCAGGCACCTCATTCCCACTCCCAGTTTGCCTTGCATAATTTGACCCAAGAACTGTAGGCACCTCCTTCCCACACACAGTTTGTTTTATTGTATCGTTTTGTTTTGGCAATACACTTTTATCCTTTATGTTTGGAATTTGTAAGTTTAATGGAACAGGTTCCTGATCTGGATTCTGCAGTTTTTGTTTGACTATTTCTTCTGGATTTATGTTACCCTGAAGACAATCAAACATATTGAAGACTGGTAAAGTATTATCGTTGCTGTTAATAAGGCATGTCTTTACAATATTTTTGGTTTTATCCATGGAGTGCTAACCACAGGTATAACAGACACTTCACCACCTAACTCAACTTTAATTAACTCATCTTCATTAGTTGCTGTTCTTTTGTTTTAGTATCTGAATTTTGTAAATCGGGTATCGTAATATCATATATAGCTTGATCTATGAATCTTTCTAGACAAGTAATCTCCTTCTGAGTTGCTAACCGTTCCGAAAAGTATCGATTTCCTTTCTTAAATTTGCAATTAAAATACAGTTATCACATACAAATTCCTTGCATGCTGGTGCTTCAATAAACATATGGCAAGAAATACAGATTCTTTTGCTTTACTGCACGTTTGCCCTTGATTTGTGACATGGTGAAATTATAAATTTTACCTTCTTAGTTTAAGATTGTATTTCCAAACACGACATGGGTCCTTAAACTCCTCGAACTCAGCGGACACAGCAGAACACGTGCAGGCGCGTGTGTCTCACGCGCACTTCACTGCGCTTGGCCCTGCTGTTCGCTGCAGGCTGCTTAAAAGTGTTTTTTTTTTTTTTTACTCAGTTACAGCGCATGCTTTCCACTCATGTGTGACGAGGCACTCAGTAGTCTCTAGCTGCACACCAGCCCCCTTTGACTAGCACTATTCAGTGCTCTCTTCCTGAATAACAGGGCTCCTTGGTTACACACAAACACAACACACTGGTTTAAAACTTTAAATTGCTAATATAAAAGCCCCAAAATGAAAATGACACTTAGTCAGCATCTAGTAGCTATTCGCCCGCTCGCTGCAGGGCTGCTTATGAAGTGAGTGTCCTGGAAGTTGTTAGTGCTGGTTGCCACAACAAACTACCTGGCAGCGGCTTGTTGGACTCCTAAAAGTGTTTTTTTTATTTACTCAGTTACAGCGTCGTTTTCACGTAACTGTACTTCCACTGGAACAGTCAATTTGCCAGACATATTTAAGCTAAACTACTCCCACAACCTGGGCAGTATATTCTGTAACTCCACCCGTGACAACAGATCTGTCTGCAGAAAGAACAGGTCACCTGCTTTGCAGCTGTTGTTTAGGATCTAGTGAACCATAGGTGAACGTTGTTTTCGAAGTAATTTCTATCCTCGGTTCCTTCAATTCCCATCGTAGATCCATCAAGTGAGAAATGGAAACTGGGGTTCAAGTTCTGCATTCAGTGCTGGTAGATGGTATCGGTCACTGACCTGCACAACACGTGCTTGTATTGCCTGGGCAGGCAGCTCAACATGGCCGGGTGTGGCCTTTGTTTCAGCATGCTTCCTGAGTCCCTCGACGACAGGAAGCTCCAGTTCTCACTGGGTCGGCCTTCGGAACGGGATCTGGAAAGGTGCCCTAAGGGCTACAAGAAGGTCTCAGCTGCATCCAAGTCCATGCAGCAGCTTGCAGCTCATGAGGCAGAAGCGGCTGCCACCACAGGCACCTCCTCAGTCTCAGCGCTCTTCCCTGAGGCCAGCATCGGAGGGTCATTCAGTGGAGGATTTCTGGGCATATGTTTGGCTCTCCAGACCTAGCACAAGTGCTGTGGGTGCCAGTTGTGGAACTGGGAGAGATTGTGGTCCTGTCAGTCCCTCGACTCGCCTGACCCCTCGATGGTAATCAAGCACCCTTCGGTCTAGGGGCAGATCTAGGGCTCTTGGTTCCCCGTCAAGCCAGTCCACTCGACTCTGCTCGAGTATGCTGTAAAGATTTTCTTGAGCCTGTCGACCAGCTGTCAGACAAGATCAAGGATTTGACCTCGCAGACCCTGCTACTCCCGGTCTTCACTCAGGAGGACATGGATCGGTCGGTGTCCCCATCCGGTACTTGGTGGGTGGAGCTTCTCTCAGGGAGTGAGCCTTCTACGCTCGTGCTGCTTAACATGAACAGGCATGTAGTATACCACAACCAGCCAGAAAGCTTCCCTCACCATCAATCATCCAGTCAGTGGTCAAGGTCACAGTTGAAGTCTTGTTCAAGGCATTCTTACTCTCCATCCTGATCGATCCTCCTTGACTTCCTTGTCCTCAGGCAAGGAGATACACCATTGAAAGCTATGCCAGTGCTATAGGGAGCTCCTCTTTCAGCATTCGGCCATTGCGGGGCAGGGTAGCGCTCTACCCCCTGGACCTCTGGTCACTTGGCAACTGCCAGTCATAACCTCGCTGGTTGATGCCGAGCAGGTGCTTCCTGCAACTGCCTCTCCACCCCTCCAGGTGGATCCACCGCAGTCGACAATGGACGCTCCGACCATGGAGGCCTGTTTGGCCAACAGCTTGCCAGGACAGATGTCAGTGCAGATCAACAGGGCCAAGGGTACTCAGTTGGTCCACGACAAAAAACAGTTGAGGAGTGTTCTTTTGAGGAGTCCTCATACAACTTGGATCACAAGTCCATGGCGTCCTCAGGGACTCCCT
Source organism: Neoceratodus forsteri (assembly GCA_016271365.2). NCBI lineage: Eukaryota > Metazoa > Chordata > Ceratodontiformes > Ceratodontidae > Neoceratodus > Neoceratodus forsteri. The sequence continues at coordinate 760,014,786 of CM057456.1, read as the reverse complement.
TGCTCAACCGAGATCAATCGGGAGCTGTCCGCCGTGTATTGCCCGATATCCTTGATGCACTACTGTGTAATATCAGCCTCCATGCTAGTCCTGCTAGAGCCAGTCCAGAAAAGGGCTAAGTACCTCTTTACAGACATTTTGAGTAGAGATAAATCCCGGGGTCACCTTTCCCTTGGCTGAAGCCATTTTGAGACTGGTCCTGGAGCTTTGCCAGCATCCTGCCTAGTGCCCTGTACCCATATGGTCCATGATATGCAGTCCCTACTGGGTACCTTTTGTGTTCTCAAGCCACCTCTCTGGGGCAGGATTGGTGACCGATTCGGTGTTCATAAGTCTGGAAAGCGAGGCGTGTACAAGCCTCAGACAAGGAGTCCCGTAAGCTTAACCATGCTGCGCAAAGGTATGTTCTGTAGCATCCTTGGGTCTCTTTCTGACTACTTGTGCCATGATGGAGGCCAGTTTCACTTGAAGGAGTTTTGGTGCATTCCTCCCTCATCTCTGGCTGATCAGGGTCAGCAGTGATGGTCATCAGAGTTCAAAGTCAATTACTAAACACCAGCTCCAGATGGCCTTGAATATAGGGATTTATGTGCTTGTGCCATGGCAGTGGCCATCTCCATATGTCGCAGGACCTGGCTGCATCTGTCTACCCAGCATAAGTTGGCCGATATCCCTTTCTTGGGCACCAACTTATTTGGCCCTGGTGTGGAAGGACATATCACCCATATTCAGAAGCCCTGTGCTACCCTGGATTCTGTGGCATCATCCCAGAAAGACCAGAGAAAGAAGTCTAAGAAGCAGACTTCCCAGTACTAGTCCTTTCAGCCACAGCCTCCTGAGCAGCAGCCCCAAAAGGAAGAGTACCAGGCCTGGTGCCCAAAGTTCAAATCCTGGGGATAGGGGTGGTTGTGCCTCTCTGGCTGCAGCCCCTGGTGCACCCCCAACAAAGCTGCCCAGTGATGGGTTGGGGTGTCATCCTCCAGTCCTCCTGTCTCTGTCTGCATTTTCCATACAAGTTTGGCTACATCACTTTTGCCACGTTGGTCTGCTATCACAACAGTCAAGTGGTTGCTGAACATGTGAGCAGGGGTTGTTTCTAGACTTTGAGGCTCTTCCGCCTTACCACCTCCACGAGCCTCGGGAGTCCAGAGTGTCTGGGACATGCAGTCTACCCTCGGGAGGACATTGCTCATCTCCTTGCAGAAGGACAATAACCCATGTGCTGTATGCCCTGGCCAGTCAGGGTTATGTGTCCAGGTACTTCCTGGTCCCAAAACCGGGGTAGGGGGTGCTGGTGCCCCATACTGGATCTGCATAATCTGAACCAGAAACACAAGTTCTGGATGGTCACTCTGAATCGGATCATTTCATCGCTGGAGCAGAACATGTGATTTTGCAACCTTGACGTCAAGGATGCATTCTTCCACATCCCAGCCAGTCCTTTCCACCACTGGTATCTTCAGTTCTGAGGTGAAGGGGTCCTGTACCAGTTGCAGGTCATGCCCTTCGGCCTTTCCTCAGAGCCCAGGGTCTTCACCAAATTGTAAGGCAGTGGTGGCAGCATACCTGCAGCACCTAGGTGTTGGGGTGTATCCCTACTTGGATGACCAGCTGCTAGCTGGTTCATCCAGAGAGGCAGTGGAAAGGTCCAGAGATCTGGCTGTCTAGACCTGCCCCACTTGGGCCTGCTGGATCAGCTGAGACAAGTCGGAAATAGTACCCATGCAGGTGATCATGTTCATCAGGGCAGAACTAGACTACCAGGCCAAGGCCCTCCTCCCTGTTGACCAGGCACTGGATATTGTCTCCCTTGTCCAATCATTTCAGGTTGGGCTCTCTCATCCTGCCTGGGATTTTCAGAGTCTGCTGGGGTACATGGGATCCTGCACCAGTGTGGTCTGTTAGGTATGCTGGCAGATGCGCCACCGCCACTGGGGAGTTGGCCATCAATGGTCCCAGCACCTAGGCCACTTGAACTAGCTGATCACAACGACCCAGCCGATGTGGGATGTCATCCAGTGGTGGCTGATCACCGAACACCTGGAGGAAGGAATCTCATTTGTCCACCCAGAACCGACCATCATGCTTATGGTAGATGTCACAGGAGAGAACAGTCAGCTGGCGGATGCTCTCAGCCAGGTAGAAGAGACATAGCACAACTGATCCATGAATCGAGAGGTGGCGAGCCATCTCTTCTTCCTGTGGGTCATGCCTCTGGTGGATCTGTTAGCCTCCTGGGAGAATGCAAAACTGAGGCTGTTTTTGTGGCCCCCCCAACAGTCCAGAACAGTAGCATGGGATGCCTTTGTGAGGCCCTCGACCCCAGGCCTCGTGTGCCTTCCTTCCTTGATCCAGAAGGTAGTGGTCAGAGCCCAGAAGGACAAGGTGTGGGTGATCCTGACGCCATACTGTTCTCGACAGTTCTGGTACCTGGATCTCTCAGCCTCAGTAGCATTCCTCCGTGGTGGCTGCCTATCTGCCCGGATCTGCTGACCAGACAACAGAAGGTCTGCAGTCCCTGCACCTCATGGCCTGCTTCCTGAGTGGCTAGAGTTCCAGGCCTTGGGTCTTTCAGATGAAATACACCATGATGTGGAGCCGGGGTCGACAAATCCCATAGCGCAACGTCCCAGTCTACAAGAATTTACAATTGGACAAGCACAAGTTTAGTTGCTGGTTGTTTACGGACAACCAACCCAAAAGGGATAAGGGATTTTCCCCCATTGATTTGCTGCTCACCTGCTGTCCAACCACTAGTGCCGCCACCTGTTATCCTTTCCTAGCCAGCTGCAGCTGGTCACATGAGCGCCAGTACTGTAGCCACGTGGGTGTGGTGTCAGTGAGAGGGCTATGCCAGCCAAGACTGAGCGCCCATGGCAGCAAGCAAGGATCCTCCGTCCCCAATCTCAGTCTCCACCACAGCAGCAGAACCAGGACTGACAGGTGAGTCATCAAATTAGATATGGGAAATGCGTATCAGTCCTGGCAGTTGGCTGCGGTAGTGGTAGGGCGGTGGGACAGAAGTGGGAGTTGAGGCTGTACCTGAGAGCACCATTTCTTCTGCTCCTGATGTAGCGTGTGGACTAGAGTAATTTTCCTGTAGCACTGTGCAGCACTAGTCAACAGGTTACTGGGCATAGGCTAGGCAGCTTCTTTTTTTCTTGCAGAGAAAAGAACAAAAATAAAACAGAGGAGGGACAAGGACATTAAAATAAAGGGAGACGTTTTGTTCTGTGCAAAGTGTGCAAGTGCCTTGAGATCACTGCAGTTTGGGTCAAGGGCCTGGGGGAGATCGCGTTGCGACTCGACCAGTCGGGAGGAAGGCTGTGCTGTTAGAGAGGACACAAAAGAGTTTTATAATGTGTTTGCCGTTTCAATTGGAATTGGAAATCCATGAAGTTAAGGGGAGTGTAATTATCCTGATCGTGGTCATTGTGACTGTACAAGTCAGTCGGGGGCTAAAACTGAAGGAAAAAGATAAAGCTAAGGAGGAGGTGTGTTTTCTTGTCCTTGGCGAGCTAGTGCTGAAGTTGGGG